>OX388220.1:2662763-5325526 GCA_947578815.1 Epinotia ramella
CTATTCTAAGTTGGATCGAGCCCCACGTTGACTTGATGTACTCGTCTACCAGCTACGTAGATGTTTTAAAGTGTAATAAAATAAACACATTGTATTTTTTGCCTTTTCTAACAACATAAAGCCCGGGTTCCCGGGGCATATCCATACTAATATAATGATTGAGGTCGTTCACCCCATGTCGAATCCAAAAAACCGATCACTGATCATAAGAGAATGCACCCCGGACAAAAACCATACATGTGTAATAAGCAATTTACACAAAAAATAAATTTACATAGACATCAAATAATTCACACCGTAGAGAAATCATTTACTTTTTTTGAATGTAATAAGCAATTTACGCGTAAAGATATATTAAACATACATGAAAGGGTTCATACCGGAGTAAAAGAAAAACTTTACCGCTGTGAAGAACGTAATAAGCTATTTACACAAAAAACTTATTTAGATAGACATAGAAAAATACATACTGGAGAAAGACCATACAGGTGTGAAAAATGTAAGAAGCAAATTACGCAAAAAAAGTCATTTAGATATACATCAAAGAATTCACAACGGAGACAAACCATATAGTTGTAATGAATGTTACAATCAATTTAGGCGAAAAGATACTTTAGTCAGACATATTAGAGTTCACACGGAAGAAAACCAACACATGTGTAAAATATGTGAAGTACTTGTTTCCGGGAAGTCAAATTTAATCAAACATTTTCGTACGCATATGACCTGCAATTCATAATATTGTAACATTTTATATGTATAATCTGATAGGGACACTTAATAACTAGAATAAAAATAATACAAACAATTGTTGTTTAAAGTTTTTGTGTTTGTTTTTCCTGAATAAATTTCTTTCTATTAAAAAAAACAATTAAGTAACTTATGAGTATTTGTATACGGTGCCTATCGTTTATATTGCTAATGGACGCTTTGCTAACCCTATATTGATTCGCTTGGCCGTTGTATCCACACTGTCAAACCAGTGGCATGTGCTGTCAGTGCTCGCACAGGTTCTATAAACACTGTCCGCCGGCCGCCGCGCGCGCCGCCGGGAACTACTGCGCGCGCGCACGAACTAGCGCAGTGCCGGACTAGTTACTGCGTACTTTAGTAGAGAGGCCGATTGGAAAGAAGTCGTCAAATAACGAAGTTCGTTTGACTGAAGAGGTTCCTGCCAACAAGTGGTATCGTTGGATTCAGTGAGGTCTCCGAGTATGAAAAGTGTTGTTGTCGCTCTCTAAAGGTGTGGAGGGGATAACTATGACGTCACAAAGATGACGGCGAGTAATATCAAATTTTATCAATTATCTCCCTAAATACTCAACGTATTTGGACGAATTCGGCATCAAATGAAAGCTATTTAAACAGCCAATAAAACATGTTTTGCAATATAAAATGTACATCTTAGGGCCCCCCCACATTACGGCGTCTTGTGGACGCCCTAATGTGGCCCTTATAATGAAAAAGTCACAAACAAATTTAAAAAAAAGACCGGGTTGCACTCCGGGAGTGCCGGCAGAAGTGAAAACTCAATAACATTGTAACAGCTTTTCGATCAGGTCACGTGACATCTTACGGTGTCACCCTAAAAATGAATTTGACGCAAATTTATAAACAATTATCAATTATTTAGGCGGACGGGCCGCGGGCGCGTTGGGTGCGACGGGCCCAACGCGCCGCCGCGGCGCAACGGTGCCGGGGTCCGGCGCCCCGACGGGCGGCGGCAAACACAATACCAATTTGTTTTTGCCATTGCCAAATATTAAGCTTTATCTCTTTAGGAATAACGTCTAAATTCGAACTATTCGAATTTGCAAGAACAGCAGATGGCGGTGCACGGTGGCGACCAAAATATCAATTTGTTTTTGCCGTTCGTAAATATTTTTCTATGTTTTATCTCTTTAGGAATAACGCCCAAATTCGAACTATTCGAATTTTCTCAATAGCAAAACGGTAAAGGACGCGTTGGTATTATTACAAATTTATTTGCAGAATATGCTATTGCAAAAAGTGTTTAACGGCTTTATACTTTTACGAATAGCGTTCAGTTTTGAATGAAGTCGAATCGGCTAGCAGCAAAAAGTGACATTCTTCACATCTGACGTCACAAAACTCTGTCGCGTATTTAACAATTTTTCCCCATCCCAAAAAGTGCTCAGCGCCGCTAAAGAAGTTTTCACTTCAAAAATTTCTTTAAACCTTTTTTTTTTCAATGCAAAAAATGTATGAAGGAGGCGATATCGTCATAAAATACTTCATTTAAACAAAAATGCTACATTTATCCTTTATAGAATTATTTTTGAATCATTGGAATCGGGTCATAAATAAGTACACTACGGCTAATTCACCACGGGCGTGGCGAACAACGCGGCGCGCGAGCGAGGGTTGCCCAGCGCGAGTGTGCGCGGTTTCTTGAGTGTACCTCCATAACTACTTAACTGATTTGGACAAATGAGATATCATATGAGAGTTATTTTAATTCTTAATGAAACTTCTTAAATAGCCAACACTTTAGCATTTCTGTATAAAAAAAGAAGCAAAATATACAGAAATGAAAATATTTTCACTATGTATTAAAAAAAAGAATTAAAATATGCAGTTCCCATAAAAATATTGTAACTAAATAATAGCTACATAATATGTTTTCTACGATAAACGTTTTGAATGTTTAGGATCGGATGTAAAATAAATAAACTGCGTTCCAGTGGCGTAGCTAGCACGGCTGGCACCCAGTGCGGATATTGTAGTTGTCACCCCTAAATCAGTCAAAACTGTTAAAATGGGTAGGTATCTATAAAAATATCTTAAAAAATGCACTCCCCAAAAATTTATAACTAAATAATAATTTATTTTCTACAATAAAAACTTCTAATTCTTAAAATCGTTCCATAAACAATTAAACTATGATCATTTCAGTATGGACGAGTAATAACTTTGCAGCTAAATAATTGGAGCAAAATGATTGAAATGCGAGACAAACTCAATCAAACTTTTTTATACGTTTAATATGGTTTGTTGGAGTTCAGTCGCCGACAAAAATCTGGAGAATGACCTTCTAAATGCGTGGGAATTGGTGAAGTTCTGCATCGCGCTATTGAAGTTTTTAATGTATGTTGTATAAATACAATTTCCTTCAAGCTCTACTTATTATGTCTCACTGACAACCTCAACGAACTTTCACATTAATTATATGTAGAGATGTTTTGGAACACGCTCTCAGCAATGACGGCGTGTCACCGTCACCTATTTCATCAGTCGCATTGTCAACTAGAGAGTGATGCGAGTAAAATAAAAACACACTATTATTACAAAGTGGTTTGAATTATAAATATATATCAAACTCGATACACAACATATATATGGAAGGACAACCATACATAAACAAATAGTAATTTTACTTATATAACTCAAAAACCAAAATATCTCTAAAGGGTATAATATTATAAATAATAAAATAAATAAATAAATATTATGGGACAATCTTACACAAATCGACCTGGTCCCATAGTAAGCTCATTAAGGCTTGTGTTATGGGTACTAGACGACGATATATATAATAGATATAAATACTTAAATACATGGAAAACCCAGGACCTTTAGCTTCGTAGGCAGCGTCACTACCCACTAGGCTAACCGGTCGTCAAAAAATAATATAAAATAAATGTAATACAAATGGAAGTCCAAAAATACAATAGGTACTTACAACAAACAAGCCTACAAATGTTTGACGTGTGGCCATTATAAAAAATTGGTATAGTAAAAAGAAAATAAAATAAAAATGTATGCCGCAAACTCACATTAATAGTTTGTGGAAATTAGAATAAGGTTAACTATGAATATATATATCTAATCTATCTGTGTCACACTAATTGGGATTTTATACCTACGGATATCTCGCTTGGTAGTATTATTATTGTAACATAATTAATCGTGGATAAAATCGTTAGTAGAGGCCACAGCTAGTCACAATCACAATTCTGTTTTATTTCTGTAAATAATAATTTACATATTTACCACTTTCTGGATAGCATGCTCGGGCGCCGCCTGTCCCGTGGCTATGGATACGCGCGCACCCGAACGTCGACTCCTAAGCAGGTTCTCGTCACGTGCCGGGGATTACACGACAACTTAAAATGTGCTATTCATTCATGGTGACCGTTATTGTATTTTGTTGAATAATAAAATACTATTTTTTACAACTATCATTTCTTTTATTTCTAAACCTATCCCCCCTTTAGTTAGAATTAAAGATATGCATTGCCGACAAAAGTAAGTTGTTGTGACAAATTGCTAGCTGTGTATGCAGACAGTCGGCTGTATGGCATCAGACGTGGACGTTTCCCTGACACCAGACTGCAACAGTTGGTTACACCTGGTCTTTGGCGTTCATCCCTGTGGTACGATTTACTGCACACCGGTACAGTAAAACACGCAGGATTGACAGCAGTAAAGTAGTTGTTATATTCTGTGACAATTTATATTGTCTGTGGATTTCCCGGCTTGCCGAAGTACAGTACTTTTATTTCTAAACCTATTCCCCCTTTAGTTAGAATTAAAGATATGCATTGCCGACAAAAGTAAGTTGTTGTGACAAATTGCTAGCTGTGTATGCAGACAGTCGGCTGTATGGCATCAGACGTGGACGTTTCCCTGACACCAGACTGCAACAGTTGGTTACACCTGGTCTTTGGCGTTCATCCCTGTGGTACGATTTACTGCACACCGGTACAGTAAAACACGCAGGATTGACAGCAGTAAAGTAGTTGTTATATTCTGTGACAATTTATATTGTCGGTGGTTTTCCCGGCTTGCCGAAGTACAGTACTTTTATTTCTAAACCTATTCCCCCTTTAGTTAGAATTAAAGATATGCATTGCCGACAAAAGTAAGTTGTTGTGACAAATTGCTAGCTGTGTATGCAGACAGTCGGCTGTATGGCATCAGACGTGGACGTTTCCCTGACACCAGACTGCAACAGTTGGTTACACCTGGTCTTTGGCGTTCATCCCTGTGGTACGATTTACTGCACACCGGTACAGTAAAACACGCAGGATTGACAGCAGTAAAGTAGTTGTTATATTCTGTGACAATTTATATTGTCGGTGGTTTTCCCGGCTTGCCGAAGTACAGTACTTTTATTTCTAAACCTATTCCCCCTTTAGTTAGAATTAAAGATATGCATTGCCGACAAAAGTAAGTTGTTGTGACAAATTGCTAGCTGTGTATGCAGACAGTCGGCTGTATGGCATCAGACGTGGACGTTTCCCTGACACCAGACTGCAACAGTTGGTTACACCTGGTCTTTGGCGTTCATCCCTGTGGTACGATTTACTGCACACCGGTACAGTAAAACACGCAGGATTGACAGCAGTAAAGTAGTTGTTATATTCTGTGACAATTTATATTGTCTGTGGTTTTCCCGGCTTGCCGAAGTACAGTACTTTTATTTCTAAACCTATTCCCCCTTTAGTTAGAATTAAAGATATGCATTGCCGACAAAAGTAAGTTGTTGTGACAAATTGCTAGCTGTGTATGCAGACAGTCGGCTTTATGGCATCAGACGTGGACGTTTCCCTGACACCAGACTGCAACAGTTGGTTACACCTGGTCTTTGGCGTTCATCCCTGTGGTACGGTTTACTGCACACCGGTACAGTAAAACACGCAGGATTGACAGCAGTAAAGTAGTTGTTATATTCTGTGACAATTTATATTGTCTGTGGTTTACCCGGCTTGCCGAAGTACAGTACTTTTATTTCTAAACCTATTCCCCATTTAGTTAGTATAGTATTCGGGAGCTATAGTAATGAAACACTCTGGTAGGCTTGTCAAAGATAACTGATTTATTTAGGCATACCCACATAGTAGTTATTATAAAAGTACCTACATATTATCATGACAGTTAGAATTAAAGATATGCATTGCCGACAAAAGTAAGTTGTTGTGACAAATTGCTAGCTGTGTATGCAGACAGTCGGCTGTATGGCATCAGACGTGGACGTTTCCCTGACACCAGACTGCAACAGTTGGTTACACCTGGTCTTTGGCGTTCATCCCTGTGGTACGATTTACTGCACACCGGTACAGTAAAACACGCAGGACTGACAGCAGTAAAGTAGTTGTTATATTCTGTGACAATTTATATTGTCTGAGGTTTTCCCGGCTTGCCATGTTTGCAATGGTCGCCGAAGTACAGGCTTCAAGCCTGCAACACACTGGCGCGGCCTGCGGTGGCGGACAATGGACCCGATTCTACAGTGGCTTCTAAACTTCCTAATTTTATTTAGTGTCGCTGAAACACTTTGCTATTCTATGAGCAGCTGCCATAATCCAATGACAGCGCTAATTTGAAACTAACGTTTCTTATTTTAGGCGGTCTATTCAATATAATTAGCTGCATAAATGCTATTCTAAATATGTCGTTTTTAATCTGCCGCCTAAATTATGTCTAAAAATTAGACAATGTAGTTTTAGGCTAGTTAAGCCAGAATCGGGTAAATAATACTATACTATAAAATATTTTTTTTCCTTGACATTACATAGGTATTTGATATTTCCGCTTTAGCCTAGTTGGTAGTGACCCTGCCTACGAAGCAAGAGGTCCTGGGTTCGAATCCCGGTAAGGTATTTGTTCCTGCGTCATGGATGTTTTCTATGTATTTAAGTATTTATTTATAAGTATGTTTATCGTCGTCTAGTACCCATAGTACAAGCTTTGCTTAGTTTGGGACTAGGTCGATTTGTGTAAGATTGTCCACTAATATTTATTTATTTATGTTGAACTAGGCTCGATATTGCATTGTGAGCGTCAGCACAATTGCAAACTCGGTCATAGTCAATATTGCATAAATCATCACTTAGTTAATTATATTTATATTAACAATCAGAACAGTGTTTTGTTAGCTACGAGGTTATGAAATAAAGGATTTAATAGGTCGATAAATTAACTAATTTCGTAAATCTAGGCGATCTACATAAGTACTAGTATGGCTATAATTTTAATAAGTAGACTGTTACAATCCGGTAGGTTAAATAGGTTCTTCTAATAAACTTAATATAAATTCCAAATAGATTAAAACACCCACCAATGAACGGCGTCCTTAGACGCCTTCATAGTCAATCGAATTTATATATCTTTGCTCGGCGATTTTTTTAGCAGGGCATTCTGCGTCACCTGAGGGGCTAGTACGCTAAGTTTCATGTCGGACATAAAGCATTCGTCCCATTCTGGCCAATATGCGAGTGCAAGAGGGACAAATGCTTTATTTCGGACATAAAACCTAGTGTTCTTGGGGGGCTGTTTGGTGATTATATGGCTTTTAGAAAAGCCTGCATGTCGCACATTTCGGAGACTCAGTCTTCTTTCCGCACTCTTTGATCTAGTGACCTACATCACCGCAATAACCGCACGTGTAGTCTGCCTGCTTGCATGATTTAACGGCGCGACCATATTGTTGGCATTTGTAGCACCTGAGGGGCTAGTACGCTAAGTTATATGTCGGGCATAAAGCATTCGTCCCATTCTGGCCAATATGCGAGTGCAAGAGGGACAAATGCTTTATGTTGGACTTAAAACCTAGTGTGCTAGGGGGGCTGGTGACGATCGTGAAATCTCTCACTGGACATGAGGAGCAATTTACGTATAGATACGCGATTTTGGCATATTAAAGCTTTTCGTATAACAGCAGGCACTTCTAGGATGAAATTGCAGGTCTCGGCTTCTTTTCTGCCCGATTTATGGCTGAGTTTAATAGAGGACAAGAACTTATCCCTTGTTAGGTCCTGAAGTTTGTCGGCTAAATGTTGCTCATAAAGGTTTAGGTTAGGTTAAAATAATTATACGAACATTATGCTCACGAGATATAATAACATGATATATATCATTTCATATTATAAGGTAGGTTCGTAAGGTATATGCTTTGTAATTCAGTCAAATGAATAACTAAAAATATAATTCTCTTTACAACAACAATCTATGATTAAAATTTCTACAAATTCAGTATTCCGCGCATTGATAATTCGATACATTGATAGTATGAGCATTTATTATTAACCAGATTCTATAAAACTGTAAAATTTACATAAACTAAATAATATGAGGATGCAGAATAACATGAATATTGAATGATTAAGTTTTATTTGTAACAACAATCAATGATTTAAATTTCTACAATCTAAGTATTCTGCGAAACTACCAAATGCGAATAGTTTTATGTGAAACGAAATTTTACAAAACTGTAGTCTATAAAAGAGTGTACAACCGCTCTCAGACGTCGGTTGGGGGTTGTTTTAACTATTTATTTAATAGTTATTAGTAACAGGAATTCGTAATGCTGATGTTTCGGACTTTTGTTTAGTCGGGTTTAATGGTCGGTGTAATGATATTCGGATTTTTGAAAAATAGTTATTTTTTAACAGTCGGAATTCGTATTATGCGGGGTATTGAAATTCGGAATTTTGATTATCGGAATTGTAACCGTAAGACCTTTTGAAATTTCGGATTTATAAAAATCGGATTTATGAAGAATTGGAATTTTAGGAGTTTTAAAACATTCGGAATTATTAAAATCAGTATTTTGAAATTCGTGATTCCGACTTTCGGAATTTAATTTTTCGTATTTATGTAGTGTACCCGTAAAATATGCAAAGCACTTGTTTCCGGGAAGTCAAATTTAATCAAACATTTCCGTACGCATACTGCAATTCATAATATTGTTACATTTTAAGAATATCAATTTTTATTTATCTCCAACTGATAGGGACACTAGTATTCGGCCAAAAGCAGTCCTTCCTGTGTTTGGGAAAGTATTCGAGTTGATCATTAATCCGCTATATAAGCTCTGCCTGAGTCTGCAGGTAGCTGACAGTTGGCATCACCCCAGTCAGCACGGCTTCCGAAAAGTTGGTAGCACCACAAATCTCGTCGCCCTCACAGACTACGCCTACAAAGAGATGGATGAGGCTCGCCAGGTCGATGCTGCATATTTCAAGGAGGCATTAGACCTGGTCTTCTGGACTCCTTCTAGAAAATCTCGCGCTAGGCGGCTTCACGTCAAAACTTCTAAAGTTCTTCGCTAGTTACTTGTCTGCTCGTAAACGTACGTCAGTGTAGGCGGTTTTGAGTCAGACGAGTATCCCACACTATCTGGAGTAAGTCAGGGCAGTACCCTGGGACCTACGCTGTTTCTCTTAAGAGGGGGCGCTCCGCGAAATCGGGGTTCTTAGATTTAATATTTACCTATGAAAAACTAAAGCGAATGCCAGGAAAAAGAACATACCAAAACTACATCATATTTGCAACCGAACCGTCTGAAAAAAACCATACAAAACCAAAATTGCCTCGATAGAAAAGAACCGCCAAAACATGTCTTAATTTTACTCAATTTCAATGTTGTAAGGTTCCCGTGCATATAAATTAAGTAAAAGTTGGGTGTATAATAGCTTTTCACATTACCTAATGAAAGTACTAGCGGGGTATTTTTATGTAGTCCCTTTTCAGACTTATTGAGGTTATTAGAAATAGAGCCTGTGGCTTAATAGTATTATATAGTGAAGTTTTCTTTATCTTTATCTGTTGTGTGTAGGTACGTGAGACTATACGTATAGTGTGTGCGAGACTCTTAAATATACAAAGTTATGAAATATTACCGACGGTGTTTCATTCGCTGCCTACACCACAATAAAGGTTTAATACGCCAATATACTTCAATAGAAAACGTAAGATAATTGCTCCGAACCGAACTATTTAATGCAACTGCAAACAAGAATATTTATTTCACAACACAACACAACTGGGTCGTACGTAACTAAAAGTCCAATATGGGCTTCCGTATAGCAAATTCAAAACAAAAATCCCTGACAAATTAGAACGCCCCACATTACGAGTAATAAGTAATAACAGCAAAAGGGACTTCTTTAATTTGCCGCATGAAGTCCGGCGGCCGGATTTGGGAGCATGTGTGGGTGTGATTTGCGTATACGTGTGTGCACTGAGCAAATCCGTACATAGTTCACGGACGATATTTACACAAGTGCACTGTGATGCCGCGTTCACATGCTCGCGTTCAAAGCGACATTCACGGGCGCGGGCGTGTGAACAGCCTGAATGTGCCCGCGCCCGTGAATGTCTCCGATCGGGACGACTGTCGGTTTTTGGACAAAGATCAAAGGGTGAATGTGCTCGTGCTTGTGTAGCTGTTCACACGCTCGCGTGCGAAATTGACAGTTAGCTAAATCAGACTGTTAACAACATCGTCGATCATTTTGTTTTCTTTTCCAATGAAAATAGATCAAACCCAAAGCAGTATACAGGGTGTAATCGTTAAGTGTTTACAGGCCATAATTCCGTAAATACAGCAGATATCAGAAAATGAAATGTTGAATTAAACGAGTAAAATTACAATAATAACATTTTCTAAATAGATAAAGTAATATTAAAATGAATAAAATATTATGAATGAACGGTTACCTACTAAATGTATGGAAGGGTTTGAAGTTAATATTTGGGATATTTCTGCTTTTATTTTGTGGTGTATAGCCACCACAAATATATATGCGAGGGCAGCAGCTGTGCTGTGGCGAACCGACAGCTCGAGTCAGTCGCCGGCTAGCTGTCGGTGAGCGAGGTCACGTCTGCGCGCCTGAGCTAATAGCACCCAATGGTTGTTTTATTTATACGAGTATACCCTGAGAGACCCAAGGTGAAACGTCACATTGGCGACGAGTCCTCGAGTAAGTGACAAACCATATTTAAAACATTCCTTGGGTTTCTTAAAAACGCTAAAACGAAAGGAAGAAGCAAATACGAACCCGTGTGTGTCAATAAAATAATAGTTATCGAGGCATAACAACTATTCAGTGTACCGTTCGTTGAGTGTTTATTCAGTGTTTCGTTGTAACTTGTAACCTAGTTCTACATATATAATTAACGAGAATGATATTATTGGTTGATTTACTATATCAAAATGGTCATTTACAAAGTGGCAGACAACACAGAAATGAGAATACGAGGAGTACTTTAGCATTGGTATCTATAGATAATATTGTGCACCTTGCAGGTGCAGTCTTTTACTTAATCTCGCAGTGAGATAGCAATAAAACCGAAAACTCAACTTATTTAGTGTTGTGTTGTTTATGTTTTCTTTAAGTATCTACTTGGATACTCGTAGTATTTTAACGACACAGCAGAAGGTATTTATTAAAGCATAGAGGTGAATCAACTTTTTAGTGTCCTCCCCGTCTTATTTGCTGTCTAAAAGGGGATTACGAGAAATACGATGTTGCTGTTGCTAACTGTCGTTGCATTCCTTACTCAATTAATTATAGCGTGAAACTAAATGACAACTGTATTAACAGATATTAATTTGCCCTCGACTGGTGCAATTGCACCAGTTGCCAGGAACGTAGAATGTCCCCGATTTGTATGAAAATTGTATTTGTCCCCTAGACAACCATGTTTCTGCTAAAATACGGTTTGCGGGATGCAACATTATATGTTCAAACAGACTGTTTATCTGGCTATAAGAAAATTTACCAAATACACATGTCGTGGTAACTGACCATGAAGAAAAGCTAAGGGACAAGAAAAGTTGATTGACCGATAAACATACAAGTACCTACCTTCTTTCAAAAAATAAAAAAATGAAATCGCACTAATTATAATAACAAGTGTGAGTTTGAATATATCTAAACCTGCGTTTAACTTATTCGAGTAGCGTATTTAATAGGTACACTGAATAGGTAAGCCCCAAACAACAACAAAGGTACCACGGTGGAGGAAAGTGTTTAGATGTAGATGCTAGGTGCCTGGGAGCACGCGCTCAGTGTAAAATATGCCATTGAGCATATGGTGTAAAATATTTCAAGGTTCATAAAGTGATATATATATATATAAAATATATGATGAGGTATACATGAATAATTTCCTGTACCGTGTCTGTGGGGAAATAATCCAAGACAGGACAAAAATATGGAATATAGGTATTACATTAACGTTACTATCATACTATAAAGAAATCATCTATACCTATGCAGTAGTAATTGTTATCTATAGTTTTGTGGATTGAAATTAAAGGCCAGAATAATAATTATCATAATTAGGATCGTGCCCATCAATGAGGCGTAGTACATGATCGTTTTAAATTATAATCACATTATACAAACGGCATTTATATAAATTGATAAAATCCTTATTTGGCTATAAGTATCTAAACGGTAAATTCTAGTCACGTCTAAAGAAAGCACAACCTTACCGGCTATCCGTGGTAGTACATTAATAATAACATATATCTAGTGGTTACGAATATATTTCGTAACTATGAAACATAAATTATTCGTGTATTCTAAATCAAAATTACCAAGGTTAAATCAAAAGCACCACACCCCCACCAAGTGCTAAAGAGCGAAATCTCCCCGAGTTCCACATAACTAGTGATATATGATGTATATCTGGTTATGCTATTAACATAAAGTGAAATAAACAGACCAAAATGTGGTTATGACATGGAATGCATGTCACATAAATAGCAAATAAATAGACCAAAATGTGGTTATGACATGGAATGCATGTCACATAAATAGTAAATAAATAGACCAAAATGTGGTTATGACATGGGATGCATGTCACAAATAGTAAATAAATAGACCAAAATGTGGTTATGACATGAAATGCATGTCACATAAATAGCAAATAAATAGACCAAAATGTGGTTATGACATGGAATGCATGTCACATAAATAGTAAATAAATAGACCAAAATGTGGTTATGACATGAAATGCATGTCACATAAATAGCAAATAAATAGACCAAAATGTGGTTATGACATGGGATGCATGTCACAAATATTATATAAATAGACCAAAATGTGGTTATGACATGAAATGCATTTCACATAAATAGCAAATAAATAGACCAAAATGTGGTTATGACATGGAATGCATGTCACATAAATACTTAGTAAATAAAAAGTTGATTTTGCTCATGATGTGAGCTAATACACAATTATGACATGGAATGCATGTCATATAAATAGTCAAAGAAAATGAATAAATAATTGATTCTGCTCATGATGTGAGTTAGTACAAGCGTCAGTTGCTAACCCATAATGTGGGTAAAATTTCAGAAGTTGTATGCTAGTTTATAAGCAAGTCCATAATGCGAAAAAAAAAAAAAAAAAAAAAAAAAAAAAAAAAAAAAAAAAAAAAAACAGGGCATGTGCTAATTTTACAAACCAATCCCATAAGGTGGGTATAGCAAAATAATTGCTGATTGAGATGAGGTCTCAAGAAAATAATGAAGTAAAATAAAAATATTCAGATACCTTTTTATTGATGGTTAGATTGCCAAGGGCAATCTGGAAAATATGTATTGGAGCAAGGACGGTAAAATTGGCTTTATATATTTTTTATAAACATATTTATGTGCTAGCAGTCAACGTAATTAAATAATGCTATCCAAATCAAATTAGAAATACAGATAATATTTTTTGACTGTTACTGTTAGACAAGAGCAAATGTGTAAAAGTTCTTATCTTCAAATTTTAGTTCTTTAACTGAAAACCTCATCTTAATCCGTCCCGGTCATTTGCCAAGTAATGCCGGGAATAATTTA
This sequence comes from Epinotia ramella, assembly GCA_947578815.1. Lineage (NCBI taxonomy): Eukaryota > Metazoa > Arthropoda > Insecta > Lepidoptera > Tortricidae > Epinotia > Epinotia ramella. Next base: position 2,676,373 of record OX388220.1, read on the forward strand.
ATGAGAATAAGTTAATATTCTTATAATAAGTATTGCTTTAGCTACAGTTGTGCAATGTGGCTGGTAACTAGTTAGTAAATTGACAGCCGTCCCTGGTTTATAATATCATAGAATAATGTATATTTTTCGGAAAAATTACATAAACCGAAAATTGAAAACTGAGAACAGACTGGCGTTTCTTCTCATCAACTTGATGACATCAAGTACTAGTACTACCTACTTTTCCAAACGCTAAAAAGTGTATGTGTATGGAAAAAAGGTATTTAGTGCGCCTCTGTGGAATAAATATCGATCTCTACAAGTGCATGACACGAAGTAATGGATACTTACATAAAATAATAAAGGTTAAACGTGGCAGTGTAATAGGTACCAGAAAAAGGCCACCAAACTAATCATATTAATAGAAGTTGTATACTTCCATACCAAACTTTGTGACGATGTATGGAACTGAGATTAAAAAAATATATGAAATAGTTTTGCTTGTATTGCTATATTTCATCAGTTTTAATTTATCAGATCATCAGTTTAATAATGAATAATATAAACAGGAAATACAGCTTCATCTCATTTTAATCTGCGAATTTAGCAACTTAGTCTCACCCAACACTGAGGAAATAAACGAATGTGAGATAGATACTAAAACATAATACTTCAGGGTATACTATGACTATGATATCAAGTATGGGGTATTGTAACCCTAATGATGTTTCAAATTTTAAGTTATAAATAAGAAATAAACATCTTGCCAAAAAAAATCAGAGAACATATCTGAAACTAAAAAATAAAGTTGTATGAAAGTGACTGGATCGGATTTTAATCCGTCGGATCGCGTTGACTCTTCAAAACATGCCCCAAGATCAACCAATTACATGTCCAGCATACAATTGTGGGTAAAATGTAGTCATTTTAGATGAAATTAAGTAAATGTGATCATTATTGGTGTGTCATTGGATAGATTTAATAATGTACCTATGCTAATTAGTAAGACATTGGTAAATATGAGCCGTGTAGTGTGTATGCAAATAAATAAAATAAATATATAGGAGCTACCTTACAATACATGTGTGCGTGATTTACCAGAAAAGTTAAAAATAAATTGGGTTTCCAAACCGTAGTATGGTAAATTTAAAATACACTAATATTTTAATATTACAGATTCAGATTCATTTGCTCACAATATAAGATTAAATTATTAATTACATGTCAATTTAAAAGAATCCCTATTGTGATCGTCAATAACATACAATAACATTCAATCAAAATAATTAGAAGAATAATAACTAACAATTGAAATATAACTATGTCCACTTAATTTAAATGTATGTCATAGTTATCAAAGTTCACCTAAAAGGATCGTCAGTACATAATATAACAATAATTTAATTTAATCAAAAAAAACAAATAAAAATTATAAAAGCGGTTATGTCAAAAAATCCACTTATTATACAGTGGAATTTCCAATAGAAAGTTTCTTAATCGACGCTTGAATAAAGGTATTCAGAAGAATATAATCACATATCGTATGTATATACATATACTTGGTCGAGTTTTTACGCTGGTTCTGCCCGTGGCTTTCTTTCTAACTTTCCGAACGTGGTAGTTAGTTACTGACATTTATAGGTGCACAAGCATTAATGGAAAAAGTGCTATAAAATTAGCCATGAAATTTTATTATTCAATTTTACAATCGTATTAGCTAACATATTATTTTGCTAATTAAGACTTTATACTTCCACGAAATAAAATAAAAGCGAAGTATCAAAATCCAAGTTAAAAGTTATAACTAAACTAAATCTTAAAACAGCCTCTGGTGGCATTGTGATAAAGATGCTGCCCGCATTATCTCAATGAATAGCTAGGACAATAAATAAATAAATTATATCTTATGATGTTTCAAAAACCGCCTTATCCTATAGATTGCTAAAATGGCAAGTTTTAGTACATATGTTACCAATATTTGGGTAAGAAATACCCCTATTACTATAAGGTTGACAATTATTCACAATATAATTTTAGTAAAAAATATTTGCAGGGATATTCAATTTCACTTGTTTACAAATCATAATCATAAGCGGTGTATAATTTATTCAGAGCTTATATGTTCGTGACATCCTCCTCCTAGAGGTAAATGTTATAAAGGTAATTTGTGTATTTGCAAAAATGAAATTTGAATTTGATTGAAAAAAAAGAGAGAGAGATACACTTAAGTTAAACTTAGTCACAAGGCTTTCGTAAATTTGATAAGGTATTCCGGAATTCTATTCTAGATAAATAAGGATATTTTTATGAATGTGTGGAATAAAAATGCACCATTTAATTATTAATTTCTCGGTGTAAACTTGTAGACTAAACCGTTAAAGTAAAAGTGTAATATTGTAAAATATTATGTAATTTGTAAAAAAAGGAGAGATGTGGTGTATAGCCACCACAAATATATATGCGAGGGCAGCAGCTGTGCTGTGGCGAACCGACAGCTCGAGTCAGTCGCCGGCTAGCTGTCGGTGAGCGAGGTCACGTCTGCGCGCCTGAGCTAATAGCACCCAATGGTTGTTTTATTTATACGAGTATACCCTGAGAGACCCAAGGTGAAACGTCACATATTTCAAAAACGTTATTAGTGTAATTTTACTCGTTGGGTAACGTACTTTCGATATCAGTTAGAAGTTTTCTGATATCTGCTGTATTTACGGAATTATGGCCTGTAAACACTTAACGATTACACCCTGTATAGCCCCCACGAGATCTATATCTGCGAAATTTCCCATTTTTGCAGTTACACTGACAAGCACTTGACAAGCACGCCCGGTTGTCCGCGAGCGTGTGAACAGCTTGCTTGGCCCGCAGAAGTACACGGGCTGCTTGCCGATCAGCATGCCAAGCAGCTTGCCAGGCAGCACGCCGTGCATGTGACGCACCATGAGAGTGTGTGCCCTGCGGCGCTACCACGAACTTCGAAAGTCGAAGTTCGGGTATTTCCATCTCCATCGCACTCCCGTAATCGAGTGACAGGGATGTATATATTACGAATTTCGACTTTCGAAGTTCGTGGTAGCGCCGCTGGCTTAGGCTCTGTTCGCGGTGCCTAACCCGGTGAGCGAGTCTGGTTCGCGCGCAAATTTAAATTGCAGCGCGTCGCGTAAAGAAGTAGGTAGACTGTTTTAAAAACTATTAGGTATAGTATCATCATAGAGAAGAAAAATATATGTGGTGGAGTTATTTTGCAAGGTAGGCACTGTCTATTTGCCTATATGGTACGCACGCCACTGATGGTGAGTAAGGTTGCTGTTAAATTCGGGATTGGCGGCGAAGTGAAACACCTTGCTAGGATGGCAGATTTATTCAGACTTAACTATAGGACAAATTATATTGCCTACCTACATAGTACATATATAACACCTCCACCCTTAGTTTAAGTATACATTCCGGAAGTATTTATTCCTGAAACAAGCATAATGATCACTGTAGTAACTTAGCCTAGTTTAGTACGCTGTATGTAAATGAGCAGCATTTAACAAACATAGTTTATCATTCATTGCGTAGGTACTATACAGGTCTATACGGTATATCGTAACTCATCAGCGGGAAAAGTCATACATATTTTTACCGCGCTTTCGGCCGCTGCATGAGAAGCCGGATGGTACGGCCCTGTTACGAGCAGTTGTCCTTATCGTACGAATTGGAGGCGGAATCCACAGCAGCGCGACAGAAACATTGCGTCAAAAAATCGAGATTTGAAAAGTTGCTCAGCTAGGCATTGCTCTTAAGAGCTGCTAACTAAGAATTTTTGACGCAATGTTTTTGTCGCGCTGCTGTGAATTCCGCCTCCAATGCGTACGATAAGGACAACTGCAGCTCGGATTAAAAATCCCACGCAAAAACTCAAAAATTGAGGTTTCGCTCTCGACGGTTTCCTCCTCCAAAACGCAACCAATCATTATAACATTTTGGGAACTGCAAGAAGAAGAAATAATCTACGCCGCTATGTTTTGATTTTTTTGATATTTGTTGTCATATTTGTATACTGCGCCTTTTTTGGCAGCCAATTCAATTAAGCCGTTTTTGCGATTTTCAAGGCCCTGTAAGTTTCTTTAAAATAAAAATATCCAAAAAAGCTAAACATAGCGGCATAGATATTGATGATATTGATCTTATTTGAAAAATTAATTGCTCTATGTTCAAAAACCAGAGAGGAAACAGTCGAGAGCGTTTGTATGGGAAAATCGCAGGTAGGCATTCCTCTTAATGGTTTCGTCGGCCGAATTTGTACGAAAGTTGGCCTTTCTAAGTACATTTTAAGTTGGTCGATTATTAAGTCGGTAACTACACTCGGGTGCAAAGAAATCGAGCCACCTTCATATTTTTTCCAATTTCTGTTTTATGGAAAAACTGTCGAAGGAAATGTGAAAAATGGGGTATCGTTGGAACGATAATTTTGTTTTCTATCGAATGACTTTATTTTCAGGTGGAAAAAGGGCAATTTTCCATACACTTAGGGCGGAAAACAAAACTCATGTCAAATTAGCATTGTAGCAACGCAAGGAAAACTCAAGTGTAGGGAAAAATTGCGTGGAAAATTAATCATTTTTTTTTTGTTTCAGTATCTTGTATTGCCTCCTCTAGCTCTGCGACATGCGTCCATGCGATTACGCATGGATCTAACCAAGTTGCTGGTGAATTCTTGAGGGATGTCCGCCCAAACCTCTTCGACGGCGATTTTCAGCTCACAAAGAGTTTCAGGAACTGGATTTTTTTCTCGAACTCGCCTTTTCAGTTCGTCCCAGAGGTGCTCTATTGGATTGAGGTCGGCACTTCTTGCAGGCCAATCCATAACGGGAATATCGACGCTCCTAAGGTAATCCTTGGTGATTCTGGCGGTGTGCGGCCTGGCATTATCCTGCATAAATAAAAAATTATCACCGATAAAGCCCGCAAACGGGACCACATGTTCAGCTAAGATCTCCTCTACATAACGATGAGCAGTTAAGCCTCCTGCGTTAGGCCTATCAGGCCCTACGACGAACACAATATCGGTCTTCGCCTCCAATGAAATACCGGCCCAGACCATGACAGATCCACCGCCGTATGCGACCCTTTATTCGATGCAACACTGTGAAAATCGCTCTCCTGGTCTTCGGTAGACTCTTTCTCTTCCATCATTGCCAAAGAGACAGATCCTACACTCATCAGAAAACATCACGTTCTTCCATTGCTCAAGGGTCCAATTGTAATGGTCTTGAGCGAAAACACGGCGTGCTGTGCGATGAGCTGCAGTCAACTTGGGTCCATTGGCAGCACGATGTGGTGTGAGTTCTTGTTCCTTGAGACGTCTTCTCACGGTCCATCGACTTATGGACACATTCCGGACTTCCTGCAGTTTCTGCTGTAGCTTAACAGCATTGAGTCGGTGTGTCCGTAGAGAAGTCAAGGCGATGAAGCGGTCGTCTGTTTCTGAGGTAGACCGTACCCTGCCTGTGCCGGGTCTTCTCGTAAAGGCACCAGTCTCTCGGTACCTCTGAAACACTCGTTGGACTGCTGATCGGCTTAAATTCAGTTGTTGGGCCAATTGACGCTGACCAAGTCCGGTTTGGAGCAGAGCTACGGCTTGGGCGGCTTCAGCAGGGGTAGTATCCATTTTTTATGAAGTTTCCGGTAAATTTTATAGAGAGCAATGTCACAGGAAGAGATTCAATCCACAATTGATGGGCAATTACTGATAATTTTTCATTTATACCTTCCCAAACGGCACAAACCACACGTGCATTAATTGGCTCATTAGTAACAGGGCAACATTATTACCCATAATTACGTAACGACGACGTTCCTAATCATGAAATTAACTTTATTTAATAGCTGAATAAATTACCTTTCTAACGACATCCTTTTTTTTCTTTTTCCATAGGCAGATTTTGCATAAAACAAACAAACATGAAAGTTGCACGGGTGGCTCGATTTCTTTGCACCCGAGTGTAGTTATGCCTACTTAGCAGTGATAGTTTTCCTTTTAAATTCATGTTGACTAAGGAACCCTAAAAAGGAAACAAGCAGATATTAGATGAAACTACCAGAGAAGCAAGAAAAAAAAGAAGTAACGACAAGTGTCTGGTTGCCTGGAAGAGATCGCTTATTAGAGATACTACCGTTAGATTACCATTTAACATGCTTATTTAAATTTAAGTTTCTTACGGTCTGTTATTTTGTATACAATAAAGAATATTGTATTCTATCCTATTTTATCTCTTCCATCAATAAAGTCTATGTTAAAATCGTAACAAATATCTTTTCATCACACTTGCTCGTAAAGGCTCTTATTGTACGCAGACGTATAGAGCAGTTATAGCTGATTTACCTCCCGGGAGTTATGGATTTTTATCCATATAGTCGGATAGTTGGCCGCGCGCGACGCCTACCGCGAACCGAAAACGAAGTATCTCCCTATCTGTCGCTCGAATATGCAAGTGCAACAGAGAGGCAGATGTATATATCGTTTTCGGTTCGCGGTTCGGTGCGGTTGTATGAAACATAGGTTTTTCTACCTTTTGTAGTTATTTATTTGCTCGCAAATGTGATGAAAAACATTGTCTATAATACAACACGGGCGTAAGAATATTACAAACTCAAGTCATCAAAAGCCCTCCCTTACATTAATTTCTGGAAAAAAATGCTTCACATATTCACACAGGTTTCGCTCCCGAATCGATATGATTCTTTTTTTTATGTCTATATAATTTACTATTATCTGAAAATCGTTTGTGACATACTCCACACCCATATGGTTTTTCTCCGGTGTGAATTCTTTTATGTATATCTAAGGTAGCTTTTTGTGTAAATTGCTTGTTACATTCTTCACACCTGTACGGTTTTTCTCCAGTGTGGATTCTTTTATGCATATCTAAGTTACTTTTTAGTCTAAAGTGCTTCTTACATACTTCACAGCCGTATGGTTTTGCTCCAGTGTGAATTCTTTCATGTGAATTTAACTCAATTTTACGTCTGAATTTCTTTGTACATTCTTTGCAGCTGTATGGCTTTTCTCCAGTGTGAATTCTTGTATGTGTAGTTAAATCACTTTTGTAGGCAAATCTCTTGTTACACTCGATACATCTGTACGGTTTTTCTCCGGTGTGAATTCTTTTATGTACATCTAAACTACCTTTAGTTGTAAATCGCTTATTACATTCATCACAGCTGAATGGTTTTTCCCCAGTATGAACTCTTTTATGTTTGACTAAATCACCATTGCTTGCACATCGCTTGTTACATTCTTCGCAGGTGTGCGATTTCACTCCTGTGTGCTGCTCCTTGGCAAGGGCAGATACGGGCCGTCCAGCGCATCCGTCCAGTGCGACTGAAACAAAAACAACGCTCAAGTAACAGTTAGGGACACCTCGACAGGGCGGGACGCAACTAACATTCTTTGAAGTTACACGTACCAAAAATCACGCAAGGTTTTGCTTAAAAAGGTAACACCGTTCATAAATTAAAGTTATACTTATAGTTATACTTATAGTTTCCCAAAATGTGCAGTATATTTAAAACACGGCGGCGCTTTTGCTATGGAGCTGAATCTGTATCAAGGGAACTGACAAGCAGCTGTCAAAGGCTTAACATCGGAGAAAACTAATAAGATACGAATGATAACGAGGACACGCTCAAGAGCAGCACAACGCGCACGCCCACCACCTCCGCCCGCACCGTCCAGCTCCTCGCCATCGTCGCCGGGCGATGGATTCGCCACAGCGCCCGACACCAGCGAGTCGAGCGACGAGCGCGGGCCGCCGTCCTCAAGGAAGTGTACTTGGATGCATGCATTCTCTTTTTGATATATATCAACGATTTGCCTAAAATAATAAATAGCCCGTGTACCCTGTTTGCCGACGACATCTCGTTCGTTATACCGTGCCAGGACGAACTGAACTTAAATTACCAACTAAACTCCATCTTAACGGAAATTGTTACCTGGCTGAACAAACATAACCTCGAAATAAATTTTGATAAAACTAAAGTTATTCAGTTCAAACCACATCAAAAACGCCCAATGAATATTAACTACACTTTTCAAAACACGACATTAGAATCACTTTAACTACATTTTTGGGTATTATTATCGACTCGTCTCTCAATTGGAAAGACCACATCAACAAAATAAGTACCAAATTAAACAGCTTTACTTACGCTCTTTATAATCTTAAAAAATGCACAGATTTAAAAACATCAACGAGCGCGTACTATGCTTACGCGCACGCCTGGCTTCAATATGGCATTGTGTTATGGGGAAGTAGTACCAACATTATTAACCTCTTTAGATTACAGAAGCGTTGTATCAGAATATTAGTAAATATAGAACCCATGGTAAGTTGCAAATCATACTTTAGACAACTAAAAATCCTAACCTTAGTGGATGACTATGTGGTGGACAATGTCTCTCAGATCTATCTCCGAAGCAGAAACCTATAAGTACCTTTGTATGTCGCAGTCATTGGGAATTGTGGGTGAGGACGTAAAGCGGGCGGTGAAGGAGCGCTTCTTCTGTCGCCTGACAAAAGTACTTAATAGCCTTCAACGCCTGGGTGATGCCCTGGCTCATTTACTCCTTTGGCATACTAAGGTGGTCTTAAACTGAGCTGGATGCACTGGACCGAAGAGTCCGAGTAGTGCTTACTGCGCATCGCATGCTACACCCAGAGATGGGCAAAATGTAATCGACTAACGATTAACAACTAAAATTACAAGAATTAGTTGCGATTGACGATTGAAAACGACGATTGATCAATTGTAGTTGTACAGAGTGCAACTAATTTAGTTGCAACTAAATTAGTTGCCGATTGATTTCGGACAACTAAATTTTGTAATCGACTAATTAGTTAGACTAAATTCTTTGCGACTAATGTTAGAAGCAAATTGAATAGAAAACCTCGGTATGGCTATGTTGACAGACTGATTAGGACATCTTAACGTATGTTTAAAAATAAAATAGTCATGTATTATTTACGATATTTTGACCATTTCTAAGGAGTGAGATCTCTGTTCTAACTATTATTTTGCTACTAATCTCTCTGAAATTGGATTAAATTTATCTTATGTAAGGGTAATTAAAAACTGGGTACTTTGTGCATTAGTGAAATAACAATAAAAAAACACAATTATATAAATCAAACTTTGTATATTAAATATAAAAGCAACCATGATATGTAATTAGAGCAAAAATTATCAATAAATCAACGTTGTTTATGCCATTCATCGCAGATAATCTCTGAAGTGAGAATCCTGATTTGAAATACTTTCAACTATACAATACAACTATACAAAGAGTTTCAATATTTTTAATGACCACACGTTGAAAACAAAATAGACCGCGTAGATAATAAACAACATGCAGATGTGTCATTCAATAGAACGTGTTATTTTTAGAAGATGCGTCGGCACTTGCACCAAAATGCAACAAACAACTTCCAGGTAAGTAGGATTATCCCATTGTTTTGTCACCGGGTGACACTAAAAAGAGTTTTACTATTGACAGAGACTGCAAAATATTGATAATTTCTATGTCTAAGAATTCTAAGATTTACTCAGTATCGTATAATTCAAATTATTAATAATGCACCAACCTACTTTATTGTTTCCGATTTGTAAACACTGCAGTTTTTCGCAATTTGTCGTTACCAATATATCGTTACTAGCTTTTGCCCGCGGCTTCGCCCGCGTACTAAAAGTAATTCCAACCGTCTACAGAAAAGGTGCTTCTCAGTTAGACCCATATGTTCGAATTGAATTGCAATTTGGCACAAATACTTTAAAAAATGTTCATGTCCACAATGTGAAATTTCAAAATCGATGCCATTTTCGTAATTAACGTCCCAAAAAACCATAAAAACGACAACCATATTGATATTTAGACATTTCAACCCATCGCATCCCAATAGGGGAGATGGTATTTCACGTCCGCCATGTTGGATTTTAAAATCGTGGTTTTTTTTGTAATCAGCGACCCTATAAACCATAGAAACGACACCCATGTCGATTTTCAGACTTTGTGACCACATTCCCCCCTTTTAGGGGTTGAATTAAAAAAAAACCTGAAACGTGTTTTCTAATTTATTGTTAGGATTACTCCTGTGAAGTTTCGAATTCGAATAAAATAGTCTAAGTAATCTTGTTTCTCCATACAAACTTTGGACTCCCATTTCACCCCCTTAGGGGTTGAATTTTGAAAAATCTTTTCTTAGTGCACCCCTACAACTTATAAGGAGCCTACATGCCAAATTTGGAATCTCTAGAACCAGCGGTTTGGGCTGTGCGTTGATAGATCAGTCAGTCAGTCAGTTGAGTCAGTCAGTCAGTCAGTTTCTTCTTTTATATATTTAGATAATAATATTATGGCCCATAATATTGCATTGTCATTCAAGCATTTCAAATTAAATGAGTATACATAATTTTAGCTCAATCGGTTGAAGATATCTGCTTCAAAATAAGTCGCAAAATTCTACCCAAACTAACATAGTTACAAGTGTTACATACAACATACGAGTACCTCCAATGTTACATACATACTTACTTGTAAGTTGTAGTTACATATTGTAAGATAAAAAATGCAAAAACGAGCGACTACGTAGTTTTAATATAGATTTAATCGTGAAATTTAGTCGATTGAAACTAAAATTAATTTAGTTGTTAGTCGAACATTCTCACAACTAATTCAATCGCAACTAAATTAATCGCAACTAAAAAATGACAATTGATATTTTTAGTCGATTGATTAGTTAACTATAATATTAATCGATTAATGCCCATCTCTGGCTACACCCACGCTCGTCTGTTACGAGACTGTACATCTCGCGGAAGTGTGGCGGTCGCGGCTTTTTAAATGCCAAAGACCTCCACAACCGCGAGGTCTGCAGTCTCAGGGATTATTTCCTAAACAATGAGTGTGGGATGCATCGCGACGTAGTAGCGGTAGACGGAAACTTCACCCCGCTCTCCTTGGCAAACGAGAACTGGAGTCAACTTAAAGTACTGAGCGCCGAGGGCCGCAGGGCTGTGTGGAGGAGCAAGGAGCTACACGGGCGGTTCTACAAGGCCCTCACGGGGCCAGATGAACACAACTTTTTATACACAATAGGATCCGCCAAAATAATTAAGAGATGCCTTTTGTATGGAAAAATAAAACATTTTCTTTTTTTAGTTTTCCGTAGTCGGGAATCAGTTTTATGAACTTTTTATTTAAATAATCATATGCCAACTCTCTGGACCCCAATGCACCAATTTTTCGATTACTCACTTCAATATCTTCAATAATGGACACGCTTCGTTTTCTCGCATAGCTCTCCATGCCCTAAATAAGCCCGGGGTCCCGCTTTGACACCTAATCCCAAGATTTGGCATAGGCGCTAGTTTTATGAAAGCGACTGCCATCTGACCTTCCAACCCCGAGGGAAAAATAGACCTTATTGGGATTAGACCGGTTTCCTGACGATGTTTTCCTTCATCAAACAGCTAACGGTAAATATTCCGTACATAAGTTTCGACACTCATTGGTACGAGCCGGGATTAGAACCCACGACCGCCGCTTGACAGCCGCATGCCTGAACCACTAGGCTACCGTAGCTTCTCTGGCGCCAAAATATTAAGACGAGGCATTCGAATTTTTGTCAGTGTTCCTTTCGATATTGTAAGCAAAGTAAGTAATCCACGTGAATAAAATTTTAGTATGTTATTATTCATCATATATTCTAACGAACTGGGATAGGAGAACACGATTAGTAAAACTTTTCCCGATAGATTTTCATTCCAAAAAAGTGTCCATTTTTATTTTATTTTGCTAATAATTCCGGAACGCATTCATATCTCGAAGTTTTCAGTAATGACAGTAATACTATATATCTAGCGAACTGGGAAATATCATTTTATTTACTCTCGTAGTTTATTTTTATTTATTTATTTTACACTTTCGGAACTTATGCCGCATACGCCATTGTGTTCATTAGCGGCGCCACTGGCTTTCGTCTTTTTTTTTGCGCGTGGAAGTAATTGATGCTATCTCATCGAGGCTCCGCCTCCAGTCGCCTGTGATTCCTTGCCGACGACGGATGTGTGCCAAAATTGCGTTTGCGTTACATCTCGCTAAAGTTATTAAAAAAAATCTTCATGTAAAATATGCAGACTTTTTGTATGCCAAACTTAGAAACTAATACGTTTAGATTATCTCTTGTGTTGTTGAATGAAGAAAATAATTTTGTAAATGTAAGCGGACCGAGCACATCAGAACAAAAACTAGTGGAGTCGCCATTGACAGTTTCAGATTTGGACCACTATTCTCTCCATACAAGTGGGTTAGTAGCCATTTCGTATGGTTTTTTAAAGTTTTTTTACTATACCTTTTAAAATAAAACTACAAAATATTTATATTATTTAGATTTGATACCTCCGAAGAGATGATGTCGTTATCGGAGCGTAATAATTAGGCAATGCAAATCGGTTATAACCGATTATTTTGGCCAAATCGCATAACCGATTATTGGAAGTTTGTAATAACCGATTTCGGTTATTTTCGGTTATTTTTTGTATACATATATGATATTTTGCCATTAACTTATAATGTCGATAATGATTCAATATTATTAAGTTTCTGGGTGCTGATTGCATTATTTGTAGTAATAGTTTGAAGAAAATAGGCGTAATAATTAGTTGCAGTACAATACTGGGGCCACTTTTCACAAATATTTATTTATTTATTTAATATTTATTGCACAAAATAACAACTTATCGTACAAAAGGCGGACTTAATGCCGTCCAGATTCTCTACCAGTCAACCTTTGGGCAAAGCAGACAAATATTCTAGTTAATAAAAGTACTAAAAGTGCAAATTTTGTGTATTTACAAGCGGTCTCTATTGGTTCCCATAAAGTTTTTGTTCCGATTTTTTCACTCCATACCGTTTTCGATCATAATTTTCATAAGTCATATTGTCGCAAGTCATAAAATTATAGAACATAAATTGGAGATCCGATTTTTGCAAGTCGTCATTATTGTAAGTCATAAAATTGGGTAGTCATAACATTCAATGCCCAGATGTTATGACAATTCATAATGTTAAAGGCAATAAAGTTGCTTTCAATACTTGCTGTAAGGATCTTTTACGCAAGTCATAATTATTTGTAGTCACGTGATTAGTTAGTCATATCATTATAAATACATACAATTTTAACGTGCATATGTGTGACCGTCAGATAATGAACACCGTCAGTTTATAATCTTAACGACCAGTATGGTAAGTAGTTTTTCCGCTCTTTTATAAAAAAAATTACCTCGAAGACGAAAGCGGGAGCAAAGCTCCCGCTTCCGTCTTCTAACCTATCCGTGATCCGAGTCGGTTTTGCCACTAAGCCCCTACTTACTAGTACTTTCAAATGTATGCCTGGATATGTTTCTGAGTACTTATCTATATGCCTAAGGATGTTATAGATTTGGCTTCTTCGACGTAATTCACTTTAGGCATTAAAGCGATATGAATACCAACCATTAGGACGTTGAAAGATATGACTTAAAATATTTCTGATTAATTATTGATAGACCTTCGAACGTTATAGCCATAAATATTATGACTTCTGAGATTATAGCGGTTAATGTTATAAGTCATTAATGTTAGAACTATCCAACGTTATACTTAACAAAAATTATGACTACTGATGTTTATGACTATAAATTTTATGGATATCAATTTCTGACCAACGAAATTCGGAACAATAAGAATATGGGAAACAAAGGGACCCCATTTACAAGATAAATGATTTAACTGAATACCACGAGTGTTGCTACATAAGTTGGCATTTGATTCCGCAGCATCTGCTGCAACAAGTTCTCAATCTGTAGATGACTGTATAAGTACCACAAATGATTTTATTTGAAATGGCTTTACACGAAAATGGAGATCAATGGTACAAATATTTGTCCATAGCTTACCAGCAGTTATTATCTGTAAAGCCCACTAGCGTGGAGGCTGAACGTGCATTTTCAACTGCGGGATATTTCTGCAGCAAATTAAGATCAAGACTCAGTGACGCCACATTAGATGATTAGATGCTCTCATGTTTTTGAGGTCTTTCATACTCTCACAAAAGTTACACTTGAGATGAGTGACATTTAGTACCTACATATTAAAATTCACTTTGGCTGAATATATGGTACCTAATAATTATTGAGTTGTGGTTGTCACCTGACGATATTTTGTGATTTTTATGTAAGTTATAAGGCCAATTTATATTTTGTTGATTTAATTCTACATTATGTTTGTATGTTAATTGGAAAAGTTACTTATCAAAAATCGCTAAGTAATTTGGTTGTTAATATTACTCTCTACTTATTTAATTATGTGTAGTTTAGTTTCCCGGGTGCGCCAAAGTTCATATAAAATTGCAACTTTGATTATTGGATTTCCGAAAAATTTTCTCATACAATTTTATCTCATAATAATGATCACTATTCATCATTATTTGTGCTAATAACTATCGTAACTCCTAATTGCCTATATTCATAATGTTTTTGTAAGTTAAACATAAGTATATCTCTGTTACTACTATCTATGTTTATATACTTTTATATCATAACGATTTTAAGCAATATAGTTTAATATCATATTTACTTCTTTACAAACACTAGTTATTGCTAAATTTTGTATTAATATTGAACAACCAAAAATCAATTAATATTAATTAAAAAAAATGGCCGATGTCATCATGAAGAACTCGTCAAAATAAGCATAAAACGTCAAATAAACTTTTCTCTGAGATCAACTAATGCCAAGATAGTGTTGTATAAGTTCAAGTAGGCAGTAGGGAACAGGGACTCAGTGGCAAAACCGACTCGGATCGCGGATAGGTTAGAAGACGGAAGCGGGACCAAACGCTTTCGTCTTCGAGGTTATTTTTTTTTATAAAAGAGCGGAAAAACTTGTTTGCAAAGAAATATTAAATACACTCGAATACGAGTTGAAGTATGTTCTTAGTTATGATATTAGGACTAACACAATTAGGATATATGTCCATTATGAAGGAAACTGTTATGAAAAACCAAATTATGAGTTCAAGTCTGTTCTTAGTAACGACATTATGAAGAAACATTTTATGAAAACTGTTCGTTATGAGTTCCGATGATAGTAACAGAAATTTAGGAACATAAAAGGTAGGAAGAAAAAAATATGAAGAGTGAGTGATTATGATTACAAAGCGGTATTACTAGAGAAAATCGACACATTAAATTTATATGAGCCAATATGGACCCTAGTTTACCTACTTATTTCACTTGTTTTATTGCTTTAATGTTGTTTGTGATGTGATAGATAAATTTACACTATTGATTGTAAAACTAAAATTTATATTTAAATAAACCGATAATAATTAGTAAAGAAAATCAAAGCAAGGTTTATGTTTCATTAATATTGCTTATTTTATGATTTTACGTCACGTAGAACTAGATTTATACGTATTTTTTAAAAAACGTAGAATAACCGATTATAACCGAATGTCGGTTATTTTTTCGCCATAACCGTAACCGAAACCGGTTATGAAGTTAGGCCGGTTATTGCATTCCCTAATAACAATCAGCCTTCGGTCTCGTGGTTGAAATTGATAACGTATACTATAAAATAAATCCTTACCTACAATCATTTTCTTCAAATACAAAGATTTTTATTTACCGCTATTTACTAATAAGTAATAATATAGCAGTTTGCAAAATTAATCAAAAAAATATTTTCTCTATTCTATTCATTCGATGTTCTCACTGCAACGATGCATGCCTAGGTGTGATAAATACAAGCGGCGCACTAGCACGGCTTATAGTCCAGGCAATGAACTGACAACTTGTATGGAAAAAATGACAATTTTGGAAAAAAAATATAATAGCTTATTTTTTATGTGTAACGGATATATTATCAATTAAATAGTTACCCAGCGGCAAAATCCGACAAAATTTCAGACATCAAAAAAATGATAAATTAACTGGCTTCTGAAAAGTCAGTAAAAATATTAATAAATGTTATTGTCTTTATTTTGGTTCATTTACATTTGCTCTATAATATTCAAGATAAATCGTACAAAAAAAGATAATGCATGCTTCATTTAAATCTACATAATTACTTCCGGGTGGAAAGTTTGTCGGATTCTTGACTAAATCATCTTAGAATAACATTTTCAAATGAAACCAACAAAAAAAACGCTATTATAAATTAATGTTTTTCAAAACCGTATTTTGCCTGGAGTATTAAGAGTTTCGCTAGCGGGTGGCGGGGTGCGATGGGCGGAGCAAGCGTGGGAATTATTTTCGGGTGCCTCGTCTTAATTGTAAATGACGGCAAAGGACCATGCGTCAAAATGGGCCTGAAAGCAACAGGATTGAGAGTTATGTCAATAAATAGGTCTTAAAATATACTTTATTTCATTATATGGGCACAAAGTCAAATTCCATTGCTGAACTAAGATTTTTGTATTTTAGTCACGGTGAGTACGAGCTACGATAAATGCATTCGGAGAATATTCATATTCTGGAGGGTAAATATTGAGCAAACCCAATTTAAAAAATGAAGGTAGGGATATCGACCATTCCATTAATTATATTCGTTCGGTGTCATTTCTTGTTGAATATCGTGTTTAACCAATAATAATATTATTTCGAACCATTTAAAACCTCTTTTACCTAGGTATCTACGTTAAGTACCTATCTTACCTGTGCAAGTGTTACTTGATATCGCAACGTTTAAGTGTTCAATTGATATTGCTTAGTTAAAAAGCCTAATAATATATAAACATGGCAATAGAAGGACGCCGCTATGTATTAAGTATGTCCTCGTTCGATTTTGCCACAGCGGCGACATATTTTAGAAGAAAACTTACCTGCATTACAACCTGTGATTGCACAATACTTACGGGCAAATGCACTTATTCAGGTGAGTAAACATATTATGCATTATGGCATTTCTGATAGCATGATGTTTTTCTATATGTATAGTGTGTTTATAGGTACTAAATGTAGTTAGATGAATATAAATCTTTTCCTAAGATCGGTACATAATTACTTATTTCATGCTTATGTCCACCGCTTACTGAATCTAAGTAGGCACTTATAAGCAGGCAGCGGAACTTTGGTGCCGATGACAGACGCATGACGTAGCGGCTGTACACAGAGTGTTTTTATCTAGATGATAGATAATCATTAATCACTAACAACTTATTGGCCTCTTTAGTTCACGGATGTTTTATTGACACTTGAGACGACGTATAGATAATATAAAGGCACCGCAGATTAAACGCTAGCGACTGATATAGGTATGCATCGAATCACGCAAGTCGAAACTTTCCTTAGTTTATTTGAGTCAGGTTGAATATCAAGTTTGACATTGCTATTAACTCGGCGAGCTAGTGACAACTGTTGCATCTGTCAAAGCGTGATAAAAGTTAATAGTTATGTTGTGTATAATTTATAAGAACATCCTATATCCCTATTATTTTGCGTCATAATGATGTCATCGGCACCAAAGTTCCGCTGCCTGCTTATAAGTATGGTTTATTACCTCTCTTAATATGTATAATTTTATTTGTAGGTTGCATTTAATGATATTCAAGCCACATGCAGTTTTTTAATAGATCCTATTTACTCTGACTTAAATATGAATATCTCAGTTCTGCAATGGAATTCGAGATCCTATTTACTCTGACTTAAATATGAATATCTCAGTTCTGCAATGGAATTCGAGATCCTATTTACTCTGACTTAAATATGAATATCTCAGTTCTGCAATGGAATTCGAGATCCTATTTACTCTGACTTAAATATGAATATCTCAGTTCTGCAATGGAATTCGAGATCCTATTTACTCTGACTTAAATATGAATATCTCAGTTCTGCAATGGAATTCGAGATCCTATTTACTCTGACTTAAATATGAATATCTCAGTTCTGCAATGGAATTCGAGATCCTATTTACTCTGACTTAAATATGAATATCTCAGTTCTGCAATGGAATTCGAGATCCTATTTACTCTGACTTAAATATGAATATCTCAGTTCTGCAATGGAATTCGAGATCCTATTTACTCTGACTTAAATATGAATATCTCAGTTCTGCAATGGAATTCGAGATCCTATTTACTCTGACTTAAATATGAATATCTCAGTTCTGCAATGGAATTCGAGATCCTATTTACTCTGACTTAAATATGAATATCTCAGTTCTGCAATGGAATTCGAGATCCTATTTACTCTGACTTAAATATGAATATCTCAGTTCTGCAATGGAATTCGAGATCCTATTTACTCTGACTTAAATATGAATATCTCAGTTCTGCAATGGAATTCGAGATCCTATTTACTCTGACTTAAATATGAATATCTCAGTTCTGCAATGGAATTCGGCTTTGTGCACTTATAATGAAATAAAGTAGATTTAAAGACCTATTTAATGACTTAAGTTTCAGCTCTGTTGGTTTCAGAACCAGGCTCCATACAAAGTTGCCCATGGTCCTTTAAATCTTGTGTGTTTTTGGATCACCTATTACTGTATAGTTGTCTAATTAGGATGTTTATGAAATAAAGTTACAATAAATAATACTAAATTTAACACAAGCTACTGTAGAAAACCTTTTAATGTTCGATTCTCACACTGAGCTTGTTTTAAACAAGTTTCTGTCAAAAAAATATTTTTGGTACAAGCTATAATTGTCGACTGTACTTTTCTGCATACTCATTGAGACGATTCTAACGAGCCCAAACTCAACGGGGTTACGTTGGTTAAGTACTGAATTCCCATGGCCACCTTATGTCTCCGTCATCAGATCGTACCATAATATTGAATTGTCATCCCAATTATACTTATACTCAAAATTTCAGCTCAATCGGTCACCGGGAAGTGGGACAAATTTAAGTTGCCAGCGGAATTTTAAAAGTCGTACTCCTATGGTATGGATGGTACACAACACAACTTGTTAGGCCAAGACAGTGTCAAAAGGGAGGTTGGCCGCACGCACTTAGCACGCACTGCATTTAGACTTTCCTGGCTTCTCCCAAAGAGAATAAATTTATTGCCTTGTAATAAGGTGCAAAAGTTCTGTGTTTTGTTAGGTTGGCTAAGATGCGTTAACTATCCCGTACATTTTTTCATTCTATGAGAGTTTCCCACCACTGGCTTCTCCTTTGAGACATTGGATTGGGCCATTTTTAACCCCCGACGCAAAGAGAGGGGTCTTATAAGTTTAACGTGTCTGTGTATCTGTGTGTCTGTGTATCTGTGGTATCGTAGCTCCCAAACGGATGGACCGATTTTAATACGGTTTTTTTTGTGTCTTAGATAATTTTATCCCGAGTGTTCTTAGCCATGTTTCATGAAAATCTGTTCAGCTGTTTCTGAGATATTGGACTGAAATTTTTCGGGGGTATTTCAACTTTTTTAATTTGTTGTGAGTTTTTACTGTTATTTATAAATATCAATAGGTGCCTATAGATATTAGTTAGATAAAAATTAACTATATGGACAGAGTATAACTTACCTGATTGTTGCTACACCCTTCCAGGGTCCATGTATCTTATTTTAAGTACTTGGTTGCAAATAAATCTTATCTTATCTTATTTAAACCATTTGAGTTTGAATTACAGATGGCTCACCTGCAACAGCAGCAACAGGTAGGGGCGCCTTTGGACCCAGCGTGTCTGCGTCACTCTTGCCCCACTCATCCGACCACTCCGGTTCCCCCTTCACATCCTCGACTCCTGTCTTCTCAAACTCCACTTCCAACTCTATCTCTACATACTCCAGCGGCTCGGTCTTCACGCACTCTCCAAGCTCTGTCTCCTGACATACCACACCGGGTTCTGTCTTTATACATATTTCAGGCTCTATCGTCACACAGACCACACCAAGTTCTGTCTCCTCACACTCCACTCCTGGCTCCATCTTCACGTACACCGCCTCGGGCTCCTTGACACCCGCTGCCTCCAGTGACATGTCTGTCACAACTGGGAATGACTTTACCTGGAATCCAAACAGAATATGATTGTACATTAGCCCAGGAAGTTGGTTGTACATTCAGCTGCAGAGAAACATGCCTCCTGATGGTAATGTTATACTGCAGCTGGCTGTACATATGTAAATAACATCTGTACTAATTGAATGAGTTTCGCTTCACTTGGAAAGGTTTCAGTTTTTGTAAAAATTCTTTCATGTCAGCTGTCGGTCGCAGATCTCCTCTACAGGTCGCATTTCTCAACTGATACTTGAGAAATTTTGAGAGCAGGCTCATTAATTAAGATTTTCTTTTTCCAAATTTAAATTCAGTTTTTTTTACATATGGGCATGATAGTTCTACTGCTCATAGAGGCACTATTATCATAAGGAGGAAAAATTACTTTGTAATTATCCGGAATGTAATTCATAGATCTCACGACCCTCAGCAATTTCAAAAATTCTTTCACCAGTGTATAGAAATGAATTCCTAGCCATATTTTATCCCATGACTCAGGCGCACAGCACGCTACTCAGTGTGCTGCCGTCAAAACGACATGTTCTAACTCAGCCATACTCTACCCGCGGCCCGAGCTTTTGCGAGTAGCTCTCTACCCACCATGCGATCCTAGTATAAATACCATAAATTTACACTGACCTCAGGCTACTTAGCTAAAATGCCTTTGCGGCCCTCGTAGAAGAAGGTTGAGTATGGCTGGTCAGACTTCTTTCTTTGCGCCATGGTGCATAGGAATTTTGCAAATGGCCGCATCTGGGCATGTTTTGTCCAACTGTTGGGTTCACAAGCAGCTTACCGCGAGAGGACGAGTGCGCATATACTGCTACTAAGAGAATGATTATACCTATCTACATATGTATTATCTATCTAATACAATTGTACTATAAAATACGCACCTGAGAGCCGGATATTTGTTAGTCAAGAAACTTCTCCCGGTGGAGGTTTCGAGGTCCCGGGACCGTACTAACAGATGACCTGTGCTCTTATTTTTCCAACATAAATATCACAGGCTCAGACCAAGTCTCTGAGATCATAGGCTACAATTTATGTACATACAATTCTTTCACCGAAATCCAAACAAGTCGTGAGAGCTAAATTTTACTATAAAAGAAATGGCAGACTCCTTTGCCAGTCAGTGAAGTGATAAATTAAGGACGAAAAAAACTAATTCAACATTTTAAGAAAATAAACATATATAATGCGATTAATGCGGCCCTTGTAAAGATGGCGGTGAGCACTGAGCAAAGAGAATATAGTACTTATAGTAGTGATGCGCGACTTTGAATGATACTAATTCGATTAGTCGATTATTATAATCATTCAACTAAGTCGACTAATTCGAAAATAGTTCGATTATTAGTAAGCTAATCTAATATCTAATGTGCCCGAGAGAATATAACCACTACGTTTTAAGAGGCGGAACTTCATACATTGTCTCTTGTGTCTACTACCAACGTAAAGAAAATATTGCCAATATATTATATTCTGTATTAGAGTATGCATGTCCATGTATTCTGTGTTTTGTTATGGGGTATCCACATTATGTGATTTTACCCCAATTTGTCAGTACAATACAACATGTCGAAGTCAGAATTGGGTGTAGCGGACAGACGTAACAACTGCAACTACTATTTCATTCAGTGTGGCCAGTTAACAGTAAGAAAGCGAAAATTGCCGCATTCAAACGGTCCTGCGAAGCGGACTGCAAGATTGTTACTAACCGATGAGATAGGGCAAGACAGCACGTCTTGCCCTATAAATCGAGATTATGTCACGGCCGTCTCATGATAGACGTGCTGTCTCGCCCTATCTCATCGGTTAGTAACAATCTTGCAGTCCGCTTCGCAGAACCGTTTGAATGCGGCAATTTTCGCTTTCTTACTGGTAACTGGCCACACTGAATGAAATTGTAGTTGCAAAACACCGGTATGAATAAATTTATAAAATTACAGTGTTTAATATTAAAACAATATTCTTTAGTATATATTTTTTTATTTTCGTTTAAATTTATTTGAATGAAATTTGTGAGAAAAAAACACTTGGCAGATCATGCCAATTCCATGGTCCAAATTGTGATTTTCATGCAATTAGTCAGGACAACTCGTTTTTCGGTTGGATCACCAGCGCAAGATGCATCCACACGATAGCAATTAGTCAGATTCTGATGAATTGGGGCTGACAAATCGTGTAATGTATATACCCCATGACACTGATAAGGTCAGGGTGGCCAAAGCCGTCAGCGGGGCATTTCCGTCAAGCGGCGTTTGTGGCTATTCAAACAACAGTACGCGCTTACTGACTCGATCGGTAAAACAGAGAGAAAATTTTATACCCGCAGTCAAAAACAGATGGCGCTGTCTAGCCAGTGAACGGAAAAACCCCGCTTTCAAAGTTTAGTTGCGCTCTGAACTCGAATGCGAGTGTAGTGTGCTGCTGTTTCGTGACGGTGCGATGAAAAAATGTACTTTTAGGGCTTAGTAAATACGTTTGTTATATAGTTCGATATTCATGTTTGATGGTAGTTTTATTAATTTTCAATTATAATCTGTTGGTGAGAAACTATGGATGGTTAAATATTGGTACTAACGAAATGATCGAGTAGACAAATCCGTCAATTGTGAAACGGGCAAAACCGTCATGTGCCGGAATTTCTCCATTTCATATATTGCCAACCTTTTTGATTTGACTTAGTTAAATAATAAAATAAAAATAAATCAGCTTATATACGTCCGACTGCTGGGCACAGGCCTCGTCTCACGGATGAGAGGGAACGGGCAGTAGTCCCCACGCTTGCCCAGTGCGGGTTGGGGACTTCACATACACTTTTGAATTTCTTCGTGGATGTATGCAGGTTTCCTCACGATGTTTTTCCTTCACCGAAAAGCCAATGGTAAATATCAAACGATATTCCATACATAAGTTCCGAAAAACTCATTGGTACGAGCCGGGATTCGAACCCACGACCGCCGTTTGACAGCCGCATGCCTGAACCGCTAGGCTACCGTAGCTTAGTAATAACTATGGTAGCGTAGCTTAGTAGTAGCGTAGCGTATTTAAATAATAACTATGATTATTATACTATAATATATTTTCAACGATTCTTACTTTGACGACCGCTTTAGCCTAGTTGGTAGTGACCCTGCCTACGAAACAAGAGGTCCTGGGTTCGAATCCCGGTAAGGGCATTTATTTGTGTGATGAGCACGAATATTTGTTTCTGATTCATGGATGTTTTCTATGTATTCAAGTATTTATTTATCTATAAGATTATGTTTATCGTCGTCTAGTACCCATAGTTCAAGCTTTGCTTAGTTTGGGACTAAGTCGATTTGTGTAAGATTGTCCCTAAATATTTATTTATTTATTTAGTTTAATTTGCAGAGGATCAAGTTTATTTTTATATTTTGCTTGATTTTTTTATTTGTTTTTCAACTCGGCGGACTGAGATTAGTCCCGATTAAAAATCAGTAGGTACTAAAATTGTTATATGTAAAGGCATTACACACCAGATGTATTAGACGTGCGCTTCCTACTGCATTTGAAGGTATACATTTCCGTGGGACAGGACTTACCGCTTGTGTGACGTGAGCACGCGTGCGTCTCGCAAGCAGTGTGACTTGTATTGGGAGGGAATACTTAAGATAGCTATTTACGTTTACATTTTAATGTACACACAGCAACACACCTAACTAACCGTACCGTGAAAACCTAGAACCTTATTACAATGCACTTAAGGTCAGATTAGATTTCCGATGGTCACTTAGCTGTGTTGTCGACTGTATGTATACCCATCTGGTGTATATGTCGCAGGGAAATGGCCAAAACAGAGATTTGAACAAATCTCTAAGGGATATGATCAAATCACGCAGGATGTTAAAATGGCGAATCCATTTTATCATTTGCCTAGAAAAAATCAGTCATTTGATCAAATCCCTGAGTCTGTTTAGTGAAATGACGAAATCGGCCAAAAAAGGCAACTCGTTTTTTCATTTCACTAGATTTGTTTAGTGATTTGACAAAATCCCTGAACCGCGTCAGTGAGTTGACGAAACTAACTCGCAAAGCCAACTCGTTTTACCATTTCACTAGACAAGTTTAGTGAAATGATAAAAATCTCAACTCTAGTACGGATTAAGTCGCTCAAGTGCGGTCGTCTTACCCCCTTCCTGCACCTTACCGCTACCCGCTCTCGCCCTTGCGTATACAAGTAAACAAACATTACGTAACGAATTTTACATTTGTATGTTTAAGTTTTTAACTGGAGGTATGTTTGAGGTATGTTAATCCGTTATATGGTATGTTTAATGGTTCGCTTTCCATACAAAACGTTATTTAACATTCGCAGGTTAACGGCGTGATATTTTAAGAAACTTATGTTATTACAAACTTTTATAAATTTTCATAGAATTAACTTGTAAAGTAGAGACTTGTAGAAAGAATAATTAGAGAAAAATTGTTTGCCCAGAGTATCACGTCCCAATCGAATTTCTCAAATGATTTTAGTTAATACAAGTTTATTCTAGTAAAGGGGGAATTTCGCGCAAATGGAAAGCCAATTTATAAAAGTTTCTTACATAAGTTTCTTAAAATATCACGCTGTTACCCTGCGAATGTCATATTTTTTATGGAAAGCGAACCACCTTAAAATGATTATATTCTGGTTTGCAAAATTCTTGTATACGATAAAAAAATCTGATTCTATTACCTATTAACTATTTTATTACCTAATTTCGACATTTTATTTTACCATTTCACTAAATCATGTCAGAGATTTCAACAAATCTCTAAGAGATATGATCAAATCACGCAGGATGTGAAAATGGCTATTCCATTTTATCATTTGCCTAGAAAAATCAGTCATTAGATCAAATCCCTGAATCTATTTAGTGAAATGACGAAATCAGCCAAAAAAGGCAACTCGTTTTTTTTCATTTCACCAGAATTGTTCAGTGATTTGATAAAATCCCTGAAACATCGTGTGAGAGATTTGATCAAATTTAATTGTAGAGTAACTGCACTGAACCAATTCGGAGATTTGATCACATCACCTATACCATGTTACAGTAGAGACTTTACCATTTCACTAAACGTGTCTAGTGAAATGGTAGAACGAGTTGGCTTTGCGAGCAGTTAGTTTCGTCAACTCACTGACGCGTTTCAGGGATTTTATCAAATCACTAAACAAATCTGGTGAAATGAAAAAACAAGTTGCCTTTTTTGGCCGACTTCGTCATTTTACTAAACAAATTCAGGGATTTGATCAAATGACTGATTCTTTCTAGGCAAATGATAAAATGGATTCGCCATTTTAACATCCTGCGTGATTTGATCATATCCCTTAGAGATTTGTTCAAATCTCTGTTTTGGCCATTTCCCTGACACTCAAGGGCGAGAGCGGGTAGCGGTAAGGTGCAGGAGGGGGGTAACACGACCGCACTAGCGACTTAATCCGTACTAGAGTTGAGATTTTTATCATTTCACTAAACTTGTCTAGTGAAATGGTAAAACGAGTTGGCTTTGCGAGTTAGTTTCGTCAACTCACTGACGCGGTTCAGGGATTTTATCAAATCACTAAACAAATCTAGTGAAATGAAAAAACGAGTTGCCTTTTTTGGCCGATTTCGTCATATCACTAAACAGACTCAGAGATTTGATCAAATGACTGATTTTTTCTAGGCAAATGATAAAATGGATTCGCCATTTTAACATCCTGCGTGATTTGATCATATCCCTTAGAGATTTGTTCAAATCTCTGTTTTGGCCATTTCCCTGCGACATATATACGTCTTAGCGCGTGTTAATTAGTCCATATCATTATACGATTTCAATATTAAAATTGTAAGCACGGTTGCAAAGGTAAATAATTAATTTTGATCGATAAAGGCAAACTAGCAGTATGATGGTAATCACGCTCTTCGATTGCTGAGCATTTAGGGTCTTAGCTAAATTGGTCGTTCAATACTTGAAATAAAATGACCAATTTGCTTATTAAATATGATTTGAAATTAAAAATATTGTCGCGCCCATAATAACAATGAGTTGGTTACGTACTGTCTTACTCAACTGTGGCGCCATCTGGTGAACACAAAAACAGTAGCCCATTATTTTAAAAACATGATGTCAGTTGACGGATTTTCCCTAGGGTTTGGGAATTTGTTTTAAAAGGTTTACTACTCCTGATTATAAAAATAGGCCGGAATTGCCCCAAAAAAAATATTTGGCAATAAAATCTAAAATAAACCTTAAATTGAGTTCGCTAAAGTTTAGTTTCGATTAACAGTTCAGTGGTATTTCTTCACTTGACGTATATGTTTGTAATACATCACGATACAAGAAAAATCGTTGGTTGACGGAATAGCCCCAAACCGTCGGGAAAATCCGTCAACTGACATGTTTTAAAAAGAAAAACATATTTAAATACCCAGCAATACTAGCAATTTAATATGAGTAAATTTGTATAGTTAAATAAATGCCCAATCTATTACAGTGTTCAGGTTTATTAAAAAGTAAATATCCTCTTAGTTATGACCAGCCAAAGTGAACTTATCAAAAAGTATGACGGAAATGCCCTCATTGACCTTACTTATTTTACTCTTTTGGTAGCGTAAGCGTAGCGGTGACGCGAAAACTCGGGAGCCAATAATGCACGGCCCAATAATGTACAGCCTGATAATCCGCGTCCACTTTTTGAGGACTCGGATTATTGGGTCGTGCATTATCAGCCCGGACAAAAGTGGCTTCCAATTATTGCCCCGGACTAAGTTTGCTGATCATCAAGTTAGTACAATTATCACTTCTGATTTGTCAGCCCCAATTTCTGACTAATTGTGGCTATTTCGGGATACCATTTAGTAAAAATAATACTGCCATACCAAAGCACTCTCCAAGAAGCTTACATATCCTGGAGTCAGGACAACTCATTTGACAGTTGGATCAGCAGCGCAACATGAATCGACGATAGCAATTAGTCAGCTTCTGATGAATTGAGGCTGACAAATCATGAAAAGAAAGAAAGAAAAGCATTTATTTATGACAAACACAGAGAGAAATAGTAAATAAAAAATAAAAAAATATAACGAACACTGACATAGTGTATACCCCATTAGTTATACGTAGAACGTAGTCGTTATATTCTCTTTGGTTATACGTACGTATCTCTGTCACACTAATTGAGCTTTTATGCAGCTATCTCGCTTGGTAGTGGTATAATTGTAACAAAATTGATCGTGGCAAGAATGGTTAATTGTTACAATTCTGTTTTAATTCTGCCAACAATTTTCAAATTTACCACTTTCTTCTTGAGACGATTCGGTAGTTGGCCTGTAATCGATTAATCGTAGGTAGGAGTTTAACATTGATTAATCGATGATTATAATTTTAATTTACATCACTACAGCGAAAACGCCATGACATTTCACATTCGAATATAGCCCGACATTTATAGACAAATGGAGACAAACGTGGACAAAGTGACTAGAGAATTGAAGTAAAGACTTTTTAAGAGGAATTGAATTAATCGCTAATCGGTGCCTAAATTTAATCAATGATAATGTACAGCGAACGCTACATGAAAAGACCACGGGCGTTGTCTCGTGGTATCTGAACGTTTCCGTCAAGACGCCATATTGGGCATTGTAGTTATGTCAAAACAATGAAAACAATCGGAAAAACGAAAATTGCATTCCTGTAAAAACTGTAAAAAGTTTTATTTTAATCCTTGTACAGTCAAGGTCACTAATATGTATATACCCAAAGTTGCAAAAACATGTAAACAACAACCTTATTTCCGTAGTAATAAGGTCTGTATACATATTTCTGTAAGTTTGTGGTCGCGTTATTGGGTTGGACTAAAGCAAAGGGGGCTTGATGGAGTTGGTGTCATTATAACACCTATTTATTATTGTTTTATCGTAAAGATTACGCTAATATAAGCATGTTTTATAGGAACAATTTTTCTCTAAAATCAAAAATGGCCGAGATATTCGCCCTCAAAGATGGATGGTTTTCAAGGGAGCTGGGACATAGAAAAATTTCGATGGATGTTGGTGTTATTATAACACCTATTTATTATTGTTTTATCGTAAAGATTACGCTAAAATAAGCATGTTTTATAGAAAAGACTTTTTCTCTAAAATCAAAAACAGCCGAGATATTCGCCCTCAGAGTTTCAAGGGAGCTAGGACTTGGAAAAATTTCAATGGATGTTGGTGTCATTAACACCTATTTATTATCGTTTTATCGTAATAAATACGCTGAAATAAGCATGTTTTGTTGGGGCAACTTTTCTCTAAACTTGATAATTACCAAGATACATGACGGATTGTAAAATGTAATTTTTTCAATGATGGAATATTACTTATGTATTCAATATTAGGCTGCGAAAGTCCGAATCTAGCTAAAAAACGCTACGCTAAAATAAGCATTGCATTATCATAAGACTTGCCACAGAACCGAAGCTGTCAACCCCGATTCCACGTGGTCTTGTCTGCCCTACCCCTAGAGTGTATATAAAAAGCCGGAGGCGCGGAGGGAGAGCAGCCCTCGCCCGCCGTGACAAAGCTCGGGAGCCGTGCGGAGCGGAGCGGCTGAGGCTGGAGTGTATATAAAAAGCCGAAGCTGCGAAGCGGAGTACGGGCGACCGTGCTTTGTCACGCAAGGGCGGAAGGGCTGCACTTCCCGCAGCGCCGGAGCCAAGGCAGTGTCTGACACAATATAAAAGCAGCAGTCCCAGCTTCCTTGAAAACCATCAATCTTTGAGGGCGAATATCTCGGCCATTTTTGATTTTAGAGAAAAAGTTTTTCTATAAAACATGCTTATTTTAGCGTTTTGAATAAAATTTATTTTATGATTCCTATACAATTTTCACTTTGGATCAAAAATTTTCTAAGTCCTTACTTTGCGCCCCCTTTGCTTTAGGCGGACCCGTTATTGTCTTTTGCGCGTATATCGAGGACGCGGCGGTCACAGTGATGGACGTGATGCACTCGTGCCGCTGCTGCCTGCGGTGTGCTCCGGACAGGGACCTGACGACGCCGTACACGCATCTCGGCGAAACGGAGATATATTCGGACTTGCTGAAAGAGTGCTTCGATTTACATGTAGGTAAATATGATTACATCAGTGTTGAATTGACGTAGGTTGATCATTGAAACAAGTTAATCACATGCGAGGGTAAGTTTTGTGTTTCTTTATTTACCGGGCTGTCTGAGCTTTTATATGTAATTGTCAAACACGCAGCTGGTAGTGGGCGGCGATGGCTCGTGCGGGATCTGCTCTGCGTGCGTGGGCCGCCTGCGAGACGCGCGCGACTTCAAGCTGCAAGTGCAGCGCAGCCAGGCGGAGCTGCAGGCGTGGCTGCAGGGAGCACTGCGGGTCAAAGGTAAAGTGTGCCGTGTGTTCGGGCATTGGTTTTAATGGCGTCAGGTGGTTGACACCTGGTATGTTGGTTGTTTTGTATTGAGTAATTTTAGTAAAGATAATTTTGTAATGGTTGTTTGCATAATATGTTTCTGTTCTACTGCATGTGATTGTTGTCAAGTAGGTAGTCATTAGTAACAACCAACAACCATGGATGTCAGGTACCGTAGTTAAGGTTTGTGTTGAATGTGTTTGTGTATAGATGTCTGTGCAGTGCTACAAGTTAAGCACATCATATTGTTGACACTCTTGGGAAGTAGTGACTGGGCAGTTGTCAACCCAAAATTGAATTGCCTGCTTTAAAATTACTTTTAGAACATAAGTAACATTATAATTCTGTTGAGTGACATAATGATGTGATATGAGTTTTATTTGTTTGCTCTAGACTCTCTAGAGGAAGAAGCCGCAGTGGAGCCGGAGATGCAGGATGGAGAGGGGCGCGGTGAGGAGCCTCTGTCTGGTAAACAACTACTTCTGTACATGCAATCTACAAACATGAACTTTAATAACACTTGCCTGTTGAGACATACAGTACTTTGCTTAACTGGCCTATCAATATTTACAACAGGTTACCCTTTGTTTTATCAACAAATGTTTCATGCAATGTATATTTTGAAATTCCATCTCATAGAAAAAATGTTTTTTTTTTAATATTTGAAGATTATTATTATTAAACCTGCACAATGTCTTTTCTTGCACCTATAAAGATAAGGGTTCATGGATTTAATTTTTTTATGAAATTAAAATTTTGCTATTGATAAATTTATAACGCTGCATGTTTTGTTTAGATGAAGAGCCTCTAGTCAAGCTGGAGATGCTGGATGAAGGCGGAACAGGCAATGAGATGTTACGTAAGTACCTATTTCAATAGAAAAGGCAGCTTGAAACAAGAATTACTCTGAAAATAACATAAACAGCATTTACATATACCTCAATTTTGTGTGATTCTTACACAGCAAGTCGTACAACTACGTGAAAACGGCAAATTGGTGCAATCTGATTCAGGGTATATCAATTTAGGTATTCCTCAAGGGTCAGCTTTAAGAAATACCCTATTTTTGAAGTGAAAACTTCTTTAGCGGCGCTGAGCACTTTTTGCACAGATTTTTGTGACGTCAGATGTGAAGGAGGTCACTTTTTGCTGCTAGCCGATAGCCTTCATTCAAAACTGAACGCTATTCGTAAAAGTATAAAGCCGTTAAACACTTTTTGCAATAGCATATTCTGCAAATAAATTTGTAATTTTGTTCACGCGTCCTTCACCGTTTTGCTATTGAGAAAATTCGAATAGTTCGAATTTGGACGTTATTCCTAAAGAGATAAAGCTTTGAAAAATATTTACCAACGGCAAAAACAAATTGATATTTTGATCACCGCCGCCGTCCGCTGTTCTTGCAAATTCGAATAGTTCGAATTGGGACGTTATTCCTAAACAGATAAAGCTTTGAAAAATATTTGGCAATGGCAAAAACAAATTGGTATTTTGTTCGCCGCCGGCGGCGGGCGAGCCGGCCCGTCGCACCCAACGCGCCCGCGGCCAGTCCACCTAAGTATAGGTGACGGCACGTAAGTCTAGCGCTGACCGTTTATGCGCAGAAGTCGAAAATAAGGTATCTCGGGGGAGTGAAGGGAACGCGCGGGGGCGTGCGTAAGCGCTCATTGGCTCTCCAGACGTACTCTGTCCCGCGCACCGATACGACACCCCGCTCACTTCTGGTGGTACAGTCGCGTTCTAAATTGTATTGTTATTAGTTATTTATTACTGTCGTTTTTTTGTGTTAAGTTTGAGTTTGTTTTTTATTGACTGTTTTTATTAAGTTAGTGTTTATTTGTGATTTTAAACAGTAAGTATGCCTAGAAGAAATACTGTTTGAGAAGACAGGCACGGAAAATGGTATATGACGTGCATTCTTTCTTAAAAACAGAAACGAATGAATTACTTGATTCTTTGAAACATATTAAAAGTCAGATTGACGAAACTACGAATATGTACATAACTCAGTCACTTTTGGACAGCGGCGGCACTGTGGATTTAAAAATGAATAACATGATGCATGAGCAGAGTTGGGCACTCAAGAATAAAATCATTATTTGAATAAGAATACGCATGAATAAAATCATGTTGATTTTATTCCCGTCAAAGTTATTCAAATAATTTCGCCGTGAATAATTCTTATGTTAGAAAATTGAATGAAGTTAACTTATTCTTATTCAAATAAATCTAATCATGATTTTTTATTTTAACTAATATACCATGAATAACATATGAATGTAGTTCGATCGGATTCTCGGGGGTAAACAAGACGCATTAGGTAATTTTGGTATCGGTATGGAGGCACTAGTAGACTCTTGAATGTAGTGTAATTTATACCTATTGTACATGTCTGTGGATAGTGGAACTCCTCAATGGCTACTTGTATAGCCCTCGAGTTTGGGCTCATTTGGTTTGTTTTGACGAGTTCTATGCATTATACTTGGTGATGATGGTCTGATGATGGAGTGAGGAGGTGGATAGTGGAACTCCTCAATGGCTACTTGTATAGCCCTCGAGTTTGGGCTCATTTGGTTTGTTTTGACGAGTTCTATGCATTATACTTGGTGATGATGGTCTGATGATGGAGTGAGGAGGTGGATAGTGGAACTCCTCAATGGCTACTTATATAGCCCTCGAGTTTGGGCTCATTTGGTTTGTTTTGACGAGTTCTATGCATTATACTTGGTGATGATGGTCTGATGATGGAGTGAGGAGGTGGATAGTGGAACTCCTCAATGGCTACTTGTATAGCCCTCGAGTTTGGGCTCATTTGGTTTGTTTTGACGAGTTCTATGCATTATACTTGGTGATGATGGTCTGATGATGGAGTGAGGAGGTGGATAGTGGAACTCCTCAATGGCTACTTGTATAGCCCTCGAGTTTGGGCTCATTTGGTTTGTTTTGACGAGTTATATGCATTATACTTGGTGATGATGGTCTGATGATGGAGTGAGGAGGTGGATAGTGGAACTCCTCAATGGCTACTTGTATAGCCCTCGAGTTTGGGCTCATTTGGTTTGTTTTGACGAGTTCTATGCATTATACTTGGTGATGATGGTCTGATGATGGAGTGAAGAGGTGGATAGTGGAACTCCTCAATGGCTACTTGTATAGCCCTCGAGTTTGGGCTCATTTGGTTTGTTTTGACGAGTTCTATGCATTATACTTGGTGATGATGGTCTGATGATGGAGTGAGGAGGTGGATAGTGGAACTCCTCAATGGCTACTTGTATAGCCCTCGAGTTTGGGCTCATTTAGTTTGTTTTGACGAGTTCTATGTATTATACTTGGTGATGATGGTCTGATGATGGAGTGAGGAGGTGGATAGTGGAACTCCTCAATGGCTTCTTGTATAGCCCTCGAGTTTGGGCTCATTTGGTTTGTTTTGACGAGTTCTATGCATTATACTTGGTGATGATGGTCTGATGATGGAGTGAAGAGGTGGATAGTGGAATTCCTCAATGGCTACTTGTATAGCCCTCGAGTTTGGGCTCATTTGGTTTGTTTTGACGAGTTCTATGCATTATACTTGGTGAGGATGGTCTGATGACAGAGTCAGAAGTAGGGCTCTGGATATCCGTGGATCACGCCGACCCGTAGCTACGTGTTCTTAACCCCGGCGGTACTAAGATCACGAATTTCACGAACACGGCCGGTACGTAGCCCGTACCTGCGTTCGCGTCTGGATGCACGTGACACGCCAAGATGCGTAGCCCGTACCTGCTTTCGTGTGCACCGGTCAGAACGATACACCCGGGCCTCCGCCAGTTGGAGTTAAAATTAAAACAAATTAGGACTACTAATAGATTACTAATTATTACTTAGTACGGGACGAACGGGTTTTTTTCTATGATTCAGATTCAGATTCATTTACTCACAATATAAGATTACATTATAAATTACATTCCATATCAATTTAAAAGAATCCCTATTGTGATCGTCAACAACATACGATAACATTCAATAAAATTAATTGGAATGTATATTTTTGTTTAAATTATATTTTTTGCGTCGTTTCATTTATAATGGTTAGATATTTAAGTAATTAACGGCGTTATTCTGTTTTCTGTATAACCAGCTATTGTGATTTTAATCAAAGCTAGCAACGATGCAAAATTATCTAGTGCCATTAGTTATACTTATATTAATTATACAATTAAGAGACCGCGACGTATAGCGTTATAATATCAGTAAATAATTATCGTTGAATTAAGACTAGAATAAAACATAAAAAATGTTTTATTCTAGTCTTAATTCAACGATAATTATTTACTGATATTATAACGCTATACGTCGCGGTCTCTTCTTTCTGCTATTCGTGAAATGAATAAATATAAAAGTTTACTATCTACGGATATAACATAGCCAAAATATTAACACGCAAAGCAATCCTAATCTAAAGAAACAAAAGAACAATTTTCTGCGAATCTTCGGTACTTATGATGACGGTAAATCCAGGCAAACAACACGTGCATGGACTAAACAAGAAAACAACAAACAAAAAAGTACACAGCTGCAGTTCTTATCGGTTTCGGCACATTACAAAGTAGATAGTGACATATTTTTATTCGACTGCTTAACAAGGTAAAAAAAGTTTTTCGTTAAATGTCTTGTCGCTATAAAGAGTTTAATTACACTACACCTAAATATATTCATCGATGAAAGTAAAAAACAAAAGCCGCAGACTTGATGACATTTTATTTTGCATCTATATACAGGATGTTAACGGGGTCGTCATGATCCGGAATGACAAAAAGCGAATAAGATGATCATACTGAACAACCTTTCCCATGGGACCAACCACGAAATCGCAAAAAAAAAAGAGCCAATTAAGAGTTAACTGTGAGTTAACTGCGATTTAATTGAGAGTTAATGTATGGAATACCTGGTTTTTTTTTTGCGATTTCGTGGTTGGTCCCATGGGAAAGGTTGTTCAGTATGATCATCTTATTCGCTTTTTGTCATTCCGGATCATGACCCCGTTAACATCCTGTATAAATATTATATTCAATAATTTGAGTTCTCTCAAAGTTTAAAAATTATTGAGTCATTCATTGTAATTTACCTACCAGGGTGGTATTTTTGTAGATAACTGGAGTTGCACGTGCAAAATTGCAGATAACAATAGACTCGTAATAAAGGTTTGCGAACGACGTAATTAAACAAACAATACTCATAAGTAGCTTTCGGCTTTACCTGGTATACCACCGTTTTGTTCATGTAGTTCAAAGAAGTGACCGCGTTTTGTTTATTTTCGAATCTGGAGGGGACAGTTTAGAATATTGAACTCGTAGTGATTATCCATTAGTCACCGCTACACACACTTCTGTTATTTTAGCCCCCGTTTAATTACTGTATTACCTATTTATTATATTTAATGTTGGTTTCCCTTTATTTACTACTCACTAAATATTTAAAAGTCCATGTTCTTAAAAATAAAAGAATGAAACGGAATAACGAGCTACGAATAAGAACTAACGATATATTTTTATTCGTAGCCTTTAGAGACACTGCATCTTATCTTCACTCAACGTCGCTGGCGGACCGGATCCGCGTGTACTTAAGGTACGTGAACCCGTGACACGGATCTACACGGGTACACGTGACTTAATTACACGTAGCCGCATTTCACGTGCCGAACAGGCCATAAAACCGTTGCCGTGTTACACGAAAACGGGCGCACGGCTGCTTGTACACGAAACACGGACGCGACCGCGATCCCTAAGTATAAATACGGATGAACCCAAACTCGAGGGGTATACAAGTAGCCATTGAGGAGTTCCTCTATCCACCTCTTGACTCCATCATAAGACCATCGTCACCAAGTGTAATGTATAGAACTCGTCAAAACAAACCAAATGAGCCCAACCTCGTGGGGTATACAAGTAGCCATTGAGGAGTTCCTCTATCCATCTCCACACTCCATCATCAGACCATCATCACCAAGTATAATGTATAGAACTCGCCAAAACAAACCAAATGAGCCCAAACTCGAAGGATATACAAGTAGCCATTGAGGAGTTCCACTATCCACGTCCTGACTCCATCATCAGACCATCGTCACCAAGTATAATGTATAGAACTCGACAAAATAAACCGAATGAGCCCAAACTCGATGGGTATACAAGTAGCCATTGAGGAGTTCCTCTATCCACCTCCTGACTCCATCATCAGACCATCGTCACCAAGTGTAATGTATAGAACTCGTCAAAACAAACCAAATGAGCCCAAACTCGTGGGGTATACAAGTAGCCATTGAGCAGTTCCTCTATCCACCTCCTCACTCCATCATCAGACCATCATCACCAAGTATAATGTATAGAACTGGCCAAAACAAACCAAATGAGCCCAAACTCGAAGGATATACAAGTAGCCATTGAGGAGTGCCACTATCCACCTCCTGACTCCATCATCAGACCATCGTCACCAAGTATAATGTATAGAACTCGACAAAACAAACCGAATGAGCCCAAACTCGAGGGGTACACAAGTAGCCATTGAGGAGTTCCACTATCCACCTCCTGACTCCATCATCAGACCATCGTCACCAAGTATAATGTATAGAACTCGACAAAACAAACCGAATGAGCCCAAACTCGATGGGTATACAAGTAGCCATTGAGGAGTTCCTCTATCCACCTCCTCACTCCATCATCAGACCATCATCACCAAGTATAATGTATAGAACTCGCCAAAACAAACCAAATGAGCCCAAACTCGAAGGATATACAAGTAGCCATTGAGGAGTTCCACTATCCACCTCCTGACTCCATCATCAGACCATCTTCACCAAGTATAATGTATTGTATATAACTCGTCAAAACAAATCAAGTAAACCCAAACTTTTCATAAAATCCATTGTGTATAAATCAACTTACAAAATTTTACCGACGATACCAACAAATTAACTTTATTTGAATAACGTTTTATTTAAATAAAATGTTAGTTAGAATAACCCCATTTGTGGAATAATTAGTCCGTATTTAATTCTTATTTAAAATAAAAGTAGCATGATTTATTCACCTTCATGTTATTCTAAATAACGAGCGCAAGAATTATTCTTATTCAAATCAATTTGAATAAGAATAAAAATTCTGTTCTTATTCTTATTCTTATTCAAATAAAAATTTGCCCAACTCTGTGCATGAGGGTGTGCTACCCCTATCAGATTTCGATTAATGTTACTGAATAAAAAAATATATATATATATTTCTACCTCCCCATATTAGTGATGAGATTAGTTTAAACGAAATACCTTAGATATAAAAGAAGGACAAACAAAAACAAGTTTTTATTAGTAAGGATTATTGTAATCAAGTTGTAGTGATAACAATTGCGTTCGCGACAGTACCTATGCGTAGCTATCCCCTCCATGTTTCGTTCACCGCTAGACTTACGTGCCGCTACCTATAATTGATAATTGTTTATAAATTTGCGCCAAATTCATTTTTAGGGTGACACCGTAAGATGTCACGTGACCTGATCGAAAAACTGTTACAATGTCATGGAGTTTTCACTTCTGCCAGCACTCCCGGAGTGCAACCCGGTCTTTTTTATTATTTATTAATGACCTGCCATCGAATATCGTAGCTTGGTTATCAGTACTTTTTACAAACACCTATGAACAACTAACCATTAAAATAAACGAGGCTTGTACGCAACAGCACTACACATGCTGTCTTTGCGTTAAGAAAATTAAAGCCGCCAATCTCGGGTGATTCACTGGAACAAGTTTACTTCGCATATTTTTATTCCCTGATGTCCTACGGTACCCTCCTATGGGGTAACTCCACGGATAGGTACGCAAAGAGTTCTTGTCATGCAAAAACGTGCAGGTCGGGTACTTGTAGGAGTCAAGAAACAGGTAAACAGCTTCGTTCAACTGGGCGACAGCGACAGTTCCTCGTCGCATGGAGCTTTCAAAGAAAAATCCCCGGGTTATTGGGCCAACTTATTTCGAGCAACTACCCGCCGATATAAGAAACGAACCTTGTGACAAAACATTTAGGCGTAGACTGAGAAATCTTTTGTTGGATAACCCTTATAACGGAGCGACATGACCACCTGTGTGACAAGCTCCTTAAATAAAGAAAAAAAAAAAAAACCCTGTACTATGTTTTTATTGATACCTAATCTGATCTACTCTATTTCTTGTGTAACATTTATATTGTATATTCTACTTTGAAATCGTAATACGTAAATTGACATTGTTTATTTATGTTTAAAATTAAATATCCATTAGTTGTTAAATGAAAATCCGCAATCGGAGATACTATTTCCACTCTCTGTATTGACATTTTGAATTTTAAATATTATTTAATTTTTATTACTTATTATTATCGAACGTGATAAGGATTCTTGTAATTTTGACATTGAATGCGAATCTATAATTGTAATATTTATCTTGAAAGAAATAAATTGAAATCTAAAATGATTTTGTTTATTGGTAATTCCAGTTACAATATCGTTTTAGCTTGGATCTTTTTTAATTTACGTAGGCTTGGTAGAATTAGATTAATATTCATATTAATAAAATCTCAGTTCCGTATTACAGGGAACAAAGGGGAACATTTCCCTATTAATATGCATTGCAATTAAACCTGCATAAACACTAAGGCGATGCCTTGATTTGAGTCGAACACGCCCCCTAGACAGAGACACGCTGATGCCTTCCGCGCACGAGGAAAAGAGATGTAACACCCTTCGAGAATGGCTTTTTTGGACAAATTTCGATAAATACTTAACTTAGAGACGTTTTATTTAAATTTCATAAAATGAGATTTTAGATGAGATAAAATACTATAGTATTAACTTGATTGTGTCGTAAAATAATGTATCGTTTAAGTAGGCTGAGTAAAAAAAGGAAAATACAGACCCAACTTTGGATTTTTTTTCTATCGAGGAAATTTTAAGCAATCATGTATCCATAAAATCAGATGAACAATCATATAGTCAAGAATCATATTTATATCTGAAAATCAGACCTTATTGTTTCTTAATCTAGTCATAACGCCATTTCAAAGCAAGCGATAATTTCCAATGCACAGCCTTAACTAAAGGGAAAATGATTATTCTATAACATGAGAATTAACATTTACTTTCAATTGGACACAGTATAGAAAAGTTTTGCGCTTTCTTTTCGCCGCTGTAATTTACGCGTGACATTTTTTTCAACATGTGTACTTATTAGTGATTCGGTATAATTTTTCGTTATTATTTCTTTGCAACGTATGTAATATTAAACAGTTCTTGAAAAATTTGGGTTACAGTTTTACCGAATAATCCCCCTAAACGTATGTCGAGTTGTGACACAAGAAATATTGCAACTTTGGGGTGTTTAAAATTTTTATATTTTTAAAATATACAAAATGAAACTTTTAAGTAATGCACCTACCCAAGAACTCTTAATGTAGAATCGTATCACATTAGTGAATCGAGACATTCTGTTATTACTTGAGGTCAAATAACGCGGACACTCTTTTACGTAGTTTTAAATATTCACCCATTTGCTTTTGGTTGCCAAATCCGTCAATATTTAACGCAGGCCTCGTTACTTGCTTTTATTGTAAGTTTTTCATAATCGATTTCCTTTTTAATGGAAAAAAAGATATTCGATAATTATTCGCTTATTATCTTATTTTCACCAGCAATACAGAGTTCGCAAGTTCGAGTCTTGCCCTGGGTTTCGGACCGTGATGGTTTATTTTTCCATTATATTTGATCTCTGTATCATATCGTTTAATTATTCGTTTTATCCGGATATTCAAGATTTTTAGTAATCGAAATATCCGGATAGAGAAAAGGGGCGGATATTGCAAGCCCTAATTGAGATGAAATAAATATACGGTTGTTACGGAAGTAACTCGAGTGAGCTGGAGTAGCGCTGCGCCCCATCGAGGCGTC
This sequence comes from Epinotia ramella, assembly GCA_947578815.1. Lineage (NCBI taxonomy): Eukaryota > Metazoa > Arthropoda > Insecta > Lepidoptera > Tortricidae > Epinotia > Epinotia ramella. The sequence continues at coordinate 2,715,731 of OX388220.1, forward strand.
CTCAACTGTTGCTTGAGCGTTGTTGTTGTTTCAGTCGCACTGGACGGCGGTGCTGGACGGCCCGTGTCCGCGCTTGCCAGGGAGCAACTCGCCATGACTTGTTGCGTGAGGCTCGAGCGCCTCCGCGGCGATGAGGTGCCGCACGCGAGCGGCACGAGTCTCGCGACATTACACGAGTCGCGGCGAGCGAGTCGTGTGAAGGAACCCCACGATAACACCGCCGGGCTCCGCGCCGAGGAAGCGTACACATGCGATAGGTACTTGCGGGAAACACTTCACACGGAAGTCGAGTTTAATCACGCACGTGCGGAGGCACCTCGTTCAGAACGAGTCCGCAGCGACGTATTCTCGTGGAACATGTTCAGAACAGTACTCCAGTGAAAACCTCTTCCCTAAACATACACATGCCAACACTGGTAAGAAAATCTACTCCTGTGACATGTGTAATAAGCAATTCAGGGCAAAAACCACTTTAATCAGACATATTAAAACACATATGGACCTGAAACGTGATTCGAGCGGTGTTTGTAATAAAACTATTGAGAATAGCTCAGATTTAAAGTGGCACAGACAGATTCACACTGGAGTTAAACCCTACACCTGCGAAACATGTAAATATGAATTTACATTAAAAAGTGCATTAATACGACTTATAACAATTCACACAGGACAAGAACCATACCGCTGCGAAGAATGTAACATGCAGTTTGTACAAAAATGTAGTTTAAATAAACATAAAAAAACTCACATCGGAGTGAAACGATACAGGTGCGAAGAATGTGATAAACAATTTACAAGTAAAAATTATTTAAATGTACATAAAAGGATTCACACAGGGGAAAAGCCATTCAGCTGTGGAGAATGTAACAAACAATTTAGAGGTAAAAGTGCATTAAATATGCATAAAAAAACAATTCACACTGGAGTTAAACCATACACCTGCGAAACATGTAAAAAGCAATTTGCCTTCAAAGGACAAATAAACGGACATATAAGAATTCACACCGGAGAAAGACCTTACAGCTGTGAAGAATGTGGCAAACAATTTGCACGAAAAGATTATTTAGACGCACATAAAAGAATCCACTCCGGAGACAAACCATACACTTGTAAAGAATGTAACGAGCAATTTGCAGTAAAGAGTAATTTAAACAGGCATAGCAGAATACATACTGGAGAAAAATCGTACAGTTTTAAAGAATGCAATAAGCAATCTACGCGAAAAGGTAACTTAGTCACACATAATAGAGTTCACACCAGAGAAAAAGAAAATATGTGTGAAATATGCGAAGTATTCGTTTCCGGAAGTCGAATTTAATTAAACATGTCCGTACGCATATGAACTGCAATTCATAATATTAATAAGTTTTAAGAGCGGCCAGTCTCGTCTCTCCATACAAACATGAAATGTTTAATACTCAATGGGATTCGCCACATCTACGCCGACGTCTACTTTCTTTTGCTAGAAATTATGATAGAAAAATAATAGAAACAAAATGAAGTGTCTTGAGACTTTGTATGAAAAACGTTCTACTAGGTCAATTTTTTTTTTCTTTCAATATAAACTAGTTTCCCACCTAGATATAGTGTAGCCCATTGTGTACTCGAAGTGTCATGTTATCCTAGCCTGTAGTTTTAAATGAGAACCAGGTTAGAAGAGTAGAGCTAGCTCCGCTGGTCTCAAAGTTCGCCCGGATGGGGCGAACTTTGAGACCAGCGGAGCTATTTTTCAGATTCGAGAATTTTTAATCAGTATTTCTGTCTCCAATCCAACGATACCTTACATATATGCCGAAATCGATCAAGCTGTTTAGACTGTAAGTAATATTTAAGCGAAAGTTATTGTTAAGCAAACTTTAAATCATTATTTAAACTCTAAAAGGCAAATAAAACTAAAAAATAACGATTAAACAAACCTAATGATCATTTTGAAATACCTATTACCTACTCAACCATACCCCACAAAACATAGTTCGTCGACTTTTTTTTGCTATTATTTCAATTTACAAATAACTTAATGCGTGATCTCCACGGCAACGGAAATGTTATTACTACTACAATTTTACAAATAAAATAAATAATAATAAATATTGGGCTGTTACAATCAGACCTGATGACGAAGGTAAGTTTTGCCATCAGCGTCCGAAAAACTTGCCCTCGCTCAAAATGGATTGAGGGATATAAAGAATCTAGACATGGCCATTTGCCTGCATTGCCGGCGGAACCTAGAACCCTCTTGGCCGCTTGAATTGACTATTATGAGAAGGACCACGATTTGGTGTCCCGTTCATGACTGAGGTGCAGGAGGAGGTAACTTAAAACGCAGCAGTATTTAAGTCATTTGTGCACCATCCACTCAGCACTTTGTCATAATGAGGGGAGGGGTAGAAACCAACAGCGATTGGTACGCATCAAAGTCTACCAACTGTCCTCGCCCGCTTGCGCGCGGACGGTGTGAGTATAACGGACGAGCGCAAGCAGGCGAGGACTGTACAAAGTTGACAGTGTTATAAATGTAAATATCTACTGACGTGCCATGTATCCCATTGTAACACCAACGTTTTGGCAAAATACTTGCGTTCAGTATTTGACCCTCATCTTTGGTATCAGGTTTGGTATGATGTGCTGCGCGGTAATTTTATTAAGGGGATGGCTTGATTTGAGTCGTACACGCCCCCTAGACAGAGACACGCTGATGCCTTCCGCCCACGAGAAAAAGAGATGTAATCTTCGGGATTCGCTGTTTTGGACAAATTTCGATAAATACCTAACTTAGTGAAGGTTTATTAAAATTTCATAGTGAGATTTTAGATGAGATAAAATACTATAGTATATTCTATCGAGGAAATTTTAAGCAATCATGTATCCATAAAATCAGATGAACAATCATTTAGACAAGAATCATATATCTGAAAATCAGACCTTATTGTTTCTTAATTTAGTCAGAACGGCGTTTCAAAGCACGCGATAATTTCCAATGCTAGGATCGATAGAATAAAAATCCAAAGTTGGGCCTGTATTTTCCTATTTTTACTCAGCCTACTCAAACGATACATTATTTTACGACACAATCAAGTAAAGTATTTATCGAATATTGTCCATAACACGCACACAAACAGCGATTCCCGAAGAGTGTTACATCTCTTTTTCTTGTTCTTGTTCGAAAGCTGTATGAGCTATGAAGCCTTGGCATCACTTTACATGTAATGTTTTTGGTGGGTAGTGCTTTTCTCAAACATGCAATGAAATAAATTTAAAAAACTCCAAGAAATCAAACTTTAATTTTCATGGCTGAACGCCGTGATCCTGTGCCACAAATTGTGGAATAGAAATTAAAAAAGACCATCTTGCCGGCCTAGGCCTCCAATTTTGTATGAAATGTCATTACGGGTCTCACGTCGCGCTGCACCCGAAACGTGACACTTCGAAGCCCATTATGAAGAACACAACGTCAATATTTCATTGCATGTTTGAGAAAAATACAATGCAATCATTGTTATAAACTGTCAAAGTTTACGCTATATTTTACTTTTGTGGCGCTTCGTACCTACACACGTTAAGACTACTTTACACGTTAGACCCATGTATTTCTATTTGATTAATAGTTAAGTAGGTACCTGTGTGTAGGTAATATTTTAAGTTTATTGTTTCTTGAAAAGTTGGAGAACCGTCTCAATCATATCAAAGTCTTTCAATAATGAAGATAAGATAAGATTCGCTTTTATTTCCTTATAACCATACCCCGCAACACATAGCACGTAGAACCGATGGCCGTTGGGGTGGAAAGGTTCTCGAGTGGCGACCACGTACCGCAAGGCGCGGCGTGGGTTACATGTTAATGTCATCAATGTTATATGCGTTTCAATGTGTCTGTCATTTTGTTTATCACGAAATTCACGAATCACGAATTTTCCGTATTTTCATTGAAATATTCATACAACATTCACGCCTTTATCCCCATAAGGGGTAGGCAGAGCACATGAAACATATGTTCCAGGGCTACTTTTAGCATAAATGTGGGTATAAAGATCGACAAAATGTGATATTGCAGTGATAGGTTGCTAGCCAGTCGCCCACAACACACTATGTACTTGCACTTATTCTAGCTTTAAGATCTTACGTTACCATATTCTTGCAAATAAATATTTGATTTGATTTATGTCGAGGTAAATGGGAGATATTTTAAATAATACATTTGATGATTTTATTTGTTCCAATGCATCAGTATGTGTATCCGTGGTACTTATTCGTAATGCCTGCATGAGGCTCAGCCTTGTACCACTTATTATTAGGTTTGAGAGAACTCAGTGATTACTTTTTTATTTATTTATACTGCCAAAAATTTAAAAACATGATATCATCTTCGTGTGAAATTTCATCTAAATCGGTTGAGCCGTTTAAGCGTCATTGAGTAACAAACATCCAAATATGTAAACATCTAACCATCCAAACTTTCTCATTTGTAATATTAGTAGGATTATCTTTTACTTTATACTTACTTATTTTATCAATTAAATTTTCAGCGAAAATAAACCTCATTCATAAGGCACTTGTCCCACCGCCGGCGAGTAGTGAGTACTCTCATAGTAATTCTTACTCGCGCGAGTAAAAGCGAGTAAGAATTACTATGAGAGTACTCGCTACTCGCCGGCGGTGGGACAAGTGCCTAAACTATTTAATCGTATGGCATACATTATTTTTGGCCTTTAGTTTGTCACTCTTTAGTACCACCCAGGACGGACGCGAGTAACAGTTGTCCCCCCTTTGTCAAGTGAGTGGGCAACTCGACTACTATCATAGACAGCAGCCGGGATCAATTGCCCTCCAAAGCACGGAAGCGCTAATTTATATTAACCACCCACTCAAACATCAGGCGGTCACTCATCCAAAGACTGACCGCTGCCATCTTTGCTTAACCTGCGTTATCGTTTCCGACTCGCAGCCGCCGCTAGGCTATGATGCTAAAGTTGGACCTCAATCACGCAAAAACGGATTAAAATGAATTTTGGTATACATACTTAGCTACGGTAGCCTAGTGGTTCAGGCATGCGGCTGTCAAGCGGCGGTCGTGGGTTCGAATCCCGGCTCGTACCAATGAGTTTTTCGGAACTTATGTACGGAATATTTACCGTTAGCTTTTCGGTGAAGGAAAACATCGTGAGGAAACCGATCTAATCCCAATAAGGTCTAGTTTTCCCTCTGGGTTGGAAGGTCAGATGGCAGTCGCTTTCGTAAAACTAGCGCCTATGCCAAATCTTGGGATTAGGTGTCAAAGCGGACCCCGAGCTCCTTTAGGGGCATAACCGGGAACAACGCTAGGAGAATGATGATACTTATAGTGTATAACCTGGATTAACATACCAGTATATAATACTTTTTATTCCGGGAATCATTGTTTAAGGGGGCGAAATAGGGGGCGCAAGTTTGTATATAAGGAGCTACGATATAAAAGAGTTCCACGCGGACGAAGTCGCGGGCAGAAGCTAGTTATCTATAAAAACGGCAAAAAAAACACGTTTGTTGTATGGGGGCGCCCCTTAAATATTTATTTATTTGGTTTTTTAGTATTTGTTGTTATACAGCCTGGTGACAGAGAGACAGCAGAGTCTTAGTAATAGGGTCCCGTTTTACCCTTTGGGTACGGAACCCTAAAAACATAAGACAGAAGAAGATTCATACTAAACTTCTTTTCTCCCTATTTTTATTCTATTATAAGTTCTAGCACCAGGGTGGCTAGCACAACTAACGCCGCGCCGCGACGCGAGTCGAGAAAGATCTACCCTCCTCTTTCTAATTTGGATGGTGCGAGAGTGAGACAGGAGACGCTCAGTCGCGCGCGAAGCGACTTGTCAGCAAGTTGTGCTACACGTGCAGAAACGAGATTTTGACCTAGATATGTATGTATGTATGTAAATACTTTATTGTACACAAGACACAGGTAAAAATACAGACAAAAAAAAGTTAATTCGGTACAAAGGCGAACTTATCCCTGTAAGGGATCTCTTCCAGTTAACCTTATATGGCAGATCCCTTTTGGTATACAAAGTTTAATGTTGTGTGTGCTGGAATAGCACAGTTGTATGTGCTGCTGACTTGTGTCAAGCATCCTGGGGACTCATAAATACTCTGACTAATCACATGGTTAGGCTACTGTAAGCCTGTGTGTGTGTGTGTTGTCAGCCTCAGAAATTCATTCAGACGCCCCCCCCCCCAACCCTCCCGCCTCCCAAATGTACATTTGGAGCTTAAATGCCTTAAATACTAGAGGGTGTCATGGAACTCATGGGTTCTCTTGACATTATAAAAGTTCCTATTAAAGGCGTCAGATGGAGCCGTCTTCAAATTCGTGCCTGTTTCATCTAGTGTGGCTGAACAATATTTGGTAATTTAGAAGAAGAATTGGAACTATTAATTAATTCATATTTCAAATATTTATCCTTCCTGCAATACTAAACTTTTAAATTTATTCAGTATATAAATTGATAAACCTTCTTGTTAGTTTTTAGGGTTCCGTACACAAAGGGTAAAAAGGGGACCCTATTATTAATACTTCGCTGCCGGTCTGTCTGTCTGTCACCGGGGTGTATCTCAAGAACCGCGATAGCTAGATAGTTGAAATTTTCACAAATTATGTATTTCTGTAGCCGCTATAACAAAAAATACTACAAAAAAAAAAAAAAATTTAAGGGGCCTCCCATACAACAAACTTCTTTTTTTACTGTTTTTATAGATAACTAGCTGATGCCCGCGGCTTCGCCCGCGTGCTTATAGGAAAATGTAACATATTGAATTTTCCCATGGGAATTAGATGTTTTCCCGCTGGAAAAAGTAGCCTATGTCACTCTCCAGCTTCTAAACTATCTCCATACAAAAAATCACATCAATACGACGCTCCGTTGCGACGTGAAAGAAGGACAAACATACACACTTTCGCATTTATAATATTAGTAAGGATAGTAAGGATGGTACAGAACCCTTCGTCTGCGACTCCGACTCGCACGAGGCCAATTTTTTTATTATAATTCTAGCACTAGGTCGAGTTTTTGACCAAGATGCGGCGGATCCCATATTGTCTATACACATGTATTATTCAGCATGCCATTTTAAAATGTGAACCAAGCTAATATAAATGTTCGTATGGAGAGTTGTGCGTCCTGGGGACTATTAAGTTTGATTCGTACATGATTGCTGGGCAAGATTAGTTGTTTGATTTTAGAAATAAAACTCCACATAAATATAACCTCTTTATTTGCAACCTTCACTACCCTACCATAGTCCTCTTTCTCCCTCTAGCTCTTACTTCTTCAAACTTACTCAAGATCTCCTTAATATTATTTTTGCTATAATTTTTGTATCCTTCCAGTATTTTGCTGAAAATGTCCGGGTAATCATTATGTGTGCTAATCAGGGCTCGCTCTAGGACATACAGATCAACCCCTTTGTCTTCCGTACTTGTATCAAAGGATGACAATCCAAAGTCAATCATAGCAAGCTCTAGATCATCAATCTCCAACCATTTAGAGTCATTAGAATTAACAGGGTTTTTGTTGACCAACAACATATTTGAGGTTGTTAAATCTCCATGAATAATGTTGTTTTCGTGCAGTTTACGCACTGCTTGTCCTATCAATAACGCGACTTTGTCAAGGCTGTTTGGCCCGTCGCCCGAGCCTTCGTGTTTTGTAAAAACATTAATGATGTAGTCTTTGACCGTGATGCTGTGTTCGAAATGCTGCATGTATATGCGTCTGCGCTCGAAGTCTACTAAATACAACGCTGGGGTTTTAACGTCGGCCGTTTTACAGCGGACTATGGACCTGGCTTCGTTTTTAATACGTTCCTTGGTTATGGCGGTGTCGAGTTCGGGCTGCCGATATTTCTTCTCGAATCTCTCTTTGATCAAAGTGGGCTTCCCGAGGTAATTACAGACGTAGAGCTTCGCTTCGGCTCCCTGTTTCAATATCTTTAAATCTTCACACATATTTTAATGTTTATGAAAATGCAGTTAACCTTAAAAGTAGCAGACGCGCTTGTTTAGGTAAGATAAACTTTTGGCTTACTAATAGCACTTTAGGTTAAAACAGTAAGTTTTTTAATACAGCGAAATTGTAATACAACAGAAAGTATTGTAATTTGTTTACTATTCTGCGGACCGCCACACACAGAAAACGCGAAAATGAAAATGTTAAAAAGTGGTATGTCAAATTGACCGAATTGACGGTACTGACACCTGTCAAAGGTGCGTTTTATTCCATTTATTTATTTATTCATGGTTTGCCGTGTTTATTGTTTTATGTGTAGAATAAACCAGTTAACTATGTAATTCTTATAAAATGTGTTGCCTCAATCAAACTAAGATCATATCAAAACAAAAACGGTTAATAAAAAAATAATCAATAAAGAAAAGTTAGTATCAAACCTACGACGTTCCTGCGAAATCGTCACATGCAAGCCGCACTTTACATTTAATGAAGTAGGTATTTTATACGTATGGTTATGCTTTCTAGTGTAGGTCCGCCCGAGATACGTTGCTGTATTCGCGGGACTCCGGGAGGCTGTGGGCGTGATATCGGTGCCGGCCGGCACAACAAATTATTTCATTCAGCCCAATCCCCACAAATTCTTTAACAGACAGTGATTCATTTGACAATAGTGAGAGTTCTCGATCGGCAAACACCAATAACAGTCATAAAACAAGTGCTTTAATTTATAAAAGTAGCATATTTTATTTTATTTTTGTGTGATTTTGTAAATGAATTGTGTTACCAACATGATGGCTGGGGAGGGATTGGAATACGAGACCATCGTCCAAAACGGGCCGAAAAAAGTGAGTTATATTTTTTTTTCGTAGAATTTGGAGGTAAAGAGCGAAAATATTTGTCTGTCACGGCATACTGTGGTAGACGTAGTTAGGTTTAGTGGGGGGATGTCCTATAGAATCGTCTGGCTCCTGTAGGTAGGTTTATGGATGCAGGGTAATGCTATTTCCTGAATGCAGTTAAAGAGGATGATGTTGGCGGGAAATTACTGTGTCCTTTCTCTCAATCATCGTGTTGGCGTAACGTACTTACCTCCTACTTAAAAACAAGTTCTGCAAACTTGATGAATTCAGTAATTTTGTTCCTTACAAGGTCTGTGTAGTGTGTAGGTACGTTCCTATTTTGGGCCAGTAGTTTATTTTTTGAATCATTAATCATTACATTATCGAAGCTTGGCCATTTTACTCAGGAAAAATACCTAAACTCGAAAAAAAAAATTGAAAATTAGGATAAAAGGTTTTCGTAATAAATAGTTAGGTATCTTAATTATTTTGTGTTATCCCACTTACTTATTAGATACCTACCTATAATCTTGGAACGAATACTATATCCAGTAAAATGGCGTTGTTTAGGGAGTTTAGATGAAAGTAATAGAACGTGAATACAGTACGTAATTTGCTAGATCTCTACCTACGCTTAGTTACTAGGAATCGCGGCATCAAGATATATATGTTGGTGACGGTTGAGAGGTTAAAACAAGTAGAACAGCGGGGCAGGCGATTCTAGACGCTGTAATTTTTCACGCATTTCACAGGCCGCGATAGAGCACGTTCCGTTTAAGGGCCCTTCGGACAACAGCGTCGCTTTTTACGCAAATCCCAGAGTTTTCCTGCATTCATTTGAAAAGTGGGATATTTATACCCGATTGCTATAGGAGGGTTATGTTTTTCGTGCGGATGTATGTAGGTACTTACGTGGACAAGAAAATTCTGTTTCACGGGCTACATGCAGCTCAAACGGTTTGAAGGGTTTTGGCATGAGGTGTCGTTCGATTCCTCAATAATAGTGTAATTTGACAGGATTATCGACCTTAAGTGGGTCCCTTAAAGTCCGTGACTGAAGAGCGATGGGTCATATTTATGAGTAAGTTGCACGCACGCATATTTTTACACTTGATTGTTCATAGGGGGAATAACTATATAACTAAGATAACTATATAACTTTTAAGGTTTTTAACCGACTTCAAAAAAAGAGGTTTACAATTCGACGGCTTTTTTATGTATGTTCACCGATTACTCGAAAACACCTGGACCGATTTGGAAAATTCTTTTTTTGTTGGATAAGGTGTCCTTCCCAGGTGGTCCTATTGTCATCAGGTCAGGATGTGATGATGGGGTCCCACAGGAATCGAGGGAACTCTTCAAGTAAGGTGAAATACTGGAGAAATCAGTTAATACCTACTTCGTTTTTAAGGTTCCGTATCCAAAGGGTAAAAACGGGACCCTATTACTAAGGCTCCGCTGTCCGTCCGTCCGTCCGTCTGTCACCAGGCTGTATCTCATGAACCGTGATAGTTAGACAGTTGACATTTTTACAGATGATGTATTTCTGTTGCCGCAACAACAAATACTAAAAAACAGGATAAAACAAATGTTTAAGTGGGCTCCCATACGACAAACGTGATTTTTTTGCCGTTTTTATAGATAATGGTACGGAACCCTTCGTGCGCGAGTCCGACTCGCACTGGGCCGGTTTTTTTTAATAAGTTATTTCCCCAACCTAAAACTGTGCTCTCTGTATGGATGTACCTAGTGGTTATTTTTCCTGAATATTGGTCCTCGTTCACCTTGAATAACCACAGTCAGCAGCAAAAGTAGGTAAGCGGGTGTCGTGTTCAAAATGACCTACACACGACTCTTAATGTCAAGAGGATAAGGACCTTTTTGAGCGTGTAATTCTGCGTAGCTACTGACTGGTAGTCAGCGTCAGAGAAAAGGACCCCCCCTTGGTATTGACATCAAACTGTTTAAGTTTTAGCAATGAATCGCAAAGGACGACTTGGTCTAGTGGTAAAGACAGAGGCGTATCAATGTGAAGGTCACGGGTACGATTCCCCGCGTTGTAATTGTTTTTGCTTTTTTTCTTTTTATAATTATTACTTAAGAAATCAAATGTTAAAGGAGGTATATAAGGTATGAAGGAAAAAATAAACATGTAGGATAAACAATATTAATATATTTCTTGAATTTAATTACTAACACTTCATGGAATCCATTTCCTGGTTGAGTAGGTATACAGTTTTCTATTTGTGTTAAATTGGGGTTTAAATAACTTTTAGGATACTAACTTAGGATAACTAAATATATTAACAAAAAAACAGATAGATACACTGGCTGAGGTTTATAACTTTTAACACTGTTTTCACTTTAAACAACTGTTTATAACTATTGAGCTTCGATTAATGAAGGTTGTCGCCAGGGCTCACTCAGGCCTGTTATTCTCAACGTGCTCGTGCTCCTCACCCCACCCGTAAAGGTCACAGCACATTAGAGCCACCCGGCACCCGACCGGGTCGGGCGCCGGGTGGCTCTAATGAGCTGTGGCCTTAACGCCTAACGAAATTGGACCTATATCTACGCTTAGTTACTACGAATCACGGCGTCAAGATATATTTGAGGGTGAGCGGTGAGGTGAGCTTAAAACAAGTTACAGAATAGCGGGCCAGCTCGTCAATACAATACTCATATTTTACGTAAACACGCCCGTTCTGAAATGGAACTGTTTGGCTTCGGAACCCTTACAAATAGAAACTCCCGAAGGTCGACTTTCATAATCAAATCGCGTTGTTGTTCAATTTTCGACAAAACTTTAGGTTAAAAGGTTTTTAAACGGTTTCATATTTTGTAAACTTTCTTTTGTAAAAAATTTACGTGGGTAGGTGTCATTTGTGAACCAATTTTATTTGTACCTTTGTACAAGGTTTTTAGTACTTGTTCCGAATGGTCCCCAGTGGCGGATTAAATGTTAGTCGAGAGCGCCCCAGGCAAGCACCTCATCGGCGCCCCGCTGGATTCAAAAATATAACGAAAAATTTCGCGCGCCCCTAGGCAATCTAGGCATGTGCCTAGTTTGCCTATATGAATAATCCGTCTCTGATGGTCCCATTTTTGTTGGACCTAGTGATGGTAATCAAGAGGAATCGACGAATCTTCTCAAATACTTTTACGGGAGTCCACGCGAACGAACTGGCGGGCAAAAGTTGTTTTTTTTTCATGATGCCTATTAAAATAAGTTTCTGTCAAAAATTATATTTTTGGTACAAGCTTTTATTGCTAACTGTACTGTTCTGTATAACGTCATCAACTCGTAATATTATATTATATACTAGCTTCTGCCCGCGACTCCGTCCGCGTGGAACTCGTTTATATCGCAGCTCCATACAAACTTTTACCCCCCCATTTCACCCCCTTAGGGGATGATTACGGGGATAAAAACTATCCTATGTTACTCTCCATCCCTTCAACTATCTCCACTTAAAAAATCACGTCAATTCGTCGCTCCGTTTTGCCGTGAAAGACGGACAAACAAACAAACACACACATACACTTTCGCATTTATAATATTAAGTATGGATATGGATATATGGTGGTGGGGTCAGCTTTCCTCGTCTTACTTCCACTTCGCTCTGTCCTCGACATCGGTTTCGGACAACTTGCACTCTCTATGTCTCTTAGCACTACATCCTTCCATCTTGTTCTGCGTCTGCCCCTGGATCTTCGACCAGAGACGAAACGTGGTAGTGCCAAGTAACCAACATAGTTTGGTGGCCTCCTTCACACCGTACCATCGCAGCCTTGGATCTTATCGGCGATGTCACACGGACGCCCAAGCTTCCTCGTACCCGTTGCGGATTTTATCAAGCCAGCCCCCCTATTCTGTAACTGGTTTTAAGCTCACCTCAACGCTCACCCACAAATATATTTTGACACCGCGATGCGTAGTAACTAAGCGTAGGCAGAGGTCTAGTTTCGTGACCGGCGGGGTGAGCCGCATTGGCGCGCAGCGAATAACACCTCTGGTAACGCCGCACATCCACCGTAACATCTTCATTACGGCAACTTGGATGGTATATGGGCACGCTTTTGAGTTAACGCCCGTCTCGCTGCCATGTATATTTTTTTCTGTGTAGTAATAAATCCATACTAATATTATAAATGCGAAAGTGTGTCTGTCTGTCTGTCTGTCTGTCTGTTACCTCTTCACGCTTAAACCGCTGAACCGATTGCGATGAAATTTGGTATGGAGATAGTTTGAATCCCGGGGAAGGACATAGGATAGTTTTCATCCTGGAAATCACCCCCTAAGGGGATGAAATGGGGGGTTGAAGTTTGTATGGAGCTGCGATATAAACGATTTCCACGCGGACGGAGTCGCGGGCAGAAGCTAGTAGTTAATAAACCTTGTTATTGTATTCTATTCTTTAGTCACGGATTAGCCACGTGTTGTAGAATGCGTTCATAATGGATGGAAACCCATAACCATAATTTACTTACATTGCTAGTTCAGATGTTGTTGCCGTACTGTTTTCTTATTGAATTTTTATCGTGCACAGGTAGGTATATTACAGTGGCGGCGCGTGAAAATTTTCGATGGGCATACCAGAAAAAAATAAGTTTTATAGCGTATCCTTAGAAAAGTTGAAAAACCCCCGTCATTTTCATTTCAAAGTCCAATATCTAAAGAGCTACGATAGTCCAGTCAATGAACTGGCAACTTGCATGGAAAGAAAAACTATTTTGGAAATAATTTATAGTAGCTTATCTTTTCTTTGTAACGGATATATTATCAATTAAATAGTAACCCAGCGACAGAATCCGACAAAATTTCAGACATCAAAAAAATGATAAATAAACTAGCTTCTAAAAAGTCAGAAAAAATTAAATAAATATTTTTGTCTTTATTTTGGTTCATTTACATTTGCTTTATAATATTCAAGTTTAATCATACAAAAAAGACAATGCATGCTTCATTTAAATCTACATAATTACTTCCGGGTGGAAAGTTTGTCGGATTCTTGAATACAGCATCTTAGAATAGGCATCTAACATTTTAAAATCAAATTAACAAAAAAAAACGCTATTATAAATTAATGTTTTTCAAAACCGTATTTTGCCTGGAGTACGATACCACACAGACACACAGACAAACACGTTAAACTTATACCACCCCTCTCTTTGCGTCGGGGGTTAAAAATAAAGTTTAGGCAAGTCAGTGGGACACGCCTCCCTAAGGCGTTGTAAGAAGGCACTGATTGAAAGATTTAGTGCAAGACAGCTTGTTCCAATAGCTCAGTTGGTTAGTAGCGACGGGCCATGAATGCCTGTGGTCGCCGATTCCAATCCGGCTCGGAACATTAATTTAAAAAAAAATCCTTTAATTTAAAATTTTAAGTCAGTGGGAATTTGGCTTGTATCTGGCTTGTATGGACGCTCTGGCACAGTATGTTTGTTACCTATATGTTATGAAAAGTAGCTTTTTAATGCTACTAATAAATTCGCGAATTAAATGACACGACAGGTGACATGTTTCGAACTCTTCGGGAATTCATCTTCAGGATTAGTGTTTTCGATGTTTGTTTTGAAGAAGAACTCCCGAAGAGTTCGAAACATGTCGCCTGTCGTGACATTTAATACGTTAATTTTTTAACCGTGGATTTATTAGTAGTATTTTAGATATGTCTCACAAAAGTTTAAATTCGATTATAGCTGTTTTTTTGCTTTAGCCTTTTACTAGACATTATTATGCTAAATTACAACCCTTACGCGATTTAGTAAAAAAACGGAAGGTCATATTTCAGTTATAGCTCTCGAAACTCTACTTACTAGCGAACATTATATCTTCAAATATAGGTACTTACAGATTTTGTCTTTCTTTCCACTTATTATAATTATCTATAGGTATTCATCATGTTTCATCTGACGTCGGGGCATATACTATGCGAGAAGGAGCGGGGCAGCAATAGACCACAGACCATATATCCTAAAGACCCCGCTTAGCCTAATTTTTACTTACAAACAAAGCTGCCATACTTGCGGGGCGCGGGGGACGTCTAGTGCGCTGTGATTGGTGCATTCAAGGCCGCGCGCGTAAGTGATTGGTCCGGTGTCTCAAATATAGAGTGAATTCACCGTATGTGTGGAAGAGGGGGTAACCCGACTAAGCGACGTCTATAGGTTTACTGGTCTGTGCAATAGACGCATCAGCGCGGCAGGTGCGGGGCGCGCGGGTGATTTCTGATTTTTCCTTGGCGGTACGCCCGCTCTTAACTCCCGCCTCTTCAGGCTTGATTAATACTTATGCTATAAGTACCTAAGTCTTTGCCTGTGCCGTAGTACAAGTATTGGTACATGACGCCCCGAACTTTGAACTACTTAACGGGACACGGGCATGCATTGTTCAACGCGTGTAACCGTGCCTCGGCCCGGTTCCCATGTTTAATTACCAAACCACCCAAATACCTGCTTAAGATTATTATCAGACATTAAGAGGTTGCCTTCGACTTCGTCCGCTTAGAACCTCTTAAGGTACAAGTTGGAACCCGCCTGCAGACCACCTATGCTGAGTACTCCAGGCAAAATACGGTTTTGAAAAACATTAATTTATAATAGCGTTTTTTTTGTTGATTTCATTTGAAAATGTTATTCTAAGATGATTTAGTCAAGAATCCGACAAACTTTCCACCCGGAAGTAATTATGTAGATTTAAATGAAGCATGCATTATCTTTTTGTATACGATTTATCTCGAATATTACAAAGCAAATGTAAATGAACCAAAATAAAGACAAAAACATTTATTAATATTTTTACTGACTTTTTAGAAGCCAGTTAACTTATCATTTTTTCGATGTCTGAAATTTTGCCGGATTTTGTCGCTGGGTAACTATTTAATTGATAATATATCCGTTATAGGTACATAAAAAATAAGCTATTATAAATTATTTCCAAAATTGTCATTTTTTCCATACAAGTTGTCAGTTCATTGCCTGGACTAGAGGGCCTACCGCGAAACTTCGTTCGTGTATCTGCCTCTCTGTCGCTCGAACATGCAACTGCGGCAGAGAAGTTCGTTTTCATTTCGCTGTAGGCCCTCTGTAACTTCACCTCTGCCTACGCTTTGTTTCTACGCATCGCGGTGTCAAGATATATTTGTGGGTGAGCGTTGAGGTGAAAAATATCTAATGACCTTCGACCTATAGCTTCATGTCCATTCCATTCCTCAATGGAGGAATCTTTGAAATCGTATTAGTGGTTCCGGAGATTACCTTCTGCATTTGGTACCTATATATACAAAGCTACAATCTCAGAGGCTTTTCTTCTTTATAGTATTAGTCCTGAATAAGGAATGCAATCTCGATCTCGCGAGATCTCGTCCATATATTATACGAGACTGAGTCTCGTCCATATTATACGAGACTGAGGCTCGTACAATTTTCGTACGAGATCTCGCGAGATTGCGAAATTGAACAATCCATATAAAACACTAAACGAAAAAAGTTTCATCTGACTTACTGGTTACGCGACCCCTTCGGTTAGCGAAGGAGAAGGTTTTTTCTATCGAAGATAACATTTCTATAGACCCTATTGAGATAATTATTTGTACATGCATTTTTTTGTTGTTTTAGAATAGAAATCTACTAAAAAACCGAGAAAATAACCTTTCAGTTCACCAACTCAGCTAAGTGGTCGCCAACCGGCACATGAAATTAGGTGGTCGCTAACCGGCGAAATGACCCTACTTGAAACTTACTTTTATTATAATAAAAAAAATCATAGCATTTGCATACGTTTTCAGTGAAAAACGCCCAATCTCGCGAAATCTCGTAAACCTCGAAAGAGATTACCAATCCAGTCTCGCGAGACCTCGCCTTGGTCTGAAATCTCGCGAGATTGCATTTCCTAGTCCAGATTTCTAACTTTAATAACCTCGACTAGAAACATTGAAATTCAAAATGGCGATTATCTAAAATCGACTCATCTGCCGATGCCTGACTAATGGGTTTACGCGGTCAATGATCCACACCTACGCCTCAAATCATTCATTTTGTCTCAACTTTTTTTTGGTGTTTAACTTTTTTATATACGGCCAATACTTGAGAGTAATTTTCGATGTTCATAAAATGCTAGTTTAATCCTGAGCGTTTTTAGTTTTGAGATGGGATTTAATTAACCCTATGATTATCCAGCACAGTCATTATTCAAAGAACAAAAAATTCTGACATTGCCTTGCGTCTATATTCTGACAGCCTGCAAATATGTGCGTTCAAATCTAGGGTTATATATGAGCCGTGGGCAGTGCCACGGCCGGAATACGCGCGGCCAACACCTCTTGCTCGTCCCGCGCCGCCGACTGGCAAAGGCTCGAAAGTCACTCGGTGTCATTGGTGTAAAGATCTACAACACTCTTCCGAATGATGTCATTAACACCGAAAGTGACGCTATATTCGCTAATAAACTCAAAAAAATGTTAATTGACCTAGCATGTTACGATATAAATGAATTTATGTTAAGGAAGACTGATGACTAAAACAATTTGTAATTCGAATGTTAAAAATGTTAAATATAATGAAATAAGAGTTGTAGTAATTTTATTAAATTAAAATTACTAACTTAGTTTAATTTAAAGAACTGACCAATGTATACTAAAATTAACATAAAATGAAACTAACCTACTTATAAACTATAATTAATATAATCCCATGTAAAATGAGTGACATGTAAAATTATTTATAATTTTATCAATAAATATCTCATTCTCATTCTCATTCTCAATTATAGCACTGAAACCTGAGTACTCCAGGCAAAATACGGTTTTGAAAAACATTAATTTATAATAGGGTTTTTTTTGTTGATCTCATTTGAAAATGTTATTCTAAGATGATTTAGTCAAGAATCCGACAAACTTTCCATCCGGAAGTAATTATGTAGATTTAAATGAAGCATGCATTATCTTTTTTTGTACGATTTATCTTGAATATTATAGAGCAAATGTAAATGAACCAAAATAAAGACAAAAACATTTATTAATATTTTTACTGACTTTTTAGAAGCCAGTTAACTTATCATTTTTTCGATGTCTGAAATTTTGTCGGATTTTGTCGCTGGGTAACTATTTAATTGATAATATATCCGTTAAACATAAAAAATAAGCTATTATAAATTATTTTCAAAATTGTCATTTTTTCCATACAAGTTGTCAGTTCATTGCCTCTATGAGGGAGTACTGCGAAACGAAAACGAACTTCGTTTGTGTATCTCTCTCTCTGTCGCACTAGCTAGTTCGAGTGACAAGGGCGGAGATACACGGACGAAGGTTTTTGGCTGCTACTAACTATGATGCTGACTGTACCTAACAAGTAAATTTCGACATCCGAACGGCAATTTAGCGTTAAGCAATATTTATTCGGCAAAACCTTCTACAGAATTAGGACGAACATAAACTTTTTGCAGTTTCTTTTACGACCAAGGTAAAGGTACGAATATGATTTACCCTATAAGGAAAGTAACCTTCACCGGCGGCCATGTTTGGGAAAAGTCAAGTGTATCCAGTCGAGTATTGAATAACGCGTTGCGAGAAGCTTTAATGATAAACATTATTAACGAATCTTTTTTTAGGAGCTACGGTAGCCTATTGGTTCAGGCATGCGGCTGCTAAGCGGTCGTGGGTTCGAATCCCGGCTCGTACCAATGAGTTTTTCGGAACTTATGTACGGAATATTTACCGTTAGCTTTTCGGTGAAGGAAAACATCGTGAGGAAACCGGTCTAATCCCAATAACGTCTAGTTTTCCCTCTGGGTTGGAAGGTCAGATGGCAGTCGCTTTCGTAAAACTAGTGCCTACGCCAAATCTTGGGTTTAGGTGTCAAAGCGGACCCCGGGCTCCTTTAGGGGCACTACCGGGAATAACGCTAGGTAATGACCTATTACGGGTATTCTTTTTGGCATAGGGGATAGCTTAAGAAAGGCGTCTCTTGGTTATCATCTAAACGGCTCCTACGTCGTGACTCGTGACGTCACATTTAGCTTTTAATTAGCATGGGCCGTTTTCTAGGTTCCTAGCAATGGTTGACTTGAGTCTCATTTTTATTTTTTAACCCCAACGCAAAGAGAAGGGTGTTATAAGTTTAACGTGTCGGTGTATCTGTGTATTATCTGTCTGTGGTATCGTAGCTCCGCAACGGATGGACTGTGTGTGAATGCGGTTTTATTTGTGTCATAGATCATTTTATCGGGAGTGTTCTTAGCCATGTTTCATGAAAATCTGTTCAGCCGTCTTTGAGATATTGGACTTTGAAATGAAAATGTCGGGGGTTTTTCAACTTTTCTAAGTTGTAGTTAAAATAAATAAAATAAAATAAAAATAGCCTTTACTTTACTCTAACAAATGCATCCTCATAATATCTTATTTTTATAATAATTTAATTGAATACTTACTACTTTTCACTCGAGAACCTTTCCGCCCCAACGGCCATCGGTTCTACGTGCTCAAACAACATTAGACAAAACATTTTAACATAATTTTGGATAAATTAGTTACCTAAGGAATAAAACATTTTTTGCTTTTTGTTGTGTGCGGATTGTACTAAGTGTGTCCCAAATTGTCCCATACGTAGGTATACATTTGTTACTTTCTAAAAAAATGGTTCGAATGCAATGACGTTGCGTTGTTCCAGTTTAACTGAATTCTCTATGAGCGTTCGTAAGTATTTTAAACCACCCCTCAAGTTTTTACAACGGTTGTTATAAAATTAGCTTCGAAATCATGACTCTTCGACGCCTTTGTTGGCCGAATGTCGTCAAAGTAGTCCATTCAAAAAGCCACTCTAACGTTCAAGGTAGAAAATTCCAATTCCCATGGCAGCTTTATAAAAAGTCGGACACGTTATAATTCGAACCATACAAATCATTCCAACTAAATATAGTATTTAACGCTCCTACAAGGATAAAAATGTTCCTAGAAAATCCCCCGTTAATCAAATGTGAATTGTGGTTAATGACCAATTTTCTTAATAATATATTATTTTAGGGAAATAAACGGCACCTACAACTTGTATTTTAATTAATGACGTAATTCAATTGTTTTTTGTGGGTTAAGTGAATAGTTTATAGTTTAAATAATGTAGTCATTAATTTTTCAAAATCGCTATGATTTTAGAGGAAGTCTAATTACCTACAATTCCAGACCGCTTTAAATAGTTCTATATAATATTATTAACACAAGGGACATCATCATCATCATCATAATATCAGCCGAAAGACGTCCACTGCTGGACATAGGTCTCCCCCAAAGAGTGCCACAACATGGCCCAAGTATATAAAACAGTAAAAATGGCCGTCCCGAAGGTTCATTCTATGTATAGCTATGGTAATTTTTTTTGGTAACGGATGCGTTGTTAATTACGGAGCTTGTTACACGTAACATACAAACTTACAAGCATTAGGTACCTCTTTATAATTATAATATTAGTACTTATAGATAGATTCGTGTAATGAAATGACTTTATTTTCGAAACGATTTTTAAACATTTTGTGCTTAAAAGGATTGTAATTAATCATTCATAATGCTTTTGTTCGGTCCATTTAGGTCATTCCACGGGTATTTTAAACCTCATTAATAATGTCAAAGTCACGCACGCCTGTCAAAATTTAACCCGACCCATGCCTCCCGTGGGCATCACTGTTGACATTTATTTTCGTTACATTTTTAATTCGTAAGCAATTAAAACAGCGTTGTTTTTCACTTAGCCTGACGTTGGCAAACTTTACGAAGGAGCGATTACAAAAAAAAACTGCTGGAATTTTATTAGTTTAGTTATTTCCCGGAATGGTCAGACTGGCGCGGCCTGTACACGGCGGTCAATAGTAAACTTGTCATTAGCTGTCAAAACTATATTGACCGCCACGCGCCAGTTTTATTCAGGCTTAAGTTGGGGCAACCCGCCCTTAGTGAATTTTTCCTATTAGCTCACATTAAATTGAATATTAAGTCAATGGAACGCCGTAAAGACCAAGGACAAACGCTTTCACTTCATACGGATTTTGTATTTGGAATCCCACAGCTAGACGGCCGCCATCTTGGCAAGGTCAACATTCGACAGATCTAAATAAGCGGATGACGCGAGTTCAACGGTCGCGCCGAGTATTTATAAAAGGAAAACGCTGAGTCAGCTTTAGCATTAATTTTTTTTTTCAACGACTTCATGCAGTAATTAATTAACGGTACGGTGAGCGGTACAATAACTCGTAAGGGTGTCTTTTTTCGTTCTTTTTTCTAAAATTCCAAAATCAGCACGGCTATAGCACGAGACGGCGCGCGAACTCTCGATTTTTCTCGCACTATCCGTCTCTCTCTTATTAGTGCGATAAAAATCGAGTGTATGTCGCGGCCGTCCCATGCTAGACGTGCTGAAGCGACAAAAATTATATGTCGGTACTTAATTATCGACCCTGCTCACAAATTTTCACGAGATCCGGGTGAGTAATGCGACCTATAGATTAGAACAGCCGGACAACGGGACATCCGGACGTACGAACGATTTACGGCCCAAGCTGAAGCATAACTTCAGACAAGTTTGGTTTAAATAGGGTGAAGTTTGGACGTTTGGAAGAAGAAACAGTCGAGAGTCGAATTTCGGATTTGCCCTTTTCATCCACATTAGCTCAGCTCCATTAGCAAGAAGAGAGGTATAGGGCACAGCTGAATGTCATCTCGCTCAAATTTGGAGCAGACCCTCCTCCACCTGACAGAATACGGGGAGCAGCCCTACTGGGGTAGGGTCATTTCGCTGGTTACGCGACCACCTTCGGTTAGCGACCACCTGAAGGAGAAGGTTTTTTCTGTTGAAGATAACATCAATTATACACGCCCTATTGAGACAATTACTTAGTACATGCATTTTTTTGTTGTTTTAGAATAGAAATCTACTAAAAAACCGAGAAAATATCCTTTCAGTTCACCAACTCAGCTTAAGTGGTCGCCCACCGGCACATGAAATTAGGTGGTCGCTAACCGGCGAAATGACCCTAGTACCTCCACCTTACAGAAGACTTCAGCCATAATAACGCCACTACTTCCTCTGCAGGTTTTGTGTTCCTAGTGGCGAGTAAGGTCGCCAGAGCTCCTGAGGATGTGTTGTATTGAGAGTGTGGGACCCGCGTTGGTCTCTAGCTATCAACACAACGAATCTCCAAATCAATAAAGGGTCGGGGCTTGAGATTCTTCTGGAATCACAGTGTATATGTTTACGGTATGCCAGTTTGTCATCGGCGTATTTAAAAAAAACACGATATAAGTGGGTCTTATTACTATTTACTAAGTAACATTGTTTATCGTGGCGTGTGTCATTCACCTTGCCTCAATAAATAGCGTTTATCCTTACGGCTAATATTAGAAATGGCGGCATTTCGTCATGTTTGCGCGCTAGTGGATAAAACTGGGTTATGTCGAGGTAAATGGTGTAAAATGATTTGTTTTCCGGCTTGATTAATGGATTTGGCGCCGTAGGTTCAGCGAAGTTAAGCGAATAGAGTTTTTGAAACAATATTTAATAATGCGTCTGTTTATAATAATATGATTTCAAAAAAAAACGAATAGTAATCTTGAGGCTTTCCTGCAGGGAAATCAGTGCTTCGAAACATGATCAAGCAAATTTCGCTCGATAGAAAAAAATCACGAACATAGGTCTAAAACACATAAAAATACACTTAAAATATACGTAACAAATTATGCACAAAAGCTATAAATATTAAAATTGCTTCTAAAAATCGGCAATATCATGTTTGAGGGAAATCAGTGTTTACATTTTTATTTATTGAAACGGCCAAAAAAATAAAATTAAAAAACATGATATCCGCGCTTCCGAGCACGCACTTCGATCTCGCTCACGCTTATGCTCAGTGAGAGGGAGAGAAGACCATGAACCTACGGCGCCTTAATGTCCTTGTATTAATACGAGAATAATTACGTGTAGTACAGTACACACAACACGAAAATTTGGACGTGTTAGGTTTCCTCCAAGTTTCCTGAAAAATCAAAAAATCCTACAGCGGCACCTGGTTCTCGGAGATAATTCCGATAATTCAACAAATTACTCTGTTGAATTCTGTAGTGTATCCGCATACAATACAATGCAAATACGAATTAATTGAATAATGTCCAGATAAAAATACAATCATAATTACAACTAACTGTGAACTGAAATTAAATAAAGCAGTGCTTATTAAGTGCTTAATGAATTAAATAAATATGTGATGACAAAATAACACTACTTTTACTTACTTAATCCAAGTCATTGTTGTTATTTGTCATAAATACTTTAATAATGTACTGTGACTAACTACACCATCTGCAACAACGAAGAGAATTTTCATTTGGCGAATACTGCCAGTTGTCGATCTGCCGGCAATATTTCCGGTAACATCACAAGATACCTAGTTTCGATTTTGATCTATCTATTTATTATCATCATCATCATATCAGCCGAAAGACTGCTGGACATAGGCCTCCCCCAAAGAGTGCCACATTGACCGATCCTGCGCCATCGGCATCCAGCGGACTCCCGCGACCTTTACCAGGTCATCAGTCCATAATACTAAAATTAAATCATTGGGCATGATAAGATGGGGTAAACAATAAACATCCCAATGTTAGTCAGTTGACCCTCGGCTTCGGTCACTTCCACATTGAGTTAAAATCGAAGGTGCCAAATATTGGGTCAGTGTCGGGCACTAGAACATTTACCTTAAGCCGGATCATATCTGACGCGATGCTCTCTGATGTTCTGTGACCCCATAACTATATCAAGTTCTGTGTCTGTGACGCCTGCCAAAGAGCTCAGAAATATCTGAACACGTCTCTAACGCCTCGACAATAGAGACGTGTTCAGATATTTGTGAGCAATTTGGCCGCTTCGATAAATCTAATGGCGACTGTACCACCGACCGGGGAGAGCCAGAGCGCGCCTGAGGGCATTTTACAAGATGCCAAAGAACGGCCGGCCGGCTCCTCGCGGACGCGGACGGATGCGCTCGGCTGTCGTCGCATCTGACCGGCTCCGTCCGGCTTCTGCTTACTGCACTCTATTAATTTAAAACGCAGTCGACTACCGCCGGGTGCTAGCGCATCCGCTGCGATGCGGTAGCACGCGACCGGGCCCGCTCCTGTTCGGTGGGCATCGTACATTATCGTACAAAAGGCGGACTTAATGCCATATGGCACTCTCTACCTGTCAAACCTTAATCGAAAGCAGAAAATATATTGGACAGTATCTAACAAACTAAAAACAAGAAAAAGACGACGTTGATGAGCTGTGGCCACGCAGACAGTTCTTCGCATCGATACCTGTCAAGAGAATCCCATAAAAAACATTCCATGTAAAAAAGAGGCCAAGTCTCGAAACTCTTCCACCGTAAAAAGTTGTGAGATATTTCGTAGAGCGAAGGCTCAGGCTTTCTTATTAATCTTTATTTGCTAGCTTTTAATTTTTTGTCTCATTCACTGGAAATGTACATTTACCTACTGTATTTCGGTGGACATCTATAACTGGCTTTGTTATTATTAGCTATTATTATTTGTATGTTTTTTCCATATATCAGGACCATGGTACACTAATTGTATTCTGAAGCTTCTGCTAGAAGTGCCTTAGAGTTTTGGTGATCGGTCAGTCAGTGAGTGAGTGACAAAAATTAAGAAACTTTGACTAGTTATAATTTTTAAACTACTGGTTCAAATTAAATGAAATTTGAAATATACCGTGTTTATACAATGCCTGCTTGGTTACTGAAAATTCGGTATTCTAGTTTTATCCACAACGAAGTTATAGGGGGGTCAAAAATGGCCTGAACTGCTTTGAGAAAAGGATGGTACGGCCGGGCCGCTGTTTTGCTCGACTTGGCGGGGGCACTGCCGTGCCCCCAGATATGTTTCCACGCAGCTATCAATACAATAATCATGACCAAACACTTGACTATGTCATGTCATGAAGAGATAACGTAGATAAGGTAACCAGGCCCCAGAGGCTCTAGTATAAGTTTTACCGAAACTAAACTTTACGATCGCGTTTGCGTTTTACCCTCAATTTGTATGAGATTTGACAGCTAAACGCAAACGCGGTCGTAACGTTTTGTTTCGATAAAACTTATACGTAAATACTGGCGGCTCTGTTTTGGTTATTCTTAATAATTTATAACTTTTTACAAGCTTTTGTTTAACTATACAAAAACAATCGACGACCGGTTAGCCTAGTGGGTAGTGACGCTGCCTACGAAGCTGAAGGTCCTGGGTTCGAATCCCGGTAAGGGCAAATATTTGTGTGATGAGCATGAATATTTGTCTCTGAGTCATGGAAGTTTTCTATGTATTTAAGTATTTATATCTATTATATATATCGTCGTCTAGTACCCATAACACAAGCCTTAATGAGCTTACTATGGGACTAGGTCGATTTGTGTAAGATTGTCCCCTAATATTTATTTATTAAAAAAAAAAAAAAAAAATCACGTAACGCATTGTACGCGCGTCAGGTAGATTTAAATGTCACTTTTAGTAGGTACCTATGGAAAAATGACAGTCGAGTTGTCCTAGTTCGAAACGTTACGTGACACCCCTCTGTTCTTTTTTTTTATACCACGTCGGTGGCAAACAAGCTTACGGCCCACCTGATGGTAAGTGGTTACCGTAGCCTATGGACGCTTGCAACTCCAGGAGTGTTACATGTAGTCCAGGCAATGAACTGACAACTTGTATGGAAAAAATGACAATTTTGGAAATAATTTATAATATTTTATTTTTTGTGTATAACGGATATATTATCAATTAAATAGTTACCCAGCGACAAAATCCGACAAAATTTCAGACATCGATTGATAAGTTAACTGGCTTCTAAAAAGTCAGTAAAAATATTAATAAATGTTTTTGTCTTTATTTTGGTTCATTTACATTTGCTCTATAATATTCAAGATAAATCGTACAAAAAAAGATAATGCATGCTTCATTTAAATCTACATAATTACTTCCGGGTGGAAAGTTTGTCGGATTCTTGACTAAACCATCTTAGAATAACATTTTCAAATGAAATCAACAAAAAAAACGCTATTATAAATTAATGTTTTTCAAAACCATATTTTGCCTGGAGTAATGCGCGTTGCCAACCCTTTAAGAATTTATACACTCCTTTTTTCAAGAACCCCATACTGTAGTCCCTCGGGAAAACCTCGGCAGGGAGCTCATTCCACAACCGTAGCGTCCGAGGGAGGAAATTTCTCTGAAACCGTACGGTACGCGACCATTTAGGTTCCAGGGTGTCAGGATGAATACCCTGCCGATGGCGAGCGGTGCGGTGGTAAAAAGCAGCCGTAGGCATCATGTCGAACAGTTCTTCGGAGCACAACCTGTTGTACACACAGCAACACACCTAACTAACCATACCGTGAAAACCTAGAACCTTATTACAATGCACTTAAGGTCAGATTAGATTTCCGATGGTCACTTAGCTGTGTTGTCGACTGTACAAGCGATAGAACTCGCACAAGGAGGCGAAGTCTCTCCTTAGACTCAACGGTTCGATATCGCTAGTGAGGGACAGTGAGGGACAGTGAGGGACAAATCAAGAGCCAAAGTAGCCAAATATATCGGAATGTGTGTTGTTCATATACAGGGTGTCCAGTAAATAATGAATAACCTTCTAACCACCAATAGGCCACCTTAGGCTGGTCCCGAAAAAAAAAAAAAACAATAACAAATCATTACATTTCTCGTTACCACGATGATAACAGTCAAATAAGGAACCGAAAACTTAAAATTATGAAAAGTGTGAAAATCTCGAAAACCAGGGAACTTTTACTAAACCCTAAAGTGGATTTTCTGGATCAGCCTAAGGTGGCCTATTGGTGGTTAGAAGGTTATCCATTATTTACTGGACACCCTGTATTTTATTGGTAAAAGTATAACATTTTACAAGCGCACAGTTTTTTTTATTTTTTTAGCAACACGTCTTTATTAGGTTCTATAGGAGTAAGAATGTGTTTCGATATATTTGGCTACTTTGGCTTCTATTCGTACTAACCAGCTATATGATACTGACTGTACCTAAATCTTTGAAGTAACATGTTGAATTGAAATGTATTGTGACCCTCCCACTACATTTGTAAAAGCCCATTTTGAAAATGCGTGTGTTCCCGACATCGTAACATTCGTAACGTAAGGCCGTTCGCACATGGAGCTACTCAAAAATGACGGAACTAATCAGTAATTATAATAACAAACCAGTTAGAAACTGTACCTCGCACACGACGCTACTCAAGTTGCAAGGTTTCAGTCAGTTCTGTTATATTTCTGCTCAAAGCACACGGTTAACTGGAGATATTAAAAAAAGGAAACATGTCGAGTGGATCGAGCGAGGATGATGACGACATTGTATTATATTATTATCTTAATAGACGCCAAATATTCAAAATAATGTGAGCTGCAGATTGTCAGTTGCAGCACAAGGGCTGCGTGAAACAGATAATAAATTTGTGGGATTTTATAGAATGCCCAAAGATAGATATTTAAAGCTCCTACTATTTGTAAAAAAAATACTATCATGCGGGAGTGCAGAAAAAAAGGATTTTAATAAGATAAGATTTTTATTTATTTATTAGTAAAAAGTACTTAGTTACACAGAAAACTCGGGTAACCAGTAGCGCGGCGACCGGCACGACGCGTCATGCGCGATCAGTTGCTAACGCGTTATTATTATTAACCGGTTAGTGACAAGTAGCGTCGTGTGCGAACCTCAATGAGAATGTATGGGCGGTGACGCTCAAGCAACTCGTTAGTAATTTAAGTTTGTAACTAGTCATTTTTGAGTAGCTCCATGTGCGAAGGGCCTAACGTGTAATAAATAAAGTCACTTGCATAAAATACCTATAAACATACTTTTTAAGACCACGGACCGGTGCGTTCAGCCTACACGGTGTCATAAATAAAAAGCGATAGAGAAACACGTTCTTTTTTTTAAATTTGGATAACATTTTGAATGGCTGCGTTTGCCTTGAAAAAAAAATACATGACTTGATTTTTTTACTTATTTTCACTAAATTTTAACCTGTTGTCATCTATAGGTCTGAGGAAAAGTCTGTGTCCGTGCGTCCGTAATCCACTTACCCGGTTTAAAAAAAAACGACCGGGTTGCACTCCGGGAGTGCCGGCAGAAGTGAAAACTCAATGACATTGTAACAGTTTTTCGATCAGGTCACGTGTCCGTCTTGCGAATTTTCAATCTGTCGAATCTTACGGTCACGTGACCGGTTGCGAAGTATCTCTAGAATCTCATGGTCACGTGACATCTTACGGTCACGTGACCTGTGGCGAGTTTAACAATTTTTCCCCATCACAAAAAGTGCACAGCGCCGCTAAAGAAGTTTTTACTTCAAAAATCTTTCACCGGTGTATAGAATGGAAGTCCATGAATGGACTTACTGGCTAGTCATAGGCTATAGATTATACGGCGGGTTTGCCTGTTCTTAGCAACAGCGAAGCCTACCAGGATTGGAAAACAGGGCATCAGCATCGCAGGTCCAACCAACCGGGGTAAACTGGTCGCCAATTAAATGCAATATTTCCTCAGTTGAGAAAAAAACAAATTCTTAGACGTTTTTCGGAGAAATTGCAGTTATTTTAAGTTTCTAACACTCGGAACGGTGACGCGGGTGCAAAAAGTTTATTAGTGGAAATGTGCGCCATGCAGACTACTAGATAGGGCTGTCCAAAGTGACAATAAGATAAGTAAATACTATTAGAATAGAATAGGAAAAAACATTAATTCGTGACATATATGTACAAAACGAAAGACAGTGAATGAAAATTTAAAAAACACCGTCACGAAATTGAATGCATGTCACACGCATTCAATTGGAGTAAAATTTAAACAAATCAATCTACACAGAAAAAGAAATCTTGAAACAAGAAATTCATGAGGAACACAGCTATTGCATTTTGAAAAAAATCTGTAGCTTTTCGCACTGAATCTGGTTAGCAGCTCAATTGGAGAAGTACTCTCACCTTACAGAATACCGCAGCCATGGATAATAACGCCAATACTTGCTATCGATGTGGAGTGTTCCTGGTGTTGAGTTCGGCCGCCAGAGCTGCTCCCGAATACTCCAGGAAAAATACGGTTTTTTTTACGATTAATTTATAATAGCATTTTTAGGGTTCCGTAGTCGACTAGGAACCCTTATAGTTTCGCTTTGTCTGTCCGTCCGTCCGCGGATAATCTCAGTAACCGTTGGCACTAGAAAGCTGAAATTTGGTACTAATATGTAATATGTATATCAATCACGCCGACAAAATGGTAAAATAAAAAGTGATTTTTGAAGTGAAAACTTCTTTAGCGGCGCTGAGCACTTTTTGGGATGGGGAAAAATTGTTAAATACGCGACAGAGTTTTGTGACGTCAGATGTGAAGGAGGTCACTTTTAGCCGATTCGACTTCATTCAAAAAGGAACGCTATTCGTAAGAGTATAAAGCCGTTAAACACTTTTTGCAATAGCATTGTCTGCAAATAAATTTGTAATATTACCAACGCTTCCTTCACCTTTTTGCTATTGAGAAAATTCGAATAGGTAGTTCGAATTTGGGCGTTATTCCTAAAGAGACAAAGCTTAGAAAAATATTTACCAACGGCAAAAACAAATTGATATTTTGGTCGCCTGCTGGTCTGCGTCGGTCTGCTGTTCTTGCAAATTCGAATAGTTCTAATTTAGACGTTATTCCTAAAGAGATAAAGCTTTGAAAAATATTTGGCAATGGCAAAAACAAATTGGTATCGTGTTTGCCGCCGCCCGTCGGCGCGCCGACGGGCCAGTCCGCCTAAGTAATTGATAATTGTTTATAAATTTGCTTCACTTTGCAAATTTGCTTTCTCAAATTCATTTTTAGGGTGACACCGTAAGATGTCACGTGACCTGATCGAAAAACTGTTACAATGTTATTGAGTTTTCACTTCTGCCGGCACTCCCGGAGTGCAACCCGGTCTTTTTATTGTCCAAGAGTAACTTTAGAGCTATCAATAGAATCCTTACGCTTTTATAGTAACAAAATTGTCTGACAACTATGCGCCTAAGCGAGCGATGTCTGAGCCTAACCGCAGTATTTCGCGACCGAAACAGCAATTTACTTGATTTTCCATACAACGATTAACGATTAGTAGGTACAAATAGCAAACTGTTATTTGACATTGCATTATGGCTGTGCCGCCAGCGAGGTTAATGTTTGAATCAAATTTTTAAGTATTTATGCTCTTAATTGGACTCAAGCACTTATAATCATCAAATCAAAAGGTCGCACCCGTCCATAGACTACGGTGCATCAGGCAGACCGTATGCTTGTTTGCCACCGTCGTAGTATAAAAAATGGATTGGCCGTGATGCAGGTACGGACTGACAGACAGCGCTGTGCAGCCGACACTCGACAGCAAACGCTGAGCCCCTAAGCCTATTGTCGGACTGATTTCTTTTGTGTTCTTTTGTATAAACCTACGTTTATTTTCTATTTAATTTTGTGTTTATATAAATCTTATTGAACGAAGGAAAGTGAACGAAGTCTATGCTTCAGATTGGGCTATAATTATTTCGTATGCCCGTTTGTCCACCTTTTCTCCTCATACAGGTCTCATTTCTGAACCGATTCTCGTGAAATGTTGTGAGCAGGTTCAACAATTATAGTATTTTTTGTCAATTCAGTTTTTTTTTTGTACCAAGGACATGTTTGCGAGTTGAACAGCTTAAAGAGCCACTAGTTTTAACTGATTAATAATTGCCGGTTCTAATCTGTATGAAGTGCCAGCCCTAGCGGACAACAGTTGCTGGAATTTCGCTTTCGAATCCGCGCGTCTCCTCCCGTCGCGTGCGCGTGCGCCGTCGCCAATTACGATCACAGATCATGTCCGAGTTACCGCGATCAATGAAGTCATTTACTTTGTTTCTATATTGCACGCTTCCCGCGGCGTCTGTCGCCTGTGACTAAGCTAAATGAATGAGGCATTTGATTACCTACTGATTTAGTGATATGCTGAACCCGGCAATATTTCCGCAAATTCCTAGTTAATGATGGGGAAAAATTGTTAAATTTATACATTTTTGTCCTAAAACGTAACGATAAAGCATATCGTGCTAGCCCGGCTGTTACACGGAAAAATACAGCTATCATAAAAAAAAACATACTAGTTGTCAATAAAAGTGATGGACTAGAAGCCATATGGCAAATTCATATGAATTTCGACTGCATTTTGTTTTACCTTCAAGAGCACAGCTTCTTCTACAGACTGACCATGTAGTAGCACTTATCTTATCTTATCTTATCTAGAGCTAGGCCATGTAGAGCACTAAACTCGAAGGTTTTTTTTCATATTCAACGTGCTTTAATTCCGCCTTTAAAGCCCGCACTAACCTCACATTTCAAAACAGTCAGTAAGGAACTCAATTATAGCCAATATACTACCTACCCAAGTATGCGTACTTAAACAAAATGAAGAACTGTTAACATATGTACTCTGTTGGCACGGCAATAAAAATAAATAAATGTAAACTGGACGCCAGGCCGCTGGTATTTTAGGTATGTAAGTATGTGTCCGTCAGTCATAGAACTCATAAATGGTAGTGCTCTCAGCGAGATTCATCCGGAAGCTGGACATGTGGTCGGACAATGAGCGCTTTGTTCCACGGCCGACGAACCGCGCACACTCCGCTTAAGAAAAACAATATTTCACAGGAACAGTTGTGAAGGAAGGAAGGCTACTCCCTTAGTGGAGAAGTTACCCGTCAACACCATGCATCCATACTAGGTAATATTATAAATGCGAAAGTCTCGGTACGGTCAACAACTTTAATTGTTGAGCCCATTTAGGTGTCCAGTTTGGGTTTTTTAATAGTTATAAGCTTTGAAGTGTCCAGCATAAAGTGAGCTCTAAATGGCTCAACAAAAAAGTATGTGACCATACAATACCTCGAGGGCCTTTTTAAGGTTCCTTAGTCAACAAGGTACCCTTATAGTTTCGCCAAGTCCATCTGTCTGTCCGTTCTTCTTCGGCTTACCCTTACTACTAGAAAACTGTAATTCGGCACGCACTTGTAATTCATTAATTTAATTATCAACTTGTATAAACATCAAATGAATTTTGTTCCCACAAGTTATCAGACATTACAAAAATACTTGATTCTTAAAAGCTCCTGAAAAGTCGGAGAAAATATTAATCAATGTTATCTTTATTCTGGTTAATTTACATTTGCTCTATAATAAACAAGATAAATACCGGGTGGAAAGTTAAAAGGATTATAGAATGAAGCATCTTAGCATAACGTAAAATAATATACCTAAACAAAAAAATCCGCTAGGTATTATAAATTATAAATTAATGTTTTTCAAAACCGTTATTTTGCTCGGGTATTTATTATTTTTGCCACATCACTATGCCACACATAACCACATGTGACATTTATCCGAAGTATTTAGGGGCACGGAAGTGTCCGCCAAGTCGAAGTACATACGTACCGGGGTACGATCATGAAATTCATAAAACACAAAACGACATGTATCTACCTATAATAGTGACTGTTATGGCTTCAGTCTTCTGTAGAGTTTAGGTCAAAGGAAATATTATACTTGAAAACTTAATTCAAGACCAAAAAAATAACCTTAAAAGGAAAAAAAAAAAGATCGGGTTGCACTCCAGGAGTGCCGGCACAAGTGAGAACTCAATAACATTGTAACAGTTTTTCGATCAGGTCACGTGACATCTTACGGTGTCACCCTAAAAATGAATTTGACGCAAATTTATAAACAATTATCAATTACTAAGGCGGATGGGCCCGTCGGCGCGCCGACGGGCGGCGGCAAACACGATACCAATTTGTTTTTGCCATTGCCAAATATTTTTCAAAGCTTTATGTCTTTAGGAATAACGTCTAAATTCGAACTATTCGAATTTGCAAGAACAGCACAACAGCAGACGGCGGTGGCGACCAAAATATCAATTTGTTTTTGCCGTTGGTAAATATTTTTCTAAGCTTTATCTCGTTAGGAATAACGCCCAAATTCGAACTATTCGAATTTTCTCAATAGCAAAACGGTGAAGGATGCGTTGGTATTATTACAAATTTATTTGCAGAATATGCTATTGCAAAAAGTGTTTAACGGCTTTATACTCTTACGAATAGCGTTCAGTTTTGAATGAAGTCAAATCCGCTAGCAGCAAAAAGTGACCTCCTTCACATCTGACGTCACAAAACTCTGTCGCGTATTTAACAATTTTTCCCCATCCCAAAAAGTGCTCAGCGCCGCTAAAGAAGTTTTCACTTCAAAAAACGTAGCTAAAAACTGGCTATGTCCATCATTTGGAAGAGTGTAAGTAACCCAGTGTCAGTTATTTTTTCATTTTAATGGCAATTTTAAGGTTATTTTTTGGTCTTGAATTACGTTTTCAAGTTTAGGTCAAATGATTTTCGTACAACCAATGGTCTGGTTAAAGCAAAGAATGCAGCGTAAAGTGCAGTTGCATCCGACCTCGAACCCGCAGCTGGCGTCGCGCCAGCACGGATTTAGCTAAGTGGGGTCAGTTTATACATAGCCAGGATTGCACCGAGTCTAGACATAATACAACATGCTAAGTATTAAGGCTAGCGTCACATTTTAAGGATCCAAATTCCAGATTTTTATTTCGTTGCATGGCCCCATGATACAAAAAAAACTATAAATACTTCTTTTATCTTTTTTTTTTTTCAATGTTTGTTACCTCAGAACTCCGTCATTGATGGGTTCCAGGTGGGTCCCATTTTTTTCAAAAATTCAGTTGGATGATGGGATCCATGAGGAATTGAGGGAACTCCTCAATTATATTAGGCACGCGTGTTGTGATTTTGGTATTTTCTATTACAACTCGTGTATTTACTCCCGGAAATCATAAATTTGGTGGAGTGGAATTGATGATGAAGACCAAAGATGACTTATGGAATTCCTCAATTATATGTACTTAAAAGTACAAAATTATATCACAGATTCAGATAAGATTCCGTTGAAATAGTAACTAATGAAGTGCCAGTGTGATCCTTGTGGATTCGACGGAAGTCCTCAAATATTATCGGGCCACATACAGCGATTCGGTTTTTTTCTCTAATAATCAACGCATTTGCTCTCGGAAATCAGTTCATGTGGTAAATTGGAAAAGAAATGTGGAAATGTTTAAATTGAAGTCTGTTAAAACTTTGTTTTTAAAGTAAATTATTTAACGAATGTAATGTGTAGTGTTTCAAAAGCAAATTACTTAGGTACTAGAATTAGATTTATTAATAATAATTATCAAAAAAAAAACTACTAAATAACAAGACAAGACAGGACCACAAGGTGGACTAATGATCTCCGTAGCCTAGTTGTTAGTGACCCTGCCTACGAAGCCGGAGGTCCCGGGTTGGAATCTCGGTAAGGGCATTTATTTGTGTGATGAGCACGAATATTTGTTGCTGAGTCATGAATGTGTTCTACCTATTTAAGTATTTATTTATCCATATAAGTATTTTTATCGTCGTCTAGTACCCATAGTACAAGCTTCGCTTAGTTTGGGACTAGGTCGATTTGTGTAAGATTGTCACCAAATATTTAAAGACTTGGTAAACGTCGCGGGAGTCCGCTGGATGCGGGTGGCGCTGGACCGGTGTGGCACTCTGGGGGAGGCCTACGTCCAGCAGTGCACGTCTTTCGGCTGATATCATGACTACATACCATCAAGATCCTTAGCGCGCTAATGGACGAACCATTAGATTAAATGGTAGAGTAGAGATAAACCAAATTATTAACTGCGGGAAATCACTTAACTCAAAATAACAAACAAAATTATAATTTGAGAAAACAATAGGCCAAGTCTCTTTCTAAAACAAAATATCCGTTGGCGAAATAACATTGTCACATTGTCGCGATGTTACTAAACTTGTTGATCTCTATTTTAGAGGGCACTCAATTTGAGATAAATTAATATAATAACATCAACAACGTCGGCGATTGGGTAACGCTCGTAATACACAATAATATCGAATTGAGGCCGCTGAGATATGTAGGTCGACATTTTAAACCCTTCGGTGAGCGCGTGTTAATATGTGCACGTTATTGGAAAATGGTTTAACATCGGGCAGTAATATATTTCAAGCAGTCAAGTAATGTGCGCATTCTATACACACCTATAAATATTTCACAACAACTTCCTTCAAAGTGAACAAGTTTCTATCAAAATTTCATTTTTGGTACGAGCTTTTATTGCCGACTACTTTTCCGTATACCATCATCAACTACTCATCGAGAAGATTCTAACGAGCCCAAACTCAACGGGGTTACGTCGGTTAAGTACTGAATTCCCATGGCCACCTTCTGTCTCCATCATCAGATCAGCTCGATGGTACTATAATATTGAATTGTCATCCAAACTATACTTATACCCAAAATTTCAGCTCAATCGGTCACCGGGAAGTGGGTCAAATTTAACTTGCAAGATTTGATGACAAACGTGAAACTAAATAAAAGCTTGTAATTAATTGAATGTTTACTCATTTGATGTCTCTTTCCATCTTATAGCTGCGTCTCTAGGTTGTTGTGCAATGACTGGGTGTAAAATGGCCTTAACCACTCCTAGATCAAAAGGCACACATAATCAGCCGTCTAATTGTGAATTTATGTTCATTTCGATTAGTCCCGCCATGAGACCACAGCCAGAGAGCACACACAGTTAAATACCATTATAGCTCTTATCCCATTGACTTAAGTCCTGCAATGGCCACACTTCGTTGCACGTCGCTTTACTTCGTGATTGTAATTTACATTCATTTGACGGTTACACCGTAAAAACACTTAATAAAAATAATTAATGGTCATATTTGCTTTGGTACATGACTGTTATGAATTGCAAAAGTGATTTGGTAGTAATCTACATTATACTAACTATCCCCGGGCGGAGCCGCTTAAGGGGATGCCTTGATTTGAGTCGAACACGCCCCCTAGACAGAGACACACTGATGCCTTCCGTGCACGAGGAAAAGAGATGTAACACTTTTCGGGAATGGTTTTTTCGGACAAATTTCGATAAATTGCTAACTTTGTGAAGTTTTATTTAAATTTCATAAAGTGAGATTTTAGATGAGATAAAATACTATAGTATTAACTTGATTGTGTCGTAAAATAATGTATCGTTTGAGTGGGCTGAGTAAAAAAAGGAAAAATCAGACCCAACTTTGGATTTTTTTTCTATCGATGAAATTTTAAGTAATCATGTATCGATAAAATCAGATAAACAATCATATAGTCAAGAATCATATATCTTAAAAGACCTTAACCTTATTGTTTCTTAATCTAGTCAGAACGGCGTTTCAAAGCACGCGATAATTACAAATGCACCGCCTTAAGGCCTCTCACAGACTGGCGCGGCTTGTCATTAGCTGTCAAATTTACTATTGTCCGCCACCGCAGGCCGCGCCAGTGTGTTGCAGCCGTAAAGAAAGCAAGCAAACAAGAACAACGTTTTTGAAATCAGATGGATACCCTTTACATACAAACAAACTAGCTTATAAGCTACAAAGTCGCTGACCTTTTCTCTTTATAATGTTAGCATTCATCATTCATCTTCGGTCTAAGTAAGTATATACGTCCCACCCGTTGGGCACAGGCCTCCATTAATGTAGATACAGCAAGTATACTGGGTGGAAAGGCACGACGATCCTTTCCGCAAAAGGGGGATTGTTTAGATTTAGTACTGTATTTCCTCTAAAGAAACTAGGCTCATATTCGTAAGCGTTTTGAAGTTATAGGCAGTTAACTTTTAATGCAAAATACTGCAAGTGACATCCCTCATTTGGTTCAGTAACATTTTAACTATAACACAAGGGTTAGTGACCTTTATCAAAACAATAATCGAACTAACCATAGATACTTAAATAGGACGTAAGTAGTAATAGTAGGGTTGTCACTAAGAAGAACATTTTTTTTTATTTTTTTTACTTATTGTTCGTAACTAAAATCTAAACATTACGAATCGATTCTCCATCACTTAAACTAACCCCCCTTTGCGAGAAGGATCGTCGTGTCTTTCCACCCGGTATAATACTAGCTTCCGCCCGCGACTTCGTCTGTGTGGACCCGGGATAAAAACTATCCTATATTTTAATCTAGGTTGAGCCGGTTATTCCTGCACGCCGTCTTGAAATAAGAACCGAGCTAAGTTTGTATGAGGTGCCGATTTGTCGGGCGTGCTGAAGACTTTATTGATGTTTTTTAAATAGGATTTTCTATTTTACTCTCTGGCAATAACAATACAGTATTTGTATGGTTGTAATGAAACAATAATGAGTCTATAAGGACAGATGTTATAAATATGGAACCCAATATGTTTGTAAACAACCTCCCGCCTATCTTATGTACAGCTGTTGATGTTGTTACAACGCTTCTAGCCTACCAACCTCTTCAATATCAATCCAATCAATAGCAAACTAAGAAACTGACTACCCCCGCGCCTCGGCCTGCGAATTACAAAGTAGTTAAGGCGGTGCATCATCGATTAAATCAGATATTCTTAGTCAGAACGCGATAATTTCCAATTCACCCCCTTAAATGGGGCTGAACCGGGCACGTCTGCCGCATGCCAGAAGCTACAATTACCACCAAGTGGGTCCCACAGAACCGAATACGGCGTCTCGGTAGACCACGTAGGAGGTGGCGAGACGAGCTTGACGTCTTTGACCAAGACTGGTGCGAGTCTGCCCAGGACAAGGATATGTGGAAGAAAAAGAGTGAGGCCTTTGCCCAGCAGTGGGACACTTAAGGCTCATGCATTGATGGACAGTAGACGCCTATAGGCGTAATTCTATTGTTATTTCTATTGTGTCTGGAGTAGTGTCCATCAACGTGTTAATAATAATAATAATTACTTATTATAGTCATTTAGACAGTTATTGTTAAACCCACTATTGACCGCCTCCCCAGGCCGTCTGTTAGAGGGCCGATCCAGGCCTTAAACAATGGACAAAGTTATGCGGTGAAATGAGATGAAAGTATGTCTTACTCCCTTTAACGCATAATTGCGCCTCGCTTCACGACACGATACTCCAGATAATTACGGCTTAAGTCCTTGCATGTTCCTGTCGATGGCTATCCAAGCCTATTTTATTTAGCCTTAAGTTTAATTTATTTTTGAAGTGAAAACTTCTTTAGCGGCGTTGAGCACTTTTTGGGATGGGGAAAAATTGTTAAATACGCGATTTTGTGACGTCAGATGTGAAGGAGGTCACTTTTTGCTGCTAGCCGATTCGGCTTCATTCAACCCTGAACGCTATTCGTAAGAGTATAAAGCCGTTAAACACTTTTTGCAATAGCATATTCTGCAAATAAATTTGTAATTTTAACCAACGCGTCCTTCACCGTTTTGCTATTGAGAAAATTCGAATAGTTCGAATTTGGGCGTTATTCCTAAAGAGATAAAGCTTAGAAAAATATTTACCAACGGCAAAAACAAATTGATATTTTGGTCGCCACCGTGCACCGCCATCTGCTGTTCTTGAAAATTCGAATAGTTCGAATTTAGACGTTATTCCTAAAGAGATAAAGCTTTGAAAAATATTTGGCAATGGCAAAAACAAATTGGTATTGTGTTTGCCGCCGCCCGCGGCGAGCCGGCGGCCCTTCGCACACAACGCGCCCGCAGCCCGTCCGCCTAAATAATTGATAATTGTTTATAAATTTGCGTCAAATTCATTTTTAGGGTGACACCGTAAGATGTCACGTGACCTGATCGAAAAACTGTTACAATGTTATTGAGTTTTCACTTCTGCCGGCACTCCCGGAGTGCAACCCGGTATTTTTTTATTTTTATTTTATTCCATTTTTTATTGTTTTACTAAGATATTTATTAGGATACTGTATACCTACTAACAATCTATGGATCAATTTGGTCTGAAAATAAAAAAGTTCTATTCTATTCAATTCTATTCTAAAGACAACTTTTTAAATGTGACAAGGTCATAAGTCTTTTCAAAAATGGCTAAAAGTCGTCACCCATTGCAATGAAATAAAGTGATACCGTAACACTAGTGACTTGGCCCGTTCTCTACTTTCCCGTTTTCACTGATGAAAGCGAGCGTTCGCATTCGTGAATGCACTTTTTGTTGCCCACTGATAAAATTCCTGTTGCAATTGATTTCACTTTATCATTTTATGGAGTCATCGCGGTGGCAAACAAACATTGACGGTAAGGGGCATCCATTAATTACGTGAAGCGATTTTTCTAACCAGGCCTCCTTTGTTAGATGAAGTATATGGATCACCTTTCCGGCCAATATTTATATTGCTTTAGTGTTGGTTTAAAAAAAATGTTACAAACTGGGCTCTTTCAATGAGGACCACATTTTAGTTTATATCGTAGCATACAAACTTTCACCCCCTTAGGGGATGATTTCCGGGATAAAAACTATCCCATGTCCATACCAAATTTCATGTCAAACTACTAGAACAACAAACTAACAGACAGACAGACAGACACTTTCGTATTTATAATATTTATTAGTATGGATAGTATGGATGAATAAATAAAATGGTGATTCCCCGTGTGGCGTCGTGTCGGGTTAGTATTTCACCACCCCCTTTCTTCCTGTGGGTGTCGAAAAAGTCGACTTAGGGAGCAGGGTTGAAGCGTGTTGTGGGCGATGGGCTAGCAACCTGTCACTGCGATATCACATTTTGTTGATTTTATACACCCGCATTAGTGCCAAAAGTTGCACTGGAACATGAGTTTCGTGTGCTCTTACCTACCCCTTTTGGGAATAAAGTCGTGAATGTATGCAAATAAAATGATATACACATCAATATACTCTTGAGATACCATAATAAGACCATAATAAGAGAAGGGCTGGCTATTGTCTGTAGAAATGAAGAACGATACAACTCTGTACAGTCGCCATCAGATATATCGGAGCGGCCAAAGTGCTCACAAATATCTGAACACGTCTGTAATGTGAGGTAGGGCTCGGCGAAATGTCATCCCGGTCGAAATCAGGCGGGCCGTACGCTTGTTTGCCACCGTCGCTGTATTTAAAAAAAAAATGTCTCGGCAATAGAGATATTTGTGAGCACTGGCCGCTCCAATATATCTGATGGCGACTAAATATAACTACTACAGTCTACAGTACAAGAATAGTCGCCATCAGATGTAGATTGTAGGCACCTAGGGGCGAAAATCAGGGGGGGGTCTGGCCATTGGATGACGATAGTCATTTTATTAGGCGGGGAGGGTACATTTCAAGGAATAACAGGATGATAGGGGGGGTCAAAAATCGACAAAAACGATGACGTAATTTATGGACAAGCCCCTACCTTTAAATGTTTCGCCGTTATCTAAAGGGTGTTATTCCACTTGTCCAAGATCTTTGTCCAATATTTGCATTACACATTTTGCTTAAAGAGTGAGTGAGATGCCACTATGGAATGAGGTGGAAAATTTTAAACACATCGGCGACGACTGCACAGTCAATATAAGTTAAGTAAAAGAAAAGTTAAGAAAAAAAGACTATAAAAAGATTTTGTTTCTATTTTTTTTTAATCCACTTGGAACTGATGATGATTGGCTTTATAATCCACCGTTTCATTTATTGGTCCTGTGAGACGACTCGTAAACGTTGCTGCATTCTCATGCACTATGAATGTACTTCAGAAACGAAAACTTGCTATCGGCAGACGAGAAAAACATTTTTCAAGTTTCCTGTCTCTCCCTAGTTCAAGTACGCATAGGTACTCGTGCTTACCGCCCTCGAGTTTCGGCTACCCCTTTGAGGGAACACATTTCAAAGACAGAATATCAGTGCCGAGAAATCGATACGAGCGCAGACGGAAAGGGGTAGGTATTATTGAAGTGAAAACTTCTTTAGCGGCGCTGAGCACTTTTTGGGATTGGGAAAAATTGTTAAACTCGCGACAGATTTTTGTGACGTCAGATGCGTAGGACGTAGGACGACATGACCGTAGGATGGAGAGTCTCTCAGAGAGATTCGGGACGAGGCTTGGGGGCGGGGGGGAAAATTGTTTGATGTAAGACTTACGGGGCTCGGGGGCGGGGGGAGCTGTGTAGCCCGGCCGCTCGCGTGCCGGGGTGGCCCCGCGCGGTGCCCTCCGTCAGTTTTCACTTCTACCGGCACTCCCGGAGTGCAACCCGGTCTTTTTTTTATTTAGGTTTTTTTATGCCACGCCGGTGATAAACGAGTATGCTTGTAAGCAGACGTCGTAGTCTATGGACGCTTGCGATTCCAGTGGCGCATCTTAGAAAGCTACAAGTTATAGTCTGAACTGGCAAAACTGAGTCTCTTGACCAAAGATCACCCTGGCCCTAGTGTCACCCGGTTTAGAATTGTAAAATTGTAACGTGTAGCTTCGTGAAGTGGGCCAAGGTAGTCATGCCGGCTGTACACACTCGTCGAGAGCTTTTCGACGAGAGCACACCATGTACACACTCGTTGCGTCATTTGAAAATCGGAACAAGTCGGAACAACCCTTTGATTCGGCCGCAAAAACCGACGCGCGACCGAGGCGTTCCGAGGCGAGACCCGAGCGGGCGAGACAAGGTGAGTTTAGGTGAGAGCATCATGTACACACTCGTTCTCGGTCTGTCTCGAGGTGTCTCGAGGAGTGTGTACAGCCGGCTTCAGGCGAGAAGCTCTCGACGAGTGCACACCATGTACACACTCGTTCTCGGTCTGTCTCGAGGTGTCTCGAGGAGTGTGTACAGCCGGCTTCAGGCGAGAAGCTCTCGACGAGTGCACGCCATGTACCTACACACTCGTTCTCGGTCTGTCTCGAGGTGTCTCGAGGAGTGTGTACAGCCGGCTTCAGGCGAGAAGCTCTCGACGAGAGCACACCATGTACACACTCGTTGCGTCATTTGAAAAGCGGAACAACCCTTTGACTCGGCCGCAAAAACCGACGCGCGACCGAGGCGTACCGAGACCGAGGCGAGACC
This sequence comes from Epinotia ramella, assembly GCA_947578815.1. Classification (NCBI taxonomy): domain Eukaryota; kingdom Metazoa; phylum Arthropoda; class Insecta; order Lepidoptera; family Tortricidae; genus Epinotia; species Epinotia ramella. Next base: position 2,757,559 of record OX388220.1, read on the forward strand.
CGAGCGGGCGAGACAAGGTGAGAGCATCATGTACTCGGTCTGTCTCGGGGGGGTGTCTCAACGAGTGTGTACAGTCGGCATCACATGCGCGTTGCGGATCCTACTACATACATAAATTCATGTACATATATAAGGGGAGAATCTTACCTAGTCCCGTAGTGAGCTTAATAAGGCTTGTGTTATGGGTACTAGCCGACGATATATTTAAAAATACATATTGAAATACATAGAGTACATGCAAGACTCAGAAACGCATGCTGCAATTGCTCATCACTCAAATATTTGCCCTTATCTTATCTTATCTTATATAGATGAGGGCCCTTTCGGATACTATCTTATATAGATGAGGGCCCTTTCGGATACACTTCGACCCTATTGGATCTTTTGTGCATTTGCCCTCTCCTTATGTCTACTCCCAAGCTCGCTCCATCATTTCCACGAAACGGATGATGCAGCTTAGCGGGAGCACCTTAATTCCTTTGGTTGCGGATAGCCGTTACCAAAGTAATTCATTCTTTGTCTGGCAAGGGCATGACATTCACACAATAAGTGTTCCATAGTCTCATCCTCCTCGCCACACATTCTACAGTCGAGACTGTCCGATAATCCCATCTTGGCCAAGATATCCTTGACCCCGAAGTGACCCGTGAACACCCCAGATATGATTCTGAGTTGCTTCCTGCTGGATTTCCAGAGTTTGTTAGTCCAGCCCGAGTCCACTCCTTCTATGAAGAGCTTTGAATGCCTTAAGCCCGCCTATAAATATTTGCCCTTACCTGGATGCGTACCCAGGACCTTCAGATTCGCCGTCCTCGTCTATCCTTATGTACTTTACTTTATTTACTCTACTAGATACGAATTACTACCACTATTCGTCAAATCGACTCTTGACCGCAGGCCGCGCCAGCCTGTGAGAGGCTTCGAGCCTGCAACACACTGGCGCGGCCAGAATTGGAGGTCAATAGTAATTTTGACAACAGATTGAGATTTTGGCCCAGTGTGTTTCAGCACGGCTATCACGATTCACGAGGCGGCGCGCGAGCTCTCTCGATTTTTCTCGCACTATACCTCTCTTTCTAAGTGTAGCCGTGCAGGCTTTATACTTTATCAAAATAGTCCCGTTGCCTAACATAAACAACAGTGCCCAACGACTGGTCGAAAACACACGTCAAACACGACACCAAAGAGACACGACACCACACGTCAGTGTCAATCAAAAATCTGCAGCTTTTATCGTAAACAAATTTTTCTTATAATGCCCTTTTAACTACCAAAATGTGCGACATTCACATGGAAGGATCCGACCAGGGACTCCGAAACGAGATCCGAAAGCTAACGGATAACCAGAACGACATTTTAACCAAATTTGACGTGTTAACTAAGAATGTTGAGGAAGTTAGGAAGTCTGTGACGCTTCTTTCTGACAAAATTGTTGCCTTAGAAGAGGTGGTGGGGGATCGGAAGAAGTTGAAGCTTGAAGTCAAAGTGTTGAGAGACAGGATCGACGAGTTGTTCACGATTGTGAAGAATGGGAAGGAAGAAGACTCGTTCTCAGCCGACGAAGAAGCTAAGGAAGTGGAGTCCTGCCATTCCGAATTATCTTCTTCTTCTAAGGTTACTAACTTAACTTAAATGTTTCGAGAATTACAAAATAATCTGCGGGTATGTGGTGTGGTGTGTTCAGCTATACCCTATTTTGTTAGCGAGTTCGATATTTAACTATAGGGCAAAAATGCTTTTGTATGATGACCACGACCACTCTGTCAAGAGTGCAACGACGAAGAAGAAGAAGAATGTCCGGTTGTCCGGCTGTCCCCTATATAGGTCGCATCACTCAACAGATTCTCGTGAAATTTTGTGAGTGAGTTCGATATTTAACTATATAGGGCAAAAATGCTTTCGTATGTCCGGTTGTCCGGCTGTCCCAATAGGTCACATCTCTCAACAGATTCTCGTGAAATTTTGTGGACGTGTTCGATGTTTAACTATTGGGCAAAAATGATTTCGTATGTCCGGTTGTCCGGCTGTCCCAATAGGTCACATCTCTCAACAGATTCTCGTGAAATTTTGTGAGCGAGTTTGACATTTAACTATAGGGCAAAAATGCTTTCGTATGTCCGGTTGTCCGGCTGTCCCCTCTATAGGTCGCATCACTCAACAGATTCTCGTGAAATTTTGTTAGCGAGTTCGATTTTCAATCCAACTTGATTGATCCAATGCGCCTGTGACTCTTCAGGAGCTAGGAGACGCTACCCGGGCCGATATCGGCCGGACTGCATGCCGGCCGACGCGTGATTCGGCCCGTGTGGATACGCGTCGGAAGCGCGGCGGCCAACCAAATCAAGGTCACTAGATTATCTTGGCCGTCCGACAAATTCGCAGGTCTCCTGTTGCTAGGGTCCTTAGATGGGTCTGCTGACCATCAGCATGTAATACTACTACTGGGCCAAAATCTCAATCTGTTGTCAAAATTACTATTGACCTCCAATTCTGGCCGCACCAGTGTGTTGCAGGCTTGAAGCCTCTCACAGGCTGGCGCGGCCTGCGGTCAAGAGTCGATTTGACGAATAGTGGTAGTGGTACATTACTACAGAGGCCGGGAAGTAAGGGGTTGCCGGCCGAGTATACATATAGCCTTCTATATGTACTCGGCCGGCTGCGTAGCGAGGCCGGATAGTTATGAGGCTGGCAACCCTTTTCACGCCGAGGTATGAATACTTACCTAGTGCTTTTCTCAAACATGCAATGAAATAAATAAATAAAACTCCAAGAAATCAAACTTTGATTTGATGCTGTGCCACAAATTGTGGAATGGAAATTAAAAAAGACCATCTTGCCGGCCTAGCCAAATTTGCATGAAATGCCAATACGAATCTCTCGTCTCGCTGCGCCCGAAACGTGACACTTCGAAGCCCATTATGAAGAACACAACGTCAATATTTCAGTGCATGTTTGAGATGTTCTGTTCTAAGCCATCACTTCAGGCAGACCATAAATAAGCGCGTTTGCCACCGTCATAGTATACTTGGCCACGTCTCAGGTAAAAGGAGCATCCGTCCACCAGCTCGGTGGGTGGACGTTATTATAGGATCGCTTTGTCACTTCAGCACAGATTATATAATGACTTCAGCACGGCTATCACGCAACGGCGCGCGAGCTCTCTCGATTTTTCTCGCACTATCCGTCTCTCTCTTATTAGAATACTTAGAACAAGAGGTTTAATGCGAGAAAAATCGAGAGTATGTCGCGGCCGTCCCATGACAGACGAGCTGGATAAGCTTGGCTCAGGCAGGATCGGGTTTCTTTCTATGGTAAAACTGGGTATCCATACTAATATTATACATGGGAAAGTGTATGTGTGTGTTTGTTTGTCCGTATTTCATGGCAAAACGGAGCGACGAATTGACGTGATTTTTTTGAGTGGAGATAGTTGAAGGGATGGAGAGTGACATAGGCTACTTTTTGTCTCTTTATAACCCCCCACTTCCCTAAAATGGGGGGTGAAAGTTTGTATGGAGCTACGATATAAACGAGTTCCACGCGGACGGAGTCGCGGGCAGAATCTAGTGATTATGCCAATTGCCAATTGCTAATTTTTTATCTACATAGTTTTTGTTTTTTAATGTGTACGGTAAATATCGATATTTTATTGAAGCTGCATCCAGGTAGTGTGTAGGTACATGTTTATGTTTGTTTCTCTTTCGCCTGTCCCAATACTCCCAATAATGTAGGTAGTTTATTTATTACATTTGTATGACGTTTCCGTGAGTCACCGACGGTGCTGGCTGAAAATCAGCGCTGCAGGTGTCTGACACCTCAGCATAATGCTGAGCCAGTGTCCGGTTCACTGCCGCAGAGACACACTTGTTTCATGTTTTATCCGTTCTTTGATTATTTTATTGTTTAATATGTGTGTCCTGTGTGTTTGTGAATAAATGTATCTTTCTTTCTTTCTTTCTTTCTTTCTATTATATAAACTAAAGCAGGCAGTACAAAATATTTTTTTTTAATTACGAAAAACTGAAACGACGAAAGAGATATATAAATATTCAACCTGCTCACAAAACTTCACGAGAATCTGTTGAGAAACACGACCAGGAGAACAGCCGGACGTCGGACATACAAAAGTATTTTTGCCCAAACTGAAACGGAGGTTCGTTCGCTTCGCTCGCTAGTTCAATTAAGTTAATTTGTCATCATGACATTTATTAAGTGGTTAATATAGATTAGCGTCATAGACCGCTATCATAATTTCCTGTGCGCATCATAAAATGCTCTATTACTTATCGCAGACATAGTAATTTAACTAGATCATCAGAAATCGATTAAAACTCTGTACACTGTGAAATCTCATTTCGCAAATAACTGTAACAAATGTCCGGCCTGAGTATTCGTGTCAATGAGATGAATTGAGAAATTTGCACCATTGTGACAGGTCTAGATTTAGATGGTAAGATTTTGTCGAAAGTAACAGTTTTGAGGCGATGTTCGTTTGTTCGGCAAGCGGACAATACCTACGGTCAATACGATTGTTTGCCACCATCGCGTTAAAACCCTAGTAAAATCTTCTTCAAGGTGTCTGTCTGACCCGGAATCATTTTTAACCAAGATATGAAAGATTGACGATCATTAATTACGAAATTCACCGATTACCATATATACCTCGTATCTAACACAATGATACAACTAACAAGCAACCTTTAGTCTTATAACATAAAGTTCGTTTCACAATAACAACGTTCAAGGGAGGTAAGAAGGCAAGCAAAATGCGAGGACGACCAATAACTTTGACCAGCTCTTAATTTACACAACGTTATTATTTTAATAGCAACCATACTCCTAACATTGTAAGGTTCATATTCCAAAACTAAGGGCAAGGAAGATAGGTAATATTATCGTTATAGAGTACAACGAACTTTCTCAAGTGAGGACTGCAAGGGACGAGAAAGAATATGGAAAGCGAATTGAATTGGCTAATTGTTCGTATTAATGTTAATTTAATACGTAATTTTAATTAACAAGACAGCGTTTCACAAACTTGTTGGTGCCGGGTCCCTTTCCGAGCTATAAAGTGTCTAAAGTCTCGTCATTGCCTTGTGATAATGGCAAACCTAGACTGCCTAGAGCCGCGTGATGGCGTTATGTCATCTCGCTCATATAATAGGGTTAATAGGGGTGTATAGACACCAAATAAAATAACCAATAAGTAATGTTGTTTTTTCCCAAAAACGGATTAAAATTGGAAAAGTTGAAAAACCCCCGACATTTTCATTTCAAAGTCCAATATCTCAAAAACGGCTGAACAGATTTTCATGAAACATGGCTAAAAACACTCGGGATAAAATTATCTATGACACAAAGAAAACCGCATTCAAATCGGTCCATCCGTTTGGGAGCTACGATACCACAGACAGATACTCAGACACGTTAAACTTATAACACCCCTCTCGTTGCGTCGGGGGTTAAATATTGTCAAAATCACGAAGTTATAAGTGTCCAAATAAGTGTTCCGCAAAACGCACCTTCATATGAAACGATTGTCATTGTCATTTATGACGCTCGAGGATCGTGACGTCGCGATTTGCGAGTGTTTTGCTACACGGGCCGATATCGGCCGGACTGCATGCCGGCCGGCGCGTGATTCGATAACGAGCAACATTAAAACGGTTGTAGCTTCTCAATTCTTTGATATATCTGAATGGGATTTTCGTCACTAGGCATATTTTTTTGCCTTCTTTGTTTTGGAGTAATAATACATTTTGAGTCTACACCCGTAACCCAACCTGTACCTAACAGACGACTACAGCTTATCACCACTACCCGCTCTGTAGGTATGTGATGTGTTCCTGGTGGCCGAGTAAGGTGTCCGGCCCCCCCTATTCTGTAACTTGTTTTAAGCTCACCTCAACGCTCCCTCCCAAATATATATTGACACCGCGATGCGTTGTAACTAAGCGTAGGTAGAGGTCTGCTTTCCCGAGGTGAGCAGAGTCCTTACGCCCACATAAGCAGAAGCGGAAGCGTATTTTGCAAAATGCTTCCTGTTTCATTCAAGATTACGACGTACGAGTATTAGTATTTATTCAAAAACTGATAACGTAATTACATAATCATTTTTTAACCTCTTAATAATTTTATAAATAAAAATTTCGGTGCGCGGCGTCTGTGGAGCGTGATTTATACCTACGTCTTTTAAAAAAATATACATTTACGGCATTGTAGGTCCCTATACTTATGATATTTTTTTTATGGGTTAACATAAAGTTATAATTTGCTATCATATTATTTTTAGGGCAAAATAAAAGTACAATTTGCGGTAAAAAAATATAACGTAATCCTGTTTTCACCAAAAAAATTAAGAAAACTCGAAAGGGATTTTAACAACTTTTTAAAATGAATCTTTTATTTTCAATCATGTCAGCCCCTCGTAAAAGATTTGGTGATGTGAATTGTAATCATTCATGTACCTAATGATTCTTGGTTACCTACTGCAAAATTGAGAACCGAAACGACACTTCTCACTGCATAATTTGAAAAAGACTCACAGGAAAACTCATTTATTTTAGGTTTAGAAATAGAAAATGAAAATTTGAACCATGTTAGCCCCTAGTTTAAGAAATAATTATTTAAGTACGTTATCAGTTTTTGAATAAATACTAATAGTTACGTCGTAATCCTGAATGAAAAAGCAAACATTTTGCAAAATACGCTCATTTTTGGCGTAAGGACCCTTAAAAGAAGTTACAGAATGGGGGGGGGGGGGGGGGCTGAGCTCCCCGTGATGCGCTGTGATAATAGTGTTGTCCCGGTCTCGTGAATCGACCAGCACGTCTATAGCATGGGACGGCCGCGACATATTCTCGATTTTTATCGCACTATACTTCTTGTTCTAAGTGTTCTAATAAGAGAGAGACGGATAGTGCGAGAAAAATCGAGAGCTTGGGGGCTACCACAACTGACGCCGCGCCGCGACGCGAGTTGAGAAAGATCTACCCTCCTCTTTAGAATTTGCACGGTGCGAGTGAGACAGGGGACGCTCGGTCGCGCGCGAAGCGACTTGTCAGCAAGTTGAGCTAGACGAGATTTTTATAATTAAAGCGTCATATGTTTCTTGTTCGCAGGTGACGATGACGACGGGGCTGGATAAGGACACTATCCGCGCGGCGTACGAGGACGTCCGCTCCGACGCCTCGCCCACGGAGTGGTGAGTGCGTGGTTACCACAGCCCCCATAATTTGTACCTTGTTTTAAGCTCACCTCAACGCTCATCCACAAATGTATCTTGACACCGCGATGCGTAGTAACTAAGCGTAGGTAGAGGTCTAGTTTCGTGACGGCTGACAGGCGGGGTGAGGCGCTTTAGCGCGTAGCGAATAACTCAAGCCAGTAGCGAGTGTTTTGGCAGCGATGTTGTTGACCAAATGATACATACATGCGTATATTCACGCCGTCATTCCCACAAGGGGTAGGCAGAGCAAACGAAACTTATGTTCCAGTGCTACTTTTAGCATAAATATGGACAAAAGGTCGACAAAATGTTATATCGCAGTGATTTGTTGCTAGCCCGTCGCCCACAACACACTTCAACCCTTAGTATGACTCTTACGACACCCACGGGAAGAAAGGTGCTATTCTAACCCGACAAGGAAACACGGCGGTCACTCCATACTAGATTTTCTGTGACCTTTGCTTGGCCGCCGATATCGGCCCGTGTAGCGTCTCCTTTAGATACCGAAACAATGAAGGCTTTTACAGACGTCAGAGCGGCATGAGGTTATAAGATAGAGTGAGATGTAAATTTGCATTCGGCCCTATCAGTCTTGCCAGATCAGGTTTATGAAGGTCAGTGGGGCAAGACTTAAAAATCGTTAGAATTCCGTAGATTGCCACTTAGAAAATCCGTAGTTCTACAAATTTTTATTTCAATGCTTTATTCCACTTTACTGGAGTTACTGAATCTTGAGGCTTCTCATGAACTGGCGCAGCCTGGCCGTGGCGGTCAATAGTAAACTTGTCACTAGCTGTCAAATTTATCATTGAACGCCACCGCAGGCCGCGCCAGTGTGTTGCAGTGCAGGCATTATGCACCCGCCCGACATGACACGGGGCGACGCCTGGCGCCATAATGCATACTCAAGTCGCCTCGTGGTATGTGGGGACGCAGCCAAAAATGATGTTGAAATGAAAGCTAGTAAAATGTTGCAAAATTCGAAATATATAACGAGACTGATTGGTTAAGAGAAGAAAAAAAGTTCAATTAAAAAGTAGATTAAAAAATACATTTTTGGAAAAATTACATTAATACTTACATAGGTAAAAAAGAATCTTTTCACAAATAAACACCTAATTGTAAAAGTATAGCACTGTAAGTGCAGGAGTGAAGTGTTCATGCATTATCATGTTTAGTGTGTAATTTAGTGTTTAAGATTATAAGTATGTAGTTCATATAGCATACCTAACATGCACAACTATGTCTCATGAAAACGACTTCGAATGCTGTGGCTGCGAAATTAAGTCAGTAAATAGTGTAGTAATATGTTTGTACAGAGTTCCACAATGCAACGATAATGTATTCTTAGGCTTACTAGACAATTTTCTTCATTACATTACTGGTAAATATAATAAGAAAAACATTATAATATCCGGAGACTTAAATATAAATATTCTCAGTGGTACCCCAATCTCTAAGAGCTATAAACAGCTTTTAATAAATTATAATCTAGTCAATCATATAAATGTAGCCACTCGTATTACAAGCACAAGCCAGACATGTATTGACCATATTATCTCCAATATATCAAGCGCTAAAAGTCATACACACGACTTAGGACTGTCAGACCACAGTGCTCAGTCTCTGCACTTAAAAACTAATATAATAAATCATTTTAAAAAACTTCATATCCTAAAAAGAGACTACAGTGAGGAAAACATATCTAAATTCACTAACTGCATGGAGAATGTTTGCTACGAGGAGGTCTATAATAAAGCCGATACAAACAGTGCTTTTAATGAATTCCACAGTCTCGTGACTATGTTTCATTCGCTGTGCTTTCCTGTAATAAAAGTTACCGTGTCTACCCATCCACAGCGAGCAAAATGGATGTCCAAAAGCCTCAAAACATGTACTACGCGCAAACGCCTGTTATACTACAAAACACGTGTAAGCCCGACCATAGCAAATAAGAAAGCATACAAATCCTATGCAAAAACACTGCGCAGGTGCATTAGAGCAGCCCAGAAGTCAAGTAACCACCGCTATATATACAAGGCAAAAAACAAATGTAGAGCAACATGGGATGTAATAAATAAAAAAGTTGGAAGTATCCCACAGACCAATCAAATTAAAAGTATCCTAAATAATGGCCAAATAATAAGCAACCCAAGCGATATTGCAAACCTATTTAATGACTACTATATCAATGTCTCCAATAAATTTAATCAAAACTACAGTCTGTCAACGCAGGATTGTGTTCGCCACCCAGCTACAATGTTCTGTAATCCCACCACACCAAAGGAAATATACAATCTCATTATGAAGCTAAAAAATACAAAATCATCCGGATACGACGAAATAAACTCACCGATTTTAAAGCTTTGTTCTAAATCAATATGCGTACCTCTATCTCATATTATTAATCTCTCGATAGAAGAAGGTGTTTTCCCCGATGGCCTCAAAAAGTCAATCATTAAACCCTTGTATAAAAAGGGGAAGAGAAATGATGTAGGTAATTACCGACCAATAGCTCTAATCCCTGTTATCTCCAAAGTTTTCGAAAAAGTAGTATTTCAAAGACTAACTAATTTTGCCAATAAATACTCTCTCTTAAATGAAAATCAACATGGTTTCATAAAGAATAAATCTACAACAACTGCCGCATTTACACTGCTTAAAGATATTTTCCACCACGTAGATATAGGGCAGTCAGTAAGCGTTCTCTTTCTAGACATGTCCAAAGCCTTCGATTTAGTTTGTCACAAAAGGCTTCTAGATAAACTTGAACTATGCGGTGTAAGGGGAAATGTGCATAGCTGGATACATTCGTTTTTAAATCAGAGATCTCAATGTACGGAAATTATAAGAGAAGAAGGGACCGCTATAGTTAGTCACAAATCCGAATATAAAACGAATAAATTCGGCGTTCCTCAGGGAAGTGTATTGTCGCCTTTACTGTTTTCCCTGTATATAAACGACCTTCCAAAAGTAACAGATTACTCCTCTGTATTGTTTGCAGACGATACATCAATTGTGATCCCATGCACAAATGACGAAACTTACGAAATAGAAATAAACAATGCTCTACGAAATACAGTTCAGTGGCTAGAAAGGAACAACCTTTCAATAAATATAAGTAAAACTATACTTGTACAATTCCTTACTCATAGAGGCAAGCACAGAAACCTAGACATCACGTACAAAGGCGATCCTGTAGGTAAAGATATTCATTCAAAATTCCTAGGCATATATATAGATGAATTCTGTGATTTTAAAACACAAGTGGAAAATGTATGCTCAAAAATAAATAGATTTGTTTACCCATTGCGAAAACTACGCGAAACGGTAACACTGGAAGCTGCCCTCACGGCATACCACGGCCATGTAATGTCCGCCCTCCGTTACGGTCTCGTTATATGGGGGACCTCCACTGCTATGCCAAAAGCTTTCGTAATGCAGAAAAGATGCATAAGGGCCATTTTTGCATTGGGGCCGCGTGAATCGTGTAAACCCGTCTTTAAACGTCACAAGCTTATGTCACTACCATCCTTATATATCTACGAAACAGCAGTTTTTGTGCATGGAAAAAAAAAGGATTTTAAAAAAAATTGTGACGTGATAGCGTACGGGAGCCGCATGTCTAGACAGAAGGATTTATTATTTGTACCTAAAGCTCGACTTACGCACACAACTCGCAGCCCCTACCTTATGTGTATTAAGATATACAACAAACTTCCCAGTGACATTAAGGAACTTCCCACTAAAATGTTTAAAAAGAAGCTTTATGCCTGGCTGTGCAAACTGTGTGTATACTCTATTAAAGACTTTCTAAACACGAAAAATTTACTCTGTAAATAATTTAATTTTTAGACTTAAGTTCGAACTATTATACAATCTGTGCTTAAGTAGTTAACTGTTGCATGCTTACCCAAGCCGAATTTGGCGCCCTGTTAATAATTTATATACCACCTGTATGTACCCATTTTCTGCAATAAACATCATTTCATTTCATCATTTCATTTCATTTCATTTCATTTCATTTCAACATAGTTTTAACATAGGTACTTAACACATTAGTTAAAATGAGCGCGGTCTCGCCAACAAACTGTTATCGCAGTTTGGCGAGTAACATAACATTGTTAATTGTTTTGTACTTTTGATAAACAAATAAAAAAAAAAAAAAAAAACTGAAATTCCGTAGGTCCACCAATAATTTCCGTAGGTCTGTGCACAGGGCCTAAAATCCTTAGATCTAAGGACTTTTCCGTAGGTCTGGCAACGCTGGGCCCTATCCACATGGGCCGTACCGTAATCACGCGGTGACCTGCATGCAGTCCGCCAGTTTCGCCCGTCTGGCGGCTGCTTGTCGCTAGCATCTGCACGCATCGGACATAAACACTGTGTTTTCCTACTACTCTGTTCCGCCCATAAGTGTCAACGGTTCTCCACTTCAGACTGTCTCTAAATTTAAATATTTGCGACATTGAGTCACAGACACCCTCAGACACGCAGAGCACTTTCGGTTAGGGGTAATATGGTGTCACGCCGGTTTGCAACTTTGCACGCCGTTGGTGCTGCAGCGCGTCAGGGATGTTCGCTGGGCACTGACGGCTTCCAAACCGTGCTGCGCAAGCATGTGGCGTCCCTGTGGGCCTGGGCCCAGGATGGACAGTCCTACCCTGCTCATTGGATAAATGTACATGTGCATTGTAATGAGCATTTTTTATTTAACTAACCTAGGAATGTTCTTGTTACCTAACATAATTTTTGTGTTTACATGGATAAAAAAGCTAGTGGTTTAGGCATGCGGCTATCAAACGGCGGTCGTGGGTTCGAATCCCGGCTCGTACCAATGAGTTTTTCGGAACTCATGTACGGAATATGATTAGCTTTTCGGTGAAGGAAAAACATCGTGAGAAAACCTGCATGCATCTGCGAAGAAATTCAAAGGTGTATGTGAAGTCCCCAATCCGCACTGGGCCAGCGTGGGGACTGCGGGTACGGCCCGTTCCCTCTCATCCATGAGAGGAGGCCTGTGCTCAGTAGTGGGACGTATATAGGCTGATTTTTATTATATTATCTTCTTTATAAAATTTTCTTCTTATAAGCCTAGGTTTTTACAATAATTATATAAAAAGTAAAATATAAAACTATACATACAAAACATAAAATCATTAAAAAAACCTAACCTGCGAGCGAGGCGGGGCCTAAGCTGCCGGTGGTCATATTAATGCGATGCTTATATTATTGGCGAGGAGCTGGACGGCGCGGGCGGAGGTGGGGGGTGCGCGCGTTGTGCCGCTCTTGAGCGTGTCCTTGTTATCATATTCTTAGTGCAAGGCCTGAGTGGACGCCCCGCTCAGAGCGGGGCGTCGAGCGTCCATATAAATTGGACTTGTTTTATATGGACGCTGCACGCCCCGCTCTGAGCGGGGCGTCCACTCAGGCCTTGCACTTATTCGTATCGTTTTAGTTTTCTCCGAGATGCCTTTGACAGCTGCTTGTCAGTTCCCTCGATACTGAGTTTGCTCCATAGCAAATAGTGGTGCCGTATTTTAAATATATTGCACATTGTGGGAAACTATCGTGTGCATTTGAACAGGTATAAAATGTTTACAAAGACACAGAAAACGTTAAAAACGAATTTATAAAATATGGATAAAAATTTACACGTCTGTCATGACAGCGGTTTTTTTTTTTTTTTGGATACCCGGTGTCCGGAATAAATAATTTCATTTCATTTCCTATTGTCCTTATCGAAGTAGTAAAAGTAAAGAAACCTTTCGCTGCAGGGCCGTGTTCAAGTTTGAGGGCACGCGGATCGTGTGCTCGGCGCGCGGCAGCGATTTCACCGAGTTCCGCACGCACTTCGCGGACGACGAGCGCGCCTTCGGCTACCTCAGGTAACGCGACAGTAAAGGGTTCTACAGATTACGTGATTTTACCACAATTTGTAAGTACAACATGGCGAAGTCATAATTGGGCGTGGCGTACAGAGACTACAAAGGCAACAATCCCACCACATGTGCATGCCATTTCTCAGTACAACTCGTTTGCCAGTTGGATCCATCCAGCACAACATGCTGATGTGTGTGATGAATGTTTGACGTTCTGCGAGAAGATGGATGCACGACCGTCTTCTGTGTAATAATAATAATTATTTGTTTCTTTTGTATATATATATCAATTAGTCAGCTTCTGATAAATTGGGGCTCACAAATCATTACATGTCTAGACCCCTTAACGCAATCTGGATCCGCTAGTGAACAATCTGCTAGATGGCGCTTTACTATGTTTGCGATTCCGAAGTTGCTATTAGGCGGAGTTATTAGGCTGAATTCCGAACTCGTCCGCCAACGAGCTATGAGTCCCCGGAACCTTCGACTGATGTCTGGAGAGTCAAGCTTCCCGGCGACCCTTAAGACTCCTCTGGAGCGACAGTGACCTTTTACCATCAAACAGTCCGTATGCCTGTTTGCCACCGACTAAATGCCTCGTACACCTGCAGGTTGCAAATGGGCGACGAGATGTCGAAACGCAAGAAGTTCCTGCTGGTGACGTGGGTGGGCCCCAACGTGTCCGTCATCAACCGCGCCAAGATGTCAACCGACAAGGCCATCATCAAGGATATCATCTCTGTGAGTATCACTAATATAAAGCACGCAGTGGGAAAAGTTCACACACTTAATGACTGCCCCCCTCCCCCCGCCCTGTCGGCGCGGGATGTGTGCGTCACGCGCCGTACGGCGTTCGGAGCGGGCGCGGGCAGTGATCCAAGCGACACTGCCGCGAAAACACTCATCCTGAAGAACACCGGAAGAGTTCGAAACATATCGCCCATAGTGACATTAATACGTGTAATCAAGGATATCATCTCTGTGAGTATCACCACAGATTAAAGAATACAAGTACAGATACCCAATCTCATAGAGCAAAAGCGTACCGTCCTAATGTAGGCAATTCTGTATACAATTTTAGTCTCGTAGCTACACCAGTAGATGCATTATCCGAGCTACCACGGCTATGACGCTACGGCTGACGCTGACGGCAACAAATAGAGTATTTTTGATTTTTTTGATATAAAAGTAGTATTTTCGAAACAATATTACACATCACACAAAATTATACATAACCAAACGCTTGGAGCCTGTGGTTCCATAGAACTTTCGCGACCAGTGATGGCGCCATCTAGTGTCAGTACCCAATAATACGTGTAGCAAACTTAGGAAACTTACTTAACTCACACGTATTGTACGAGTTACATGGATTTAGTACCAATTTTATTGCATATACTAAACTTATACAATTTACTTTTATTTTATGTATATTTGCGATATAATTAAGGTACGGTGAATTTATTCAGGTGTAAAAATCATTCTATCTTCACGATTACTGGTTCAAATGTTTCGCTCGGTACCTGTGTCGCCATCTATGAGTTCTTTTTTGTAATCATTATACGTTGTTCGAGTTGGGAGGGCATGGTATCACTAATAAGCAGGCAGTGGGATAAGTTCAAGTTAGGTGTCAAAGCGGACCCCGGGCTCCTGTAGCCACATCCGGGAATACCGCAGGAGGATGATGAATGGGAAAAGTTCACACACTCCATCTATCTGACCATGAAACCTGAAAAACGCTACAATTTCCAGTTTTTAGGGTTCCGTAGTCAACAAGGAACCCTTATAGTTTCGCCATGTCCGTCCATCCGTTTTCGGCTTTACTCAGTAGGTGACCCTTACAAGTCTTACAACTAGAAAACTGTAATTTGGCATGGGTATATAAATCAATCATGCTGACAAAACACAAAACACCTAGAATAAAATTTGGTAAACATTTTTTTTAGTGTAGCTCCCGTAAAGTGGGCACTTTTTCTCTCGTTAAACACATAGTGTGGGGTATCCTGGTAGCTTGTTCATAAATATTATGGGTTTCCTAAAACCATTTTTCAAATCAGTGATTAGTTTGCGAGATATTGGACTTTAAAGCTCTAATTCTTGTTCGAGTCGTGTCCCCCCTCCTGCCGGCTAAATGGCTACTACTGGGGATGTGAAAAATATCGTGGTAGTAGTACCTACATATAATGAATTTAAAAGGAAAACTATCACGGACAAGTAGACATAAGTAGTTACCGAGTAATAGTCGACCAACTTAATGTGTACTTGGAAAGGCCAATTTTTGTACAAATTCGGCCGACGCAACCGCACCGCACGTCGATGTAACTAAGACAGACAGGCAACTACGGAACCCTACAATGCGCGTGGCCCGACACGCAATTGGCCGATTTCTTCTGTATTACAAAAACAGAACACAGGAGCATAAAGATATGATAAAAAAAACCGGCCAAGTGCGTTGTGTAGGGTTCCGTAGTTGTCTGTCTTCAGACCCCGTATCATGGTCGGCCTTATCACGCGATAAGTGACAAGATAGGAGCGTCGTCTCGTTCTATCGAACGGTGTCAGCTAGTGACGGACGCTCTATCCTATCACTTATCGTGTGATAAGGCCGACCACGATACGGGGTCTGATCAGCCGCTTTCGTAAAACTCGTGCCTATGCCAAATCTTGGAATTAGGTGCCAAAGCGGACTCCGAGCTCCTTTAGGGCACAACTGCGATAAGTGACAAGATAGTCACTTATCGCGTGATAAGTGACAAGATAGTCACTTATCGCGTGATAAGGCCGACCATGATACGGGGCCTGGTAATAACGTTAGGAGGATGAGCTGTCATCCCTTAAGGAACTGTCAACCTTCCCATATAATATTAGTTACGACTAGCGGTTTGAAACAACTGGGCCCAGGCCAATAAATATAAAAGTTGAGGAAAATGAGCATAATTATTGCCTGTTATACTTTACTTGTATTCTGCAATCATCCAGGCCATAAGCTGTGAATCAGAAAACGGATAAAGCTAATTCTATACGACTTAGTAATTCTCAGTAAAGTAAAGCCTTCGATAACGAATCAAAGATTAGAATCGTTTTCGATTACTGTTGTATTTTCTATAGTATTTAATATTACTAGTCTAGGCTTTGTGTGATAAGAAACCGGCCAAGTGCGAGTCGGGCTCGCGCATGAAGGGTTCCGTACCATTATTTATAAAAACGGCAAAAAAAGTCACGTTTGTTGTAATCCCCTTAAATATATATATATTTTTATATTGTTGGTATAGCGGCAACATAAATACACCATCTGTGAAAATTTCAACTGTCTAACTATCACAAATCATGAGAAACAGCCTGGTGGCAGACGGCCGTACGGACAGCGGCAGCGGCGGTTAGTAATAGGGTCCCGTTTTTACCCTTTGGGTACGGAACCCTAAAATACTTTTCTTTGCTTTCGAATAACTGAATCGACTATAAAAGCCTGCACACAAAATTTCACCAGTGTCGGTTAAGAAATGCGACCTGTATACTTGAAATGATGGACGTAGCTAAAAACTAGCTATGTCCATCATTTGGAAGAGTAAGTTTGCCAGTCGGATTTTTTTTTCATTTAATGGCAATTTTAAGGTTATTTTTTTGGAATCGAATTATGGTTTCAAGTTTAGAGGAGACCAGCTGAACTAACGGACATACAAAAGAATGTTGGCCCAAGCTGAAGCAGAGAACTTCGTTCTCTTTGCTCGCTCGTTCAGTAAAGAGGCGCAAAGCCGATCTCAAAAATTCTTTCTCCAGTTTACAGTAGGTCTTTAGTATGGACAGAGGCACACCAAGCTCTCTGATGTTCTGATGACCTGGTAAAGGTCGCGGGAGTCCGCTGGATGCGGGTGGCACACGACCGGTCACTGTCAGGCTTGTATGGACAGAGGCACACCAAGCTCTCTGATGTTCTGATGACCTGGTAAAGGTCGCGGGAGTCCGCTGGATGCGGGTGGCACACGACCGGTCACTGTCAGGCTTGTATGGACAGAGGCACACCAAGCTCTCTGATGTTCTGATGACCTGGTAAAGGTCGCGGGAGTCCGCTGGATGCGGGTGGCACACGACCGGTCACTGTCAGGCTTGTATGGACAGAGGCACACCAAGCTCTCTGATGTTCTGATGACCTGGTAAAGGTCGCGGGAGTCCGCTGGATGCGGGTGGCACACGACCGGTCACTGTCAGGCTTGTATGGACAGAGGCACACCAAGCTCTCTGATGTTCTGATGACCTGGTAAAGGTCGCGGGAGTCCGCTGGATGCGGGTGGCACACGACCGGTTACTGTCAGGCTTGTATGGACAGAGGCACACCAAGCTCTCTGATGTTCTGATGACCTGTTAAAGGTCGCGGGAGTCCGCTGGATGCGGGTGGCACACGACCGGTCACTGTCAGGCTTGTATGGACAGAGGCACACCAAGCTCTCTGATGTTCTGATGACCTGGTAAAGGTCGCGGGAGTCCGCTGGATGCGGGTGGCACACGACCGGTCACTGTCTGGCTTGTATGGACAGAGGCACACCAAGCTCTCCGATGTTCTGATGACCTGGTAAAGGCTGTCTGGCCTATGTCCAGCAGTGGACATCTTTTGGCTGATATGATGAGGAAGATTGTCTAATGCTACTTCCATGCTATTTTGCATGCTGAGTTGGGACCATTTCGTGACGTGTCGTTTGTTTCCTGTTTGTTGTTTTTTGTGTCATGAGTCATGACATGACATATATTTCTACTTTACATCACTATATAGTATAAAACAAAGTCGCTTCCCGCTGTCTGTCCCTATGTGTGCTTGGATCTTTAAAACTACGCAACGGATTTTTATGCGTTTTCTTTTTAATAGTGATTCAAGAGGAAGGTTTATATGTATAATATAGTACCCGTGCGAAGCCGGGGCGGGTCGCTAGTCATCTAGTTAGTTTTAATACTTGTAACGTTCTAGTTGAGGGGCATTTAATTGTGTATATCTTGATATAGTTCTGTGGTGTCGGTTAAGAAATGCGACCTGTATACTTGAAATGATGGACGTAGCTAAAAACTAGCTATGTCCATCATTTGGAAGAGTAAGTTGCCAGTGTCGATTTTTTTTTTCATTTTAATGGCAATTATAAGGTTATTTTTTTGGAATCTAATTATGGTTTCAAGTTTAGAGGAGACCAGCTGAACAAACGGACATACAAAAGAATGTTGGCCCAAGCAAGTAGCAGCGTACATTTATTTCACCTAGCTATACCTTATTCCATTAAGCTACGGTAGCGTAGTGGTTCAGGCATGCGGCTGTCAAACTGCGGTCGTGGGTTCGAATCCCGGCCCATGGACATAGGCTATATTTTACCCCGCGGCTTCGCTTGCCTTCTTTGTAATAAGCGGGCGGAACCGCGCGGGCGGGCTAGTATTTAATAAACATTATATCAACGTTATCGTGCGTCAAGTGCAACGTGTAACGTTTATCATTTCTGCGACAATATCGCTATCTGTGTATTTTATCTTTCATCTGATGCAGCCGATACTGAAAATGTATTTTCTCAATGCAATGAAATATTGACGTTGTGTTCTTCATAATGGGCTTGGAAGTGTCACGTTTCGGGCGCAGCGAAACGAAAGACCCGTAATGGCATTTCATACAAAATTGGAGGCAAGATGGTCTTTTTAGGGTTCCGTAGCCAAAGGGCAAAAAACGAAACCCTTATAGATTCGTCATGTCTGTCTGTCTGTCTGTCCGTCCGTATGTCACAGGCATTTTACTCGAAAACTATAAGGTGTATTTGAATAAAATTTTCAGGATAGGTGTATTTTGTTAACCGCTACATAGTTTTGTAACTAAATTACTAAAAAAAATTTTTTTTAGGGGTGCACTCCATAAAAAAAACTGAGTCAACAATTTTTTTTTTCATTGCAAGCCCACGTGTGGCACATCAATCGATAGGCCTTTCAAAATAAATATAAGGTTTCTCAGCAATTTTTTTAATTATGTGAATAGAGTCGGAGATAATCTCCTCGAAAGTCACTAAAATTGTGTCCCCCCCCTTTAATTTTTGAACCGTGTATTTAAAAAATATGAAAAAAATCATGCTCATAGGGCTTATTAAATTCTCTCAGCGAAAATTGTTTTGAATAAGATCGGTTCAAAGGTTTTTGAGATATTTCTAAAAAACTGCCTTCCTTAAAGAAAAGGACGTAAAGGCCATAAGATTTCAGTAACGATACGACCTTTTTAATAGCCACGGAACCCTCGTTGTGCGTGGTCCGACACGCACTTGGCCGCTTTTTAATTTCCATTCCACAATTTGTGGCACAGGATCACGGCGTTCAGCCATGAAAATTAAAGTTTCATTTCTTGGAGTTTTTTTATTTATTTCATTGCATGTTTGTGACAAGCACTATATATAACTCGGCGTGAAAAGGGGTTGCCAGCCTCTTAACTATCCGACCTCGCTACGCTCGGCCGTCTATATGTACTCGGCCGGCAACCCATTACTTCCCGTCCTCTAGTAATGTACTATTTCACTAAAGAACCTTTGCTAATGATGGGCATGCCTGGCTGGAAACGGGCGGGCTGATACTGATCACATCAGTAGAAATTCCAACATTTTGTTAACCCAAATGACTTGAACTCAAGTTTGTCACCATTGGCACCCCCACCTGGGCCACCCGCCACAGACTTCATGCGAAGTCCAAAAACAATAGATTTAAGACTTGCGTAGCGTGAGGTTGGCACGTTGTATTTTTTTCTGTGGCAGCTAATAGGTTAACGCTAGCAATACATACGGTTGTGACTTTAGGCGCGCCTGGTGTCCAAAGGGTTAGGCTGTGGTCTTCGGTGCACGCTCCCGTTTTATAGAAATAAATAAATAAATATTAGGGGACAATCTTACACAAATCGACCTAGTCCCATAGTAAGCTCAGTAAGGCTTGTGTTATGGTTACTAGACGACGATATATATAATAGATATAAATACTTCAATACATAGAAAAACTTCCATGACTCAGAAACAAATATTCATGCTCATCACACAAATATTTGCCCTTACCGGGATTCGAACCCAGGACCAGGAGGAGAAATGTATCTGCATTTCCATATACATGTACAACGCATGTAAATAGAGCTCAAAGTACCATTTAAATGTATGCCCACCGGAACCCTTTTTACTTGCGTTGACTCGTACGCGGTGTAATGCGTCAACTATGGGCCCCAGGCCTTAAAAAAAGTGTAGGCAATGCACAACACAACATTAATGATAAATGAGGGCCCACTGCGACACAGGCTGGGCGCGAATGCAACGTAGGCACAGCGAAATGTCATCCCGCTCGAATGTGGAGCAGCCCAACTGGGGAAGTACCTGCGCCTTGCAGAAGACCACAGCCATAATAACTCTACTACTTGCTCTGTAGTAGTGTTGTGTTCCTGGAGGTGAGCAAAGTCGCCAGAGCTCCCGAGGATGCGTTGTGTTGAGAGTGAGGGAATTTGTTCCTTCAGCTGTCAACACGGCAAACTCAAACATATCAAGGGTTGGCAACGCCCGTGTTACTCCTTTGGAGTTGCATGCGTCTATAGGCTGCGGTGTCCGCTTACCATCAGGCGGGCCGTACGCTTGTTTGCCACCGTTGTTGTATAAAATGAACAATAAAACTAGACTTTGACAAAAAACATGTATTAAAAAGAAATAAATTAGTAGTTCATGCAATCCAGATTAACATCATACAATACAATTAAGATTGCAATTCAGTTGCTATTGAGGGAGGCTTGAACCTTCAACCCTCACCCCTCCCTGTGCGGGTCCGCTAGTGCATAAAATCATACAAATACTTCCTAACATTAAAGCCAACAGTTTGGGCAACAGCGGATATGAAATCGTAACCCACTATGCATTTGTACTTTGCTGTATCTAAATCAATTTCCTTACTGCCTGCAATCAGCTTTAATTCCACAAGCGTAGCAATTTGAGCTAACAAGTTACTTGTCAGACCGATCTTTTCTTCTAAAATGGCGTAGAAAATAGCCAAGAGTCTGTCCAAAGTGAACACTTTAGGTCCGAGCTGAGTATTTAATTTTTCAGCTATTTTAGCATTAGCTCTTACTTGCTGTAGTCTCTTCCGCTGTTTCCCATGGTTCTTCATGAAGAGCCGCTTGTCCTCTTTTGGTGGGTTGTAACTAGCTAAATAAGCAGCTATTAGGAGGTATTTAGCGTAGTAAGGAAGCTCAAAGCTTTGAGCAAAAGTTTTTGTAGATGTCAGCTCCTCTTTCAAAGTGTTTTCGAAATTGTACGTCTTTTGTTCCCAATCATTGTTCTCTTTGCCGGGGGAAGGTACGCTAGGGGCTGAAGTGCTGATACGTAGATATAGGAGCTCTAAACTAGTCTTCAGTATCGGAGATATGTGCCGCCAAAGCTTGGGTAGGTCATGTGATTGTATTTCGTTTCTGATTATCGGTTCACAGTATTTAACGAAGTTTACTCGAGCCATGTGCTGCAATTCGATCAGATCTCTACATGGACGGTAGAAAACGCTCAGAAAAGCGTTCAGAAAGTTAGCAAACAACTCTTGCTTCTCCAGTTCTGATTGGATATCCTCGTTAACATGATAATTGGACAAAATATGGTGTACAAACGATTTGTGATATAAGAATATGATCTTGAACAATTCTTCTTTGTTATAATTATTGAAATACAATGTTATCGGCTCTCTGACGCCCATTTTGAAGTAGAAATTCTCGTAGACTAAATGCGTAATGAATATTGTACATACGTTGAGGTTGCAGAGCTCTCGCAGGCGGAGGAACGCGCTAATTATGCTGTGGTCCATTGCGCGAAGCCTCTCAGCTTTATCAAACACTATTACGACCGGTTCATAGCGATTTAGAGTATTCCCGACCCGGTTTAGTGCATTGACGAGTTCTTGAAAAGTATCACATTTTGTCTCCGTCTCGTCCTCGCTTAGTTCACATAAGATACCCTCGTAAATGATTTTGGGGGAATAACACTCGATACAGTTGATTTTGATGTGTTTATAGCCCAATTGCCGGAGCACTGTGTTGATGCACAAGCTTTTCCCTGTGGCCATACTTCCGCTGATAAATAGCGCGCATGGCAACGGCTCGTCGTAATCGCCGAGGAGGTTAAACAGCTCGTTCAACTGGTTTTCCCTGCACGGAACTTTCTTGTATATTTCCTCCATTTTACAATAAAAATAAAAAGTCGACGGTTAGCTTATGAGCGCCATGACTTTGATTGACTGACTGACAATTTGGTGACGTTTGCGTTTCGTTTCGTCGTCTAAAGCGATTCGACGCGGTCTCATTGTGACGATTTTAAACATTGCATGGAGCGTCGCGAGCGCCATCTTGTGCTTATTTTGCAAAGCGAATACCGAACCATGCCATTTTCAGCCATATCCGGGTGTATTCGCGCAAAAGGGCTAAATTGCTTTTGTAAAACTTGAACTTATTTTTTTTTCAGAATTTCGCAGTGGAGCTACAGCTGGAGAGCCAAGCCGAAATAGACATTGATCAATTCAAGGACGCCCTGAACAGGGCGGGCGGCGCTAACTACGGAACCGGTATAAGGGACTTATGAGCCGCACATTAACGCCGCCTAAGCCACTCGACCGATAAAGAAAAAAAAACCGCGTTTCGTTGCACTGCGGTGTTATTTTCATTATTTTACCATAACGCAGGGCAAGTTATTTCTATTTTTAAAAATCGAGGGCACCATCGGCCCAGTTTTATTTTCTGAAGTAGTCAAGGTTTTGTTTTTTATATAAAATTAATTAGTCATCTGTAAACATTTATTTATTTCGCATGATAGTCATTTTTTTTATTATATTGTTTTTGTAATTGGTAACCATACGGTCGCATAAGCGGTTGAATTTTATAACGAGTCACGTGCAATTATTTGGTATTTAATAAGATAAGATACTTGCCAAAAAAATCGTAAAAGTTGCCATGTAGAAGGCGTGGATGTGCATTTATTTTTTGTCTACTTTGTATGTACTGAACATGTCAAAATTTTACATTGTATACAAAATTCGGATTTTATGGGCTTTTATACCTATACATTGATTAGTGTTATATCATTATTATTGGTAAACCAACTGAAGTAAATACAATTAACCAACAAAATTACCTATTTTATTTCCTAACTCATCCTGTACCAAAAAACTAGGCATATTTAACCTTTTCAACGCCTAAGATATTCGCACCACTGTTCAATGTCAATAACGGATTAATCCGTCAAGGAGTACAGTTCGACAGCAACCTTGGTGCATTGACATAAGGTTTAACTCTGCACCCTCCGCTCCGTCATTAACATGGCGTGTGGTTGACAACTTTTCCCCAGAGCGTGGAAAGGTTAAGAAAAAAAAAAAACAGTCAAATAGCACGGATCTCCGTTGTATTCACTTGAACAAGGTTACGATACCAGAGTTGCTATACTAGAGACTTTGTTGAGTGAAGGACTAGCATCTTGCTGTCAACAGTTAATCCTTGAATTAACAAAGGGTCGGCAACGCGTTTTTCTGGTGTCGTAAGCGTCCCCCCCAATCACGGGTGTTACCCGTTCGCCCGATTGTTCAACGTTGATCGGTTCAGTTTTTTTTAATACAACGACGGTGGCAAACAAGCGTACGGCCCGCCTGATCGTAAGCGGACACCGCAGCCTATAGACGCATGCAACTCCAAAGGAGTAACATGGGCGTTGCCGACCCTTGATATGTTTGAGGATTCGCCGTGTTGACAGCTCAAGGAACAAATTCCCTCGCTCTCAACACAACGCATCCTCGGGAGCTCTGGCGACCTTGCTCACCTCCAGGAACACAACACTACTACAGAGCGAGTAGTAGTGTTATTAATGTTATTATGGCTGTGGTCTTCTGCAAGGCGGAGGTACTTCCCCAGTTGGGCTGCTCCACATTCGAGCGGGATGACATTTCGCTGTGCCCTACCTCAACTAAACAGTGAGACTATTTTTCCCCTGGGAAAGGGTGTTAAAGAAATCCCATTGGGCCGATTGACCGGTCGGACGAACGGGAAACACCCGTAAGTTTCAAACGCGCTTTAGGGTGGTGTTCCATTTGTCCAAAATCTTTGTCGAATGTGTATGTGTAAAGAGTGAGTGAGAAGCAATGCACATTAGACAAAGATCTTGGAAAAGTGGAATAACACCCTTAGGACCATTTAACTGTCATTTTTCCATATCAAAAGTGACATTTGTGGCAATAAATATCTTTATTATTATTATTTAGATCTATTTGAGGCGCGTACAGTCAAGGGCAGCAATATGTATACACCACAGTCTCAAAAATATGTAGGCAGACCTTATTTCTTTCTTTGATGATGATGGCCGATTGTGTAGAGGAGCCTTTAGACTAACGACAATGTCAAATTTCCTGTCCCTCACCCTCAGCCTCAGCGTGTAAAGGCTTTTTTTGTTTGTCACATGGCAAAATATTGTACTGAAACTGACGTCACCTATATATTATATAATGCGACTAAATTATAAACGACGTTAGACGTCAAGAATATATGAGTCGCTTAAATTCAAACTCGGGTAAATCCATCTGTCAGATCATGCGATTTTGGTATTATGAAAAGGTAATAGGGTAGATATTTGCAGAGAGAGTCGAATGGATTTATCTGAGTTTGAAGTTAAGCGACACATATTAGTGTTCTGATACAGTATCTCAATTTAGTAAGGTTACTAGGTAGGTAGGTTTAGGGGTATTTGGTTAGGTTTGGTAAATACCATCGTCCCTTTCAGGCATTCGGTAGGACGGCATTATCCACGATTTGCAAGGATTACAAAACAAACGACATACATTTACAAACATTTATTTAGCAAAAACCTGGCACAAACGCTCAGGACTTAACCCAATATAAACTACCCTCAACTTTATTATATAATGGCTTAGTGATTTGGCTCTAACGAACACATGTTGCGCTTATGTCTAAATTATTGCATGGTATTATTGTGCTGATTTACATTAAAGTAATGGCTTCCTTAAGTTGTATTGTATGAAACATTATTGTCGTATTTAACACATTCGCAACCAAGGACCCGCGTGGTAAGCACTCGTAATGTTTGCTCAGACGGCTCAGCCCCCAAGGCGGGCAGTAGTATGAACCTACACGCCTAGCGAGTTCTGTCGGCTGGTGTATTGTTCCATTTTTAGTCCGGTTGCGAAAGTGTTAAAGTAAAGAACTTTTCCGGCCAAATCTGAGAAATCCTGAGGAAAGGTCAGTAGGTTCCCTAAAACGACGAGCATGTGTGCAGAATGTAATGAAAGTGAATGAAACAAGAAAGTTTTGTCAAGATCGTAGCAAGTGGAAATCCGTGATCTCTGTGAAATAGGCGTGATTATATCTATGTATGCAATGTAATATAAAAAAGAGGTAGATAGGTTATAAGCGCTCCAAAAGTGGCACACTAAAACTCAGCCAATAGGGGCGTAGACACTAAATAAAATAATCAATAATGTCATATTTTCTCGAAAAAGGATAAAAAATTTAGCCAAATGGAGAAAAAATCAACGCAAAAGGTTAAATAATCACGAAGTTATAAGTGTCCAAAGTTTTAAGAAGGGGTTCTGTTCCTTTTTCGCAAAACGCAACTTCATATGAATATTTAAATTATGACATTTTATGATGGAGGGTGTGATAGCAATTGTATCCCAAAATTATTCTGGAATACAATTGAATTTGAATTATTTTATTTTATCTACCTACTATTATTTGACAATTCATTTGACATACCTACCTAAATTGACTTTAACTATTCATCCTTTCCTATTCATTCATTCATTCCAGGAGAATATTTAATATAGAATTGTATCTATTATTAATTAATTAGATGAATATTGCCTTAAATTTTACGTGTTGCACTAGCAGCAAAACATGTGATACTCTTGTTTTCATTGCAATACCTTTTTGTACACCATGTTTTTATGTAAAATAAATGATTGATTGATTGATTGATATGAAACGATCACGCTGGAAGAATGTGACGTCACAGAAGACGGCGACGTGTCGCGCCGCATCGTGTTCGGCGCCGCCGTCGAGGCGGCCCTCCGGCAGCATCCTGTAATGTGACGTCACACACCGTTTGCGTTTTCTCTCTCTAACAAGCAATATTAAAACGATTGTAGCTTCGTAATTCTTTGACATATCTGAATGGGATTTTCGTCACTAGGGATATTTTTTTGCATTCTTTCTTTTGGAGTACATAATAATAATAATTTTCGAGTCTACACCCGTATTGTATGACCTTGCCTCAGTGTCGCGTCGTCAATGGACACTTATAAACGTGTCTCAGCTGTCCAATTAGGTGGCCATTTTTAACACGGAATTTCATATAGACAACATATCTAGGTAAGGCCGTTATTTCTTGTTCCTGATTAAGCAGTTTAAATCGTCTTCATTTTAATCACTTCCAGTGTGTTACGCCAATTAGCCATATAAATGGATTACTAATATTCGTAACACACTAGAAGTGATTAAAATATAGACCATTTAAACTGCTTAATCAGGAACAAGAAATAACGGCCTTACCCATTTACCTCTTTTTTATATTACATCATAGTATGTATGTATGTATGTATGTTAAAGTAAAGATCATACTCATATACGAATGAGAATGTAAGCACCCATACAGTCAAATGGTTTTTTAAAACTTTTATCGTCTTTGAATATTCTATATAGCCATTCTAACACAAATCCGACAAGCTACCGAAAATAGTACAGCGGCGGTACCACGAACTTCGAAAGTCGCAGTTCGTAATACATGCATCCCTGTCACTCGAGTTAGGGAGTGCGATAGAGATGGAAATACCCGAACTTCGACTTTCGAAGTTCGTGGTAGCGCCGCAGATGACTGTTCTTGCACGGACCATAGACAACAACCTTGATCTGCAAAAAGTCGGACACTTGAGGACATAGTTTCTCAGAAATTCGTAAACGAATTGGTTTAAGCCAGCGTGCGAGTACGGTAAATACAACTTAAGGAACTCATTTAAAATTAGTTATTTCATTAATGGCAACAATCTATATAAACGTTATGTATATAGTTTATTTATTAATTATATGAAACAAACAAGACAAAGAGCTTGTAAATATCTATACTAATATAATAAAGAGAAAGTCTGTGAAATTGTAGCTCAGTAAGTTTTGTTGTTTTCAAAAAATCTTTCACTCGTGTATAACATGGACTTTCTATATAAGGGCATATTCATTAATTTATGTCCGGATAGTTACGGATAGTAACAAAACCGACAGTCAATGTCAATCCCATAAATTTAGCAGCAAAACCGACAGCTGGACGTGACTAGCATCACTTTAGTTGACCTTAAACTGCCATTTTTTTAAACCCATTAGCGATATTGATATGTGAGCTAGGTATATGTTTGTCGTGTATAGATATTTACGAGCTATGCCACATTATACATATAAGGAAATCGTGAAGTGACGTTAGTGAAATGCCATAAGAAAAATGCTAGTACTTAGGGTGAAGCCGCACGAGCGTAATTTGAGCGCTGTGAGTCGCGTAATTGCGGTTCACTCATAGATGGGTAAACCGAAATGTCCATCTATGGGCGAACCGAAATAACGCGACTCAAGGTGGTTTTCCACCGGATGAGCGCGGATTGAATTGATTTTTTTATTTGCACGCTAAATTGAAACGTATTGCCGTACTGTTAGAATGCACATTACACTGAAGAAATTTTCCCGCGATGTCAAGCGCTTGAAAATAATCTTCAGTGTGATTTGCACTCTAACAGTACAGCAGTACGGTTCAATTTAGCGTGCAAATAAAAAATCAATTCAATCCGCGCTCATCCGGTGGAAAACCACCTTCACAGCGCCCAAATTACGCTCGTGTGGCTTCAGCCTTAGCATTAAAAACTTAGTATTATGTTGAAAGTAAAAAAAATAGTACAGTCGAGGAAATTGAATGTTTAGCACTTTTGGACCTTAACGTCATTCAAATAGAGTTGAAATGTGCCAAACCTTCTTTTTCCTCGACCGTACAATGAGCTCCAAATATATCAGTTGTGGGCGTCGTAGACATTTCATCGAAGCAATTACTTTGCGAACAATGCCTAGAGAATCATCGTCCTTCCAGCAATTTCCCTGGTTGTACCCTAGAGGACGGGTGCACTTTGGCACCTAATCCCAAGATTTGTCGTAGGCACTAGTTTTACGAAAGCGATTGTCATCTGACCTTCCAACCCAGATGGAAAACTAGACCTTATTGGGATTAGACTGGTCTCACGCTTCTGCCCGCGACTCCGTCCGCGTGGAACACGTTTATATCGTAGGGCCATACAAACTTTCACCCCCTTAGGGGATCATTTCCGGGATAAAAACTATCCTGTGTCCTTCCCCGGGACTCAAACTATCTCTATACCAAATTGCATCCATATCGGTTCAGCGGTTTACGAGTGAAGGGGTAATTTTTCCTATACAAACTTTGCACCCCTATTTAACCCGCTCAGGGGTGGGCTTTTCTAAAACCCTAAAATCACTTTTCTTGTATTGTATTACAATAAGGAGTCCATACACAAAGTTTCAAGTCTCTCACTTAAAATTTTACTCCATCCCCATACAAACTTTCAACCCCCTTTTCACCACCTTGAGGATAGAATTAAAAGAAATCCCTTCTTAGTGTTACTTACGTTATATTATACTACCTATTGTGAAAAAATCAGCTTTCTAGGTTCAACGGTTTGGGCAGGGCGTTGGTTTAAGTCAGTCAGGACTTTTATATATACATATATATATATATATATATACTAGCGACCCGCCCCGGCTTCGCACGGATACTATATTATACATACGAGTATAAACCTTCCTCTTGAATCACTCTACCTATTTAAAAAAAAACGCATCAAAATCCGCTGCGTAGTTTTAAAGATCTAAGCATACATAGGGACAGACAGCGGGAAGCAACTTTGTTTTATACTATGTAGTGATATAGGCTACATTTTATCCCGCGTTTTTGACTGTCTAGTCTGTACCACACTGATTTATTTGAGCCCATTGCCATTAGAATTATAACATAATTGTACAAATTGTTAAAAGCTAAACTAAATTCCTTCTAAATTAATGATAAAATGAGTTTATCATGAAGATACAACAATATGGTTAGATATCCTATTCATTTGAGGCATCTTGTTTCGTCTATAAGGGTGGGTGTCCACTAGAGCTGTGCCAGGACAAAAATCATAGCATTGCTATCATTGCTAGCCTCGCTCGCGCATTGATAATTAAATAAATATTTTGAAACAGTCTTACACTAATCGACCTAGTCCCAAACTAAGCAAAGCTTGTACTATGGGTACTAGACGATATAGACACTTTATATAGATAAATCAATACTAAAATACATAGAAAACATCCATGATTCAGGAACAAATATTTGTGCTCTTCACACAAATAAATGCCCTTACCGGGATTCGAACCCGGGACCTCTAGCTTCGTAGGCAGGGTCACTACCAACTAGGCTACAGAGGTCGTCATTATATGCTACCTCGCACAGCTCTGGTGCACCCACTTAAGCAAAAACTTATTTTCCACAATTTTGAAATGATTCTTTACTAATCCGGAAACGTATCATACTTTAAACGGTATGATACAGAGAAAAATAATAAAATTATATTCTTTCTCTCTGTATCATATCGTTTAAAAAATGATCGGGGTAACTTCCTCGTTAAAAATAACACGAAACAAGAATATTTAATGAAATAATTTGTTTCGCTATAAATGTACGTATCACACTTTCCGTGATTTTTCGTTGTAAATCTTAATCCCACCCAACATGAGTGTTTATTCAAGGTACAGTCCAACCAATTTGACGTTGAACCGTGGATAAAATCAGTATTCTTATTATCGTCGATTCACTTTTAAATGGTGAGTACTGATTTCGTAGGGAAACCGTACAAAAATTAAATTCTGAAAAAAGGACCCCATCAGTTATATTAAATAGAGTGCTAGTCAATAAAATGTGTGGCCAATAATAGTTTTACCAGGTACCTCTAAGGTATACTTCGTAACAGGTGCCAAGAAAGAAGAAAATGCGAGGTGGCACCCCCACGCCACGCAAATCTTAGAGTCCGCAGTAAGCTCGATTCTCCATACAAATGTATTCTCCATACAGATCGCTCTCATTTTAAAACTACGTGTTGGATTTTAACGAAACTTTGCATGTACAATGACATGAGGTATATCCAGGTCTGTAATTAGTTTATGTAGCTTCGGATACCATAGTAAAAAAAATATTTTTTTCATACACAACTTGTTTTTGCTGTATTACGTTTGTTTTATAAACTGGAACCATATAAACTAATTACAGACATAGATATACCTCATGTCTTTGTATATGCAAAGTTTCGTCACAATCCACCGCGTAGTTTTAAAATGAGAACGAAACTCCGTTTGTATGGGAAGGTGGAATTCGGCCGAGTTACTGCGGACTCTTAAGTGCATTGTTTTTGGACTCCGTACGAAGTCAGTGGCAGGTGGATGGCAACGGTGGCAAACTTGAGTTCAAGCAGTCAGTTTTGGGTCAGTGGCAGCGAATGGGTTAATTTAGTTCGTCCATGGTTTTTTTTTTAATATTGTTATTGGCAGAAGACGATAATGACTGGCACACTATTTTTAGTAACACTCAAGATTCTAAATGAGTGAACCTTTTAAAAATATCTACACGTGTCTTATGTCAGTAACAATAAAGTCGCTATATAGATATTCTTGAAAGGTTATCTGTGTAGATATTGGTGAACTCGACTGTACATTAATCTAGATACAAACTGTCCCCGATTTTATTGCTCTCGAGTGCACTCTACGTAACATACGCGTGGTTAGGACTCCGGCGGGCTGAGGGCCTTGAGCAGCTTGTTCTGAGTGCACGAGCCGAAGAGGACGGTCAGCAGGGCCACGCCGTAGCCAGTCGCGCGCTCGCCCTGGAAACAAAATGGTTGTCTGTAATTTCATTCGGAGGTTGCGAATTTTTGTTTCCCGGTATGAGAAATATGCCATTATTTTGAAAATTGAAAAATATTCTGAAATGAAAAACAATTCGGACAATATACTTTTTTCATGCCTGTTTTTCAGAAAAGAGACATGGACTCGAGCGACTCAAGAGACTTGTGCCACTCGCACTGTGCAAATTAGGAAGAGTAGGATAGATGTTCTCGTCCGGCGTTCGTTTTACCGCTTGGCTACAGTGGCTTAGTGATACTGATAACTATAACTTATGACAGATAAAGTTACCGCTTGGCCACAGTGGCTTAGTGATAACTATAACTTATGACAGATAAAGTTACCGCTTGGCCACAGTGGCTTAGTGATAACTATAACTTATGACAGATAAAGTTACCGCTTGGCCACAGTGGCTTAGTGATAACTATTACTTATGACAGATAAAGTTACCGCTTGGCCACAGTGGCTTAGTGATAACTATAACTTATGACAGATAAAGTTACCGCTTGGCCACAGTGGCTTAGTGATAACTATAACTTATGACAGATAAAGTTACCGCTTGGCCACAGTGGCTTAGTGATAACTATAACTTATGACAGATAAAGTTACCGCTTGGCCACAGTGGCTTAGTGATAACTATAACTTATGACAGATAAAGTTACCGCTTGGCCACAGTGGCTTAGTGATAACTATAACTTATGACAGATAAAGTTACCGCTTGGCCACAGTGGCTTACTGATAACTATAACTTATGGCAGATAAAGTTACCGCTTGGCCACAGTGGCTTAGTGATAACTATAACTTATGACAGATAAAGTTACCGCTTGGCCACAGTGGCTTAGTGATAACTATAACTTATGACAGATAAAGTTACCGCTTGGCCACAGTGGCTTAGTGATAACTATAACTTATGACAGATAAAGTTACCGCTTGGCTACAATGGCTTAGTGGTAACTATAACTTATGACAGACAAAGTTACCGCTTGACTAGTGGCTTAGTGATAAGTATGAGTTATGACAGATAAAGTTACATACTGCGTGCGCGGGCGCGGCCATGTCGACGTGCAGCCAGGTCCCGGGGAACTCGAACCCGAGGTGCGCCAGCACGAACAGCGCCGCGCACGACACCTGCGCGTTGCCGCGGTCCTGCAGATACACATCACATCATGTAACAACGTGTACGCATATGTATACAGGGTGTAACAAAAATAGAGATAAAACTAAGACAATTTTTTTTTGGTGCCATGTTTATTTTACATTTGTATGGAGCAGGCCGGAAGGCGCGGCGTGGGTAGGCCCCTCACAAGGTGGACTGATGACCTGGTAAAGGTCGCTGGAGTCCGCTGGATGCGGGTGGCGCAGGACCGGTCACTTTGGCACTCTTTGGGGATGGCCTATGACCAGCAGTGGACGTATTTTGGCTGATATGATGATGATGGAGCAGGTCGCCCCAGTCAGCCAACGCTCCATACAAATGCAAAAATAAAATCGAGTCAATTAAAAAATTTGTTTTTTCCAATCAAAACACGATACCTGTTATGCCCTTAAACGGATCATCGCTATTTTTGTTACACCTTGTATAGTGCCAGCCATATGGGCTCAGCTTCTTAGGATATATAATACTCAAAAGATAACTACAACTTAGAAAAGTTGAAAAACCCCCGACATTTTCATTTCAAAGTTCAATATCTCAAAAACGGCTGAACAGATTTTCATGAAACATGGCTAAGAACACTCGGGATAAAATTATCTACGACACAAAAAAAACCGCATTCGATACCACAGACAGATACACAGACACACAGATACACAGACAGACACGTTAAACTTATAACACCCCTTTCTTTGGGGGTTAAAAATAGGGGCCACAAGTAAGGTGATCGTTACATGAGAATTATATTAAACAGTAATAGTACATTACTACAGAGGCCGGGAAGTAAGGGGCTGCTGGCCGAGTACATATAGACGGCCGAGCGTAGCGAGGTCAGATAGTTATGAGGCTAGCGACCCCTTTTCACGCCGATTCTCAAACTTGCAATGAAATAAATTAAAAAAACTCCAAGAAATCCAACTTTCATTTTCATGGCTGAACGCCGTGATCCTGTGCCACAAATTGTGGAATGGAAATTAAAAAAGAACATCTTGCAGGCCTCCAATTTTGTATGAAATGCCATTACGGATCTCTCGTCTCGCTGCGCCCGAAACGTGACACTTCGAAGCCCATTATGAAGAACACAACGTCAATATTTCATTGCATGTTTGAGAAATATATATTTTCTCCAGCTATTAGACTTAAACACCAGTATAAAAGAGGTTTGATTCTGAAGGATGCGGGACTTGGTTATCAATTAGTTTATGTCCAATAATTAACGATAAAATAGGAAAATGTAAGTGGCCCTTATTTTGTCCTCGTTAATCCTCTAGCCTGATCCCCCAGGGAAACAAACAGTTAGGTTGTTAGGTGAACTGCGACCCGTGAAGCGCGCGAGCCGAGCGAGCGAAGAGAGCGTGACGCGGTAGCGTCCGGCGAAGCGCCATAATCGAACATTATCATTTTTTCCTAGTTGAATATAAAATAACTGCCACTAATTTCCCTAGGTGATCGGGGTCAGGTGATTAACGTGGATAATCATTTTTGACATAAGCTTTTACTGCAAACTGTTTTCTGTATACCGTCATCAACTACTCGTTGAGACGATTCTAACGAGCCCAAACTCAACGGGGTTACGTCGGTTTAGTACTGAATTCCCATGGCCACCTGTCTCCATCATCAGATCAGCTGGGTGGTACCAAAATATTGAATTGTCATCCAAACTATACTTTTTTTTTTTTTTTTTTTCGAAGCCTATAGAGTGTCCCACTGCTGGGCAAAGGCCTCCCCTCTCGACTTCCACTCTTCCCGGATTTGAGCAATCTCTGGCCAATCGCTACAAAATGCGTCCAGGTCGTCCCGCCATCTCCGTCTCGGCCTGCCACGTCGCCGCCGCCCATCGTGTGGCACCCACTCCGTGGCTATTTTCGCCCACCTCTGTGGATGCACGCGGCAGGCGTGGCCAGCCCATTCCCATTTCAGCTTGGCGGTCTTAACCCCAACGTCGGCAATGCGGGTTTTTGAGCGCAGCGTAGAGTTTCGGACACGGTCGATCCGTTTCACTCCCAGTATGCTACGCTCCATAGCCCGTTGGCAAACCTTCAATTTGGTCTTTTGTGCCTCAGTGAGTGACCATGTTTGGGCACCGTAGGTTAGGACTATACTTAAACCCAAAATTTCAGCTCAATCGGTTGAAGACGTCTGCTTCAAAATTGAGTTGCAAGATTCCACCCGGACAAACATAGTGACATACATTGCGAGTTAAATAAAAGCCTGTATTAATTTTAGGCCAAATAGATAGTAGGTGACTGAAGTGCTATATGATGCCACATGTCTCGTACTGTTGTCACATGACTTTTTTTTTTTTTTTTATACAACGACGGTGGCAAACAAGCGTACGGCCCGCCTGATGGTGAGCGGACACCGCAGCCTATAGACGCATGCAACTCCAAAGGAGTAACATGGGCGTTGCCGACCCTTGATATGTTTGAGGATTCGCTGTGTTGAGAGCTGAAGGAACAAATTCCCTCGCTCTAAACACAACGCATCCTCGGGAGCTCTGGCGACCTTGCTCACCTCCAGGAACACAACACTACTACAGAGCGAGTAGTAGTGTTATTATGGCTGTGGTCTTCTGCAAGGCGGAGGTACTTCCCCAGTTGGGCTGCTCCACATTCGAGCGGGATGACATTTCGCTGTGCCCTACCTCAACAACGTATGACGTAAATATACCCTTACAAATGTTGACCGGTAGTGAAGGATTTTCAAACTCTAGGTCAATTTTAGGTGCGATAAACTTCTGATCCTTGCTCAGCACAACTTTCTCGACCTGATGCCATGCATTTTCGCCATGAGACGTAGGTGTGTTGGCAGTGGGCTCACGGGCTGGGGGAGGGACTCACCGCGACACTGTTCTTCATGTCGGCGACGCAGGAGCTGAACTCGGTGAAGTGCAGTTCCGGAGCGAACGGGAGAGCGTGGGCCAAGTCTCCAGCGGTGAGCCCGGCGGTGACGCAGCGACGCTCTATGGTGGAATCATTGGAGACGATCGCTGCGTGGTACTTCCCTGTAGCCGTACCCTGGAATTTAGGACAAATGCAAATTTATTTATTTACCAAAACAGCAAAACAATAGATATATTATCAGTGGCCCTCACACTAGGTCCAGCCTGTGTCGTGACGACCGAAAGAAAACA
The DNA here is from genome assembly GCA_947578815.1 of Epinotia ramella. Classification (NCBI taxonomy): domain Eukaryota; kingdom Metazoa; phylum Arthropoda; class Insecta; order Lepidoptera; family Tortricidae; genus Epinotia; species Epinotia ramella. The sequence goes on from OX388220.1 coordinate 2,792,935, forward strand.
GTTAGGGATTATACAGATAACATAATATAAGAGGTCGAGTTGTTTACCTCTGAACAAAAAAAAAAACATAATTTAGGACAGCTACTGTAAGTAGTAGTAGTTTAAGTGTGTGTGTGTGCGTGTGTGTGTGTGTCGGCTGCGTTACCTGTGCGCCGGTGAGCGTGGCCATATCCACGATGGTGTCGGCCTTCAGGTCGCGGTGCGCGTACACCACGCCGTCGCTCAGCACCAGGCGACCTGCACACCGTGCAATACGTTATTCCATTATTCTTTATAACAACTCAATTGCCAACTTCACACACTTAGTTGCGAAGCGGAGTATAGCGGTTTTGAATTTTTTTTAAGTAATTTAGGTTACCATCCATACTATACACTATATTCATTGATTCATACCTTTATTCCCAAAAAGGATAGACAGAGCGCATAAAACTTATATTCCAGTGTCACTTTTAGCATAAATGTGGCTATAAAAGATCGACAAAATGTGATATCGCAGTGGTAGGTTGCCAGCCCATCGCCCACAACACACTTCAACCCTGCTCCCTTATTCGACTTGTACGACACCCACGGGAAGAAAGGGGGTGGTTAAATTCTGACACCACATGGGGGACTATATACTATCACACTGATATTATAAATGTGAAAATTCGTTGATGTTGTCAGAGAGACATAATAAGGATTTATGGTGTATTTATACAACATAAATTAAAAACTTCAATAGCGCGATGCAGAACATCACCCATTTCCATGCATATTCTCGCCTTAGTATGCCATTTTTCAGTTTTTATTTGTCGGCGTCTAAATTGGACTTGGGCTTGGACTTGGACTTGTCGAAGGCATTCGACCTTGTATCTTACAATGTGTTATGGAACAAACTTGGAGATTGTGGAGGTCTACCGACTGAAGTAATTAAAATGTTTGAGTACTGGTATGGTAACCAAACCAATGTCGTTCGATGGGCTGGGGGGTACTCAGATCCTTACAGGCTGGAATGTGGTGTGAGGCAGGGGGGGTTGACTTCGCCCACACTGTTTAATGTATATGTGAATGGGTTGATTGAGGAACTCAGCAGTTCTGGCGTGGGTTGTTCGGTAGATGGCTGTTATATTAATAACATCAGCTACGCCGATGATATGGTGCTGCTGAGTCCCTCAGTCAATGCACTCAAGCAAATGTTAGCCGTTTGTGAGAATTTTGTTGTGGCTCATGGACTGAAATACAAAGTTAAAAAGAGCGAGATTCTAGTATTTAAATCTGGTACTAAAACATACGCGATTCCACCCATAAGTCTCAACGGTTCTCCTCTCCGGGTGGTAACCAAATTTAAGTACTTGGGTCACTGGGTCACAGATAGCCTCAAAGATGACGTAGATTTAGAAAGGGAACGCAGAGCGCTGGCGGTTAGAGGTAATATGTTGTCACGTAGGTTTACACGCTGTACACCTGAGGTTAAAATAACGTTGTTTAAAACATACTGCCAGAATTTGTACACGTGTAACCTGTGGAGCAACTACTCCAAGAAGACCTTCAGTGCTCTGCGTGTCCAATACAACAACGCCTTCAGGGGGATGTTGGGCCTGCACTGGCGATGCAGCGCATCAGGGATGTTCGCCGAAAGGAATACTGACGGCTTCCAAGCCGTGCTGCGCAAGCGTGTGGCGTCCCTGTGGAGCCGCGTGCGGGGCAGTACCAACACTCTCCTGAAGGTGGTTGCAGAAAGGATGGACAGTCCTACTGTCACTCATTGGATGAGTATGCATGTGAGGTCCAATGAGCACTTCATTTTTTATTAACTTAGATTAAAATTATTATACTCTTTATTTTAATTTCGTCTTAGACTAGGTTTTTACAATAATTATATCTAAAAAGTAAAATATAAAACTATACATACAAAACATAAAATCATTATAAAAACCTAACCTAGGGTGCAGCCGGTAGCGAGGCGTGGTCTAAGCTACCGGCGGTCAGGGCGACAGAGACAGGAACCTCCTGACTATACGCGCAGTATCCAGGAGTACCGCCTTCTGTATCTGACCCTTGATCCAGCCGCCTAGCGAGAGTCTCTTGAGGTGATGGTCGAGACTCTTCGCTATTAAACCGTTCGCCGAAACGACTATCGGGACGATGATCGTCGAATCAACATCCCACATGGCGGTTACCTCGTGAGCCAGGTCTAGGTACTTGCTGGCTTTGTCCTTCTCGGCCTTCAAGAGGTTCTCGTCATGGGGGATGGTGATGTCGACGAGCACTGCCTGGCGTTTCGATCGATCTGTCAGCACGATATCAGGCCTATTGGCTAGAATAGTCCTGTCCGTGATCACAGATCGATCCCAATAGAGCGTGGCACGACCATTTTCGAGAACTGGTGCAGGTGTGTACTTATAGTAAGGCACTTCGGAGGCCACAAGACCGTATAGTAGAGCAAGTTGCTGGTGAATAATTCTGGCTACAAGGTTATGTCTGTGCAAGTACTCGCCGTTAGCAAGATGACCACAACCGGAGATAATATGCCTGAGTGACTCCCCGGGACGGCGGCATGCCCGACAAATGTCGACCGTACCGTCCTTCAGGATATACCTCCGGTAATTGTTCGTCATGATAACTTCGTCCGCAATTGCACAGACAAAACCTTCGGTTTCCCCGAAGAGATCCCCGAAACGTAGCCAGTTCACCGACGCGAGCAGATCTACATCGGGCCCTGTGAGGGCCTTGTAGAACCGCCCGTGTAGCTCCTTGCTCCTCCATACCGCCCTGCGGTCCTCGGCGCTCATTACTTTAAGCCTGCGCCAGTTCTCGTTTGCCAAGGAGAGCGGGGTGAAGTTTCCGTCTACTGCTACTACGTCGCGATGCATCCCACACTCGTTGTTTAGGAAATAATCCCTGAGGCTGCACACCTCGCGGTTGTGGAGATCTTTGGCATTTAAAAAGCCTCGACCTCCATACTTCCGCGAGATGTACAGTCTCATAACAGACGAGCGTGGGTGTAGCATGCGATGCGCAGTAAGCAGTACTCGGACTCTTCGGTCCAGGGCATCCAGCTCAGTCTGGGTCCACCTTAGTACGCCAAAGGAGTAAGTAAGCAAGGGCATCACCCAGGCGTTGAAGGCGCGCACCTTGTTGCCGCCCGACAAAAGACTATTAAGTACTTTGGTCAGGCGACAAAAGAAGCGCTCCTTCACCGCCCGCTTTACGCCCTCACCCTCAATACCCAATGACTGTGACATACCAAGATACTTATAGGTTTCTGCTTCGGAGATAGATTTGAGGGTCATTGTCTCAGAAAGTTGCAAATTTGTTGAATTTACAACTTTCCCCCGCTGTACATGCATGACCGCACACTTATCGACACCAAATTCCATTTTGATGGCGCTACTGAAGACTTCTGTTGTTTTCAGTAGTTCCAACAGGTCATGTGCATTCGGTGCAAATAGCTTAAGGTCATCCATATAGAGCAGATGAGAAATGGCCTCACTCTCTCTCCGAAGCCGGCAACCTAGCCCTGAATCCTTCAGCAGGGTGCTAAGCGGATTCAATGCTAGGCAGAACCACAAAGGACTCAGACTGTCGCCCTGGAAGATCCCACGTTCAATCCTTATAGAGTCTTGCAGACCAGACGGGCAATCTCCTCCCCCCGGTTGACGAAGGACTGTGGTCCACTGCCCCATGCAAGCGCCTAAGAAGGATCTCAGAACTGCATCAACTTTATACAACTCTAAGATCCTCCTCAGCCATGAATGAGGCACCGAATCATAGGCCTTCTTATAGTCAATCCAGGCGGCCGAGAGGGCCCCTTTGTTCCGCCGGACTCGTTGGCAAATGGTCATGTCTATGAGGAGGAGCTCTTTAGTACCACGAGACCCAACCCTACATCCATTTTGAGCAGGGGCCAAAACGTTGTTTGCAACGATGTGTGCGTTAATTTTTGCTCTCAAAATGGATGTAAGGAGCTTGTACAGCGTAGGCAAGCACGTGATGGGTCTGTAGTTTTTCGCTTCCGTGGTACTACCGGACTTATAGAGCAGGGAGGTGATACCAGTTGTCAAGAAAGATGGCAGGGAACCGAGCTCAAGCGCTCGCTGGAACTGCGTTGCCAAACGCAAGTGTGAGCATCGAAACCATTTCACCCAGAAGTTGTGTAATCCATCCGGTCCAGGACTTTTCCAGTTCGGCGCCAAACGGATGGCACAACTAACGTCTTCGGGGCTAACGGTAACAGTCCCCATGGGTTCGATGAACTCACACTCACGTTCAACAACACTCATCCACTCGCCTTCGGTGTGTTCGACTGGCACCGACCAGATACTACGCCAGAAGTCAACCATCGCAGTAGCATCCGGCTGCCGCCCGTCGGACACACGAAGGTCGGCTCCCTCCCACTTTCGGTATACCTTCCTTTGATCGCTCTGGAAAAGGCGATTCTGCTGGTATCGGTCCACACGCTCTCTGTAGCGGCGAATACGGCCTGCCCATGCATAGACTTTCTGCTTCAGAAAGTCAATACGCTCTGTGACACAGGCCATGTAGTCGCGGGGCCTGATACCAGTTCCCGCGAAGGCCTGGTTCACAAAGCGCATTACTCGGGGGCGGTTGTTGCCCCCCCTGAAGCAGATCAGCTTTGCAATGAGAGTCCTAAACGTATTGATACGGCACTCAATCCGTACTTGCCATGCAGGGACACCCCCGGTGGTCCTAGGTGCACGGTCAGCGTCCGGAAACTTGACGCGAGCAACACGGCACGCCGCGATGGCCCCGCAGTACATGATTGAGTGTGTATCAAGTAAGTCTTCACTAGCCCGTATATAGGGATCTAGCAGACCGTTTAGAGCTCCCATTAACGCTAGATTGCGTCTATTTACGGGCAGGCGTGGTAATCGTGGCCTAGTGTTGCTTGTGGAACGATACCCCGTAATCGCATCTTCCAGAGCCCTCCTCAGTTGCTCATTGGTCTGGCTACTCACGCTCTGATTCGCACAGTCCTCCTCGTCGGCACTGGGCTCAACCCGCGGTGCCCCCGGTGCCAGGTCGGGTGCGGGCACCGGAGTCTGCAACGTAGCGGGTGGATCCCGCGCCGAAGCAGAGGCGGCACGAGCAGAGAGTGCTTCCAGGCGTAACCAAAAAACCTTAAAACCTTAACCTTTAAATTATTATTATTATTATTATATTTTTTTTACCTACTAACTTATAATTGTAATTTGTAATGTACTTATGGATACCCGATGTCCGAAATAAACAATTTCATTTCATTTCATTTCATTCATTTCATAAACTCCGTCCAACCATATGAAACGTATAAAAAAGTTTGTTGGAGGGTGACCCGCAGACCAAATTTATTTATTTATTAGGTACACTTTACAGACAACATACACTATGTATAAGATACAATGGTTCTTTATGAATAGCTTATAAACTAGCATGACATCCAAGGCAACTTTACACAGCATGATCAGCAAGTTAGCGCATATGCAAGCAACAGCGATGAATCTGCATTGAATATTAATATCATACGTTTAACCAGTAAGTAAGTATAAATCACAAAACATTGTCGACGAGTCCAGAATGTTAAAAAGTCTAAAACGAAATTAATTTTGTATTGAGCAGTGACGCTGCTAACGAAATTATATTTTTTTTTAAAGCCATGCTGTTTATCAGATACCTATGGTTTCACATGATTATAAAGGAAGGTATACACCATTGATTCGAAAAGCTTGGAAATGCAGGAAAGAATGCTTATAGGTCTGTAGTTTTCGAAATTTGAGACTAAACGATTGGATAAAGTCGTGTATACGCAACAGCGCCATCTTTTGTTGTCAAGTGGAAGTCGCGTGGCGGCGATGACAACCGGTATAATTTTGGTGGCAAATTCTAGCAAAAACTACTGAACGATTTTGATGGCACTTTCTAATATTGTTTAGACCTCAGAATAGGACATAGCGCGGCCTTTTTTTAGATATAATTTCTTCAGAGGGTGATATAAGGTTTAAAAATTTGTATAGGAATTAATTTATTTTTTAAGACGAGACTTGAAACTTCGTAAAAAGATTCTTCAATAAAACACGCAAAAAGTAACTAAGGGGTCAAAATGGGTTGCAAATTTGTAAGGAAAGTATATATTTTTTCGAGCCAGTGACTTGAAACTTCGTATAATGGTTCCATACTAAAACAAGAAAATCCGTTTCAGCGTTTTTGAAAATTCATATTCTAAAGGGATTACAACTTGCTTGAAGTTTGTATGTCCAGAGTTGTATATGTATTGTTGTATTGTTGTATGTTTGTGTATCCAGAGTGAAGAACCCCGTAATAGATGGCGCTACCGGTCTTATCCGATCCTATTAAACGAGCAATATTTGTATATAATAAACCTATATTTATGTTATTCATAAGTTTTATAGCTGTTGGTTCTCGTGAAAATAAATAAATAAGCAGCACTTTACCTTCGGCATCGGTATTGTTGATTTCGACGGTGCGCCCGGAATACAACTGGTGGATATCGTCAGGTCTGAAAAGAATGAAATATAATATTCGCGCTTTTGATTTTAAATTTAGCAGGGGTTGTTTCCCAGGAGACAAAGTTTGTAAAGTTACCTAGTAGCGTCCGGTCCGACAGCGTTCTCAGCCAAGCACAGCACGGCATGCAAGTTGACGGTCGGCCTGGCTCGAACAGCGGCCGCGAAGGCGCCGAGTACGCCGGCGGCGCCCGCGCAGTCGCCCTTCATGCCTACCATGGACGTCTGCGGACAACACGACACCATCAGACTTGTGTTTGGGTCATTGTCAGATTTAGGTTCGCGTCTTTTCGGTGGACATTGTCAAAGTTAAGGGCTATAAAGCCTAATTTTTGGTTGAACTCTGAATCCGCATAAACGGGGTCGCCTCTTCTATAATTCTATGCGATTAAAACATATTATATATAAACGCAAGCCCTCAACTATTGACCACTGGAAAGACGATTTTTGTTTTAATGACTGACAATGACCCGTTTAAGGGGCTACCTGAGGTTTTCATCGATTTTTGACAAGTTTTGAATCGTATCTCCTACTTTTGCACTACAGATAGAATTATAAATCAAACGGCTATCGGTTCTTCAATCTTTTATCTCCATTTTTGTCTACCGGATTTTGAATGAATACTTAATTTTGTATGTTTTTTTAAACATTGTCTTAAAAAACACTTATTTCGTACTCTATTGACGTGAAAAGTCTTTGACGTGAAAAGTCTTTGACGTCTCTAAAAACTTGTAGAAACACAAAAGTTATGGCCAGAATACCAGTTTTTTGGCCTTAAATTGTTCAACTTTGATACCAAATATCTCAAAAACAATGAAATTTGAAGTAAATATGGGATTTTATATTGCTAAAAGCCGTTGTTGTTGCCGTTGCACTAAGCTGCAAAAACATTAGAAAACTAAGGGATTCAGATCGAAGGTCATTGGGACATGGGATCCCCTTAATACGGGATATGACTTCAACAAGTTTGGGACTCCGATTGACAAGCTCAACATTAAAAAAGTTTCTGTCAATAATTTCATAGATACAAGCTTTTATTGCCGACTGTACTTTTCTGTATACCGTCATCAACTACTCATTGAGACGATTCTAACGAGCCCAAACTCAACGGGGTTACGTCGGTTAAGTACTGAATTCCCATGGCCACCTTCTGTTGTTTATCATCAGATCAGCTCGATAGTACAATAATATTGAATTGTCACCTTTACCCAGAATTTTAGCTCAATCGGTTGAAGATATCTGCTTCACAATTCAACTTCAAGCTTAATAAAAACAAGTTGATTAAATTATCATAACGGTAGGTTCCTGACCCTTGCCGTGATGGTAAAGACCTCATGGCTAATTGGTATGTGCCCGCCCATGCTGTGAATAGAGCTACAAGTCGCGTATGATGGAATTAGGCTACAGATGTGATGTATTGCATAATTATTTTCCATCATATTTCCACGGACGCGTACGAACGTGTCTTGCTATTTCAGTCAGTCTCGGTACAAAAAGTACTGATGTTGACTGAAGTAGCATGACAAATGCGAACGTTCCCGAGAAAATACGATGGAAAACAATTATGCAACTACATCTGTATCAGCTCAGTTGTAGTATGGGTTTATGATTATTGGTGGGAGAAGAGCTAACGACCTATGCCGTGGAAGTTAGTGTCTTTAGCTTTGGTCTTACCAACCATCCCTGTCACTGCAGTAGCTGACCATTAATCAAACAAAATCATCCCAAAAAAGATGAAATTAACGGTTTTTGTTTGGGGATTCCTACGAGGTGAATGTTGATTATAATGACGAAGTAATTCATAACTCACCCTTGCTATAATGCTGAGAGAGGACACCAGTGTCGTACACAATCCCCTTCCCGACCCAGGCCACATTCTTCTCCACCCCGGGCACTCTATAGGACAGCGATACTAGAGCTGGTGGACAGTTGGCGGCGCGGCCCACTCCGTAGATGCCGCCCATGCCGCGACTAGAGCTATAAGCCGCGTGTATAGAAGTCGAGTTGTAGTATGGGCGTATGATGGTTGGTTCGGAGAGGTTAGTCGCTTTAGCTATGGTCTTACCAATCATCCGTGTCACTGCAGCGTAGCTGATCATCCATCGAACAAAACAATACCTAGGAGCGTAAATTTGAGAGTGCGACTGGCAGTTTTGACTGTAAAACGCGTGTTAATTAAGCTGAAATGATAGGTAACTCACCCTTGCCTTAATGCTGAGGCCGCCAGTGTCGTACACAATCCCCTTCCCGACCCAGGCCACATTCTTCTCCACCCCGGGCACTCTATAGGACAGCGATACTAGAGCTGGTGGACAGTTGGCAGCGCGGCCCACTCCGTAGATGCCGCCCATACCGCGACTAGAGCTATAAGCCGCGTGTATAGAAGTCGAGCTCATTGGAGATTGTGCAGTACCACACGGCTCATCGATGGGAAATGATCTCTTTACAGTGCTTATAAATGACATGACAGCGGCAACCAGCGAAGCCCAATATGTGCTTTTTGCAGACGACGGATGTGTCATAGTCAATGCTGAATGCCACTTAGAGCTTAGAGATAAACTGTCCAGAGTCATTTCCGCCCTTGCTGACTGGTTTTCCGTCAACGGAATGGTACTGAATGTCGAGAAAACCAATATAATGCATTTCCAGCTACGCAGACGCACACATCTAGATCTAAATATTAACTGTAACGGCACAGTCGTTCCACAGGTCGACGAAGTGAAGTACCTCGGCTTCGTAATAGACTCTGCCCTCACATGGACCCCACATATAGACGCCATGTGCGCGAAGCTAGCAAACGCATGCTACGCTCTGGCAAGAGTCGCGCCCAACCTCACAATGGAAAACCTAAAGAAAGCCTACTACGGTTATTTCCAGTCTACACTACCGTACGGCATTGATCTCTGGGGAACGGCCGCTGACCGTGAAAGACCTCTCAGATTCCAGAAACGAGCCATCCGTACAATCACAGGATCCGCACCAGACCTGCCTGCTCAAGGCCTTTTCCATCAAAACCACATTCTCACACTGCCGTGCCTCTACATTTTAGAGGTAAGTAAGTATGTGAGACGGCATCTGCACAAGCTCCCCATTAATGCCGAACACCACAACTCCAACAGTCGGAATCGACACCACTTACACGTACCTGCGAGGAGGCTGGCCAAGTCCAACAAATCTTTGCGGGTAATAGGACCAAAAATATATAATGCTATCCCAGACGAAATAAAGGATGCACCCAGTGACACCACCTTCAAGTTTAAATTAAAAAAGCTATTAGCTGACATGCCATTTTACACTGTGGACGAAGTGTTGACAAAAATGTTGAAACCGTAATGCGCTATGTTTAAGTTACCTAATAGAAACTCGTAAAATGTATATAATGTAATAATAATGTTTTAAATTAAGGATTTATTAATGGAACATAATTTGTTGACGTGTAAATTATATTTACCAATAAATAACTGAACTGAACTGAACTGAACTGAGTTGTAGTATGGGCGTATGATGGTTGGTTCGGAGAGGTTAGTCGCTTTAGCTATGGTCTTACCAATCATCCGTGTCACTGCAGCGTAGCTGATCATCCATCGAACAAAACAATACCTAGAGAGCGTAAATTTGAGAGTGCGATTGACAGTTTTGACTGTAAAACGCGTGTTAATTAAGCTGAAATGATAGGTAACTCACCCTTGCCTTAATGCTGAGGCCGCCAGTGTCGTACACAATCCCCTTCCCGACCCAGGCCACATTCTTCTCCACCCCGGGCACTCTATAGGACAGCGATACTAGAGCTGGTGGACAGTTGGCGGCGCGGCCCACTCCGTAGATGCCGCCCATGCCGCGGGCTTTCAATTCTTCTCCGCGGATGATGGTCGGTTCGGGGAGGTCGAGCTCTTTAGCTACGTGGCAGGCTTCCTGATAATGGGGGATCAATTATAATTGAGCAAGAGGTTAAATAATCACGAAGTTATAAGTCTCCAAAGTTTTAAGAAGGGGTATGTTCTGTCCCTTGATGATGATGATGACGCTTGAAGATTGTGACGTCACTAACAGACGGCAACGTGCGCGCGACGCGCTCTGTGGCAGCCTCGCATATTGTGACGTCACACACTGTTTGTGTTTTCTCTCTCTAACATTAACATTTAACATTTCGAGTCTAGTCTAAAAAAATATGAAATTTGTATATGTGCTAGGAGACTTCCTGGAATAATGTTAATACCAGTAAGTCCGCCTTTTGTACCATAAGTTATTATTTGATCAATAAAGATTAAGTAAATAAATAAGTAAATTTAGTAACTTAGTTACGAAAGTCTTACTGCAGGATACAGGCTTTCTATAAATAAAATAATATTATCCATATATGTTGCACTGAAAGACATAGTTGCATGATTAAAACATTAAACAGTAGCTTAAAATAATAGTAATCAGGCGTAATAAAACAGGCATTAATAAAAAAATCACTCTGTTTTCCTAAAATCGGGTCGTAGAATGTCCACGTAAAATTTGCATTCCCTAATTATTAATGTCGAGTGCAACTGAACGTAGAATGTCCTTGTAAAGTTAACATTCCCTAATTATTAATTTCGAGTGCAACTGATCGTAGAATGTCCTTGTAAAATTAACATTCCCTATGCAACTGATCGTAAAATGTCCACGTAAAATTAACATTCCCTAATTATTCATGTCGAGTGCAACTGATCGTAGAATGTCCTTGTAAAATTAACATTCCCTAATTGGGTCGTTCCGCGTAACTCGGACATGACAACGAAAAAATTAACTATTGAATTTAGAATGTGTTTGAATGTATAGTAAACAAATGAGGGTAGCAGAACAAATTTTATAACCTTAAGTCAATAATAAGTCAACGGTTGTCATAATTACCGACATTGTAAGTGCTGCTTGCGGAATCAACTGTTCTACGAACGTAAAATGAGTGATTATAAATATTACGAATTTATTTGATTTTTACGCAAAGAAGAGGTAAGTAACTTTTATCTATCCGTTGTCTATTAAATTATTCACGCATTACTTTTATTACAATTATCATAAGTTGAAAGAAAATTATTATGTAAGAGGTGAATGAAAGTTGCATGTGATTGGTGTAACGTGAGTAACGCAAAAACAATATTTTTCATTTACTGTTCTGAAATTTTGGACAAATGAACTTATATTGAATAATGTATATGATTGGGCTTAGATGGTATCGTTCTCGTCTTTATTTCACCGCAAAAGAGTTATTTTAAAGAAATACATGACTTGAGATACTTATAACGTGAGTCACGGTGAGCCGCCTTGTTGCAACTGTAAAGCGAGTAACTAAATATTTTAATGTATTTTGTAGCTACAATGCCTCTACCAGCGGCAGAAAGGGCAAAAAGAAGAAGACAGAAGCTGAAAAACGAAGGAAAGTACGAAGAGTATAAGAAAAAACATAGTATTCCCGCCAAAAAAAGCAGACAAAAGAAGAAAAAGTTGCTAGATAACATGTCTCAAAAAAAAGAAAAACCAATTTATAAAGGATGAAAGAGAAAAAAGTTTTCAAGTGATGACCAGAAAGGCGGTTGTATTTAATGCAGAACAGTTTGCCAATGCGGCAAAGGAGTCTTCCGTACAAGTCATCAACCTCTCTCCTCAGGAAATTGAAGCTGTTTCATAAGAAACTGATTTAGATAAAATATTTTCTAAGGCTCCAACTGTTACTGGCATATCAGTGTCATATAATGTATTGGCAAGAATGCAAGAAGAAAAATGGGCTAAAATCGTAACACTATGGACTGGGCCAAAAGGGAAGAGAAGGCCGGGCAGACCAATCGCTCGATGGACGGACGACATTTAAAAAATAGCACAAAACTGGCCGGAATTAGCTCAGGATAGAGATAAATGGCATAAACTGGAGGAGGCCTTTACCCACGAGGGGTCCAAACCCACAGAAATATAGAAAAAAATACATAAAAAATTAATATAGGTGCTTACATTAAAAAAAAAACGGTACAAAGCAAATTAAATTGTATATACATAAATTGTAATTTTAAAATTGTTATTTTTAAGTTGGTTTTGGAATAAATGGGCTTTTTATTTATTTATTTATTTATAATGTATTGGCAGTGTGAGAAGTTGGCGAAAGCACAAATATCTCAAGCATACGACAAAGGTGTAAAAGAAAAACCAGGTTATTGTCCCCAAATTCTACATGACACCGAAATGGGAAAACAATATGACATGGGTTTATGTCATCTTGTTTTTCCATTGCATCCTAGCTGAATAAAAAAAAAAAATTTATACCCTTTATACAATTTATTATATGTAATTCTAATAATAATAAGTAAAAAATATGTTATTTGTTTGCTAGAAATGAAAAAAAATATCAAAATATTCTAGGTAGTCGCAAGTAACGTGACTCACGAAATCGCCGTAACGTGAGTTCGTATGGTTTTAAATTTTATTTAATTAAGTGTATATATTTGATTTCATTTGGTTAACTATTAAAGAAGCTCGATTATTTATGTATTTTTTTGGTATTTTTTTTTAACTAATTCAGACAATAATCAAAGGGAAATGAATAAACGCAAAAGGCGTAAAACTCCGTGTCCATTTCTTGTCACGTGAGTCACGGAGTTATTTTCCACTTTTCTCCAATTTTTATAATTTGTTGGAGAAAAAGTACTTCGATAAATGATACGCAGTAATGTACTCTGTGATATTATTATCAAGTTTTCGATGTAGAAAGCACTAGATCTCAAATATACGACAAGATTGTTAAGAATAGTGACTGCAAAGTAACGTGAGTCACCGTGGATTTACCCAATTATTAATGTCGAGTGCAACTGATCGAAGAATGTCCTTGTAAAATTTACATTCCCTAATTATTATTGTCGAGTGCAACTGATCGCAGAATGTCCCCGTAAAATTAACATTCCCTAATTACTGATGTTAAGTGCAACTGATCGCAGAATGTCTCCGTAAAATGTACATTCCCTAATTTAATGTCGAGTGCAACTGATCGTAGAATGTCCCCGTAAAATTAACATTCCCTATTTATTAATAGGGCCCTGCGAGGAGAGTCGGACTGTCCAGAACTAGTGGGTCGACTTGTGCGACTAGCTGTTCCAGATGTGCCCAGAATAACCCTCAGGACGCGACGACGCGATTTATTAGCGGTGCCAGAGGCCCGTACTGTGTCGCGCAAGAACTCGCCGCTGCTCCGCGCTCTCTCTCAGCTTAATGCGCTCATGGCATCAGCACCTGAATGTGACCTTTTTGCTTGGCGATGGGCGGCTGTGTGTTGTGAATGTCTGAGATTCAGTGAGACGATGGAAGCCAAGAAATCAACTGTACCATTGTAATTTTTAATCATTGTTATTTGCTAAGTTATAAGTGTCATGACGCATTGGATAAACTGTAATGTCATGGATACTCAATGATTTAATAAATAAATAAATAAATCATTAATGTCGAGTGCAACTGATCGTAGCATGTCCCCGTAAAATTTACCATTCCTAATTATTGATGTCGAGTACAACTGATCGCAGAATGTCGCCGTAGAATTAAGATTCCCTAATTATTAATGTCGAGTACAACTGATCGTAGAATGTCGCCGTAAAATTAACATTCCATAAGTGTTACCTCGATAAACTTGTCGACGTTCATGATGTTGCACGGCATGTCGGCTATCTTGGCGGCGAGGCGGGTAGCGTCGGCGGCGGCCTGGATGGCGGCCAGCTCCTCGCTGGACAGCGTGTTGTCCAGCAGGCTCGGGTCCAGCGGCCCAACGCCTTCGTCCTCGGTTTCGCCTTCTGACGAATGAGCTAGTGTTAGATTACTGTCATTATTACTTGTCTATAATCTTGCAAATTAGGTCAGTGTGTATGAATTGACAGATATCCACGTAGGCCGTCCTCGGCTGCGTGTCGGCCGCACTAGCTCCGAGCAGGCCGGGCCCGGAACGCGCGTTGTACTGCGGGTAGCACATATGTCTCACCTCTAGCTTCCTCCCGCACGAGCTGTATCTCCACGTAGGCCGTCCTCGGCTGCGTGTCGGCCGCACTAGCTCCGAGCAGGCCGGGCCCGGAACGCGCGTTGTACTGCGGGTAGCACATATGTCTCACCTCTAGCCTCCTCCCGCACGAGCTGTATCTCCACGTAGGCCGTCCTCGGCTGCGTGTCGGCCGCACTAGCTCCGAGCAGGCCAGGCCCGGAACGCGCGTTGTACTGCGGGTAGCACATATGTCTCACCTCTAGCCTCCTTCCGCACGAGCTGTATCTCCACGTAGGCCGTCCTCGGCTGCGTGTCGGCCGCACTAGCTCCGAGCAGGCCGGGCCCGGAACGCGCGTTGTACTGCGGGTAGCACATATGTCTCACCTTTAGCCTCCTCCCGCACGAGCTGTATCTCCACGTAGGCCGTCCTCGGCTGCGTGTCGGCCGCACTAGCTCCGAGCAGGCCGGGCCCGGAACGCGCGTTGTACTGCGGGTAGCACATATGTCTCACCTCTAGCCTCCTCCCGCACGAGCTGTATCTCCACGTAGGCCATCCTCGGCTGCGTGTCGGCCGCACTAGCTCCGAGCAGGCCGGGCCCGGAACACGCGTTGTACTGCGGGTAGCACATATGTCTCACCTCTAGCCTCCTCACGCACGAGCTGTATCTCTACGTAGGCCGTCCTCGGCTGCGTGTCGGCCGCACTAGCTCCGAGCAGGCCGGGCCCGGAACGCGCGTTGTACTGCGGGTAGCACATATGTCTCACCTCTAGCCTCCTTCCGCACGAGCTGTATCTCCACGTAGGCCGTCCTCGGCTGCGTGTCGGCCGCACTAGCTCCGAGCAGGCCGGGCCCGGAACGCGCGTTGTACTGCGGGTAGCACATATGTCTCACCTCTAGCCTCCTTCCGCACGAGCTGTATCTCCACGTAGGCCGTCCTCGGCTGCGTGTCGGCCGCACTAGCTCCGAGCAGGCCGGGCCCGGAACGCGCGTTGTACTGCGGGTAGCACATATGTCTCACCTCTAGCCTCCTCCCGCACGAGCTGTATCTCCACGTAGGCCGTCCTCGGCTGCGTGTCGGCCGCACTAGCTCCGAGCAGGCCGGGCCCGGAACGCGCGTTGTACTGCGGGTAGCACATATGTCTCACCTCTAGCCTCCTCCCGCACGAGCTGTATCTCCACGTAGGCCGTCCTCGGCTGCGTGTCGGCCGCACTAGCTCCGAGCAGGCCGGGCCCGGAACGCGCGTTGTACTGCGGGTAGCACATATGTCTCACCTCTAGCCTCCTTCCGCACGAGCTGTATCTCCACGTAGGCCGTCCTCGGCTGCGTGTCGGCCGCACTAGCTCCGAGCAGGCCGGGCCCGGAACGCGCGTTGTACTGCGGGTAGCACATATGTCTCACCTCTAGCCTCCTTCCGCACGAGCTGTATCTCCACGTAGGCCGTCCTCGGCTGCGTGTCGGCCGCACTAGCTCCGAGCAGGCCGGGCCCGGAACGCGCGTTGTACTGCGGGTAGCACATATGTCTCACCTTTAGCCTCCTTCCGCACGAGCTGTATCTCCACGTAGGCCGTCCTCGGCTGCGTGTCGGCCGCACTAGCTCCGACCAGGCCGGGCCCGGAACGCGCGTTGTACTGCGGGTAGCACATATGTCTCACCTCTAGCCTCCTTCCGCACGAGCTGTATCTCCACGTAGGCCGTCCTCGGCTGCGTGTCGGCCGCACTAGCTCCAAGCAGGCCGGGCCCGGAACGCGCGTTGTACTGCGGGTAGCACATATGTCTCACCTTTAGCCTCCTCCCGCACGAGCTGTATCTCCACGTAGGCCGTCCTCGGCTGCGTGTCGGCCGCACTAGCTCCGAGCAGGCCGGGCCCGGAACGCGCGTTGTACTGCGAGTAGCACATATGTCTCACCTCTAGCCTCCTCCCGCACGAGCTGTATCTCCACGTAGGACGGCCTCGGCTGCGTGTCGGCCGCACTAGCTCCGAGCAGGCCGGGCCCGGAACGCGCGTTGTACTGCGGGTAGCACATATGTCTCACCTCTAGCCTCCTCCCGCACGAGCTGTATCTCCACGTAGGCCGTCCTCGGCTGCGTGTCGGCCGCACTAGCTCCGAGCAGGCCGGGCCCGGAACGCGCGTTGTACTGCGGGTAGCACATATGTCTCACCTCTAGCCTCCTCCCGCACGAGCTGTATCTCCACGTAGGCCGTCCTCGGCTGCGTGTCGGCCGCACTAGCTCCGACCAGGCCGGGCCCGGAACGCGCGTTGTACTGCGGGTAGCACATATGTCTCACCTCTAGCCTCCTTCCGCACGAGCTGTATCTCCACGTAGGCCGTCCTCGGCTGCGTGTCGGCCGCACTAGCTCCAAGCAGGCCGGGCCCGGAACGCGCGTTGTACTGCGGGTAGCACATATGTCTCACCTTTAGCCTCCTCCCGCACGAGCTGTATCTCCACGTAGGCCGTCCTCGGCTGCGTGTCGGCCGCACTAGCTCCGAGCAGGCCGGGCCCGGAACGCGCGTTGTACTGCGGGTAGCACATATGTCTCACCTCTAGCCTCCTCCCGCACGAGCTGTATCTCCACGTAGGACGGCCTCGGCTGCGTGTCGGCCGCACTAGCTCCGAGCAGGCCGGGCCCGGAACGCGCGTTGTACTGCGGGTAGCACATATGTCTCACCTCTAGCCTCCTCCCGCACGAGCTGTATCTCCACGTAGGCCGTCCTCGGCTGCGTGTCGGCCGCACTAGCTCCGAGCAGGCCGGGCCCGGAACGCGCGTTGTACTGCGGGTAGCACATATGTCTCACCTCTAGCCTCCTCCCGCACGAGCTGTATCTCCACGTAGGCCGTCCTCGGCTGCGTGTCGGCCGCACTAGCTCCGAGCAGGCCGGGCCCGGAACGCGCGTTGTACTGCGGGTAGCACATATGTCTCACCTCTAGCCTCCTCCCGCACGAGCTGTATCTCCACGTAGGCCGTCCTCGGCTGCGTGTCGGCCGCACTAGCTCCGAGCAGGCCGGGCCCGGAACGCGCGTTGTACTGCGGGTAGCAGCGCGCTATGGCGATGGCGCTCGCGTACACGTCGCGTTTGCGGCATATCAGCTGGAATAAATATATTAAGTCAGGCACAAGACAAAAGAAATTGGACATAAGTATCTCAAATTAATGATTCTGATATGATCTGTTGAAATAGCAACTACTGAAGTGCCAAAGGTCTCTGAATCACCTTTCTTGATGATTCGACGGAACTCCTCAAATATTATCGGCCCACAAACAGCGATTTGGTTTCTTTCTGTAATTATCAATGTTCATGTGGCAAAGTGGAAAGGAAATATGGAAATGTTCACGTGGCTTGGAAGAGTACTCAATTGAAGTCGGTTAAAACATTGTTTTTAAAGTAAATTATTTACCACTGCTGTAGACAGCCAGAGCCAAATGCAGTTCCCTCATTGTGTAAGACTGCTCATCCTCGGAAACTCTGGCGACCCAAAACACAACAGATCAAGTTGTTGTAAGGTGGAGGTACTTCCCCAGCTGTTGTCTGCTCCAAATGTGAATGTGATGGCATTCTGCTGTGCCCAACTTTTCTTAGGTCGGTTTCTAAGTAAGTCAGTGTCGAGCGAGGTTGCGAGGCGGTCAGCGAGGGAGAAACCAATAGCATCGCATCTTATTGGTGCTTTTTGAGCTGGCAACGACGCGAGAGCTCTACACTCGCTTGTGTTGACACGTACCACAACATACTCGTGCTCCCTCTGCGTCCTGTGCCAGGAGCGCACCAGCTTGGAGAGCGCGTGCGAGCGCGACGGCGCCGCGTGCCGCGACCGGCGAGCTGGCAGCGACGCGAGCCCGGCGCCGCGCGGCCACAACTCTACACACTCGCCTGGGGACGAGGTTACGCAGGAGAGGCCGCGTTTCCATGCCTGAGGGAGATACATCTTATCAAGTGTCTATTGGGCTATATACAGGTTCAGTTATCCATTCTTCGTCATCATTTTAGCATTAATTCAGTTAGGCTTGTGTAGTACATGTACTAAGAACTAAAAAGACCTAATTCCCGATACTGTACTAGACCGAACTATTCCGCAACGGTTCTGCTCTTTAGTTCGTTTAGTTCACCCGGAGCGAGAACCGAGCGGAAGAGTGAGCAGTGAAACTGACAGCAAAACGATGCGATCCGAATGAATGACCGAGCGGTCTTTCGTCGGGGATGCGGTCAGCGGTGGACGCCTTGCTTCTCAAGCGGAGCTTCTGACGCTGATTGCATTATTGACGACTGACCAAACTACCGAACAACGTCGCTTTATAAGCAAACTTGACACTGGCGAAATCATCTTAACTTAGATGGAAGCCATTTAAAAAAAAAATTGAATTGAATGACCGAGCGACCGAACGTATCCGAATGGCTCTCGGCGTGCGCGAGCGACAAGGAACGAAAACTGTGTGAATAGAATGAGTGTACTAGTGAACTAAAAGACCTAAAAGACCGAACTAGTACATTTGAGCGATTGTACTATAGCTTGACCACAACCGCTGTGCCGCTCCTTAGGTATGCGAGCGGCGAGACGGGGGGGCAGAGCCTTTGTCATTCCGCCGTCCCCGCCTCGCCCCGTCACCCCCGCCGCGTCACCCCGCCTCCCCGCGCATACCTAAGGAGCGGCACAGCGGTTGTGGTCAAGCTATAGTTTGGAGCGATCCGCTCAGTGACCGAGCGCGCACAAGCCTAATTTCAGTTGCAATCTAAATGGGATTGGTGAGAGAAATTCAAGACTATAAGAGTTCTGAATCTCTTTAGAGTCTTACTATGATATGATTTTATCTCTTCAGTAACACGTGGCTCTGGGTCTGAAGACATGAAGTGATCTGCCATTAAAGCCACAATAGCTTGAGAACACTCACCTCTTCAGTAACACGGGGCTCAAGCTTACACCGCACATCATGCCAGGTCAGTGCGTTCAGATGGGCCACCTGGCCCACGATGAGGGCTGGCTGCTCCTCGGGGTCCGAAGCCGAAAGCCCCCAGCGGAACTTGACGCTGACGGCCGAGTTGGACATCATACGAACTGTGGGAGAGAATGTTTTGAAAGTGAATGACAGAGAGACACTTTCACTGCCAGGAACCCGTCTAGCGGGCCTACGCCGTAGGCGCTTTCCGCTACGTTGGAAACCACGGATCGGCTACGAGCATTGCGCGTAGCGATTCTTGGCAGTGAATGTATTAATTACTTTATTCATAAAATATAATAAGGCTCTCAAATAAACACTCCAACTAATGCAAAGCTTGTACTATGGGTACTATCGGTAGACCGTTTAAGTCAGTCCTCGTCTGCTTGCGATTAAGCGGTCGGATTATAAACGACGATATACAAACTAAATAGTAGACGCAATTTTTTGAACTAGGTTAAAGTGGTCATAGGAACACAAATATTAAGAGTCGTTCGCCGTTTAACTGAATAGGTTTGACCGAGGCCGAGTTTATGGTGTACGACTTTACAGCGCACAGCCGCACATCAAAAGAAACCTCAGCTAAAAGCACTTTGATATTGACATCCATCTTGAATACATCAAAGTGTAAATACAGCTGTTGATAGTGGTATAATTGTGTACATAGCTATGTAACTGTGCAAACAATATTATCACTTCATTCAAATAAAACATAACTCATTATATTGTGATGTATTTAAGTACCTAACTAAAACACGTTGCCATTGCACAGGGCGCGAATGTAACCTAACCTACCAAACCAGGTAAATTGGCAATGAAATTCAAATTAACCATGGGAAATAGTTTTTTGTTTTATTTTAAAACCGAATGAAACAAAACAAATTTCTCTGTACCATATTAGAGTATGGAGGGATGGAGGGTAAAAGAGAAGAGTCATCATGAACACCATTAACACTAAAAGGGGGACTAGATTGGTCATTTGATACGGCACGACAACTTCTTTAATACCAACAAAGAAGTAAGGTGAGGTAGACAAAGACCATCATATGTACCAAATAGAGGAAGAAGCTACATACGACAGAAATAAAAAAATATTCCACCAACACGAGAATGACTCCTAAATTTGTTATGGGTGATGGTGCGTACGAATTTGAGCAGCCTCTGGTTGAGGCACGCACGGTTCACCCATTTTGCTCTAATTCGTAGCGAGCCGCCTAGACTCGATCTTTTGACCATGCTCAAAGGCAACTCAGTGTGCGTGCCTCGCGTAATTTGGACGTGTATCCGAGCGTGCCGCGGACAGAACGATGTAATTTGGTGAAGTAAATGTGCACCACATGAATTACGAACTGTTTCATCCAACACCGAGGCGATTTTCTCTTCTTTTTGGTAATAATTGGGTGAATTACGATAAACGCAGCGTGTCCGACGCCATTTTGAACGAAACACAATGTTGGCTCGCCGCGAGCGCGCTGCCTCGCCCGCGCATGTTTATGTGCACCAAATTGCCTCGCGAGCAGCTCGCCGCGCGGGGCAATGCTGAGCCTCTCAAATTCGTACTTAGCTTTAGAGTGGAATAACTTCCATCGAAAAGCAGTATGCCTTTAAATAGACCTTTGGGGGGCTAGATGGTGAGTGAAGTGTACCGAAAGAATGCTTTTGTTTCTAATTTACATATTTATGAAGTCATTAAAAACATTTAGCATTAGAATGAGATTCTGTAAACACCTACATTTATAGTAAACTAGCTTCTGCCCGCGACTCCGTCCGCGTGGAAATCGTTTATATCGCAGCTCCATACGAACTTCAACCCCCCATTTCATCCCATTAGGGGGTGATTTCCAGGATGAAAACTATCCTATGTCCTTCCCCGGGATCCAAACTATCTCCATACCAAATTTCATCGCAATCGGTTCAGCGGTTTAAGTGTGAAGAGGTAACAGACAGACAGACAGACAGACAGACAGACACACTTTCGCATTTATAATATTACTAGCTTCTGCCCGCGACTCCGTCCGCGTGGAAATCGTTTATATCGCAGCTCCATACAAACTTCAACCCCCCATTTCATTCCTTTAGGGGGTGATTTCCAGAATGAAAACTATCCTATGTCCTTCCCCGGGATCCAAACTATCTCCATACCAAATTTCATCGCAATCGGTTCAGCGGTTTAAGTGTGAAGAGGTAACAGACAGACAGACAGACAGACAGACAGACACACTTTCGCATTTATAATATTACTAGCTTCTGCCCGCGACTCCGTCCGCGTGGAAATCGTTTATATCGCAGCTCCATACAAACTTCAACCCCCCATTTCATTCCTTTAGGGGGTGATTTCCAGAATGAAAACTATCCTATGTCCTTCCCCGGGATCCAAACTATCTCCATACCAAATTTCATCGCAATCGGTTCAGCGGTTTAAGCGTGAAGAGGTAACAGACAGACAGACAGACAGACAGACAGACACACTTTCGCATTTATAATATTACTAGCTTCTGCCCGCGACTCCGTCCGCGTGGAAATCGTTTATATCGCAGCTCCATACAAACTTCAACCCCCCATTTCATTCCTTTAGGGGGTGATTTCCAGAATGAAAACTATCCCATGTCCTTCCCCGGGATTCAAACTATCTCCATACCAAATTTCATCGCAATCGGTTCAGCGGTTTAAGCGTGAAGAGGTAACAGACAGACAGACAGACAGACAGACAGACAGACAGACACACTTTCGCATTTATAATATTACTAGCTTCTGCCCGCGACTCCGTCCGCGTGGAAATCGTTTATATCGCAGCTCCATACAAACTTCAACCCCCCATTTCATTCCTTTAGGGGGTGATTTCCAGAATGAAAACTATCCTATGTCCTTCCCCGGGATTCAAACTATCTCCATACCAAATTTCATCGCAATCGGTTCAGCGGTTTAAGTGTGAAGAGGTAACAGACAGACAGACAGACAGACAGACAGACACACTTTCGCATTTATAATATTACTAGCTTCTGCCCGCGACTCCGTCCGCGTGGAAATCGTTTATATCGCAGCTCCATACAAACTTCAACCCCCCATTTCATCCCATTAGGGGGTGATTTCCAGGATGAAAACTATCCTATGTCCTTCCCCGGGATCCAAACTATCTCCATACCAAATTTCATCGCAATCGGTTCAGCGGTTTAAGCGTGAAGAGGTAACAGACAGACAGACAGACAGACAGACAGACACACTTTCGCATTTATAATATTACTAGCTTCTGCCCGCGACTCCGTCCGCGTGGAAATCGTTTATATCGCAGCTCCATACAAACTTCAACCCCCCATTTCATTCCTTTAGGGGGTGATTTCCAGAATGAAAACTATCCCATGTCCTTCCCCGGGATTCAAACTATCTCCATACCAAATTTCATCGCAATCGGTTCAGCGGTTTAAGCGTGAAGAGGTAACAGACAGACAGACACACTTTCGCATTTATAATATTAAGTATGGATTAGTATGGATGTTCTGTAACTGTCAATTGGACTCTTGTCTAGAGAACGATGGGATATTAGGAACTGAGTCACCACTTATTGTTATTTTTGCTATGTGTTGATATGGACATAATAATACATATTAATATAAGTCAAGTTTAAGTCCCTTGCTTCATGGTCATACTTGAAATCCATAATCCTAACTAGAGATGCAACGGATAGTGGTGTGGCCGGATATCAAATATCCGGTGGTGAAGCCGGCCGGATACCCGCTATCCTGCCGCTGGATATTCGGCCGAAAGTAACATGCTTAAAATGATGCAAATTCGACCGTACCCGTGCGCGGCGCTCTGTGTAGGTGGCAACTTGTCACTTGCTATGGCAAGCTCTGATAGAAACATGCGCAAATTTTTAAACTGACTGACAGTTGATTACTTTGGAGTTCGTTATTTATTCACCCTTATTTTACCTACCATTGTTCTCTTTTTACCATTGTAATATTTTATCTGTATTACATTACATTTAATACTGAAAAAAAGTTATATTTTTCGGTATAAACACTATCCGGTAGGTATCCAGCTGGATACTATGCCACTATTTGGTATTCAGCCGCATAGTAAAGATTTGGCCAGATACCGGATAGTGGCCGGATATCCGTTGCATCTCTAATCCTAACATAATGATACAATATTCTCTTCTTTTCTCTGTTGCATCCTCATGACAGTCATGAGGTACATGAGGTTGTCGCTTGGTACACTATGGCTTGCCAGGCCAAAATACAACACACTAATATTATAAATGTGAAAATAACTTTGTCTGCCTGTTTGCTCTTCATGCTTCCGCTGAACAGATTTAGATGAAATTTGATAAACATCAGCTTCATTGGTATGTTTATTCAACCTGCTCTCAAATTTGCAAATGCAATAGAGATAGAAAACTAGTGAAGATTGCGTTTTATGGTACTTGCTCTCTGTACATAGTTTCGAGTCTTGAAAAAAAGACAATTATCCTCAGAGGCGGTTAGACCTCCAGTGTGAGTTTCCATGGGAGGGTGATTAAAGAGTGGCAGACAGATGAAGCTTAGGGTTGTGGCAATTATTAATGATCAAAACATATTTTCTATTATAATTATTAATAGATATTGACAATGAATGAGATAACCTATTCATTTGTTGTTAATCAGTTGATCTTTTTTATGTTGAATGTATCTGTAGCTGACATAAATCCTTTATCATCACAAATTACAATTTCAACGCCCCAGCAACAAACATGTTTAATTTAAATAAGCGAAAGTAGGCGTTTGGAACAACCGTTAGATATTCTATAAATAGCTGTTCAATTCATTCACCTGAAACAAGCAGTGGATGCTGTTTAAACACATTTAAATATGCACTGAATGTTCTTACGACTAACATTGTACTTATATAACACTAAAACATGTCAATAATGAAAACAAACATAATGAAAATAGACAAAAACGATATCCGGCGCTAACTTTGAATCCATATTCGATTTCGTACTCACCGTTAGTGCGCTTTCAGTTATTCACGATGGTTCTGCATGTATGTTGATTTTATTAAATTAAAAGTGCGTCGAGATAGAGATATGAGACAGTAAATAACAAAGAAAAGCTATTATAATTATTTTCTTTCTCCTATCCCCCAACCCAAGTTGCCAAATCATTGAAAGTCAATTGTTGACGTTCGGAAACTAGAAAACTATTATAGCACACGTCACTTAGTACTTATAAAATAAATAAATAATCTTATGTGTGCCGACGTTTTCTATTGTCTCGTGTACATATAATTTACATGTATCCCATTAATCTAAATTAGAAATTCTACCTGCTATTAATTGTTGATAACTGTCGACGTGATCATAATGAAAGTTTCTGAACGGGTTATGCACGTTCCGTTGAACGATGGTATCGTTATCATTTGTAATTTCTTTATTATTATCATGAATTTGTAGTCTGGCCTGGCTGTTTATATGGACCAACTAATACTCTATTTGTACTCATACGGGCTGCTTACCAGCGGCGCTACCACGAACTTCGAAAGTCGAAGTTCGTAATACATGCATCCCTGTCACTCGATTAAGGGAGTGCGACAGAGATGGAAATACCCGAACTTCGACTTTCGAAGTTCGTGGTAGCGCCGCAGTTGAAAACAGAGTAGCTACTGCGAAACAACTCCGTTCATTCGTAGATTTCTCTCTCTGTCGCTCAAATGTGCAAGTGCGATAGAGATTCACGAACGATCAAAGAACGTAAAGTGGCCGTCAATAGAAATTGCTAACTATGTAAACAAACCGCCATATTGAAATTGTCTTTCACTATGGCGGTTTGTTTACATAGTTAGCAAATTCCATTGACGGCGACTTTAGTGATTATATTCTCTTTGAAAGTTATCGTTTCGCAATACAGTGGACAGCCGTCTTGATCGAAATAACATATCACTATGAACAAGGTACGTACAAAAAAAATAAAACCAATAGGTTAATCGGATTTCCTTTAATAATTTCACCAAGCTATACTTAGAACAAAATCACATAACAAAATTTAACCGTAGGACAATAACTTTGCTGTTGCTTACTTTATAATTAATTAATTATTATCAATAGAAGCTTTTTACATTTTTAAAAGTTTAGTCACTTCAAAGCTGCGGTGTTTGGCTGATAAGAAACCAATGTCATTTACTATACGATCTGTAATATTAAAAAAAAGGTTTCCCGCTCCCGCTCTTTCTGTTACAAAATTTGGAGGTTACCTGAGTACCTATTTATTCAAGATAATGTGAATTTGTTTTTCCATAAACTACGACACCTCAACATATTAATACCTACAGGTAAATGGTATCTGAACATTTAACAATATTTTTTGAGTGGATGGTGGATATATATGAATGCATATTGCTTAACAAACCACTAAAGAAATAATACAGTTATTTTATGGGCAAGGAAAAAATAAATGTACTCGAAATTGTCTTACATAAGCTTATACACGAATAAAAATATTTATTCATAGGTACTGCTATTGCGGCTAGCTACGTGTTAAATCTATTTCGGACAAATTCTATGTACATTATTTATTAAACCGCCATTTTTTTGAACAGATATATCCTACACATCGAGAGTGAATTCTATTAAGCTAATTTATATTTTAGTAGGTTTCATTAGATACATATAAAATGGAACAAGTAATTATAAAGTGTAATAATCAAATAGCTGGTTCCGTTTCATTGATAAGTGAAAAATAAACTTTCCAATATATCGTTCTAACAAAAAGTGACTTAAAGGCTCATTTACACTGTCGCCGGGTCGGAGCCCGCATCCCGTTTGCGGGGGCTTGTGCTATCGTTGTTGAACGAGCGAGAGAAGCGAACGAAGTTATTTGTTTCAGCTTAGGCCAAAATTCTGTCGTATGTCTGCCTGTCCAGCTGTTCTCCTCTAGAGGTCAGATTTCTCAACCGATTGTCGTGAAATTTAGTGAGCAGGTTGGATAATCATATATAACTTTTTCGTCGATTTAGTTTTTTTTTAATAAACGCAGACTCGCGAGGCCTACAGTTATCAGAGCCACCAGTTCTTAACGGGGACACAAGAACATGAGGAGCTACCATCTCCATCTCTGTCGCACTTGCTAGTTCGAGCGACAGAGAGGAACATACACAGACGAAGTTCGTTTTCGCTACGCGATAGCCTATGGCGCCCGCATGCGCGACGCGCGCTGTCACCCGGACAATCATTCATCTGTCTATGATAGTCGAAAGAGGAACGGCCGACAACAAGCCGTCCAATTCTTGCACAGCGGCGCTACCACGAACTTCGAAAGTGGAAGTTCGTAATACATGCATCCCTGTTACTCGAGTAAGGGAGTGCGATAGAGATGGAAATACCCGAAATTCGACTTTCGAAGTTCGTGGTAGCGCCGCAGAGGGGCTACCGCGAAACGAAAACTACGTTCGTGTATCTCCGTCTTTGTCCCTCGAACAAGCAAGTGCGACAGAGAGGGAGATACATGAACGAAGTTCGTTTTCGTTTCGCAGTACGCCCTCAGCTTCCGCAACTTGACCATGGATTGGTAAGACGCTTGCATTTTAATACGAACATTGCTTATAAGTTATAACTCTATTAAAACTTGTTCCATAGTAACCACAATATTCTATACAAAACAAACTAACCACAAAGGCACTTTAACAACAATACTTAACTGTTTCAACGTAAAAAAACTATTTTATCATCACAAATTAATCACACTAGCAATTGATCATAGATACCAGAATATAAGAGATTGGCTTGTCTTGCCGGGGGCACTAGTCTACCGTCTCATGTAACGGAGTAGGAAACGCCACTACTTGCCCTAATGCCCGGGCCACACTACCGAGATATGCCATTAATTATCGCGATAATCATAGTGTGGCCGTACTGATAACGTCCATTATCGCGTTAATTAATGGCATTTCTCGTTAGTGTGGCGCAGGCATGAGGGGCAACCGCGAAGTGAAAACGAACTTCGTTCGAGTATCTCCCTCTCTGTCGCTCGAACTACAGTGCAACAGAGAGAGGGATACACGAACAAAATTCGTTTTCGTTTCGCGGTAGGGCCTCTGGACAGCTATCACTAGACGGCCCGCGAGCTGTGTCGCGGCGACTGTCTCTTTCATAAGCGTTCTAATTAGAAAGTGCCGAGTAGTCTCGCAGCGACACAGCTCACGGGCCGGATAGCCGTGCTAAAGGTATGTATGTGGTATTGTGTTTCTGCTGTGACAAGACGGCGCGCGAGCTCTCTCGATTTTTCTCGCACTATACCTCTCTTTCGAAGTGTTCTAATAAGAGAGAGACGGATAGTGCGAGAAAAATCGAGAGAGCTCGCGACCGCAGGCCGCGCCAGTCTATAAGAGGCTTACGCCTGAATCACACTGGCGCAGCCTGCGGTGGCGGTCAATAGTAAACTTAACAGCTATTGTTCATTTAATATTGACCGCCGCCGCAGGTGAGACGCGCGAAGGAGCCATTTAACAAAAAAAAATACACTTGAAACTTCGTGAAACGAGTTAGAGCTCCCAAGCATGCTGTGTTGAGAGTAAGGGACTTGCATTTACCTCTATCTGGCAACACTACGAATCCTCAAATTAAAGGGTCGGCCACGCGCTTGTGACTGGAAAACGACCACGCCCACAAAAATCTCTTGCATTTTGATATCAGTGAAATTAATACAGAATTTGGCAAAGGTAAGAAGTATTAGTAGCTAATAAATTAATAATAGTACAAATAGCTAAGGTATAATAATTGACAGATTGGAAATGAATTGCGGTTAATATTAACCGGCCCGCTAAAGTAACATTAGTAACTCGCAATACTATACTTTATTGTACTGTATTATTTTACGTCCAACGTTAACACTTTGGCAGGCATTACTCAGTGAGTATTAGCGCAAGATCTTGATAACAATATTATCGCGATATTCAAAAGTTGCTTCAATATCGCTAATATATGTGATATGAGTGTATCGCTTGATAATATTCAAAAATGTATGGAAAAATAATTTCAATATCGTCAATACGTATTGTGATACGAATGTATCGCGTGATAATATCCACTGTAATCAGCCTCTTTCACTGCGTAACGCATTAAATTGAATTAAAGAGGTGCATAGAGAGGTGTAATTATATTTAAGTACAAAAGAATACTGTAAAATGTACGTCTTTTGTTAAGTTAAATTATTTAACCCATTTATTATACCCGGCGACACAAAATTAATTGTATGTACTATAAAATTAACACTATGACGTCATCTATCGGCTCTTTAAAACATTTAAACTAATTAGCTATTCTTTCGTAGGTTTTTTTTTTTTTTTTCATAAAAGTTCATCAGGTCTATTTTGGTTAAAATTCATATGTCTTCGCCCGTCACTTTGACATTCATGTTTGTGAGACAGATACAAACACATTTTAGTTAACAGGTGAATAAGGCCATTAGAATAAAACGCGCTTTTACTGAGCGGGCAGTTGCCACTTAACGTTCAAAACTGACGCAAGGTTTAACCGAAAATGGAAGACAAGACAAGACCGTACAGTCGGCATAAGAAGTAGCTAAGCAAAATAACACGCTCAAAATGATCTACACAGATCCTTATTCCCTTGACATTAGAGTTCGTGTGTAGATAATTTTGAGCACTAGAACTGCTTAGCAACTTCTGCCGCTGACTGTACCAAAAATTATTTTTCCCAAACAGTTTAGTTTCGTCAACTTGATTAATGTAATGAACCATTTCTTTTAAATACGTCTTTTTTTAACTGTCTTAGAGCCGAAACCCAGTTAATGTGTACATTACAAAGAACTTTTTTTATAAAGATATTATTTTTTGTATTAATATTAATTTTAATCATCCAGCCGAGTGACCGCTAGCCGCTATATTTTGTAGATAGGTACGAACTCTAACCGGGTGAATGAACTTCGCACCGCGCGTCATACAGGATTTTTCAAATTTAATCACCTTTTATTACTAAAAGCTTAACTAATACATTTTTTTTTCACGAATCATTAGTACATTTTGGATACTTTAAGTGGGCTTCGGCTCTAAGACGGTTAAAAAAACCACGCTGTATAGTAAGGACTTGTCAAAAATACTTGAAATTATTTAGGTTGGCCGTATTGCGTCGATATGGTCCATTCAAAAGCAACTCTAGCGTCCAAGACGGAAGATTCCAATTACAATGACAGCTTTATAAAAAGTCGGCCTTACTAAATAATCTCAACCATATATGACCAAAATAGGCCCCAGAGAAAGAATCTTGTAAAAAAGTAATTAAATTACATGAATACTTACGAAAGTTATTAGTGCTATAACAATTACATAACATTAACTTCAGATACTAATAAAATACTGTAAACAACAGCAAACGAAAAAAACATAGAATAAATCCTTACAAATTTCTACCCAAACACGTGCCTAAAACCCGGTATGCATATTCGAAGTAAACCGCCTGGCATCGTTTTGACACCCCGCCCCCAGCCCCGCACCATTCTGCGGGGCCATTTTGCGGCGCTACTTAGGACTTCTATGGTTTTTTCGTTCGCTGGTAAATACCAATAGTTTCCCTTAGGGGTCGACCATGACTCCCAGTGTCGGCGGCAACGGCAGTAGCGTGATAAACGTGGAAGCGAGAGGTCGCGCTCGGATCTCTCGGTCGCACGTGACAGTGACAGAGCCGTACATGTAGTGTAATGAGCGAGGCCTCAGTGCTACATAATGTCGCAGATCGGTGTTTGTCGCACGAGCCGAAGGCAAGAGCGCTAAACATGTGATCTCAGTTTTTTATAGAAAACTCCCGTGAGAATCAGACATTAGAATATAATGAAACGGGCTCACGTTTTTGAGGTGGAAAATCGCTCGACATGTTTCGAACCGATTCGCGGTTCTTCGTCATGAGCACTCAACGTTTGATTAGGGCTAGTAGTGCGGCAACATTTTCCGTCTTCCCCTGACCAGGAAGTGCAACTGCTTGCATAGCGGGCGGTAATTGCCACTTTACAGTCACGGGTGACGTAAAATATAACTGGACCTCGCTTATTAACGCGATCTAGTGAAATTATTAATATGAGAGTACACTGTTTTCTAGCGTCTGATCAACATATAACAATTAATTCAAGTTTATTGTCAATCTTGTATGACATAGCACGAGGGGCATATCAGAATGGTTTAGTTCATTTTATATATAATACAACTTATCGCTTCGCTATGAGCGAGGCGATTTTTAAGCGCGCAATATTTCAAGTAAACTCAGGATGATCTGTTCACGGCGAGGAACGCGCTATTGTACCTTTAATCAGTGAACACATCACAGTGAATCCTCATATATCTACAAAGAGTCGGCAACGCGCATAGAACAACTTTATAGTCACAGTAACGTTTACTATCAGGCGGACCGTACGGTTGTTTGCGACAACTGTGATTATAATAATTCTGGTATACCTGTGACCAGTTGGAATACTGTAAAAACCGTTAATAACAGAAACATTACTAAATTAATTATGATACCCTATATCCGATAGCTATAACATACACTATCTATGACGATTCTAATAACACCTATAAATACATTTGAAACCCAAAAACTGAAATGTCCACTGCACTATGGAGTATTTGTAGTAATAAGTCACGTATAAGGAAAGGCAAGATTTAATAATCTTAAGATATAACAATACTGTTAATTAGTATTTACCACAGTGTTAGTGGTTAGTTATCTAAGCAATTAAAACTATAACAAACTATACTATATGTATATGGGGACACCATATTGTCCGAATGAAAAAAAAGACGGTAGCTACAATTAGTAAACATACCGTCGAATTAAAAAACTAGTTTTCAAAAGCAAAATTCCTTAAAAAAGTAAAATAGGCACCAACTTAATAGCTTGTCGAAGATTAACAATAATAAAAAAAGACACAACATCTATTTATTTTTATTCTACTAAATAAAAACAATAGTCCATCACCACACATTGACAGTAAGCTAATTAGATACGATTGTAATCACATATTAACTGTCACTATTGGTAACATGCGAGCCCCCCAGGTTGAGAACAGTTCATAATTTACTATAACAGTTTTTGGGCTCCAAATAAGAACTTACGTACGAGGTAAGCATAGATTAAAACCCGACGTAACGCGAAACATTACCGTCCACTTTGCCATTTGATCTTACTTGATTTATTTCCCCAAAGTACCCGGTGTAAAAGGAAAGCAATAAATAGCGGTAACCTTTTTTTGCAAATATGGCACGCGCTGCTAACGAACAATGGCTATTCATGTGCTCAGTTCAATAAATTTAGACTATAGCACCTGCAGAATACCGTGATCCCCTGCATATTATCTTCTATGTAGAGGGTCACTTCTCTCTGTGATTGTACACTTGTACAGTCTGCCCACAAATTGGTCTATCACTGTTCTACTCTAGATCAATGCCTCGACGTTGCGGAAACGCCATAGACGCGTGACAGCACGCTTGTCGTGTCGCCGAAAGCGTCGCCTGTTAAAAAACGCTTCAGGAATGGTGATGTATTCCCGGGAATATTTTTTTGTATCGGGAATACTCTAGTTACGTTAGCACGAATAGACGAGTTCTTTGACTAAATAAGACAAGTAAAAATTAACTGGCTTCACAGTACCTTACTTTTTTTAATTTTAGACACATTGTGCATAAATCTGAAGTGCCACTTCATTATCTAATCATATTCATGATCATCATATCATTCCCAATCGATAATTGACGAGAAAAATATTAAATTTAACGCGATAATGGGGTAATGACGACTGGCATTCGAATTTATACAAAACCGTTAGTAAAATGTCTCAAATGACAACTGAACGGAATGTTTCCATCCACGATAGCCAGGAGATGAAAGAAATTGTATGCTGAAGAGCCATAACAGTCGATAGTATGAAATTAGAAAACAATTTTAATCTCCGAATGATCGGAAATGAAAACATTGGCCGCCATTTTGAACTTTTTAGTGTATAATTAGTTTCTCAATTAGCCGCCATGTGCAAAATGTTTACCAACGCAGCACGGGCCAATAGTGCATCGCTCATAATTTAATCGCTGATTTGACCTTAAGATTACTAACGATTTATTATAAACATTTTCCTGGACAAGATACTTTTCGTGTTTCAATTCATAAAAAGCGTGAATTTTACTGAAGACACAGTCAACGTAAAAGATATGTATGCATTTTTACGCTCAATTCCTTTGTAATAAGGTGAAATATGTATACATACAATTGAAGTCGACTGTACAAATCGGCAGACACAACGCAGTTTCTAGTCAGTCGTTTCGTAATACATGACAGTATGACCTGCATAGCCGCAGCAGCGGGGCTAGCACAACTGACGCCGCGCCGCGACGCGAGTCGAGAAAGATCTACCCTCCTCTTTCTAATTTGCTCGGTGCGAGTGAGGCAGGAGACAATCAGTCGCGCGCGAAGCGACTAAGCAGCAAGTTGTGCTAGACGTACAGGAGGGCCCGCGAGTTGTGTCGCTTCGACATAGGCTGTCTGTCTCTTTCCAAGCGTTCTAATAAAACTCTTCGACGGATAGTCTATCTCGACTCGATACGACTCGCGGGCCGTGCCGGCTGATCGCTTTGTCTTGTCTGTATCACACGATAAACGCTCAGACAAAAAGCATTCGTCCGGTTCCGTCTAAGTGAACTGTTCATTTGTATGAATTGCAATGAACTTATAATAATACCAAAGCGATGGATAAAAGTTCGTCAAGATTCCGTATATCGACCTTGAAGGTCGCAATTGTCTTTTGTAAAGTTAAATATATTACATCATTACATTTGACATGTCAAATTAGAGTACCTTTTGCATGTTGCAATAAACATTACATCTTTATAAGATAAGCATTTCTCAAAAAAAAAATGGCCAATTTTTTTTTACATTTTTTGCATTTCTTATATTAATTCTACTCAAAATCACGATCGCTTTCAATCCCAATAGGGAAGTGTCCCGAATTTCCATATTTTTTTCAACTTTCCTATTGTGTTACCGCCATGCAAAGTGGATGGGAAATGGTAACACAATAGGAAATCTTTTTTTTTAATGGCATCGCGCGGAAAACATCTTTGGAACATTTTTGTCCTAAGTATTAGGATCGATAGAGCTCGCGATTCTCGGTGGAAATAACATAAAACTTCTAGAAAAACTTTTCAAGTAACGCTCAAATAGTGAACTATACTTCTTCTAATATGGCGTCATTTCTTCAGGTTCCTCATATTTTTATCACATTTAAATATCTTGCAATGGTACTCTTATTTATATATATGTAATAATTTCGTATATAATTCAAGTCAAGCCTAACTCCATCTCATAATTACGCAAATATGCAAGCGAGACAACATTCTTAACTATGCTTCTGAATTCTACATGAAACAGTAGTTATTATAGTTGAACTATACAAATTAAAATATACAATAATTACATTTTTATTACCTTTGTAATGGAAACTTTTTCACAGCCATAATACTCTAAAAACTTTAACTTGGAAAAAAAACAAAAATATGCAAACTTAGTACCATTGTATAGAACCATTTGATTTTAACAAAATATAAATAGAATTGGCTACATAATGAATAATATGATTGATACAACAAACTTCATTTTCTTTTTTTATACCAATAACATGCACAATTTATTTAAAGGGATACTTTGCGAAATTTAATCGCTCTTCAATAGGCTACGGTGACCGCTTACCATCAGGCGGGTGTGCGCTAGTTCGCCACTGACGTGGTATAAAAAAAAACCCAATGACCAAGATAAATTGTGCATGTTTTAAGTACAATGAAAACATAATTTTCAATGTTATGGCAAATAATACTTTAGTCACATTTTCTGTTTTGAACAAATATATATTTCATAATATAAGTAGTTAACAGGATGAAAATACAATTTCCAGTAAATCATTATGTAGTTAACTAAACTTTCACGATTTTCACACGATTTTTACTAAACGGGTCTTAGGTGTTCTATCGATCAATGATTATAATTATACACGATTTGAGAACCACTTTGGCATAGTGACCCTTGGCTTAGTTTTTGACTAGGTCGATTTGTGTAAGATTATCCCCCAATACATATATATTTATTTTTATCAAGTCCCGCTGAGTAAAAATGTTGCCAGTGTTCCCAATTGTCATTTTCATCCATTTTCCTGTTACAATTTAAACTTAAAATTATTTACAACAAATTATTTTTTCTCGTCTTTTAATAATAAAATTTGTTACTAAACAAAATATTAGTATGTACGTAAAGGACTTCAGAGGACCTACTTGAAAAACAGATTCAATTAAGAATAACGTTACATAATATACAAGTCAACCGGGGCAAATGCGTCACTTGATGAAATCTCCGAAACTGAACATTTTAGAACTATTCAAATGGTTCTAAAATAGTAAATGTTTATTAAGCAGAAATGTCCGCTAACGAAATTCCAAATTTCGATCAGTGGAAAATTGAAAAATTATTCGCCACGAGCGGGATTTGAACCCACAACCTTTGGATGGACGGATTCCAAAGGTTGTGGGTTGAAATCCCGCTCGCGGCGAATAATTTTTCAATTTTCCACTGATCGAAATTTGGTTCTAAAATGTTGCGTTTCGAAGATATCTTCAAAATCGCATTTACCCCATAGACGCATTAACCCTGGTAGACTTACATGTTTAGTTGACACTTAAGAGTCCGCAGTAAGCTCGGCCGAATTTCACCTTCCCATACAAACGGAGTTTCGTTCTCATTTTAAAACTACGTGTTGGATTGTGACGAAACTTTGCATATACAATGAGATGAGGTATATCTATGTCTGTAATTAGTTTATATGGTTCCAGTTTATAAAAGCAACGAAAAACAGCAATAACAAATTTTGTATGAAAAACTTAAATTTGCTGTATTTTGTTACTATGGTATCTGAAGCTACATAAACTAATTACAGACCTGGATATCCCTCATGTCATTGTACATGCAAAGTTTCGTTACAATCCAACATGTAGTTTAAAAATGAGAGCGTAACTACGTTTGTATGGAGAATCGAGCTTACTGCGGACTCTTAATGGAACAACCTTCGTAACATACTTTACTAAAGGTGAAACAGTTATTAAGACCCTTTCAGCACGGCTATCACAAGGCGGCCCGCGAGCTGTGTAGCGGCGACAAACTATCCGTCTCTTTCCAAGCGTACTAATTAGAAAGAGACTGTTGTCTATCTCGCCGCAACATGAGTTGCGAACAGGAAGAAACAATATTGGCATAAACTAAGACAACTCCTGGCCCAGTTTTACGCCTTTACAGATGATTATTTACGTTTTATGGATGAAGTAGAAATTCTAAGTTATTATCACAAAGAATGCTTATGGGCAGCTGTCATTTAAGGCGCCGTAGGTTCATGGTCTTCTCTCCCTCTCACTGAGCATAAGCGTGAGCGAGATGGAAGTGCGTGCTCGGAAGCGCGGATATCATGTTTTTTAATTTTAATTTTTTGGCCGTTTAAATAAATAAAAATGTAAACACTGATTTCCCTCAAACATGATATTGCCGATTTTTAGAAGCAATTTTAATATTTATAGCTTTTGTGCATAATTTTTTACGAATATTTTAAGTGTATTTTTGTGTGTTTTAGACCTATGTTCATGATTTTTTTCTATCGAGCGAAATTTACTTAATCATGTTTCGAAGCACTGTTTTCCCTGCAGAAAAGCCTCAAGATTACTATTCGTATTTTTTTGAAACCATATTATTATAAACAGACGCATTATATTGTTTCTAAAACTCTGTTCGCTTAACTTTGCTGAACCTACGGCGCCTTAATAAATGAAAATAAAAAAAATGAAAATGAAAGGATTGGTGCAACTCACCTTTAGTTGATAATTGTATTCGTCATTTTAACTAACGCGCTAAATGATACAAATATTGAAAACCCTAGTCTTTTAGTGTAACCGTTCTTCAACATTTTCAAGGGTCGGCAACGCTCAAGAATCTCAAGCGTCCATATGCCACGGTGTCCGCTTATCAACAGAAAATATGCTTGTTTGTCATTAATAAAACTCGAGTTATTATGAACTCAAGTAGGCCCTCGAATTTAACAAAATCAACCAACAATAACATATGCATTCCGCAGGCGATTCTCGCCTCTAACGCGTCGCCCTTACAGTAAAGAGTAGTAGAATGATTATTGACGATAAAGGCTATAGTCGTGTGAAGCTCTAATTGAATGCTAAGCGAAGCACACAACCTAACAGAGCACCTCGCACTGCGGCAAACGCTGGAACAAAAATGCATTTGTTAGTCAAATTATACAGCCTGAGTGACCGCTCTAAGCGGAGCGTGTGGCGGGGCGGCCAACATTTTGTGTTTAAATAAAAAAAAAAGACCGGGTTGCACTCCGGGAGTGCCGGCAGAAGTGAAAATTCAATAACATGGTAACAGTTTTTCGATCAGGTCACGTGACATCTTACGGTGTCACCCTAAAAATGAATTTGGCGCCAATTTATAAACAATTATCAATTAGCTACCTACTATAAAAAGCAGGGTATATAATAAACAGCGGACGGCGGCGGCGAACAAAATACCAATTTGTTTTTGCCATTGCTAAATATTTTCCAAAACTTTATCTCTTTAGGAATAACATCCAAATTAAAACTATTCGATTTTGCAAGAACAGCGGACGGCGGCAGCGAACAAAATCCCAATTTGTTTTTGCCGTTGCCAAATATTTTTCAAACCTTAATCTCTTTAGGAATAACGTCCAAATTCGAACTATTCGAATTTGCTCAATGGTGATGCACGCGTGGACAAAATTACAAATTCATTTGCAGAATATGCTATTGCAAAAAGTGTTTAACGGCTTTATACTCTTACGAATAGCGTTCAGTTTTGAATGAAGTCGAATCGGCTAGCAGCAAAATATAAAAGTTTGTGACCTTCACATCTGACGTCACAAAAATCTGTCGCGTATTTAGCAATTTTTCTCCATCCCACAAAGTGCTCAGCGCCGCTAAAGAAGTTTTCACTTCAAAAAGAAAAAAAAAACAGTGGACTTCGACTGACATGATGATGTATTGTATGGTATTGTATGTACTCACGTAAATATATAAGTGCGGTCACCAGAGACGCGGCGAGTCGCTGAAGCCGGCCTCGCGCGCCTTCCAGTACTCGCCCGTGAACACCCACGTCTCCTCGCCTTCTTCTATCGTTTTACTGTAGAAATAATAGTACAGAGAATAGTAGTAGTGTAGTATTACTACAGAGGCCGGGAAGTAAGGGGTTGCCGGCCGAGTACATATAGACGGCCGAGCGAGGTCGGATAGTCATGAGGCTGGCAACCCCTTTTCACGCCGAAGTATGTATAGTGCTTTTCTCAAACATGCATTGAAATAAATTAAAAAAACTCCCAATCAAACTTTACTTTTCATGGCTGGCTGGTGCTCCTGTGCCACAAATTGTGGAATGGAAATTAAAAAAGACCACCTTGCAGGCCTAGTCCTCCAATTTTGTATGAAATGCCATTACGGGTCTCTCGTCTCGCTGCGCCCGAAACGTGACACTTCGAAGCCCATTATGAAGAAAACAACGTCAATAATTCATTGCATGTTTGAGAAAAATGTTTAACTAGATCAATTTAAAATGTGTAAATCACCCTTGACACAACGAACATAGCTAAGAACCATCTTTATTTACCATCTTACTTGCTCTCACGTCACCATTTTAAAGATACTTCAAGTATTCTTCCCCCAAAAAGCAAGCGCTAACGTGATCACATCCGCACATATAGGTAGTACTCCTAATTAGTGGACACTATCTCTAACGTGTAAGGTTGAAAGTAGACTGCCCGGAGCCAATCTACCAAGTATTCTTCCCCCAAAAAAGCGTGCGTGAACGCGATGACGCGCTCACCTTCAGGTATTACTCCTTAAGGGGATGCCTTGATTTGAGTCGTACACGCCCCCTAGACAGAGACACGCTAATGCCTTCCGCCCACGAGAAAAAGAGATGTAACACTCTTCGGGAATCGCTGTTTTGGACAAATTTCGATAAATACCTAGAGAAGGATTATTAAAATTTCATAAAGTGAGACTTTAGATGAGATAAATTACTATAGTATTTACTTGATTGTGTCGTAAAATAATGTATCGTTTGAGTAGGCTGAGTAAAAAAAGGAAAATACAGACCCAACTTTGGATTTTTTTTCTATAGAGGAAATTTTAAGCAATCATGTATCCATAAAATCAGATGAACAAACATATAGTCAAGAATCATATATCTGAAAATCAGACCTTATTGTTTCTTAATCTAGTCAGAACGGCGTTTCAAAGCACGCGTTAATTTCCAATGCACCGCCTTAAGAGCTGCCGCATATTGAGTCACTATTGTATACAAGGTGTGGACGAGTTCTTTCACAAATGTTGTATAGCATCTGCGCACACCCAGCGTATGAGTGGTCACCAGCGTCCGTAATGGCCGCCGCTCTAGTTTGTAGACGTTATGTCCAACGCGTAAGGTTGAAAGTGGATTGACCGGAACGAGCGCGCGACATGCTCGATGCCGTGCCTCGTGCTTGAACCGATTAGCCTCGCACCTACATGTAGTATTAGTGGACCTTATGTCCAACGCGTAAGGTTGATAGTAGACTGACCGGAGCCGATCAAGTACACCGACCGCTAACGATGCCCTAGCGCATACATAAATACTCATACTCCATAACGCTGTCACTGCCAGGAATTTTCGCTTTCCTCTACTTAGCGGGGAACCACGGCCTCGGAGTTGTTGGGGCATGTGTTAATAGGGGTGTAGACTTGAAAATTGTTATTACTCCAAAAGAAAGAAGGCAAAAAAATATGCCTAGTGACGAAAATCCCATTCAGATATCTCAAAGAATTACGAAGCTACAACCGTTTTAATATTGCTTGTTAGAGAGAGAAAACACAAAAAACAGTGTGTGACGTCACGTTACGCGATGCTGCCGGGGGGCCGCGTCGACGGCGGCGCCGAACACGATGGGGCGTGGCACGTTGCCGCCTATTAGTGACGTCACAATCTTCCAGCGTCATCGTTTCATATGAAGTTGCGTTTTGCGAAAAAGGGACAGAACATACCCCTTTTTAAAACTTTGGACACTTCTATATAACTTCGTGATTATTTAACCTTTTGCGTAGATTTTTTCTCCATTTGACTACATTTTCAATCCTTTTTCGAGAAAATATGACATTATTGATTATTTTATTTAGTGTCTACACCCCTATTAGTGGACCTTATCTCCAATGTGTAAGGTTGAAAGTGCACTGACCGGAACCAGCGCGCGACATGCTCGATGCCGTCGCGCCGTCTCTCGCGCTGCGCTTGCTCGAGCTCCAGCTTGAACTGTTCCGCGGCGTCCACGTCGCCTTCTTCTAGAGCTCGCTGGTCAGGTCTGCGAATAATCCATACTAATATTATAAATGGGAAACTGTATGTGTGTGTTTGTTTGTCCGTCTTTCACGGCAAGAAGGAGCGACGAATTGACGTGATTTTTTAATTGGAGATAGTTGAAGGGATGGAGAGTGAAATAGGCTACTTTTTTCTCTTTCTACCCCCCCCCCCCACTTCCCTAAAATGGGGGGGGGGGGGGGTGAAATTTTGTATGGAGCTACGATATAAACGAGTTCCACGCGGACGGAGTCGCGGGCAGAAGCTAGTCATACCATAATTTAATTGTCGTCGCTAAACTTAAGTGGCAGTGGGCGGGGCATATAGCACGTAGAACCGATGGCCGTTGGGGCGGAAAGGTTCTCGAGTGGTGACCACGTACCGGAAGGCGCGGCGTGGGCAGGCCCCCCGCAAGGTGGACTGATGACCTGGTAAAGGTTGCTGGAGTCCGCTGGATGCGGGTGGCGCAGGACCGGTCACTTTGGCACTCTTTGGGGGAGGCCTATGTCCAGCAGTGGACATCTTTCGGCTGATATGATGATGGCTACGGTAGCCTAGTGGTTCAGGCATGCGGCTGTCAAGCGGCGGTCGTGGATTCGACTCCCGGCTCGTACCAATGAGTTTTTCGGAACTTATGTACGGAATGTAAATATTCCGTTAGCTTTTCGGTGAAGGAAAACATCGTGAGGAAACCGGTCTAATCCCAATAAGGTCTCGTTTTCCCTCTGGGTTGGAAGGTCAGATGGCAGCCGCTTTCGTAAAACTAGTGCCTATGCCAAATCTTGGGATTAGATGTCACAGCGGACCCTGGGAATAACGCTATATGGATGATGTTGGATGACCCTTTTGTGGTAACCTAGTTCCTAGATTCAAAATTTTTAATTGCAAGAACACATTTTTGAAGTGAAAACTTCTTTAGCGGCGCTGAGCACTTTTTGGGATGGGGAAAAATTGTTAAATACGCGACAGGGTTTTGTGACGTCAGATGTGAAGGAGGTCACTTTTTCGTTGGTTTTGTGTATTACAAATAAATTTGTAATTTTAACCAACGCGTCCTTCACCGTTTTGCTATTGAGAAAATTCGAATAGTTAGAATTTGGGCGTTATTCCTGAAGAGAGAAAGCTTAGAAAACTATCCAACGGCAAACACAAATTGATATTTTAAAAACTTTCAATCAGATTAGTATATTAAGACAAACTCCTAAATTAAGTAAATCTATTTTAAAATCAAGATTAAAGGACTTGCTCCTTAACGTCAAGTCGATGTCAACAGATGGACATCCACAGAGTAAATAAGAAGGTAGTCCTACTTATTTACTCTGTGGATAGGATACCTGTGCCTACATAGTAACTAGTTAGGTAAGCTGTTGTCGTCCACTGTCGCCGGAGGTCGAGTCATAATACGGTATTTTATTATTACTAATATTTTTAATTGCCATTCTACCTAAATCTGTAAAAAGTTTAGAGAAGAGATTAGGTTAGTAATAAAAGCAAATTAGGTTAAGTTACAATAGTTGTAGTAAATGAGCGCGTCTCGCCATCAAACTTAATAGTTTGGCGAGTGTATATTTGTAATTTATCATGTAACTTGTATTTGGAAATAAATAAAAAAAAAAAAAAAAAAAAAAAATATTTTGATCGCCACCGCCGTCTGCTGTTCTTGCAAAGTCGAATAGTTCGAATTTAGACGTGATTCCTAAAGAGATAAAGCTTTGAAAAATATTTGGCAATGGCAAAAACAAAGTGGTATTGTGTTTGCCGCCGCCCGAAGCCGGCGGCCCGTCGCATCCAACGCGCCCGCGGCCCGTCCGCCTAAATAATTGATAATTGGTTATAAATTTGCGTCAAATTCATTTTTAGGGTGACACCGTAAGATGTCACGTGACCTGATCGAAAAACTGTTACAATGTTATTGAGTTTTCACTTCTGCCGGCACTCCCGGAGTGCAACCCGGTCTTTTTTTTCCTTGTCACATATTTCTTTGGAGATAAACTCCACTACATACGCATGGACGCGCCGGGTCGGGGGAGTGATACATTATTCTTAAATTTAATTATATTTTAGCTGCTTAAATATTCTGCCATGCCTATATAATTAACAAAATGATTCAATGAAATACAAGTAAATTTTTAAAGCATAGAGTTGCATTTGTTATTTAATTTAATTTTAGAACTAAAGAAAATTGTAAACTATTATCCAAGCCCGGTGCAAATGCGGTCTCAGGAGGTTAAAACTTGCCCAGTTTATAAGGGGCTTAAATAAGTCCCCTATAAACCTCTGAAGGAATATTGAAATCCGTAGTCGCACTAAGGTGGCACGTTGGAGGCGGCATTACCAAACTCAAGTGAAGTTGCTCACACCTTGACAGGCAGAATGTTGGTAGGTGGACCAAAAAGGTGTCAGATTGGTGGCCACTTCTAGTCCTAATATCGTCCACCAGCTCCACGGGTGGACGATATTAGGAAGATCGCGGGTCACATCTGGATAAGGTTAGTTCAGCGGGGCTAGCACAACTGACGCCGCGCCGCGACGCGAGTCGAGTAAGATCTACCCTCCTCTTTCTAATTTGCACTGTGCGAGTGAGAAAGCGACTTGTCAGCAAGTTGTGCTAGACGTACTGGATAGAGACGGGTGGCGTACACGAAGAGAGACCTATGGTCAGTGGGCGATTATGATCATGAAATCATATAAGTCCCAACTAAAACCTAATCTACACGACGGCCGCGACATACTCGCGATTTTTATCGCACTATACCTCTTGTTCTAAGTGTTCTAATAAGAGAGAGACGGATAGTGCGAGAAAAATCGATAGAGCTCGCGCGCCGTGCGTGCTAGCCGTGCTGAGCGGAGTCAAGCACTCCCAAACCAAACGTCAAATCATCAACGAAATCCTGGATTCGTTACTGACCTCTACTAGCGAAATCTACTACGACTCGTCGAGTCAGTGCAACGAGCATCATATCTAACTAGAAGAGCGGATAAACAAAAATAGGCGACAGTGTTACGATCCTCAGCAGTAAAGGCGGAATCAGACGGTTCATTTTTATGTTTCATTCCGCACCTTTCACCCGAAGTGACACGTCTGATCATGAAGTGAACCAAAAGTGCCGAATGAATTCACTATTGAACCGATCCAACAATGTTTGATATTTTCATTCGGCATCTTTCACTCGCACTCCGAATGACCGAAAAATGAACGGTCTAAACACGGAAAGAACGTTCACTAGTGAATTCATTCGGCACTTTTGGATTACTTCATGATCAGACCATCTTTCACTCGCACTCCGAATGACCGAAAAATGAACGGTCTAAACACGGAAAGAACGTTCACTAGTGAATTCATTCGGCACTTTTGGATTACTTCATGATCAGACCATCTTTCACTCGCACTCCGAATGACCGAAAAATGAACGGTCTAAACACGGAAAGAACGTTCACTAGTGAATTCATTCGGCACTTTTGGATTACTTCATGATCAGACCATCTTTCACTCGCACTCCGAATGACCGAAAAATGAACGGTCTAAACTCGGAAAGAACGTTCACTAGTGAATTCATTCGGCACTTTTGGTTTACTTCATGATCAGACGTGTCACTTCGGGTGAAAGATACGGAATGAAACATAAAAATAAACGAAAAATGAACCGTCTGATTCCGCCTAGAATAGTGAATGTTCATTTATATGTCATTTTACCTGAGTTGTGTGAACATTGAGTGAAAGAAAAAAGAATCAATCACCCGAGGGAACATTCATCCGAGTGAACCGTCTGATTCCGCCT
The DNA here is from genome assembly GCA_947578815.1 of Epinotia ramella. NCBI lineage: Eukaryota > Metazoa > Arthropoda > Insecta > Lepidoptera > Tortricidae > Epinotia > Epinotia ramella. The sequence continues at coordinate 2,836,536 of OX388220.1, forward strand.
TAAAGGACTGAGGAGAAGAGGATGTCATTTCTCACCTCAATCTGGTGTCAGTGGAAGGCAGAACGTCGCGCATCCCCGTTTCCAACTCGTTTAGCTCCATAGCGAACCGCGTGAAGCCGTAGTACAGCTCGTAGTCCGCCGGCATGGCTCCTGCGGTCATATAAGGGTTGTTAATGTAACCTTAACTACACTTAAGTGTTGGGAGCTAGCAGTGGCGGCGCGCGGAAATTTTCTATGGGAAACCCGGAACAAAAATGTTATAAATGATTCAAAAAATTAGGCATGCCGGTGGAAATCGACTTGTATGGTCGCTCCGCCACGCCACTGAGTTTTTTTAGGTTATCGTTGTTTCGTAACTGTAGTGTGACAAATTCGGTTCAAAAATCTTTATTTCTCAAAAAAAATACATAGATTTAGATTTAGATTTATTTATTTCACAATATACAATTACAATATAAATTCAAGCTAGCTTAATCTATATGAATTTATATTATGATCGTCAAAGAGAATAAGAAGTGTAATAAAATGTCAAGTTACATTTGGTTCAAATTATAGTCACAATTAATTAATAGGCAAAAGTAAATAAATGACTAAGATAATATCACATAAAAATCGTCAGATTACAAACTATATTTAAACGAAAAATTCAAAAAATACAAATAACGATATAGTTTACAATGTCAAAAACAGTGATATTATTAATGTTTAATGTCCATAAATTCCTTTACTAAATATAATCCTCGCCTTGTAATATGATCCCAGTTGGTCGAAATAAATGATTTTTATTTTTATTTTATTTTTATAATGCGTTTTTCAATAAAAAGTTTCTCAGTTGGCGTTCGAATGTTTCGTCAGATGACTCTGTTCGCAATGCGGCGGGTAGTCGTTCGTAATAGGTTGGGCCTATCACTCGAGGATTCCTACATGAAAGTGCCATGCGACGCGGGACCGTTCTGAGTCTCCCTGTTGATCGGAGCTGTTTGCCCGTGACCTCAACACGCTTCAACATTGGCAGATTCTTTCTCACGAACATCATCAGTTCATACACTCATTTATACGAGAAACTTATAACTTTAATGAAATAAAAGTTAGTCAACAATTAAGTTTATAATACGTGTCGCTAAATATTCTACTCGTAATTATCACAGTGAATAATTTGCCATACGAGAAATAAATAAATCACATTTTAGATGTAACCCTGTGGGCGATTTATGACTTTCGAGCGCTCGACTCATTCACTTTAGAAATAGCGATAGAAAATTGAAAACCGACTGGTTTTGACACTCACACTGAATAAGGGTGTAGACACTAAATAAAATAATCAATAATGTTGTATTTTCTCGAAAAAGGATTAAAAATGTAGTCAAATGGAGAGAAAAGCAACGCAAGACGCGGTTAAATAATCACAAAGTTATAAGCGTCCAAAGTTTTAAGAGAAGAACATACCCCATGTTCTGTCCCTTTTCCGCAAAACGCACCTTCATATGAAACAATTGTCATTTACTATGTCGCTCGCAGATTGTGACGTCACTATATGCGAGCGTTTTCTCTCTCTAACAAGCAATATTAAAACGGTTGTAGCTTCGTAATTCTTTGAGATATCTGATTGGGATTTTCGTCACTAGGCATATTTTTTGCCTTCTTTCTTTTAGAGTAATAATACTAATAATACATTTTGAGTCCACAAGTTTTACTTTAAATTAAAGTTTCTACCAAAAGAACACGCGTTCTTTTGGTAGAATGTAAGTGCCTGCAATTTTGACACTACAAGCGTATTTTTCGAGCGCTAGTAAGTCAAAATTTGGCTTTGGATATATCTGCGGACAATCTTACACAAATCGACTTAGTCCCAAAATAAGCAAAGCTTGTACTATGGGTTCTAGACGACGATAAACATAATTATATACATAAAATAAATACTTAAATACAACAAATATTCGTGCTCATCACACAAATAAATGCCTTTACCGGGATTCGAACCCGGGACCTCTAGTTCCTAGGCAGGGTCACCAACTAGTCTAAACCGGTCGCCGTTAAAAAGGTTACCTGGTCTCCAGAGCGTCCTGTCTCCGGCCTGCAGACCCTCGGACCAGCGGCCCTGCAGCCGCGTCCTCGAGGCCCCGCCCACCGTCACCACGCCGCGGACCTCGTGCCGACTCGACGACCACGAGCTTGCCTGCAAACAAGTCATCCTTTAAACTTTCAGCAGGGGTTCCTGAAGCCATCGTGGCCGTATGCAGGGGGAAGCCGGGTGGGCCGTGCCCCAGGATGCTGGTCATCATCATCATCATCATATCAGCCGAAAGACGTCCACTGCTGGACATAGGCCTCCCCCAAAGAGTGCCAAAGTGACCGGTCCTGCGCCACCCGCATCCAGCGGACTCCCGCAACCTTTACCAGGTCATCAGTCCACCAGCCGCGCCTTCCGGTACGTGGTCGCCACTTGAGAACCTTTCCGCCCCAACGGCCATCGGCTCTATATGCTATGTGCCCCGCCCACTGCCACTTAAGTTTAGCGATTAGGAGGGCTATATATCCTCATTTCTGATGCGATCACGCAGAGAAACTCCCAACGTGCTGGTAACTGACTCTAAATTAGATGTTGGGCATATTAAAAGCCTGCCAGCGCGAGCCTGGCACCCTCTGGCAAACAGGCCTATATACGCCCATGCTAGAAGGGCTGCAGGTTGTCGGAGTTCCGGATTTTATAGGCTACGAGCGTAGCGCTGCCTTTGCCATTGAATATGTCAATTCTAGGTTAGAGAGATTCTCAAAACTAACAATAAGGACGTTGTTTGACTGTGACGTCACAAGTATGTAATTCCTACAAATTCCATACTAACAGAGCGTTTTTGACGTCTCATAAAAAGAAGCTGATTTGACTTTTGTCAAATGCCGTATTTAAAAAGAAGCATTCCCGTTTTTTTTATAAAGTCTAGGTTAGATAGATAGGCCAGACACATTTGATGCTTTCCTTCCATCCTATCGACTGTGCCAATAATTACAGTTTTGTAACGGAGTTTAAATCAGAAGAGCAAAATTAAGTGATCGTTTGTGTCTTCTCACATATAAAATAAGAACATTGTGTTTCTTGTGATATTTTTTTAATCACATGTCACATTTTTTGAATAACTTTAGATCATCATTCAACAGCACAAGATAGCGCGCGAGTGTTGTCACCATCTTCTATATCTTTGATAATAAACATACCTTGATAAACTGCAGTTTGCAAGTGATGTCAGTCCCGTGGCACGCGATATGCATGTCCCCGTACTGGTCGACCCACCGCTGCCCGCCGAACAAGTTGTGGACGCACGTTGTCACCTGAAACATGTCCCGACATGTTAGATTCCATGTTTGATATAACGGCGCTTTTTTGCGGAAACCACTGACTTTTTACAGCTATTATAAAACAAACCCAAAACAATCGTACGGCCAACCTGATGGTAAGCGGTTACCGTAGCCTACGGACGCTTATAACTCTAGGGGTGACTCATGCGTGATCCTTTAAAAATGTATACACATGTTTCTTGAAGAACCGCACACCGTAGTCCTTTGGGAACTTAATAAGGCAAATTCACAGAAACCGTACCATACTCGAGATGAGAGCACTTATCCAGAATGGTCAATGGGACAGACTATTCTTGCGTTGTAAATAAATAAATGAAATAAATGAATTTTATTCTGCAAGTTGGCCGTAATGGCACTTTTACAAGTTAAAATTCTACCAGCGTTTCTGAAAAAGAAGACCACTGTTAAGAACAAACGCCGAAACAAACTCAACACAGTCATTTATTGCCAAAAAAAGCTTATTCCGGCCCAGCCAGTTATTTGTGGTACCTTGTTCCAGCTGTAGTGGTCCCCGGAAGGCGACAGGCGCACGTGCACGCGCCCAGTCGGCTGGAACTCCATGGACTTGCCCCAGAACTTGGTCTTGATGCGCGCCTCCTGCCAGAACGTCCAGCGCGAGGACTCGGCGTGGCACGCCGATATCGGCGGGTGGTGGGACACCTGGGGACAATTATGTTTATTTAGGAGGGGTAGGTAGAATATAATAGTTATTTGACGACCTCTGTAGCCTAGCACGAGGCCGGGAGTACAAGCAGTGTGTAGGTGGCCATATGCTGTCCGCTCACCTGCTCCGCCAGGAACCGGAAGCCCCTGTCCTCGCGCACGCACTCGTAGGTCTCGGCCAGCAGCGGGTTGAAGGGCTTGGAGGCGGCGCGGTGCGCGGACGCGGCGTACGCGCTGACGGCGAACGCGGCCACGAGCGCCGCGCGCTCCAGCGGACTGCTGCACGAGGCCGCCGAGTCCAGCAGGGACGAGTATTCCAGCTCTTCGCACAAACGCTGTCACAAACAAAAAATATCATGTCAATTTGCCGCTTCATAAAATGAACCCTTGGGAGTAAAATAAAAATAAGGGGATCCCGTTTAGGTTAAGTAACTAAGTAGTTTAGTACATAAATATGGTGCTACACCTTAGTAGGGTCGACGTTTGTATCTGTACTGATTAGATTTTAAGAACATCCTGTGAATACCATGGTTCCAACGAATAAATGAATATGATTAGGTTCGTTAAATTTTGGTGCCGTGACCAGGATTATTATCAGTTAGATTATGGGTCTTCGTACTTACTTATAAGTTGCGCTACGTCGTCAAAATGGCCACAACATCGTACACCGGACTAACCTGCAGCATATTCAACGGCTCATTGATGGTGACCGGCATAGAGATCTGGCTGAGGTCCTTCCCGATGTTCTTGTACAGCAGGTTCCACAGACTGGGCGAGGCCGGCGTGGGCCGCGGGCACGGCAGGCGCGCGCGCCGCGAACAGGTCTCCGGCAGGTCGCGCCCGTTCTGGAGGGTGGTCCGTTCTGCTGGGATCACGGCTGATGCTGGGGAAATAGATGATTATGTTCATTTTTAACCCCCGACGCAAGAGAGGGGTGTTATAAGTTTGACGTGTCTGTGTATCTGTCTGGTATTGTAGCTCCCAAACGGATGGACCGATTTGAATGCGGTTTTTTGTGTCATAGATAGTTTTATCCCGAGTGTTCTTAGCCATGTTTCATGAAAATCTGTTGAGCCGTTTTCGAGATATTGGACTTTGAAATTAAAATGTCGGGGGGTTTTCAACTTTTCTAAGTTGTTCATATTCTTCTTATTCATTCACTCAGCCGGTTCCTCGATACTGAGGATCGATCGATACCGCTATGTCACTATCGGGGAGTGCAGATGCTTGTAATTGCTTATAATAAACAATGACGTGTTGTTTAAGGAGCATATTTATATACGAGCCGACCCAAGAGTAGACTTTATCTGGAATATAATTTATTCTGGCATATTCGAATGGATCAATATTATAATAAACTACTTTCTTTTTTCATCTTTCTGATGTGAAAGTAGGTTTGTCATGAATTTATTAGTCCCTATCTAATTTAATGAAGTCACCTGATCATTAAAAAACTTTGCAGTATTCATATCAGGGGATATGTAAACGCAAAATATCAAATTCAAGAGTTTTATTCCACGGCAAGGGGGTGAGAGAAACTTAAATTTAATTGGGAACTCATAAAACAGACAAATATCAATATAGTCGATACAACAAGAGTTTACAGTACATTGAATAGACACACGCACGAAGATTTAGTTGTTAGAAACAATACAGTTATTTTTCAAGATTGCTTAAAGTTTGATGAGCAAGCACACTTAGGAGCAAAGAAATTGAGCCACCCTCACAATTTTCATACTTTTGCGATTTCCGGAAAAGGGGCCATGAACTTTTTAATAGCATCTACAAGATAATTTTATCCTCTATAATTTCGTACTTTTATCAGGAAAATCAGGTAACTATTGTTTACACTTAGTTTAGACCTTGAAAAATACCGCCCTCAATACGCCCGCGCCTCCCTTACTTTAGAGCCAGTCGAAATGTATGGATTATAGAAAAGTTTTCTGGAAAATAATTTTTCAACGTTTAATATCGTATATTCTCTCCTCTGTCTAACCAACGAGTTTGGAAAAAATCTTGAGGGAGGAGGGCGGGCCAGAGTGGGCGGACATCCCTCAAGATTTTTTCAATTACAGTTTTCAACTGATATAACGCTGACCAGTCAGACTTCATGAAAAAGTGAAGACTCCATTCACGCGGATCATGTCCTTAACTTTGGGCCTAACTCAAGAAAAACGCGACCTAACACAAAAATTCAGCAAAATCGCAATAGTTTAGGGAGAATACAAGCTACAACACAAACAAGCGGACTCACTCGCACCATCAGAGTTGTCGGAACTGGCTGAGCCCTCCTCGCTACTCAACGAACCGGCCTCGGAAGACGAGTCTCCGTCTAGTTCTATCACGCCCGCCTGAAAACATAATTCTGGTTACGTGATAATCTTAACGCTACAATTTCAAGGTCACCGGCTAATATTTAGAAGAAAGAATAAATTAAAGGAAATTTCGATAGCCGATACCGCGTAATACAAAATTAATGAAGAAAGAATTAGTTATTTACGATACAAGTGCCGAAAATAGGAAATTCGCAACGAGTGGTTATAAATTAAAACACGACCGAAGGGAGTGTTTTAAATCGACACGAGTTGCGAGTTACCTATTCGCACGTGTATCGTACAACGTTTCACTGTACATATGGTTCTTTAAAGTTTCGACATATGCACGGAAAGTGCTCTTTCCGCACTAGTGCGGGAAAGTAGCGCCATATGTACTGTAAAAAAATTAACAAGATTATTTGTGTGACAAAGGAACGAATTCAGCATTTGATATTTCAAGGAATTTAATTTTTTTTTGACAGCTGCTTGCTGTCTCCCTCTTCACATATCTAAACACACGACACAAATGTATAAAGAAAACATTTATCAACACTTCTACACTAATATTATAAACAGGAAAGATTTGATTGTTTGTTTGTATTGAATAGGCTCCGAAACTACTGGACCGATTTAAAAAAATCTTTTACCATTAGAAGCCGACATTATCCCTGATGAACATAGGCTACTTTTTACCGCGGGAAAAATGCTTCATTCCTACGGGAAAACGGGTAATCCGTGCAAAGCCGGGCCGGGCAGCTAGTGTTATAGAATTTGGTCGTTACAATATGACTTCTTGACCTGAGACGATGATTTTGTTTCATTCACTCAAATATAGCTTTTTTTAGGGTTCCGTGTATCAAAAGGCGCCGCACAAATGAGTCTGTTCTCGACGAGCTCGGCATCAAAACGAGGCTCTCCACCATCTGTACCCAACGTGTCCTTAGCTTCTTTGGCCATCTGGTCAGGTCCGAACCGCAAAGCTTGGGAAAGCTAATCATCACCGGCCGCATGGCAGGAAAAAAGAGCAGAGGACGGATGCCTATGCGTTGGGCGGACACGGTAACATCTGAGCCACACTCCAGGCTAGCATGCATCAAGCCCAGGACCGAGCAGCTTGGAGAGTGATGGTGAAGAGCGCCCACAGCCGTCACGTCTCTCAGCCATGAGGATACGACAAGGAAGAGAAGAGCATCAAAAGGAATCCTTGTTAATACACTTTTTCTCGAGAGCCCAGTAGTAAAGTAATATCAAATACCGTCTGCCGTCTAATATAACGAACGCGTCCAAAAGATCCGCCGATTATGCTATGCCGCATATTTTGAAACTCCAAAAATATTTAACAATTTGATGGCAACTCAACCGCTGGATGCGGGTGGCGCGGGACCGGTTACTTTGGCACTCTTTGGGGGAGGCCTATGTCCAGCAGTGGACGTCTTTCGGCTGATATAATGATGATGATGATGGCAACTCACCGTTTTCGGAAGTATTCGTTTACTTGTAATAAGGGCTTGTTTCTTGCCAAACATTCAAAATTCAAAAGTGGGTTCGTGTTCTCTACTTTTGGTCATGTTAAGTGACGGCCACGAGTAACCGCGTCTTGTGGCGTCCAAGCTTCCGATCTAACTCTCCTTAAGGGGCTCCCATACGCCAATGACCTTCGATCTGAATCCCTTGGTTTTCTAATGTTTTTTGTAGCTTATTATATTAACAAAAACGGCTTTAAGCTATGTAGTATCCCATATTTACTTCAAAGTTCATTGTTTTCGAGATATTTGGCATCAAAGTTGAACAATTTTAGACCAAAAAACCGGTTTTCAGGCCATAACTTTTGTGTTAATGAGTTTAAAATGAAAACCCTAGACACGTTTTTAGAGAAGTCATAGACGAACCCAATTATGTAGATTTCGTATATGTTAGATCTTTTACGTCAATGGAGATACGAAATAAGTGTTTTTTTAGACAATGTTTAAAAAAATCATACAAAATTAAGTCTTCATTTCTTTCAAAATCCGGTAGACAGAAATGGAGATAAAAGATTGAAGAACCGATAGCCGTTTGACTTATAATTCTATCTGTAGTGCAAAAGTAGGAGAAGCGATTCAAAACTCGTCAAAAATCGATAAAAACCTCGGGTAGCTTAATCAGTTTATTCTAATTTAATGACTCACCTCATCGGTGGCTATGATCTCAGCCGGCTTCAGGTCGTTTTCATGCTCCTCAGCGTCGAAGAACTCGGACGCCGACACGCACGAGGAGCTATAGCTGAGGGACTGCGGGAACACGCGCGGCGCCTGCTGGAGGGTGGACTGCTATTACATTACATATCGTTCACAGGAGTGCTTGATGCGACACTATCTCTGTCGCTCTTTAACCCACAATTGACAGACAGACATAGAGAGAGAGAGGGATACTACTAAATTTGTCAAAACAATTGCTAGAACGCAAGAATTCGCTTCGACCTGACGCGAAATGTTCAAATTGGAGGCTGGACTTCAAATACGTAGAATATTCGTTCATTAACATATACTACTTAATTTGAGGGTCCCCGTGTGGTGTCGGGTTACAATAGCACCACCCCCTTTCCTCCTGTGGGTGTCGTAAGAGTCGACTAAGGGAACAGGGTTGAAGTGTGTTGTGGGCGATGGGCTAGCAACCTGTCACTGCGATATCACCTTTTGTCGATCTTTTATACCCACATTTATGCTAAAAGTGGTACTGGAACGCAAGTTTCATGTGCTCTGTCTACCCCTTTAGGGATAAAGGCGTGAATGTATGTATGTATGCATGTGTAATTTGAGGGTCTCGGGCAGGCCATCCGCTAGATAGATAGAGCACGCAAATCACTGCACCCTTGCAACATCTTCACGAGGCCATAAATAAAGAGCCTATGGATTTATCACAAGTGTCATTACACATTACGCGGACTCTGTATAGACTTTTGCCGACCTTTCCTATCGGCGCGTCGACCTATTAAATTAAATCTATTACGCGCTATTCGGTCGGATGCTCTCGCTCGCGCTCGCGGCTCTGGCAATGTTATTTCGAGTGATGTTTGTAGTGATGCGTAATGTGACATCACGCGTTCGAAAAATATCTCGTTTGTGATATTACGCGCATTACACACATGTCTGCTATGGAGAAGTCTGGTCATCAAGAACGACTGATGATAATAATACTCTAGCTAGTGGTTCGTTTTAAACTGAACTCGCTATGTATTTGTGTATATTATTACACCCTATATCTCGGCGAGAAGTGAAATGTCAATAATGGCGGCTAATATCTAAATGTAGTTAACTGTCGAAACAGCCAGTATATGAGGCCGGCCCAAAGACTTGCGATGTTTGAAAGGTTGTCTGTATAATTGGACAACTCGACTGTACATGGATGTAGATTGTGTGTTACTTACTTGGTCCGAGTTGTTGCCAACAGACGAGATCTCGGCGAGGTCCGAAGCGTCGTGGATGCGCGAGAGCCGTGTGCGAAGTTCTGCGTTTAATACTTAACCCGTCATTATTTTATACCATATGTAAGCGCATCTCAGGTCATAAAAATCGCAACTAGTTTCTTTCTTTTGCGCTTAATGAGCTATTCCACCAGCCTTTCTTGAATATGAGTATTTCTTTTGCGCTTAATGAGCTATTCCACCAGCCTTTCTTGAATATGAGTATAAGTATAAGTGCTATACGACTTGCATTTCATATACTTTCGCGGTGATGAGGTAAAATAAATGAGTTTCGCTCAGCAGCACAGCCTCACAATGCTCAACATTACAAATAGAAATAATTTCTTATCTGAAACTGAGTAATTATAAAGTTGATAGTGGTTCCATAGTTCGTCACAATCAGCTATTATATGGCGTAATTTATTTAAAGATTCTACATGCATGTCATTGTACTTTGAACCACTCGATTCGCTTAGGATTTAATCTCAGTCCTCCGTTAGCTCTTCTTTCAATACGAGCACTAGCGACAAACAACAACATTGCAGCATTGCATAACAAATGGTTATTATTTTTGAATTATTTGGCTTGTATGAGACTGGCATTAAACAAATGAACGAGCGAGCATCGATCAAAATGGACTCGCGAATAACCATTGGAGCTGATGCCTCATTGATCTTTGTAATTTGAACAGCGCTCACCAGAATTCTGCTGCAGCGCAGAGCTGAGGTTGGTCCGCAATGCTGCCACCACACCGCCCGTTGGAGGTACCTCGGCAGACTCCATGGCTGCGCGGAGCCGACCCCGCTCTACCACCTGACGATTGAAACAGCATTGTGACGCCGTATTGGCAACAGCCGTGAGACGGTGCGACCGGCCAGTTGGCCTGTCAAATGGTCAGCTGTTATCGGTCAAACCCCTCTGTGTTTCGTCATTATCATCATCATATCAGCCGAAAGACATCCACTGCTGGTAGTGACGGGTCCTGTGCCACCCGCACCCAGCGAACTCCCGCGACCTTTACCAGGCTGTGTTTAGACTTGATAAATTTCCCTTACTTGTCACTCTTGAAAATGAAAATGATTTATTTGTACAACATAGGTAAGTAAGTACATAAGGATCTTAAAATTATAGTTTCTAGAACCACTATACTGGGCCGTTAGGCATACAAATTTTAGCAGTAATTAATGGAATGGTTCTATTCCATTAATTGTAGTGTAACAAATACTCATTTGTCCTGTAGTACGCTTTTTTTACAAGATGATCAAATAATTTTCGTTGTACCTTATTGTAAATTTTTGGAGCCATTCCAAGTATGCTTTTCCGATATAGAGCAGTTTTTGATAATGTTCCATTAATTCTATACTTACGGCTCTTGTCAGTGTACTGTCATTATTATAATACATTTGCGCAGTAGTATTATTTTGCGCGGAAGAGAACTGACGACGGACTCCCACGCATCCCACGACCACCAGAAAACACTGATTGTAATATTTGTAATGTAGACGCGCAGTATGGTATTTCTATGGACGCAGTAAAGAATTAAGGAATGTACAGTATATAGACACAGACAGCTTAGTTTGTATGTTTAGGTCTTTCTAGGTCTAGGCGCTATAGAGAATTCTCCCCGAAACCGAGGAAACCCCGTAATCATTTGTTTTTGACCACTCGGGACTGAAATTGTTAAGTTCCATTATTTCACTTACCAAAGTGGAGACGACAGTCTTCAGATTCGCCACCAGATCCTTCGCCAGTATCGTGAAGTCTTCTCTCAACTGGTGGTCGGGCGTGAGGCTGGTGAGGGATGTGGGGCCTCCAGGACCCACGCCTAGGGCTTCCGCGCCGGGCAGGGACTGGGGCCGCGCCGCCGCGCAAGCTAGAAGAGGGTTGAAGTTTGACAGTTGGTTCATGGATGATTTGGGTATAAATGGGGTTGAAAACTGTTGTGAATCGGCTTCAATTGGTGAACTATGGTTTCTTTTTTTGCTTTCGTGCTATGTATCTACAGTTTTCTAAAATGTGCACTTTCCAATAATGTCCGGTTTTCAATTAACATTATGTTATGTGGCACTGTTTTTAACGCAATATATGTGCTTATTATTTCTGAACCGACTTCAAAAAGGAGGAGATTCTCTTAATTTGTTTTTATTAATCGACAAAAAGCAATGAAATAATATAAGGACAAGCCCCATGTATTGATTTCAATATTTTCTAACTCGTGTATTTACTTCCGAAAACCACTAATTTGGGGAAGTGGTACTGATTATGAAGACCACAGATGACTTATGGATTTCCTCAATAATGTAGATACGACACAGATTCAGTTGAGTTTCCGCTGAAGTAAAAACTAATAAAGTACTCGATGTTATTTTGAGATCCTTGAGGAATCGACGGAACTTCTCAATTATAATCGGCCCTCATAATATCATAGCGACTTGGGGTTTACCTGTAATATTCAACGCATTTGATTTAGGAAAGCAGCTCATTTTCAGTTTGTTCAGTGGAAGGGAAATGATAAAGTAAATACTATTTTTTTTGGAGTGTTAAGTAAAATATAAACTCTGAACCCAAAGCAGTTCAGAACTGCGCTGTCATAGAGTTCTATATAATTACATTGCTTCGTAGCCACCCTATGGAAAGCAGCCGGAGAAATCAACACAGTTGCAAGTTTGGAGTTCTTCCGTAAGAGAAGATAAGATTACGTACTATTTTATTAATCGAAGCATCTTACAATAAGGTACTACTTACATATTTTAACTGGTCAGCAGTGTTTATTATAAATACAGCTAATTCTTTATGACGCTACGTTGTAATAAGGTAAAGTTGCTAATTTGTTCAGGAATACTTGATGCGCCAAAAACATTGATACGTCTAACTAGCGTTAAATGAAACCAGAAGTACTTTCGAGCTTTTGGCAGCAAAATTTAGACTATTCTATACTTTTATACATAAATACAAATGTAGCCGCGTCCTTGCTTACTAAAGTACGTAACGCAGAGGAACTAATTGCTAAATTCAGTGGACTTGGACATGACACATTGTCAGGCTGAATGACGGTAGGTGGATCAAAACGTTAATAGATTGGGGGCCACTTATGAGCAAGAGGCGTCGGTCGTCCACCGATGGATCGACGACATTAGACTCAGGCAGGACGACATAGGTAACTCCTGGATCAGACTAGCACAGGACCGGGAAGAATGGCATACTTGAAGAGAGGCCTATGCTCAGTAATGGTAATGGGCGATTACATTATGTTACCAGAAATAAACTATGACAGAGATATAGTAGAGTTGGTTTTGTGTCACAATCGAACGAAACAAAACAAATGCAACTGTTTCAGTGCAAAAAATATAAATGCCATTGAAGAAGAAGGATGCCTTTTGAAATAGGCTTGGGCGGCTGGAGGTTATTGGGAGTCACGTAGTTTTTTTTGTTTATATTCTTTAAAATGCCTAAAAGTACACACTGTTCAACAGTTCAACGTGTCAATGATTTTATTCGGACGCATAAAATGTATAGTCTGATCTGAACAAAGTGCTGCCCAATTGATAATTTATTATGAAATTGCTAAAAGGAGAAAGATAAATAAATGTATAAAAAATTAAGCTTTTTATTTGGCTAGGTTACTATAGATAACTACTATGATAACTCGTAGTTTAGGCGTCGAATGAAAACATAGGCTCGGCTCACCCTAATCTAGCAAACCACAAATAATCAAAATAAAATCATGCAGGATCGAATGAAAAAAATGGTCTTAATGGTTGATGTCTATGTATAAAAATTTCGGGTAGGATTATGTCCACGACTACGATACAGTCACCAGTAATAATATCTGCCACAACAAGTCGCGTATAAATATCTGACACGAGTATTACAATGTCCGTTAAGGACGTTTCATGATACTAATGCTGGTGACTGAACATACTTATCCTAAGTTCTGTTTATCTACTATTTAAATAGGTACTTATATTTTAGACTCTTTGTAGATTTTAATCTATAGTCCCTGATTTCATAAACGTCCACTACATTATGCCGCGGCTTTTAGTCATAGTTATCTAATGTACAATATCGCTAAGTAACAACCGTGCCAATGGAAAATATTCCCTCAAAACTACAGGTGAACTATGTTCAGTAATGGTCGTAATTTTCCTATACCAAGTGATAATATCGTTATAATGAAGCCTTAGTTCCTCTTAAAATAACCAAGTTCCAGAAAAATAAAAATTTGCGGACATTTCCTGATTGCTCAACTGTAAAATTCTAAAATGACTTGCAAATACAAAAGTAAACATTATGAAATTGAACATATTAGTAAAGTGGACATTTTGGGAAAGTGCACACTAATAAGTTCACTTTCCTAAACATCTGGACAATTAGCAGAAAATCATTTTTTCTAAAAAAGATTCTACGGGAAAGTAGATTATTTACAAAAAAGTATTTATTTTGAAAGTATCCTACTTTACGTGGATTTTTGAATTTCTGGAATTTGTTACTTTCATTTATTATTTTTGTTATTTTCAAATGCCTTTTAAATCGCTTATCAATTGGCGAGGTGAGGAAAGCCGATGCAAGACATTTCATACTGTCGGCTATAAAACGCATACATTATGAAATTTCTCCCGTCACCTAGCTTAATACCTTGTGGAAAACCTATATTAAACTAAACTTCAGTGTTTGCTAACCTACACTAGTGCCGCTACAACCAGTCAAATTAAGTGTGCACCTCAACAGTATGGAACGCCATACTAGAGAGGCGTAAACGTAACTCAACCGTGTTACACTACATGTTCTAACGAATACCTTGCACGCAATGCCGGGAGGTCACCGTGTTGGCTGCAATGGAACACCGGTGACCTAGATGTCAGCAATAGTACCAATCAAGTAAACATATGTTCATGACTCAAAGGGAAGTTTGATTCAAGGCGTCTTTTTCAGGGCCTTAACAAATTTAGAGATATTTTCATTTATTTATCTGTGCTCTTAGATTAGGGTTTAACAATATGGATATAAAAGTAAAATAAAAAATATATATAAACACATTACAAAAAAAACCTAATCCTAATAATAGTATCGTCTTCAGTATCTGACCATCGACCCGACCCGGCAGCTAGCTTAAGGTGACGGTCGAGACTATTCGGCATTAGACCGTTCGCCGAAACAACATCGGGACAAGAAAGAGCTATTGGTGAGATATTCGTTTCCATTGCACCTGGCAAAACATATTGAAATTCTATTAGGATGCCAATGCCATGAACCAACTTGAGACCCTTGATGTCTTGGTTACGAAGTAAAAAGTGACTCACTGTTCTGCTCTTCGCATTCCTTTAAAAACTTGAAGATATACAAGCACACAATTTTAGCTATAGGTGTTATATAACCACCACTGTCACTTGACATGGTTAAAGTCACTATAACTCAGACAATATAAAATCTTAACACTTTCGGAAACTAAATTTCTTCACTACCGCTAATCGCTGATGCAAAACAATGAATAAAACAACGCAAGGTCTTATTAAAACAGTATCATCCAGATCTATATACCAATTTAGACTATAAAGCGGACGAATAGAGCTTAGATTATAACAATTGGTTCAGGCAAGATTAGAAGTTAATAGTGATGTGCTGTGTATATGTAAAAAAAAACTGTATCGGCAAAGAGTATTCTTTAAAAAAACGTGTAAGTAAATTTTTATTTTCCGATGATTAAATATAAAATAACTAGAACTTTACATGAAACAACATACTACTAATATTGCAGAAAAAAACTTCAAAATTCCGTAACAATTACAAAATATTTAAAGTATAATGTTGTAGGAAAATAACCAAAAATGTAAGCATCATCGAACGCAACTATGTTCATCTCTAAAATGAAACCGCTCTGAAATTGAAAAGGCGTATGTAGTGAACATATTATGTGATGTTTACTGCACAGTAATAAGATTCAAAATATCTGTCACCTGGGACTGATCAATAGATACGTTATCAGTAGACAATGGCCAAGTGTTAGATTATAATGTTCAAGGTCGCAGTGACTTCATCTTAGACTGGAAAGTCGACGTACAAAAGCCGATTTCACTGGTGTCACTTTTTATAGTATATTAGTCAGTACAGTAAGCCTTATTATCCCACTACAGTAATACTAGATGATTTCTGGTAATAATACCACTTTGCATTTGTTTTTGTTGCAGAAAATGCATTAAGGATTAGCATTACATTTATGAATGTAATGTGTATGTAAATGGAATTTCTCACAAATATTTCTTAAGCCTTATTACCGGCAAGTACCTATATTGTAGTTGTTCTAATTTAGACAAAACTATCAATATAGGTATAGCGACTATACATTTTTTTTATATATGCTTATAATTTTTATTCAGAAAAACTGTCATACTAAACCTCAAATCATAATCTGCGACGTAGGTTTCGTCAGACTTAATTATTTCTGATGCTGATTTAAACTGTATCGAGATACACCTAAGTCAAGTTTTTGTATTCTAAACATGAATATAACGCAAAACCAAAACATATATGTATGCATGTAAATGGATCGGATTATTCGTACCTTGGACAACTTTGGCTATGAAGCAAACAGATGTAGCGGGCGTATTTGGTGTGACTGTGATAAGTAATATTTTGTATGGAAGCCACAACCAAATTTTAATAGATTTACTATAAGATTTAATTCTCTCTGTCAAGGGATTGTATTTTAATGTACCTATAACTTGTTAAGAAACAAATAATTTATTATATTATTCAACTAGGGCAGTAAAACAAAGAATGTCTCAGATCACAGATTTTTTTTTTTTCTAACTTAAAAGGAGGATTCGACACCATGTAAAAACAACATTGGTAAAAAAAAAAAATTTGAATTTTTTGAATTGTAATATGCGATCTAGGTAGGGCTTAAAATTTTACGTATACCCGACCAGAAAGGGGGGATTTTCCGCCCGGGTGATTGCCACTTTATGGTCAGGTTTGACATAAATATTATTTATGGCAACCGACGATACTATCATACGACGAATGATTACGAGTATCTGAAAGTGTAGAATAACCGTGAATGCAGATTAGAAAAAAGTTTTGGCAATTTCCATACAAAATATTCTGTATAATATAGGCGTTCAAATGTACAATGGCGGAAACGTGTAAGGATCGAAAAAGGGGTGAAAATAAAAATAAAAAGGTCTTACGAACTAAAGTAGAGGCCAGAAATGTTGAAAGAAACGCTGTAAGTTAACAGAAAAGTACATTAGAGTTGAAGACATTGAGCATTTGCTTAACTGAGTACTGAGCATTTGCTACTGATATGGGTAACACAATGCTTCGAGCGATGCTCAGTTTACTATGAAATCCAAGCATTTTCAACGCTCGACATAATCCCTATAGTTATGGCGAAAATCTTCGTTGTATTTTTTTACCTAGCAAATTGACAAGAGCCAAGCCATTCAAGACATCAGCTTGACATGCCCAGAATTTGATGAGTGTACATTCAAAATAACCGCTTTCCATAATGTCCCATGACTTTACCAATTTTGCCGAGAAGCCAATTTTATATAACGAATTTCTCAATTAATTTGCTTTCCAAAAATGTCCGCTTGCCAAAAATATTACATTTCACAAATGCGGACATTTTGTAGTTTGAAATTTTCCTACCGGTCGGTAATGCCCTTAAAATACTTATGTTTCGAAAAACTGTACTTAAATGACGAATTTAACTGATTCAAGGCCAAATCTGTAATGTAATTTTTTATCATGAAATAAATAATCTAATCTAATCTAATGACTCACATATGAGTCCTGCCTCTACGAGCGATTTCCGCTACATAGCGTATATAACGTAGCGATGCGTGACCTCGAATGGGTAAATGTGTCATCATTAATTTATAGAAAGCAGTAATTCCGAACATAAACCCATTATTGTACCAGTACCAAGCATGAACACTGGCTATCAACCATGCTCGTGCCGAGAACTTACCAATTTCGTAGAATCCTTGACAAGACATATTTAAAATTGCTCAATTTACTTAAAGTCGGGGCTGAACGTAAAATTTTATTCACGAAAATAAATAACGCACACGATTCTCGTTACAAATCAAAGGACAAAAATGTAATGTTGGAAACAAAGCTAGTATCGTCAGGTACTTGTATCGGGCACTTCTTAGTTGGTTGATGGCTCTCCTTATTTAGTCAGGACAGGATTCGGGAATGGGATTGTAGGTGTTCACTTTTGTGTTCACTATGAACAAACACAAGACAATTACGTGTTAAAATATGCACTGTTCTTTGTTATAATATGTATACATAAATATTTACTAGTATATTGGGTAACTCTCTTAAATTAAGAATGTTAAGACTTGTGCAGGGGCCCATTTAACAAAGCTTCCAGTTACAATTTTACAAGTCTTTACCGCAAAGTTCAGTTTTTATTAGTCAAGCGCCTCAATGTTCCAGTAAAATTGTAACTTGTAGCTTTATGAAATAGGCACCGCCTAGGCTTAGCCCGGTTTTTTTATCACTCCTTTCCTTTGTAAAAATCGATCACTGTCAACTTGAAAACCAAGTCTTAATGATAGTGCATATTTCAACAACCAAAAAAGCATTACGAAGCATCTACTTCCACAGCTAACATTGAATTAAGGGACACTACGGACTCTTTAGATTTCAGGGCTTTTTCAGTGTATCTCAAATTAGTAATGCGTAGGGAGAATGCTTATTTGATGTTGGCTCTCACCAAGCGTATTTTGGTTTAGGTAATCAATGTCTGAAAAACCCTGGACAGACAATATATACTACGACGTATAACTTATAGTCGCACAACATAACACACATATAACGAGCATTATGCACATCTTCACATATCGTAATTAGTTGGATCCTTGACTATAAAAGCGACAGTTGACAAGTCAGTGACTCGTCTCATCGAGTTCAGAACGATCACTTTTCTAAAAATCATAAATTTCCTTACAAACTATCTTACAAAGCAACATTTCCCATTATAATTTTCATCTGCTTTCCCAGAATGTCCACTTTTCAAAAAAGTCCTTATCGAAACAAGTTCTAATTTTAATACTTTTCAAGAGGAAATGGCAGTTCATATGCTTTCCCAAAATGTTCTTATATATTTTTAAATCCTAATCCTCTTTATTAGCAATGTATTTTCCGAAATAGCGTGCGTTCTAAATCTGACCATTTTAATTGCAGTCGAGCGCAGTCACTATGCAATTTGTTTCATCAATTGCCATCTATCGCTTCTACGCTAGGTAGTATTTTTTTGAACAAAGAATATCAAGTACCAAGTCTTACCTATCGGTAGACTGGCGGCCGAGTTGGTCATCGAAGAAGTACCACCGCCTGGCGAAGGCGGCGCTGTGAGCGTAGAAAGGGCCTGTTGGGGACAATGAATAATTAAATATTTGAGGTAAAACTATGCACCACAAGCGGCTTAACATCTTTGTATTAGTCGTTTTAACATCATGTTTAAACTGCCGTACGCAGCTCCGTTACGTCAAACAGGTAAATGTGACAAGGTACCAAGGTTTTCAACTCCCTTCGGCCGCCTACGAAACCAACGCTACGTAACCAGTTACGACTGAAGAAAATTGATTTTTCGACAGTTTCGACGGAGCCCTATTTCTGGTCTGTTTGCGCTTCGCATCTGAAGCTACCTAACCAACCTGTTTGCGATCGTAACAGGTTTCCAACAAGGAAAAAGAATTCCTCGATCGCAATTAGTTACGTACAAATAATAAAAATTCTTCGATGGTAACTGGTTCCGAACGGTGGTAGGTTGCGGTTTCGTACGCGGCCGAGGGGTTCAACAACTTCTTCAAAGTTCTACTGTACCATGTGAGAGCTGGAGCAGTCGACGTGGGGCGGCGCCAGTTCCACTGAAGCACACTTGCTGTTGGACTTCTTTTTCCGCAGCCCGAACTTGCGCCGGTCCTTCTTGACGTTCGGCGAGGCGCCTTCGAGGGAGACCTGCTTTAAATTTAATAAACGTTTCCATCATTACATAGGTAATGACAGTAGCAGATCCGGGGAGTCAAGGTATCCACATGGGTTAAGCGTGGTAGCGGTGAAGAAAATCCACTAATAGCATTGGTAGCTTCGGTCATGCATCGCCTCGTATTGGTTGTTTTTTCCACGCACATGTCTGGTGCATACGTACCCTCAGGGCCGGGCTTGCTCCACCAATAAAATCTGAGTCCTTACCAAAATCAAACATCAGCAGGTTCAACCACCAACCCACTAGGATGGGCCAGCGTGTGGAGAGGGTAGTGGTGTCGGATGGCTTATGGCGCGGCGGGATGGCGATGGGATGGCCGCGGTGTCGGTTTTTCGGCCGCACATCAAAGGAGCGGGCCAGCGATGGCGGTACGCATCTACATGTGGCCCATTCCACAGTGCGCGGTCGACCGCGGTTGAGTGTGGACGTTCGTGCTGTGTATTTTTTTAAATCGAAAACGACCTGTACGTGGCCGCAACACGAAACAATAAAAGTTTTTGGAATTATATGGTACGTGGCGTACAGGTAAATTGCCGCAGCGGCTAACGCTTCGACGTCCATCTCGCAAAACGATTCGATCACAACTGAATGTCGCCATCGTGTAGTGGCGTTCAGCCATCGCATGGCCATAGCGCTGGGCCATAGGATGGGCCATCATGTAGAGCAGCCATAAGAGTACACATTGAGCCACTAGTGGCCGCCACATGTTGCGGACGAGTTCTTTCATACATCTTGTTAGCATTGGCGCTCACCGAGCGTTTGAGTGGCCGCTTACGAGCTACAACGGCTAACTAACGGCCGTTTTGTGCGGCTTCCAAACCATAACTAGATAATATCCCTTTCGGGCCAAAGCAAATAGTTTTTGCGTAAATGAATATCGTCTGACCTACCCCTGATGAGAATACTAAATCCTACAGAAAAAAATAAATAATACTAACAGACGGTACGAATTTTCACATTTTCCAACAAATCTTGCGTTTTCTCTACAGCACACCAACTTTCCACACCTTCCACTCAAAAACAGGACGCAAGGATTTCTTGAAAGTTTTTCGTTTGGATACAGCTACGCTATTCTTTTGACTATAATTCGGGGATCTGGGTGCTGGAAGTGAAATGCGACAGTATAATGTTTCGTTTACATATTTATATACATAATTAAACCGATGTCCGAAAAAAAAAAAAAACCGATATGCATAAATTTATGTTGGGGACGACTTGATTCACACACACTTGTTTTAGTCACATTGTGTCGTAGCGCATCTGGCGCAAATAGTCCAGTCAATGAACTGACAACTCGTATGGAAAAAAAGTCAAATTTGGAAATAATATATAATACCTCATTTTTAATGTGTAACGGATATATTATCAATTAAATAGTTATCCAGCGATAAAATCCGACAAAATTTCAGACATCAAAAAAACGATAAACTAACTAGCTTCTGAAAAGTCAGAAAAAATATTAATAAATATTTTTGTCTTTATTTTGGTTCGTTTACATTTGCTCTATAATATTCAAGATAAATCGTACAAAAAAAGACAATGCATGCTTCATTTAAATCTACATAATTACTTCCGGGTGGAAAGTTCGTCGGATTCTTTTAATCATCTTAGAATAACATTTTAAAATGAAATCAACAAAAAAAACGCTATTATAAATTAATGTTTTTCAAAAGTTCAGCAACCGGTGGAGCAGTTAAGTTTTATCTAACACTTGAATCCAAAACTAGCCATAAACAACAACCTAGAACTAAAATTGGTAATTGTGGCTGGTGGTCATTGGTTAACCTTTGGAATATTTTGACACTGACAGTGCTGAAAGATTTTTTTTTTTTGTTTCCGTGTCAGAGTCAATTTTCGATAGCACTGATCAGTGCTAAGTCATACGAAGGGTTAAGGGTCGCCTGGACGCTCGACTGTCCATACAAAACGTACCTAGTTTGGTTCTCATTTTAAAACGACATGCTAGAATAACATAAAACTTTGTATACACAATGGGGCCCGCTATATTTAGGTCGGAAACGACTTTCTGTTGCTACTAATTAAAATAAAAAAAAATTAGAGAATAGAACGTTTTTCATACAAAAAATCCTAATCGCTTCATTTGTTTGTATTCTACAACTGTACTCACATCTGTGTCGTGATGTAGCTGATGCTGGAGTTCCAGCATGGCGTCCAGCAAGCGCTGGAGCTGCTGGACGGACAGCTGCGCCTGGCCCAGCTCTCGGGACGCGCTCTCCAGTGGACCGCCGGATTCTGGGACAAACAGCATGAATAAGGCTTTTTGCCGATTCATCATCATGATACATATTCGCCCATTGCGCGTACGCACATAAAATATAGCAAGCAGTAAAATAATAATTAATAACACCACGACTTGCTCTGAAGATATGTGGCGTCGTGCCTCCTTGGTGGTGATTAAGGTCCTCAAAGCTTTCGAGGAGGTGCTGAGTTGAAGAGGGTCACCTAGTTTAATCTCTCACTGAGCATTTTTTCAAAAAAATTGTGCAATTTTCTAGGAGTTTTATGTTATTTCCACTAAGAATCACGAGATCTTTCAATCCTAATAAGAAAAAAATAATCTCAATTGTTTTTCCTAGTTTGTTACTGTTTTTCATATATTTTATACGGCGGTAACACAATAGGAAAGTTCAAAAATGTTTGGAAGTTTTGGGACATTTTTTTTTTCTCCTATTGGTATGGAAATAGATCATGATTCTGAGTAGACATAACACAAAAGTTGCAGAAAATCTCATAAAAAAATTAGTGGTCATTTTTTCAAGGAACGCTCAACTGTCAGTACTCAACGAATTTTATTCTAAAATCAATAAAGGGTCGGCATCGGCACCGCCCTTTCCACCAGCATTTTGGATCGAATACTGTAACAACATGAAATCAATAAAATAATTGAATTGAATTGAATATTTTTGGGCGTTGTGTTCTGTGAAATTATTATTTGAAAATCTCGGAGACATTTCGTAAGTATAACCCAATACAAATAAGAAATGTGCGATTAAGAGTGACGCACAACAACCATGCAATATCTACGTTTGCATGAAAGTTTAATATTATTTGATCACAATATCTGTGCACTTCACTGTGACACCACATCCGTGCTCCGAGAAGCGGCAGCGGTATGAAGCGCGCATAGCGAGCGCGGGGAGGTAAAGGGGAAGCGGGAGGGGCGTCGCATTTCATGGAGGTGTATAGACATTGTGACCAGGTGGTACATAGGTTTAATTATCAACTAAGGATTTATGTTATGTCTAGTAATAGTAGCACGTTTATAAGCTAGCACTAAGCGTAGCACTTTTGCAAAAAATAAACTTTCTCTAATAATGTACTTTCTCAACAACTCTTCTGGGTAGCTTATATTCCTGCATTGTGTCGCTGCATTTACAGGAGAACCAGTTTTAAACAAAAACTGTTTAACTGGACGTGTCAAAAGTAATCTTGAGTGTACATTTTGGGAAAGCAGACATTTTGAAAAGGTTTTACGCTCTTCTGAAACAAGCATTCACCCGCACATTGTTATAGATATATCGCTTTCAACCTGAAATTTGTAAATGTAAGGATAAGCGTGGCAGTACATAAGGCCGCGTTTATGGACAGGCGAGCGTGCTTTGAAGCAGGCCACGTTGGAAATCGCCGAAATACAAACTTTATGGCGTAGCCTAGGGAATGCGCAATAGGCATTGTATCCATAAACAAGGCCTGTATGTGTGTGATAAGCGTGTCTATAAGAACACATCACATTTACAAATGCAAGGCAGAATTCACCCAAAAATTGTTATTTTAGAGGTTTTAGCAGAAGGCAGAAGCGGACATTACATTTGATCCCTTGACTAGTAGTTTATGTTCGTAATCGGCTGTCATTTTAGTTCCAAAGCAAAATTTACAATTCGCAAAATGACAATAGGTTTCTTTCTATCACTTTGCGTAAAACGCAGAGTGCCCAAATGCAACAGCAACATCTGCAAGGGCCATAGAACTAAATGGCTCGATCAACAACTAACAACTATTTCTTGTTGTCTTCTGTTCCGTTAGTCAGGAGACAACATGACTGAGTTTCTTAGATATTTTATACAACTTTAACGTGTTTAGAAGGGCTTAAAAATTACAACCAAATAGAAGAAAAGACAGAGAAGACGTAAACTTGACCACTAGAGACGATTTTTTATTTTTATTAGATTGTTTTTTTACGCACTCCAATAATCTGACAAAGAACCAACATTTCTCAGGTACTAAGTCAGTTTTCTTTGGAAATGTTGCGTATCTTAAAACTCTGCGTTTTCACATTGCAACCATAACACCCTTTGCGATAGTAGCTGCGTAGGTATCTATGAGGGCTGCTCTCCATAATGGATCGAATCTGATTTTACAATCTTTAAACGATATTAAATCATGTACACAGTTTTAATTTCGTTTAAAGATTATAAATCCGTTCCGATCCGATGCGATGCGTGCGGTTTGGTGGGTATTATCCTTAAATGTACGAATTGCTGATTTTGCTTTGAAACAGCCCACCAAACGGCCACATTGACCTTGACCTCCGAACACTAGCCCAGGGCTCACTTACCTACGATCCAGCCGGCCAGGCGGCCTCCAGGGGTGCCCGACACGAAGCCAGCCTGCGGCCCGCGCATCGGGCCTGCGTTGGGGCTTATCAGCCCTACGGAAAAACATACTAGGTGGAGTGGCATGGATTGATTTTTATTTAGTTATTATATTTCTATTGTTAGTACCGAGAAAAGCGAGGTCAAACTTAAAATATGCATATGTTTATGCTTATTTTTTTTTAAAGGGACACGCATCCAATATATCTGATGGCAACTTTACTTACATCTATAATTAAGAATGAATAAAGTTTTCGATAAGTAAATTTTGTCGTTGTCAATTGTGCATTTGAATTGAATTTTTAAAACGGTACTGTGTATTAATGGCCAATTAAGTTACTCAATCCATAACACTCCTAAAGGAGCGGTGCAGGAGGGAAAGAGATAGCTGGAGAGTTAGCTTAAAACTACAAAAAAAGAAAACAGAAATCCTACATTATGGTGAAAATGCAGAATCGTCTATTTTCACTAAATTATTTGCAACGTGAAGTTAAAAAGCTGATTTTACTAAAAATTACGCATTGTGACCAAAAAATTAAGCATTTTACGCACAATAATCAAATTTCAAATTACATCAGCTTGTAACTAAACGCAGCGATAACGAAACATCCTAAGGTCAAATATATCTATGAAGGGAGGGACAAAAATATGCAAACTCGACTTTTATGTCCAGGGCATAAGGCTGGATTTAGTTTCGCGCTGACCCTCGACGCTGACAGGCGATTTTTTATAATGTTCAGGGAGCGTATTAGAATAACGCCGACAGCTGAGCGCTGACACCCCTCGTGGCCTCAATACAATAGTTGCAAAATACCACATTGGGTTAAATAACACATTCTCAAAATATCGCATTCCCAAAATACCACATTTCCTTAACACCGGTTTCTTTTAAAACCAGATTTTCGAAAGCCCATAAGTACTCTTAATTCATCATGTTACCATTAACATCACAATTTTAATATCACATCTTTTGAAAACAGCAGATTCCCTAAACACCAGATAATCGGAAAACCATATTTTTCACAATACAATATTCTCGAAATAACGTAATCTCACATTACCATGATCACATTATACTTGATTTCTCAAACAACTCATTATGAATACACCAAAATTTTAAACCCCAAGTTTTCAAGACACCAGTTTCGCAAAATATTACATGTACGGTCAGACAGAAGCAAGCAAAAAGTTTTATCCATAACGCCTCGTCTCGTCTCACCCCTTCGGTGGAAAATCAGCTTAAGATGGTCATACTGAACAACTTTTCCCATGGGACAGTCGCCATCAGATATATCGGAGCGGCCAAGGTGCTCACAAATATCTGAACACGTCTCTAATGCCTCAACAATAGGGACGTGTTCAGATATTTGTGAGCACTGGCCGCTCCGATATATCTGATGGCGACTGGACCAACGACCAAAAAAAATACTGCTGCTGTGCATTAATTGAGAGTTAATGTATGGAACAGCTGTTTTTTTTTGCGATTTCGTGGTTGGTCCCACACGGGAACAGTTGTTTAGTAGCTATGATTCTTATTCGCTTTTGGCCATTCCGGATCAGGACCACAAAATCACCCAGTATACTTAGGTATATTACTCACAACTGGTTTTATTGCCTGACCTTACTTTTATACATTTTAAATCCAATAAATTATAACTATGGTATTTTTGGAACCTAGCTATACGGGAATTATCGTATTATCGTAATTGACAAGGCGTCATTAAGAGCGAAAGTTGAATGCAATCAAATGTTTGTGTGATGGATGAAATGGTTAGGTTTGTTACCGATACATTGCGTGCCGAATTAATTTGTATGAAAAAAAAAGGTTTTTTTTTTTAATATACTCGTAGTTATGAATTTATGTTCATTAGGGATCATACATTCTGCTCTTAAAATATATGTTCTTATGAAAGTCACACGTTGTATATTAAACACACCATGTATCGGGAATACGGTAAACAGGCAATCTGGTATTAAAGCTATCTGCTACATTGATTAAATGGTGTATGAAGTATTAGTTTTTATTGAATATCTGATATTTTCAGAATTCGATGTCTAGGGAATGTAATATTAACGAAAACATGATCTACTGAGAATATGGTATTTTGAGAATCTGGTCTTAAAGGGAAACCGGTACAAAGAAAATGTGGTATTTTGGGAATGCGATATTTATAGATTCTGGTATATCGGAAGTCTTGTATTTTGCAATTATTGTCATAAGGCCGCGAGGGGCTGACACATACGCGGATCAGTGTGACAGTAAAACTAACCTAAGAGTGTTCACATTTTTTTGTCGTTGAATATCGGACATCATTAATGACTGACTAGATACGCCTATTTGGGGGTAGCATGCCTAACTAAAGGGAAATGGTCTCTCTGTCAAAATGTATACATATATTAACTAGTATCAACTAGAGCTAAGGAAAGCTTATTTTTACCCAAATGATAGTAGTAGGATACTAATAAAAACTACAATAAGTATTTCTAATGTTTCAAACTCAACTAAGAAAACTAAGAAGACGAACTATTTCTACTAATCATCTCATCAACGTACTAATTTTATTTTAACGTTTCACCAACAAACTACCGACAGCTTAACTGAGACGGTCCGGGGGTAACTGAGACATCGAAGGTACCCCTCGCGCAACTGTCCCGTTAGAGGTGCAGTCTCAGTTAAACCGTAGGCCTGCTTAAAGTGCAATACCTGCTTTTATTCTGACACTTACGTACCTGCTTATCTTTTACCATTTTATTTTAACAATTGAGAACAATCTACCAGCAAATTATAAAACTTTAGTTCTATTAAATTCACATCAAAGAAACTACTCCAATTTATATTTCGAGAAGAAAGAACTACAATTTTATCGACTGCAATATACTTTTAAACTAATCAAAATCACTATTTAACTACTTAGACTCCAAAATTAAAAAAAAACTAACCCGAGCAATAGGAAGGGTCACTAGAACACCTATATAACGTCTTCAAATCGTCGCTCATGTCACTCCTAGCATTAAACACACTGGAGTCAGTCATCGACTCCGACCGCGCCAATTTAGACTTCGTCCGCATAAACAACTCATGCACCTCGTCCCTATTCTGCGACCGATTTGACACCGTAAGAGGAGGGGAGAAGCTTGAAATTTCCGCAGCAATCACTGAAGAATTCGGCGGAGCGGCTAAATCAGGAATCTTCGCTTTAATCGGATGTGCTACTCTTATGCTTTGAGGTAGATGCTGGTATTTCTTCAGCATGCATTTTATTGCAGCTGTATCTACGTATTCCTTTGTCAGTTTTTTAAACCATTCGCCTTTTGCATCCGTTACCATCTGTCGTTTCTTAACTTCACGAGATGAATAGATTTTTGGGTCATCCATAGCTTTCGATGTATGCGTATCAAGTTCTATTGAAAGAGTTTGAACGCTCATATTAGCTAAGACTTGGTCAAATATTATGGCACTGAGAGCTTTATCTATGCCGTTTTGCATTTTAGGACATATGAAGCTAGTATTGATGGCAATTTCAACAGGTTTTTTGCTGAGATTTTGACCAATTTCAGGAAATATAGAAGAATAGCTCCTCGCCTCACCGTCCAATGGCTTTCGATTGTTATTTATCCCATAAATGTTCCCAAAAAGACTGACTCCCGAGAAACATTTCCCCGCATTTTCTCGCGTTGTCTTCAATTTCAAATACAAGTTGTTGATTTCCTTGTGAATGCTTGGTATATCCTTGGACAGTAAAACCAATTTTTTCAAAACGCGGAAGAAGAAATCCAGGCCTACAATTTCGGATGGCGTATTTTTGAGGGTCCAAGTTGGGGCCGAAAAATAGCCGGGTATAAAATCTTTTGATATATTTTTCTTGTCCGAAACTGGCACGTCTTTGTGGATAGATGAAAGGATGTAGCATGGGGTGCTGTCTTGATTTTTTCTAAAGCATCTATTTCTATTCAAAGATCTATTGTAGGACTCATCACCAATGTTTGCTTTTGAAATTGGTTTACGGGAAGCAAAATGCTTTTCTAAGTTTACTTCCTCATATTCTGTTTTTTGAGTTTCGCCACAGAAAGGATTCTTCGTTTTCATGCGCAGTTGGTATATTGGGTGGATATTATTTGAGACACTATTAACAGCATTTGCTGCCTCCATCGTTGTAGGGCCGTCGCTGTTAAATTTCAAACTTAAACGTTTGAGTTTCGATTCATTAGAATTAGATTTATCTTTCAAATCGATTGTTAAGTACGTTGCCCCTATTACAGTAGTGTCTTTCGACATCAAGACGTTCTCAACGTCATATTTCGAAAGGTCGATTACTATCGTATTGTCTTCTAGGATTTTAGAAACAAGGGTCTCTAGTGTTTTACTCGATTTCACTCCTTCGGATAATCTCGTTTTCACTCGTGTATTGTCACTAACAGGATTATTATCAGTAACATCATTTTCGTGAATAAGTGCGTCAACTTTGTTAGTGAACAAACCAATCATATTCTCAAGCACATCCTTCAAGTTCAATCGACCTTCTGTAGGATTATTTTCAAAATTAACTCTAAATGATGACTTTCTATTATTGACAGAGACACATTTAGATATTTTCTTTCGCACACATTCAGTGTGTATATCACAAATGGGATCACTGTTAGATTCACTTGAATTAGCACTAGACTCAGAGCTAGAGATTGATTTGCTGCCATCACCTAGTACACCTAGATACGCATTAAGAAAATCTTTTGCTACAGCTTTCGTCAGAGATGTCTCGCTCATAAGATGTTTGATATACTCTTGCAATTTAGGTAGCTCCGATGAATCTGTTCCGTTATCTTCAACATTTTCTTCAACACATTTCGTTGACGATGTATCGAGATTATCAATCAGTGTCTTTGTTATTTTGATGTCAGTTTCTAAACTGCTACCTCGCCCGATCGAAGAAAAGTAAATGTTACTCTTTATAAATTTGTCTACACGTTGCGTGTCTTGTGTACTACGGGATTCTTGTGATTCACTGCGACTATTACTGTTAGTGCAACATGTTTCTTTATCTGTAGTGAAATAAGTATTCGATGGTTTAGCGATAGATATATCTCGTTGAATGCTGCTTTTGAATTTACCTTCAGTATTTTTCATGAAATATTGTAGTAGTGATTTGAACAAGAATTTGATGGGGTGTTTTTTGCTTTCAGTGACTTTGAGATCATACAGTTCTTTAACTACTTGGTTGACATAAACACTAGAACTGCTTGCTTTTATGTTGTTGTCATTGGGACTTTCAAATAAATTGAATATTAGTTTTTCACTCATCTTGTCATATTCTGACAGAGTAATAGCATCTTGTGTGGACTTATCAGCTTGACAGTTTGCTGTCAAATCGCAATATATGCACGCGTCTTCTAAATTACGGGTTCCAACATTAAGTCTGTATTTACAAAGTACCATTTGCCGCAGTAATGGTTTAGTTAAACGCGGTTCTTCGTTTACGTTCCTATATTTGACCAAGTTGGTGCATTTTCTACTTCTTTTCATTGCCCACTCCTCTCTACGCCTTCTCGACCTGTGTCTATGTCTTCGAGAAAAGCAGAATACAGTGTGGTCTTTACTGTCAAGCCATACGGTTGAATTTCCATTGACATCGTTACTTGAATTTTCAGGCATTCGTTCTTCTTTAAGATAAGATTTTTGCGGACTAGTCAAGGTTGCTATAATTTGATTATTTAAGATTGATTCGTAGATTGAATTTGATTTCAAACTATAACTTTGAAGCGTGTTCAAATCGGTACTATGCATTTGTTGTTCATCAAACAAAGGCACATCAGGTAACGCTTTATAACTATCATGATAGTTGCCCTGTCTCTTTTCCATGCAATGCGTAGAACAGAGACTTCCGTATTTATGTGGTTCTTGGACTGCTAAAGGTTTTAAGTTAGAAAAATTCTGTTCGAGGGGAATAAGGCTGCTACCCTGATTTCCTTTCCATTGTTCCAAGTTACACTGTGACTTATTATTATAGACAGAAGACTTGATTTCGCTTGAAGGGAACTTGAAGGAGCTCTTACGATTGTCGCTCCGGGACCGAGTTAGGCTTGAGAAGGATTCTAGACTGGACTGGGAAATACCTATGGGAACGGACAGAGATTTATATCCCCTAGCCATCCACTATACAATGAAATTTGAATCTACTGCTATAGGAAATAGAGTAGAGTTTGTTTTGTTCGAAAATCGAACACAAAACAAATGCAGCTCTGTTCCAATTTGGAATGGTATAAATTAATTGAATATTTTTAAAAAGCCTTTGGGCGGCAAGAGGATACTACTCTCAGACACTGTAACTACTTAATTCTTAATAAAACACTTTTTTAAGTTGAACTATCTTGCCTACTAAAACTCAAACCAGATACTTATTACCAATCCATTTGCTGTACGTCTGAACAAGATGCTGGTAATATGTAGTATTCATTAACCAGAAATATACTCTAAAACTGAGGATTTTAGGAAACTATTCATAAAACAAATATGGAGCACGAAATATTATTTATTCATACTATGACAATAAACCGGGGAATACGATAATAAAATCGGCAAAAAAAGTATGTCTACAGGGTTAATAACTATTACAGCATCTTATTCAGACAACAACGTAATAACGTATATTACGAGCGGGGAAAGATCGAATTCAAATCTTTAAAGCATGCCAAACTATCCGCAACCCTAATCTCAAAACAAGCTCAAAATTAAAAAGTCACGCAAAAAATCAATAACAGTTTTCGTGAGACGTACAGTATAAAGAGTATGAAGTAACATTGACAATGATAATAAACCCACAACTATTGATGTACCTTAATCACAGTAGCAATTAATTTAGTATTAAGTCTGTATCTCTATAGCCTACAACTTGCATGTTTGGTATCTGTGAGTGTAACTTGGCCAATTAATAAATACTTAAACAAATGTATAAAGGTTAGTCGGGGCAAGAGTAACATCGGGGGAAGAGGGTCAAAAGCTTCTCCAGCGAATTCTTTTGAATTGAGCGCCTTTTTGTACCGTCGGTAAAACAGACTAGGCGCCTGTCTGTTTTACCGACGGTACAAAAAGGCGCTCAATTCAAAAGAATTAGCTGGAGAAGCTTTGACCCTCTTCCCCCGATGTTACTCTTGCCCCGACTCACCTTAATCGAATGAAAGTCTTAGATAAGTGATGTTTTGCCCGTTTTCAAATAAATCTATACATTATATAAACGTAAAAGTCCTGACTGACTTAAATCAACGCCTAGCCCAAACCTTCAACGGAAACTAGAAAGCTGTTTTTCACAATAGGTAGTTTATATAACGTAAGTACTCTCTAAGAAAGGATTTTTGAAAATTCCACCCCCAAGGGGGTGAAACGGGGGTTGAAAGTTTGTATGGGGATGGAGTAAAATTTTAAGTGACAGCCTTTAAACTTTGAGTATGGACTCCTTATTCCAGTACAAGAAAAGTAATTTTAGGGTTTTGGGAAAACTCACACCTAAGCGGGTTAAATAGCGGAGTGCAAAGTTTCTACGGGCGAAATTTGGTATAGAGATAGTTTGAGTCCCGGGGCAGGCCATACCATAGTTTTTATCCCGGAAAGCAATCCCTAAGGGAGTGAAAGTTTGTATGGAGCTACGATATAAACGTGTCCCACGCGGATGGAGTCGCGGGCAGAAGCTAGTATACTTATAAAGATAATATAGGGATACGGGCACTTTGGATGCTTGCTAAGTAAGTATGACATTTCTGTCTGCTTGACACATGTCTAGTGGATATTCAGTCTTAGACAGTTCTGCCTGGGTCAACCATATCTATCCCTGGCCCCGATAAATCGTCAAGCATAAACACATTTCCCAAAGGTTTCAAAACCATGAATTTAATTATCCAACATGTTATCCCACTTCTCCTTTAACTGTACGTTTCACGAAAACATCTCACGGATTCCAATAACGTATGGCCCAATAATTCGCGTTCCCTATATCACCGACTCTTATTAACCCGTGCAAAAAGAGACAAAATTTGAAATTGATTATGAGTTATGTAGGTACCTACTTAAAAAAAAAAAAAAGATTCATGGGTGCGGTTTATTGGGCCGTACATTATAGAAACCCTTACGCACAATACATTGTTAATACTCACGCGACGAATTCTCTGTCGGCGGCAGATCGTCTAACGGGGCATGGATCTTGGGTACCGACTCGCGTGCACCGAATGTCAGGAGATGCTGACGGTATAACCTAGAAATAAATGGAGTTGATGGCATAAATGCATTAAAATAGACCCTTACAATAAACGGCCATTAAATTAATTAATACTCAAACGCCGTTAAAATACGTTTATTTCACACTTGGCAGGCAATACCTTCCTTCTCGGACATTGTAGTTATGCGCTATTACGCTGCAATGTCATTGGAGGCGACGGGGCCGATGGTGAAATAATAACGCGTAAAATAGTCTTCTCGCCTTCAACACATTCATATTCAGGTCAGGTCCCAGTATTCCGCTATTCGTAGAAGACAGAAGGAGTGTTCTAGAAAGAGAGAGAGAAGGAAAGAGAGGAACAATGACGTGAATATGCTTACTCATTCGTCTCCACCATATTTAGCCACGTCGCCTACGGGAGAGAATGACGTGACTACATTTCGCCCGCAGATGGTATATGAACTCGTCGGCGTCGATGTCTATCCGGCGGCGGCGCGGCTTGGCCGAGATCACGGAGAGGCCTAAGGGCCGTGCGAGAGAGAATCATGCGAGTACACTCACCGGTGCGCCTTCAACACATTCAGCCACGTCCTAAACACCTCCGGCGTCTTCGCCCGCAGATGGTATATGAACTCGTCGGCGTCGATGTCTATCCGGCGGCGGCGCGGCTTGACCGAGATCACGGAGAGGCCTAAGGGCCGTGCGAGAGAGAATCATGTGAGTACACTCACCGGTGCGCCTTCAACACATTCAGCCACGTCCTAAACACCTCCGGCGTCTTCGCCCGCAGATGGTATATGAACTCGTCGGCGTCGATGTCTATCCGGCGGAGCGCGGCTTGGCCGAGATCACGGAGAGGCCTACGGGCCGTGCGAGAGAGAATCATGTGAGTACACTCACCGGTGCGCCTTCAACACATTCAGCCACGTCCTAAACACCTCCGGCGTCTTCGCCCGCAGATGGTATATGAACTCGTCGGCGTCGATGTCTATCCGGCGGCGGCGCGGCTTGACCGAGATCACGGAGAGGCCTAAGGGCCGTGCGAGAGAGAATCATGTGAGTACACTCACCGGTGCGCCTTCAACACATTCAGCCACGTCCTAAACACCTCCGGCGTCTTCGCCCGCTGATGGTATATGAACTCGTCGGCGTCGATGTCTATCCGGCGGCGGCGCGGCTTGACCGAGATCACGGAGAGGCCTAAGGGCCGTGCGAGAGAGAATCATGTGACTACACTCACCGGTACGCCTTCAACACATTCAGCCACGTCCTAAACACCTCCGGCGTCTTCGCCCGCTGATGGTATATGAACTCGTCGGCATCGATGTCTGTCCGGCGGAGCGCGGCTTGGCCGAGATCACGGAGAGGCCTACGGGCCGTGCGAGAGAGAATCATGTGAGTACACTCACCGGTGCGCCTTCAACACATTCAGCCACGTCCTAAACACCTCCGGCGTCTTCGCCCGCTGATGGTATATGAACTCGTCGGCATCGATGTCTATCCGGCGGAGCGCGGCTTGGCCGAGATCACGGAGAGGCCTACGGGCCGTGCGAGAGAGAATCATGTGAGTACACTCACCGGTGCGCCTTCAACACATTCAGCCACGTCCTAAACACCTCCGGCGTCTTCGCTCGCAGATGGTATATGAACTCGTCGGCGTCGATGTCTATCCGGCGGAGCGCGGCTTGGCCGAGATCACGGAGAGGCCTACGGGCCGTGCGAGAGAGAATCATGCGAGTACACTCACCTGTGCGCCTTCAACACATTCAGCCACGTCCTAAACACCTCCGGCGTCTTCGCCCGCAGATGGTATATGAACTCGTCGGCATCGATGTCTATCCGGCGGCGGCGCGGCTTGGCCGAGATCACGGAGAGGCCTACGTCGAGAGAGCCGTGTAGGCGGCCGCGGGCCACGTCTGTTGGCGAGCGGGCGTATACTAGTATACCGCCGTCTACTACGAAAAAACGCTGTAACAGAAAAGTGGCTGTAAATTTTCTGTAAACTGAGTAGAGCAAGCGCAGATACGCTATGAACGGGTGACCTTCGCAATTCCTGCTAACGTATGTCCTAAACTCACTTGCCCTAATAATTTTGCCCTATTGGACTGAGCTTTGCCATCATGTAATTTGTCCTAAAACATGTTAGGTTAGTCCTATTATTTATTCCATAATGATTACGAGTACTAAATCATTTGTCATAATATCGATTGCCCTAACATTTACCACTATTGAACGGTATGGCAATAATATAATAATAATAGTATGGGTATATAGTTATAACATATAGCGTAACACTCTAAAGGCCGAAACGCACTGACAGCGGTGGCGGAGCGGCGCGGTGCGGCGCGGAGGCGGTACCGGTTGTAATGTTCGAGCTAATATGAAAGGGTCCGCACAGAAAACCGGCCGGGAAAAAAGCGTGGCGGAGGCGGCGCGGAGGCGGTAGCGGCGCGGAGGCGTGGAAACGCGTGCACAGATAGGCGTGCGCGGCGCGGAGGCGGCGCGGGGCGGTTTTGCGGCGGGAAGTTGTATTACGCAGTTGTCAATGCACCGGCGCGCACTGGCGGTGGCGGCGCGGCGCGGCGCGGAGGCGTGCTGAGAGCGGTGCAACAAGTTGTATTTTTTTACAACTTCAGTTCAGATTTTATTAATTTTAACAATGAGTACAACTGTAAAATTTATTTCCCTGGTGAAACTTGGTACCCTGCTCAACAATCCTTGGTTTTAAGATGTCGTGTAATTCTTCAAGACTGTTTTTACTCATGTGAAAATAAGTGTAAAAACGATCTTCATAAGAAGTCAGCTCTTGGCAATAAGATGGATCTCTCCAAATATATATTTATTTAAACTTTATTGCACAAAAGAAAACTTATCGTACAAGAGGCGGACTTAATGCCATATGGCATTCTCTACTAGTCAAACCTTAAGGCAAAGCGGAAAATATATACAGGGTGTAATCGTTAAGTGTAGCCAGGCGATTATTCCGTAAATATAAGAGATATTAGAAAATATCAAACTGATATCGAAAGTGCGTTACCCAATGAGTAAAATTGCATTAATAACTTTTTTGAAATAAAAGTATTAATAATAAAAATATTTTGTTTAAACTTGTATGTAGCTTGTAAACTTGTAAGTAGCTTGTAAACGTAACTTGTAAACTTGTGAGTGTAACTTGTAGTGTAACTAGTGAACGGCTTTACAAGTTTACTAGTAACATTTGCACTTATACAAGTTTACAAGTTACACTTACAAGTTTACAAGTTACACTTACAAGTTTACAAGTACACTTACAAGTACACGTACAAGTTTACAAGTTACACTTACAACCTATTTAGAAGTTTACAAGTTACACTTACAAGTTTACAAGTTACTTACAAGTTTACAAGATACACTTGTGGCAAGGTACTTAACTGTATGGGAGCGAGCGTTTAAACTTAATATTTTTTATATTAATACTTTTATTTCAAAAAAGTTATTAATGCAATTTTACTCATTGGGTAACGCACTTTCGATATCAGTTTGATATTTTCTAATATCTCTTATATTTACGGAATAATCGCCTGGCTACACTTAACGATTACACCTTGTATATTTATTATACTATATAATGAAAATTCCTCTTTTTTTATTTATTTCATGGACCCGGATGTCCGTTTACTCTTCTTTTTGTTTAGGAACGTCTCGTCATCGCTATCTGAATCTGAGGATAACATTTTTGATCTTTCCGAATCTGACAACTGTCGATTACCGCTTGATATGTCACACACGCCGCCTCCGCGCCGCTATCCCGCGCGAATACCGGGCGGGATTTTGGTGCGACGTCCTCCGCCCCGCATTCGCTTTACCGCAAAACCGCCTCCGCACCGCACCGCGCCGCGCCGCTCTCTGTGCGTTTGCAGCTTAAGCACTTGATAGAAGAAGTAAACTCATGCTAGACCAAAAAGCTTTCGAAAAACAGCTCAGAATGATAACAGGGTTGTTTAATAGGTCACTTCCTGGTCGAATTTTGGGCAAGATGGGTGGAACGGCCAATTTTGGATAATCTAGAGTGTCGCATTCGATGATACGTAGCGAGATTGATTGAGACAATGGGACAGTTATGGAGCAGTTTTGACTAGCAGAGGCATTCGTCGAATCCTATCATAAGTAAATGCCAGCGTCAAAAAACATCGTCCGTTATATCACCGGACATTATTACTGTTGTGTGTCGGCCGGGTGACAACCCTAGTGTACAAGTGGTTTATAAAGACCAAATGCGGGAAGTTCGGAAAATCCGCGCAGCAAGAAGATGTTGATACCCGCTCAAGCCAGTTGTCCCGTGACCATGGATGTTGCAACACATCCGAAACGTCAGTGAGGTAAATAAATAAGTTAATTATACGCGATTAAGTCCCGTTTAGTATAAATAATGTGTGAGAATCGTGAAAGTTTAAATCAATATAGCAGAGGCATGATATTAACATAAGTTAATATCGTGCCATTGCTAATCAGAGAATGAATTACTTTGGCAACGTTTACCCAGAACTGGTAGTGGAAGTGATGGAGCGAGCTTACTCATAAAGGAGGAGAGAGATTAGAACCATATCAAGGATTATTGGAAGGCAAAGTTCATCCGCTGGATTAAAGTACCTTGTGCCATCCCTTCAGCGGCCATTTCCGCTTCTTGTGCAGGAACCCGTTGAACACCTCAGGCCGCCGCTCGAAGCGCTGCCCGTCCTTCAGACCCTCGAGCACCTCCCATTCGCTGCCACGCCGCCGACTGACAAATAAATATTACGGTGTTTAACATTTCAGGCGAGAGTGACGTAATAAAGAAGATGCCTATCTCAGCAGATACATGCTGAATAGATAGATAGAAACAATTTTAAGACTGACAGACCTGGCAGTTTTCCCTACACCACATTTTGCCTAGCGTGGCAGCAGTCATTTTATTAATTCATTTCACACCTCAATATATCTGTAGACTAATTTTCAAGGCCCTACGGTATTTAAAACCGTCAAAACATTAGGATCGCTACTGAGTCACCTTGGCATCTTTCGCCGCCGCTGCCATTTTATTGAATGAATGAATGAATGAATGAATGAATGAATGAATGGTTTATTCATAATGAATATATGGTACATAAGGTCTTAAATATCTATACATGTTTCTTCCCATAATATATTCAGCCAGGTCAGGCATATGAAAACTTAGGTCAGTGATTAGATCACTCAGTCTATAGACCGGGATAAAATTACATTTAAATTACTACACAACACACATAATTATTGCATACTAGATCTAATAGTAAATATTAAACATTATTTCATCGCATGCTTCATTATTAGCTACACTAAATTAGATTGATTTATATAAATAACATTGATAATATTCTAATTAAATTAAATAATAATAACAGTCCAATATTATTCTATGTCACATGCTTCGTCAAATTTATAATTTAAAAATTCCTTAATACTATAGAAACACTTTTCAGTTAACATTTTGTGCAATTTTGTTTTAAATTGATGAACAGGGAGTATTCTAAGTGCGGCAGGTAGTTTATTAAATATATTTACGCACATATTATGAGCACTTTTATTAATTCATCTCATACCTAAATACACGCCAATTTTCGAAATCCCACACCTTCACATCAACAGTCTAAACATTAAGGCAGGTTTAGACAAGTCAGTATCGACTGACCTCAAAATATTCGTGTGCGAATATACAAGTCAGCGCTGACCTCCCGCCGCTGTACTGACTTCAAATCAATTTACATTGGGTTTTTCTCGGGTCAGCGCTGACTTGTCTCGATTTCGAAGTCAGTCACTGACCCTGTCTAAACCTGCCTTTATGATCACCCTTTCGTCTTCAGACACTATGGCGTCTTCCACAGAGGCCGACATTTTATCTATTCACCTCAAACCTAAATCTCCCTCCTCACCAATTTTCAAGCCCCTACGTCTTCTAGAACAGTATAAACATTATGATCACGCTTTCGTATTGAGTCACCTGCCTTAGCGTCTGTCGCAGCGGCTGTCAATTTATTAATTCACCGAAAAACCTAAATCTCCTTCCTCACCAATTTTCAAGCCCCTACGTCTTCTAGAACAGTCTAAACATTATGATCACCTTCTCGTCTTGCCGCTCCGGGGCGGCGGCGGCGGCGGCCGTCGCTCGCCGCTGTCGGCCGACAGCGAGGCGGTCTCGCCCGAGCAGTCAGAGTCTGACGGTGCCCGGCGAAGCGCCGCCGCTCGACCAGCGGCGCCGCGTCGACGGTCGCCTGCTGAAATGGAATCAGGTTTTTATATACATATCATCAATGGTCTTGAAGTCTATTACAGACTATACAAGCAGTGTCAAGAAGGGAGACATCGTCTTCCACGGCTGTGTAAGCCAATGCGGGAGCGGAATACACGACCGCAAGCCTGGCAGGTGTAATTTGCCCGCGGCGAACAGGTGCCAGGTTGATGCCGCTTGGCTCGCTTATCTGCGAGTGTCTTAAGCCACGCATCATCGTGGACTTTTACGACCATTGAACACCAGTTTGCGCCATTTGTCCCTGTCCACAGCAAGGGATGTTGAATGCGTACATATCACGCCTGGCACAGTCCTTATGCCGCAGCATCGGTCGGCCGTCGCGTATATACAAACACTAAACAAGTATCTGGACTGTCGGTAAGCAGACAACGTCGCCTATGGACCAGAAGCGCGCTGCCGACCATTTATTGATTATAGGATTCGTTGTGTTCACAGGTAGAGCCAAACGCCGGTCCCACACTCTCGACGCAACATCCTCGGGAGCTCTGGCGACCTTACTCACAACCAGGAACACAACACCAAGTGTAGGTACCACAAATCAGGTGTTATTATGGCTGCGGTCTTCAGCAAGGTGGAGGTTCTACCCCAGTGGGGCTGCTCCAAATATGAGCGAGATGACATTCAGCTGAGCCCTACCTCTCTTAACTACTGAGTGCAGCAAGACCCAAGTAATAAGGCGCGCGAGTCAAGCAATAATAGCCTCTCTGTCAACTACTCAAGCGCCTTGACGCGCGCCATATTAATTGTGTTTACCTGTACCAGTACTTAAGAGAGGTAGGGCACATGGAATATCATCTCGCTCATATTTAGAGCAGCCCAACTGCTGGGGTAGTACCAGTACCCCAACCTTGCTGAAGACCGCAGCCATAATAACACCTGCTTTGTGGGTAATACCAGTGGGTATTATAAGCTTGTCTTTGCGATGCGATGCGAAGTTAAAACGCTGTCTTAGAGACTTGGCCAAGACTTTGAATGGCGGCGGCAGGCGTGGAAGCGAGATCGGTGCGCCCTCACGCTCACACGTATGGCGTACCGCTACCGGAAGCTGCCACCGCTGGTAGTTGTGGCCGAGGCGGTAAAAAAATAGGAAACTAGCCAATTCGTACACTGCGGTACAACGTCCATGTTATTTATATAATGTTTTTACACACAACTACTGAACAAAAACTTCTATATTTCAGTGTTTAAATAGTAAGTAAGTATACATTACAATTTAACGGACAAATTAGTCTACTTTTCTTCATTTATCTAGGACTAGCTACTGCCCGCGACTCCGTCCGCGTGCAACTCGTTTATATCGTAGGTACATACAAAGTTTCACCCCCCATTTGACCCCCTTAGGGGTTGATTTCCTGAATAAAACCTATCCTATGTCCTTCCCCGGGACTCAAACTATCTCTGTACCAAATTTCATCTAAATCGGTCACAAAAATCATTAAATGCTATCCAAACACAACTCATTTATTTGCGTTTCCAAATGGTTGGCCTTGAAATCGCATGACGAATATCGCACGATTTTTCTAATCTTATAGTATATGGAGTAGAGTTTACTGTATAAAAACTCCAATATCATGTCGTGTTTAAATAGTAAGTAGTCACTTAGTATTCAAGGGCGATTCGATGACGATCAAGCCGTGACTAGAATTTCGTGTAGTAATTCGTTCAACCAACTATATTTACCCGACTACAGGAAAGCCGAAAGGAAGTCATGAATTATATGAAAATCTAAGCCCTGCTGAAACGAAGTGCAACCAAACGCTTTTTCTTTTTTGTGCGTTGATGTCTATTACCTTTTCACTTTCTCATGACGGCGTCCTATTGGTCAAATACATTATAGTTCAGTAAAGGCGCCACGTGATTGGTCAATTTCATTTTAGTTGTCTCAACAGTTATGAAATGTTGAGTTGGGAGCTCCATAGTAAAAAGTATGGTCTTGGTGGTGGTCGAGGTGTTAATTCAAACATTGAGGTCGACGAGTTTAAAATATAAAAAAAAACCTTTATAGATCACTAGCTGCCCGGCTCGGCTTCGCACGGATTACCCGTTTTCCCGTAGGAATCAAGCATTTTCCCGCGGTAAGAAGTAGCCTATGTTCATCAGGGATAATGTCGGCTTCTAATGGTAAAATATTTTTTTAAATCGGTCCAGTTAGTTTCGGAGCCTATACAATACAAACACACAAACAAACAAATCTTTCCTCTTTATAATATTAGTGTAGATAGTGTGTGTGTAGGTAATTAACAACTTAAAAAAGTTAAAAAACCCCGGACATTTTCATTTCAAAGTTCAATATCTCAAAACCGGCTGAATTGATTTTGTTGAAATGTAGCTAAGAACTATCGCGATCACGTCAGCTTTCGGACAAAAAACTGAATCAAAATCGGTCCATTCGTTTAGGAGCTGCGATGCCACAGACAGACTCACAGACACTTCAAACTTATAGCATCCCTCTTTTTGCGTCGGGGGTTAGAAACAACTACATGAGGAAGCTCCGGTAGCCGAGTGGTTCAGGCATGCGGCTGTTAAGCGGCGGTCGCGGGTTCGAATCCCGGCTCGTACCAATGACTTTCTCGGAACTTATGTACGGAATATTTACCGTTAGCTTTTCGGTGAAGGGAAACATCGTGAGGAAACCGGTCTAATCCTTTGTTTTCCCACTGTGTTGGAAGCTCAGCTCAGATGGCAGTCGCTTTCGTAAAACTAGTACCTATGGCAAATCTTGGGATTAGGTGTCAAAGCGGACCCCGGGCTCTTTTAGGGCACAACCGGGAATATCGCTGGGAGGATGATGGTTAGAAACAAGTACATAACAGAGTTTGACAAAAATTATCATTTGCAAACGTCGGAATATAGGGGCCAGTTTGAGGGCAAGGTAAGGTTTACAAAAAAATCTTAACTTACGAGTATTATAATGTATTATTTGTAACATAGTTAATTAAATTAGTTACCCGTTATCATTTATTCATCTTTAATGTGTAAATACTCTTTGAATTTATGAGTGATAGAATAGAATAGAATAGAATAGAATAGAATGGCATTTATTCAGGCAACAACACATCATAAGTAATAAAAATAAAACACATTAACAAATACATCGAAAAAGTAGATCGGGATGTGGACCTGAAATGGCCTCCACTCAGCAATGCAGTTGGTACGGCTAGCGTGATCAACGGCGCTGGTTTTCTGTGGAGCCAGCGGGGTGTGCGGGACAGCGTACTGTGAGACTTGTGTCAGTAGATACAAATACCTTATATGAAATATTATTATAAAATATATATATATATATATGTTACAACAATAAAAGTACCTATATTATACATACTTATAATTTTATTAATTAGCGGTTAACTAAATTGCGGCTAATAGTTTTTAGGAATGGGAGCTAGTAATGGTGTTTTTGATATCCTACCCTTAGGCAGCAATAACTTGTTGAGCCATTAGGTGTTTTTTC
Source organism: Epinotia ramella (assembly GCA_947578815.1). Lineage (NCBI taxonomy): Eukaryota > Metazoa > Arthropoda > Insecta > Lepidoptera > Tortricidae > Epinotia > Epinotia ramella. The sequence goes on from OX388220.1 coordinate 2,878,879, forward strand.
AGTTTGGACTTGAACCCACTAATAGTAATGCTCTCCTTGTTAGGTGGTGGGAGGTTATTCCAGCATTTCGTGGCAGCATAACGAAATAGCCCACTGAAGTCCACTTAAAAAACAAATAAATAGCTACATGCGTCATTATGACTGTTGTTCATACTGATATTTGTTGGTAGAGTGCCGTCTAATCAATAGAAATTAACAAATAAAGCAAATCTTTGCTTTATTTGTTAATTTGCATATCTATTATTGCAATGGATACGATACTACGACAGCACTCCGAACTTAAGTCACAGAAAGGTCACATATATTGCTAACTAAGTTAGTTGCTAGTTAACTCATTTGTGTTTTGTTCCTTTCTCACAGCTGCAATTGTCTGAGTGACGGATAAAGCCAAACGAACTTTTTCGCCATTTTGACTTATGTGTAGTCCAAGTACGTTTATAAATAATGCAGTTAGTTGCTATGATATTTGGAATTTCACATTATAAATACTAGGTAACCAAATACTAAGTACAAATACTCGAAAGTGAATTGATTGATTTGCGAACCTTACCTATCATTCTGACATGCCACGAAAATGCCCGCTGGAGTCCGACGTTTGTCATTTGTATATAAAAGAGGCACCTCATACGACATGACAAGTTCATACTCAATATAATTGAAGGAGAGATCGAGGGGAAGCGAGAAAGAGGATTACCTAGAATAAACTACATAGAGCAGCACAAAAAAAAGAGTTGATGTTAGGTCGTATCGAGATGTCAAAGAGGTTGCCTGGGATCGGAGTAGATGGAGGGCCTTGAGCTACACCGACAAGAGCTTAGCTCTTAAATAAGCAGAAGAGAAGAGTATATAAAAGGTGAACTCAACCCTGAAGAGATAAATTGGCCTATAAAGGCCACAACAACAAGAATAACAATCCATACTAATATTAAAAATGCGAAAGTGTGTGTTTGTTTGTCCGTCTTTCACGGCAAAACGGAGCGACGAATTTACGTGATTTTTTAAGTGGAGATAGTAAGGGATGGAGAGTGACATAGGCTACTTTTTGTTTCTTTTACCCCCACTTCCCTAAAATGGGGGGTGAAAGTTTGTATGGAGCTACGATATAAACGAGTTCCACGCGGACGGAGTCTCGGGCAGAAGCTAGTACTTGTATAAACAAGTGTTGTTATTCTGCCCAATATATCTACAGAGTGTACCAAAAATATTACTTATCATAACACGATACCTGTTATGCCCTTGACCGGTACACACCCCACTTTTGGTACACTCTGTATAGAATAATACTAAATAACTAAAACTTAGAAAAGTGGAAATACCCCCAACATTTTCATTTCAAAGTCCAATATCTCAAAAACGGCTAAACAGATTTTCATGAAACATGGCTAAGACACTCGGGATAAAATTATCTATGACACAAAAAAAACCGCATTCAAATCGGTCCATGCGTTTGGGAGCTACGATACCACATACAGATACACAGACAGACACGTTAAACTTATAGCACCCCTCTTTGCGTCGGGGGTTAAAAAAGGGAATATTGACATATATTATGACGACCGGTTAGCCGAGTGGGTATTGACGCTGCCTACGAAGCTGAAGGTCCTGGGTTCGAATCCCGGTAAGGGCAAATATTTCTGTGATGAGCATGAATATTTGTTTCTGAGTCATGGAAGTTTTCTATGTATTGTATTTATATCTATTATATATATATCGTCCTCTAGTACCTATAACACAAGCCTTACTGAGCTTACTATGGGACTAGGTCGATTTGTGTAAGATTGTCCCCTAATATTTATTTATTTATTTATTTATATTTAGTGTCCTATTAGAACAGACGTCGGAATTACTTTCACATTAGCAATATTAATAGTATAGATCGAATAGCACTAAAATGTAACAGACTGCCGTTGGACTTAAGCCAAAATACCTAGGAATTCGATTTTACAGCCACGGAAGTTGAAATTAGGCCGCACATTACAGTCGCCTATTCATATCCATACTAATATTATAAATGCGAAAGTGTGTCTGTCTGTCTGTCTGTCTGTCTGTTACTTCTTCACGCTTAAACCGCTGAACCGATTGCGATGAAATTTGGTATGGAGATAGTTTGAATCCCGGGGAAGGACATAGGATAGTTTTCATCCCGGAAATCACCCCCTAAGGGGATGAAATGGGGGGATAAAGTTTGTATGGAGCTACGATATAAACGATTTCCACGCGGACGGAGTCGCGGGCAGAAGCTAGTAGGTTATAAAACCTAAAAGTAATACGGTAGTTGCCAACAGTACCTAAGTTTCTGGCAGTGAAATAATTTATGGTAAAAGCTTTCATTAAGTTAATTATGTTAGTTAGTTATTTTAAGTTATTCATAATACTAACAAAATATGTGTCTATGGTTACATGAAATAAGTTTTTTTTTTTTTTTTTTTTTTCCATTAAGTATTGAATTTCGAAAAAGTGACTCAACAAAAAAAAATCGTTATAATTAACCAATCTGCTCACAGAATTTCACGAGAGCCGGTTGAGTAATGCGATCTGTAGAGCAGAACAGCGGGAAAGTGGGACATCCGGACATAATAAATAAATCCATACTAATATTATAAATGGGAAAGTGTATGTGTGTGTTTGTTTGTCCGTCTTTCACGGCAAAACGAAGCGACGATTGACGTGTTTTTTGTAAAGTGGAGATACCTAGTTGAAGAGATGGAGAGTGACATAGGCTACTTTTTGTCTCTTTCTAACCCCCCACTTCCCTAAAATGGGGGGTGAAAGTTTGTATGGAGCTACGATATAAACGAGTTCCACGCTCGACCTAGTCCCAAACTAAGCAAAGCTTGTCTTGTCTAGTACCCATGTACTAGACGACGATATATATTTACGACATACAAACGATTTTCGGCCCAAGCTGAAGCATATTAGAACTTTGTTCGCTTCGCTCGCTCGTACGATTAGGGGACTTCACAAATCGGACTAGCTCAACAAGGTTTGTGTTATGGGTACTAGATGATGATATTTACTTAAATACATAGAAAGCATCCAAGACTCAGAAAGAAACATACATGCACATCTCTGTCAATGTCTCTCTCATTTTGTCCCTTTCGCGAAATGTCCCTTACGCAAAACGACCCTTCTGCAAAAGGTCCCGTTCGCAAAACGTCCCTTTCGCAAAATGATGGGCTTTCTCAGAAGGGACGTCTTGCGAAAGGGGTGGGACATTTTGAGAAAGGGACGTTTTGCGAATGGGGCATTTTACATAAGGGACCATTTGCAGAGAAGACGTTTTGCGAATGGGACGTAATTTTGGTGGAGGGACATTTTGCGAGCGTTATGCGCCCAAACAAAATATTTGCCCTTACCAGGATTCGAACCCAGGACCTTGAGCTTCATAGGCAGCGTCACTACCCACTAGGCTAACCGGTCCTCAAGAACGTTTATCTTGTGTCATAGGAGTTGCTATAGCCACCTGTCTCCAGCTCAAAGTGACAGATGACATTATGATATGACAATGTCAAAAGTCAAGTCTCAAACTCATGACAGTTATTTAAATGTTCATTCATTACTGACGCTTTTTGGGGTTCCGTGTGTAAGGACAAAATGAACGTTATAGGTTAACTTCCTTGTCTGTTGGTCTGTCAAGACGCTTTTTCTCGAAAACGCGTGGAGGTATCACGCTAATGTGATATAGCTATGTGGGTAAACAATAAACATAAGTATAATCGGATTGACACGTGTCAAAAACCAACTGGTCATTCTCTCGAATACATCTTCAACTGTATTTTTAATTTTAACCCCCGGCGCAACGAGAGGTGTGTTATAAGTTTAACGTGTCTGTGGTATCGTAGCTCCCAAACGGACGGACCGATTTGAATGCGGTTTTTTTCGTGTCATAGATATTTTTATCTCGAGTGTTCTTAGCCATGTTTCATGAAAATCTGTTCAGCCGTTTTTGAGATATTGGACTTTGAAATGAAAATGTCGGGGGTTTTTCAACTTTTCTAAGTTGTAGTTATAACATCATCCCGTTATTCTCTAACTTAATTCCGCGGCAATATATTACAAAACATTAAGATCTTCAGTACCTTGAAGCTTCTTCAACCCATTGAAGGCATAGGCGTTTGACAAAAATTTCAACTTATCAATTTCACAAAAGAGTTATGCCTCTACGAGCAATTTCCGCTAAAATGCGTTTAACGAATCAAAAGCTACCAATTCTCAATCTCTCAAAGATGTCCCGTTGACCTAGGATACCACAATTATTAAGAAGGTAACATTACAAGTAAAGAAATAATTCCGAAAACTGTGAATTTGTAACCACATGGCATATTAATACTGTAATCCCATTAAACGAGCAATATTTTAATCGACCTAGTCCCAAACTAAGCAAAGCTTGTACTAAGGGTACTAGACGACGATAAACATACTTATATAGATAAATAAATACTTAAACACAGAAAACATCCATGACTCTTTATATATATAATATTCGTGCTCATCTCATCACACAAATAAATGCCCTACCGGGATTCGAACCCGGGACCCCTAGCTTCGTAGGCAGGGTCACTACCAACTAGGCTACAGAGGTCGTCGAATATATATTAGCATTCAAGTTCTCGAAAAGTACTCTGATGGGGCGAAAAATCTATTTAGCCAGTCTCATGTCTGGGAAAATTCGTTTCCTCCGGGTTTTGTCTCTGTTTTACCCGAGCAGAGGGGCTACCGCGAAGTGAAAACAAACTTCGTTCGAGTATCTCCCTCTCTGTCGCTCGAACTAGCAAGTGCAACAGAGAGGGAGATACACAAACGAAATTCGTTTTCGTTTCGCGGTAGGGCCTCAGAGCTCGGCCGCCCAGGGATTTAATGTAACCAGCGTAACGGGACACCCAGGTAAACACTTCGTGGCGGGACCTCACATTACCCTAGACATGCCAAAATTAAGTTTAAGTAATAGGGGCGTAGACACTAAATATAATAATCAATAATGTCACATTTTCTCGAAAAAGGATAAAAAATGTAGTCAAAAAATCAACACAAAATGTTAAATAATCTCTTGAGTTATAAGTGTCCAAAGTTTTAAGAAGGGGTACGTTCTGTCCCTTTTTCGCAAAACGCAACTTCATTTGAAACGATGACGCTGGAAGAATGTGACGTCACAGAAGACGGCAACGTGCCGCACCGCATCGCGGTCGGCGGGGCCGTCGACGCAGCCCCCCACAGCATCCTGTAATGTGACGTCACACACCGTTTGCGTTTTCTCTCTCTAACAAGCAATAATAAAACGGTTGTAGCTTCGTAATTCTTTGAGATATCTGAATGGAATTTTCGTCACTAGGCATATTTTTTTGCCTTCTTTCTTTTGGAGTAATTATAATTTTGGAGTCTACACCCGTATTAGCTACAAATCATTCGAATACGGTGGAGCCTTCGTGCGCGAGTGCGACTCGCACTTGGCCGGGTTTTTAAAAACATTTCATGTTGATAAGACGTCTTTCGTTACCTTGTCACAGGTGACCGGTTACGACAAAAGTTATAACATTTGAATGAGTATTTTTAACTTTTAACCGACTTCAAGGGAGGGTGTCAATTCGTCGGCATCTCTTACTTTAATGTATGCCTGTATGTTCCCCGATTACTCGAAGACAGCTAGACCGATTTGGATAATGTTTTTTTTGTTTGGAAGATTTGATGATGGGATCCTAAAGAATTCGAGGGAACTCGACATATACCTAAGGCGAAGTACTGAAGTAAATTGTGTACATTTATGGGTTTATTATTTCCCCTTATTTCACCGACAGACGTTTCACCGAATGCATGGTTTCGCCGAATTTTCTATGGTTTTTTGCGTTCGCTGGGAATAATAATGAACGATTCTAATAATGACTAGTGGCTTTTTGAGCTGCAGAACTCGTGAGACTGTGTTGATGTTTTTAGGGTTCCGTACCCAAAGGGTAAAAACGGGACCCTATTACTAAGACTTCGCTGTCTGTCCGTCTGTCTGTCACCAGGCTGTATCTCAAGAACCGCGATAGCTAGACAGTTGAAATTTTCACAGATGATGTGTTTCTGTTGCCGCTATAACAAGAAATACTAAAAACAAAATAAAATAAATATATAAGGGGGGCTCCCATACAACAAACGTGTTTTTTTTTGCCGTTTTGTCTGTCGCCAGGCTGTATCTCAAGAACCGCGATAGCTAGACAGTTGAAATTTTCACAGATTATGTATTTCTGTTGCCGCTATAACAACAAATACTAAACACAATATAAAATAAATATTTAAGAAGGCCTCCCATGCAACGAACTTTTTTTTTTTTTACTGTTTTTATAGATAATGGTACGGAACCCGTCGTGCGCGAGTCCGACTCGCACTTGACCGGTTTTTATTTCTTTTTCGAAAATCTTTCTGGGTTCACGCCTATAAGGATAGTTGCTTGTGCACCCTTAAAGTTGGTGAATTGTGATTGAAGTAACACAATGTATACTGTAAATCCGACTCACGTCCCCCGGCGTGTCCCTTCGGAGTGGAGGAATCTACTAAAGGGTATGAGCGGCAAAAAAAAAACAAAAAAAAAATCCTACTCACGTTTGTTGTCTGTGGCTGCCGGGTCGGCCGAGTGTTTCAGCTGAGCAGACATGTCTCTACATGCACCCGACACAAGCCATTTCAGTTGCGCTGCGGACAAAAAAAAACAATTAATTAACTATTATTATTAACTAGCTTCTGCCAGCGACTCGGTGCGCGTGGAACTCGTTTATATCGCAGCTCCATACAAACTTTTACCCCCTCATTTCACCCCCTTAGGGAATGATTACGGGGATAAAAACTATCCTATGTTACTCTCCCTCATTTCAACTATATCCACTTAAAAAATCACATCAATTCGTCGCTCCGTTTTGCCGTGAAAGACGGACAAAAAAACAAACAAACACATACACTTTCGCATTTATAATATTAGTATGGATTTCTTTGAAAGAAAGAAAGAAAGAAAATAAGTTTATTTCGCAAAAATACAGAATACAACAATATTTTTAAGTACTTATACATTTTGACATTTCGTGAAAGGGCTTTGCTCAGCAGTGGGACATAACAGGCTCGATATAATAATAATAATAACTGACATGTTTGAAATACCAACTGTTTGAGTGACGATATAAAGGGGAAGGGAATGACTAGGCGCCAGGTGAGAAGGGGGTATAAATCCATACTAATATTATAAATGCGAAAGTGTGTCTGTCTGTCTGTCTGTCTGTTACCTCTTCACGCTTAAACCGCTGAACCGATTGCGATGAAATTTCGTATGGCGATAGTTTGAATCCCGGGGAAGGACATAGGATAGTTTTTATCCCGGAAATCATCCCCCAAGGGGGATGAACTGGGGGTGAAAGTTTATATGGAGCTACGATATAAACGAGTTCCACGCGGACGGAGTCGCGGGCAGAAGCTAGTAAATAAAATAAATATTAGGGGACAATCTTACACAAATCGACCTAGTCCCATTAGTAAGCTCAGTAAGGCTTGTGTTATGGGTACTAGACGACGATATATACACGGTGTTCCCGGGAATTTCCGTTAACTTCGGCATATTGCAGAGTACATTCACAGAAACAAATCATTAAGCATATTTTTTTTTTCATACAAAATAATTAAATGTAGCATTAACAAGTTATTGTCTTATTGTACAAGGGTTCAAGACCAGAAGGTCCAAGAAGACACATTAAATTAAAAAAAGACCGCGTTGCACTCCGGGAGTGCCGGCAGAAGTAAAAACTCAATAACATTGTAACAGTTTTTCGTGTTCACGTGACATCTTACGGTGTCACCCTAAAAAATAATTTTGATTGAATGTTCGGCGCCAAGAACAGCGGACGGCGGCGGCGAACAAAATAACAATTTATTTTTGCCAGTGCCAAATATTTTCCAGAACTTTATCTCTTTAGGAATAACGTCCAAAATCGAACTATTCGAATTTGCACGAACAGCGGACGGCGGCGGCGAACAAAATGCCAATTTGTTTTTGCCGTTGCCAAATATTTTTCAAAGCTAATAAAAGAAATTGACAATAACACGTAGGTACTTAGTATAATAAATACATTGAAAACTTTCATGATCAGAAACAAATATTCGTGCTCATCACACAAATAAATGCCCTTACCGGGATTCGAACCCAGGACCTTCAGCTTCGTAGGCAGCGTCACTAGTGTCACTACCCACTAGGCAAACCGGTCATCAAATGGAAGAAATGAAGAAAGACATGCGCCGACCCCAAGTAAATGGGATAAGGGCAAGGAAAATATGAATAAACGAAGAGCTAAGACTTGAAATAATAAACTAAGTTTCCATGATTAGATCAGCTCGGTGGCAGCGAACGAAAAAACCATAGAAGTCCAAGTAGCGCCGCAAAATGGCCCCACAGAATGCCGCCATTGCCATTATGTGGGGATGGTGGCGGGATGTCAAAACGATGCCAGGCAGCCGTTTAGTTCGAACATGCGCATACCGGGTCTTAGGCACGTGTTCGGGTAGAAATTTGTAAGTAGCTCGCATTATATGGTTTTTTCGTTCGGTGTCGGTGATGCCAAACTTTCATAAGTTAGCCAATCTTCAGCTCAATCGGATACCGGACGGTGGCTGAAAAATGGTTTGCTATTTCCGACGACCCTTCTACGATTTCACCCGGAGCATAATTTCGAATCGATTGACAGCTCATTCATCAAAATCGGTTTAGTATCTTAAATGCTATGGTGGAACACACGTCAATTCAAACATGGACTACTATAACTACAACTTAGAAAAGTTGAAAAACCCCCGACATTTTCATTTCAAAGTCCGATATGTCCAAAACGGCTGAACAGATTTTCATGAAACATGGCTAAGAACACTCGGGATAAAATTATCTATGATCCAAAAAAACCTAAACGATTATCGGTTCATCCGTTTGGGCGCTACGATACCACAGACAGATACACAGACAGACACGTTAAACTTATAACAACCCGTCTCTTTGCGTCGGGGGTTAAAAATCTTATTTTTCGACTCTGTTGTATCCGGACAAAAATCTGAATGTAGGTATAGTAAGTTTGACAAGTTTCTATGGGATGACAGCTTCCGCAGGAGCTTGATCTTTGATCATTATATGACAGGTAGGGGGACTTGAGATACTGTAAAACTCAACAGTGACCATTGTCATACCACGTCATACTTATTTTCGGATAATAGGCGTGTAGACTCAAACTGTATTAGGTAATACTTCAAAGAAAAGTAAAATGAGTTCTTTAATTACTAGATATAAGTTATAGTAATAAATCAAATAAGTTTAATTAGTTAATTCAATAACGTAACAAAAATCTCGATCTCTTCTTTCTAATATTGATTTCGCTGTGCCGGTATCATATTGTACAGTCAGCGTCATATAGTTAGTAGCGGCCAGTGTAGCCAAATATTTCGTAACACACCCTTATTCTTACAGTAATAAAGACGTGTACCGAAATATTTGGCTACCTTGGCTGCTACTAACTATATGACGCTGACTGTACACTGAATAATATCATTAACTTCTGTTAATGCTGGATACAGATCTTATATCGAATGTAATGGTCATATTTTGCAATTTTGTTTTGTTTACATTAACATTTAGCTTGTTAACCTTTTATATATCATTTTAAATTATGATTGTGTAAGATAACTATTTTATTGTAAATTACCGTTTGACATGTAAAAGTGCCCTTGTGGCCTATTTGCAGAATAAATAATTGATTTGATTTGACTGTTTCTGTAATTTGTTAAGAAACAATGTGATATGCAATAAATGTATATGAATATGAAAGAAGGTCAAATGTCGCAAATACCATTGAAATATCTCAAAAAGTTACGAAGCTACAACTGTTTTAACGTTGCTTGTTATTTGATACATACGTTTCGCTGTTAAATTTGATTGTAACGTATTTCGCGCTAGAGCGCATAGAGGCATAGTTTTTATGTTAGAAATGTTAGTATCAGAATATATATGCCTAATGCTGGAAATAAAAAAAAAATATCTCAAAAAATTACAAAGCTATAAACGTTTCAACGTTTCTGGCTACAGTTTGTGACGTCACGAACCTCTAGCGTCACAGTGAATCGCATTCGTTTTTGGCAACCAAGTTGTTGAACTCGCTCTTAACTATTCTTTTGAGTTACTTTTCCATTTTAGTAGATTTTCTTAATTGCTACCAAAATCCCTATTAAATTGGAACGCGAAATGTATGCGTCAAATTGAACCCCAGATATTTGGGTAGGGCTGGAACCACATGCGGTGAGGTGAAGGTCAATTTGCACTCTGTTCGTTTACTTTATGACTATAGTTTCTGCTAAGTCATTCATTACTCATATTTAATGGGAAAAACGTAAGACAGAACCTAGGTCTTTATACGCTATAAAAAAAAAGTAGTGACATATCTCCTGAAAATTCGTGTAAGTATTATTTATAATCCGGCCGATAAGAATCCAATGCTACCTGTTTACCTAATCGAAAATATTGTGTGTGAAAGTTTGGATATATTACTCACGAAAATTTCGTCTCGAAATGCAAATCTATACTATGGTGTTTTGAAGTGCGATGGATGAGCGACGATTCAACGTTTTAAGTTTGAGTCAAATCAAAATGATTGTTAGGTTAGATTTCTTGTCTGCTGATGAGTGGGGACTCTAGCTTTCAGAAAACAATTCTCAATCCGGTCGAGGTGTAGCAAAGGGTAATGCGGCTATCACGCGACGGCGCGCGAGCTCTCTCGATTTTTCTCGCACTATCCGTCTCATTCTTATTAGAACACTTAGAACATGAGGTATAGTGCGAGAAAAATCGAGAGTATGTCGCGGCCCTCCCATGATAGACGTGCTGGTAATTCATAGTAGTTGTATGTATACATATTTTTGGAAAAAAATGGGTCTGGTGCTTCGCCGTACGCTGTGCTCACTCGGCTCACGCGCTGTAGGGTCGCAGTTAAACCTAACACTCCTCCTCGCTTCGCTCGTCGTCGTGCCTACACAGACCTGCCTTAGAGTTAAGAGTTCTCTATCAACCTTTGAGCAAATTTTGGAGTGCAATATCTTGGTATTTTTAAATTTTAGAAAAAAGTTTCCAAGTTAAACATGCATACATATTTTGACGTATTCTGTAAGATGCAATCTTTTGATTTTAGAGAAGAGTTTCAAATAAAACACGTTTATTGTAGGATTAAATCATAAAAAATATGTGTCATAATGACATCCCACCATCGAAAAAATTCGAAAAAGTCCGAGTTACCCTTTGCTACACCCATAACAGCCCTGGCCCCGTATCATGGTCGGCTTTATCACGCGATAAGTGACAAGATAGAGCGTCAGTCTCGTTCTATCGAATGTTGTCAGCCAGTGACGGACGCTCTATCTTGTCACTTATCACGTGATAAGGCCCACCATGATACGGGGCCTGAACGTCTGCGCTATCGACCCTGCGTGTTGGGAGGAGCTAGCTGCAATCAGGTCGTCTTATCGATCTACCATCTTTAGTAAGGTTAAATCCTTCGAACAAAACCGCTTAACAACCTTAGACACAAAACGCCAATTGCGAAAGGAGAGGCCTAAACCTACACGTACACCTATAACGTGCCTATAACACAATTGGCCAACTCTACAGTTTCCCATGTAATACAGTTTGGAAGAGTAAGTTTGGACTAGCCAGCCATATCAGAGCTCACAATAGGGCAAACCTGTAATTGCTAGCGTCGTATATGTATTATATATCCACTAGAAACTCCACTCCACTATCTACACTCTCAGGCGGAGGACCCCAGAATCTCATACTGAATGAACTGGTGTCCTACTGTTGTTATATTATAATTACCTACCTTATGTTATGTACCTGTTGTAAACATAAGACGCAACACAAACAATGCTTAACCTACCTAAACGCAAAATTTTTAACTTCATATTGAAACAACTTCATTAGAGTAATGTAATGTCACATTCAAGTTTTCGCAAAAAACAATTTCCACATGTGTTCATTTCAAAACAATGTACTGTCGTATGATTCACGTCGGTTGTCTCAATAAATCTTATCTCACTTATCTGTTGGATAGAATCTTTATCATGTATTTATTTGATGTCCTAGTGCGTTAAAGATATAGATATGATTCAGTTTTGCCCGCGCCTTTGTCTGTGTAGGTATACTGGTTAATCTCCTTAACCCCTCGTATGCGGATGTCAAAAATTGCTGATCAAAATATGACCTTGAGATTGAAAACTGTAGGTTCAAATGCTTGGCACGGATCCGTGTCTAAGCATACGACGGGTTAAGGGATTAACGCATATATACGCAAATCGACACATACCTACGCGAAACGCAACATACGCGAAATGCCACATAGGTACTCATATTGCCACAATGCATATGCATACGCAAAAAAAAACGTTTTTAGATGATCATGACCAAACCCCTACCTATTCTACTCTAAGGCAGGTCGGTGTAGGTACGACGACGACGAGCGAAGCGTGGAGTGTATAAGGTTAAACTGCGACCCTACAGCGCGCGGGCCGAACGAGCGAAGCAAGCGTGCCGCGGCAGCGGCCGCGGAAGCGCCAGAACCGACTTTACGGGTGTATTTTTTCGTATAAATTCGGCTAACTCCTATATAAACACGGACGGCGTACATAAATATAAGGACATATATATCTGTACACTGTGCAGTGTACAGGACTCTATTGTCAATGTCATAAAGGTGTGTACGGATATTTATATCCGTTTTTATGTACTTACTAGCTGATGCCCGCGGCTTCGCCCGCGTGGTTATAGGAAAATGTAACATATTGAATTTTCCCGTGGAAATTAGATGTTTTCCCGCTGGAAAAAGTAGCCTATGTCACTCTCCAGCTTCTAAACTATCTCCATACAAAAAATCACAACAATACGACGCTCCGTTGCGACGTGAAAGAAGGACTACAAACATACACACTTTCGCATTTATAATATTAGTAAGGATATTAACATTAATTACCCCTGACTGTACATGAGGTATGTTTGTTGAGATAAAATAAAAACAGTTTTCTTCAAACAATGTCGTCTCCTAATGAATCATTAGGTATTAGATTATTACATGCGCAACTTTTGTGTGATTTATAATATTTTTATACGTGTTAATAAAATAACGCAAAACCTGAAAACCGTTTGTTCAGAATCGAGAGTAGAATGCGAAAAAAATAAAAAATATTTTTTTTGACGCGATTTATTTTTTACATTTGTATGGAGCAGGTCGCCCCAGTCGGCCAACACTCCATACAAATGTAAAAAATAGATCTTGTCAAAAAATTTTTTTTTTTTTTTTCGCATTCTATGCTCGATTCTGAACAAACGGTTTTCAGGTTTTGCGTTATTTTATTAACACGTTGTATAGATTCTGTTAATCACATTTTAGAGCTAATTTTATTGGTCTAGCGACAGACCATTGGGCGACTACTGACACAGTACGTGAGTGTTGCAATAGTAAAATACTGCACAGGCAACGCTATTTGTCTATATTTACTTTAGACAAGTAGCAGTGTTGCCTGTGTAAAGGTGTACATTTCCAACAGTTATTCCGCGTGATAGGACTGAGCACTTGTCATTCGCTGTCAAATTTAGTATCGACCGCCACCGCAGGCCCCGCCAGTGTGTTGCAACATTATCCCATCCGCGAGGTGTACCCGCATGCTTCGTCAAACGGAACTGACCTTTTTAGGGTTCCGTAGTCGACTAGGACCCCTTATATTATCGCTTTGTCTGTCCGTCCGTCCGCGGATAATCTCAATAACCGTTAGCACTAGAAAGCTGAAATTTGGTACTGATATGTATATCAATCACGCCGACAAAGTGGTAAAATAAAAAGTGATTTATTTTATTTTATTAGGGTACCTCCCCTATACGTAACGTAATTTCAACCTTAACGTGTGATATATTGTTGGATAGGTATTTAAAAATGAATAGGGGTTTGCTAGAATATTTTTTTGATAATGTTAATATTTTCGGAGATAATCGCTCCAGAACTTAAAAATAATGTGTCAAAAATATGAAAATAATCTCAAAAGTAGAACTTAATAAAAACTTTCTAGGAAAATTATTTTGAAGTTGATGGGTTTAATCGTTTTGAAAAAAAATTACAAAAACTACGGAACCCTACACTGAGCGTGGCCCGACACGCTCTTGGCCGGTTTTTTGACATGACTTCTCAATTCAAGCTCTCAACTGACCCCAGACCAGAATCGAATGGCATCACCTAGCATAAATATAAATACACACGTTACTCTATTAGTAAACAGTCCATAACCGAGTCGTGATTCAAGGCGTTACGTCATAATGATGTCACTGCTCAAGGTAATTACACGGTTACTGGATTCTAGAGACTCGAGCATTACGGAAAACTAGTGTTGAGATGTAGACTGCGCCAAGCGGGATATGCTCGCCTTCAACATCCCAGTTCACAAATGGGAGGACCTTGATGTGGACAGGATAAATGGTGCATACTAGTGTTCGACGGGCGACAGGCCACGATTAAGCGTGGCTTAAGAAACTTGCAGATAAGAGAGCCAAGCGACCAGAGGCGTCTCTAGACCATGTCGCGCCAGGGAGCAATCATTACCGTAGCGCCCTCTAGCACCCCCCCTAGCACGCGCTAGCGCCCGAGTCGAGGCGAGTGGCGTCCTGTGAGTGGCGCTCGGTGCCCCCTAGGACCGCGCGCCCGGGTGCAACGCACCCCCTTCACTATAGGCAAAGCCGCCCCTGCAAGCGACATCAACGTGTCACCTGTTCGCCGCGGGCATATTACACCTGCCAGGCTTGCGGTCATGTATGCCGCTCCCGCATTGGCTTAAACAGCCATGAGAGACGTTGTGTCTTCTTGACACTGCTTGGTGTAATAGACTTAAGTGGAAACACAAGGGCCGTTTTTCCATAGAAACGTAGTCCCCGGTTTTCTCCCTGGATAATGGCAGTAGAGCAATACTTTTTTTCCCATAAATCTATGGCTACTATTGACATGTTCCTACGTTTTCCTTTTTTACATAAATGTATTCTTAAAAGAGATATTAACATTCAAAAACCTAGAAAAATGCCAGAATATCCGGTGTGCTCAAACATCCAGAAAACAATTTTGACTAGATTATTTAAAAAAAGGAAAACATAGGAACACGGCCAAAGCCTTTCTTTCTTTTAACAAAATAGTTAAATAGATCAAGTTTTGGAGAAGAAATCAGGGGATACGAAACGTTGATTTTATGTACTTTTAATAGGTATTTTCGATCCAAGCTGCAGTTGTCTCTATCGCCCCCTGCTAGGGGAGGTTTGAGGTTGGCGCGACAGCAATACATTTTACAAATACCTATTTCTCAATTATCTCTGCCTTAGTGTTTCCTCTTAAAGGCCATTGATCATGTAGAGCGCCGAGTCTTGAAGACACAAGCCGTTGGTTATCCCTTAGATGCACATGGCTCCACGCGCTTTTTGACGAGTTTGTATTGTTATTCCTACGTCAAAACTATAGATATATTTATGGCACAAACGCTTATCGATTCTTCAATGCTTATCAAGATAGGCTCGGAGAATTTCGAGAAAAAAAACCCGTTATTTTATGATTTATTCAAACTTGGTCCAAAAAAGCTCTGTTTTCGATGTTAGTTTGTTGTTTATGCACTTTTATATCTGAAATCTACATATAACCGTTCCTTATTGACATCTCTAACAACGCACGAGAGATTTTTATTTTTAACTCATTTCCACAAAAGTTACGTTCAAAAAACTGTTTTTTTGGCCTAAAATTGCCAAAGTTTGGTGCCATACATCTCGAAAACTTTTGAAGTAAATATGGGATACTATTTCGGTAAACCTTGTTGCTGTTAATACATAATAAAAAAACTGCATTCAAATCGGTCCATCCGTTTGGGAGCTACGATACAACAGACAGATACACAGACAGACACGTTAAACTTATAACACCCCTCTCTTTGCGTCGAGGGTTAAAAATAGTTTGTAGAAACCCATAATATTTTAGAACGAGCTATCCAACGATACCCCACACCATGGGTTTAAATAGAAAAAAAATACATCCCCACTTTACGAGTAGGGGGGGTACCATAAAAATGTTTTTATTTTTAATATTTATTCTACTGTTTTATATACCCATGCCGAATTACAGCTTTTTAGTAGTTACGGTCACTGAGCTTTTTCTTTTTTTTTTTAACATAAAAAAAAAATGTACGGTCACTGACCTAAGCCAACTACTGCTGACTACAAAACACTAAAAACAAAGTTTTTTTGAAGCATATTACTATCTATAGGTATATTGATTTAAACTTTCGGTCCGCCTAAAGCAAAGGGGGCGCAAAGTAAGGACTTAGAAAATTTTTGATCCAAAGTGAAAATTGTATAGGAATCATAAAATACTTTTATTCAAAACGCTAAAATAAGCATGTTTTATAGAAAAAACTTTTTCTCTAAAATCAAAAATGGCCGAGATATTCGCCCTATTAAGCTCATTGATTGCCGTTGTCGCAAATGCCAACAAAATGTATAAAACCTAATCTAACCTAATGTCAATAGTGACTTTCCCTATCTCCTCATGTCTTTTTTATATTGTGTCAGACACTGCCTTAGCTCCGGTGCTGCGGGAAGTGCAGCCCTCGCCCGCCGTGACAAAGCTCGGGAGCCGTGCGGAGCGGAGCGGCTGAGGCTGGTCGCCGAAGGCTCCCTCCGCGCCTCCGGCTTTTTATATACACTCTAGGGGTAGGGCAGACAAGACCACGTGGAATCGGGGTTGACAGCTTCGGTTCTGTGGCAAGTCTTATGATAATGCAATGCTTATTTTAGCGTAGCGTTTTTTAGCTAGATTCGGACTTTCGCAGCCTAATATTGAATACATAATATCCCAGCTCCCTTGAAAACCATCAATCTTTGAGGGCGAATATCTCGGCCATTTTTGATTTTAGAGAAAAATTGTTCCTATAAAATATGCTTATATTAGCGTAATCTTTACGATAAAACAATAATAAATAGGTGTTATAATGACACCAACTCCATCAAAAAGTCCTGCGCCCCCTTTGCTTTAGTCCAACCAAACTTTCACGATTCTCACACATTATTTATACTAAACGGGACTTAATCGCTCATAATTAACTTATTTACCTCACTGAGGTCTCCTGACGTTTCGGATGTGTTGCAACATCCATGGTCACGGGACAATTGGCTTGAGCGGGCAGGGCCGTCTTTAACCTATTGGAGGCCCTGGGCATATTAAGATAATGGGGCCCCTAAGACTTTACTTACCGATCGCGGGGCTCTGGGCACTTGCCCAAAGTGCCCACTGGGAAAGAGGGGTCTGTGAGCGGGTATAAACATCATCTTGCTGCGCGGGTTTTCCTAACTACCCGCATTTGGTCTTTATTAACCACTTGTACGAGTACATTATCTATAGGTAGTTTCGCGAGTTGTACAGTTCACAGATCCAAAGTATTATATGATCTTTGCCCATACACATAGGTATGTGTCGGAATTCTAACATATTGGGTGAATCATTTCCCTAATTTGTGGTTAACCAGAGGTAAACATAACCACACAATTAGTAAGTGAACAACTTAGTTTGATGTTGTTAATAAATCAATATGTGGATAATTAATAAATGGTAGGGAATGCCTTATGGCATTAAGTCCACCGTTTGTATTTATTGAACAAGAGAGAAAACTGGACAAAGTTCTCTGCTTCACCTTGGACCTTGGTGATTTGGCCGTTTAGGCTATTTGGCAGATCAGTTTTAAACAGAGTTGTATAGCAAACTTATTTTATATCAGTTATAAAAATCTTGGGCTCTTACAAAAAGGCAGCACCAAAAACTAGCTATATGTCAAAACAATATGGAAAGAAGTGTGCTTAATATCAAGCTCAAAGATAGGGAACAACTGTCCACAATCAAAGCCAAGTCAAAGACTAGAAAAATAACAGATACAATAAAACGGCAAAAATGGCGCTGGACAGGTCATATGATAAGGGAAAACAGATAAATGGACGAAAGACGTAGTAGAATGGTACCCAAGAGGACTTAAAAGAAAAAGGGGAAGACCTACCATAAGATGGTCCGATGACATAAAACAGACGGCTGGAGGAGCGTGGCAAGAGAGGCAAGGGACCGCACAAAATGGAAGGCTCTGGAAGAGGCCTATGTCGCTAAGACAAGTTGAAGTTGTCGATGAAGAAAAGTTTTTTTAAAAGGCTTCAATAATAAAGGCTATTTTTATTTTATTTTATTTTAGTAAAAACATATTTATAGGTCACATTTAAAATACACAGTTCATAAATATTAGGTACACAGTTTACATTATATTACATTGGCTGATGTGTTAGGGTCAACGGGTTGGTTATTTGCATAAACTCTGAGACCGTGTAACACGCTAGGTCAATTAACATTGTTGTCAGTTTTTTAGTGAATACTACGTTGCTTTTTGCCTCTTTTATGTTCAGGGGAACATGGTTATATATGCTCGTTCCGACCACACTGAGCGCCGCACGGGCCTTTGCCAGCCGCCGGTTCAGAGCTATTAGCAGCGGTTGCCTATGTGACGTCCTATTAAGTGTTTGGTAATTATGTAGGTTCTCGCGTATGTAGTCACAAGCTGTCAGTATATATATACTTGGTAAGGTTAAGATCTTATGATTTCTGAATATTTCTTTTGCTGGATAATCAAGTGGTTTCCGGTCAATGATGCTTAAGGCTCGTTTCTGTAATTTAAAGTCTTTCTCAGGTCGCCAACGTGGCCCATAAATCGACTCCTTGAATTAGGACAGAGTGAAAATATCCAAAGTACACCTTACATAAGTTATTTGCAGACAGGGTGGGCGCAAGTCTGGACAGGGCCCCTAGGCAATCCCAGAGCGTATCCATATTAATAGAATGTTTGGGGTCATTCACTCCGTGTTACACCGGGAAATCCCATCATTGGTGATATGGCTACAAACTGATAGACTGACTGATAGACCAAGATACTCTGTCATTTTTAGCATTACTGTAGAATAACATATATTATTATAGTGCCAGTACATTTCAATGATATACCTATAGCTTTCATCAAAATTGAGATTAAGATTTATAATCAAGTGACCTTGTAGCAGCAAATCATCAATCCAAATGAAATACTTGAAACATTTTACCAAAACACCAACACAGCTAATGCAAAGCCAATCATAATCTCATTCAAATAAGGTATAATCTCACTCGCTCTCCACTACTTCCTCCCATCTATAGTTCATATATCAAAATATTCCTATTGCCAAGACACAGGGAGAAATAGATATATGGCTTCACACTTTATTCGATCTAGATAGTATGGTGGACAACTGCAACCTTGCGCGCAAACCAGTTGCACCACCTACCTGTACTTACAAGGCTACAGTTAATTATTTAGTCAATTTAAACGTAAACATTGACATTATACACATAAAAAGGGGAGTCACTCAACGCGAAATAAAAAGATAAAACGCGGAACCGCGCTGCTGAAACCACACAATTAACGTATTAAATAATGTAATTCATGTTTAATAACACTAATATATGTTAAATACTTACGTAAGACGCTTTTAATAACAATCAAATCACAAACATCACAGATCGCGACTCTAAAGGCTGACTAGAAACACATTCACTATACTAAACTTAATTTCACTCGCAATTTAAATTGTGTAATGCGATTATGTTCGCGTGTTTCGTAAACGGTTAATAGTTCATTTTAGTAATAATTGATTTAATTTAGATAGAAACCCGCGAGACGGACACACCATTTTGAAAGATGAGTAAAGATCGTCAAGGATTTTTCCTGTACGTCAGTCGGCTTGCGTCACCGACCGTCAATGCGACACTTTGACGTTTTGTTGGTGTTGCCAGTATAAACCTTCGCCAGTCCCGGATGCTCAATTACACTATATCAATATTTTGAAGTATCTACAAACTTATACTTCCCGTAGAGATAAATGTAAAGCAGACACATTTTGTATTTTTTTACTTGAAGATCCGTCCATTTTACTATTTTTATGTTACAGGTTTTATAAAGTAAGACAACTGGAATTACCTCTCTTTAATTTCGAAATTCTTTATGTGGCAACTTGACCTGAACCTGAATATTTTTGGATTGCGTTCAGTAAATTATAGGGTACGGATATGGTACAGCGCGGTATCGCACAGCCTTGGCACAGCCAGCTTAATTTTGCTATTATACTAACCATTGATAATATTTATCTGTTACATATGGAATAGTTATAATTAACTATTGCATGCAACTATTGCGATTTCCCCATTTCTTATGTCAAAACCTAGGCAGTTCATTCCATTCCATATTACCAAACATATGTGCAGGACAAATATACGTTTATTATCGAAATCTAGGGCAAACTTGGTCACTATATGTCTTCACGTTACCTACTTTACAGTATCAAAAGCCTGTAATTTACTTTTGTAACAATAATGCAGTGACGTTTGTTAAGCGCCTGAAGAAAAATACACTGCAATGCAGAACTTTTTGCTATTTTTATTTGTTAGGCGCTTATAAATAATGGAACGAATTTACATTATGAATTGAATTTTACATTACTCCTATCTACTTTTACCTACACGTCAGTGCAAGAGTTAGCTTTGTTCTCCATTATTAGGTATTTATTTAGATTAATACCACTACTGTCGGTGATTGATAGTTGCTGGAGATATTGGCGATTTGAAGCGGATTGCAATGAGAAGGGATTCTAATAAGTCTCATAACTCGTTAGGTTTTATGACCGTACTTTGTCGATAAAATTAGCTAGCACGTGTAGTATTTAGTTGATGGGTGTTGATGGTAAGTATGCCTATTTCGAAACTGTTGAAGTCTAGGTACCTACCGCTTATGTTAAAGATGAATGTTCTCGAGATAGGCGTTTCGTCCTTCATCATTACATTGCCTAATTAAGTATTAAGTACCACTTTTACGACCGACTTAGCTTAGTGAGTAGTGGGTGCCTACCTACTGTGGGTGACCTTCCCTGCGAATCAGTTGGTCCTGTATTCAAGTCCCAGTAAGGGCCGCGTAATTTATGAGCATGAATATTTGTTTCAGTCTTTGATCTTGGATTTTTTTATATGTATGTATCGTTATAATAACTTGTCATCAGATTAAACAACTTATCTAAGTGTATAGAACAGGTCTATTTTTTCTATACGGCAAATCGATTTGTGTACATTATACCTATTATGAGTATGTAGACGTACCGTCCCATTAATCAAAAATTTTTTTTTTCCATTTCAAAGTTCAATATCTCAAAACCGGCTGAACCGATTTTGTTGAAACGTAGCTAAGAAGTTAAGAACCATCTCATTCACGTCACCTTTCGGACCAAAAAACTCGCATTTAAATCGGTCCATTCGTTTAGGAGCTAAGATGCCACAAACACACACCACTTTTAGCGTCCCTTCGGCCGTCTACAGAACCGGAGTTTCGGAACTGGCTCCGTACGAGGCTTTTAAATTACTTGTATGGAACTGGTTCCCTACGAGGCTTTTAATTTACTTTTATGGAACTGGTTCTGTACATGGCTTTTAATTTATTTGTATATAACTGTGAGACCTTGTTCACCGAAAAAGGTTTGGCATGAAGGCCGTGTCACTGGGGAGTGTGGCTCATATTTTCCGAAAATCATTTTTTCTTCGTGCTAATTATTCCGTTCCCATAATTTCCCGGTGTAATTTTTCTCCAGTCCCCTATTTTCTTGGTAGTTATTATTCCGTTCCCATATTTTCCCAGTGGCTTTTGGCCCAAATATTTTATTTTCCATGGGAATTTTATTCCATTCCCATATTTTCCCAGTGCTCATAAATAATATTATTCAAATGGTATAATAATAATATCTGGTTACCTCTACTTTATTTATACTAGTTTCAGAGAGACTCTACGGCAGTTAGCTACACCGAGGTACGACGACGAGCGAAGCGAGGAGGAGTGTTAGGTGAACTGCGACCTACAGCGCGCGAGCTGAGCGAGCGTAGCGAGCGTGCCGCGGCAGCGGCCGGCGAAGCGCCAGAATCGAAACCTTCCCTTCCTCATATAAGATAATCACCTGGACTTTTGTGCTTACCTATGTAAATATTACAAAAAAAAATCGGTTCTGGCGCTTCGCAGGCCGCTACCGCGGCACGCTCGCTACGCTCGCTCAGCTCGCGCGCTGTAGTTCGCAGTTCACCTAACACTCCTCCTCGCTTCGCTCGTCTTTGTACCTCGGTGTAGCTAAATGCCGTAGAGTCTCTCTTAAACTAGTATAAATAAAGTAGAGGTAACAAGATATTATTATTATACCATTTGAATAATATTATTTATGAGCACTGGGAAAATATGGAAATGGAATAAAATTCCCATGGAAAATAAAATATTGGGGCAAAAAGCCACTGGGAAAATATATGAACGGAATAATAACTACCAAGAAAATAGGGGACTGGAGAAAAATTACACCGGGAAATTATGGGAACGGAATAATTGGCACGAAGAAAAAATGATTTTCGGAAAATATGAGCCACACTCCAAATGACAGAAGTGATTGATTGACATCATGCTCCTTATTTTATTTTTTTAAAGACTTACGAACTAATTGCAGCCAGGATTTTACACACAGGCTGACATAGAGTTTACCATACAAAATATTTTATGAAAATAACTTAGTCGTCCTTTCGCTTCTGCGTCCGCTCGCTGTGTCTTTACTCATGAGTTCCGTACACGGCTGATGAAATATAATAATTACTTGATCGGAACCAGTTTCATACAAGTAAAAAAAAAGCCTCGTAGGGAACCAGTTCCATACAAGTAATTTAAAAGCCTCGTACGGAACCAGTTCCGAAACTCCGGTTCTGTAGACGGCCGAAGGGTTTAGCGTCGGGGGTTAACAAATCAACCGTACCTAATGGTCGCATCAATTAAAATTGTAGCCAACTTATCATGAGTATGTTTGTCGTAGCAGTCAATGGGAAATGATACCATCTTAACCACATAATCACCTTGACTTCAAAACACACTGATACATACTAGGTATATACCCCTCATCAAAAAACGCACGTTTACTTGAAAACGTGACCCCTCAACCTTGAAAAGACGAAAGAATCTAACCCTCCCATGTCCTTTGACCGAATTTTGAAATTAAAGATAGTGCCTTAACATAGGTATGTCCCAAGATCTCGAAATGAATGTTGCAATCCCATCACCCACTTATAACTAGTATCTAACCCGCTCAGTTCGCAGGAAACTGGCTGAACGAGCGGTCACAGACTTAAAATTAAAAATATAGTTTTTTTTTAAAGAGATGAAGCCGCGGATTAATGTGCTTTTAGATTTCAGTGGCTGAATTGTAAATTGTGATGTGACTTGAAAATGAAAGTTTGTGTTTGTATTGTGTTTGTGAGTTTGTGTGTCTGCGTGAAACTGGATCGCAGGGCGGAGGAGGGGTATCCCAAGGGCTTCATGGCTGTTTGTATGTTTTTGAAGTTCGACATAATAATAGTTAGTTACTTCTAGTAAAAATATCTGGAGAATTTCAAGAAGTGTAATGTCAGTCCACATCTGTTTTGGGAACGGTTCGTTTGGGAGTAGTTTATACTTTATTGTTATTTTATCGTATGGCATACCTACATTATTTGGGCCTTTAAAGTTTGACACTCTTTAGTACCACCCAGGGGACACGTGCAGGGTTGTGGTAGGTAGCTCCTGCGGACGCGAGTAACAGTTGTCCCCCCTTTGTCAAGAGAGTGGGCAACTTGACTGTTAGAAGTGCTTAAAACTCGGCTTAACGACTACTGTCATAGACAGCAGCCGGGATCAACTGCTTAGCGTGCCTTCCAAAGCACGAAAGCGCTCATTTATATTAACCGCTCAAACATCAGACGGTCACCCATCCAAAGACTGACCGCTGCCATCTTTGCTTAACCTGCGTCGCATCGTTTTCGACTCGCAAGCCCCGCTAGGCTATGAGCGCTACAAAACTACATACTTTATTGCTGCTGTAAGAGATGTATCCATACGCTAGTATTATTCAACGTGATCTGCCAGAACTCTAAAAATGAAAATGAAAGGTTTATTAGTAACAATTGTTATAGGTCATTTGCAGGGAGCGTACATTTCATGCCGGTTTCGTCATAATGACGTATTCATATAAACACACAGGATGATTCAAAAAAGGAAGTGACACGACTTAGTAACCGTAAACGTATTTAGTAGCTAATATTTTATTTTATTTTTAATTACTTATAGGCCACAACAACGTATCTATCGATGCTATCATGAAATTGGTCAAGTCCATGTTAAAATCAAACTGTGTTTCTTTATGTTCCTCATGTTCTTTGTGTTTTATTGTTTGCAAATGTAATTTGATGTTGCTTGCTTTTGATGGCAAACTTTGCTGACAGCAGGAACAATAAATTTGTTTATTATCTATAACTAAACATGGATTTATTTGGCACAATAATTTTATAGCCTCCGCGACCTAGGCCACTAGCAAAGCATTAAGTTTCCTGATCTTATTAAATTTAACTGAAATGTTGTTTCCGCATGTCTCCTATTTGTGACCAAGAGTAAACTTTGATGTGACAATGTTCTTATTTCAATGTCCGTCTCAAGTGTCAATATATTAGATCTACTTAAACGGAAGAGGTTGATTAGATAACAGTGATTAATCATTGATTAATCACATTTTCCATTATTGGGTACGGATAAATAAACGTTCGTTATGCCGTTGCCCTTTTCAAACTTTTTCCATCCTGTATGTAGCTTGACGTCATACGCCTGTCATCGGCATGAAATGTACGCTCCCTGGTCATTTGTATCATAATTAAGTGTACCTAAATTAGGTTTATACATCATTAAATTTTATACATTTCTATTCTACACTTTTCTTTATTTTCAATTTGTCAGTGGCATGCTGTAAAATTCGTCATAGTTAATAGAACATGTTGTTCAGGAGCCACTTTTTCAGGCTTGATTTGAAAGCTGCATTTCTGACGGTATCAGGCAATCGGTTATAAATTGGTGGTCCGAGGCTATAGACCGACTTAGCTGACTTCGCAAGTCTTTGTTTCGCAACGACCAGCCTGTCTCCATCCCTAATTGCCTATTGCTCCGCAGGGGATAAAGCCTAAAGCCGTGTTGATGGATTTGATGTAGGCGACGCGAGTGGTGGCGCGACACGTGCGCTGTCAGGCGAGTATGAACACGCTTACATACTTCCACCCTTTAGACCGCAGCCAGCCATACTAATAGCCATAAAAAAATATAAAATTAAAATTAATATTACAAATCGACGGCGAAGTACCATGAACTCCATTTACGAAAACCTAATTTTACAGTAGACCTAATTAGTGTCTAATTACATCGTCTAATTAGTCGTACTGTCAAATTAGGTTTGCGTATATAGCAGTTCATGGTACTTCGCCGTCGAAATGCGAAAGTGTCTCTGTCTCTCTGTTACCTCTTCACGCTCAAACCGGTGAACCGATTTAAATGAAATTTGGTATACAGATAATTTGAGTCCCGGGGAAGGACATAGGATAGTTTTTATTCCGGAAATCATCACTAAAAGGATGAAATTGGGGATGAACATTTCTATGGAGCGACGATATAAACGAGTTCCACGCGGACAGAGTCGCGGGCAGAAGCTAGTAGGTAATAAATAACGCCACTACTTGCTCTGTAGGTGTTGTGTTCCTGGTGGCCAGTAAGGTCGCCAGAGCTCCTGAGGAAGTGTTGTATTGAATTGTGAGTGGGGGACCCGCGTTACCGTCTCTAGCTATCAACACAACGAATCCTCAAATCGATAAAGGAACGTAAACGTTCTTATGACTTCTGGACTCGTCGACCGCCCAATGTTTGACTGGTTAATATAAATGAGCGCTTCCGTGCTTTAGAAGGGACGCCAAGCAGTTGATCCCGGCTGCTGTCTATGACAGTAGTCGTTAAGCCGAGTAAGAGGCCTTCGGGCGGCTTAGGAACTCCTAGTTGCCTATGCACTCACTTGACAAAGGGGGGACAACTGTTACTCGCGTCCGCAGGAGCTACCTACCACAACCCTGCACGTGTCCCCTGGGTGGTACTAAAGAGTGACAAACTTTAAAGGCCATAAATAATGTATGCAATTCGATTAAGTAAATAAATTATGGACTCGTAAGCGTCCTCAGGCTACAGTGTCTGCTTACAATCAGGCAGACCGTATGCTTATACAGTCCTTGCATCACACAGGACGCCGTGAATTAAACTCGCGTAATCGCCACTGCACGTAATAGGAAACCGTTCTTTATAGTCCACTTCCTATACATTCTGCATTCCATGCAGAGTAACGGGTTTACATACCTAATTATCGATCATCTTTTTAACCAACTTCAAAAAAAGGAGGAGGTTCTCAATTAGGTTGTATTTTTTTTTTTTTTCAATGTTTGTTACCTCAGAACTCCGTCATTGATGAGCCGATTCGAAATTTTCTTTTTTTGTTTGTAAGTATACGCTTCCAGGTGGGTCTCATTTTTTTCAAAATTCAGTTGGATGATCGTATCCATGAGGAATTAAATAAATAAATAAATAAATATTAGGGGACAATCTTACACAAATCGACCTAGTCCCATAGTAAGCTCAATAAGGCTTGTGTTATGGGTACTAGACGACGATATATATAATAGATATAAATACTTAAATACATAGAAAACATCCATGACTCAGAAACAAATATTCATGCTCGTCACACAAATATTTGCCCTTACTGGGATTCGAACCCAAGACCTTCAGCTTCGGAATTGAGGGAACTCCTCAATTATATTAGGCACGCGTGTAGTGATTTTGGTATTTTCTATTATAACTAGTGTAAGTATTTACACCCGGAAATCATAAATTTGGTGGAGTTGAATTGATGATGAAGACCACAGATGACTTATCGAATTCCTCAATTATGTACTTAAAAGTATATCACAGATTCTGATAAGATTCCGTTGAAATAGCAACTAATGAAGTGCCAAAGGTGATCCTTGTGGATTCGACTGAATTCCTCAAATACATACCTACAGCGATTCGGTTTTTTTCTCTAATAATCAACGCATTTGCTCTCGGAAATCAGTTCATGTGGTAAATTGGATAAGAAATGTGGAAATATTCTCGTGCCTTGGCGGAATACTAAATTAAAGTCGGTTAAAACTTTGTTTTTAAAGTAAATTATTACAACCTTTATTATATGCTTATCACGAAACAAATTATTTAATTAAATATTTTTGTTTTCGTGTTATTTTTAACGAGAAAGTTACCCCGATCATCTTTATAAACGATATGATACAGAGAAAGAATATAATGGAAAGGTCGCAGGCGGGGCTACAGACGAAGATGATTTATTTTTCCATTATAAGTTTTCTTTCTCTGTATCAATGACAGCTGTCAAATATTGGATGTAAGGGCATTTTTCACTATAGTGGCTCTGAGC
The DNA here is from genome assembly GCA_947578815.1 of Epinotia ramella. Lineage (NCBI taxonomy): Eukaryota > Metazoa > Arthropoda > Insecta > Lepidoptera > Tortricidae > Epinotia > Epinotia ramella. Next base: position 2,906,360 of record OX388220.1, read on the forward strand.
GGCGAGTCTGATTTTTAATTAAAAAGAAAACTCAATATATTTATATTAGTTATCGAAGCCCACAAAATTTCACGAAAATCGGCTGAGTAATGCGACCCGTAAGAGAACATCGGACATACTTCCCATTTGGCTTGCTCCAAAAATGAGCGAGATGACTTCCTGCTGTGCCCCTTTCGCATACCAATACGGGTGTAGACTCGAAAATTATTATTACTTCAAAAGAAAGAAGGCAAAAAAATATGCCTAGTGACGAAAATCCCGTTCAGATATCTCAAAGAATTAGGAAGCTACAACCGTTTTAATATTGGTTGTTAGAGAGAGAAAACGCAAACGGTGTGTGACGTTACATTACAGGATGCTGCCGGCAGGCCGCGTCAACGGCGGCGCCGACCACGATGGGCGCGGCACGTCGCCCTCTTCTGTGACGTCACATTCTTCCAGCGTCATCGTTTCATATGAAGTTGCGTTTTGCGAAAAAGGGACAGAACATACCCCTTCTTAAAACTTTGGACACTTATAACTTCGCTATTATTTAACCTTTTGCGTTGATTTTTTCTCCATTTGACTACATTTTTTATCCTTTTTCGATAAAATATGACATTATTGATTATTTTATCTAGTGTCTACGCCCCTAGTCGTCTCGTAAATCGTTCACTAACTGGCTACCTAGGTCAAGGTCACCAATATGTAACACCACAAACTTACAGAAATATGTATACATACCTTATTACTACGGAAATAAGGTTGTTATATACATTTTATGCAACTTTGGGTACATGTTAGTGACCTTGACTGTGCTACCAGCCATAAGACTAGATAAATAGCTCTATTAATATTGGTTTAGGCAGCGAACTAAAAAAGCATCATAGAAGTCTAAATAGCGCCGCAAAATACTAAACTTTATTAGCGCTGTCCCTTTCATTCCATTACGAAAAAAGAAAATGGCAGACATAGGTCGATCCATAGTTCGACCATCGAATTTCAAAGTAGACCCCCAAAAAGCGCGAAACAAGTAACACGTTCGAAAACTATAAAATTAACAAGTTTAAATTACCAAAATAATTAATCAAATGAATTTTCAATTGAAGAATATTTAAATAATAGATCTCAGAATAAACTCCGTTTTCATAATAAATAGGTAAACATGAATTTTATTACGCTAGCTAATTAATAATTCTAGTTTAAGGCGCCGTAGGTTCATGGTCTTCTCTCTCCCTCTCACTGAGCATAAGCGTGAGCGAGATGGAAGTACGTGCTTGGAAGCGCGGATATCATGTTTTTCAATTTTAATTTTTTGGCCGTTTAAATAAATAAAAATATAAACACTGATTTCCTTCAAACATGATATTGCCGATTTTTAGAAGCAATTTTAATATACTATATAGCTTTTGTGCATAATTTGCTACGAATATTTTAAGTGTATTTTTGTGTGTTTTCGACCTATGTTCGTGATTTTTTTCTATCGAGCGAAATTTGCTTAATCATGTTTCGAAGCACTGATTTCCTTCAGAAAAGCCTCAAGATTACTATTCGTATTTTTTTGAAGATACCATATTATTATAAACAGACGCATTATATTGTTTCAAAATCTCTGTTCGCTTAACTTCGCTGAACCTACGGCGCGGCGCCTTAAACAATCTTACATTTTATGAACGTATACCACGGATGCAGTTTCCGCACGCAAGCGCGGCGCCCCGCCCCTTTTAAAAAATTGCGCGCTGTAATATTGTTTTAGATTTTATTAGGTATATTATTCTTCATTCTTGCGTTATTTATATTGGTTTTAAATATAAATACTACTAGGATAAATCCATTCTCTATCTAACTAGGAAATATAGTGAAGTCAGTGACGAAGGCAGTATTTTAACAACAGTACGGCTAGTTTTTGGTGTGCACGCGAGATACACGTAAATGCTAATGTGTGCCCTTGTGATAATGATAAATATTTCAAAAATATCTCGAAGACATTAGTAAAATCTGTGAATTTTAACAATAACGCGGTTAGTTTCGCGCGACACTCGTATATATACTGAAATATGCTTTGGTTTCTCGCGCCTTGTCTCGCCTTTCTAGTATTGGCTAACGGCGCGGCCGGCGCTGAGGAGTTAAAACAAGCAGTAACGAACGCCTACTTAAGTTTTCTTCCTGAATAATCTTGAGACGAATAGGTATCTTGTTCTCACTGCTGAGGTGAAAAGTTGTTCTCTCTCGAGTTCAAAGTATTTGCATCTCGTGCTTTTGAGTCCTTCGCTGCGCTCAAGATTCAAACTTTGAATCACTCGCTACGCTCGTGATTCAATTTTAGAATCTTTCGCTTCCTCAGCACTCAAAATCAGCACTCGCAGCAAAAACAAACTTTGCTTTCTTGTTGCACAAATAACTATTTCTCGTTAAACCCATAGGGGGGTATCGTTGGATAGCTTATTCAAAAATTATGGGTTTTTTAGTACCATTTTTCAGCTTAGTGATTCGTTTGCGAGATTGTTGGGCTTTAAAGCCCCAATTTTTGTTCGAGTCATTGTCCCCCCCCCCTGCCGGCTGCATGGCTGCTACTGGGAATGTGAACAAAATCGTAGCAATAGCACATATTAATGAATTTTAAAGGAAAAATATCACGGCCTAGTAGGTATAACTAGTTACCGAGCAATATAATAGTCGACCAACTTAAAATGTAGGTAACTACTTATAGAGAGGCCAACTTTCGTACAAATTCGGCCGACGCAACCAGAGAGTGTCGATGTAACTAAGATAGACCGGCATTCTACGGAACCCTACTGCGCGTGGCCCGACGCACTTGGCCGACTTTTTACTAGATACCCCTATTTAAAAACATGGACTTACTAGGCATTATATTATGCAAGTAAACATGTATGTAACTAGCAATGTACAAATTGCAGAACATTCTCAAAAAGCGGAAACGTACTCGAGAATGTTCTCAGAACATTCCTGCAACATGAAAATTATTGTTTAAACAAGAGAATATACTTGAAATAAAGTTTAAATAGGCATAACTTAAAACTAAATGTTATTATGCATATATTATTGTCTACTACAGTTAGCTATTTGTTGATAAGTGATAAGTTACCAATAAGTTGCTTAAATTCTCACTGTATTTCAGAGAACATTTCGACTTTCGGACTTCACACTTTACACTAGCCCTGACTTTTTAAACTAGATAAGTTACCGAAATATTTCTTGATGCGTGTCTTTGGAGTCTGGACTCTTTGATCGTGTCGTGTCAGTCGTGTCACTCGTGTCAAAAAAATAAAAAAAATCTCCTTCTCGAGAACATTCTCAGAACAGTCAGAAGTTACCGAGAAATTTTCATGTGGAAAGTTTCGCAACTTTGGAAAGTTCTCGTGAGTGCATTGCTATATGTAACCCTAGATCTGTCAACGCTGTTAAATAAAATGACCGCTTTAGAAGTCATTAATGTAATGATGGCTGCGCAGTGACACCGTTGATGTTACGTGTTTTATAACAATTTATATGACGTAAAGAGTTTATAGTGGTTTCTGGAGCGGGATACATAATGTAATAAAGATACATCTCTTAGACCTATCTGACACATAGCCCTTGTTATACAGGATGTAGTATCCAAATGGTGCAGTGAGGGTAAATCTGAAACTACTCATATAATCCCGTAACCTGCTCGCCTGAAAGTACGGGGTAGTTAGCGTCAAATCCGGTAGTTCTGATTTTTTGCAGACTTGTTTATGTAACGCACCTTTGTCAAGAAAATATCGCGGCAACCCTACAGGCCTAGTCTTTGATAGATCCGCTCAGGACATTTTAAAATTAGACTTAATTTTATACAATATACGTACGAAAAAGTGACTCGATAAAAAAAAAAAAGGTAAACGTCCGAGTGCTCGACGCTGTACTAGTATGGGCACTCTGAGTCAAAGCAATATGGGTTAAATTCGAACCAATAGGATTTTTCTTCATTCGAATTTAAGCCATGCCACTTTGACATAAAGTGCCCATGCCATAATATTATGCTAGTACTGCGTCGAGCACTCGGACGTTTACCTTACTTATACTTATTTACGAACCGGCTCACAAAATTTCACAAAAATAGGTTGAGAAATGCGACCTCTAGAGTAGAACAGCGGGAAAGCGGGACATCCAGAGCGGGATTTCGGGCCAAGCTGAGGCATAGAACTTCGTTAGGTTCGCTCCCTCGTTCCATTTTCTGTCGACATCTAAGATTTGCATCCATTTTTGCATAGTAGTTGACTGTTCAAGCTTTGCTTAGTTTGGGAGTAGCTCCATTTGTCCTCTGGTCACCCGGTGTCTGGATAAGGCGCTCTGCAATCTCCTAGAGGACCTTCGAGCGCAGTCCCAGGGGGTACGGGGTGGGGGGGGGGGGGGAAACGGCGCAAACATGGTAGCACTCGCCTAGGACAGATATATGCGCCGCTTGTTGTTCTGCCGTGGCGGCCGCCGTTCCGGCCTTAAGGCCGCGGTCTGGACCCCGGCGGGCAGAGGGGCGGTGAGCGGCCGTGCATACATTCGAGCGAGTTCAATATATGGGCACCCACCCGCCGGCCCGCTGCCCGCAGGTGTCCAGACCACGGCCTTAGACGAGGTTGCTTAGAGATGTATTGATATAATTTCAGGTCCAGGGTCATCGAAGCCGGCTTCCATCCCTCGCAGCCAGCTGCGGCACCTGCTCTTCGTCGTCCAGGGTCTCGGGCGGACCCGGATGCGGTACACGTACTGGAACGCAAAGAACATCGCCCATGACCCGAGGATGGATTTCAGCAGGTCAGTGATATGTATATTTTGCCCGGCATTGAAAAGAAATGAAATTAACATTATTCAATCGTAACAAACAAAAAAAAACATGTATCTACTACATACATATACAAAGACTTAAAACTATTTGTTTGTTACGAAATGGTCCCGCCTCAGCTTAATGCTGGCTCACGAGCCAGCGCTCGTCTTTCGGCGAGACCATTTGACTAACACGTTTTGTACACGTGCTCTGCGGGCCGTGCGACACGGCCTTATAGTGGCACTACACTTGGCGGTATTTGCCCAAATATTCGTCCTGCATCTTTTTTCTTCCTACGGCAAATGAAAGAGAGGCAACGACGCAACGCGAACACGCATTCCCAAGTGTAGTGCGACCATTAAATTAAGCTGAACGCAGCCGCTGCGCTGGAGTCGAACAGCAGTGGTTGGTGCATGATATTTTTTATACTACGACGTTGGCAGACTTGCATACGACCTGCTGGAGACCGTCACCTATGGACGCTTTTGCGACTCCATAATAATCACAAAGGCGCTGCCGACCCTTTATTGATTTCAGGATTCGTTGTCTGACAGCTAAAGACAAATAAATGCACGTCCCTCAATCTCAACACAGCACAGCCTCTGGAGCTCTGGCGACCATACTCGCCATCACAGTACCAGTACCAAATACCCACAAATAGAGTAGTGGTGTTATTATGGTTGCGGTCTTGTGGAAGGTACTTCCCTGTTGGGCTGCCCCAAATATGAGCGCGGTGACATACCGTTGTGCCCTACTTCTGTCAACTGAGCCCTTCCTCTCTCCTTGACGATGGTTTACGACTATGTTTGATGTCGATGGAAAAGCAGAGAGGTGGACTTTCATTACCCCTTTGAGGTGTAGTCCAAACTCGGTGAGAGATTCGAAAGCGCTGTAGTATCAGTACTTTATCCCCAACCCACTGATAGTCATATCGTGCGAAGTAACGAAGCAGTGTGCGAGTAAATAATCCACAAGAGGAGAGTTGCGTGAGCGAGGCTAGCAAAGCTGTAGGTGGATTGTTTCCTCACACGCCGCTCCACTACCTCGCACAGCTCTTGTGGATTTCCCACGTCACTCGACGAGTTTTTGGCAGGGGTATTACGTGTTGAACCGCTGAATTTTATTATTGTTCAGTTAGTAGAATAACTATCTCTGTTCCAGGAAGACCCTTCTCCTTGCCATTGGCTATCTAGACAGCATAAACTTCCCCATTTCCGCCATTTTCGCCAACGAATACGAGGCGAGAGGATACAACATCATCTTACTGGACTATCAGCGATTCGCTACAGTCCATTATTACTTGTAAGTATCTGCAATGCAATACAATACAAATACACTTTACAAGGCACTTGCTCTGAAAGTGCGCCTTTACATGGGCCAACATAAACATGCGAAGTCCTCTATGCCCGCACGGCGGTGAGGGGCCGGGCGGAGCTGCCGATGCATGTCACCTTTAATTTTAAGGATCACAATTTACACTTTATTTTCTTTTACTTTTCAGGGCTAGCCGCCTCATGCGTCCCGTCGGCAAGCACGTCTCCGAAGTCCTCGTCCAACTAACAAACTCAGGCTTAGATCCATCCACACTAGAGCTCCTAGGCTTCAGTCTAGGAGGCCAAACCGTCAGCTACATTGCAAGGAACTACCAGCTGTTAACCGGCAGAAACATCTCTAAAATCACCGCTCTAGAACCGTCTGGGCCTTGTTTCAGAGACTTGAAGTCTGATGATCGCCTAGACGCCTCGAACGCGGATTTCGTGGAAGTGATCCACACGAACATAGACGGCTACGGCATAGCAACTAGGATGGGACACGTGGATTTCTATGTCAACGGCGGAGAATACCAACCTTCAGAGATAACTATGTATCCTTGCGCGACGACTTGCAGCCATTTTAGGGTGCTAGGTCTTTGGCTGTCAGCGATAAAGAACCCGGGGAAGTTTGTAGCGTTGAAATGTGATAGTATTCAGCAGGCGCGGGACTCGGATTGCTATAGTAGACCTTTGGAGACCAATGTGATGGGTCTGACCGTGGATAGAAGGAAGCCTGGGATATTTTATTTGTCTACTAGTAAAGGGTATCCGTTTTATTTGGGCAAGAAAGGGCTGTTGGCCGAATATGCGTCTTGGAGGAGGTTGAGTGATATTAACTTGGGGAATTCGACTGAGATTTTTACTTAGGAAACCAGGTGACCAAAGGAATCTAGCTAACGTTTTCGTAGTGACATGTTGATATACATACATATAAAATGTCTGCGTTGCCGAACGCCTCGGGTTCATATATATGAGCCCTAATATACGATTCTCACCGACCAGGCCTTTTACGAGTTGCCAAAGGAATATGAAGCTTTAAAACAGACTTTATATTTGAATGGAGTTGCAACCCGGTCGGCGCCTCGCTGACGCAAATCAAATCAAATCAATTATTTATTCTGCAAATAGGCCACAAGGGCACCTTTCCGCAGACGGCTGCTCGGCTGTCGGCGCATCAGACCGACTCCGTTTGGCTAGTGCACTCCCGGGGAACGCGCGTCGTCTGTAGAACAATGTGTAAAGGGCTTAGGTATGACTCGAACTCCGCTCCCTAATTAGGATGCTAAATAAGCCCTTTACTATTGTCCGTTATGAACACACGTGTGTTACTAGCGCGCTTGACGGGTTAAGCCGCGGTCGGTTAACATCTGGTGCTCGTGCATCCGTTGAGATGCGATGCGGTATCAGAGGGGCTACCGCGAAACGAAAACGAACTTCGTTCGTCAACCTCCATCTCTGTCACACTTGCAAGTTCGAGCGACAGAGAGGGAGATACTCGAACGAAGTTCGTTTTCACTTCGCGGTAGCTCCTCAGGCCCGTTCGGTGGGAATCGTAGATAAGGCGTTAACGCGAGCGATGTCATACGCTTGTGAGAATGCATGGAAAATTGGAAATCCATAGCGTTTGAGTGTGTGCCGCGCGAAATTACGTAAGATTTAGCGATTATGGAAGAACGAACACAGAAGGAAAAAGTCGTTTATTACTGTTACACCTAATTATATCTATTTATAGTGACTAGCACAAGCACTATAATTAAATAATCTCACAGAATAAAAAGACTACCGAGCTCAAGAAATGTGAAAATAATGATTAAGAGATAAAATTCGGTGGATGGGGTTATTTAAGATGGGATTTTGGGTTCAGTTTGAAGCCGTATGTATACTATACATACCAATGATCTAAATCGGCGACAAGCGTGTCGGGCCACGCGCAGTGTAGTGTTCCGTAGTTGCCTGCATATCTTAGTTACATCGACACACGCGCGCCAACGAAACGGTGCGATTGCGTTGTCGGCCGAATTTGTACGAAAGTTGGCCTTTCTAAGTACATTTTAAGTTGGTCGACTATTACTCGGTAACTAGTTATGCCTACTTAGGCGTGATAGTTTTCCTTTTTTTTTTTTTAATTATATGTACTACTGCCACGATTTTTTTCACATCCCTAGTAGTGGCCATTTCGCCGGCAGGGGGGGGGACTCAAGACTCTAACAAAAATTTGGGCTTTAAAGCTCAATATTACACAAATGAACCCCTGAGTTGAAATATGGTTTTGAAAAACTCACAATATTATTGAACAAGCTATCCAACGATACACACACGTTGGGTTTAACGAGAAAAAAACTGACATCCGTCGAGGGTTACGTGGTACGGAACCCTACACTGCGCGTGGCCCGGCACGCACTTGTCCGGGTTTTTTGACTGTTCATTCATATCAGTGATATTTAAAAGTTCAAATGAATTTGTGAAATTAAAGCTTCTATTGCTGTTTTATTTGTTTTCATGGCATCGAATAGTACCCATACTATTATTGTAAACAGGTAATGTTCGTGATTGTGTAGCTTTGTTAGTCTGTATGTAAGTGGTAATCTCCGGGACATCTCATCGGATTTAAATGTTTATTGAACCTATATACAGAATGGGCATTTGGCATCGCATCCCACAGTTTTGCGTGCATGTTTATCCACAATGATAAGTGATAATATAAAGTGGCAACCCAGTTGTGTCCGCAAACGGCGCGCGAACACTGTCTCTTTCTAAGTGTTCTAATTCTGGATTGTATTTGTATTGTAACGCCTTGGCCGCGACTTTGGTCTTAAGCGACCTGCGGCAGCGATTTTTCTAATTCATTGCGCGTGATCCCAACTAACCACAGTGCGTTGCGCGTCTCGACCGCGCAATGAACAGATAAAACGCTGCCGCAGGTCGCTTAAGACCATTATGAGAACTGGGATGGGGTTTTAGACGAGTTGACGTTTTGACTTCTTGTTTGTTTTGATTTTGTCATGTTTTACTTATGTGCTCTCTGTCTGTCTGTTACCTCATCACGGTTAAACCGCAGAACCGATATAGATGAAATTTGGTAAAGAGAAAGTTAGAGTCCCGGGGTAGGAAATAGGACAGTTTTATCCCGGAAATCATCCCCTAAGGGTGTGAAATGGGGGGTGAAAGTTTGTATAGAGCTACGCTACAAACGAGTTCCTCGCGGAGTGGCGGGTAGAAGCTATACTTAGGTACATAAAGTTGCAAGATTCTACAAACACAGCAACCAGTAACATCGCCTAATCTCGGAATCACGATTCACTGACTTTAACGATTAAGAGCTAATTTCTTGGAAACTGGTTACCTTCGTCCTGTGTTAGGTAACACTGGTATCGGCATTTCCAAGGGCAATCGTAATCTGATCAAGGTTTGCGTACAACGACGGTGGTAAACTGGCGTGCGGCCCGCTTGATGGTAACATTGGTAACGCACGGTTAGCACAAGATGGCGCGCGAGCTCTCACGCACTATCCGTCTCTCTCGTATTAGAAAACGTAGAAAGAGACGGGATAGTGCAAGCGAACGAGAGAGAGCTCGCGCGTCGGCTTTGTGCTGACCGTGCAATACCCAGAGGCGTCTCTAGCCCATGTTGCGCCCGCCGTATGCCATTACTGGTTACAAAGTACGTCTCGGCGCCCCCTAGGACCGCTGCGCCCGTGTGCAACGCACACCCTGCACCATAGGTAAATACGCCTCTGCGGATACCGTTAACTAAGGGCGCTAACTACATCATATCACGCCCACTTTGGCCTAAGTCTAGTTGGTTAGTGATCCTGACTACGAAGCGTGAGTTCCTGGGTTCGAATCCCGCAGGTCGATCACGTAACGCATTATACTAACGCGTTAGGTAGATCCAAATGTCAACTATATGGAAAAATTACAGTTAAACTGTCATAACGCGCTTTCAAAACGTTACCGTGATTAGGTACCCCCCTATAAGGGCATTTATTTGTGTGATAATCACGTGTTCCTGAGTCATGGATGTTTTCTATGTATTTAAGTATCTATTTACCTATATACGAGGGACGGCTGAAAAGAAATCTACCTAAGTATGAAACAAAAGACTGTCATGTATGTATTTTTTTTATTTTTCAATATAGTCCCCTGCTAGTGAAATACACTTATTACATTTGTCAAATATTGACATTAACCCATGAAAAAAAAAATCTTTCGGTTTCTCGTCAAAAAAGTCACTAACTGCAGCCTTCATTTCGTCATCGGTCAGAAATCGTCTTCCTCGGAGATCTTTTTTGAGGTGTCTAAATAAAAAATAGTCGCATGGGGCTAGGTCTGGACTGTAAGGTGGATGGTTAACGGCATCGAACCCTAATTCCTTCATGGTAAGCATTGTTGTGCGGGCGGTATGCACAGGTGCATTATCGTGTAAAATCAGGATCCCTTTGCTAAGTTTACCCCTCCTCTTTTCTTTTATCGCGTCTCGTAACTGATGCAGTAAGCTGGAATAATATTCAGCATTCATTGTCCTTTTTTTTGGTAAATAATCTATTAGTAAAATTCCTTCTGTATCCCAAAATACGGTAGCCATAAGTTTGCCTGCCGACGGCCTGACCTTAAACTTCCGAGGAGGCTTCTCATCCTTGAATTTCCACTGCAAAGACTCTTGTTTGCTTTCGGGGTCCCACTGTCGAATCCAGGTCTCATCACACGTCACCATTTTAGAAACAATTTCTTCCTCATTACCTCGACTCATTTCCAAAAACTCCTCACAACATTTGACACGTCGGTCCTTGTCAAACGCCGTTAACATTCTGGGGACCCAACGTGCACTCACCTTGGACATATTCAGATGCACATGAATTATCTCATTGACTCTTTCTTTACTGATGCCCACATCTCTAGCAATCTCCCACTGCTTCACTCGTCGGTCTTCTAAAATTATTTTTTTAACTTTGGCTACATTTTCGTTTGTAACGGCAGAAACCGGCCTTCCACTACGAGCGTCATCTTCCAAGCTCTCACGACCGAGTTTAAATTGTTTAGACCAAAACTTTATAGTAAATTCGGAAGGGCACGAACTACCGAACACACACATCATACGTTCTCGGATCTGTGAGGGAGTATTTCCTTCTTTTGTTAGAAATTTAATCACTGCACGATGTTCAATTTTAGCGATTTTCATTTTTTCAACCGATATGTCGCAAACATTCGAGAATTGTAGAAAAATGGAACGGAAAAAACAAATGAACGTCAAATAATTCAAAAAAAGAATAACCAAAGAACAAGAATGCATTTCAGCCAGTATCATTTTCGCATATTTTTTTAACCAAGGAGATTACTTTTCAGCCGCCCCTCGTAAGTATGTATTTCTTCGTCTAGTACCCGTACATGCTTTGCTTAGTTTCGTATTAAATAGGTTGATAAATAGTAATAATAAATACTCTTTATTGCGCCACGATTGTTCGTAAATATTTATTTGTTATATTATTATTATAAATAAATAAATAATCAGGTCAGATGGCAGTCGCTCTCGTAAAACAAGTGCCTATGCCAAATCTTGGAACAACGTGTCAAAGCGGACCCCGGGCTCCTTAAGGGCACAATCGGGATTAGACCGGTTTCCTCACAATGTTTTCCTTTACCGAAAAGCTAACGGTAAATATTCCGTACATAAGTTCCGAAAAAAACATTGGTACGAGCTGGGATTCGAAAGCACGACCGCCGATTGACAGCCGCATGCCTAAACCACTAAGCTACCGTAGCTTTACCCTTAGCTTCTGTCAAACACGTTTATTTCAATTTAGGAAACAGTCCAGCAAAACCAGTTTGTAACGTACTTAAATACTCTATTCGACACGCACATACCATACGACACGACACGACAGTCATATAATTCAATACCGAGCAATATCATCACTCCTATTGCAAGTTTCTTTCACTGTTTCACTCTGTTTTTGAAGAGATTCTTCCCACGAATCCGTAACGTCTTGATCTTCAGATTCATAGGATTAAAATGTCTAAACTGGCCCCGTATCATGGTCGGCCTTATCACGCGATAAGTGACAAGATAGAGCGTCAGTCTCGTTCTATCGAACGGTGTCAGGCAGTGACGGACGCTCTATCTTGTCACCTATCGCGTGACCATGATACGAGGCCTGACTTACTTACTCATATACCACAGGCTTTAACGTGCTAATAAAATCTCGTCCTATCCATCGATCATACTCCGCCTGATAATATTACTTCTCGATTCTTGTCTTAAAATCATTGAAAAGTCCTGGCTCCATCGTTGGATCTGGAGTCGCCAATTCCATATCCAACTTCAAACTATCGTAGATCCTCTCAGTAGCTCTTTCAGGAAACCGTTTTGGATGCAAGAGCAGTTCTTCCGCTGCTTTGACCCTCAAACGGTCCCATAGTAGCTGCTGCCTTTTTGAATACTGTGAGTTAGGTGGGTTCACCATGTCGTAACGTCTCCTAGTTTTTTCGCTTTCTATTAACTGTCTCACTGCTTCTAAAACTATGTCTCTGCCGTTATTAATTTCATCTAGTTTAGCATATCTTTTTGATCTTGTTTTCACATTGGTTTGTGCTAATTCTGAAGCAGAATTATGTATTTTATCTATTGTAGTTCGTTTTTCAGGTTTAGCGGCCCTTTTTGTTCTCGTTTTTATCAGTGCTATTCTCAATACATCCGTTGCAGCTATAAAATCAACATCATGTGTTACTTTATATTGTTTCATTTTATTCCTAGTCTTATTTTTACTTTTATCTTCTAGTATCTGTCTAATTGCTTTCAATACTACGTCTTTTCTTCTTTCTTTACCTTTGGTAAACTTAAGTTCTTTTGGTCTAACAGGTACACAGAGGGGATCCTTTAAGTTACACTTTATTTCTTCAGTTTCGTCATCTTGAACTGGTAATACAGAAATGGGACGTCCTGAATTATTAGTTTTCTCGTCAAATTCATTCGGGGCCAGTACTCGGATTGGTTCATCATGGAGCAGGGAATAGGCTGAAGTTGAGTGTATCCCGAAGATTGTGATCTGAAAACGAAGGTTTAATAAGGTAAGCTATACCAGAATATTATAGTACGAATCGTCAAATCAATAAAGGGTTGTAGTGATAATATTATTTCAGTGAACGCGTTTTGTGCGTTACGTGTAGTTCTGATTGTAGATAAAGGTGTTAACCTCAACCTGTTTCAATGCAAACCTTAAAAAACCTACCTATTAAACCTAACATCATCATCATCATAAACTTAAGAGCCGGGCTCTTGTCGGTGGAGTAATCGCCACTCTGTTCTTCTCTCTGCCACTGTTTTGAGCTCTTGATATATTAACTTTCTCTTTAGCTATTCCTTATCTTTTCTTTATTTAACCTATATTACACTTATTAAAACGGCAGCCACTAGAATGCAGAAGTTCTCCTACAGAATAGAACCATTGTTGTTCTATTCAGAATCGAAGGGTTTTCCCAAATCTATTGTAGGACAGGTCACTACTAGGACTTTGGTATACTATTATAGACTAACGAGGTCATGTAATCGCAGATTTTCTATATAATTGAGACCTTGGAGCGGGCATAGATACAGGGACATGTATTGTGATTCCACCCTTCTGTTGGCATTATCTGTTAAATGGAATAGTGATAAGTTTTCCTTCACTAGTTTGGCAATCTAATAAATTTATTTTCAATAAAGAGTTGTTTACATGATAAGTATATTACCAACTTAATTTTGTTTTCTAGAGATAAATTAATACTTCAATATTTTTTACTGGTGAAAACGACAGAGCAACGAAAACCGATGTTCACATTTTTTATTCGATTTTCTTAGTTAATTTTCTGGGAGATAAATACTTTTTCGTTTTGTTGATCGAAGTAACCTCACTACACGGTACTAATAATATTGTTCTATTAATTGTAGTGTCATATTTTATTACGTATATTTTAATAAGCTACCTACTGCCTGTTCCCTCTCATCCATGAGAGGAGGCCTGTGCCCAGCAGTGGGACGTCTATAAGCTGATTAATTATCATTATTATATATTTTACTAAAACTTTCTTTATCCTAATAATTTTTTTTTAACTTAAAATATATATGTTTTACCTTTGAATGCGATTTACCTGCTCAAAAGTATTGTTTGTAACGTAACGCCTTAATCCACTCATGTCGTTTGTAACGTATTAATAAACGCGCTAGTTATGCTGGCAACACCGACTACTGTCTGTATGACAGGCGATCTGTGCAGGCGGTATATATTAGCGGAATATATAAATATTGTATTACTATAATTACCCTATTAATACAAAGCATATATTACATGAAGAAACCAGGGGCTGGAAACTTAGAAAAGAGGCGACACGCCGATTTATTGTATGGAAAGTAGTGACATCTCTGGCGAAGCGGATCGCTGTATTTAATGTTGTTGACAGAAAATGGAAATAGATGTCAGTACAATAGACCCACGACAATAAATTTTAAGATTTTGAAATAAAATAAAATATATTTTTATGTTTTGAGATAGAATTTATTAAGTATCCATTTTATTTAACTGAACATGAACAAATATCTCATTAATATGGAATTGTGTTTGTTGTTCGGCCTTTGTGGTTTTAGATGAAGTATGCATACCTACGTGTCAGTCAGTAAATAAATGTCAATGTATTGTCTATAAAAACATTGAATGAAAACACATTTAAATCATATTTAAATAAAATCAAGAATAGTTTTAGCCACAGTATCTATTTATAAAAACAATATCTAGGTATTATGTGTGTAGACAATAGCTTTGAGGTTGAGTAATATGCAGTGTAGATCGGCTGTACGTGGATTTGTTAAATCTGGTCTAGGAGATTTAATCTCATGTTTTGAAGCTAAATCTCGTCCTTGTCTCGTGTTTTTTGTTAAAAAGGTTGTGCTTTGTTAAGTTCTTGTTACCTAATTTGTTATTTGTTAAGTTGAATAAATACTTTTATGAATGTTGCATGTTTCACTTTTCAGATCCATTTCATAGCTGTGTGATTATTTTGAAACCTACAATGTGACTGGCAAAGTATGAAGGGAAGCGTATGTACTTAGGTAACTAAAATGTGATTTATATCATGTTTTAGAAACGTTTTCTTCCTAACTTTGATAGTCGCATTGTAGGCTTCAAAGTCAAAACAGAGAATACAACTTTTGTATACGTGTGTGCGTGGCGCGTGAATATGTATGTGTGCGTTAGTGTGTATGTGAAGCGTGCACGCTGCACGCATGCGTGCGTCAGAGTAGTTCAATCCACTCGCTGCTAGGCGGCTGTGGGACCAGTAATTTCTTGGTGTTGCCACTCTTTACATAAATATACTTATTATACTCTTTGGAAGAAACCTGTGGGTAAAGAGTTTAACTATACGTTACATCGTTAACATTTGTTTAAAAAGTCACACAACTAAAGCGTAATTAACACCTCAGTAGACAATTGAAATTAAGAATTACCTACCAGACCGCACAATCCGTAAAAATGTGACTGCATCTTGTGATGTCCTCGGCACAAATATTTAATCACTTATGTAACAATCACTGAAACATGTTAGCATATAAAACTCCCTCCGGCCGCGTGGTTCGTAACAGTTTCTTTTTCCCTCTAGCACTATTAAAGATTGCGAGAAATATGTTGTTAAATCACCGATCGACACCGATAACAGATGAAGTATAAAACAAAATGGGATAAAGCGGAAGTTATATACGTCGTATACGAGTGCGTAATAGGTAGTTTAGATTATTCATAACAGTCGATATTGTTATTGTATTCAGACAATATGTCTGATCATCGGAAGGAAATGATAACAAGGAACATTCCTTGTTGGTATCTATATATGAAAGTAGTCGATTGTGTAATCTACGGGTAAAAGTTGATGCAGTATTAACTTGACCTGTTCGTATGTAAGTAGGTATGTAAGTTGTCCGTTAAAGTTTGCAATCAATTTTTCAGTCACTTGCCGTTATCCGATTGCGCTGAAATTTTGGGTCATATCATCATACTAATATGATGATGTGATGATGTTGTGAAGGGACGCCTGGCCGGAAGCAGGCGGGCTGTCGATCGGTTTTTGCGTTCATTCAGCCCCATTTTTGGGGCCTCAGGTTACTGCCCCGGCGGCGTTCCCACTTCAAACTCTTCCATTCTTCTCGTTTTCCTGCAGAACAGAAGGACATCTTTAAGACTGACATCCCTCAATTCCTTCTCCTCTAACACATCTTGGGTATTAGTATAGTTTGGATGACAATTTAATATTATGGTACCATCGAGCTGATATGCTGATGGACACAGAAGGTGGCCATGGGAATTCAGTACTTAACCGACGTAACCCCGTTGAGTTTGGGCTCGTTAGAATCGTCTCAATGAGTAATTGATGACGGTATACAGTTGGCGATAAAAGCTTGTACCAAAAATGAAATTATTGACCAAAAACTCATTTCTTTTGTACTACGACGGTGGAAAAAAGCGGTCTGCTTGATGGTTAACAGTCAGCTATGGACGCTAGCTATTTCAGAAGCATCACTAGCTCGACCCCATATTGATTTTAGGATTCCTTTTGTTAAGCTATTAACGTAAGACGAACGCGGGTCCCTCTTTCTCAACACGACACATCCTCGAGAGCTCTGCCCTCCTATTCTGTAACTTGTTTTAAGCTCACCTCAACGCTCACCCACAAATATATCTTGACACCGCGATTAGTAACTAGCGCAGGTAGAGGTCTAGTTTGGTGAAAGGTGACCCGCGGGGTGAGCCGCTTTAGCCCGTAGCGAATAACAGCTCTGCTGACCTGACTCACCGACAGGATACTCCAGGCAAAATACGGTTTTGAAAAACATTAATTTATAATAGCGTTTTTTGTTGTTGATTTCATTTGAAAATGTTATTCTAAGATGATTTAGTCAGGAATCCGACAAACTTTCCACCCGGAAGTAATTATGTAGATTTAAATGAATTATGATTATCTTTTTTTGTACGATTTATCTTGAATATTATAGAGCAAATGTAAATGAACCAAAATAAAGACAAAAACATTTATTAATATTTTTACTGACTTTTTAGAAGCCAGTTAACTTATCATTTTTTCGATGTCTTAAATTTTGTCGGATTTTGTCGCTGGGTAACAATTTAATTGATAATATATCCGTTATACATAAAAAATAAACTATTATAAATTATTTCCAAAATTGTCATTTTTTCCATACAAGTTGTCAGTTCATTGCCTGGACTAGGAACACAACATACAGAGCAAGTAGTGGCTTTATGCTGCACTCTTATACTGCCACACACTCGTCGAGTGACGTGGGAAATAGTGAGAAAAGCAGGCAGAGACATGGTATGGCAACATTACTCGTCATACTCATCTTGCTCCTTATCATGTCCACGGCTCCCTGTATTGTCGGTTTTTAAGCGAGACAAAGATGCGGCTATAAAGGCAAGTAACTTAGTGCGGAGCGTCGCGATTAATCGCGTGAGTGGAGCAGTGCGTGGCCGGAGAGGGCATCATCGCGAGGACCATGGAGTTGCTGAGGTTTTAAAGTTAACTTCATGTGCCTTGACTTTTGACGACCGGTTAGCCTAGTGGGTAGTGACGCTGCCTACGAAGCTGAAGGTCCTGGGTTCGAATCCCGGGAAGGGCAAATATTTGTGGGATGAGCAGGAATATTTGTTTCTGAGTCATGGAAGTTTTCTATGTATTTAAGTATATATATCGTCGTCTAGTACCCATAACACAAGCCTTAATGAGTTTACTATGGGACTAGGTCGATTTGTGTAAGATTGTTCCTTAATATTTATTTATTATTTATGTGCCTGTCTAGGTACTCCTCACGGGAATATAGGCTTGAGTCTTCGTCTATATTAGGGATGCGATTTATTTGACATCCGCGGATGCGGATATTTGGGGGCACACACCCGCGGATGCGGATTTTGTGGTCAAACCACAGACATAGATATACATAGATCGCGCAAATGCATGCACTTCACGTGTCAGAATTCGGACTCTGAGTTGGCGCTCCGACATACATTCCGCGCGCGTCTGTTGTCGTAGTGTTGTAGCCGGTTGTAAGTGAATATTAAGAAAATACCTTATACAGTGTGTGTCTACGACCCGGGCTTTTATAAAGACTGATGATAATATGCTTCGTTAACAATTGTTTGCACGTATTAGTAAATCATAATTATGTAAATTAACTGCGCAATTAATTTTCCAAAATACAAACCTTCAATGGACTAGGTGTATGACGCCGTACTAAACAAATTATGACGAGCTGTCACTTACACTTACTTGTCAATTTACTTTGCTGTACATTGCTGGCAATTAAAAGTTTGTTAGAAAGTTAACGAAGTCTGAGATCTAGTTTATTAATTAAATTAATGTCATGGTTATATTATAAATATACGTTATATTAACCTCCTTTAAGAAAAGCCAGGGTTGTAGACACACACTGTATATTGGAGAATCGATTTTCCGCGGACAAAGGGGAATTCAGATCACTAATTCGTCCGTGTGACGTCAAAGTAGGTAGAAAAAAGTGACACGGTCGGTTTTCATACAGATTTAGGTGTTTAAGTTATATAGTGTATATCTATATCTGTGGGTCAAACACTCAAAAACGTTAATAAACAACATCCATTTTATAATATCACGCAATCATTAAACACGTTGAGACTAAATTACAATCGTAGCGAACAACTCAAAAACGCGTCTCTTGGTCACAGAAACGACAAGGAGATTTTTTGACTCATGGCAAGCGCAGGACACTCCGCGATTTACGTTCATCGCTGCAAGTACATGCCGGAACCCCAATATTGGGGTCTATTCAGTGGCTGCCACGCTGTGCATCGGACTGCACGCGCATGCTGCTTCGCGCGCACACGCTTACTATACGTAAATATTCACGTAAGCATTCGTCTGTTTGTGTGTTGCATTGATGCTATTGAAATTAATAAAAAGACAGCGAGAAGATATTGTATCGCAGCGGGTTGCAGAAATAATGATAAAAATACGAATCACGCGTTTTTCTATTCGTTGCGTTGCCCATGTAACGTAACGCATTCGTTGCATTGTTTTATTTTATTAAACATATTTTTTTTTCAATGAAGCAACAAAATTTTGCATTACTGTGGGTTGCAGCAAAGCCAATAAATTATGGCATGGCGTTCTTGGTGTATTCAATTCGTCTAAATAGTGAGATTAATTATGTTAATAAATAATTAAATAATGTATATAATGTATGTAGAATATACATTTATTGCTACCTATATTGAATGCAACCAATAAATGCGCAATACATTACTATGTATTTTTAGTCGTTGTCAGCCCTCACTATAGATATCGGCGACGCGGCGAGTGAGCCAATTAATTTTCACCGTTCGTGCACGGCCTTAACGTTCCGTTTGGCTTGCGCTGGAGTCGACGACGCCAGAGAGCCATAAATCATAATGTTTTGGCTGAGAAAAAAGCGGCTTTTGTAAAGATCAAAGGGGTGTCCCTTCTGTACTTGTACAGTCGACTACAAAGAGATCTATACGGCCAATGTTACAAAAATATGTATACACGACCTTAATGTCAAGGCAATACAGTCGTGTATACATATTTTTGTAACTTTGGCCGTATCGATCTCTTTGTAGTCGACTGTACTATTATCTATTCTGTGCTAATGGTGAAAATATCTAAAGCTCGCGCAGTAAGCGCCGCGTGGGCTCCTTTCTTGTCGTGAATTACACTACATCCGCATCCGCAAAAACTCCGCATCGATTTTGGCGGATGCGGATGCGGATGCTGATGTTGTGTGCGGAACTTCCGCGGTTGCGAATGCGGATGTGAATATCTGCAACATTCCTGGTCTATATGTAGGTACATCTAAGTTTAAATTATAAAAAAAAAAAAAAAAAAACCATTTAAGTATTTCGAACAACTGGGATCATATTACAAGGCGAGGAATAACAGGAAATAATTATCAGAATCAGAAATTATTTATTGTCAGATTGTGCATATTATAATTAGCTTGTTACATTACACAATATACTATACTAATATATATGTATACAATATAATTTTTTTTTTTTTTTTTTTTACATTAAATTGATTACTGGGATTGGTTTGTTTGTTTGATAATGTATGTACGTGTTTACACATAAAATAAAACAATATAATCGTTATTCAAATATTCATTATCGTCAATTTAATTTAATAATGATTATTAATATGACTTTCACTGCTATGCTGGTTACAAAATTAATTTGTGTTTATCAAATTTGCAAATTGACGTGTTGATAAAATATGTTACATAAGTACCTATACAATAAATTATTAACTTTGAAAACACAGTTTTAACCGACTTCAATTCAATACTTCGCCAAGCCATATACATTGAACATTACCACATATTTCCTTTCCTAGTTACCACATGAACTGCTTTCCGAGCAAATGGGTTAATTAGGTATTCTTTTCCCCTGGACTGAGATTTTGTCTGATGACAGTTTCTATGCTATTAAGGTACCTGAGGGTAATATGGACACGTTAAGCATTTACGTTCTGTAAAAAATAAAGTAACGGGCATGGTAGGGATAAAAATATACGGTTAATTACAGACCAGTTACTGCCCTTGTGGCAAGGACGTGGACCGGACCGACTGGTTCACCACGGACTATGTTGTCAAAAAAGTGCAGGCCAATTTTCAAGACATGCGACTCTTAATGACATAATCCGCCAGTCTCGTGCCACCATCAATGTGCTTTCTCTTCTTGAGCCACCTGGCATTGTCAGAGATGATGGCAAAAGACCTGATGGAGTGTCTCGGTTTCCGTGGAGTTTGGGACGGATGCTTGTGTGGGACGCTATCTGTGTAGACACACTGGCACCGTCCCACCTCCAACACTTCTAAAGCGTGTGCAGCGGCGGGAAATGCCGAAAATCTGAAACGCATTAAATATAGAGGCCTCGGCAGAGAGTAAAACTTTGTACCATTTGGCGTCGAGACCGTCGGTCCGTGGGGTTATTTGCGGAAATCGCCAAACATCTGGTTGACGTAACTGGTGACACAAGCTCCTAATGTACAGTCAAAAACATTGATAAGGGTTTTTTTCTAATTCATCCCTTGAAGGGGTTAAGATAGGGGTTGAAAGTTCACATGATTAATGTGTGATTTTTAATATTAAACTGTGGCTAGAAACATGAAAGCAGGACATCAGGTTTCTTTTATAATATGTAGATCTATTTGCCCCCTAAAGGGGTGAAATAAGGGAGTAAAGGGGCTTAATCAAAATAAATTATTCTCTAACACCGTTAAATGGGGACTGTGGATGGAGATGGAAAGTTCTACGTCTTTTAGCATTAGATAAGTTTGCTTTCAAAACTATATACAGGTAGCCCGAACTAACGGGAGTAAAACTGAACGGATTTAAGCAAACATTTCCAGTCATGTAGCTTTCTTTAATACCTAAATTATTAAAAAATATACAATCTGTTGATGATTCTTAAGATATTATATTTGTAGAAACGGAGTTTTCAATTGTAATTTTGCAATTTAAACTAATGAACTCATCGCACTGGTAATTACGCTTAATCCCTGAACGGATTTAGATGAAATTTTTCGTACAGATAATTTGAGACCCTTGGAAGGATATAGGATAGTTTTTATCTCGGAAATAATCCCTTAAGATGGTAGAACTTTGTTTGGGTCGGCGATAATTGAGGTTTCGCCCACAATAATTTAACAGCAATCATTTTTCTAAGACAGTTACAAGTTCGAACGACGAAGTCATGGGTAACAGCTAGTATACTATAAAATACACTAAAAAAAAAACCCGTCAACTGGTTTTATCGCGGTGGAAAACTCGTAGTAGCTCGCGGGCTAAGAGAGTCGGAGCAAAACGCTGCATAAAATATAAAGGACTTCATAACGATAAGGGTGTGATAGTGTATAATTATTGCATTAATTATTGGCAGCATGTGATAAAAATGCAGTATATAAGCTGCGAGGTCCACTGTTTTATTCAGAGTTCTACAACATGGCTTACTATGTTATTTTGCTTTTGTTTTGTGTTAAATACAGTGTTGGATACAGTTTCACGGGTACGATACATTATTTTTATTGTAGGTATTTTGTTTCCCGTGTGGTGTCGTAGAATATCACCGCCCCTTTTTTCGTAGGTGGCGTAAGTAGGGTTCCTTTTTGATTTCTCGAGCCTCCTCGAACTCGAGAAAAGTCGAAAAACTGGCCTCGAGAATTTTTTTGAAACTCGAGAAATCAAACAGGAACCCTAGTCGAAAGACAAAGGGTCGAAGTGTTTTTTCTGGCTAACAACCTTTCAATGCAGCTACTTCCATCTTTCTAGGCACTGAAAATCAAGTTTTATGTGCTCTAATCCTAATAAATAAATACGTGTGAACTGTTACTGTTTAATTCGAACTTGTACAGTAACTCAACTTATGCTCAGAACAGTGTCACAGTCTTAGGCGTTTCGACTGAGACGGTTCCGCCGAGTAAAGTTCGTATTTGGAGGTGTTCAAGAGTTTGAAAGCAAGTAGACCTGCGCCTAACCAGAGACATCGAATTTTACGTATCAGACCTAATGATTCTCCGTCAACATTACGATGACAACTAACTAACTATAATGGCTCAGCGACCCAAAGCGAGTCTTAGCCTCCGACACGAGTTGTCGCCATTTTTCCCGATTTTGTGGCTTGAAGATCACACAGGGGGCCTAGAAAAGGTTACAATCGAGAAGCGCTAACGCCAATAGAAAACTAATAAAATGTATGGGAATGACAGATGTTAACGAAGTGTTTCGTCGGCATCTGTCATTCCCCTATACATTTTATTAGTTTTCTATTGGCGTTAGCGCTTGTCGATTGTAACCTTGTCTACGGCCCCAGGGGCTGATTCGACGACGTCGTTCCAACGACACCGGCCCCCTTATTCTGTAACTTGTTTTAAGCTCACCTCAACTTTCACCCATAAATATATCTTGACACCGCGATGTGTAGTCACTTAAGCGTCGGTAGAGTTCTAGTTTCGTGACGGATGACCGGCGGGGTGAGCCGTATTAGCGCTAGGGATTGCAAACCGGACTGATTTTGAATCCGGCCGGATCCGGCCGGATTTTGGCCGTAATCCGGCGGATCCGGCCGGATCCGGCCGGATTACACTGGCTGGTTTTAAATAATTAAATGTCACGTGTATTATTATTTTTTTATCATAATTTGAGAAACGACGGATATTTACCAACTTAACATAAAATTAACATTTTTAAGTAATCACATATCACAAATATCACAATCAAATAGTATTTCAAAAATTTCCAAACTATAAACTTTTCTTTAAACTGTAAACCATATAACCAGTCTTTTTTTAGTTATCTGTAGTAATATAATTTTAAATTATTTGTTATAGTTGAGTCATGGAGTATAGTCAGTCTCACTCACAAACAAAAACATAATTCTAATAAATTATAATCCAATCAGCTTTGTTGTTTTTGTAAGAATGAACAAAATATTAATTGACTTCTATCGTAGCCTACTAAATGTAACATAATAATCACATATAACAATAATATTGCAATCAAATAACACGTATTTCAAAATTGACAAATGATAATAAACCTTTCTCAAACCACATAATCAGTCTCATCATTAATCTACCTGTTAGCTTTTGTTTATCTAAGTACAGTAATATAATTTTCAATTATTTTTTACTGCTGAATCAACAATTATCAGCAAATCTCGCATCGCGCGCGTCAAGCCAAGCGACGTTTGAATATCGACGGAAACATTCAATCTTAGCAGTGCTTTACGCTAATATTTTGTGTTTTAGCTGGGTGATTGACTTTACCGGATCCGGTTCCGGATCCGGTGAATTTTACCGGATCCGGTAGCCACAAAAAAGCGCCGGATCCGGCCGGAATTCCGGTCCGGCCGGACCGGATTGCAATCCCTAATTAGCGCTTAGCGAATAACGGCCCTGGGACCGCCGCCCGGCTGAATGGCCCATCACGTCTATCATGGGACGGCCGCGACATACTCTCGATTTTTCTTGCACTCTACCTCTTGTTCTAAGTGTTCTAATAAGAGAGAGACGGATAGTACGAGAAAAATGGAGAGAGCTCGCGCGCCGTCGCGTGATAGCCGTGCAGATCTCAGACAGCAGGCATCTGTTTGGCGCCCCGATCTTTCTCCAGCGATACTTTAAAAAAAAGATTGATTTATCTACAATCTGAACGTTGCTTATTTCAAAATGATCATTATTTTTGACAATATGATTCATCGTGTATTTAGTTTTAAAATTTCGAGTGGAACGTCCATATAGATTGCATTTGTTTAACATATATGGAGGCCGCACGCCCCGCTCGCTCTGAGCCACCCAGGCCTTACACTAAGTGTAGCGATATAAAACAAATGCAATCTGTATGGATGGTCCACTCTCGATTTATATTGACGCTGCACGCGGGCATCCACTCCGGCCAAAGTTAGCGTCTGTAATCTGTAAGCGGTGTTCGTTATTTAGTTATTTCCGATACAAGTGCCGAAAATAGGAAATTCGCAACGAGTGGTGATAAATTAAAACACGACCGAAGGGAGTGTTTTAAATCGACACGAGTTGCGAATTACCTATTCGCACGTGTATCGTACAACGTTTTACTGTACATATGGCTCTTTAAAGTTTCGACATATCGACGGCGAAGTACCATGAACTCCTATATACGAAACTAATTTTACAGCAGACTTAAGTAGTGTCTCATTACGTCGTCTAATTAGTCGTACTGTAAATACGGTTTTCGTATATAGGATTTCATGGTAGGTACTCCGCCGTCGATATGGACGGAAAGTAGCACCATATGTACTGTAAAAGACTTTTCAACACAATTGCTCGTAACGGACCTCTTATTGTGTCGCTTTTAGGTTCATAATCCTGGATATTAAACACAAGAGTGTTATAACATTACGATACTTGTGTGTTATGGTTATATCCCGATTAAGTCACGTTGGCACCTTGCAGCAAGATGTATGCATGCGCACGGTGCATTCTTAATTTAACCGGGTTGGACAGAATATACAGCTTTTTTTTTAATCCTCGGCAAATGGATTCTTACTAGACTAAACAAATTAAATCCTTTTTGTTAATTAATTGACTATTTATTTTTGGATATAATATGGAAACGTTTAATTTAGTAAAACTATTCACTTTTGATAACATTTTACATGAAATAATAAAGGTAACATTTTAAAACGATATTTAGTTTATTTTTATTGGCTGTTTAGAGATTTCATCTAATGCGAACTTCACGAAAAAAAAACTGTTGCGCGCCATTATAGGTTATTTCACAGATATTTTGTAAACATTGTCAATGCGTGTTTGGTTCTTAACAAAAATGTTTACTCGTGGTGACTAGCAATGTGCAAATTGCAGAACCAAAAAGCGGAAACGTTCTCGAGAATGTTCTCAGAAGATTCCTGCAACATGGAAATTATTGTTTAAACAAGAGAATCTACTTGAAATAAAGTTTAAATAGGCATAACTTAAAACTAAATGTTATTATGCATGTGTTATTGTCTATTACAGTTAGCTATTTTGTTGATAAGTGATAAGTTACCAATAAGTTGCTTAAATTCTCACTGTATTTCAGAGAACATTTCGACTTTCGGACTTCACACTTTACACTAGCCCTGACTTTTTAAACTAAGTTACCGAACTATTTCTTGATGCGTGTCTATGGACTCTTTGGTCGTGTCGTGTCACTCGTGTCAAATAAATAAATAAATTCTCGTTCTCGAGAACATTCTCAGAAGTTACCGAGAAATTCTCATGTGGAAAGTTTCGCAACTTTGGAAATTTCTCGTGAGCGCATTGCTAGTGGTGACTAGAAAAGTGATAATAAGAATGGACGCCACTGGAAATTCTTGGCGATGTATACACCATGTGAGTAAAAGCTTGTTGCCATAAATAAGTAAAGAAAATAACTTGGCAGGTCTATAAAATTTTCACCTCAAGAAAAGGATTTTTTCCTCGCAAAATGTGTTGAAAAACGTCGTATGAAACGCGTGAGCTTTGATAATTACATCCTCGGCTCTCTTATCAATTCCGCCTCCGATCTAATTATCAACATACCTCACTTGTATCACAATGTACCTACTTATTATGTATGGAAAGTTTGACAAGCTTATGGAATCGCTGCCGGCGCCATATTTAACGTTCATCGGTCTGTAATTATAAGTTAGTGCAAGCCGCCCTTAGAGTGATCTTTGTAATTGCATTTACAGATGAGTCGGAAAATCCAATATGGCCGGAAGACTACCACGTAAAAGCGGAGAAAATAAACATGGCTGCTGGTATCGTGGAGACAATGGAGTTATGGTAAACATACCCATCGTCATCATCATCAGGCAAAAAACCTCCACTGCTGGACATAGGCCTCCCCCAAAGAGTGCTACAATGACCGTTCCTGCGCTGCATCCAGCGGACTCCCGCGACCTTTACCAGAACTTATTTGCTCTTTATAAAATTTACCTCAATGCCCCAAATCTTGCAAACAAAATTCAAATATTCATTCTTCAAGGGCTCTTTTAGATGTCTGAGGGGTAATCTCGTAACGTTTCGAACTCGCCTAACGACAGTCCAACTGACAGGTTTCCATATAATAATTGAAATTCAGATCTACTTAACGCACTTATACTGATAATTAAATCAATTCGCAAGGTTTCACTTCTGCCGGCACTCCCGGCAACGCGGTCTTTTTTTTAATCGTTAAACCCATAGTGTGGTATCGTTGGATAGCTTGTTCAAAAATATTATGGGTTTCTTCAAACGGTTTTTCAAATTAGGGATTTGATTGCGAGATATTGGGCTTTAAAGCCCAAATTTTTGTTTGAGTCATGTGTCGCTGGATACACTTTGGCACTTTGGGGGAGGCCTATGTCCAGCAGTGGACGTCTTTCGGCTGATAAGTATGATGATAGGGGATTATTTCCGGGACAATAACTATGCTATGTCTTCCCCGGGGCTCAAACTATCTCCACACCTTTCATCTAAATCGGTTCAGCGGTTGAAGCGTGAAGAGGTAACAGACAGACGGACAGACAGTCATACTTTTATAACATTATTTAAGTAGGAATGCATTACAATTTCCATCAACAGAAACTAGTTTCCGACCTAAACATGGCGGAACCCATTGAGTAGTTTATAAAATGAAAAGAACCAACCTGTTTGTTTGAAGAGTCGAGCTACCTGTGCACTCTTAGATCCCTCACCCCTCACCCATGGTAACCTTTTGCACACTGCTGAAGCCCAGTACGCACTAAGCAGGTAGCCGCGTGCGGTTGCGGCCAACTGCTTAGTGCGTAGGGGTTTTGCGTTTGCGGTTAGCACGCGGCTAGCTGCTAAGTGGGCTTCAGTTCAGCAGTGTGCAAAAGGTTACCATGGGTTAATACTAACAATTACACGGTTCAACTCACGTATTCTATGTCACTACGGGCGACATGTTTCGAACTCTTCGGGAGTTCTTCTTCAGGATGAGTGTTTTCGCGGCGGTGTCGCTTGTATCACTGCCCGCGCTCGCTCCGAACGCCGAGCGGCGCGTGTCACGCGTTGTCACAACACACTGTCCACTTTAATTTAGGAATGATAGTTTTCCATACTATGTCGCCCGTAGTGACATAGAATACGTGCGTTGAACCGTGTAATTGTTAGTATTATTTCAACATGTCTCACGAAAGTTTAAATTCGGTTACCGTGGGTTATTTTATCAGGTTCAGCACCACCTACAACCGTTCCCGTGTGGACTTCTACGATGGACTAGTCATGAAGTTTTACCACTGGGCGACGGAAGATGAACGTGCTTGTGTCTACAGCGTACGTACAGAAAGCTAAGGAAGTGGCCCTCTTCCTCATTTTGACTATTACTTTGCATGTTAAGGGGCTACCCGAGGTTTTCATCGATTTTTGACAAGTTTTGAATCGTATCTACTACTTTTGCACTACAGATAGAATCATAAATCAAACGGCTATCGGTTCTTCAATCTTTTATCTCCATTTTGACCGACCGGATTTTGAAACAAATTAATACTTAATTTTTGTATGATTTTTTTAAACATTGTCTAAAAAAACACTTATTTCGCATCTCTATTGACGTGAAAGATCTAACATATACGAAATCTACAAATTTGGGTTCGTCTATGACGTCTCTAAAAACTGGCAGAGGGTTTTAATTTTAAACCAATTAACACAAAAGTTATGGCCAGAAAACCAGTTTTTTGGCCTAAAATTGTTCAACTTTGATGCCAAATATCTCGAAAACAATGAAGTTTGAAGTAAATATGGGATACTATATTGCTTAAAGCCGTTGTTGTTAATATAATAAGCTACAAAAAACATTAGAAAACTAAGGGATTCAGATCGAAGGTCATTGGCGTATGGGAGCCTCTTAAGAGGAAACCCAAGGGCCGTTTTTCCATAGAAACGTAGTGCCCTGTTTTCTCCCTGGATAAGGGCAGTAGAGCAATATTTTTTTTTCCATAAATCTGTGGCTACTATTGACATGTTCCTATGTTTTCCTTTTTTTCATAAATTAAATCTTAATAGAGAATTTTTGGCTGTGTTCAAACATCAAGAAAACAATTTTGACTAAATTATTAAAAAAAAGGAAAGATAGGAACACGGCCAAAGCTGAAAAACAGTTAAATAGTTAAATAGGTAAGGTTTTGGAGAAGAAATCAGGGGACTACGAAACGTTGATTTTATGTAGGTATTTTCGGTCCAAGCTGCAGTTGTCTCTATCGCGCTATGCGGGGGGAGGCTTGAGGTTGGCGCGACAGCAATACATTTTACAAATACCTATTTCTCAATTATCTCGCCCTTAGTGTTTCCTCTTAAGCTTGGAACATCAGCAGGCGTACCCACGATCGTGGAACTGCGGTGTAGAAGGCAAGAGGACATCACAGCAATACCCTCATTAGTTAAGCACAGCACAGCTCGGCTTAAATAAATGACGGTTAACCAAGTAGTGTACAACTTTTGAACAGGGACACAACATAATCAGAAGAGTAGTTTGTCCCAAAGTATATATTTTCTCCGAATTTCATAATTCCGAAAACCATGTTCCGCTGAAGGAATTTTTGATTTTAAAGACATCATACTATGCGTCCAAATTTCGGAAAAATGGCTTTCGGAATTTTGAAACGGGACAGTGATAGTTTTCTCTGTTTCCGGCCTGCTTCATCAGCCTCTTGTTACTGATGCTGCTGCAGAACATTAGAGGAACGCTCATTTAGTTCCACGGCTCGCAAAGTCGTCATAGAGCCTTTTGTGGTATTTTATAAGTAAGCCTGTCCCACCGGACTCCCCACCACGCCAGAGGCGGGAGCGTGCGCCACAGGCAAGCAGCTCATCGGCGCTCCTCTAGCGGTCATAAATTTCTTGCCTTTGGAACCTCGCCGCCCTACCTAAAGCGTAGCCCATTTTTAGGGTTCCGTAGTCAACAAGACCTTATAGTTTCGCCATGTCCGCCTGTCCGTCCGTCTTCGGCTTAGCTCAGTAACCATTACTATTAGAAAACTGTAATTCGGCACGGGTATATAAATCAATCACGCCGACAAATCAGTACAAAAAAAACTTGTTTTTTTTTATTGTTCCTCCCCTACCCCTAAAGCGGGGACGTATTTTTTTGTCTCGTTATACCCATGGTTTGGTTCGTTAGATTTACGAGTAAAAATATTATGAGTTTCCTATAACCATTTTTCAAATCAGTGATTAGTTTGCGAGATATTGGGCTTTAAAGCCCTACCCTTTGTTCGAGTCATTATCCCCCCCCCCCCCCCCCCCGCCCTGCCGGCTAAATGGCTACTACTGGGGATGTGAAAAAAATCGTGTTAGTAGTACATATAATGAATCTAAAAGGAAGACTATCACGGACAAGTAGGCATAAGTAGTTACCGAGTAATAGTCGACCAACTTAATGTGTACTTGGAAAGGCCAATTTTCGTACAAATTCGGCCGAGGCAACCGCACCGCACGTCGATGTAACTAAGACAGACAAGTAATTGTAGAATTTTCTTCATGAACACACCAAAAATGCCTTCAAATCTGTATTCGTGAACAATTGGTTTCGTTGCCACCCGCTATGTTTGTAGAAAACTTGACCAGAAATATAAATGGACCTGCTTGCTCATTATTAGAGAAAACACCACCACCAATAATATAATCAAGGGAATCTAAGATCAAATTTAATACATTATATGATTCTTTGATAATTAGTAATTGTATATTGGTATGTCTAGGTTTGCACATCTTTGTATTTATGTAAGTGTATCTTTCGTATACTTATTTCATTTCATTTCATTTATTTGCCATAAATTGCGTGTGATACAAAGGATGGTACAGTGGATAAAGTTTGTTAATTTGTCTTCAACGTGTAACATTTTTTTTTTTACTTAGTATAGTTAAGTTATTAATAATCTGTTTTTTGCATCGTCTCCACTACCCAAAGGTTGTCTGGAAGAGATCGCCTTTTTGCGATAAGACCAGTTGTTGTCTGCCATGTTTATGTTTAATTTCATTTTTAACCCCCGACGTACAGAGAGGGGTGTTATAAAGGACGATGACCAAATTAGTATGGACGCGTGCCCCACCAAAAAATTGCAAGTGCAAAGTTAACGTATATATTATTTAAAAGTCCTTTGGACGTAGATTTAGTATATATTTCTTATTTTTGATTTAAACCAGGTGGCTTCCTATATTTTTTGATTGAAAAATTACGCCTTGTAATTACTTAGCTAGGCGCATATGCTAAACAGACTGTGCTAATTTTCTTCCGAAGGCGTGTCTAATGACATTCACCAATTAATTTCTTGGAATACTTTTATAGAAGTATTTTCTATACAAGAAAGGTGATTGGATCATCATCATCATGATCTGAGGCTATGTAGCCCTGAGTGGACCTTGGCCTGGTCGTCCACGATTCAGTTTCGATTTTTCATTCATTTCATTACATGGCATAACTGACATATAAAGTTGCCTGCTACTCACCGCTAGGGGCACTATGTTTAAATATGTCACCATCATTGTAAACCGGAAACGCATTAATTACGTTTTATCAGTGAATAATAAACGCATGGTTTAATGAATCTTACAGTTATCCCAAAAATCTATGTCAAAATAATTAAGCATGCCTACTTGTTAATTGTTTCTGGTCGTGTTAAAAACAGTCAAGGCGAATATTTGAAGACAGCATTACATAGCATAACTGACAGATACAGTTGCCTGCTACTCACCGCTAGGAGCAATATGTTTAAATATGTCACCATTATTTGTAAATCGGAAATGCATTAATCACGTTTTATCAGTGAATAATAAACGCAAGCTTTAATTAATCCTACAATTATCCCAAAAATCAAAGTCGAATTAATTACGAATGCCTACTTAATGATGTCTCTGTATATTTTAATAACAGGTGGGGCAGAAATGGGCATCGTCCTTTAACGTGTCCGTGTATCTGTGTGTCTGTGTATCTGTGTTTCTGTCTGTGGTATCGTAGCTCCCAAATGGATGGACCGATTTGAATGCGGTTTTTTTGTGTCATAGATAATTTTATCCCGAGTGTTCTTAGCCATGTTTTATGAAAATCTGTTGAGCCGTTTTTGAGATATTGGACTTTGAAATGAAAATGTCGGGGGTTTTTCAACTTTTCTAAGTTGTAGTTATGTTTTTAATTGTGTATTACGTTTAGTGAGCAATAATAATATTATTGCAATCCTTCTTTCAGTTCATGCCCAAATCCACCGAGGAATATCAAAACGAACTCTTATGTGGTTTGCAATATTTGAAAAACGACGGAGTGGAAAAGTGCCTCCCAGAAGTGAAAGACTTCAAGCGTACAGGCAAGTATAACTGCATTATACAACAGTATAATTTATATTATCCTAACGCGCGTTCGAAATGCTACGTCTTTACCCCTCAGAACCGGTGCGACCCGTGTCGAAACTTCAGAAATAAAGTACCTACATAAATATCGCGTTACACCCGTGTAAAATCAGAATATAATAGTAGATACTGCAGAGGCCGTGAAGTAAGGGATTGCTGGACGAGATTGGGGTAGACGGCCGAGACCCGAGTCGTAGACGAGGCCGGATACGAGTCCATCAATCCCTGTTCCGGCCGAGGATTGTATAGTATTTTCTCAAACGATGTGAGGAAATATTAAAATTAAAATAAATACAAGGTAACCAATTAAATAATAGGTAAATGGCGCCTTTTTTATTTTTTTAAACATGCCATTTGAACAAGCCGTTCGAGCACCATGTTTACCCGCACATAAGTATAGTACCATAGATTATTTTTTTTGTTTTTTGTAGCAAGTATGCTTACAGAGTCTAGTGGTGGTTGGCAGTATGTAATTTTTCCTTTGTTAGTTTTATATTAGTGAGCTAGCCCGAGAAGCTAATTTTGCTAACCGCTTGGCTGTTTCTTTTATATTACAACATCTATATAATTTAAAAATGCAAGTAGCTGTGATGCCTGAGAGGTTACCGACCGCCCCATGGACCCCGAGCCACAGGTTGTAAAACACTGGTCTAGGTTTAGACAAAAATTAAGCCGACATCATAACTTCAGGCAAACAAGAGTTGGAAGGCAGAGAAGTCGATGTTTGGAAGTATGAGAAGATTTACAAGGAGAAGAGGTGGTTGGAGAGGACTTTGTACACGTACCGCGTTGATGACTACGATATACCAGTAAGGTGAGTACCAGTACAAACACCAACACAGTTAACTGACCATCCTGTATTTATATAGAACCTTATTACAATGAACATAAAGTGCACGGATGGTCAGTTAGCTGTGTTGTCGATGGTACCAACAGTAAGGTAATAAAAATATTTTCGGTCAATCTTACACAAATCAACCTCCCCCAAACTAAGCAAAGCTTGTACTACGGGTACTAGACGACGATATACATACATACATATAGATAAATAAATAATCGATATGATACAGAGAAAGAATATAATGGAAAAATAAACCATCTTCGTCTGTAGCCCCCTACAGGATTCGAACCTGCGACCTTCCTATTAACGCGAGACTGCTCTACCAACTGAGCTACGAGGACAGTGACGGAAGCTGTGTATTTTTGCATTACATTCCCGCTAATACTAGCGCCCTCTGTATCGTGTTATAGACTTGTTTCACAGCCTTGGCACACCTCTAATGGGCGAGCTATGCCCGCTCCATTATATCGAACCACATCAGGTAGTTTCGGACAAGCGAGAGAGATGGCGCTGGTGTACATTTAAATACCCTCATCACGAAACAAAGTATTTAATTAAATATTTTTTTCATATCGATTATAAAATGATCGGGGTAACTTCCTCGTGAAAAATAACACGAAAACATAAAAAATATTTAATTAAATAATTTGTTTCGTGATAAGGGTATTTAAAAGGTAAATAAATACTGAAATACATAGAAAACATCCATGACTCAGGGACAAATATTCGTGCTCATCACACAAATAAATGGATTGGAACCCGGGACCTTTAGCTTCGTAGGCAGGGCCACTACCAAGTAGGCTACAGGTCGTCGTAACGTACTTAATAGAATAGGGAGCACACACAAATTCCGAAGAGTCGTTTGTCCACCATCATTGTTCCCAACGTCATTTTCCGGTAAACGATGTAATGCATCATAAAAAAAACAGTAATAATGTGTAGTATTACTTTTTTAACATTGAAAATGTTATTTTTTTAATTATGTTGTGTCCCACTGCTGGGAGCTGCTGGGCAAAGGCTTCCCCCTTGATTTCCAACTATCCCGACTCATTGCCAATTTCGGGCAGTCACTTTGAAATATGTCCACTCCATCCCCCCATGAAGGGTTTATTTTATAAACGATTATCAATACTGCGCTCTTATTGAGACACCCGTTATTTATACTAGCACAAAGTAATCGTTTATCTACAGGTACGAAGAGAAGAACTACTTGCTCAGAAACGGCGCGACGACCGCGTATACCGTCATGAACTACTACAGCTTCGAGCCGACTACGGAGGAGGAGGACCTTGATGAGGGGGACTCGGGTAATGTGGAAATTATTTCAAAGTATCTGTTGGGAACTCTGAAAATTTGAATTTTATGGAATGTTCTGTTCAATTACGTTCTGTTGTTTTTGTCTTATTACACTCAGCAGGTCGATCACGTAACGCATTGTACGTACTTTAGGTAGATCTAAATGTCAATTTTTATATGGAAAAATGACAGTTGGGCTGTCCCAACGCGCGTTGGAAACGTTACGTGATTACCCCTCTGGTGTAATAGAAGTCTCTCCCTCTTGAAGTGGCGACCGTGACAGGAAGCGAACATGCAATTTTCGATGTATACAGCGTGTCTCTGACTTTGGGGCTATAAATGCAAATGTCAATTATGCTCCTTAAACGGAACTACTTTCGCTCTACAACTTTTCAAAAATACGTTCTTTTTATATTTTAATTATTCCATACAAATAAAATAAAATGTTCAATGTACATCATCCATTAGTTAGTTTTCATACTTGTCAGTGTCATGGATGTCAAATAATGAGGCCGTGTTTGCAATACATTGATGGTACAGTTAAAGTTCAAACGCGAATAAATTATAGAATTAATAGTTATTTTACAAAGTTGCGGAACAAAAGTGGTTCAGTTTCAGGACCGTAATGGACATTTGCATTTAAAGCCCCTAAGTCAGAGACACGCTGTATAACCGCAAATTATTTTACTTAAAAAAGCTTTATCGCTGATTTTCGGAATCAAAGACAGGTATTTGAATTTTATGTGCTACTCCATCATCCATAGCTCAAACTATCTCAATATATCCTTCATCAAAATCAGGTGCGCGTGAAACTAGATGGTGTTATGCAGTTGACCGATATATACCGATGAGACAATGTCGCGAAATTTCTCATATATTATATATTCTTGGGCAATTTTAGAACCTATTCTACACAAGAAAGACTTCCTAAGTCCACGAAAACTTGTCGTAAGTTTTCGTGAAAGTTTCTAGTTTCTGTCAAAAATCGTAACTCCTCTGCATCTCCTACAGAAGACTGCGAGTTTCGGAGTACACTGGGTGAGGACTTTCCCACCGATATTAAACATTTGCATCCAGCCAAGGACAGTGATGTGAATGCAGCTTTCCACGGGTGAGTATAAGTACCCACTTGAACCCTGATTGCGAAAATAGTTCGGTGTTTAAGGATTCACTTGAGAATTGGTTTCAAAACGTCATTCATCTTGTATGTACGTGCGATTGGGTGACCTTCGCAACTTCTTGTACAGTTGACGCAAATGCAGGTAAGATACTGTTTAATCATATTAATACCATTCTCAAAAGAAAAAAGTTTTGCATCGTTCGATTCTGAAATCAGAAGAAAGTCGCTACTCTGATTCGTATTTTGAATTGATTAAAATTGTATTGCCTACTTGCCTGGTATGGCGGGTCAAAATATAACGCGTGAAGAATAACACTGTATTTCCTATTTCAGTTACAAAAAACACCACGACAAAAATTATGATAGCGAAGACGAACACGAATTGAGGAAAGCGATTTTCCATGAAACATGGCAGTAAGTAATTAATTTTTAGATAAGTAATAGTCAAAAAAAAAATTCTGGTACAATCTTTTTATAGATTCTTGTACTTTTTTTGCATAGTCACCAACTACTCGCTCAGAGGCTTTCAATGAGCCCAAACTCGACTGGTTTATCTTTTACAGTCAAGGTGTTGCTATGGCAACCTCCTGTTCTCATCATCAGATCAACACAGTGTTACCAGTGGTGGTAATATTGCGAACCAAACTTACACGAGTATACCCAAATGCAATTCAATCAAATACCGGAAAGTGGCTAAAAATCGGGTCCAAATTTTGAAGAATAACATGCATTACAATACAATACGAACCACACCTACTTACATGTGTCACCCCGTTTAACCATTTTCTTTAGTATCGGTGCTTGCTTTTTTATCCAAAGTTACTTCAAACCTACGCCTGACGCAATACGGTTATTACAGAATGATAGAACACCACAACCGCCAGAACTTGGGCTACAAATTGGAGCTCAACCACTTCGCCGACCGGACTTATGACGAAATGTCTTTGTTTACTGGTCTCCTGCCCAGCCCTCCCATCGAAGGGACCCATCCCTTCCCCCACTCCGATGAAGAGGTGAAGATCCTTGCTAAGCAGCTGCCAAAGTCATATGATATGAGGTTGGAGGGAATTATTTCGCCTGTTAAGAGTAAGTGAAGGACTTTGATAAAGATCTGGAGGGTTTTTACGGAGGTTGGATGTTGATACTTCACGTCACTTTTATAGTCAAAAGCCTGAGATTTGTGACTTAATATTTTGGCCTGAGAGAACAAAAGATTCAGTCCTATAACGACAGAGTTATTGATAAAATTATCATGGTTTGTTAAAGATTTATCAGGATTTGGATGTTTACTTACGTTTATTTCCCCACAAGCTATAGGTTTATGGAAGAGGTTCCTCATCGTACTATTTTAATTTACTGGGAGGTGCTTTAAACGTTTTTATGAATGGCGTAGATCCTGGTACTGTGGCACAACCAAATAATTATAGACATCTTTTAAGTGTCGCCTGGTGGCGAAGAATGCTCGCCATATACTCGCACATACAGATGGAATTCCGCGACCAAATTGCGTCGCCTGTATCCACTGTGCTTTTCCGGACCGCAGCTACTTCATACAGAATTTACGCCCCTAACACAGAGAGGCTGATTAATTCCGCGGAATTCGTCGGCGAAGGAATTCACCTGGTATGTGGTGAGCGTAAGATCGCTAGAGCCCCAGAAAAGTGTGCTAAGGGGACGACAGAAGGTCGATTTGTGTAAGATATTTAAAATTCATAATATTGTACACAGATCAAGCAAATTGTGGTTCCTGCTGGGCATTCGCGTCGACGGCTGCAGTGGAGGGCGCGGTGGCGAGGAGTAACGGTGGAAGAATCGTGGATCTTAGTGAGCAGTCGCTCGTTGACTGCGCGTGGGGGTGAGTGCTGTCGGTGTTGACCGAAGACAATGTTCCCTTGAATTACTTTGTTCCCTACACGCGACATGGCGGTGAGTCACCCTGTTGGTGTTGACCAAAGACTTTCTTTCCTTGTTAGACTTTGTTCCATCGAGGCGACATGGGGGTGAGTCACTCTGTTCAGGTTTGCCCGACTGTTTTCCCATGAAATACTTAGGTACATATAGGTGACATGGGGTCGCCCTGTTGGTGTTGACCAAAAACTTTATTCTCTTGCGTTGTATTACCTAAAGCATCGCAAATCCCGATGTTTGTGTTTTGGCGATTCCTGACGCGGGCATTACGCTGCTCCGCTTGACCATAAATAATTGGATGGATGCCAAGGAAATGGGATGATTTCATCGGTTACCTATCTGAATCACTAAACTTTTTTGTCCTATTTTCATTTCGGCATTTACTATTCGACAAACTTCGTTTGCCTTTTTTTTCGTTTGTCCGGCACTTTAGTTCGTGACGTTTACGGCTGGTATTTTTGGTTTAGCATTTGTAATTGTTTGACAAATTGATGATTCCCAATTATTGGTATACCCGCAATATTGTTATACTGACGTAACGATTCGGTTGATAATCTGTTCGTATTTTATCAAATCGGCTTTATTATATTTGAAATATTATTGTACATACGGAACACACATATGTTACTAATTCATATGTTTGTTTATGAAAATGGTTGTTACCTATGCATTTTCAATATTTAAAAACATTAGCAAAAAGTTTGAAATTACAATACAATACAATACAATACAAATACTCTTTATTGCACACCTCACACAAACAAAGCAGTTAAAAAGAGAAACAATACAATAACATGTAGGTAGAGGTAGACAACAGGCGGTCTTATCGCTGAAGAGCGATCTCTTCCAGACAACCTTAAACTAAGGTTATCGTCCAAAAGCTGTGTTTATGATTAATAATGTACATATACAAACAAGTGTTTATTAGTACTTATATGTGTGTTCTTTAAATAAATCGATACTAAATCATTACAACATTTGTTTATCAAGTTATTTCTTCCGTCCTGACCCTTACTTATATAGTACATATGTAAGTATTAGGTAGTAAAAAAGTGTTGTGTGTAGGGTCGCAGTTCACGTAACACTCCTCGCTTCGTTCGTCGTCGTACCTACACCGACCTGCCTTAGAGTCTCTGTAAAACTACTTTGAATTTCACTCAAAATGAACATTTGGCTAAACGTATGAAATGCGGAAAGTAATGGATAAGTAAAAATTGGCTGTGAAACAAAAGTTGTAACAAGCCAAAGCTCAAATGACTGTAGCGGTGAAAGTTTTCCGGATAACTGAAACATTTGGATTTCATCAAATGGTAAATGAAAAAAGTAATGAATTGTATATTTGGAGAACTCATAAAAATACGAAAAGTTTTCGGACAAACGATATTCGGTCAATAAGTTTTAGTGATTGCGATAGGTTACCATTTCATCAAATATATGATAAAACGGCAACGTCAAAGAAATTTATCAATGATTGAATATAAATTGGACAAAAAAAATGAAAAAAGCATCGTGAGGAAACCGGTCTAATCCCAATAAGGTCTAGTTTTCCCTCTGTTGTTTTTCTCTGGCAGTCGCTTTCGTAAACTAGTGCCTATGTCAAATCTTGGGACTAGGTGTCAAAGCGCACCCTGGGAATTACGCTAGGAGGATGATGAATCGATTGAATTTGTTATTCAGATGGAGTTGTATGGGCTGTGATGGCGGAGTTACGGCAGAAGCTTTCCACTACATTATCAAACACGGTATACCTATGGAAGAGGAGTACGGGTCTTATTTAGAACAGGTGGGTTACAAGGGACGAAGGGAGGATTAGAGGAGGGGGAAGGGCGGGGGTGGGAGGGTGGTTTAGGTGGGTATGTGACGCTCGCCAACTAGGTGGTCAGACCAGGTCGAGGAAGCCACATCCTCAAGCAAATTCCATCAAGCAGTGAGGGCAGCCATGAATCAAGACTGATGGAGACAAATCGTCAGGGCTGCGAAATCCAACAGTGATGAAGATCCTCCGGAGTGAGGGAACTACTGAAGGGAGGGAACTGCCACCCTGTAAATAATAACCATTATTTTTAGGAATAAATAAAAATGGAAAAAAATATAGAGCGAGATCTCTAATCGCTACATTTTATTTCTAATATACAGGGTGGATTTTTAATGAGTATCCAAATTGAAGTATGTTAATCCTTCTACAAAATTATAATATACGTGTTTTTAGGGTTCCGGAGCCAGAATGGCAAAAACGGAACCCTTATAGTTTCGCTATGTCCGTCCGTCCGTCCGTCCGTCCGTCCGTCCGTCCGCAGCTTAGCTCAGAGGCTCTTGGTACTAGAAAGCTGTAACTTGGCATGAATATACATATTAGTCATGTCGAAAAAGTGGTAAAATAAAATCTTGAAAAACATTTTTTTTAGGGTACCTCCCCTACATGTAAAGTGGGGATGATTTTTTTTATTGTCGTCTACCCCATAGTGTGGGGTGTCGTTGGATAGGTCTTTTAAAAATATTGGGGGTTTGTGAAAACAATTTTTCGATTAAACGATCCGTTTGTGAAATATTAAGCCTTAAAGTGCTAATTTTTGTTAGACTCCAGTGTCCCCACCCCCTGCTAGCTAAATGGTTGTTTTGGGATATGTGAAAAAATTCATGGTAGTAGTACATATAACGAAGTTAAAAGGAAAACTATCACAGCTGAGTAGGCTTTACACGTTTACGAGTAATTGTCGACCAACTTATAAAATGTACTTCAAGAAGTAATAGTTTCGTACAAATTCTATTGTAACTTATTATTATATATAATGGTACGGAACCCTTCGTGCGCGAGTCCGACTCGCACTTGGCCGGTTTTTTTCTTTTAGCATCCCTTGGTACTAAAATATTGAGTTAGGGCACCTCAAAGTTGGGTGGTTGGTAGGCGACTAACGGCCGGTTCCAATAATCAATCCACCGATAGTTTTCCTTACCGGCAGTTACATCTTGACAGATTACCCGTAGAAAATGTGTCAAAATGTAACTGTTGCTAAGGAAAACTATCGGTGGTTTGATTATTGGAACCGGCCATAAGTGGGTAACTCATTCTGATCGGGCGGACATTTTGTGTCTAGTTTGTTTACATTTGACTCGGTGACCACACTAGTCATTATTACTTTGAAAAAAAAAATACTTTGTTGCTTTTTTTCATAAATGAAATCCATAAATGATGCCTGCTCGTAATGCCTGGAAAAAAATTGGATACTCATAAAAAAACATCCTGTATTTCTCTTATAATTTATAGCAGCATAAACTAGTTCCCGAGCTAGATATGGCAGATTCCATTGTGTAGGTCTAGGTATACAAAGTTTCATGTTATTTGAGCGTGTCGGTTTAAAATAGACTACGTTTGTATGG
Organism: Epinotia ramella; assembly: GCA_947578815.1. NCBI lineage: Eukaryota > Metazoa > Arthropoda > Insecta > Lepidoptera > Tortricidae > Epinotia > Epinotia ramella. The sequence goes on from OX388220.1 coordinate 2,946,928, forward strand.
AGAGCCGACTTGAGTCGACCGTAGTGGGGACTCTTAGTGGCTCTGCCTACCTCTTCTGGGAACACGGGCGTGAATTTAGGTAAGCATTTGTCTTTCCAGGACGGCCTTTGCCATACAGAGAACATGACGACCACATACCGTATCAAAGGCTTCGCGAAGCCAACCCACCACAACCCTGAAGCTCTGAAAGTGGCTCTGCACAAGTATGGACCAGTGGTTGTGTCCATCTATTTTAATGACAAGATGCGCTTCTATTCTAATGGGATTTTCTTCGATCCGGATTGGTAAGTTTTGCTCAGACAAAATGGCGGTGAGAATGATGATGTTCAATGTGATGATCAAAATCTGACTGTTGCCTAAATAAAAAAATAAAAAAATGTAGGCGTTGTTGATGATGATGATGGTAAAGATGATTATGATTCTGTTGGTGATGATGACGGTGATGTTGACAGTGTTGATGATGATGTTTGTGTTGTTGGTGATGAAGATGATGATGTTTGCCATGATTAATATGGTATTGTTGATGTTGATGATGTCCGTGTTGATGACGATGATGACTGTGTTGATAGAGATAATTAATTTTAGGATGATGATTATAACACAAATGATTAAAATAAGAATTTCAGTAGCAAGGCGGATTGTGATGATGAATGTGGTGTTATTGATACCCTGACCATGTTTATCACGGTGATGACTTTGTTGGTAACGATAGGAGTAATGAAATGACATTTACGATGATGATTATAATGATTTCAGTAACAAAGGTCGCCGAAACCATGCTGTGGTCGTGGTTGGGTACGGGGTCCGAGACGGTGTTGACTACTGGATAATCAGGAATTCGCACGGCTACGCCTGGGGACAGGCTGGATACATCCTCGTTTCGGCCCAGGACAACAACTGCTTTGTACTCGATAACCCGGTGTATCCCATTGTTTAAACCATTGGATTGAGGCAAAAGCCAAAAAATCCAAAAATACGTGTATCCCAGCTCGCACGATAAGTTTTATGGTCATAATAAAGCGTGACCCAAAAACCTATCGTGATTGAGTCAGGCCAGCGAGTCGTGACACACTGTCACAAGCATTTCTCAAATTCTTTAGGATGAATTTATTGCCGAAAAACCAGCAAAGGTTTTATCAAATTTGCAGCATTTTTTTGTGACATGACTTCCTGGTCTGGTGTGTATGAAGAAGACGTGGCGCATACGAAAAGGCAGCGTTACGTACCAATATCGTCGCTTCCTTAGTATTTTATCTTTATTTTTTTTAGCTACTTTTAGCTGTAGTTAATACAATGTCACCTAGTATAAGGTTAATATCATTAAGAAATAATTGTACTTTAGGAAAAAAAAGGAAACAATTTCCGATCATTGTGGTTTATAGTTAGTAATAATCAATTTGACATGTGTTTATACATATATTAAAAGCATTCCACGTGTATTTCTTTATTTTATTTCTCACAACCAATCTATGTGTTAGGAACCCTTTGCATAGCGCAGCTGCGCTTGGTGAATACTCACCCTCGGCGAGCCGGACCTAAACTTATTAGTTATTACGTACTTGTATGGACATTAGTTACTTTAAAAATAAAGTTAAAAGATAAGATAAAAATTTATTTGCAGAAAAAGGGTAAATTACAGGTCTTGGGTTAACAAATGGTCCAACCTTCTTCATACACTTAACCAACTTCAATTCAGTACTCCGGCAAGCCACATCAATTGACATTTCCACATTTCCTTTCCACTTTACCACACGAACTGCTTTCCGAGCGCAAATGCTTTGATTATTACAGAAAAAAAAACCCAAATCGCTATATGTGATGTGAGCCAATTATATTTGAGGAGTTCCCTTGATTCCTCAATCACCTCCTCAATCACACCTAATTAGTTGCTACTACAGAATCATATCGGAATATGTAATACATCATCGAGGAGTTCCATGAGTCATCATCTGTGGTCTTCATCATCAGTTCCACATCATCAAATTTGTGGTTTCACGAGTTACAATAGAAAAATTGAGGACATCACTACACGCGAGCCTATATCGAGGAGTTTTCTCAATTCTTCATGGATCCCATCATCCAACTGGCTTTTGTAAACAATGACACCAATTTGGAAGCATATACTTAAAAAAAACACGAACTGTTCATAAATGACGGTTCTGAGGTAACAAACATTTATTACCCTTACTTCAACCTTTACCCCTTACTTCCAGTCCCTCGGGATACTCACGCTACCTTCCATAGTAATATTTCAGGTAGCTACATACGTGCGATGTCATTTGCACGAATACGCGAGAGGAGCAGATATACACGGTCGTAATCTCCGAAACGCTAACAAACTTGTTGGTGTGAAGTTGAAAGTTGTACACGAGCGGTCCCATGTCATGGGACCGCTCGTGTACAACCGACTACCGGCGCATATCACAGATGCACAGTCACTGGCCGGCTTTAGATCGCGACTCAAATCATGGCTTATCGAGCACACTTTTTATAGATTTAGCGAATGTTATACTTGATTTGATTTTTGTAGTGTGTACAACTACATATGTACAATTTGTTGTACCAATGATATCATTTTATGCTATCATTTTATTTTTATACTACTAGTCATGATTATAATTGTCGACATATAATATGAATTATTATGAATAAATATGAATAAGAATATTCCTCCTTTTTTTTAAGTCCGTTAATAAACGCTTGTAAAGAAACACTCCTAGCAACACGGTGTTTGTGGCCGCGTACATTTCAGGCCAGCCACACCGTATCCTATCGACGCTTGCCATCAACGCGTTACCGATGACCTTTATTGATTTGAAAATTCGTTGTGTAGGCAGCGAGAGATATAAAATAGCCACTGTAGCCGAGCGGCAATGTACACGACTTGCATTCTGGTGGTCCTCGTAAACTCTTTCTACTATGCCTGAGATACATAGTTCCTTAGCGAGAGACGAATGTTTTATGTCGGATAATAATAAGAATAAGAAAAATTTATTCACTTAAACAACCATTGTTTTACAGCATTTTCTTCTGCCAAACTGCAGGACAGTTTATGGATATAAAGGGCCACAATCAGATGATTTTTAAGGGCCATACATGGTGCAACAACTCGCATGCGAGTTTTATTACACTGCGGGGTTTGATTTAATTCATCAGATTTTGGCAGCCCGCAGCCCGCAATGTAATGAAAATAGCATACGCGAGTGGTTGTACCTTGTAAATTGCCTTTAACCCTCGAAGCACGAGGGGTGTCATAAGTTTAACATGCATATCCATGGGTCGTACTTAGTTTCCAAGTTCCATTCGTTCCATTTCCGTAGTTGTGATAGCATTGTACCAAAAAGGTTGAAACGATTTCAGCGAGTCTTTTAATATAGGTACAGTATAAGTCTTTTCTCAAAAATAGTACGAAATGTTCCCATAACATCTGTGCAGATAGTATCCGAAAGTGATTCATCGGGGGGGGAAATAGTTTGATGTAAGACAAACTTTTTTTTTTCCTTTTTTTTTTTTTCTTTTTTTTGATTTTTTTTTGTTCGTTTTAGTTCTTTTTTTTTGTTTTTTATTTTCTTATTTTTTTTTTTTGGAAAATTAAAATTATTCAAGTTTTTACTTCTACTGCCTTTGTTATGGCATATACTAATGTTGGTGACTGTACCTATATATTTTTTATTCTAACTTTTATTCAAACATTGTTTTATATTTGAGAAAAGCACTATACACGCTTCGACCATAAGTGCCATCCTGGCCTAGTATTATAGCCGGACCTCGCCTTCGGCTCGGCCGGCTAAATCATACTCGTCCAGGATGGCTTACTTACTGGTCTCTGCAGCAATGTACTATTACTGTCGTGATGCTCCTTAGCTGTTTGATGATTTATCGGTGTTTTTGTTTGATAATATTATGTGCCAAATTATCGTACATCCTAAAATACCAAACGCTAATGAATACAATCAACAACATATAAGTAGAAGAAGAAGAAGAAGAAGAAAACATTTATTCATGACATAAAACAGATGAAATATGATGAAAAATAAGACCGGGTTGCACTCCGGGAGTGCCGGCAGAAGTGAAAACTCAATAACATTGTAACAGTTTCGGTGCGCCGACGGGCAGCGGCAAACACAATACCAATTTGATTTTGCCATTGCCAAATATTTTTCAAAGCTTTATCTCTTTAGGAATAACGTCTAAATTCGAACTATTCGAATTTGCAGACGGCGGTGGCGACCAAAATATCAATTTGTTTTTGCCGTTGGTAAATATTTTTCTAAGCTTTATCTCTTTAGGAATAACGCCCAAATTCGAACTATTCGAATTTTCTCAATAGCAAAACGGTGAAGGACGCGTTGGTATTATTACAAATTTGTTTGCAGAATATGCTATTGTAAAAAAGTGTTTAACGGCTTTATACTCTTACGAATAGCGTTCAGTTTTGAATGAAGTCGAATCGGCTAGCAGCAAAAAGTGACCTTCACATCTGACGTCACAAAACTCTGTCGCGTATTTAACAATTTTTCCCCATCCCAGTGCTCAGCGCCGCTAAAGAAGTTTTCACTTCAAAAAAAAAAAACGAAAACTAAAACATGTCTGCTAGTATCACGAAAACTTATCTAATCAAGAGGTCATTAATTTTGTTATCAAACCAAAATATGAGTGCTAATTTCTACTGCAACATTATTAAGGGCCTATGCATTGATTTGATAAGTAGTAACATTTTAGAATTATAATTAACGCATGATATGACCTTGATGTGCAATATACCTAAATAAATAAATAAACCGGCCAAGTGCGAGTCGGACTCGCGCACGAAGGGTTCCGTAGTATCACTACCTAGTATAAAACAAAGTCGCTTCCCGCTGTCTGTCCCTATGTATGCTTAGATCTTTAAAAGTACGCAACGGATTTTGATGCGGTTGTTGTATGTTAATTTTATTTTGTTTTTAGTACCTATTTGTTGTTATAGACAACAGAAATACATCATCTGTAAAAATCTCAACTGTCTAGCTATCGCGGTTCTTGAGATACAGCCTGGTGACAGACAGACGGACGGACGGACAGACAGCGAAGTCTTAGTAATAGGGTCCTGTTTTTACCCTTTGGGTACGGAACCCTAAAAATGACGATTCTCGAGTATTCGACTACTCTGTGCGCGGTATGCGTAGAAGCGGGTACGAACTACGAATGCAGTACTACGGGCCGCCCAAAGAGTAAAGTACTCGTAAGTATATGGACCGCCGTCGCGTGACATTACTACTTACTGCGCAAACGTTATTGGGTGGGTGAGTGCTCGACGCTGTACTAGTATATGGCATGGGCATTGGGCACTCTATGTCAAAGTGACATGGCTTAAATTCGAATGATGAAAAATCCTCTTAGTTCGAATTTAATACAGCGTCGAACACTCAGACGTTTACCTTACTGACAGGATATGAGTGGTCAGGAAATATGAGAGAGAGACATCAGTAAGCCTGCGTTAAATTGCAAAATACTGCATCGCATACTGAATCGGAAAGTCAAGTCGGAAAGTTGCCTAAGGCTAAACAAAACCTCGGATACTTGGTAGTTTTCTATCTAATCCAAAACCCCATACAAACAGTAATTTCAGTATCCAAATCACTTCAAGTGTGTTTATAAAATTTTAAGAGTTCCATCGATTTCTTCAAGATCCTCAATTGATCACTACGGGGCCACGTCGAAAGGATACCCTTCCAAACAAAAAAAAAATCCAAATCGTTCCAGGCGATTTATCTGGGAACATAAAAAATCCGACGAATGTTGAACGAACGGCTTTTTTTAAGTTATTTAAAGTCTTTAAACATAAAATAACACCCCTCTCTTTCCGTCGGGGGTTAAAAAATAGCTTCCAAAAACTGTTTGCCGTCTAATCTGATTAGACGGCAAACAGTTTTTGGCGCTGTTGAAAAGATTAGACTAATCTTTTCAACAGCGCCCAGGTTATCAGCGCCACCTACTGTCATTTTCCGGTCCTAAAACTGACTTTCATCGTTCTAATATAAGCGCCATCTATAGAGATTTTCCGTAACTTCGTGGATTTGCAACCAAGTTTCATTTTCGCACCCGTCATGCACTCACTTTCCCTCGTTGCGTGCTTGGTTACATAAAACGGTTTTTGCAGATGGCGGAAGTATTAATACTGGTAATTCTACAAGGATGTATCTTTATTAATCGGCGTGTTGTAAAATCAACGTAATGAGTATGTAATAAGTTTTTAATTTAATGGAAATTATGCAGCCTTATGCGAGGTGATTCATTTTGATGTGAATGTATACGAATGTTTTACTGGAAATAAATTGGGAAAGAGTGAATTAATACTCGATTATCAGTGTTTAATTATTATTTGGAATTAATAATTGTACAATTAGTGATTGATTTAAAAGAATTCCAACATTGACAACTACTGTAGACGAGTGACATGTAAAAAAATATCACAAGAGCGCGTTGCCGACCCAATACTGTTGCACTCTGCTGTTTTGAATATGAAATGTACGTGTTTGATTTACCACCAGACCCCGTAGAATGGACGGCCTTATCACACAATAAGTGACAGGATAGAGCATCCGTCACAGGCTGACATCCTTCAATAGAACGAGACGACGCTCCTATTATCTTGTCACTTATCGCGTGAAAAGGCCGACCGTGATACGGGGTCTGGTCAGTTATTTACAGTGACGCGATCAGGCTTTATGAACGGCTCAAGCAATCATGGCGAGTCCTTATTTCCGGTGAACCAATATATAAATAATTTTACCAATATATAGAACTAGCTTCTGCCCGCGACTCCTTCCGCATGGCACTCGTTTATATCATAGCTCCATACAGACTTTCATCCCCTATTTCACTCCCTTAAGGGGTGATTATCGGGATAGAAACTATCCTATGTCCTTCTCCAGGACTCATACTATCCAGGACTCATGCCGAATCCTGTACCAACGTTTCATTTGTGCCACAACCAAACAGGCGTCATAAAACTGAAAGAACAATACAAGATAATATACCTACTCAGTTAATATGCGTCATTAAACTTGATTTTATTTTCTACCCAATCTGTCTTTATTATATAGTATCCGCAGAATTAAGTGGCGAGCACGGTCATAAATCATCGGATTCATGCTATCTCTTTCATAGCTTTTTCATAGCTACATATGAACAGGGAAATTAGAGATCAAGTAAAAAAAATATTAACTACAATGACAACCTCCGACGCGGCCATTGCAAACAACGTCTCATGAACAATTTTTAATCTTCATGCAACCTTTTTACAATATTCACAACATTTTCCCACCATTAAACCAATATAATAATTCCGAGAGTCATAACAACTATTGCGTGTTCGGAGGTCAGACTTTCACTGGTTTTGCCTTGACGTGAATTGTCGGTAAACGTAGTCATATCAGCCGTTATGACAGAAACGTCACCGCCGTATTGCTACATATTCTAACTAAGTAGGTTGGTAAATATCATTTGACATGTCAAAGTTGTTTGTAAACAATTTATATTACCTCAAAATAACGTTATTAATTTAAAATATCTACGCTTCCCTGTCTAATTAAAAAAAAGCGGGCAAGTGCGTGTCGGACCACGCACAACGAGGGTTCCGTGCCTATTAAAAAGGTCGTATCGTGAAATCTTACGTCGCTTACGTCCTTTTCTTTAAGGAAGGCAGTTTTTTAGAAATATCTCAAAAACCTTTGAACCGATCTTGTTCAAAACAATTTTTGCTGGGTGAATTTAATAAGCCTGATTTTTTTCATATTTTTAAAATACACGGTTCTAAAATTAGAGGGGAGGGGACACAATTTTAGTGACTTTCGAGGAGATTATCTCCGACTCTATTCACTTAATCAAAAAAATTGCTGAGAAACCTTATATTTATTTAGAAAGGCCTATCGATTGATGTACCACACGTGGGCTTGCATTGAAAAAAAATTTTTGATTTTCAGTTTTATGTATGGAGTGCACCCCTAAAAAAATTTTTTTTAGTAATTTGGTTACAAATCTATGTAGCGGTTAACAAAATACATCTATCCTGAAATTTTTATTCAAATACACCTTATAATTTTCGAGTAAAATGCCTGTGACTTACGGACGGACAGACAGACAGACAGACATGAAGAATCTATAAGGGTTCCGTTTTTTGCCATTTGGCTACGGAACCCTAAAAAGACTTGGTGTAGTGGAAGTGTAGTTTATGGTCCTCAAAATACACTATAGGTTTGGATGTGACACAAAGAGTTTTGTATTGGTACATACGTAGGTACTATGGATGCGCGGCAATGTACTTAAATCTAAATCGTGTGAAGAGGTAACAAACAGACAGACATACATACCTACAGACAGACAGATACACTTTCGCATTTATAATATTAGTATGGGTGGACATATGCTATATTATTTGACCCCGCGGCTTCCGTTCAGGCAGCTAATCTATGATTTAGATTTATTTATTTCACAATATACAATTACGATATCAATTAAAGCTAACTTAATCCATATGAATTTATATTATTAGAATAAGAATTAATTATTAATTAGAATTATAGCTACGGTAGCCTCGTGGATCAGGCATGCGGCTGTCAAGCGGCGGTCGCGGGTTCGAATCCCGGCTCGTACCAATGAGTTTTTCGGAAGGAAAACATCGTGAGGAAACCGGTCTAATCCCACTAAGGTCTAGTTTTCCCTCTGGGTTGGAAGGTCAGATGGCAGTCGCTTTCGTAAAACTAGTGCCTATGCCAAATCTTGGGATTAGGTGTCAAAGCGGACCCCGGGCTCCTTTATACCTTCACGTCACATTCCTCCTGTACCAAACTTATTATAGAAATCCTCTGTGACAAGATAGGGGCGTCGTCTCGTTCTATTAAACGGTGTCAGCCGGTGACGGACGCTCTATCCTGTCACTTATCGCGTGATAAGGCCGACCATGATACGGGGTCTGCTCAGAAAATTAGACGAGAATCTATTGAGAAATGTTATTACCCTGGCCCCGTATCATGGTCGGCCTATCACGCGATAAGTGTCAAGATGGAGCGTCCGTCACAGGCTGACACCGTTGGATGGAACGAGACGGACGCTCTATCTTGTCACTTATCGCGTGATAAGGCCGACCATGACACGGGGTCTGTAGAGAACAGCCGGACAGCCGACATACGAAAGAAAGTTTGCCCAAGCGGAGACAGAGAACGTCGTTGGCTTCCCTCGCTTGTTCAATTACGCGTCCAGAAGGTCAAGGAGGAGATTCGCACTGGTTTGCTTCAGGAGTGCTGGCTTTGCCATTTCTGGTATCTTTTTCATTTAGTGTGTGTCGATGTGTCGTTGCTGTCTACCGTGCCTTCACCGATAGGACCGTCTTCGTGACTAAAACTGAGTGTGTTATTTTAATTTAATTCGTTTATTTTCTGTATCGTTTGTCACGAATAAATGTTTGGATTTGAATTTGGTATATGCCTTAAATATCGTTTGTTCCTGATTCGTCATATTCCTTATCCGACACTTTCCTAACTGGTCATATTCCTAACTTGTCATATTCCTGATTCGTCACTTTCCTCACTCGTCATACCACGTACATTTCCCTGCACAAACTTATTATAGAAATCCTCTGTGGTAAATGATAAGAACCTCTTTAGATAATTAATAGATGAGTGTTACTTGTCTATCATGAAGCTAATGTCATTGTCATTATTAAAATCAGTTCTGGCGCTTCGGAACGGGAAAACCATGAAATCGGGTACCAGTGCCGCCCGTAGCAATTTCTTAGCAGTGATTTTGTTAAGGGTAATCGCGTAATACAGTGGAAATTACAGTTGATATGTCCTAAATGTTCGTTCGAAAATAGTTACGCAATAAACTACACTTTTGGTATAGTCACCGGCATGTGCCAGAAGCAAGGTAAGGTTGGTTTTCGAACGAGCGAGCGAAGCGAACGAAGTTCTATGCTTCAGCTTAGGCCGAAAATCGTTTGTCTGTCCGGTGTCGCCGTCTGTCCCGCTGTTCTCCTCTACAGGGCGCATTTCTAAACCGATTGTCGTGAAAAATTGAGAGCAGGTTCGTTCATTAGGATATATTATGTATAGGAGTTTTTGGTCGAACATTTTTTTTTAATAATAAAAAAGCCATGCAGGCTGGCCTGTTGTACAGCTCACAGAGCCAAAAAGTACTTATAATATAACAAATCGTGATAGGTTTACGATATCTGAATACGAAGGTAATAAAACTTAGGCGATTTATTGAATTGAGAAATAATTCATAATTAATTTATTATTAAAAACGTATTTTGCAGAATGTTGTCTTAATACTAAAATATTATATTAAGGGATACATTTTGATTGCCTGAACCACTTTTCGATACCCTGTGTTTCAGGCAGTAGGAAAGGTCACTTATAACTATTTTAAACACATATGCAAAACATAAAAAATATACTTTAAAATACAGTACAAAACTTAACAACTTTATAAAGTATTTATTTTATTTACATAAGAGGAACGAAGAAGACGCCCAGGATCGTGCAAAGTGGAGGAAAGCGAGTAGGAAAGCGGACCCTGGCAAAGGCCGGGATAACGCTAGGTAGAAGACATAAATCAAGATTAATTTTAGAACAATAAATACCTAGGTTCTCTGTGTCTTCGTACGACATTTTTTGAAGTGCATCTCGGAGAGTTTTCTTACATTTAGTATAGATGAGAGATTTATTAGAAAATGTTAACTCTGGAGCAGAATACACATTTCCTAAGTGAATTTTGGAGGCACACAATAGCTTTTCGTCTTTTTCTACCGTTGTACGGGGTTGCGGAGAAAATAATGTTATGCCAAATATTAGTAAAACCAGTTACTTAATCTTTGTGTTACACTGGTCGCACCCCGTCGAGTGGTCCCAATCGCGAACCAACCCCCACCCCCCGGGCGCCGCCGTCAGACCGCGAACAGCGCGCGCCCCGGCCGCACGCCATGTTCTAATCGTGCCTATAGTGCTTTGTGATGCCGAAACTACTGCTGATCCTTCTAGCCATGCTTGTCGTCGGTGAGTCTAGATATCTAGATTTAACTGGGTTGATTTTAGCTAGCGGGGAAACAGCTTTCTGGCGCTGGGTTTTTTTTCTTTTTAATTCGTGTTTTCATTAGAGATAATAACGGAAGATGAAGGTGCGAAGATGTAGTGGGAAATGTATTTTTCAGGTTTTATTTTTGAAAAATCTGGGTTGAAATGTTGAAGGTTTAATTTGATGATGTGCTTAATTTTCATCGAATTTTCATCATTGGCGCAGGAAGATAAAGGTGCGAAGATATATTGGAAACTAATTTTTACGTATTATATATTTGGAAAATCCAGGTTGAAATAGACATTATGATGTTAAGATGTTGCAGTTCAGAATAAGTCATTTGATTTTTTTTTGTTGTCATAAACGTGCCGTGAAAAGATAATTAAGGTACGAAAATATGGAAGAACAAAAGATATACGTTTAAGATATAATTTTTAATTTTTTTATCTGGAATATATGCATATGTGATTTATTGGGAAACTGGAACGAATCAATCTATTAACTTAAATTAAACAATCATTTTAACTCCCGACCAAATAGAGAGGTGTTTTATAAGGTTTTCGTTATAAGGACCATTTATTAAACTTCACCGCTAAGCTACGCTCGTACAGCTACGCCGTAGTCCGTAGCTGGTTACTCTTCATATGTAGCGAAGATTGTACGTAGCCGTCTGACGCATGTGTGTCGTGATTTGATGATTTATGGATTCAGCTATTTAATTCTAGTCTAGTAATTATAATATTCAGTTTTTGTAAGTTCGCAAATACAGGTAAGTGTATATATTTATAAAAGAATATATGTTTTTGCTGTTTTTGAAGTCGATACGCGCGCTCCAGGGCCTAGGCGGTCACCAATTATTTGCCAACTGTCAAAAACATTTCTCAAAATACTTGGAGGTCCTAGCTGGCTGGTTCCTTGCCCAATGGTTCGGCGTACAGCTATCCAAAGGGGGAACGCAGCCAGTCTTATGGGAACCCTTCGCAGGAATTCGATTCCGACGACCTTTTCTTTAACAATTTTTTATTTCCTAAATTAGGTCACTTTAGTCTATTTCAGTTTTTTTTCCTTTTAATACATAAGTTCCTATCGTAAGATATTGTATATTGTAAGTTAAATAAAAACTTGGCCAAAAGAAAATAAACAATTTATACTTTATTTGAGAACTTGAAAACGTCGTCATTTCCATAATGAAGTTGAAAGTGCTTCAATTCTGTCCTACTAACACAATAAGAGGAAAACTTGCTTAAAAAACATTTAGAAAACGTTCTTCGGGGCGAATTTCTCTTTCCTATCTTTTAACTTTTAGACAATTAAGTTCCTTTTGATGAAATAAATGTCATTTATAACATTACTAGCTTTTGCCCGCGACTCCGTCCGCGTGGAAATCGTTTATATCACAGCTCCATACAAACTTCAACCCCCCATTTCATTCCCTTAGGGGGTGATTTCCAGGATGAAAACTATCCTATGTCCTTCCCCGGGATTCAAACTATCTCCATACCAAATTTCATCGCAATCGGTTCAGCGGTTTAAGCGTGAAGAGGTAACAGACAGACAGACAGACAGACAGACAGACAGACAGACTTTCGCATTTATAATATTACTAGCTTCTGCCCGCGACTCCGTCCGCGTGGAAATCGTTTATATCGCAGCTCCATACAAACTTCAACCCCCCATTTCATCCCCTAAGGGGGTGATTTCCAGGATGAAAACTATCCTATGTCCTTCCCCGGGATTCAAACTATCTCCATAGCAAATTTCATCGCAATCGGTTCAGCGGTTTAAGCGTGAAGAGGTAACAGACAGACAGACAGACAAACAGACAGACAGACACACTTTCGCATTTATAATATTAGTATGGAAGTATGGATAACTGGCTCAAAATTATTTAGGTAAAGAAAAGCTCTTTCGTCCCTCCATCCTTCTAGCGTTATTCCCGGTTGTGTCCGGGGTCCGCTTCGAAACCTAATTCCAAGATTTGGCATAGGCACTAGTTTTACGAAAGTGACTGCTATCTGACGTTCCAACTCAGAGGGACAACTAGATCTTATTGGGGTGAGACCGGTTTCCTCACGATGTACAAATATTCCGCCGTAGGCTCAGAAACCTTTTATTGGATCACCCAATGTATTCAACTAGGTAATTTATGGAAATTGCATTTACTTAATTTTATTATTACTTTATTTCTGCTAATGGCATTTGCTCTGTTTTTGTTTGATTTATGTATTTTATAAGAATTGATTGACATTTTCGTATATTATTATTTATATTTTACAATAAACTGTACTTTGACGATCCTGATTAGGTGGATATGAAGTAATTTTATTGGTGATCATTGTATTTATAATTTTAATATTGTCATTTTGAGACGATTGTGATGTAAATTCTTACAATTTTGACTAAGCCAACTTTGTACTGTAATTTATGTCATGAATTAAATTAATCTAATCTAATCTAAACAAATCGCTAAACTTAAGTGGCAGTGGGTATTGGACATTGCACGTAGAACCGATGGCCGTTGGGGCGGAATGGTTCTCGAGTGGCGACCACGTACCGGGAGGCGCTGCGTGGGTAGGCCGACAAGGTGGCCTGATCACCTGGTAAAGGTCGCGGGAGTCCGCTGGATGCGGGTGGCGCAGGACCGGTCATTGTGGCACTCTTTGGGGGAGGCCTATGTCCAGCAGTGGACGTCTTTCGGCTGATATGATGATAATGATGATGATGAATCTAATTCCGAAAAACTCAATGTACGAGCCGGGATTCGAACCCACGATCGCCGCTTGACAGCCTGTAGTTTTTTTGCCTACCGTAGCTTTTTTCAAGTTTATATCATACTAGCTTTCGCCCGCGACTTCCTCTGCGTAGACTCGGAATAAAAACTATCCTATATTTTAATCCAGGCTATAAAACTATCTTCGTGCAAAATTTCACTGAAATCGGTTGAGCCGTTTAAGTGTGATTGATTAACAAACATCCAAACATCTAAATTTTCGTATTTATAATATTAGTAGGATTTAACACCTAGCTCCCTAGCATCATCATCAACATCATATCATCTGCAAGACGACATAGGCCTCCCCCAAAGAGTGCCTAGCATGCGTTGGATATTGTAAGGCTATAGTGTATTTCACATTCTTGAAAGGGCTATAAACATTATTTATACTAAACGGGACTTAATTGCGTATAATTACCTTATTTATTTACCTCACTGAGGTCTCTCGACGTTTCGGATGTGTTGCAACATCCATGGTCACGGGACAACAAAGTAAATAAGTTAAATACGCGATTAAGTCCCGTTTAGTATAAATAATGTGTGGGAATCGTGAAAGTTTAAATCAATATAAGGTCTAATAACGTTCATGACATACTTTGCAGACTTAACCTTCTATTCTTAATGTCAAATCTCATGTTGTGGGACTGAATAAAGTTTGTATCAATCAATCAACCATCTTCCGTATAAATTGTATCGATATACTATAATATATTATAATATATTGTGCAAAAAAACATAAAACAAGCTATTTGAAAGTCGGATCGGATTGGAGATTTTGTAGACCGAGTAGATTATTCCGATAGCTCCGTTGGCTAGAGCGACGGGCCGCGTGTCCCCGAATGAAGCTTCGAATCCTGTTTGGCGGTTTATACATTTTGTGAGCAGAAGTTATTTTAACTACCCGAGGTTTTCATCGATTTTTGACAAGTTTTGAATGGCATCTCCTACTTTTTCACTACAGATAGAATTATAAATCAAACGGCTATCGGTTTATTATCTCCATTTTGGTCCACCGGATTTTGTAACAAATGAATACTTAATTTTGTATGTTTTTTTTAAACATTGTCTAAAAAAACACGTATTATAAAATGCTGTTGTCCACGTTAATCCCCTAGCCTGATCCCCCAGGGGAAAAAAACGGTTAGGTTGTTAGTTGAACTGCGACCCTACAGCGCGCGAGCCGAGCGAGCGAAGCGAGCGTGACGCGGTAGCGTCCGGCGAAGCGCCATAACCGAACATTATCATTTTTTCCTAGTTGAATATAAAATAATTGCCGCTAATTCCCCTGGGGGATCAGGCTAGGGGATTAACGTGGATAACGTGTATAAAATAGACATACATGCATTTCAAAACATGATCCTTTCTTCCTCACTCGGTCAAACCCTGATGCCATTACAACTGATTTAAAACAGCGTCTTGAGTCAAGCTTTTCAGAAGCTTTGCGGCCACTAATGTAATAGTTGGAAGGAAAGTTTCTAGAGCTTTCGATGTCGGACGTAACGAGCTTCCCTGGAATTCCCCGGTCCATTTACGAGTAAGTTCCAGAGAGCTTTATTAGAAAGGAATGGATGGAAATTGGAAATGTGTTTGATTATTTCTGGGAACGCTAAATTCCGAAGTAAATTTTTGTTTCTGAAAGCTGATCATTTGATAAGAATCAAGGTTAGGTTAGGTAAGGTTAAAATTTATTGAATCCTGAAAAATCTAAATGTCCTTCAGTGGAACATGGCTGGCCGGCTAATGTAAAGCACAATTTCGTTATTATTCGAACAAATGAGTCTTCGGAATTACTTATGCATGAATTACAGGATTGTCCCTTGGTTCTTTCTGTTGAATTGAGACCCAACCTTGATGCCAACCCATCAATAGTGCTAGAAAATGTATCTTTGTTTTTCACTTCAATACCAACCGTATTTTTCACCTCACTACCTCTGAAATCTTTCTTCTGCGCGCAAAAGTCCATTTTATCTGCTAGCGTGGAAACTGATTTTTAACTATTTTGCGCACTATGACTAGATCCAACAAAAAATGTGTTTCGCTCGGCAGCAATATTCTTAGGTGTCTCGTGCCTTGAAACACTAAGCTCCGATTGGGCATTCGACCATTTTACAATTATTTCGCTGTACTCATGGTTCATTGTTAGAATTCTTCGCTAGCTCGGCTTTCAACACAAGCCCTCGCGCCAAACAACAACTTTGCAGCTTCCCGTAGCTATTAATGTGTTTCTTCGTTTTTACGAAACATCATATTGAAATGCGATTTATATACGAAAGAGATTAACCACATTGGGCCCCAGAATTCAAAGCCACCCTTTGGTAAATAAACCCTTTCTAAAGCCATATATTAAAAGTCAAACACATTCAACGCTTGACATCGGTGAAATGATGAATGCGATTTGAATACGTTTTTTACAAACCTTATATGGCCCAAAATACGTTAAAAAGAATTGATATTATATTTTTCTTTACTTACATACACGACTGTACGAGTATAAGATAATAAATACTTCCGGAGTGTTCGACGTAAAGGGAAGGTACCTTAAGTATCGTAAGGTAATTTCCCTTCATGTCGCATAGTCTTGGGACGCCTTGTATATATGATCCGTTGTAGTGCAAGTTCGCGTTTGTACCTACTTATATACAGCGTGTCTCTGACTTTGGGGCTATAAATGCAAATGTCAATTATGCTCCTTAAACGGAACTACTTTTGCTCTACAACTTTTCAAAAATACGTTCTTTTTATATTTTCATTATTCCATACAAATAAAATAAAATGTTCAATGTACATCATCCATTAGTTAGTTTTCATACTTGTCAGTGTCATGGATGTCAAATAATGAGGCCGTGTTTGCAATACATTGATGGTACAGTTAAAGTTCAAACACGAATAAATGATAGAAATAATAGTTATTTTACAAAGTTGCGGAACAAAAGTGGTTCAGTTTCAGGACCGTAATGGACATTTGCATTTAAAGCCCCTAAGTCAGAGACACGCTGTATAACATGTTTATGTTTTAACCTGTTTTGTTTTCAATAAAGTGCATAAATACTTGAGAACAATCCTACTAATATTATAAATGCGAAAGTTTAGATGTTTGGATGTTTGTTACTCAATCACGCTTAAACGGCTTAACCGATTTGGATGAAATTTTGCACGAAGATAGTTTATAGCTTGGATTAAAATATAGGATAGTTTTTATCCCGGGGCCACGCAGACGAAGTCGCGGGTGGAAGCTAGTCTTATATAAACTTCACTAGCTACGTAGTAAGCTCAATAAGGCTTGTTTACTTGGGTACAATATATCGGGTGTTTCAGAAAGTATAAGCACAAGACCTAAATGATAAATAATAACTATTTTTTGTAAATTTCAATTGATTTATTGGTTAATACAAAATTTCAACTTATTTCGTAACAAATACAGGTACCATATTTTGGACAACGTCATTTGTAAGCCAAAGATCGCACCTTGGATCGAACGGTCGACATAAGCTTCAGCACAGATTTATTTCCGATGACTTTAGAGGCTTTTGACCAGTTTCTCTTGAAAGCGTCTATGGAATCTGCAGGCTTAGTGTTTTTTCGGAGATATGCCTTAGTCAGAGCCCAAAAAGTCTCGATTGGCCTGGCTTCCGGGCAGTTCGGCGGATTCATTTCCTTAGGCACATAATCGACTCGGTTGTCTCTATACCACGATAACGTAGTCTTGGAGTAGTGCACCGATGCCAAATCTGGCCAAAATAAAACAGGACCATCATGTTCACGGATCATAGACAATAAGCGGCGATTCAAGCACTCCTTGATGTAGGTATCGGCTTTCATTGTTTGTGTGGTGACGAATGGCTTGGACAACTTCCCGCACTCGCAGATTGCCTGCCAAACCATTGCTTTTTTGCTGAATTTTTCGATGAAAATTGATTTTTCGGCATTATCGACTTCCTGATTTTTTCGTACAGTGTAAAACTGGTCACCTGGAAGCATTTTATGGTCGAATTTGATGTAGGTTTCATCATCCATAATAACACATGCAGATTTTCGGCACAAAAGGCTATCATACAACTTTCTCGCCCTTGGTTTCACGCATGCGGCCTGTTTAGTGCTCCGCTTTGGTCTTTTCTGCTTCTTAAAGGTCTTCAAACCAATTCTTGCCTTGGCACGTTGGACATTACTAGCCGATCTTTTTAGTTTTTTGGCCACATCCCTAACCGACAAATCTTTTTTCCTGCTAAACACCTGTGCAATCTTACGGTCCAGATTTCGGTCCACGGGCCCCTTTTTTCGACCACTTTTAGGTGCATCGTAAAAGGTGAAATCATTACCATACTTTTTAATAGCTGTACGTACGGCTCCGATGCTAATTCCTTCAGAAATCGCCAACGCTTTTAAAGTGATGTTGGGTATCGTACACCATTTGTGCACAATCTGTTTTCGCCTTTCTGGAGAAATGCCCCGCATTTTGAGTATTTTGCACAAAATATTTACGTAGAATGCAAATATACATTGGTAATGAAACGACTGACAATTCCATATCTTTTTTTATTTCCAGCCAGTATCAAAAAACAAAAAGGCCGCACTGCAAAGACGTGCTTATACTTTCTGGAACACCCGATATTTAATTGATATCTACATGCCTGCATACATTCACGCCTTTATTTCCAAAATGGGTAGGCAGAGCACATTAAACGTATGTTCCAGTGCCACTTTTAGCATAAAGGTTGATGTAAAAGATCGACAAAATGTGATATCGCAGTGATAGGTTGCTAGCCCATCGCCCACAACGCACTTCAACCTGTGTTCGTCGAATTTTACGACACCCGAGGGAGGATAGGGGGTGGTGAAATTCTAACCCGGCACCACACGGAGATTTAATAGATATGTAAATAATTAATTACCTACATAGAGAACGCAGGAAAACTATTTTTTTTGATGAAAATAATGGATAAGTTTCTGAAAATCCTCATCTAAATAAAAAAAATCATAAAGAAACACCAAATAGAATAAAAAAACCTTTTGAAAAATCATCTGTTTTTCATCCCGAGAGCTACGGTAGCCTAGTGGTCCAGGCATGTCAAGCGGCGGTCGTGGGTTCGAATCCCGGCTCGTACCAAGTTTCTCGGAACTTATGTACGGAATATTTACCGTTAGCTTTTCGGTGAAGGGAAACATCGTGAGGAAACCGGTCTAATCCCAATAAGGTCTAGTTTTCCCTCTGGGTTGGAAGGTCAGATGGCAGTCGCTTTCGTAAAACTAGTGCCTAAGCCAAATCTTGAGATTAGGTGTCAAAGCGGACCCAGGGCTCCATTAGGGGCATTTCCAGGAATAACGCTAGGAGGATGATGATCTGTTTTTCATCCCGAATCCTGGCGGGTAATTTTATAACTTTTCGAACGGGTGTTAGGACATATGAACTGTAGGTTTTCCCTACTAAAATTCACACGAAGACCTTCGTGGACCTTCTGGATTATCCCTATAATGTATTTTTCTCTTTGTTTCTGTCTCATTTTATCCGACTTCAAGAAAAAGGAGGAGGTTCTCAATTCCGCTGTATTATTATTATTATTTTTGTTTTTTTTTTCAATGTTTGTTACCTCAGAACGCCGTCATTGATGAGCCGATTCGTAATTTTTTTTTGTTTGTAAGTATATGCTTCCATGTGGGTCCCATTTTTATCAATAATTCAGTTGGATGATGGAATCCATGAGGAATTGAGGGAACTCCTCAATTATATTAGGCACGCGTGTAGTGATTTTGGTGTGTTGTTTGGTTTGGCTTAAAAGTACAAAAGTACGTGTGACGTACTTAGTTTTTGTACTTTGAACACATTCATTGCCCAGAATCGCTACGCGCTACGCTCGTAGCCGATCCCGTGGTTTTTCTCGTATGTAGCGGAAAGCGACTACGGCGGTCTGACGCATATGTGTCGTCATGGGCCCTGAATGGGGTACATAATTGAGGAATTCCATAAGTCATCAGTGGTCTTCATCATCAATTCCACTCCACCAAATTTATGATTTCCGGGTGTAAATACACGAGTTATAAGAGAAAATACCAAAATCACTACACGCGTGCCTAATATAATTGAGGAGTTTCTGATATGATTCCGTTGAAATAGCAACTAATGAAGTACCAAAGGTGATCCTTGTGGCATCGACGGAAGTCCTCAAATATTATCGGGCCACATACAGCGATTGGGTTTTTTTCTCTAATAATCAACGCATTTGCTCTCAAAATCAGTTCATGTGGTAAATTGGAAAATAAATGTGGAAATGTTCTCGTGGCTTGGCGGAGTACTAAATTGAAGACGGTTAAAACTTTGTTTTTATAGTAAACTAGCTTCTGCCCGCGACTCCGTCCGCGTGGAAATCGTTTATATCGCAGCTCCATACAAACTTCAACCCCCATTTCATCCCCTTAGGGGGTGATATCAGGATGAAAACTATCCTATGTCCTTCCCCGGGATTCAAACTATCTCCATACCAAATTTCATCGCAATCGGTTCAGCGGTTTAAGCGTGAAGAGGTAACAGACAGACAGACAGACAGACAGACAGACAGACACACTTTCGCATTTATAATATTATTAGTAATATTAGTAATTAGTAATTAGTAATTAGTATTAGTATATTAGTATATTAGTATATTAGTATTAGTATATTAGTATATTAGTATGGATTATTAACACATGCATAAAGAGTGAGAAAGATACATGGCCGATTATTGGACCGTACATTATAGGACTTCTGGACTTATAATAAAAACCATCTTCTTTAAATTTTTACCCACGTTTCCGCCCTTTCTTAAACCAGTAAGCTTGGTTGTTTATCACCCTTATAGCAAATGAGACTCGCCGAGGGGCAATCTCGACGAATTATGCAAAAATTCTCATGAAATCTCTTGCGATTCACAGCCTGTTTCGATACGCTTCACAACATACCAGTATAAGTTGAACTCCGATTTGTAATATTCTCTTCGGTTACTCTGATTATTACTCACTAGTTAGCTGTATGCCTGTTACGCACGACTTCGTCCGCGTACTCCTAAATCGCCTTAAGCTCTGCTAAGTGCCGCGCCGAAATCGGTCCATTTATGTCAGTAGCGTTTCTAAATTGTTGATTGAATGGATTTCAAGCGCTCATAGCCCAGCGGCACCTGCGAGTCGGACACGATAACGCAAGTTAAGTAAAGAAGTCAGCGGTCAGTCTTTGGATGGGTGACCGCCTGGTGTTTGAGTGGAGTATAAATGAGCGCTTCCGTGCTTTGGAAGGCAGCTAAGCAGTTGAACCCGGCTGCTGTCTATGACAGTAGTCGTTAAGCCGAGTTAGAGGCCTTTGGGCGTCTTAAGAACTTCTAACAGTCGAGTTGCCCACTCACTTGACAAAGGGGGGACAACTGTTACTCGCGTCCGCAGGAGCTACCTGCCACAACCCTGAACGTGTCCCCTGGGTGGTACTATAGAGTGACAAATTAAAAAAAATTGACTGGATATCTAGATGGGCGGATAGCCGGCGCGACTTTCAAAAGGAACGTATATTATAACGTATATAATATATATTACGTCCATCTATTTGGATGAAATTTGTCGCAGAAAAAAAACGGTGCGTAGGCATGTTTAACTGCTAACCACGTTGAAATTAAGCGATTTACTTTAAGGATAAAACATGTGGTTAACTTTCGCTCGACAAGCGAGCTGACATAATTCTGTGTCTACTATATTCAGATGCTGCATTTCTGCTTAAGCTGGTTTGTTTTTATCTTTTTAGGGTCCTGTGGTAAAGGACTTTACAAGCTTTTATTTAACCTGTTTAACTTGCCTTGTTGGAGCGAGACAAGCGAAAGAAATCCTCGCTACGCTCGTAGCCGATCCGGTGGTTTTTCTCGTATGTAGCGGAAAAGCGACTACGGCGTAGGCACCCGCTAAGCGGGTTCCTGGCAACGAAATTTAAGTATCAACACGTCTACTGCCAAGAATCGCTACGCGCTACGCTCTACTAGATCCCGTGGTTTTCCTCGTGCGGAAAGCGACTACGGCGTAGGCGCCCGGTCGGCGGGTTACTGGTCCGCGTAGCGCGTAGCGATTCTTGGCAGTGAATGTGTTAACTGGGGTTTGTCAAGTTGAGTTTTATGGACAACTAGCTTCTGCCCGCGACTCCGTCCGCGTGGAACTCGTTTATATCGTAGACAAACTTTCACCCCCCATTTTAGGGAAGTGGGGGGTTAGAATAAACAAAAAGTAGCCGATGTCACTCTCCATCTCTTCAACTATCTCCACTTAAAAAATCACGTAAATTCGTCGCTCCGTTTTGCCGTGAAAGACGGACAAACAAACAAACACACACACTTTCGCATTTATAATATTATTATGGAAAGGGAAATATTGTATGAAACGGTTTAGCAGAGTATAGGGTACAAGTGTCTGTATTCAACCATTTTAAAAAGGAATTTATATTTTATGTTTCACGGTTCTGAAACAGGAAAAATAGAAGCCTTAAAAAGATCACGCCTTTGTCTGTTATGTCTGTCAATTTATAAAATGGAGAAATTTATTTCACAATTTGATTAATTTACATTCGTTTTAGCGATTGTGTACCATATAATTTTTCCGTGCTCTGGAGTAAATATATAAATATTAGGAGTCTCTTACACAAATCGAGGCACCCCATTAGTAAGCTCAATTAGGTTTGTTTTATGGGTACTAGACGACGATATATTTAATAGATATAAATACTTAAATACATAGAAACCTCAAAGACTCAGAAACAAATATTCATGCTCATCACACATATTTGCCTTTACCGGGATTCGAACCCAGGACTGTCAACTTTGTAGGAAGGGTCACTACGCACTAGGCTAAACCGGTGGCAAAAGAGCTCCATAATCCTACGAAAGTAAGGTAAACGTCCCAATGATTGACAACTTAATGCCAAATCATCATCATCATCATATCAGCCGAAAGGCTACCACTGCTGGACATATGCCTCCCCCAAACAGTGCCACAGTGACCGGTCCTGCGCCACCCGCATACAACGGACTCCCGTGACCTTATCACTTATCACGCGATAAGTGTCAAGACAGGAGCGTCGTCTCGTTCTATCGAACGGTGTCAGCCAGTGACGGACGCTCTATCTTGTCACTTATCGTGTGATAAGGCCGACCATGATACGGGGTCAGATCATCTTTCAGGGCAGGTCACCTTTTCCAGGTAATCAGTCACCTTGTGTAATGCCTAATAGTTGACACATTGAAAGTGTCGGAATCTTTTAGGTCCTAGTCTACCTTATAACGATTTTTGAAGTGAAAACTTCTTTAGCGGCGCTGAGCACTTTTTGGGATGGGGAAAAATTGTTAAACACGCGACAGATTTTTGTGACGTCAGATGTGTAGGAGGTCACAAACTTTTATATTTTGCTGCTAGCCGATTCGACTTCATTCAAAACTGAACGCTATTCGTAAGAGTATAAAGCCGTTAAACACTTTTTGCACTAGCATATTCTGCAAATAAATTTGTAATTTTGTTCACGCGTCCTTCACCGTTTTGCTATTGAGCAAATTCGAATAGTTGGACGTTATTCCTAAAGAAATAAAGCTTTGAAAAATATTTACCAACGGCAAAAACAAATTGATATTTTGTTCACCGCCGCCGTCGGCTGTTCTTGCAAATTCGAATAGTTCGAATTTGGACGTTATTCCTAAAGAGATAAAACTGAAAAATATTTGGCAATGGCAAAAACAAATTGGTATTTTGTTCGCTGCCGGCGGCGGGCGAGCCGGCCCGTCGCACCCAACGCGCCCGCGGCCTGTCCGCCTAAATAATTGATACTTAATCCATACTAATATTATAAATGCGAAAGTGTGCCTGTCTGTCTGTCTGTCTGTCTGTTACCTCTTCACGCTTAAACCGCTGAACCGATTGCGTGAAATTTGGTATGGAGATAGTTTGAAACCCGGGGAAGGACATAGGATAGTTTTCATCCTGGAAATCACCCCCTAAGGGGATGAAATGGGGGGTTGAAGTTTGTATGGAGCTGCGATATAAACGATTTCCACGCGGACGGAGTCGCGGGCAGAAGCTAGTTGTTTATAAATTTGCGCCAAATTCATTTTTAGGGTGACACCGTAAGATGTCATGTGACCTGATCGAAAAACTGTTACAATGTTATTGAGTTTTCACTTCTGCCGGCACTCCCGGAGTGCAACCCGGTCTTTTTTTTTTCTTTTTTCTCGTTGCAGCCCCCAACTGTAACCAGTGTACAGTCAGCATCATATAGTTAGTAGCAGCCAAAGTAGCCAAATATATTGGAACACGTCTTTATTACTATAGGAATAAGGAAGTGTTACGATATATTTGGCTACTTTGGCTGCTACTAACCGACGACCGGTTAGCCTAGTGGGTAGTGACACTGCCTACGAAGCTGAAGGTCCTGGGTTCGAATCCCGGTAAGGGCAAATATTTGTTTGATGAGCATGAATATTTGTTTCTGAGTCATGGCAGTTTTCTATGTATTTAAGTATTTATATCTATTATATATATCGTCGTCTAGTACCCATAACACAAGCCTTACTGAGCTTACTATGGGACTAGGTCGATTTGAGGCTGACTGTACTACCCTGAGGTCCCCTTTTAGTCGCCTTGTACGACAGGCAGGAGCTATATGGCGCATTATACCCAATACCCAGAAAAAAGTCTGTTCCGCTTAAAGCCCCCTAGTTCGTCCCAAACCGAGTTTCAACCGGTTATCCGGCTTTTGTTAGCAAGTGACTTATAAAGCTATTACTCGTTATCTGAATCCCGGGGGAACATCCCGAATATCCCGGATATCCCGGGCTATCCGTCCGGTGAGATAAGGCGTTTGTAAAGGATTACTGTATTTATTATAGTTGCCATTTGAATGCGGTCTAAGCAAGCTTTATTGGAAGGTGATAAGGTTCCGTTTTGAGTGGAGTAAAGGTAGGATAGGTTAGGTTAAAGTTGGTGCGTTAATCTTTGGACTTAGCCGTTAGTGGGTAGATTTTCTGTTCTCATTAATCTTACATTGTTTGTTTTGTGAAATGAGTGGGCGGCGGTGGCGTGGGTGAGCCTCAACTATAAAGAGTGTACCAGAAATAGGGTGTGAACTGATCAAGGGCATAACAAGTATCGTGTTGTTATAAGAAAAAAGTAAAAGATTTTTTTTTTTTTTTTACGCGATTTTTTGTTTTACATTTGTATGGAGCGTTGGCTGACTGGGGCGACCTACTCCATAAATTAAAAAAAAAATCGCGTCAAAAAAACAATATTTTATTTTTTTCTTATCACAACACGATGCCTATTTTTGGTACACTCTGTATTCTAATTCGCGTACCTATTTTATGAAAGAGTAGCCCGCGCGGCTTCGCTCGGGTATTGCATAGATAGAACCCAGGCAAATTCGCGGGAAAATTTTTTTTTACAATTTATTTCTTGAAAAAAAAAGTTACATTTCCAGCGATAAGGCTAAGTAAGTATGCCTTTACTTTAAACATTCGGAAAATC
Source organism: Epinotia ramella (assembly GCA_947578815.1). Taxonomy (NCBI): domain Eukaryota; kingdom Metazoa; phylum Arthropoda; class Insecta; order Lepidoptera; family Tortricidae; genus Epinotia; species Epinotia ramella. Next base: position 2,972,261 of record OX388220.1, read on the forward strand.
CATTCTACACGTAGGTGAAAGAATTTTTGCAATCGGACGAGCGGTTCCGGAATTTACCGATTACACACAAATTAACAAACTCTTTATAATATTAGAGTAGACAATAATATATTGTGTCACGTATTTTCTGATGCACTACCTATACCTATTGTAAAGAATGACGATACCTAGAGGTTGATATATTTGTATTCTTTTGCTTTTGTTTTGTTTTTTTCTATTTCCTTGTAATTGTGTTCTTACATTTGTTGACATTGTCTTAATATTATATTTTAACTTCTCTCTGTTTTTGACGATCGTGATATATTTTTTTTTTTTTTGACGTATGCAAATCTGTAATGTATTTTTTTATCATGAAATAAATAAACTAATCTAATCTATTATCAGGACGAACGAACGTCTAACAAAAATCGAAATAGCACTTAATCAGTTAAATAATGCTTGTGAAAATAGACGATGATCTTATGTTGTTTACTTTTTTTTTTCGTACATAAAAAAATATCAAAATGCTTATTGTTACTAAACGGCACTTGAACGCGTAAAATTAATGTATTTATTTACCTCTATGGTTTCTCGACGTATCAGATGTGTCATAACATGCTCGGTCGTAGAACTCGTAGATGATGTGAGTCAATTCATCATAATATGCATAAATATGTCAACCATGAAGCTATAAAACATTTAAATAATTGAAAATATCTACAAAAACTCTTCCCGATTTATTAATATCCTTTTTTGTCCCCGTAACAAATCCCCCAAACCAGAACGCGCAATCAAACGCGCGATTCGTCATCAGCGTAATAATTAACGGGCGCAAAAACGGAGCAAATGGAAATGATTGTCCAATTTGTCACGCCTAATGGGTTCCGCATAAATAAATATGGAGCGAGTAATCCGGGCATCAATCAGGCCCGGTTGAAGCCGTGACCCGGGTGAAACTATCCTAGGGTTGGCACTGTGTTAAAAAAAGGTGACAATCTTTCACAAAGCGACCTTGTACATGTACAGTCGAGTTCATATAAACACGGTGCCCGGGAGGATTCCAAATATATTTTGGAATTCTCTCTCTCAAGCCCAAAACTTACCTTTTATGACATTTCGGGACTGCGTGACTAGTAACATTTCAATATATCGTACCTCGTTATGAAATTCTCAATATTATATTATCAATTTTATTTAGTTTGACATGTATTTATTTTGATAACTTAACTTTTTGACGTTTATATAAATTCGAATAAATTTAATGTAATCTTATCTGAACTTTTTAAGGTTAAATGTATTTATGCATTCAAAATAAATGACTATGAGTATATGGGTCTCAAGTACTGGTGAAGCAAATTTTGTGTGTAATATAAAATAACTCGAACCGAACTCAGCTTACTTAGTTTTTACACCTTTGGGACTACAGAAACACGCAGCTAAAATTATTTGGAACCTCCCGAGGTATACTCGTACATGTACTTTCCCCAAGGATCAAATATTCAAGCAGGCCCTTAACAATAAAGTAGTATTCACATATTATTGATCACTTCGATCGCGCACATATTTGGTAACTCGACTGTCCGGGTAATCCAGGTATCGGTCGAAGCCGTTCGGCCCGGGTGAAACTACTAGGGTTGTCTCTGGCTTGGCAGTTGATCGGTGTTGCTCAAACGTTACCTATAACAACAAAATTAGAATATTGGCAATGCCACTAGTCTCAACGTACCTAAGCTTGAGAATAAAATGGATCCCGATACAATACGAGAATATGTTTCCAAGTTGCACCCGGATATACTATAGAAACAAAACTACTCGACTCAAGTCAACTCTCCATACAAACGTAGTTTGGGTCTCATTTTAAAATGGTACAGTCAAGGAATTTAATTTCCGACCCAGCTAAGGCTCAATATTGTATAGCAAACTGTCACCATAAGAGCTAGCTAGAGCACGACGTTCCTTTGACATATCGCATGCATTGTTATATGTTAGTAACTAGGCAACCAGATTAACTACGTTGACATGGTGAACTGAAATTTTAAACGCGTTATCTCCTCAATCCCCACTTCCTGGTGTAACTCTGCTATTTCTAGCTCTTAATAGTTCACGGTTAGCGGCAGGTATTTTATTTTTCAAATTAATAACGTAATTGAAAATTATTTTTCAGATTTCTCGATTGACACTGACACATGTTCGTAATTAGAAAAGCAAATGATAACATTTCGCAAAGAGGTTATCTGTAATGTGAAGTGACAAATAAATATGTATTGACAATTTGACATTTCAATACTATTACTGAAATAGAAGTTTCGACCTTAATGCATTGCGAATGTCTAACGACATTTCAACGAAATGGGTAGGTATTTAAATTCCTTGACTGTACTTATACTGGAATAACATGGAGCTATACGCAATGGGATCGGCCCTATCTAGCTCAGAAAATATATTCTGATGCTATAAATTATAAATCGAAACATGAAGTGATTACGATTAGATACTGTATGAAAAACTCTTTTTTTCTATAAGCAACATAAACAAGTTTCCAACCTAGATACGAGTACGGCGGTATACAAAATTCACGATATTTGAGCATATTGTTTTAAAATGAAAACCAAACTACGTTTGTACCGAGAGTCCTGCGTCAATACGTCAATACGCGGGTTCCCCGGATATAAATCTGTGACAACCCTACACTATCCGGGTGTTGATGAATGATAGTCATTAACTTTGCGACACTTATCTGGAATTGACCCGGTTCGCGAGTATTGGAACAGTCCGCTGTCAGGGTACCTTGCAGTTTCAGATTACATATTTTTTTTTTTGTTTTTTTTTTTTTTGTCAATCTTACACAAATCGACCTAGTCCCAAACTAAGCAAAGCTTGTACTATGGGTACTAGACGACGATAAACATAATTATATAGATAAATAAATACTTAAATACATAGAAAACATCCATGACTCAGGAACAAATATTCGTGCTCATCACACAAATAAATGCCCTTACCGGGATTCGAACCCAGGACCTCTTGCTTCGTAGGCAGGGTCACTACCAACTAGGCTAAAGCGGTCGTCATCATGACATATATCCATATATCCTTTCGTTTCAGTATAAATATAAATCAGGCTACGCTGATAACTCGGGGTCTATTTGAGAAAGAAACGTTTGAAAGCTGACAAATACGAAACCAGTTTCAATCCAAAACTACATTCGAATAGAACCTCGGATTAAAACGATAAAAGACTTTTTCTCAAACATGCGCGGAAAAAGTCGCATTTTGTGTGAAAAAGTGGCAAATTTATGTCTTGCCCATTTAAAAACTTTAAATTCTTTCCTGCCTAGATGTATGAAAACTCAAATAAATACTGCCTAGGACGTAAGCAGAGGTATACTTAATTGTGTAACTTTTCGAACGAGCGTTAGGACTAATCAATTGTTATTTCACCATCATCATTATCATCATCATAATCATCATCATCATATCAGCCAAAATACCACTGCTGGACAATAGGCCTCAAACAGTGCCACTATTACCGGTACTGCGCCGTTGTCATTTCGCCCCATAAAAAATACATTAAGGCGCCGTAGGTTCAGCGAAGTTAAGCGAACAGAGTTTTTGAAACAATATAATGCGTCTGTTTATAATAATATGGTTTCAAAAAAATACGAATAGTAATCTTGAGGCTTTTCTGCAGCGAGATCAGTGATTCGAAACATGATTAAGCAATTTTCGCTCGATACAAAAAAATCACGAACATAGGTCTAAAATATTCGTAACAAATTATGCACAAAAGCTAAAAATATTAAAATTGCTTATAAAAATCGATAATATCAAGTTTGAGAGAACTCAGTGATTACTTTTTGAATTTTTTTGTACGGCCAAAAAATGAAATTTAAAAAACATGATATCCGCGCTTCCGAGCACGCACTTCCATCTCGCTCACGCTTATGCTCAGTGAGAGGGAGAGAAGACCATGAACCTACGGCGTCTTACGATCTACCTATACGTATACCACCACCACCACCACCACTGCACCACCTACTACATAATCTAGTTTTATCTCTTTCTCCGATACCCAAAGGTTGTCTGGAAGAGATCGCTCTTCAGCGATAAGACCGCCTGTTGTCTACCTCTACCTACATGTTATTGTATTGTTTCTCTTTTTAACTGCTTTGTTTGTGTGAGGTGTGCAATAAAGAGTATTTGTATTGTATTGTATTGTATTGAGTCTTAATTATGTGGAGATTAGTCGTGGATAAATTATCCGCTCACTTGTTTTCGGATTTTTAAAAAGGTAGCCTAAACTGCTTCTAATTTTTCATCACACTTGCTCGAAAAGGGCTTCATAATGTGCAGACATACAGAGCTACAATAACCTCGACTATGCTTTTACTTTTTTGAATGCCTTAGTTTATAAAATTGTTTCATATGTTTTTTTCTAAATGCTTGTACCACTATTATTGTTTGTTGTGGCTGAATAAAGTTATTATCTATCTATCTATGTTACGCCCACGGGCGTAATGGTTTTTTTCTTAAATTGTATCTGTCACTCATGCGGCAGTTACAAAGCAAATAGGTTCTATATGAAATACGATGTCTGAAAACGTATTTATAAATAAATTTTAACTTAAAAACACTAATAAAACATGTTTAACTGAATTATTTACAGATTTAATATGTAGTTATTTAGTGTCTATGTAAAATGTTTTTAAGTGTTTTCAAATCGTGGATGTATACCGAAGGGTCTTTGCCATCGCGCCTCACGTCAAATTCAACAAAATGGACGACTGACATGTTGCAGTTTTTATTACGATTTGTATTAATTTCATCTAAAATGTATTTGTTTCCTCGCAAATGTTATGAAAAACATTGTGTAACACGGGCGTTAGAATATTGCAAACTCGAGTCATCAAAAGCCGGGCTTCTGATAGACTCTTGTTCGCAATATTCCACTTACGCCCCTCGTTAAACAATGTACTATTTAATTATCAAAGCAGCCCATACTTCGATTGGCAACCACAGTTGCCGCATCAGTTTAGGGGTCTGCGAAATTAGCAACTGTGGTTGCGACAAGCGAGTGGCTGCAATTACGTATCAACGTCATCATCATATCAGCCGAAAGACGTCCAATGCTGGACATAGGCCTACCCCAAAGAGTGCCAAATATAAATATACGTATTCTTGTTTCAAATTGACACCTAAGAATGGAACCCTCTCTCGTCCCAGCTCCAAATATCCTGAATATGCAATCTGCGAATGAAAATTACAGGACGTGACTTTTAATAAAATCACGTTAAAATATTGCACGGAGATAAATTTAACGTAAAACGCAAACAGAAGTGCAATTTAAAAATGTCCGCCGTTTTTATGTTGGATAAAACCGCGTGGCTTAGGTCTGAAATGCCGGAGTTACTTATTATACTTATTTAGTGGCAGTTAGGTACGTACATAAACTCACGACAGGATTCTCAAAAGGGGTAGGCAGAGTACGAGAGACGCATGTAACAAGCGTCCATACGGTGATCACTTACCACCAAGCGTGTCGTATGCTGGTTTGCCACTGTGAAAAAAATAATCTAGGTATAATATAAATACTAGATATAACTACATTAAAATCTACGTGCAATGTGCCCCGCCCACTGCCACTTAAGTTCGGAGGGCCATCGGTTACCTTGGTTCTGCTGCGAACAGCCTCATTTTGAGTGTAGGCGCCCATGTACCTGGACGCACAGCGTGGGTAGACAAGGTGGACTAATGACCTGGTAAAGGTCGCGGGAGTCCGTTGGATGCGCGTGGCGCAGGACCGGTAATTGTGGCACTCTTTGGGAGGCCTATGTGCAGCAGTGGACGTCTTTCGGTTGATATGATGATGACGATGATGACATTCAAATCAACGTGTGATTGCGATGCGTAGATCCAAAATGGCCACTGCCGCCGAACCAAAAAAAAACGCTAAACGACGAATAAACATCGTCGGTGGACTAGAAACTCGTAGGTACCTACGCTAAAATGTCTTTTTAAGAGTGCTATGTTTCGTTTTTAATAACCGAAGCCGGTCTACACTGGGGATTGCGAATTCGATATTGTTTTCAAAAACCGGGACTTTCGGTACCAGGCGAAAAAGAAACCGGGATTTCTCGATACTTCCGGGACCGCTCTATAGAGTTCAATAAATCGGATGTAATCATAGAAAGATTATAGAAAACATCTTCATTATTGGATTTGGTTTGGATATTCATTGATTTTGACCACAGTCTCACAAACAACTGAGCAAATTGGGGATGCTTGATCGTGGTTGTCCATCAGCGTTTTATAGCCAATGTGGAATATGCAGGACATAATATAACCTAATAAAAAAAAATAAAAAAAAAATTAGGGGACAATCTTACACAAATCGACCTAGTCCTATAGTAAGCTCAATAAGGCTTGTGTTATGGGTACTAGACGACGATATATTTAATAGATAGAAAACATCCAAATATTCATACCTAATGTAAAATAATTTGCAGAAATTCCCGAAAGCAAATGCAAATTAATTTTCCGAAAGTCCCGGTACCTTGGGTTCCGGGATTTCCCGGGTGCAAACTCTAGTATACTATACCGACCCCACCGTTTCATGCCACACGAGGTGATTGGAAATTAACTTAAGATCTATCTGATGTAAGCTACTAAACACGAAGAAATACATAAAATGTTGAAATTATAATATTCTACTCTATTCTAAATAGGCGGTCGGTGCGAACCTGACCTCTAGACGTCGATTCGCCAATAAGTCCATTTTATAAAATATTTCGTTTTAAATTGCCTTTCGCCAATAGTCTGAGAGAAGGCGGCAGATCGGTCTTCATCGGTCATTTTACAGTACAAACGCGGTGAAGAATAAAATAGGTATTACTCGTAGTCTAAACTTTACTACAATATCCTAACAAATGCATCCGAAAAGGCAACAGAATTGATACCCACCCCGATAGCACGCGCCAAGGAGCTTTATCGGTAAGACATCGTATTGTAAATAATGATCATGGATTTACTACTCGTAATATTATAAATGCGAAAGTTTGGATGTTTAGATGTTTGTTACTCAATCACGCATAAACGGCTCAACCAATTTGGATGAAATTTTACACAAAGATAGTTTATAGCCTAGATTAAAATATAGGATAGTTCTAACCCGGGTCCAGGCAGACGAAGTCGCGGGTGGAAGCCAGTTTCTTATATATATCACAGTATATTTTCCCGTTGTTGATGTGATTTTTTTCATGGGATATAATTGTTATTGGAATGTCAGAAGCTACGGTAGCCTAGTGGTTCAGGCATGCGGCTGTCAAGCGACGGTCGTGGGTTCAAATCCCGGCTCGTACCAATGAGTTTTCGGAACTTATGCACGGAATATTTACCGTTAGCTTGTCGTTGAAGGAAAACATCGTGAGGAAACCGGTGTAATCCCGATAAGGTCTAGTTTTCGCTGTGTGTTGGAAGGTCAGATGGCAGTCGCTTTCGTAAAACTAGTGCCTATGCCAAATCTTGGGATTAAATAGGTGTCAAAGCGGACCCCGGGCTCCTTTAGGGCACAACCGGGAATAACGCTAGGAGGATTAATTGTTATTGGAATGTATATTTATTTTTAAGTGCCTTTTTCTACTTAAACTCCCAGTACAAAGTTGTAGAATCACAAAACTTCTGCGTAACTTATGACCTAGTTTTTTTCTTGAAAATAAATAATATCCTAATATTATAAATGCGGAAAGTGCATGTTTGTTACTCAATCACGCTTATACGGCTCAACCGAGATGGATGAAATTTTGAAAAAAGATTGGATAAGTACTTTTTATCCCGGGTTCACGCAGACGAAGTCGCGGGCGGAAGCTAGTATTTCATAAACATCTTAATTCATCCCTGTTTTTTAAGAGTAGCAGTAGGTAAAGGCTTTAGACTAATCTGATTTATAAATTACAACATCACGAACATTTTTCTCACTGGTTAAGTAAGAACTGGATCACACTGGCGCAGCCAATACTCGACAGCTAATCACAAGTTTACTATTGACCGCCATAAGTCTTTCCACTGTTGCCTTGAAGAAAATGGATACTGGGAGCTAATTGCATATTCCCTTTAAATTTGAATATCCTTAGCTTAGAAGAGGTATGTATGTGAGATTGTGGCTTTGTAAGTTTGTATGTAGTGTAGTGTTAATCTCCGAAACCACATATACGATTTAAAAAAATATTTCACCTGTGTATAGAATGGACTTTCTGGATAGACATAAGCTATATTTGTTTATTTAAACTTTATTGCACAGAGTTAAGTTACAAATACAAAGGGCGAACTTAATGCTCTAAGGCATTCTCTAGCAGTCAACCTTTAGGTCGAACAGAAAATAATCATAGCTGGTGCGGTTACAGCTCAGAAATAAAATAAACGGACAAATTACTGGTAGTTATGTGAAACATATAATAAATCAAAAAATAATTAACAATTTAATATTAAATGAATATCATATAAATGTATTTATGTGAGTGTTCATATTGACACTAAAATTATTTTATTTACCTCACTGAACCTTGAAGCCGTTGAAATCAGAAAACATCGTAATTTCAACCGGGACGACGGTTTTAAGATTTCATCTTCGTGGAATCCTATCATAAGTAAATGCCAGCGTCATAAAACATCGTCCGTTATATCACCGGACATTATTAGTGTTGTGTGTCGGCCGGGTGACAACCCTAGTGTACAAGTGGTTAATAAAGACCAAATGCGGGTAGTTCGGAAAACCCGCGCAGCAAGAAGATGTTGATACCCGCTCAAGCCAGTTGTCCCGTGACCATGGATGCTGCAACACACCCGAAACGTCGGGAGACCTCAGTGAGGTAAATAAAATAAGTTAATTATACGCCATTAAGTCCCGTTTAGTATAAATAATGTGTGAGAATCGTGAAAGTTTAAATCAATATAAAACAAAACTTATAAGAAACAAAATTGCCCGCCCTCGACACACCCCAATGTTGCCCGGGGCATCGTGCCCAAGACGCTCGCCGTGTTTCCCAGTTGGATGGCCAGGCTCAGCCTTTGGGCGAAGTATGAGCCCGCCCTTAGATCGCCTGAGACCCCGATCAATTTTTGGGACACTTTTTTAACAAACTCCTGAGTGTCGGAAGACCAAGGTACGGTCGAGGTCATAAATACGTTTACACTTTTGCACCTTATTGCCTTGTAATAAGGTGCAAAAGTGTAAACATATTTATGGCCTCGACTGTACAAGGGTCTCTAACTGCAAGTGCCGCAAAAGTGGATGCCTTGATTTGAGTCGAACACGCCCCCTAGACAGAGACACGCTGATGCCTTCCGCGCACGAGGAAAAGAGATGTAACACTCTTCGGGAATGGCTTTTTTGGACAAATTTCGATAAATACCTAACTTAGAGAAGTTTTATTTAAATTTCATAAAGTGAGATTTTAGATGAGATAAAATACTATAGTATTAACTTGATTGTGTAGTAAAATAATGTATCGTTTGAGTAGGCTGAGTAAAAAAAGGAAAATACAGACCCAACTTTAGATTTTTTTTCTATCGAGAAAATTTTAAGCAATCGTGTATCGATAAAATCAGATAAACAATTAAATAGTCAAGAATCATATATCTGAAAATCAGACCTTATTGTTTTTTAATCTAGTCAGAACGGCGTTTCAAAGCACGCGATAATTTTCAATGCACAGCCTTTATTTGCGGCACTTGACTGTTTGGGCGTCATTAGCGACCGAGCCCGGCATTTTGGCAGACCGCACGTCATGGGACGGGCCAACGTATCCATGCAGGCATGGCCTCCCAACTAGAACAACGTATAATTGATACTAAAAAGAACTCATAGATGGCGACACAGGTACCGAGCGAAACATTTGAACCAGTAATCGTGAAGATATAATGATTTTTACACCTTAATAAATTCAACGTACCTTAATTATATCACAAACATACTTCGGCACATACAATAAAGGTATATTTTATAAGTTTAGTAAATGCAATAAAATTGATACTAAATCCATGTAACTCGTACTATACGAGTGAGCTTTCAAGCTTGCTACGTATTATTGGGTACTGTCACTAGATGGCGCCATCACGGGTCGCGAAAGTTCTATGGAACCATAGGCTCTAAGCATTTGGTTATGTATATTTTTGTGTGATGTGTAATATTGTCTCTAAAATACTACTTTTATATCGAAAAAATCAAAAATACTCTATTTGTTGCCCGGGAAGTCAACGCCATCTGGTGATATCTCAATGTATTACTAAAGGCTGACAGCGTCATAGCCGTGGTAGCTCGGATACTGCATCTACTGGTGTAGCTACGGGACTAAAATTGTATACAGAATTGCCTACATTAGGACGGTACGCTTTTGCTCTATGAGATTGGGTATCTGTACTTGTATTCTTTAATCTGTGACGCAGGTTACGTCCCATGGCAATGGCTGGCCCAGATGCCATGGCACTAGAAAGCAACCGTCGGGCCTTATAAATACAACATAATATACTGCCTGCTACTAAAAACTAAGATGATTCTTAGTCTCGAGAGTTTTATAGTATTTTATGCAACTGTTGTATAAGTAGGGTCTTAAACTCACTCGCGAGTGGCGTGAGTTGCGATGCGAGCCTTGGCGAGCATCGCAATTAAAGACGCCACGAGCGTTTGAAGACCAAGTTATACACCGTTGCATACAATACTTTCTCTACGACTAATTCTAAATAAATAGCATTTGACTTTTCAGGCAGTAGTTTTTCCGTTAGTTCTAAACTACTCACGCAATTTCTTCAGCGGTGCAGTTATTTTCTTCTTCGTCCATTTTAAAATGAACGTTCACAGTTTTCTTCGCTTCACAAACACGAATAAAATCTTAATAAGTTATAAATAACGAATAGTTATCATATTTCGTCTTTTCATTTTGAATTGGAACTTTGGTGGGAAATTAGAAATATGACACATTGACACCTCTTGTTTATGGTCTGTTTTGTTATTAATTTCCTTGAACTTGCCATCCAAACCAAACTGAATCCGGATCCGAACCGAATCGGATCGGTTTATATTTATAAATAATACCAATAATTGGTAAAATATGTATACACATAATACATGATCATTTATTTTTATTTTAGTAAATAATTTATGTTCTACAAATGTTTGATAGTAAAACTTTTTATTTCGAAAAATTTGCTTATGAAGTTGGTACCACTGCAATATGGCGGCCTATTGAAAAGAAGTTAGATGATTTGACATCGTGGTAAACAGTGCTTTTATGAAAAATGTATGAACCATAAAAGTACACTAAACAGTGCGTTTATGGGCAATAGAGCATAGAGGTTTTCGACGACTTATTATCGGTGTCATTGTATTTGAGCTAGAGCCTATATAAATGATAGATAACGGTACAGGAGTAGAAAAAAGTATATAGAGGCTTGCCCGTTCTTTACACGCTGGCAGCAGGTTAACATGTTGATGCACGTAATGATATTGGGCATTTAACGTGTTAAATGATACAATGACCTTCGCCCCAGCGGTCAGCTCTCAGCCTATACGAACCGGTGAGGCGGCAAATGAATCGGTCACCGTATAAAATACCGATTCATTCCGTTCGGTGCGACCGTGGAAATATCGGTTCATTTCGTTTTACACCGCTCAGAGCTTCGGGATTTCCGGTTTTTTCGCCGAGATTGGAACGGTGAAAAATGGTTTTTATTAAATTTTAAATAATTTTAATTTGCGGAGATCGGTTAAAATTTCTTTTTAGTTTAACTTTTACTCAAAGTTTAGCAACCGTTTAATGGATTAAGCGTTTTCATCAACTGGTAACTTTGTTGACCTGTAAAAGTGCCATTTGCAGCAAAGTTCATTATATCATTAATGTCATTTAAAATGTGTAAGACGTTTTAACTTATTATAGTGTGCGATAAAGCTGGTCCCTGTCATTGGCTATGGTACCCAGAAGGCTGCGCGTTACCTCTTTGGATAGCTAAACCTGATCTGACCCCGTATCATGGTCGTCCTTATCACGCGTTAAGTGACAAGATAGGAGCGTCGTCTCGTTCTATAGAACGGTGTCAGCCAGTGACGGACGCTCTATCTTGTCACTTATCGCGTGATAAGGCCGACCATGATACGGGGTCTGATCATGTGGCCGAAATAGCTGCTAGCCCTCTCGATGTCTAAATACAAGGCGCTCTGAAATGTCCTTATAAAGGGTCTTTGCACCCGGTTCCCATGGCTTCTGAGTTTCCTCGTCAAACGGAGCAAGTGTGTAGGCCATACTCCCTAAGTACCTACATACATATAATTCTTCTAGATCTTTCAAACACTACCTGCCCAAGAACTTCCCATATACACCTATTTTTGCACAACTGCGGTAGAGCAGAAAGGAAGGTACAGTCAGCATCAAAAGTAACTGCGCTATTGACGTCTTCAAAAGATCTTATTCCGTTTTAATAGAGACGTTTAACGTCTTCGTTTGCCCAGTTACTTTTGACGCTGCCTGTAAGTAATTGTATGTTTTTAGCAGTCCATGTTTGTATTTACGCGTGTTCGATAGTAGCGTCTAAGATGCTGATCCGATTTTGATGAATTAAGTGTCAATGGATTCGAAATAATTGGATTATTTTTATTATTTTTTTATTTATGTGTAGCGTTATTCTATTCTATTCTAAATTATGCTCCGGGTGACATACAATACAATACAAATATTCTTTATTGCTCACCAGAAATAGTAGATAAAAGAAAAATAGAGGTGAATTAAACATAAACAATGGTAAACAACAGGCGGTCTTATCGCTAAAAAGCGATCTCTTCCAGACAACCTTTGGGTGGTGGAGACGATGGAAAAAAAAAAAAAATGAGTAGGTGAAAACAGAAAAACGGAATATAAACAACTTAACTAAGGTCAGTTCGGGTATGTGCGCCACCGGGGAAAGTGTGCCCCCGGGGTAAGGCCGAGGCCGCACTGGTAGAGCGATTAGCGACGCGACGGCGATCTTCATACATCAAGTCGCCTCAAGTCGCCCAAGTTGTACTGAAATCGCCGTCGCGTCGCCAATCGCCTTAACCAGTGCGGCCCAGCCTAAGTGCTGATATTGATTTAAATGACTGAATGATGAATGAGGCGCACTTTCCCCGGTGGCGCACATATACCCGAACTGACCCTATAACAGGAGTCACCAATTAGTTTCGCTAAGGGTCCGTTATAAGAAAAGAAATGACCATCGCGGTCCGCACAACATTTTACAGAAAAATAAATGCGGGGGGGATACATTTTTATTTAATTACGTAGGTACTCTGTAGTGCAAGTTGCTGTGTTCTCGCGGTCCGCACAAAACTGGTCGGCGGTCCGGATGCGGACCGCGGTCCGCCATATGGCGACCCCTGACCTATAAGAAAGACTATACACTTACATAAATACATATATATATATAAACCTACATACACAAAGGCTACCTTTCGTATACTTAAAAAAAGTTTTAGTTTCTTTCCCGTAGCCAGGATACAGCTGCAGCTTTAGAACGTTTAACGAACGTCGTGTTTTTTTTTATAACGTTTTATGCTCATTTGAAACATTCCTCTCTACAAATACGCCATCTTTGTAGCAAGAACATAACCTATTTATTAAGAAGAACACGCAGCGACGTTAAAACGAAGTTTGCGCTAAACACATTGAACTAACTCGCAAACTTTAGCTACCCGGTTATAACTGTATTATACGGATGAAGCGCCCATCGATCAACGTTATTCAGCTTCTAGTTTAACCGGGTGAACAAGTCGCAACCTCTATTTAATTATTGAACGAGCGAGCGAAGCGAAGTTCTATGCTTTAGCTTAGGCCGAAAATCGTTTGTCTGTGCGGTGTCTGTCCCTCTAAAGTAGCCGTCAATGGAATTTGCTAACTACGTAAACAAACCCCCATATTGAAAGACAATTTCAATATGGCGGTTTGTTTACATATAGTTAGCAAATTCCATAGACGGCCACTTTACAGGTCGCATTTCTCAATCGATTCTCGTGAAACTTGTGAGTCAGGTTCGTTAATTATATACAAGGTGTTACAATAATACCCCTAAAGCTGAAAGGGGGTAAAAAGGTCGTGTAAAGAGTCTATTGGCAGTATTTGAAATCCGTAGTCCACAAAAGAGTGAACCACTAAAAAATAATTGGGATACAACATAAAATGATCATCATTGAAACGCAACCCTGAAAACTTGTCTACCATAACTGACGGCATCTGATTGATCTGACGACTGTCCGGATCAGACTTTTAAAATTTTAGGGAAAAAAACGATATCATAACGTTATATTTCGTTTGTGTTGAAAATTTCGTTATAACAAAATCAGTATGCCTCATAACGATATAAATATCATAACATTATAAAACACGGTCGATTAACGCTATAATAACGTTTTAAACTGTTCGTTGTTATTACTCCACCGACAAGAGCCAAGCTCTTAAATAAATGATGATGATCGTTTTAAAATGCGAGCCGCGCTGTCCAATGGGCGAAACCACAAATGCGAAAAGACACTACAAGCCCTCTATAACGTTATTAACAGAGCTCGGATAGGGTGAGCTGTTTTGAGAGTTTGCATTACATGGACATACCTGTCAATGGTATTTGTCCAAAGTGTAATTTAATTACAATTAGGTACCTTACTTTGTTGAATTATATCTATACTTAAGTCGATATCAAACGTAAGAAGAAATACGTTGAAAATAGTAAATATAGAAAAACTGATAGTTCTTTTACACAGAAACTTTATAATAAATTAAAAATCGTAGAGAGTACTCTTTTTGCAATGCATTATCATTATAGTTTAATCATAATCAATTGAAGTTTCGTTTTGTTTTAATATTTATTTTCAGGGTGTATCCATATTAATATTGACGCATGACATTAATGACATAAGAATAGCTCACCCTGTCCGAGCTCTGGTTATTAAGCTATTGTATCGCTTAAGCAAATTTCGTTATGTATACTATTGGTTTAGATTTATAACGTTAAAATGGATACCGCTATACAGCGCGTAAAATATCGCTTTGAGTGTAACGCTTTTTTGGAATAATAACGTTATAAATGATAGCGCTATGCGAAAATAGCGGTATTTAAAGACCTTGGGATCAACCATTTCATTGTGAAAGTTTGATCGCATACAATCCCTCCGATTTTATACAATACAATACAATACTTCTTTATTGCTCACCAGACATAGTAAAAATAAAATAGAAAAATAGAGGTAAATTAAACATAAACAATACAACAGGCCGTCTTATCGCTAAAAAGCGATCTCTTCCAGACAACCTTTAGTCCAGGCAATGAACTGACAACTTGTATGGAAAAAATGACAATTTTGGAAATAATTTATAATAGCTTATTTTTTATGTACAACGGATATATTATCAATTAAATAGTTACCCAGCGACAAAATCCGACAAAATTTCAGACATCAAAAAAATGATAAGTTAACTGGCTTCTAAAAAGTCAGTAAAAATATTAATAAATGTTTTTGTCTTCGTTTTGGTTCATTTACATTTGCTCTATAATATTCAAGATAAATCGTACAAAAAAAGATAATGCATGCTTCATTTACATCTACATAATCACTTCCGGGTGGAAAGTTTGTCGGATTCTTGACTAAATCATCTTAGAATAACATTTTCAAATGAAATCAACAAAAAAAACGCTATTATAAATTAATGTTTTTCAAAACCGTATTTTGCCTGGAGTACTTTGGGTGGTGGAGACAATGCAAGAAAAGATATGATTTGAGTAGGTGAAAACAGAAAAACAGAATATAAGAACAACTTAACTAAGAAAGACTATATATACACTTACATAAATACATATATATATAAACCTACATACATATACAATAACTAAATGTCATAGAAACAGTATCACTTACAGCCGAAAACAAACAGCACACACCAAGTAGGAATCGCTAGTTACGGAAGAGAAAAATAGTAATCCTTAAGTCTAGCTTTAAAAATGGGAAGAGACTTAGCACGAGCGATTTATTTTATTTGATAAAAGTATTTACAGATCACATACTTTTAACATTTTTAGCATTAATATTACAAGTGTAATAACGTCATTACTACCCTGGAGGATTGTGTCGAGTGTAATTAGTTCAGTAGGCGTGCCTTGTACCAGGTTGAAAGTCCCACGGGGTTCTGTTGAACTTCGGGCTCAGAGCTTATCAAAGTTCGACCGGGTCGTGTGTGCTTTCGGTTATGCCTGTTTGACATTAAAAGCATAGGTTTATGTGATCTAATATTAGATTAGATTAGATTGGATTCATTTATTTCATTTTGAAAACTGACATGTCATTTTTTGAAAATTAAATAGCATGAATTCACAAAAAGATCGTCAGAGTGTATAAGAATAACAATAATATAAATGAAAGTCAATAATCTAAATATATTGCAAAATTAAAAAACAAAAATAATAATAAGGAACAATTGAAATAATATTAAAATGGTACAAATGTCAAAGTAGTAAAATGTGTTTAAATGTCAAATTATTAATAAAAGCTAGGGCATCCTAGGTATAAATTATCAATAGTCAAAAAAAAATTGATATAAAAATAATGAAAAATTATAAACAATATTCATAATTAGATAGAATATTAGATTTGGTACCTGAACGAGCTTTGATCTGTGATCGGTGAAAATACGGAGAAAAGGGTTTTTATCCTGTATTGTTTGTTACGTGTTGTTGCGAGGACCTTTTTACAAACAAGCAAATAAATTGAAATAGTAATCTTGCTTAGGAGGTGCGATTCTCGTTGTATGCAAGTAGGGTCATTTCGCCGGTTAGCGACCACCTAATTTAATGTGCCGGTGGGCGACCACTTAAGCTGAGTTGGTGAACTGTAAGGATATTTTCTCGGTTTTTTAGTAGATTTCTATTCTAAAACAACAAAAAAATGCATGTACAAGTAATTTTCTCAATAGGGTGTGTATAGAAAAAACCTTCTCCTTCAGGTGGTCGCTAACCGAAGGTGGTCGCGTAACCAGCGAAATGACCCTACTTGAGTTTGTATACTTTGTATTAAACTCACTGCAACGCACCTCCGTCCGGCGAAATTTGTATGCAGCTCCGCACCCCGTGCGTTGATGCGTCGCAGTGTGACGACCGCCTTATTGAACACGCTCGTGAAAAAAATATTTCGTCTGATCTTCTTTACCGGTCGCATTTCTTAACCGGTTCTCGTGAAATTTTGTGAGCAGGTTCAACAACAGCACGAGCAAGGTAGATTCATTTTATTAAAAAAAAAAAATCAATCTCGCGATTTCTACAGCGCACAGAGCCATTTTTATGTGACATCTAATAATACATTAAGTACGTATAACGTTCGTATTATTCGACTTTGGTATTTGTATAGTTATATGGATATTTCGTCTCTTTTGAAAATCTCTGTTTGGCCCTATGGTTGACTGGTAGAGAATGCCTTGAGGCATAAAGTCCACCTGGTTTGTGCAATAAAGTTTAAATTAAGTAATTAATAATTATTGTATTGTTCTATAATTTATATTAATTTAATTCAGTAATTTATTCCATTTTTTAGTTTTTGTGTGTCAGGTTAACAGACATTCGAACATTCTTACTTTTAGTAGATTAATAGCGAAAATACTTATCTTTTAACCGACTTCAAAAAAAAGGAGGAGGTTCTCAATTCGGTTGTATTTTTTTATTTATTTTTTAATGTTTGTTACCTCAGAACTCCGTCATTGATGAGCCGATTCGAAAAAAATTTTTTTGTTTGTAAGTATATGCTTCCAGGTGGGTCCCATTTTTTTCAAAATTCAGTTGGATGATGGGATCCATGAGGAATTGAGGGAACTCCTCAATTATATTAGGCACGCTTGTAGTGATTTTGGTATTTTCTATTATAACTAGTGTATTTACACACGGAAATCATAAATTTGGTGGAGTGGAATTGACGATGAAGACCACAGATGACTTATGGAATTCCTCAATTATGTACTTAAAAGTACAAAAGTATATCACAGATTCTGATAAGATTCCGTTGAAATAGCAAATAATGAAGTGCCAAAGGTGATCCTTGCGTCCGGCCCACATACAGCGATTCGGGTTTTTTCTCTAATAATCAACGCATTTGCTCTCGGAAATCAGTTCATGTGGTAAATTGGAAAAGGAATGTGGAAATATTCTCGTGCCTTGGCGGAGTACTAAATTGAAGTCGGTTAAAACTTTGTTTTTAAAGTAAATTATTATTAGGGTATAGTAACGAAAATACTGGCAAACATAATTATGTCGTGTTTTCGTTTGAAACCAATACATGTAAGCAGGTAGGCCTAAATGTGCCTATTAAATTCTTTGCAATATTATTTTAGCAAATAAGAGCTTTATTAATAATTCATAACATCGCTAAGCCGCGATCTCTTAACGATACACCCTTAAATAAAACCAAGCGCATTTTTCCGGGTAACATTTTTTAGAATTATTTTTATCCGGGTAAACCCGTTGGCACCATTAAACAATAAAAGTCGCTATAACCGGTTGACTGCATCCATTATTAAGCCCGCAGATTCCATCGATGCCTTGGCGCGGCGCCAGGTTATCCGGGAATACGGATAAGCCGGATATCCGGAACTGCATATGGCTCTGATGGATGGAGGTTATAAACGGGTTTACAATGTTATAGAGCGGTGTATTTGAGTAGTTTAGGTAAGAGTTAGTTAGGAACGAGTATAAAACAAAGTACAAAGTTTTATGAAGAAATTTATAATAGGGCAGTGGCTACGTGTCCATAAGACTCGATTGAAGACAGCATCATTCTGAATTCAAATTCTTAGGGTGAGTGCACCAACTTATGATTACAGACTGATCAACGTTAAATATGTCAGCTGTCATTCCATTGAAAGTTGTTAAACTTTCCATACATTCAGATTTTAACGAACACCGCTCACTAATACAGACGGTTTTGGGCAAACCACCCTTATTCTGCAAGTAGGGGTTTGAACCCATTGATGGCTTTTTGACGGGTACTACCAGACACTACATTTTTCCCGAATTTCTCAATTCCGAAACCCATGTTTCGGTGATGGAAATTTAGATTGTTCAGTTTATAAGTGTAACCTAATCTAACCTATTTATATAAAACTTTAATCCATCTACAGCCAAATTTTAGCTAACCGGAAAATGGCGTTCGGAATTAAGAAAATTTTGTAAAATGATAGTTCGAATAAATGACTCATCGGAGTTTTTCTGTGACATGTCAGAGCTTATAAATACAAGTAGGGACAATTAAGTGACAGATAACAAAGCAACAACACTATATACAAATACCTGGGCACACATTTGCCTCGGGTTCCATTAAATAACAATAAACTCATCCTATATTGCAAAAAGTTTTCCGCTTCAAAATAAAATATAATTATATTAGCATTATCTAACAGCTCAATATTTAAAAGGTTGCCTCGTTATGTGGTGTTAGGTCTATTAAGTCGTTCATCATTACCATCGTCATCGTCATTAAGTTATTGATTTTGTCTACTTATCCCGAATGTTGATTGGAAGAGGATGCTTATGGCACTTTCGTCTGTGTTAGTTTAGGATTGTGCCCACACTTTTAGTCCCCTTTTTGCAGTTATTTTAAGAACGATTTTATTTGCTCTATACAGTGTAAACGAAACATGGTTATTTTAATTCATCATGTATACGAAAGCTTGAGTCGGCCTCTTGTGCGATAAGTTGCTTTGTGGAGAAATGATGGAATAAATAAATTAATAATTTTATTAGTAATAACTCATTACCGTCACGGTTAATATACAAATTACTTAATATCTTGCAATGTAAGTGGTGTATGGTCTCTCATCGATATTAGGAAATCACAGTAATCAATAATTAATGTTTTTGATAAATGGTTCTTTCATATGTGGCTCAGGTTTTAAAGTTATTAAAAAAAAAGCTGCGCTGGACCAGTTATTGATCTTGTAAATATACGAGACACGAACGAAGAAATAAAAAGTCACGTATAGCACAATTCGTCGCCGAAATATTATTGATATATTAACAGAATAATCTCCAAATAAACTCAAGGCTCACCCTAACAAAGTGGGAGGCCTAAAATAGGATCGTTTCCAAATATAATTGTTTCATTGTACTTCCATTTAAAAATAAGAAACAACGTTTTTGCACGTTCTCTTGAAAATAAAATATCGCTTTATTGTTTTCGTCTGAAATTGTTTTACCGTTATAATACATTTTCTCATTCTAAGATTCAGGGATGGATTCTTTAAATATTTCTTGTCAATTTTGTTATAACTAATACAGTATACCAGTGTTTACATAATGTGACGCCAGAAGCTGTAATTCCATAGAAAACTGTCAAACTGCTCATATCCTTATATTTTCACGGATATGACTTAGAATGACTGACGGTTTGAAACAATTTGTAAATTTTATCACAGGATACACTTCATTTATAATTATAACGTCTTTTTTGGAAATTACAGAAATAACATATGCTTGCCGGTTACAGAAGGTCGAGGCTTTTGTACATCCATACTAATATTATAAATGGGAAAGTGTATGTGTGTGTTTTTTTGTCCGTCTTTCACGGCAAAACGGAGCGACGAATTGACGTGGTTTTTTAAGTGGAGATAGTTGAAGGTATGGAGAGTGACATAGGCTACTTTTTGTCTCTTTCTAACCCCCACTTCCCTGAAATGGGGGGGGTGAAAGTCGCGGGCAGAAGCTAGTATTGTCATATTTTGATACTGGTCTTGACATCCCTTTTTAAGGACATTGATGATAATGTGATTAATGTAGTTATGTGAGGCGATGGATGACCGTCCGTCTTCAGTTAGTTGTTAACATTATCGTTATTATAAGTTTATGTTAGTACTTAAATAACATTGTATGCAGTTCACAGTACCTTGGTGTCTCACTCTAATACTGTGTAATCTGTTTTAAATAAATACTCTCTATTTAAAGAAAGAAAACATAAACATATTAACGAATAATTGTGAAATAATAAGAACTGTTTTATTCTAATCTACGCTTGATGTATGTGATTAAGAACACCAACTTACGAACTTACTATATAGGTGTAGACACTAAATAAAATAATCAATGGACCCAATTCTACAGTGGCCTCTAAACTTCCTAATTCTATTTAGGTGTCGCTAAAACACTTTGCTATTATATGAACAGCTGTCATAATCAAATGACAGCGCTAATTTGAATCTGACGTTTCTTATTTTAGGCGGTCTATACAACTTACTTAGCTGCCTAAATGCTATTCTAATTATTTCGTTTTTAATCTGCTGCCTAAATTATGTCTAAAAATTAGACAATTTAGTTTTAGGCTAGTTAAGCCATGTGCACGTAGAATCGGGTCCATTAATGTCATATTTTCTCGAAAAAGGAATAAAAATGTAGTCAAATGGAGAAAAAATCAACGCAAAAGGTTAAATAATCACGAAGTTATAAGTGTCCAAAGTTTTAAGAAGGGGTATAATCTGTCCCTGTTTTGGCAAAACGTAACTTCATATGAAACGATGACGCTGGAAGAATGTGACGTCACTGGAAGACGGCAATGTGCCGTACCCATCGTGTTCGGTGCCGCCGTCAACGCGGCCCCCCGGCAGCATCCTGTAATGTGACGTCACACACTGTTTGAGTTTTCTCTCTCTAATAAGCAATATTAAATCGGTTGTAGCTTCGTAATTCTTTGAGATATCGAATGGGATTTTCGTCACTAGGCATATTTTTTTGCCTTCTTTCTTTTGGAGTAATAATAATTTTCGATTCTACACATCTATTAAAGAATGATCAACGACAACTATGGCACTGACAGCTGTCAACCCATAGAACTTTGTCAAGCTTTTCATTCATAAAAATTTTAACGAACACCGTTTACGATTACAGACAGCCGGGCGGTGTGTAACCCTAATGTATTATGAGTACAATCAACGAAATTGAAACGGAGGACCTTATTTTAAAAGAGTACTTATTATATAATAATAATAATAAAATTAAAATTCTTAGTGTTACATTTTAGTATTTTATGCAACTGTTATATAAGTAGGGTCTTAAAACGCGAGTGGCGTGAGTTGCGATGCGAGCCTTGGCGAGCATCGCAATTAAAGACGCCACGAGCGTTTTAAGACCAAGTTATACACCGTTGCGTACAATACTTTTTCTACGACCAATTCTAAATAAATAGCATTTGACTTTTCAGGCGCAATTTCTTCAGCGGGGCAGTTATTTTCTTCTTCGTCCATTTTAAAAGGAACGTATACAGTTTTCTTCACTTCACAAACACGAATAAAATCTTAATAAGTTATAAATAACGAATAGTTATCATATTATATTAACTCTTGCATGCATGGCATGAGGGATGTGGGTACATTTATAATTTATTTGACCTTCAGATTAGGTATTTTTTTTTTTACACTTAACATGATTTAATGATTTTATCATCGTAGCAGAATCGTAGAAAATCTGCTGGTATTTCAATTACCGTGGCTATACAGATAGCTATCTACAATAACAGCAAAATTTAACCCGGATCAAACCTATCAAACTCCCGCATAGTTACATCCAAAGTATCAAAACCGATCTAACTCCATGCACCCGGATAAAAACTTCCTGGTTATCCGGCTCAGTCATTAAAGAGCCAGTGTTCCATGAAATTGAAACTTTAAACTTGGCCGACGGTTAAGTTGCTTTCTTTCCAATTACCGATACTTTTTCTATTAACTGAACTTTGGTAGAATGATAGTCTCGGGGATTGAGTATTGTGATTTTAAAAGTGCTAAAGTTGATACAATCTTGAGCTTGAAAAATGTTACGGTTTACTTTTCTGAAACGAATTATTATACCTTTTGGGATAGTTTATTTGTAACGAATGATTCGAATATACTTGAACAAATATTTTGCAAGATAATAATTAATTAATAGATTGATTTGACAAAAAATAACCCATTCAGCGCCAATCACGACACATCACACACGTTACATATGGAGATTAAGCTGCTACAGACTACAGCGTCGTGCTAAGAGAGTAGCATGGCAAAGAATGAGTTAACAAATTTAATGCCAGCAACCCACCAAGCGGGCGCCTACGCCGTAGGCACTTTCTGCTTCTTAGCGGGAGAACAACGGAATCGTGGACGGGTGAAGCGCGTAGTGATTATTGGCAGTGAAGTTGTTAATAAACTTCAGTCTAACTAAACGTTCAGCTACAATATCTATTATCTTTAAACAGCTATCAAAAATGGTGAATGTTTATTGCTTTCGCGGAAGGTGTCTGTAATATCATAGTTGATCTTTTCACTAACAAACAATGCGTACCAACTCATACAAAAAGCGAACTACGAAGTCAAATGTAAATTTTGAATCCTAAATGTTTCGTCTACTGATAAGCCAGCAAATAATTAAATCCTATTTAACCGGTCCACCGACTGTTTGTGATGTGCTCACAAGCCACCTCAAAGGCACGATGGCTGCGTATCGGTTGGCCCGGGTCTGTGTTGACCCGGATATTGACACGGCGTGCCAGTCCTGACGACTGAGGGTGTGTGATAGTAAATAAATCGGGTAAAATGGTCGGAAGCATTATTATTTTCGATGAAATAAATGGTCTTTATTCAGCAAATAGCTGTGTTTATATTCCAAAATCTACCAGAGATTCATAGTAGGCACCTGTTAGTACTGTTTGTAGATGGAGATCCCTTTCCGAAAATAAAACTAATAATTACAACTTAGAAAAGTGGAAACACCCCCGACATTTTCATTTCAAAGTGCAATATCTCAAAAACGGCTGAACAGATTTTAATGAAACATGACTAAGAACACTCGGAATAAAATTATCTATGGCACTAAAAAAACACATGCAAATCGGTCCATCCGTTTGGGAGCTACGATACCACAGACAGATACACAGATACACAGACACAGAGATACACAGACACGTTAAACTTATAACACCCCTCTCTTTGCGTCGGGGGTTAAAAATATCGCATTTTTCTGTGATCACAGGTACAGGTTTATATCAACAATTGTGCCGTACAAGCAGCAATAGTGCAAGACTGCAGATATTGCATACTGAATTCTAGCAAGAAAACGTACTCCGATTTTACAGGGTTCGATTCCAGGTCGTGTATGAGCTATTTTTTATCTTTTCCAAGATAATTCAGTCGGCCATCGGCACTTCATCACTACGCCCCGCCGTTGTAATTTATCTGCCGACTACTCGTTAACCGTCCACGTTCGATCAATGGCGCTTGCACGGCCGTATTTCGTACCCGGATATAAATGTACCCGGATATAACTGTACCCGGATATAGCTGTGTCCGGTAATCCTGTGACAACCTTACGCGGGTAACGTATTGCGTGTTTGTTTTAAAATTGTTTTCGTATGAGAATGGCTATGTGACTGCTATTTTCTGGTGCATTTTGACCCGCTTTTCGAACCCCTACCAATAAATGAACCGGAATTGTTATTAAGTATCGCGTTCATGATATAATTATATTGTTCGCGCAAGTATTTGTAATTACTTACACAGTGTGCCTGTTACTTCGGGGCTTTAAATTCAAGATTAGAAACGCTCGTCAAACTGAACCACTTTTGTTCTGCAACTTTGTAAAAGAACTATTATTTATATCAACCATATCATACCAAAATGTATTGCAAACACGGCCGCATTATTTGATATCCATGACAGTGACAAGAATGATAATTAAAGTAATGGATACAACATTGAATTTTAAATTAAATTCGCATGAAATAAAGAATATGAGGAAAGAACATATTCTTGAGAACTTGCTGAGCAAAAGCATAATTATGTCCGTTTTAGGAGCATAATCGATATTTGCATTTAAAGCCCCCAAGTTCAGAGGCACCCAGTTTAGAACCTATATTCTGAAAGCTGCACGGCTATCACGAGGCGGCGCGCGAGCTCTCTCGATTTTTCTCGCATTGTCCGTCTCTCTCTTATTAGAAAGAGGTACCTATAGTGCGAGAAAAATCGAGTACTCGCGCGCCGTCTTGTGATAGCCACGCTGAGGTTGAAAAATCGTCTCTTAGATAAAATAAAATCTAAATTGGAAATGTAGTCTAAGTAAAGTGATCACGTGAGCTGTACCATTACAAAACAAAATTATGTAACTAAAGTAACTAGCTAATAGCTAAGCCACCCATCATTTTTGAAGTGAAAACTTCTTTAGCGGCGCTGAGCACTTTTTGGGATGGGGAAAAATTGTTAAATACGCGACAAATTTTTGTGACGTCAGATGTGAAGGAGGTCACAAACTTTTATATCTTGCTGCTAGCCGATTCGACTTCATTCAAAACTGAACGCTATTCGTAAGAGTATAAAGCCGTTAAACACCTTTTGCAATAGCATATTCTGCAAATAAATTTGTAATAATACCAACGCGTCCTTCACCGTTTTGCTATTGAGAAAATTCGAATAGTTCGAATTTGGGCGTTATTCCTAAAGAGATAAAGCTTAGAAAAATATTTACCAACGGCAAAAACAAATTGATATTTTGGTCGCCACCGCCGTCTGCTGTTGTGCTGTTCTTGCAAATTCGAATAGTTCGAATGTAGACGTTATTCCTAAAAAGATAAAGCTTTGTAAAATATTTGGCAATGGCAAAAACAAATTGGTATTGTGTTTGCCGCCGCCCGTCGGCGCGCCGACGGGCCCGTCCGCCTAAGTAATTTATAATTGTTTATAAATTTGCGTCAAATTAATATTTAGGGTGACACCGTAAGATGTCACGTGACCTGATCGAAAAACTGTTACAATGTAATTGAGTTTTCACTTCTGCCAGCACTCCCGGAGTGCAGCCCGGTCTTTTTTTTTTGTAAGGGAGGTCTCCCAACAAACTGTCCTGCAGTTTGGCAGAAGAAAATGCTGTAAAACAAGGGTTGTTTAAGTCAATAAATTTTTCTTATTCTTATTTCTCATTCGCTTAGTGGCCGTAACTTTATATGCATAAGCTGTTTTAAAGAGTTATTCTCCTTAAGAAAAGAAGGGTTTAAGGACCTAACAGTCAGGTAGTATTTAAGTCGTTTTTCCAGTTTTTAGGTCATTTTCCTTAACGGTCACCGCAAATTGGTGCTTGAATCGTTGGCGCGATTTACCTCGAATAACCACAGGGTTGGGATAGATTGGTGAGCGCTTTGCTCCGTTCATAGCGTTTATTTACAACTGGGTAGGGTAAGTGCACCGGTTAGTAACCGCTGAGTTTATAATGCTGGTTTAATGTTTAAAAGAGACTTCAGCTTGTAGGTATTAGAGTTACATGCTTTTATCATAATGCGCCTTTTTTGGTTTATTTAGAACACGAACACATAGAGTACCAACAGACATAAAAGGGGTTATGGAGGTTAATTAATCCATATTTCTTCATCTTCACGCTTAAGCCGCTGAACCGCCTCAGAATAAATTTGGTATAGAGATAGTTTGAGTCCTGACTCCGCTCGCGTGGCTCGTTTATAACGTAGCTCCATACAAAGTTTTACCCCAGTTTCAGTTTCTTAGAGGATGATTTCCGGGATAAAAACTATCCTATGTTCTTTCCCGGGACTCAAACTATCTCTGTACCAAATTTCATCTAAATCGGTTGAGCGGTTTAAGTGCAAACTGACAGAGAGACAGGCTATATATGAGATGATTTATTTATCTCACAACATACAATTTCACTTAAACTATTACACTTAATCAATTTTAGGAATATATATTGTGGTCACTTATTTTATTACACACGACCACTACGTTATACTATTCTATTTTCAAATTGAAATTAGAGAATCCCCTTTATGAAATACTTATTCCACTTCGGTCGAATCGACCTGGGGACCGATTATTGACTTTCGAGCGCTCGACTCTTTCACTCGAAAACTGACAAAAATTATGAAATGCTTTTTTGAACTAGTGATAGAAAATTGACAAACGAGTGGTATTAACCACTCGTATTAAATTCTATTGGTAGAAAGTAAGTGCCTGCCATTTTGACACTACAAACGTATTTACTTTTATTTGATTTTCGAGCGCTCGAAAGTCAAAAATCGGTCCCCTGAAATACTGTGTTAGGTGCCTAAACTATTATTCCCAACTGCAACCGCACCCCAGAAACTTGCATTGAACATAATTTGCACCGCGATTCGTGCCAAGTTGCCAACTTTTACTCGCCTCGTTCGGGACTTACACTAATTTGCTCTAAACGGTTTAAAACCAACTTTATTCAAAAGTATTACCTGCGAATAAACACCTGAAAACTATTTAGGGAGGGTAAATGCGTTACGTTACGCATACCGGTCGCAGGGGGTGTTATTTGGGACTCCCGTATAGGCTAATGAACCCCCCTCCCCTCGCCCCAAGCGGTTGGATCTTCTGGCGTTCCGACAACAACAGAGACACCAGCGTGCTGCTGTCCCAACAGCCTGACCCAAACTTTTTTTTTTTTTTGACGCTGGCGAAATGTGTTGGCACATACCCCCCGGCCCGGGGAAGGCCATAGTGGGGGGTTATGTGGGGATCTCTCCTCCAGTCGGCCTCCGCACAAGTCGTAGGGAGGGGAGGAGCCTACCCACTAAAACCCCAGCGGCGTCACCCGCTCTGCCGTTAAAGGGGCGTCATGGGATGGACATTTCTAACCACGACGCCCCCGGCGGTCCTGGCTAGATACGCCAGGACACCCGCGCCAAGAGAGGGGTAAGTCAGAGACGCATGACTTTCCCCCCAGACGTGTAGGGCCATGTGCAATGTGGGTCCCCAACCCACTGGCCCTACTGGGGGAAGTCTGACCCAAACCTGACCCAACAAAGAAGAAAGTGGACACGCATACTCAACTCAACTTTAACCCCCGCAATACCACAACCTGACAACACAGCATAAGTAAAACAAGTATTCATATAACATACGCGGTAATAATCGCATTACATAGTAGACACACACGCGCACTCACGCACACTCACACACACTCACACATACACATTCATGCACACGCACACTCACGCAGACACATACCTATCACTTTTGTCATAAATTTAACATGTTTATTTGTTTTCTACTTTTTTAACTATCTATGAATCTTTATTATTAACTACATTCTGTTGCTGGACTGGTATTAATGTTTAGAAGGTACGCGATACGACCGCTGACGCTGCGCCCGGCCCTCTTTCCAGGGACCGGTCTGAAAACCGCTGAGATTGGGACAATGGCCCAACTTAACCAATTTCAAATGTATAATACTTTTTGGGCATACAATTTAATTCGTTTTAAGCTCTATGTAGGTACCTAATGTCTAGGTTAAGTTTGTGGCAATAAAGATATTTTATAATTATTTGTATTATTATTATTTTATATTAAACAATAAAATAAACAAAAACAGATAAAACATGAATCAAGTGTATGCGGCAGAGAACCAACATTTACTTGTCAAATATGCGGTCGTAGCTGTTGCTCGTATCGGCGATACGAGTCATGTAGGGCCATTGTGCCTGTTACGCGACCACCTCCAATTATGGGCCACTTGAGGGCCAAGGTTTTTTCAATTGAAGATAACATCAATTCTACAAACCCTACGAGTATATGGAAACAGTTAGCCGTACGCATTTTTTGTAGTTATAGAAAAGGAATTTATTAAAAAAACGAGACAATATCCTTTCACCGAATCATCAAAGTGGTCGCTACTCGCTAACCGGCGCCATATGAAATTAGGTGCGCTTAGCACTACGGATCTGTGTCGTGGCGGACGAATAAGGAATGTGTTGAACCATATTCGACCTGAAAGATATGAGACCCGTTTCATTATATTTTAATATGTCAAAGAGTCACTGGAGTTTTCTATATAGCACTGGTTTATGCGACCCCAGTCCGTGCCAACTTTAGTTCGTCGCCTATTTCGACTAAATTGTCGTAAACGGCTTAAACTGAGAACTTGTTCTGTTCATAATGTCGGCAGCTTTGTTTAACTTCGTTCCTATAGTTTTAGTTGCCTATTTACTTGTAACTGAGTATTTCATCTTCAAACTCACTGTAAGTAAGGACGTTTCAAGTTGGGCTGCTCCAAATATGAGCGAGTTGACGTTCCGCTGTGCCGCACCTTTCTAAAAGCCTTTGTTTTTTTTGAAGTGAAAACTTCTTTAGCGGCGCTGAGCACTTTTTGGGATGGGGAAAAATTGTTAAACTCGCGACAGATTATTGTGACGTCACGGTGAGACTCTCTCAGCGTTAGAACCCCATCGCTCACTCGGCCCCGGGCCGCCAGTCAGTCGAGGGCCGGATCCGCGCGCGCGAGCACACGTGCGTCGTGCTGTGATCCGCCGCCGCTGCCGACTTAAACGTGACGAACCGCGCGTATCTATTTTTTAACCCCCGACGCAAAGAGAGGGGTGTTATAAGTTTAACGTCTCTGTGCTATCGTAGCTCCCAAACGGATTTGCAAAATTAAAATTATTCAAGTTTTCACTTCTACCTGCACTCCCGGAGTGCAACCCGGTCTTTTTTTTACGTTGGGGAAATTCCTTTACGCATCCCGCCCGCCACGGGGAGGGGGGCAGGGCGGGTATGACGGACCAACCGCGGCAGAAGCCTTGGACTACCGTCTTTAAACCCAACGAGTGCCAGCTTCGTCTTAAGGGAGGGGCGCCGCGGGATCGCTTTACGCATTCGACCGCGTGCACCTTTCTAAAAGCCTACGGTATAGATAGATTATAAGGGTATGATCATCCAGAATTAAAATCGGCCATATCAAAGTGGTGCTGGGAGTTTATCTGCGTGATAGCATCAGAAATGAGGCTATCCGCAGCAGAACCATGGTAAACGATAGCCCACCGAATCGCTAAACTTAAGTAGCAGTGGGCGGCGCATTGCACGTAGAACCGACGGCCGTTGGAGCGGAAAGGTTCTCGACCCCGTGGCGACCACGTACCGGAAGGCGCAGCGTAGGTAGACCTCCCCACAAGGTGGCCTGATGACCTGGTAAAGGTCGCGGGAGTCCGCTGGATGCCGGTGGCGCAAGACGTAAGTCCAGCAGTGGGCGTCTTTCGGCTGATATGATGATGATGATGATATCAAAAAGGGCAAACATATTTCCACACACGCTATTCAAAAAAGTTGTTGTTGTTGCTCTAAAATGAGGGAGTAAAGTTGTACTTTAGCTCCCTGATCGTGCTATTCATTGTTGCCCACTATAACCTCAACCACCGTTCTCTAGCGATAAGGATGTATAATAAATTGCCAACAGAATTTAAATTGTTACCAATTGTCACTCTAGAGGCATAAATTATTAACTTTACTCACAAATAAGTGCTATTACTCTATTTTAGATTATTTAAATGACGAACTCAATTGTACGTAATAATTTCTGATTAATATATCGTTAAGTATTGTTGTTTTTTAATATTTTTGATTTTATACTCTAAATACATCTATAATTTGCAATGCTATATTAATAATCAAATGTTGTAATGTAACTCAAGAGTAGATATTTAAGCCAATGTTTTTGTACGCCGATCGGCAAAACATAGTGCAACATTAAAAAAAAAACATCTCTGTTTCTATGCAGCCTTCACCATCACCATGTTTAGCAAATAAAACACTGCCTTTGCTTTTGCCTTTCATATGAGGGATTTACTTACTTTGGAATCCCTCGCTTCCCTCAGGATTCAATATATAAATTTATAAATTTAAAAATATATAAATTTGCTCCCTTGAGTTACAATCTACTATTGACCAGTCCTAACGACCCCATATATTAATGGTGGTCAGATATTAATGTGCTTTGTTGCAGCGGATGTGCTGACTGTACTGTTAAAATAACACAGCTTATGCATGAAACTAATTTCGGCATGCATGCATAAGCAAGCCGCTTGCATGTTCGCATGCATTACGGGAGTTGGGCACCTCTTTGTTTGCACAAACATGCAAGTATTTAGCGTTCCGACTTGTAGGTATTTATTTCATTAACTTTGTGAACATAGACCTTGAGGATTTAGCATTTACATTATGAATTTGTATTTTATGTCGATCAGCGCACGAAACACATTGCCAACATTGAAAGTTGAAAGAAGCAAGAGAGAACGCATGAGGCAAGACGATTCAATATTCATATTGTATTTCATTATGCACGTCCAAAATGCGCTCCGTAAGGTGGAGTCATTGCGTCGGTTAATAATAAATAACTCTACCAGTTTTCGACCATTAGATGTTGGTAAACTGGATGGATATTTTTTCTTTTAAATCTACTAATAAAATTACTACTGAAAAACGAATACGACTCACTCTGGGTTTCGCGACTGTAGCAATATTATTATCTTTATTTGATAGATAGATAGATATCATTTATTGTCAAAACTGTGTACATAAGATCTCATGTCATACATTAAAAGGTATCAACAGTTTGCCCATTTCGGACGTACAATATTTGAACTTAAAATTAAACTTAATTGTTTGTAGATCTATACCAAATATTCATTAAGATTGTAAAAGCATTTAATTGCAAGCCATTCCTTCAGTTCCTTTTTGAACTTAGTACTCTCGAGTGACTTAATCAATTCAGGCAAGTTATTAAAGATTCTGATTCCAGTAGCATAGGTACTCTTTCTAATGATGTAACTAGAAGGCCTAATTGTACACACATCATATTTATATTGGGATCTTATATTAGTTTTGGAGTCACTTTTTTATTAAAAATATCATATACCTTAACAAATAAACAAATTTCTAGTATATAGATACACGTCAGAGTTAAAATTTTATTGCTTCTTGAAGAAACCTTGTCCGCTTGGTGGTCGCTAACTAAAACAGGCCGCGTAACCGGCGCGGCGCAATCACCCTACTTAAAATATTAGATTGGTTAGTCCTAAAATCAGTTATTAAACGAGCGAGCAAAGCGAACTAAATTCCCCGT
This sequence comes from Epinotia ramella, assembly GCA_947578815.1. Taxonomy (NCBI): domain Eukaryota; kingdom Metazoa; phylum Arthropoda; class Insecta; order Lepidoptera; family Tortricidae; genus Epinotia; species Epinotia ramella. The sequence continues at coordinate 3,004,163 of OX388220.1, forward strand.
TCCAGCTCGGGCCATTTTCTGTGTTGTTCAAAGTGTTTTTATTTCTCTCTTCTCAACACACTCGCTCTCACAGAGCCACTGGTTTCACAAGAAACCATGAAATACTTTTAATTAAATTAAAAACTTCAACGACATACCACTTAGTTACTTTATATTATACTTTAAAATTCATCAGAAATGCCAATATTGGCTTTGGCCCCCGTCAATAGGTTCATTTCTGCACCGTTGTCAAATTGTAAGTCTATCGTTTATATTAAATTGAAATTTCAACTTTATTACCTATGACTTACACTCCGTTTTACAGTACACAAAGTTCAGGAAACTGAAATAGCTGAATACCCCGTCGTTCAAATTTGGAAGTATTGTTCGGCTTGACATCCTGTTTTTGAATTGTTGAAGACCTTAATGCAACGGTATTAAGCCTATTACAGCTTGACTGAAACGCAGAACGTTTTCAATAAAACCATGTAAATGAATACCGCGTTAAAGGTCTTTCTACGTTGAGTTAAAGTTTATTTTTCCGTGTTTAGTGTCGTATAGGGGTTGGTCGAGGCCTGATAGCGGAATTCGCTTCGAAATTTGAATTTGAATGTAACTGTTTTTTTCGCTGTTTGCTGAATGGAATGTAAACTTTTTGGCGCCGAGGTTGTTTTTAGAAGGGAATTTATGTAGCACAACTGGAATGCTGGAAATTCGATTTAATTGGTTTGTGGACGCATTGTAACACAATTGAAAGAATATACTTAAAGCATATCTATTAAAAGTTAAGGAAGTGATATGATTTTAGCAGTTTATGATTGTACAGTCACCATCAGATATATCGGAGCGGCCAAAGTGCTCATAAATATCTGAACACGTCTCTATTGTCGAGGCGTTAGAGACGTGTTCAGATATTTATTTTTTCACTTCGTTTTCTGTAGTCGCGATACAGCCTTTTGACCCATGTTCAACGTCCTCATTCAGCGTTACTTGTTATTATTATTATTATTTTAATTACCAATGAATAAGCTTGCCATGTATAAAAAAAACGCTAAGTAAATGGTATTAGCGTTTTCCGCGTTAACTTGAAATATTGAAACGCCTCCAAAAAGGTCCGCTCCGCGCGGGGCCGCGACATTTTTACATTATTTTACCTAAAATGCGCTCCGAATGGTGTAATTTTTCAGCATTTGTTTTTGGAACGCTGCCAAGGAATACCTGGTGGGTTTATTCAGTGTATTATTTTAAAATTCGGCCGCTTGCCAAGCAAAATTATATTTGGTGAGATTTACAGCCAACGCATTATATTCAGTAAAGGAATGTATGGACCGATATGGTTCGGTAATGCCGACGTATCAGAAATAACTTCCCGCTCAGTTGTTGCACTCTCGCCTCGGCTCTCATGACAATATTACATATCATCCTAAGCCTACTATAATAGGTATGAAGTTCATGTTAGCAAGGACTACAAATAACTTCATTATAGTGTTCAGCGGAACTCACGTGAGAGATTTTGCTCTGTTCTCATTTGATATTATATAATTGTATTACTTCGTTTTTGACGCTCAGATTATAGAACTATTTTAATTTTGACGATTGGACACCTCATTGTTCTCAGCTAAATATAGCATATTAATATTATTCTTTTAATGATTTTCGACATACAATGTTTGCTTGTTTTCTTTTGAATTACGAGCATGTATGATTTAAAGTTAATACTTAGATATACATTCTGACTTCTAAAAGTGTCCTTTTGGTCTATTCGCTGAATAAGTAATTGATTTTGATTTTTGATTGATACACTCTCGCGTATCCTGACCCCTTATCTTGGTCGGCCTTATCACGTGATAAGTGACAAGATAGGAGCGTCGTCTCTTTCTATCTAACTGTGTTAGCCAGTGACGGACGCTCTATCTTCATATCGTGTGATATGATCGACTATGATACGGGGTCTGAGGAAGTCTTATGATACTGTAGCTGACTTCGTAAGTGAAAAAGACCTTTAAAAAATATGTTTAATATAATAGTTTATAAGAGTATCTCATTATTGTTTTTTTAACTGTAATAATAATTTTTAATTTGTAATTTACACCTGTTTGTTAAATTTATTAATTGACATACCTATATTGAATTGTAAGTAATTGTAAGCTCTACTTTTACTTAACTGGAACTCATATAAAATATAAATTGTCACTATTACCAATTAAATGATTTGATTACGATGTTTTTTATAGGTTCTTAATAAAAAATACTGACTAATCGTGCGGCTTCACTCGAGTATTACAAATGCGGTTATTATTATTACCTATAGTCCCTCATAAGTGGATTGATTGCGAATAGAATTATGTGTTCTAGAATGACCCACCGTTTCACCAGTTCGCGTTTAGCACGAACTACTCGCCTGGGGAATTGTTTGGACCTAATTTATGTGTTCCAAATGGAATTAGACGGGTTTTGCCGCCATTAATTCTGGAACATTCTACATTTCGATACAATGTCTAATTTGTGGAGCGCGTAATAAATGTAATAGTTGTAATTCCATTAGACATAGTGTGGTGTGTTCCATTTGTACATTACCGAATTATGTTGAGACTGCTTTTGCTATAATTAATGGCAATACACCACTAGTTGCTCCGTAGGTATTTGATATAGTGTCCTTCATTCAGTTGCGACGTTTGAAAGAATGAAAAAAAACAAGTTTATTCATGTCGTTCAAAAAACTTAGGCTACTTTAAGAGAAGTAAGTACCAAACAGGTAGTTAGAATTTTAAATCGTCATTGAAATGGTCTCCACTCCTCTCAGCTTTAATGTCAAGGTACCTTGTGAGTGCCTTGACGCTGGTCTTCCGTGGAGTTTTGGTGTGTGACTCAATCACGCAAAAACGGCTTACCGGGTTGAGATAAAACTTGGCACATAGATAGTTTATCATCATGATAATTTTCAGCCTGTAATGGCTCACTGCCGAGCACAAGCCTCGCTACGAGTACCACCTGAGCTAGTCTTATCCAGGAGATAGGTAAACGAACGAGCAAAGCGAACGAAGTTCTATAGTTTGGGCAGAAAATCATTTGTCTGTCCGGCGTCCAGTATCCGGTGTCCCGCTGTTCTCCTATACCGGTCGCATTTCTCATCCGATTCTCGTGAAGTTTTATGAGCAGTTTCTTTAATTATATGGATTTCTTGAGTCAAGTCACTATTTCGCTTTTTTTTTAAAAACGGCCACTCGCGATTTCTACACCTAACAGACCCACTAGCCACTAGTATATAATCTGTTTTAAATCAAATAAAAAGAATCATTCATGACATAATATAACAGAAGAAATATGATGAAAAAAAAAAAAAAAGTACTTTTAATCCCGAAAATCAACATCCATTTGTAACAAACTCGGAGTTGAAAGTTGAAACAGAACTTCACGCGGACGAAATGCTTCTTGTATATAGTGGTGACGTATTAGAATAGACATTACATATTTAAATTGTCTGACACAAACATATCAAATGCCTATTCGATCACGCCACCTCTACGAGTTGCCCACTCACTTGACAAAGGGGGGACAACTGTCACTCGCGTCCGCAGGAGCTACCTACCACAACCCTGCACGTGTCCCCTGGTACTTCAGGCAAAATACGGTTTTGAAAAACATTAATTTATAATAGCGTTTTTTTTGTTGATTTCATTTGAAAATGTTATTGTAAGATGATTTAGTCAAGAATCCGACCAACTTTCCACCCGGAAGTAATTGTGTAGATTTAAATGAAGCATGCATTATCTTTTTTTGTACGATTTATCTTGAATATTATAGAGCAAATGTAAATGAACCAAAATAAAGACAAAAACAATTATTAATATTTTTACCGACTTTTCAGAAGCCGGTTAACTTATCATTTTTTCGATGTCTGAAATTTTGTCGGATTTTGTCACTGGGTAACTATTTAATTGATAATGATAATATATCCGATACACATGAAAAATAAGCTATTATAAATTATTTCCAAAATTGTCATTTTTTCCATACAAGTTGTCAGTTCATTGCCTGGACTATGGGTGGTACTAAAGAGTGACAAACATTTAAGTCCAAAATAATGTATGCCATTCGATTAAATAAACCCTTTAATTAAGTTTTTTTACCTATAGGTCGTAAACGGAGCATACCAGTGTCCGCTCACGTATTGTGTTAAACATTTCCCATTTTTTCGCGCTGTCGACATTTCAGTCGGTTTTCATTGCCCGTCGTTGTCCGGGTTTAGGGATCCGTATCCAATATACATTTAATTTGCCATAAAGGTTATTTAAATTTACCCGACCGTGTGTATGTCTTATTCATTGGCACGCCCTGCCGCCTAAACCGTTTGACGGATTTCGTCATATGAGGTGGTTCGTAGGCGTATAGGCAAAAAAGCAGTTGGGTTTTTAAAACATCTGGTGATTTCACTTGTTGAACGAGCGAATGAAGTTCTATACTTACTTCAGCTTGGGCCGAAATCGTCCCGCTGTGTCGCCTACATCCATATCCATACTAATATTATAAAAAATGCGAAAGTGTGTGTGTTCGTTTGTCCGTCTTTCACGGCAAAACGGAGCGACGAATTTACGTGATTTTTTAAGTGGAGATAATTGAAAGGATGGAGAGTGAAATAGGCTACTTTTTGTTTCTTTCTAACCCCCCACTTCCCTAAAATGGGGGGTGAAAGTTTGTATGGAGCTACGATATAAACGAGTTCCACGCGGACGGAGTCGCGGGCAGAAGCTAGTGAATAATATTTTGCGATTTGTTTTTTTTTCATCATCATTATCATATCATAGGCCTCAAACATCTTGACAGATGATTAAAACAGCGTCTCTACGCGACACAACGGGACAACGCTTCTCGTGACAGCTACGCTTACATACCTGTGCGCGCACTTTGCGTCCATCATTCTGTTTCCATATTAATTTAATGATAATTAAGTACATTGTGTAAACAATAATTATGAAATATTGTTTCAATAATTTCATGTCTATATTAAATTACTCTTTGACTTATATTTCATCTTCGTGGAATCCTATCATAAGTAAATGCCAGCGTCAAAAAACATCGTCCGTTATATCACAGGATATTATTAGTGTTGTGTGTCCGGGTGACAACCCTAGTGTACAAGTGGTTAATAAAGACCAAATGCGGGTAGTTCGGAAAACCCGCGCAGCAAGAAGATGTTGATGCCCGCTCAAGCCAGTTGTCCCGTGACCATGGATGTTGCAACACATCCGAAACGTCGGGAGACCTCAGTGAGGTAAATAAAATAAGTTAATTATACGCGATTAAGTCCCGTTTAGTATAAATAATTGTATATTCCCATTTGACCTAAGTGCAGTACCTATTAATTTTCTTTTTTGAAAACACGTTAAATAAGGTTCACATATTTTGCCGCTACAATCGAATCTAATCTCCGTTCTAAACGAACTATACATGCCAGTTAATTAATTGAAGCGTAGTATTTTTTTTACTAATCTGCTATGTAGCCACTACGGAACCCTTGTCACACAACCCGTTTATTGAAACCGCTGAGCGACGCGTGCCGCATAATATATGTGTTTGTATGGAATTTGTCACAGTCCACAAAATCCCATGTAAACCACGGTTTGAATATTGTGTGCAGTATATTGACTCAATAACAACGTTGAAAAATTAATAACCGTTCTCTTTTTGCTAGCCTCTTTAGCGCAATTAACACTTTCACTGACAGGAACCCGTCTAGCGGGCGCCTACGCCGTAGTCGCTTTCCGCTACATACGACAAAAACCACGGGATTATTTTTCTTCCTCGTAATCCTTTATCGTTCTTTTTCGTAGAAAAAATCCTTCTTCGTTCGTTCGATGTTCGTCGATCGCTTTCCTACGATGTTAGCATTAAATTATAATGAGTTTTTTTTTCTGTCACATGTCTATAATATAATGATAATTATTTGGATAACATACCATTACACGTAATGCACCTTAAGAACTAACTGTTACTTACCAAATCAAATTAATTAATTAATGAAAATATTCTAATAATATACGCAGTGCTTACAGTAATTTAAACATTTTTACTTGCTCGAGTTATTGAGGTTAATATACTTACGATAATGTTTGTACTGTATTACTGAGCCCATGCCTGCGTCCTATGTTGACCTCTTGTCATAAATAACAGCATTATGTGGTCATTTACCTCCCTGATGGTCGACTGATGTTCATGCTTGTCATTAAATTAGGCGGGGTCACAAAAAGGAGCTTTAAACCTTTAAGGTTTCATTTAGTTACAAGCTTTTATTTAACCTCAGACCAAATAAAAAAATACCTGGTTGCACTCCGGGAGTGCCGGCAGAAGTGAAAACTTGAATAATCCGCAAATCCGTATTTTCATTTAAAAATCTTAAAAATCCGCGTTTTGAAAGCGCAGCCCGCTTTTTGTATTATATCTGGCAACACTAAATCTTACGGTCACGTGACCTCCTACGCTCCTGTGGCGAGTTTAACAATTTTTCCCCACCCCAAAAAGTGTACAGCGCCGCTAAAGAAGTTTTCACTTTAAAAATATTCCTTATTCTTTGCTCTGAGATTAATACATATACATAAATAAGGGCATAAATATCGGTACTTACAGGACTCCATTGTCAATGCCATAAAGGCGTATCTACACGCCCTACACGACACATATTTATGCCCTCCCTGCGTCACCCGCATCCAGCGCACTCCTGCGAATGCGATCTCAATTTAAAATTGATGATTGTTTAAAAAAGGAACACGGAACAAAATTTTTAACAGAAATTGTTAATGATTTTGACTCAGTCGTAAAATCCCTAGGATTCCGCCCGGCTAGAACTAAAGCTTATAAAAAGCGACCAGATGAAATTGAGCGGTAGCGCCGAGTGTCTTGGCTGTATTAATAAAATGGGAATTTACAACTGGCGACCTAGATTATGTCCTCGGTGATTCCCGGCCTGATATTGAGGGCGCGAGTTTCCATCGTCGTACGACACACGGTATTGATAAGAAACGAGTATTAACTAGGTACTGTTTTTTAGGGTTCCGTAGTCGACTAGGAACCCTTATAGTTTCGCTTTGTCTGTCCGTCCGTCCGCGGATAATCTCAGTAACAGTTAGCACTAGAAAGCTGAAATTTGGTACTAATCACAAAGTGTTAAAATGAAAAGTGATTTATTTTATTTTATTAGGGTACCTCCCCTATACGTTAAGTGGGGAGTGTTTTTTTTTCATTTCAACCCTATCGTGTGATATATTGTTGGATAGGTATTTAAAAATGAATAGGGGTTTGCTCAAATCATTTTTTGATAATCTTAATATTTTCGGAGATAATCGCTCCAGAAGTAAAAAAAATGTGTCCCCCCCCTCTAACTTTTGAACCATAAGTTTTAAAAATATGAAAAAATCTCAAAAGTAGAACTTTATAAAAACTTTCTAGGAAAATTATTAAGAACTTGATAGGTTGAATAGTTTTTGAAAAAAATTACAAAAACTACGTTACCCTACACTGAGCGTGGCCCCACACGCTCTTGGCCGGTTTTTTTTTGTAAGACAAATACGAATCTGTAGCCGCGCGGAAAGGCGCGCGATTTTCATTCGGGAGGTTGCTGGTTTCAGTAGATTTGTGGGGATTAAAAACGCATGTACTAAATATTATTTGATATTTAACAGTAAGTCTTATCCTTATAATACAAGGTCAAGTTTTCCCACTAGGTTGGAAGGTCAGATGGCAGCCGCTTTTATCAAAGTGTGGTCAATACAATCCGACCTTAATAGTCGGTTTTTGATTATAAAAGAAGCAGTGTTTGTTTGTTTTGTAAGTGTACAGACAGAGTTAAGGGGTATAGGTACCAGCGTTTTTGGAAAATAAGACCTCTGTGATGAAGAAACCTCGAAACAAACTCAACATTCAGTCTTAGTCTTTTTTGTAATATGCATATGGTGTTTACCTGTCAGTGATTGTTACGTCTAGCATAAAACTGTTATTGCAAGCTATGCGTGTAATATGTGGTGTAAACATTGTTGGTAAACTTAATAATAAGTTTCAATGCGTCAGTGACTTCATTTTGGTATTTTTTTACCCGACTACGATAAAGCAGAGCTCCCGAGGATGCGTTGTGTGAGCGAGGGAATTTATTCGTTCTGATGTCAACACGGCGAATCCTCAGACCTATCAAGGGTCGGCAACGCCCATGTTACTCCTTTGGAGTTGCATGCGTCTACAGGCTGCGGTGCTCGCTTACCATCATGTGGGCCGTACGCTTGTTTGCCACAGTCGTTGCACTAAAAACAAGACCGGGTTGCACTCCGGGAGTGCCGGCAGAAGTGAAAACTCAATAACATTGTAACAGTTTTTCGATCAGGTCACGTGACATCTTACGGTGTCACCCTAAAAATGAATTTGACGCAAATTTATAAACATTGCCATTTCCAAATATTTTTCAATTTATTTACATTTTATTTTTCTCTTTAGGAATAACGTCTAAATTCGAACTATTCGAATTTGCACAGCAGACGGCGGTGGCGACCAAAATATCAATTTGTTTTTGCCGGTGGTAAATATTTTTCTAAGCTTTATCTCTTTAGGAATAACGCCCAAATTCGAACTATTCGAATTTTCTCAATAGCAAAACGGTGAAGGACGCGTTGGTATTATTACAAATTCATTTGCAGAATATGCTATTGCAAAAAGTGTTTAACGGCTTTTTACTCTTACGAATAGCGTTCAGTTTTGAATGAAGTTGAATCGGCTAGCAGCAAAAAGTGACCTCCTTCACATCTGACGTCACAAAACTCTGTCGCGTATTTAACAATTTTTCCCCATCCCAAAAAGTGCTCAGCGCCGCTAAAGAAGTTTTTACTTCAAAAAATGCCGAAAGGACGGGATATGCTTTTAGCGCAGCAGTCTGTCTGTATTTACGTGTGTTACAACGTACCATTTAAGATTATGAACAGATTTTCATAAATGAGGTGTCAATTGACATAGGCTACCTATTGCCTATTAGTATGAAAAAAAAAAAGTTTTTCTGTCACTTTTCCGTAGCCGGGTAGGGCGTGTCGTGGTCCCGTGGACACCCGTCCGTGCCCATTGGAGCAGCGATTTGCGCTCGGACCCTAATAAACCCTGCAATACGGTTTTACAGCCCCCATCCGGTTTTTACCGGATTCCGCGCTAATAAGGTACACGATTCCGAAAAGCCGTAGTAAGTGTGGCTAGGATTTGTGGGTTCGATTAAGACGTTTCGGGAGTCGTCTTGGAGAATAAATCTCTTATACAGTGTATGCTCTCCGTAAGAAAGAAAGAAAGAAATATATTTATTTGGTGTGACAACATGCCATGTGTTGAATTCACCAAAATGGATGCCGCTCAGCATATGCCACCAGCAATACATGTGTTAAAGGCGCTGGTTTTTTGGGCACCTAGAGAGAGATACCGATACAGATCCTAAAATGTAGCTTATAATCCATACTCCATACTAATATTATAAATGCGAAAGTGTGTCTGTCTGTCTGTCTGTTACCTCTTCATGCTTAAACCGCTGAACCGATTGCGATGAAATTTGGTATGGAGATAGTTTGAATCCCGGGTAAGGACATAGGATAGTTTTCATCCTGGAAATCACCCCCTAAGGGAATGAAATGGGGGGTTGAAGTTTGTATGGAGCTGCGATATAAACGATTTCCAGGCGGACGGAGTCGCGGGCAGAAGCTAGTAAAATTATAACTTAAACGTAACAGAACTTAATAATAATAAATGAGAAGTAGAGGTCAATGACGACCTCTGTAGCCGGAGGTCCCGGGTTCGAATCCCGGTAAGGGCATTTATTTGTGTGATAAGCATGAATATTTGTTTCTGAGTCATGGAAGTTTTTCAATGTATTTAAGTATTTATATCTATTATATATATCTTCGTCTAGTACCCATAACACAAGCCTTATACTGAGCTTACTATGGGACTAGGTCCCGTAATATTTATTTATTTATTTATTTAATGGTCAATCAAAAGCTTATATTTTAACAAAAGACAGATTTAAAAGAAATCAATAACCCTTAATAATTGAGACGTCATCAGGCCTGTTATTCCGGAGGGGTAGGCAGAGATCACGGACTTCCATTTGCTACGATTCAGAGACTTCCTTCACTTCATTTACTTCCCATAACATAGACCCGGTTCCTTCTTGAAACATATTTTTATATCTCTACTTGCTTCTGCCCGCGATTCCGTCCGCGTGGAACTACTTTATAACGTAGATCCATACAAACTTTCACCCCCATTTAAACCCCCTTAGGGGATGATTTCCGGGATAACAACTATCCTATGTTCTTCCCCGGGATTTAGTCTATCTCTGTAACAAATTTTATCTCACTCGGTTCAGCGGTTTAAGCGTGAAGAGGTAACAGACAGACAAAAAGACTCGCATTTATAATATTAAGTATGGATTTTTACGATTTTTTCCTCCATATATTTACGAAACTGCTAAGGTAGCTAACACAGAAGCGTAATCACTTTTCGAAGGAGCGGGCGTTAGGATAACTTAATTATCATTTTCTCACGATGACATTTAGCTAACCTAACACTTGTTCTGTGTACCTTACCTTAACGTTCGTATGAAGCGTTACACAATCGACAGGCCCCGTATCATGGTCGGCCTTATCACGCGATAAGTGACAAGATAGAGCGTCCGTCACTGGCTGATAGCATTCGATAGAACGAGACTGACGCTCTATCTTGTCACTTATCGCGTGATAAGGCCGACCATGATACGGGACCAGGTTGTCTGGTATAATTATTACAGTTATCTCGGAAAAAATGTTAAAATTGGTTCACCAACCTATAACAACATTGATTACTGACCGCCTGTTGTCTACCATTGTTTATGTTTAACTAGCTTCTGCCCGCGACTTCCGCGTGGAACTCGTTTATATCGTAGCTCCATACAAACTTTCGCCCCTCATTTCGCCCCCTTAGGCGATGATATCAAAGATTTCTATACACCAAAATTCATGTTAATCCGTTCAGCAGTTTTTGCGTGATTGAGTAACAACCATCTACTCGTAAACATCTGAACGCTACAATACAAAATATAAGTACCTAGGGACCGATTTTTGACTTTCGAGCGCTCGAAAATCAAATAAAAGTAAATACGTTTGTAGTGTCAAAATGGCAGGCACTTACTTTCTACCAATAGAATTTATTACGAGTGGTCAATACCACTCGTTTTTTCAATTTTCTATCGCTATTTCAAAATAGCATTTTATAATTTTTGACAGTTTTTGAGTGAAAGAGTCGAGCGCTCGAAAGTCAAAAATCGGTCCCCTGCTCTTTATTGCACATCTCGATAAAAAAAACACTGTAAAGCCTAACAACTTTCTATTTGGCCCTGACACAGTGTCGCTACAAGCAGTTTACGTATGGCAATCATGTGCATACGTCATGTATAGTCAGCATGGTATGTATTGGCTTCGTGTTGATATTTGAATAATACCAAAACATTGTTTACAGAGAATCAGAGCTTTGTAATATTACATATTCGTCAAAATCAGATTCCAAATACTCAATGTATTCTTCATATTCTGACTCTGATGAAGTTTGATCTTCGTCAGATGTTGTGTCGCTTTCAGGACCACCAACCTCGATTATAAAATGTTCGGTCTGGGATTCGATTATAGGACCTTTATTCCAGACATTTTTTTTTACATGGTCACAGCAGTTGGTCCAGTTTTCTTGAGTGAGTTCCTAAATAGTAGTAATAAATAAAAATAAAAAACAGATAAAGCATAAGTTAAATAAACTCAATCCTAAATAATTTATACTACTCAACTAAATTCTAAACATCAAAGTATTTTTTATACCTGAAAACTATCTTCAACAAGCTTTAGGAAAGCATCATTATCTAGAGAAACATTTTTAGTGGCCACTTTTGATTTTAGAATGCCCCAAATCATCTCAATAGGGTTCATATCACAGTGATATGGCGGTAATCTTATCACTTTGTGTCCATGTGTAGAGAGAATCGTGTCTATTTCATATATTGGTTCCGGTTTGTGACGTCTCAAAATCTCAACCAATTTAGCTTTGGTTGCCCTTTGTGAACATGAAATGTTATTCGAACGGAGCCACTCTGCAATTATATGTTTTCTATCACCAGATGTTGGTGGTTAATTAATGCGAAAAGAATGGTACCGGGCATTATCCATCACTATACATGTGGGTTGATACTTGGTACTTGTTTTCGCATAAAATTCATGAATGTTCGATAAGTCATCTATATTAATTCTCCTTTTGCGTGAGGCTTTATTTTGTACAGTTGGCAAAGTCGAGACCGTTCCATTATTTTTAGAAATAAATTTAATCGTAGATTTACATACACCTTCAATGAGAAAATAAAATCTATTGAGTTTAATTATAACAACTAACCAGTTCAATACAACCGCACTATAAAGTGTCAGTACCGGTCATGTCAGTAACCAATTGTAAAATTTTTTTCAATGGAATGCTATTCAATCCTTCGTCCTTTCTTTGGTTTAAATATTTCATTGTATTTAAGATGATTTTTCTTGCATCTTTTGGTATCTTTTTCGGCATTTTTATGACAAAATCGTTTAAATCGCGATATATTTTCTTTTTGTTTACATCGGTGACATTCGATGACATTCAACGTCTGATGTCAAAGAGTACCTAGTCATTGCCAGTAGAAGAAATTAATATCACTGAAAATCCGCAACATGGCGAAGGTCAAATAGAAAGTTGGTACTTATAACACACCTCTCTTTGCGTCGGGGGTTAAAAATATCACATAAAGGTAAAATAGTTATTTACGATACACGTGCGAATAGATAATTCGCAACTCGTGTCGATTTAAAACACTCCCTTCGGTCGTGTTTTAATTTATCTCCACTCGTTGCGAATTTCCTATTTTCGGCACTTGTATCGTAAATAACTATTTTACCTTTATGTGATATTTTTAACCCCCGACGCAAAGAGAGGTGTGTTATAAGTTTAACGTGTCTGTGTATCTGTCTGTGGTATTTGGTTCGTAGCTCCCAAACGGATGGACCGATTTGAATGCGGTTTTTTTTGTGTCATAGATAATTTTATCCCAAATGTTCTTAGCTATGTTTTATGAAAATCCGTTTAACTTTGAAATTAAAATGTCGGGGGTTTTTTAGGTGATCGATCAATCCATACTTCCATACTATAATATTATAAATGCGAAAGTGTGTGTCTGTCTATATGTCTGTCTGTCTGTCTATCTGTCTGTCTGTTTACCTCTTCACGCTTAAACCGCTGAACCGATTTAGATGAATTTTGGTATAGAGATAGTTTATTGAGTCCCGGGGAAGGACATATAGTCCGGTACGCGAACACTGTAATGTGTCGTCAAACTAACATAACTCCCAAGTTTGTTTTTTTTTTGTTATCAGCGAGAGTACCTTAAGTACTAACAGCGAAAAATAATTTCTAACAGTTTTTGATATTGGTTTACGAATAATTAACTTTTTTGTAAGGAACACTTGTAAAACTTTGCAAAGATTATACAAGTTATTGTTTTTTCCTATAATGCATCGTATTTGATTATTCAAACCTTACTTATCGTTTTCTAATAGTTTCGTCAAGAGATTACGTCAGCAAAAAAGGAAACGATTAAAAAAAATATAAATCTCCTGAAAGAATATTTAAGTGAATAGTGGCTACTATAGTGTATTCAAAACTTTAAAAATATATTGCAGCACAAATTTCTAACAGATTTATCAATAGTCTTTTTTTTTATTAGGAATTATATCTTGAAACTATTCTCCTTACCATAAAAGAAATCTCATAAATTCTCAAGTCGGCGTAATTCATTTCAGTTCTATCGAGGAATATATAAACACAAATTCTAACGGATTCATCAATAGCTCTTAATTGCATTAGCTTATCAGTTATTATCCGCAATTTAAATCTTTCGCGCGTGATTCGTGTGCAGCGTGCTGGCAGCCGAGTACTTCTCCAAGGCCGTGCCGTGCGTACGCTCAAACTTGTAGGTACAAACTTATAGTACTTGATTTTACTTTATATTTAGTTACTAGTTGTTTTTCGGTTGCAATTATCTATTTTATTTTACCAATAAAGAAAGTTATATAGGGTTATTTAGTATTAAACTTAAATTAGCTTAAATTTTATTTGTAGGTACTTATTTACTAGTCGCGATGTCATATCTGATGTTACTAATATGAAGTAGATACAGAAAGTATATATACAGGGTTATTAGTATTAGTTATCTTTCTAAATAGTAGTAGGTAATAAAATTAGGGTGTAGGTAGGAGATAAACTCCGAAAGTTAGGTACTCAAGAATCTTTCAAATTCCGATTAGAGCCTAACACTAAAAGATCGAATTACCAAAAAAAATAGTTGTTCATCGAAGCGGAAGAGGACTTTTTTAATTAATTAATACTAAAAATCCGGAGTTATTGAAATTATAGAATTTCGATGCATATTTCTTATTAGGGAATGCATACCGGTTAACCGGTCAATTTTCTGAGTATAAGGCCGGTATAAAACCAGTAAATTTAAATCAAAACCGGTAATTTACCTAAACATTAATTATTAGTAAAATAATATTTTTTTACAATTATTAATACTTGATCGTCATGATTATATCTCAATCAATACCCTCCTTTTGACATGTAAAATGTCAATTGATTAACTGGTTAGCGTTATAGTACCAAATTAATACAATATCGTTTGCAGAAGCTTCTTAAAATACAAACACGGTTCCGTTCTATAAAATATGAATAACGACCTGCTTGGATAAGTACGACAGAAAGCGCCTTATTTAACATAGTTTGTAGGTAATAGGTATACTAATCATTTCATTTTCAAAACAAGGAAATACCTCTCTTTGTCTTAGTGAAAGAGTGAACGGCAAAGGCATCGAACAGAGGTGTGCTGGTGCTTTTCTTTAAAAATGGTGACAACACCCTGCTTAAGAAACACCGACCCATCTCACTTCTGAGCCGTGTGTAAAAGCTGTTTTCGAGAGTAATTACAAATCGTCTCGTGCGCAGGTTAGATGACTTCCAGCCTCCCGAACAAGCCAGTTTCCGAAGAGGCTTTAGCACTATAGATACCCAACTAGCTTGGATACCAGGGCACGAGGGCTTCATCGGCAACGAAAAAGCAGATGAGCTTAAAGCAAGAAGGGGGTTTACAAATTACTTTTCTCGAACATGAAATTATATATTGACGTTGTGTTATTTATAATGGGCTTCGAAGTGTCACATTCCACAATTTGAGGCACAGCATCAAGGCATTCAGCCATGAAAATTAAAGTTTGATTTCTTGGAGTTTAATTTATTTATTTCATTGCATGTTTGAGAAAAGCACTAGACATACCTCGGCGTAAAAAGGGGTTGCCAGCCTCATAACTATCCGGCCTCGCTATGATCGGCATATGTACTCGGCCGGCAACCCCTTACTTCCCGGCCTCTGTAGTAATGTACTATTGTAGGTCCAGAACAATTTGTGGTACTCTCGCCATGGAACGCGCGGAACCATGATAACGGCCTTTGAAGCCTACGCCAAAACCAAACACCAACATGAGTGGAGGAATGAGGCTGGCTTAAGGCAATCTAAGCCAGCTTATAGAAGGAATGGACTCGGGCTTGACCAAAAGCTCTGGAAATCCAGCAGAAAGCAACTCAGAATTATATTTGGGGTGTTGACAGGTCACTTCGGGGTCAAGAATCTCTTGGCCAAGATTGGGACTATCGGATAGTTTAGACTGTAGAATGTGTGGTGAGGAGGATGATACTATGGAACACTTACTGTGTGAATGTCATGCACTTGCCAGAAAAATAATTAATTACTTTGATAACGGCTATCCGCAACCAAAGGATTTTAAGGTACTTCCGCTGAGCTGTATCATGCAGTTTGTAGAAATGATGGAGCAATTTGGGAGTAGTCATAAATGAGACGTCAAATGCACAAAAGATCCCACTGGGTCGAAGTGTATCCGAAAGGGCCCTCACCTAGATAAGATAAAATAAGACCACCCGTCAAGTTATATAGAAGGCTGCGGAGTATAATCTGCCCTTTTGCTTAGCGTTTCTGGACTACGATTCAATCGAAACCTGGGCTGTACTACAGTTTCTCCAGCGTTGCCAAGTATTTTATATTTCAATTTTGTAATTTAAGGCTCTGGCATGGCTCGCTAAGCCAGCGCCATTTCTCAGCCACGACACATGGCTTCTTTAGAATGTACTTCTTGCATGCTTTCTTTAGATATGTATATTATTATTATTTTCTTTTACCTTTATTGTTTCAATTTCGTATTTTATCAATGCCATGTATGTTGTGGGAATGAATAAAGTTTTAATCAATCAATCAAACGAGAATGCCACTTCACTGTGTAAATCTGACTCCAGAATTGGAACGCGAAACCTATTCCGCTGCAGCGAGTCGATCAAGGAGATGTTATTTCTCCAAAACTGTTCACCGCTGCACTGGTGCATGCTTTAACACGTTGGTTGCCACACCACGCGACGTCGCGTGAAGCAGCCATATACGCTGTGGCCGGTCACGCGACGTCGCGTGATGATCCAGTTAGATTTTGTCCGAACTATAAAATTGTGGCCGTAGCGTATTGGCTTCTGGTTTTAGTTTTGGCCACTAGGGAAGGGAATTACCTATTGTTAGGGGGCGTGGCCTGTCGGTAGCCATCTTTAATTATTTTACTTGCACACAACAGTGCGCTCGCCGCAGCGGTACTGTGTAAGCGTGTCGTTTCTTCATTTTTTTCGTTATTTCTCGGCAAGTTTCGTATTATTGTTGTACTCGGGTGTTTTTTATAATGAGTAATAATGCACGATCGACTAAACACATAATCGCGTTATCGGCCATGTCAGCAATATTCATGGACAAAAGTTTCTTGTATGGCCGATCACGCGTGTTCGCGTGATTAAAATATACATATACAGCGTGGAACGGAACGATGGACTTTCCCGCAAGAGGAGGATAGTTTAGCGTTAGTGCTAACAATTTTCCAAATAAACAATGTTAATATTTCGGACCGTTTCCGAGTTAGAGTTCATCAAACTTTTGTGCAAAAATCTGCATATTGCAACTCTAACGGAGAATAAGGTCCATGCCATCACTGGTGAACAATATTTTAAGGAATGACGGGAATTGCTGCCACCGGAAAGTCGAATTTGGCTTGAACCCTGAATAAGTAACAGTGAAGTTGACAAATTATCGAGAAGCAAGTCTGTCATGGTAAACATTAACATTTACCAAGATAAAATATGGTAAGCGCTATCATTTAAATTTATTTTTTAAATTAGAATTTTTTGTTTGCAGTATTTGTGTAATAATTACTATTCGATTCTACTGCCCTCATATGACAATATATTTTCTTTAAGGTTCATGGAAAACATCCACCCTGTATATATACGCATTTATATATTATATAATGAAATTATATATATATATATATATATAAATATAAATAACATAATAAAAGACTTTAAAAGATTTTTTCTTTTTGGCCATCTATACAAGTTCTGCATTTTGGCTTGGCAATGAACGTGTTAAAGACTGGACTGGAGAAGGCGAGTATATCACTCACCTTCGTATACCATGGAGGACTTGAATACTATAAAGCCTCTGAGCGGGTTGGTCTAAGAATTAACATGGATAAGACGAAGATCATCTGATGCCCATGTATTACCGACTCTCATTACAATCGGACGCTTTACGCTCGAAGTTGTAGACGATTATATATACGTAGGACAAACTGTCTCCTGTCGACTCAGCTGGGCAGCGTTCGTTCGGGAAGCTACGGCACATCTTTTCGTCTAGTATTCCGAAGTGTCTCAAGACGAGAGTCTTTGGCCCATGTGTGGTGCCAGTGATGACATATGACACTGAAATGTGTTCGCGCACTATCGGCCTCATTAGAAGGCTCAAAGGGCTATGGAGAGGGCTATGCTGGGAGTTTGTCTGAGTGATCGCATTAGACGTTAGGTTACCCGCAGGAGAGCTAGGATACAGAAAGTATACATACAGACCTAGCCCCCCCAAATCGCTAAACCGATGCCACAATTTGGAACCCCATGAGCAACAGTACACGCTTTTCCTAGATAAAGTTAATAAACCATTTGTCCGAACGCTCTTTAGTAAAATGTTCGGTTACTATTAGTACCGTTTTCTCTATCTAAATCTTTTCGCTCCTGGTATGGTTGGTTACGTCTTTTGAACATTCCTTAGAAACAGCTATGTGGTAAAATACTTTTTTTACTACTACGTGGGCTTGTAGTCAACTAGTCAGTTTGTGTTGTATTATTTTGATTGTTTTTTTATTCAGTAAATTATTGTTTTTTAGGATTGTAAATCCGTAGCGTTGCGTATCTGTAGATTTAGGAATCAAAACAATGACCGAGGGCACTGTGTGACCCGCCGACGCCAATGATGGGTGAAGGGGAACAGGCAATGCACCATAATATTAATATTCACGTTAACCTTCGTCACTCCATATTCACTACTGGTACTGTTTTGTATTGTACTGATACTACTGATGTTGTAATGGTAATCTGTAAAACTGGGACCAATTCCTATTCCTACCTGCCTGCTAATCCCCAAGGAACGTCTTCAGTTGTGTTTTAGCCCTCCTACCACGGAGCAAGTTTTAAATATTAATGAAAATGATTATTACGACATTTACGGAACATGAAACCGCCTTTTACTCTTTATACTACCTTTTAGCTTATTTTTACGAGAAATAAACATCAAATAACGCTACTTATAAACCAAATTAAAATTACCGGTAATTTACCGGTTAATAGGTTTTGTCCTACTCAAGTCGGTAATTCACCGGTTTTGAATTTTGCCCGGTAATTGCATATTGCATTCCCTATTTCTTACATACGTTACGTAAACGCTTGCTTTTACTTTTGTATGTTAAGTTAACATACACATTGTATCATATTAAGGCGAAACATTCTCTTCAATCATATTTAAGGCTAACCTTACCAAATATAGCAACGAAACCAAATGGATATACTATGATTACATACATACGCTGGACAAAGAAAACCACTTATTTGGCTGGGCATAATTCATAATTATTTCAACTTATGTAATGCCGTCTTCTCCCTAAGGCGTTGTAAGAATGAACTGATTGAAAAAAAAGGTGACCGAGGTGGATTGTTCCTATAGCTCAGTTGGTTGAGAGTAGGGAAAGCAAAACCGGTTTTAACCGAAACCGAAGAAACCCGTTAACCGACTGTAAGAAATCGGGCCGCGGCTGGGTCGCCTAGAGATCTGAGGGGTAATCACAAAACGTTTCAAACGCGCGTTAGGACAATTCAACAGTCGTTTTTCGATATAAAAAATACATTTAGATCTACCTAGCGTACGTATAAAGCGTTACGTGATCGACCTACCGGTCACTCATACGTTGTTTCAGTGGATCAACCTAGCTTGTTAAAGCTACACAATAAGTTGATTATTGCATAAGTAATTGCATAAGTACGTTGATAGTTACTCTTTAGGTTGATGAAGCTTATGAGTGTATAATGAATAGACGGAAAAGTCATCATTACAAAGATTTATTTATAAATTCATTCATCATTACAAAGATTTATTTATAAATTCAACACTTAATATAAATGAACACAATCGTAAAATCAACATTCTTTCATTTTGCAAGTGAGCTGATCAACAGAGGGGAGGCTACCGAGTAGGAAATAAGCAACGACGGCGTGCTGTGATTGGTTATGACGCTCTCGCTGTCGGCGCACTAAACTCGCGCGCAGTTCGTCGTGCGTTCAAATTTAAAAAATAATTGATAAATGAATACAATGTGGAGCTATTGATGAATTACTTAGATTTTTTATCAATAGATTACTATGATAAAGCTGGTTTATATGTGTCGACTTGATTTTTTTTGAGATTTATTTTAAAATAATTAGAAGGCTTTTAACATTAAACTGTTCATACAAATTTAACCTATTGATAAATATGTTATTAATTCAAACTTAGGTTATATTTGATAGTTTTTAATAGTATTCAGTAATCAAAACCAACTTGTATAATCTTTTAGAGGAAATATTTTTTTTTTATTCGTTTCGGATTATACTGACGTAAGCACTTGACGAAAGTTTTAGCAAATTAAAGTGGAGATTATAATACTAAAATGCGATACTCTATTGAAGAAAAATACCACTTGTATAATTTATCCCTGGATTTACAAGGGTCGCTAAGAAAACGCTGTGTAATACCTAAAGCACCGTCAAATTTCCCTATCTTTTTTTACTACTAGTAGTACTCATCATATTCTAAATATTAACAAAAAAATCGCGACCTTGGGAATTATCGAAGGTGCATTCATTTTACGTACCGTACTAATAGGATAGTTTTTATCCCGGAAATCATCCCCTAAGGGGGTAAAATGGGGGGGGGGGGGTGAAAATTTCTATGGAGCTGCGCTATAAACGGGTTCCACGCGGACGGAGTCGCGGGCAGAAGCTAGTAAAGAATATTTGTATTGTTCACTTTTTTAACGATTATCTGTTTGACCGATTTGCGCAAGAATCCGCGCGCTAATGTAAAACACTGCGTAGCACAGTATAATACTCATTGTTATTTACATATAAGCGAGCGAGGGAGACAGCATTTGGAGGGTCACATTTGCCTTCTTGCGCCACGCTCGGAACTGCATTCTAAGTCGCAGACAAGCGCCTGTTCACTGTTCCCACGACATATATATTAACTTCGGTACACTCCGTCGCATTTTACACTCCAACGCTTTCCGATATATTGTGACTAGCTTTAAGGCGATGCCTTTATTCGAGTCGATTCGCGTAAACCTGGCCCCCTTGACACATGCACGCTCATGCCTTTCTTCATTTTTTTTTGGACAAATTTCGATAAATACCAACTTAGTGAAGTTTTATTCATATTTTAAATTAGATTTAAGGTGAGATAAAAGATATATTACTATTGTTTCCCTATCGTAGAATTTTTTGGTAATTATGTATCGATTAAATCAGATAAACGTGTCATGCAGTCAAGAATCTGAAAATCAGGTCTTTTTGTTTCCTAATCTAGTCAGAACAGCGTTTCAAAGAACGCTGTAATTAAATGATATGATACAGAGCAGGGATGCCGCGGATGCGACTTTTTTGACATCCGCGGATGCTGATATTTGGGGGCACACATCCGCGGATGCGGATTTTGGGGTGCAACACTAAAAAACGTCAATAAACAGAGTCCATTTTATGATATCACACGATCATCAAACACGTTGACACTAAATTACATAGCGAACAAATCAAAAACGCGTTTGCTCTTGGTCACAGAAACGAAAAGAAGTTTACCGTACCTAGGGTGGGTGGGTAATGCCCCTAAATGAGCCCGGGGTCCGCTTTGACACCTAATCCCAAGATTTGGCATAGGCACTAGTTTTACGAAAGCGACTGCCATCTGACCTTCCAACCCAGAGGGTAAACATTCCGTACATAAAGTTCCAAAAACCATTGGTACGAGCCGGGTTTCAAACCCACGACCGCCGCTTGAACCACTAGGCTAGCTCGAAACGTAGACGACTTTGTTCATAAAAAATCGAATGTTACATGGAATGAGTTAGTTACAAAACGTTATTTGACATTCGCAGGCTAACGTAACGGCGTGATTTTTTAAGAAACCTATGTAAGCAACTTTCACAAATTGGCTTTTCATTTGCGCGAAATTCCCCCTTTCCTTGAATGAACTTGTATAAACTAGAATGATTTGAGAAAAACGGTCTTCCCAAAGTATGACGTCACAAACTAATATCTCAAATTATTCTAGTTTATTCAAGAAAAGGGGGAATTTCGCGAAAATGGAAAGCCAATTCATGAAAGTTAGTTACATAAGTTTCTTAAAATATCACGCCGTTAGCCTGCGAATGTCAAATAACGTTTTGTATGGAAATCGAACCACCTTAACACGCAAGCATGAAAATATTTCACAGAACGTAACTATTTAATACCAAATACATATACAGGCTGTCCCAAACTTATGGGACATGAAGGGGAAAGTACCTTAAATATCGTAGATAGTGAATTTTTTTTTTTTTTTTTTTTTTTAATTAAGTATAGGTACGCATTTGACCCCTATTTTGCTCAAAGAAGACTTTATGTTATTTTTAAAAGTTAGTAATTCTGCATTCATAGATTTTCTAAAAATTACTTGCTTCGTCTGGGAATCGAACCGACTTAAATGTCAAAAAAAATCACCCTACTTTTATGATGCCAATCGAAAGAATAGCTAAAAAATAATAACTCTGCTTGAGTAACATAGTATTTTAAATATTCCGATAAGTTTGGGACGTATATGTATTATGGTTGTACTTTATTCCGTCATTTGTTATCCGAAAATGAAATAGATTTTTTTTTTGGTTGAAATATTATACCATTAATAAAATATTAAATATACATAATTATATTGATGCTGAGTGTACTGTAGTTCCCATCTAGATTTGCATCCGCCAGTTTTTCAGATGTGGTGTTGCGTTAGAGGAAATATTCTTATGTAGTCTCTTACGAGTATACCTAATGCGTTATGTAAGGGGAAAATTCTAGATCTTTCCTATGTGTGTCGTTTCGTAGGATTTTTGTTTGTTAATTGGTTACTATCCTATTTTTTTTTATGATGTCATAGAGCATAAGAAAAGGCAAATAGATTGGAGTAAAAATCAGACATGACTACGCTTCCTACTAATTGACACAGCATTATGATGTCACTCAAAACTTAGTATAGTTTGTATTTGTCTTTCACCGGAAATAAATAATGATAATTAATAAATATTAGGGGACAATCTTACACAAATCGACCTAGTCCCAAACTAAGCAAAGCTTGTACTATGGGTAGATACTAGACGACGATTAACATACTACAAAATAAAACGATATGATGTTTTGATAGTAAAAATACTACGTTTAGGTACCTACTTCGTTGTTTTACCATAATTTAAGTAGGTATATATGTATATTTATGTAGTGTTTAATACATTTTTTTCCGGTTACAATATCTGTGGACCTGGCGTCGATGTATCGTAACAATGAAATGGTCAAAAATATAGCAGTAATAGCACGAAAATGAACGACGCCTATCGGCAACGAAAGTGCTAACCGTACTGACGCGACGGGGCGAGCGCGGGTAGGTAAATGAAGAAGGGGGAGGTGCTTCACATTCCAGCGAGGTCCACAGATATTGTAACCGAGTTGTACTACTACTACTACGCTGGCCTTACCCAAAGAGGATCTTGGCCTCTGACACAAGAGAACGTCACTCTTCCCTATGCTGCGCCACTTGGATACCCCAAGGGTGGTCAGATCTTTGAGGGCTTCGTCACTCCAGCGGTACCTGGGCCGGTATCCCCCATCCTCCCCAGATGGCCGAGCCAGCGAAGTCGCGTTTCCTTGACTTCGCCAATTATGTTCGGCATGGACATCATCATTATGTTCGGGATGGCAGTGGTTCATCAGGTCAGATGGCAGTCGCTTTCGTAAAACTAGTGCCTATGCCAAATCTTGGGATTAGGTGTCAAAGCGGACCCCGGGCTCCTTTAGGGGCATTACCGGGAATAACGCTAGGAGGGTGAAGATGGACATCAGTTCTTCCAGCTCCCGATTTCCTTCCTGATTGGTCTCAGAATCATCCGCCAGATTTTCCTCTCTGCCAATACACAAACACTTCATACTTATTTATCTGCGCCTTTTATAAATCTCTGTCTAGCCCGGAGGCTGGCTGGTAGAGAATGCAATTTGGCATAAAGCCCGCACTTTGTCCATTTCTGTGTTTAGCGTAATAAAGATTAAATAAAAAAACAAAATGTGAGTATTTTAGGACGACAAAAAACTTTTTGAAGCGAATACTTCTTTAGCGGCGAATACTTTTTGTGATGGGGAAAAATTGTTAAACTCGCCACAGGTCACATGACCGTAAGATGTCACGTGACCGTAAGATTCGACAGATTGAAAATTCGTAAGACGGACACGTGACCTGATCGAAAAACTGTTACAATGTCATTTAGTTTTCACTTCTGCCGGCACTCCCGGAGTGCAACCCGGTCGTTTTTTTTTTATTATTGTAGTATCGTCTTTTTATGATGTAAGTATTGTGATATTTATGATAATTTCAGCTATCAATATAGTGTCACCACGTTAAATACATTTCATCACGAGGAAATTACCAAGCTTAGCTTAACTCTGGTGGTAACCTTTATCCAGTCAAACTGGCTCTCAGCCCGCTTTAATTAAGCTAGTGACTACCCAAACGTCTAAATTATAGCTCAATTACTCGCCCTGTCTAAATTATACGATTTTATGGAGTTCCCTAACTATTGTCTGTCCGCAAATTACTTTGATATCGCGGTGGGGGACAGATAATGGGTTGAGTCGACTTAAAAAATGGAGCAGGTTATCAATTCCTCGGAATCTTTTTATTAACTCTTTAACAACTATGGAAATGCCTGACGATGATTCTGATCACATTGGGTGTCCCTTGTTTTGTCGACAAACTTTTCATCGAATTTAATTTCATCGAAAACTTTTCAAGTAGGTAACATTTAGTTCACGAATTATTGTTTGATGTAATTTTATTTATGACCAGGTCATTCTCAGTTTTATTATTTCATAGAATAACTGTTCAGGGAATATTATTTGGCAAATTATTCATTTTGTATGAATTTTAAATGGCAAAATAACAAATCAACGAATTTCATTTGTTTGAAATTTGATTACAACATTACTAAATAACCAAAAGAATAAGTAGGTTAGGTTAGGGTTAACTTGTGTCCCTCAAAGCGGAAATAAACACCCCGCGAAGCGGGGTGACGTCGACATAGGTGCTATAGATAACTGTGTATGCCAACTATTTTAAATTTTGATAATAATCCTTGTAATAATACCACCCACCACGGTTTCCCGCCTTATAGCAAAAACGAGCTATGCACAGAGAAGCCAACTGGGTTCTTGGCAGTGAAAGCGTATTGATAGATTGTCTCGGATGTAAGTAGGTGTATATGAATAAAACATTTTTATTATTAAACAACCCCATCACAAGAAACATAGCGGAGAGCCGTCTTGACGGACAAGATTTAGATTTAGATTTAGATTTTAGATTTATTTATTTCGAGATAAAAATTACAATATAGATTCGCATACAATGTCAAAATTATAAGAATCCTTATCACGATCGTCAATAATAAGAAATAAAAATTAAATAATATTCAAAATGTCAATACAGAAAGTGGAAATAGTATCTCCGATTACGGATTGTCATTTAACAACTAGTGGATAATTAATTTTAAACAAAAATAAACAATGTCAATTTACGTAGGTATTACGATTTACAGTAGAAATACAATATAAATATAGCACAAGAAATAGTATCAGATTAGGTATCAATAAATCAAATAATTATACCTAAAACATTATTTCCATGAACTCGTGAACAGAGTACAGAGGGTTATCCAACAAAAGATTTCTCAGTCTACGCCCAAATATTTCGTCACAAGGTTCGTTTCTTATATCGGCGGGTAGGTGCTCGAAATAAGTAGGCCCAATAACCCGGGGATTTTTCTTTGAAAGCGCCATGCGACGAGGAACTGTCATTAGGCGCCCAGTTGAACGAAACTCTTTACCCGTTACATTCACACGCGCAAACTGGGAGATGTTTTTTTTTACAAATAAGAGAAGCTCGAACAAATGTTGTGAGTAGTGCGTCATTATGCGTTGCGTCGAGAATAACTCCCGACAGGGGTGACGATGCTTGACTCCTACAAGTACCCGAACTGCACGTTTTTGCATTACAAGAACTCTTTGCGCATCCGTGGAGTTACCCCATATTAGGGTACCGTAGGACATCAGGGAATGAAAATATGCGAAGTAAACCTGTTTCAGTGAATCACCCGAGATAAGCGGCTTTAATTTTCTTAACGCAAAGACAGCACTACTCAACCTGTCACACAGACTGTCAACATGGCGCTTCCAATTCAAATTGGAGTCGATAATAAATCCAAGGAACTTGCTTTCCTCACACACCGGCATCGAACAGCTTGCCATTGACAATGGCGTTGGTACTTTACGGCCAGAAAAAAGCATGATTTTGGATTTGGCTACATTCAGTTGCAGCCCATTATCCACGAACCATGTTTGGAGTTGCGTGCAAGCCTCGTTAATTTTGATGGTTAGCTGTTCATAGGAGTTAGCACCAACTAACACGGTAGTATCGTCCGCAAACAGTACTGATAACCCGGCTACAATATTCGATGGCAGGTCATTAATAAATAATAAAAATAGGGTATTTCCTAAAGCTGACCCTTGAGGAATTCCTAAATTGATATACCCTGGCTCTGATTGCAAGAATTTCGATTAAAAAAACCCGCACTTAAAACTGCCCTAAACAAAAAGAGGGGTTATAGGTTTGACGTGTCTGTGTGTCTGTCTGTGGCTACGTAGCTCCTAAACGAATAGACCGATGAATGTTTTCCTTATCTCCGAAAGCTAAAGTGATGGAGACGGTTCTTAGCTACGTTTCAACAAAAACTGTTCAGCCGGTTTTGAGATATTGTACTTTTAAATGAAACTACCGGGGGTTTTTAAATTTTTCCAAGTTGCTTATTATTTTATGTACTAGCATCAATATCTGCCATATAACAGAGCGAGAAAAATATCTGACGCATTCTCACGGCCTTAGAAAGAGTCGTGTCAGATATTTATGCGCTCTGTTGCAGCAAATATGAACAGTGGTGACTGTAAAAGCGTTGTACTAAAAAGAAAGAAAGAAAAACCATTTATACTCGTACCATAAATCACACATCATAGGATTAAAAATGAGATCAAACTAGACTACTACTATTACCGCCCTAGGTTCAGTAATGTGCAATTTGTCACTGTCGCATTATTGTTAACCGTCCACTCCACGCCTCCGCGACCGCAAGTTGTCACAACTTTCCAACTAATTGCCACTCCGCTTGTTTTGCAATTTATCTGAGATCGGCAACAATCGCCGTGACCGTAGTTCAGTGCTCGGACCATTGTTCTAAAACCGATTATGTTTGTTTTATATACTAACTAGCTGATGCCAGCGGCTTCGCCCACGTGGTTATAGGAAAATGTTACATATTGAATTTTTCCGTGGGAATTAGATGTTTTCCCGCTGGAAAAAGTAGCCTATGTCACTCTCCAGCTTCTAAACTATCTCCATACAAAAAATCACATCAATACGACGCTCCGTTGCGACGTGAAAGAAGGACAAACATACACACTTTCGCATTTATAATATTAGTAAGGATAAGTATGGTTCTGTTAGCGTGGAACTGGCGTGAAATTTTATGATCAGGTTGGATAATATTTTTTAATTTTGTAATAAGCAGTAACACTGCTAACGAAAAAAAGAAAAAATAGAATTGATAGCTGAATAATTAATGATTGATAGGAACAATTGAGAGCTCAGTAGTAGGTATAGCGACGGGAATGCCTGTGGTCTCCGGTTCAAATCCTTTAATTTTAATTTATAATATATTTTTTTTAGGATTTCTATTTATTAAATAAAATAAACATTGTACAAAATGAGTACAAACCCACTAGTTTTTATGAGAACAATATTCCATTTTCTCATAACATATCATGCATTTCCGCAAACTGACGCCTCATACAATTAACCATTAGTTTTTAATCGAATAACCCTTGCCTTGCTGTACTTTAGATGGTCGCTCACTGAATCTGGTCGCAACATTATAGTAAGTATACAAGGTTATACAAAAATAACACCTTGTATGTTTGTCGAACAAGGGAGCGAAGCGAACGAAGTTCCGTGCTTGCTTGGGCCGAAAAGCGTTACTCAGTCCGGTGTCCGGAGTCTGTCTGTCTCTTTCTAGTCTCTCTACAGGTCGCATTTCTCAACCAATTCACGTGAAATCTCGTGAGCAGTTTCGTTTTTTTTTTTTTTGTGGATGCACTTCTTAGTTTTTAATGGCAGCCTCGCGAGTTTACAGCTCACAGAGCCGCTAGTAGTAACTACCGCAATGACCCGTACTCTCGATTCAGGCCAAAAACTCACTTTAATACCCCTACTAAAATGATAAACGATGAACCCATGACCCCAATAACTTCCCCCAACCAATATTTCAAGCCAAAATTACTTATAGATATTAAATAATTCAATATTATATGAAAAATGATCTCTCCAGCTTATCTGCAAAGAGCTCGAGAAATTATAGGCAACCACTGAATTATATGATGATAAATTACTGAAACTTCCATTTGGAAACTAAACCTTATAGCATAATAGATACGGTTTATTTTTGTACGGACTGTGTTCTTTAATTTCGGAATGGATTACTTTTACCTGGAGTTTGAAAATAAACCTTAGTAGTTATAAGTAAGGTTGATTTTTGTATTAGGTCTTTATGTGAATTTCGATATAAATTACTATTAGTTGCAGTTAAAAGTCAACCTTATTTCTTGTAGTTTATGGTTGGTTTAAGATTGTATCCGTAAAGTTCGATGTTAGGTTGTAACGTTGAAGGATTTACTCTTGAGGGGAGGACAGAAAATTGTCCCAGCGATTCGACACTTGATTTTAACAAAGTATTAAACCAGGCATGTCTCATGTCTGACTAGCGCACTGAGGGTTCCGTGCCTGCTGACTTAGTTTAGAAAGGACTTATGATGACTAAAAAAATAGAGGCTCTATGATCTGTGACTGTAAATCTGAGACAGTCTAATTTTTTTTTTTGCGAGACTGTCCTGACGAAATAATCTATATTATTTATTAAACCTGCTCACAAAATTTCACGAAAATCGGTTGAGTGATGCGACCTGTAGAGCAGAACAGCCGAACAGCCACACAGCGGGACATCCGGACATAAAAAGAATTTTGGCCCAAGCTGATGGAAGACAGACAGACAAAGAAAAGTAAAATATTCTAGATGGCTAGTCTCTACTAAGTAGCTAATAGTAACTCAATGACATAACCCAGTAATTCTCGACAACTGGGTACCTGGTTCGCAGGTTTTCTCCAGAAAAAAAAAGGTTAAGATACAAATTACTGTTTACCCACAATAGGGTACGAAGGATCTACTTAGAACAATCATTTACACAGTTTTTAAGGTACACCTACACCTTGATGAATCATCATTAAAACTTATTACCGGTTACATTTACCTCCCATTTTCATTTATCCGCTAAATGTAAAGTGACGTTTTCCGCCCGCTAACCTATTTACGGCTACCCTCATCCGCCGGCAATCTTATTTGCGCTTTACCCGCGATAATACGGGCTGGAAATTAACACATTCAATGCCAGGAATCGCTGCGCTCGTAGCGGATCCCGTGGTTTAATCCGCATATAGCAATAAAACGACTACGGCGTAGGCGACCGCTACGCGGGTTCCTGGCTGTGAAAGTGTTAACAGGTCACTTCGACTTGACATTTTGCATTCTAATCTTGCCATTTCTATTTTCCTACTAATATAAAGCTCCCGAAACGCTGTATTGAAATTGAGGGACCTAAAATCTCAACTCAACACAACGATGGTACGTTGTCTGCAGGGGAACAGAGCAAAATTCCGAAGAGTGATTTGGCCGAAACCACCATTAGGTATTCCGAAAACAAAATTCCAAATGCCATTTTCCTCTAAAAGAAAACAGCACAACGCAGTTGATTTATTGGAATATATAAATACGAGTAGCTTTGGCACTCTTTGGGGGAGGCCTGTGTCCAGCAGTCGTCGTCTTTCGGCTGATATGGTGATGATGGTAATGAGTAGGTAAGGTTAGTATTACATCCTTCAGCGGCACATGGTTTCCGGAATAATGAAATTAGGGAAAAATATGCTTTCGGACGAATTAATCTCTGGAATTATGCAGTGTGCCTACCTCGTCTGCAGACTATCGGGTAGGTCGTGTGCTATTTGCCACCGCCGTGGTATAAAAACACAGGCCTTGTATCACCCTTCTCTTCGACCGGGTAAGCAATTTGCTCCAACGCTAGAGACAGCGGGTTATAAAATGTAGCGCCTCCCTTAAGCTGTGATAATTATGGACTTGCCTACATATAGACGCAACCTACATCATTTGATTTTGCGTGGGTTTCTATAGGTTCGGTTGTATTTTTTTAATCATTATTATTATTTTTAATGTTTGTTACCTCAGAACTCAGTAAGTCAGTACCCATAACACAAGCCTTACTGAGCTTACTATGGGACTAGGTCGATTTGTGTAAGATTGTCCCCTAATATTTTTTTTATTTATATTATATTATATATTATTATATATTATATTATAACTCCGTCATGAGCTGATTCGTGCAATTGCTTTGATTGTTCGAATCGCTGTTCAAACTGGACTACAAAAATATTGCTGGACAGTTTGAACTCATAGATGGCCTGTTCGTGCGACGTCCAACTAACCCCAGCTTTGAACCCTGAATTCTAACCATATTTTCCACATTTCCGAGCAGTGGCGTGAAATAGTTATTTGTGCAACAAGAGAGCAAAGTTTGTTTTTGCTGCGAGTGCTGATTTTGAGTCCTGAGGAAGCAAAAGATTCTAAAATTGAATCACGAGCGTAGCGAGTGATTTAAAGTTTGAATCTTGAGCGCAGCGAAGGACTCAAAAGCACGAGATGCAAATACTTTGCTCTCGAGTAACACATACAACTTTTCACCTCAGCAGTGAGAACATACCTATTCAGATTAAAAATATATCACCTACCTATTAGTCTCAAGATTATTCAGGAAGAAAACTTTATTAGGCGTTCGTTACTGCTTGTTTTAACTCCTCAGCGCCGGCCGTGCCGATAGTCAATACTTAGAAAGGCGCGACAAGGCGCGAGAAACCAAAGGATATTTCAGTATACGAATGTCGCGTGACACTTAACACATCACCAATAAATAACCGTATTATTGTTCAAGTTCACAGATTTTACTAATATCTTCGAGATGTTTTTGAAATATTATCATTATCACAAGGTTAGGTACATATTAGCATATTGCGTGCATCTCGCGTGCACACCAAAAACTAGCCGTACTGTTGTTAAAATACTGCCTTCGTCACGTCACTGACTTCACTATATTTCCTAGTTAGATAGAGAATTGAATTATCCTAGTAGTTTTATACTTAAAACCAATATCAATAACGCAAGAATGAAGAATAATATACCTAATCAAATCTGAAACAAATTAACCAGTGCGCAATTTTTTAAAAGGGGCGGGTCCCGCGCTTGCGTTCGGAAACTGCATCTGTGGTATACGTTCATAGAATTTAAAAAAGATTGTTTAAACTAGAATTATTAATTAGCTAGCGTAATAAAATTCATGTTTACCTATTTATTATGAAAAACGAAGTTTATTCTGAGATCTTTTATTTAAATATTCTTCAATTGTAAATTCCTTTGTATAATTATTTTGGTAATTTAAACTTGTTAATTTGGTCGTTTTCGAACGTGTTACTTGTTTTGCGCTTTTTGGGGGTCTACTTTGAAATTCGATGTTCGAACTATGGATATGGATCTTTTTTCGTAGTGGAATGAAAGGGACAGAACTAATAGAGTTCAAATATTCTGAACTTGTAATATACCCCATACGACGAAATGTCAGTGCTCCGCATCAAAATTAAAAAGCTACTTTGTCTCACGGAGTGAGCAAAATCGCATTTTGCACACTGTTTCACGCAGCCAAATAAGCTTGTTCGGGCTGCTGAGGTGAAAATAGTTATTTACGATACAAGTGCCGAAAATAGGAAATTCGCAACGAGTGGTGATAAATTAAAATACGACCGAAGGGAGTGTTTTAAATCGACACGAGTTGCGAATTACCTATTCGCACGTGTATCGTACAACTTTTTACTGTACATATGGCTCTTTAAAGTTTCGACATATGCACGAAAAGTGCTCTTTTCCGCACTAGTGCGGGAAAGTAGCACCATATGTACTGTAAAGATTCTTTTTGTCGCGAGGCAGCCGATTGAAACAGCGGTTGCCTGAAAGTGTGTCCGCTGTTTATGTAATGAGTTGCTGTTTCAATCGAATACCTGGCGACAATTTTTCACTTCGTCATTGGGGCGTCAAGATTTTGTGGGTGAACGGAAAGTCGCGGCATCAAGATGTATTTGTGGGTGAGGAATGAGGTCAGCTTAAAACAAGGAACAGAACATCGGGGCTGTGTGTGTGTACACTGTATCGCGTTTGTAGGTACCGCCGCTAAAAGTCGTGTGCTCGTGTGTAACCACCTTAATGCGTAAAGTGCGTGTTTAATGTTTAATGGATAGGATGACATCTTACGGTATCAGTATCAGCTTCCTATAGCCTACTTATACACACGTGGCACATTGAAACTTATACACACGTGGCACATTGAAACTTATACACACGTGGCACATTGAAACTTATACACACGTGGCACATTGAAACTTATACACACGTGGCACATTGAAACTTATACACACGTGGCACATTGAAACTTATACACACGTGGCACATTGAAACTTATACACACGTGGCACATTGAAACTTATACACACGTGGCACATTGAAACTTATACACACGTGGCACATTGAAACTTATACACACGTGGCACATTGAAACTTATACACACGTGGCACATTGAAACTTATACACACGTGGCACATTGAAACTTATACACACGTGGCACATTGAACCCGGATGGATATCATGTGTTATGTTACACTTACATTAATAATGGGAAGGTAGATCTGTTTGTCTGTTTCAATCTATTATGTACGGAGAATAGATACTTACTAAGCTAAAAAAACCGGACAAGTGCGAGTCGGAGTCGCGCATCGATGGTTCTGTACAAAATTACAAATGTATAGCTTTAAAAAAATTCCCTACTTATAGCGAAAAGTTCCCTATAACTTGAGCTCCAGTGAATAAAGACCCTGTTTTTTTGTGATTTAATTAAAAATGAAGTAGGTATAAGACGATCTTACTTGCCAAATTCTATAGTTCTAAGTCAACGAAAAGTACCCTATAAAATTTGATTCCCTTATTGAGTGTCGAAATATACATTTTTTGCTGCATAAATATTGCTGCGATATTTTTTTTTTTTACGTTAACTCAGAAATTTGTTTTTTTCACAGCTTTAAGGCATTGTAGATTCCAGTATATAGTTTTAATTTCAACTCGATACCTCCAGGCGTTCTAGAGATAAAGGGTCTTGACAGACAGACGGACAAGAAAGTGATCGTATAAGGGTTCCGTTTTTTCCTTTTGAGGTACGGAACCCTAAAAAGAAAAAAAACTAAAGGTAAAGGTATAAAATTTGCACCAGGTCGCTGACAGACGGTAGTGTGCCCAGATGGCTGCCACGTGGAATGACAATGCTGATCCTCTGTGCGAGGTAAAAGCCAGCCTTCTGGTCACGTGAAGCCTCGACCAAACGCTTGTGGACAATCCATTGAAGATTCGGTGCGCGCCGGGCGGTCCGAGGGTCTCCACGCCGAGCGGCTCAAATATGAAGCCACTGTCGATGGCGCCATACTTGCGCCGTTTGAGACCCTCGGCAGCGGAACCAGCCCTACACGAAGTCCCAAGGAAGTTGTTATTTTTTTGTCGACAAATAAATATACAGTGTGTGTCTACGACCCGGGCTTTTATAAAGACTGATGATAATATGCTTCGTTAACAATTGTTTGGACGTATTAGTAAATCATAATTATGTAAATTAACTGCGCAATTAATTTTCCAAAATACAAACCTTCAATGGACTAGGTGTATGACGCCGTACTAAACAAATTATGACGAGCTGTCACTTACACTTACTTGTCAATTTACTTTGCTGTACATTGCTGGCAATTAAACGTTTGTTAGAAAGTTAACGAAGTCTGAGATCTACTTTATTAATTAAATTAATGTCATGGTTACATTATAAATATACGTTATATTAACCTCCTTTAAGAAAAGCCAGGGTTGTAGACACACACTGTATAATACGTCTTACTTAATAATACTTAAATGCGAAATTGTGCGTCTGCCTTTTACGCCTCATCTGAATTGATTTAGATGTGGTATGAAAATGTCCCAAAAAAATAATATTTTTTATTTCAGAAATCTTTTAATTATACTTATGTGACAGAAGGCCGAGGGCAGTAGCTAGGATAATTACCTTGCTAATAGACTATCCCAGAATCTGCTACACATACGTTAATTAATGTTCCGTATCTACATAATTGGTCTACTTATTTTCCTTATTACCCAATTCAGAGTAAAACTCATGGTCATTCAGAGTATATTTCTCTTATTTGATCTGATTTCCCCCTTCCGGTGGCGTGGGTAGGCCCCCCACAAGGTGGACTGATGACTAAAGGTTACGCGTGCCCGCTGGATGCGGGTGGCGCAGGACCGGTCACTTTGGCACTCTTTGGGGGAGGCCTATGTCCAGCAGTGGACGTCTTTCGGCTGATAAGATGATGATGATGATGATCTGATTTCGCATCACTATATATTTTAGCTTACTCACTGATCTGAGACTTACATTATTATTGCATTTCATTCTCATTTCAATGCTATTCGCGCGCTAACCACATACATACTTGTTATAAGGTCGACCGATTTTAGTAAATTTATGAGACACGTTTATGTCTTTCACGAGAAAACGAGAGAAGCGATAGCCACGAATTCATATTGGAATCCGAAATGTCGATATACTCGCAGTAAAATGACATGATGTTAAATGCAAGAAAGCCGCGGGAGAAGTTAGTATATCTATTATGTAGTAGGTATAGGATCATGTTGAAAGTGATGGTTTATATTTAACTTCGTACAATAAGATATATGGTTAGAACATGGTATATTTAGAAGTAGGTATGACTAAATTTACACTTCTACACTAATATTATAAAGAGGAAAGATTTGTTTCTTTGTGTGTTTGTATTGAATAAATAGGCTCCGAAACTACTGGACCGATTTGAAAAATTATTTTACCACTAGCTTCTGCCCGCGACTCCGTCCGCGTGGAACTCGTTTATATCGCAGCTCCATACAAACTTTCACCCCCCATTTCACCCCCTTAGGGGATGATTTCGGAGAAAAAAAAATTCCTATGTCCTTCCCCGGGACTCAAACTATCTCCATACCAAATTTCATCGCAATCGGTTCAGCGGTTTAATCGTGAAGAGGTAACAGACAGACAGACAGACACACTTTCGCATTTATAATATTAGTATGGATATGGATTAGAAGCCGGCATTATCCCTGATGAACATAGGCTACTTTTTACCGCGGGAAAATGCTCCATTCCTACGGGAAAACGGGTAATCCGTGCGAAGCCGGGCCGGGCAGCTAGTATGATATATAATGCGGATGTACTGTCGTGTGCTACGTGCGTGTGACTGTACATGCCATTGTTAACTAAATACATCGGTAATTAGAGCTTGGGGAAGTGCGGGACGGGAAATGGATTGGTTTAGTATTGGTTGTATGTTATGTATACGGTGTGTGGCCTGTGACACGGGCAAAAAATCTACCTTGCAGAACCTTTGACACTCACCGTGGAGAGAGTCAATTTACGAAAGATTTGATCAGTGCTAACTCATACGAATGGTTAAAGGACTTCTTCTAATATTCGTAATTACCATAATCACAAGCGCGTACGAAGTTTCGTACAAAAACTACATACTTTAAACTTCTCAGGAGGTTATAACAACCCCAATAACTTAAAATAGGTACTTAAATTCGGACATATCGTAATTTATAATAACCTCCCCTAAGTCCGATCGACTTCATGTTAACGTAAGATACTAATATCTTGGTGGACACTAAACGTCTTTGTGGTTATTCTCACCATTTATTGGAGTTTAATAAAACTTACAATGACATTTTACGATGCTTTAAAGTTAAAAAATAGATAGATATCACGACAGTGATGTATTTTTCTTATACAGGTACTCTATTAAATACTTGTAAAATTTGTCACCACACGTCTTAGTTATTTACCAATTCTGAAAAGATTTATTCAGGAAAAAAAAACACAAAAAAAAAAAACTGAACCACTACATACCATCAAGATCCACAGCGCAGGTTTCGTCATTCCACAGGTTTCGTTAGTAAAATATAAATACAACACACAACCAATTTATCATTTCAGTATTTGCTCCTGATACAAGCAACACTCTGTATAATGTGTGTTACGTTGCAGTTATGTTTTGCGTAGAATTGATAGTAATGTGGGATTATGCAGTGCGACTATTAATGACTGAATGGATCCGATATTAATTATATAATTGGCGTGCAACTACATGCTGTTATGTGCATTGTATTAACGTCTGGATTATCTGCGAAGAAATCCAAAGGTCCCCAACCCGCACTGGGTGAGCGTGGGGACTACTGCCCGTTCCCTCTTATTCCCGAGAAGACGCCTGTGCCCAGCAGTGGCTTATGACTGTTATGTTATGACTGATGACGGTGACGATGATGATATCTCAATAATGACTTTAAAACTTAAACTTGAGTATTTACCAATTACGCAAAGAGCCCAGAAAAAAAAACGAGCAACATTTGTAAGTGTTTATCTATTTGTTTAATTGTACGAGGATTCTCTATAACAATTTTAATCTTATACAATAGTATTTTATGCAATCGTTATATAATGTATGTATGTATGTAAGCACTTTATTGTACACAATAACAGGTTAAAGAATATACATGTCACACAATAGATCAAAGTAAAAAGGCGAACTTATCCCTATAAGGGATCTCTTCCAGCTAACCTTATAATGTATGCTTTTTCAGCCGAGTACCACTTTTGGGCCACGAAGCTTGCTGAGGGGCCTAATTAAGGTACGAGAGTTAAAAAGCTAATTATATAACTATATTGCATACAATACTTTTTCTACGAGTTAACGGAAATAAAAATATATATTAAACAAACTTGGTATCTATTAAAAATCGCCCTGCTGATACGAAGTGCAGCCAACCGCTTCTTTATTTTTGCGCATTGATGTCTTCTGGAAATCGAGCCTCGTGATTGGTCAAAATTCATTTCAGTTCTGTGTACAGTTGATAATAATTATTTCGATTGTCCATAGAGCATAAACTTTTTCATCAGAATAAAAGTATTCCATTGCGTTATTGTTTGCGAGGTTCTAATTTAAAGATTTTAGTCGACGAGTATAAAATAGTTATTTACGATACAAGTGCCGAAAATAGGAAATTCGCAACGAGTGGTGATAAATTAAAACACGACCGAAGGGAGTGTTTTAAATCGACACGAGTTGCGAATTACCTATTCGCACGTGTATCGTACAACATTTTACTGTACATATGGCTCTTTAAAGTTTCGACATATGCACGGAAAGTGCTCTTTCCGCACTAGTGCGGGAAAGTAGCACCATATGTACTGTAATAGTTATTTACGATACAAGTGCCGAAAATAGGAAATTCGCAACGAGTGGTGATAAATTAAAACACGACCGAAGGGAGTGTTTTAAATCGACACGAGTTGCGAATTACCTATTCGCACGTGTATCGTACAAAGTTTGGCTCTTTAAAGTTTCGACATATGCACGAAAAGTGCTCATTTCTGCACTAGTGCGGGAAAGTAGCACCATATGTACTGTAATAGTTATTTATGCTACAAGTGTGGAAAGTAGGTGATTTCCGACGAGTGTCATTTTTATACATGAGCGAGTGAAGCGAGCGAATGTATAATTCGACACGAGTCGGAAATCGTCTTTACGCGCGTGTATCATACAACATTTTACTATGCCTTGTGTGAGGAAATATATTAAATGTTGAAATGTTGGTTTTAAATAGATCTAGGTTAAATTTGAGGAACCCAGGTAGATTGTCACGTACCTACTTATTATCTGGAACTGCATTTAACAACTTCTTCACATCTTTTGCTGTCAAGCTTATTCACTTAAAAGTTATAACCATTGTATTGTGGTTTTGGAACACAATTAATTTTGAGTAACTCAATATTATATTAAACAACAAAAAGACGCTGTACCGTCGTAGTTCTATGAAACATACTGACACTATTGAAACGCAATAAATCATTATTATTATTGATTACTCACTTTCACTCGACCTTTTTAACATATTTACATAAAATAACTACACAAAACTCACAATAAACAACAATGGCGGGCTTTTAGATACATGCGCGGTCAACATATGCGCATTGCGCATGTGCAAGCCGCCATACTGTCGTATTGTAAAAGGCATAAGAAAGATATGCGTTCAGCCAAACACATTAAATGAATATTAAAAATTAATTAATTTATTGTCCAAATTCAAAATTCATAAACATTAATAAATCATTTTAAACGTTATTAGTATTTATGTACCTTTTATATGAAAGAAAACGTGTAATTGAAATATTTGTAAAACTTTTCTCGAGTAATAAAAACTCTTTGTGTCGGGCTGACGACGGACTTGAAAATTAAAAAAAAATTGAAAAGTAAAAAGCACTAGTGCGAAAAAGTGGCACTTTCCGCACGATTTTAGTGCTTGGGTAACGCTCTTTTCGAGCACATGCATTGTAAATAATATTTCGTAAGTGTCCAAGTATAAGGTTTTTTAAAACAACAACTAAGTAATGTACCAGCTAATTAAAGTTATACAAGCCAACTTTTAGTCTTCGGTTTAACTTTTTAATTTAGCAGCAAACGAGGTACCTACGTTACGTAATTTTCGTGACAATGTCATAGAAAGTACCATTAGCAAGAGGGTTCGAATTTTACCCAGGCATAATATTTAATCTCTCATTACGCAAATCGTAATTTACTAAAACCGATGACCCTTTTTAGGGTTCCGTAGCCAAATGGCAAAAAACGGAACCCTTATGGATTCGTCATGTATGTCTGTCTGTCCGTCCGTATGTCACAGCCACTTTTATCCGAAACTATAAGAACTATACTGTTGAAACTTGATAAGTAAGTAGATGTATTCTGTGAACCTCATTAAGATTTTCACACAAAAATAGAAAAATAAAACAATAAATTTTGGGGGTTCCCCATACTTAGAACTGAAACTATTTTTTTTTCATCTAACCCGTGTGGGGTATCTATGGATAGGTCTTCAAAAATGATATTGAGGTTTCTAATATCATTTTTTTCTAAACTGAATAGTTTGCGCGAGAGACACTTCCAAAGTGGTAAAATGTGTGTCGCCTCCTGCAACTTCTAAAATAAGAATGATAAAACTAAAAAAAATATATGATGTACATTACCATGCAAACTTCCACCGAAAATTGGTTTGAACGAGATCTAGTAAGTATTTTTTTTTTAATACGTCATAAATCGTTAACCGCAATTTACCTTTCAACGGATAATGGTACGGAACCCTTTGTGCGCGAGTCCGACTCGCACTTGGCCGGTTTTATTTGTATTTAGCCTGTTTATTTTATTTATTTTCTTGTCTCAGGCAACGAGGCCCATTTACAAATACCTTACAGACTTAACAAACACATCAATATGCAAAACTTATAAGTAGCATAATAACACGCTAACACGGCGACGCGGGCGCATGTTCTGGGTGTCAAATAGCCGGCCTCAATCGCCGGAAAACTACACCCTTCGGCCAGAACTCCTTCATGAAGGTCGACAGCTTGTCAGTTGGCACTCTCACTACGAATTAATAGAAATTCACTTTGTGGCGGGACCTCAACCCCTCGGCCCTCAGGGTGAAGTATATTATGTCCCACCGGGCAAAGGCCCTTTTTTCCGCCACCCGTCTCGGGCCTGTGCATGAACCGAATTTTTAGGGTTCCGTAGCCAAATGGCAAAAAACGGAACCGTTATGGATTCGTCATTTCTGTCTGTCTGTCCGTCCGTATGTCACAGGCATTTTACTCGAAAACTATAAGATTTATTTGTATAAAATTTGGAGGTAATTTAATTACAAAAAAAATACATAAAACTGAAAGTCAAATAAGTTTTTTTAATTCCAAGCCCACGTGTGGCAGATCAATCGATAGGCCTTTCAAAATAAATATAAGGTTTCTCAGCAATTTTTTTGATTAAGTGAATAGAGTCGGAGATAATCGCCCCGAAAGTCACTAAAATTGTGCCTTCCCTCTAATTTTCGAACCGTGTATTTTAAAAATATGAAAAAAATCATGGACATGGGGCTTATAAAATTCTTTCAGCGAAAATTATTTTGAACAAGATCGGTTCAAAGGTTTCTGCGATATTTCTAAAAAACTGCCTTCCTTAAAGAAAAGGATGTAAGTGCCATAAGATTTCAGTAACGATACGACCTTTTTAATAGGCACGGAACCCTTCGTTGTGCGTGGTCCAACACGCACTTGGCCTCCTTTTTATTTTTCGTATGTTTGTATCGCATCTAACACACCCACAATAATAATCGCCCACATCGCCGATTATACTAATGGTGTCGCCCTCAAGTTGTAGTGTATTCCGATAGTGCTCGCTAGTGGGTTAACTACGTAGTTGTACAAACGATTAATCACGAGGCGATTTGTTCGGATGTCGTGAGGGCGGCGTTTTGCACGCGATTGTTAGGCTGGGGCTAGGGAGCTAGATGACAGCGAGAAGCGAAAGTGATTCATTGAAGGTTTATTTTTTACATCTTTACTATAATTAAGATTAGCTCCGTACTTAAATACGTACAATAAAATACAAATACTCATGATTATAAAATATAAAATATATAAATATTAGGGGACAATCTTACACAAATCGACCTAGTCCCAAACTAAGCAAAGCTTGTACTATGGGTACTAGACGACGATAAACATAATTATATAGATAAATAAATACTTAAATACAAAGAAAACATCCATGACTCAGGAACAAATATTTGTGCTCATCACACAAATAAAATGCCCTTACCGGGATTCGAACCCAGGAACTCTTGCTTCGTAGGCAGTGTCACTACCAACTAGGCTAAAGCGGTCGATTGCACACCTCAATTTACAAAAACAATACGAACAACAACAATTAACAAGACAACAATAATACGTACTTACGAAGATAAGATTATTTTAGTACAACAAACTACAACAAAGTATTTATTTATTTATTTATTTATTTATGCTTAAGTACTCCTTACACCAGCAACAGCTGCAAAAACATAATATAAGTCTTACATACTATATTAGATACTATATTACATACTACTATATACTACTATATTATATTAGATATTATATTACTATATTACATACTATAGTCTTACTTATTATATTTGCTAAAAAACAATTTACTAAATCGTGTAGGTACTGCGAATACTTAAAAGAGGGATCGCACCTCTAGTGTTTTTCCCGGTTGTTCTGTAAAGAAGCCCGGGGTGCGCTTTGGCACCTTTACCAAGATTTGGCGTAGGCACTAGTTTTACGAAAGCAACTGCCCTAAAATCTAACCTTCCAGCCCAGAGGGAAACTTGAGCTCGTTGGGATGACACCGGTTTCCGATGTTTTCCTTCACCGAAAAGCTAATACCTACTGTTTAAATATCAAATGATACTTCGTACATTTTGCCTTTTTGAAAAACCCAGTGGTAACACACTGGTTCGAACCCGTGACCTTTAGCTTATAACAGTTGTAACTAACGTGCCTACAACAGAAAAGTTGAGAAACCGCCGACATTTTCATTTCAAAGTCCAATATCTCAAAAACGGCTGAACAGATTTTCATAAAACATAGCTAAGACTACTCGAGATAAAATTATCTATGACACAAAAAAACGAAACGAAAATTGGTTCATCCATTTGGGAGCTACGACACCACAGACAGTTAAACTTATACCACCCCTCTCTTTGCATTCTTCAGGCCCTAATTTTTGACATTACATTGTTACTAAACCATCCGCTGCCGCTCCACTTACCGCCCCGCTACCGCAAAGCCACAGCCTGTCGATTACGTCCACAGAACACTTTTACCGGAACGGAACACAAGTTACGTTTACGTTCAACCGACGGTTACTACTCAAAGATACATCATTAATTACTGATGATCGCTACATTCTGATTGACTTGAAATGCCGTCATATAGGTGGTGTCTATGAAATCATTGATACAAGGCCGCGATTCCGTCTTAAGGGGATGCTTAGATAAGATAATATAAGATTAATTTGCAACCAAGTACTTAACACTAAGATACATGGACCCTGGAAGGGTGTAGCACAATCAGGTAACTTATACTATGTACTTACATATAGTTAATTTTTAGGGTTCCGTACCCAAAGGGTAAAAACGGGATCCTAATTACTAAGACTTCGCTGTCCGTCCGTCTGTCTGTCACCAGGCTGTATCTCAAGAACCGCGATAAATATTTAAGGGGGCCTCTCATACAACAATTTTTTTTTTACTGTTTTATAGATAATAGAAAGAAAGAAAGAAAGAAAGATATATTTATTCACAAACACACAGGACACACATATTAAATAATAAAATAAACAAGAAAAGCACATAAAACATGGAAAAAAAGTGTGTCTCTGCGGCAGTGAACCGGACACTGGCTCAGCATTATGCTGAGGTGTCAAGACACCTACAGCGCTGATTTTCAGCCAGCACCGTTGGTGACTCACGGAAACGTCATACAATTTAATATATAAATTACTATACTAATACACTATTTGGATAGACGAGAGAGAAATAAATATAAATACCAGGTGATATGTAATGTAGGCCTACCTGCAGCATCAATACAGTAAAAATAACTTATTAGACATTAAATTTAATTCTAAACTAAAACAACTAAATAAAAAATAAGCAATAATAATAATAATAATGGTACGGAACCCTTCGTGCGCGAGTCCGACTCGCACTTG
This sequence comes from Epinotia ramella, assembly GCA_947578815.1. NCBI lineage: Eukaryota > Metazoa > Arthropoda > Insecta > Lepidoptera > Tortricidae > Epinotia > Epinotia ramella. The sequence goes on from OX388220.1 coordinate 3,046,930, forward strand.
GCCGCACTTGGCCACTAATATCAATAGGTACCTATTGATATTTATAAAAAAATATATGACTGCAAACACATTATAAACAGGTATCTCCCATAAATTCAGCTATGGAATAGTAACATTTACGTCACACCTGGCCATAATGCGAGTTATACCGCACGCTGCGCGTACGGTAAAACTCGCATTGTGGCCTGGTGAAGACGTAAAATTGTGTACTCACCACGGGCAGTAATTCGTAAAGCCCCAGATCGCATATTTATGGCCCTCACCTTTGGTTCGGGCCACAAACACCTGCGATCTGGGCCATTCACGAATTCACCGCCCTAGGTACATAATGTACTATTATCTATCAGTTTAGCTTTTAGACTGTGTACGAAGGATATGTCAGTTGGTACATCTGATATCTGGTTGGGAATTTTATTATATATTTTATTGCTCGGTAATATATGGTCCATTTTTATATATTTCTAGTTAAGGTTCAAGAAGTTCCAGGTTGCTTGCTTTGATCTTGTAAACCATGTTCTCGGGTATGAGACACGTTTATGTCTTACGTGCACGAGAAAATTACATACATCACGCGTCGAGATGGCTTTGATGGACAAATCTCGACAAATACCTCTAGTGAAGTCACATTTCCTTCATTGAGTTTTTAGGTGAGCTAAAACCCCGTAATTAAATAAATAAATAAATATTAGGCGACAATCTTACACAAATCGACCTAGTCCGTTAGTAAGCTCAATAAGGCTTGTGTTATGGGTACTAGACGACGATATATTTAATAGATAATTTTAACTTAAATGAGTCATATCGTTTAATATCGTGCTGTTTGTGTTGGCTGAGGTAAAAATACTCAACTTTGGATTGATTTGCTTCCGATAAAGTCAAGAAAATGTAATATCATGGCAAGATACATCCATCCATATCCATACTAATATTATAAATGCGAAAGTTTGTCTGTTTGTCTGTCTGTCTGTTACCTGATTTAGATGAAATTTGGTATAGGGATAGTTCGAGTCCCGGGGAAGGACATAGAGGATAGTTTTTATCCCAGAAATCATCCGCAAGGAGGTAAAAATGACGATGAAAAGGTGAAATGAAAGTTTTTATGGAACTACGATAACGAGTTCCATCGGACTGAGTCGCGGCATGGCCTCCCAACTAGAACAACGTATAATTGATACTAAAAAGAACTCATAGATGGCGACACAGGTACCGAGCGAAACATTTGAACCAGTAATCGTGAAGATAGAATGATTTTTACACCTTAATAAATTCAACGTACCTTAATTATATCACAAACATACTTCCGCACATACAATAAAGGTATATTTTATAAGTTTAGTAAATGCAATAAAATTGATACAAAATCCATGTAACTCGTACTATACGAGTGAGGTTTCAAGCTTGCTACGTATTATTGGGTACTGTCACTAGATGGCGCCATCACGGGTCGCGATAGTTCTATGGAACCACAGGCTCTAAGTATTTGGTTATGTATGTTTTTGTGTGATGTGTAATATTGTCTCTAAAATACTACTTTTATATCGAAAAAATCAAAAATACTCTATTTGTTGCCCGGGAAGTCAACGCCATCTGGTGATATCTCAATGTATTACTAAAGGCTGACAGCGTCATAGCCGTGGTAGCTCGGATACTGCATCTACTGGTGTAGCTACGGGACTAAAATTGTATACAGAATTGCCTACATTAGGACGGTACGCTTTTGCTCTATGAGATTGGGTATCTGTACTTGTATTCTTTAATCTGTGGTCGCGGCATAGTTACAGTGTAGGTGTGTAAAACGGTAGGTATTCCCTTTATTATTATTCAGACTTGAGTATCTGTTCGGAGAACTATTATATAATCTGTGGTCGCGGGCAGAAGCTAGTTACAATACCTGTAAATGAATTCATATACCAGTCTCACCCAAAGTGAGACTGAAACGAATGGTGTTCTACGTAATGTATCTGAACCTTGCGATGCGATTTTTAGGGTTCCGTAGCCGAATGGCAAAAAACGGAACCCTTATGGATTCGTCATGTCTGTCTGTCTGTCCGATTCACTAAAATTGTGTCCCTCTCCCCCTCTAATTTTTGAACCGTGTATTTTAAAAATATGAAAAAAATCATGGACATATTAAATTCTTTCAGCGAAAATTGTTTTGAACAAGATCGGTTCAAAGGTTTCTGAGATATTTCTAAAAAATGTAAATCAATCACGCCCAAAAAATGGATGGTATCGTTGGATAGCTTATTCAAAAATATTATGAGTTTCTACAAAACATTTTTCAATTGAGTGGTCCATTTGAGTGGTATTGGGCTTTGAAGCACAAATTTTTGTTTGCCGGCTAAATGGCTGCTACTGGGAATGTGAAATTATTCGTTGCAGTAGTACATATAATGAATTTAAAAGGAAAACTATCACGGCTAAGAAGACATTACTAGTTACCGAGTAATAGTCGACCAACTTATTATGTATGTACTTGAAAAGGCAAACTTTCGTACAAATTCGGCCGACGCAACCGCACCATTTAGTAGGCGCGCGCGTGTCGATGTAACTAATACAGACAGGCATCTACGGAACCGTACAATATGCGTGGCCCGACACGCACTTGGCCAGTTTACAAGTCTTGTATGTGATGAACTGGTTCTTAGCAATGTTTGTTGTGTCGAGGTATTTTAAATATGAAAACAATGTTATGTATTCTGTTAATAGGGTTTAATTTTTGACTTACCCTTTAAAGTCAGTTTAAAGTTTGAAAGGTTGAACAACGTCTAATAACATTGTAATCTAAAGCTTTACCTAATAATTAATGATAAGATCACCTCTGCGTGTTATCTTCAGCTAGTTAGTTAAAGTTAATCAGTAACTGGCTGAGGGAGCTTAAGTCAGACCCGATTATTTATTAACTGGATTCATAGCGCGAGTAAGGGATAGGAGACAGCGTAGGCGATAGCGGGCGCGTTTTATTGCAGACATACTCGTATTATTGTTAATCATAATAAGGTTAGGTTTGTTTCTTTTACAATAAAAAATGAGGTCGCGTTAGCCATTTCTAGACGACGACATTTGAGAGAGTTTTTTTTTTAGACGACCGGTTAGCCTAGTGGGTAGTGACGCTGCCTACGAAGCTGAAGGTCCTGGGTTCGAATCCCGGTAAGGGCAAATATTTGTGTGATGAGCATGAATGTTTGTATCTGAGTCATGGAAGTTTTCTATGTATTTAAGTATTTATAACTATTATATATATCGTCGTCTAGTACCCATAACACAAGCCTTAATGAGCTTACTATGGGACTAGGTCGATTTGTGTAAGATTGTCCCCTAATATTTATTTATTTATTTATTTCTGAGACATTTCTTCCTCATCTTTAAACGTGCAATTTGTAGAGGCACAGTTCTTTTTATATTATTAATCTAACTAAGTACTTACAAAATTACATTCACCTAAAACAAAAACCCTGCTAAACTGTTTTATACAGTCTGCAGGAAGACCTTTATAACAAAAATCATTTTAACATGACGAAAATACTCAGGTTAGATCGACACTTTACTATAGGTACAAGTCTAAGGTAATGTATCTAATAAATATTTTCTTAATAAAACAAAAAAAATACTTACTTTTGATTCGAGTCCGGTGTTTAGGCACCGTCAAGACGAGTGCCAATATTACATTAATAAAATAAAATATTAGGGGACAATCTTACACAAATCGACCTAGTTTGCTGTTTGAAAATCAGCGCCGTAGGTTTCTGTCTGACACCTCGGCATAATGCTGAGACAGCGACCGATTCACTGCCGCGAAGACACACACATTATGTGTCAATTGTATTGTATATCTACTCCCTTCGTCTCTGTGTGTCTTTTGTGTAGCGAATAAATGCTTCTTTCTTTCTTTCTTAGTCCCAAACTAAGCATAGCTTGTACTATGGTTACCAGACGACGATAAACATACATACATAGATAAATAAATCCTTAAATACAAAGAAAACATCCATGACTCATGAACAAAATATTCGTGGTCATCACACAAATAAATGCCCTTACCGGGATTCGAACCCAGGACCTCTTGCTTCGTAGGCAGGGTGCCAACTAGGCTAACTCGCTCGTCAAATAATTTGGCATGTTTCTACAAAACCCGCTCTCCGCTCCCAACTTACATCATCCCTGAAACCACTTAAAGCCAAGCCCCCGGGACATATTGTATCTCAGACGCCTGCCAAAGATCGCTCCAGATTCGGTTCCGGCCTATTTTAGAACTGTAGCTTTTGAGGTTGCAGCTGTGAGGTGAAATAGAGTGCTAGCGGTACACCCCGAAATTCAGTAAAAAGCTGATCTTGAGCTGAGATTGATATTTAGGCCAAACGAATCAATTTGAATGACCCGTAACAATAAAGGAGAGGAGTTATGGCGACATCTCTTTTTTGTATGCGAAAAATATTTTTTTGTTCTGAACCCTATTGTGTGTAATATAGGATCTTTGAGCCAAATCTAAAGGCTAGTTCAATACTCTATTTCACATCACATTAATTAAACTTTGTTTTGAAACAAAAACCCCGCGAGGAATACGTTAATTTATTTATTTATTTATTTCAATATAGCAACTATTTTGACAGGTTAACCTAATGCAATAGCGCCTTAAATACCTAATTGATTTAACCTAATTATTATACTTGCACAAGACACACAGACACACAGTGTGTGTCGCACACTAACAAATTCGTATTCGTAACAAATGTATTGTTTTACTATGAATTAAAATGAAACGAAAGTATAAGTCAACCTCGGACCAAGAAAAATTATGGACACAGCAATGCGAACAAATTAGTGAAGCCAGTTTTCAACCAAGCCAAATAAGTTTAGCACACGCTCACGCACGGATATACCAACAAAATTGCCGGCGGCGGCGTAACTGCTTAATACAAAATTAGTTTACGCTGTAATTAGTTTCCTGGAGTGCGATTTTTGAATCTCACTGGTGATATCAAAGTCACCGGTGACTAAAATGATCACCGATGACTTTTATGTCACCATTTTCCAAGAGCCGTATTTTTGAAAGTCACACGCTGTTTACCAACATGCAGAAATTTTACAATGTCAGTCAGAGACAATCTTCCCGTTACGTTCCTTTTTACGCAGATGTTATAGTGTTGTCCTTGATACCGGTTTTTAGGGTTCCGTAGCCAAATGGCAAAAAACGGAACCCTTATGGATTCGTCATGTCCGTCCGTATGTCACAGGCATTTTACTCGAAAACTATAGTGTATTTGAATACAATTTTGAGGATAGGTGTATTTTGTTAGCCGCTACATAGTTTTGTAATTAAATTACAAAAAAAAAAATTTTTAGGGGTGGGTCAATCAACTTTTTGTTGTATTTGTGTGTCACCACTCTTAAATATTTTTTTTCTCTCAAAATATTAATATAACATATTGATTATTATATGTTAATCTTTGAATTAGACTATTGAACTACAATTGAACAAAGTATGGAATAATAAATTATACAATTTATGCAAATAAAATTGGTTTTCTAGGAGACACAATTTCGCTTTCATACCAAAATGTCGTGTCCCTGTACTAATATTATACGTTTCATTCCTTCTTGGTGTAAAAAAATCGCTTACTGGTAAATAAAGTTATACGTAAATTAAATACAACTCTGAATTTAGTATCTTAATACGTTGTTCTAATCCAGAATAGTTAAATCGTTTTTTTATCAGTTTAGTTTGAAAAAGTGTCCCTGTGAAAGTAAAAAATATCAAGTCACTTGACTAACCAAACTAAATGTAGGTAGTAAGTGGCATGATACCGCATGACCTTGGCTAGACCAATAGGCAGACGATCTGAGTAACAGGTGACTCGGCCCGCCATTGCTGCGGCATTGTGTAGCATCGTTCATTTCGTCCGGAGCTCTAACACAGGTAAGGTGTCTTTATTCCATTTCTCCTGACTGACTGCGATTATTCGTAAGCTTTCCATGATTTTATCTTAAATTAGAGTTTCGTACATGGGACGAAGGTCTAATATCCTAAAGCAACCAATTTAATTTCCACTTTTCTCTTATTTTGTGCTTTTAACTGGTTTTAACTTGAATTTGTCTCCTGGGTCACCAGTCACCTGGCTGACTTTTGCGGTGACCCAAGAGACATTTTTGGTAAGTCAAGAGACACTTACCTATTTATAAAGCAGTTACTAACTAAATGCACAAAAAGTTATTAAACGATTTTAATTTTACTTTATAAATGGATCATGAGCATAAAGATGTATAAAATTTAATTCTTTTATATTCTTGTGGTGATTGAAAATAGATCTTTTGAATACATTAACACGGAGTTCTAATATAAGTACTAAAAGTGAAATATGTTTGTAGAAGTTTTTTTATGTTTTCATTAATATATAATATTCTAAATCACAGACGGTTACTTTATTAAGAATATATAATATATCTATTCAATTTATAATCTTTAGGTATATTTTACAGGCTATTTATTTTAAAAATAAACTTAAGTCCAAATATTACATGACTACTGTAAGCCAGTCAGTTTAGTCAACCCCGTTCGTTATCGCTCCCGGTGCAAAAGTGCCCATAACGCTCACAGCATTACCACGCTGGATGGCCATGGACAGCCTCTGCACCAGAAACGATTCGGAACGGGGGTCCTCTCCCTTTTGCCTTAGTCGACGGCCTATGTCACGCACAAATTGTTTAGCGTCAGCACCCCAGCAGCCCGCCTTTTCCACCGCAAACGGAACGAAAATATACCCCGAGCCCAAAGGAGCATACTTTTGGCGCTTCACCGCCGCATGAGACTCGGCCGCCGCTCCGCCCGCACGTATTGTGCGACTGATATGAGAGGCGGCGAAGGTGCTGACGCACGTAGCGTCCCAGACCAAGCACCGCCCTCTCTCCCACGGTACTAACGTTAGGCCATCAGGCCGCTTGCCGTCTGTGCGACTAAGACCCGGAGGCTCAAGCACGGACGGAACAACCGCTGACCTGAGCGCCCTCTGGACCACGTCATTCAAGGCATGGTGACGCGGATGCCTCCCGACGCATCGCCGGCAACTCAATGCATGATGGCCGTCAGCACCCACCGTGGAACCGCAGATGCATACATGTGGTTGACATACATCGCAGGCCAAGCGGAGAGCGACGGACACCCGCAACGAGTCACCGTCCAGTAACGTGCCCAGTTGAGGGGAGGGTAACGCCTGCAGCCAAGCCCCCGATTCCGGCCGCGACACTGCCAGAAGCCTTGCGCGGTCCACACCCGAAGCGCTTCCAACCAGACCGTCCAAGGTAGCCTTACACCCTACGTCATCCCACGCGCGCTGGAGTCTTGGGTTCTCCGGGACAGACGCACCTGGGTTGATAGCCAACCACCGACTCACAGCGTCGGCCACATACGGTATGCTTACCCCGTCGCCATCTAATGATAAAATCTCAGCAACTAGGTCAGCAACCCCATGGGCCGACGCCAAGAAGGCCGGCAGGCTAACGTCCTCCACACGCCGCACCCCAATGCCCCCGTGACGGATGGGCAAACCTGCTTGTGTCCACTGAATATCATTCAGGGACACATTGACCACTGACTCAATCGTCGACTTAATAGCCAAATCAAAGGTCTCAATGTCACCAGGGAATAACCAAACAGGGGCCGTGCGCAACAGGTACGTGATCTTGGGAACGGCGAAACACTTTTGCAACAAAACTAAGGCCACGTGCAGGGCTAAACCCTTGAGACGTTCGCCCGCGAGGAGAAGGAGATCCTTACGAATTTTGAGTGCCCCAGGAACTGCGGAAGGAAAAATCGGTGCACCAAGTAGGCAAAAAGAATCAGTGTTCAGTTCCTTGAGGCCGGGAAGTAAACCCGAGAAAAAAGAGGAGAGAGAAGCTGACCGCGGTCCACAGGGGAAAAACTCACATTTGGAGGTATTCACTTCCAGCCCCATATCCTTCAGGCGCGGCAGCAAGACGAGCAAGTCTTGCTCCACCTCTTCCGGCTTGCCCCCAATGGTGCCATCATCGAGGTACCAGATGTTAAGAGGGGACTTTAGCTCGGTAATGGCCTTCTGGATTGCGATGCTGAAAGTGAGTGGACCCAGTGGATCCCCCTGCTGAGCCCCCACTTGTGACAAAATAAGGTCATCTCCGTAAAAAAGGTTGGAAGGTGAAGAATAAACCTGGTGAAGAAAAGAAAACAGCGCAGGAATCTTCTCCCCAACCTCACCCAGCAATACGTCCCTCTCCACTGTGTTAAAAGCGTTTTTTAGGTCGAGTTTTTTAATGACGCTGCCGGCATTCTCCGGTTTCAATGCAAAAGCACGTACAGCATGTATCGCCGCTTCGCACCCCAATTGCGTCCCAAAACCCACCTGATGCGGCTGCAGATAAGAGGCCATTTCCCCTCTCACTGCACGACACCCAAGCTTGGGCACGAGTCGACGGAAAGTGCTGCCCACGGCTATCGGTCTCAGCCCCCCTTCTTTCTTATTTAACGCACAAAGAGTAGCCCCATACAAATAGGGGCACACCTGTGGGTTCAGCTTCCCACTAAGCAAAAAATTGCACAGGTTGGTCAGTGCTTCTATCAAGCGCAATCCACTGTCACTGATTCCATCCAACCCAGCTGCTGACCCACTGTGGAAAGAACTAACTGCCAGAGATACATCATTCACATTGACTGACAAGGCAGGGCAGTCAAGGTCCAGCTCTGTTGGGAAACTGAGAGGACGGGACGGACTCGGATGCTTAGACTTCAACGCTGCGAAAGTGCCTGGTCCTGTCGGAGCGATTGTGTCCTCGCTCATTAGAATATTCTAAATTATACATTTCTGTTCTTATTTTATCCCCGATGTACCGAATTAAAAATGAAGTGGTTCTCAATTTGTCAATATAATTAATGCTATTCAATAATAAAAGCTTAAACATAAAACACATACACTAAGCATCTAGTCCATTCCACTGTAAAAGTCTCTTGAGTTACCATTTTGTCTCTTGAATAACCAACTTGTCCCCAAAAAAAGTACGTAATGTTTTTAATTTTACACACAGGAGATTTACGGTATTGAGTTAGTTTTTACATAAATTGTGTTTAAATGAAAAAGAGAAGTAAAACATTGATGTACGTTTTAGTTGAATTCGTTATTGGTAATACAAGGAAAACTTTTTGTACAGTTTTTGTCACCAGTGACTCAAGAGACATAATTCGTTGTTATAACTTTTGACATATAACGTGTTTTACAATATTACAGATGCATAATAGATAACAATGTATTTAATTACACATTGCACTGATTAGATCTTTTTTAGCGTGCTGTAGTATTTAATTATAACATGGTTACCCAGGGGACCACTCTTGTGCTTAAATTCTGGTTATGGCCATATAAAACTTATATTTACCATACAAGTTCACGGCAACCCTTGCATTTTAGAAGTATAATATATATTTTACGATAACAGCAAATAATAATGTAAAATAAACTAACTTATTATTTCAATTTGTTCTTTCTCAAAAATACAAGAAAAAGTTGATTGACCCGGGTGCACTCCATACATAAAACTGAAAGTCAAATATTTTTTTTTTTCATTGCAAGCCCACGCCACGTGTGGCACATCAATCGACAGGCCTTTCAAAATAAATATAAGGTTTCTAAGCATTTTTTTTGATTAAGTGAATAGAGTCGGAGATAATCGCCCCGAAAGTCACTAAAATTAACAGCTACATAGTTTTGTAATTCAATTACTAAAAAAAAATTTTTTTGGGTGTGCACTCCATACATAAAACTGAAAGTCAAATTTTTTTTTTCATTGCAAGCCCACGTGTGGCACATCCATCGATAGGCCTTTCAAAATAAATTCTTTTGAACAAGATCGGTTCAAAGGTTTTGGAGATATTCCTAAAAAACTGCCTTCCTTAAAGAAAAGGATGTAAGTGCCATTAGATTTCAGTAACGATACGACCTTTTTAATAGGCACGGAACCCTTCGTTGTGCGTGGTCCGACACGCACTTGGCCGCTTATTTATATTCTCAATAAATCGTCGCAATCACAAATATCACAATCGAGCCCCGCTGCTAATTCTTCCGAAAAACATAAAATTCAATTCAATTTTTAAAAAATGGCTTCCATCTAAGTTAAGATGATTTCGCCAATGTCAAGTTTGCTTATAAAGCGACGTTGTTCGGTAGTTTGGTCAGTCGTCAATAATGCAATCAGCGTCAGAAGCTCCGCTTGAGAAGCAAGGCGTCCACCGCTGACCGCATCCCCTACGAAAGCCCTCCGAAAAACATACTTTGGTACTTTTGGCAGATGTCACAAACGTCAACTGTCAAAAACAAACGCATGGTGATTTCAATTACGAGTGGGTAGGGGCACTCGTAAATCGATATCATAGGTATGACAAATGTAAGTCACCGGTGAGTTTCAAAAATACGAACTTTCGGAAATCACTCACATGCATCGGTGAGAATTAGTCACTTGGTGAGATTCAAAAATCGATCCCCAGGTCTTTAACCGAAGTTACAGATCCCTACTTTTTTTAATTGTCTTGTTCCCCGTACAACATCCAACTCCCATATCCAATCCCGTTTTAACCCTCTTAAGGGTGGATTTTTTCCATAACGCTGAAAGAACTTTTTTTTATTCTGATAAGAAATCTCTATACAACGTTTTAAGCCTCCAGCTCAAAAAGAGTGTTTCTCATCCAAACCTTGCATCCCTATTTATAATCCCCTTAGAGGTGGAATTTTCTAAAATACTGATAGCTTTTTTTTTGTATTCAAATAAGTAATCTTTCTACAAAGTTTCAAGTTTCTAGCTCAAAAAATTAAGTTCCCTCCATACAATCTTTGTACCCCTATTTGTACCCTTAGGGGTGGAATTTTCTAAAACGCAGAAAGTACTTTTTGACTATTTTAATCAGTAATCTTTCTACAAAGTTTCAAGTCTCTAGTTCAAAAAATAATGTTTTCCCCATACAAACATTGCACCTCTATTTAACCCTCTTAAGGGTGGAATTTCCAAAACCATAAAATTACTTCAGATAAGGAGTCCATACACAAAGTTTCACGTCTCTCACTTAATATTTTGCTCCATCGTTATACAAACTTTTAACCCTCTTTTTACCCTCTTGAGGGTGGAATTTTCAAAAATCTCTTCTTAGTGGGTACCTGCGTTATATAACCTACCTAATGTGAAAAAAACAGTTTTCTAGGTTCAACGGTTTGGGCTGGGCGTTGATTTGAGTGAGTGAGTGAGTGAGTGAGTCAGTCAGTCAGTCAGTCAGGACTTTTACGATTATATATTTAGATAGACTAACTTCTGCCCGCGTCACCGTGCTTGGCTTGCGCTTAGGCGATGATGGAGTAAAAACTATCTCTATACCAAATTTCATCTAAATCGGTTCAGCGGTTTAAGCATGAAGAGCTAACAGACAGACTGACAGACACGCTTTAGCATTTATAATATTACTATGGATAAGTATGGATTTTCCTATTCTAACATAGTGACAGTTTACACATGAGTAAAACCATTTTATAGTATACTACCCTTTTCAAAACAATAGGCCGACCATGCCTCAATCAGCTACGCTGAATGCCAGGAGTCGGCAACCCATCTATCTAGGTCCACTGGTCCAGTTGCCTGCCATTCATGCCTTAATTTATGTACCGGGCGTTGCTTACCCTTAGGTGATTATGTATTCAGAGGCCACAGAATAGTGCAGAGAAGCCACTTGGTTCTAATCGCTGTGCAAAATCATGCAATACTCGTAAAAAATTAGGTTACTCTTCTCACCTTATTTATACTTCACACAAGATGGCACGACGTACCGTCATTAGATTGAATTTCGCCTGGCATGAATGGAATAATGCTATTTTTTTATTTTTTTCAAGTGAATCCTTCTTTAGCGGCGCTGTGCACTTTTTGGGATGGGGATTTTTTTTAAACTCGCGTCAGGTCACGTGACCGTGAGATTCGTAAGACGTAAGCCGTATGGATGAAAGTTGACTATTCTGAGAAATAAACTTTTTAATGTAATATAAATTGTCTTGTTTGTGTACGATAGCGCAATAAATGAATATTGTATTTTACCACATAAATGATATTACTTATATACTGATAATTAAAGCAATTCGTGCAAAATTATTCCCTAACCTAACCATTCCAAAATATCAAAAATGCACAACGTTAATACAAGTGGAAGTCTATTTCTAATAGGAGGCGTGAAAAGAGGCACGGGCATGTATTACAAGTTACAAGCTTTTTAGAAATGGGACCCGGTGGTCCGGACTTGTAAATTGTTACCTTGTAGCATCGTGGAACGGGACACTGTATTTTATTTGCAGCGTTTTATCGAGCAGCAACTTCACAGTTTCAATATTATCTGTGTCTTCGCTCGTGTATTCTAGGTCATTATGGCACCTAGCGACAACGCTGATAGCTTTCAACATTATACACCGTGCCACAGAGTTACGCGACACATTTTAATCACGAACTAAGGTAATACAAGGGGTCATTTGATACTTACATTTTGCATAGTTAGAACATGCATTAGTATATTGTAATGTGAAATCTGGACAGTAACTAATTAGCCAAGTCAAATTGATCTTGAATTGCATGTTCTTGTAACAAAAACTATAGGATTTTCTACACAGAACTTGGCATTGGCACCCCATATAGATCTCAATTATTTTGTAAGACGTGCTTAATATTGAACTTGGCTCTCATTTCGCATTTATGTTTTTGAAGGGATATTTTTTTCAATAACGTCGGTGGCAGCGGTTACCGTTGCCTATGCACGCTGGGGGCTCTCACGCGCATTGCGGACCCTTTAAAAACCTGTGTAGACCCTTCTTGAAGAACCCCATACTGTAGTTTCTCGGGAACACCACGACATAGTTCATATCACAGCCGGAGCCGTTTGTTGGAGATGGTTGGAGGAAGTTCCTCTGGAACCGTGCCGTGCGTGACTTTAGGTTCTAAGGTGTGATGATGAACGCCTTGCCGACGACGGTGCGATGGTAGAATTTAATTATGTATAACTAGCTTCCACCCGCGACTTCTTCTGCGTAGACCCGGGATAAAAACTATCGTATATTTCAATCCAGGATATAAACTATAATCATGCAAAATTTCATCCAAATTGGTTAAGCCGTTTAAGCGTGATTGAGTAACAAACATCCACCCATCAATACTTCGCATTTATAATATTAGTAGGATAATAGGTAATCTAGGTAGTAGGTACTCAGGTAGGTAATCCTTATTGCTCCAAAAAGGAACTTTTCGTTTTCTACCAGTCAACCTACGGCCAAAAAAATTAATAAAGTGTTTTCAATTTATATAGAGTGTTTTCCGAGTCGGTAAACTTAAGTGGCAGTGGGCGGGGCACATTGCACGTACACATTGCACGTAGAATCGATGGCCGTTGGGGCGGTAAGGTTCTCGAGTGGCGACCACGTACCGGAAGGTGCAGCGTGGGTAGGCCTACTTGGTGGACTGATGACCTGGTAAAGGTCGCGGGAGTCCGCTGGATGCGGGTGGCGCAGGACCGGTCATAGTGGCACTCTTTGGGGGAGGTCTATGTCCAGCGGTGGACGTCTTTCGGCTGATATGATGATGATGATGATATGATTTCAATTTCATCGGAGAATAATTAACTTTAAAAACGACGTTTTAACCGTCTTCAATTCAGTACTCCGCTATGTCTATCGAAGAGTCCCCTCTCCAGGAGCCCATCGTCAGATCTTGACCTGATGATGGAACTACCTAGAAGGATACCCTTTCATAAAAAAAAAAGAATTTTCCAAATCGGCCCAGGCGTCTCCTAGTTATCGAGGACCATACGTAAAAAATAAAAGATTCCGAGGAATTGAGAACCTCCTCCTTTTTTGAAGTCGTTTAAGAAGAAGCCTCTGCCAGTCAACCTTTGGGCAAAGCAGACAAATTAAATAAAATGTGTTCAGTTTTATCCAAGAAATAATTAAAAGAATACTCAACCTGACGTTTTAACTAACTTTCTTATAAGTTCTACCTTTGTATTTTAAAAGCAACCTGTAATTTCAGCGGTTTTTGCAATTAGAGAGGAAGCTTTGTGAGAAATTTGATTTCTAAAAGCTTTACAAAGCTTTGTAAAGTTCAGTCTTTGTTAACTCGTTTTAGCTTTTAAATGGTTTTACGGAGCAATTTAATTTCGGTGTATTGTGATGGACAAATACAGGCTTTAACCCTAAAATAGTCTAAAAATGCACACATTTTTTAATTCGTTTTTTGTTTTTTTTTTCTAAAACGATTTTTTTCGCTTTATACAGCGCAAACGAGACTTGAACGCACCATTTTTGTCATACTTCGCAAAGTTTAGGGACGATTTTACCCGACTTTTAAAATCAGGGATGCTTTGGGATCCGCTTGAATAACGTATGTTCAACGAAAGTTCTGTAATTTTCCCAATTCTCTATTATAATAGTTTGGTGGCAAACAGTCAAACGGCCTGCCTGATATTAAGCACACCGTAGCATATGGAGGCTTGCGATCACAGAGTAGTCACAAACGCGTTGCTGACCCTTCATTGATTTGAGGATTCCTAGTGTTGATAGCTAGAGACAAATGCAAGACTATCACTCTACGCATCTCGGCTTTCGGGGTTCAATGCTTCAAACCATCCTCTTTTCAAAAATATTTTGTCATAGTATTTTTAGTGTCCTTCTAAAAATCCGTACTAATATTATAAATGCGAAAGTGCGTCTGTCTATCTGTTACCTCTTCACGCTTAAAGCACTGAACCGATTTACATGAAATTTGGTATATGGATAGTTTGAGTCCCGAGGAAGGATATAGGATAGTCTTTACTCCGGAAATCATCCCCTAAGAGGGTGAAATGGGGGGTGAAAGTTTGTATGAAGCTACAATGTGGACGAGTTCTACGCGCACAGAGTCGCGGGCAGAAGCTAGTTCCTTATTATTTATTATTTATTTATTACTAGCTTCTGCCCGCGACTCCGTCCGCGTGGAATTCGTTTATATCGCAGCTCCATACAAACTTTTACCCCCCCATTTCACCCGCTTAGGGGATGGTTACGGGGATAAAAACTATCCTATGTTACTCTACATCCCTTCAACTATCTCCACTTAAAAAATCACGTCAATTCGTCGCTCCGTTTTGCCGTGAAAGACGGACAAACATACAAACAAACACACACATACACTTTCGCATTTTTAATATTAGTATGGATTACTAAGCTGGGATACAAAGCTTAATCTATTACATTTTCCTGCAAAACTGTTTTAACAGTTTGTTTGCAGTCTCTATAAAAACTATCTATCACAATATTGAACTTTTTACACTATAATTTTAACTAATATGTATCTAATATAATTGCATAATGTACGCACATAGAGCGTCGCGCTGTAGTGCATTGTTTAACGAGGGGCGTAAGTGGAATATTGCGAACGAGAGTCTATCAGAAGCCCGACGCCGAAAGTGGAGGGCTTTTGATGATTCGAGTTTGCAATATTCTTACGCCCGTGTTATACACAATGTTTTTCATCACATTTGCGAGGAAACAAACACATTTTAGATGAAATTAATACAAATCGTAATAATGTCAACATGTCAGTTGTCCATTTTGTTGAATTTGACGTGAGGCGCGTATGGCAACTACTTAAAGACCCTTCGGTATACAGCCACGATTTGAAAACACTTAAAAACATTTTACATAGACACTAAATAACTACATATTAAATCTGTAAATAATTCTGCTAAACATTAAATCGCAGTCAAATTTAATATAAAGACATGTTTTATACATATTAAAAGTTGGTTGCAGCCAACTTTTGAAGATATGAAATACACCTTGGCTGATTGGAAACATCCTCAGTCCGAAGTGAAGTATGAGTTAGGTTCTATATTTTAAAACTAAACTTAACAGCCCGTGGGAGGTAAAACGGCTATAACTGCTCTGTACGCTCGCAAGTAATAACGCCGTTGACGAGCAAGTGTGATGAAAAAACATTTACGTGGCATTTGTCACTGAAGTGTTTGGAGTAAGTACTTTTTCCAAACATATTTTTTTCAAAGTTCTATCTATGTAGTTCTATAAAAGTGATTCCATTCCAATACTAGATAAATAAAGCTCCAGCAATTTAGACGATGTTGGTTCCAATGCAGAATCTATAATCAACCCAATTTTAGATATAAATTGATTGCCTCCATAAAATACATTGTCATATAAAAGCTCTAAAAATGTTACCGCTCGCATTTTATAACACATAAAATACTCGTACGAGCTACGAATTGATACAATTTACGTGAAGCTCGTTTCACCGATACAAAATGTACAATAAGCTTGAACAACTTTGTATGTCTAATGAAATTCATATATTAATTACAAGCTTTCATTTTAGCTTGTTCTGTTCGAGGGTAACAATATTATCTAAGTATGTAAGGTGAGTCGGGGCAAGAGTAACATCGGGGGAAGAGGGTCAAAAGCTTCTCCAAGCTAATTCTTTTGAATTGAGCGCCTTTTTGTACCGTCGGTAAAACAGACTAGGCGCCTGTCTGTTTTACCGACGGTACAAAAAGGCGCTCAGTTCAAAAGAATTAGCTGGAGAAGCTTTTGACCCTCTTCCCCCGATGTTACTCTTGCCCCGATCACCTTAGGTTGACTTTTTATCGGAAAGAGAGATTTTATCGATCGATAGGGGTTGCATTTTGTACAACCATCGGGTCGTCATACCGGTTAGCTTGCGGCAACTAGTGTTGAGAGAGCTCCACGAAGGTGGTGTACGATTTTTTTATTATTATAATTAAATAATTCACATTCTTATTTATTGACATTTCATATTTTATTTTTATTTTTAGGATATTCAATTTCAATTAATATTGTACGCCATATAATTTGAATTCAAGTTGAATATGCTGATTGTGACGAACGACGGAACCACTACCAACTTCATAATTACTCACTTTCAGACACTAAATTATTCAAGGGTCCAAAAGAAATATTTTTTTTGGATTTTGGTAGGTCATTTTTAAGTTAGTTTTATATAACTTCTTTAAACAGCCGTCTTTTGTTCCAGCGTCGGCGCTGCCGTCGCCGACGACGGCCGACGACGACGAGGACGAGGACGACACGACGCCGTCGTCCTCGGACGACGGGCGCGTGTACAAGAACCCGCGGAACTCGCCGTCGGTGCTGTGCCCGCGTGACGAGGAGCAGGCGACGCTGCTGGTCAGTATAGAGTGTTCTGTGTCATTTTCTAAATGACACATTCAGAACATTTCACAGTCATAACGCTACTACTTGCGCTGTAGTATTGTTGTGTTCCTGGAAGTGAGCAAGGTCGCCAGAGCTCCCGAGGATGCGTCGTGTTGAGAGCGGGGGAATTTGTTCGTTCAGCTGTCAACACGGTGAATCCTCAAATATATCAATGGCCTTTGGAGTTGCATGCGTTATAGGCTGCGGTGTCCGCTTACCATCAGGCGGGCCGTACGCTTGTTTGGCACAGTCGTTGTACAAAAAAAAATCTCACGTAAAATTCTCTAAAATGTCACTCGTAAAAATGCTCAACAAAATATCACATATATTATGTCACATCTTCAAAATGTCAAGTTCGTATAATGTCATGTTCACAAAATGTCATATCTACTTATAACATTTACGACCGCAAAATAATATTTCCCACAAGGACACATTCGTAGTCACATTTTCAAAATGTCGTTTATATTTCTAAAATTTCGCTTATGTTGAGTGCGACACTACGCCAGAGTGTGACATTGTGCGTGACGACGACGATCCTTGAACGACGGGCGCGTGTTCAAGAACCCGTGGAACACGCCGTCGGCGCAGTGCCCGCTCGACGAAGAGCAGGCCTTGTTACTGGTACCTATCCTACTATATAATATTAAATATAATATTATAAATGCGAAAGTTTGGATGCTTAGATGTTTAGATGTTTGGATGTTTGTTACGCAATCACTCTTAAACGGCTCAACCGATTTGATAGGCTGGATTAAAATATAGGATAGTTTTTATCCCGTGTTTACGCAGACGAAATCGCGGGCGGAAGCTAGTAGTATTATAAAAAAAAACGCCATAATCTAAATACACTTCCAGAAAATGTCACGTTCATCTTTCGTTTGTGAAAAGGCAGTCAAAAATGTCACACCTCTCACACCCGTAAAATACAATTCATAAAAAGTTCGCACATCTTTTGTCACATCCCCAATATGTGACGTTCGCATTTAGAAAATATATGACATCCACCTTTGTAGCATGACACTCTTAAAGGTTTCGTAAAACGCACACAAAATGTCACACTAGCTAAGGTAATTTATGTCGCATTCCCAAATGTCACGTTCGCGTAACACCTTAGTAGTAAAATCTCACGGTTGCAAAATGACACACATGAGGACGACCTACATGTGACATAATTAATATACATAATACTCTGCTTCTAAGTAGGTTTTTCTTTAATATATAATATGCCCTTGCCGGAATTTGACTCAGAACAGAACCGCCAGTGAGCTAGGTCCAAACGGTCCTCAATGCCTTGTTATGCCTCATAAGTATATCCTAAATTAAATTTCCATTGCAGTAAGCCTGGAATCTAACCAACAATGTCTAAACTGAACGGAGGTAACCTGATTGGTGGAGCTAAGCCTTCGAAACTACTGGCTTAGTGGATACCCTGAGTTTAGCTCCAGTTAAGTGAATTCTAGGGATTCTAATGCCAGCTTAGTCTTGATATAGTAGATAAGACTTGAGAGTTACGAGTATTTAAGGTTAGCAATTAATTTTCTGCGAGGCACAGTGACACATTTCTTCCAGTGGGTGTCGTAAGACGAGTCTGAGACGCTGGAGACTTTACAACTCCGTTATTATTAAGTATTTTTTATTTCTTTTTGATACTGGAGACTCTTTACATCTCTTTATAATAGGATAAGTTCATTGTAATATACCATTATACTGGAAAACTGTAAGTCGGCATGGGTATATAAATCAATTACGCTAACAAAACATTAGAATAATATCTTCAAAAAAAAATATTTTTGGGGAATCTCCCCAACACCTAAAGTGGAGTAATTTTTTTTCTCGTTAAACCCATAGTGTGGGGTATCGTTGGATAGCTTGTACAAAAATATAATTTAGTGATTCGTTTGCGAGATATTGGGCTTAAAAACCCTAATTTCTGGTCGAGTCAAATGTCCCCCCCTGTCGGCCAAATGGCTATTTGAAAAAATTCGTGGCAGCAGTGCATATAATGAACTAAACGGAAAACTATCACGGCTAAGTGGGCATAACTATTAGTAACAGAGTAATAGTCGACCAAAGGCCAACTTTCGTACAAATTCGGCTGACGCAGGCAATTACAGGACCCTACACCGTGCGTGGCCCGACACGCACTTGGCCGATTTTAAGGGTTCCGTAGCCAAATGGCAAAAAACGGAACCCTTATAGATTCGTCATGTCTGTCTGTCTGTCTGTCCGTCCGTATGACACAGGCATTTTACTCGAAAACTATAAGGTGTATTTGAATAAAATTTTCAGGATAGGTGTATTTTGTTAACCGCTACATAGTTTTGTAACTAAATTAATAAAAAAAAAAAAAATTGGGGTTTTTTTTTCATTGCAAGATTTGCAAGGCCACGTGTGGCACATCAATCGATAGGCCTGTCAAAATAAATATAAGGTTTCTCAGCAATTTTTTTGATTAAGTGAATAGAGTCGGAGATAATCTCCTCCAAAGTCACTAAAATTGTGTCCCCCACCTCTCTAATTTTTGAACCGTGTATTTTAAAAATATGAAAAAAATCATGCTCATAGGGCTTATTAAATTCTCTCAGCGAAAATTGTTTTGAACAAGATCGGTTCAAAGGTTTTTGAGATATTTCTAAAAAACTGCCTTCCTTAAAGAAAAGGACGTAAGTGCCATATGATTTCAGTAACGATCCGACCTTTTTAATAGGCACGGAACCCTCGTTGTGCGTGGTCCGACACGCACTTGGCCGCTTTTTCCATACTAAAAGTGACATTTAGAATTTAGATCTACCTGCATCGCTACCACGAACTTCGAAAGTCGAAGTTCGGGTATTTCCATCTCTATCACACTCCCTTACTCGAGTAACAGGGATGCATGTATTACGAACTTCGCCTTTCGAAGTTCGTGGCAGCGCCGCTGACCCGCGTACAATGCGTTAGTAGCATTGGTAAGCCACGGTGTCGGCTTATCATTATACAGTGTTTTTTTTTTAATGGGACAGTATGGGGAAATCCGAATCTAAAGGAGATAGAGGAAAAGTGTCCAAGGAGACATTAGGTGTTTTTTTATATAAACAAATTTGGCTCATTAAAATTTTTGGTCAAGCGTGAGTTGTTCTTAAAAAATTATAAAGTTGGTCAATTTTTTTTTGACGCGGAGCGGCTCTGTTTCATGTAAGGATTATTTCATTGTATGGAAAGAAAAAAATCTGAACAGCAGAAGTTGGTCAAATTTAATGAAAACTAATCTTCATACAGTTGCAGTATTCACCTTTTAATATTGTTACAAGTGCCTAGGCGTGTAAAAAAATATTTAAAATTATTCCATTTTTAAATTTCGATAATCGATAAGAGCTCCAGATGATTCAAGAGAAGAACATTTTTTTAAGGAACTTTGGTAAGATAATCTACCAACAAGATGGTGCACCAGCCCACAACAGTAGGGCAAGTAAACTGTGTTTGGACGAGCAGTTTCCAAACCGTTGGATGGGTACGAGTACATATGGGCCGATAAAGTGGCCCCCACGATCGCCCGACTTAACGCCATTAGATTTTTTCTTATGGGGTTACCTTAAGGGTCGAATTTATGAATCCCGATACAACTCCGTACAAGAATTAAAAGATGCTGTTTACAAAACTTTAAACACAATTCACCATAAGTCTCTGTTACATGCAACTAGAAGTGTCTTGAAGCGTGCTCGTACCTGCATAAGACAAGACGGCGGCCACATCGAACATTTACTCAAGTAATAAACCAACTGTATGAAGATTAGTTTTCATTAAATTTGACCAACTTCTGCTGTTCAGATTTTTTTCTTTCCATACAATGAAATAATCCTTACATGAAACAGAGCCGACCCGCGTCAAAAAAAAAATTGACCTACTTTATAATTTTTTAAGAACAACTCACGCTTGACCAAAAATTTTAACGAGCCAAATTTGTTTACATCAAAAAACACCTAATGTCTCCTTGGACACTTTTCCTCTATCTCCTTTAGATTCGGATTTCCCCATACTGTCCCATTTAAAAAAAACACTCTGTATACATAGACTATACATGCTGCTTAGCCACCATCGTGGTATTAAAACAAATGTGTTCTAAAACTATCGTAGTCCACCTTTGACGTACTTCCTTCTATTTGTCCACAGCGTCAAAAATGTCTGCGCAAGTGCTCATCAGACGAGGACTGCAAAAGCAAGAAGAAAAAGTGCCTCTGCGACGGAACCTGCGGCATGTCCTGCATCAAACCAGGTCAGTGAAGACAAATAACCCTTTAATTCGCAAAAAAAAGCCAAGGCCCATAGCTCAAGTCTTGGTGGCGTTGTATAGCCCAAACGATTCTGGTCAGGAAACTGGCGGGCGACAGGAGCTGGCTGGACAATGTGAATTAAAGGTTAAGAGGAAACACTAAGGGCGAGATCATTGAGAAATAGGTATTTGTAAAATGTATTGCTGTCGCGCCAACCTCAAGAGCTCTCCCCACACAGAGCGCGATAGAGACAACTGCAGCTTGGACCGAATATACCTATTAAAAGTACATAAAATCAACGTTTCGTAGTCCCCTGATATCTTCTCCAAAATTTGACCTATTTAACTATTTTTGAAGTGAAAACTTCTTTAGCGGCGCTGAGCACTTTTTGGGATGGGGAAAAATTGTTAAATACGCGACAGAGTTTTGTGACGTCAGATGTGAAGGAGGTCACTTTTTGCTGCTAGCCGATTCGACTTCATTCAAAACTGAACGCTATTCGTATGAGTATAAAGCCGTTAAAAACTTTTTGCAATAGCATATTCTGCAAATAAATTTGTAATAATACCAACGCGTCCTTCACTAATTCTAATAGTTCGAATTTGGGCGTTATTCCTGAAGAGATAAAGCTTTGAAAAATAATTGGCAATGGCAAAAACAAATTGGTATTGTGTTTGCCGCCGCCCGTCGGCGGCCCCTCGCACCCAACGCGCCCGCGGCCCGTCCGCCTAAATAATTGATAATTGTTTATAAATTTGCGTCAAATTCATTTTTAGGGTGACACCGTAAGATGTCACGTGACCTGATCGAAAAACTGTTACAATGTTATTGAGTTTTCACTTCTGCCGGCACTCCCGGAGTGCAACCCGGTCTTTTTTTTATTGAAAAGCAAAGAAAGGCTTTGGCCGTGTTCCTATGCAGTTTTCTTTTTTTTAAACAATCTAGTCAAAATTGTTTTCTGGATGTTTGAACACAGCGGAAAATCTGGCATTTTTTTTAGGTTTTTGAAGGTTAATATCTCTTTTAAGAATAATTTTTTGAAAAAAAAGAAAAAATAGGAACATGTCAATATTAATAGTAGCCATAGATTTATGGAAAAAAAAAATGTTCTACTGCCATTATCCAGGGAGAAAACAGGGGACTACATTTCTATGGAAATACGGCCCTTGTGTTTCCTCTTAAACTTCTCTTCACAGGGGTGGTTCGGGAATATGTCCAAATGATGGTATGAAATGGGGCTACAAAACTGTGTGTAAGTGAATGAAGGTCTTCTGTAAATTGTATCAGGACAACAATGATTTTGTTGTACTATCGGAACATTTCGTTTCCTCTTAAACTTCTCTTCACAGGGGTGGCCCGGGAATATGTCCAAATGATGGTATGAAATGGGGCTACAAAACTGTGTGTAAGTGAATGAAGGTCTTCTGTAAATTTTATCAGGACAACAATGATTTTGTTGTACTATCGGAACATTTCGACCAATCAGAGCAATACGAGACTCACGCGCACCGGGGTTCTCTGAGGCGTTTCTACAATTTTATTTCAAGTAAGGCCAAAAGTGCAATATATGGACTCGTGCCTTTGCTCTCACCTTCAGCTCGGACCTTGAACTGAGTCGTTCATCTATAAATAATAAATAACCAAATAATTTGAAAAACACGCACTAGGCTAACCGGTCGTCGAAATTATTTATCTAATAATACTTTCCAGCGTCTACAACAATGTATCATTTCTAATATTGTCAATTAATATATTAGTTTAGATTATGTATTTCATGATAAAAAATTACAATATAGGTTTGCCTACATGTCAAAAAATGAGATTTTTTTCACTATCGTCAAAAACGAAGAAAAATAAAGATATAATATTAAGGCAATGTCAACAAATATGAGCGCGTATTTAACTTGTGAAGCTAAAACATACTTACAGTACAGAAAAGAAAATTAAACTCATCAGTTTCATCATGATGAAAACGTCATCATAATTTGGACCCAAAGTCATAAAAGCACAATGTTATAAAAAGTAACTTCTCCGCAAAAACCGCCTAACAACAAAAATCCTCCGTAATACACCTCCATTTTCCAAATAAAGTAAATTGGATTCGTCAAGAATAAGGAAAAGGACAGTCGGTCATATAAAGGAGATCATACCGTGACGAGTCCGGGCCGTGTCCGTGCCCTATCCGGTTAACACGGAAGAACAAAAAAGTTTCTGACATAAAATTACTGTCATTCTGTCTCCATCATCAGATCAGCTCAGTGGAGCCATACTATTGCGCTGTCACCGAATTTTTACCTCATCATCATCATCATATCAACCGAAAGACGCCCACTGCTGGACATAAGTCTCTCCTGAAGAGTGCCGAAGTGATCGGTCCTGCGCCACCCGCATCCAGCGGACTCCCGCGACCTTTACCAGGGCATCAGTCCACGCTGCGCCTTCCGGAACTTTTACCTAAGTATGGCACAGCTATACCGTCCATACCTCTGCATCCATATGCTACGGTATTTGCTTACCATCAGTATGTATACCTACTGGGTGGATTGTATCATCGAATTTTGCCGTATATCCTACTAATATTATAAATTCAAAAGTTTGGATGTTTGTTTCTCAATCACGCTTAAACGGCTTAACCGATTTGGATGAAATTTTGAACGAAGATATTTTATAGCTTGGATTAAATATAGGATAGTTTTTATCTCGAGTCCATACAGTTGCTAGCGGAAGCTACAAGTCTAGCCAAGTGCTAGTCTTATAAATGATGTCTAACCGATTTAGTATGGACGGACAGGGCAGTCCCTGGGTAAATAATAAAGCTGGATCGGACCCTCTGTTTTTGTATGGATGACGACCGGCACGTTATATATTTTTTTAGTACATAATTACAAGTGTCAATCTCGTCTTCTTGAACGTGCTCAAGGATTTCTGTCGAAATACCGCAGCACTTTTTCTTCTAGTACCACTCAGGACCAGTTGTTTCCCCTCCCATATTAGTAAACAAATTTGTTAGAGTCGCTGCCTCGGAAATCGATGAGGAGGAAAATATTGAAAAAAAATGGTTGTCGGAACGCCGGCCGGTGCTCGGTGCTCGTGCCGGACACGACACGGTGTACCGTGAGTCCTTAAGGAAAGGCCGCAATTAGTTCATGAAAAGTGGTCGTTTCGCGTCTGCATTTTTCTGAACAATGGGACGGAAGTTTTTTAGCTGGCAGATAATTACTGTGGTGTTTGTTAAAGCGCCCTCTTTTACCTGTTTTCACACAATTTGGCTTGTTTTTACAAGCTTTTATATTTAAGGGCGTGCATTGGAAAATATCGAATTGTTTGAAACAATAAATACTGTTTTTCAGATATATGATTCTAGACTATATGATGGTCTGTGATGCGAAAAACAACCGAAGTAGGGACTTATTTTATTTTTTAACTCAGCCTACTCAAACAATAAGTGCATTTTACGACACAACAAGTTAACATTATGGTATTTTACCTCATCTAGAATGACATACGTATATATATATCGAAGTTTGTCCAAAAAGCTATTCTCGTTTTCTCGGGCGCGGAAGACATAAGCGTGTCCTAATACAAGGACGTGGGTTTCTCGAATGAACTCGAATCGAGGCATCCCCTTAACTTGCGTAGTGCGTGTGTAAGTTCATATTTAAGAAATTTGCCCATCAAAATTTGATTGAACTGAAATTGAGCAAACCTTCACCTATGTGAGATTGGATAACTTGAGACAATTCTTTGACATGGATAGTAATGGTTGTGGACTCCAAATGTACTCGTATTATTACTTATTCCAAAATAAAGAAGGCAAAAAAAGAATGCCTAGTGAAGAAAATTCCATTCAGATATCTCAAAAACTCATCAACATACTCAAAGATGAGTTTAATAGGCTAAGTTTTATTAAAATGTAGCGCGTCTCGCCATCAAACGTAACAGTTTGGCGAGAATATAAATGTATAGTATGTAAGTTTTCATTTGAATAAATAAATAAAAAAAAAAAAACAAAAATACGATGCTGCAACCGTTTTAATATTGCTTGGTAGAGAGAGAAAACGCTCGGGGATCGTAACCGTCACGATTTGCGAGCGTCATAGTAAATGACAATCGTTTCATATGAAGGTGGAAAAGGGACAGAATATACCCCCTTTTAACTTTGTGATTATTTAATCCCCTGCTTTACTTTTTCCTCCATTTGACAATATTTTTTATCCTTCTTCGTGAAAATTAAACATTATTGCTTATTTTATTTGGTGTCACCGCAGAGACACTAGTACTCACCGGCGAACGAAGATTATTATTTGTCATAATCAGAGATCGGAAAAATTTGCGACATTGTTTGCAATTATGTGGACATGACTCCAAAATTAATCAAAATGTTAATTAATTATTAATTGAAAGATAATTTGAATTATTGGAGATAATAGTTTATTTATAAAGTGCTTATAAGCACGTATATACTATAATAACTTAAAAATAAAATGACGTTACGACGACGATGACTTACATAAATAATTATTAGCAAAAGGTTCGTATTTAAAATGGGTATCGTTTCCGTAAATATTTATATACAATAAATAAATAACGATTTTAAACTGACACGATTACTTACACTAGAAAAAAAAATGAAAAAAATACTGTTTTTTTTTAATAAACCTATACTTTAACAAACTTTTGTATTTATTGACTAGGAATCAAATTATATGTCAAGTAAAAAATTAATTAACTGAATAACATTTTGATTGATTTTGGAGTCATGTCCACATAATTGCAAACAATGTCGCAATTTTTTCCGATCTCTGGTCATAATATCGATTATCCTAACATTTACGACTATTCAACGTTATACATAGTTTAAGAGAAATATACTCACCGGCAATAAATTTGGCCCAAATTAGAAAAATGAATTTAATTATTTAAAACATTATTTAATGTACTCAATATATAGTTTGAAATCACGAAAAGTTTTTGGGCCAAATTTTCTGCCGGTGAGTATAGTTCAATCGGAAGGCAGGTCTCCGTTAGTTACGACGACGAGCGAAGCGAGGAGGATTGTTACTTTGAACTGCGACCCTACAGCGGGTGAGCCGAGTGAATCGAGAATCGAACATTTCTTACTAATACTTACATCCATACTATTCATTCGTGGGATACTTAAATTTAGGCAAATGGTCGTCACGATACATAATTCGTATGACAAATAATATTTTAAGTAGGTAGGGAATCAAACAGTAGGACAATCAAAATTTCGACCAAATTTTTTTTTTTAATGTTAGGGGACAATCTTACACAAAGCGACCTAGTCCCATAGTAAGCTCAATAATGGCTTGTGTTATGGGTACTAGATGACGATATATTTAATAGATAGAAATACTTAAATACATAGAAAACATCTATGACTCAGAAACAAATATTCATGCTCATCACACAAATATTTGCCCTTACCGGGATTCGAACCCAGGACCTTCAGCTACGCCTACGAGGCAGCGTCACTACCCACTAGACTAACCGGTCGTCAAATTGTATTAGGCGAATCGTAAATAGAGCTAACATATGATCGTTATGACAGACAGCGGTATGGAATACAAAAATAGGACAATAAACGTTATGGGTTCCAATATAGAACAAGAACGAAGATAGAAATAACAAAACAAATAAACAAAATCATTATGTATGTGATGTGAACTGCGGTGTGGAAGGCAGGGGAAATCCAACACACTGCACTTCCCGAAATTAGTAATGGAATACTGTAGAATTAATTGAAAATTCCTCCACCAACATACCTAATACAGTCAGTGTTTCAGTCGATGATGAATAATATAGTACGCTAGTTATCTATCGTGCATCTCTCGACATCTTCGGGCCCAAAATATATATAATTGTATTCCAATTGATATTAAAAACTTACAAATAAATTAAAAATATTGCTCAGTAAACTAGCTTGTTACAGTGTAAACGAATTTATAGTATATAAGCTGATGCCCGTGGCTTCGTCCGCGTGGTTATAGGAAAATGTAACATATTGAATTTTCCCGTGTGAATTAGATGTTTTCCCGCTGGAAAAAGTAGCCTATGTCACACTCCAGCATCTAAACTATCTCCATACAAAAAATCACATCAATACGATGCTCCGTTGCGACGTGAAAGAAGAACAAACATACAAACACACACACACACTTTGGCATTTATAATATTAGTAAGGATAAGGATAATAGGTCATCATGTCATTTTAATGTGCGTCTAATTCAATCATTAAATTAAAATTATGTAGTAAATCCCTGTAACGTAATTTTTCAAATGTAATTCTTCAATCGGACCTATTGAAAATGATTGAAAAGAATGAAACGACATTTTATGTACCAAATATGGACGTATTTGCCATGACATGTGAACCATTGTATATATAGAACATAAGTAGGGTACCTTATTTTTTTTTTGACGTGTAAAATTTCCAATTTTATTAATAGAGAATCTGAATATGTTACGCAATTGTTAAAATTCGTCTTGTTTAACTTGGCTAATTGGCTAAAAAAACCTATTAGCTGTCGTGGCACACTTTTAAAAATATATCTTATCACTCTATGCCTTTACTCCGAAATCATCGGTGACCGCGAAGCCAAAAATATTGCATAAATTATTGAAAAATAAATAAACGGTTCTTACGTCTAACTAGTGTAACAACTTGAGACTTACGAGGGGCGTCTGAAAAGTTCTAAGCCTAAGATAGAAAAAAACAATTTACAAAAATGAACTCGTGTTTATTTTTCAATATAGTCTCCTCCTAAATCAATGCATTTTTTACATTTTTTATACAGTGCTTTTAGGCCATTAAAAAAATAATCTTTATTTTGCCCTTCAAAATGCTCCTGTACAGCCGCCTTCATCTCTTCGTCACTTCTAAATCGCTTTCCCCTCAACTCTTTCTTCAAATTATTGAATAGAAAATAATCGCTTGGGGCTAGATCTGGGCTGTAGGGTGGGTGGTCAATTTCCTCAAAACCAACTTCCTTCAGAGCACGCCTCGCAACATTAGCGGTGTGAACGGGTGCGTTGTCTTGCAAAAACAAAATGCCTTTCCTTAGTTTACCCCGCCTTTTCTCAACTATGGCTTGTCGCACCTGTCTTATTAGATTTGCATAATAAATTCCGTTTATCGTAGAGCCTTTTTCTAAATAATCGATTAAAAGAATGCCATCACAGTCCCAAAATACCGTAGCCATTAACTTAGAGGCCGACTTTTGCACTTTAAATTTCTTCGGCGGCCTTTCACCCTATCAATCCACTGCATCGACTCAGACTTAAACTCCGGATCATACTGTCTGATCCATGTTTCATCAACAGTGACTATTCGGGAACAAACTTCATCTAAATCATCTTCGCACAATTCTAAAAACGCCCGAGAAGTTTCCACACGACGTACTTTATCGAAGGCCGTTAGCATTTTCGGTACCCAACGAGCACTGACTTTACTCATGTACAAATGTTCATGTAAAATTTCTCCGACTCTTTCTTTACTAATACCTAAGACCTCAGCTATTTGCCAAACCTTCATTCTTCTATCTTCTAATACCAGCTTTTTGACTTTTGCTACGTTTTCTTCGGTCACTACCGATATTGGCCGCCCTGAGCGGGGGTCGTCTTCGATCGATTCCGGTCCGAGTTTAAATAAGCGACTCCACTTTTTGACTGTGGCATAAGAAGGCCCAGAATCACCGTAAATAATAGCCATTTCCTCAAAAATACACTGCGGTGATTTGTCACTTTTTGTAAGGAATTTAATTACAGCACGGTGCTCAATTTTCGTAAAATTCGTTGGTAATTCACACATGATGTACTTTTCCGTTGAATATCTCGAAACAGAATAATAAAAACGTGACATGTTATTTTTTAATAATTTGTTTTTAAATGGCCTTTCTAGTGGCCAGTATCATAAACGCATATATAACCTCGAAATACCTTAGGCTTAGAACTTTTCAGACGCCCCTCGTAGCATAGCATTATTTTTAGCACTAAGTAAAATACAATACAATACAAATACTCTTTATTGCACACCGTAAAACATGAAACAAATAGACATAACGCAACACATCACAGTAATTTTGTGTTTTGTAGTTATTAATAAGTTTATATTCATATGTATGTTAGTCTTTAAACTATTTGTAATATGGGCCTTGTTGCCTGATTTAAATAAATAAATAACAACTTAGAACAAAAAAATAGATGTTAACAACAGGCGGTTTTATCGCTAAAGAGCGATCTCTTCCAGACAACCTTTAGGTAGCGGAAATAGCAACAAAAAATTACAAAATAGGTAGGTGGCAAAATTGGAAGTAACCGAACTTACAACATACACAATTACATGAATAATAAACATACACACATAACGCATACAAATAAACATACATAAATTCCTACATAAATACGTATACATTATAGTGTTAACCATAGTGTTAGATGAAATTCTGGTCTCGCATTCGTTCTGATTTGCTGCCCAGACCCTGTCTTGGGATGACACCACAGGAATACTCACGCTGCTTCCCGGCTGCGCCCGCGGCGGCTGCGTAGCGTGGGTTGAGGTTATGTGGTGATGAAAATAATAGAAATTCCTTGAATTTATGTACACAATGTAATTCGTTCACCACGATTTATTATAAAACGAAATACTAGGTTTAAACTTGATTAATTACATTTTTCTTTAATTAAAGTACCGTGTACAATGTTTCGTGAACGAAATCTGAGAGAGGAAGCGCCACAGATTATACAACACTCTCGATGTGTCACGTCACCGTTCGTTCCGAAACGCAATGGTGTCTCAAGAACCATCATTAGCTCGCTAATGTTGGCAGTAAGAGAATTTAATACTATTTAATTCATATTACAATTTATATGTTGATTTTGCTTCAACATTTACTGGGCCCGGCCAGGAAAGAAGGAAAGGACTGCTTCGTTCTCTCATTGCATCATCGAAAGTGGTATCTGATCATGCAGCATGATATACAATCGTCCCTTGGACTATAATATAACACATATCAATATAAACAATCGTCTACTAGACTAGATATAATGGCCTGACAACGTAAGCAATTGTATCTTAGACTATATATAGTGACATGACAATGCAACAATCTGATCCTAGACCATAATTATAACATATGATAAAATAGTGACATGACAATGCAACAATCTGATCCTAGACCATAATTATAACATATAGTAAAAATAAACAGTCGTCTCACGGACTATAATATGACAAATAAAAACAAGCAATTGTTCCACAGAACATGTGACACATGAAAATAAGTACAGCAAATTTTTTATCAGATTGTAATATAAGCCTACTAACAAGTAAACAGTTGTTTCATAACTCATGAAATGAAATATAAGCAAGTCTCTACAACAACTGATAATAACAGTAGTGTTATTCACTATTGTCATTAGAAGATTGACTTAAATTACGTTCCATTGGCAATTTACATAGTTTGACGACAGGTCGCATCAATTCACCATTAAGAGTTTTTAGCTTAACTGAGCGTACTATATTATCTGAGCCCTTGAACACTTCTATGACTCGACCTCTCCGCCACTGTAACGGGGGTGAATTTTCATCCTTGATGAACACTAAGTCATTGATTTGAATATTATCTATGTGACTGTACCATTGATTACGTGACTGTAATGTATTTAAGTATTCAAGATGCCAACGTGACCACATTGACTGATACATTTTCTGAATGATTTGAAAGCGAGATAAGCGCGACATTTTGACGTCTTTCCAGAGTGGTTCGGGCACGGCAATCAAGGGCTGACCTATCAGAAAATGAGATGGAGAGAGTACGTCCAAATCACACGGGTCCTCTGACATTGGGACCAGCGGACGAGAGTTAAGAATAGCTTCTATCTTTGTTAACAAGGTAGCAAGTTCCTCGAACGTCAAAATATTCTCCCCGAGCTCCCGCTTGAGGAGATTCTTTGTACTTTTAACTGCGGCTTCAACCAACCCTGACATATGAGGTGCGCCAGGTGGGTTGAACGCCCATCGAATATTTTGCCTACGAAACTCGTCCTTGAGAGTACTCTCATTGTCAATTAAAAACTTAGTGATCTCCCTGAGACACGAATTAGCGGAAGTAAAATTGGTACCTCGATCTGATCTGATGAGTGAGGGCAGACCGCGTCTGCTCACGAACCTTGTGAACGCTGCGATGAACGCCTCGGTGCTCAGCGACGACACCAGTTCGAGGTGGACCGCCTTTGTACCTAGACATATAAAAACACACAGGTAAGCCTTGACCGATTTTGCATTTCTAAGCAAACTAGCCTTGACCAGATATGGTCCCGCAAAGTCGGTAGCCACACCGGAAAATGGTCTAGCTGCTGTGACACGATCAGCAGGCAGATCAGCCATAAGAGGTGGACGCGAGGATGCATCAAATCTGAAACATACTAAGCAATTATGGATAACTCTAGACACCTGGCGTCTAATTGACGGTATCCAACATTCGCGCCGGAGTATGCCTATAAGAGCGTTGGTTGGTGAATGACAATAAGCCTTATGATAATATTCAATGAGCATCTGAGTCCATCTATGATCCTTTGGTAACAGATACTGATGTTTAGCCTCGTATGGCAAGTTTGACTTCTTAAGCCGGCCTCCAACTCTTATGATCTGATCCTTGTCAATGAACACGCTGAGTTTCTGTAATGATTTACAAACCAATTTGCCCTTGTTCATCAATATGACCTCTTCATGATAAGCATCCATTTGGACCTTCTTGATCCATAGCCTTCGCGCGTCACGATTCTCCTCTAGAGACAGCGTGGGCTGAAGATTCCTGGCCTCCTTGGGCAGTCTTAAGTTCCTGCAAAACCTGATGACATATGATGTGATATTTATGAGCTTGCTAAATGAGCTGATCTTGGCCAGCAGAGTGTCTTCCCAAGGCTCGACCGGCGTGACAGCATTGACGAGCTTCTTGAAGCCTGGCAGCTCATGTGGCATGGTTACCGTCAAGCTGGGCCACTGTGACTCATCCAACAACAACCAACTGGGTGACCACCACAATTCGAGATCATTCAGATCACGAGCTGACACTCCGCGAGAGGCAGCATCTGCTGGGTTCAACTCTGATCTCACGTGCCTCCATATCATAGGCCGTTTGGAGTTCCTAATATCCTGAACTCGATTACCTTCGAAGGTTTGAAGCATGTGCGGCTCCGTGTTCAGCCATGAGAGTACTATTGTGCTGTCTGACCATGCATTGATGCTCGCAAGATGGATTGAATCTTCATAGGACTCCGCCACGTGATTGAGAAGCTTGAATAGAAGATGGGCTGAACTCAGTTCCAACTTCGGAATCGTCTGTTTAGTCTTCCTTGAAGCTACTCGAGTTTTAGCTATAATTAGACGTACCATGACGCTGCCTGAAGCGTCCTCTGTCCTGAGGTAAACGCTAGCTCCAAACCCAAGTTCTGAAGCATCTCCAAAGCCGTGCAGAGAATACGAGACTGCGTCTGGCAGTGCCACACACCTAGGAATGCGTAAATATGACAAATTGTGCAAATCCTGGATGAGCTCGTTCCATTGGTGGTGCTGGGCTTGACTGACGGTTTCGTCCCAGCACAGGCCATCATTAAATAATGATTGTAGGAATACCTTGAATCGGAAGACTATAGGTGCGCAGTACCCGCAGGGATCGTATAGCCTCGCTATTGTGCTGAGTATGCTACGCTTCGTGACCGGTTGCCCCAGGGGCACGTTGACTTGATATGACATTGTGTCTGTCACTGGACACCATTGGATGCCCAATACCTTTATAAAGCTAGGATCCTCCATATCGAAGAGGTGCGGGTGCTCACAGTATTCATCTGGCAAGTCAGATAACAACTCCTTAGAGTTGGATGACCACTTCCGAAGGTCATATTGTGCGCTTTTCATAAGGGCCACTAGCTCCTCCTTGAGGGTCTGAGCTTCGGATAGTGAATCTGCCCCCGTTAGAATGTCGTCCACGAACACATCCCTGCGCATGACGTGTGCAGCTCGAGACTCTGGGTGGGTAACCTCCCAGTCCGTGGCTAATTGCAGCAGCGTC
The DNA here is from genome assembly GCA_947578815.1 of Epinotia ramella. NCBI lineage: Eukaryota > Metazoa > Arthropoda > Insecta > Lepidoptera > Tortricidae > Epinotia > Epinotia ramella. The sequence goes on from OX388220.1 coordinate 3,080,527, forward strand.
CTTATAGCTACATAAGGAGCTGGCCGGAGACCGTATGTATTAGTATTTAGTTCATATACCTTGATATCTTCAGATGGGTTCTCCCGCCATAAGATCAGCTGGTACCTTCTGTCCTCAGGGTGTATCCAGGTCTGACGGAACATCATCTTGATGTCTGTAGTGAAGACTATCTGGTGGCGTCTGAAATTTAAAAGTATCTTGGTAATATCGTTCTGGAGTGGGGGTCCTGAGTGAAGGCATTGATTGAGGGACGTTCCCGTGGAAGATCTCCCACTCCCATCATACACTACTCGAATCTTATCCCCACCCCTTTTGAAAATGCCGTGGTGAGGGATCACGAAGTGTTCTGAGTCAAATTGGAACTCGGATAATGACATGTGACCAAGTGATTCATACTCCCGCATGAATGCCTTATACTTTTCAGCAAATAATGGATTCCTTGCCATTTTGCGCTCCAGGGCATGCAGCCGATGAGTAGCTGAAACCCTTGATTCACCTAGCGGGGGTCTACTTGAGCGTAGTGGTAACCGGACCATATATTTACCGTCCGGCATTCGTTGGGTAGTGGAAGCGTACAACCTTTCGGCCTCCACGTGCTCCGGGTGTGCAGCAGGCTTGGTGGGTGGTGCCTCGACTTCCCAAAACTTCTCCAAGACTTGTTCCAGCCTGGTAGACAGCAGGCCGTAGTCCTCGACAAGCGTGCCCGCCAGCGGCATCCGTGATGCAGCCGGTGCCTGACGTGATGGTGTCTGCGGCATGACGCCCATGATGACGTGCCCGAAGCATGACCCATATGCTGAGAGCCCTGGAATCCCAGTGTCAACCTTTGAGCCATCAAATACATAATTTAAAATATCAGTTCCTAGAATGACGTCTACATCCTTAGCCTCATCCAAGCCTTGGTCAGCTAGGATGATAGGTTGTGATTGAATATACTCCTTCAAACATGCATGAGTTACTGGGAGGCTTCCCGTTAATGAATACATAACCATAGCGACAGTGCTTATAATTGGTACTGGGTTGTTGACCGGCTTGACTACTAATTTGACTACAGTTCCGGGACTAGGAACATACTGCTGCCCTATTCCATAGACCTTGTTTCCATTAGACTGTTGGTGCAAGTTCAATTGTTTGACTAATGATTGTTTGATAATGCTGACACTTGCTCCAGTGTCGGCTAACGCTCTGACCTTGACATAACTACCATCACCTGCCCTAACCATGACCACTGCTGTAGGACAGATGGTGATGGGCAGTGACATCTGAGCACCAACAGTGGTATCATCTCACAGCTTCGGGTTCGTCCTCGAACCGAAGCGAAGTGAGGTGAATGTCTGCTGAGCCTGATGCGCTCGTGCCCCCACTCTCGGCCTAGGGTAGTGCTGATCCCGGAGGATCTCATTATGCCGCCGCGGCGGCGATGTCACCGAACCTGAGGGCGACGGCGTGCGTGGGGTTCGGTTCCCTTGGACCAACCCCTCTTCCTGCTGTGCTACCTGTACAGGTACCTGCCGCACGTCCTGACGAGGATCACCTGATACCATTGGCTGCTCGTAACCACATTGTTCGGGCATCGCCTCACGATGGTGGTAATTGTGTGGTCTGGGCGCTGATGGCATGTGAACTCCTCGGTGGCTTGGTAACTGAGCCTGACCGCCTTGGGTCTGAGGCCCAGCCTCCAAATTGCACAGTAGAGTATTGTGCAGGGTTGACTTGCAATGAGCACACCAGTTTTGGTAGCTGCACTCACGGGCAAAGTGCTGTCGCAAGCACCGGTAACACAGGCCAGCCTTCCTTGCCCAGGACCTACGGCCTGACGGGGCCATCTGCAGAAACCTGGCACACTGATACAATGAGTGGTCGCGTCCTTGGCAATGATCACACCGGAACGAGCTCACCTGTTCTGGTGGTGATGGTTGGGCTGTCATCACCTTCCGGGGTAGCGGCATCCTTGATGCGGCTGGTGCCCGACGTTCTCGCGCAGGTGCTGGATGCGTTGGTGACTGCTGCGGTGCCTGGGCAGCGCCCACGCCATCCTCCGGAGACACGCTTTGCAGCACACGACATTGCTCGTCCAATAGTTGAAGCAGCTGTCGCACTGTAGGCAACACCTCCGGGTCGTTACCATGCCGTTCCTCGAACATAGCACGCAACCGTACCGGCAACTTCTGCAAGACTAAAAATAAAATTATATATGACCAGTCCTTGACCGGCTGATGAAGCTTCTCCAAGGCCTGGATTGACTCCATCAGTGGGTCATAAAAGTCAGACCTCAGTCCCACTGTTCCTTGAACAGTGGGCAGGTTGACAATACGACTCAAGTAGGTATCCACCAGAAGCCTGCTGTTCTGGTACCTGTCCTGGAGCAGTCCTATGGCTACCGAGTAACTTGAACCATCGATCGGCAGCTGTCTTACAATAGATAAGGCGTCCCCCTGAAGAGACGCTCTGAGGTAATAGTGCTTCTCGGCATCCGTGATATCCCGAGAATGCACTAGAGAGTCAAAGAGGTCCCAAAAGGACATCCATTCTGCCGGCCCTCCTGTAAACTTGGGAAGCTCGATAGATGGCAGTTTTGCACTTACTAGAGATGTTGGCAGTCTTGACGGACCTGCTTCGGTCACCGGCTGCTCGTCCAGACGTACCATGAACCGGTTGACTTCACTGAATTGCGCCCGGAGCAATTCAATGTCCCCCTCAGTGACATCCTCAGAGTCGGCCGCCAGGATCACCTCGTATGCCTCCACAAACTGGGGATAGAACACATCAAAATGCCGCCTCGCTACTGAGGCTGCAACACTATATTTTACATCTGTCACTGTGGCAAACAAGTCTGATAATATTTGGTGTTTTGATTTAAATTGAACTAGCGCCTTGCGCAGGGCAGCCATGGTGATATATCGGTTCGTAATCAATGGTACTACTTGACTGGATACTATAATTAGTTACCAATTGCAACCACAACTAATTCTTTGCGTTATTGCCAGGGATAGAACAAATGACAAATTACTAATCGTAAACAACAGCCTTTTACGTCACTGTCAACTTTAAAAACTATGATTCCTTGAATCCTATAACTGCACAATGAATTGACAGCGTTGCAGTGACGTAAAGTTCCAACCTTTAAATTCTAAATTCTAACCTAAAATGTCTTTTCGCGCCTTCCGGTGGGTGATGCAATACTTAACACGTCGCGTCGATGTGAATGTTCAATATGGCCGCCGAGATTGATGACGCAATTTACTAAATTGTTACACTTTTTTCACCATAAATTTACGAAATTGCCCGTAACGCGCACTGAATCGACACTGATTATGATTACACTATCTTGATTCGTGTAGCCGACAAATTCCTTGAATTCCGGCGATGTTCGACTTGACCCGGCGCCCGCGCCGTCTACGTCGAGTTGTTTTCTGGCCCGAAAATCGTGCTTATAAGGTTGTTCCCCTCATGGGCCACCAAAAATGTTAGATGAAATTCTGGTCTCGCATTCGTTCTGATTTGCTGCCCAGACCCTGTCTTGGGATGACACCACAGGAATACTCACGCTGCTTCCCGGCTGCGCCCGCGGCGGCTGCGTAGCGTGGGTTGAGGTTATGTGGTGATGAAAATAATAGAAATTCCTTGAATTTATGTACACAATGTAATTCGTTCACCACGATTTATTATAAAACGAAATACTAGGTTTAAACTTGATTAATTACATTTTTCTTTAATTAAAGTACCGTGTACAATGTTTCGTGAACGAAATCTGAGAGAGGAAGCGCCACAGATTATACAACACTCTCGATGTGTCACGTCACCGTTCGTTCCGAAACGCAATGGTGTCTCAAGAACCATCATTAGCTCGCTAATGTTGGCAGTAAGAGAATTTAATACTATTTAATTCATATTACAATTTATATGTTGATTTTGCTTCAACACATAGAGACGTAAAATAAATAAAATAAATACAGAAAAATAGTACCTATGAGGAATCATGGCAGAGACAGATAGTGCCCCTTGTGGTGAGCTTTGAAAGTAGCGACAGATTTAGCACGCCTGAAGTCCACGGGCAGAGAATTCCAGAGTCGAATGGCTTTGAATGTAAATGAGCAGTATGAGTTTGAGTGTAATGAGCACAAATTTTGTATGTATAAGAAAATATTCATAGAAAATCGGCCAAGTGCGTGCGGGCCTCGCACAGTGTGGGGTTCGGTAGTTGTCTGTGTCTTTGTTACGTCGACGGTTGCGTCGGCCGAATTTGTACGAAAGTTGGCCTTTCTAAGTACATTTTAAGTAGTCGACTATTACTCGAAAAAAATTAGGGTTTTAAGCCCAATATCTCGCAATCGGATTGCTGAGTTAAAAATGGTTTCAATAACACCATAATGTTTAAGAATAAGCTATCCACAATACCCAATACACTATGGATTTACAAAGAAAAAAAAATTACACCCTCACTTTAGGTGTAGTGGAGGTACCCTAAAATAGTTATTTACGATGCAAGTGCCGCAACTCGTGTCGATGTAAAACACTCCCTTCGGTCGTGTTTTAATTTATCACCACTCGATGCGAATTACCTATTCGCACGTGTATCGTACAACGTTTTACTGTACATATGGCTCTTTAAAGTTTCGACATATGCACGGAAAGTGCTCTTTCCGCACTAGTGCGGGAAAGTAGCACCATATGTACTGTAATAATACATTACTATAGAGGCCGGGAAACGAAGGGTTGCAGGCCAAGCAGATATAGACCGATACCATAGGGATACGCTGCCGGCAACCCCGTTTCACGCCGAGATTTGTATAGTGCTTTTCTCAAACTTGGAATGAAATAAAAATAAAAAGTAGCTAGTCAATTTGTCTTATTCGTAGGTTAACACAACTAAATTATATGTTTCTGAAGTGCACCGCCTGCACCGCCGCCTTCCTTTACATATCATCTTCACTCATCGCATCGGATAGGTACGTAGTATTTCCGAACCTAATTTGAAGTAAGTCACGTCAACATTTCATTGCAAGTTTGAGAACAATATATTATAGGATTTTATTGTACCTACTGTTTCGTCGGCGTGTTTGATTTATATACCCAAATTGCCAAATTACAGTTTTCTAGTAGTAAGGTAGGTAGGTAATAGGTAGTAGTAGGTCACTGAGCTAAGCCGCAGACGGACAGACGGACATGGCGAAATTATAAGGGTTCCTTGTTGACTATGGAACCCTAAAAAGTGATGTTATATTACATCCTATGTGTCACCCTGTCACAATATCCACACCTGCATGAAAGCTGATCCCGTTGCTATCCCGAACCCGCTTTGATTAATTCTCGACACCCCACACTGATAAATCGCCTTGAGTGTGGCCCCGAGCTTACTGTATAACAAATGAAACACTGTAGACAAACTTAATTACTAATTTTGTACCCGGATTAGTGTCGTGGGTTTCCAGTGCATGTTTAACTACGATGGTGGCAAACAGGTATAGGGCTAGCCTGATTGTAAGCGGTTACTGCAGCCTAGTGACGCTCATACGATGAGTCATAAGCGCGTTTCCCATCTTTTATTAATACTTTTACTTCAAGGTATCCGCTTAGCGGGCGCCTACGCAGCAGTCGCGTTCCGCTACATACGAGGAAACCCACGGGATCGGGTACAAGCCTAGCGCGTAACGGTTTTTGGCGGTGTATATGTTTATATTAGGGTTCCCTATGTTGGTAGCAAGAATAGGGAAATAATGATGTATTTTCTTGAAAAAGGATTAAGCATGTGGTCAAATGGAGTAAAAAGCAACGCAAGAGGTTAAATCACAGAGTTATAAGTGTCCCGTTTTAAGAGGGGTATGTTATGGCCCTTTTCCGCAAAACGCACCTTCATATGAAACGATCCATTTACTATGACGCTCCAGGATCGTGTCGTCACGATGTGCTAGTAGTCCAGGCAATGAACTGACAACTTGTATGGAAAAAATGACAATTTTGGAAATAATTTATAATAGCTTATTTTTTATGTATAACGGATATATTATCAATTAAATAGTTACCCAGCGACAAAATCCGACAAAATTTCAGACATCGAAAAAATGATGTTAACTGGCTTCTAAAAAGTCAGTAAAAATATTAATAAATGTTTTTGTCTTTATTTTGGTTCATTTACATTTGCTCTATAATATTCAAGATAAATCGTAGAAAAAAAGATAATGCATGCTTCATTCAAATCTACATAATTACTTCCGGGTGGAAAGTTTGTCGGATTCTTGACTAAATCATCTTAGAATAACATTTTAAAATGAAATCAACAAAAAAAACGCTATTATAAATTAATGTTTTACAAAACCGTATTTTGCCTGGAGTATAGCTTTTTCTCTCTAACAAGCAACGTTAAAATGGTTGTATCTTCGTAATTTTTTGAGATAATGAATGGGATTTTTGACATTATAGGCATATGTTTTTGCCTTCTTTCTTTTGATGTAATAATGTGAGATGTTTTCTTGTAGAACAACGCATAAAGATGTTATTTTTTTTTGTATTCATATTCAGTTTTACTTATTTTAAGTAGGTTAAGTACATTAATTGTAATAACCTTTTTTTTGGCAAAAATTAGTGACCGTTGGGTTTGTTTCGGCGTTTCAAGAAGAAACAGTGGTCTCCTTTTTCAGAAACGCTGGTAGAATTATGACTTGTAAATGTGCCATTAAGAAGAAAAGGGTGGATCATTCGTGAAATATGACTCGTTAGCGGTTTAGGTATGAATATGTTGACTTCATGTTTTTAATTGCAGACCCATACGTCAAAAAAATAAAGACATAGAACCGTTTAATGTGATTTTAAGACCAATCTTTGCAATTATTTTCTATCGAGCCGATTTTGTCCAATTATGTATCAAGCCCGTCCACGGTCTTTGAAATATGATGAATATAATTAACATATATTCAGTACATATAGTTTTTCTTAAAAAACTGCTTAAATAACATCAATTTCACCAAATTAGGTCTGTCAGCCTCTTAAGGCCTCCTTGCAGAATAAATCATTTATTTCATTTCATCAATATACGACACTGATAAATAAAACAATAACACGTTAAGACGGCCACGCGCGCGCATGTTCTGAGTGCCAAATAACTGGCCTCGAAATCGCCGGAAAAGTACCCCTTCGGCCAGACCCCCCTTCATGAAGGTTTAATTCGGTACACGCCACACTGACAAATCGCCGAGAGAGTGGCCTCAAGCTTAGTGTATAACAGACGGAACACTGTAGAGAAACTAAACTTAATGACTAATTAAGGGACCGGGTTATTCTCTTTGAAGATTTGCAGTGCGTTAGAAACTGTAATGAAGCAAATGAGAAAGGGAGTGCATAGTGGAATGTCTTCTCGCTCATATTCGGAGCAGCTCAATAGGGGTGTAGACACTAAATAAAATAATCAATAATGTCATAGTTTCTCGAAAAATGATTAAAAATGTAGTCAAATGGAGAAAAAATCAACGCAAAAGGTTAAATAATCACGAAGTTAAAAGTGTCCAAAGTTTTAAGAAGGGGTTGTTCTGTCCCTTTTTCGCAAAACGCAACTTCATATGAAACGATGACGCTGGAAGATTGTGACGTCACTAGAAGACGGAAATGTGCCGCGCCCATCGTGTTCGGCGCCGCCCGGCAGCATCCTGTAATGTGACGTCACACACTGTTTGCGTTTTCTCTCTCTAACAAGCAATATTAAAACGGTTGTAGCTTCGTAATTCCACACTCCACAGTAATTCTTTGAGATATCTGAAATATCTGAATGGGATTGTCGTCACTAGGCATATTTTTTGCCTTCTTTCTTTTGGAGTAATAATAATTTTCAAGTTTACACCCCTAATAGGAAAGTACCTTACAAAAAAAATAAAATCGAATCGGCTCATCAATGACGGGGTTCTGAGGTAACAAACATTTAAAAAAAAAACAAAAAAAATACAACCGAATTGAGAACCTCCTCCTTTTTTTTGAAGTCGGTTAAAAGAAAGACCGGGTTGCACTCGGGACGGGTGTGCCGGCAGAAGTGAAAACTTTAAAAAAACCCTCCCCCCCTCCTCCCCTGTTCCCCCACACACTGCCCCCAAGCGTCGTCCCGAATCTCTCACCTTACGAATCTTACGTTCACGTGATCTATTGAAATCTGTGGCGAGTTTAACAGTTTAACAAGCTACTAGCTAAGTATGTACTTAAGTGCAAGCGAAGCGAATTACTCCGAAATAAATGCAACCATGATACATAAAGTCTAATGCGTATTGCATGTAAGCATGATTGCATTCATTAATCAGTCTGGAAATTCGATCTCTAAGAACAGCGCGTCTGACAGGCATTAAAGGCGTGTAACTAACGAGTGTCCTAAGTTAAGCCACTACTAATCACTCCCACTACGCTACTAATCTAGTGACCCACATCGGGACCACGTCTCCCTTCAGGGTTCTGTCATACAGGTAAATAGGAACCCCGAAGCTACCATTCATATTGATATTCTACCTTGGCGAACGAATTCCCACTTTGATGTGTGTTTCATTGTCAGAATAAAAGAGACATGAAATAAAAGCATGGCATCCCTTGCTTTAAGACATGTATAATCGCAGCTCAGACTCTCACAAACGCTCACTTACTAAAATGTGACATGACCCCGGTGTATGCCACATTCCTATGTTTGAAATCGGAATGAAAGAGGCATGAAACAAGAGCAGGACATCCCCTAATCTGTCAATTATGCTCAAAAGACAAATCTGAATCTGAGTACTATTTATTACCTACCGACCATCCGGCCATTCCAACCGATTGGATGATTAATATTTTTACCTCAGGCGACAACCTGGTTTGTCGTGGTCCAGGTGACATATATCATTAATCAGTCGGGACATGCGTTCCCTAAGAACAGCCCGTCTGACACGAGGTATAAAGGCGTGTAACTAACGAGTGCCCGAAGTAAAGCCACTACTAATCACTCCCACTAATGAGCACTAATAATCTAGTGACCCACATCGGAACCACTCCGTTTGCCTTCAGGGTTCAGAATACGGAAGTGTTGTTGGTTACTAAGCCATTTTATAAGCTTTTATTTAAATTGCAATGTATGTAACTAGCTATGTTTGTTCGGGTGGAATTTTACAAATTTTATAGCGGATGTCTTCAACCGATTGAACTGAAATTTTGGGTTTAAGTATAGTTTGGATGACAATTGAATATTATGGTGCCATCGACCTGATCTGATGATGGAGACGGAAGGTGGCTATGAGAATTCAGGTGTTAACAGACGTGACGTTGAGTTTGGGCTCGTTAGAATCGTCTCAACGAGTAGTCGATGACGGTATACAGAAAAGTACAGTTGGCAATAAAAGCTTGTACCAAAAATAAAAAAAAACACTAACTTATTTTTTATGATGGCATTCGAACCAACTTTTACGATAAAAGGTCTGTTTGGGACCATTAGAGCACGCCAAAGGAAAAATCAAAACCAGGCAACGCTGGCGATCGCAAAACGGCTGACTAATGAACACATAATTATGACGTCAGCCGTTTTTGCAGTCACTGGCAATGAATAAATAATAAATAAATAAATAAATATTAAGGGACAATCTTACACAAATCGACCTAGTCCCATAGTAAGCTCAATAAGGCTTGTGTTATGGGTACTAGACGACGATATATTTAATAGATAGAATTACTTAAATACTTACATAGAAAACATCCATGACTCAGAAACAAATATTCATGCTCATCACACAAATATTTTCCCTTACCGGGATTCGAACCCAGGACCTTCAGCTTCGTAGGCAGCGTCACTACCCACTAGACTAACCGGTCGTCACATCCTAATTACCCTACAATAAATGAAAAATGAATATCCTACATTAAAAGTTACCATTGGTACTTACTCCTAAAGTCGTGAAACACTGCTTTCAGGTGCATAGCTGTTTTACAAAATATTTTTAATTAAAACAAGAATCCTATTGGTAGCTTTAAGTACTAAGTGGACGATAAACTAAACATATTTTTTCGAATCTCTGAAGCCTCGTATCTTTTCCTGTCCTATCAACGTTCTCTACTCAAGACTGGCCCATTTATTTGTCTTGGTATTAAACGATAGCTACGTTGATTAACAGAGCAAACTTCTATCTTCCTTTCGATATAAAATAAATGAATAATATAATTATGCACACCCAATTTAGAAAACACATTAACTCTCAACCGAAACCAGCTCCAAATTGAATTGTAGCCCGTCGTAATAAAGCTTAATTTAGAAATAGAGGCGGCTACGGTTCGATGCTCTTTTGCTTTTAATAATATAAATATTCAGTGCGAAACCACGTTCGCGTAAGACGAGTGGTATCGTGATGAATTATTCAATCTGTATAATACTTGGGGTGGTACCATTGGAACTCGGTGGGAACTCGACAGGAACTCGCTGCAACCATTAACTGTTTCAGTGCCAGGGCCGCTCGGGCGGCCTGCGCGTGAGCGTAAGCTTTAGCGTAGCGATGTGAATTTGTTCGCACTGAATGTATTCTGTTAAGCTGTTAAGGCTGGCCTCACACTGGTCGGAATTCAGTCAGTTAGTCAATCGGAATTACTGACGAGCAAATAAAACGGTACCTGATACTGACTCCAACTGTCAGTGAGGCCAGTATGACCCATACGCGACCAAGCAATGCTACGTGTGCTACGACGTAGAGCGTAGCAGCATTTTGCCGCTTCGTAGCGGAAATCGCTCGTAAGGACCCTTGAGTGAGTCATTGGTTTTGAATGGGTTAATCAACTGAAGCCTCCCAAATTTGGTCTCGCTCGCTCGGTAACGTTAGTTCGATATTCTGTGCTCTTCTCTCGCACATCTATTCTATTGATTACAAGATTTCTTGAGTTGACACCTAGTGGCAAATGCAGGTCGCCCAATCTTTACATAGCCTGTCCTTGGGAGTTCGGCAACCCTAAAAAATAACCCCTACTCACAACCAGACTAGCTAGTATGATCAAATTTATGTCGGACATAAAGCATTCGCGCTCTTTACTAGCAACTATGTAAGAGTGATCACATTATCTAGAGGTAGACATAAATACAACACCACATACATTTATAGGAAGTAGTATATAACATAAATCACTTTTCCAGCATTAAAAATTAGTATGTAAATTAGCGAGCTAGTGGTAAACAGCGAAGCTGAAATATGATAATTATTCAAATACTAGGCAGTTTAACAACCTTACATTTATTTCCATAAAACGGAAGATTTTGATTTTGAAATGCGTTCGCTTTATCTTAGTGCTAGGATGAATAGACACCAGAGACACGGTAAATATATATGCTAAAGCGATATCTAAACCAGGCCCCGTAGCATGGATGGCGTTATCACGCGATAAGTGATAGGATAGAGCTTCCGTCCCTGGCTGACACCGTTCGATAGAACGAGACGACGCGCCTATCCTGTCACTTATCGCGTGATAACGACATCCATGCTACGGGGCCAGGTCGTCAGTCCACCCACGCTGCGCCTTCCGGTACGTGGTCGCCACTCGAGAACCTTTTCGCTCCAACGGCCATACGCCCATGTTACTTCTTTGAAGTTGCATGCGTCTATAGGCTGCGGTGTCCACTTAGCATCAGGCGGGACGTACGCTTGTTTGCCACCGTCGTTGTATAAAACAAAAAAAAAACAAATCGGCCCAAGCGTCTTTATGTAATCAGGGAACATATATATAAAAATATGAAGATAAATTCTTCGCAATTGAGTACGCCCTCATTTTCTGAAGTGAATAACCACAGCTTCGAACATCTCTCGTAGATATCCACCCTTATACTCGTTTTATACCTAGCTTTAGGTCCATAATATCCCGGAGGATTGGTGAAGGCCCTAGTTTTCCCGGAAGCGAGTGCCATCTCAAGCCCGGAAGGAAAATAGACTATAAAGCGAATGTAGCGCTCAAAATGTTGTCTCGAATGTTAGCCCGATATGCTTGTGCTCTCCACCCGCGTAAGTACATGTACAAACGGTATAACAGTACATTACTACAGAGGCCGGGAAGTAAGGGGTTGCCGGCCGAGTACATATAGACGGCCGAGCGTGAGGTCGGATAGTTATGAGAAAACACTACTTTTCTCAAAAATCTCTCTCTCGTGTCTAAATAAATAAATAAATAAAAAAAGCACTTTTTAGAAGCAAAATGTAATAAAAAATTGAGACTTGTTTAAAACTACATGTTTGAACGAGCGAGCGAAGCGGACGAATTTCTCTGTTTCTGCTGGGGCCAAAGTTCTTTCGTATGTCGGGCTGTCCCGCTGTTCTCCTCTACAGGTCGCATTTCTCAACTGATTCTCGCGAAATTTTGGGAGCAGGTTAGATAATTTATATACTTATGATTATGATATTTTGTCGATTCAGTTACTTATTCAATTCTTTTTTTAAGAGCCTTTTTAGGGTTCCGTAGCCAAATGGCAAAAAACGGAACCCTTAATGGATTCGTCATGTCTGTCTGTCTGTCTGTCTGTCTGTCCGTCCGTATGTCATAGGCATTTTACTCGAAAACTATAATATGTATTTGAATACAAAAAACATAGTTTTGTAACTAAATTACTAAAAAAATTTTTTTTAGGGGTGCACTCCATACATAAAAATGAAAGTCCAAATTTTTTTTTTCATTGCAAGCCCACGTGTGGCACATCAATCGATAGGCCTTTCAAAATAAATATAAGGTTTCTGAGCAATTTTTTTGATTAAGTGAATAGAGTCGGAGATAATCGCCTCGAAAGTCACTAAAATTGTCAGTAAAAATATGAAAAAATCATGTTCATAGAACTTATTAAAGTCTCTCAGCGAAAATTGTTTTGAACAAGATCGGTTCAAATCTTTTTGAGATATTTCAAAAAAACTGCCTTCCTTAAAGAAAAGGACGTAAGTGCCATAAGATTTCAGTAACGATACGACCTTTTTAATAGGCACGGAACCCTCGTTATACGTGGTCCGACACTTTATTCTACAGCTCGCAGAGCCACAAGCTTAAGTTATTTCCTATAGGTTAGATTAGGTTTGTTTCCGAAATGTAAATTAGGTCAAACAATAGGTACAGGTGGGACAGATATTTAATAATTGCGATAAGTAACCATCGGAAGCAGAAGCTTTTCTTACTGAGCTACCAGCTTCCGCCCGTGACTTCCTCTGCGTGGACCCGGCATAAAACCTATCCTATATTTTAATCCAGGCTATAAACTATCTTCGTGCAAAATGGCATCCAAATCAGCTGAGCTGTTTAAGCGTGATTGAGTAACAAACATCCAAACTTTCGCATTTACAATAAATAAATATTAAATATAAATAAATAAATATTAGGGACAATCTTACACAAATCGACCTAGTCCCATAGTAAGCTCAATAAAGGCTTGTGTTATGGGTACTAGACGACGATATATTTAATAGATATAAATACTTAAATACATAGAAAACTTCCATGACTCAGAAACAAATATTCATGCTCATCACACAAATATTTGCCCTTACCGGGATTCGAACCCAGGACCTTCAGCTTCGTAGGCAGCGTCACTACCCACTAGACTAACCGGTCGTCAAATACAAATACAACAATATTTGTAGGATGCCTCTACGTGCGATTTCCGCTACAGATCGGAAAAACGCAGCTACACGCTACAGCGTAGCGTGCGGCCTCGAATGTGAAACAGTTGAAAACAGCGTCACTCGAATTTCTTGTTTAAAGTGCCATCTCTAAACATGGACAAAAGTCTAGTGGTGTTGTGCTACCCGCAGATAAACCTGCATTAAACCCCATTCCCACAATTTGTGTTCCAATAAAGGCGCACGGGCGGACTTATTGCAGAGATAAATCACTGCCGGCTGCACTGCGGAGGTATGCGTGGTTTCTGGATTAATGGCCACGTAACGGTCTAAAAAAAGTCTCGTGATTTTCGCATTTTAACTGTTGGAACACGATATTTCACATTCAGAGTGTGATCTCGGGACGTGATAGGGATATACCTACTTTTTGTCTGTAGTCAACAATATTTTATTTTTTTATGTCATTACTCGAAGATGCCTGGACCCATTTGGAAAATCCTTTTTTTTCCGAAAGGGTATCCTTCCCAGGTGCTTCCATGGTCATCAGATCAGGATTTGATGGTAGAATCCTGAGGGAACTCTTCAAATCTCTAGGCAGACGCGAAGCGATGTGGGTACGGATAAGTCGGGTAAAACTTTGTTTTTAAAGTAAATTATTTTGAAATATCATTGAACTCATTGAATTGCTATTCGAGTTAACTGTAATTTTGGATCACTATATATCACATTTTGCAAAATGGACATGTAGCAGGCATCGCCATTTATCGCACAAAGTCGTTTTTTTGTCAATAAGACCAATTGAATAGCACTCTGGAGCTGGGGCGATGGCGTTACGGAGTTGATCACCATCACCTGCTAGGCACAGACCTCCTCTCATGAGTGAGATGGAAACGGCAGTAGTTCCCACGCTGGCCCAGTGCGGATTGAGGACTTCACATACATCTTCTCAGATGTATGCTGGTGTGCTCAAGATGTTATCCTTCACCGAATAGCTAACGGTAAATATGAAATCATAATCTTTTCATAAGTTCCGAAAAACTGATCGCTACGAGCCGAAATTCAAACCCGACACCGCCGTTTGACAGCCTAATAAAACCACTAGGCCATCGTAGCCTACATCAGAACATGGGTCAGGCATATGGGCAGTATGAATCTAGCTCATAATTTAAACTTATCCTTGCTTCTTCGTCGTTTTCACTCTTGACAGAGTGGTCGAGGTCATCATTTCACGTGTTGGTGGAAAGCATCACAACACGCAGGCATTTCTCTCGCAGTCGCCTTCCTTAAGCTTGCATGTGTGATGCATCTACTGCAGCTTTAATCTGATCTGTCTATCTCAAAAATCTCAAAACCTACGAGTATCCTGTTCCATAAGAGAAAAAATATGGATATTATCCATTTTTATATCCCACAAAATTTTTATTGGGCGTATTAGGTTTTAATTCACTTGAGGTGAGGCGTAACTGTGTGTTACTAACGAGCGCTTGCAAAATTTTGCGAGGTGGTTCAGATTGCCCTGAGCTGGTGGGTCAGGCGGTGCGTCTGCTAGTCCCTTCACTGTCGAGGATCAATTTTCGTCCGCGTAACCGGCTACTGCTAGCTCCTCCAGAGGCGCGCACCGTACCGCGCAAAAACTCTCCGTTCGTCAGAGCTTTACACAGCCTTAATGCGCTTCTTGCATCAGCACCGGATGTGGACGTCTTTGGAAGTAGTTGGGGAATTGTGTATCGTGAATGCTTAAGGTACTGTGAGATGATGGATAGACGTAATTCTTCTGTCATATATTAATATGCAGTGTATATATCATTTGTAATTCACAGTGACTTAGTTTTTAACTGTAATGCTGTGTAATTATGTTAAATAAATAAATAAATAAATATACGCTTCGAAAAGCTGTATGTTCAGTAAAACGTTTGCAAATGAATTAATAATTTAAATGAGTTAAACGAATGGATATAATGGATAATATACGAGGTATGTATTGTTAGATCCGTTTCATTGTAAGACATCCTCCTATCCTTTTTTCCCGGTAGTGCTCAAACGAGCCCGGGGTCCGCTTTGTCACCTAATCGCAAGATTTGGCGAAGGCACTAGTTTTACGAAAAACGACCTTCCCACCCAGAGGGAAAACTAGGCCGTATCGGGATTAAACCGGTTTCCTCATAATGCTACTTCACCGAGTAAATATCAAATGATATTTCGTTCATGAGTTTTTTCATTGTACCTACCTAAAAGTGATAAAGTATACTTAAAAATCATTTGAAGCAAACTTGTTTTCAAATATTTGTAAGTGTAAAAACTCGCGGGTTATGCTTTCACAAATTGTATAATCACCACAAAAATTCAAAACAGCTGACGCGCGAAAATAAAATGAACGCCTAAAAAAATCTTCAACCAAATTGCACTTGACACAAATAATTACGCAAAAACCGAAGCTTCGCGCAGCGAGCTTTTTGCGGGTCGAGAGGTTCGGGTTTTACACTTATCGCTTATTAAAATTGCCATCCCGTGACACGATTCTTTTATAAGCGTTTTATTTCTGTGTAAAAAGCTCGGCTTGAGACACGTTATGAGATTTCGTGTGCGGTGAGGATTCTAAAGAATATTACGTAAAAATTCAGTCATGTGAGTTTTAAAAGAAAATGGACGCGGTTTCAGCTTTTGAGTTGTTGCTGGGAGTTTTTCTTTCAAAAACGTATTTAAGTATGATCAATTTTATTTACGTTAATGGAAAATTATTTTTTATTAAATTATACGTGCGTAGGTACCTACACGTACAGTTGTACATACGTCCGTTAATGTACCTACTTCTAATAGAAAGCTCAGTAAAATTACATGATTATAGATTTTTAGGAATTTCTTACACTCGCTGTTTTGTACATTAGATAGATGTTTTGAAGTTATGACAACGTAATAATATAAATGGTTTTAGAAAAAAAAGATGAAGAAGACGTTAGGATTTTCGAACAGTTTATTGGAATTTTTATCTTTTTCTATACTTAGGTACAGTCGACTACAAAGAGATTTAAATACGTCAAAAGTTAGAAAAATATGTATACACGGCTTTATTGCCTTAACATTAAGGTCTTGTATACATATTTTTGTAACTTTGACCGTATCGATCTGTTTGTAATCGACTGAACCTTGCACTGTCCGTCTGAACCGTATAAGCAACCCTATCCCCCCCCCTATGACGATATATCCGGGATAAAAAGTTACCTTTATCCTTCGAGACTAAAAGAATACCGAAAGTAAGTTTCATCTAAATAAGTTTAGCTTTTCAACCATCGTCTCGCCATCAAACGATTGGGATTAGACCGGTTTCCTCACGATGTTTTCCTTCACCGAAAAGCTGACGGTAAATATTCCGTACATAAAGTTCAAAAAAACTCATTGGTACGAGCCGGGATTCAAACCCACGACCGCCGCTAGACAGCCGCATGCCTGAACCACGCTGGGCTACAGTTAGTTAGCTTAATCGTGACTACTACCATAAGGTTTATTTAGAATACTCTACTCTCTACTTTACTCTTTATTTACAAAATACGCTAAATTGAGTATCTAAAATAAGTAGTGTAGATACTCAATAAATTCAACATTCCATAAGGGCACGGTTTCAGAGAAATATCCGTCATCGTACGTGCCCGTTGTGGAATGAGCTCCCTGCCGAGGTTTCACCGAGCGACTACAGCATGGGGTTCTTCAATAAAGGAGTTCATAAATTCTTAAAGGGTCAGCAACGCTTCTGTACGCCCTGCAGTTGCAAGCGTCAATAGGCTACGAAGACGGCTTACCATCAGGCGGGCCGAAAGCTTGTTTGCCACCGACGTGGTATAAAAATACAAAATCCAATACATTGGGATTGTGCAGGTCAAATCTACCTTGCAATATATTAAGTAAGTTAAGTAGATATATATTATGTCCTCTGTAGGTCATTAATTAATTAAAAAACTTTAGCGATTTATAATTGCATCCACGGTAGTGACATCAAAGGCTGTAACAGTGTGCGCTCTCTTATTAAAATGTAAGTACCTAGGAACGGATCCTATTACGAACTGCTCTTGCAAACACGAACCAGGGTTCGTTTTCCGCATCAGTTTTCCCCCTTTTTAGGGTTCCGTAGTCGACTAGGAACCCTTATAGTTTCGCTTTGTCTGTCCGTCCGTCCGCGGATAATCTCAGTAACCGTTAGCACTAGAAAGCTGAAATTTGGTACTAATATGTATATCAATCACGCCGACAAAGTAGTAAAATAAAAAGTTTTTTTTTAATTATTTGGGTACCTCCCCTATACGTAACGTGGGGAGTGTTTTTGTTTTTATTTCAACCCTATCTTGTGATATATTGTTGGATAGGTATTTCAAAATGAATAGGGGTTTGCTAAAATCATTTTTTGATTATGTTCATATTTTCGGAGATAATCGCTCCAGAAGTAAAAAAAAATGTGTCCCCCCCCCCTCTAACTTTTGAACCATAAGTTTAAAAAAAAAGTAGAACTTTATAAAAACTTTCTAGAAAAACTACTTTAGAACTTGATAGGTTGAATAGTTTTTGAAAAAAAATACAAAAACTACGGAACCCTACACTGAGCGTGGCCCGACACGCTCTTGGCCGGTTTTTCTTATTTTCCAAACCCGAAACATTCGCTCAGCTCAGAGAGTCTGTATAAAAGCACTTCAATTTTCATAAAAAAATCCAAACACATTCGTTTTCTTCGCTACTCGTAAAATGCTTTTTAAATTGAAATCTGTAGTTTTTCACGTATTGTGTTGTGCTTTGCCATTCACATATCCTGCATTCAGCTACTGACCTCGTAATGGTATGCATAGTAATATTAAAAGATGAACTAACCTGACCCGGTTTTTATGATTTTCTCCGTATGATTTTACATTTGCTTTAATTTTGATAAAAGTTTTCATCGCCGTAAACTATACTTTGATTTTAAGACTGACTTCGATTAAAACGGATTTTTTCGTGGATGATTGTTTTAGATTCGCGAGACCTGAAGCAGTGTTAATAGAATATATTTAATAATCATTAAAATATAATGTTCTTGGGATCGCATCAAGAATCTTCAATAAGTTGCCAAGAAACATTTTATATGCAAAGATCTGATGTTGTTCAAAAAGAAACTGTTAGCTCTTCTAGTGGAAAAGGCATGTTACTCAATTGACGAATATAGAAAAGATGATTGTTAAATTCGCACTAATTGTGTTATTAATAAATAATTTATGTATTAGGAAAAGCACGATGCATGAAAACTGTGGTATCATATTAATTTAAGCCTAAGCCTATTCATTCCATATTTTGTTACACCTTCGGGTAAGACATAGTGATATCAAGCTGCATTTTGTAACATCTATATAACCTATGTTTAGCAAATAAATAATTTGACTTTGAGCTATTGTTTAAAAATCCCGTTGCATCGTGCCAAAGATGCTGGCAGTATTACCTCGCTGAATACAATACAAATCCGCTATGCGAGGAAGCTGCCAGCTCTTTGGTAACCTCATTAGTATCTTACTGTTAACTTGATTAAATCTACCTAATTTTAAATAGTACTACATTTACAGATTTATAATATATTCTAAATAATCAATTTCAATCAAACCCCACGTTCTAGAATGCCCTACTAACGTATAGAGATAAGGTTGGAATCGTATGATCCGTGCCATTCACTTGCACTGATTGGTCGTCAAATATAACACTTTAAACCCTCGTGATTTATACACATATTAATGTTATTATTACACACGGGTCTAACGCGATGTTTATTTACCTTTATTTCTAACGTTTCGACACGGGTTGAACCGGTCATGGCCGCAGATGACTGTCGTCGGCGATATGGGCACACAATATTTCACTAACCTACAATACTCGATGAAAATGTAGACCCGAAAAAATGTCCACTACCCGCCTTTATTTTACTAATTATTCATAATATGTATATAATAATTAATAATATGGCACGGCACACAAATCACTCACAGTATCTGCGCACAGTCCCGTAATGTCCCGAGATTTCAGCTTCTGAAGTCTGGTCCCCAAGTCAGCGATAAACTGAAACTATCTTCCCTATTGAAATTCTTCGGGTGTTTCTTGATTTCAATTGCTTCTCGTACCATCCGCGGGTGAAAGAGAATATTGTCGTCAAATGTGTGAGAGCGTGACGCACTGATGATCACAGCATCACCATAATCAAATATTTAAGGGCCAGTTTCTTATTGGTGGCGTAATTTACAACGTATTCCCCGAAACCGATTGTGTCTAGCTCCGTGGCAAGAACCCTGCCAGACTTCATGTCTATGTTTACTGCCGGTAATGTTTTGCGTTGATCACATTGTACCCAAATTATACACTTAGGAGCTCTGTGAGTTGTAGAACTCACACGCCTGTTTTTTGTCAAATGTATTTATTTTTTACTTAGATAAAATCCTACTATCCTACTAATATTATAAACGCGAAAGTTTAGATGTGTGTTACTCAATCACGCTTAAACGGCTCAAGGATTTGGATGAAACTTCGCATGAAGATAGTTTTTTTTTTAAATCTTATTGTAATGTAAGGAGCTTGGTCGTTAAACGGGAATGTCGGTCCATACGTCCGCTAGTGGAGATATAGCTACCTCATACACAATTTGTAGGCCACACACACGCACATCACATACACAAACAAACACAATCATTCTCACATAATATATACACATGAAAATACACTTCATAGTTCTTAGTTTACTCTTAAGTTATTGTTTAAATGTAAAAAATAACTCTTAAATCTATACCACTGGTGCCCTAGATACAGGCTGTGCCTAGTTTGGGACCAACGGATACCGTCAGTGCTGTCGTTTTCATTTGCATGTAATAATGTCATTTCATTAAGTTAAATGTATTCGCATAATGTATGTATGGTAATAAAAAATATTTCATTTCATTTATTTCATTATAAAATTATTTCGCTTGCACTGACGCAGGATCAGTCAGCGCAGTATAACAATATAGTTTAGAGCCTAGATTAAAATATAGGATAGTTTTTATCCCGGGTCCACGCAGACGAAGTCGCGGGCGGAAGCTAGTTATACATACATTATGTATCATAAGCGAACTGCTCACAAAATATCACGTTAATCAATTAAGAAATACGACTTGTATAGGAGAAGAGCGGGACAGCGGGAAATCCGGACGTACGGACGAATTTTGGCCCCAGCTGTAGAATAGAACTTCTTCGCATCCCTCGCTCGTTCAAAAATTCAATTAGTCGTCGTTGAACAAGGGCAAACCGAGTTCAGTAAACGAGGCAAAAAGTTTTTCCGCCGTGACCTTGCCCTATTTTGAGTCGACTTTCCTCGTAGGGTAGACCGGGGTCAATAGTACCACGGGTCAACAGTACCATCGCCTATAACTCTGCAACCACATCGAAATATGCATGTGTGTGTATACACCAGTGTGCCTTGAGCGTTTCTCGACCTGCTCACTAGTCGACCACTCGCTGCCTTGCGAAAAGCATGTGCTATACGACGATTGTCATTTTTGGCTGACCACTGAGTATTTACGATTTACGTTTTGTACTAGTGTTTATAATTAAATAGTCGTAGTGTGAAAGTTGTACTGAATTGTAATTCTCTAGTTATTAAAGTTTTTAATGTGTCACAGTGTGGGGGTCACTTAGATATAGAAATCGAGATTTGTGAAGGTTAGTGAGTGCGAGTAAAAAAGGACAATTGTACCACAACACTCTTTTTTTGGTTAATTGTAACGTTACAATTGACCCCGTGCTACAATTGACCCAGAGTTTTTACACAAGTGCTAAAATAAGACAATTGAAACTAATTATTATTAATTATTTCGGGTATTTTATGTTATACCTATGATTCATCCCGACGATTGATACGATACTTCGGGATGTATATGAATTATAATACCCGCAATGCCATCCGTTTCAGTGGTATTATTTAAAATGTATTTGTGGTGAAGGATGGGGTTGATTGTACCAGGGGTCAATTGTAACTGTATGGGATTAGTAATTGTTAAATATTTTGTTGTATTGAGATGTTGTTATTGCTTGGAAGGTGTGTGCTATGACTGCTATGAGCACCTAAGTATTTTTTTAATAATAATTCGACATAATATGTTTTAAAAACTTGGAAAATATTATGTTACGTTTAGTTCAACTGAAATGCTACCTTTGTCTAGTAAATACGAGTCTCTATAATTAAGACTGATGTAACGTAACAGACTGATTCGTCTTAAGAAATTAACAATAATTACTGATTGATTAAAATATTATTTTGGGTTTTAATTGCCTCTGATTATCTGGTACAATTGACCCGTACTAGGGGTCAATTGTAACACACGGACTTCATGAACAAAAACTCAATTTGCACCATTCTGATGCGATTAAATGAGAATATTTTTCTAGATTCTGATAGCCAATAAGACTGGAATGTTATATCCTAAGCGATTTTTACGTGGTAGCTTTAGATTCAGAGTTATAGGTCATTATTTCTAAAGTGGTACCATTGCCCCCGGTCTACCCTACTACTTTTTTAGGGTTCCGTATTTCAGAAGGAATAAAATCGGCCAAGTGCGTGGCGGGCCGGGTGCAGGGTTCCGTAGTTGCCTGTCTGTCTTAGTTACGAGTACATCGACACGCGCGCTCCAACTAAATCGTGCGGTTGCATCGGCCGAATTTGTACGAAAGTTGGCCTTTCTAAGTACATTTTAAGTTGGTGGAGAGTACTCGGTAACTAGTTATGCCTACTTAGCCGTGATAGTTTTCCTTTTAAATTCATTATATTATGTACTACTGCCACGAATTTTCACATGCCCAGTAGTAGCCATTTATAATTATAACCCATAATATTTTTGAACCAATCGGTACCCCGCACCATGGGTTTAACGAGAAATTAAATAGGTGTGGTGTAGTACACCAACATTTTGTTTCGTTATTTTATTCTACTGTTTTGTCGGCGTGATTGATTTATATACCCATGGCGAATTACAGTTTTCTAGTAGTAATGGTTACTGAGCTAAGCCGAAGACGGACGGACAGATGGACGGACGGACGGCCAGACGGACATGGCGAAACTATAAAAAGGAAACCATTATAGGATCACTCCGTTGTCCGTTTGTCGTGTTTGATTTGATATAGGTATTACTTATTCCTTTTCTTGCAATGTTCTTATCTTGTCCCTAGCTAAGTTTCATGATAATAACCCCCGACGCAAAGGGAGGAGGGATAAGTTTAACGTGTCTGTGTATCTGTGTATCTGTCTGTGGTATCGTAGCTCCCAAACAGATTGACCGATTTGAATGCTGTTTTTTTTATTCGAAAGCTGATGTGATCCCAAGTGTTCTTAGCCATGTGTCATGATAATCTGTTAGCCGTTTTTGAGATATTGGACTTTGAAATGAAAATGTCGGGGGTTTTTCCATTTTCTAAGTTGTAGTTATTTTGGTATAAGTCGACTAAAGAAGAAGAAATTAATTAAAATTGCCTTGGGATAAATAAAGATATGGTTGAGATAATGTGACCGACTTTTTATAAAAACTTTCATCGGAAATGGAATCTACCTAGGACGGCAGAATTGCTTTTTGAATGGACTAATCTGATGCAATTCGGCGAACTCATAATCTCACTCAAGTATATGTACAAAAACAACGCGTCTCATATCATCGCGCAGCCAAACGGAAACGCCGCCTAAATTAATACCGTTTGTTTACCAACGTGGTAATCATAAATCTGCCTCTAAACGCAAAAGTTCCAAGATCCGGGATAACAGGGAAAATGGCTGCTTAATTAACTGGGAAATTAAGTGAGAGCTTCGGAATGATCCCTGGGGAGGGGACGGAAAAACAATGCGACAAGTATTTAGGCAGCGCCAGGAGATAATTATTAGTGTGACTGGAAAACTTAGAAGAAAAATCTGTGGAACAGGAAGTCGTTCGAAGTTAATTTCGATTTATTAAGCGTTTTTTTTACCTAAGTAAGTATGCAAATTTTAACAACTACATACACTGTCGAATATTTTATGTTGCATTTGTAATAATGTATTTTTTTCTTCTATTTTAAAGAGGCTTTTGTACACTCGTGGTGACAATGCCATCCTCATAGGAGAACACACATTCAATACATTTCAGTTAGGACTTAAATGTAGGTATTTATTATAGAACATATATAGGTTTTCATGGCATCATCAGACATAGGTTCAGCAAGTATCAAATTTATAGATGTAGCATTATCCAGTAAATTTACCAAAATTATTTGCCTTGCACAACTAATCCTGGTGCATTCTATCAAAATATGGACTAGATCTTCTACTTTGCCACAATTATCACATAGATCATCATCTTTTCTTCTAATTTACAATAATGATGATATTGATGATGCATCCATATCCATACTAATATTATAAATGGGAAAGTGTATGTGTGGTTTGTTTGTCCGTCTTTCACGGCAAAACGGAGCGACGAATTGACAAGATGTTTTAAGTGGAGATAGTTGAAAGGATGGAGAGTGACATAGGCTACTTTTCGTCACTTTCTAAACACTTCCCTAAAATGGGGGGTGAAAGTTTGTATGGAGCTACGATATAAACGAGTTCCACGCGGACGGAGTCGCGGGCAGAAGCTAATATTTATTTATTTATTTATTTATTGATACATGGAAAACCAACAGCGCAACATATTTATAGACAAAATAATAAAACCATATAGCCAATTACAGGTTCTCACTTATAGAAATAAACTAACACAAATAAATCTATAGCCAAACTTAAACTTAGCATACATTACGCACAGTAACCAATCGCGCACCAATAGCAAGCATGGCAATGGGAATATACAAGTACAAGGTAGTTAATAAATTAGAATATATATAAACTCTAGTAACCCGAGCCTACACCTGAAGTATCACACATGAAGAATCTTGTCAGTTTAGATTTTATTGCTTGTATGCTATCACAAAATATGTCTATATCTAATTTAACTACAACTTCGTTTAAACTCCTGCCTGCTCTGCACAAAAAACTATTCTTTCTATATTTAGTGGAAACATGGACCATGCTAATAGGACGAAAATGGCGGAAACTTCTTATGGGAGTATTGAAATGAATTTTACCAAGTAAATTAGGACAGTCAACATTGCTTCTTATTATATTTAACAAGTATAAGACATCAGCAATTTCACGACGCTTAACAAGCGGTATCAGGTGATGCTTTTTACATAAGGTTAAATAATTAGATGAGCTGTAATGTATATGCATTTTATAGCAAATAAATTTCATGAATTTGGATTGTAATCGCTCAATTCTGTCGATGTAAATTTTATATTGGGGATTCCAAATCTGAGATGCGTATTCCAACTTGCTTATACATATACATTGAACTTTATTGAAAACTTTTAGCTTATTCTATGTTATTACTTATCACAAATCACTAACTTATTTAATCTAATGCCAAATGCGCCCATGCCTTGGTTAGACTATACACCCTTGGGCCAGAGAGGTGGTCATGTCATTTTTTCAAACGCACGTTAGAAAACTCAACCGTCAATTTCCCTTACAAAAAGTGACATTTAGATCTGACGCGTATGTACCTACCTACAATGCGTTACGTGCTCGATCTGCTGAACTCCTACAAAACGTCGTTAGCTTTTCAGTTGTCTCACCACAAATGAAGTTTGATGCTCTGCAAATGCCCGCGACTGTACCAGCGCGTGTACAGCCCGTTATTCTGTAACTTGTTTTCTGGTTTTAACCTCACCTCACCGTTCACCCACAAATACAGGATGCTAATAATTTAGGTTCCAATACTTTTCGGGTGTCGACGTAACAAGACATTTCGATAAAATGATTTATTTAACGTATGGCATACATTATACCCTTTTCACGAAACAAATGATTTAATTAAATATTTTTGTGTCGTGTTATTTTTAACGAGGAAGTTACCCCGATCATTTTATAAACGATATGATACAGATAAAGAATATAATGGAAAAACACAAAGACACAAAGACTGTGAAACAAGTCTATAACTCGATACAGAGAGGGCGCTAGTCTTAGCTGGAATATAGTGAAAAAATATACAACTTGCGTCACTGTCCTCGTAGCTCAGTTGGTAGAGCAGTCTAGCGTTAATAGAAAGGTCGCAGGTTCGAATCCTGTCGGGGGCTACAGACGAAGATGGTTTATTTTTCCATTATATTCTTTCTCTGTATCATATCGTTTGTATGGCATACATTATTTCGGTGGCCACTTCTAGGTAAAAGGAGCGTCGGCCGTCCTCCAGTTCGGTGGGTGGACGATATTAGGAAGATTGCGGGTCACTTCTGGATAAGATTAGCTCAGGATAGGGACGGGTGGCGCAGGTACTCGAAGAGAGGCCTATGCTCAGCAGTGGGCGATTACGGGCTGATAATTATGATGATTATGATACATTATTTTGGCCTTTTAAAGTTTGTAATTCTTTAGTACCTACCACCCAGGGGACACGTGCAGGGTTGTGGTAGGTAGCTCCTGCGGACGCGAGTGACAGTTGTCCCCCCTTTGTCAAGTGAGTGGGCAACTCGACTGTTAGAAGTCCTTAAGCCGCCCGAAGGCCTCTAACTCGGCTTAATGACTACTGTCATAGACAGCAGCCGGGATCAACTGCTTCCAAAGTACGGAAGCGCTCATTTATATTAACCACTCAAACATCAGGCGGTCACCCATCCAAAGACTGACCGCTGCCATCGTTGCTTAACCTGCGTTATCGTTTCCGACTCGCAGGCGCCGCTAGGCTATGAGCGATAAAATGATAGACTATCAGTTCCAAAAGTATTGGTACCTAAATTATTAGCATCTTATTTGTGAATGAACGGTGAGGGGTGTCTATCTGTTTATCAAAATGTCTTACGTCGATTTGCATGTCGCCGAAAACGATTCCACGAATTGCATTAGGTTTTTTTTAAATCACATAATCATCTAGGTATACATGTAGGTAGAGATCTAGTTTCGTTTGGCGTGACGGGTGAGGTGCCGCATTAGCGCGTTCTGAATATCAGCCCAGTCCGTGCACATTTGCGTTTGCTTCCCCGACATCAAAGTGCCCCAAATTCGATTACCGCAGCTAGTGCTTAATGACATACAAACATACATTAAGTGCGTCTATATAGTAACGTAAATGAGAGAGACGTTACGTGGAAAATCTACTACGTATGTCTGTTTTTATGTTACAAAAATATGTCTGTGGAGGTTCGCTACATTGCGGCGTATTTACTAGCTGCTACGATACGAGTATTACCAAGGAGTGGCCACGTTAGTCGCATGACAGACTGCAGACTCCCAAAATCTGTCTTCTACTTACTCCGAGCTTGCGCATGGAAAGCGTAATCTTAGGGGGCAGTTTCTGCGCTACAAGGACGTGTTAAAACGTCATCTCAAAGCCTGCGATATACCTGCTGAGGCCTCGGAGGAGGTCGCGTCTATGAGACCGGAATGGCGTACCTAATAAAGTCAGAAAAGGTGTAGCTTCTTTTGAATTAGCTCGACTTGAACACCTGGACTAGATGCGCCATTTACGGAAGACCCAGTTCATCCTATAAATAAACTTACAATGACCAGGGCCAGCTAATGCACACAATGTGACTGAACATTTAAAACTAAGTTCGGCTTTGCGAGCCATAAACGTGGTCATCAGAGGAAATTGTAAGGGTCGCGTCTTTGGATACGACAAGGAGGACTATATATAAATAGTCTATATACTATATACTAGTAATAACTAGTGCCTATGGCAGTTGTAGAGCTCGCGAGTATATCATCTTTTACAAGCTTTTATTTAGTTTCACCTTTCCCGTTGTCTGTCTGTAATCAAATTTTGCAAGTTAAATTGGTCTCACTTCCCGGTGACCGATTGAGCTGAAATTTTGGGTATAAGTATAGTTTGAATGACAATTCAATATTATGGTACCATCGAGCTGATCTGATGATGGAGACAGGTGGCCATGGGAATTCAGTACTTAACCGACATAACCCCGTTGAGTTTGGGCTCGTTAGAATCGTCTCAATGAGTAGTTGATGATGGTATACAGAAAAGTGCAGTCGGCAATAAAAGCTTGTACAATGAAACAAGCTTCTGTCAAAAAAATCATTGACATTACTGAACCGGGAAGTAAGGGGTTGCCGGCCGAGTACATATCTATAGATGTATAGTTAAGAGGCTGGCAACCCCTTTTCACG
Source organism: Epinotia ramella (assembly GCA_947578815.1). Classification (NCBI taxonomy): domain Eukaryota; kingdom Metazoa; phylum Arthropoda; class Insecta; order Lepidoptera; family Tortricidae; genus Epinotia; species Epinotia ramella. The sequence continues at coordinate 3,108,301 of OX388220.1, forward strand.
CCGAGGTATAGTGCTTTTCTCAAACATGCAATGAAATAAATTAAATAAACTCCAAGAAATCAAACTTTAATTTTCATGGCTCAAGGTCGTGACGCTGTACCACAAATAAATTATAAAAAAATACTTCCCGGCCTACGCCTTCAATTTTGTATGAAATTCCTTTACAGTTCTCTTGGGTTGTTCCGCCCGAAACGTGATACTTTGAAGCCTTTTATAACGCACGTACCGACATTTCATTGCATGTTCAAGAAAAATTGCTTTAGTCACCATAGTGATTTTGTAATCCTTTCTTAACAAAATCTTTCAGTGTTTCCTTTCTACGGCCACGTCCTGTACAATGCACTGAATTTACCGCCATCCGCCCCATTGTCTGTGGATTTATTGCGCCGCCATTTTGAACGGAAGTAGCTCTATGGTCTAGCAAAACAAAGGTCTTCCGGAACTAGACTGTAGCCGGAATATCCGGATGGAATAGTGCAATTTAGCTTCGTTTTTGCGGTATTTTTTTGAGTGTTTTTTGCTATTCTAGTCTAGTGGGATTGAGTGGCTAAGAGGACAATAGCGTATAGGTAGGAGAAAATAAACTGGCGAAAAAGATTTTTTCACATCACCCGCTCGGGAAGGCTTACTTTACCTGTGAGTACCCAACAATACTTTCGCTTATTATAAGCTTTTATAAATGTACAATGTATGTATGTAACTATGTTTGATCGGGTGGAATCTTGCAACTCAATTTTGAAGCATAAATATATATTCAACCGTTTGAGCTGAAATTTCGGGTTTAAGTATAGTTAGGATGACAATTCAATATTATGTGCCATCGAGCTGATCTGATGATGGAGACAGAAGGTGATCAAGAGAATTCAGGACTTAGTCGACGTTAAAAAAAGATTGGGTTCGTTAGAATCGTCTCACTCAACGAGTAGTTAATGACGATATACAGAAAAGTGCCAAAAATGAAATTCTTGACTGAAATTTGTTAAATGTAAGGGTGATACTATTTTACATTAAATAACTATTAAGTTCTTTGATTTGTATGAGATACAAACAAACTTTTATTGAAAATGAGTGCCTTTAAGATCCATATAACTTGCATTAGATACATTTACTATTTTCCTCGCGGTGGTGGTGAGGTGAAAAGTTGTTTGTTGTGCTCGGCAACAAAGTCGTTTGGCGTACATGCCTTAAAAGCCTCGCTGTGCTCAGGATTCTACATTTAAACTATTCCCTTCCCTCGAGGTTCAAACTTACAGTCCTTCGCTATACCCGCTTTCAATACAAGGACTTTGCCATCAACCAGTTTGCAGCCTTGCAAACAAAAAACGTATAGTTATAAACTATACCTAACATGACCCTATTTTAAAAAGGAGGCTTGCTGAGGTATTTTGTACTAGGTTCCGCCCTCGACTTTGTCGAGGACCCGGGATAAAAACTGTCCTATATTTTGATCTAGGCTATAAACTATTTTCGTGCAAAGTTTAATCCAAATCGGTTGAGCCGTTTAAGAGTGATTGAGTAACAAACGTTCATACATCTAAACATCCTAACATCTAAAGCGTGTGCTGTGATGTGTGTGGTAGGATGGGTGTTGGGTGTTTACATGTCTACATTTTCACATTTATAATATTAGTAGGATAATAGATTTTAACTCTTCCGTTTCCGGTGCCATTTCTAGCAATTATAGGTTTGGAAATGGAGAAAATGTGATATTGCAGTAATAGAGGTTCCTAGCCCATCGCCGACAACACTATTCTTCTTTAGGGAAATACTTGCATTCCGAGCCTCCGTAGTCCCCTATTTACTCCACCTAAACGTATGTATTAAAAATATCTAACATAGATTAACAAAGTTATAATTAGTTTTTTTTTATTTTGGTACATTCGACAGACAATGGTAAAGTTAGTGTATTTTTTGCGTTTTACAAGCGGCTCCAGTTCATTTACAAAATCAGTTAAATATCACACAAATTAGAACATAGGAATTTAGTGAAACTCTTACTTAATAAATTTTACAAAAAACCGGCCAAGAGCGTGTCGGGCCACGCTCAGTGTAGGGTTCCATGGTTTTTCGTCCAGAAATTATTTTGTATTTTTTTTTAAAAACTATTCAACCTATTAAGTTCAAAATAATTTTCCAAGAATTTTTTTATAAAGTTCTACTTTTGAGATTGTTTTCATATTTTTAAAACTTATAGTTCAAAAGTTAGAGGGGGGGGGACACATTTTTTTTTACTTCTGGAGCTATTATCTCCGAAAATATTAACATTATCAAAAAAATATTTTAGCAAACCCCTATTCATTTTTAAATACCTATCCTAGAATATATCACACGTTAGGGTTGAAATGAAAAAAAAAGCAGTCCCCAAGTTACGTATAGGGGAGGCAAAACAAATAAAAAAAAAAAACACTTTTTATTTTACCACTTTGTCGGCGTGATTGATATAGGTACATACTAGTACCACAGCTTTCTAGTGCTAACGGTTACTGAGATTATCCGCGGACGGACGGACAGACAAAGCGAAACTATAAGGGTTCCTAGTCGACTACGGAACCCTAAAAATTATATGCATAGATTTTGATTTGGCGGAGGAAATACGGGGCTACGGCGACTCGAAATACAAGTTTTTGTATGGACCGCGCGCTAGCCCGCACATGGACTTAATAGCGAGGTATAAACAAGATAGAAAGACGTAAATAAAAATGAAAAAACGTACCTAAGATATGAAAATTGTCTGTATTCCAAGATTATGGTGCATTCACAATAGTAAATGTGTTACAATGTTAATGGCGCACATAATCTACTCTTGAGAGCATGCCATCGTTTGGTTTGTTCGTAAACAATTAAATTCAATATTGTACTGGAGCTGGAATGACCCAAATAAAACTGTATTACCTTTCATACAGCACATTTTAACTAACTTTTATTTGTTCTTGGCAATAACGGTTAAAATGAAGAAAGGAAATACATTTCTCGAAGCATAGCCAAGTTTCTAAGTTCCAACAGCTCCTCTGACAATAAAATTCACAATCTAGACGTCTAGACAATAAAATTCATATTTACTGTGCACTCTATTGCTGCCTCTTCTGACTGAGCGACGTAAAATTTTATTACTGAAGTAAAATATAGATGTTACTGTTTCCATCGAGTTTATCTAAGAGGATATGCTCAAAAACGTGAACACTATTGTCAGGACGGTAGAGGGTGCTGTATATACGGCTTTAATATTTTTATCCTACTACTTAATCATCATCATGATTATCATCATCATATCAGCCGAAAGACGTCCACTGCTGGACATAGGCCTCCCCCAAAGACTGCCAAAGTGACCGGCCCTGCGCCACCCGCATCCAGCGGACTCCCGCGACCTTTACCAGGTCATCAGTCCACCTTGTGAGGGGCCTACCTACGCCGCGCCTTCCGGTACGTGGTCGCCACTCGAGAACCTTTCCGCCCCAATGGCCATCGGTTCTACGTGCTATGTGCCCCGCCCACTGCCACTTAAGTTTAGTGATTCGGAGGGCTATATCGGTTACCTTGGTTCTATCCTACTAATATTTAATTACCTATAATATTATAAATATTATAGGTAAATGCGAATATATTACACCAAGGCACTCACAAACTTCCTGGAGGAGCTGGGGTGGTTAGAGTAGCGCTACCCCACCGATTCACGCAAAATAGGCACACTGGATGTCGACTTGCGGAAAAAAGCCCAGTAAAACTAACTAACTAACTAACTAGGTAAATGCGAAAGTTTGAATGTTTGGATGCTTAGATGTTTGTTACTCAATCACGCTTAAACGGCTTAAACGATTTGGATGAAATTTTGCACAAAGATAGTTTATAGCCTGAATTAAAATATAGTTTTTTTTTTATCCCTGGTCCACGCGGATGAAGTCGCGGGCGGTAGCTAGTATATATATGTATATCATAATAAGATAGTAATTTCGGAAAAATGCGAGTTTGTAGCTTTTTAAAGGCAGAATATATGTAATACAGGTACCTAGCTGTTTTACAAAACCGTTTTGTATTACGGTGGGTCCACGATTAGCCGGATTGTCAAATGCCACCGTTAGGTACGACGACGAGCGACGTTTCACAGCTAGCTGTAATGTAATTTACAAAAAGGCGCTGTTTTATAAAACAGCTAGCTGTAATGTAATACTAGACAATTATACTATATTACTGCGACATCATGACATGTACATAACGCTCTCTTTAAACAGCATACAATGCTCTTCAGGTTGGATAGGCTATATTTTATCCCGCGAGATTTTTTACGTGTATATACAACAACACTTTTACAGAATAGACCCATAGATATAAAAATAAGGACAATGTCGACCCGATACTCAAACCTTTTATTGCAAACACAATATCGCGGACACAATATCGGGCATTTAATATAATCCTTCAGCACTCTGCTTACAATAGTAGATTATACACTAAGGGGATAAAGCACTGTTTTATGTCACGGGAGCGAATTGAATCCCGAACGTAACGAAGGACTCATAATTTAACTCCTGAGCGTAGCGAGGGAGTTATAAGTTAATTCCTGAGCGAAGCGAGGGAATTAAGACTGAGTCCTGAGTGCAGTGAGGGGTTCAACCGCCCAAGACTAAAACAGTCTTATCCCCGAGGTGTATACTCTACTTTTCACACCTTATGCGAGACAAAAAAACAGGCTCAGTAGATAAATATTCAAAATAGACCAGAAGCACTGATTCAGACACAGACTTTACGCCTTTTACAGCTTTCCATTTGTCAAAATCGTTGTAGGCTTTTAGGTATTTTTCCTTTGACTTCTCTGGCAGCAGATTGTTGACAATGCCTATGGCATCTAATTTGATAAACTCAGGAGTCAAAACACTTTCATCACTCGACATTTTCAATATTATTTTTGAAATTAAATCTTCTATAGGCACCTACAAGAACTCGATTTGTTCGTCACGCGTGAACAAATGAAGGCGCGCGACGTTCCAAATTCGAAAGCACAAGCCGTGGTCCTAGATTCGAAATTCGAATTTCGAACACCGCGCTCCTCCGGACCGGGGTTCACACGGAGGCAAACTTCATTTATTTTGTCAAATCAAGTAGGCCATGGCCTAGGACAAATTGTGTTTAGCAAAATTAAACTTTATGCATATAGTAATAAGAATTATGAAAAGTGAAATCATATTATTAACCAGCGGGTTATAATGAAATTCAGTACAACATTATAACCCGGCTAATACCAAGGGATTTAATGTCTTGCTTTCGGTAGGGTTTACATGACCTATAATTTGGCATTGTCGAGCATGTGGTTTGAAAAAATAATTATCTTGACACGAAGTCCACGAGCTCTATATTTAACAGTGTACAATAGAAAGAATTGCGTTACGAATTGTTTGCCAGTTAAAAGGAGTAGATATTTATGTCAAATGATCGTTTTTGAAACGCAAGGCTCTTAAATGAACTGCTGAATAAACTGAACAAAATATATCTCAGCATTTCATTTTTAATCAGACGTTTGAATTATTTGTAGAACGTTAAATACTGTCAACGAAAATATTGATATGAAATAAGGCGGTTATCAACTTAAAATTTGCTACTACGAAAACAAAAGTGGTATTTTCACGGTTATTTCGAATAAAGATTTATTATTTATTTATATAAAATCTGAACGTTTGTAATTAAAATAAAACAAATTTAAACATAACTACTACTACTTATTATTCATGGTAATTTTATGAATTTGAATTAGACGAACATAAACTTATTTCTCAAATAAAGCCATATATTTATACCAAAAAAACTTTCGCATAAATGTTGACCGTGACGTTCATCTTTTACTTTCAATGAAACAAAATGGCGAACCCTTATTGTAAGTATTACTATTGGGGATATTAGCCGCGGGAATCGAAGCAAAATCGACCGAAGTCAGTCATGCGGGGCCGGCTATTTGTCTTCGTAGCCTTTTAGGATCCGTAGTCATACAATTTGCAATGAAAATGGGTTCGACCTACGTTCAGGATTGAAGTTACAACAATGTAGGACGCCTAGGGTGGGAATGCGGTACTTAATAAAAATAGTTTCGTGATGAAACTTATTAAGTACAATATAGGTTTGAACGCACAGCGTCGTGATGACCGTGATTTCAATAATGAAACAATTCATCTGTTCCTGTCTGTGACAGAGACGGCAATAATTCTAAATTTAAATACCGTAAACGACCGGTGTGAAGTTAGCGGCCAAAGTTAGCGGCCGATGATAACCCGACCAAATTAAGAAGTTATGTATATTTTCAACAAGAATACTGTCAAAACAAGCAGAACCGCAAAATATCTTCTTTCTTATTAGAAAACAACAAAAAACAAACAATTCTAAAGATTAAAAAACGATAATAACTAGAAATGCACTTTGGCCGCTAACTTCACAACTTATCAGCCTAAGTGTTTTTTTGATATATTTTTCATAATTTCTGCACCTTAGACAACAAGCAATGAGCTATCAAATAACACTATTTCTAGAGTGACACTCGACTGCATATAAAAGAAACAGAGACGACCACGTAGAAACATCAGCTTTCCATGAACAAGTGCATTAAATCAAGTGTTTCTGCATCTTAGACGATAAGCGAGTAAACCACACCCAATGTATCGTGCAGTGCATTACATAAGCTAAAAACTGACATTAATTTTAGAGTGATACTCGACTGCATATAAGAGTAACAGAGGCGACCAAGTAGAAACATCAGCTTTCTACGAAAAAGTGCATTTATTTATGATTAACTGCATCTTAAACGGCAAGCGAGTGAACCACACCCAATGTATCGTGCAGTACATTATATTAGCTTGCAACTGACACTTATTCTAGAGTGATACTCGACTGCATATAAGAGTAACAAAGGCTACCAAGTAGAAACATCAGCTTTCTACGAAAAAGTGCATTTATTTATGATTAACTGCATCTTAAACAGCAAGCGAGTGAACCACACCCAATGTATCGTGCAGTACATTATATTAGCTTGCAACTGACACTTATTCTAGAGTGATACTCGACTGCATATAAGAGTAACAAAGGCTACCAAGTAGAAACATCAGCTTTCTAAGAAAAAGTGCATTCATTCAAAATTTAATGCATCTTAGACGGCAAGCGAGTAAACCACACCCAATGTATCGTGCAGTGCATTACATTAGCTATCAACTGACACTTATTCTAGAGTGATACTCGACTGCATATAAGAGTAACAGAGGCTACCAAGTAGAAACATCAGCTTTCTACGAAAAAGTGCATTCATTCAAGATTTACTGCATCTTAGACGGCAAGCGAGTAAACCACACCCTATGTATCGTGCAGTGCATTACACTAGCTACAAAACAAAACTATTTATAGAGTGATACTCGACTGCATATACCAGTAACAGAGGCGACCAAGTAGAAACATCAGCTTTCTACGAAAAAGTGCACTCAATCAAGATTTACTGCATCTTAGACGGCAAGCGAGTAAACCACACCCAATGTATCGTGCAGTGCATTACATTGGCTATCAACTGACACTTATTTTAGAGTGATACTCGACTGCATATAAGAGTAAAAGGAGGAGACCAAGTAGAAACATCAGCTTTCTACGAAAAAGTGCATTCATTTATGATTTACTGCATCTTAGACGGCAAGCGAGTAAACCACACCCAATGTATCGTGCAGTGCTTTACATTAGCTATCAACTGAAATTTATTCTAGAGTGATACTCGACTGCATATAAGAGTAACAGAGGCGAACAAGTAGAAACATCAGCTTTCTACGAAAAAGTGCATTCATTTATGATTTACTGCATCTTAGACGGCAAGCGAGTAAACCACACTCATTGTATCGTGCAGTGCATTACATAAACTATAAACTGACATGAATTCTAGAGTGATACTCGACTGCATATAAGAGTAACAGAGGCGACCAAGTAGAAACATCAGCTTTCTACGAAAAAGTGCATTTATTTATGATTAACTGCATCTTAGACGGCAAGCGAGTGAACCACACCAAGTGTATCGTTCAGTGCATTACATAAGCTATCAACTGACTTTTTTATAGACTGATACTCGACTGCATATAAGAGTAACAGAGGCGACCAAGTAGAAACATCAGCTTTTTACGAAAAAGTGCATTCATTCATGATTTACTGCATCTTAGACGGCAAGCGAGTTAACGACACCCAATGTACCGTGCAGTGCATTACATTAGCTATAAACTGACATTTATTCTAGAGTGATACTCGACTGCATATAAGAGTAACAGAGGCGACCAAGTAGAAACATCAGCTTTCTACGAAAAAGTGCATTCATTCAAAATTTACTGCATCTTAGACGGCAAGCGAGTGAACCACACCTAATGTATCGTGCAGTGCATTACATTAGCTATCAACTGACACTTATTCCAGAGTGATACTCGACTGCATATAAGAGTAACAGAGGCTACCAAGTAGAAACATCAGCTTTCTAAGAAAAAGTGCATTCATTCAAAATTTACTGCATCTTAGACGGCAAGCGAGTGAACCACACCCAATGTATCGTGCAGTGCATTACATTAGCTATCAACTGACATTTATTCTAGAGTGATACTCGACTGCATATAAGAGTAACAGAGGCTACCAAGTAGAAACATCAGCTTTCTACGAAAAAGTGCATTCATTAAAGATTTACTGCATTTTAGACGGCAAGCGAGTAAACCACACCCTATGTATCGTGCAGTGCATCACACTAGCTACAAAACAAAACTATTAATAGAGTGATACTCGACTGCATATACCAGTAACAGAGGCGACCAAGTAGAAACAACGAAAAAGTGCATTCAATCAAGATTTACTGCATCTTAGACGGCAAGCGAGTTAACGACACCCAATGTACCGTGCAGTGCATTACATTAGCTATAAACTGACATTTATTCTAGAGTGATACTCGACTGCATATAAGAGTAACAGAGGCGACCAAGTAGAAACATCAGCTTTCTACGAAAAAGTGCATTCATTCAAAATTTACTGCATCTTAGACGGCAAGCGAGTGAACCACACCTAATGTATCGTGCAGTGCATTACATTAGCTATCAACTGACACTTATTCCAGAGTGATACTCGACTGCATATAAGAGTAACAGAGGCTACCAAGTAGAAACATCAGCTTTCTAAGAAAAAGTGCATTCATTCAAAATTTACTGCATCTTAGACGGCAAGCGAGTGAACCACACCCAATGTATCGTGCAGTGCATTACATTAGCTATCAACTGACATTTATTCTAGAGTGATACTCGACTGCATATAAGAGTAACAGAGGCTACCAAGTAGAAACATCAGCTTTCTACGAAAAAGTGCATTCATTAAAGATTTACTGCATTTTAGACGGCAAGCGAGTAAACCACACCCTATGTATCGTGCAGTGCATCACACTAGCTACAAAACAAAACTATTAATAGAGTGATACTCGACTGCATATACCAGTAACAGAGGCGACCAAGTAGAAACAACGAAAAAGTGCATTCAATCAAGATTTACTGCATCTTAGACGGCAAGCGAGTAAACCACACCCAATGTTTCGTGCAGTGCATTACATTGGCTATCAAATGACACTAATTCTAGAGTGATACTCGTCTGCCTATAAGAGTAACAGAGGCGACCAAGTAGAAACATCAGCTTTCTACGAAAAAGTGCATTCATTTATGATTTACTGCATCTTAGACGGCAAGCGAGTAAACCACACTCATTGTATCGTGCAGTGCATTACATAAACTATAAACTGACATGAATTCTAGAGTGATACTCGACTGCATATAAGAGTAACAGAGGCGACCAAGTAGAAACATCAGCTTTCTACGAAAAAGTGCATTTATTTATGATTAACTGCATCTTAGACGGCAAGCGAGTGAATCACACCCAGTGTATCGTTCAGTGCATTACATTAGCTATCAACTGACACTTATTCTAGACTGATACTCGACTGCATATAAGAGTAACAGAGCCGACCAAGTAGAAACATCAGCTTTCTACGAAAAAGTGCATTCATTCAAGATTTACTGCATCTTAGACGGCAAGCGAGTAAATCACACCCGCTGTATCGTGCAGTGCATTACACTAGCTATCAACTGACACTAATTATAGAGTGATACTCGACTGCATATAAGAGTAACAGAGGCGACCAAGTAGAAACATCAGCTTTCTACGAAAAAGTGCATTCATTCAAAATTTACTGCATCTTAGACGGCAAGCGAGTGAACCACACCCAATGTATCGTGCAGTGCATTACATTAGCTATCAACTGACATGAATTCTAGAGTGATACTCGACTGCATATAAGAGTAACAGAGGCGACCAAGTAGAAACATCAGCTTTCTACGAAAAAAAGCATTTATTTATGATTAACTGCATCTTAGACGGCAAGCGAGTGAACCACACCCAGTGTATCGTGGAGTGCATTACATTAACTATCAACTGACACTTATTCTAGACTGATACTCGACTGCATATAAGAGTAACAGAGGCGACCAAGTAGAAACATCAGCTTTTTACGAAAAAGTGCATTCATTTATGATTAACTGCATCTTAGACGGCAAGCGAGTGAACCACACGCAGTGTATCGTTCAGTGCATTACATTAGCTATAAAATGAAACTTATTCTAGAGTGATACTCGATTGCATATAAGAGTAACAGAGGCTACCAAGTAGAAACATCAGCTTTCTACGAAAAAGTGCATTCATTCAAAATTTACTGCATCTTAGACGGCAAGCGAGTGAACCACACCAAATGTATCGTGCAGTGCATTACATTAGCTTGCAACTGACACTTATTCTAGAGTGATACTCGACTGCATATAAGAATAACAGAGGCTACCAAGTAGAAACATCAGCTTTCTACGAAAAAGTGCATTCATTCAAAATTTACTGCATCTCAGACGGCAAGCGAGTGAACCACACCCAATGTATCGTGCAGTGCATTACATTAGCTATCAACTGACACTTATTCTAGAGTGATACTCGACTGCATATAAGAGTAACAGAGGCTACCAAGTAGAAACATCAGCTTTTTACGAAAAAGTGCATTCATTCATGATTTACTGCATCTTAGACGGCAAGCGAGTGAACCACACCCAATGTATCGTGCAGTGCATTACATTAGCTATCAACTGACACTTATTCTAGAGTGATACTCGACTGCATATAAGAATAACAGAGGCTACCAAGTAGAAACATCAGCTTTCTACGAAAAAGTGCATTCATTCAAAATTTACTGCATCTCAGACGGCAAGCGAGTGAACCACACCCAATGTATCGTGCAGTGCATTACATAAGTTTGCAACTGACATTTATTCTAGAGTGATACTCGACTGCATATAAGAGTAACAGAGGCTACCAAGTAGAAACATCAGCTTTCTACGAAAAAGTGCATTCATTCAAAATTTACTGCATCTTAGACGGCAAGCGAGTGAACCACACCCAATGTGTCGTGCAGTGCATTACATTAGCTTGCAACTGACACTTATTCTAGAGTGATACTCGACTGCATATAAGAGTAACAGAGGCGACCAAGTAGAAACATCAGCTTTCTACGAAAAAGTGCATTTATTTATGATTAACTGCATCTTAGACGGCAAGCGAGTGAACCACACCCAATGTATCGTGCAGTGCATTATATTAGCTTGCAACTGACACTTATTCTAGAGTGATACTCGACTGCATATAAGAGTAACAAAGGCTACCAAGTAGAAACATCAGCTTTCTAAGAAAAAGTGCATTCATTCAAAATTTACTGCATCTTAGACGGCAAGCGAGTGAACCACACCCAATGTATCGTGCAGTGCATTACATTAGCTTGCAACTGACACTTATTCTAGAGTGATACTCGACTGCATATAAGAGTAACAGAGGCGACCAAGTAGAAACATCAGCTTTCTACGAAAAAGTGCATTTATTTATGATTAACTGCATCTTAGACGGCAAGCGAGTGAACCACACCCAATGTATCGTGCAGTGCATTATATTAGCTTGCAACTGACACTTATTCTAGAGTGATACTCGACTGCATATAAGAGTAACAGAGGCGACCAAGTAGAAACATCAGCTTTCTACGAAAAAGTGCATTTATTTATGATTAACTGCATCTTAGACGGCAAGCGAGTGAACCACACCCAATGTATCGTGCAGTGCATTATATTAGCTTGCAACTGACACTTATTCTAGAGTGATACTCGACTGCATATAAGAGTAACAAAGGCTACCAAGTAGAAACATCAGCTTTCTAAGAAAAAGTGCATTCATTCAAAATTTACTGCATCTTAGACGGCAAGCGAGTAAATCACACCCAAGGTATCGTGCAGTGCATTACATTAGCTATCAACTGACACTTATTCTAGAGTGATACTCGACTGCATATAAGAGTAACAGAGGCTACCAAGTAGAAACATCAGCTTTTTACGAAAAAGTGCATTCATTCATGATTTACTGCATCTTAGACGGCAAGCGAGTTAACGACACCCAATGTACCGTGCAGTGCATTACATTAGCTATAAACTGACATTTATTCTAGAGTGATACTCGACTGCATATAAGAGTAACAGAGGCGACCAAGTAGAAACATCAGCTTTCTACGAAAAAGTGCATTCATTCAAAATTTACTGCATCTTAGACGGCAAGCGAGTGAACCACACCTAATGTATCGTGCAGTGCATTACATAAGCTATCAACTGACACTTATTCTAGAGTGATACTCGACTGCATATAAGAGTAACAGAGGCTACCAAGTAGAAACATCAGCTTTTTACGAAAAAGTGCATTCATTCATGATTTACTGCATCTTAGACGGCAAGCGAGTTAACGACACCCAATGTACCGTGCAGTGCATTACATTAACTATAAACTGACATTTATTCTAGAGTGATACTCGACTGCATATAAGAGTAACAGAGGCGACCAAGTAGAAACATCAGCTTTCTACGAAAAAGTGCATTCATTCAAAATTTACTGCATCTTAGACGGCAAGCGAGTAAATCACACCCAAGGTATCGTGCAGTGCATTACATTAGCTATCAACTGACACTTATTCTAGAGTGATACTCGACTGCATATAAGAGTAACAGAGGCTACCAAGTAGAAACATCAGCTTTTTACGAAAAAGTGCATTCATTCATGATTTACTGCATCTTAGACGGCAAGCGAGTTAACGACACCCAATGTACCGTGCAGTGCATTACATTAGCTATAAACTGACATTTATTCTAGAGTGATACTCGACTGCATATAAGAGTAACAGAGGCTACCAAGTAGAAACATCAGCTTTCTAAGAAAAAGTGCATTCATTCAAAATTTACTGCATCTTAGACGGCAAGCGAGTGAACCACACCCAATGTATCGTGCAGTGCATTACATTAGCTATCAACTGACATTTATTCTAGAGTGATACTCGACTGCATATAAGAGTAACAGAGGCGACCAAGTAGAAACATCAGCTTTCTACGAAAAAGTGCATTCATTCAAAATTTACTGCAACTTAGACGGCAAGCGAGTGAACCACACCTAATGTATCGTGCAGTGCATTACATAAGCTATCAACTGACACTTATTCCAGAGTGATACTCGACTGCATATACCAGTAACAGAGGCGACCAAGTAGAAACAACGAAAAAGTGCATTCATTCAAAATTTACTGCATCTTAGACGGCAAGCGAGTGAACCACACCCAATGTATCGTGCAGTGCATTACATTAGCTATCAACTGACATTTATTCTAGAGTGATACTCGACTGCATATAAGAGTAACAGAGGCTACCAAGTAGAAACATCAGCTTTCTACGAAAAAGTGCATTCATTAAAGATTTACTGCATCTTAGACGGCAAGCGAGTAAACCACACCCTATGTATCGTGCAGTGCATCACACTAGCTACAAAACAAAACTATTTATAGAGTGATACTCGACTGCATATACCAGTAACAGAGGCGACCAAGTAGAAACATCAGCTTTCTACGAAAAAGTGCATTCATTCAAAATTTACTGCATCTTAGACGGCAAGCGAGTAAATCACACCCAAGGTATCGTGCAGTGCATTACATTAGCTATCAACTGACACTTATTCTAGAGTGATACTCGACTGCATATAAGAGTAACAGAGGCTACCAAGTAGAAACATCAGCTTTTTACGAAAAAGTGCATTCATTCATGATTTACTGCATCTTAGACGGCAAGCGAGTTAACGACACCCAATGTACCGTGCAGTGCATTACATTAGCTATAAACTGACATTTATTCTAGAGTGATACTCGACTGCATATAAGAGTAACAGAGGCGACCAAGTAGAAACATCAGCTTTCTACGAAAAAGTGCATTCATTCAAAATTTACTGCATCTTAGACGGCAAGCGAGTAAATCACACCCAAGGTATCGTGCAGTGCATTACATTAGCTATCAACTGACACTTATTCTAGAGTGATACTCGACTGCATATAAGAGTAACAGAGGCTACCAAGTAGAAACATCAGCTTTTTACGAAAAAGTGCATTCATTCATGATTTACTGCATCTTAGACGGCAAGCGAGTTAACGACACCCAATGTACCGTGCAGTGCATTACATTAGCTATAAACTGACATTTATTCTAGAGTGATACTCGACTGCATATAAGAGTAACAGAGGCTACCAAGTAGAAACATCAGCTTTCAAAGAAAAAGTGCATTCATTCAAAATTTACTGCATCTTAGACGGCAAGCGAGTGAACCACACCCAATGTATCGTGCAGTGCATTACATTAGCTATCAACTGACATTTATTCTAGAGTGATACTCGACTGCATATAAGAGTAACAGAGGCGACCAAGTAGAAACATCAGCTTTCTACGAAAAAGTGCATTCATTCAAAATTTACTGCATCTTAGACGGCAAGCGAGTGAACCACACCTAATGTATCGTGCAGTGCATTACATAAGCTATCAACTGACACTTATTCCAGAGTGATACTCGACTGCATATACCAGTAACAGAGGCGACCAAGTAGAAACAACGAAAAAGTGCATTCATTCAAAATTTACTGCATCTTAGACGGCAAGCGAGTGAACCACACCCAATGTATCGTGCAGTGCATTACATTAGCTATCAACTGACATTTATTCTAGAGTGATACTCGACTGCATATAAGAGTAACAGAGGCTACCAAGTAGAAACATCAGCTTTCTACGAAAAAGTGCATTCATTAAAGATTTACTGCATCTTAGACGGCAAGCGAGTAAACCACACCCTATGTATCGTGCAGTGCATCACACTAGCTACAAAACAAAACTATTTATAGAGTGATACTCGACTGCATATACCAGTAACAGAGGCGACCAAGTAGAAACATCAGCTTTCTACGAAAAAGTGCATTCAATCAAGATTTACTGCATCTTAGACGGCAAGCGAGTAAACCACACCCAATGTATCGTGCAGTGCATTACATTGGCTATCAACTGACACTTATTTTAGAGTGATACTCGACTGCATATAAGAGTAACAGAGGAGACCAAGTAGAAACATCAGCTTTCTACGAAAAAGTGCATTCATTTATGATTTACTGCATCTTAGACGGCAAGCGAGTAAACCACACCCAATGTATCGTGCAGTGCTTTACATTAGCTATCAACTGAAATTTATTCTAGAGTGATACTCGACTGCATATAAGAGTAACAGAGGCGAACAAGTAGAAACATCAGCTTTCTACGAAAAAGTGCATTCAGTTATGATTTACTGCATCTTAGACGGCAAGCGAGTAAACCAGACTCATTGTATCGTGCAGTGCATTACATAAACTATAAACTGACATGAATTCTAGAGTGATACTCGACTGCATATAAGAGTAACAGAGGCGACCAAGTAGAAACATCAGCTTTTTACGAAAAAGTGCATTCATTCATGATTTACTGCATCTTAGACGGCAAGCGAGTTAACGACACCCAATGTACCGTGCAGTGCATTACATTAGCTATAAACTGACATTTATTCTAGAGTGATACTCGACTGCATATAAGAGTAACAGAGGCGACCAAGTAGAAACATCAGCTTTCTACGAAAAAGTGCATTCATTCATGATTTACTGCATCTTAGACGGCAAGCGAGTTAACGACACCCAATGTACCGTGCAGTGCATTACATTAGCTATAAACTGACATGTATTCTAGAGTGATACTCGACTGCATATAAGAGTAACAGAGGCGACCAAGTAGAAACATCAGCTTTCTACGAAAAAGTGCATTCATTCAAAATTTACTGCATCTTAGACGGCAAGCGAGTGAACCACACCAAATGTATCGTGCAGTGCATTACATTAGCTTGCAACTGACACTTATTCTAGAGTGATACTCGACTGCATATAAGAGTAACAGAGGCTACCAAGTAGAAACATCAGCTTTCTACGAAAAAGTGCATTCATTCAATATTTACTGCATCTTAGACGGCAAGCGAGTGAACCAATTCCAATGTATCGTGCAGTCCATTACATTAGCTTGCAAATGACACTTATTCTAGAGTGATACTCGACTGCATATAAGAGTAACAGAGGCGACCAAGTAGAAACATCAGCTTTCTACGAAAAAGTGCATTTATTTATAATTTACTGCATCTTAAACGGCAAGCGAGTGAACCACACCCAATGTATCGTGCAGTGCATTATATTAGCTTGCAACTGACACTTATTCTAGAGTGATACTCGACGGCATATAAGAGTAACAAAGGCTACCAAGTAGAAACATCAGCTTTCTAAGAAAAAGTGCATTCATTCAAAATTTACTGCATCTTAGACGGCAAGCGAGTAAACCACACCCAATGTATCGTGCAGTGCATTACATTAGCTATCAACTGACACTTATTCTAGACTGATACTCGACTGCATATAAGAGTAACAGAGGCTACCAAGTAGAAACATCAGCTTTTTACGAAAAAGTGCATTCATTCATGATTTACTGCATCTTAGACGGCAAGCGAGTGAACCACACCCAATGTATCGTGCAGTGCATTATATTAGCATGCAACTGACACTTATTCTAGAGTGATACTCGACTGCATATAAGAGTAACAAAGGCTACCAAGTAGAAACATCAGCTTTCTAAGAAAAAGTGCATTCATTCAAAATTTACTGCATCTTAGACGGCAAGCGAGTAAATCACACCCAAGGTATCGTGCAGTGCATTACATTAGCTATCAACTGACACTTATTCTAGAGTGATACTCGACTGCATATAAGAGTAACAGAGGCTACCAAGTAGAAACATCAGCTTTCTACGAAAAAGTGCATTCATTCAATATTTACTGCATCTTAGACGGCAAGCGAGTGAACCAATTCCAATGTATCGTGCAGTCCATTACAGTAGCTTGCAAATGACACTTATTCTAGAGTGATACTCGACTGCATATAAGAGTAACAGAGGCGACCAAGTAGAAACATCAGCTTTCTACGAAAAAGTGCATTTATTTATAATTTACTGCATCTTAAACGGCAAGCGAGTGAACCACACCCAATGTATCGTGCAGTGCATTATATTAGCTTGCAACTGACACTTATTCTAGAGTGATACTCGACGGCATATAAGAGTAACAAAGGCTACCAAGTAGAAACATCAGCTTTCTAAGAAAAAGTGCATTCATTCAAAATTTACTGCATCTTAGACGGCAAGCGAGTAAACCACACCCAATGTATCGTGCAGTGCATTACATTAGCTATCAACTGACACTTATTCTAGAGTGATACTCGACTGCATATAAGAGTAACAGAGGCTACCAAGTAGAAACATCAGCTTTTTACGAAAAAGTGCATTCATTCATGATTTACTGCATCTTAGACGGCAAGCGAGTGAACCACACCCAATGTATCGTGCAGTGCATTATATTAGCTTGCAACTGACACTTATTCTAGAGTGATACTCGACTGCATATAAGAGTAACAAAGGCTACCAAGTAGAAACATCAGCTTTCTAAGAAAAAGTGCATTCATTCAAAATTTACTGCATCTTAGACGGCAAGCGAGTAAATCACACCCAAGGTATCGTGCAGTGCATTACATTAGCTATCAACTGACACTTATTCTAGAGTGATACTCGACTGCATATAAGAGTAACAGAGGCTACCAAGTAGAAACATCAGCTTTTTACGAAAAAGTGCATTCATTCATGATTTACTGCATCTTAGACGGCAAGCGAGTTAACGACACCCAATGTACCGTGCAGTGCATTACATTAGCTATAAACTGACATTTATTCTAGAGTGATACTCGACTGCATATAAGAGTAACAGAGGCGACCAAGTAGAAACATCAGCTTTCTACGAAAAAGTGCATTCATTCAAAATTTACTGCATCTTAGACGGCAAGCGAGTGAACCACACCTAATGTATCGTGCAGTGCATTACATAAGCTATCAACTGACACTTATTCCAGAGTGATACTCGACTGCATATACCATTAACAGAGGCGACCAAGTAGAAACAACGAAAAAGTGCATTCATTCAAAATTTACTGCATCTTAGACGGCAAGCGAGTGAACCACACCCAATGTATCGTGCAGTGCATTACATTAGCTATCAACTGACATTTATTCTAGAGTGATACTCGACTGCATATAAGAGTAACAGAGGCTACCAAGTAGAAACATCAGCTTTCTACGAAAAAGTGCATTCATTAAAGATTTACTGCATCTTAGACGGCAAGCGAGTAAACCACACCCTATGTATCGTGCAGTGCATCACACTAGCTACAAAACAAAACTATTTATAGAGTGATACTCGACTGCATATACCAGTAACAGAGGCGACCAAGTAGAAACATCAGCTTTCTACGAAAAAGTGCATTCAATCAAGATTTACTGCATCTTAGACGGCAAGCGAGTAAAATGCACGAGTCAAGCCTGGATACCCTCCTGCAGAGTACAAAACATTTTCCCAATGTAATTACCCTAGGTGACATCAACATAGATATTAAACCACTTAATGATGACAACAGGTGTGCGAACTATTTGAACGTTGCGGCGATGTATGGCCTCATACCTAGTCATTACTTACCAACGCGCCTCAACAATTGCCTTGACCACTGCCTTATTAAAACTCGACTCAACTCAATTACTATTGTCTGTGAAACAACGGTCACCGACCACTCCTGTGTACTTGCATCTCTCTCAAACGTCAATATCTCTTCTAAAATTACTGGTGAGACCAAAACTAAACTCGCATACCATGCTGCAATGGAAGAGATGGCTCTCCTTGATTGGAATTCTGTTACGAGCTGCTGGAACGCTAGCACTGCCACGGATATATTCATCTCGACTGTGTCCTCTATTATCAATAAGCATACTGTACCTTGTCAGATATCCAACAGAAAAAGAACACGTAAACCCTGGATTACGCCTGGCCTTCTGCGATGCATTAGGTTCAGAGACCGGCTCCACTTAAAGCTAAAGAAAAATCCTCATAACCAAACTCTACTAATCTCATACAGAAGATATAGAAACACCTGCAACCAAATTTTAAACAAGCTTAAACGTAAATATGAACAAGATCTCATAAATAAAAATAAAAACAACCTAAAGAAAACATGGGAAGTAATTAAAGACATATGCCATATTAATAAACAGAGAACTACCACGCATGATCTTACTACAATTAAACCTAACCCCCTAGACTCTGTAAACCACATAAATAGATATTTCAGCAATATTGGACAAAGCCTAGCTCATAAACTGGTTACGCGCAAGAACAATAACTCACCTAAATCTTGTACCTCTATCCCGGTCAATTCCATTGTCCTACTACCTGTTGATCACACAGAGATAAAAAACCTCATACTTTCCCTAAAAAACAGTACATCCACGGGATGGGACGGGATCTCATCTTCCTTCCTAAAACAATGTGTTGGTATTGTCTCCAATCCCATTGCACACATATGCAACTTAGTTCTTACTACTGGAGTATTTCCGAAAGCTCTCAAAAAATCTATTATTATTCCTATACACAAATCGGGTAACAAGCAAGACATCAGCAACTATCGACCCATCTCCCTGCTCCCTACTGTAGCAAAAATTGTAGAAAAGGTCATAAATAAACAATTAGTTTGCTATCTAGATTCTTTTAATCATATAGCACCTAACCAATACGGCTTTCGAAAAAACATTTCTACTGCAGATGCGATCAACCATGTTGTTGGTAATATAACACGCAAACTGGACTCCAACACTAAATGTCTAGGGGTATTCCTAGACCTTGCCAAGGCGTTCGACAGTCTCCATTCCAATCCTACTTAACAAAATGGAACGCCTGGGTATTCGAGGAATGCCTCTGCGGCTATTTGGTAGCTACCTCAGTGAAAGAACCCAGTTTGTTAAAATAGGGGACTATATCAGTGACGATGAGCCTTTGACCTTTGGAGTGCCCCAGGGCAGTGTATTAGGCCCCACTCTCTTTCTAATTTATATAGATGGCCTCTGTCACCTTCAGCTTCATAATACTGATATTGTTACTTTTGCTGACGACACTGTCTTGGTCTTCCACGGTGCATCTTGGGATGCGGTCAAATACTGTACTGAATTGGGTCTAGCCAGGGTTATGGATTGGCTAAATTCTAATATACTTACACTTAATCTTAATAAAACCAAATATGTTACTTTCAGTATTAGAAACACCACCCAACCACATAACAACTTCAGCATTAAGGCTCACTCATGCAGTAACCCATCAATTTCACCCTGTAATTGCCACTTGCTGGAAGCAACCAACACTGTCAAATATCTAGGAATATATATTGACCAAAACCTTGACTGGACCCACCATATTAATTCTCTCTCTTCTCGCATCTCAAAACTAATTTATATTTTTAAGAACATTAGACACATAGGTGATCCTCATTTGATAAAAAGCGTTTACTTTGCCCTCTGTCAATCAATCATCACTTACGGTATTGAGGCTTGGGGAGGAGCAAAGAAGACCCACCTAATTAAAATTGAGCGTGCGCAGCGAGCGATTATCAAGGTTACCACCTTCAAAAACATACGTTACCCTACATCTAGTGCTTACAAAGATTTCGATGTACTATCTGTCAGGCAATTATTCATAAAGTTAGTGATCTGCAGACAACATAAGTATAGTTCTGATGCACGACCCCATCAAAGAAGGAGAGACATCGTCTACACTACACCAACCTGCAAAACCAAGTTTGCGCACAGCTTCTTCTTGTTCCTTGGGCCATATCTATATAACCGCATATCTAAAACAGTCGAATTACAGCAATGTACTAATAACAACTGCAAACGAGCTGTTACATCCTTTCTTAAAAACCTAAATTATGAGGAAACTGAGACTCTTCTCCAAATAATGTCTTGATAACTACTAATGCAAGCTCCTATTAGCAACACTATATACCTACTATCCGCACTATCTTACTAACGCTCACTAGCAGCCCACAGCTCTAACTAACAATTACATGTACTTATTTTATTACCTACTAGCGACCTGCCCCGTCTTCGCACGGGTACTATATTATGCATATAAACCTTCCTCTTGATTCACTCTAACTATTTAAAAAAAAAAAAAAAAAAAATCAGTTGCGTAGTTTTAAAGATCTAAGCATACATAGGGACAGACAGCGTGAAGCGACTTTGTTTCAAACTATGTAGTGATTAATAGTACAGTTACTAGCCTAACCCTGATAATCCTCGTGTATAAGTGCCTACGACTTGGCGCAGTATGTAACATTGACACTAGTATCTAACTAGCATCTACTCTCAAAGCCCAACGTACCTACAGTTGGGCTTTGAGAGTAGATACATGGTTGTATGACCCGTCCGTGCCACTCATGAATTGCCTATAAATGTTTTATTGTTGGTTTCCGCACTGTACCTACTGCTAAGTCTATTCCCATCACAAACATACACACCCACACACACACTATACTACTATACTCACTATTTAATACATACATTCTCCCTCTAGAGACTCATGCAATAATTATGCTAATGATGTTACCAATTACATTTAAACCTATGTGCCTTAAAATAAATAGTATTAATGATCATTGTAGGTAATTACATAAATACATAATGTAAACAATTCTAACTCATATCTACGCGGTTAATCATGAGGAGAAGGAGGGTACCTTGCCGTAATACAGTTTATTAACTAGTACGGAAGGTGGCTTACTTTAACTTAATGCTTACCTATACTTAGATCTTAAAATAAAACTACATGTGGTTAGTTACCTAACATATTTACCTATATTATGTAAAAATGTGTAGTTCAAGTAAGCTAAATAAATAAATTGAAAAATTGAAAAAAATTCGAACTTTGTTAGAATTGGCGTCTCGAGAGAGACTGTGGTTCCCTTGAGCGTCCGCCATTTTGGAACGGGACTTATTTGTCGATGACGTGTGCACCGGGGCAAACAGTGTCGAAGAGGCTTTGGTTTTGCGGGATGAGCTGGTGGAACTCTTGCGGACGGGTGGATATGAATTGCGCAAATGGATGTCCAACTCACCGGCCGTGGTGGCCGGCCTCCCCGAGGATCACCAGCAGGATCCGCACCTGTTCGAAAATGTTGAGAGCCCGCACATGTTATCAGTCCTAGGCGTGCAATATCGACCAGTCCAAGATGTGTTCACCTATCGGGTGGAACTGGATTCCCCGAGGGTCTGGACGAAGCGGCTTGTGCTGTCCACGGTGGCCAGGACGTACGATCCGAATGGATGGATCGCGCCGGTCATCTTCACGGCGAAGGCATTTATGCAGCGCCTGTGGATGGTCCAACTGGGTTGGGATGATCCACTATCCGGAAATTTGTTGAGCGATTGGGAGGTTTTCTTCTCCACGCTCCCGGAGATAAATCAGGTCGAACTGCCGCGTAAGCTGTTGCCGGCAGGGAAATGCCGAGTAACCCTACACGGGTTTTGCGACGCCTCCGAGCGAGGGTATGCAGCTGCCGTTTACTTGCGGACGGTCAGCTCCGCCGGATCGGTCGATTTGCACTTGGTAATGGCGAAGAGCAAGGTGGCTCCCCTTCGCACGCGTTTGACAATCCCAAAAATGGAATTATCTGGAGCGGCTCTTCTTGTACGCCTACTGAACCACGTGGCCTCTACCTTGAAGGACACCGTGAACCTTGAGGAGAGTGTCTACGCATGGACTGATAGCCAAATTGTATTGTGTTGGCTGCAGTCGTCATTCCATACTTTGGAGGTCTTTGTGGCCAACCGGGTCTCGCAAATCCAGAATTCGGAGACTGCCTTGGTTTGGAGACACGTGCCAGGTGAACTGAACCCAGCGGACGTGGCGTCCAGGGGTTGCACGGCACCTGAGCTTGTTGCCCACTCACTGTGGTGGAGACCAGATTGGTTGTTGGAACCGGAGACACTCTGGCCTGCCAGTTGTGTGATTGGGACCCCATCCTCTGGCTTGGGTGTCCACCTTGTCGAGACCGCTCCAGTGTCAGACACTGCTTGGTTGCTAGAACGGTATAGCTCTCTCGACAAGCTTGTTGGAGTGACCGCCTGGGTCAAGCGATTTATACACAATTGTCGCCACCCTGACAACCGGTCACGCGTTAGAGTTCTCGCCACAGAAGAGCGGAATGCCGCCCTACATCATTGGATTAGGGTTGTGCAGGAAGAACACTTTGGGGACGTATTGAAGCCCCTGCGGCAGGGACGTCCTAAGCTACCGAAGGCGATAGCACGCCTCAACCCGTTCATTGACGAGTCGGGTACACTCCGGGTTGGAGGACGGCTCCGCAACGCTAGCTTGCCGTACTCGGTGCGCCACCCCATTTTGCTGCCTAAGAAGGGGCATCTGGTGGAATTGTTGGTGATTGACCGCCACATAAAGAACTCGCATGCCAGCTGCAATGCACTCTTGGGCTTTTGCAGCGAGACTTTTGGATATTGAACGGCCGACGGGTTATTCGGAGCATCGTGTTTCGGTGCTTGCCTTGCTTTCGGCTCAAGGCAGCCACGATGCAGCCCCAGATGGGGGACCTTCCTCCTGATCGGGTCAACGAGGCTAGGACCTTCTCTAGGGTGGGGACCGATTTTGCGGGACCTTTTTTAGTGAAAACGTCGCGACTTCGAAATGCGAAGGTTGTAAAAGCGTATTTGTGCGTTTTCGTATGCCTGTCGACCAAGGCTGCTCATCTTGAACTTGTTGGTGATCTTACGACGGAGGCTTTTATTGCGGCCTTGGATAGATTTGTATCCCGTAGGGGACTCCCATCTCTGATCCGGTCAGATTGTGGAACCAATTACAAGGGTGCCGACCGTTATTTACAAGATGTTGTAAAATTTTTATTTGAAAATAAGATTGATATTGGAACAGACCTCTCCCGTCGGGGTATCACCTGGACGTTCGATCCGCCAGGCTGCCCCCACTGGGGTGGAATCTGGGAGGCTTGCGTGAAGCAAGCAAAAGCCCATATGTATCGGGTAGTCGGTCAAACTGTATTGACTTTTGAGGAACTCGCGACGTTGTTTTGTAGAATTGAGGCCGTCCTCAATTCCCGTCCGTTGTGTCCGCTCAGCTCCGACCCAAATGACCTGGAAGCGCTCTCTCCAGGCCATTTCTTGATTGGTCAGCCACTTGCAGCGTTGCCGGAGCACCCCCTCCGGGACGTACCCTCCGGTCGTTTGTCGCGCTACCAGATGATGCAACAAATGGCTCAGAACTTTTGGACCAGATGGTCATTAGAGTATTTGCATGTTTTGCAGCAGCGCCTCAAGTGGACTGACAAAACCAGTCCCCCCAGAGTTGGAGATCTTGTGCTAGTTAAGGATGCTAACCTTCCGCCACTGCGATGGCGCCGGGGGCGCATCGTTAATTTGTTTCCCGGTAAGGACGGGACCCCTCGGTTTGCCGAGGTCATGGTTGGGGACTCGGTTCTGAAGCGAGCGGTAGCAACCCTATCGCGACTTCCCCTAGTATAGCGGACCGGCTTAAAACCTAAGTTTATAACTAATTAACCGTGCTTTGTTAATATGCCGTCGAGTACCACTCTGGAAATAGTGTTTATTGATAGTTAGTGCAATGTTCTTTACGATACAGTGGGTGTGGTTTACTCGCCTGACGTCTAAGATGCAGAAAATTTTCAATGAATGCAAATGTTTATATAAAACCTAAGTTTATAAATAATTAACCGTGCTTTGTTAATATGCCGTCGAGTATCACTCTGGAAATAGTGTTTATTGATAGTTAGTGTAATGTTCTGTACGATACAGTGGGTGTGGTTTACTCGCCTGCCGTCTAAGATCCCGAAAATCTTCAATGAATGCATATAAACGAATTTAAACTTTCGTGAGACATGTTGAAATAATACTAACAATTACACGGTTCAACTCACGTATTTTATATGTCACTACGGGCGACATGTTTCCCATGTCGCCCGTAGTGACATAGAATACGTGAGTCGAACCGTGTAATTGTTAGTATTATGAATGCATATGTTTATTTAAAACCTAAGTTTCTAATTAATTACCTGTGCTTCGTTAATATGCCATCGAGTATCACTCGAGAAATAGTATTATTTTATAGTTAGTGTAATGTTAGATCATAGAAAACTGATGTTTCTATCTGATTGCCTCTGTTACTCTTATATGCAGTCGAGTATCACTCTATAATTAGTGTCAGTTGATAGCTAGTGTAATGCACTGCACGATACAGCGGGTGTGATTTACTCGCTTGCCGTCTAAAATGCAGTAAATCATGAATGAATGCACTTTTTCGCAAAAAGCTGATGTTTCTACTTGGTCGCCTCTGTTACTCTTATATGCAGTCGAGTATCAGTCTAGAAAAAAGTCAGTTGATAGCTAATGTAATGCACTGAACGATACACTTGGTGTGGTTCACTCGCTTGCCGTCTAAGATGCAGTTAATCATAAATAAATGCACTTTTTCGTAGAAAGCTGATGTTTCTACTTGTTCGCCTCTGTTACTCTTATATGCAGTCGAGTATCACTCTAGAATAAATTTCAGTTGATAGCTAATGTAAAGCACTGCACGATACATTGGGTGTGGTTTACTCGCTTGCCGTCTAAGATGCAGTAAATCTTGAATGAATGCACTTTTTCGTAGAAAGCTGATGTTTCTACTTAGTAGCCTCTGTTACTCTTATATGCAGTCGAGTATCACTCTAGAATAAGTGTCATTTGCAAGCTAATGTAATGCACTGCACGATACATTGGGTGTGGTTCACTCGCTTGCCGTCTAAGATGCAGTAAATTTTGAATGAATGCACTTTTTCGTAGAAAGCTGATGTTTCTACTTGGTAGCCTCTGTTACTCTTATATGCAGTCGAGTATCACTCTAGAATAAGTGTCAGTTGCAATCTAATGTAATGCACTGCACGATACATTGGGTGTGGTTCACTCGCTTGCCGTCTGAGATGCAGTAAATTTTGAATGAATGCACTTTTTCGTAGAAAGCTGATGTTTCTACTTGGTAGCCTCTGTTATTCTTATATGCAGTCGAGTATCACTCTAGAATAAGTGTCAGTTGCAAGCTAATGTAATGCACTGCACGATACAATTGGTGTGGTTCACTCGCTTGCCGTCTGAGATGCAGTAAATTTTGAATGAATGCACTTTTTCGTAGAAAGCTGATGTTTCTACTTGGTAGCCTCTGTTATTCTTATATGCAGTCGAGTATCACTTTAGAATAAGTGTCAGTTGATAGCTAATGTAATGCACTGCACGATACATTGGGTGTGGTTCACTCGCTTGCCGTCTAAGATGCAGTAAATCAAGAATGAATGCACTTTTTCGTAAAAAGCTGATGTTTCTACTTGTTCGCCTCTGTTACTCTTATATGCAGTCGAGTATCACTCTAGAATAAATTTCAGTTGATAGCTAATGTAAAGCACTGCACGATACATTGGGTGTGGTTTACTCGCTTGCCGTCTAAGATGCAGTAAATCATAAATGAATGCACTTTTTCGTAGAAAGCTGATGTTTCTACTTGGTCTCCTCTGTGACTCTTATATGCAGTCGAGTATCACTCTAAAATAATTGTCAGTTGATAGCCAATGTAATGCACTGCACGATACATTGGGTGTGGTTTACTCGCTTGCCGTCTAAGATGCAGTAAATCTTGATTGAATGCACTTTTTCGTAGAAAGCTGATGTTTCTACTTGGTCGCCTCTGTTACTGGTATATGCAGTCAAGTATCACTCTATAAATAGTTTTGTTTTGTAGCTAGTGTAATGCACTGCACGATACATAGGGTGTGGTTTACTCGCTTGCCGTCTAAGATGCAGTAAATCTTGAATGAATGCACTTTTTCGTAGAAAGCTGATGTTTCTACTTGGTAGCCTCTGTTACTCTTATATGCAGTCGAGTATCACTCTAGAATAAGTGTCAGTTGATAGCTAATGTAATGCACTGCACTATACATTGGGTGTGGTTTACTCGCTTGCCGTCTAAGATGCAGTAAATTTTGAATGAATGCACTTTTTTTTAGAAAGCTGATGTTTCTACTTGGTAGCCTTTGTTACTCTTATATGCAGTCGAGTATCACTCTAGAATAAGTGTCAGTTGCAAGCTAATATAATGCACTGCACGATACATTGGGTGTGGTTCACTCGCTTGCCGTCAAAGATGCAGTTAATCATAAATAAATGCACTTTTTCGTAGAAAGCTGATGTTTCTACTTGGTCGCCTCTGTTACTCTTATATGCAGTCGAGTATCACTCTAGAATAAGTGTCATTTGCAAGCTAATGTAATGCACTGCACGATACATTGGGTGTGGTTCACTCGCTTGCCGTCTAAGATGCAGTAAATTTTGAATGAATGCACTTTTTCGTAGAAAGCTGATGTTTCTACTTGGTAGCCTCTGTTACTCTTATATGCAGTCGAGTATCACTCTAGAATAAGTGTCAGTTGCAATCTAATGTAATGCACTGCACGATACATTGGGTGTGGTTCACTCGCTTGCCGTCTGAGATGCAGTAAATTTTGAATGAATGCACTTTTTCGTAGAAAGCTGATGTTTCTACTTGGTAGCCTCTGTTATTCTTATATGCAGTCGAGTATCACTCTAGAATAAGTGTCAGTTGCAAGCTAATGTAATGCACTGCACGATACAATTGGTGTGGTTCACTCGCTTGCCGTCTGAGATGCAGTAAATTTTGAATGAATGCACTTTTTCGTAGAAAGCTGATGTTTCTACTTGGTAGCCTCTGTTATTCTTATATGCAGTCGAGTATCACTCTAGAATAAGTGTCAGTTGATAGCTAATGTAATGCACTGCACGATACATTGGGTGTGGTTCACTCGCTTGCCGTCTAAGATGCAGTAAATCAAGAATGAATGCACTTTTTCGTAAAAAGCTGATGTTTCTACTTGTTCGCCTCTGTTACTCTTATATGCAGTCGAGTATCACTCTAGAATAAATTTCAGTTGATAGCTAATGTAAAGCACTGCACGATACATTGGGTGTGGTTTACTCGCTTGCCGTCTAA
Source organism: Epinotia ramella (assembly GCA_947578815.1). Classification (NCBI taxonomy): domain Eukaryota; kingdom Metazoa; phylum Arthropoda; class Insecta; order Lepidoptera; family Tortricidae; genus Epinotia; species Epinotia ramella. Next base: position 3,136,750 of record OX388220.1, read on the forward strand.
GATGCAGTAAATCATAAATGAATGCACTTTTTCGTAGAAAGCTGATGTTTCTACTTGGTCTCCTCTGTGACTCTTATATGCAGTCGAGTATCACTCTAAAATAATTGTCAGTTGATAGCCAATGTAATGCACTGCACGATACATTGGGTGTGGTTTACTCGCTTGCCGTCTAAGATGCAGTAAATCTTGATTGAATGCACTTTTTCGTAGAAAGCTGATGTTTCTACTTGGTCGCCTCTGTTACTGGTATATGCAGTCGAGTATCACTCTATAAATAGTTTTGTTTTGTAGCTAGTGTAATGCACTGCACGATACATAGGGTGTGGTTTACTCGCTTGCCGTCTAAGATGCAGTAAATCTTGAATGAATGCACTTTTTCGTAGAAAGCCGATGTTTCTACTTGGTAGCCTCTGTTACTCTTATATGCAGTCGAGTATCACTCTAGAATAAGTGTCAGTTGATAGCTAATGTAATGCACTGCACTATACATTGGGTGTGGTTCACTCGCTTGCCGTCTAAGATGCAGTAAATTTTGAATGAATGCACTTTTTCGTAGAAAGCTGATGTTTCTACTTGGTCGCCTCTGTTACTGGTATATGCAGTCGAGTATCACTCTATAAATAGTTTTGTTTTGTAGCTAGTATAATGCACTGCACGATACATATGGTGTGGTTTACTCGCTTGCCGTCTAAGATGCAGTAAATCTTTAATGAATGCACTTTTTCGTAGAAAGCTGATGTTTCTACTTGGTAGCCTCTGTTACTCTTATATGCAGTCGAGTATCACTCTAGAATAAGTGTCAGTTGATAGCTAATGTAATGCACTGCACGATACATTGGGTGTGGGTCACTCGCTTGCCGTCTAAGATTCAGTAAATTTTGAATGAATGCACTTTTTCGTAGAAAGCTGATGTTTCTACTTGGTCGCCTCTGTTACTGGTATATGCAGTCGAGTATCACTCTATAAATAGTTTTGTTTTGTAGCTAGTGTAATGCACTGCACGATACATAGGGTGTGGTTTACTCGCTTGCCGTCTAAGATGCAGTAAATCTTTAATGAATGCACTTTTTCGTAGAAAGCTGATGTTTCTACTTGGTAGCCTCTGTTACTCTTATATGCAGTCGAGTATCATTCTAGAATAAGTGTCAGTTGATAGCTAATGTAATGCACTGCACGACACATTGGGTGTGGGTCACTCGCTTGCCGTCTAAGATGCAGTAAATTTTGAATGAATGCACTTTTTCGTAGAAAGCTGATGTTTCTACTTGGTCGCCTCTGTTACTGGTATATGCAGTCGAGTATCACTCTATAAATAGTTTTGTTTTGTAGCTAGTATAATGCACTGCACGATACATAGGGTGTGGTTTACTCGCTTGCCGTCTAAGATGCAGTAAATCTTTAATGAATGCACTTTTTCGTAGAAAGCTGATGTTTCTACTTGGTAGCCTCTGTTACTCTTATATGCAGTCGAGTATCATTCTAGAATAAGTGTCAGTTGATAGCTAATGTAATGCACTGCACGATACATTGGGTGTGGGTCACTCGCTTGCCGTCTAAGATGCAGTAAATTTTGAATGAATGCACTTTTTCGTAGAAAGCTGATGTTTCTACTTGGTCGCCTCTGTTACTGGTATATGCAGTCGAGTATCACTCTATAAATAGTTTTGTTTTGTAGCTAGTGTAATGCACTGCACGATACATAGGGTGTGGTTTACTCGCTTGCCGTCTAAGATGCAGTAAATCTTTAATGAATGCACTTTTTCGTAGAAAGCTGATGTTTCTACTTGGTAGCCTCTGTTACTCTTATATGCAGTCGAGTATCACTCTAAAATAAGTGTCAGTTGATAGCTAATGTAATGCACTGCACGATACATTAGGTTTGGTTCACTCGCTTGCCGTCTAAGATGCAGTAAATTTTAAATGAATGCACTTTTTCGTAGAAAGCTGATGTTTCTACTTGGCCGCCTCTGTTACTGGTATATGCAGTCGAGTATCACTCTATAAATAGTTTTGTTTTGTAGCTAGTATAATGCACTGCACGATACATAGGGTGTGGTTTACTCGCTTGCCGTCTAAGATGCAGTAAATCTTTAATGAATGCACTTTTTTGTAGAAAGCTGATGTTTCTACTTGGTAGCCTCTGTTACTCTTATATGCAGTCGAGTATCACTCTAAAACAAATGTCAGTTGATAGCTAATGTAATGCACTGCACGAAACATTGGGTGTAGTTTACTCGCTTGCCGTCTAAGATGCAGAAAATTTAGTATGAATGCACTTTTTCGTAGAAAGCTGATGTTTCTACTTGGTAGCCTCTGTTACTCTTATATGCAGTCGAGTATCACTCTAGAATAAGTGTCAGTTGATAGTTAATGTAATGCACTGCACGATACATTGGGTGTGGTTCACTCGCTTGCCGTCTAAGATGCAGTAAATTTTGAATGAATGCACTTTTTCGTTGAAAGCTGATGTTTCTACTTGGTAGCCTCTGTTACTCTTATATGCAGTCGAGTATCACTCTAGAATAAGTGTCAGTTGCAAGCTAATGTAATGCACTGCACGATACATTGGGTGTGGTTCACTCGCTTGCCGTCTAAGATGCAGTAAATTTTGAATGAATGCACTTTTTCGTAGAAAGCTGATGTTTCTACTTGGTAGCCTCTGTTACTCTTATATGCAGTCGAGTATCACTCTAGAATAAGTGTCAGTTGCAAGCTAATGTAATGCACTGCACGATACATTGGGTGTGGTTCACTCGCTTGCCGTCTGAGATGCAGTAAATTTTGAATGAATGCACTTTTTCGTAGAAAGCTGATGTTTCTACTTGGTAGCCTCTGTTATTCTTATATGCAGTCGAGTATCACTTTAGAATAAGTGTCAGTTGATAGCTAATGTAATGCACTGCACGATACATTGGGTGTGGTTCACTCGCTTGCCGTCTAAGATGCAGTAAATCATGAATGAATGCACTTTTTCGTAAAAAGCTGATGTTTCTACTTGGTCGCCTCTGTTACTCTTATAGGCAGACGAGTATCACTCTAAAATTAAAGTCATTTGATAGCCAATGTAATGCACTGCACAAAACATTAGGTGTGGTTTACTCGCTTGCCGTCTAAGATGCAGTAAATCTTTATTGAATGCACTTTTTCGTAGAAAGCTGATGTTTCTACTTGGTCGCCTCTGTTACTGGTATATGCAGTCGAGTATCACTCTATAAATAGTTTTGTTTTGTAGCTAGTGTAATGCACTGCACGATACATAAGGTGCATTTTACTCGCTTGTCGTCTAAGATGCAGTAAATCTTTAATGAATGCACTTTTTCGTAGAAAGCTGATGTTTCTACTTGGTAGCCTCTGTTACTCTTATATGCAGTCGAGTATCACTCTAGAATAAGTGTCAGTTGATAGCTAATGTAATGCACTGCACGATACATTAGGTTTGGTTCACTCGCTTGCCGTCTAAAATGCAGTAAATTTTGAATGAATGCACTTTTTCGTAGAAAGCTGATGTTTCTACTTGGTCGCCTCTGTTACTGGTATATGCAGTCGAGTATCACTCTATAAATAGTTTTGTTTTGTAGCTAGTGTAATGCTCTGCACGATACATAGGGTGTGGTTTACTCGCTTGCCGTCTAAGATGCAGTAAATCATGAATGAATGCACTTTTTTGTAAAAAGCTGATGTTTCTACTTGGTCGCCTCTGTTACTCTTATAGGCAGACGAGTATCACTCTAGAATTAAAGTCATTTGATGGCCAATGTAATGCACTGCACGAAAGATTAGGTGTGGTTTACTCGCTTGCCGTCTAAGATGCAGTAAATCTTTATTGAATGCACTTTTTCATAGAAAGCTGATGTTTCTACTTGGTCGCCTCTGTTACTGGTATATGCAGTCGAGTATCACTCTATAAATAGTTTTGTTTTGTAGCTAGTGTAATGCACTGCACGATACATAAGGTGTATTTTACTCGCTTGCCGTCTAAGATGCAGTAAATCTTTAATGAATGCACTTTTTCGTAGAAAGCTGATGTTTCTACTTGGTCGCCTCTGTTACTCTTATATGCAGTCGAGTATCACTCTAGAATAAATGTCAGTTGATAGCTAATGTAATGCACTGCACGATACATTGGGTGTGGTTCACTCGCTTGCCGTCTAAGATGCAGTAAATCATAAATGAATGCACTTTTTCGTAGAAAGCTGATGTTTCTACTTGGTAGCCTCTGTTACTCTTATATGCAGTCGAGTATCACTCTAAAATGAATGTCAGTTTTTAGCTTATGTAATGCACTGCACGATACATTGGGTGTGGTTTACTCGCTTATCGTCTAAGATGCAGAAACACTTGATTTAATGCACTTGTTCATGGAAAGCTGATGTTTCTACGTGGTCGTCTCTGTTTCTTTTATATGCAGTCGAGTGTCACTCTAGAAATAGTGTTATTTGATAGCTCATTGCTTGTTGTCTAAGGTGCAGAAATTATGAAAAATATATCAAAAAAACACTTAGGCTGATAAGTTGTGAAGTTAGCGGCCAAAGTGCATTTCTAGTTATTATCGTTTTTTAATCTTTAGAATTGTTTGTTTTTTGTTGTTTTCTAATAAGAAAGAAGATATTTTGCGGTTCTGCTTGTTTTGACAGTATTCTTGTTGAAAATATACATAACTTCTTAATTTGGTCGGGTTATCATCGGCCGCTAACTTTGGCCGCTAACTTCACACCGGTATCGTAGGGGATAGAGCAATACCGCGTAACTAGCACTGGTAAATAGTGCGTATCTACACACTACATTATATTATAATCTATTGTTGAAACGTTACTACGTATTTTATTTCTGCCGACGTCCATATCCCAAGTTATACACCCCCACAAGGTCGACTGATGACCTGATTAAGGTCGCGGGAGTCCGCTGGAGGCGGGTGGCGCAGGGCCGGTCAATGTGGCACTCTTTGGGGGAGGTCTATGTCTAGCAGTGGACGTCTTGGTATGATATATCACAATAAAAAGAGTCACCAGGTTATATCAAATATTCTGGTGCTCTGCCTTCCCCTTTTGGAAATACAGACGTAAGTTTACATATGTACTATGCACGCAAGCAAAGCCACGGGGCAAAATATAGATTAGATTAGATTAGATTTATTTTATAAATATCCTTTGTATATTTTGAAGGTCCATGCTATCATTTCTTGAAAAGGGATCAGTAATAATACCGGAGATTACAGCTTTACAAAGCTATAAGTACACTCACAAACTTTATTTCTGTATTTTTTTTTTGACAATGGATAAGCGATTCCAGAGATAACCAAAACATACCAACATACAAAGCTATAACCTCACAGACTTTTCCTCTTTATAGTACGTAGCTATGTTACACACAAAAATATTTATCTTCATTCATACTTTATATAGGTACATTTATGAAGAGAAGTTCTACAAGTTCTGCAAGTATGTTAGAATTCTACGAACTTTTAAAACTAGACTTTCAAAGAGGTCTTTTAACTACTTAAGTAATAGTATATTGTCGATCCTTGAAATCCCGGGGAGCTTGATGAAATTTGGTACGAATTGGAAGCCCTGTTTTCGTCTCCCAAAAGACCCCGGGGCAGGCCCTCGTAGAACAGCCGCTATCTTGGAAAATGTACTCCATTCGTACAAAATTCAGGTTTTTTTTTAAACTGCAAGTAGTTTAAAAAAAAAACCTATGAAAACATGGTCTAGAGAAACATTAAAGCTGTATAAATTCTGCACAAGCCTGTAGTACACGACCTTGATAAGAAAACGTGTCTTCATGTAGAAAAATGCATCCACATCTGTGATTTTCCCTTGATGTCCTTCCAGGGAAGACTCTCCGAATTTGAAGCTCGGGAGACTTCCAAATCCATTTTGATTTACACAATACGATATTAACTACATTAATATTAACATTTTACCCGACTACGGCTAAACCCAAAAGAATGGTAATGGATTAGATTGTTCGTTCGTCAAGTATTGATAGTTTTGCTACCACCTCCTGGTCAAGATGCTTACAGAATTCTCGAACGGGATTGAACACATAATTACGATTTTATGATAAATACCCAATAAAACATCACAAAACTAAAATCTCCCGTATTTTTCCCACGAACTCATTACAAGACGAAGTAAACAAATCACAACCGTCCCTCGGCCTATAAACTCACCCCTCTCTCGCTAGCATTACTTATTCAGGTCCAAACGTGTGAATACATCTTAAGGGTTTCTATTTTATTCAGTGTATTAGGTGTATAAATTGTTTTAGGGGTTTTTTCTTCGATGTTTAGACGGGTAAAAAAGGTTTGTAAATCTGGTTTTAAGGGTTACGTATTAAAAGTGAGACGATACTCTCTGTACAAACTATAGCAGTGAATGTGTCAGTAATTAAACATTGAGGAGGAATAAAGCCTTAAAAAGTCACCCCGTGGCTAGAGTGGTGACCTGCGCCATGTTTGATCTACAGTCGCCGACTTGTGTCAACACTGTATAAAAATAAATACACCAGACATCAGAACACAATACATTATATCTGATTTTATATCCCTGTGAAACAAAGTAAAATAAGTTTCAGCCACAATTTCATTTTCGGTACAAGCTTTTATTTTAGACTGTACCTACTTTTTTACCCGACTGCCAAAGGAGAGGAGGGTTATGTTTTTCGAGCGTATGTATGTATGTGACCTTATTCTTTGACACGCCCTGCAGCCTAAACCGTTAGACGGATTTCGACATATGAGGTGTCGTTGGATTCCTCTTAATCGTGGGAGTGACATAGGCTACAAAATAAAATAAAAACAGTCGGGTTTTTTGAAAAATCTTTTAATTTAACTTGTTATACAATGTTGACACAAGTCGGCGACTGTAGATCAAACATGGCGCATGTATTTATACCTAAAGGTGACACCCTAATTACGTACCTACCTACCCACTATAAATATCACCGCATCACCTATTCGAACCCTGAACCTATTTTAACCCACGTGAATGGACCAGCGTTGAAATATCTCCGTCCGTGCCCGCAACCTAAATCTAAATCTAGACCCAGCTCCAGCCATTCAGAAAAACTCGCAAAACGGGCCTCATCAAGCATTAATGGGCATCAAAGGTTTGACCTCTGCCCGGTATTCATAAGTGTCACAACACTAGCCTCGGGCAAACTAATACGTGTATTTTTATAAAAATATGTTGGTAAAGGGCCTTTCTCTTCAGACGTAAACACGTTTTCGACGAGCGTTACAAAAACTGACATTTATATCTACGACTTGCGTACTATACGTTACGTGATCGACCTGCTGCTGGTCAATTACCTAACGCATTGTACGTGCGCCAGGTAGATCTAAATGTCACTTTTTGCATAGGAAAATGACAGTTGAGTTGTCCTAACGTGCGTTTGAAACGTTACGTGACGCCTCGAGTCCTTATTTCACCACCTGACAATTTGTCTCGGTCGAAGTATAAGTGGTTGCCGGTTGCCCAACATCATTACTTATAACCTAGCAGTCAAATTGTCGTTATCCGGTCACAGTCGGCAACTTCAGAAAATCACAAGCAAGACAAACAACAGAAGTCCCAAAACTATACCATGAGGCAACTCAAACAATCTCTTTTAAAACGGAAAAACCACCTTACCTCCTTCCGCCTCGTCTACTTTTCCCACTGAAATTAGTAAATCATGTGCTTTTAAATAGTGCATTTATTTTATACTAGCTCCCGCCCGCTACTTATAAAAACTATCCTATATTTTAATCCAGGCTATAAACTATCTTCGTGCAAAATTTCATCCAAATCGGTTAAGCCGTTTAAGCGTGATTGAGTAACAAACATCTAAACATCCAAACATCTAAACTTTCGCATTTATAATATTATAGTAGGATATTGATAATAATTTTGAAATTTACTAAGTTTTATTTTATGAACAAATACTACATTTTTTCTTGAGAATACGAGGCTTTGTTAAAAATCTCTGGGTCTACATATATTAGGGTCAGATGGTGAGGCAAGTCCGAACCAGTTGCGAATATAGAAGATGAAACCAAGGGCAGAGTCCGTGACCGGCTTATGAATGAGCGGAATGTTTAGCCATTTTGTCGCGACCCATTTGTGATTCAAGCGAGTCGAGAGGGGATGTAGGAAAGATAATAGTTTTACGTGTGCATACACATAGCACGAAGAGAAAATAAGAAGCGGGGCAGTTGCGAAAGTGTGCGAACGAAAAAAAAAAAAAAAAAAACAATATTTGTATGCCGAAAGGTACCACATAGTGATACTCATAAAAATGTAATACCTAATCTACCTATGTTGGACAAATAAATCTTTGAATCTTTTCTTTGAACGTGCGTCAGCAGAATTTTATTTTGGGCAGGGACTATTCGATGCTTTGGGGGGCGAGGTTTGAGGCACACACGTACTGGGATATGTATGGTGGCTCCGGAATCCTTTAATTCAGAGATGTATTGAGTCTCCAACGTCAGACAAATAAAATAAGTGGGTACAGTACGCGCCACATACGTTTGCGTATGTGTCAGATGGGTTCGACGGGTGTGCGGGAGGCGACATGAGGCTAACTTATGTGGCACGTAGTCAACAATGATGTCTATACATCTCTACTCTAAAGTCTCCAACGCCAGCATTTCACAAAAACAGAAAACTTACAAAACGGTACAAAGATGTCTGAATAACACCCAAAACATAAGGCAATATAGAGGGTGTTTTTTTAACCGTCTTTATTAAGAAGCCCAGTTAATGTAAACATTACAAAAAACTTAAAAAAGGTTTTTTTTTTGTTTTTTTTTATGTATTAATATTGTAGATAGGTACGAACTCTAACCGGGTGAATGAACTTCGCACCGCGCGTCATGCTAGGATTTTTCAAACTTAATTACCTTTTATTACTAAAAGCTTAACTATTTTTTTTTGACGAATGATTAGTACGTTTTGGATACTTTAAGTGGGCTTCGGCTTAAAAAAACACGTTGAATAAGATGCGAAAAAGTATACAGTCCAGCAAAACAAGCAAGGAAGCAGCAGCGACGGAAGACCAGCGCTGGCCAGTTAGTCGGGACCATTTCATGGCGCGTTCATTATTATAGTTGTGTGTTGATGAATTTTCTTTTGATTTTTGTGCCATGAATAAATGTTTTTTCTTTCTTTCTTGCCTTTCTTTCAAAATCATAATACTGGAGCAGACATTAACAACTTCTAGCGTCTCTTAAAAGTCTAACTATGACCTTTTTCAGCTGTTCTCCAGTAAAATGTCGTTCCTACTAGATTTCAACGAGTCGCTTATGTCTTTTGGAATTGCATGGAAAAGAATTCTCCAAAGTTGCAGCACACTGGGCTTTGTTTAGACCAAACGGCATTTTTCAGTTTGAAATTCTCGCCGGTTCGGTCTTTCCGTGCTTGGGGATCACAGCTGGTATTCACAACGTTTATTGACAAGTCGCCTCAGGTGAACCAGTCGAAACATTTTTTATACTACGACGGTGACAAACTACCACACCGTCCTCTGCTTGATGGTAACCGACACGGACGCTCGCAACTCCAGAAGAATGTCAGCTGACCCTTTATTGATTTCTTCCCTTCTTCGGAGCTCTTGCGACTATACGAGTAGGTACGGACAGGAGGGACACAACTCCATATATTCCTTCCTTTGATACTCATACAGGTGCCGGCAAATAACTTGCGCAACGCGGGACGAAGTGGGGGAACAGCTCGCACGTACAATTCGCCTTGCGAACTGCCCCTCCCCTTCGTCCCGCGTTGCGCACGTTATTTGCCGGCACCGTACTTATTTATTACTAGAGATGCGCCATTATTCGGTAATTATTCGGTATTCGGCATATATTTCAATGTTCGTTATTCGGCCGAATTATTCAGATCAAATGCCGAATATTTACCGAATAATTTGAGAGGCCTGTAAGTTTCAAGAAAGTGATAAACTTAGTCATAGCCAAGTGAAATTATTATTCATGAATGGATTCTCATTTAATATTATTGTAAATATTTTACTTTAAAAATCAACACCGTTTTTACCACTGAATGAGACTGTTTTGGAACGGGTGATGAAGGCTACGTAAGTAAATTGAAGTCGGTGAATTCCATATTCAGCGCATCTCTACTTATTACGAATCTCGGGGTGTTTTCAGAGGGGTCCCTAAATAATTCCACTTGGTTGCTTGGCTAATTAATGCAAGTATCAATGCACTGGTTTTTCTATGCAATGGTACAATAAACAAAAACTCCGGGCCACAAGAATCTCGATAACGCGATTGAGGAATCGACGCTGACGTTACAGCGCCATCTTCCGGACTATTCGAACAACATATATACTGACGCTCAGAGGTATTGCGGCGCGTCCGATCACGGGGTCAACTTATACTAGACACGGGTTAGGCGAGTCAGAAAAGTCCGTGAATCGCATACATGTTCCGATTGCGCTATTTTGACAACTGCCTAAGTTGACCGGCCGAGTTTTACAGCATCAAATGGTGATATCTAACTTTGCTGTGCACATAGTTGGTGCCTTTTGCGGCGTTGGAAAGTTTTTAAAAGTTCCACCTGAATTGTTTCGGAGTTTAAAACGGAGGGATTTGTTAACAAATCCTGGCTATTGCTTAGCCGAGTTTTGGTGTAACGTGTATTCTCTAGGTATTTTATGTTGGAATAGATTTGAAAAATATATTTAGTACAAAATACAAATAGTTTATTTATCAAAACGTACTTAATCTATTACAATAATACTGACCCCCACACTAGGCACTGCCTGTCCCGCGGGGGAGAGATGTACTACAGTTAACGAACAATATGTAACGGCTACAGTACTGGCTCCAGTATAAATTAACTTAAACTAATAATTTAAAGTAGGTATAATGATATAAGCTGTGGGCTTGTTTTAAAAACAAAGAGATATCTGTAGGCTTAATTCAGGACGCGTTCAGGATAAATTTAAGTAAATCTGTAACACTAACACTTTATGGACTCCAAATGTCTGAAATAAACGATTTTTTTTTTTCAATTATAACAAAAACATTAGACTCTTAACAAACAAACAGAATGTTATTGAAATCAGATTAAACCTATTCTAAGAAAAGTGTGTGTGTGAGAGAGAGAGAGTGTATATTTACATACATACGCACAGTCAGTACTGTATCTTTACAAAGTTTTCTGTGTCTATAAAAGATAAAGTTTTCTTTGTCAGCAGCTTCTTTGCCTCGATGAGTGTTCTTGAAATTTGTATAGCCTGAGGCGGTTGCAAATCCTTTATTAAGAGTTTAGAATGTGAAACAAGGATAATAATACGCTGTAATGATCCTATAAACCTTTGCTACTGACTTAATTCAACAAGTTAGTTTTGTTTTTGTGTAATATTTCATGAATATTTCAAAGATCTCAATGGTGTTCTAGGTCGGGTATATCGAAAACCGAAAAGTATAAAGCGCGAGGGACCAATTTATTACTTGTTACATCAGGAAGTTCCTTTATGCAAATGAGGAAAAATAGGGGTCCCAAAATGCTCCCCTGTGGCAACCCAAAAAATCTCTTATCAGACGGCAATGCTATCTTAGTATGCGATGTATCGCACAGGTATTTCGTTTGTTGTTGCTTCTCATTCCTATTGAAAAAAATACACCATTTGGTCTTAAATAGTACATGCATTTTATTTTTTGATAATTAATGTTAGATCCATAAAATCGAACGCTTTTGCTACCTCATTACCATACCTATTTATCTAGCGGACGCGGTTTGTTATGTATTCAAAATCTTCCGTAAACAAATAACAGTCTTTCCAATACTTCGTTCAAAAGCGGATAATCCTTCAAAGTTGAAGCAGGAGAATTGTAAACGTTTCATAAATGACTTTGCAAAGAAAATGCATCTCGTTTTCTATAGGTATAAATCTTGCCGGATGAAACTCGAAGGCAGCTAAATGGGTATATAATATGTATAAATAGCAAGCGTAGATTTCCCTTTAAAACTCGGGAATTCTGCAACAATAACTCAAGGAGCAAAGAATGTCGCTAGTGATGTGAAATAATGGTCCGGATTAAAGTAATCCGTGATTTATTGGTTGTAAAGTTAAATGCTGAGAAGTGTCCGGTGAACCGGACTTAATTTCAAGATTAATCCAGTACGGATTACGGTGATACGGACGGAATTTGGGCTTGAGTTCAACAAAATCTTACTGCATTAATGATTTAATCTGAGAATAATCCTCACATTTGTACAGACTTATGTCATAGAATATATAATCTCTGTTCTCGTTTGGTTGAATGACTCTAAGGAGTTTAATCTCAATATCAGGCATTATTTAGTAAGGTTAACGGATCTAGAGACATACTAGTTATATACTCATCAGCAAAAATCGTGATAATCCTCATAGTCATAAAAAAACATTAACATGTACAAAGTTGGAAAAACACTTGTTCTCGTCGCTCACAACTAACTACTTAATACATTATTTTACTACATAAGCTCTACCAATTAACTCAAAATAATAATGATTGAAGAATATGCTATATAAATTAAAAAACACCAAACAAAGCAACAAATCATCTCGACATACATGACCCTATCGATTAATAAATCGCACTCAAATCCGTTCATCCTTTTAATGGGCTAACGATCCCACATATACACAGATACACATGCTAAATGTATAATTATAACACCAAATTATCAAAATCGAAATTAAAATATTTATTTAGCATATAGGCCGGGCACTTTTACAAGTCAAAATGTCTATCTATATAGACTCTAAATAGTAGGAGTACATCACTCATAGTACAATTAACTACATCAAAGTTTACATATCAAAAACAAGAGAATATACAAAAACATTAAGGTGTCCAAGTGTTAAAATTAAAATAATTACCTATAATTAAACCTCATAAGTATCCACAGAGATGTAGTTATAAGGTCTCTGAATGCCAAAAACTAAGTAATTTATTTATTTATTTGGAGAACCAACAGCTACAGAAACACATTGATTAAGTATATAGATAAAATACAAAAAGCCAATTACAGGTTCCCACCGATAGCATCGCAGTAAACATTTGTGAGATCACTATTTTTACACTGAATTTGTGAGATTTCCTAACTAGGGGTTACAAAATGTGGAAACTTATGTATTAATTTAACTTAACTGAACAACAACATCATACGGATAGGAACACAGTATGATTAACTAAAAGTTTGAAGCTACGCTCATTCAAAGTAACTCCTCGTCAATTTACGCCTCATCATCATCATCATCATCATATCAGCCGAAAGACGTCCACTGCTGGACATAGGCCTCCCCCAAAGAGTGCCAAAGTGACCGGTCCTGCGCCACCCGCATCCAGCGAACTCCAGCAACCTTTACCAGGTCATCAGTCCACCTTGCGGGGGGCCTACCCACGCTGCGCCTTCCGGTACGTGGTCGCCACTCGAGAACCTTTCCGCCCCAACGGCCATCGGTTCTACGTATTACGTATTTACGCCTCACAGCAGGAATATTACTGTTGAATATGTCAATATCAAGATCTTTTGTCAGCTTATTAATTTTTTTACAGCCACGAATTAGAAAAGTGTTGTGCTGTGTGTAAATAAAATAATACAATAAATTGAAGACAGACTGAAATCTGTGCTTGTCGTCCTTGCAAATAAGAACTGACCAGACTCCACAAACAGCACCCGTTCACGAGTAGACCCGTATCTCAGCCATCGCCTCCCTCGACCATATGTTAGGGACCGTGGCGACCCGATCAACGACGCCGCCATAAATATAAAAACAAAAAACGGCCAAGAGCGTGTCGGGCCACGCTCAGTGTAGGGTTCCGTAGTTTTTCGTCCAGAATTATTTTGTAATTTTTTTCAAAAACTGTTCAACTTATCAAGTTCAAAATAATTTTCCAAGAAAGTTTTTATAAAGTTCTACTTTTGAGGTTTTTTTCATATTTTTAAAACTTATGGTTCAAAAGTTAGAGGGGGGGGGGAATATTTTTTTTACTTCTGGAGCGACTATCTCCGAAAATATTAACATTATCAAAAAATGATTATAGCAAACCCCTATTAATTTTTAAATACCTATCCAGCAATAGTGATATTTAGTATACGTTATGGTATAAATGAAAAAAAAAAAAACACTCCCCAAGTTACGTATAAGGGAGGTACCCTAATTTCAAAAAAAAGTTCACTTTTTATTTTACCACTTTGTCGTCGTGATTGATATACATATTAGTACCAAATTTCAGCTTTCTAGTGCTAACGGTTACTGAGATTATCCGCGGACGGACAGACAGACAAAGCGAAACTATAAGGGTTCCTAGTCGACTACGGAACCCTAAAAAAGAAGGATCTTATACAGTTGGAAGAAATCTTTCACCCAGAACATCCAAATCCGGGCATTCCCAATAACCCGATGTTTCCCCTCCCTGGCACCACGCAAGAGAGGCCTCCAAGTTGCCAAGTTTGGAATTGTTACGAAGTTATTTTTAAGCGACGCTGAAAAATTCACAAAACGCCCCGGACTCACTTAGTAAGGGGATTGTTGTTTAATGACCTTGACCGGGACAGATTAGAGATGCTGAAAAGAAAATTGCTTTAAACTTTCCTTCTAAGTATACTTTCTAACAGCGATCTTTTGATAGAAAATTACTTTAAATTCACTTTAAAAGCCTTTGCTTTATTTAGTTTGTCGACGATTTGATTTTAATGAGATGGCGTCTTTTGGGTGGTGGGCTTATTAATATTTTTGGGATTCTTTAACACAAGATTTATATTCTTTCCAAAGTCGATTTTCAAATGTTTTACTAAGGGCTTTTTCACCCATTTCTATTGATAAACGTAATATAGCCTAGTTAAGGTGGTAGGTTTGGTTAGTCTTGTATCTCTATATTGTTCTATCGTACCTGCCTCAAATCTCAGTTTTAAAAAGTGTCACAGGAGAGTGACTGACTATGGCAACCTAGTGACATGCAAAATTTAACCCACCCAAGTCCAAATGCATCTAACACTTAATTTCCATTTACAAAGTTAACTCCCCAGACCCAAATTTGTGTGGAACGTGACATTACAGAATCGGTCACCCAAACTAGGCGTCAGGTGAAACAATACAGCGGACGGGTCGGTCCCCGGGCGGTAATACCGCATTTACCTACCGCGAATGTACGGGAGGGAATTTTGTGCGTAATCGGTCGTTTTTTTTCCCGGGCGGAGCCGAAAGGAAGGGGTTTGTATTTATGTGGTTTCCACCGCAGCGTTTAAGATACTGAACTGATTTTAATAAATGATAGATAGGTTAAGTAAACCTATTTTTTACCCCCGACGCAAAGAGAGGGGTGTTATAAGTTTAACGTGTATCTGTGTATCTGTCTGTGGTATCGTAGCTCCTAAACGGATGAACCGATTTTAATGCGATTTTTTTTGTGTCATAGATAATTTTATTATGAGTGTTCTTAGCCATGTTTCTTGAAAATCTGTTCAGCCGTTTTTGAGATATTGTACTTTGAAATGAAAATGTCGGGGGTTTCTCAACTTTTCTAAGTTGTAGTTATAATTAATGATGTGTTAATCGATTCGAAATTATGCTCCGACTGACATAGGCCACCTTATATATTCCCTTATATCCCATTTTTATATCTCAGTTATTTCATTGTATATACTTATTAAGGGGCTCCCGTACGCCAATGACCTTCGATCTGAATCCCTTAGTTTTTTAATGTTTTTTGTAGCTCATTATATTAACAACAACGACTTTAAGCAATATATTTACCCATATTTACTTCAAAGTTCATTGTTTTCGAGATATTTGGCATCAAAGTTGAACAATTTTAGGCCAAAAACTGGTTTTCTGGCCATAACTTTTGGTTTAAAATAAAAACCTTGAACTAGTTCTTAGAGACGTCACAGACGAACCCAAATATGTAGATTTCGTACATGTTAGATCTTTCACGTCAATAGAGATACGAAATAAGTGTTTTTTTAGACAATGTTTAAAAAAAACATACAAAATTAAGTATTCATTTGTTTCAAAATCCGGTGGACCAAAATGGAGGTAAAAGATTGAAGAACCGATAGC
Organism: Epinotia ramella; assembly: GCA_947578815.1. Classification (NCBI taxonomy): domain Eukaryota; kingdom Metazoa; phylum Arthropoda; class Insecta; order Lepidoptera; family Tortricidae; genus Epinotia; species Epinotia ramella. The sequence goes on from OX388220.1 coordinate 3,152,812, forward strand.
CGTTTGATTTATAATTCTATCTGTAGTGCAAAAGTAGGAGATACAATTAAAAACTTGTCAAAAATCGATGAAAATCGGGTAGCCCCTTAATAAAATAATATACCAGAGAATAATCACGCATAAAAGGACGAACGGATTAAGATAAACCTTGGTATGCGTGACCTGGTAAACGTCGGGGGAATCCGCAGGACAGGTAATTGTAGCACTCTTTGGGGGAGACCTATTTCCAGCAGTGGACGTCTGATATCATAATGATGATGATGATGGTGATAGTATATATGCATGGGGTGCTTTATATCCCAAAAACTGCCGTCAAAGAGATGAAAGCGAAGCTGGGAATTGATATAAGAGTTTACCTGGACAAAGTCGTAACGTGACGTCACGAAGCTACAAGTTACAATTTAAAAAGTGTAAACAAACACAACACACACACCACTTATAATCCGCCACGTTATCCACGTTAATCACCTGACCCCGATCACCCAGGGGAATTAGCGGTAATTATTTTATATTAAACTAGGAAAAAATGATAATGTTCGGTTATGGCCCTTCGCCGGACGCTACCGCGTCACGCTCGCTTCGCTCGCTCGGCTCGCGCGCTGTAGGGTCGCCCAGGGGAAAAAAAAAATGGTTAGGTGAACTGTCAGGCTAGGGGGTTCTAGTGGACAAAAGCTTACGTGCAATTTTTTGTCAGTTCCCTAGTCTACAACTACTTAGTGAGAAGTATTTAGAAAGTTGTATCATGAAGCCCCGTGCACGTCAGCTGCCGCTCCGTTGGTGGGTGGTCAAGCGACAGCCACCCAGCAATCACGTAAAAAAACCCGATTGATTATATCAACAAATGATAGTTAATCCAAATAAAATCGTCAGCTTGCTATATAGTGGTGGAAAATCCGTCAGCTGGTCACACGAACAAACATGTTAAAATATATTCCTACTATAAACGCGCGGTTAAAGCGACGGCGCGATATTTTGTCATGCACTTTAAAGCAGATTAACGCATGCTATAAAGCGCACGGGGGTAGATTGGTCACGCAAAACAGTTAGTAGCTCGCGGGCTATTGTCAAAAGGCCAGTCGTTATTGATCAAGCGGGTCGGGAGGCATGTGAAATTGTAACTTGTAGCTTCGTTAAACGGACCACTGTTGGTAACTTATAAAGAAAGTTTAATATTTTACTGCCAGGGACTTCCACTTTCCGCTATTTAGCGGGAACGCCATTGGATTGGCTACGAGCATCGCACGTAGCGATTCCTGGCAGTGAATGTGTTGGATCCATAGTTTAAAAGGTTCTGGCGGCCTTTTAGCGGCGCTGTGCACTTTTGTGATGGGGAAAAATTGTTAAACTCGCCACGTCACGCCGTAAGATATCACGTGACCGTAAGATTCGTCACATTGAAAATTCGTAAGACGGACACGTGACCTGATCGAAAAACTGTTACAATGTCATTGAGTTTTCACTTCTGCCGACACTCCCGGAGTGCAACCCGGTCGTTTTTTTTATGTGTGACGTACCCACTAAACTCGTTTGTGGTGGCTGAATCTATCTAAAGATTTTTTTGCGTGGCATTGAGTGAGTACCACAATTCTCTACACAGCATTTACTTTCTACGAGCAATTGATTGTCTATTATACGTGCAAACTTCTACATTTCAACTAGAAGAAAATTAGCGTAAACGCGTCGCTTTTAACAGAACATGCTTCCGTATGTTTTCGAGCGAAGGTGACATGAAAAGAGAATAGCAAACTGAACACGAGTTATATTAAAAGTCCTTTAGGTCGTGACCTTTTTGCGACTTCTAAACGAATAACGTAATAATGGTACACGAGTGTTTAATGCACATAGTACTTTCCTTCGACCAGAAAGATGTCTATATTCAGTTATGCAATGTGGAGTTGGGTGTCTAATTTTCAAATTAAGGGTAAAAATATTCAAAGGCACTTATCGGATTTTATATTGAAATTTATATTTTTCGTTAGCGGACGTTACAGCTTTATAAAAAAATATAAGGTTGTTTAACTGTAATTATAATTGAACGGGCTAGCAAAGCGAAAATAGTACATTACGTACCTAGGGCGGTGAATTCGTGAATGCCCCAGATCGCAGGTATTTGTGCTGATAAATATGCGATCTGGGGCTTTACGAATTATCGCCCGTGGTGCGTAAACAATTTACGTCTTCTCCTGGGTGTGAAGTGAGATTTGCCGCTGCGCCAGGGGGCGGTAAATCTCACTTACCGCCCAGAGTGACGTAACAAATATTTAGTATGTCTGGCGTGTAGCCAGCTGTTCCCCGCACGGTGAGCATTTCTCAACCGGTGTTCGTGAAATTTTGGGAGGTTTAATAATTATCGCCTCGCCTCGCGAGTTCGCCTTTGTACCGATTTAACTTTTTTTTGTCTGTGTTTTTACCTGTGTCTTGTGTACAATAAAGTATTTACATACATTTAGCGAGTTCTAAAGCAAGCCACTAAGTTATTATGTTTTATAACAAATACATACATACATACATCAACGCCTTTATTCCCAAAAGGGGTAGGCCGAGCACATGAAACTTATGTTCCAGCGCCACTTTTAGCATAAATATGGGTATAAAAGATCGACAAAATGTGATATTGCAGTGATAGGCGGCTAGCCCATCGCCCACAACTCACTTCAACCTTGCTCCCTTAGTGGACTTTTACGACACCCACGGGAAGAAAGGGGTGGTGAAATTCTAACCCGACACCACACGGGCGAACAGAAATTGGATCTACCAAACAAATCTGTAGTAAATTGAATAATTGTGTCATTACTCATACATTGCAGATTTTGTGGTATCTCGATAATATCAAGCCGGTATTCGACTTGCAAAATGAGACATGTTTCCACCTTCAATGATTATATCCACTCTTATCCTATCTTAATAATAAATCAGTGTGACAGAAAAACATGTAATAAAAGTAGTAAGTACCTATTCTAGTGGACAATCCCTAGAATTATTTTCTATAGCAATTCAGCGAGAAAATGCCGCAAGCATTCTCGGTACAATGCCTCGAGGACCTTTTTAGATTTTACTTAGTTTTAATTTAATTTAGTTCATCTCAAGGGAGCGAAATTATATGTGTACAGCGAGGGCGGATATTAAATCCTGAGTGAAGCGAAAGATTCTACAATAGAATCCTGAGCATAGCGAGGGATCCAAAGGTCAAAGCTGAAGCGTAACGTGGGATTCAAGAATGTACGCCCGAGATGGAAATAGTTTTGCTACCGAGTGAGACCTACTGCTTTTCACACCTTCTATAAGGAAAATTTAAATCCTTAGGAAGAAATGTACAATTACGACTTTGATCCCTCATTTGAGGGGTAAAATGACACTTTTCTGAATAGCAGGTGTAATAAGTTAATTTTCACCTTCAGGTATGAGTAAAACCAAATATTAACACTTCCAGGTTGGTTAGCAAAACAAGGGTCACATTATTACGTATTTCAGCTTTAAAGCTAAAAGTCAAAGCTTTCATATGCATAGTTTGCAAAGCTTTGAAGCTAGCGCTTAAAGCTTACATGTCCAACCCCAGCTTTATGATAGTGCCACAGTGTAACTATTGTGACAGTATAATGAGCAGTATCTTAATTCGTGTCAGATGTACTACCTCCCATGTATATTCTATTAATATCCGAGCGTCACTATAGACGCTTAAAACTCGAGAAAAAACACAAGGGAGTTGCCGACCCTCTATTAAATAAATAAATAAATATGACGGGACCACTCACAAAAATCAAACTAGTCCCATAGTAAGCTCAATAAGGCTTGTGTTAAGGGTACGGTACATCCTTATATTTAATAGATTCTTAAATACGTAGAAATCATCCAAGACTCAGAAACAGATATTCATGTTCATCAGACAAATATTGCCCTTCCCGGGATTCGAACCCAGGGATTTCATCTTCATAGACAGTGTCAGTACCCACTAGGCTCACCGGTCGTCCGACGACGGACTGGAGGCAGAACCAGGCGCTACTCGCATCTGTTGCCTCCACCTTAGTGGAACCATGCAGGAAGTCGGGGCAAGCCCTGTAAACAAAGGTTGTGCACAGGACTGGAGGCGCTCGCCCAGCTGACGCCTCGAAATGTCTGCGGCCTGCTTCTGTGGGCCGCCCGCCGGGACGTACGCAGTTGAATGCCAAGAGCGATCCTGCCTTTACAAGGCGTAGCCGGATGTCGTTGGTGGTTTTAGACGGTAGTCCAGCGTCGGTTAGTCCGTCCTACCCCTCCTGCCTCCCCGGATAAGACGGAATGCGTAAACGCAATTCCCCAACGTAAAAAAAAAGCTAACCGGTCGTCAAATATTGATTTGAGGATTCGTTGCGTTGACAGCTAGAGATGAATACCTACACAGCGAGTAGCGGGGTTATTACGGTTGCGGTCTTTTGTGTGGTCGAATTACTTCCCCAGTAGGGCCGCTCCTAATATAAGCGAGATAATATGCCGCTGTGCCCTACCTCTCGTACGGGCCACGATCTTGATTAGAATGGAATAGAATAGAATAGAAATGAATTCATTGCCAGCCAAAATAACACCACATCACAATTTCGTTCTTAATTAGAAAACACAATCATCATCATCATATCAGCCGAAAGACGTCCACTGCTGGACATAGGCCTCCCCCAAAGAGTGCCAAAGTGACCGGTCCTGCGCCACCCGCATCCAGCGAACTCCAGCAACCTTTACCAGGTCATCAGTCCACCTTGCGGGGGGCCTACCCACGCCGCGCCTTCCGGTACGTGGTCGCCACTCGAGAACCTTTTCGCCCCAACGGCCATCGGTTCTACGTGCTATGTGCCCCGCCCACTGCCACTTAAGTTTAGCGATTCGGAGGGCTATATCTGTTACCTTGGTTCTACTGCGGATAGCCTCATTTCTGATGCGATCCCGCAGAGAAACTCCCAACATAACCCTCTCCATAGCCCTTTGGGTGACTTTGAGCCTTCTTATGAGGCCCATAGTAAGCGACCACGTTTCAGTAACATATGTCATCACTGGCAACACACACTGGTCAAAGACTCTCGTCTTGAGACACTGCGGAATATTGGACGAAAAGATGTGCCGTAGCTTCCCGAACGCTGCCCAGCCGAGTCGGATTCGACGATTGACCTCTTTCTCGAAGTTGGACCTACCTAACTGGATAGTTTGTCCTAGGTATACATAATCGTCTACAACTTCGAGCGTAAAGTGTCCGATTGTAATGGGAGTTGGTACTACATGGGCATTTGACATGATCTTCGTCTTATCCATGTTCATTCTTAGACCAACTCGCTCGGAAGCTTTACTGAGGTCATCGAGCATCGTACTTAAGTCCTCCATGGTCTCAGCCAAGACTACTATATCGTCAGCAAACCGAAGGTGAGTGATGTACTCGCCGTTGATGTTGATGCCTAGCCTTCTCCAGTCCAGAGTTTTGAAAACGTCCTCCAGTGCAGCGGTGAACAGTTTTGGAGAAATAACATCTCCTTGCCTGACTCCCAGCTGCAGCGGAATAGGCTTCGAGTTCTGGTCCTGGAGTCGAACTGACATAGTGGCGTTCTCGTACAAACACTTCAGCACTTCGATATAGCGATAGTCAACTTGGCACCGCTGGAGAGACTGTAGTACGGCCCAGGTTTCAATCGAATCGAAGGCTTTCTCGTAGTCCACGAACGCTAGGCAGAGGGGCAGGTTATACTCCTCGGTCTTCTGTATAACCTGACGGAGCGTGTGGATGTGGTCTACGGTACTAAAGCCTCTTCGGAAACCAGCTTGTTCGGGAGGCTGGAAGTCATCTAGCCTGCGTACGAGACGATTTGTAATGACCCTCGAAAACAGCTTATAGACATGGCTCAGAAGTGAGATGGGTCTGTAGTTCTTCAGCAGGGTGTTGTCACCCTTTTTGAAGAACAGCACCACCACCCCTCCGTTCCATGCCTTTGGAGTTCTCCCTTCCAGTAAGACGGAATCGAACAACTTCTGAAGGGCCGTAAGGACCGGTTTTCCACCCGCCGTCAGGAGTTCGGCTGTTATTCCGTCTTCACCGGGAGCCTTGTTGTTCTTGAGCTGTTTAAGAGCCATTACAATCTCGTACAGGCTGATGTCCGGGATGTCGTCGGTATAGTGCCGGGTTAGTCTAGCTCTAGGGTCTTCCGCCCGACCAACTTCGGGTCTGCGTGTTGACGTGTATAGCTGTCCGTAAAAGTGCTCTATCTCACCCAGAATCTCAATTTTAGAGGAAACGATTCTACCATCTTCAGTTTTTAACTTCGCGAGCTGGCTCTGCCCTACAGACAGATCACACAACATCATCACACAACAGACAAAACACAATATTATATTAAAATAAACTTAATAAATACCAGCTTAAACTAAAAATAACGTGTACGTAAAGAAGACTGGTAGTGCTGATAGTGGCCGCAAGTGGACACCACTCAGCATATGCTCTGACATTAAACAATGCCACAGCCCTGGTCTTCCGTGGAGCCCAGGGCTGTATGGTAGTTCCGAACAACAAATAGTGGCAAACGTGGTATTACAACCTACATTTAGGGATAAATGTAGGTTGCGGCGCGGCATTATCTGTTCATTGCGCGGTCGAGACGCACAACGCACTGCGGTTCGTTGGGATCACCCGCAATGAATTAGAAAAACCGCCGTTAACTTCATGCTTTACGCGCTCACTTGAGTGAGGCTGGCTTCGTAAGCCATGTCAGATGTTATTCTGAACGCTTCCTTCACCTCACCTCAAACGAAACCAGTGTAAACCAGAGGGGTAATCACGTAATATTTCGAACGCGCTTTAGGCCAACTCAACTGTCATTTTTACATAATATATTAGATCTGCCTAACGTACGTACAATGCGTAACGTGATGAAACTGCTGAACTCTCGTTACGCTTAGTTAGTACGAATTATGACGTCAAGATGTACTAGGGGCGACGGGTGAGGTGATGTAAAAACGAGTAACAAAATAACCCTCCTGTCCTTCGGCAGTCGGGTAATAATCTACTAGCTTTCGCTCACAATTGGGTACCAATTTGTAACGGTTTGCGACCATCTACCATCTGTTACTCTTTGGACTTGGACCTATGTAGTAAAATTAAACATGATCAGAATACTGTTTACCTACTCGTACTGCGTCAACGTGCTTGATTCAGCATTCAGAAAGTTTCGCTAAGGATTTAAAGTGTACCCTCATTTTCGTACAAATGTTAGAGATTTGTGGCGTTCGTGGGACGACGTGACAGCAAAGGTGTCCACCCCATAATAATATGTTGATATATTAATAAATAAACAATAAATAAATATTATGGGACAATCTTACACAAATCGATTTATTTCCATAGTAAACTCAATAAGGCTTGTGTTATGGGTACTAACGACGATACATTTAATAGATATAAATATTTAAATACATATTAACATATATTCATGCTCATCGCACAAATATTTGCCCTTACCGGGATTTGAACCCCGTTATGCTTTGTAGGCACTAGGCTAACTTGTCGTCAAATATACAAATGGCCTCGAATAGGAGCAAAAAATGAAACGGTAGATTATTGAGATTGTGAGAAATGATTTCCAGGTAGTTTTAATTGAAAAAATAACGTTTTTTTTTTTTATTATTTCAAGTAAGTTCACGTGTATTTTTTACTCTTCTGCACGGCTAGCACGCGATTTTTCTCGCACTATCTGTCTCTCACTTATTAGACCACTTAGAACAAGAGGTATAGACTATACCTTAGAACAAGAGGTATAGACAGCAGCCATTCACAACAAAAATTGAACTGAATTGACATACTCTCGATTTTTATCGCACTATACCGTATAGTGCGATAAAAATCGCGATACCGTATTCAATTCAATTTTTGTTGTGAATGGCTGCTGTCCAAGGTTGGCAGCTACACGAGAGTATGTCGCGGCCATCGTGTGCTAGACGTGCTGGGGTGACACAAGTAGTTTTTTATTTTAGAAGAAAAAAAAAAAAAAAAAAAAATCACGAAAATATCTTTTGAAAACAAAAATCCAAAAACTATTAGGTATGACTCATTAGCATTACATGATGTCACCTCAAAATCTGACTCTTGACTGCTGTGATATGCTATGATCTCGTGGTGCCAAAATAGATTACATGAAGGTCATAACTTTAGAACAACATTTCTCCGAATTAAAAAAAATATATAAAAAATTGCACACAAGGGGTTACTACAGATGCTCCTTTTAAATATTTGCCCCTGTTACAGGCCACACGCTGCATATACATGGAAAATCACGTTGTAAAAGCTGAAGTCGATGAGGATATTCCGACATATCGTATCTACTCGTCTGGAAGCGAAATTTCTACTATTATCTCGTAAAAGTTTACGTTACTTGGCATAATATTCCCCTTAGTCTATTTAAGGGTTCATCATCATGAACTTAAGAGCCGGGCTCTTGTCGGTGATCGCCATTCTGTTCTTCGCTCTGCCACTGTTTGCAGCTCTTGATACATTACATTAACTTTCTCTTTAGCTTGGTCCATAAACGCACGTCTTGGCCCCTACCTCTCCTTCCATCTATTGTTTCTTCAATAGGCATGATGCCTCATGTTCAAATTGATAACGTAGTGATGCTAAATGGATAGTAAACCATCAAATTATCGTAATAAAGTATAAATTATAATATATAATTTAAATCATAAAAAGAACCTTGAAAGTTTAGAAAAATATGCATTTTTTTTTTATTGTCCAAGAGTAAATTAAAAGCTACCAATAGAATCCTTACGCTTTTCTAGAAACAAATTTGTATGACAACTATGTGCTTAAACGCAGTATTTCGCGACCTAAACAACAATTTACCTGATTTTCCATACTATGATTAGTACAAATATACAAATGTGACGTCACACAGTATGAAGCGTTTCGCGCTGCCGCCAGCGAGGTCAATCTTTATCTCAAATTTTTAGGTATTTATGTTCTTTAATTGTAGTTGCTCCCATACAAACATTTGTTCCTCTCCAAAAACTGGTTCGAATGACGTCCCAAAAAAATCTTAGCCATCATCCCTATTATAGTTTTTATGTAACTGTCATGTCGTATGCCCCAACATGTTTCCCCTTCTGTTTTCAATACTGTTTAGCAGACATCTCCTTTCTCCTACCAAAAGAACCTGTTCATTTGTTCTTCTTTCTGTCCAGTCATCCATCTCCATGCCCACATTTTAAATACGTTCAGCCTCTCTCCATCACGTTAGGTTAAAGTCCACGTCTCGCTTCCGTACAACGCTATGCTCCAGATGTATGTCAGGGGGCCTAGACAAGGTTACAATCGACGAGCGCTAACGCCAATAGAAACTAATAAAATGTATGGGAATGACAGATGTTAACGAAAAGTGTTTCGTCGACATCTGTCATTCCCCTACATTTTATTCGTTTCTATTGGCGTAAGCGCTTGTCGATTGTAACCTTGTCTACGGCCCCTGGGTTAATAAGTTAATATTACTTATATGCATAAAGTAAGTCCCTCATTATCCCTGACACGTGTTAGGACTGTAGGGATGATCACTCGCCCTTATTCTGAACACGGAGATGCAAATTTTACACCTTCAAATACTATGGGATTGAACAGGTTATATCTAGGGCCTTACGTGCTAGAATCGTGTGTAGGTCCACAGAGTTGAGTCGTGTTGGGTTTTAGATATAGAGATTTTAAACCTTTAATCCGAAATGCGACAAATACACTTTAATACACGCGTTTTTACAGCTTATATATAGTGGGTTACGTGATAGAATCGTGTGAGGGTCCACAGAGTTGAGTCGTTTTGGGTTTTAGATAAAGGGATGTCCACTGCTTTATCGGGTTGGGAATAAAATAGGTATATCCGAGTCGTATGAAGTGAATGTTAATATGCAGGGTACATTAAAGTCATTAGGAAATATGCTGTCATGTCGACGGTCTATACAAAAGAGCGTTATTTGTTATTATGAAAACTTGTATTATAAACTCGCTGTACCTATTTGTAACTAGCTGCCCTTTGCTGGTTGGCTATCTGGCCAACACACGCCCTGCCATCGCCAAGCAAAAGGGTCCTGCGCGGACCCGAAAAAAAAAATTTTTTTTTTCATTTTGCTCTAGGATTTAATATATACCTCGCCATAAATATATAGTTTTACTCCCTTGAGACACAATCTACTATTATTAACAAAAGACGGGATGTTTGGCGTTATGCCGAAGTCACTAACTACTAACTAAGATGAAATGAGCGTGTAATTTCATGTACTTCAAAGCCCATCCAGTATAAAAATAATATTGTTCACCCTAGATCAAGGTCAGCTGTCAGAGTGGCGTCTCTCGACCACAAGGTCAGCTTTGACGGCCTTTGTTCCAGAGATTGGATCTCGAGTGGACGAGGGACGAGATGTTTCGCTGACATCAACATTTTTTATTCATTCGTAATTTTCGGTTTCATACTACAGCGAAGCAACGTTGTTGTTTAAACAGTTCTATTGTAACTAACACCGAATTAATTAGCACAGAATAGGTATGAATAACACTAAAATGATTAGCCAAAGAACAGGCAGTAGCTTCAAAATCAATTCGCAATATTGCAGGACCACCAAAATCAATTGGCACTGGCACCAAAATCAATACACAATGGCACCAGAAATGTAGTGCACCCTTGATCAAGCAGTCTGAAGGGCGACTTTCAGCCACAAGGTTGGCTTTGACGGCCTTTGTTCCAGAGATTGAATCTCGAGTGGACGGAGGACGATATTGTCATTATACCTACCTAGCAAGCCAAAGGGAAAAGCTTTGTTGTTTTTATAAACAGATACAGGAGATACAGAATAGGCAATAGCACCGAAATCAACATCCAATTTATTAATGTGATTTATGCAATAAACAATTTGAATTTGAATTAGTTAGGACAAATGAAATTTTCACAGATGATGTATTTCTGTTGCCGATATAGCAACAAATAAAAAAAAAATATTTAGGGGCCCATACAACAAACGTATTTTTATTGCCGTTTCTATAAATGATACAGGACCCTCCGTGCGCGAGTCCGACTCGCACTTGGTCGGGTTTTTTTTTGTTGTGCTTGCATCGCTCATTTTGTTTTTGTCAAGCACTACGAGTATCCGGCCAACATCCCAACACACACTATATAACACTACGCGAACAGTTTTAAGTCTGAGGCTCTATTTAGTATAAGTTTTATCGAAACAAAACGTTACAATCGCGTTTGCGTTTTACCCTCAATTTGTATGGGATTTGACCATAGAACTATATCAAGATAGAAGTTAAGAGTGTATGTACTTCGCGTGGCAAAAGTAAGTCCGATGGACTTCTTTGCTCGCCGCGAACTTCAGTCCGCTCCCGACCTCGGAACGCGTGCGACGTCAGGTTATAATCACAAAATGACTCGTTGTTCGAAACTGAGCTGTTCAAACACCACCAAAAAAGGTGGAGCTGTTAATCGTGGTATTTCCTATCATAGGTAAGTACTATTTGTCCTAAAATACCTGTTATTAATTAAAAAAACAATTTATTTATTGCTTTGTATTATTTTCATCAAAATAGATTATGTCCAACTCTAGTTTTCCATTGCGGCTTTAGTTTGACGACACACTTGACGTGCGTTCAAAACCAGCGATGTATAAATAGGCTATTCAAATTGTCGAGTCGCTTCATGGTCGATTTATTCATTTTTCTGTCACTACTCACTAGTGCTGTACCAGTGTGCTGTACACTGTGATTTTCTTACTCGGTTGAATCGATTATAAAAGCAGAGAAATGAAAATTACGTTTTTATATTATTACCTATCTACTCTTTCGTTCCTGACCGATTGACAGACAGCGCACGGCCTAAACCGCTAAAGATATAAGCATGAAATTTGGAACATATATTCTTTACAGTACGTGGACGTGTACTAAGAACGGATTTTTCAAAATTCAACCCTTAAGGGGGTGAAATAGGGGTCGAACCGTTGTATGGAAATCGTTCATTTGGAAAGTTAAAGACTCGAATCTTTGTATGGAGGTTTCTTACTAAACAAAAAACAAATGATTTAGCGTTGCTATAAAAATTCACCCAACGAGGGGGTCAAATAAGGGTGCAAAGTTAGTATGGGGGAAACTTTATTTTTTGAGCTAGAGACTTGAAACTGCAGAAATATTACATAATATAATACAAAAATAAGAATTTTCAGAGTTTTAGGAAATACCACCCCTAAGGGGGTTAAACAGGGGTGCATAGTTATTATGGGAGAAATTTCATTTTTTGAGCTAGAAGCTTGAAACTTTGTAGAAAGATTATTTATTTAAATACAAAATAAAAACCCTTAAAGCGTTTTGGAAAAATCCACCCCCACGGGGGTAAAGAAGATGTGAAAAAAATAAGACTTTTTTAAGACTATTTTTCATTTCTCTGCCGGTTCTTATCGATATTTTAAATCGATACAAAATTATTACAACTGCCGCGTGCTAGTCGATGTTGACGAATCGATTTCGCGCGGATTATGTTTCTCGTCACTAAATTACGCTTGTGACGTCAAATTACCTACGCAAAATGTTACACGCTCGGTTCCCATACTAATCGGCGCGCACTTTCCTTCTATCTTGATATAGTTCTGTGGATTTGACAGCTAAACGCAAACGCGGTCGTAACGTTTTGTTTCGGTAAAACTTAAACTAGATCCTCTGAAGTCATTAGAACAAGATTTTTATGTTTTTAGAAATATTAATTTAATTTCAGTCATCGCGCTCAGAGGGTCTGAAATAACAGACTCCCACTATGAATTTAATTAAAAATTAGAAGTTAGGATCTAAGGAAGATTTTAAAGTAAGTACTAGCCACAAACTTCCATCAATCGCTTTCAAGCATTATCAATATTATCAATATTATCATACATAATTGCTCGTCTGTCTATTTAGGGTATCCTTGATCTTTTAGTTTTCTATAGAATAGAAACTTGTGTTTGAACGAAATTTCTTTACTTTAAACAACAAAACATTAAAGGCAATCCTTTCTTTAACAAAAGTTTTTATTAAATACATTTTCAGAATCAAAATTAATCACTCAAAGGCTTGATTAATTAAATTTGTAAAGTTATATTAAATGGATTGATGACAAATGTTCGTCATTTATTAATTATAATTCATTCGCGAGAAATTCATCTGTTCGGAACATTTTGTCTTGATACTTTTGAGTTTTGATTATAGAAACGCCTGGAGAAATTGTTTTAGCAATGTTGCTAATTGAATTTTCTGCTTGTTTGTGCTATGTTTTTTTTCTCGTAAAACCACAGAATTTTCAAGTTATTTCCTTCGATTTAAGAATGTGAAAATGGCTCTAACGATTGACATGATACACATAGCACGTAGAACCGATAGCCGTTGGGGCGGAAAGGTTCTCGAGTGGCGACCACGTACCGGAAGGCGCGGCGTGGGTAGGCCCCCCACAAGGTGGACTGATGACCTGGTAAAGGTTGCTGGAGTCCGCTGGATGCGGGTGGCGCGGGACCGGTCACTTTGGCACTCTTTGGGGGAGGCCTATGTCCAGCAGTGGACGTCTTTCGGCTGATATGATGATGATGATGATGATTGACATGAGATTTACAGTACCTATATAAAAAACCTCCTACGAAGTAATATTATAAATGCAAATGTTTGGATTTTTGTTACCCAATCACGCTTAAACGGCTACCCGGATTTGGATGAAATTTGAATGAAATGAAGATAGTTGATAGCCTGGATTAAAATATAGGATAGTTTTTATCCCGGGTCCAAACAGACAAAGTTTCGGGTGGAAGCTAAAAAATACCATAAAAATATTATAAAAATAATAATACTAGCCTAAGTAAGTATATCCTATCTTATCTTTTTAAAATATTCTAAATTGGAACAGAGTTGCATTTGTTTTGTTTCACTCATTTGTTCATGAAAACAAAACAAACTACTCTATTTCCTATTAAGTACAGTTGGTTCAAACACTGCCTTTTTTGTATGCCCACCATACTTGACCATACCAGGCTCGTAGTTAAAATAATTTTCATAACCTGTATTATGTGTTTGTCAACAGATCGTGAGTGTCCCGAGTTGGATCAACCTGAAAACGGGAAGGTGGCAGTCACCGGGCGGTTCTTCGGAGACAAGTAAGTCTGTATTGCAATTGCTGTTTTCCTCTTCGTCGGTACTGTATCATGGACTGGATGCCGCACAACTGAGCTGCTGAGCTCTATACCAAAACGAGGCTCTCCACTATCATCAGCCAACATGTCCTCAGCTTCTTTGGCCACCAGACCTCGTATCATGGTCGGCCTTATCACCCGATAAGTGTCAACTTACTAGCTGACGCCGTTCGATAGAACGAGACGACGCCCTTACCTTGTTACTTATCGCGTGATAAGGCCGACCATGATACAGGGCCTGGTCATATCTGAACTGTTAAAGCTAGAAGCTTACTCTAGCTAGAATCAGTCGCCGCATGGCGGAGAAGAGGACTTGAGGACGGATGCCTAATTGTCTATGCGTTGGGCGGGCACAGTAACATTTGCGACGAGAGAAGCATGCACCAAGTAGGTACTACGTGCTAGCATAATATGGTGTTTACCTGTCTTACTGATGGTTGCAGTTGTTGCCAAAGACGCGTGCAACACCTCTTGCTCGTATGCCGTTTTCCTAGGCGTTCTTGCAAAATTAAGTAAACAGTAAATTTCTGCGCGCTGGTAAAGTTAACGTGAGGTTTAGGCGACCTCCTTACTTGTTTTCTGTTATTTTGGGCTGTATTTAATCATTATTTTCACAATTATTTAGGTTTCCTCAAAAGAATTAAAATGGTTTTTACATTTTTGACAACCTGTCATACAACGATAGGTACGTCGATTTTGTCAATCGCGCTGCCATGAAGTTAAGGTTGTATATATTCAGTCAGTTAGTAACGTGGCAATGCATCAAACCCAAGACAGAGCAGCGTGGAGAGCGATGGTGAAGAGTTTATTTGCTCACGTGCCGCCTATGTCATCGCTCAAGCCGCTTCAGGTCAATCAGAATCGTTTTCTCCGTACGGCGACTGGTGCCCCGTGGTACCAATCGAACCTCAGCCTGCACCACGATATGGGGATTAGCACCATGTATGGTTTCTTTAAGCAGGCTGCCAGACGTTATTTTGACAACGCTCCCCACCATAGGAATCCGTTAGTTAGGAAGGCTGCTGATTACGTTCCCATCCCTCCCCCCTCTGTCGTTACTCGGCGCTCACTGATTAGTGGCCGCACGGTCCGGCGTCCTAGGCACACACTCACGGACCCGGACGACGAAATCACAGCGTCCATCGAAAGATGGAACGCTGCGCTTTCGGCGTCCATCACATCGCGTACACTTCGGCGTTCCCGCCGGCGGGGACGTCCACCGCGAGATCGCGACAACACAGACACATACAGTCCCTATTCGTCCCGGTACCGCCGCATACCGGGTAGAGTCAGTCCGACCCAGGTCGGGCCTAGCTGAGTTTCTTGCTGGACTCTTCTCAGCTAGGCTAGGTTTAAAAAAAAAGGTGAAGAGTGACCACAGCGTCACGTGTCGCAGCCGTGATGTACTGTGTCATATATTATACTGCCTGTGCCTCTGAGCTTGGGGCTTTTAATAAAACATCGATTAAGCTCCTAAAAAGGAACTGCTTTTGATCTACAACTTTTCAATAATACGTTTTTATGTCTCTCGTTATTACATTCAAATTAAGTTAAATTTTGAATATAGGTACTTTATCCATTAGTGTAATTATAGTCATTATCATATTTGTCACTGTCATGGGCGTCAAATAATGAGGCCGTGTTTGCAATACATTGATGGTAAAGTTAAAGTTCAAAACACTAATAAATGATAGAAATAATAGTTGCAGAACAAGCGTGGTGGTTTTGACGAGCAGAATCTAATCTAAACTTTACAGCTCGGGGTCATAGGCATACACTGTATGTATAAGTATATACTGTGTGTCTCATAGCTTACTACAGAACTTTAATACCAATTTCGGTTAGGACTCATAAAGTAACGTTCAAAAAACAAATATTAACCGCCTTCAATAAAGAAGGTTCTCAATTCTTCGGAATCTTTTATTACTTATGTAAGTATAAATATTCCCAAATAACTCGAAGACGCCTGGACCGATTTAGGAAGTTTGTACATTTCGATGCTAGTGCGGAAAGTATTTCATTACGCCACGAGTACCGAGATATCGGCGACAAGACTCGAGACGAGTGAAGAATGACATTACCGCATGATGTGTAATCGAACGTTTTTGAAGTGGATACTTCTTTGCTCGCGTTCTTGTACATAGGGGTAAAGTTCAAAATGTATTTATTTATTTAAACTTTACTGCACAAAAGAAAACTTATCGTACAAAAGGCGGACTTAATGCCATATGGCATTCTCTACCAGTCAAACGTTAAGGCAAAGCGGAAAAGATTGATGTATCACGTGACTTCCGGAATAACTTTTTGTAGAGAAGGATTTCAAATAATTGTTAGTTACATGTTTTAATCCTTCTTTATTTGCCATTAGTTGTTAATCACAAAATGTTATTTAGTTTATGTGGCGGACATGAAAATAATGCTGAAATGACCGGCATTTTCAATGTATCGCGAGTACGTCAGTCAATGTTGCCATATATACCGCTTTATCTGTACCTACTTATACAGATTTTAGTGAATTAATTCAGATATATATTTTACGGGTACACCATAATAGCAGGCTTGGCCGACTTTTTTTATTAGGGTTCCATAGCCAACAAAGAAGTATCCACTTAAACTTAATTAACGGTTGTATCGCCGACACAACCCGCTCCTTTTTTAATACAGTTGCAAAAAAATTAAAAAAGACAACAAGTAAGGAGTTCGAAGAAACTTTAATATTATTAATTCTGTAACATCATTGTAATACAGATGAATAATAATGAAATTGTTCAAAAATACAGTTATACCTTATTTATTTTTTCTTGACATAATAATTAATGGTTCTATTTGTACTATTATTGAGTGGGAAAAGTGAAAAGCACTAGTTCGCGATAACCAACTTTCCGCACGCTAAACAGCTACGTAAAGTACCACTTTTTGAGCAACTGTATTAAAAAAAATCTTATACTCTTCTCTTCCTACTATTGTTTGTAATTGTTACTTAGTAAAACTGCACAAAGTAATTCAGTACAAACATGTTGTGTTTACATTATTGTTAATTGTCATGTCGTATTGTACGGCTCGTAGTGCCCGGCCCGACACGACACTCGGCGCCCACCGTTTGGACGCGGATTGCTGGATTGTTGGACGGTCGGACGAGTTTGTCGGGCTGGACACTGCTCGCCTGTAAGTTAAGAGTATTTTTTTTTTTTTTTTTCTTTTATGATGGTTCGTCATTTTTATTACCTAAAATGGAACCATTTCGTGCAACACCCTTTTTTCCATACCTACTATTACTGTTTTTATTTCTGTTGTGTTGTGTTGTCACGAATAAATGTTTTCTATTTCTATTCTATTCTATTCTATTCTAAAACATATTTTTTGCGTGAATATTACTCTTTTTATGTCGGCCAACATTTTGTCTGTTATTTGTTTGTTTGCTAAGAATTTCCCAGGTGGTCCCATGGTAATCAGGCCAGGATCTGATGATGGGATCCTAAGAAATCGAGGGAACTCTCGGAGTACTTGATTGAAGTCGGTTAAAACTTTGTTTGTAATAACCCCAATTTTGTACTCACCTTTTAATGCAGTGTGGTAACTCCCCAGGGCGGTGTACACGTGCACGCACGGCTTCCACGTGGTGGGGCTCCAGAGCCGTAGCTGCCAGGCCGACGGCTCGTGGGCCGGGATGCCGCCAGCTTGCAAGCAGAACAGTGAGTCAACACATGTCACTGCACAGAGTCATTCAACATACGGTTCACAGGCCTGATTTCAATCGCTAAAAAAACAATTAATTATACTATCATATACAAGGTGTAAATAAAAATAACGCAAACCGTTTAAGGGCATAACAGGTATCGTGTTCTGCACGGCTATCACGCGACGGCGCGCGAGCTCTCTCGGTTTTTCTCGCACTATCCGTCTCTCTCTTATTAGAACACCAAAGTGGTATAGTGCGAGACAAATCCAGAGTATGTCGCGTCCGTCCCATGATAGACGTGCTGATAAGAAAAAAGTAAGAGAACATTTTTTTTGACCCGTTTTTTTATTTTATTTGTATGGAGCGTTGACCAACTGGGGCGACCTGCTCCATACAAACGTTAAAAAAAATCGCGTCAAAAAAATGATTCTTAATTTATTCTTATCAGAACACGATACCTATTATGCCCTTAAACGGTTTTGCGTTATTTTTGTTACACGTTGTAGATCCATGAAGCCTAGGGTCTAGCACAAAATAAATAGCGCGTACAGAAGGTTCTCCGTTACCAAGTCCCCTGTTTATGTATGCCGAACGAGCCTAAGCGTGGCCATCCCTTTCTATCGCATGCAACGCCGCACGATAGAACGCGTGCGTGCCCTAGCAACGCTAACATACCCCGGGGCCGGTAGCATCTACTTGTAGCGGCGCGACAAAATCACGGAGTGAGGCGCCCCTGGTTCTAGGTATTTTTTTGTGAATTCTAGCATCACCACCGTCTTCGTACATACAGAGTGTAGCAAAAATGAGGTGTGAACCGACCAAGGGCATAACAGGTATCGTGTTCTGATAAGAAAAAACCCTGTACCTGTTATGCCCTTGATCGGATCGCACCCCATTTTTGGTACACCCTGTATAACAAAAAACAGCCAAAACCGAGGAAACTGGATTAGAGGAAAATATAGTTACAGTCGACTTCGAAAATATGTACTTAGTTGTATAATAATAATAATAATGAGATCGAAATTCGCGAACACGACTTTATTGTTAAGGCATCTCTTTCTGGTCGGCCCTTCGTGTCTGAAGATATTGGTCATGGTGGGATACAAGTCTGAATAGAATAGAAACATTTATTCGTGACAACACAACACAACAGAAATAAAAAACAGTAAAAGTAGGTATGGAAAAAAGGGTGTTGCACGAAATGGTTCCATCTCAGCGTGGTGCTGGCGCGATTTCCAGCGCTGATCTTCCGATGGAACCATCAAATGATTTCCTTTTTTTTCTGGAAAGGACTACCGTGTCCATCGGCTCCTTTCAATTGCAATGAAGTTGGCTCAGTTCGGGTTGCACAGGGCGGTTCCACAACACTACGGGAGCTCATATGCCGCGAGCCATCCAGTTGCCCCTTGGACACTGCGAGTCATTGCTCTGAATAAATGGACTACTTATTCTAGCTAGAAATAAACCAAATGTTTCACGTATTCGAATTTAGAATGAATCCTCATAAAACGCTATACACACATCTCCATTTCAACCACAAAATTGTGTCCACATCGCCACGAGACAACCAGATTAATTTTGCTTGCGGTCTTTTTAAATGGATCTATTGCAAATGGAAAATGAATCCTATACACATGAGTAATACGCTTCAAAATAAAACACACCAGCCTTTCAGATTTATTCCACACTCGTTAAGGCAATTTAGGCTTTGTATCATGTGTGTATAGAATTGAAATTACGTCGAGCTTCATTACTGATCCGGAATATTTAGCTCGCTATTTCAATTAGAACCGTATGTATATAGATTTAAGGTTTAAAATAGAATGCTAAGTATAACATATTGGCAGTGGATGAATTACAGGAAAGGCAATGAAATAGTATTTCGGCATAATTTGGTAGATTTTGGGATTTAAACGCTTTATTGCGAATGAATATTCGAAATTCGGTTTTAATTAACATGAGAATGGCTTTTCAGCGAACATTATTTCAGTATTACGCTATTATGGTGTTAAATGTTTCTTTGAGTATATGCAAATTAAACTGCAACCTGAAAATAGTTTATTGATTTAAACTTTCACGATTCTCGTACCTTTTTTTTTACTTAACGGTACTTAATCACGAATAATTAATTAATTTATTTACCTCTCTAAGGTCTTCCGACGTTTCTGATGTATCACATCATCCGTGGTCACGGGATAACTAAAAATAGTTTGTGTTTCGACGCACCGCTTTGGCATCTAATCCCAGATATGGCGTAAGCACTAGTTTTTACGAAAGCGACTGCCATCTAACCTTTCAAGCAAGAGGAAAAACTAGACCTAAATCAGAGCAAAACTTCTTTTGGGTATGTTTACAAGCTTTATATTATACCCTTATCACGAAACAAATTATTTAATTAAATATTTTTGTTTCATGTTATTTTTAACGAGGAAGTTACCCCGATCATTTGCCAAGACTGCCAAGACTATGAAACAAGTGTATAACTCGATACAGAGAGGGCGCTAGTCTTAGCGGGAATATAAGGAAAAATTTACAGCTTCCGTCACTGTCCTCGTAGCTCAGTTGGTAGAGCAGTCTAGCGTTAATAGAAAGGTCGCAGGTTCGAATCCTGTCGGGAGCTACAGACGAAGGTGGTTTATTTTTCCATTATATTCTTTCTCTGTATCATATCGTTTAGCTTTATATTAACTTACCTTCTTGTTAGTTCGTTCGGGTTGAATCTTGCCACTGTTATAAATCATCAACCGATTGATATTTCCTAAGTAATAACGTAATAGTTATCAACGAGCTGATTTGATGATGGAGACAGTAGATGACCATCATCATCATATCAGCCGAAAGATGTCCACTGCTGGACAAAAAGTGCCACAATGACCGGTCCTTATATGACCATAGGAACTCCTAGGGGCCTATGCAAACTGAGTTTGTTTCACGCGCCCGTCGACGCGTGAATAAATGCAGTCTAGCTATGTGTATGTCGTTGGCATTTCGTTGGGCCAACTCGGTGATCAACGGCCCAACGTGGTGCCAACTTAAAATGCTACTAGGGTAGGAACTAAACTATACCCAGTGTCATTCTAAAGCCTGCTGTACACACTGGGCCAACGTTGGCGCGTGAGCAGAAGGCAGCTATGCGTTAGAGGGAGGGATAATAGATCTCTTTCGTTTACATGCCTGCCTCCTGCTCACGCGCCAACGTTGGCCCAATGTGTACAGCCGCCATAAGAGTTAAACTCACCAAGTAGTAGTAAAAAAAATCGGACAAGGGTTCCGTTCAAAATTACAAATGTATAGTTTTCAGATTTTTCCCAATACTTATAGTATAAGACGATGTCAACGGAAAGTTCCCTATAAATTTTGATTTCTTTGAGTGTCGAATTAAACGTTTTTGTCGGCATAAACGGCCGTATCTTTTATTTACGTTAACTTAGAAGTTTGAGTTTTTCACAGCTTCAATTCATTGTAGACTTGAGTATATAGTTTTAATTTCAACTCGATACCTCCAGGCGTTCCCGAGATAAAGGGTCTTGACAGACAGACGGACAAGAAAGTGATCGTATAAGGGTTCCGTTTTTTCCTTTTGAGGTACGGAACCCCAAAACACACAGTCGGCAATAACAACTTGTACCGAAAACATTTTTTTTGACAGGAACTTATATCAAAAAAACGTTACTACCTACGCTAAAAAAACAGTAGGTATAAAATATTTTGTGATATCGCAATTAACGAGATCGATTGGAGCAAACTTAGTTAGTTAATAAAACTGACAGTTAAAAACTAAAACATTAGAATAATTAATAACATGATCAAAATTGCTAAGTACGTACTTAAGGAACAATTCCGAAAGTTACAGAAACTTATGGAGATTAAAACGGAAGTTTGTCTTTAGTAGGCACGCTTTGTTGGATGCAGCGAAGCTAATTTACCTACAAACTTACCTATTCTAGGTTAATTACAAGATAAGGTAATAGGAACATTAGGCAATAAAGTTCTCTACATATTATCTAGTCTAGACAAGAGGAAATTTTTATGTAGCTTTCTTAGTTTATATACATGTATGTAGTGGGTAATATCCGATATTCGTCTGATTTTCCAATGCATTAAAATAATGGTTAAAAATATTCTCTTTTTGAACTGATAAAAAAAGCGAATTGAAAAATTATTCGAAAATAATCACTTTTTTAAAGTCAATGCACGCAGAAAGTGCTACTGTGGTCATAGGTTTTATATAGCACCCACGCTGCGCTGTTTGTCCTATCGCTGCTCTCCGTGAGATCCTATAATTGGCTTCTTGGTTAATATTCATGTTATTAATAAGTTTTATAGCTGTTGGTTCTCCTAAAAATAAATAAACATTGACTTCATAAGCACCCCATCACAATCATATGCCTCGCACTAATCTACCATTCCCCCCAGTCTACTGCCTGCAACCCCCCACCATCGAGCACGCCCGCCACTCCGCACTCCCCGAGCAAGCCACCTTCGACCTTGACGCCACGGTCCAATACCACTGTCATACCGGCTACGTAACCAACGGGTTCCCCAGGGCTAAGTGCTTGGCCATAGACAACCTGGCGTCGTGGTACGGGCCTGACATCAGTTGCGAACGTGAGTACCATAAGAACCTTGACGCAACGGTCCAATACCACTGTCATACCGGCTACGTAACCAACGGGTTCCCCAGGGCTAAGTGCTTGGCCATAGACAACCTGGCGTCGTGGTACGGGCCTGACATCAGTTGCGAACGTGAGTACCATAAGAACCTTGACGCAACGGTCCAATACCACTGTCATACCGGCTACGTAACCAACGGGTTCCCCAGGGCTAAGTGCTTGGCCATAGACAACCTGGCGTCGTGGTACGGGCCTGACATCAGTTGCGAAAGTGAGTACCATATGAACCTTGACGCAACGGTCCAATACCACTGTCATACCGGCTACGTAACCAACGGGTTCCCCAGGGCTAAGAGCTTGCCCATAGGTAACCTGGCATCGCAGTACAGGCCTGACATCAGTTGCAAACGTGAGTACCATAAGAAACTTGGCGCCACGGTCCAATACTATTTTACCACTGCCATACCGGCTACGTAACCAACGGGTTCTCCAGGGCTAAGTGCTTGGCCATAGACAACCTGGCGTCTTGGTACGGGTCTGACATCAGTTGCGAACGTGAGTACCATATGAACCTTGACGCAACGGTCCAATACCACTCATACCGGCTACGTAACCAACGGGTTCCCCAGGGCTAAGAGCTTGCCCATAGGTAACCTGGCATCGCGGTACAGGCCTGACATCAGTTGCGAACGTGAGTACCATATTGTTCAGGCACACATACTTTAATCATTGTCCATTCAATCAAATCGAATTGGCATATTACTAGCGCCTAAGCCGCGCGACTGCAGCGCTCAAGAGGATGGTGTCAAAAAGGGAAACAAAAACTTAGCAACATGGCCGTGCACGGGGATGAGCGCGCTCCCGTATAAAATTGTCGGAAAGCTTTTATTTTGTGTGCTTTTGGATTGAGATTGTGCTATCAAAAGACACTAGTGACCAGGAGGCTGGGCAGTGAGGAAAGACAAGCCTGGGCTGCAGGCCGAGCCCACGCGACGGCGGTCTTCACACGGACGGAGCCTGGCAAAGGTATGTTGCCGGTACTTTTTGTATGGCTGTGATTATTGTAGTGCCTGGACAGGGGTTTTAACTAATTTACCCTTGATTACGTGCCCACATATGAACCTTGACGCAACGGTCCAATACCACTGTCATACCGGCTACGTAACCAACGGGTTCCCCAGGGCTAAGTGCTTGGCCATAGACAACCTGGCGTCGTGGTACGGGCCTGATATCAGTTGCGAACGTGAGTACCATATGAAGCTTGACGCAACGGTCCAATACCACTGTCATACCGGCTACGTAACCAACGGGTTCCCCAGGGCTAAGAGCTTGCCCATAGGTAACCTGGCATCGCGGTACAGGCCTGACATCAGTTTGCAAACGTGAGTACCATAAGAAACTTGACGCCACGGTCCAATACTATTTTACCACTGTCATACCGGCTACGTAACCAACGGGTTCCCCAGGGCTAAGTGCTTGGCCATAGACAACCTGGCGTCGTGGTACGGGCCTGACATCAGTTGCGAACGTGAGTACCATAAGAACCTTGACGCAACGGTCCAATACCACTGTCATACCGGCTACGTAACCAACGGGTTCCCCAGGGCTAAGTGCTTGGCCATAGACAACCTGGCGTCGTGGTACGGGCCTGACATCAGTTGCGAACGTGAGTACCATATGAACCTTGACGCAACGGTCCAATACCACTGTCATACCGGCTACGTAACCAACGGGTTCCCCAGGGCTAAGTGCTTGGCCATAGACAACCTGGCGTCGTGGTACGGGCCTGACATCAGTTGCGAACGTGAGTACCATATGAACCTTGACGCAACGGTCCAATACCACTGTCATACCGGCTACGTAACCAACGGGTTCCCCAGGGCTAAGTGCTTGGCCATAGACAACCTGGCGTCGTGGTACGGGCCTGACATCAGTTGCGAACGTGAGTACCATATGAACCTTGACGCAACGGTCCAATACCACTGTCATACCGGCTACGTAACCAACGGGTTCCCCAGGGCTAAGTGCTTGGCCATAGACAACCTGGCGTCGTGGTACGGGCCTGACATCAGTTGCGAACGTGAGTACCATATGAACCTTGACGCAACGGTCCAATGCTATGGACCGTTGCGTCAAGGTTCATATGGTACTCACGTTCATACCGGCTACGTAACCAACGGGTTCCCCAGGGCTAAGTGCTTGGCCATAGACAACCTGGCGTCGTGGTACGGGCCTGACATCAGTTGCGAACGTGAGTACCATAATAACCTTGACGCAACGGTCCAATACCACTGTCATACCGGCTACGTAACCAACGGGTTCCCCAGGGCTAAGTGCTTGGCCATAGACAACCTGGCGTCGTGGTACGGGCCTGACATCAGTTGCGAACGTGAGTACCATAAGAAACTTGACGCCACGGTCCAATACTATTTTACCACTGCCATCCCGGCTACGTAACCAACGGGTTCCTCAGGTCTAAATGCTTGGCCATCGACAACCTGACGTCGTGGTACGGGCTGGACATCAGTTGCGAACGAGAGTACCATAAGGTCCTTGACGCCACGGTCCAATACCACTGCCATAACGGCTACGTAACCAACGGCTTCCCCAGCGTTAAGTGCTTGCCCATAGACAACCAGGACTTGTGGTATACGTCTGACATCCAGTTTCGAACGTAAGTCAATATCGACCGATCTGCTTTGGAGACTCGCGCAGTGACATTAACAGTTCTCACGGTGTTAGCTTCTATGATTGAGATGATAGGAGCCGCCGCTCTGCCTTATTTGTCTGCCATAATGTGTCTTCTACATGCTATGATAACCCGTTCTTCCCCAGCCCGCTCCTGCGGTGAACCCGGCGACGTCCCCCACGGCTGGGTGACCGCCGACTGCCACACCTTCGGCTGCCGCGCCGTCGTGCAATGTGGCCAGGGTTTCGAGCTAGTTGGCAAGGCGGAGCGCTACTGCCAGGCCGATGGCGCTTGGGCGCCGAAGGAGCTGCCGACTTGCGTCCGTGAGTAACTTGAGTTCTGAAGGGTTTTGGTTGTGAGTCTGCTGATGTCAGGCGGTATACTGGTGCTTATGCCTCTGGACGATTCAGCAGTTAAAAGGGGTACGATAGAAGAATTTGTTATGAAGGAACTGCTTCCAGTATCTCTATCGAATAGCCTTTTAATTATGTGGGTCTATCGGAACCTGTGTAAAGAATTGACTAATTTTTATTCCATTCGTATCAGAAGACAGGAATCCCAACTTAGTTCAATCCTTTAAGAATGCTTAGTTTCGGCAAAAACTAAACAATTACCCGAAAGGATATAAAATGATTATTGCATTCTAGAAAAATTATCACAAACATATTTGAAGCTTCTTATTGAAACGCAAACTGATGATAACACCGAAAATGTACTGATATTTTATTTATTTTCATCTCCTATAAGACATTTTACGCGTCTAATTCTGGAATTACGTCATCAGTTTGAGTTAAAACAAAGCTAATGTTACTAAAGACTTTAATACTCGTAAGTCTGCGGATATAATTTCAATTCTTTGGACTAAATAGTATAAGAATCTTACAGACTCATAACTAAAACCTTAACAATGATCTTATCCTGTACCTCTAGCATTGCTTCGTGACAATGTAGTTGCCGATTTCAGTGTCGTCCTTCATTTTGGAATGTTGCATGGTTTTCGAATTAATGTGAATAATGGAGATCTTACAATTTTTATACCGGCATAGTATTATGAGAGATATTATATTCAAACGTACAACAAGAAAACAAATTCAATCATGGAATCAAAGACGCGCATGTAAATTGTTTCGCATCTAACAACGAAATGATTATTGCACTATCGTTGTGTCCTCTCCAAAATTAGCTAACCGATGATAATCCTCATCCTTGGTATATTTAAAGAGATCGCTCATGGTTATATGCTTCTATAATTTCGCTGATATGCAATTTTGTTAACTATAAAATTGTAAAGATTTGGTAGCAGCAAACATTATGTAATCTTGCTTAAATGTCCTAATTTTTCTTTCCATTTTCAAACAGGCGTGAGTCGCAATCTGGTTAAATTACCATGTACCAGCCTGAAAGTTGGAATCCTGTTGATCTCTCATTATACTGTGAATTGGTTAGTTCGCATGGTGCTTCCTCTGTCGAGATATCATGGCTATCATAAGCAATTTCATTGTCATGACGCAATTAGTGTAGTGGACCTCCCACTGAATTGGAATTACAAATATTCTAAAATGGTTATTTCTATAGCCATATCATATATCTGAGTGGACTAAATGTTTAGTAAGTACTGTGCTGAAGTTCCTAATTTAGTACAGCTACTTATATAAAACGACTGCAGGCTCATCTAAATACATTGCCTATTCCGTTATTTAAAGTTGTTCAAAAGATATGCGGACCCGGAATAGTGCCTTGAGGGACGCCAGTGAATTTATTTATTTCTTAACTGAATATAGTCATATAATGAACAGACTATAGTTTATTTGTCGAGGCTGCTTAAACTTTTCACTAAATATACTACTGAGATTTAGTTACTCTACCCGTGTTCTGAAATATAACATGTTTTTTTATCAAACGCTACAGTCATATCTATGAGACTGTTATCAATACATTCAATAAAAAAGTTGAAATATTTATGTCACCTTAGATATATGGAAAGACGACTAAAAATCTTGATATAAATCGTGTTTATTTTTCCCAAAAATTGTTTGCAAGCATTGAGCTGGTTAGTTTTTACTTATGCTAATCCCACTATTTTAAACGTCCTCGAAGTGATTTGGAGACGTTTTTGAATGACTTTTCATGTTTGAATGCTAATATAGCAATTTAACCAGTTCGTTGCAAACATTTTTGATCTAAGGAATATTCTAAATGCGTGGGATCTCCACTATTTAAATCTCTAATAATGAAATTAAAACCATCTTTTTTTCTCCTTTCCTGCTGCTCAATAGAAGGAGGAGAGAAGGGGACAGATTGAGTCGATCATGCATTACGTAGTGTGTTTAATGAAACATATTTGTGATCATATTATATACTTGTTGTCGTATTCAAATTCTATGACAGTAGTATCAATCCTTCTGAATTTTGTCAGTCGAAATGGCCATGATAAAATTTTACTTAAAATAGGTGTCTACTGCCCTTAGCTTATTTTAAACTACATGTGTGTAGATCATTATAGCAATGGCTTTAAATCGATGTCGAACGTGCAAGAATTTACTGTATAATAATTTCTTATCTGTACCTACTATGCTGTAGTGGAAATAAATCTAAAAATTAAACATCGTTTTATTTGCATGACGCTTTCGATATTCAATTTGCATGTATCCATATCCAACGATCATTTTTAATTTGAAAATGTTGATTGATAAAAGCGCCACCTATGTTGTCAAGCGTGCGTTACGTTAAAGCGACGCGTGTCGCCATCTAGTGGTTACACAGGTGCAGTGCCCGCCACCAGAAGCGCCGCGTCACGGCAAGGCGGTGTATACGTCCTGCGCTTACAACTCGGTCGTATCATACGAGTGCAAGTATGGATACAGACTGGTGGGAGATGCTACGAGGCGCTGCGGAGCTGATAAGAAGTGGTCGGGGACGCAGCCTTTATGCAAAGGTAAATAATAACTAACTAGTCTTTATGAATCTGACATTATTTGTCCCAATTGGTGCTCTTCTTATATGCTATTTGTGGTTTTGATAATTTT
Source organism: Epinotia ramella (assembly GCA_947578815.1). Taxonomy (NCBI): domain Eukaryota; kingdom Metazoa; phylum Arthropoda; class Insecta; order Lepidoptera; family Tortricidae; genus Epinotia; species Epinotia ramella. The sequence goes on from OX388220.1 coordinate 3,180,994, forward strand.
GTTTCTGTTTTCTGTTCTTGCTATTTCGTAAGAACCTTTAGTATTTTACGCCAAAAGAATTTTGATCAGCTTTCACAATTCTATGGCAAACTTCGAGCATAACCTGATTTCTGTAGTTTCTGTTTACCTGAACCGCATCTGACAAAATACGATAATTTTATTACGGTCTAACGACTAGTCAAGTCTTGGGTAGCTAATATAGAAATATCTATAGCTACATAGCCTATCAGCTTATTTCGCGAAATAACGCCTAGGCACAGCAGTATGAAATGTAAAGGCTAGCTGATGATGGTAATGGATATTGATAAAACTAATCGATCTAACGTTTTGGCTAGATAGTTCGCATTATAAACAACTTCAAAAACATTTTCAGAAATCAACTGCGGACACCCCGGTCAGCTCTGGAACGGTTGGCTCGAGAACATCTCTTCGGGCACTGGGCTTGGAGCGTCCATCATATTCCGATGCCAGGATGGAATGAAGATGGAAGGCAACGGGTCTGCGATCTGCCAGAATGATGGGACTTGGAGTCATCCGCTACCTATGTGCTTAGGTAGGTTTATATGGTACGATACAAATAGACTGTTGGGGCATCGTCGTGTCTAGTAGGTTTTGAATCTGAGTCAAGGAGGTAATATACAATTGACTATTATTTATCTTCCTACCTTGCCTCTTCAGCAAACTCGCTTCGTAGTGAGGGATTAGAAGAAAACGTCTCCTCTGACTGCATAGTGCACTACACCCTTGTGCTGAGTATAGGTCTGATAAAAATTCAAAAGGTGACATGAAGACCATCTCATTTCAAGTGTCTTGGCAGTCCCTGTACATAATAGTTTCTCCAAGATTTGATGTTAATCGTTTCCAAGATTTAAATATTTCAGTTTTTTCGAAATTGCCTGTTATCTGACCGTTCAAGCCAGTGGAAAAATTAGACTTTGTTGAACTTTACTTTTCTCCAACATCTGATATTTATTTCAATTTCAATATGGAGACCGTCTTAAGAACCGACTATAATTGTCTATTTCCAGCACCCTGCGTAGTGCCCCACGTCTCTCAAGGCCACATCAAACTAGTAGAAAACAAGACAGGAGAAAACGAGACGCAAGAAGAGAACACACAGATTGTGGGCAGTTCATCCATGGTGCAGCATGGTGATATAATCCTAGTAGACTGTGAGAAGAATTATGAGTTTCCGTCAAACAATGCTGCTGTGACCTGTAATAATGGAACCTGGACGCAGATACCTAGGTGTACTCCTGCAAGGTAAGATAAATAAGATAATGAATATTCTGTAATCCCTAATAGGGAAAATCCAAGTCAGGAAAAAAATATGACCAGTGCGTATGGAGAGAATTTCATATTTTCAGACAAAACTGCACCTTGCACTTTCCTCTATCCCATTTACTTGAGGAGTTCGGCGCAGCATGTCTTTTTTTTCCATACCCCTTTGTCTTCCGTTACATCGTCACTCATTTCCTTGTCACTTCCTATAGCTATCGTTTTTCAGGCAGTCCATCTGCGTTTTTCTTGGTCTACCTCTTCTCTTACAACTGTCCATATTCACACGTTCCTTTCCTGCCAAAAATTGCAAGGCCACCAAAGACCATTAAAATCCCTCATATCAGTCACGCCTAAAAAATCTAAAGCAAATATTGTAATTTTATAGATGCAAGAAGATGCCTCGCTTTCCCCGCAACGGCATGGTGATCGCCCCGAAGACGGAGCACGGCATGAAAGCCAGGTTTCGGTGTAAGGACGGGTTCGAGTTGAGAGGGAACCCCATCGTGGTATGCTCTTTTGGGAACTGGAGTGGAGAATCAGCTAAATGTGAAGAAGGTAGCTTATCGTGCCATGTACCAGATTTGGCAAAACTTCATAAATTCATAGTCAAGTGTGCCTTGTGCTTGCATGCTACTGCGGCTTCAAGATTGAACCATAATATCTTTCTTGTCAGAGAGAAGAGGACTAACATATGATAAACATTTAGGAATTTAAATTCTGTGAAAAGAAAACAATAGGGCTAATCGTCGTATTTTGACTGAGACTACAGAATAGAACACAGAAGTTTAACTAACTTATATCAATTTAACATTATTAACTCACAACATTATTGTTTCAGTGTTCTGCCCTTTTCCTGGCTACATAGAAAACGGGAAGGTATTGTTAGTTGGAAATATGGGGCTATATGACTACAGACCTTACGTAAAAAAGGTAAGGTTTACTTTTCAATATAAATAATAATATGTTTTTAATATAAATCGATATGAAAATCAAAATCTGGCTCGTATCTATCGTTAAAATCTGTTACTTGTTCAGGTGGTGAACAACAAGCAGATTATGTACGAGTGTGAGAAAGGCTACGTCCTCTCGGAGGGGGCTCCGGGAGCCACGTGCGTCGGAGGACATTGGAGTCCTAGAGAACTACCTAAGTGAGTACAATGCTTACTGCCCTTATCATACATCGGCGGTCCTTGTTACCCACCGTGCTATCACGGAATAGACCCTGCGGAAGACCGGCACAGGCTGTAAAACTAGCAACATGCTTAGCAGAGTCCATTTCATGACAAAGTATGTGGTTTTGTATTTAGTTCTTTTATTATCTGTGTGTGTTTGTCACGAATAAATGTTTGAGTTTGAGTACATTCTAAAGTCCGTTCAAAACTTCACGAAATTGTACACAGTCATTATAACAATTTAGTTGGCCTATCTATATCAAATTACTACTTAACTACAATAATGTATTCTGTTTACTGATTCTTGCAGATGTACTCTATATCAGCATCCTCGTATAAGATGGAGTCGCAGACGCCGCTCGATACCCGAAGCGGAAATACGACACAGACGATCCGCCTTTCTTCGGCATTACTACAACAACATCCGGCGTCAGACCGAGGCACCCAGCCCATATGTTGATGAACTGTACAGTAAATACAATCATGATGACCCGAAACCAACTTTAAGACACGCTAATTTCAAAATTATGAAGAAATTTGATATTGATACCGATGTAGATGATATGGAAACAGAAAAGGAACATGAAAATGGGGATAATTTCCCAACTGCTGTGTACACAGTTTACAATGTACATGGTGAACCTATTGGACATAGAATGTATTCGTATCAACCTGTATACGAACCTGAAGATGATGAAGTCATACAAAAAGAAGATACATCAGAGTATGAAGATTCGTCAGAGTTTGATGACGATCTGTCACATGTCACGGTACTGAAAGGCGGCATGTTCCCAGACCATCAAACTGAAGGAAATGCAAAGAAGATTAATATATTAAAACATCAGTACTTTGAACGTTACGTTGATAAACGGCGGAAAAGATTTTTAACACCTAAAAATAGTGAAGAAAATAAAAAGGTCATGGATGTAGAATTGCAAGGCGCTGAAAGTAATATAGTTGAAGTGACCACTAAGAGCACAGACAGTACAACGCATTCTAGAATCAAACGAGATATAAATACAGAGGAAAGTGATACCGGTTTGTGGACTGCTAGTCATCATGATTTCAATAATTTAAACGAAATAAGTAACCATCTGCTCAAAGTAATACCACTCAAAATAAAACCTGATAATACGGCTAGTGCCAGTAGCAAAGAAATGGCAGTTCTACCTTTAAAATATAATAACACCAATTCAACTGAAGTCGATAACATTTTGGATAAGCGAGATAAAAGGACTAGTAGAAAAACTGACAGATTAAATCAGACAACAGCCGCCATTCCTAAAACGTAAGGTATTTTAGCTAATCGATCAATAGAGATTCGTGAAATTTTCAAAAAAACGTAAAATCCTAGAACGACTTGAAAATTTGTTAAAATAATAAAAATAATTAAATGTAGTCGGACTTAATACATCAGATATTGAATAAAAGTTCTAAAAGACTGACACATAAAATTTGAAAAACTGACATTCGATTTGCAGGGGGCGAGACGGGAAAAGCAGCAGATTAAGACAACAATCTGAAAACAGTGAAGAAGGTGAGGGACAGACTGATACAAAAGACAGTGAAGGAGCAAAGTCAGAAGGCAACGGCGAGAAAGGAAAAAAAGGAAGACCAAAAAGCCCTTGTGAACCTATTGACAGCGATCCTTATGTGAATATTGAAATTGTCAAGTTGGGTCGTGATCCTAATAATACTTTTAGTTCAGGTAAGCACCCAATATGTTGATTAACTTTTAGTATCCAGACCTTATTTTTAAACGTTCAGACCTTCTTACACAAAAAAATCAAGCAAGCGTCTGTCCAACGGTGGCTGAGGGTTCAAATCCAGAAACTTTTGAAGGGAATATTATTTATTTGAGTATTTAGCGTCTGCAATGAAATTTAAAGGTGTATCTGAAGTCCAAAACCCGCACCGGGATAGTGTGTCGTCTATTGCACATTGTCTCAAATCAATCACATTGAGAATAGAGAATTTGCAGTAGTCCAGTGTCCAGCAATTTGACGTATACTATTTTACGCTGATGATGATGATTATGAAAAAAAGCGGAAATCATTTATAAATATGCTGCTCGTAGGATGAAAACGACATATATTGCTATAAAAACTAGTTCATTTCATGTTTCAGGTACAATAGTCAGAGTAGCTTGTGGCAAAGGCTACGGTCCCAACTTGGAATTGAATGCAACAGCCAAATGCGTCAGAGGGAGATGGAAACCCGACAAGCCGAAATGTGAAATCCGTGAGTCGTGTCTATAATATATTTCGGAATGACTCCATTTTTATGTGATGCGCATGATTGCTTCCCAGCCAATATTTTGATCGCAATGATACCAATGACCTATGTCTTTTGTACTAAGTTACCACAAGGATGTGTTTTATTATTTTGTTAACTTTACTTAAAGATCCTTTTCCTAAACTTGTAACGAAGGACCGGTCAAGCTGCCAGCATAATCGATAAAGGAGTGCAGATGATGTCTTTTTCTAACATTCGTTAAAGAAAAGGCATAGACATCTCGCATAACCTTAATGTGATGCTAGCATAGTATCGCGATCTATGGTGTCTTTAAAAATCTTTGGAGTATTAATAAGCTCTTCTTCATCCAAGTATATTACGCCGACCAAGTCAAACCGACCAACGATATGTCCATGTGCCATATCATAAGTCTTAGCTTGGTCGGCTAGTAACCGTGTAAGACCTCTAACCATATCCGCAGTGCCATGCCATGTGCCTTCGACGGAGTACGGCATATACACCATGTCTCCGGACGCTAGTCACACAAACGTGGGTCCAGTGCTGGGGACTCCTGGGACTGGGCATGCGGAAGAGAGGGAACTGAATGAAACGGACCCTGTTCCTAATGGGCAGGTCGTCCATTTCTCCTGTGAATATGGGTACGTACTTGACTTACTGTGATGTCCTACTCGTATGTCCCCTAGGTGGGGCAGAGGGCGTTCACAGTGCTCTTCCATTGGGTTCTAATTTGGGCTGCGCGCTTCATCTTGGACTAAGTTCATAATTCAAAATTCAAATAATTATTCGGCAAGTGCGAGTAGTAGGACTCAAGGGCTCTTTTATATTCAGGTCAGCCCGACTGTCTTAGACCATAGACCAGTTCCCTTAACATTATATATTCACATCTAGGTTCAATTTGTCAATTGGTTTTGTCTGGTTGATCATGGTTTCACTCAATAGATGGGACGTGACTTTTACATTTCCAGATACAATGTCCAAGGGCCAACAAACCTCCGGTGCTGGTTGGGAGAATGGGCCGTGACCAGTATGCCTGATTGCGTCCCAGGTATGTACTTAAACAGTCTCTCTTGAAAAATATCACCGGAGTTTCGTGAAAGGCATCATAATGTGTTACGATGTCTGTGTACAAACAGATTAGCCATTGGATAATGGTTAGTGGGATTGAAGATTTCAAACACAGTGCTAAAGGTGAATTCTCAATCATGAGATTGATTTCCCATGTGTGTGTGACCTCTGACTTATTTTAATCTGTCTGTGATAAAGTTATTCTACGTAGATGTTACATTTGCCCTTCTTTCCGCAGCGCCCTGTGAACTGCCTCAGCTAAACGGGGCCACGTACGAAGCGGGTTACCGAGCAGGCCTCACAGTAGCCCATGCGTCCTCCGTCAACATAGCCTGTGAGGCTGGCCGGTCACCCCCAGCCACGCTCAACTGTCATTTAGGACGGCTCCAGCCTACAGTGCACGACTTCTGCAGGCCGCTAGGTAATTACATCGTTATTGACTTCAATATTATGGCAGTCCTTATTCACAATTAAAGTTATCATCTTCACAGCCATCAACGTAATCAGTGTAGTGTTAAAAATGTAGATTGCCTCAGCTAAACGATGTTATATAAGAAATGGTTGTCCCAGAGAAAGGTTGGGTTGGGGGGCATCGCGAATCCAGGTTGTGTAGCTCTTTACCACTTTTGACGCTTAAGTGTCTTCAGATCAGCAATTTTAACTTTATGATCCCTATCATCGTCATCATCATGTTTAGTAATCACTATTTTGCATTATAAACGAAAATCTCTTACTCTTGAATTTCAACAATAATGCTCGAAGTTTACATTATATCGCAAACTTTACCAGTATGTGACCACTTCTAGCCAACTTGTCGAGACCACGACCAACTTCAGAGTTCCAAAGCGGATCAGACATAGTCAGAGAAGATGTATCTGATCTAGAACCAGACTTAGATGGAAAAGCCGCGGCAGAGTGTGGACCACCGGCCAGGTAACCAGTTTTCCTAGAAAGCCTAGAGTTGTGAAACCATCGACGTTAGAAAAGAGTGATTAACCAAGAACCAAAGGTCGCTCAGTAATTATTTTTTCGAGCAAATGACAATCGTGGTTATCGTAGATTAACAATCTGCGTTTTCCCAACTACATATATAAATGCCATAGATAATATGGCTCAATCTAAGCCTTTCGAACTCACGGTGACATTCTACTATGTGATTAAGTCTTGGAGTTTTAAGTGTATGCACTATAGGTCAACTTCTTAACTGAGACTGTCCCACGCTGCTACTGAGGGTAGCCTTTGTTGTCTCCCCCCATGCCCCGTCTCGTCTTAAGCAGTTGACCTGTCGTTCAGTCGGATTTAATTGGTTCTTCTCCTAGATCTACCTAAAAGTTTTAGTGATGATCGTCACTAAAACTTCATGAACATCAACTCCACAGACTTAACAGCTCATTATTGTTAATGATTAATATTCAAAGCGCTTTCATTGTAGCTTATGTGTTTTGTTTGTTTCGTTAGATTAACATTAAAGACATCATTTGGTTACCTAATTCACATTTTTGTTTATTATTTAGTACCGAGGCTTTGGTCGCGTCGAATTTTGATACTTTTGTTTGTCAATGGTTTATTTTGCTGATGAGTTGTGTAATATATCGACCGATAGATTTGAGAATACGTTGTCTTCGGGGAAGACCACAATTAATATTTTTGTACCAAAATCTTTGAATATTGTGAATTGCACTGCACACACCTGTAACAGGCGTTGATATTCTAAATTCGGCTTTAATATTTATTTATTTTTTAAAGTCCGAGTCTTACTTTCATGCCAACTCAGAATTTAAAGAAACCCCGTTAGAAACTCTTCATCGAAGATCGAACGCAACGTATACTCACACTGAACGTCGATGTCCCGTCGCAACTAAAAGCTGGAAAGATAGTATTTTTGCAAAGTCTGCATTTCTTATTTCCCGGCTGGAAAGACTGAAGCGGGCCCAGGCGTTCAGGGATGCCAAGCCCTGGTGAGAGCCTTCTAGGTTCGGACTTTACCTCTTTATCATCATGACTCATTATTGATAGATCATCATCTACCATTTCAGGTGGTTTGGCTTACTTGAGACTGGCTTCATCTACCTACATTACGCGATATAAATTAAACTTGTCAGTTCAAAATACTTTTGATTTCAAATGGGGCATGATTTACATTTAGAACCTCTGACTGAAGACAGCTGTTACCTAAGTATTAAACAATCGGCTTTAATTAATTTAAGGTGTAATATGGTAACATGTAAGACGAGATTATGTAATAAACGTTACTTTAAAAATAATTGGACAAAAAAGATAAGGTAGCAGCTAAGGGCCTACAAGAAAAGAGAACAAGATCTAGCACATTTACTGTGGAAAAAAAAGAATAGGTACAAACAAGTGAAATTAAAAGATTTTTCAAAAACCCAACTGCTTTTTTTTTTAATTTTATAGCCTATGTCACTCCCAAGATTAGGAGGAATCCAACATCTCATATGTCGAAATCCGTCAAACGGTTTAGGCTGCAGGGCGTGCCAAAGAATAAGGTCACATACATACATACATACGCTCGAAAAACATAACCCTCCTCTCCTTCGGAAATCGGGTAATAAGCATTAAATCGCAAAGAGAACACAGTCACCATAATGAAATATCAAGTAGACTATTAGTAGAATTCATTTCTATACAAAAAATAAAAGGTCTCCACTGAGTAATGACAGTTGACACAGCAGTGCCAGCGGCGCTGGTTTTAGGGCGGTAGAAAAGGCAGATGTATCCAGTTTCAAGAAGGCAAACCAATTCAGATAGCAACATTACTAGTTTTTTCAATGATTCTGGTTCAATTTTGGATTTTTAAGGTTTTTCACGACCATGACTGTCAACGTTAAATCCTCAGAAGGCAGGGCTGAGTAAAAGTTACTTCTTGACGGCAAGATATTAAAAAAAAAATCTTGAAGTGAGAGGGGACATATATAGATTCGATGCATACTGAAACTTCAAATCCCACATTTGTTATGTTCAAATGTATTTTGATTGATTCTCTCCAGTTCCTCTGTCACCTCAAGATGTACTTGGATTTTCCGTAAAACTTGGTAACTTTGCCACAATTCACTATTCTTCTTTTAACAGTTTTTCGAGGTAAAAAGGCCTCTGATTATTGGTCAAACCACCTCAGTGTTGCCAGTTTAAACAGTTCTCATACTATAGCAAAGTTACCACCTTAGATTAACCAAGTTTGTGGGTAAATCAATTCTTCTTCTAGGTTGAGTTAAGATTGTAAGGATTTTGTATAAGAGCTGTTTGTATGGCCACTGTTTGCTTCTTATGTCTTGGCCGTGCTTGGGTTTAGTTGCTCTTTTGTCAATCGGTGTTAGTTGCATGCAAGCATTTTGTTCCAAATATTTCAACATTACTACTAAGACTTTTTTCATAAAAACCTGAAATTCTTACGTTGTCTAGGGACTGCTAGGGTCCATTTTTAACGACCAGATCATGATCATAATTTTTATGATTCGTCCTTCAAAATGGATCCCATTTAAAATCCCTCCGCTATCTATTCTCGAGTCCGTACAAAAGACATATACAATGTGACCACTTCTTTTCTGACTTCAATTTATATCTGACTTTCAGGCTGTCTGTAGAACATACACCAAAAACAATCTGCACACTAAGTACTCTGTCACTTTAAATCAAAGATATGGATAAGGTTCTCTTTACGATAAAATCAACTCAAACAATGAATGAACATGAAGCGACAAAGTACTTTAATGTGCAAAAGTTCTCCTCAACCTCTAAAACTGATTTTATTTAAAGGGTCCAAGGGACTCTCATATACCGGGACGGAGCTGAAGTGAACGGGACTCAGATCATGGAGGGGTATCCCCACGGAACTGAGATCACGTTCAAATGCATAGCGTCCATTATGGGGGAGAAGACTACGTGGAAACTCATCTGTGAACATGGGCATTGGGTCGGGAAGAGCTTTAACTGTGGTAAGTTCACTATATACTCGTATTAACCCACGTCTGCAACTAAGTCAGATTGCTACCCGCGGGTCTGTCCCGTTGGCAGTTTAGGGCCACAATTAGAAATGGCAACTTCTGTAAATTAATAGGGGAAATTCCAGGGATATGTTTACATTATCCATTACATATCCCTAAAATTTATAGCCACACACCCTAACAAATCTATAGCCACTTTTAATATCTTCAGAAAAAAAACAGGGTATACATTTTAAGTTTCTAATCTGTTTAGCCCGCGGGAGTCCGCTGGATGCGGGTGGCGCAGGACCGGTCACTTTGGCACTCTTGGGGGGATGCTTATGTCCAGCGGTGGACATCCTTCGGCTGATATGATGATGATGATACCGGCAACACTGGTAAAATAGCCAGTCGTTATTGGTGGAGACTTACAATTTTTTACTTGTAGCCAAAATGAAATGGGTCCCGCCCCTTCCCTACTCGTACATAAATGGATTTGAGTAAAGCTTGTCGACTATAATTTGAATAATACGATTTCAGATTCAAATAAGTCATCTAGAAATTAAGTACCAGCCGATTTGTCTTTATCTTTTATCTCGGAATTCATCGCAACAAATTTTCTTCATAACAGAAGAGATCGAGGCGCAAAATGAGGAACTACTCAACAACAACAGCTGCACTTACCACAACGAGGAACCCCATGTGGTCTCCTTCTTCAACGACTTGGAGATCACCGAGACGGTCGACTTCCCCGCCGGGTCCGTCATCGTCTCCAGGTACGTAATTATTTTCATCATTACAATCATAATATCAGTCATTATGTTCAGTATCATCATCGTACTCATCAGTCTTGTAAATGATGCTTTGGGTAAATTATGATGAGACTTGTGTCTGGGGCATTTCGTCACACCGACTGAATAATTAATAAATTAATGTCTCTGGCTAGTCCATTAATCATCATCGTCATTATCTTCATTGCTATTTGCACCTTCACGATCATCATGAAAGACATCTACTTCTGAAAACACACATGACACTATGACCAATTCTGCTTCGTCTGCATGCATAAACCTACAAGCTATCTTTATGTTAACATTCTATTATCCTTCTTTGATCGAAATACTTTAGAAACTATCTCAGTAGGTATATTTTCAAAAAACATTTTCGTTTTCAGATGCAGTGACATCGGCAAGTACGAGATGACGGGGTCTCAGACCAGGAAGTGTCTGGGCAGCACTTGGGATGGCACCAAACCGAGCTGCTCCGGGCTGAACCAAGAGAATGACTATGCCAGTAAGTTTCACTTCCTTTTCTAATTTGCTGCGAGTCCTAAAAGTCTAAAAATCAGCGCTGAATGGATTCTATCCATGTCAGGCTGAGTCTGGTACACATTGCCTAGATATTTAAGATTTTAAGTTGCTTGAAGTTGGTTCTTGTTTGTTATGCTTTACATTATATTTTTTACAATTTGGGGTAGGTAGATGGCATGTACTTAGCTTAAAGTTGTGGATTTTTTTTTAATTTATTTACTTAAATGATAATTGGGGAAGTTTCACTTATAGCAAACATAAAATGGGCAACAAAGTCAAACCCAAGGGAGACAAAGGAACAAAACATTAAATTAGTCAAAATTAAATGTCTACATTCAGGATATTGGCTGTGCCATGCAGCTGCGTCGGGTGTGAGGAGTAGCAGGTATTTCGTTTTACACCAGTCACTCTTCAACCAACTAACTAAAACTACCCTTAATGGCTCACTGACTCAAAGCGAGTCTTAGCGGCTGCCATGAGTTGACGCTATTGTGCCCCTTTTAAGGCCATTTTGCGCTATTTCTCTTCAGTTCGTGGCGTCCAGGTATCGTTGGAACGTCGTCGAAACAGACCTGCTCCTGCTCCAAATCATTCCTGAGCAAATGTTGTGCCTGTATGTGTTCCTCATTTCAGTGGAGAAGCCCCCAACGATACTTTTCCGGTACACCGGCGGGCCCATAGCCCAGACCAACGACGGCAAGCTGCTGGTCTACCCTGGGGTCTCGCTGCACATGGAGTGCCTCTGGATGAGGAGGTTCGGGAACCCGAAGTGGAACTACACGCACAATAATCCTGAGTAAGTCTTCTTCTGAGAAAGTTAATGTGTCGTATCAGGACGATCAACAGCTGAAAAGAGTTTTTCGGAACTAATGTACAGAACATTTACCGTTAGCATTCGGTGAGGGAAAACATCGTGAGTAAACCGGTCAAATCCCAATAAGGTCTAGTTTTCCCTCTGGTTTGGAAGGTCAGGTGGCAGTCGCTTTCGTAAAACTAGTGCCTATGCCAAATCTTAGGATTGAGGTGTCAAAGGTGTCCCCGGGCTCCTCTAGGGTACTACCGAAAAAACGCTAGGAGGATGATGATGATCAGGAGCTCAGCTCAACAGTAGCAGAGAGAAGAACAGAATCACGATTACTCCACCGACAAGTGTTTTATGATGATGCAGATGTAGTCTTCTTCTACGTAGCGTTAGCGTTAAGCTGTGAAAATGGTACCCGGCTTTTGACAGTGTTCTATTTTCCCTGCTTGGTTTTCTCCACTTTGCGCCGTACTGGCATACTCTTCTATGGATCAGGCGACCAATTTAGTATAATCTTAACATAAACAATATCATTCTTATTTTACGGTTTGGTAATTCCAGTTCCGAGCGCAAATACACAGAAGGCTGGACTACAGACCCAGGCAGGGACAGTCAGCTCGAGTATCGGCTTAGCATCATCAGCGCAGAGAAGGATGACTCGGGGGTGTACCGGTGCGAGACGCCGGCGAGGCAGATACATCAGGTCGAGATTATTGTCGAAGGTCAGTGATGCTCTTGATATTTTGGGTTTACTAAGCGACGGAATACATGCTAAGCTGGCATGATCTGTAAACATTCACCAAACCAGATGCGTCTGCTATCGTAATTCTAATTTCCAGTCACAATTTAAAAATCAACCACAAGCACTATTGCACCTACGAGCTTCTCAAATGAGTAGCGAAGTGATTGAAAAGTTCGTCACTTTGAGCAGGTCATATGATAGCAGCAGTTGGTTTAAAGCATTGCAGGCGAGCAAAGGACGACACCTTAAATCCCGCTCTTGGCGAATAATTTTTCACTTTTTAAAGGTGTCACTGTATTTTGTTTCCAGACGTCCACTGCCCGCCCCTGCCCATCCGTCGCGGCCTGGTCCCAAGCGGGCAAGGCACCCAGCTCGGCACAGAGATCCGCTTCTCCTGTGCCAACGGCAACGCCTTACTGGGTTCCCATAGCCTGCTGTGCCGTGCTTCTGGGAACTGGAGTGCGCCGCTGCCAGTGTGTGAGAGTAAGTTGGAATTGTGAAGTCTGTCCTTTTCCAATCATCTAGGCACACTAAGTTGTGTACGTGTGTAGGTACTCCACACGGATGTGTTCGATGCACAACTTTAATTACTGAAGGAAAACGGCCACACTACTGACGCTATCCAATAGAGAATGTGCCTCATAGCAAACATAGTTTGTTCAGCTCTTAATCTGACTTTAGTCCACCAGATTTTACTAAACTATCAGTTAAAAACTTAAAACAAACGTCGTAATGTTCTCTCAGTATAGTATTTCCAAAGAATACTAGGCGAAGCGAGACCCAGCGAAATAAGCATCTTCGATCACCATTCACCATTGTAAAAACAGATATTCACACAGAGAATATCTACGTCACTAATACACATAAGACACAAAGAGTCTTTCAAAAGATATCCACCTCAAACTACATAGCAACGTGTTTTTTTTTAATTAATAATGGGATTGCGTTTGACCTTCGTCTAACCTGATGGAAAGTAAGACAAGGTCTAAGATGGAACACGTTCACAGAACATGCTTGTTCACTGTTACCTACTAGACAACTGTTGTATAAAATATGATTAACGCTTACTATGCATTTCCAGGTGTTGAATGCGGCGAGGTAGTCCACGACACGGCACTACAGGACGGCGAGCGGCGACCTCGCGTATCCGTGGTGTCCCGAGGAGTAGGAGGCCGGGCCGCCTTCTCCTGCCCGGCGGGGTGGGCCCTCAGTGGGGCCTCTGAGACTGTGTGCTTGCCCGCGGCTGATTGGGCCAGACCTTTCCCTGTTTGCAGAGGTTAGTTCATTTACCTCTAGGTACGTAAAGTGCTTCGTCAAATCTAATGATTAAGGGCCAAAGCGGACCCCAGGCTCCATTAGGGTACACCTGGGAAAATGCCAGGAGGATGTCACCATCATGTACATGTACATTAACTGCTCAATCTATCGAGAGCCTGCTGGAAGTTGCGGGACTGTTGCAACTTTTAAGGAAGGCCAGTCTGACGATGGTGGTTAATGGAGTGTGTCTTGAGAAGTTCTGATGCCCTCGATCAGTTCTTAAAGCTAATAGAGTCCACTTCTGACGGCTCGGCTGTGAACTTGGGGGGCAGCGGCAGTGGTGCGCCATTCGTGAGAGCGACAGTCATTGTTTCTATCTCTCACTCACGTATGGTGCACTACAGTCGTGGCCGGCCCGAGAACTACGTTGAGGTCGTCCACTTGAGGTCCTAATGTCATGTTTGCATCGTTTCCCAGAGGTATCATGCCCGTCCCTGCCCCCGCCGGCGGCGGGCTACGTGCTGGGCCGCGCGCCGTACCGCGCGGGCGACGTGCTGCAGTTCCACTGCAACCCCGAGCACACGCTGCACGGGCGGCCCATCCTCGTCTGCCAGGACAGCGGCCGGTGGAGCGACAAGCCACCCACTTGTGAGTATCTATAAAGAACGTCACTTTTCACTGTCACGTACGAAAATGTATATAATTAAAAAAATATGCTTTGAAAAACGAAGCTGTCTAAGGTACAGCAATCTTAAATACGTTTGGAAACGGTTACATTAAAAAAAATTACACGATCGCTGTGTCGTAAAAGGCGACTAATGGGAATCATCGGCGTCACGTGTGTTTTCCTTAGCGAAGGCCACAACACTTGATGTACGACCCCAAGGAAAACGGCGAACCGGAATATCACATACTTAGCCCATCATCCCCTGATGACTTTATCCACAAAATACTTTCGAAACCCACATCATGGTCACCGGCAATCGACGCCAACGTGTTACCACTAGTTTATAGGTGGAACGCTATGTTGCAAAAATTAGTCACATTCGAATAATGCTCTATCATCATCATAAACTTAAGAGCCAGGCTCATGTCGGTGGAGTAATCGCCACTTATCTCCATAATAGGGAATATTAATGTGGTGGTTTCCCCACTTGCCTTCCGCAGTGTAATGGCCGGTTATATACGCCCACTCCTATTTGGTCAAAAGTCCTACCGGAACCCACTTCCTCGGCCTTCTGCCAATACTGATGCAGCTGCTCTGTACCAGGGGAATGTTTATTTGATGGCGGCATTTACTCACCATGTCGCAAGGTCGTCATAAGGCCAAACTAACTTTTATAGAGAAGTCCGTCCCACCGTCCAACCCACTACGCCCTGTTAACCCTGTTGCTGCTTGATCGGGGACTGCTTATTCGTTATTTTCGTAGCTACCCACCACATCTGATGGCCGTTCACTATCCGTCACCTGTGACCCCGTTGGTAACCTGTAGCTCAGCCCCAACTGTCAAGGTTTTTTTTTCACATAGGTGCCCAAGCCTGCACGTACCCCGGCACGACGATATCCGGCCGGATGTCGTCCGTCAAGTTCTACTACAAGATCGGCGAGACGGTCAGCTTCACGTGCGAGCCGGGTTACAGGCTGAAGGGAGCGCCTATGTTACGGTGTCTCAAGTAAGTTACCGTAGCATTTTTATTTTCATAACGAAGTCTCATGAAACACGTCCGACTAAAGTCACATTCGTAAATTAAGATGTGACATTCGTACTTAGTGTGGACCACGATCGAAAAGTGCCATATTAACCAAATTACACGTAGATATCGCTACAAGCCACCCTAAAGTGTAATTATAAGAATGAAGGGTTGCTTCAGAGCAACGCACGGGGACAACTGTTACTCGCATCCGCAGGAGCTACCTAACACAACCCTGCACGTGTCCCCTGGGTGGTAAAGAGAGACAAACTTGAAAGGCGAAATAATGTACGAGTATGCCATACGATTAAATAAATGCACGGAATGACAAAGGTGATGTACTCAGGTTCAAATCCTGCTCACAGCGAATATTACACGTCTCTTGGGTAACCACTAATTGGTCAAACCAATTTCACTACTACAGTACGGCTGTCACAAGTCGAGTGGGACACGAGAAAGGGCACACCAGCGTCACTCATTCTAAAATATTTTTAATGCGATTTTCTTCGGTTTTCACTGATATTCATTACTTCATTAGATATTATGGTAATTAAAATTATCTTGTCGACAGAAACAGAAAATGGTCCAACGCCATCCCCCTCTGCGCGCCAGCATCCAACTACACCGACTCGCCCGTTCTCAACGGCGATATCGACGCCATGTTGTCGGACGCGGCGGACATCTTGAAAACGCGCGCGACGCCCGCCATCTTGTCGCCAGAGAGCTACAAAGCCGCCATGACGCGAGTGGCTGCGACGCGGCTGCTGCGTAGGGCGCCTATAGAAGTCTATAAAAATAGGATCTCGAGGGTTAATCGGTTTCTTAGGAGGGATACTGAAAGATAATCTGATTGGTGAATAAGGGAAAAAAGGAACAAAGGATTTGATTTTTGGAATTTAATGTCTGGTTAAAAATGTTTTTTTTGGGTGAGGCATTCGGGAATTGGCACATTTAAAAAGAGACACACTTTTAAAACATGTAAGTAACGTTTGAAAATCTCCAAAAGCGGCACATTCAAAACTTGTCCCGCTCGATAAACGGCATATTCGGAGCCTGTCATATGCTGGAACTGCTGGCTGCTGCTGTTACATCAGAAACGTGTCACATTAAACACACGTGAACTTCAAGTTTAATTCCAAAAATGACACGTTATTATCGGACCAAATTTATTTGAAGTTTTCGAGCAACCATCTTAAAGTACCAAAGGGATTGTTAGCCGAAATTCTGAAATGGATTTTGAGTTTTGGTGTCAGCTTCAAAACAACACCATAAAAGTGTGTACTGGCTTCCATTACCAAAACTCAACTACGGGCATATCAAACTTTTAGCAATAGGGGCCTATTTGCCCAAACTCTTAAATGACCATCAACAATTATTTGAAATGTTAGTATTCGCTTTTCCTTATCTGTCAATTTGACACTTTGTTTGTGGGAAAGGGACAAAATATTTTAGCTAACAAATGTTTGTTAAGTTTTATGAATAGGTAAGGGGGATAATAATAATAATTCTGGGATTGTGTTAAATGAATTCTATTCAAATGCGTAGGTACAATGTTTTGTTATAACACTTATAACTGTGTTATATCGGTTAGGTATACAATTAAATGTTGTCAATATTATGTTACTATAGTTTTATGCTTCTATCAATCAAGATCAATTCTATTTTAAGTGAAGCAATTTTATTGTTGTTATTACGAACAAATAATTTATGTAAAATATTATGTTTATTTCAGTAAGATAGAATATTTGAAAAAAATTGCAATGTAATAAATGTACTGCAGAAGTTGTAATGTAATTGTAAATATCGTTTGTAACAAATCCTACAATGATATTTATATTTTGTAGGAAAGTTTTAGTAAAATATGGATTTAATTCAACGGATTTGATAGATTAGCTAAATCTAATGCTTAAAATAATAAAAAATGTGATTTTCATAGCTAACTTTAAATAATAATCAGAACAACTTATAAAATACTCATATCTAATTATTACATATTTGTGAAAAAGTAGGTGGTGCCAATTTTTTCACAAAAAAACAATTCAAAATTATTGTAAATACCGCTTAGCCAAAGATACTTAGAATAATTATAAATACATTTAGGTAAAACGTATCGCAGTTATTTAAAATTAAGTTAAATAATTACGAACTGTAATTATTTTTAGGGGATCGTAGTACGTAATTAATCTAGATCTCTACTCAATGCCACGCACAAGTATTTGGAAATATTTAAAATTCTTAAAGTCCAATTTCAATTCTTAAATATTTACGTTATATCTGGGCTGGACAGGTCCTAATTTTAAGTACCTAATTACTTACCTACTTACTCAAATGACAATTTCAGTAAGGGTTTGTCCATATATTATATCATAGTCCTTTGTCGATTGTTGACCCCCCCTAACATCATTCCATAATAAATGGACACTCCCTGTGCCTAATAAAACTACTTACCGTCATCCGATGGTCAGACCCCCCTCTCTATTTTGAAATGACGTAATATATATAGACAGCCCCTAATTAAAAAAAAATGTTTCCTTCAATTATAATTTAGGAAGCATTCGTAATAATGGTTCTAATGGTTTCTCAGTAATTTCATTATTTTTAAAATGTTTTTAATCGTCTTGTATTTTGCGGGCGACCACGAAAAATTTGAACTTGGGCCAAAATGTTTAAAGCTAAATTCGATTCCATGCATATCAGAAATGTCGCATATCTTTTTGAGGTTTCCCTGTACTTCCATATTTTTAATCGCGTATACGGCCCAAGTGGCTCATGACATGTAATTAATATTGAATTCTGTCCCATTGAAAACTAAAAAATTAAATATAAGACAAAAATTACCTGTTGCTTTATTTTTCATGTTTCCCTGTGTAAACCATCCCGTTTAATTTAGTAGTCAATTATTTTATTAAAATATTTCTATGTTTACTACAGGATAAAATAATTTGATGAGTATATTAATCATTAAGTATTATTAATTAATTAATCCTACTCATATTATAAATGCGAAAGTTTGGATGTTTAGATGTTTGGCTGTTTGTTATTCAATCACGCTTAAACGGCTCAACCGATTTGGAAGAAATTTTACACGAAGATAGTTTATAGTCTGGATTTAAATACAGGATAGTTTTTATCCCGGGTCCACGCAGACGAAGTCGCGGGCGGAAGCTAGTAATTTAGTATGGTTTTTTATTTTATTTTATTATAAATGCGAAAGTTTGGATGTTTGTTACTCAACCACACTTAAACGGCTGAACCGATTTGGATGAAGTTTTGCACAAAGATATTTCAAATAAAATAAAATAGCCTTTTATTCTCGACCTTTACAGAATTGAATATAAACTTAAAATTATATACTGACATTGGTGGTGTGGTCGATTTGCCTCTAGGCATACATAAAAGATAGTTTATAGCCTAGATTAAATTAGAGGACAGTTTTTATCACGTGTCCACGCAAACGAAGTCGCGGGCGGTAGCTAGTGGGTATATATTATACAACGTGTTAAAAAAATAACGCAAAACCGTTTAAGGGCATAACAGGCATCGTGTTCTGATAAGAAAAAAGTAAGAAATTTTTTTTTGCCGCCTTTTTTTAAACTTTTGTATGGAGCAGGTCGCCCCAGTCGGCCAACCCTCCATACTAATGTAAAAAAGAAATCGCGTCAAAAAAAAATTCTCTTTTTAGGGTTCCGTAGTCGACTAGTAACCCTTATAGTTTCGCTTTGTCTGTCCGTCCGTCCGCGGATAATCTCAGTAACCGTTAGCATTAGAAAGCTGAAATTTGGTACTAATATGTATATCAATCACGCCGACAGTGGTAAAATAAGAAGTGTTTTTTTATTTTTATTAGGGTACCTCCCCTATACGTAACGTGGGAGTGTTTTTTTTTTCATTTCAACCCTAACGTGTGAATTGTGATATATTGTTGGATAGGTATTTAAAAATGAATGGGGTTTGCTAAAATCATTTTTTGATAATGTTAATATTTTCGGAGATAATCGCTCCAGAAGTAAAAAAAAATGTGTACCCCCCCCTCTAACTTTTGAGCCGTAAGTTTTAAAAATATGAAAAAAATCTCAAAAGTAGAACTTTATAAAAACTTTCTAGGAAAATCATTTTGAACTTGATAGGTTGAATAGTTTTTGAAAAAAATTACAAAATAATTTCTGGACGAAAAACTACGGAACCCTACACTGAGCGTGGCCCGACACGCTCTTGGCCGGTTTTTTTCTTATCAGAACACGACGCCTTATATGCCCTTAGACGGTTTTGCGTTATTTTTTTAATACCTCGTATAACCCTCGAATCACCACCTGAAATATACCCTACGGCAACAATTTACACGAATAATCCTTTGATCGTCTAAGAAGCCTAACCACGTCATGCATTAAGTGCCACGCTGTTATAAACACAGAGGGCTAAAAATCCTATTTATTTTTAAATTGTTTTTGACGCATTTTTCAAAACTATCTTTACCTAAAATTCGCCTTTACACAGTATCGTCTTACCATTGCAGGAATAATTTGACCTATGGTCAACATAGCCTTTTCTGCGGCCGATTTTGTAAGGCCTACATATTTATAAACTCAAAAGGTGCCGGAGCAACCGCCCGGAGCTATTTATCTGGTTGCTTTTTAAGCAACGCCATTTAATCAAGTAAAATAATGACGCAAGAGGCTGTATGAGCCAATCTGTTCATCTATTGTCATTTTTAAGCATCACTAGTCAAATAACTTGCCGAGCACTACTTACATTGCCGCCTTCGCACAGTTTTAGTTTTCAAAGTCTAAGCAAAACACGCAATGGTCATGCAGTGCAACGATGCGCCCGTGGAAATGCATTCAAACCGGTTTTCATAGTAACGGTATGGAACGTAGTTTTGAAAACTCCAGTACGCCGCGAGCCGCGTGCAGTGCTGGCCGCTTTTATAAATTTTAATAATTTCGCGCCAAAACGTGTTCGAATTTCAAATGTTTTTGACGTGTTTTTTGTTAACAGTGGTGTGCGTGTTTGAGAAGTGTTTTTGAGTTTTAACTGTGGTTGTGTGTGCTGTTACCGATAAGGAAGAGGTGGGTTAATGGTTTTGGTCATTGGACACAGATTTACCTAATTTAGATAACATTCTTGGTACATGGAAGAGGTCTACCCTCAACTAATTATACTCGGTTTCATACTGTGGAATGGATAATTTATGGATTTTATTAACACGCTAGCTACTCGTTAATTTCTTGCACATAGATAGAAGCGTCAATATTCAATAATGGAGAATAATTAGACAATATTAATCAATTATTGAAATTAATCCTGATTTCGTGAGAGGCAAAATGGCAGGAGCATTGACTTTGTTGCGTTCAAATAAGGTAAATATAATGATTTCCGTCAAAAAATAAAAAAAAATACATGAGTAAAATACGTTAATTTGTCAGGCTCTCCATTTTCATACGAACGAAAATCTACTAGTCTAATCTTGAACAACTATTTCAGTTCCCATTTAAAGAAGTCTAACTGGAATAATTACCACATAAAATAAAATTTCTGTGAACATATAAGAAAAATTACCAACAAAGAAACTTTTTATATGCTTCACAATTGAAACGCTCAATAATATGTACGGTCGTGATCATAGTCTAATGTCGTTAAATATTATGTATGCTGTACATCCAAGTTAACTACGCAGTTACACTATGCAACTACCTACATATACCTTATTTGTAATGAAAAACGAACTAAATGAACGAATGATAGCGATGAACACTTACTGCTCTTTTGAAAAGACTTATTAGAGCCATGCTGGACATAGACCTCCCCCAAAGAGTGCCAAAGTGACCGGTACCGCGCCACCCGCATCCGGCGGACTCCCGCAACCTTTACCAGGTCATCAGTCCACCTTGTGGGGGGCCTACCCAAGCCGCGCCTTCCGGTACGTGGTCGCCACTCGAGAACCTTTCCGCCCGCACGGCCATCGGTTCTACGTGCTATGTGCCCTGCCCACTGCCACTTAAGTTTAGCGATTCGGAGGGTTATATCGGTTACCTTGGTTCTGCTGCGGATAGCCTCATTTCTGATGCGATCACGCAGAGAAACTCCCAACATGGCCCTCTCCATTGCCCTTTGGGTGACTTTGAGCCTTCTTATGAGGCCCATCTGACAACACACACTGGTCAAAGATTCTCGTCTTGAGACACTGCGGAATATTGGACGAGAAGGTGTGCCGTCGCTACCCGAACGCTGCCATACTGATCTTTTAAAAAGACTTATTAGAGCCATGCTTGCTTCCTAGTACTTACCTACTGTGCTAACCAAATATACTGTAAAAACGGAGTGATAATGTTGTACTTAGATGATCATGCTATAAGACACTTTCATATTACTGCAAAACTGTTTCAACGGTTTATCTTCACCTACGAGTCAACTGCATATAGTATGCGGTACAAATGAAGATATTGCCATGAAGTAACATTTTAAATTGTCTGTTTGCCACCGACGTTGTATCATCATCATCATCATATCAGCCGAAAGACGTCCACTGCTGGACATAGGCCTCCCCCAAAGAGTGCCAAAGCGACCGGTCCTGCGCCACCCGCATCCAGCGGACTCCCGCAACCTACCGATATTGTATATAATAGTCGAAAGCCTGATGGACCAACACAAGTGACTTATAAGGCAATAAGGTGTAGGCTAGGGTTACTAGAGTTATATATCCTAATTTATTAACTACCTTGTGAACGAT
Organism: Epinotia ramella; assembly: GCA_947578815.1. Classification (NCBI taxonomy): domain Eukaryota; kingdom Metazoa; phylum Arthropoda; class Insecta; order Lepidoptera; family Tortricidae; genus Epinotia; species Epinotia ramella. The sequence continues at coordinate 3,203,239 of OX388220.1, forward strand.
ATGATACAGAGAAAGAATATAATGGAAAAATAAACCATCTTCGTCTGTATTAGCCCCCGACAGGACTCGAACCTGCGACCTTTCTATTAACGCTAGACTTCTCTACCAACTGAGCTACGAGGACAGTGACGGAAGTTGTATATTTTTCAATCACACTCCCGCTAAGTGCAAGGCCTGAGTGGACGCCCCGTTCAGAGCGGGGCGTCGAGCGTCCATATAAATTGCATTTGTTTCATATGGACGCTGCACGCCCCGCTGTGAGCGGGGCGTCCACTCAGGCCTTGCACTATGACAAACAACAAACAACAACAACAACAAAAAATACAACTACAACAACAACAAAAAAATACAACTTCCGTCACTGTCCTCGTAGCTCAGTTGGTAGAGTAGTCTTGCGTTAATAGAAAGGTCGCAGGTTCGAATCCTGTCGGGGGCTACAGACGAAGATGGTTTATTTTTCCATTATATTATTTCTCTGTATCATATCGTTTACAAAATGATCGGGGTAACTTCCTCGTCAAAAATAACACGAAAAACAAAAATATTTAATTAATTAATTTGTTTCGTGATAAGGGTAACTTGTATTGGTGCGCGATTGGTTACTGTGCGTTATGTACGCTAAGTTTAAGTTTGGCTATAGATTTATTTGTGTTAGTTTATTTCTATAAGTGAGAACCTGTAATTGGCTATATGGTTTTATTATTTTGTCTATAAATATGTTGCGCTGTTCGTTTTCCATGTATCAATAAATAAATAAATAACGGTGCACACGTAAATATTACGTTTCAATACGTGTCAGGTCCTCGTTATAAACGCATTTGCTTATGCAACAGCCTAGTTATACTAATCGCTATTGGGAACCTTCCGTTATGCGTAACCAGATTTTCCACTGATAGTGTCAACCAACCTTTTATTAAACTTACAATCTTGTCTAGCCTAATTTGGTGTTCATTTGTTTGATTTGGATTATAAAAGGTTCGTCACTTTTAGACCTTAGCATCATTATTTTAAAGTCGAAAAGTTTCGAACATTTTCATTTCTCGACTATACTCAGCTGGCGGGATCTGTAGGCGGTATTAAAAATGCGTCACAATGTCACAATTCATTCAATGTCAAACAAAAAACAACAAAACTTTGGTGAGGTAGCGCACAGCGAAATGTCATCCCGCTCGAATTTGGAGCAGCCCAATTGGGGAAGTACCTCCGCCTTGCAGAAGACCACAGCCGTAATAACACTACTACTTGCTCTGTAGTAGTGTTGTGTTCCTGGAGGTGAGCAAGGTCGCCAGAGCTCCCGAGGATGCGTTGTGTTGAGAGCGAGGGAATTTGTTCCTTCAGCTCTCAACACAGCGAATCCTCAAACATATCAAGGGTCGGCAACGCCCATGTTACTCCTTTGGAGTTGCATGCGTCTATATGCTGCGGTGTCCGCTTACCATCTGGCGGGCCGTACGCTTGTTTGCCACCGTCATTGTATAAAAAAAAAACAATCACTTATACGAAAATTTAAAAAGATTTTTTTTAACTCAGTTTGGCCAGTTCTACAGCTCACAGAGTTAATGTGCATCTACCTACAGTCGCGGAATGTAAAGGTTCGTCGCTTTTAGACTTTACCATCGTTCCAATAAAGTCTAAAAGTGATGATCCTTTTCATTCCTCGACTGTACTCACCTGGCAGAAGGAAACAGGTACAGTTTAACCATAGACCCGTAGTTGCGGTGTCTAATAGGCAACCGGATGGTTCGAGGTATTTGAGTTTCCGAAGCGTTGTGGAACCGCCCTGTGCAACCCGAAATGAGCCAATCTGGACTGGGGCGGAAATGGTGGTAGCAAACTTCACAACACGCCGCCATTCCTCTCTAACAGTCGCCTTCCTTTGCGTGTAGTGATACATCTGCTGCAGTATTTCACCAACTTGACAATTGTCACCTGACAACGACAATTCTCCGTACATTGCTGGTTCCGCAAGTAACGTAGCAACCACCTTAACTTCTAGAACAAGCAATATATGGCGATTTGTCAGTGACAGGTCACAATTGTCAAGTTGGTGAAATAGGGGCCTGGTATGTCCATCACCTGCCTCACAGTCTGGTGCCTTCGACCTTTCCCTGGACCACAAGTCGCTAGTGTATTTACGTCTTTATTTCCCCAAACCGGAACGCGTTAGTGCGAAATATTTTCCGAATAGCCGAAGTATCTGCGACCCTGTCTCGTTCTTGGCCCGCATGCCCACCACGCGCCACGCTCCGCTGCAAGGACGGTGCTTATGTCAATTATATAAGCATCGCTCGTAAACATTGTGTAGGTACTAGCTTCTGTCCGCGACGTTGTCTGCGAGGAGCTCGTTTATATCGTACATTAGTGCAAACTTTCATACCCAATTTCACCCCCTTAGGAAAGGACATAGGATAGTTTTTAATTAGGCAATCGGCCTCTCGGTCAAATACTGAAGCTCTTCTACGTGACACTAGATTTAATGTTGACGACCGCTTTAGCCTAGTTGGTAGTGACCCTGCCTACGAAGCAAGAGGTCCTGGGTTCGAATCCCGGTAAGGGCATTTATTTGTGTGATGAGCACGAATATTTGTTCCTGAGTCATGGATGTTTTCTATGTATTTAAGTATCTATTTATCTATATAAGTATGTTTCTCGTCGTCTAGTACCCATAGTACAAGCTTTGCTTAGTTTGGGACCGGGTCGAATTGTGTAAGATTGTACGCAAATATTTATTTATTTATATTTATTTATTAATGTTTTCCTGTAAGTACCGACTTTTTTTATACTATGTCGGTGGCAAACAAGTGTATGGCCCTTTGGTAAGCGGTGACAAAAGCATGGACGCTTGCTATCCATCTTCCAAAGCGCCGACCCATTAAAAGCCTATACTGAAGACCTCTTTCTTGAAGAACCCCATACTATAGTCCCGCTAACTAAGCTTGCTATCGCTCTCTTTCTAATTTAGGGTTAGAAAGAGACGCATAGTCTATGTCGCCGCGATACAGGTCGCGGGCCGTCCTGTGATACTTAGCCATGCTGGAGTAGTAACTTAGCAAGCGTACTTAGTACAGTATGGATTCCTTAAGAAAAAAGTGTGCAGGTTTTTAAAGGGTTGGTAACGCGCATGCGAGTCCCCTAGACTTACTTGCAAGCGTCTATAGACTACGGTGACCGACTCGCTAAGAATCATCATCATCATATCAGCCGAAAGACGTCAACTGCTGGACATTGGCCTCCCCCAAAGAGTGCCAAAGTGACCGGTCCCGCGCCACCCGCATCCAGCGGACTCCCGCAACCTTTACCAGGTCATCGGTCCACCTTGTCGGCTTACCCACGCCGCGCCTTCCGGTACGTGGTCGCCACTCGAGAACCTTTCCGCCCCAACGGCCATCGGTGCTACGTGCTATGTGCCCTGTCCACTGCCCTAAGAATGCTTAGTACAAAATACTGAATCAACTAAGTACCCACATAACTTAAGTAACATCGACGTAAGATGTTCGAGTCAATGTTAAAACGCAAACAATTACATTTGCCTCAATGTCAAGGTGAACCACATACATGTAAGGAAAACTCGTCAAACCGTGGAAATCAATGTGCCGATGGTCAAATAAAAAAGTATACCAGTAAGCTCGTAACGCGACGTGAATAAGGAACATTTTCCAACAACAGATGAGCGCGGATTCATTTCTGCAACGAAATCCGTAAGTTGGTAAATGGCGTGGAAAACGTGACGATACCGCTGAGTTTATGAAAATTACCCGATCGTGCACTCTTATTTCTTTAGTAATAGGGACTAATATGGAATAGCGATCAAAAATCAGACGTTATTTTGGATCGCATGTGTAAGTTTGTCGAGTATGGGAGAAAAACGTTGGTTTTTTTTGAAATTCGAAATCGTTGTGCTTTAAAACAAAAGAAACAAGTACTCATTTGCAACGGCAGATGGGTTTCAGTTATTTTTCGGATGTATTCGGTAAGTTTGTGGAACGTGGGCGAAAAACAATGTTTTTTGGCGTTGTATTGTTTGTTTTTGCAATGGCGTCGTGTAGTGAAAGCTAATTGTATAATTACTGCTTGTTCTATTTATCACAGCTATCTCGTTTAATCAGAGTAATCGGAACACGCTTACTGTAGGCGAATGGATTATTCTCATTGGCCAATTTTTTTTTTGTAAGACGTCCCAAATGCTTCCCCAAGCCCCCATAATTGCCATGGCACCCATTCTGCGAGGTTATTTTGCGGCGCTACTTAGACTTCTATGCATTATAGTTAAACTATATCATATATAGGTGGAAGGCGTCCCACATTAGGTGCACTGTTTAATCTCTCTCTCCCTCTCCCTCTCTCTCTCTCTCTCTCTCTCTCTCTCTCTCTCTCTCTCTCCATCTCTTCCTTCTTCTGGGTATACCCCTGGTTCTGCGACCATAGACTGTTTAAGAGGAAACACTAAGGGCAGAGACAATTGATAAATGGGTATTTGTAAAATGTATTGCTGTCGCGCCAACCTCAAGCCTCCTCTCGCAGAGTGCGATAGAGACAACTGCAGCTTGGACCGAAAATACCTATTAAGAGTACATAAAATCAACGTTTCGTAGTCCCCTGATTTCGTGTCCAAAACATGACCTATTTAACTATTTATTTAAAAAATTAAAGAATGTTCTTATTCTTATGTTTTCCTTTTTTTAAATAATCTAGTCAAAATTGTTTTCTGGATGTTTGAACACAGCGGAAAATCTGGCATTTTTTTAGGTTTTTAAAGGTTAATATCTCTTTTAAGAATAAATTTATGGAAAAAAGGAAACAGGAACATGTCGATAGTAGCCATAGATTTATGGAAAAAAAAAATGATTGCTCTGCTGCCATTATCCAGGAAGGAAACAGGAGACTACGTTTCTATGGAAAAACGGCCCTTGGGTTTCCTCTTAATAACTGTGATTATTTATCGTGGTGTAAATCGACGAACCACATATCGATACCCTAGTTCACAGTCGTACTAATTACGGGGAAAAACGAGGCGTAATTAGGACTGTTGTGCACAAATCATAAAGTTGCAATTTCATTGGCAAAATAAATGTAATTAGTACGATTGTGAGCTACGGTATCGATATACATTCTTCCTTGCTATTTCTATCCACTAAAAACCAAACGGGAATTCAAAAGAAATTGTCGCATAAAACCCATTAGTTTAGGTAAGGTTTATTTTTATTAGGAGACAATTGTGAATGTATCACAGTTTCAGAAAGAACAGATGGTATGGAAAAAACCGGCCAAGTGCGAGTCGGACTCGCGCACGAAGGGTTCCGTACCAAAACGGCAAAAAAATCACGTTTTTTGTATGGGAGCCCCCTTAAATATTCGTTTTATTATTCGTTGTTATAGCGGCAACTGAAATACATCACCTGTGAAAGTTTCTACAGACTAACTATCACGGTTCATGAGATGGAGCCTGGTGACAGACGGACAGACAGACAGACAGACGGACAGCGGAGTCTTAGTAATAGGGTCCCGTTTTACCCTTTGGGTACGGAAACCTAAAAAACGCGTAATTAATAATTTGGGAAAGTGGCATTCCCAAATGATATGTTACCACTTATCCGATTTCAAAAATTATGGCATAGGTACGAGTATACTAGCTTTCAAGATAGATAGGCTATATCATAATCATAACCCACAGCTCCGTCTGAGTTCTCTATAATAGCGACCATGCGGGCAACTATTAACTAACTATGGTACAACTACCAACTTTTATGTCCGCAATGCAACCACGTTAGCACCCAGCCCACTATCTGATCTGAATACCTCTCGATAAGTTAACGAGCGAAGGCTGCGGGAACCGCATTGTCTAACCGGTTTAAATGACAATGCTGTGACGTCGGCATAGCTAATTCGGTCTTAGACGACCTTTTACCCATACATGCCCAAATATATGGGTACAGTCGAATCTTCCAATATCTACCTACTCGTATATGTCAACGATGTAACATGAGAAAGAGGTAGATACGTTGTCTACAGCGATCGAAAAAAACATAGACGTCTAACTAGCGATATCGCCGTAAAACGGCCCCACAGAAAGGGTGCCATGGTAGGGGGCGTCAGAACGATGAGGCAGCCGTTTAGTTCGAACATGGCTGCCGTGACAAACTATTAAACAAAGCAAATGTTCAATTTCAATATATAAGCCTTGTTGTGTAAAATGGTGTGTGAGTCGTTCGGACAAGCACAACAAAAAAGATGGAATCACTTTTCACAAGTAAGGACAGCGATAAATAAATTTTGATTTTATTGTTATGATAAAAAAATTGTACCGGGATGGTTGATGGATAAGTTAAACACAGAATGAATAATTTGGTATTTTTATTTATCTAGTAGGTAGGTACCTGGGCGACCGAGCCCCACTCGGGTGAAAATAGAGCAAACAAATTTTGCGGGATGCAAATTTCGTCGAAATCGTTGGTGCCGTTTTCAAGAAACATGCAGGTTACAAAAAAATATACAAGTTTAATTAACAATATGGGATAGAATCTTTAGTTGACACAGTTGAGTAAAATAAAAGATATATTTACTTCAAAAAAAAAATGTATACATATATATATATAAATATATATTACACGAACGTTATGACAACTAAATAGCTTCTTGTTACATCACGCACGCTTTGTTATTCTTCTGGAGTCGTAAGCGTCCATAGGCTACCGTACCATCAGGAAGGTCGTTGCTTGTTTGTCACCGTAGTATTATAAAAAAGAGTGTCCGCACGCGTAGTTTCAGTGTCCGACCGGATGGCTCGCGGTATTTGAGCTCACGAAGCGTTGTGGAACCGCCCTGTGCAACCCAAAGAGTCTATGAACTGGGCAGAAAATTGGAGGGGTGTGAATTAAAAATGTTGCCAGGTATTAGATTGAAACAGCATTTCATTACATAAACAGCGAACACACTTTCAGGCAACCGCTGTTTCAATAGGCTGTCTCGCGACAAAAAAAAAGACCGGGTTGCACTCCGGGAGTGCCGGCAGAAGTGAAAACTCAATAACATTGTAACAGTTTTTCGATCAGGTCACGTGACATCTTACGGTATCACCCTAAAAATGAATTTGGCGCAAATTTATAAACAATTAGCAATTACCTATTCAGGCGGACGGGGCGCGTTGGGTGCGACGGGCCGGCTCGCCCGCCGCCGGCGGCGAACAAAATACCAATTTGTTTTTGCCATTGCCAAATATTTTTCAAAGCTTTATCTCTTTAGGAATAACGTCCAAATTCGAACTATTCGAATTTGCAAGAATAGCGGACGGCGGCGGTTAACAAAATATCAATTTATTTGCCTTTGGTAAATATTTTTCAAAGCTTTATCTCTAGGAATAGCGTCCAAATTCGAACTATTCGAATTTGCTCAATAGCAAAACGGTGAAGGACGCGTGAACAAAATTACAAATTTATTTGCATAATATGCTATTGCAAAAAGTGTTTAACGGCTTTATACTCTTACGAATAGCGTTCAGTTTTGAATGAAGTCGAATCGGCTAGCAGCAAAACATAAAAGTTTGGACCTCCTTCACATCTGACGTCACAAAAATCTGTCGCGTATTTAACAATTTTTCCCCATCCCAAAAAGTGCTCAGCGCCGCTAAAGAAGTTTTCACTTCAAAAAAAAATCTATTGCCGCCCCAGTCTAAGTTGGCTCGGTTTGGGTTGCACAGGGCGGTTCCACAACACTTTGGGAGCTCAAATACCGCTAGCCATCCATATGTACTTATTAGTTAAGGGGCTACCCGAGGTTTTCATCGATTTTTGACAAGTTTTGAATCGTATCTACTACTTTTGCACTACAGATAGAATCATAAATCAAACGGCTATCGGTTCTTCAATCTTTTATCTCCATTTTGACAGACCGGATTTTGAAACAAATTAATACTTAATTTTGTATGATTTTTTTAAACATTGTCTAAAAAAACACTTATTTCGCATCTCTATTGACGTGAAAGATCTAACATATACGAAATCTACAAATTTGGGTTCGTCTATGACGTCTCTAAAAACTGGCAGAGGGTTTTAATTTTAACCCAATTAACACAAAAGTTATGGCCAGAAAACCAGTTTTTTGGCCTAAAATTGTTCAACTTTGATGCCAAATATCTCGAAAACAATGAAGTTTGAAGTAAATATGGGATACTATATTGCTTAAAGCCGTTGTTGTTAATATAATAAGCTACAAAAAACATTAGAAAACTAAGGGATTCAGATCGAAGGTCATTGGCGTATGGGAGCCTCTTAAACACACAGACCTAGGTTAAGTGGTCTGTGGTTAAACACAATGGCTGCATAGAAACAGAGGTGGTTTTTTTAATGTAGCACTATGTTTTGCAAGCCTACAGAAACATTGGCTTAAATATTAGCCTTATAGTTAGTTATGTATGTCCTTTTCATATATGTAGGTATATCAATATGTGTGTTCGTTAAACCCATCAAAGCAACTCGTGAGCTCATGACGTTGACTCTCAACAACCAATTATCGTAATACCCCCATTTGACAACCGCACAAAAACACATCCGGCTCATAATTGTGCTCGTGGTTATTGTCTCCTACCTAATACTGAACTTATTAACAAGGTAAACCAAATGGAAGATGAGTAGATTGAAAATAATACTCGTAAAATGAGGCTTCTGCATTGTATTCAAAACAGAATGGTTCAGAAACTCTTTCTACTAAGGTGCCGTAGGTTCAGCGAAGTTAAGCGAACAGAGTTTTTGAAACAATATAATGCGTCTGTTTATAATAATATGGTTTCATAAAAATACGAATAGTAATCTTGAGGCTTTTCTGCAGGGAAATCAGTGCTTCGAAACATGATTAAGCAAATTTCGCTCGATAGAAAAAAATCACGAACATAGGTCTAAAACACACAAAAATACACTTAAAATATTCGTAACAAATTATGCACAAAAGCTATAAATATTAAAATTGCTTCTAAAAATCGGCAATATCATGTTTAAGGGAAATCAGTGTTTACATTTTTATTTATTGAAACGGCCAAAAAATTAAAATTAAAAATCATGATATCCGCGCTTCCGAGCACGCACTTCCATCTCGCTCACGCTTATGCTCAGTGAGAGGGAGAGAAGACCATGAACCTACGGTGCCTTAAGGGGCTACCCGAGGTTTTCATCGATTTTTGACAAGTTTTGAATCGTATCTACTACTTTTGCACTACAGATAGAATCATAAATCAAACGGCTATCGGTTCTTCAATCTTTTATCTCCATTTTGACAGACCGGATTTTGAAACAAATTAATACCTACTTAATTTTGTATGATTTTTTTAAACATTGTCTAAAAAAACACTTATTTCGCATCTCTATTGACGTGAAAGATCTAACATATACGAAATCTACAAATTTGGGTTCGTCTATGACGTCTCTAAAAACTGGCAGAGGGTTTTAATTTTAAACCAATTAACACAAAAGTTATGGCCAGAAAACCAGTTTTTTGGCCTAAAATTGTTCAACTTTGATGCCAAATATCTTTAAGCAATATAGTATCCCATATTTACTTCAAACTTCATTGTTTTCGAGATATTTCCTCCTCTTCTTTTCAATATCTCCTCTGTCGCTCGAACTAGAGTGCAACAGAGAGCGACAGGAACGAAGTTCGTTTTCGTTTCCCCGTTTGCCGTCTGCATGCCGCGCTATTCTGTAACTTGTTTTAACCCCACCTCACCGTTAACCCACAAATATATCTTTACCCCACGGTTCGTAGTAACTAGAAGCGTAATCAGCTGTTATTCGGGACGCACTAATTCGCCTTTTCTCACCCGTCACGCCTAACGTAACTAGACCTCTACCTACGCTTAGTTACTACGAATCGCGGCGTCGAGATATATATGTGGGTGAGCGTTGAGGTGAGCTACGGAATAGCGGGTCAGAGTCTATAGTTTTTGTAGGCGTGACGGGTGAAGTGACGCGCATTAGCGCGTTCCGAATAACAGCCCTGATTAAGTAGGTACCGTGGCCTTTGAATGCTGACAATACATGGTTGGCGACGCACACCCATAGGGTACAGTGTCTCCTTACCATCGGGCAGGCCAAATGCTTTATTGCCACCGTCGTGTATATCCTGAACGTGAACCAGGGTTGCCGCGGATGCGACTTTATAGACATCCGCGGATGCGGAAGCGGATGCAGATTTTGAGGCATAACACTAAAAAAATAAACGAAACGAAGATTCTTATTGACTATTCACGAAAATACTGAACACGCGCGTGGCACGCGCCGTGTAGGCCCCTATCTGGTCGCGAACTTTACTACATCTCTCCCTCCCCCTGGGCGGCCCATAAGGCCCCCAGTGAGGTTACCTCAACATATTTGTAGCAGGCCGCACTGCAGGCCTAACAAGGAAAAAAAAAAAAAAAAATACTACATCTGCATCCGCAAAAACTCCGCATCAATGTTTGCGGATGCGGATGCGAATGTCTGCAACATCCCTGACGTGAACCAGCAAATAGTCCTTTACACTTTTGAAAATAATGATTCCATAATTTGGTACCAAGAATATTAAGGTTACATAGGTATACTTACTTACAATAATAATCAAGTCATTTATTGCATTCATGTTGTTACAAAAGTAACAGTTGTTAAATGATAATAATAGTTTCTAAATGAATCACAAAACTTGTTTATCAAATGATTGCATACTCCAGTTGTTTACTCGCAATAAAAGTACAACAATAAATATACGCGCAATTATTATTGCCTTGGATAGAGTCATTATAATCGGCATTTGCGCCGGCCGGCAAAAAACACCGATTTATTAAAAAAAGAAAACCACTAAACGGATAATTCGTCTGTTGCTCCGATTATGGTTTAATACAGGGCTGTCACAACTTGTTTTTTATTTTTTTGCAAGTACTGATGCAATGATTGATTGATTGATTGAATGATGCTACTTGATTGCAATGAATACGAATATTCTTATTCACGTAGCGTTTCCGTGAAAAATATTACTCACCGGTTCTTTTTAATAAAAGTTAGTATGTAGTCTGTTTTTGATGACTAACGAAGGGTTTTTGCTCTTAAACCAAAAAATATCTGAACACACAATTTGAACATCTTAAAAACCATATCAAGAGGAATCTGATCGAGGATATACTCATAAAATACTTGTTGTATTTCATATAAAAATATGCAACTATTCATACCTCTTCGTATTAATTCGTATTGGCGGATAGTAAAAATACAAGACATAACCTAATGTTTATGGATGTGTATTTTGTGTTTTTCAATGCCTCGTTTTTTGACATGGTAGTTTTTCTCCACCTGCGCTGTTCTTCTGTTTAGGTATAGCTATAGGTACATACCTATACGTATAGTAATATACAAAAATACCTTCTACTGTTCGCCTGTTGTATTGTAACTGTTTTCTACTTTTATTAAGGTGTACAATAAAGAGTATTTGTATGGTGGATTTGTGTCCGTAAAAGTTAACGTGTTATCCATTGCATCACTATTTAAAACTGTACAAATGATACCGCCAGCGGAGTTGATTGATAATAGCTCTGTTCTGTTCTGTTGAATGGCTTCTACGTTTAATTTAGTACTCTCGTGATATAATTCACTGTATTTTTATAGCGCAAATATAATGCATGACTTTATAATTGATCAATAAACAGCTGGTTATATGTAAAGAAGCCTGTTGCGGGTTCTATCATTGTTAGATAAGTGCCCAGGGGGATGTTTGTTTGTGCGCAACAATTAAAGCCGGAGGTCCCGGGTTCGAATCCCGGTAAGGGCATTTATTTGTGTGATGAGCACGAATATTTGTTCACGAATCATGGATGTGTTCTATGTATTTAAGTATTTATTTATCTATATAAGTATTTATATCACCGTCTAGTACCCACAGTACAAGCTTTGCTTTGTTTGGGTCTAGCTCGATGTGTGTAAAATTGTCCCCGAATATTTTTATTTATTTGGTTAAAAAATCCATCCCCGAAAAGTGTTGTAAAGGACCTGAAGTCCCGAATGATCTATTGCCAAAGGTGTAATTCTATTCCTTATAGAGATAAGTTCGCCTTTGGACCTATATAACAGGTTCTATCTCATTTTTTTTTGTTATCGTGTGTGTACTATAGGATTTACAATATATACGTATTGAATCGAATTCGGTTTAATATTTTCTTTCGCATGCCTATTCTAACACATGCGACACTACAGGTATCAAACCAATTTATAATAGAGCGTATCTTTTTTCATTAAAAAAATCCAGTAAGTAGGTATATTATATTAACTCACAAGTGACAACCCTGGCCTATAATATAAAAGTCACGCTCAATCTGATTATACTTCGTCGGTAACCTTGCTCGTCTAATAATTGTTTTTACGCCCAAGACGGTAAAACATCGCTTATGCAACCAGTTTTTATTTGTAGGTATTAAATAATAAACATACCGTAAAAGGCCGTCTTTATGAACAAGCGCAGCGAACGGCGGCGCGGTGCCCGCACCAGAAAACGCACAATTTTTTTAACCCCCGACGCAAAGAGGTGTTATAAGTTTTACGTGTCTGTCTGTGTATCTGTCTGTGGTACTGTAGCTCCCAAACGGATTGACCGAATTGAATGCGGTTTTATTCGAAAGCTGATGTAATTGAGATGGTTTTTAGCTACGTTTCAACGAAATCGGTTCAGCCGTTTTTGAGGTATTGATTTTTGAAATGAAAATGTCGGGGATTTTTCAACTTTTCTAAGTTGTAATTATTTTAATAAGTACTGCGACGGTAAAAAGCAAGCTCCGGATTGTAAGTAAATAGCCGTAGCCTATGGACGCCTGCGACTCCATAAGAAGCACCTTATGTTGTCAACTTACCACTTATTCGCACGGAGCGATTTGCCTCGTAATTCTTAATGCGAAGCTAAGGAATGGAATTTATTTAAAAAAAAGCTCATTGTCGACCCTTTGCATTGAAGATTAGCTGTATTGACAGCTACTATACTATCTACTCTAGTGTAAAGGTTTTGACTAAAGCTAAGGTAACCGCATACCATCAGGCGGGCCGTACGCTCTTTTGCCACTAAAGTATCCATACTATCCATATCCATCCATACTAGGGATTGAAAACCGGGTACCCGGGTAACCGAAAAACCGGTTAACCCGGCCTATTTAGGCTCGGTTAAAAACCGGTTTCAAAAGTCAAAAACCGGGTTTAAAACCGAAATGTTTTATTTTATTAAACGACTTATTTTCTTCGGTTTCCACGACTGTAACATATCAAAAAAAAAGATTAATACGGATTATATTGCGTAAATCCATTATATGAATTTTTGGCGTGTTACTTTACGTTTTTCTCAGTCTTCCCGTGACATAATCTAACACATAAAATATAGCTGCTATTCTTGCCATGTACCTGCAGAGTTAAAATATTGCACTCCACCCCACCACTGGGCGTGAAGCGTGGCACGGAAACCAGATCAAAAAGAAAATTATTTTATTATCTAACGATTTAGTTTTAGAAAAGCTCTGATGTAAAAAAAATTATGCTAGTTTATTTTCTTGGTTTAGAAACTATATTTCATGTTGATGAATTATAGCATTTAAATCACTGTTACTTTAATAAATGTTTAATTATCCAGTTTCAAATAATGTTTAAGTATATTATATTATTTTATATGTAACTGTCAAATGTTTTAACGGAAATTCTATAGTGACGACTGACTTGGCTTAAAAAAGCTGATTTGTTTGCTCTTTGTTGATTGTTCCGATCGTTGTCAACTTGTCATTAAAAAGATGATTCCAAATGTACGTGTATTATTTACCTACCTTACTGTGATAATATAAAAAACCATTCTACACAATTAAATTAAGCCAGTCAAACCAACTGCCACATGAAATTATGATATTTCATTAGCAAAATTTTTGTGAACATTTATTAAATGTCAGAAACCGTCCTGTAAATTACATGAAGTATCGTTGAGAACAGTAATGCTCATGTATGGTACAAACGGCTTAATAATGCGACAAATAAAATTTGTCGAAAACCGGTCAAAAACTGGTAAAACCGGTTACCCGGTTTTTGAGCCTAACGTTTCGGTTAAAAACCGGGTTTTGATTTCGGGCGGTTTTTACAAACCCTAATCCATACTAATATTATAAATGCGAAAGTGTGTCTGTCTGTCTGTCTGTTACCTCTTCACGCTTAAACCGCTGAACCGATTGCGATGAAATTTGGTATGGAGATAGTTTGAATCCCGGGGAAGGACATAGGATAGTTTTCATCCTGAAAATCACCCCCTGAGGGGATGAGATGGGGGGTTGAAGTTTGTATGGAGCTGCGATATAAACGATTTCCACGCGGACGGAGTCGCGGGCAGAAGCTAGTCTATTATAATTGAACAAGCGAGCGAAGCGAACGAAGTTATCCGTTTCAGCTAGAGCCAAAATTATTTTGCATGTCCGGCTGTTTTACTCTACAGGTCGCATTTCTCAACCAATTCTCGTGAAATGTTGTAAGCAGTTTCAATAATTATAGATGTAGAATTTTTGTCTATCCAGGTTTCCGAAACTATTATTATTATTCTACAGCTCATAGAGCCACTAGTAATATTATTTAATATTATTAATAAATACATATGTAAAGAAATATATCTTTTCTTTGCTTTAAATATTCCCGCGCCTCAAGTTCAAGTGTCATCGTGACAGATCGGGACATACGCGGATGGATGTATTTTATTTGATAATCTATGGTGAATGATAACCTAAAAGAGCTGTCATGAGATAGAACGCTATGAACCAATATCATTGTGATTTAGGAATCGACATTGTGATTAATAACATTAAATGTCGTTTCTTTTCTTACAGGTAAAGTTTGTGTTTGTTACTGCTTAACTCGTACTGTTAATTGTGAATCTTACATGTAATTTAATAGAATAAAACTTTTCTTACAGAGAAACTCAGTTGTGTTTTGATTAACTGTGTCGTCCAAATCACTACGAATAAAATAATAGAAAACCATCTTATACATATTAGTAGTAAAAACATTACCCCCCTGTTTGCAACAGTCGGATAAAAACTAAATCGACTGGATTACATTGAGACACACACGCAGATTGATTTTACAGATATGAATTATGATGATGTTATCGGAATCGTGTTAGACACGCATTGGAACATGAGGCGAGATTGATTTTTAATTAAGTACAAGTAACAACGTATAGTGACATATCTATTGAGGCAGATAATTCGTGAGCTTACTTATACACTGACTAGCTTCTGCCCGCGACTCCGTGATGATTTCCGGGATAAAAACTATCCTAGGTCCTTCCTCAGGACTCAAACTATCCCTATACAAAATTTCATCCAAATCGGTTCAGCGGTTTAAGCGTGAAGACGTAACAGACAGACAGACAGACAGACACACTTTCGCATTTATAATATTAAAGTATATAAAGTATGGATTAGTATACTAGGTAGTTGGTCTGTAAGCTGTGCCTGTGTGTGTGTGTGTGTATGTAGCTGTAGAACTCGCGATGTGTTTTTTTTTATTTTCGTGAAAAATACCCGAAAACTGAATCGACAAAAAAGACGTAAGAATTATCAATCCTGCTCACAATAATTCACGGGAAACGGTTGAGTAATACTACCTGGCCCCTATTTCACCAACTTGACAATTGTCACCTGAAAACGACAATTCCCCATACATTGCTGGTTCCACAAGTAACCTAGCGACCACCTT
Organism: Epinotia ramella; assembly: GCA_947578815.1. Classification (NCBI taxonomy): domain Eukaryota; kingdom Metazoa; phylum Arthropoda; class Insecta; order Lepidoptera; family Tortricidae; genus Epinotia; species Epinotia ramella. The sequence goes on from OX388220.1 coordinate 3,218,955, forward strand.
CACTTGTAGAACAAGCAATGTATGCCAAATTATCAGTGTCACGTGACAATTGTCAAGTTGGTGAAATAGGGGCCTGCAGGCAGTGAACGAAAAAACCATAGAAGTCTAAGTAGCGCCGCAAAATGGCCCCACAGAATGGGGGCCTCGCCCCCAGACCCGCATAAATGAAATGGCACCCCTTCTGCTAGCACGTATTGCACAAAATGTGGAACATCTAACGAAAATTGGCTTATTAAATAAAGGTCTTATCGCTTAAAAGCGATCTCTTCCAGACAACCTTCACATATCAAAAAATATTAACATTTAACTCGTACAAACACGGTGTACAATACTTATGCCCACGCTTACATGATTGTATGTACGCCGCAAATAACTTCAAAAGATGTCCGTGGTTTTTTACTTTTATCCAATGTAACCTTTCGAAGAATTCGTTTTAGGGATCCACCGTGTAATGGGGGATCCTTGACTAGAATACATATACCGATGTGTATAGGTAATTGCTGCCTTTTTTTTACTGTGAGCTGCAGAGCTCGCAAATCCGTCTCTTAGTAAAATAAACGACCGGGTTGCACGGAGTGCCGGCAGAAGTGAAAACTTGCGAATTGCTTTAAAAAAGCTTTATTATCAGTGTTAAAAAAAACCCTCTCCCCCTCCGCTCGTCTAATAAATATGTAAATTATGAGAGTTGTTCTTGAAAACATATCTAGATCAGCCACTTCCCGATATCCAATTGAGCTAAAATTTGGCGTACAGTGAATGTATTAGCATTCTATCTTGCTGTTAACTCGATTAAATCTTCTTAATTCCAAATTGTTCTGCTTTTATTACTTACTTTATTCCTTTTTTGGGCTCAGACCCCGTATCATCGTCGGTCTTATCACGCGATAAGTGACAAGATAAGAGCGTCGTCTCGTTCTATCGAACGGAGTCAGCCAGTGACGGACGCTCTATCTTGGTCGACCATGATACGTGGTCAGGTCAGCTCCGCGATCAGAATCAATGAGTATGAGTATGAGTATGAATACGAGTAACAACTGACTGGCCCCGGACTGAAATGGCCAATCGTTATTGGTCAAGCAACTTGAGAAATTGTAACTTCTAGCTTTGCGAAACGGACCACGTAAACATATTAAGGCGCCGTAGGTTCATGGTCTTCTCTCCCTCTCACTGAGCATAAGCGTGAGCGAGATGGAAGTGCGTGCTCGGAAGCGCGGATATCATGTTTTTTAATTTTAATTTTTAGGCCGTTTAAATAAATAAAAATGTAAACACTGATTTCACTCAAACATGATATTGCCGATTTTTAGAAGCAGTTTTAATATTTATAGCTTTTGTGCATAATTTGTTACGAATATTTTAAGTGTATTTTTGTGTGTTTTAGACCAATGTTCGTGTTTTTTTTCTATCGAGCGAAATTTGCTTAATCATGTTTCGAAGCACTGATTACCCTGCAGAAAAGTCTCAAGATTACTATTCATATTTTTTTGAAACCATATTATTATTTATTATAAACAGACGGATTATATTGTTTCAAAAACTCTGTTCGCTTAACTTCGCTGAACCTACGGCGCCTTAAGACCTCATTCCCCAAGTACGTTTCGCACTTGCCCGTTTTTTTCTCGTCTCCGTTCCGGGAATCGAACCCGCGACCTTCAGGGCAGGTGCGCGTGCGCGGGTCACGTCCGATGAGTGAAGATCAGCGAGTCGTTGCACCTTTTAAAACGTCATCGTTTTGTTAAAAACATGATGCAGACATGAATAACTGCGGTATTTGACGATGGTAATAAATTATTCTTAAATGTATATTACCAAAACACAAAACGAATACCATCCTATAAAGAGGAAAAGTTTGTGAGATTTTTGGAGGTATGATGGATCCCATTGTGTGTACAAAGTTCCATGTTATTCTAGGTCGCCGTTCTCTTCTTCTTATCTTATCTTATCTTATACACTTCCACCCAAGTGCGACCTTTTGTGGATATGCTGAGCTGCACGGATGATGCAGCTCAGCGGGAAGCACCTTGAATTCCAAGCTAGTTTTCTATTTATTTATTTATTAGTATTGCCAAATTCAATCGTTATTAATTGAAATACATGCAAATTAAAGCAGTACACCCAATCGCTGGATCCATTAGGTTACCTTGTTATCTAGGGTGAACAAGTCGGCCGGGTTGACCTGGTACTTGCTGAGTGGGCACTCGGGGATAATATGGTCCATGGGTTTCTATGTTGTTATTGACCCTGTACATCTAGCTGGCCGTTTTTCAAAAAGTGTACAAAACTTTTTTTTTTCAGATTTAGTTTTTTTGTTGGTTTTTCTTATTAAGAATCGTTGACACTATCGATCGTCATACAAGATTTTTTTTTTTTTTTTGAGGGAACTCCTCAATTATATTAGGCACGCGTGTGGTGATTTTGGTATTTTCTATTATAACTCGTGTATTTACACCCGGGCATCATAAATTTGGTGGAGTGGAATTGATGATGAAGACCAAAGATGACTTATGGAATTCCTCAATTATGTACTTAAAAGTAAAAAGTACGTCACAGATTCTGTTAAGATCCCGTTGAAATAGCATCTAATGAAGTGACAAAGGTGATCCTTGTGGACTCGACGGAAGTCCTCAAATATTATCGGGCCAGATACAGCGATTGGGTTTTTTTCTCTAATAATCAACGCATTTTCTCTCGGAAATCAGTTCATGTGGTAAATTGGAAAATAAATGTGGAAATATTCTCGTGGCTTGGCGGAGTACTAAATTGAAGTCGGTTAAATTGTACTTGGACGCTCAGAGACCTTATACATCTCTGGAATACTGAATTAATATCATTAACTTCTTGTTAATGCTGATACAGACCTTATATCGAACGTAATGGTCATATTTTGCAATTTCGTTTTGTTTTCATTAACTTAGTGACATTTCGTTTGTTAACCGTTTATATCGATCCTTAATCTGCAAATCTTAAATGATTATTGTGTAAGATTATTATTATTTTATTGTAAATTACCGTTTGACATGTAAAAGTGCCCTTGTGGTGTGGCCTTTTTGCAGAATAAATAATTTATTGATTGATTGGTTGATTAATTGATATGGGGAGCGGACTTGTGTTGAACTTCCGGGAGCAGTTAAGCTCCTAGTTTAGGCAAAATAGTCTTTAAACATGTCAGTTGTGTAGGTACATTCCTTCCATGCTTGTCGAGAAAAAGAAAAGTAACTTTATCACGCGATGCGCCGTACCAAGCACTGCCACTGAGTTTATTGATTTTTGACGTCAATAAAGCAATAGATTTCGTATCCATTCCATACTATCCATACTAATATTATAAATGCGAAAGTGTGTCTGTCTGTTTGTCTGTCTGTTAACTCTTCACGCTTAAACCACTGAACGATCTAGACGAAAGGTATAGAGATAAATAGTCCGGGGGAAGGCCATGGGATAGTTTTTATTCCGAAAAACACTCCCTAAGAAGGGATTTTAGAAAATTCCACCCTAAAGGGGGTAAAAAGGGAGCTGAAAAATTGTATGGGGATGGAGTAAAATTTATACAAGAAAAGTAATTCTAAAGTTTTGGAAAACCCCACCCCTAAGCGGGTTAAATAGGTATAGAGATAGTTTGAGTCCCGGGGAAGGCCATAGAATAGTTTTTATCCCGGAAATCAGTCCCTAAGGGGGTGAAATGGGGGGTGAAAGTTTGTATCAAGCTACGATAAAATCGAGTTTCACGCGGAGTCGCGGGCAGAAGCTAGTGTTTGCATATATATCACACTTAGCTGTCAAGCATGCAAGGTGTCAATTATAATTAGGTAAGTACTATAATTAGGTGAAACACATATTCGTACAATCAAGTGAAAAATATAGGTGCACATAACTTACTTCATCATGTCAGCCGAAAGACGTCCACTGCTGGACATGGACCTCCCCCAAAGAGTGGTCCTGCGCCACCCGCATCCAGCGGACTCCCGCGACCTTTACCGGGTACTTAGGTACTTACTTAGGTACTCATAAATATGTCCTATCGCTTATGTCGGCGGATTATGGTTTCGGTATATATGAGTGAGCTAAATCGCCACATATTTTTGCACTAGACTCCCTCGTGGATATTCACTCCGTAATAACGAATTTCTTCCCTGAGATTCCAAGCTAATAACTTTTAATGCCGTGCTTATGGGCATGCGGGTGATCGGCGGTGCGGAGCCCCCATTGGAATATCCATACCAAGCTGTTATTCGCTACGCGCTAATGCGGCTCACCCCGCCGGTCTCCCGTCAAGATACTAGACCTCTACCTACGCTTGGTTACCACGCATCGCGGTGTCAAGATATATTTGTGGGTGAGCGTTGAGGTGAGCTTAAAACAAGTCACAGAATAGGGGGGCTGGGGTTTTGCAGACATTTGCATCCGCAACCGTGTTGACTGTCCATTAATAAGGTACATGTCGAAGGTATCGTTCAACAATGTTTGTTTATAAACGTTTGGCAAAACAACGCCGGGAAAGCAGACGGAAACCCGTCCCGCCGCAAGGTCGTCGCGGGGTCGTCGGTCAGCCGTGACGGCTCCGTGGGTACGGTGTAAAGGAAATTAGCCAAAGAGAGACAATATGCCACTCGCACCCGTCTAAGGTAGTAAAGCTTCTTTCGCTTAGCCACCGACTGATTAAGTCGTCCAAGAGAATGCATGTATTAGGCCCCGAGAAGCATAACGAACTATTCTATTTCACCATATCAAGTTTTGTAGATTCCTAAATAAAAAAAACATATCATTATTTATTTTACATTAAGATAAAAGAGATTACAGAATCTTGAAATTTGGTACGAAGCAACGTCTTATAGCACAGATAAAGGAAAAATTTATTTATTTATTTATTTATTGCATACAATTAACACTAACAGTCGAGCCTTACGTGCTAATCGGTGTTGTATTGATTAACAGCTAACATGCATTATTTATTTTAATAGCAGGTGCAGTGAAATTATTATAAGTTCATTCACATAAAATTTTGAACACATTAGATTAGATTTTAGAAGCTATTACATAAGAAAGAGATCGAGGGAATAATATAATTGGTTAAATGTCATTGAAAGATAAATAATCGAGGAATTACAATAATTATGATAATTTAGAGAACATTACATTATTACAAAATTGCGAAAACCATATTTTTTGTACAGAATCCTCGGTGAGCGAGTCCGACTCGCACTTGGCTGGTTTTTTTTATTAGTACCTACACTTAGAAAGAGAGGTACAGTGCGAGAAAAATCGAGAGTATGTCGCGGCCGTCTCATGATAGACGTGCTGTAGACCTACCTACTAAATTATGCCATACATCTGTAAATATCTCAACCTGTGGTGTGTTCAGAGTGTGGGAGCAGCATTTGTCTCTAGCTGTCGAAACAACGAATCCTCAAATCAATAAAGGATCGGCAACGTTCTTGTGACTCCTCTTTCTAACAAAAGTAGGTAGTTATAATTTACATTAAAAACAAAGTTTTAACCGACTTCAATTTAGTACCCCGCCAAGTCACGAGAACATTTCCACATTTCTTTTCCAATTTACCACATGAACTGATTTCCGAGAGCAAATAATGCGTTGATGATTAGAGAAAAAAACCGAATCGCTGTATGTGGGCCGATAATATTTGAGGACTTCCGTCGATTCCACAAGGATCACCTTTGGCTTTGGCACCTCATTAGTTGCTATTTCAACGGAATCTTATCGGAATCTGTGACGTACTTTTGCACTTTTAAGTACTTAATCAGGCAAACAGTATGCTGATTTGCCACCTTCGTGGTATTATATAATCAGCATGTCCAAGCTGTAAACCTATTTGAAAAATCTATTTGATGATTGCGCAGAAATATAAATAAATCAGCTGTCAATCAGCCATTATTACAACCTGCAAAAACTGAACACATGGCGGTGTCCTGCAAAAACAGCGGCGGACACAAATGGCAATATCTGTGAATATAGCACACAGACTGAGAACAGGGAGGCTAGCGCAACGTGCTCTCTCGATTTTTCTCGCACTATCCGTCTCTCTCTGATTAGAATTGCATTATTCTCAAATGCCTATCCCACTGTCATTTTGGCGGGAAATTAATATTATCTATGGTAACCTCCTGCCCAGCTAGCACGTTTTATCGTCACGTTTTATGTGACGTCTCAGTACATTTTCGCCGTAAAACGTAATGATAAAACCTACCGTGCTAGGGCCTCTGGTGTAGGTTTATTGCATCAGCACGGCTATCACGGGACTGCGCGCGAGCTCTCTCGATTTTTCTCGCACTATCCGCCTCTCTCTTATGGGCATTTCTCCGGAGTGGCATTTTTTAGTGTCCAGGGCCAAAAATTCTTCAAATAGGTGCGTGATATTTTTGAATAAAATCTCACATATACTTCAGGCTTTTTGATACCTGGACAGCTATTTGGATATTCTGTAGATATACATATGGTTGAAGAAAAAAAAAAATACCGCCCAAATTGACGTTCAGTGGGAGCGTCCACTACCCAAGTTGGTTTAAACAAAAAATCATAACCCAAGATTGGAATTATAGTACATGTTTTACGTCGGTTCACGTAATCAACATTAGTTTCCCCCATATATAATCCATATTACGATAATTTATCTATTAAACTTACTCAATAAAAGCATTTTTTCGAAGCGTCCGGGGGTAACACGTAAACTCAGTGACATTTAGAAAACGCGTCGGCATCATAACAAAGAAATGGCGTAGGAATCTCGCGACGCACCCGCCGGTAGCTTTAGTCGCATCGCGTTTGCCGACGAGAGCGGACGCCGGCTGATGTCATATAGGCAGCTACTACAAAGGTTTGTTCGTCGTACGGTGAGTTTGGTTACGTGTTTTTTTGAATTCGGTGAAGCTATTGAATTGTGTAGTGTTTGTGTTTTAATTATTATAAAAGTGAATAAGCAATCCTCAGAGATATCTGATTTCGTATTGAATAACTCTTTCCCTGTACTATCTATACTTTTTGTGTAATTTGCAAATATCGATCAATATTGAATTCGGTGACATTGATTTCCGCGGATTCGGTGTACTTTTTGGTCACCGAATTCAATAAAATGAGGACCGAAATCAATCTTTATGTATAAATCATTGCTTTTTAGGGTTCCGTAGTCAACACCCTTATATTTTCAGCATGTCCGTATGTCTGTCCGCCCGAGGCTTAGCTCAGTGACCATTACTACTGGAAAAGGGTAAATTGGTTTGGGTACGCAAATCAATCACGCCAACAAAACGGTTAAAATAAAATAATTAACAAAAACTGGGTACTTGTCTTACACGTAAGGTGGGAATGTAATTTTTTTTTGTTAAAAAGTAGTGTAGGATATTGGTAAATATGTAGTTCTAAAAAAAAATGTTTAGTAAAACCATTTGTGAATTCAGGGATCTGTTAACTATGTGGTTTTAAAACTCTAATTCTCATTAAAGTTTAGTGCTGGCTAAATGATTCGTTCAGTCAAGGGTACAGTAACATACGTACATAAATAAGGACATAAATCTGTACACGCTTTTATGACATTGACAATAGAGTCCTGTACAGATATTTATGTCCTTATTAATGTACGTATGTTAGTAACCTTGACTGTACCAGGCTATAAACTATCTTGAGCCGTTTAAGCGTGATCGAGTAACAAACATCCAAACTTTCGCATATATAATATAACTAGGATATGTCCCACGGCTTACTATGTATGTAGGTTTGATTATGTACTTAACAATGTATGAACTTATAAAAAGTGTTGATTTGATCGCCTGTATTTTTTTAAGTATATATTTTACAGAAGCCGTATGTGCACTATATTAAATACTATTTAAACACGGTTACATCCGTATAATCAGAAACAAAAGTAATCAAACACATTATAAATTATCATCAAATTTGAACAGTCATATTTGTATGCAACTGTATGGGAAAAAAATCGTGTTCTTAATTATCTGGCCACGACTGTATATATATATTTTTTTTGTAAGTGTACCAATTGGAAATAAAGGTTGTTTTGTAGCAAAAAACATTGTTTAATTTCAAATTTGATTTCGGTGTAAGCATTTTTTGAATTCGGTGATACTATTTTATGAATATTGATTTCGGTGTGTGTGTTTGATTTCGGTGTACGCAAAAACCCGAATATCCCATGAACTACAAGGTTCCTATGAAGGCCTTTACCACCAATATTTTTTAAATTTAGGCCTTTTCTTGAATACCGAGGTCACCAATCGAAAAAGTGAAAAAAAAATACGTTCACCGAAGTCAAGCAAATCGAGCCGGCTCGGAGAATCGCCCTTATTGGAACATTTAGAAAAAGAGGTATAGTGCGAGAAAAATCGAGAGTATGTCGCGGCCGTCCCATGATAGACGTGCAGAGCGGAGAACGTGGGATTAGAACTTCTGGCTGTGATGATGACCAAAGCAACAATGTAGGTTTATCGCATCAGGTCGTGTAGCTACAACGAAGCGTATCTCACACAACGACGTTTCATATATACGTTCCGTTGTAGTAGTACAACATAATTTCATTGATCGCACACCGTTATACGTATTTCAATTTTACAGCATTTTGCTAACATGACGTAATAAGTAGTCCCGTTGTATTGTTCTTACGACTATGGCGCAGCAGTGGCAGACCCAGAGTTTTGATGATTTGACAATCGGTGTCCACTATATCTCTTCTTTTTAACTCATACAAAAGAGAGAGAGAGAGAGAAAGAGAGATAGATGGACGCGGATTATTGAGTCGTACATTAACCGGCACACAAATTGTCACACTTCCAATAGAACCTCGAAATCGAATGTATTTCTATTTCTTTGTCATGTTTGGGTAACATACCAAAGTTAGTGACATGATAAATAAATAACCCTCCTCTCCTTCGGCAGTCGGGTAATAAATAAACTCGCCATCGTTACTTTAACCAGGCATGACTCGAATATCATTGTCATCGTGCCAATGGTCGACATGATGAACTATTTACCCGGGGCCAGAGCCACTAATACATGAAACTCTATGGTTCCAACGGAAGACCAGCTCTGGTTATTGCCAGCACCATGCTGATGGAACCATTTTGTGACATGTTTCTTTGTTTGTTTTATTTTGTCGTTATGTGTGTGTCAACAATCAATACATGTTTTTCTATTCCAACTAAAGTGCAAGTGCTGACCAGGCCTTTAAAACGTTATAAAATGAACCGGAATTATAACGGTATATTCCGTTAGTGTTCGAAAATTACGTTATAACAAAATCAATATTCTCCATAACGATATAAATACCGTAACAGAATGAATAACAGAACGATATATAATAACGTTATAATATCGTTTTAAAATGCGAGCCGCGCGCTACGGCTGCGCCGTTGCCGCTCTGTGCCAATGCCAACATGCCACCACGTGGGCCGTAGCGCGACGTGCGACGTTGCCGTTATGTTGTTCTAGCTTCTAAATCTTATTAATGCTTGTTTACCTCGATCATTTGCAAATTGGTTGTGAATTGTGAATATTTGGTTGGTTGCGACGATAAATGGCGGAATAAAAATGGGACGCAGGAAACGCAACGCTGTCCACAGATTCGTGGACTTGCTCATAAATAAAAAGAAAGACTCGTCAATCTTAATAGCCCCTCCTAGGTATACACTATTACAATATGTAAGAGGGTCAGTATTTTTTTATGTTAAGAGGCTCCCATACGCCAATGACCTTCGATCTGAATCCCTTGGTTTTGTAATGTTTTTGTAGCTTATTATATTAACAACAACGGCTTTAAGCAATATAATATCCCATTATTTACTTCAAAGTTCATAGTTTTTGAGATATTTGACATCAAAGTTGAGCAATTTTAGGCCAAAAAACTAGTTTTCTGGCCATAACTTTTGTGTTAATTGGTTTAAAATAAAAACCCTGTACCAGTTTTTAGAGACGTCACAGACGAACCCAAATATGTAGATTTCGTATATGTTAGATCTTTCACGTCAATAGAGATACGAAATAAGTGTTTTTTTAGACAATGTTTAAAAAAATCATACAATATTAAGTATTAATTTATTTCAAAATCCGGTCAGTCAAAATGGAGATAAAAGATTGAAGAACCGATAGCCGTTTGATTTATGATTCTATCTGTAGTGCAAAAGTAGTAGATACGATTCAAAACTTGTCAAAAATCGATGAAAACCTCGGGTAGCCCCTTAATTGTTTGTCTCGGCACTAAATCGCAGACTCCCAGTATTAGGACCTATTCCAAACAAGCCCTGTGTTGCCGTGAGCAAAAAATTATGCATAGGTATGTTGGTATGTGCTTTTGTTCATTAATCGTAATCAAAATAAAAATATAATTTTAGTTTCCGACATTTTATTTTATTTTTGATTTAGAGCCATTCCGAAAACGACAAGTTAAATAAAATCTGATTATGAAACCAAAGAATGTGTGAATTTTCGATTCCGGTTCTTCGCCATAATCTGTCTAGATAGGCTCGCGATAGATAGGGGAGACCAAGGACGATTGGTACACATAAATATGTATCGATCCTCCTTTTCTTACGATTCATCCTCCTTTTCTAATTAATCCTTAGTCACTAAATATTTATATAAATAACTAGCTGTTGCCAGCGACTTCGTTCGCGTGGAACTTGTTATGGTCTTAGAAAAAATATTGCTATTAAATTATGTTCGGTGCAAGCTATTTATCGCTGTCCCAAACACACTTCTACCATCTTAAAGATATACAAAAACTATCCTATATCCTTCCAAGGGTCTCAAATTATCTGTACGGGAAATTTCATCTAAATCCGTTCAGGGATTAGACTTACGTAAAAGGTAACAGTGCGATGAGTTCGTTAGTTTAAATTGATAAATCTAAATTGAAAACTTCGTTTTTACAAACATAAATATCTTAAGAATCATCAACGGACGTTTTCATACAGTATTAAAGAAAAAAATATTTTTATATGTCTACTAAGCTACATTACTGTTATAATAATAAGTACCCAATGTTGATTAAATCTATTCGATTCTGGGAGCATCACAGTTCTAACCTAACCTATCCTACATTTCTGGTAACTGTTCAAATCTGTAAGTCTTACTTTAAAAAAGGTCTTGCTCTCTATACAACCTTCAAACCTTTTAACTCTCTTAGGGAATGAATAAAAAAAACGCTGAAATCGTTTTCTAATCATTAAACAAACGGTCCATAACCTAAGTAATAAATCTATTATTTTAAAAATATCTTGCTCTTCGTATAAACTTTGAACCCCCTAGAAACCCTCTTGGGGGATGAATTTCAAAAACTTTGAAATGTATTTTTTAGTTTTAAACAAACCGTCTAAAATCGTAGTTACACTAATGTTTTACTTTAAAATTGTCTTGACCCTACTCGTATACGGCCTTCGAATCCCCTTTAAACACTCTTAGGTGATGAATAAAAAAATCTACTAATCTGCTCTCTCTATTTTAAGACCAAAATTAAAAAATCTTACTTAAAAAATTACTTTTCCCTCCATATAAACTTTGAAGCCCCATTAACGCCTATAGGGGATGAATTAAAAAAAAAACTCTGAAATCAGTTTTGTTGTCTTTTAACATACAGACTACGACTGACATTAGAAATATCTTACTATATTTTCTTGCTCTCCATATAAACCTTGAATACCGTTTTAACACTTTTAACCCCCTTAGGGGTGGTATTTTTCAAAGACGATGAAAGGATTTTTTTTTTCTAATAAGTAATCGTACCACAAAGTTGCCCATCTCTAGCTCAAAAAAAATGTTTCTCATCCTAATCTTGCATAAGTACCTTTTTAACCCCCTTAGGGATGGAATTTTCTAACACGTTAAAAGTACTAACTGTTTTTCTATTCTAATAAGTAATCTTTCTACGTTTCAAATCTCTAGTTAAAAAAAAAAGTTTCCCTCATACAAACTTTGCACCCCTATTTAACCCCCTTAGGGATGGGATTTCCAAAAATTCCATCTTGTCCCTTCTTTTTAGTCCCAGTAGTTTCGGCTGTGCGTTGATGAATTAGTCAGGAAGTCTTCTTTTACATATATAGATAAATCAAATTTCTCATTCTCTCCACCTCATTTTAAGCATCTTAGCTGACCATCCATACGTAATGTGCGTGCTGGTGCCATGAGACCGGTTTAATTTATTTAAACTTTGTGACACAATACAAAAAAAAGTATATATGGTGGACTTAGTGCCATAAGGCATTCTCTACCAGTCAACCAACGGGCTAAGCAGAAACATTTGATGCAGGCATTTAAATTATTAATAATTGACCATGTTATAACAATGCCATTAATATCTGGGGGCACGGTAGTGCCCCCGCCAAGTCGAGCGCGAAGCAAACACTGCCGTACCATCCTTTACTGGAACCATTTCGCCACATTTTCAGGCCCCTATTTGAGAACCTCTGGATAAGACCAGAATGCAGAAATTTTCGTCATCCAGTAAGCTATAATCACATACTTAAAATCCAAAATTTCAAGTCTGTAGGTCATTTAGTTCCGAAGTTAAGCGAAAGCAAAGTTTCGCATTTATGACACTCACTCACTCATGATCATCAAAATAGAACTAGTACTTCCCATAAACTCAGAGAGCTGAAATTTGGTACAGAGTTAGGGTTTAATGGCCACATAAAGGGAAAACTATAAAAAAATGCTATTTCAACTCAGTTTTCTAGATACACCAACTGTATACATCACTTTGTAATCCTATACAAATATATAGGATTACAAAGTTACATTTGCAGTGAATGGGAAAATTCAAAAGCAAGAATGGGCCTGCATTCATAGTTTGTATGTATGGATAACACATTAACCTACAAAAAGAAGTAAGATTCCATAAAAAACACTACATGTAAAAAAGAGGCCAAGTCTCGAAACTCTTCCACCGTAAAAAGTTGTGAGATATTTCGTAGAGCCAAGTTTCAGGCATTCTTATTAATCTTTATTTGCTTGCTAAATAAAATTTTGTGACTTGGCAATCACACTATACTACATAATTTTAGGTAAGTGTGCAAAAATCTATAAATACAGTTAAGTTGTGTGATTGCCACGTTGCAGAATTTTATTTAGCAAGCAAAAACATTCCATGTAAAAAAGAGGCCAAGTCTCGAAACTCTTCCACCGTAAAAAGTTGTGAGATATTTCGTAGAGCCAAGTCTTAGGCATTCTTTAATCTTTATTTGCTTGCTAAATAAAATTCTGTAACTTGGCAATCACACAACTTTCCTGCATTAATGGATTTCTGCATACCTAAAGCTATGTAGTATTGTGTGATCGCCAACTCACAAAATTTTATTTAGCAAGCAAATAAAGATAAAAGAATGCCTGAGACTTGGCTCTACGAAATATCTCACAACTTTTTACGGTGGAAGAGTTTCGAGACTTGACTTCTTTTTTACATGGCATGTTTTTTATGGGATGATGCATTTCCGATTAATGAGGCACAGAGTAGCTAAAGACAATCTGATTTGAAAATTATTAGTCAGGATATTCGTATCAGGCTACAACCTGCGCCGACAAGCCGAGCAAATCGAAAAATTCTCTATTTTACTATGACGTCGTGCACTCTAACAAACAACCTACGTTACGTAATCACATCGCTTACATTGCACGAGTAGGCTATACTGAATGCGAGAAAGGGGTAGCCTATAACGTTATTACATTATTATATCGGTTAAAAAAGTATCGGTTTTATATTAATGGTTTAGATTTATAACGTTATAATGGATATCGCTATACAGCGCGTCAAATATCGTTTTTGAGTATAGCGGTTTTAGGAATAATAACGTTATAAATGATAGCGCTATACGAAAATAGCGCTATTTAAAGGCCTGGTGCTGACAGGTCAATTTGGCCATTTACGTTGCATATACCTAAGGGTTTTCATTACGGTCCTACAATAATGCAAAGAACTTAATTGTCATACTGTTTCTTTACTCCCCACTATAAACTAGCAAGCATCGATCACGGTGCGAACTAACTGTTAGCCGTCCACAGTTAGGTGCGACAGAGACGGTGAGCACAACACACTTGCGGTAGAGCGGGACGGCGGAACGTGGAGCTATCAATTTGCGCACGCGCAAGTGGAGTGTGAAGTCTGTTAGGGTTGATACTATTCGTTAGATATCAATATTTCCTAATATAATAAATGACATATCGTTGGTATGTTTATCAGTCAGTCACCTAACCACGATCAAAATGGTTCAAACAAATTATAACTTTGACTTGTAAACAATAGGTTAAAATGTTTGGCAAGGATACATACCTAAGCATACAGTTCCCGGCAAACAACTTGAAATTGCAGGACGAAGTGGGGGGGCAGTTCGGACGTACAATTCGCCTTTGCGAAGGCAAGGTCATTTGCTCAAGTTGTTTGCCGGGGACAATAAAAAAAAAATGCGTGTATTTTCAGACAACTTATAGGTCCATAGCATTGTTCGTAAACAACCTTAAAAACTAAAATGAGTTACTTAGTAAAAAAAAGCGGCCAAGTGCGTGTCGGACTACGCACAACGAGGGTTCCGTGCCTATTAAAAAGGTCGTATCGTTACTGAAATCTTATAGCACTTACGTCCTTTTCTTTAAGGAAGGCAGTTTTTTAGGAATATCTCAAAAACCTTTAAACCGATCTTGCTCAAAACAATTTTCGCTGAAATAATTTAATAAGCCCCATGAGCATGATTTTTTTCATATTTTTAAAATACACGGTTCAAAAATTAGAGGGGGGGGGGGGGGGACACAATTTTAGTGACTTCCGAAGCGATTATCTCCGACTCTATTCCCTTAATCAAAAAAATGCTGATAAACCTTATATTTATTTTGAAAGGCCTATCGATTGATGTGCCACACGTGGGCTTGCAATGAAAAAAAAATTTTTGACTTTCAGTTTTATGTATGGAGTGCACCCCTAAAAAAATTTTTAGTATTTGAATTACAAAACTATGTAGCGGTTAACAAAATACACCTATCCTCAAAATTTTATTCAAATACACCTTATAGTTTTCGAGTTAAATGCCTGTGACATACGGACGGACAGACAGACAGACAGACATGACGAATCTATAAGGGTTCCGTTTTTTGCCATTTAGCTACGGAACCCTAAAAAGGTAATATAAACTAAAAGCCCTGCAAAACAGCCTGGGTGGTTTACCGAGGCACACGCACAACCGGGGCATGAAACTCGTTAAACCTATATATAATTTTATAAATTTAGCGCAAATGCGTTAGTATATAATTTAAGCGCAAAAGCCCTCTTCTGCTTCCCTATTATTTGTAGTGTCACTACAATAACGAAGCAGGACGGGAATAAGGTGTATATAGGATTTTTTGTAACATGTCCCAAAAGTCATTCTCTAAAGGGGTGAAATGGAGGTGGATTTCTGTAGGAAGTACCCTTAGCGACTGAATTAACTTGTACGCGGTTAGAGCCGCGGGAACTAACAGAAATGTAAATTACAATAAAATTTTCAAGAAGATTTAATATTCATATTAAAACAAATGTTTTGCCCAAATGTTAACTGGAAGAGAATGCTTACAGCATTAGGTCCGCCTTTTGTACGATAAGTTCTTCTTTTGTGGAAAAAAGATTTTATAAATAAATACAGTATTCAAGGTAAGAGAGAACATTCGTCTTCGGGGTGTTCCATCTTAGGCCTTGTCTTAGCTTACCATCAAGGTAACAATCCCATATTTAATAAATAATATTCATCCCGCCACCTCCACCAATCACCCACCGCCAACCCTGCAACTTAATCGTGCATGACGCATCGCGTGCGCAGACTACAACACAACTGCAACGTCACAAGCAAACATACGTCCAAACGTAACATACGTCGTTATTCCACGCAACACTTAATACGGGAATACCTTACAGAATGTGGTGTTAGAATAATAATGTCGTATGTTAGTGTTAATATATCGCGAAAGTGCATGTTAAGTTTGAATTATGTGATCTTGAAATTCGTAATTCTGCATTAACTGTTAGCTTTCAATTTTATAATATTTACGTTAATTAATGTCTGATTTATGAGTGAAACTTCTACTTTCTTATATACTTTTAAAGTTCGTAAGCCGGTACGGCTGAACGAATTCAGACGAAATGTGGCATACTTAGTGATAATAACATGGAATAAAAAATAGTATACTTTGTGAACTTTCTGAACCTAAACTAGAAATATATAATTTATTAACTACCTTGTACTTGTATATTTCCATTGCCATGATTGCTATTGGTGCGCGATTGTTTACTGTGCGTAATGTACGCTAAGTTTAAGTATGGCTATAGATTTATTTATGTAAATTTATTTCTATAAGTGAGAACCTGTAATTGGGTACATGGTTTTATTATTCTGTCTATAAATATGTTGCGCTGTTGGTTTTCCATGTATCAATAAATAAATAAATACACTAACAAATATAAAAATGGGCCATATTACCGCGCAATAAAAATTTACAATAAAATTCCCAACCAGATAAAAGATGTACCAACTGACATATCCTTCGTACACAGTCTAAAATCTAAAGTAATAGATAAATGTTAGGTACTATTCCATAGCTGAATTTATGGAAGATACATGTTTTTTTTGTCTCATTGATTTTACCAGAAAGCAGTCCCCGCGAAGGGTACGGGCTACTGAATCTGCGATTGATTACTGTATGGTAAATGATTTCTAATGGAATAAGTGATTCTGTGTATGAATGATGAGTATGGTTGTAATGGATGATGGGTGAAATGAAGAATGAACTATGTGCCATTGAACTTTTTCAGGTTATTAACTATGGAGGTGGCGAGTTTGCAAAAAGAGGCTATTGTACTTTCTTTACGAATGATTTCCTGCAGGTTATACATAGTATAAGTTACCTGATCGTTGCCACACCCTTCCAGGGTGCCATGTATCTTTCTCATCTCAAAAACCATTCCTCCAACGGGAATAAATAGGGGAGTCCAAGAGGCCGAAGTCACGTGCAAAAGATATTGAAAATATTTATTTCACCAAAACCCGAAGTTGAAAAACTGCTACCACTGTAAATCAACATATTTTCCATACAATAGAGTGCGGAATATACCTACTATTTTGGACAAATTTGTGAGTACCAAACTTGCCGAATACCCTTGATAAAGATGATTTAGTACACCATACCGGTTATTTTAACATGTTTATTACTTGTCATCTCTCCGTCACTCATCATTTATTCACTTTACATGTTAAATATTCAATTATTCATCCGATGCACATACGTCCTTATTCCATACGGTAAGGTCGTATGTTAAGTCAACTTAATACAAAGTTATGGCATTATTTTACTACAGTCTCGTCTCGACTTCCTGTAGTTCTATGGTATCCTTGTAGGGAAGTTTTAAGTTTTTGTGGCTTTGTATACGCGCCCATGACCTTTCTTTTTCAACGTTCGCTAGGGTTGTTTCCATGAGAGACTTACTTTATTTTTAATCTCAAATTACATTTTTTATGGGCGTGCTTACTAAATCTATCTAATCTACTTTAATATTATAAATTCGAAAGTGTGTCTGTCTGTTTGTTACCTCTTCACTCTTGAACCGCTGAATCAATTTCGATGAAATTTGGTATATACATAGATAGTTTGAGTATTGGGGACAAAGGATAGTTTTTATCCCGGAAATAATCCCCTAATAAATTAACCTGTTATTTTCGAGCGTATGTGTCATGTATGTCTTATTCTTTGGCACGCCCTGCAGCCTAAACCGTTTGACGGATTTCGACATATGAGGTCGTTGGATTCCTCTTAATCGTAGAAGTGACATAGGCTTATAATATTTGTAAAAAGTAGTTGGGTTCTTCGATAAATCTTTTGATTTCACTTGTTGACTAACTTAAATATCGGGACTGACTAAATTCTACATTAATAACATTATTTTTTTTGTAATTAAGCGATGTAGTCCGAACAAATTTAGAGCAGCGACTTTTTGGAGCGCTACAAAAGCGATACAGTATCGATACCTCTTTTAACAGATGATCTATAGCTAGTGTCGCGCGTTTATATCTATGCAAAAAGTCGCCGTGCTCATATGGAAAGTAGTACGAATCGTCCCACCTTAAGACACAAATTTGAAATTTCAATAAAGCACTCTTATATTGTTCTAATACGCGACAAAAGAATGTACATTTTTAATTTTTATTTTTGGATAAGATTTAAAAAAATTATAAAAACAAGACAATCTTGGTATTGAGAAATGTATGCCTTAAAATGCTTATAGACTCGGTCGCGACCACTAAATCTTAACCAAAAATAAAAATCATGATATTTTTTCACGTATAAGAACAATATAAGAGTGCCTTAGTGAAATTTCAAATTTTCGGTTTTTAAGGACCCTACTACGTCTCACGTCAAAAAGTAGGAGTCTAAGTATTTACAAAAAAAAAAAAGCTCGTGAGCATCCAAACTTGATACCAATTTAACACAGTACTTAGTAAGTATAACGAGCACTTACAAAGTTATTATCTTAAGTATCTCAACTCCCTGTATATCTATGGCATCCTTGTAGGGAAGATGTTTAACGTTTTTATACGTTTATATTAAGTCTTTGTGTCCGTGACCTTTATACAACGGTAGTTTTATTATCAAACTTTTTGTAATTACTTGCAACAATCAACTTAAACTATGGTTATTGTTTATTAAACCGACCACTTAGATGCATTATTGGCGAAATCCTCTTCGTTTTAACCTAAAATTAATTTTAAAAACAGCCTACATAAAAAAAATGGCTAAATCAGATTTTACGAGATAAGGTCATGTCTTAGTTATCAATTATGTAGATAAGTTTATAACACTCGAGTAAGGCCTTAAAAATAACGGTTTTGTCATGAAAAACAATATAGTTTTACTTAATGGCCACTCAATGGAATCCTCCTAGAGAACCGTAGCTTAAAGTTTTTCTTCGTCTTGATAACGCCAAGGGCGACATACGACATTGTTGTTCTCAGTTAAATTATGTTTGGGCAAAATAATGTTCAATTATTTTACTTTGCAACATAGTCACGACTAATGATTCTAAGTCATTACTATTGACGTAGCTCGAAAAATAACTACGTTAATTTTTACCAAATAGGCTGTTTAATTACCCATAATTTGAGTAAAACTACAATGTCGCGAAAAATATATTTTCACGCCACTGCTCGGAAATGTGGCAAAAGATGGTTAGAATTCAGGCTTCAAAGCTGGGGTCATCAGGCCATCTATGAGCTCAAACTGTCCAACAATGTCTTTGTAGTCCAGTTTGAACAGCGATTCGAACAATCACAGCTCCCCCCGCCCCTGCCCCCACCCCCACCCGCGCCGGCGCCCACTCGCGTGTGGAGGGCAGCGCGCGGTCGGCCCGGCGCGCTGCTGCTGGCGGGTGTTTTGTATTGTGATCTTTAATTAGGTACTTCATTTTGACTTATAATTATAATTATTTGCAATTTCCTCGCAGTAGGCGTGAAAAGCACTATGTAATGTCTCGGCCACCTCAACTCACCTTTGGCTCGGACCTCGAACCCACTCGTCCATCTATTGCCTACTTTCTAGCCTTTACAATAATGTACTATTACAGTACACATGGTGAATGAAAACCCGCACTAGTGGTGAAAGAGCACTTTCCGTGCATATGTCGAAACTTTAAAGAGCCATATATATGTACAGTAAAATGTTGTACGATACACGTGCGAATAGGTAATTCGCAACTCGTGTCGATTTAAAACACTCCCTTCGGTCGTGTTTGAATTTATCACCACTCGTTGGGAATTTCCTTTTTTCGACACTTGTATCGTAAATAACTATTATTTATTTATTTTAACGTAACAATTACCAAGAGCTGCAAAAACACGGCATACGCATAAGTAGGTGTGTAGTGATACAAAGCCAATTAAAGGAAGTCACGCATAGAAATGAAATAAAAATATTTAACAAATGTAGTAACTCATACATCACACGTACATTATACGTATCACGGCGAATCTCGATATGACAGGTGTCATCTTAGTGCAATTCTACGTTTTAAGGTTGTAAATTGTACGCAGATGACAGCTGTCATAGTGCTCAAGATTCGCCACGATACGTATACAAGCAATGCAAACAGTGACAGAGCAAATAACATACTTAATGTTTTCTATGTCTTTTACAAAGGCCAAGATAAAGAAACAAATGTTTAGGTCTATAATAATATACTTTAAAAACAAAGTTTTAACCGACTTCAATTCTAGCCTCGTGAACATTTCCACGTTTCCTTTCCACTTTATTACCAGATAAACACTGATTATGAAAGATAAAAAGCAAATCGCTGTATGTGGGCCGATAATATGTATATATTTGAAGAGTTCCGTCGATTCATCAAATAATAAAAAAACCGGCCAAGAGCGTGTCGGGCCACGCTCAGTGTAGGGTTCCGTAGTTTTTGTAATTTTTTTCAAAAACTATTCAACCTATCAAGTTCAAAATAATTTTCCTAGAAAGTTTTTATAAAGTTCTACTATTGAGATTTTTTTCATATTTTTAAAACTTATGGTTCAAAAGTTAGAGGGGGGGGGACACATTTTTTTTAACTTCTGGAGTGATTATCTCCGAAAATATTAACATTGATGATTTCAGCAAACCCCTATTCATTTTTAAATACCTATTCAACAATATATCACACGTTAGGGTTGAAATGAAAAAAAAAAACACTCCCAAATTTCAGCTTTCTATTTAACCGTTAGTTACTGAGATTATCCGCGGACGGACGGACAAACAAAGCGAAACTATAAGGGTTCCTAGTCGACTACGGAACCCTAAAAAGGTGATTCCGAGACCTTTGGCACTTCAAGCGTTGCCATTTCAACGGAATCATATCAGAATCTGTGACGTACTTTTATAGTTTTAAGTAATCATTGGGCAGTTCCAGGAGACATCAGTGGTCTTCATCATCAGTTTCAATTCACTACATTTGTGATTTCCGGATAACCAGATTTTTGAAAAGAATGGGGCCAACCTGGAAGCATAATACCTACATAAAAAACATACGAATCAGCTCTTAAATGACGGAGTTCTGACGTAACAAATATTTAAAAAAATATGATAAAAAAACAACCGAATTGAGAACCTCCTTTTTTTTGAAGTCGGTTAAAAAAAAGGTTTGTGCTTCAGCACTTTTTAAGTTGATTAGAAATTAAAAATCATCAAACGCTTGACTGCGTTGAGTCATAATGTGTGGTCATGTGGTGTCGGAGGGGACGGGAGGTAGCCCCGGAAACGCCGGCACACGACACCGGCGGTTGCAGCCATAAATATGTATACAATACTGCACCTGAGGCCATGTAGTTTGACGACATATACTGATGGATGATGAGGTACGATTAACAATGATGAGCTTAATGCTTCTAATGTTATAATTAAAGTGAAAGTTTGTATGTTTATGTTTGGTACTCAATGACGCAGGACCTGCCGAAAGGGTTTAAGTACATTTAATTTGGCATATAGGTAGATGATAGCCTGGATTCATACATAGGTTGCTTTTTATTCCGAATATGATAAATATCATAATGGATGACTTTAAGGCGGTCTTAACACTGCCGCCACATCCCGCTGCGGCGTTCGGAACCGCATACAAATGTGCGACAGGGTGCGGTGCAGTGTGAAGCAGGGATGCCGCGGATGCGATTTTGTTTACACATCTGCGGATGCGGATGCGCGTTTTGGGATCAAACACTAAAAAACGTAAATAAACAACGTCCATTTTATGATATCACGCGATCATCAAACCAAACACGATGAGACTAAATACAATCGTACGTAGCGAACAAATCAAAAACGCGTTTGCTCTTGGTCACAGAAACGAAAAGAAGTTTTTTTTACTAATGGCGAAAATAACTGAAATGACCGGCGGGGTGAGCCTTAGCGCGTAGCGAAGAACAGCCCGGTATTTGTATGACGGCGACGCCCGACGTGTCGCTAACTCGCCAGCTAGGAAAGGTATTTCATAGAAATACATATAGAAACCTGGTAAAGCTAGCTGGAGGTCGCGGGATCCGCTGATGATGATGTCGACGACGATGATGATGATGATGATGACGATTATGATGATAATGATGATGATGACGATGATGATTATGATGATGATATGATGATGATATGATGATGATTATGATGATTATTATGATGATGATGATGATTATGATGATGATTATTATGATGATTATTATGATGATGATTATGATGATGATTGTGATGATGATTATTATGATGATGATGATGATGATGATGATGATGATAATGGTGATGATGATGATGATGACATAGAAACTAGTCGTGTCGCTGCGACACGTCGTCTGCTGCTGCTGTCGGGTGCCAACTTGAAGGAAGGAAGGTCGCTAGTTTTTTCTACTGTGATATTTTACTATACCTACCTACTTTTTATGTTCGTGCTGATCATAATATTCAAAGTTGTTAATTTATGTGGATATTTACGTGCCACATGAACGATATTCATGAGGTAATCAAACAGACACTTGCAACTCGCCCCGCAATTTGATATAAGTATTGATTATTTCATTTGTTTTTTATATTTATGTGGTGAACATGAATATTTATTTCCGAGTCTTGTATGTACACTCAGAGGCAATGAAAACGGGTCACTTCCCATGGATTACTTTACAAAGTGACCCGTTTTCATTGCCTCGTGAGTGTAATTCCCAATGTGAACTATTAAGGTACGCTACCTCAGAGGCAATGAAAACGGGTCACTTTGTAAAGTAATCCATGGGAAGTGACCCGTTTTCATTGCCTCTGAGTGTATTTATATCTATTAAATTTAAAACACATGCCTTATTATGGCGCTAGTTCGATTTCTGTAAGATTGTCGCCTGTGTGTTGTGTTGTGAAACTAATTAGGAGCATTGTCTGCCAACAAACCGCACTGTGGTTTGGCAGATTTCTATCTAGCTTTAAGCATATAAGAAAAAAAGAGAATAAACATTTATTTCATTTTAATTTTTTATATTTATTTATTATTATTTATTAATCTGACACATTTCGCTCGGACACATTAGTTCGAGGCGCGTAGATCGAATGAACCACATTTAAAACAAATTGAATGCGAAACGTAAGTGTCAAATCGACCTCAACGATCGTGCATGAACTATCATCGTATATTAACCACGATCACGCACGAGCGGCTCGGCTAATGATCGCAAATCATTGAATGCATTTGTCGGGGCTGTTATTAATGAACAGCCCAGCTGAGGGGTTTCGTTTCTTCAAGAAAACTCCTGTATTTAATGATGAGTTTAATTAAATGTATGCGCGTATGTTGCCGTGGTCTAAAGCGGTGTTTCGCTCGCGGAGATGACCCGCGCTTGAGACGTCATTCTCCTCCGCCCTCACCCCTCTGTGCCTGGTTTACTAGCGGCCGCGTTAACATCCTGCCCCCCTTGAAAGCTGCTGCTTTCAAGCTCTTGGTTGCAGGGTAAAGGGCACACTCGGTTGAGTGCTCTTCTGGTCACACCCTTTTGTGTCGTAAAGTCCGCAACCCTGCAGACTCCATCGGCCCCAGGATATAGCTGTAGGACTCTTCCAAGCCTCCATTTAAGTGGTGGGGTATTCTCCTCCTTGAACACCACCAAGTCTCCAACCTTGATCTCCTTCTGCCTCTGGCGCCACTTCGTACGTTGCTGCAACTCTGCTAGGTACTCGTTCTGCCACCTCTGCCAGAAGTGCTGTCGCAGCTGCTCGATCCTCTGATACCTATCAGGGTTTTTTAGACAAATGGGTGGTGACGGCAGCGAGGTCATGGGCCGTCCCACCAGAAAGTGCCCTGGGGTCAGAGGAAAAGGATCAGTTGGGTCTGACGAGAAAGGAGTGAGAGGTCTGGAGTTAAGAATCGCCTCAATTTGTGTGAATAAAGTGCTCAACTCCTCAAACGTCAGACTAGCATTGCCCATAATGCGCTTTAGGTGGAATTTGGCTGATTTGACAGCAGCTTCCCAGATTCCACCGAAAGTGGGCGAATAGGGAGGAGAAAATAAAAACTTTATATGTTCCTCATTGCCAAACTCATAAATTGAATTTTGAGCGGACTTCAACAATCTACCCAACTCGTTATTTGCCCCTACAAAGTTAGTGCCATTGTCGCAATAAATTGTGTGTGGTCTACACCTCCGACCTACAAACCGGCGAAGGCTTAAAATGAAGGCATTAGTGCTAAGCTCGCTGACAGCTTCCAGGTGAGCGGCCTTGGATGCGAAGCAAATAAAAATATTCAAGTAGCATTTTGTGATGCGGTTACCCTTTCCCTTCTTACTGGAAATCAAGAAGGGTCCCGCGAAATCAAGGCCACACACCTGGAAGGGGTAGAAACCGGTGACTCTCTCTGAAGGCAGGTTTCCCATCAGTGGCTTCATAGCTTCCCCTCGGAGACGTGTGCATATTACACACTTACGCACAACACCGCGGGCTAACGATCTGCCGCCTACTGGCCAGAATTGTTCGCGTAAAGAGCTAAGAAGCAACTGTGGGCCAGCATGTAACAGACGTAGGTGTTCGCTTTCCATCAAGAGCCGTGTGAAGTGATGTTTGCCGTCCAAAAGGATCGGGTGCTTCTTCTCGTATTCACAGTTGGCATTTTGCAAGCGACCACCTACTCTGATCACGCCGTCGCCGTCGACGAATGGTGACAACTGTAAAATATGGGATTTCGTTTTAAGTCTTTTTCCTTGCATAAGTGCTGATATTTCTGTAGCATAAGTTTGATTTTGTGATAGTTTTACCAGATACATTAGTGCATGTTTTATTTCATTTAGTTGTAAGGATCCTTTTGTCTTAGTTTTAGGGTTTTTAATGTTGTGAATAAAGCGTAAAACGTATGCTACAATTCTTTTCAATTTATTCACCTTTGAGTAGTTACGAATTTCAATCATGGGTGGCTGCTCAACATTAATCATAACTATGGTTGAGCACTCCTTTTGTTTTATTATTTCAGGTAAGTTCATGTCTATAGCCCCTATGTTTTGTGGCCAGTTACCCTCATCGTGTAATAAAAAGGACGGCCCGTACCACCATAATTTTAAGTCTGGCAGTTGAACAGGTTCGACTCCTCGAGACGCCAGATCTGCGGGGTTTAATGAAGTGGGTACGTGTCGCCAGGAATCCCTAGCTGTTAAGTCATGTATATCATTCACACGATTTAAAACAAAAGCTTTAAGTAACTTAGGTTTGGTTCGAATCCAACCAAGGACGACGGACGAGTCGGTCCAGAATACCTTGCGGTCCACGGAACAACGTAGTGCACTGGCGACTTTGGTAGCCAGCCGCGCACCTAATAAAGCGCCCGAGAGTTCAAGCCGTGGGATCGTAAGCGTTTTAAGCGGCGCCACGCGCGTTTTTGCACACAACAGTTTTATTGAAATGTTACCCACGTTGTCCATGGAACGCAGGTAAACACAAGCCGCATACGCTGCCTGGGACGCGTCAACAAAACAATGCATCTCAATTGAGGCTGGACTGCTACATAAAGCATGGCGAGGTACCGTTAGGTTTGCTAGTACATGGACATTGGACACAAATTTGTCCCACGCTCTCTTTACTTCGATGGGTACGGCATCATCCCAATTCAAATGCAGGACCCAAAGTTTTTGGAGTAATATTTTAAGTTTTATTGTGCATGCGCTGAGCAAACCAAGGGGGTCAAAAATTTTGCATGTATTGGACAAAATTACCCGTTTTGTTAGGTCCCTGGTATTTTTGTCCAATTTTACTGAAAACTGTAAATTGTCATGATCAGGAAACCATAGCAATCCTAAGACGCTTGATTGTTTATTTAAGTTTAACGACTGAGTTGAAGTACAGTCAGCCGCGAATATCTGTGGGCAGTTTGTGCGGAATTTGTGGATTGGGAGGCAAGCAGAGGCAAGTGTCTTTGTCACAGATTCATAAATGTGCTTCAACTGGCCTTCGCTCTCCGCACCACTCAAGAAGTCATCGTAATAAAAATCATGCACTATTATTTCCGATATTGTTCTATCTGTACATTCGTTTGCTAACTGTACTAAGCACCTTGTACTCAAGAAAGGCGCGCTACTTGTGCCGTAGGTCAAGGTTTTAAGCATAAGTACATCCAACGGTTTGCATTTATCATCCCTCCATAGGATTAATTGTAAATGACGCTGCGATTCGTCAACCAAAATTTGTCGGTACATTTTAAGAATGTCACCAGACAAAGCAAATTTATGTTGCCTAAACCGAACCAGGATATCGAATAATTCATCTTGAACTACCGGTCCAACATGCTGGATGCAATTCAGTGATTTTTGGGAGGTAGATCTGGCACTACAATCGAAAACTACCCTCAACTTCGTAGTTTCGCTGTCGCGTATAACCGGGTGGTGAGGCGCGTAAAAACCAAATTCTGGTTTGTTAACCTTATTCAAGTGACCTAGTTGTTCGTATTCAGTTATGAAATCACAATATTGCTTTTTAAGATCAGGATTTTTATCTAATTTGTTTTCAAGATGCAAGAACCTCTTTTTCGCCATGTTAAATGAATCGCCAAGTGAGTTCTCTGGTATTTCCTTCAAGGGCATTTTTACTAGAAATCTGCCGTTATCTAACCGTCGTGTAGTGTCCATAAAGTGTTTTTCGCAAATATTATCGTCTTCACTGTAAGTCATATTCGAGACTGGAATCTCTTCCAGCTCCCAAAATCGAGTGAGATCTTTTGAGATTTGTTTTGTGAAATTGCAGTGAACAATCTTGTGATCGTGATGATCGAAGCTACCTATGGGCCCTGCCACTAACCAACCTACCTTTGAACTCTGAAGTATTGGCCTGTTAGTACCTAATTTCATTTTATCTGGTGTTAAAATGTCGAAAAAAACGTCGGCACCAAGAAGTAGATCGACTTCAGACGGACGGTAGAATCCGGGATCTGCAAGTTGAATACCAGCAGGTATGTTCAATTCTGAAGCATTGACATAACCGTTAGGCAAATCGCCCGTGATCTGCGGCACAACTAAACAACTAAGATTAGCAGTATATGAACTCGTTAATGATCTCAAGGTAAGTTCGCATTGATCCGATATATTAAATGCTAAATTATTAATGCCGGAAACACTAATCGGTTTGTTGTGAATATTATTAGGAAATCCTAATTTCATTTTCATGCCTTCACTCAAGAAACTCGATTGAGAACCCGCGTCCAGCAGAGCTCTCGCAACGTGAGTCGTATTATTTTGCAAGTTTGTTAATTTAACTAATGCTGTGCATAACAATACTTGTGTACTCACTGTCGCGGCGCACGCGCTGACCGCGCTAATGACCGACGACGCACTGGCTGTATTATTCTCAAACTGTGTATTTAATTGGTTATTTTTATGTAATAATGTATTGTGTCTTGCCTTACAGATCTGACAAGAACCGAGCCGACATTGCTCAACGTAATGTCCACGTCTCAAGCAGTTCAAGCAAAGCTGTAACTTCAAGACTTCACTTGACCTACTTTCGACGCTCATGTCCTTGAACTTGACACATTCCGAGATCCTGTGCGCGCCATTACACACCGGACAGGTCGGCGCGTTGCTACCGTTTCTAGTCGGCTTGCGAGTTGCAGTTGTAGCAGTGACAAATGTCTTCGTTGTTTTAGGCTGTAGGTATTTATGATCAGCTGGTTTGTCGCTCCTACAAGCCAGCATCGTTTCAAGTACATCAGCCCGATTGCGCAAAAATTTCAGGAATTCGGATAGCTCGGGCCAGGTTTTCGAATTTGCTTTATATTCTTCCCAATTTCTTGATGTCGTGGGATCTAATTTACTAGCTACCAAGTATATAATGACGTCATCCCACGAATCAGTCGGGCGGCCTAATGTTTGAAGGGCACTTAAGTTCTTTGTCACGTGATCAATAAGAAAGCGAATAGCCCGATAAGATTCTCGAGTCAGCGTGTCTATATTAAATAATGCCTTCATGTGATTATTTATAAGAATGTTTTTGTTATCAAATCGTTCACACAACAACTCCCACGCCGTTTTGTAGTTCTTAGCAGTAAATTCGAGCGATTTTATTACAACACTGGCACCGCCCTCCAAAGAGGAGCGTAAATAATGATATTTATTTATGTCAGGAATGGACTCGTTCAAATGGATCATAGCTTCGAAGGTGTCACGGAACTCCAGCCATTTCAAGTAATTACCATCGAAAGATGGAAGGGATATTGTTGGTAAACGGATGTTATTAAAATTACACGTTCCAATATTCGACTGAGCCGTCCGTGCGCCCTCGGAACTCTGGTCCTCACGATTGGTGTGAGATTCAATGATCTCTTGAGTTGCCGAGATGAGAGAAATGAACTGCGTTTCCACGGAGTCCCTTTCTTGAATCTGATCATCCACATTGGTACATGCCATTTCTATTTGTGTTTGAATCAAATCAAATTCCGAAAATAATGTTTGCAATCTAGTTAAACGAATATTTAACTCTTTTATTTGTAATGCATTTATATTAGATTGATCTAATCTTTGTATATTTGAAAGATAATCTTTATATTTGGTTACACGACTTTTATAAGTCCCTCTTTGACGTATAAGTTCCTTCATCACTTCCTCTGACATTTTGAGTCGATTGCCTGTACACTACTTAATTAATTAATTAACTCAAGGACAAATAAGGATATTAAGTAGGTAGCTAAAGTAACTTGTGCACTCAAACCCAATCCACAAGCTTGAGAAATCGGTTCACAGCCGCTTGACTTGCAGCGAAGAAGGTCGGAACGTCGACTACGACGCGCCGCTGGAGTCGTGCACGGCAACAGGCGCAGCGCAAGCGCAACTCGCGAGTTAGCTGATGACTGGTTTACACTGAAATGCACGGTTAAGAGGGCGTAAATATCTAAAATGTCTACTCTCTTTAAGGGACCAGCTGATGTCAGCAAATAGTTGTAAAGATTGTATTTTAATGATAGGTATAGGCAGTGCAGTTCATGCTCAGTTATCTTTAGATGTAATGTTCTGAATAATGGGCTACTATGCTTAATATCTTTAAATAAATTGAAAATGTTTGAAACAAGGCATATATTGCTAAAATATCAAGCACAAAGCTGTTTTTAATGAGAATTTTAAGTTATAAGGCAGTTGCTATGCGAAGCTGTTTCAACACAAAATGGATGCTAACTTATCACTCTGAGTAGATACACCTATTAAAGCTTGTAGTTCACGTACTTAACGATACAAGTAGGCTTTTCTTAATGCACAGAGCTAACAAGTAACTATTTAAATACCTATTTAATTATTACACCACTGCATGCCTTATGAATCACGAATTATGAGCACTTCCAATCTAACACTAATGAGGGCTGGGCCACTATTAACACAAATTAAAGGCTTATATCACGAAGGTCAGGGATAGTAAAGGGATTGGGCTACTTTCCTTCGTAACTGCGATGAAGATCCACTGGATACAGGCACCACACCCTTATGGAATATTCCGCTCGATGCCGGAGTCCCGTTAGAATTGGTTGCGCAAACAACTTCGGTACAGTCCTTTCTACGGTCGCCAATTGTCGGGGCTGTTATTAATGAACAGCCCAGCTGAGGGGTTTCGTTTCTTCAAGAAAACTCCTGTATTTAATGATGAGTTTAATTAAATGTATGCGCGTATGTTGCCGTGGTCTAAAGCGGTGTTTCGCTCGCGGAGATGACCCGCGCTTGAGACGTCATTCTCCTCCGCCCTCACCCCTCTGTGCCTGGTTTACTAGCGGCCGCGTTAACAGCATTGCTCGGTTTCTAAGAAAAAAGGTCCGATTTCCGCACTTCTAAAAAACCCTTAGGAGGTTACTCATGCGTCGGTTTGTGGAGATTTTTTTCACGTGATGTGAATAAGTACAGAGATATTAAAGAAAACAAACTACGGGAGCTACACGCGCAGTGCTTGACTATGGCCTATTACTTGACACTATTCATATTAATTCATCTATCTATCTATCTTCAACGGCTCACCGACCCAAAGTGGGTATTGGCCTCTGACACGAGTTGTCGCCACTTGACCCGATCCTGCGCCATCTCCTTCCAGTTCATGGCTTGGACGCTAACACTTAAAGAAGAAAATAAGCTCCTGGTGGCGGAGGGAAAAATTCTCTGAAACATTTTAGGTCCGGTGAGGAGAGATGACGGAAGCTTCAGAGTCCGGAAGAACATCGAAATTGAGCATCTTGTGGCATATTCATTCATATCATAACAAATATGATGGGGTGTATACATGTCATGATTTGTCAGCCCCAATTTATCAGAAGCTGACTAATTGCTATCGTCTGGAGGCATGTTGCACTTGCACTGCTGATCCAACTGTCAAACGAGTTGTACTGAGAAATTGCATGCACATGTGGTCGGATTGTTACATC
Source organism: Epinotia ramella (assembly GCA_947578815.1). NCBI lineage: Eukaryota > Metazoa > Arthropoda > Insecta > Lepidoptera > Tortricidae > Epinotia > Epinotia ramella. Next base: position 3,249,341 of record OX388220.1, read on the forward strand.
TGTACGCTACACCCAATTATGACTTCGACATGTTGTACTGACAAATTGGAGTAAAATCACATAATCTGTATACCCCATAACATTACAACATAACACTTGTGGCTGTATGAGCTATAAAACACGCCCGCCCGTATTTTTTTTTACTCTTTTTATATTTTTTTTTAAAAACGAATCGCCAAAAGGCCTATGTTCATCAGTGGACTTGTTTCGGCTGATATGAATCGACAAAAATAACTACCTATATAACTATCTAACCTACCTACTCACAAAGTTTCATGACAATTGGTTGAGAAAGGCGACCTAGAGGAGAACAGCCGGAAAGCCAGACATACAAGAGAATTTTGGCCCAAGCTAAAAAGGAGAACTTAAGAACCAAGGTCGTAACAAATTTAGGGGTAATTCCGAAAACTATTAATTCAGATCAACAATCAAAATGTTATTTTTGGTAACAAAAGTATGCTGCAATTCACGGCGGATCTTTTGATACACATAACTTTAGAAATTTGATCTTATTCACAGTTCTAACCTAACCTAACCTATTTCTTGATACCTCCACGCAGTCCCGAGAAAGAGTCTTGAGTCAAGAAGAGAGGCGGACAGCGAAAGAAGATAAGAGTTTTATGTCTTTTAAGTCACGGAACCCTAAAAAATATAAAATCCTCGCTACACACACACACTAATAAGAGTAGGAACTGAATGAATCCTTACATATACCGACATGTGGGTTTATCAGGGCTCGTGAGACTATCGACGGAAGCCACAAAAATACGCCATATATTATCGTTCGTTATAAAACATCGCGTAGATCAGTTAAAAAGTTAAGTCCACTCTAAGGAAATGGTTTGCTGCATTGTCGTAATGATACAGAGGAAATTTTACGTCCCCCTTTCGGATACACTTCGACCCAGTGGGATCTTTTGTGCATTTGAGGCCAAGGCTACACGGGCGGTTCTCCCGCCGCGGAAAACCGCTTCTGAACCGCACTGGACACAATTTAATATGAAGTTGTATGCTGCATACTACACTGCGCGGTTTCCCGTCGCGGCTCACAGGCGGGAGAAACACGACCGCCGCATGCAGCGTCGAACCGCCGCTGATAACCGCGTCCCGTGTAGTTTGATGGTCTGCGGCAGCTTTGTCGAGCGGTTTCCCGCGGCGGGAGAACCGCCCGTGTAGCCTTAGCCTTAGCCTACTCCCAGTTTTGCCCCATCATTTCCACAAGCCAGATGATGCAGCTCAGCGGGAGCACCTTGACTTGAACTCCTTTGGTTGCCGACAGCCGCTACCAAAGTAATTCATTATTTTTCTGGCAAGGGCCGATCAACCATAAGTCAAAGCAGCAGACTAAGAAAACAAAATACATTGAGTGCGGTCGGCACTTTCAATTTTTTAAACGCGATAGTCACGTGGATTTATAATTTTGCTTACATTGCTTGTTCTCCACGCAACACAGCGACCACTTATCCATACTAATATTATAAATGCGAAAGTGTATGTGTGTGTTTGTTTGTATGTTTGTCCGTCTCTCACGGCAAAACGGAGCGACGATTTGACGTGATTTTTTAAGTATCTCCACTTAAAAAATCACGTCAAATACCGACCGCACTCAATGTATTTTGTTTTCTTAGTCTGCTGCTTCGACTTATGGTTGATCGGCCCTTGCCAGAAAAATAATGAATTACTTTGGTAGCGGCTGTCGGCAACCAAAGGAGTTCAAGTCAAGGTGCTCCCGCTGAGCTGCATCATCTGGCTTGCGGAAATGATGGAGCAAACCTGGGAGTACGCTTAAATGAAGGAGCAAATGCACAAAAGATCCCACTGGGTCGAAGTGTAATAATAATAATAATAAATACTCTTTATTGCACCACTACAAGAGAGAAACATCTTACAAAAAAATTTGGTTAATAAATAATGGTAACAACAGGCGGTCTTATCGCTTTAAAGCGATCTCTTCCAGACAACCTTTGTACAGCAGGAAACACTTAAACTAGAATTTTAAACAGGTAGTGCAGGAATTCATCAAGAAGAGCATACTAACACATCAAACTTTCAAACGATTTGACATGATTTTTTAAGTGGAGATAGTTGAAGGGATGTAGAGTAACATAGGATAGTTTTTATCCCCGTAATCATCCCCTAAGGGGGTGAAATGGGGGGGTAAAAGTTTGTATGGAGCTGCTATATAAACGAGTTCCACGCGGACGGAGGCGCGGGCAGAAGCATGTTACTTATAAAACAACCAATGTACGACGAATTGTTATTGTCACGTGATACTCGTAATGTCCAGTTGCTGAAATAGGGGTCTGCTGTGGTTACCCGTTGCACGAAGGTACACGTTACAATTTTTGGAGTCTAAGGGCGAACATAACATTAGTCCAGGGCTCGGATTTTTCATCGCACGATAAGACGAAAGAAAACTATGGAGTCGATATCAACATTAAAACTTTACTCATATTCATACTCATACTTTTAATGAATACCAAAAGTTTATTATATTGTAATTACAAATCTTAACCGCCACATCATGTTTATTACATTATAAGCTATACAATAAAATGTATAATAAAATGTTCACGTAATAATTAAGTTAATTAATGTATGCACTAATTGCAAACTTAAATAAATGACACGTCTTAAGCCGTCAATGATTGAAACATGAGGCAATTAAATAAAGCGGCCAGTACCCACCGTTAAGTCTATTGCAACGATATGGTCTGGATAACTAGGTATGCAACTAAGTTGACATTTTGACAGCATGATAAATATATAATACTTACGGGACTAGGAAAATGAGTGAGTATGAATATGAGTAAAGTTGTAATGTTAATATCGACTCCATAGTTTTCTTTCGTCTTACCGTGCGATGTAAAATCCGAGCCCTGAACATTACAAACAGACCGATCGTAAACGTAACCGGTGTTTGTATGGATAGTTTAACAAGTTTCTATGGAATTACAGCTGCCGCCGCCTTATTTAACGTCGTTGATTGGTCATCGTAAGAGCCTTATCACACTTGCGATTTCCAAGCGTATTTTGTATGAAGGCGATCACGCAGCGTGTTCGCCGCGACTGATAATTGTATAGAAAACACGCTCGCAAATCGCAAGTGTGATAAGGCTCTAAGTTGGTGCAACCCGTCCTAAACTGGCAACACTGACTCTTCATTCGACAACTGTTGCCGCTTTAAACTTCTAAAATTGTAACTTGTGGCTTCGTCATACGGGCTATTGGTGGAGGCTTTTCTGTTGACCATGCGCAGCTTGTATCAAATTTTACCCTATTTATTAATACTCATAATATTATATACTTTAATTAGTCACTTTAACAAAATACATTAGTTCTGATAAGATCTACAAAGTGATAAATGATTATCTACTTGATAAGTTTAATTATCAGTTGTCGATGTTATATGATAAAGAAATTGGGTGTGTCACGATACGATAAGTAGGTACCTAATTATGTTTTGGGCCTAATTCCGGGACGAGTTATTGAAGTACTAGCTTCCGCCCACGACTTCGTCTGCGTGGACCCGGGATAAAAACTATCCAATATTGTAATCCAGGCTGTCAACTATCTTCTTATCTTTATTTATAATATTAGTAGGATTAAGATCACATGTCAATCGTCTTGGTTCATGCATTCTCTTTGGCATTAGTACATTGATAATCACATAAACTTGGTAAGGAATTTTGTATTTGTTGTGGCTTGGTTTCCGACATTCCACATTTTTCACCTACGAGTAACACTTTTACTTCGTGACAACGTTGATGACATCATTAAAATTACTCGCCATTTTGGTACCTGCTTATCAAAGTTAAGCCAAGGTGTAAAACCAAGGTCTTCAGTGATAAGCCTGCTTAAAATTCACAGAAGGTATACGTACCTGACAAAGGGTCGTACGTCACTGTGTATCTCTTGTCGAGATTCGACCTTTCGACTTTTGCGTGATAAAGGAAGGAAAACTTGAAGGTTTGGAGCAAGGGCATTTTCCTTCGGAGAACAAGTTACTCAATAACAATATGTTCAATGTCTTTTCATTGAACAGATTACACCTTAAGAATTGTTGAGACCTCACGTACTAAGTATAACTTATACAAATTATAAGTTATCTAAAGGTGCAGTTAGTGGTGAGATAGGTTAGGTATTCAATTCCTAATCTTAGGGAAAAATTATTTTCTTAGTTTCAGTACTTTCAGTCCACCAGCAGGTCGATCAACGTAACGCATTGTACGCACGTTAGGTAGATCTAAATGACAATTTTTATATGGAAAAAACGTGATTATCCCTCTGGTTACTAAGTCTTTGTATAGGTAGGTACCTCCTAAAATTCATCTTAGTCCAATCATCCGTTTATAAAAGTGTGATTCAGTAACAAAAAAAAGACTGCGTTGCACTCCGAGAGTGCTGGCAGAAGTGAAAACTCAATAACATTGTAACAGTTTTTCGATCAGGTCACGTGACATCTTACGGTGTCACCCTAAAAATTAATTTGACGCAAATTTATAAACAATTATCAATTACTTAGGCGGACGGGCCCGCCGGCGAAACACAATACCAATTTGTTTTTGCCATTGCCAAATATTTTTCAAAGCTTTATCTCTTTAAGAATAGCGCCCCAATTCGAACTATTCGAATTTGCAAGAACAGCACAACAGCAGACGGCGGTGGCGACCAAGATATCAATTTGTTTTTGCCGTTGGTAAATATTTTTCTAAGCTTTCTCTTTAAGAATAACGCCCAAATTCGAACTATTCGAATTTGCAAGAACAGCACAACAGCAGACGGCGGTGGCGACCAAGATATCAATTTGTTTTTGCCGTTGGTAAATATTTTTCTAAGCTTTATCTCTTTAGGAATAACGCCCAAATTCGAACTATTCGAATTTTCTCAATAGCAAAACGGTGAAGGATGCGTTGGTATCATTACAAATTTATTTGCAGAATATGCTATTGCAAAAAGTGTTTAACGGCGTTATACTCTTACGAATAGCGTTCAGTTTTGAATGAAGTCGAATCGGCTAGGAGCAAAAAGTGACCTCCTTCACATCTGACGTCACAAAACTCTGTCACGTATTTAACAATTTTTCCCCATCCCAAAAAGTGCTCAGTGCCGCTAAAGAAGTTTTCACTTCAAAAAATCACATGTATGTATGTATGTATGAATCATCATCAACATCATCATCATCATATCAGCCGAAAGACGTCCATTGTTGAACATAGGCCTCCCCCAAAGAGTGCCAAAGTGACATGTACATTACTTTAAGCTACCCAATGCTAAGCATCATTTAACTTGATTGTGTCGTAAAATCATGTATTGTTTGAGTAGGCCGAGTAAAAAGAGGAAAATAAAGACCCAACTTTCGATTTCTTTTCTATCGAGGTAATTTTAGGCAATCATGTATCGATTAAATCACATAAACAATCATATAGTCGAGATGCATATATCTGAAAATCAGACCTCATTGTTTCTTAATCTAGTCAGAACGGCGTTTATAGCACGCGATAATTTCCAATGCACCGCCTTAAATGTTGTCGAAAGTACAGTTTTTTTGGGGATAACAGAAGGCTCGAATGGGGTTTTCATATTTTAAAAAATCGAAAAAAACTCTTTTAAAAAATTCCGTTCGGCCGTGTACGCGTCCAAAAGATAAAACTATCCACTGACGTAGCTACTTCGAGGTTAGTGTAGGTACCTACTTAGTTATTTTCATAGCGTCATGTCATGTCCTACGGTATTTTTTTATAGGGTAGAGCTGCCGATGTTGATACTATTTTTGTTTTACAAAGCCTTAACCACAAGGCATGAAAAGCCGTGACTCCTTAACACGTTCGTTGACAGTGCGTCGACGCGTTCGCTGACGTCGCGACGTCAGCAAACGCGTCTAAGAGAATTATTTAAAAATATTAGGATTATGACCGTGCCAAGTCAGTATATTTATGAAAATATTATGTATGTTACGAAGAATCAAGAATTATTTCCTAAAGGATGTGTTGACATTCAAAAGATAAATACTAGGAATAAATTGAAATTGATAGCAGTAAGTACTAGATTAAGTAGAGTTCAAAAGTCATTTGTGGGGATCTGTGCACGCTACTATAACGAGTTAATACCAGATCATGTTTTAGACATGCCTGAAAATAAATTTAAGTCCTTTGTAAGGAAAACTTTGAAAAATAGAGCATTACAGATTGGTCGTTCAGGTTAGGTTAGGTTAGGTTGCCAGCTAGGCGGGATGCGTAAAAGCATTTCCCCAAAAAAAAAAAAAGGTTACCCATTTTCATTTCTTTTAACTAAATAATAAAGAACGTATACTCGTAAAATTTAAAACAAAGGACTATAATAAAGCAATACAAATTGCCATCGATAAATATCGAGGCAGTTGCGAGGTAATCAGAAACATACTATCGGAGCAATAAGTCACAACACAAACAAACACACAATAGCTAACGACTTTGTTATGGGAACGAATGAGTTCGCACAACACTACATATGTCAGTGTCAGAACTACCTATCCAAGAGACCAGGGCAGTTATTCGCTACGCGCTAAAGCGGCTCACCCCACCGGTCACCCGTCACGAAACTAGACCTCTACCTACGCTTGGTTACTACGCATCGCGGCGTCAAGATATATTTGTGGGTGAGCGTTGACGTGAGCTTAAAACAAGTTACAGAATAGGGCAGGGTACTCTTTACATCGCCTAGCTGAGAGGCCCTCGCTAGTTCTAGTTTCATATGACGTTTATTATTACTCTGGTAGTGGCTTTCGGGCTGCCAGAGCCCCGTATCACTGCGTCCATTGCTGATTGTGATCGAGGTATTGTGATCGCCTCTTACTACAACAGTTGGTCAAGTCCTGCAAACTCGAAGAAATGCAGGATTTTTTTGAACTCAAGAAATTTGATCTCCTCCGGGTACATGATGTGTTTACCCAGAATAGAGTTACGGCTGCGCCAAGGGCAATCGGTTAAGATGTGTGTAGGTGTGTCCTCTGCTTGGAGGCAAAGTATGCACTGCCTTGTGTCACGCAGTCCTAACTAGTGTTTGTTTAGGCAACAATGCCCCGTCAGCACCCTCACCAGCATACGTAGTTGGTTCCTGCTTAGCGCCAATGCATCAGAAGACGCCTTTTTGCTGAAGAATGGCGCTTTGGAATGTTTTCATATTAAGTTTGGAGACATTTTATACCCCAAAAGCTGTTTTATTTTTATCCAATTTGTGTACGAAATCAATAATTTGAAGGGGGATCTGTAGTTAGTAGGCTACGATGTCCCTTTAATTCCAGCAAAGCAATATGGGTTGAATACGAACTAAGAGGATTTTTCTTCATTCGAATTTAAGCCTTTGACATAGTGCCCATGCCATATACTAGTACAACGTCGAGCACTCAGACGTTTACTTTATTCGGTATTTGACTGTTACTCAAATGAACAAAGTTTTATTTAACTTCACAAAACGCTTTGCTAGTTTTGAACGGAAAAACTGGCCAGTGGCGCCACAGGTTTATAGAATCTCAGTGTTTTTTTTTAGGTAGGCCAAGCTATTTCAACCTTCGATATTTTGAAATCGGGTTTAAGAACTTTATTTCTCAAAAGAAGATATTACAACTTCACTTAGATGAGAAGCGCTGCATGCGCCGACGGCCGGCCGGGTGTGAACATGACAAAAAATGCATCAGCACTATGTAATATAGTGATGATGCACATTATACCATGAGTTTACCTATTTATTTGGTATTATTGCCTTAAAATTAATGTTTATTATTCCATCATCATCTTCATCATCATATCAGCCGAAAGACGTTCACTGCTGGACACAGGCCTCCTCCAAAGAAACATTTAGAAATAAACAACAATTCAAAATATCACCTCCGATAACGGAAGAAATGTACCAAGCGTTTCGCAAACATTGCAAAAATTATCAGACCCAGTAGGTAAAACACGTTTGATTGCCAACCTTGACTTTGACGTGGAAAATTGCTTGTTTCCGCATATTACCTAACTAACAACTCGGACAATATACGAGAACGTATTGTACACGTTTCTATGGAAAATGTGATGTTTTTGTATTTTTACCGACTCGAAAAGAACAGGACGGTTCCGTTCGAACATAACAATATGTAGGTATTATCAGGGACCGGGATTCTTACTGAATGAGCGAGCGAAGCGAACGAAGTTCTCTGCTTCTGGGTCAAAAGTCTTTCGTAAGTTCGGATGTCGAGCTGTTTTCCTCTATAGGTCACATTTTCAACCGAGTCCTAGATTTTCGATTATTAGGTACCTTTTTTTTGTCGTTCAGTTTTTGTTTTTTTTTTTAAACAGCCGACTAGCGAACTCTTCAGCTCACAGTCATTTGCATTTTTTTTAACCTATTTAAATTTAATGAAATATTTAAATCTTGTTGACGGTCCACGATGAATCCACAGAATCTCAATTATTATATCCCATTGCCGCTGGGCCAATGTTACGCTACGCCTAGTAAATAACCAAACCCCGGACCACGGGAGCAAAAATGCACTTGTCACTAGTGCTTAGTTAAATATCGACTATTCTATCGACATCCATACGAACAAATTATTGAATCCTCAAGGTAAAGTTATTCACAACAAGTATCAGGATGTGTTGAAGAAAAACGTTGGCTTTTTAACTTTAAACATCTTAAATAATTTGATATCTGGTAAAGAAGTGGAAGTAGGTACGTTGTACAGAAGAAATCCATAACCACTATGAATTATTTAATTTTGCTCCGATTACTACAGTAGATTTAGAACGGTCCTTTAGTTGGATGAAATGGATTTTATCGCCAAGGCGAAGGAGTTTAAAATCAGAAAATTTAGAAAAAATGATAATTGTATATTACGAAAACTATATAAAATACTGAAAAAATACAAACATTTCGTTTTAATTTTATTTTCAACAATAATTAATACTTCTGCATATCATAGCGGTAGTCCAGTAGGTACATCGTGCTTTTTATCGACATCGATTTATATGATATAAAATGTGTGTAATGTGTGTGTGCACTATAAAGCTGTCAACGCATTTTTGCTCCCGTCATCCGGGGTTTGTAAATAACATACTCGTAGTAGGATACATCCTATCCGTTTAAGGCCTTCTATATGGTCGTCAAAATCGCTGCACACATCAATGCTCGTACGCTCTGATTGCAGCGAGGTCGGGCCAGTTCAAGGCTGTAATTAGCTCATTAGCATGTGGTTAATGTGCCGCGTAATAAGAGAAAATTGAATGAAACATTAATTGTTGTGTGGGCAGCCTTTCGCTGTGCACAATCATGTCAAGTCAACCTACCCCAGCTGTTCAATCTCTGTTATTAAAGAGGAAATACGGGCTAGTAGGCGCTCTGTGCAAATACTTGAATCTCGAGTTTATTTAGTTACAATAAGTCTGTCAACAGATGGCGCTCTGAATTTGGGAATTTAATATGTAGTTAAGGTGCGTAATATGTTAAATAATCAGTACTGTGTCCTGATTAAACAGATAGCTGACAGCTTAACACATCACGCTGGCACGGCCAGCGGTGGCGGTCAATACCTAGTAAGTTTGATGTTAAGTGTCAAGTTTACTATTGTCCGCCACCACCAGTGTGATCCAGGCCTTACTGCTGACACCGCACCACCACCAAATGCAGTTTCCTGCAGGTGAATCACGTAACGCATTGTACGCGCGTCTGTTAGATCTAAATGTGAATTTTTATATTGAAAAATGACAGTTGGATCTACCCAACGCGCGTTCTAAACGTTACGTTGCCCCTCTGAACAAAACATAACATTACCCAACGTCGATTTTCTATAGCAATATCAAAGCAAATTAGGTTACACTTTTCCGTCGTTGTGAAACGCTATTCTAATAATTCTGCACAAGTGTGACAAATGACGAATTACTGCACTCGTGCATATTTCGTCGCCGATCGTGAGTCACAATGATAAGCAGGTGCCTCACGATCCTGGAATCTTCGGGTGAATACATTCGCGTGAGTCAGGAGTAAGATGCTTACATTTTTGGCTGTAGACTCCTGATAAGTTTGGATTAATTGGGATCATGAGTGAAATATGAAATCTATGAGTTGAAAGAGTGCAAAATAAATAAATAAATAATTCCGTAGTCAACAAGGAACCCTTAGTTTCGCCATGTCCGTCTGGCCGTCCATTCGTCCGTCCGTCTGTCCGTCCGTCTTCGGCTTAGCTCAGTAATACTAGAAAACTGTAATTCGGCATGGGTATATAAATCAATCACGCCGACAAAACAGAAAAATAAAATCTTGAAAAAAATATTTTTGGGGTACCTCTGCTACATAGTTTTTTTTTTCTCGTTAAACCCGTAGTGTGGGGTATCGTTGGATAGTTTGTTCAAAAATATTATGGGTTTTTTAAAACGATTATTCAAATGAGTGATTCGTTTACAAGATATTGGGCTTTAAAGCCCAATTTTTTGTTCGAGTCATGTGGTCATCATGTTAATGGATTTAGAACTACCTTAACCTATTGATACATAACTACTTTCCTCCTCTTTTTACAATACCGCCTGTTGTTTTACTTCTGCCTCCTTCGGACCGTGTATACAAAGTTGCAAACTACTTTTGTATGGAAAGTCAAGCGTCCTAGTGACCCTACTTACAGCTACGTTTCAAATGTATGAAAACATAGCATATCATGGCAAAGCACACCTCTGGTGGAAAGGCACCCTTAAGGTACAAGTTGGAACCCGACCGCCGACAGCAGCCCCCCTATTCTGTAACTTGTTTTAAGCTCACCTCAACGCTCACCCACAAATATATCTTGACACCGCGATGCGTAGTAAGCAAGCGTAGGTAGAGGTCTAGTTTCGTGACGGGTGACCGGCGGGGTGAGCCGCATTAGCGCGTAGCGAATAACAGCCCAGCAGCAAACGACGTGTCGCAGCACGACTGACCCCGTATCATGGGTAGGGCGTCCGTCACTGGCTGACACCGTTCGATAGAACGAGACGACGCTCCTATCTTGTCACTTATCGCGTGATAAGGCCGACCGTGATACGGGGTCTGGTTTCTATGTTTTTGACGACCGGTTAGTCTAGTGGGTAGTGACGCTGCCTACGAAGCTGAAGGTCCTGGGTTCGAATCCCGGTAAAGACAAATATTTGTGTGATGAGCCTGAATATTTGTTTCTGAGTCATGGATGTTTTCTATGTATTTAAGTATTTCTATCTATTAAATATATCGTCGTCTAGTACCCATAACACAAGCCTTATTGAGCTTACTATGGGACTAGGTCGATTTTATTTATTTTATTTATTTATTATTTATGTATATCTATGACGTGTCGCTAGCTACGAAATGCATTTCATACAAATACATAGAAAGCATTCGTGTCGCAGCGACACGTCGTTTTCTGCTCTGTCTGCGGTCGGGTTCCAACTTGTACCTTTAAGGATTATCATCATAAGCACTAACCGTTTAATAGGTCATACCATACAGATCAAACACTTAAGGCACATTGCTCAAGATTCTACAATCAACTCTGATAACTATATCATAGAACAAACAGACTTGTTTAAAGAATGACATCAATATTTGACAAACAATCGCTGTAATGTTGATTAATAAACATATACAATGTACAGGTAAGCATTGAGACACCACATTGTTTAGTAAATATAAAGATGAGATCCCACGGGTAATAAGATAGTTGACTAAAGCACAGAATAAGTAATAACTACAACTTAGAAAAGTTGAAAAACCCCCGACATTTTCATTTCAAAGTCTAATATCTCAAAAACGGCTGAACAGGTTTCATGAAACATGGCTAAGAACACTCGGAATAAAATTAAATAAATAATAAATATTAGGGGACAATCTACGTTACACTCTAAGTTACAATGACGACCGGTTAGTCTAGTGGGTAGTGACGCTGCCTACGAAGCTGAAGGTCCTGGGTTCGAATCCCGGTAAGGACAAATATTTGTGTGATGAGCATGAATATTTGTTTCTGAGTCATGGATGTTTTCTATGTATTTAAGTATTTCTATCTATTAAATATATCGTCGTCTAGTACCCATAACACAAGCCTTATTGAGCTTACTATGGGACTAGGTCGATTTGTGTAAGATTGTCCCCTAATATTTACTATTTATACTATTTAATTTTAAATCTTACAGAAATCGACCTAGTCCCACACTAAGAAAACCTTGTACTGTGGGTACTAGACGACGATAAACATAATTACATAGAGAAATAAATACATAAATACATAGAAAACATCCATGACTCAGGAACAAATATTCGTGCTCATCACACAAATAAATGCCCTTACCGGGATTAATTATCTATGACACAAAAAAAACCGCATCCAAATCGGTCCATCCGTTTGGGAGCTACGATACCACAGACAGATACACAGATACACAGACAGGCACGTTAAACTTATAATACTCCTCTCTTTGCGTCGGGCTAAGTCGAGCTACATTATTCTTAACAAAACAACAATTTACACACACCAAACTCACGAAAAGACTCTTAAAACGTCTTTTTTCAACTTATTTTGGAACGAGCGAGCGAAGCGAACGAAGTTCTATGCTTCAGCTTGGGCCGAAAGTCGGTCGTATGTTATTAATGTTATTATGTATTAACGAATGAACGAAATATTTTTTTTCGAAAAAGACAGTCTCGCGATTTCTACAGCTCACAGAGCAACTAGTAATAAAACTGTCCGCAAAATTGTATACCCGTTCTCAACATATTATTATCACATGTTTTTTCTTTGCCCGCAGGTTACAGTATTAAAAGAACACAGAAAACAGCTACCCAGAAAAATCTGTGCTACTGTGAAAAAGCGTGCACAACAGTGAACAGCGTCAGTGAAAATCAGTGAGTGAGCTTTGAAGCACGAAACGCTCGCGAGTCCTCCTACAATTGTATAAGTACAGTGAACAGTATTCGTGTGTGTGTATGATGAGTGGCGAGTATGGGTGACCTGACCATGCATAAAACGTGCGTGAGGGTCAACTCGGCGGAGGACGACGAGTCCCGAGATGAGGTGGACCATGACCTGCCGAAGAAGAACCCTTTCATACGGGTAAGTTGTAATTGTAATTGAAATTGAAAGGCGCAATTACATTGCTTGGGAAGAGCAGGTGATTTTATAACTATTTCCAAACCCATGTCAAATCAACGTAGGTACATAAATATCTTAATATACGTATATAAATATCTGGGCCCCTATTCTGTCACTTGTTTTAAGCTCACCTCAACGGTCACCCACAAATATATCTTGACACCGCGATGCGTAGTAACTAAGCGTAGGTAGAGGTCTAGGTTGGTTACGGGTGACCGGCGGGGTGAGCCGCTTTAGCGCGTAGCAAATAACAGCCACACCTTATATATAGTATGACATTGATAATAGAGTCCTGCAGGTCGATCACGGAACGCATTGTATGTACCGTACAATTAGATTATTTATGTTACCGTAGATTAAATGTAATAACTCTAACGTTTAATAATTGTACGAGTTAATTGATGTACCTGCAGAAACTCATCATAAACATATCAATTTTCTATTATTTATAAAAGTCTACTTTTTTGGATGTCTGTATCTCTATCTCCTTTTAGATTACGTGTGTAATAGCTACGCGAACCAATTGCGTTTCTCAGTACAGTTTGTATGTATGTGTGGTAAAAACTAAACTGGAGCAGCTTTGTCGGCAATAATGACATTGTCTGTCTGTCTGTCGTAACGTTTCCATTCATGCGAACCTTATTGTTTTGGTAGGTGCGACGACATTTGTTGCTAAAGCTGGTGTATAGGTTTATACTTAAGAAGACTATTTAATGTGTCATCCTTCTAGCGTTGCAGATAAGGGCCATTTTTCCATAGAAACGTAGTTCCCCGTTTTCTCCCTGGATAATGGCAGTAGAGCAATTTTTTTTTTCCATAAATCTATGGCTACTATTGACATGTTCCTATGTTTTCCTTTTTTTCATAAATTTATTCTTAAATTAAAAGAGATATTAACCATCAAAAACCTAAGAAAAATGCCAGATTTTCCGCTGTGTTCAAACACCCAGGAAACAGTTTTGACTAGACTATAAAAAAAAAGGATAACATAGGAACTCGGCCAAGCCTTTCTTTGATTTTTTATAAAAAACATAGTTAAATAGGTAAAGTTTTGGAGAAGAAATAAGAGCCTTATCACACTTGCGATTTCCAAGCGTATTTTGTATGAAGGCGATCACGCAGCGTGTTCGCCGCGACTGATAATCGTATAGAAAACACGCCCGCAAATCGCAAGTGTGATAAGGCTCTAAGGGGACTACGAAACTTTGATTTTATTTACTTTTAATTGTTATTTTCGGTCCAAACTGCAGTTGTCTCTACAGCAATACATTTTACAAATACCTATTTCTCAATTATCTCGCCCTTAGTGTTTCCTCTTAAGCACGCAAATCAGCAAACTGCCACCAATAATGACAAAACCTCGACCCGTGTTTCGCCTCTCTACGAGCGAGGCATCATCAGAGATGCTGGCAGGAGATGTTGCGTGCGGCACGTCCATTGAGCAAATGCAAAATAATTAGGAACATCTCATCATTGCTATACTGTACGTTTTTTGGCGGAATAACATAAGAATAATCTGCCCCCTCAAGGAGAAAAACCATAACTGACAAAAAGTAAGTTTGGAGATAAATCCAAAAAACTTTACACTTCCGTTCAATTGGTTTTAATTCAAAGTACAACGTGTTTACTGTGTTTATAAATCAAGATACTTAAATTGTAGCATTTTAATGCAAATTAATTTTGTTAATAATCTTATTACTTACTTGAATTAGATATTAAGAAAAAAAAGGTCCGCTTCTTAAAAAAAACATTAGAAAAAATCGTTTTAAAACTTGTGGTTTAATTTATTTAATTGCTCAAAGTTTAAATATTGATAAAAATCACAAACTAACAAGATGTAAAGTCGCCGTCAATGGAATTTGCTGACTATGAAAACAAACCGCCATCGCCATAGTGAAAGACAATTTCAATATGGCGGTTTGTTTACATAGTTAGCAAATTCTATTGACGGCCACTTTAGCATATGTTTTATTTTAAGTATTTTAACTTAGTACCTAATTTGAAACAAAATTCAAATACGGTTTTTCCTCTTATGATAAAACATATAGGCACACAACACATCCAAGACAAAGATTAAAAAACATAGGCGGTTACTTAGTACTTTTTTGCCTATGAACACGAAGTTATGACTTTTTTACTTCGAACAAGAAGTAAAATTAACAAGATGACATGAACTTATGTTTGTCTAAATCTGGTTTATCAGAGATATCCTAACCCGTGTGAGATAGAAAAATGACATTTTTCCCCCCGAGTCCGACTGTTAAAAACTCAATTTGAGAAAAATTGTCACTTATTATACAGTATAATTTTACAGTAGACGTAAGCAGTGTCTAATTACATCGTATAATTAGTCGTACTGTAAAATTAGGTTTTCGTATATAAGAGTTCATGGTACTTCGCCGTCGTTATAGTTTTTCTCCTTGAGGGGGCAATACTGTTCTCGTAGCTGATGCAACTATGGTTGTAACTTATTGCGTAGGTACCCATGTAATGTAATTTATATACGAAATAGGAGTTTTTCTGCGCACTTTCGAAGTAGGATTTTAAATTCCCGTGTTTTTCCTCAACGAGTCGTAGAATTAAACGCATTCCTAACCTGCGTGCTGGTACTTCGTACTAAGTAAAAATACTTGTCAATACTAGTTAAATTAGGAGCGCAGAAGTACGTAATGTCATTATAGGCAATTAGGTATTAGAAACATCTAGTTAAATGGATTTCTTAGAAAATAACTAGGACCGAGTAAAATCAATTAAAATAATTAAATTGCTGTTATGATAATGCAATCAAATTTCTCAGAAAAATTAGGTATCAATTATCTGTCGAAGCAGCTATGAGTAGCTTAAGTGGGTGTTATTGTTACTAGACCCCTTAGCTCAGTCTTCGCTTGCCCGGTGTCCAGGTGCGACGATAACGGGGCGCATGCGACGTGCGGGAGGCTAAGCCAGACGCGGCTGGTTTCTATGAAATAAATGCCCTTACCGGGATTCGAACCTTAGGACCCTCTTGCTTCGTAGGCAGGGTCACAGACTTTAAACTTGTTTGACATATTCTACCGAGTACTTACATTACTAGGAAGCTTTTTTTTATATTACGTACCTATAGGGTAGCCTAGTGGTTCAGGCATATAGCTGTCAAGCGGTGGTCGTGTGTTCGAATCCCGACTCGTACCAATGAGTTTTTCGGAACTCATGTACGGATTTACTGTTATTAGCTTATCGGTAAAGGAAAACATCGTGAGTAAACCGGTCTAATCCCAATAAGGTGTAGTTTTCCCTCTGGGCTGGAAGGTCAGATGGCAGTCGCTTTCGTAAAACTAGTGCCTATGCCAAATATTAGGTGCCAAACGACCCCGCGCGCCTTAGGAGCACAATCGGGAACAACCCTAGGAGGATCATGATGACCGATATTAGGTACTTACTAGAGATGGGCCGACTATGGGTTAGGCCGACTAGCCGACTAGCCGACTAGTCGGCTAGGCCGATCGTGGACTTTGGCTAAGTTCGGGTGCAATCGGGAAACTTCGTTTCACTATGCCGTCGCGCTGTCTGCATGCGTTCAAAGTAGGTACCAAATGTTAAATCTGTATTTGAGTAAAATATAAAACGAATGGTAAAAAAAATGGCAGTTTACTTATTCTATGTCTCGTTTTCCTGTGTGATCAATATAGTGCCGACTAATCGGCACATTTAGCCGACTAGTCGCCGACTACAAATGAGGCCGGATAGTCGGCTTTCCCGACCCGGTAGTACTTACTATATAAATATTCACGAAAATACTCGATATAAAATACCAAGTATTCCAAGTCCTATACCTTACCCTACCGGGCACTGGTCGGACAGGAAAGTTGCGACAGACGACGAATTTGTCGCGACAACTCTCACTAGCTAGTACTACTAACTAGTTCTCGCTCGCGGTTTCACTTGAGGCAAACTTAAGGAAATGCCGTTCCTGGTTAATGTTACTTCATCATCACTACATACATTTTTTAAATAAAGGAAATATTGAAAAATTGCATGCTCCGAGCCGGATTCGAACCGGCGACCACAGGCATTCATGGCCCGTCGCTACTAACCAACTGAGCTATCGGAACAATCCGGTTCGGGCACCAAATTCTTCAATCAGTTCCTTCCTACAACACCTTAGGGAGGCGTGTAGCGACATCTACCAGAAGACCCTTTATTTAAAAAATGTATAATTTCGTTAGCAGCGTAACTGCTTAATACAAAATCACTACATAGTATAAAACAAAGTCGCTTCCCGTTGTCTGTCCCTATGTCTGCTTAGATCTTTAAAATTACGCGACGGATTTTGATGCGGTTTTTTATAATAGATAAAGTGATTCAAGAGGAAGGTTTATATGTATAATATGGTACCCCCGCGAAGCCGGGGAGGGTCGCTAGTAAGTAATATTATAAATGCGAAAGTTTGGATGTTAGGATGTTTAGATGTTTGGATGTTTGTCAATCACGCCTAAACGGCTCAACCGATGTGGAGGAAATTTTCCACGGAGATAAATTATAGCCTGGATTAAAATATATGATAGTTTCCAGGTGCACGCAGACGAAGTCACGGGCAGAAGCGGAAGTAAAAGAATATTCCTGATTTTGACCTTTATAGTCTTACAACTTTTTTTTTATTATTTTTTTTATTATACAAAATACTTAAAAAACTATTTACATTTGCATTCGAATAGCGAGCGAAAACCGCGCACGGTTTATCTGTCACTATCGACAACTCTTACAAGTCTTTGCAAAAACATAGATAAAAGTTAATCACTCCCACATAACATCTTCAAAATAGCTACCTTTTGCCATAACCCTTAATCCTAACTCGAGAAAACCTAAAACAATACCAAATTAAAAGAAAACGGCGAAAGTGACATGGGAGACAAAATAATGGTATATTTTTGTATTATACGTGTGTGCAACCACAAAAACAAAGCAGTCATTGGTCTCCTTATTCCCTTCACTGTAAGATCTATTATGGCCCAATTTAAACGCATTCTAGGTTTCTACACATATGGTTGAGTGTCTGAGTGAGACTATTTGTGGTCGACTAATTATAAAAATGCCATTGGAATTGGAATCTTCTGTCGTGGGCTTTAGAGTTGCTTTTTGATTGGACTATTTTGATGTAATTCGGCCAACTGAAATAATATCAAATATACGTAATTCAGCTTTCTATTGGATAGACAATGGTGTGTTCGTAATTTGGACATGGGCGTTAAGTTTGCGTTAAACGATGGTGCCATTGCTCGTGGGAAGATAAAAGGGAATTGTTTAAAAATATTTATTCTTGTAATATACGTAATCAGCATGGAGCGTACATTTCATGCCGATGACAGGCGTATGACGTCAAGCTACATACAGGATGGAAAAAGTTTGAAAAGAGCAACGGCATAACGAACGTTTATTTATCCGTACCCAATAATGGAAAATGTGATTAATCAATGATTAATCACTGTTATCTAATCAACCTCTTCCGTTTAACTAGATCTAATATATTGACACTTGAGACGGACATTTAAAGAACTTTATCTGACAATGTCACATCAAAGTTTACTCTTTGTCACAAATAGGAGACACGCGGAAACAACATTTCAGTTAAATTTAATAAGATCAGGAAACTCAATACTTTGCTATTGGCCTAGGTCGCCATGGAGGCTATAAAATTATTGTGCCAAATAAATCCATGTTTAGTTATAGATAATAAACAAATTTATTGTTCCTGCTGTCAGCAAAGTTTGCCACGAAAAGCAAGCAACATCAAATTACATTTGCACACAATAAAACACAAAGATCATGAGGAACATAAAGAAACACAGTTTGATTTTAACATGGACTTGACCAATTTCATGATAGCATCGATAGACACGTTGTTGTGGCCTGTAAGTAATTAAAAATAAAATAAAATATTAGTTACTAAATACGTTTACGGTTACTAAGTCGTGTCACTTCGTTTTTTGAATCATCCTGTGTGTTTATATGAATACGTCATTATGACGAAACCGGCATGAAATGTACGCTCCCTGGTAATCAGTAATCATGTAGGTTCATCCTACCCAATGCTCTCATAACATACAAGGGACAAAATCAGGAACAAAAATCGGCCAAGTGAGTGTCGGGCCACGCGCAGTGTAGGGTTCCGTAGATGCCTGTCTTTCTTAGTTACATCGACACGCGCGCGCCAACTAAATGGTTGCGTATTAAAAAAAGTATTTTCGATGATGATGCATTGTAAAATGTTGTATAACAGACGTGCCGACCTTCCGACTTTTGTCGGTCAAAACACTCCTAACGCTCGTGTTTCTGATCACCGCCACTCATACACGTACCACTAAATATCATAAAAAATATAATACTGTCAGTGTTCCTTTTTTAGAATAAACCGATTCTGAAGAAACGTTCGCGTTTCTAAATGCAAGCCCAAATTACGTCTTCAACTGTTTGAGAACCATAATTACCTAAACTCTTTGGTAGTTTTACGCAATTTCGCTACTTACTCCCACAATCTTAAGCCCTAAAATCGCGCAAACATCGTACATACTTACTTCATACTGTTAACGCGAATGGAATATTCGCATTCTATGAAATGCCATTTATCCGCACGCAGCCTGCAATTACTTTCCAAAGGTCGTTTGTCTTTACAACATTCATAAGCAGATACGACGTTTGAAAGATATCTTAGAAACTTACGGATTACTTACAAAACCTCGTATCTAACTATGGATTTTATATAAAGCGACGATGTTTTGAAGGTATGCTAGAATTCTGTCGCTCTCGCTAATGCATTCCGTGACCCAATAGCGAGTGATTGCAGATTGCGGTAATCTGTCCACGTAGCTGCCACTTAGATGTGCTAGATAAAACTAGATAACTAGACAAAATACTAGCTATAAACGTAAGCTAACTTTTCCACCGGCCTTTAAAAGTAAGCCTATCATTAAGACATCCACTCAAGTAGAATCTCCATACAAACGTAGTTTCGTTCTCATTTTAAAACGGCATACAGGAATAATGTGAAACTTTGTATACACAACGCTTAAATTGGAAACAACTGATCGATTTAAATATTTACTACAAACATTTATAATAAGGAAATGCTATTATAGTTTAAATGAGTACTTTAACGACATTGACATATAATTTTAAGAACTTGATTATGGCATTATGAGATATTTTATTCCTACCTTTCTTGATTACTATCCATACTAATATTATAAATGCGAAAGTGTGTCTGTCTGTCTGTCTGTCTGTCTGTTACCTCTTCACGCTTAAACCGCTGAACCGATTGCGATGAAATTTGGTATGGAGATAGTTTGAGTCCCGGGGAAGGACATAGGATAGTTTTTATCTCCGAAATCATCCCCTAAGGGGGTGAAATGGGGGGTGAAAATTTGTATGGAGCTGCGATATAAACGAGTTCCACGCGGACGGAGTCGCGGGCAAAAGCTAGTTATATATAAGTATACAAGATTGACATTTGTTAGTTATTTCAATGCCTCCTTGTTTCATTTTTACCATTTATTAACTTACTAACTTCTGCCCGCGACTCCGTCCGCGTGGAACTCGTTTATATCGCAGCTCCATACAAACTTTCACCCCCCTATTTCACCCCCTTAGGGGATGATTACGGGGATAAAAACTATCCTATTTTACTCTCCATCCCTTGATCCCTTCAACTATATCCACTTAAAAAATCACGTCAATTCGTCGCTCCGTTTTGCCGTGAAAGACGGACAAACAAACAAACAAACACATGGATTAGTATGGATGGATATGGATTGCCATTTTTTACTATATTTGACATTCTTTATTGTAATTTTTTGAATCATACACCATTTATTTGCACGCCTGCATGCAGGCAGGATACACCGGAGTTCAAAATATTTTACACCTTTATCAACTGTATCCAGCATCAGTATATAAACTATTTGTGTGGTATCCGCCATATCTAGGTTGGAAACTAATTTCTATCATCATCATCATAAATTTAAGAGATCTCTTGTCGGTGGCGTATTTTCCATTTCTCTCTGTCGCCCTTTGATTTGCTGATGCGACACGACACCAGCCCCCCTATTCTGTAACTTGTTTAAGCTCACCTCTACGCTCACCCACAAATATATCTTGACACCGCGATGCGTAGTAACTAAGCGTAGGTAGAGGTCTAGTTACGTGACGGGTGACCGGCGGGGTGAGCCGCATTAGCGCGTAGCAAATAACAGCCCAGCTTTTTCCTTTACTTGGTCTATATAATTGCGCCTTCCCCTGCATCTGCTTCCTGCTATCTTTCCTTCCATGATGGTTTTAAAGAAGAAAACAAAAGCTAGAAATTATACTCGAGAAAAATAGAGTTTTTATTTAATTTAATCATATGGCATACATTATTTTGGCCTTTAAAGTTTGTCACTCTTCAGTACCACCCAGACCCCGTATCATGGTCGGCCTTATCACTCGATAAGTGACAAGATAGGGGCGTCGTCTCGTTCTATCAAACGGTGTCAGCCAGTGACGGACGCTCTATCCTGTCACTTATCGCGTGATAAGGCCGACCATGATACGGGGTCAGGGGACACGTGCAGGGTTGTGGTAGGTAGCTCCTGCGGACGCGAGTGACAGTTGTCCCCCCTATGTCAAGTGAATGGGCAACTCTACTGTTAGAAGTTCTTAAGCCGCCCGAAGGCCTCTAACTCGGCTTAACGACTACTGGCATAGACAGCAGTCGGGATCAACTGCTTAGCGTGCCTTCCAAAGCACGGAGGCGCTCATTTATATTAACCACTCAAACATCAGGCGGTCACCCATCCAATGTCTGACCGCTGCCATCTTTGCTTAACCTGCGTTATCGTTTCCTACTCGCAGGCGCCGCTAGGCTATGAGCGCTTAATAGAGAGAGTAGTATAAAAAACTTCTTCTCGCTCTATTTTTTTTTTATGAGAACAAAACTACGTTTGATGGAGACTCTTGCTAGGGGCTCTCTAGGCCCAAAACAGGGGAAGCGCTTTATATAAAAAAAGGTAAGAAACTGCGGTATATAAAACGTGACCTACCACCCGGAAGAAGAAAAGTTTAATCGGATCAGTAGTTCTGGAGATTACCTGTACCTACATACAAACTTACTAAGGCATAAACTTTACCTGTTTTAAATAGGTATTAGTATAAAGATGTATTGTATACTGCATGCATATAAAGCGAAGATATGAAAGATTGTAATATCATACATATATTTGATTTGACTGATCACAAAATCAATACAGCACAATATGATCATCGAACCCGTTCCGGCTCCATTCAATTAGTGACCTTAATCTGTACACCGTTAGGCTCCAATTCGATTGTTCTGGGACATGCATGTGCATAGATGGATTTATTGATTGCAGATGGTAGATACGGTATTGAATTTTGTAATTGTTTTCAGTGATTAAAACTATTGGGTAATCTTTTTATTGTGCTTAGGTACTCGAATGATAAAAATGATTGACTAGATTTTTTTTAATCTGTCATGGATGTCAATTTCAACGGTAGGTACTGACACAGATCAAAGGTACCTACTGATAAAGTTTTAATATTAACGATATTTAACAAAACTGTGAAAGTTTCTCAGTGACTTCAAATCAATCACAAATTCAAGATCAAAAACTAGTCCTATAGGGTTTTCGCGCTATGTTTGATTTTTGACAAAGTTGCGGTCGGCGCTCGAGGTCACAAACTTCGATTATTAATTGGGCCAACATCATTAACAAGTCTGCAAAAAAATCAGAGAGATAAAGTTACTGGATTGGATTTTAATTTTTTAACCATATCTAGCCAAACCCCAATGACCCAACCAGTTCCTTTCTTAATATAATGTGTATGATTGTCCTCTAATATTTATTTATAAATATATAGTAAAAACAGAACAGATATAAGTACTTAGTTAAATTATGTTTGATATGAATATCCTAATAATTATATGGTTAAAGCCACTTATTAAATGTCACGGGCGACATTTCATCGAAGTTTTCGGGAATGCTTGAGGGTGAACAGTATAATAATTAATATTATTTTAAACGTGTTTCAGGAAAGTTTAAATCGTGTTTAAATCCAATCGAATTTAATGTTTGATAACTTTTGCGTCTACCATGCTTCTCATCTTTTGAGCGATAGTCGTGAGTTTTTTTGTTGTTTTTTGCGTATGAATAGTCGTGCGCGATTAGTGGAGCGTTTTCATATGCTGCACACGTACCTATATGTTAGAGCCAAAATCAGGAACATTAAATTCTTCTCTGTTGCGGGTTGCCGGGGCAATTTATATGAGCAAGTTTGGAGTAATTTATATAAGTTTCTGGCAAAAAAAACATTGTAGATACAAGCTTTTATCGCCAACTGTACTGTACTTTTTTGGCGCAGACCTAAACATGACAACTTTATCCAGTGTAGTTTAGGAGTTGCAATGACCACCTTCGGTCTCCATCATCAGACCCCGTATCATGGTCGGCCTTATCACACGATAAGTGACTGGATAGAGCGTCCGTCACTGGCTGACACCGGTCGATAGAACGAGACGACCCTCCTCTCTTGTCACTTATCGCGTGATAAGGCCGACCATGATACGGGGTCAGAGTAGCTTTTTGGTACTAAATTGCATTGTCATCTCATTTGCAGACCCCGTATCACCGGCCTTATCACACGATAAGTGACAAGATAGAGCGTCCGTCACTGGATGACACCGTTCGATAGAACGAGACGACGCTCTTATCTTGTCACTAATCGCGTGATAAGGCCGACCATGATACGGGGCGTACAAAATTTCAACACTATTGAACTAGGTACACTTATCTAACTACGGGATGTTTGTAAAAAAATATTTGGAAGATTTAACCTATTATCTACACAGGTAAATAAAACCTTGTAAAAACTACATTTTCTTTTGTATAGGTACTTATTCTCGAAGATTATTTACTGTTATGTGCGAAGCGAACTTTCTTTTGATAATTTGCTATGTGAATTGAAAATCGATTGAATGAAGTAAGCCGTAAGCCTATAAACTTGCCGTCCCCAGCCGCTCGTAAAATCGATTGTTGGTGCTAAGTCGATTTGTTACATAGTGTACTAAATGCACAGAAGGTCTGTCTGGGAAATACTTTGGAATCAGTTATGTTAGCTCAACGGCCAGGGATGGGGATAAAAATGGTGATCTCTAAAGATGCAGGCAAGATCCACTTCTCGTTGAGGCAACTTCGTTTATTAGCGGAATGTCATCTCGCTTATATTTCGAGCAGCCCAAATGGGGAAGTAACTACTACTTGCTCTGTAGCGATGTGCCGTTCCCGGGAATATTCCGCAGGTGGGAATATTCCCAAGGACATTCCCGGGAATATTCCCGTACAAGGGAATATACGGGAATATTGAAATTGTGACGTTTATATCTTGCTATCAGGGACTCCATGATAACTTGGGCCCTTGATTTTTTTACCATGACGATGATAATTTATCAGCAAACGTAAATTCCCAATGCTCCTGGGAATAATCCCCCCGCTGGAAAAAACTAATTTTACAAAAGTACTTCTACAAGTAACAAAAACGATACGAGATATCACAAGTTAATTAAAAAAAATATGTGCGAATACAAAATATTAAAATATTCACATATTAAATGGTAATTGAGCTAAAAAGTCAGAATAAAATAGTACAAAATTGCAGTTTTTGGCGAATGGCATTTTATTTGTCAGGGCACTATTCATTTTAATTAGGTAGGTACACTAGACAGCAAAAGTCCATGGTCAATTCAGAAACAGTTTCGCTTGTCCGCCGAATCCTACGCCATCTATGAGCACAACGTGTAGTATTATTATAGATGTAAATGTAAGCCTCAAAAGTTAAGCGAGATTTCACTAGATGGCGTTGTTAGCTGATTTTTAATGAAATAAAAATTGTTTTCGTCCGCGTCTTCGAAATTTCTATTTACTTGGATAACCACCACCTACTATTTTTGTATATTTATCGAGTCAACTTTAACGCAATCCCGATTTTTTGTTTTTAACAACACACCTTCGTGGAGGTATTATTAAATTTTCTTCTTCTTGTTAGTGTTTTGCACTAAGAGTGTCTAAGAGCGAACTCCAAACATCGAATAAATTACAAAAACATAATTTGGCTGGACGCGGCCGCGGGTTTGAACCCGAATTCTCAGGTCGACTTTAAACTGCAGTCTATTTGCCATTGGGCCATTTGCCATTTGGATGGTAGATTGAAATTAATCATCAGTTTGTTTTTTTATACCTACAGATATCCATTACGACTACGTTTAGTATAATAATTGAAGAAGGTAGATAGATGACATATAACTACCGTAATCTTTTTTATTACACTCACTTCGTATTCATTCGTTAGCCGTTTACCAATTGATTCCTTTCTTTACTAATATAGCAATGAGTTATCGATTGATCTTTAAAAGATCACAGTTAATTGCTATTTAATATTGTTAAAAATTGTATCACATGTTGCTCCATGCGTAATATTGCTATGCTAGAATGTAAGGCGTTTGTATTTTTCCTTCGGTATGTGTCAAAGTCAGACATTACACGTTACTTGAATTCCAGAAACCGTATTTAATTTTCTACTCCTGTTATACTCCAAAACATGGTCCTAGACCGAACCGGATTGAAGATTTGCAGCCCATAGCTGTGTTATACTTAATAAAAGGAGTTAATTAGCGGAGAAATTAAGAAATTCGTCCAACAAGTGTAAGAGGTCACGCAAAGGGCAAAGAAACAGAGGACATCGTGCTCAAGTTGGATTGCTGAAATTGAAGACAGTGTTAAGCCTTCATTTATTCTTAATTTTAACCCATCACTCAACAGGTAGTACCTATATATAAGGTTAATAATTATTACGGTTAGTATCATCTTGTAATTGTTGAAGTTAACTACTTACTTATACCTAACCGTTAGGTTAACCCATGTTACGTCAGATTGCTACTTTACTTTCATTTAATTTCGTATTCATTTAATTTAATACTAGTGTTTCATTGCTGTAGGGTCAGCCCTCTTAATTAACTAGTATATTTACGAATTGTAAAGTTAGATAATCATCATTTACTAGACGGAGACATAGGCGTTAAAGGAAACAGTAGGTTAAACTTTCACTTGTAATTTAACCAGTTAATTTATGCTAGAAGTATATGTACGCAATTAGTAGCGTATAAACTTAAAACACACAAAATTTAACAAAATATACGAAACAAATTATATATTAAAGGATACCTAGGCAACATCTATAATTGTAATTGCTGTAACATTATTTTACATTTAAGTAAATTTTGCACTGTATAACGTTTCAGTTGACTACACACGCCTCTCAAAATGGTCGAAGAAAAGGAATTAATCAAAAAACGAGGCAGCTACAAAGGCCGGCTGACTACCTTTTCGAACTACGTAAACACTTTGAAAATTGAATTACTTACCAGTGTTTCGGCCAATGAGTTGCAGTTACGGATTCGTAGGATGGAATCATTATTTAGTGAGTACGATGAGGTGCAGTTACAGTTGGAGTGTTTGGCTGAAAGCATTGGCCTTCAAATTTCTGAGCGAGCTGAGTTCGAAACCCAATATTACGGTGTCCTTGCTAAGGCACAAGATATGTTAACTTCGTTTGACAAACGGCAGGATGACCAGGGTAGCGAACGTGCAAGTGGTTCTCGTACTAGCAACCATAAACTAGTTAAGCTTCCAGTCATACAATTGCCGAAATTTTCGGGAGCATATGAAAATTGGCTCGAGTTCCACGACACATTCCTAAGCCTCATTCATTCTAATGACGACATCGACGAAATTAACAAATTTCATTATTTGCGAGCGTCATTGGAGGGTTCAGCTGCAGTGTTCATTCAATCGGTCGAATTCTCTTCTAAAAATTACGAATCTGCGTGGAAACTGTTGTGTGATCGTTACGATAATAAACGTTTATTGCTACAAAATCACGTTTCAGCAATCTTTAATATCGAAGCTATCACCAGAGAGTCTTCATTTGCGTTAAAACGTATGATCGACCAATTGAACAAAAACCTGCTCGCCTTAGAATCACTTGGCGAACCCACTAAGCACTGGGATACGTTACTTATTTATATTGTATCACAAAAATTAGACATTAAGTCGTATCGAGAATGGGAAGAGTACAAAGGTCGCTTAGACAAAGATAAGCCAATTACTCTCGACGTGTTTTTAACGTTCATGCGAAACCGTTCTGACTTGTTAGAAACGTTGGAACTGTCCACTAATAACACTGCCAGTCGAGTTAGCTCGTCAAACAAAAGCACTCAGAAATTAAAAACAATGGTGTCCATGCAAGATGTTAAGCAAAACAAGGTCATTAACTGCCCTAAATGCAGCGGCGAACACAAGTCTAAGCAGTTGTTTACAATTTCTCTCGCTTAGTAACACTGCGCGTTTAGAGTTGTTACCGAGTTTAAAGGTATGCTACAATTGTTTGCGAAGCGGGCATTACGCTAATCATTGTAAGAAGCCGGGATGCAAGTTATGTAAGCGTAAGCATAACACTTTAGTTCACGTGACCGATTCCAGAACAAGGCCTAGCGGTGACAGCGCGTCCGGTCGCGGCGAGGAGGATAATGCGACTAAATTAAATAAATCGATTCCTCCCGGTAATCAATTAGCATCCGCGCCGCCTGCGACGGTTTTTTATAGTATGGGGAATAGTTCGCATGATTTTTCACCCGCTACGATGTCAACGTTATCTGCGCAAGTAGGATCAGACTCGCGTCAAGGTCAAGATGTCTTACTCTCAACTGCATTGGTAAAGGTGTACGATGGCAATAATCGCGAACATGTCGCTCGCGCAATTTTTGACAGTGGAAGTACCTCTTGCCTGATGACGCAGAGTCTCTGTGAGAAATTAAACTTACCAACACATTGCGTCAACAATTCTATACAAGGTATCAATAACTCGACATCAAAAGTAGGACAAATGTGTCGAGTACCTATTAAATCATTGGACGACATATTTTCAATGAACGTAACTTGTTTCGTTTTACCGTCCATCACTGATAACGTCCCGTGTCGTCAAATAAACTTGACGAACTTAAATATCCCGTGTGATATTAGTTTGGCCGATCCTAACTTTTACAAACCTGCACCTGTAGATTTAATATTGGGAGCTGATGTATTTTGGGACGTCATAGGGTCAAAGGTCATCAAACTAGGTAGTGGGCAACCGGTGCTCTGTGAAACGCGGTTTGGCTGGTTAGTTTCAGGTCCGATAAATAACGGCCATGTACCGTCCACTACCATTAAATGTTGTTTTAGTTCCGTGTTCTCGCATACAGGTAATAATGACTCAGAGTTTAAGGACGACATCCAAACCCAATTAACGCGGTTTTGGCAACTTGAGGAGGTTAGCCATAAGTCGTCTCATTATTCACCTGAGGAGAAACTGTGCGAGGAACATTTTGTTAAAAATACCACGCGCTTAGGAGACGGTCAGTTTTGTGTGAGGCTTCCTTTAAAACAAAGTGAAAGCGTATTAGGTGACTCTTTTCAACGCGCAAAACATTGTATGCTGTCATTAGAGCGTAGGATTAAGACTAAGCCTTCGTTCAAAGGCTTGTATACTGACTTTATGGCAGAATACGAAGCCTTAGGCCACATGTCGGAGGGCAGGCAGGTCACCGAGGAGAAGAAGGGATTCTTCATTCCTCATCACGGAGTCTTGCGCGAAGGCAGTTCCACGACAAAATTGCGGGTCGTGTTTCATGCTAGCAGTCCGTCTACGTCAGGTGTAAGTCTGAATGACATCCAGATGGTTGGACCTACCGTTCAGGATGACCTCCTATCCATTCTACTCAGGTTCAGGCAGCACAGGTACATTATTTCTTCGGACGTGGAGAAAATGTACCGACAGATCTTGGTTCACCCTGATGATCGACACCTGCAGCAAATTGTTTGGCGTAACTCTGAGTCAGAGTCACTACTGGTGCATCAGCTGAATACTGTCTCATATGGGACCGCCAGTGCTCCTTTCCTCGCCACGAGATGTCTTCAGCAAATAGGTCTGGAGTGTGATGATGAGACGATTAAAAAGATCATCATACACGATTTTTATGTTGACGATCTGCTGACTGGCGGAGATGAGGTTTCTGAGGTGGAAGAGATTCGCCATAAAGTGACTGCAGCACTTGCCTCCGCGGGAATGAACTTGCGCAAGTGGAAATCAAATGAGCCTCGTCTTCTAGGTGGACCCTCTCAGTCTACAGTGGATTTAAACATAGGTGATAATGAGCCCAGCAAAACGTTAGGCTTAGGCTGGCATTCTGAGTCTGATGAGCTATGTTTTCCAATTGGAACCTTGGTTTCCAAAGAAAACACCAAGCGCAATATGTTGTCAGTGATCGCTCAGATCTTTGACCCATTAGGACTTCTGTCTCCATGTGTAATCACCATGAAGATGCTGTTGCAGCGGTTATGGCTGCACAAGTTGTCCTGGGATGAACAGCTGTCACCAGACATCTCCAAACAGTGGTTGGAAATATTGACTAGCTTGCCGGCACTTAATGACATCCGAGTTCCTCGGCATGTCATATGCAATTCTCATCAGACGATGGATTTACACATCTTTACGGATGCATCCGAACGAGCGTACGGGTCCTGTGTGTACGTTCGGAGTGTGGACAAGGAGAACCACACTTTAGTTAGATTATTAATAGCCAAAAGTCGGGTAGCGCCAATTAAACCTACGACTATACCTCGGCTCGAGCTTTGTGGCGCACTGGTCGGTGCACACCTTTATGAAAAAGTTATGGCCTCACTTCGAGCCCAGGTTAGGAGTACGACATTTTGGACCGATTCCACGATAGTTTTAGGTTGGCTGAAGATGATGCCAAATAGGTTACAACCTTTTGTGAGAAATCGAGTGTCTGATATTTTAGAGATTACCGGCAGTTGTATTTGGAGACATGTTCCAACGGATCAAAACCCAGCGGATTTGATTTCGCGTGGAGTGCATGCAAGCGTTATGAGCACGTTAGACTTGTGGTGGTCGGGTCCCAGCTTTTTACAACGAGATGTTTCTCAGTGGCCACTGACCCCAAGCTCTAAATCATTTAGCGCACTGCCGGAAACTCGCGTTGACGTATCACTGCACGTTAATATAAATAATGAGCCATTTATAGATTTCGATCGATTTTCAAATTTCTCACGGCTTAATCGTGCTCTGGCATACGCTTTGCGTTTTATTAACAGATGCCGCAAACAAATAACGTCGACTTCTCTGAGTCATGACGAATTAAATAATTCATTAATGCTCATTACTAGAACCAGTCAACGCGAATCATTCCCTGAATATAATTTATTATTAAACAAACAAACTTTGCAAAAAAAGAGTAAGCTTTTAAAATTCAACCCATTCTTAGATAAAGACAATTTAATGCGAGTTGGGGGCCGCCTTTCCAATTCTGAATTTTCTTATGAAAAAAGACACCCTATTATTTTACAGTCCACTCATCGTTTCACAAAATTGTTATTTAGTTTTGAACATAAAAGGCTACTGCATGCACCACCCCAACTCTTGTTGGCAACCATTAAAGAATCCTACTGGCCGGTAGGAGGTCGTAATTTGGCAAAGGCTTGTTACCATCAATGCGTGCGATGCAAGATCATGAAAGCCGAAGTGATCGCTCCATTGATGGGTAACCTGCCTAGTTCGCGGTTGTCACCGGGAGGTCACGCGTTTAGGAATGTGGGCGTGGACTACGCAGGTCCACTTATGGCAGCCAGTCGCCAAGGTCGTGGTTGTACTTTGGTGAAAGTATATGTTGCCATTTTTATATGCTTCACAACTAAGGCTATACATTTAGAATTGGTAGGAGATTTAACTAGTAAAACTTACTTGTCATCACTGTCTCGCTTCATGTCTCGAAGGGGACAGCCAGATAACGTTTTCTCCGACAACGGCACGGCATTCGTTGGAGCGTCTAACGAAATCGGTAAAATTTTAAAGGCAAACTGCAACTCGCTGGCCGAAAAGTTAGCTAGCGAAAAAACTCATTTTCATTTCCTTCCTGCATATGCACCGCACTTCGGTGGTCTTTGGGAGGCGGGTGTCAAGTCAACCAAGTATCATTTACAACGAGTGTTGGGAAATTGTAACTTAACTTATGAAGAGCTTAACACAACACTCATCGAAATCGAAGCACTGCTGAACTCCCGCCCGCTTACACCTCTGTCGTCGCATCCGGACGATCTCTCACCGCTTACTCCTGGGCATTTTCTCATTGGTCGCTCATTCACGTCGCTGCCAGTCCAGGATCTGCAGGATCACACCTACCAACACCTTTCTCGATTCCACCGAATCGAGCAGCTTCGTCAGCACTTTTGGGCTCGGTGGTGCAAAGAGTACGTCCCGGAACTACAACAGCGAGTCAAGTGGAGGCTGAATCACGACTCCCTCAAGGTGAACACTCTCGTTGTCCTGAAGGAAGACAATCTCCCTCCGTTGAAGTGGAGACTAGGACGCATCGTCGCCATTCACCCAGGATCAGATGGCATATCTCGGGTGGCTGATGTGAAGACGGCAACAGGAGTTGTCCGACGAGCTTTCAGCAAAATTTGTCCTCTCCCTGTGGTCAACGAGTCTGCTTGAAAGGCATGCTTTCAACCCCGGGGGCATGTTAAAAATTGTATCACATGTTGCTCCATGCGTAATATTGCTATGCTAGAATGTAAGGCGTTTGTATTTTTCCTTCGGTATGTGTCAAAGTCAGACATTACACGTTACTTGAATTCCAGAAACCGTATTTAATTTTCTACTCCTGTTATACTCCAAAACAAATATAATGTATAAACGTAAGTAGTTTTTACATGTTTTGTAATATTAATGATACTTAATCTAATTACCTACTCGTATCTTACATTGTTGTTATTATGTAATACTGTTGTTACAGCGAAAAAACGGTTGTTTTATGGGCACAAAAGGAAGGATCTAGTAGATCAGGTCTCAATCATACCATTATTCAGCGTGCAGCTATGGTGAATGGTGATGACCTACGAAGAAAGTTGCTTATAACCGATAAGCCACTTCCACGCAAGTGAAGAGTTGAAGACACAGTTCGCCGTTGCTAACAGATGCACAGAAAACGGCACGGTTGTAATTTACCCTATAGAATTTAAATGATGGTGAAGTGTTTTAAATCCAGTGAACACGGCCGTTTAAGTTTATGATATCGTAATAATACGTATGATAATGTTCGCGTAGTTCCTAACATGGAGAAGGTGAAGAAGCCGACCAAACAGTGCAGTGCAGTTTACATTTAGATTTATACATTATGTTTTAGGAAAAGGCCGGGTTATGCTAGACAAATTAAAAACAAAAACATTGCTTAGTAGGTATGATGTTTGCATTTTTTTTATCGCTTTACTATTCGAAATGTGATTGTGAGTTATTATTACTTATTATTAACTATATAATCATAAGTTCTAACTAGTGTAAGTAACCGTGAAAGTCCGAATAATATTATTATCATTATTAAAAAATCAATAACAGTTTTCATTATTTGAACGCTCACATAGGTATAGATATATATATGTATAAGTATGTCAATTAACATCTAAATCCGTTCGATTGATTTGAATGTTAGATAACCCGGCCTTAAGTTAATAATTGTTAATGTTATATTTATTGGGGGTATAGCTTCAATCTTTTTCCAATTTTCGGAAATGAAACTTAAGCTATCACCTTAATTAAA
The DNA here is from genome assembly GCA_947578815.1 of Epinotia ramella. NCBI lineage: Eukaryota > Metazoa > Arthropoda > Insecta > Lepidoptera > Tortricidae > Epinotia > Epinotia ramella. Next base: position 3,282,181 of record OX388220.1, read on the forward strand.
TGTTAGAAAAGTTGCTAAGTAACTATTACTAAGTTCTATTAAAAAACTGCGTTAGCAGTACTGTAGTTAACGAAATAAACACAATAAAAACAAAAAAAGCTGTCTTAATTATTTAAGTTATTAATATTTTATTTCATTAAACGATTTTTATTTATATCTAAAAAACTTCCATCTAGAAATACAAAACTATAAAAAAGCAAAAACATAACTTATTCTACCATTAACAGGGAATCGATCTTCGATCGATCTTGGCTGCCGAGTTTATAGCACATGTCTCAGTCCACTGGGCTGTCGCATCATTTTAATTACTAGTGGAAATATAGCATTCACATATCAGTTGTATCACACTTAAATAAAGCTATTGTAAATTGGTATTTGCTAATAATTAGTATAATTACACTATTAGGAGAATACTTCTGGTGATAATAGGTGTAAATTTATAGTAAATTGGCTTATGTTCCGCGATGTTCAAATACCATCGCCAAGAACGCCATCTAGTTTATTTATTGCACACAACGTGCAACTATGTGAGTTGAAGACGTCAAACCATTCAAGCGAAACTAGGCCGTAAGGTGTCCATGCATTATTGCAGCCGATAGTACCTACCTACTTTTATTACAATTTTATTTTTCCTAATTTGTATTTAAATATTTATTCCCTGGTACATAACTAGCTCTGTAGGTATTTGGCGGTGAGTAGGTCGCCAAATTTCCGCTCAGCATGCGCTGTGTTGAGAGTGAGGGTGATGCAGCTGTCGATATAGCGAATCCTCAAATTAATAAAGGGTCGGCAACCCTTTTGACTCCATTGGAGTTAAAGCGTCTATAGGCTACAGTGTCTGCTAAGTATCAGGCAGCCGTATGCTTGTTTGCTAGAGTCAGATATTAAGCGCGCAAAACACATTCAAATGTGAATATGATTTCAAAAGCGACGAACCAAATCAAGCTTTAGTTTGTTCACAAAGATGGAACCAGGGACCCGACCACCCTTTCAAATGGGTAGCCTAATGAATAGCTTAGCTAATACAACAGATAAACTTAATCTGACTCTCCTTTACCAATAAGGATGGAACTTTTTTTTAAACTCTATAACATGCACAATTTTACTATGATATAATCCAGCAAATCACGTGTAAGTTATAAAGAATGTCGTCAAGTCGATGTGACAGCAACTCTATGACAAGTTTATATCACTGATCTCAAAGAGTGTTCCAAATCCACCGTACTTGTGCAATTATAATTTATAATCAACTAGCTTCTGCCCGCGACTCCGTCCGCGTGGAACTCGTTTTTATCGTAGCTCCATACAAACTTTTACCTCCTATTTCACCCCCTTAGGGACTGATTTCCGGGATAAAATATATTCTATGGCCTTCCCCGGGACTCAAACTAACTCTATGCCTTTCACCCGTACAAGCTTTGCGCCCCTATTTAACCCGCTTATGGGGGCTAAAAATACTTTTCTTGTATTGTAATACTCGTAAGGAGTCCATACACAAAGTTTCAATACTCTCACTTGAAATTTTACTCCATCCCCATACAAACTTTGAACCCCTTTTTTACCCCCTTAACGGTGGAATTTTTAAAAAATTCTTCTTAGTGGGTACTTACGTCATATAAACTACCTATTGTGAAAAAAACAGCTTTCTATGTTCGACGGTTTGGGCTGGGCGTTGATTTAAGTGAGTGAGTGAGTCAGTCAGAACTTTTACGTTTATATACACGGTGCTCGCGAGGAATCCAAAAGATTTTAACCACGCATTCCTTGGGTCATTAGGATTAAAAAAATATTTAAGAACCGGAGTCAAACCCGGCTTAGTTTTGAAGATATCATACATTTTCATGTAAACTATTTATTGTGATTTACTTAGTGTATTAAGCTCTTTTGATCGCGACGTTGCCACCTATGTTAATAAGTTTAGCGTCGCTATTGACAGACATCAAAGTGACAGCTGACACTCACTAAATTCATCTTTTTTTGGAAAAAATATCAGAAACATTTTATTAAAAAGGATAAGTTTCATAGGGAAGCAATAGTTGTCATCCACATTTTATAAAAAAAACGATAATTAAAAAAAAAAGACAATTTTTTGTTGAATTTGACTCGGGTTCATTTTTTTTACTCCTTATGACCCAAGGAATGCGTGGTTAAAATCTTTTGGATTCCTCGCGAGCACCGTGTATATAGATTAGATAGATACTCTGTAACCTCAAAGTTGGCCTTCTGTGGGCCTGTTTCCACGCCATCTGGTATCGAAATGGGTTGGCAGCGAGATTTGATTATACCATTGTATGCTAAGGTGCCACCCACGGCCTCCCATCAGGTATTATTGGTTGGAGGATTCATACATAAATATTAATCTTCGAGGTACAAATCGTGAATTCTTAGTAACCGTTAACTGTCAACTATTTAACAATAGAGCAATGCCTAGCTGAGCAACTTTTCAAATTTCGAATTTTTGACTCAATGTTTCTGTCGCGCTGCTGTGGATTCCGCCTTCAATTCGTGCGATAAGGACAACTGCAGCTCGGACTAAAAATCCCACGCAAAAAACACAAAAATCGAGGTTTCGCTCTCGACTGTTTCCTCCTCCAAAACGCAACCAATCATTATATACAATTTTGGGAACTTTAAGAAGAAGAAATAATCTACGCCGCTATGTTTTGATTTTTTTGATATTCGTTGTCATATTTGTATACTGCGCCTTTTTTGGCAGCCAATTCAATTAAGCCGTTTTTGCGATTTTGAAGGCGCTGTAAGTTTCTTTAAAATAAAAATATCCAAAAAAGCAAAACATAGCGGCATAGATATTGATGATATTGATCTTATTTGAAAAAATAATTGCTCTATGTTCAAAAACCAGAGAGGAAACAGTCGAGAGCGTTTGTATGGGAAAATCGCAGGTAGGCATTCCTCTTAAGAGCTGCATTGAGCCTGCATTTGTCTCTAGCTCACAAGGAATCCTTTAATCAGTATAGGGTCGGTATCACGCTTGTGATTGTTCTGGTGTCACAGGCGTCCATAGGCTGTGTCTGCTTACCATCAGCCAGGCCGTATGCTTGGTTGTCACCGTCGTAGTACAAACGACTTGACGCGGCGGCGGCCGCGGCAGCGATGCACCATACTGTAGGAAAAAATCAGAGTGGACTGACAGTAGGAAATAATAGAACATTACTCACCTAGGACGGTAAACCAAACGATGTCTCGCCCGAGCCGAAGGGACATCGATCTGAGTGTGTCTTTATTAGCCCGTGCTGAGTACATTTTGCGTCTCCCGTTGGCCCGGAAAGTGGCATTTTCCGCACGCGTAGCGGGTGGTAATCGCCACGTTATGGCCAGGTGTGTCGTTAATGAGTTATATTGAACACATAGCATAGCCGGAGACAGTGTTATACAAGCAAGTAAGTTTATATTTAGGAAATGGTCCCATAACTTGTCACCACTACAGGTTATAACTCTGACTCAGCAAGTCAGCACGCGCCACCCATTCCCCTAACTATCCATAAAGAAGAAACGACCTTCCTATAAAAACCACTTACACTATCCCGCAAAAAGGGCATAAGGGACAATTTTACTACTACTTACTTACAAGAAAGGGCGTATTAAGCAACAACATTTTTACAAAAAGAAACGATGTTTCTCCTCAAGCAATCTGTGCACTTGTTGAGCTTTCGCAATTGTCTCGCAACACAGGAATGTTAGGAGCGCCGGCCGAATATGATTGTGCGTCAAGTTATTGCATAGTAGCAGAGACTAGTACGAAGACTGTCAATATCTAAACAAAGTCGTATTGCTTTAAAAGATTGAGTCTGGTGTGGGTGTAGGCAGTTTCACTATAGAACGTATTAATATCACGAATTCTCGCGAATCGATGGATAAATGCGACATCCGACCGGACAGATTCCCAAGCTGTTACGGAGAATTTCTTTCACTTCGCTTGCTTGCTCAATTAATAACCCTACTACCGTTGGCAGGGTAGGTATGTAGTGTTGTTCCTGGTGATGGGTTCGCCAGAGTTCCTAAAGAACCATTGTTTTGAGAGTAGGAGGCCTCGAGCGTCTATACGCGAGCGGGTTCCTGGCACTAAAAGCGATAATAAGGAGCTCCATGGCTAGTGTAATTATAGTGGGGCAGAGTGCTCGAACAAATAGGGAATATGCATGTGATTTAGAAATGGACAAAAAAAATCACGTGTAATCTATATTGCTTAATAAATATACACACATGATTATTTTTTCAAATTATCATGTTTCTATTGATAAAATAAATTGTTTAAAAGTACTATTTTTCAAATTCCCTCGCAAATTTCCAAAACGCAACGCTATTGGCGGAGCGAAACGTGACGTCACCGTGCAGGTCGTTAGTATGATTATTGAAAGTTATTCGCATTGTTTGGCCGCTGTTTATGATAAATAATCAGTGTTTTTTGGTAATTATTAAGTGAAAAAAGACTCGCCACAATGACTGAAGGCGGTTTTGTCAAGGCACAGTCGGATAATCTGCCTAAAATTGATGTGTTCATGATGACTAAATTTAATAGTTACATACTTCGCAAATATTTGTGACTTTACGTCCGCTGAACTAAGAGGAGTAAAAGCTGCAAGGTAAATAAGTTACAGATATTCAATAAATTTTCATATTCCTTGTTTTTATACTCGTGAGATTGGTCAATTAAATAATTATAACCTATTTTGGCGATTCAAATAGCTAGACTTTTAAACTACTTCAAATAGGTGTCTTTGTTAAATAAGTGGAATAAAAAACTAGTAGATATTTATCCATACTATATACTATTTTACTATACTATAACTTTATATAATATATATACTAACTTCTGCCCGCGACTCCGACCGCGTGGAACTCATTTATATCGTAGCTCCATACAAACTTTCACCCCCACTTCATCCCTTTGGGGGATATGGGGGGAGCTACGATATAAACGAGTTCCACGCGGACGGAGTCGCGGGCAGAAGCTAGTTATATTATATATTTTATATATACTTACTTAATAATAAATTATAAATGCGAAAGTGTGTCTGTCTGTCTGTTTGTTACCTCTTCACGCTTAAACTGCTGAACCGATTTGGATGAAATTTGGTATAGAGATAGTATAAACGAGTTCCACGCGGACGGAGTCGCGGGCAGAAGCTAGTATTATATAATCAAAGATATGTAGGTACCTATTAGGAATGTTAAATGTTGAGAACATCTTTATGAACTTTAACAAACTAGGTTGTTTTCGTCAAGGCTTATAAATAAAACAAATTTGTGTAGGTCACTCAGTAAAAAGGATTAAATTCTTTTAACTTTCTTCGATCAACAGTGCAAACAAAGAAACTTAGCTAAAAGGTTTCTTGATCAAAATCAACACTCGTAGTCAGCTGTTGATCAACAAAAATCATAATATTTGTAACATTAATAACTAAAAAAATTGGGAATCAGAATAGTTTTATGAATAAGTATATAATACAATTTTGAGGTTAGGTTATTGTTTACCTATATTGTTCGCGAGTCGTAATAAAAAAGATTTTAGGTACATACATATTTAATACTCACGTCGAAATGATCTTCACAACAATATAAACTACTCAAGCACGATACATTATCTCTCCTCATCGCCTTACACCACTTTATCCTTATATTTGCACCTTTGGGCATATGAAAATATTTGCAGTTTTAATGTGATTTTCACACATAGGGACAATACAATATTTATAATAAGCTTTTGTGTGCTCTTCCATTACAATAAGTTGATCTTATAAGCTTTAATCACTCACATTTATTAAAAGTGTGAATCAAACACTTTGTTGTTAATTTGTTTAAGAACCGCCGTGCACTAAGCTGCACGGTGACGTCACAAATGAGCGCGCCAAAATGGTGGCGTTTTGATAGTCCGAAAATGATAGTAATTTTAATTATTTTTTTTTAGCTTATTTAATAATATTGTGAAAGTGTTATATTTTTTTCCGGTTATATAATTACTTATAGAGTAGATAAAAAAAATAAAAAAATGTCATGAATATTCCCTATTGTCGTAAATGTGGACACGCACCAAAGCACCAATTTTTTTTCAGACACTTGTTAGGTCCATAGCTTTAAGTTTTTGATAGGAACCAACTCCTCCGTCGGCCATATCTATTTCATGGCGGCCATTTTGAATTATACGAGTAGTTAATTAATAATATCTATCTATATTGTTCATTAAACTAGCGATCGAAGCGAACGAAGTTCTCAGTTTCAGTTGGGCCCAAAATTCTGTCGTAAGTCCGGATGTCCAGAAGTCCTGCTGTTCCTATCTGGTCGCATTTCTCAACCGAATTCATGAAATTTTGTGAGCAGCAGGTCGGTCTTTTATATGGAAAAATGACAGTTAAACTGTTCAGAGGTACAGTGCGAGAAAAATCGAGGCTATGTCGCGGCCGTCTCATGATAGACGTGCTAACGCGCGTTGGAAACGTTACGTGATACCTGAGGGCAGGATTTTTTGCCGTGCCGATTTTGCGAAATTTAAAAGTGATCTATTTTAAAGGCTCGTTGAGCTACAGCTCACAGGGCCATTACTGCCACTAGTTATATACGTTGAACCGAATATTCAGTGCGAACAGAAAGAACTGCACCGAATATTCGGTCGAATTGTGTTCGGTGTAACCCGTCTTCGACGCATCTTTGCTTGGTATCAATAGGCCGCACGACCTCAAACGACCTCAGCGCGGGAACCGGGTGACATTTGGCCGCATGCGAGCGTCTGCCGCGGAATGGGGGCGCTTAAGTAACTGAGGTCAGCTGAGGTACTATTGCAGCGTTTGAGGTACACTGATATGCTTCATGTAGGGGCTATTGGACTCTTGCAGCGATCTACGTGTTTAGTCTGTATCATTATCATTATATTTCAGTGTGTCAAGTCAGAAAAGGTGTAGCTTCTTTTGAAGTAGCTCGATTTGAACACCTGGACGAAAAGCGCCATTTACGGAAGACTCGACCCAGACCATCCTATACATATACTCACAATGACCAGGGCCAGCTATAATGCACACAATGTGACCAAACATTTAAAACTAAGTCGAAACTCATCAGAGAAAATTGTAAGGGTCGCCGGCGTCGGATACGACAAGGAGGAATAAGTATATACACTCAGAGGCAATGAAAACGGGTCACTTCCCATGGATTACTTTACAAAGTGACCCGTTTTCATTGCCTCTGAGCTAGCCTACCTTCATAGTTCACATTGGGAATTACACTCAGAGGCAATGAAAACGGGTCACTTTGTAAAGTAATCCATGGGAAGTGACCCGTTTTCATTGCCTCTGAGTGTATATACGAGTATATTTCATTGTGTGGTTTTATTATAACTGTTGTTCACGAATAAACGTTTGAGTTTTAAAATACTACGCGAACCAAGTCCTCAAAATAATATTTTAAAGTAGGTAAGAAGAAAGCAGGACTTATCGTGCGACACGAATTGTTAAAATTGCGTAGTTAATGAATTCTCGTTCGAGATCTCGATCATATAGGTATCACCCGATATCTCGTCCGAGGTTTCAGTACACGGGATTTTCCTGGCTTTCCTGAAGCTTCTAATTGGGTAACTTTTCTGGAGATTACCCTACATACAAACTTACTAAGGTACACCACCTTAGTAAGTTTGTATGTAGGGTAATCTCCAGAACCACAGATCCAATTTAAAACATATTCAATTTGCGGGCAGATATAAAAATACATTCAATTTACGATGTTGAAGCTTGTCTCCTTATCGAGGTATGCGTGGCGAGGCATTTGGAGCGACCTCGCCGATAACCGACTTTAGTTGTGCAACTGCCTAAACAAGTGCAGCGCGCCTGCACCAAGTTATGCCCTAGTGTCGGTTATGATTAGGGCCGTGTATGGAATGGTCTTTCTGGGTTGACATCTAGGCTATATTTAATCCAGCGGAATCGCCAGCGTTCTGCGTTCAGTGGCTTTTAGCTGAAGGAAAACGTCGTGAGGAAACCGGTCTAATCCCAATAAGGTCTAGTTTGCAGTCGTCAGATGGCAGTCGCTTTCTTAAAACTAGTGCCTACGCTAAACCTTGGGATTGGGTGCCAAAGCGGTCCCGGGTTCATTTACGGCACAACCAGGAAAACGCTAAACTATGATGATGGATTTGCCTGCGTTCTATGCAATACGTGAGCGACACCGCGCGGGAAGCGCTGATAAAATGACAGTGAACAGAAAAAAAATGAGGAATTGCAACAACCCTTTGTATCTACGGTGCCGGTTAATGTACGGCCCGATATATCTTTTTGCATGAATTAAAAACAAACAGAGATATAGTGGACGCCGATAATTAGGCCGTACATTAACCGGCACCGTATCTACGCCTCACTATATAAAGAGGCGACCGAAGTAATTGCCGTTTCATGCCAAAATACGGAGTGCACCCTGTCTCTTTCTATGCATTTTTGAATTGGCACCTTTGAAACATATTTTTAGACAGGAATATATATTTATTTATTTATTTATTTATTTATATATTTATGGGAATATGTGGCGGCCTTGCCGATAACCGACAGTTTTAATTGCGCAACTTCTTAAACAAGTGCAGCGCGCCTGCGCTAAGGTATGCGCAAGAGTCGGTTATGACATAACTTATGATCAGGGATGTTGCAGACATTCGCATCCGCATCCGCCAGAATCTTGAATTTGAATTTGATAGGTTGAATAGTTTTTGAAAAAAAAAATACAAAATCATTTCTGGACGAAAAACTACGGAGCCCGACACGCTCTTGGCCGGTTTTTTACAAACTTTTATTTAACTTGCCCTGTTAGTATGTATGCTAGCGCTATATTTATGGGAATATGTGGCGGCCTTGCCGATAACCGACAGTTTTAATTGCGCAACTTCTTAAACAAGTGCAGCGCGCCTGCGCTAAGGTATGCGCAAGAGTCGGTTATGACATAACTTATGATCAGGGATGTTGCAGACATTCGCATCCGCATCCGCCAAAATCGATGTGGAGCATTTTCGAATGCGGATGTAGTGTAATTCACGACAAGAAAAAAGCTTACTGCGCTAGTTTTAGATATTTTCGTCATTAGTAAAGAAACTTCTTATTGTTTCTGTGACCAAGAGCGGACACGTTTTTGATTTGTTCGCAACGATTGTAATTTAGTATCAACGTGTTTGATGATTGCGTGATATCATACAATGGACGTTGTTTATTTACGTTTTTGAGTGTTTGACCACAAAATCCGCATCCGCGGATGTCAAAAAAGTCGGCATCCCTGGTTATGATTAGGGTTCCCAATCACGGCGGAAAGAGGGACCGCCATAGTTTAAAGGCATTAAAAATTTGTGAGTTACGTACAAGTCTGGAAGCACCTTGGATATGAGTCCGCTGGATGCGGGTGGCGCGGGACGGATCATTATGACACTCTTTGGGTGAGGCCCATGTCCAATGGTTGTCTTTCGGCATCTATGATGACGATAATGATGACTAGTGATAACAGCAAAGTAATTTGTCCGATATGTGTATATTTAGGTACCTATTGATTTCCGAGTTAATATTTTGTTTATTTTTTCCAGGTAAGTGGGAGTTCAAGCACTTACGAATAGGCATGGTAACAATTAAACTACATAAAATTTTATGTATATTGATTAATTCTGTCATACGAAGAGGCTTGCACACCGCAAGACTAGTCACTCGACCCTCTCTTTAGTTAACAGAGGTTTGTTAAGTTTTATGAATAATGCGTAAAAATTGTGGTCTTATTTGTTTTTTCTTAATTAAGAGGAAACACAAAGGCCGAGATAATTGAGAAATAAGTATTTGTAAAATGTATTGCTGCCGCGCAGTGTGCCTGATCAAGCGAGCGTGAGCGCGATAGAGACAACTGCAGCTAGGACCGAAAATACCTATCAATAGTAAATGAAATTAACTTTTCGTAGTCCCCTGATTTCTTCTCCAAACTTGACCTATTTAACTATTTTTTTTTATTAATAATTAAAGAAAGTGTTTGGCCGTGTTCCTATGTTTTCCTTTTTTAACCGACTTCAAAAAAAAGGAGGTTCTCAATTCGGTTGTATTATTTTTGTTTTTTTTTTACTGTTTTTATCATTTTTTTTTTCAATGTTTGTTACCTCACAACTCCGTCATTGATGAGTCGATTTGTAAATTTATTTTTTCGTTGGTAAGTATATGCTTCCAGGTGGGTCCCATTTTTTCAAAAATTCAGTTGGATGATGGGATCCATGAGGAATTGGGGGAACTCCTCAATTATATTAGGCACGCGTGTAGTGATTTTGGTATTTTCTATTATAACTCGTGTATTTACACCCGGAAATCATAAATTTGGTGGAGTGGAATTGATGATGAAGACCACAGATGACTTATGGAATTCCTCAATATACCTACATACATATTCGGTTTTTCTATAATAATCAACGCATTTGCTCTCGGAAATCAGTTCACCTGGTAAATTGGAAAAGAAATGTGGAAATATTTTCGTGGCTTGGCGGAGTACCTACTAAATTGAAGTCGGTTAAAACTTTGTTTTTAAAGTAAATTATTGATAATGTAGTCAAAATGGTTTTCAGGATGTTTTAACAAAGCGGAAAATCTGGCATTTTTTTAGGTTTTTGAAGGTTAATATCTCTTTTAAGAATAAATGTATGAAAAAATGGAAAACATAGGAACATGTCAAGTCAATAGTAGCCATAGATTTATGGAAAAAAAAATATTGCTCTACTGCCATTATCCAGGGAGAAAACAGGGGACTACGTTTCTATGGAAAAACGGCCCTTGTGTTTCCTCTTAATACTTTTTCCTTTTCCTGTCGATACGGTTTCTCCTATCCTTTATTGTGTGATGTTCCTTTTTAGGATTCCGTAGTCGATTAGGAACCCTTATAGTTTCGCTTTGTCTGTCCGTCCGTCCGCGGATAATCTCAGTAACCGTTAGCACTAGAAAGCTGAAATTTGGTACTAATATGTATATCAATCACGCCGACAAAGTGGTAAAATAAAAAGTGATTTATTTTATTTTATTAGGGTACCTCTCCTATACGTAACGTGGGGAGTGTTTTTTTTTTTCATTTCAACCCTAACGTGTGATATATTGTTGGATAGGTATTTAAAAATGAATAGGGGTTTGCTACAATCATTTTTTGATAATGTTAATATTTTCGGAGATAATCGCTCCAGAAGTTAAAAAAAAATGTGTCCCCCTTAACTTTAGAACCATAAGTTTTAAAAATATGAAAAAAATCTCAAAAGTAGAACTATAAAAAAATTCTAGGAAAATTATTTTGAATTTGATAGGTTGAATAGTTTTTGAAAAAAAAATACAAAATCATTTCTGGACGAAAAACTACGGAGCCCGACACGCTCTTGGCCGGTTTTTTACAAACTTTTATTTAACTTGCCCTGTTAGTATGTATGGGACAAATCTTGCAAGTTAAATTTGACCCACGTCCCGGTGACCGATTGAGCTGAAATTTTGGGTAGGTAAGCATAAGTATAGTTTGGATGACAATTCAATATTATGGTACCATTGTGCTGATCTGATGATGGAGACAGAAGGTGGCCATGGGAATTCAGTACTTAACCGACGTAACCCCGTTAGAATCGTCTCAATGAGTAGTTGATGATATACAGAAAAGTACAGTCGGCAATAAAAGCTTGTACCAAAAATTTAATTTTTGACAGAAACTTATTTTCATTATACTCGTATGTGTATGTACGATAGCCTTTCTTGTTGTACATGTTGCATATGTCTGTCTTCTCGTTTCTACTCTCAAAGGTTAACTGAAATCCCTCAAAGGGATAAATTCGGCCTTGTAGTTACCTTTTTTTTTTGTGCAAAATTTACTACATTATTTTGTACAAGAAAGAGTTATTACTACTACAACTGAAACGAGGTCCTCATCTATACAGTGCCGTTTCTGTGACATGATAGTCCTTTTAAACTTAGCTTAACGACTTCCAATTCGCACGCGTCAACCCTATTTAAGGTACGTAGCGGCCGAAGTCTGAACACGTCTCTATTGTCGAGGCATTAGAGACGTGTTCAGATATTTGTGAGCACTTTGGCCGTTCCGATATATCTGATGGCGACTGTACTATGCGTAAGCCTTGACTGCATTGCTCGAGTCGAGTGACGGGCCTATGGCTGATCGCGCGGTCGGTGTGGAAGGCGGTTCAAGGGTATACATAGGTACTCAGTGTTAAAGTTTAACTTATTGGTGTTCAGTTCTTGGAGAAAGCATCTCAAATATTACGTAGTAAGTAAAACGTATTAGTTGTTATCACAATATTCATATAAATACCCTTATCACGAAACAAATTATTTTTAATTAAATATTTTGTTTTCGTGTTATTTTTAACGAGGAAGTTACCCCGATCATTTTTATAATCGATATGATACAGAGAAAGAATATAATGGAAAAATAAACCATCTCCGTCTGTAGCCCCCGACAGGATTCGAACCTGCGACCTTTCTATTAACGCTAGACTGCTCTACCAACTGAGCTACAAGGACAGTGACTTACGCTGTGTATTTTTACAGACAAAGATGGTTTATTTTTCCATTATATTCTTTCTCTGTATCATATCGATAATATTCATATAATTTATATATACTCTGTAAAAAATAAAATTTCGCTTCAAGTTTTTATTCCCGACTGTACCTTTTTTTACACGGACATCAACTACTCGTTGAGTGTCATAATGAGCTTAAACACGTACCTTTTGCAGTTTAGGATTTGCTATGACCACCTTCTGTGTCCATCAGATCAGCTCGATGGTACCAAAATATTGAATTCTCATCCAAAGTATACCTTTACCCAAAATTTCAGCTCAAAAACATTCGGATAACGGCAAGTGACTGACAACTTACTTACATACATGAACAGTGCAAGTTAAATATAAAAAGCTTGTTAAAATATCAGTCCATTTTGTGCCGTAATATCGGTCGCAAGGTCCGGATTCTACGAGGCATCAGGAAACAAGGCCCATATTTACGTTTACCTAAACTAATATCGCATATCGATTAAAAACACTAAACTAACCAAATTACACGTCAAGTTAAAACGGCATATTTAAATACAACAAAAGATTATATTATAACATCCCATCAAACGAAACTGAATAAGCGCCTGATAATAAATACGTAGCAATGTTTCATGACGGCATTGCTATCGAAAATGTGCAGGCGTTTGTACTTTCAACTATATGAATGCAATTACTGTTTTAGCAGGCGTAGGCAATTGTATTCCAGGTATAGTGTTTATAAGATAAAATAAACTACATTTAACTTATTTCCATCTATGTTGCAAACAATGTTGGTAGGTGATTCTCAACTCCTTACAATCAAATATGTATTTACAATTGACTTGAGTTTACCGTCAATCTTTGTGAATTCAGAAGGAATTGATTTGTTATACATTTCATCTCTATTTAAATATCACATTAATGAAGGCAGTCCTTACGACATAGGTTCTACACATCGTAACGATTTTCTTAAGAACGACCTACCATATCTGGTTAGACTCTCGTTAAATTAAAATGCTTAGTTTTTCTCTGAATCGGCGGCGTATCACAGTTTTTACGATGTCCCTTGCATATTAATGTAACTCCACTATAATTAACAGCGTATTTCCATGTTCTTAGAACATATTCATATCGGGAGTGTTTTGTTCGTCGTTTTACGTCCCAATCGATTATAATGTGTTTTCCACCCTCGCTTCCATCCGCGTCGACCGAACGATTCAGAAAGCGCGAATTTAATTTATTTAAATATTAGTTTCAGAATTTGATTCAGCAAATTGAGACCTAGTATTACGACTATTGAATAACTAATAGTACCTAATAGCTACTTCGAAGTTAGTCGTCGCCACGCGCTTATATTTTTTTCTCAGAAACGAATTGTATGTTCTGTTTTTTTTACACCGGTGGCAACAACCCTACGGCCTGCTAGTAAGCAGTCACCGTAGGCTATGGACGCTCGCGACTCCAGATGAGTCTCATGGGGTATACGGATTAATGTGATTTTACCCCAATTTGTCAGTACAACATGTCAAAGTCATAATTGGGTGTGGCGTACAGATGTAACAATCCGCCCACATGTGCATGCAATTTCTCAGTACAACTCGTTTGACAGTTGGATCAGCAGCGCAACATGCCTCCAGACGATAGCAATTAGTCAGCTTCTGATAAATTGGGGCTGACAAATCATGACATGTATACACCCAGGCCGGTTACCTACCATATTGATTATAGATTCGAATATTCTGTGCCTTGTGCGTATTATAGGTAGCTGGCGACAAATGCAGGCCCCACTCTCAACACAGTCCACTTGCCGTTGGACGTTACTCACCATCAGGAATACAACCACATACCGTCAAACATACCTACTTTGCCGCCAGGGGTAACTTTGCCCAAAAAGCTAATTTTGAACAAATCTGGTAATGAACGAAAACACAACATATTTATGGCAACCTTACTACATATTTTTAGTAGAAACGAGATTATATCATAAATAAAGATATTTATGGCTTCACTTTGAGTCATAAATGTCTTTAACTTGAGCTTGCAGCAAATTGTGGAATGTGAGGTGAATGGACTTGTTAGGCAAAGATTTAAAATACCCAGGTAACATTGCCCATCTGTATCTACTGTGTAAAACTTTCGTAGTTAAGACCAAGATGTTAAAATGGAACGCCATGTTTGCCCAACATTTTGGACTGAGTCTTATGGCAACATCATAAGAAAGAGCTATAGTTGCGTCAATAATTCAACATGGGCAATGTTGGCAAAAGTCCAGATAATTTTACCCACGATCAAAATCCATAATAATTTTGAATAAATGTTGATTAAGAAAATATTTCTCCTCCATGCGTATTACTACTAAAAAATATATCATCATCATACGGTATAAAAAATATGAGATAGCATAGCATGGCATAGCACATCTCTGGTAGAAAGGCACCCTAAGGCCCGTCGGATGGTAACCGGACGCCACAGCCTATGAAAGCTTGCAACTGGATACATGTGCGTTGCTGACCTTTAAGTACATATGAGGATACGCCCTTGAAAACTTAAAGGGAAAATGTAGGTCGCTCTTCGAATAATAAAAGATGCTGCTAAAGAATTTTTAGTTCAACCTTGAGGTCGGATGAAAGTACAGAAAGTACTACCTTTATCACCACTGGCCATAATACTGTCAAGTCGCCATCTTAACCGTTATACCAACATACGTTTGCGGTTGGCCAACTAGCGAACTAACCATGTTCCATACAATTGGTATGAAGCTGTGCGTGAGTGGCGCCGCGGTAAACGGCAAAGTTAAGTTGGGCGGGCCGCGGTCAGCGCTGGCTTCCGCGTTTGGGTGCATCCTCTTAAGGGAAAGGTAAGGTAATGGTTTTAATTTAACCGGATTTAAGAGGGTGTGTGTGGTGGGCGATTGATTTGCGCTTCCATAATAGTGTCTTGGACAAAAAGTAGTAATGCTAAATAAAATGGTTGCGTTACAAATTCATGAAACTTTTATTGTAATGATTTTTATTGGGAAGTAGAAATACGTCAGCACGGACGTAATTCCGTTTCGTGTAATTTTCAACAGAAATTAAATTATAAAATCATGTCGTGATAAAATAGTGTCCTACATACAGTAAGCAAATAGTAGTTGATAAATACATACAATACTGAACTGTAATTCTAAAAGAAACGATTTTATTACGCCTTGCCTCGACTACTAGAGAGCGATTAGAATAAAGTCCAATGAAAGTTAAATAGATGGATGTTGTATGATATTCAAATATCGAGCTTGTCACGTCACTGGACCGGTCTGTTTGGCACTCTTTGTGGGAGGCCTAAGTCTGGTAGTGAACGTCTTTCGGCTGACGATGATGCTCTCGTAAAATACGCTTTGGAAGGCGCTTCCGCGACGTTAGGGTTCCGCGTTTGTTGTTATTTTGAAATGTTTTGTGTAATCGTGTCCACTGTGGACACGTTAATAAATAATTATCTCATCTTATTTTATTTTATCTTATAATTAAGCTCAAATTATTTAATCGCCCGCAGCACTGCCCCTTAACAGCGAGCACTCCCTGCGCTCGCGCATTCTCCCGCGACCGCCGTCCGCGCAGCACGTGTACCGTGTACCGACCGCGTACCGACCGTGTACCATGTACCGAGTGATGTGACAGTGCTGTGACCGAGGATTTATTTGAGACGTGTTTTGAGATCCGGTAATTTTTAGGATTATAAAATGAGGTTATTAAGGTTTGTTAGGACTTTCTAGGGCCATTTCTCTATCGGTTTAATAGAGGGCTATACGAAATATTGGTAGACTACGGTACTGTGAATACAATGCTGTGGATAAGGATTAATTTATGATGTAAATAAATCATTGATAATAATTCAATGAAATAAAAAAGTTAGACAAATAAAATGTTTGATATTAGACTTTCTAAGGTGCTCACTGTTTTCTGCGTAGATGATACAAAATATTTAGGTACCCTATTTACTGGAAACCTTAACGAACTACGGAACAATAATATAACCTGTATCTAATATTAGATTAGATAGCCCATATTTATAAACTAGTAAAATGTTACTTGCGGGGCCTACCCACGCCGCGCCTTCCGGTACGTGGTCGCCACTCGAGAACCTTTCCGCCCCAACGGCCATTGGACTGAGGTGGACTGGACTGGCCTGGTAAAGGTTGCTGGAGTCCGCTGGATGCGGGTGGCGCAGGACCGGTCACTTTGGCACTCTTTGGGGGAGGCCTATGTCCAGCAGTGGACGTCTTTCGGCTGATATGAAAATGTTACTTAGGGTGACTGTTTGGATTCCGAAGTGTCATTTGTGTAATAACTTATTTTTCCCGTATATGATTTAGTCCGAAAACTATTTTCCGGGTGTCTTGGTTTTTCAGGATTAACATGACCTTTTTACACATTCCATCAAAACAACTGCGTCAAAATGTTTTTTTTTTTTTTTTTTTGATGGGCTTACTTCAAGCCGGGCCACATAGGACCCTTTAGCTTGGCGCGGAGAGCGTGCATTGACCAGAGGCCAACACAGCAGTAGCGTCAAAATGTACAACTCTTCACTGTTCTTATAGTTATCTTACGAAACCCACGGGAAGAGAGTGGGGGTGCTATTCTAACCATAGCAAAGAGGCACTTTATGTTACTCACTTCAATGTACCTATTTCCAATGATGAATGAGCTACCTCTGTTTGCGCGTTCGCCCACTCTACCTTGTCAGAAATACAGTAAGTACCTAGTTAGGGTTCCTTAGTCGACTAGGAACCCTTATAGTTTCGCTTTGTCTGTCCGTCCGTCCGCGGATAATCTCAGTAACCGTTAGCACTAGAAAGCTGAAATTTGGTACTAATATGTATATCAATCACGCCGGCAAGGTGGTAAAATAAAAAGTGTTTTATTTTATTTTATTAGGGTACCTCCCTTATACGTAACGTGGGGAGTGTTTTTTTTTTTCATTTCAATCCTAACGTGTGATATATTGTTGGATAGGTATTTAAAAATTAATAGGGGTTTGCTACAATCATTTTTTGATAATGTTAATATTTTCGAAGATAATCGCTCCAGAAGTAAAAAAAAATGTGTCCCTCTAACTTTTGAACCATAAGTTTTAAAAATATGAAAAAAATCTCAAAAGTAGAACTTTATAAAAACATTCTAGGAAAATTATTTTGAACTTGATAGGTTGAATAGTTTTTGAAAAAAATGACAAAATATTTTTTTAAATAAAAACTACGGAACCCTACACTGAGCGTGGCCCGACACGCTCTTGGCCGGTTTTTATATTCTAGTCTTGTGTATTATCAAATCTTTCTTCAAATCTCACCTACATCCTGTGTACGGCATTACTTGTTTGGTGTATGTAGGTCCGATGACAATGCAATTAAAGTTCCGTTAGCTAAAAACCTCCGTATGCGGAATAAAATTGGGCACTCGTTGGCCCCGTATCATGGCCGGCCTTATCACGCGTTAAGTGACAAGATAGGGCGTCCGTCACTGGCTGACACCGTTCGATAGAACGAGACTGACGCTCTATCTTGCCATCATCACGTGATAAGGCCGACCATGATACGAGGCCAGAAAGTGACCGCAATAAGGTCGCAAACACACCATTGACTAAAAGTTGTACTAAAATTGTGTGGGTCACCCAGATACTGAAATACTCTGTAGATAGGTATAACTAATTGAGATTATTCGAGTTGGCCGAAGTGCATCGAAGTAGTTCATTCAAAAAGTGACTTTATCGTCCAAGTTAGAAAATTCCATTGACAGTTTTATATAAACTCGACGACATTAACCCTTGGCATGCCTGGTAGGGTCTGACAGACCCGGGCTGTTAAAAATCCGTCGTTATTTTATGAAATTTTAAATTTACCGCGTCGCGTTTCTGAGTAGCTTCGCGTCATGAACTACCCGACGTTTTGACGCTGCTCCCGCAGTCGGCCGCGAGCACCCTTTCGATTTGGACGTGCGTAAAGTGCTCGCGGGCCTGAGAAACCCGACCAGGCATACGGCGTAACATTTTATCGCTAAGTACATTTACGTTATTTTTCGTATATATATTATATACATACAAGTATATATTTTATAGATAGTCACAATGATATATCAGTGCCTTAAATAAACCTAAGACTGACGTTGATCTTAGGTATAAGTTTAATTTTTATGTTTTTTGACATGAGAGTCTATTTTTGTTGATGGAAATATCAAATGTTTTTATTTATGTAATAAGTTCTTATGGAGTTTCTTGGATTAAGACTTGTATTTATTTCTAGTAAAAATAATGTACAAAATAACCAAAAACACACAAACCAACAAGTTAAAAAAACAATTCATATGTTTTTTTTTTTTTACATTTACGGGTTTGTCAGACCCACCAGGCATACAGTGTGACTTTCGTTCACCAGGCATGCCAAGGGTTAAATAATTTGACACCACAATAGTTTGAGTTTGAGAGTGTTGTGTTCCTAGCGATTAAGGTCGCCAGCACGGCTATCACAGGACGGCGCGCGAGCTCTCGATTTTTCTCGCACTATCCGTCTCCCTCTTATTAGAAAAGTCAGAAAGAGACGTATAGTGCGAGGAAAATCGAGAGAGCGCCCCAAAATGCTTCCGCTGTGTTGAGTTGAGACTGGCGGTCCCGCATCGGTCTGCACAATACAACGAACCTTTAAATAGATGAGTGCAATTCATTTGGGACTCCTCGGAATTCGTAAGCGTCCATAAGCAAGTTCGTATCGGTCACAGTCAGGGTTGGGCAAAATACTGGCTTCATTGTAATTGAAATACAAATTACAAAATACATGTAAAAATGTATTTGAAATATAAACTACAAACTACTTTGGTGACAGGTATTTGAAATATAAAATGCAAAATACAGTATTTCAAATAATGTATTTCAAATACAAAATATAAAATACACTATTGAAACTTATCTCAAAAAACTTTTTATACGTTTTTATAAATTGAAAAAGGAATAAATATCCTTTCAAAAAAACTAAATTCCTAAAAGTATAGTCAGATAAGTTCCGTCTAGTAGGTGAATGAATGTCGATGAAAACAGTCTCTCAACTGGACCGGAAGAGCACAGGCTGAGACTACCTTTAATAACTGTCTGACGTATCAGTGTCAATTGCCGTATTAGGAACATCCCCGTTTGACGTTGACACTTACAGTAAAGTGTTGCCACAGTGCCCTCAGCCCCTAATTATATTAAAAAACGTTCCATTATACGGTTATACAATTAAATAACATGTATTTTTGGGCAAATGTATTTTAAAAAGTAAAGTATTTGAAATACAAAATACTAAATACATGTGAGTGCGGTATTTGAAATACCAATTACAAAATACTTCGCCACTTAGTATTTGAAATACAAATACAAAATACGTATTTGTATTTCAAATACGTATTTCAAATACATGTAATTGAAATACTGCCCAACCCTGGTCACAGTCCATTGACATCCGTGACAGACTTACACATTGACGGATTTCAATATTTGTTGCGAAGTTTTTATCTTAGCCGTATATCTGGGTTTATCTCGTATACATTAATTCGCTATAACGTTGTGAATATTTTACATTATGCCGTAACGAGTTGGATACCGTAAAATGTTGACAGTTTAATTATGTAAACAAAACACGTGACAGTTGTTTATTTGATTAGTTTCTTATTCAAATTAGTGTCACATAATTTCCGCTATTTGTGATGATTTGACTTGTTTACTTTTACATTAGGCATAAAGGCATTCTCTACCAGTACCTAAGCCAATGGTCTAACCAGAAAACTATGGTGCAGGGTATATAACATAGTAAGAAATCTAACTCAACATTGGTTACTTTTCCCCTACTATAATTATGTGCATCTGTTGCAAATAACATCTATTTTAAGGGTTGTGTGATAAGTCGGTGTTTGCTATGTTTATTCAATATTAAACCATTAATATGGATGTGGTTCAACGGCGGTCCAGTTTGCCAGGCCTTCCCCTATGTTCATACTTTGTAAAAGTCAAAAACGTGCTCTTCTAGCATTTATTCAAAAATACAACTCAATATCATACCGACCTTCGTTATTAACTACCTATATTTAACGGACAAAAACTTGTAATAAATTATTCGCACGGCAATGTTATTCCATATTCTCACAGTGAATTCAAATGAAACAAATTAATCCAAAACATCAATAAAATTATCGTTTACCACTAGATTAGAATAGAAATATGTATCGTTATTTCGACCGCCCAATAATAAGCGTAATCTAAGCGCCTGACTTTCATTTGCGATGTTTATTTTTATTGAGCGTACTTTCTAGAGCGCTCTGGTTGTTCAGCCGCATTTTATCGTTCATGCTGACAGAAACATCCTATCTCACTCAGTTATTATGGCAGCGATTCCATCTGTTTTGAATTGACAGGGGATATCACTAGGATATCGCTTCAGTTGTCACTGGGTTCATCCACGCACATTATGTGGAGAACACCAGTGTGTATTTATTTTACTTTATTTATTTATTATTACTAAACAATGGGATACAAAACTTAATCTAATACATTTTCCTGCAAAACTGTTTTAACAGTTTGTCTGCAGGTACGAGTCTCTATAAAAACTATCTATCACAATATTTAAAATTTTACACTATAATTTTAACTATTGTATCTAATATAATTGCATAATGTACCCACACAGAGTGTCGCGCTAAAACATTTACGTGGAATTTGCTTGTTGGCATTTGTCACTCAACGGCATTGTGTTTGGAGTAAATATATTTACAAAGATTTTTTCAATTTAATGTCTTCGGGCAAGGTGTTTAGTAGGTACGGAGGAAGTCGTTTAGGTATCATTCTATGTATCACCCTAATCTCGATTTTTTTTTACAATCTACCCTTAGACTAGAGTACCTAGAGATCTACAGAGGACCTATCCTCCAAATCTATACTCTACGGCCCTGCCTGGAAAGCAGACGATATTTGACAGACTGATTGTATCTATCTTTCAACATCGGCATGACAGTCATCAAATACAATATCAGATGGAGTGGAGTACCGGCCCTGGTATTTTGATTTTGAAAGACATCAGGGCCTCGTCATCATATTTTATTTTGTCATCGCCAATACGGTAGTTGACAACAGTAAAAATATAATATTTTTAAGTTACCAATTAAAGAAACGTACGAAAATACTCGAAAAACGTCAATATTAAACTTATTTTTTGGCAGTTTCAATATGTTTTATACATTAAGATAGGAAAAGCAAGCACATTTCTTATGGTCAAGCATTTCTTCATGTACGAGTATACCTTTAAAATAGCCACAATAATTTGAAGCTTGATGTTTTCCTAGTATCATGCCAAAGTTTGTTAATAACGTAAAAATGACAGTCTTTAACTGTTGTCAAATACCGTATTACGGCGACTTTTATAGGTATGTATCGGTATTTCCGTCTCCTTTCCCTTTATTATGGCATGAAGGTAAATTGACACAGTTAACTTGCCAGTAAACCGCATTTTTGTCGGAGCATCCTATCAAGCCTGCTATTATGGCTCTGACTACTTTTATTGACGCGTTTCCGTAGGTGCTTCCTTCCAGCTTCGCGTTGTCATTTGTCACAAGGATTTACATTTTTAACACCCGACGAAAAAGGTGTTGTTTAACATTTGTATCTGTCTGTAGCAACGTAGATCCCGAACGGGTGAACCTATCTGAGTCAGGTTTTTCTTAATAAGTTGTGTTTATCGATAAGCTACTTACTACTTAGCTATGTTTGTTGTGTAGGGGGTGTTTTATTTTTAAACGCCTTCAAAAAAAAGGAGGAGATTCTCAATTCGGTTGTATTTTTTTTTTTTCAATGTTTGTTATCTCAGAACTCCGTCATTGATGAGCCGATTCGAAATTTTCTTTTTTTGTTTGTACAAGTATATGCTTCCAGGTGGGTCCCATTTTTTTCAAAATTCAGTTGGATGATGGGATCCATGAGGAATTGAGGGAACTCCTCAATTATATTAGGCACCCGTGTAGTGATTTTGGTATTTTCTATTATATCTCGTGTATTTACACCCGGAAATCATAAATTTGGTGGAGTGGAATTGATGATGAAGACCACAGATGACTTATCGAATTCCTCAATTATGTACTTAAAAGTACAAAAGTATATCAGAGATTCTGATAAGATTCCGTTGAAATAGCAACTAATGAAGTGCCAAAGGTGATCCTTGTGGATTCGACGGAATTCCTCAAATATTATCGGCCCACATACAGCGATTCGGTTTTTTTCTCTAATAATCAACGCATTTGCTCTCGGAAATCAGATCATGTGGTAAATTGGATAAGAAATGTGGAAATACTCTCGTGCCTTGGCGGAGTACTAAATTGAAGTCGGTTAAAACTTTGTTTTTAAAGTAAATTATTAGAAGCTTTATATTAACTTGACCTTATACATCATCCTCCTAGCGTTATTCCCGGTTGTGCCCTAAATTTGGCATAGACACTTGTTTTCCGAAACGTCAGCCAACTGACCTTCCAGCCCAGAGGGAAAACTAGACCTTATTGGGATTAGACCGGTTTCCTCACGATGTTTTCCTTCACCGAAAAGCTAACGGCAAATATTCCGTAGGTACATGAGTTCCGAAAACTCATTGGTATATACGAGCCGGGATTCGAACCCACGACCGCCGCTTGACAGCCGCATGCATGAACCACTCGACTACCGTAGCTTTTGTAGGTATGTGATGTTAATGTTGCTAGTGAAGAGCAAGGCCGCCAGAGCACCCAAAATGTCGAGTGTGAGGAGTTACATTTCTCTCTTACTGTCAATGTCAACGCGCTTTTGACTCTGCAGTCTCAAGTGTTATGCACGAAATATCATTCGATAAACAACAGTGGCTTTTCGGTGAACACATAGCGAGGAAACCGGTGTAATCCCAATAAAGTCTAGTTTTCCCTCTGGGTTTGAAGGTCAGATGGCAGTCGCTTTCGTAAAACTAGTGCCTAAGCCAAACCTTAGGATAAGGTGCCGAAGCTGACCCCGGGCTCCTTTAGAGCATAACCGGGAATAACGCTACGATGTTGAGTCTCAAGTGTGTAAGTTTTTTGCCTACCCACAGGCAGGCCTAATGCTCCATCATGGTATAAAATGAATATATTAATTTTCCACCTTGTCATAAAAAGCTAATTACATTACACGCGCATCTAACGGATATTACGCACGGTCACCGTTTGCATAACACACGCTGGAATTACATGACAGTGTCAATTTGACATGTCCATATAGCATGTAACTATGCCTTTCTCTGCCTTTGTTGTGAGTGGAAAGTTTTTGGGAGTCATCCACTGTTTCATAGATATGCTAAAAATTGTGTTGACAATTGTATGTTCGGTGACCACTCGGAAAAATTCCGGCGACTCGTTTGTCCAAAATTTCAAAATTCCGAACGCCATTTGCCGTTTAACGAAAATTTTATAGTAAATATGTGTTTCTTAGTTAGGTTAGGTTAGGTTTGATTTGCAATAATCCTATGAAGTTTACTATTTAAGAAAAAAATGCATTAGGTCTAATGAAACATTAGGTCAAATGAAGCATTTAGGGCTAAAGTAGTTAGCTGGTTACTCCCTTGTTAAAGGGAGAACCATTTATTTATTTAAGTAATGGGATTCGCTGGTCAGACTGTTTCTTTGGACGGACCTATAAAAACGTAACCATCCATCCAACTTCCTAGATTCCATTACTCAACACAGGCTATGTAACCGTTTGTCAACTGCATTGGGTAATCGTTAAATCATATAGCGTTGCGTATGGGACATTACACCCTTCGTTTGTAAAAAGGACTTTGAGCCTTATTAAAAAAGTAAAAAAAAAAACTCACAACACAACAACAAAAAACACAGCTAACCATCACGTGGGCCGTAAGCTTGTTTGCCAGCGACGTGAACATCAGAACTTGATCGTACCAAAATATTGTATTGTCATCTATTTTAAACATTCTCGCAAACGAATAATGGAGGTAGGTGAAAATACATTTGCAAGATTTGATTATACTGTTACATACAGTAGTGCATAATTATTGTAATAAAACATAACGTGTCTTGCTATTTCAGTCAGTCTCGGTACAAAAAGTACTGAGGTTGACTGAAGTAGCATGACAAATGCGAATGTTTGCAAGAAAATACGATGGAAAACAATTATTATGCACTATATCTGCGGCGCTACCACGAACTTCGAAAGTCGAAGTTCTGGTATTTCCATCTCTATCGCACTCCCTTACTCGAGTGACAGGGATGCATATATTACAAACTTCGACTGTACTGTATGTACATACACGTTAGCTTGATTTATTTCATTACAGGTCAATTTACACGACTTTATAATATGATCGTCGTTTGACGATTGTTTAATTAAACGGACATCAAATTAAAATGAAATAAAATAGTACATTGTTTAACGAGGGGCGGAAGTGGAATATTGCGAACAAGAGTCTATCAGAAGCCCGACGCCGAAGGCGGAGGGCTTTTGATGACTCGAGTTTGCAATATACTTACGCCCGTGTTATACACAATGTTTTTCATCACATTTGCGAGGAAACAAATACATTTTAGATGAAATGAATACAAATCATAATAAAAACTGCAACATGTCAGTCGTCCATTTTGTTGAATTTGACGTGAGGCGCGTATGGCAAAGACCCTTCTCTATACAGCCACGATTTGAAAACACTTAATAACATTTTACATAGACACTAAATAACTACATATTAAATCTGTAAATAATTCAGTTAAACATGTTTAAGTAGTTTTTTGAGTTTAAATTTATTTATAAATACGTTTTCAGACTTCGTATTTGATATAAAACCTCTTTGCTTTGTAACTGCCGCATGAGTGACAGATACAATTTAAGAAAAAAACCATTACGCCCGTGGGCGTAACACAGGCTATTACAGCTCTGTATGTCTGCGCATTATGAAGCCCTTTTCGAGCAAGTGTGATGAAAAAGTACAAATTATAATATGTTTTAAAAGAATGGCCAGAGACTGCTCATAATCGGGAGCACTGGAAAAAGTGGGGGAGGCCTTTGCCCAGCAGTGGGACACTACAGGCTCACAATAATAATAATAAAATAAAAAAAATGTCGATAATTAAAGTTAAGTCCTCTAAAGAATTTAGATATTTCAATAACGCTCGTTAAAATTGTAATAATGATCACATTAACTACCTACATTAAAAATAAAACTATAATACAAATTAATATCAAACATATTTCATTTTCATAAAGTAATTAACAGAAAGAAGATTAAGGTACACCTTTTTTCAAAACTAAAACTATGTCGATACCAAACTATATCTAATGAGAGGCTGCCACACGATACTTTCGCATTCGTCTAATATTAGTATGGATGATGCAAGATGTGATTACATTTATTGTGTAGTTAATCGTGACTGCATGCTTATTCACTTGTTGCATGCTCAGTGTATTGAATCGACTTTGCATCATACTGCTTTGGAAATGAGCCAGTCTTGCGCCATATCTTGCTATAATTAAAAAGTTATCCCGCCATTTTGTTTTGTCTTTTCTTAACTTCATCTATGACATTGTCAGAAAATTCCCCACAATTCATTAGCAAGAAGAAGAAGGGTACCTAACGCTAGAAATGTAACCAGTTTAAAAACAGACTCGACAAACTATCTAAAGCAGTGTGAACTTGTGCTAAGTGAATTATGATTTAGACGTATCAGCGTGAGCTGCCTATCTAAAATAGGATAATAATAATCATAATAAATAATGTGTATCGGTCGGGGTGTAGGAAAGGGTGGCCGTACCTGGGACTTATAAAAATTTCGACCAAAAATTTTTTATTTCTTTTTCCTTTCTGATCATATTGTATGCGTCAAATAAAGCATATTATTTCAAATAAACTTTTTTCTACGAGCCACCATTTTGAAGTTATCACAGTATGAAGGGCGCAGGACTTAGACAAAAATTTTATGTATGTGGTGTCATTATGACACTTATATTTTATGATGCTATCGTCTAGAAGACGTTAAAATATGCATATTTTGTATGGGCAACTTTTCTCTAAACTTGATATTTTTTTTGAAAATTTCGATAAGAATGGAATCGTAATTATCATAAATTTTATTTGCCATGCCATATGATTTACCGTGCATCATTTTCTACAAAAACTTGTCGTGGCAAATCCGACTCGGGTGGCAGATAGGTTAGAAGACACCGGCGGGAGCTCTGCTCCCGCCGGTGTCTTCGAGGTTATTTTTTTTTATAAAAGAGCGGAAAAATGTTGAGAGCGAAATGTTGAGAGTACTTCAGTCATTTTTCAATTTAGAAAAAAGATTTTCAAGATGAGAGGGGTGTTATAAGTTTAACGTGTCTGTGTATCTGTGTATCTGTCTGTGGTATCGTAGCTCCAAAACCGATGGACCGATTTGCATGCGGTTTTTTTTATTCAAAAGCTAATGTGATCCCAAGTTTTCTTATTTATGTTTCATGAAAATCTGTGCAGCCGTTTTTGAGATATTGGACTTTGAAATGAAAATGTAGGGGGTCTTTCAACTTTTCTTTATAACACACAGCTCCACGAATGGATAGATTTGAATGCCGGTTTTTGTCCAAAAGCTGACTTAATTGAGATGGTTCTTAGCGTTTCAAAAAATCAGTACTGCTGTTTTGAGATATTGAACTTTGGAATGAAAATGTCGAAGGTTTTTTTAATTCTCTAAGTTGTTAAGGCAATTGCGGGCTCGGAAAAGGCTTATTATTTTTAATTTATTATGGGTAAGATACCGTCTTATGTTAATCCAGGAAACCTACTATTATAACAACTGGCTGCGAAAAAAATGACTGGAGAATTGAGAGCATAACAATACAACGAAAAGAAGATGAAAAGTATTATAAAAACTTGAATACAATTGATACAGGTCAAGTTTTTACGGAAATATTGTGAATGAACGCAATGACCAGATTATTTCCGACGGCGTCATACTTTTACAAAACTTGATCGATTCAAGTAAACTGCCGTAAGAAATGTCCGACTTTCCGAGAATAATGTCAACACAACTGTTATGTCCAGTCAACATGAATTGGCTGAAATGTTTATTTAGCAGAAACGTCCGCTAACGAAATTCCAAATTTCGTTCAGTGGAAAATTGAAAAATGATGCGCCACCAGAGGTCCCGGGGTCAAATCCCGCTCGTGGCAAATAATTTTTCAATTTTCCACTTGATTGAAATATAGACTATATTTTCATAAAGTGAGTAATTACAATTACTTAGTGGGGATATTAGGTAAGAATGTAAACCAACATTCTGTATTGTTTACGTTACTCTTTAATTTTGATGAAAATAAATATTTTAATTGAAAAGAATATATATTCCTGTCAGTCCAAAAATGATACTACGATTTTCATATACCTATTGTTATTGACTTTGTAGGAGACATATACTTAGTGGGGATATTAGAAGGGACCATTTAACCCCCTTCCCGCTTAGGGATATTTTTGTACAATATTATCGGATCTCTAACACTATTATTGCTTCCGCAGCATTTGAATAAAGTTACATACAAGTGTATCTAAGTGATATATCATGTAAAGTGAACTTGTGACAGTGCTAAGTGATGTAAAGTGACAGACACCTGGCAAGATGATGAAAATGGCAGCCGTGTTGATGGTAAGTTGATAATATATTTAGTTCATTATTTTTTGTTTAGTATCATTATCGAACGAGGGAGCGAAGCGAACGAAGTTCTATGCTTCAGCTTGGGCCGAATATCGTTTGTATGTCAGGATGTCCTGCTGTCCCGCTGTTCTCTTCTACAGGTCGCATTTCTCAACCGATTTTGTGAGCAGGTTTGTTAATTATATAGAACTAGCTTCTGCCCGCGACTCCGTCCGCGTTGAACTCGTTTATAACGTAGCTCCATACAAACTTTCACCCCCCATTATAGCGAAGTGGCGGGTTGGAAAGAGACAAAAAGTAGCCTATGTCACTCTCCATCCCTTCAACTATCTCCACTTAAAAAATCACGTCAATTCGACGCTCCGTTTCCCGTGAAAGACGGACAAACAAACACACACATACACTTTCCCATTTATAATATTAGTATGGATTATCTAGCCAAGTCCCTTTTTCAAAAAAAGTAAGCTTGCGAGTTCTCCAGCTCACAGATCCACTGGTTTATTTATTTCTCATCTTATATAACTAAGGTTTTTATATCATTTTGTAAAATGTAAAACATAAAACTAATACCCACATACGAAACATAAAACAATTACAGATTATTAACACTCAGACATCTATTTTCCAATTCGTTTAAATTAGTTCTCAGAATTCGGAATTTTGGCGCATGTTTCGCCTCGAGATCATGTGCACAAAATGCATAAAATGCACTCAAAAGATATTGATGAAGAAAATGGTTTTGTCTCGTGACTTTAAACACGGTGTCTCATTGGTTACTTAAAAATGGCAACGTCCTAATTATGCTGAATATTTTCCTGGATTATTTCACTATGTGGTCGCGGAATGAAAAGTTTCACAACTCTGAACCATACAGCATCGTAATAAAGTCGCAAAGTCCCTTTTCTTCGACTATACACTGCGTGTGTAGGAACACGTATCAATGACATTCAGATGAATGTCCTGCAAGGCGACTTTGTCAGGAGCCGTTTCCTGTGGTACCCGTGCTATCGGACAGAGAAAGCTGTGGAGACGACGAGACAGGCTCGTTCTCATTACTGTAGTTGTCATGTCACAATTACAACTATTATTGCATGACAGAAACTTTCCTGCTGTTCGGGCACTAAAACTGTTGAACGTTCTGTCACAAGCACCTGAATGCGATGTATTTGCTAGTCGACGGGCGAATGTAGGTATGTCATATTTGTCTGAGGTACTGCGTTTTATGTTTTTTTTACTTTTCGGTATTTACATGTTAAGAATTATAAATTGTAAATGTGCTTTGGTTTCTTACTGTCAAACTGTATAAACGTATGATAAATAAATAAAATAAATGACTTTTTCTCAAACATGCTCGGAAATGTACGCGTTAATATCACGAAATGAAGACGTGAAGTTTCTTGTTTATGGCTCCTACATTACTTCTTGGCCTTACGCCAAGAAGTAATGTATGAAAACCCTAAGTAAAACCATTATTGTCCGCTACTCTAACTTTTTAAATTTGCTTACTAATATTAAACTGACAAAGGAAAATTTACATACTGCCAACCACCACTAGACACTGTAAGCATACTTGCTTCATAAAAAAAATAAAAATAATCTATGGTACTATACTTTATGTGCGGTTAAACATGGTGCTCGAACGGCTTGTTCAAATGGCATGTTTAAAAAATAAAAAAGGCGCAAAGTACCTATTATTTAATTGATTAACTAGTATTTATTTTAATTTTAATATTTCCTTACATCGTTTGAGAAAAGTACTATACAATCCTCGGCCGGAACAGGGATTGCTGGACTCGTTGTATTCGGCCTCGTCTACGACTCGGCCGTCTACCCCAATCTCGTCCAGCAATCCCTTACTTCACGGCCTCTGCAGTAATCTACTATTAATAGAGCAGTTGTGGCCGGCTTACATTATAAACTTTTTTTTTAGATTTCAGCATATTAGGTACTTGTCGTTGTCATCTTGACTAAATACTACACTACAAATGCTAGGCACATACCTCCCATACAAAATGTGTTAAAGAGTAGATTTATGATTCCTTGGTTTTGTGCGTAGGTGTTTTGCCTACGGTGAGACATATATCCGCCTCTTTCTGATAAATATGCACGAGAGTTATGCATACTGATCCGCTGTTGCCAATATTTCTACTCCCAGAACAATTGCCACCAACATTGGCTGACGTCACCATAATTGCGGGTGAAGCCACGCGGGCTACTTGTCATGTCATGTATAATGAAAAGAACCGTAATTTTCCAATAGTTCAATATTACTCAAGTAATAAAATCTCCACGGACGTCTCTGTGCGGGGTCGTCGCTCGCGTTGCATAACAGCCTCTAGGATGCATAATAATTTATAATACCGGACTAGAGACACTAGGGATCGTCTGCGGTTTTGCCCGCTAGGAAAGAAAGTTGGCCATTGAATAACACCGTGAGCACATTTTTTTTGTTTTATTATTCGGTTAAAAAACGTTTTTAAACTAAACGTCTATGGTTCGACTAGTTTCCTATTTGCAATTAGCCTGTAATTCAAGCGTCCTATGTAATCCAAAGAGTGTATCTTGGCCGTACAGGTTTGGCCTAGTTGGTAGTGACCCTGCCTTCGAAGTCGGAGGTGCCGGGTTCGAATCAGGGATGTTGCAGACATTCGCATCCACATCCGCAAAAAATAATGCGTGACCCTAAAGACGTTGCGTATTTATGTTTTTGAGTGTTTGGCCTTAAAATCCGCATCCGCAACCACGGATGTGAGCCTCGCAATATCCGCGTCCGCGGATGTCTAAAAAGTCGCATCCGCGGCATCCCTGGTTCGAATCCTGTAATGGAATGTGTTTGTGTGATGAGCATGATTATTTGTTCCGGAGTTATGGGTATTTGTTAACTTTGTTGCGTAGGTAATTAAGTATTTATTTATCTTATTTAGTATGTACATCCGGTCTACTACCCATAGTTCAAGCTTTGCTTAGTTTGGAACTATGTCCCCCAATAATTATCCCATAAAAAAAACATGACAGGCCAAGTCTCGAAACTCTTCCACCGTAAAAAGTTGTGAGATATTCCGTATAAGCCAAGTCTCAGGCATTCTTAATAATCATTTTTTACTAGCTAAATAAAATTCTGCAAATTGTCAATAACACAACTTCATAATCCATAAATGCAGTAAATTTATGGATTTTTGCATACCTAAAACTATGTAGTATTGTGTAATTGCCAAGTCACAAA
Organism: Epinotia ramella; assembly: GCA_947578815.1. Taxonomy (NCBI): domain Eukaryota; kingdom Metazoa; phylum Arthropoda; class Insecta; order Lepidoptera; family Tortricidae; genus Epinotia; species Epinotia ramella. The sequence goes on from OX388220.1 coordinate 3,313,607, forward strand.
ATTTTATTTAGCGTACCCCCAGATGTGAGTATTGCACTGGTTTTCAGTGGGGAACTGACTTGAAACTAAATCGATTAAAACAGACGCCAGCGACCGGTGGCTTAAGAACAAACTAATTAAAAAAAAGCGGCCAAGTGCGTGTCGGACCACGCACAACGAGGGTTCCGTGCCTATTAAAAAGGTCGTATAATTACTGAAATATTATGGCACTTACGTCCTTTTCTTTAAGGAAGGCAGTTTTTTAGAAATATCTCAAAAACCTTTGAACCGATCTTGTCCAAAACAATTTTCGCTGAGAGAATTTAATAAGCCCTATGAGCATGTTTTTTTTCATATTTTTAAAATACACGGTTCAAAAATTAGAGGGGGGGACACAATTTTAGTGACTTTCGAGGAGATTATCTCCGACTCTATTCACTTAATCAAAAAAGTTGCTAAAAAACCTTATATTTATTTTGAAAGGCCTATCGATTGATGTGCCACACGTGGGCTTGCAATGAAATATTTTTTTTGACTTTCAGTTTTATGTATGGAGTGCACCCATAAAAAAAATTTTTTTAGTAATTTGATTACAAAACTATGTAGGTAGCGGTTATCAAAATACATCTACCCTGAAAATTTTATTCAAATACACCTTATAGTTTTTGAGTAAAATGCCTGTGACATACGGACGGACAGACAGACAGACAGACAGACAGACATGACGAATCTATAAGGGTTCCGTTTTTTGCCATTTGTCTACGGAACCCTAAAAAACGCCAAAAGAACTAGTTAGAAACATTGTCCTCTTTTTCTGCGAAAGAAATCGAAGCCGTATGTGAAGTCCCAATCGACCCAGCACAGCTATCACAGGTCTCTTTCTAATTAGAACGCTTAGAAAGAGACGGATAGTCTATGTCGCCGCAACACGGCTCGCTAGCCGTCTCGTGATAGCAGTGCTGAGGGGTAATACGGTATTTGACTAAAGTCAAATCAGCTTCTTTTTAGGGTTCCGTACCCAAAGGGTAAAAACGGGACTCTATTACTAAGACTTCGCTGTCCGTCTGTCTGTCTGTCAACAGGCTGTATCTGAAGAACCGCGATAGCTAGACAGTTGAAATTTTCACAGATGATGTATTTCTGTTGCCGCTATAACAACAAATACTAAAAACAAAATAAAATAAATATATTAAGGGGGGCTCCCATACAACAAACGTGTTTCTTTTGCCGTTTTGTCTGTCGCCAGGCTGTATCTCAAGAACCGCGATAGCTAGACAGTTGAAATTTTCACAGATGATGTATTTCTGTTGCCGCTATAACAACAAATACTAAAAACAAAATAAAATAAATATTTAAGGGGGCCTCCCATACAACACACTTTTTTTTTACTGTTTTTATAGATAATGGTACGGAACCCTTCTTGCGCGACTCCGACTCCCACTTGACCGGTTTTTATGAAACCTCAAAAAGGCTAGGTTAGTATGGAATTTGTAGGTATTATTTGCTTGTGACGTCACAATCAAACAACGTCCTTTCCTCATTGTTAGGTTTTATGAATTTAAAAGTCTTAAAGCAATGAACACACCACAATGTCACACTTACAGGCAATTAAATATAGTTTTTAATAAACACCCGTTCTAACATTTATTTGTAAGAAACTGTCATGTTATTGCGTAGGTTTTTAATTGTTAATCGTTAGTATAATATTTTATAGTTATGCATTTACATTTGTTCTTAATAGTGTGGCAGTCGCCGATAATAACTGTTAAAAGTAAACAAATTGTTTTTTGGTAAGTAAATAAACATTTTTTATTTCTTTACTTTTTTTTAAAAACAGCAAACATAAATGAAAGATTGGTACTATCCGAGTATTTTCGTAATATAATGAAAAACAGTTTATTTTCACTGTTGTCAAATACCCTATTGCGTAAGTATTCGAGCGAGCGTTAGGACAAACCAACCATATTTTTTCCTTACAGAAAGGATTTAGATGTACCTAACGTGCGTACAAAATGTGTGTGTTCGTTCCGCAATTAGGCTGTTCGATACTTTATTATCTAATACATAAAACAAATCTAAGTAGGCATACATTTTCTCATTTAGTCTCAACCTTACCACTTAAATACGAGAGTTATTTACGGAAATCCGGCTCCGCCACTTTATTACCGGTAATATAACCGCGGTTATTACCGGTAATATCTCTGGATTAAACAAACACCGGTATCTGCGGTTAATATGCTAGATTATATAACTACTAGTGAGGTGGCGGTGAGGTTTGAAAGTATCGAAAAGAAAAGTAAATCATAAATGCGTAAGAATTAGAGAATTGAACCCTTTACTTCGAAAATGAATAACATCGCGAGTTTGTGACTTAAAAAGAAAAATGTATTGGAAAATTTTGCAAAACGAGCGTCAGCAATAATTGTGTATCTTGTTGCTACATTGCAAATCAAAGGGCTAAAAAGATCTTATTTCGGAAAATACATATATTAGGTTTTTTTTCTACTTTTGGTACAAGCTTTTATTGCACTGCACTTCTCGTGTAGTCATGACATTTTGGACAAAAACTTTTTTATTTATATATTTCAGTACATCAACTATTATTCCAGGTTGACCTAAGCAATAGCGCTTTAAGGCGCCGTGGGTTCAGCGAAGTTAAGCGAACAGAGTTTTTGAAACAATATAATGCGTCTGTTTATAATAATATGTTTTAGAAAAAATACGAATAGTAATTTCGAGGCTTTTCTGCAGCGAGATCAGTGATTCGAAACATGATTAAGCTATTTTCGCTCGATAGAAAAAAAACACGAACATAGGTCTAAAATACACTTGAAATATTCGTAACAAATTATGCACAAAAGCTAATAATATTAAAATTGCTTCTAAAAATCGGCAATAGCATGTTTTGTAGAATTCAGTGATTAGGTTTTTATTTATTTAAACGGCCAATCCATACTTCCATACTCCATACTAATGTTTTGTCGACAAACTTTTCATCGAAAACGTTTCAAGTAAAATTTAGTTCACGAATTATTGTTTGGTGTAATTTTATTTCATGACCAGATCATTCCAATTTTTATTATTTCATAGAATAACTGCACAGGGAATATTATTTGGCAAATGATTCATTTTGTATGAATTTTAAATGGCAGAATAACAAAAGAACGAATTTCATTTCCTCGAAATGTTATTACAACATTACAAAAACAAACAACAACTGATAACAGGGGTTTAACTAGAGTAGGGCAGGCAAAAAAATGGGGGCTCGGGGGGCCAAGCTCCCCGCAGTAAAATAAACGAACAACCGTAACAATTGTATTATAAGTAGGTTAGGTTAGTTTAGTTTAGTTTAGTTTTATTTATCTCATTACACAATTCTCATATAACAATACCTTTGTAAATACTACTTATTGTATAATGATCGTTAGGCACAATTTCGCAACAATAATAGAAAGAATAATATAAATCAACAAATAGAAAATAAAAAATAAGAATGTCAAAATTTCAAAGTTAAGAATACAAATAATATAAAAATCATGAACAATTATTGTACTGAGAGGTACCTTATCAATCCTTAGTCAAATAAAATTAAATAATAATAATAATAATGAGTACCTACCGGTAGTACTTATCCATTAACATGTCAGTTAGGGTACACTTGTGTCCCTCAGAGCGGAAATAGGCACCCCGCGAAGCGGGGTGACGTTGACACGCTGGCGGTTAGGTCAGGTTTAGGTTAGGTTAAAATAATTGCCATAGATATCTGTGTATGCCAACTATTTTAATTTTAATAATAATCCTTGTAATAATTTGTTTGTTAATTAAAAATACTTGAAACAATAAATCACAAAACGTTTTCCATGACATAATTCAACTATTTAATGAATCATCCGACTAGTAAAAATATACGATTTAAAATTACTTGTAATGACCATTCCACAAACTGAATTGTCGACGAAATGAAAATACATGAAACGTTGACTTTGAAGTGAAATTCGACAATTTGATGATAAGCCCTTAAGCCCTAATATAAGCCCTAATATTATAAATGCGAAAGTGTGTCCGTCTGTCTGTCTGTCTGTTACCTCTTCACGCTGAAACCGCTGAACCGATTTGGATGAAATTTGGTATAAAGATAGTTTGAGTCCTGGGGAAGGACATAGGATAGTTTATATCCCGGAAATCATACCCCAAGGGGATGAAGTTGGGGTTGAAAGTTTGTATGGAGGTACGATATAAACAAGTTTCACGCGGACGGAGTCGCGGGCAGAAGCTAGTAAATTATAATTAAAAAACATGAAATTGTATATTGTGAGATAAATAAATCATATCATATCATGATATCCGCGCTTCCGAGCACGTACTTCCATCTCGCTCATGCTCAGTGCTGAAGCCGGGTGGCTGGCTTGGTTTTTCAATATAGCGCCTTAACGCGGCTGGCTGGCTTGAACACAAGACCTTCTAAGAAATGAACTACGTTTTGAACTAATCACCATAACCACGCACATCTCTATAGTGGTTAGTGCTTAGTGATGCGTTACAGTAATGGCCGCGGGTAGGGCTCCGATTATACCCTACACGCCGTGATTATAAAAAGAAACTGACTGCTTGCTCGACATTGGAACATTATATGTACCTGGTTAGTAAAGGTAGATAAATGTCTATAATAACAATGAAATATTGACAGTACGTTCCTTATATAATTGGAATTATCAGTATAACATCCCAGTAATTTTTCCGCTTACTTTATTTCTGTGTTGTTCTCCCCCCACCAGCTATGTTTATTTTCTGTTTGGTCTAAAGGTCTACTTGTAGAGAATGCCTTATGGCATTAAGTTCGCTTTTTGCAATAAAGTTACATAAACCCTTACTAATATTATAAATGTGATGTGGATCTTGATGGTATGTAGTGGTTCAGTTTTATTCTTTTTTGTGTTTTTTTTTTCCTATATAAATCTTTTAATAATTAAAAAAAAATGCGACAGTGTGTGTGTTTGTATGTTTGTCCTTCTTTCACGTCGCAACGGAGCGTCGTATTTATCTGTTTTTTTGTATGTAGATAGTTTAGAAGCTGGAGAGTGACATAGGCTACTTTTTCCAGCGGGAAAACATCAAATTCCCACGGGAGAATTCAATATGTTACATTTTCCTATAACCACGCGGGCGAAGCCGCGGGCATCAGCTAGTAAATAAATAATTAACAACTTGGAAAAGTTAAAAACCCTCGACATTTTAATTTTAAAGTTCAGTATCTTAAAACCGGCCGAACTGATTTTCGTTAAACGTAGCTAAGTACCATCTCGATCACGTCAGCTTTGGGACAAAAAAACGCATTAAATTCCGTCAACTTGTTTAGGAGCTACGATGCACAGACAGACACAAAGATACACAGACACGTAAAACAAAAAAAAAATTGGCTGCTAAGTGTCACTAAAGCGTCGGCACGAGATGTCCATAATGTAATTTCATACAAAATTTAAGGCCTGCAAAGTGACCTTCTTTTGTTTCAATGTCAATTTGTAACACATCATGGCGGTCAGCTATTTAAATATTTCATATTTCAATTTCAAGTATTATCTATTCAGAATCATGAGTATATTTCAAAGTAATCGGTTCAGCAGTTAAGGGGTAAAACGCTAACAAACATGCTTTGGCATTGTCGCGGAAATATGCACGTCACAAACCACATAATTCCATTCACCGAACTTTCCTAAAACCGCGAACCGTGCGGAAAGGAAATTAATATGAATAGGCTATTACGACCTTCTAAAAGTCGATCTAATACTAAATTCGATTGTCTGTAGGACCTCCAGGAACTAGGTAACTTAGGTCGTGAGCAACACTAAATAAACAAATATTAGGGGACAGTTGTACACTGAAACCCCATATAAGCATATCATCTTGTATCACCGTCATGTCAGCCGAAAGACGTCCACTGCTGGACATAGGCCTCCCCCAAAGAGTGCCTAAACGACCGGTCCTGCGCCACCCGCATCCAGCGGACTCCCGCGACCTTTACCAGGTGATCAGGCCACCTTGTCGACCTACCATTTATCACCTGTAATTTAGCTCAATAAAGCTTGTGTTTTTTTAATACTACGACAGTGGCAAACAGGCATACGGGCCCATCTGATGAGCAGACACTGTCGCCTATGGACACTTGCGAGATCAGAAGAATCAGAAGCGCGCTGCCGACCCTTTATTGATTTGAGGATTTGTTGTGGTGAAAGATAGAAACAAGTACAAGTCCCACACTCTCACCACTTTACTTTACTTTACTTTCCCCTGTGTGGTGTCGGGTTAGAATTTCACCACCCCCCTTTCTTCCCGTGGGAGTCGAATAAGGGAACAGGGTTGAAGTGTGTTGCGGGCGATAGGCTAGCAACCTGTCACTGCGATATCACATTTTGTCGATCTTTTATACCCACATTTATGCTTACAGTGAAGTGGCACTGGACACAAGTCATGTGATCTGCCTACCATTTTTAGGGATAAAGGCGTGTATGTATGTGCACTTTACTTTCACAGCAAGGCCGGCGAGCTGTGTCGCGGCGAGATAGACTATCCGTCCTTTTTCAATTAGAACGCTTAGAAAGAGACGAATAGATGTCGCGTCTTATATGTTTAATAGAATATAGGTAATTTTGTTTTGTAGCATATAATATGTATTATTGAAAGAATTTTTAGGGATACTATACTGTATTATTGAAGTAATTTTTAGGGATAGTAATACTATGACGGGTGTCATGCGTGTAAGAAACACTTATATTTATTAGGATAATAACCTTTACACAAATAATAACGTCCAGGATGTCGTCATGGAACGACGGTTCAATCGGGAGTCCTTCTACCCGCAACAGCGCGAGGTAACAACCTTCATTTGTAGCCTCCACTATGGTTGCCGACTAAAATACTTCTTAGTGTAATTTCAAGAACAAACAGTATTAACTTAGTTTTCAAATTAGCCATTATATTCGTAACTAGATTTAGCAACAACAACCATGAGTTTAAACTACATCGTTGCAATAACATTAAATAACAAAATAATTAAACGGATATCCCGCCAAAACCTTACAGTACCCAAAGGGTAAAACGGGACCGTATTACTAAGACTCCGCTGTCCATCCGTCTGTATCTCATGAACCGTGATAGTTGAAATTTTCACGGATTTTTCTGTATTTCTGTCGCCGCTATAACAACAAATACTAAAAAACGGAATAAAATAATTTATCTGCATTAATTCTGTATTGTTTTCACCCGTTACAGTGTATATACAAGGTGTAAATCATATAACTGAAAACCTGAAAGTAGTTTGTTCAGAATCGAAAGCTGAATCGATTGCACCATCTTTTAAGGTAGGTTGTATTTTTTTTGAAAAATATTTTTTTATTGTGCCGGGTCTAAAAGTTACGAAGGCAACATACGCGAATCAGAGAAATGTTGGAGGATGTTGTTGTGAGGTGAACGTCAGGATCTACGTCACTGACAAGTACTGATTAGTGATTACAAGTGTAGAGTTACGAATCAAGTAGATCTGCTTGATAAAGAAAACCAACGAATATCTTTTGAAATAAATAACGTATTTGTAAATGGACGTATTAATCTTATTAAGGATTAAAAAACTCAGTTGGGGTGTCTGAGGTTTTCAGTATAATAAAATACACCTTGTATAATAAATGAGATGCTTATACATGCATACAATAGTTCTGTTGTCGTTCCCAGCGCGTTGATGTCTTTTACACGTCCATTATAGAACGAGCGAGCGAAGCGACCGATGTTCTCCGTTCAGCTTGGGCCAAAATGATTCAATACGTCCGGATGTCCCGCTGTCCGGCTGTTCAGGTAGGGTCGCATTACTCAACCGAATCTCGTGAGTTTTTATGACCAGGTTGTTGTTTTAACCCCCGACGAAAAAGAGGGGTGTTATAAGTTTGACGTGTCTATGTTTCTGTCTGTGGCATCGGACTAAACGAATCGATTTTAATGCGTTTTTTTTTCCGAACGCTGACGTGATCGAGATGGTTCTTAGCTACGTTTCAACAAAATCGGTTCAGCTGGTTTTGAGCTATTGAACTATGAAACGAAAATGTCGGGTGTTTGTCAACTTTGCTAAGTAATTTGTCGTTTAAGAGTCCGCAGTAAGCTCGATTCTCCATACAAACGTAGTTACGCTCACATTTTAAAACTACGTGTCATTTTTTCATACAAAACTTGTTTTTGCTGTATTTCGTTTGTTTTATAAAACTGGAGTCATGTAAACTAATTAAAGACATAAATATACCTCATGTCATTGCATATGCAAAGTTTCGTCACAATCCAACACGTAGTTTTAAAATGAGAACGATACTCCGTCTGTATGGGAAGGTCAAATTCGGCCGAGCTTACTGCGGACTCTTAAGTTTTTTTCTAAAGAATCAGTTTTCTGAGTTCCACAGCTCAAATAGCCACTAAAAGTAGTAATAAGTGTAACGGCTCATCAAACATTTTATTAAACAGCCTTGGGCTCAGCCGCGGATGTGACATCACACACCGCTATGCCCCAAATTCCGTAGTACCGTAACGTCCGTCCGGTAAGTGAATATTACACGTCCATTATCTGGTTTGGTGGGGTAGGACACTGTTATAGTTAATTAGATGTGATTTTTAATCACTTTAATCTATTTGGGTCATAAGTTAAGAGACCCTATTTAATTAGAAGGGTCATTCAACTGTTTCTTGTTGTTATCCGTAGCAAGTACATGGACTTTACTGAGCTCAGTTTATGCTGGAGACTTCAAAGCTTAACTATAAAAAAAAGACCGGGTTACACTCCGGGAGTGCCGGCAGAAGTGAAAACTCAATAACATTGTAACAGTTTTTCGATCAGAGGCTCTAGTATAAGTTTTACTGAAACAAAACGTTATGACCGCGTTTGCGTTTAGCTGTCAAATCCCATACAAATTGAGGGTAAAACGCAAACGCGATCGTAAAGTTTGGTTTCGGTAAAACTTATACTAGAGCCTCTGGGCACGTGACATCTTACGGTGTCACCCTAAAAATGAATTTGACGCAAATTTATAAACAATTATCAATTATTTATCAATTTGTTTTTGCCGTTGGTAAATATTTTTCTAAGCTTTATCTCTTTAGGAATAACGCCCAAATTCGAACTATTCGAATTTTCTCAATAGCAAAACGGTGAAGGACGCGTTGGTATTATTACAAATTTATTTGAAGAATATGCTATTGCAAAAAGTGTTTAACGGCTTTATACTCTTACGAATAGCGTTTAGTTTTGAATGAAGTCGAATCGGCTAGCAGCAAAAAGTGACCTTCACATCTGACGTCACAAAACTCTGTCGCGTATTTAACAATTTTTCCCCATCCCAAAAAGTGCCCAGCGCCGCTAAAGAAGTTTTCACTTCAAAAACATAATTAGTTGACACCTAAAAGGCTCAACAATTAAAGTCCATGGAGCTCTAACACGCTTAATAGATGGTCCATATAAAGCGTCATAAAACACATTCTGTCCTACATTTAGTCACTCAATTATCACATTACGCACAAATTCAACAAACTGCATGTTCTTGCACGCTTTGAAGTAAAAAAAAAACCTTTTTACACTCCTTTTAATAGCCCCATGATATTTGTAACTCTCGTATTCGATCTGACTACTACGACACAGGCTATGCCTAGTGTGGATGTCACGGTATCTAAAGAAAATTGATATATTAAATGAAATACATTTATTTGCTAGAATGCAGGTACAGTCAAGGAATTTAAAGACCTACCCATTTCGTTGAAATGTCGTTAGACATTCGCAATGCATTAAGGTCGAAACTTCTATTTCAGTAATAGTATTGAAATGTCAAATTGTCAATACATATTTATTTGTCACTTCACATTACAGATAACCTCTTTGCGAAAAGTTATCATTTGCTTTTCTAATTACGAACATGTGTCAGTGTCAATCGAGAAATCTGAAAAATAATTTTCAATTACGTTATTAATTTGAAAAATAAAATACCTGCCGCTAACCGTGAACTATTAAGAGCTAGAAATAGCAGAGTTACACCAGGAAGTGGGGATTGAGGAGATAACACGTTTAAAATTTCAGTTCACCATGTCAACGTAGTTAATCTGGTTGCCTAGTTACTAACATATAACAATGCATGCGATATGTCAAAGGAACGTCGTGCTCTAGCTAGCTCTTATGGTGACAGTTTGCTATACAATATTGAGCCTTAGCTGGGTCGGAAATTAAATTCCTTGACTGTACATGATGGTATTAACCAATGATGTAATATAAAAAAGTGGTAGATAAGATGTCTATATGAAATTCCGTGTTTAAAAATGGTCACCAAATCTGACAGTTGAGACGTCCATTGACGACGCAACATTGAGGCAAAGGTCAGACAATTAGCTGAGTTTTAGTGTGCCACTTGTGGAGCGTTTATAACCTATCTGCCTCTTTTTTATATTACGTCATTGGTATTAAATTAACAGTAATATTTTGAGATCCATATATACGTAGTGGCATGCAAAGTGATTATGTTAATGTAAGAATTTATGCAAGAAATAAGCGAATGCTAGAGCAGTCAATAAAAAAAATACAAGATTCAAGATTTGTGCGTCAATTACTTAAGTATGTTTAAGTTATGGTAAATATTTTTTTATTATGCTTAATACTTTTTGACGTTTAAAACCCACTAAAACATGTTGCAGCGGACGCGGCTTTATTATGCAGTTTATAGGGAACCACAGCGATTACGAAACTTAAGTGCCGAATCCGAATCGCTAAACTTAAGTGGCAGTGGGCGGGGCACATTGCACGTAGAACCGATGGCCGTTGGGGCGGCAAGGTTCCCGAGTGGTGACCACGTGCCGGGAGGCGCAGCGTGGGTAGGCCCCCGCAAGGTGCACTGATGACCTGGTAAAGGTCGCGGCAGTCCGCTGGATGCGGGTGGCGCAGGACCGGTCATTGTGGCACTCCTTGGGGGAGGCCTATGTCCAGCAGTGGACGTGTTTCGGTTGATAAGATGATGATGAGGAAGGAAACACAGACTAGCGAAGTCTAAAACGAGACATAGGACAAGTTATCAATGACTATAGTGTTGCGATGCAGTCGTGCGTGTTTGTATATATAGCTGCAAAAACTCGCCATGTCTCTAACATACGTATAATCTAGACATTAATTAAATTAAAACTAAGTTAGGTCTAAAAAAGGCCCTCGAGGCATTGTACCGAGGATGCTGGCGGCATTCCCTCGCTGAATTGCAATGCTGATGCGTTGCGCGAGAAAGGCGGCAGCTCTTCGGTCACCAGTTAAATCAACTAGACGTTTCACGATTTCCGCAAATAACTTTTGCACACTGGGACCCCACGGACCGAGGGTCTCGACGCCAAATGGTACAAAGTTGTATTCTCTGCCCAGGCCTTTATATTTAATGCGTTAATCTAGACTAGTTTTAATTCGGACTCGTTCAATTTACATTAGATTATCCTAAAAACAAAAACCAGTCGATTACAGACAGTTATTACCGAACGAACCGGTCCTAACCGAACTGTAGCACTGGGGCACCAGTGGAATGGGGAATCAATCATCTCTCACTTGCCACACAAAGGTTCTAACTGCCATGATATGCAAACGGCTTTACAACCTTGTCATAATATTTCACTTGCTAGGGAAAATAATCTTGCACTTGCTACACAAAGGTCCTAACTGCCATGAACGCCAAACGATTTTACAACCTCGTCGAAATTATAATACATCTTCCACTTGCTAGACGAAGGTTCTAACTGCCATGAAACGGAAAAAAAACTTACAATCTTGTCGTAATACGCTGGTTCGAAATTGTAATTGCGTACCAGAATGATTTAAGTGCAGTTTATTGTAGGTAATTATACTCTTTGTTAGAGTAATGAATACATCGGTTCTAACAGTCATGAAGCTATAAAAACTTTACGACTATGTCAAATTAAGTCTGAAATTGGGCGACTTACTAACTGGTAATAACTACATGGAAGAACTTCTCGGAAAGATGGAAAGCGTTAGCCTCGACTTCGGACTTAAGATTAACCGGAATAAGATGAAAATGATGGTTGTAGATCGCATGAATAACAATTCGCCAGAAATAGTACGACTTGCGAATTGTGATGTGGTCCAATCCTCCCATTTATCTGGGAGCCTTAATCACGAATAGTAGGTGCGTCGACGAAGTGAAGAGACGTATGGCGATTGCTAGATCAGCGATGGATAGGTTAAAGAAAATTTGGAAGAACCGCAACATTTATAGAGCAACGAAAATCCGGCTTGTTCATGCGCTTGTGTTCCCTATTTTTTTCTACGCTGCAGAGACGTGGACGCTACGTGAAATAGAGCGAAGGAAGATAGACGCTCTAGAAATGTGGTGCTGGAGGAAAATGCTTGGGGTATCTTGGACTGAATTTCGTGCCAATGAGTCCATACTGAAGGAACTCGGCATCAAACAGCGTCTATCATCCGTAGTGCAGGCTCGCATTCTAACGTTTTTCGGGCACGTATGTCGTCGAGGAGACAGAGGTGTGCGCCGATGGCAAAATCATCGGCGGCGGCGTCCGGTGGGATTTTATTCGGCGGCGGCGGCGTGATCGGCGTGAAATCGGCGTGGTTTTTTTTTTCCGGAGTATCGAAAAATAACTATGTATAGCGTAATATCTCATTTATGACACATTTTCTGAAATGTAATTGTACCAAAAATACTAAAAAGAAATATCAAGCAGGAATCTTGATAATCTTCTTTGTTTTCTTGAGCTCTGCCTCTATTTCTCTTTCCTTCGACGCAGCCAACCATTATCATCTTCTCCAAGCTGGACTGGTCTCGGCGAGCCACGTAGTCCATGAATGTCATCATTCTCTGGAAGCATGTATTTGAAAGCTGGGTGTTAATAGGAAGGCTCCTTGAGTATCGGCGTTGTATACATGAGATGCCCGACATTCTACGCCAGCACATGATGATGATGATGATCTGTCCGACCTTTTTCGGCCTTGGCGACCACTCCGACTCCTATCTAGCGTTAGTCCATTAACGGGAGCGGTCACATGCGCAGGATATTTTAAGGCCAGCACATAGATGCATTTAAAATGTGACAAATGCATCTATTTTTGATTTCACGCGCGGCTTCCATGTCCATGTTTCAGAGGCATAGAGAAAAATAGAGAAGATAAGGGTGCACGAAGTCAGTCTTTGGTGTTGCGGTGGATATTGCTGTTCCTCCATATCTTTTCCAAGCGCGATCTTCTGATGACCTTTTTCATACAGTTTCCGTCGTTGAAGATGTGAGCCCAAGTAACATAATGTCTTTTCTTTCAAGTCCAGCTGGTTGATTACGTAAAGCACGCGCATCAGGTACATCTAAATGTCAACTTTTGTGTTGGAAAATTACAGTTGAATTGTCCTAAAGCTCGTTCAAAACGTTACGTATTTTCCCCTCAGGTCTCGCAGTTCCCATGCCCTCTGCATCAACCCATCTCTACCTATAAACATCAGCTTCATTTTTTCCTGTTGATGTAGAGGGGCAATATTGTGCACTGATCAATTTGACTTTCTTTAGTAGTGTAGCTAGCTTAGCCTCATTGACTCCTTTTATGGTCGTGTGTGTCATTGAGCCATGTCTTCCAGTCGGACACGAGATTTGGACGGTAGGGGTTTTGCACTTAAAAGGACAGATGTTCAGGTATACCCATTTCCCCAAGCACTTCAAACATTTTTCGCCAATTTATGTAGTCAAACGCTTTCGTGTAATCGATGAAGCATAAGGCCATGTGTATGTTAAATTCTCTGCTCTTCTGAATTAACTGCCTGATATTTAGGATCTGCTCTATTCTGCCACTACCCTTAACTGCATGCTTGCTCTATTGTGATTTTTTTGCTTATGTAGTACTCCAAATGTTTGTTCAGAATGTGCAATAGAACTTTACCAGCATGGGATATAAAAGAGATAGTTCGATAGTTGTCATATTTACAGGAAGAGTCTTTCTTATGTAGTGGGATAACAGTGGAATCTGCCCTTTGTTGTATACCCAGAGGAATTAGGAAACAGATTTCTTAATGGAATGAGTTAACAATATTTTGTTACCGGAATTAGACCCAGTCGATTATAAAATTAGGTCACGTGCTCATGGATGGACGTGCTAGAGAAAGGAATTCACATTTACTTATCGTTGGCTAAAGTCGCAAATCTTTTCACTCAATCGACGACCGGTTGTCTAGTGGGTAGTGACCCTGCCTACGAAGCTGAAGGTCCTGGGTTCGAATCCCGGTAAGGGCAAATATTTGTGTGATGAGCATGTATATTTGTTTCTGAGTCATGGATGTTTTCTATGTATTTAAGTATTTCTATCTATTAAATATATCGTCGTCTAGTACCCATAACACAAGCCTTAATGAGCTTACTATGGGACTAGGTCGATTTGTGTAAGATTGTCCCCTAATATTTATTATTTATTATTATTATTCAATCTGAGCCAATTTTAAAGGATGTCCAAAAATTTGTATTCACGGTTACATCACAACAAAAAATACGAAAAAAGTAAGATTTGCAGTAGTAGTACCTAAAAAAGTCATCATATCCGCTTAAAAAATACGCTTTGAATTTTTTTAAATAAGAAGCATGTCTTGTTTTTTATTTTCAATTTTTTTGATGACATTGACTTTTGAGTTGTTATAAAAGCATGATTTGAAAAATGGAATTAGGTTTGTGACTAGACTTTTAGAATGTTCGCACTAATATTATAATTATGCATGTATATAGCACGAATGTAAACCACGTGAGGGCATTCATTTCGTTTTACGTGTCCCGCTGCAGAATTGCCGATTTTTATTTTATTGCGAAGCGAATTAAATCAAACTCTTCAATGTAGAACATTACAGAGTTGACATGTGCTGTAAAGAGTCCTTGTTCGGCGTTAGAATTAAAATGAGTTAAATAAATTGCATATAATAATTAACACTGTTCCAACAAAAACGAAATTACGCCACGCCGATTTCACGCTGGTCAATTTGATCGGCGGCGGCGGCGTGGAAAAATCGTCGGCGGCGGCGGCGCGGCGGCGCGGCGCACATGTCTGAGACGTAGCTATCGAGCGACTCGTGATCCAGGTACACGCAAGCATAAGGAAGGCGACTGTCTGAGAGGAATGGCGGCGTGTTGTGAAGCTTGCTACCAACACCTGAAATGATGACCACGACCACTCTGGCAAGAGTGAAACGACGAAGATGAGATGAATAACTTTAGTGCACTTTTTAATAGGCAAATATTAATTTGATCGTGGGTTGGGTTATTTTAAGGTTGGGTCCGGTTGTTACATATTTAATTACGAGTAAGTAGTAGAAAAAAAAACTGTCAGAAAACACAGTTGCAGTCATCAAATATACTCGTACTTATTGAGTATTAGCTTCTGCCCTCGACTCCGTCCGCGTGAAACTCGATTAAATCGTAGCTTCATAAATACTTTCACCCCCATTTCACCCCGTTAGGGGATGATTTCCGGGATAATAACTATCCTATGTCCCCCGGGACTCAAACTATATCTATATGAAATTTCATCTTCATCAGACAGACAGACAAACACAAATTTGCATTTATAATATCAGTATGGATAGATATGGATTCTAATGAGCTCAAACACGTTTTAGTTCGTCTTATGCTCTGTCGCAGCTTAGCTTATTTTGTATAAATATAAAATTAAAGGAAAAACCACACGTACGGCACGCCTCCCTAAGGCGTTGTAAGAAGGATCTGGTTGAATGATTTAGTGGCCGAGACGGATTGTCCTGATAGCTCAGTTGGTTATTAGCGACGGCCATGTATGTCTGTGGTCGCCGGTTTGAATCCGGCTCGTAGCTCGTATTCTCAGAGCTAATCTAATATAAATGCAATGAGAACTCTACGTTACAATGTTGTTTTTGGGTTGGCATTAGTTTCACAAGAGTGATTATTTCGGTTCAATTAATTTGGTGTGGGGTTTTGGAGCGGCCTAGTAGGGCAGAACTAAAGGCCAGTGTACGTGCCTTTTTAGGCAATCGAACTTAATTCGCAGCAGGCGAGGGTATGCTATTGTTCTTGTAGAAAATACTATCATCATCTGCCTATACAGGGTGTTTTATTAACCGTCTCAGAGCCGAAGCCCAGTTAATGTATACATTACAAATAACTTAAAATAAGGTTTTTTTTTTAATGTATGTATATTGATATTTTTTTGTATATTAATTTTAATCATCCAGCCGAGTGACCGTAGTGACCGCTAGCCGCCATCTTTTAGAGATAGGTACGAACTCTAACCAGGTGAATGAGCATCGCACCGCGCGCCATACTAGGATTTTTCAAACTTAATTACCTTTTATTACTAAAAGCTTAACTAATACATTATTTTTCACAAATGATTAGTACGTGTCTTAGAAGACGGTTAAAAAAATACGTTGTATAAGTCCCACTGATGGGCACAGGCCTCCTCTGATGGATGAGAGAGAACAGGCAGTTAGTCCCCATGCTGGCCACGTGCGGATTGCTTCACATACATCTTTGAATTCCTCCTCAGATGTAAGCTCCCTTCTGTGTGATTGTGATGTTTTCCTTCACCGAAAAGCCAACGGTAAATAAATTACGAGCAGGGATTCGAACCCATGACCGCCGTTTTTCAGCCGCATGCTGGAACCCGTAGCTTCAAGAAAATACTATAGTACCCTTCTATTTGCTTACGTAAGGGACGCAAAGCTGCAATTCGAAGACAAAAAAAAATACTATTACTTACTTTATTGTCATGTTTGTATATGTAAAATGAAATTTTTACCAATAAATTATTGTATTGTATTGTGTTGCAATCTACGGCATTTGCAAAAAAATACATTTGCTAGTTTTGTGTGTTTGTGTGTTTATGAAACCATTCTAGATATAAAAAAACTCCCGTCAATAGAATTGTTTATTCGTCAAATACGATGTATAAGTAACTATGTCACGGATTAAGATAGTATAGCTTTTGCCCGTGACTTCGTATGCGAATACTTGTTAATCGCCTTGTTTAAAATCGAATGGCAAATAAGCTATTAGACTTCTCACAGGGATCTCTCAATTATCGCACTTCTATAGAAACTTCCAGTCCCCTTTCCCCCCTTTATAGGCGGAAACGCACTGACAGCGCAATCGCGCAAGTGCGTTTCGGCCTGACGGATGATTTCCGTGACGAAAAACAAAACTATCTTCATGCAGACAACACACAACACGTGCAGACAGACGGTAAGACTATTGGTAATGACATAATCACTACTACAATTACCTAGATATTACCTGGACAGATAGTAGACGTTAATAACTTTATCAATAAACTTGTACGTATAACCATGTCTCAAATTATCCAATACACCTTGAATCAACGACCACACACATACACACACACGCACACACTTCTAAAATAATTGAGCCCGCATTTAAACTAGCCATTAACCAAATACCGATTTGCTCCGAGCCGAATTCGTTCAAAGTGATGCAATTCTGCGTTTTCTATTGGAACTTCGCGTGATTTCGAGCAATCTTCTCGGAAAACCATATTAAAAACTCACTCGGCCAAGTTAAGCATGAACTTTAATGTATCGCTTTAAGATATAAAACCGCAAGCGATTTTGTTTTTTAACGTTAAAACAACTTAGTCAATCAACTGCAGTCGCGAAAATTACACGTAATTCTTATCGCATACCATTAAAGTTCATTTGAGCAATAATTTTAGTTTGGCAGCTGGCATAGACGTTGGTGCTTGGGTTATGAAACGGTCGAATTTGCGTGGATTGAAGAATGTTATAATCTCGTGCTATTATTTCAATTAGTCAGGCAGTTGGCGCGTGAATGAAACTTACGTAGGGTACAAATAACGTTACATTTTACTAGTAAACTGAATAAACGATATGATACAGAGAAATAATATAATGGAAAAACAAACCATCTTCGTCTGTAGCCCCCGACAGGATTCGAACCTTTCTATTATCGCCAGACTGCTCTACCAACTGAGCTACGAGGACAGTGACGGAAGTTGTATATTTTTCCCTTATATTCCCGCTAAGACTAGCGCCCTCTCTGTATCGAGTTATAGACTAGTTTCACAGTCTTGGCACCACTCTAATGGGCGAGCTATGCGCCCGCTCTATTCTAATCGAACCACATCAGCCCCCCTAGCACACTAGGTTTTATGTCCGACATAAAGCATTTGTCCCTCTTGCACTCGCATATTGGCCAGAATGGGACGAATGCTTTATGTCCGACATAAAACTTAGCGTACTAGCCCCTCAGGGGCCGCGTAGACAAGGTTACAATCGACAAACGCTGACGCCAATAGAAACTAATAAAATGTATGGGAATGACAGATGCCGACGAAACACTTTTCGTTAACATCTGTCATTCCCCTACATTTTATTAGTTTTCTATTGGCGTTAGCGCTTGTCGATTGTAACCTTGTCTAGGCCCCGTAGTTTCGTTAAAAATAACACGAAACAAAAATATTTAATTAAATAATTTGTTTCGTGATAAGAGTAAACTGAATGTTTATAATATATGTAGAACTAACTTATTGTCATCTCGCTCATATTTGGAGCAGCCTACCTGGGAAAGTAGTGAAGGTGCAAGAGTTGGAAGCGGAGTGGGGTGCTGACGAAAACACTAAAAGATCTTCAGAGGCTTTTTACCGAAACAAAACGTTACGACAGCGTTCGCATTTAGCTGTCAAATCCCATACAAATTGAGGATAAAACGCAAACGCGATCGTAAAGTTTTGTTTCGGTAAAACTTATACTAGAGCCTCTGGATTTATTTCACATTATATATTGTATTAGTTGTAGTACAACGTGTACAGCGTTCGGAGGCTTCAAGGAAGGGCATAGAGATCGTGATTTGGGTTTTTAATAGCTGTGACCATAGACTGTGTAAGGGTGGACATTCATTGAAACTGATACCCATTCACTATCAAGTACGTGCCTCTACCTTACAGAAGATCGTAGCCATAATAACTCCACTACTTGCTCTGTAGGTATGTTTTGTTGTGTTCCTAGTGATACATCAGGTCGCCAGAGCTCGCGAGGATGTATTGCGTTGAGAGTGGACCCGCGCCGCGTTTCTATCTATGAACACAACGAATCCGCAAATCCATAAAGGGTCGGCAAAGGGCTGCCTACCATCAGGCAGACCGTATGCTTGTTTGCCACCGTTGCGTCGTGGTATACAGGATGTTTGGTAACAGGATGCAAACCCGAAAGTAGGTGATAGTTTAGGCCATACTGAACAATTTTTACTATGGAGCCAATCCCGAAATCTCCCGAAATCGTCCTCTACAGGTCGCATTCCTTAACCGATTCTCGTGAAATTTTGTAAACAGGTTCGTTAATTATACCTATACCTACTGAACTTTTTTGTCGAATACGTTTTACAAAATCATTTTTTTTTTTGGAAAAAACGACATGGGCGCGTGTTTTACACACGGAATAAAGAATGTGTTTGGTTTGGTTTTACCAACAAAAACATAAGGAAAAGTGACAGTTAGTTTTTATGGCCAGAAACAGCTTTCATCCTGGGCTGTTATTAGCTACGCGCTAATGCGGCTCACCCCGCCGGTCACCCGTCACGAAACTAGACCTCTACCTACGCTTAGTTACTACGCATCGCGGTGTCAAGATATATTTGTGGGTGAGCGTTGAGGTGAGCTTAAAACAAGTTACAGAATAGGGGGGCTCTAGCGTGCAATAAATGTCTCTCACACCCTGTGACGTAACGTTAAAACAATCAGAGGTCCAAGAACGCAAACTTTTTGTTTCGGACCTTACACTGACCACAGACAAGGTGAAAGCGGTGAAATGGCGAGTAGGTACAGTCAGCCAAGAATGGTCTACCACTTTTCGACTCTATTGCATGCAAAATAAGGTCCAAAAGTGGTAGACCACTTTCTTTGCTGATGGTACCTACATAGACAATTAGCGTCGGCCTTTCTAACCAAGGGCCGAAAGGCGTTACAGCGGTCACGTAATCGGTGACAATCGGTTGGGCAAATAGTGTAAATACGGCGAAATAGTTGGGTAAATACTAAATATGCTGAGTTTGTTTATTTTTCAAATTTCAACGCGGTTATCGCAGAAAGTAAAACTAAGTATAAATATACTGAGAAGAAGGAATCAAAATGTTGCAATCAATCTTACATACCGTAAAATGGGGTGCGTAGGGATCGCGAGGAGAGTTGGGTTATGAATGGGGAGAGAAGGGATGAAAGGGGGGTGAGATGGGATTTTAAGGCTACTGCTACCTGAATAATGTACTTATTCCAATTTAAAATGGAGCTATAGTAATACTCATAATAAAAAAAAACGATCCAACAATCTTCCAAAATCACATCACCTTTTTATGAAATCCTATCTCACCCAACTACGAGGGATTACGGGGTGAGGTGAGCGATTCGAAAAATTTTTTTTTTCGTTTTTTTTTTATTTTTGTTGGATGATGGGATCCACGAGGAATTGAGAGAACTCCTCAATTATATTAGGCACGCGTGTAGTGATTTTGGTATTTTCTATTATATCTCGTGTATTTACATCCGGGAATCAGAAAGGTGGAGTGGAACTGATGATGAAGACCACAGATGACTTATGGAATTCCTCAATTATGTACTTAAAGTACAAAAGCACGTCACAGATTCTGATAAGATTCCGTTGAAATAGCAGCTAATGAAGTACCAAAGGTGATCCTTGTGGAATCGACGGAAGTCCTCAAATATTATCGGGCCACATACAGCGATTGGGTTTTTTTCTCTAATAATCAACGCATTTCCTCTCGGAAATCAGTTCATGTGGTAAATTGGAAAATAAATATGGAAATGTTCTCGTGGCTTGGCGAAGTACTAAATTGAAGTCGGTTGAAACTTTGTTTTTAAAGTAAATTATTTACAAGCTTTTATTTAGTTTCACCTGTCCCGTTGTCTGTCTGTCTGTCTGTAATCAAATCTTGCAAGTTAAATTTGACCCACTTCCCGGTGACCGATTCAGCTGAAATTTGGGGTATAAGTATAGTTTGGTACCATCGAGCTGATCTGATGATGGCGACAGAAGGTGGCCATGGGAATTCAGTACTTAACCGAAGTAACCCCGTTGAGTTTGGGCTCGTTAGAATCGTCTCAATGAGTAGTTGATGATGGTATACAGAAAAGTGCAGTCGGCAATAAAAGCTTGTACCAAAAATGAAATTTTTAACAGAAGCTTTTTATTTTTCTAAAAGACTGCCCAGTGATTGACTATATAGTCTCATCTGGATGGTAAACGACCACAGCCTTAGATGAAGCTCACTGGTTCAGTAATAGTAATAGCCTATTCACTCTTGTTTTGAAGGTACCTAGATCGTAGATCTCAGGAAATACAGATGAAGGGAGCGAATTTCATTCCTTAGGTGGATGGCACACTGCGACGCATCTCCGGACGGAGGTGCGTTTCTCGTTGTATGCGAGTACCTCAGTTTGTACATACATTCCGTGCACGACAGACTGGAACGCACCTCCGTCCGGCGAAATTTGTATGCAGCTCCGTCCCTCCGTCCGTTGATGCGGCGCAGTATGACGACCGCCTTAGCTTAGCAGTTCGCATTAAGAAAGACGAGGCAAATCGCTTCGTGCGAATAAGTGGTAAGTTGACAACATAAGGACGCATTCGCTCCTTCATGAAGGTCAACAGCGTTTCAGTTGAATGACGTGAGATGATTCACAACGCATGTAGCTATATTAATGTCCAAGGTTCGCATTTTTCACTACTTTTCGCACGGTAAGACGAAAGAAAACTATGGAGTCAATTTTACCATTTAACTTTTACTCATATTCATACTCATTTATTTAATTAATACCAAAAGATGTTTATATCTACACTAATCTACACTAATATTATAAAGAGAAAGGAATTTGATTGTTTGCTTAGTTTGGGACTAGGTCGATTTGTGTAAGATTGTCCCCTAATATTACGAGAACAATATTTCTTTGCTATTCCGCTAAAAAAACGTGCTGGTCTATCAGTGAAGATAAGATGCAACTATTTGCGTATAAACATGCAAAAAATTACAGCAAACCACCACCAATATTGACAAAA
This sequence comes from Epinotia ramella, assembly GCA_947578815.1. Taxonomy (NCBI): domain Eukaryota; kingdom Metazoa; phylum Arthropoda; class Insecta; order Lepidoptera; family Tortricidae; genus Epinotia; species Epinotia ramella. Next base: position 3,335,698 of record OX388220.1, read on the forward strand.
ACCTCGACACGTGTTTCGCCTCTCTACGAGGCATCATCAGGAGATGCTGGCAGGAGATGTTGCTTGCGCCACGTCCACTGAGCGAAAGTGCCTGCCTAACGCCTGATACAATAAATTATTTGTCCCCTAATATTTATATTTATTTTGTTTGTGTGTTTACTACCGGACTGATTTGCCATTAGTCGCCATTAGTAAAATCTTTTACCATTACAAGCCGACATTATGCCTGATGAACATAGGCTAAATTTTACCGCGGGAAAATGCTTCATTCCTACGGGGAAACGGGTAATCCGTGCGAAGCCGGGCCGGGCTGCTAGTTATAAATAAGAATGTTAACTACCACACCATGTTTTATTAGATTATGGGCCTTTTAATAAAATGTTCACGTAATAATTCTCGCCGTGTGCACCGATTACAAATATAAATAAATGACACGTCTAAAGTCGGTAATAAGCACACGATTAAATTTGATAAAGCGGCCAGAACCCACCGTTGGGTCTATCGCAGCAATATATACAACTTGTTAATAAAATAACGCAAAACCTGAAAACCGTTTGTTCAGAATCGAGAGTAGAATGCGAAAAAAATAAAAAATGAAATTTTTGACGCGATTTATTTTTTACATTTGTATGGAGCAGGTCGCCCCAGTCGGCCAACACTCCATACAAATGTAAAAAATAAATCTTGTCAAAAATTTTATTTTTTATTTTTTTCGCATTCTATGCTCGATTCTGTACAAACGGTTTTCAGGTTTTGCGTTATTTTATTAACACGTTGTATAGTCTGTATAACTAAGTTGGAACAGTTACAGCATGATAAGTACAAAAGAATCACAGGAGTAAGAAAATGAGTGAGTATGAGTATGAATATGAGTAAAGTTATAATGTTAATATCGACTCCATAGTTTTTTTCCGTCTTACCGTGCGATGGAAAATCCGAGCCCTGTTAATGTCACAATTCAAACAAACAGTACGCGGGGCGGGGGTCACACAGGTCAACTCGCGCCGACTCCCGCGCACCGCTGAACAGTTAGGCGCGCGCGCAGTTTACGGTTACGCGATATTGCTCTGTTTACGGACCTTGGGGAGACACTGGCCGGTCGGTATACGCTAAGGTGGTAATACATCGTTATCTTGGAACAAAATGCTGGAATAACATTCCTCAGCCACTTCGACAGTTACCATCCAATAAATCTTTAAAATTATAATTTAAAAGATTTCTCTTGGATAAGCAAGTGGCAGGAATTCCTCATGGCTATTTGGTTGCAGATTTTGTAATATAGGCGTGCTTCTAAGGGACATCACACATCTCACCACACGTTTTTTCATAATATTATACACTCCTTATCGACTTATAGTTACACCTTATATTTTGTCATTTTTATTACTCACCTATCACACAGATCTATTTTATTTACTCGCCATCTTTCTGACGTCGACTACAGTGGTCCTATTATACTCAGATACATTACACTTAATGTAAGTGTTTGACTATACTTTGTAAACTTCTCTTCTTTATAATATTAACATAGATTGGTCAGGACCTGTTTATCATAAAAAAAATATAATCAATCAATCAATCAAATCATTTATTCGTAAAACGTAGATACATACAGAGGTATTATGAACATTTTACAGTCTCACTATGTCTTCGCCATAAGGCATACAAATAGTCATAACATATGACGCAAAAAAAAAAAATATATTAAACAAAATTATTAAATAATCATATTAATCATGCATCGTGCTTGTGTCAAATTAATTAATTATTATTATATGTCAATGTCTTTTAAATATTCTTGTACGGAGTAGTATAGGGATTGCAAATCCGGAAATACTTTCTCAAATCCGGATTTTCGGATAATAGTTCGGCCGAAATCCGGACTTAGGATTAAATCCGGATTTTAGGGAGGTTTTTTCTCAGTACTAGAAAAAATAAAGAAACAACTGAAACAACCCAAAAAGTAATATCTTTTTTAATAAACAAATAATTATGTACACTTCTACGCAAATTTTGGAAACTGAACATATAAAAATAAAAAACTTCTAATTAACAATTAAAATAATTAAACACTTCTTTATACAGCGTGAAGTTTATTGCTAATTCCCCAAAAAAATAAATGCTAAAAACATTAACCCGTCAAGTCCTCTGTCCTTCAACCGCATTCTTAAGGTTACATAGGATCCCAGCTGCCGAAAATGCTATCTATTAGAATACTTTAACAGTTTTAACCAATATTACAAATATCCGAAAATCCGGATTTAGGTTTAAAAATCCGGTTTTTGAAACGGATCGTGAAATCCCTTGAAAATCCGGATTTTTTAACTTCGGATAATCCGGATTGCAATCCCTAAGTAGTACGCTTTAACCACCAAAAAAATGGTTTAACTTTCCTGCTTGTCAAACTTTCTCATTGCGTTGCGCGGGAGCAAGCCATGCGACTAAATTACCCTGCGTGACCCTTGTAACACAGATCAGATGTTTATTTATGTTCGTGTACTGTATAATTAATTCCAAATGAGACAGTTTGACATAGCAATAGATGTAGCGAATTGTACGACACCATAATCTGTCAGATGTGTGTAGGTATATTTATCTTGATTTATGGGTTAATGTTTTGTTTTTTTTTGCAGGTAAGTGGGAGTCCAAGCCCGTTCTAATGGAAGGGTAACCTAGTCGAATCTTCATGATGGTATGTTTACGAATTCTGCCATGGAAAGAAGCCTTTGTATGACAGAATTCGAGCTCTACTTTCCGCCATATCGCAATGAAAGACGCGTGTTGCTGTGACTTATCCTTCTCTTATTGTACTTCTTAGAAGGAGAAGGATAAGAATTATTAGAATAAAAAAAAGACCGGGTCGCACTCCGGGAGTGCCGGCAGAAGTGAAAACTCAATAACATTGTAACAGTTTTTCGATCAGGTCACGTGACATCTTACGGTGTCACCCTAAAAATGAATTTTGAATTAATGTTCGGCGCCAAGAACAGCGGACGGCGGCGGCGAACAAAATACCAATTTGTTTTTGCCATTGCCAAATATTTTCCAAAACTTTATCTCTTTAGGAATAACGTCCAAATTCGAACTATTCGAATTTGCAAGAACAGCGGACGGCTGCGGCGAACAAAATACCAATTTGTTTTTGCTGTTGCCAAATATTTTTCAAAGCTTTATCTCTTTAGGAATAACGTCCAAATTCGAACTATTCGAATTTGCTCAATAGCAAAACGGTGAAGGACGCGTGGACTAAATTACAAATTCATTTGCAGAATATGCTATTGCAAAAAGTGTTTAACGGCTTTATAAATACTCTTACAAATAGCGTTCAGTTTTGAATGAAGTCGAATCGGCTAGCAGCAAAAAGTGACCTCCTTCACATCTGACGTCACAAAAATCTGTCGCGTATTTAGCAATTTTTCTCCACCCCAAAAGTGCTCAGCGCCGCTAAAGAAGTTTTCACTTCAAAAATATAATATAAACTACTTAATTAAGCACGTCCAATCATCAAAACGTTCACGTTTACGAACTAACACTTAAGAGAGTACAAATTTAGACATGTTCCACCATAAATGGTTAAGTCATTTATATATTAATTAGTTCAAAAATAGAAGAGGGCCCAGTATTGACCCTTGGGGAAGCCCAATTCTAACCGCGGAACCTGCTGACCGAGTTACATGCACTTGATAAACTCTATCTGACATAAACAATTGAATCACCGCAGAGTGCGGTGCTTTTCCTTTAATACCGTAGAGAGTCGTTTCATGACCAAGCGTGACACATCAGAAACGTAGAAAACCTCATAGAAAACAAAAATTTAAATATGCGCGATTAAGTCCCGTTTATAAAATAACGTGTGAGAATCGTGAAAGTTTAAATCAATAGACACAGACCTAGAGACATTTTCTCTTATTTCAGAAAAAACATAATAAGATGTGCATCCTCAATTTAAACTCATCAAAACTTAAATCTAAAGTAAGTAGATTTTATCGATCACAGATAGCAATATTCAACAATAGCTTTCGCAATACGAACTATGCGCAGAAACAACGAATACTCAGATTACCGCCCACCGCCGGCGGGTTCCTTCCGGTTGCACATATCCGCCATTAGACGTTTTTAACGCCTTTGACCCTAATCTGTGGTTCTTTATAAATTGTAAGTACCTATGTACATTAAAACAATTATATAGTTAAGAGTAATCTCATCATACATTAGAACACTGATATTCAAGTCTAGTGAACCTTTTTAGCCAGCACGTGTATCATGAGACGGCCGCGACATACTCTCGATTTTTCTCGCACTATACCTCTTGTTCTAAGTGTTCTAATAAGAGAGAGACGGATAGTGCGAGAAAAATCGAGAGAGCTCGCGCGCCATCTTGTGATGGTCGTGCTGATGACCAGTTTAGCCTAGTGGGTAGCAGTGGCGGAAAATTTTAAATGGGCAACCCGGAGCAAAAAAATATGAAAGAGTATATAACCATGTATAGAAAGAGATTTTAGGCAAGCTGGTGGGAATCCGCTTGTATGGACGCTCGGCCACTGGTGGGTAGTGACCCTGCAGAAGAAGCTAACGGGCCTGGGTTCGAATCCCGGTAAAGGCAAATAGTCATCACGACTAATGATGATGAGCATGAATATTTTTTTCTGAGTCTTGAATATTTTCTATGTATTTAAATATTTATATCGATTAAATCTATCGTGGGCTAGTAGGTACCCATAACACAAGCCATAATGAACTTACTATGGGGCGAGTTCGTGTTGTGTTAGATTGTCCCCTGGGCATTTTCAATAATTCGTGTACCTACCCAATTAGCGTGAGTTCTTAAATATAAATTAACTCGTTTTGTAACGACAATTAGGCATTCAGTTTGTATAGAAAATAACTTTTTCTTTTCAATTATTTAATGATATGCATATACACGTTATTTAAATGTGAAACAAGCCCATTTTCACATCATTTGTATGTTTAACTTTCGTCACAAAACTGAAACTGAGTTAATTTTTATTTAACAACTCACGCTAATTGAACACACGGATTACTGAAAATGCCCCCCTAATATTTATTTATTTATTTATGTGTGTTGTGGAGACTAACTTAGACCACTAAGGAATCACAGATCACAAACTTTACTAACAATAAGTATATTAAGTACAGATAAATTAGAATTAATACTATGGGTAGTATGGGTAGGTTATCTAACCTGCAAGTTCCCAGCTAGCATCATATCCAGATCTATTCAAACAATTAATGTAATACTTACTTTTACTTAGAAACTCCAAGATTAGAAATGGATTTCAGAAATTTCGTATGTTTTTTCTTGTCTTAATTATTATAGTGACCTACATATAATAACAACAATATTGTTGTTAACCGACTCTATACCGACAGTCAACAATACTTTCATTCAATGCTTCACGGCTAAGCTAACCTATTTTTGCAAACATAGCGAATATAATCGATTTTGAATAGACACATAACTAAATCATTTCAATATCCTACTAATATTATAAATGCGAAAGTTTGGATGTTTGGATGTTTGTTACTCACGCTCAAATGGATTTAGATTTATTTATTTCGAGATAAAAATTACAATATAGATTCGCATACGATGTCAAAATTATAAGAATCCTTATCAGTCTTATCACGATCGTCAATAATAAGAATTAAAAATTAAATAATATTCAAAATGTCAATACAGAAAGTGGAAATATTTAGTATCTCCGATTACGGATTGGCTCAACCTATTTGGATGAAATATTGCTCGAAAATAGTTTATAGCCTGAAAAATATGGGATAGTTTTTATCCCGGGTCCACACAGATGAAGTCGCGGGTGGAAGCTAGTAGGTATTTACTAGTAGGTACTTTAAAAACAAAGTTTTACCCGACTTCAGTTCAGTACTCCGCCATGCCATATACAATGTATATTATACACTAGCGACCCGCCCCGTCTTCGCACGTGTACTATATTATACATATAAACCTTCCTCTTGAATCACTCTATCTATAAAAAAAACCGCATCAAAATCCGTTGCGTAGTTTTAAAGATCTAAGCATGCATAGGGACAGACAGCGGGAAGCGACTTTGTTTTATACTATGTAGTGATGAACATTTCCACTACCGTACCGCACAGACTGCTTTCCGAGAGCAAATATGCGTTTATCATTACAGGAAAAAACCCAAATCACTGTATTGTGGATTTGTGGACCTACAATTAGAAGAGGTCCCTCGACTTCTCCACGATCCCATTATAAGATCCTGTCCTGATAACCATGAGACCACCTGGAAAAACGCATTTTCAAAAAAAAAAAAAAAAATTAAGTTTTTTTTTTTTTTTTTAAGATTTTTTTTTTAAGGCCTTGCTAAATGTAATTTAGTTTCCATGGTCACTAAATTTCGGTCCTGGCGTCTTCAAGTAATCGGGGAACATGCATAAAAAATAAGATTCCGACGAATTGAACCTTCTTTTTTGCAGTCGGTTAAAAAGTATCTAACACCAGGAGCATTTCCTAGCTACAAAAACGTAAATTAATCAAATATATAAGGCGTATAAGTCGTTTCAAAAGTATAAAATAATTACGAACAAAATTAGAGCACATACTGTCCCACATATACATATCATCAAATTCTATTTTATTTTAAAGCACGTGCCTCCGGTACCAACGAGGGCACACTTACATAATAGACCTTATCCTGTTCCAATAAGGTTTATAATAATTTAACAGTGTTGCCCATGGTATAAACCATTGAACACGAGATGTGCGAGGTCACGCTACAATCGGACGGTCACGGGCCATCGACGCGCTTGCGCAACTATTGTGCAACGGATCGTGATCTGCTTCGGACTTCCTAGATCAATCGATCGATCGGATAGCAAATTTTTACCGCGTTTACACATCTGCTCCGCGCTCGACGAAACGTTCGGTAGATAATCGTGTAGCGTCCCTTCAGACTGGCAAAGTCTTATGAAAGTAACAATGTAGTAATAGTACATTGTGATACAAGTGAGGTATGTTGATAATTACATCAGAGGCGGAATTATCACGCGAGCCGCAGGTGAGCGTGATAAGAGAGCCGAGGATGTAATTATCAAAGCTCACGCGTTTCATACGAAGTTTTTCAACACATTTTGCGAGGAAAAAATCCTTTTCATAAGATGAAAAACGTATGGGCCTGCCATAGATACTTACGATACAAGTGCCGAAAGTAGGAAATTCGCAACGAGTGGTGATAAATTTAATTAAAACACGACCGAATGGGCTTCGAAGTGCCACGTTTCGGGCGCAGCAAGACGAGAGACCCGTTGATTAGGCCGTGTAAATAGGCAATTTGAACTATGCGGTAATGAGCGGTGCGGATCTGAAGGCAAGGTTACGCCGCAGAATAAATTCAAAGACAAACCAAATATGTTAATTTCGAAGAGCTGAAACTGCTTACCTTTAGGTTTTTGATATGCAGCTTGGAGCGGTCGGGCGAGGAGTTCGAGCAAACGATTCGGTCGGAATCAGGAAACAAGCACAAAACACTATTTTGTTCGCAATTTATTTGCAGAGGTGAGAATATTTCGCGGTGACATGCGTATGGGGAAAAGATTTGACAGACTGAAACTACTTTTTTTTCTTCTGACGTATGAAGGCGGTGTAAGCAGTCTCAGCAGCTTTTAAGAAAGGAGGCCAAAAGGGATTTTGCTCTGACGGCGTAACCACCCGTACTGGCATTTGATACAAAATTGGAGGTCAAGCAGGCCTGCAATATGGTATTTGTTAATTTCCATTCCACAATTTGTGGCACAGGATCACGGCGTTCAGCCATGAAGCTTAAAGTTTGATTTCTTGGAGTTTTTTTAATTTATTTCATTGCACGTTTGAGAAAAGCACTACATACTCGTACTTCAGCGTGAAAAGGGGTTGCCAGCCTCATAACTATCCGTCTATATGTACTCGGCTGGCAACCCCTTCCTTCCCGGCCTCTGTAGTAATGTACTATTCAAATATATATAAAAAATGGTAACAAAATAGGAATATTAAAGAGATATTATAGAGTTGGCCGAACCGCATGAAAGAAATTCATTCAAAAAGCAACTCTACCGTCCTAGGTAAAAGATTCCAATTGCAATTACAGTTTTCTAAAATATCGGCCACGTTAATACAATCTCAACTACATAGGTACTTGAAGTTATTTCAGTTGGCCGAACTGCATCAAAGTATTCTATTCAAAAAGCAACTCTACCGTTCTAGTTAGAAGTTTCTAATTCCAATATCAGGTTTTTAAAATGTGTAAAATCTCACATGGTCTTGACTTTGTTCAACGTCTATAAAAAGAGTAAGTAATTACATTGTTTAGAACCTAATTATATTTATAATCTAACATTTAAGTGCGCTTTTCGTAATCAGACCGTGACTGAACCTATAAATATAAATCGCATTTTATAACTTAAGCACAGAATAGATAATAGTACAAGACTTAAGGTAGATAGGTAGGTATTTTCTTAAATACAAGGTATAACAGTTTTATCAGATTACAATAGGTAATAAACCTATGAATTATAAAGATCCGAAGTCCAATGGACCATCATATTATTAAGATACTTCATCATGATCCTCCTAGCGTTATTCCCGGTTGTGCTCTAAAGGATCCTATGGGGTCCACTTTGTCCGATTTGGCATAGGCACTAGTTTTATGAACGCGACTGCCATCTGACCTGAAAACTAGACCTTTTTGGGATTAGACCATAGTGAGATGGTTTCCTTCACCGAAAATCTAACGGTAAATATTCCGTACTTATATAAGTTCCGAAATCATTGGTACGAGCCGGGATTCAAACCCACGACCGCCGCTTGACAGCCGCATGTCTGAACCACTAAGCTACAGTAGCTCATAATATGATACTTACAATTTTTCCCATTATTTTTTAGGGACTTGAAAGGACTTTGAAAGTTGGCGGTTCGACGGTGGCACCACTTGGCACAGCAATTAAAATGATTGCCACTGTCGCTATGACGCCACGGAACTGTAGCAATATTAATTCACAAACTAACAATCAAATTACAAAACTAGAAATTAGAATATTCTCACAGCGGGCAATAAACCAATTTGATGCTAAAAGATGCGCGGACGCAGGATGAAAGAATCGCTGGCACAGTGTAGGAATATCAGGGCGTATATTGACTGCGTCGTCGACGCAGCCAAACGAGGTCTTTACGCACGACTTTGGTCTTAACTTGCTTAAGCGACCTGCGGCAGCGGTTTTTCTAATTCATTGCGCGTGATCCCAACTAACACGTTGCGTTGCGCGTCTCGACCGCGCAATGAATAGATAAAACGGTGCCGCAGGGGGGCTAGCACAACTGACGCCGCGCCGCGACGCGATTCGAGAAAGATCTACCCTCCTCTTTCGAATTTGCTCGGTGCGAATGAGACAGGGCCCAGGGGACGCTCAGACGCGCGGGAAGCGACTTTGTCAGCAACTTGTGCTATAGCTATATAGACGTACACGTCGCTTAAGACCAAAGTCCTGGCCAAGGCGTTAGGGTCAACTAATAGGCGACTAGGCGGCATAAAATCCAAAGAAAACTAAAGTATGTAAAACGATGACTTGAGTAATTTTATTAGCAACTTGATGAAAGGTAAGAAAGAAGAAGACGACCTAAAGAAGTATACCTGGGCTATTTTACGGAAAGTTCTACACGACTTTTTTTTTAATTTTGATATAATCGGGTTTCTACTCAGAATCGAGAGCACTTGCGCAAATGTCAGTCCTTTTGGTGGGTTTGATGCAGCTTAATTCACACTGCATCCAACGTACGTTGTGTTAAACTTGTGACGCGTAAGACAATGTAATCGATTCCTATGCTTTATTTATTACATGAAAAATCAGCAAAATGGAAAACGATAATGTTCAGATATTGATCACTAATTCACGTTTAAATGGCTGAACGGATTAAGTTGTAATTTGGCATAGAGGTACACCAAAAATAAAGGTACACCAAAATCAGACGGGGTAGCAGTTGATACGGGACTTAACCGCGGCCAATTCGGGACCAACATTTTTGTAGATAATCAATTCAGTGCTACCGTTTTGGCAAGTGAATATACTGTGTAGGTTTGAGGTTTATTGCGTTTTGATCCACCGAGTCATTGTTAGCGTTTTGAAATGGCATTGTCCGTTGGTCGGCCACGCCCCGCGTTAATTTGTTGTGAAACCTTTATTAAATTGGCTGTGCGAGAAAATTGGATTAGCAATAATGCCAAGTCATCATTCCATTATTTCTCAATAAACGAGAGAATTTGACGACCGGTTAGCCTAGTGGGTAGTGACGCTGCCTACGAAGCTGAAGGTCCTGGGTTCGAATCCCGGTAAGGGCAAATATTTGTGTGATGAGCATGAATATTTGTTTCTGAGTCATGGAAGTTTTCTATGTATTTAAGTATTTATATCTATTATATATATCGTCGTCTAGTACCCATAACACAAGCCTTAATGAGCTTACTATGGGACTAGGTCGATTTGTGTAAGATTGTCCACTAATATTTATTGAAAAGAAGATAAAGTTAAGCTCCATGTAAGTTCTGCTCGGTCTATACCTATTATTTTTTCTTCTATATTACCCTCTTTTATTGTTTTAATCCAGCCATCGTAACGCATTTTTCTTCACATTTTAAAATACTGATCAAAAGATCAGTATTTTTTTACTATTTTCAGAATCTCCTTTCTGAGTATTACATTAGTTCTCTTTTCTGAGTATATTTCATGTATTATCTAAACGAGATTTAAATCGCCGAACTAGCTAAATGAAGCGCTTTTCCGACGTCGGTCTAATTGCAATCAGTATACAGTATATACTTCTATGATAATATAATAAAGAGATGAGAGATGATGATGATAGTTTGTGAGTGAGTAGTTTTGTGACGGAGTAAGTTTGTGTGAATAATCTCTCCCATCCAATTTCAATAAATCCTTTTTCAAATGTTGAGTTCAGCAATCGTTCAACATATACTATATTTTTCATCACACTTGCTCGAAAAGGGCTTCATAATGCGCAGACATACAGGGCTGTAATACCTTGTGTTACGCCCACGGGCGTAATGGTTTTTTTCTTAAATTGTATCTGTTACTCATGCGGCAGCTCGGCAGTTTCAAAGCAAAGAGGTTTTATATCAAATACGATGTCTGAAAACGTATTTATAAATAATATTAAACTTAAAAAATTACTTAAACATGTTTAACTGAATTATTTACAGATTTAATATGTAGTTATTTAGTGTCTATGTAAAATGTTCGGCGTCGGGCTTTTGATAGACTCTTGTTCGCAATATTCCACTTACGCCCCTCGTTAAACAATGTACTATTATCGCGCGACTTCGCATGCGTTCTGAATTATACGCGTCAGTGCCATTTCGCAATGACCCTGCTCTTATGTAGAACTTAGCTCAACCGTGTGACATGAATTTGACAGTCTGTCAAGCAATGGTTAGTGGAGCTACACAAGTAAAGCGCTGCGGAAAATAACTTGAGCTGGTCACAGTTCGTAAACAGGAACCCGGTTAAGGCGTTCGACCGAATTGATTTGCGGAGTAATGCCACAGTGGAATGTCGTGTCTGAGTGACGGACTGATGGTCCTTGTTTCGAACCCGGCAAGGGTAAATATGAGCATGAATATATTTTTCTTAGTCTTAGATGTTGTAAAGTCACGTGACCAAAAGAGTATTAGGTATGAATATGGACGGATGTAAGAGATGAGGTGGGCCAATTACAAGGTAGACTTCAGAAGACATGAAGAGAAATGATATTACCTAGATATTTATATCGTGTAATGAAGAAGAATTATTTATTTAACAAAACAATGATTACATGGAAATTAGGAATATACAATTAGACAAACGTATCAAAACTTTGCCCTTTAGGCTGGGTGCCCATCACACAGGCAGCATTCCCGCGCTGAATAGCAATCGCTATTCTTTTGGCGAGAAAGCTGCCTGCGCGAGGGTCACCCGTTGCGTCCCTCAACCGCTTGCTGATCTCCTTGTGGAGCTCACGCGCGCTTTTTCCCCAAGGGCCGAGTGTCTCGACGCCAAATGCGACAAAATCGTACTGGGCGCCGAGACAGCTATACTTCCCAACCTTGGATCGCTCTCGGGCATCCGCCGCTGCCCCGGCTTGTTTGGACGTAACTGGCAAGTAAGACGCTGCCAACGTATCAGCGCAAGTAGCGTCCCACATAATGTATCCTATAATGTACTTACTTAGAAATCGTAATACGCAAATTGACATCGTTTCTTTGTTTAAAATTAATTATCCATTAGTTGTTAAAAGACAATCCGTAATCGGAGATACTATTTCCACTTTCTGTATTGACACTTTGAGTATTATTATTTTTTTATTTCTTATTATTGACGATCGTGATAAGGATTCTCATAATTTTGACATTGTATGCGAATCTACATATATGGTAATTTTTATCTCTAAATAAATAAATCTAATCTAATCTAATGAAGTGAATGTTGAGATGATGGCTGACAGAGAAGTATGAAAGAAAAAGACATGGTGCGCTGCGCCGACCACCAGTACCTAAATGGGATAAGGGCAAGAAATGATGAGATGTTTTCTATATCATACTGATTCATACAGTGCATACGTCCTTCTTTAAGGCGTATGTCATGTTGGTTTCGGACAAACTGTCCAATACAGAAGTTAGGCCTTCAAAATTGGACACTACGCCCGAAGCTTCTGAAACAACCACCACGAAATTCTAAAATATAAACAATAAGAAGGGCGCTCGTCAGTGCCAACGTTCCTGCTGCTGCAGCCCCAGATTGTGCGGAGCGATGGCAAGCGCCCTGATGGAATGTCGTTGATACCCTGGAAGACGGGCCGTGCGCTGGTGTGGGACGCCACCTGTACTGACACCCTGGCGGCGTCCTACCTACCAGCAACTACCAAACGTGCGGGGGCTGCGGCAGATGCTCGAGAACGCCTCAAGGTCTTAAAATACAGCTGTCTCGGCGCCCAATATCAGTTCTTCGCTTTCGGCGTCGAGACACTAGGTCCTTGGGGTAAGGGTGCGCTGGAACTCCACAGGGAGCTCAGCAAAAGGTTGAGAGAGGCAACAGGCGACCCACGCGCCGGCAGCTTTCTCGCGCAAAGAATCGCAATCGCAGTTCAGCGCGGGAATGCTGCCTGCGTTTCTTGGCAAGGAGCCCGCCAAGAAACCCAGGTCTCTGCCAAGAAACCCAGGTCTTTTATATAATTAGTTACTATTTTAATTATTTTTTAAAAATTTAAGGTTTAGTTTTAGTTATTTTAATTTAATAGTAGTTTTAGTATTGTATTTTATTTACACGCTGTAGTGTCTATGTTTTTTATCAACAAATATTATATAGTTACAAAATATAAACAGTAATAAGTTATCAATTTCATTTAATTATTGATTTCATTGTTTGACATGTTTATGGATTTTTTACACACTGTAAAAAAAAATAGGTGATTTTCAACTTTAAATTCGCTGCTTCTAAACTATACTATAAGTGATATTTTGACAGTTCATTCGGGAAGATTCAAAATACATTAAACTAAAACATCATTGTTCACTTTCTTGAAATAATGAACCGTTTTGACCGAAACCTATATGTCTACCGATTTTTGCATGTTTCCGTGCGAAGAACACAGCATATCGACCTAACACTTGCGAGCGAGCGAGACAACTCGAACAAAGCGTCTCAGGGTACACTAATGAAAACACGGAGATCCGCAGTCAACGATAGCCACGTAATCGTTTACACGATTCTACGACGTAACATGATATTAATAAGGAGTATTATTGTGTGATTTAAGGGACTTGACTTGGCTCGCAGAATTTGCAATTTAATACCGAATTATTCTTCCGTGTGAGATAACATCTTTACGCTTTTCAGATTTCGATTTCCTATCAGGTCCGAAGTTACTTTAGAAATACCCTACATGTATATATGTATTAACTTAGTTGTGAATGTTAATCTGATCAGAAACTTTGGAGAAAAATATGCCAAGCTTCGCTAACAAACTGCCGAAAAAACTAGGCAGTGAGAACTCTTGTTTGTTAGAAATCTGTAAGATTTCGCAATCACACAACAGTAGTGTTAGTAAATCCTATACTATTAACCGAGTAATATTTGTAATCACGTTATCGAAATCGGCTCCGACCAGTGAACGGAAAAACCATAGTAACGAGCGCCGTACAAATTTCTACCCAAACACGTGCCAAACCGCATGCGCATGTTCGAACAAAACGGCTGCCTGGCATCGTTTTGACCCCACCCCCAACCCCTTTAATGGCAAAGGCACCCATTCTGTGGGGCCATTTTGCGGCGCTACTGACTTCTATGGTTATTTAGTTCGCCGGCTCCGAAATAAATATATCATCATCATCATCATCATCGTCATATCAGCCGAAAGATGTCCACTGCTGGACATAGGCCCCCCCAAAGAGTGCCAAAGTGACCGGTCCTACGCCACCCGCACCCAGCGGACTCCAGCAACCTTTACCAGGTCATCAGTCCAACTTGCGGGGGACCTACCCACGCCGCGCCTTCCGGTACGTGGTACCGGAAATAAATATATACACGCTATAAAAATAATTTTAATCCTCGTCCAAATAATAAAACTTCAGAGTAAAGATATATCTACTCCTTATTCATAAAAGTTTCTTGTCTCCTTACATACTCAAAACAAATGGCCAAATCACGAATATTGACAGCATTTGAACTGAAACTGGTTTTATAGAGTTTATTTTAACAAACTGCTACTCTCTAGTGGTAAAAATACTAACGGAAATTCAAGAAGTCCTCCTTGAACAATCTTATCATTGTCGTTAACATAAACGAACAAGATAAACTGTTCACAATTAACATAACATAACTAACGTCAATTCCATAGAGAACCTGCCAACAGTCCAAACATAAATCAAAATGACGGCCATAGAACACGAAGGTCATAAAAAACATCCAATTAGCATTGGTAAGACGATATTTATTATAGAAAACTCTCAAATTACAATACATGTTATTATACAGAAGCATAAAGTGCCAATCGAGTTAATACCGAAAGATAGATGTGTCTATACATTGGAAATAATTCATTTCTAATCGGATTCCATAGAGGAAGTCGATTAACGACGGTGTAGATTTTTTAATTGTAGGTACGATATTGTAGCCAATATAGATTCTTTATTAATTAATTAGAGTTCAAAACTTTATCCTCAAACCGACCAAAGGCCTTTTAAAAGGCATCCTCCTCTTCAATTCAATGAATACCGTTTTAGATTGGATCATGAGTTGCATTTGTTTTTTTTCGTTCGATTTTGAAACAAAACAAACTCTACTCAATTTGCTGACGTAGTTTATGCATATTCTAGGCAATATTTCTTGTATTGTTGGCGGCTAGGGGTTTCATATAAATCGTCGCCGGGCTGGTGGTTGGGCAAATTATCATAAGGTACATTGTTGGTCAGGGTTGGTCATAATAGTATTATTGTCACAATGTCCAGTCCACTAGATGCGGGTGGCGCAGAACCGGTCACTTTGTCACTCTTTGGGGGAGGCCTATGTCCAGCAGTGGACGTCTTTCGGCTGATATGACGATGATTGTCCAGTGCAGTTACACACACCGACACAGCATGTGTAACTCCAATATTACACTCGTTTTGTTTTCTAAGATAGTTCATTAAGGGGCTCCCATACGCCAATGACCTTTGATCTGAATCCCCTAGTTTTCTAATGTTTTTTGTAGCTTATTGTATTAACAACAACGGCTTTAAGCAATATAGTATCCCATATTTACTTCAAAGTTCATTGTTTTCGAGGTATTTGGCATCAAAGTTGAACAATTTTAGGCCAAAAAACTGGTTTTCTGGCCATAACTTTTGTGTTAATTGGTTTAAAATGAAAACCCTGGGCCAGTTTTTAGAGAAGACATAGACGAACCCAAATATGTAGGTTTCGTATAATTATGTTAGATCTTTCACGTCAATAGAGATACGAAATAAGTGTTTTTTTAGACAATGTTTTAAAAGATCATACAAAAGTTAAGTATTGTTTCAAAATCCGGTGGACCAAAATGGCGATAAGAGATTGAAGAACCGATACCTAGCTGTTTGATTTATAAATTCTATCATGTAGTGCAAAAGTATGAGATACGATTCAAAACTTGTCAAAAATCGATGAAAACCTCGGGTAGCCCCTTAACATAAAACAGTTCAACAGACTTCGGCGATCCGTATCCGCACAAATTTACCGTACTACATAAAGTACATTTATTAAAACAAACCATTATGCGCGCAAAACTCAAAATAACGGCCGGGTAAGGCAATAAACATGTCCAATTAACATCGCTGGGTATCGAACCCGGGGCGAGGTAACGGTTGCACGCTTCCTGGTGCAGATGTACTATAAATAGTACGTACTAGTGTACTGTAGGAAGGCAGTCGTGCGCAGAGGAATGGGGATAGGTAATGGTCGAGTTTTAATTGAAATGGTTTTTCTTGTAGGCTTTAGCAATGCAGTGATGTATTTCATTCGAGACGCTTTGAAGAGATAGGTTTTTTATGAAAAACTGGTAAGGATTTTTTGTTGTATGTTTGTTGTACATCGTTTTTTTCCGCTGTTTGTTGTAGCCTACTTGAGCGTGTCTTAAAAAGTTTGTAACTGTTAAATAGGTACAACATCATTAAAGCGTACTTAAAAATATTCCTATTATGTGACCAGTTTTTTGTAATCACTAGTTTAAGTAAAATGTTTTATCATTCTTTAAAATATGTTTAGAATCAAGAAAGTATAAAAGAACCGTAATTGACAAAAATATTAGGTAATAAAGTTGGTATACATTTACGAAAAAAATGGTAATAAATATAATAAAATCTGCAATAACAAAGCCGGCAAAAATATCTGACACCTCCTTATGGCCTTCGACATAGAGTTGTGTCAGATATTTATGCGTACACAATACGAGAAACGCACCTCCGTCCGGAGATGCGTCGCAGTGTGACATCCACCTTAATTCCCTTGTTATCAAATAATTGCCCTTACCGGGATTCGTACCCTTCCAGCTTAGGCAGGGTCGCTACTAACTATGCTAAAGTCGTCGCCACAGCCACTTGCTAATTCCCCTGTTATCGAACAATTACCGCATTCGAGTGGGGCTCGCGCGGATTTCTCCACGATTAGTATGTTCGGCCCTGCCTAATGGGCACATCTGGTAGAAAGTGGCTAGTTTTCACATTGCTTTCCTAGGCTGTGAAGGTATGCATTGTACTTACCTCTAGTTTTTAAGCCTATTGTAACTACTAACTTTATTATGGACCCAAAGGTAAAAAAATATGTATTACTTACTATAGCTTTCGGCGCGACTTCGCCTGCGTGTACCCGGGATAAAAACTATCCTATATTGTAATCCAGGCTTTACAACTATCTTTGTGCAAAAATGTATTCAATCGGTTGATCCGTTTAAGCGTGATTGAATAACAAACAGCCAAACATCTAAACATCCAAACATCTAAACTTTCGCATTTATAATATTAGTAGGATAAGGTTGTAACAGTACCTGGCATCATATCATGCCTTATTCCACTTAATTTTGGATATGACTTGTGAATATTAGTGCGACGTTCGCAATATTTCAGAAAAAATGCACACTTACCAAGGTTTTTATAATTTGACAACCCGCTTTGGCCTAATTGGTAGTAAATCCTGGTAACGGTATTTCTTCGATGAGCACTAATATTTGTCTATGTAAGTATTGAAGTATTTATTTATCTACATAAACACCGTGGGCTCGATTGATCCGACTTACTTTAACCGTCGATCCTTCTGACCCTCCTGCCGGTAAATTGAGAGGTCCGATAATGTAATTTTAACTACTTTTTTTTGACATGTATGCAAATCTGTAATGTACTTTTTTATCATGAAATAAATAATCTAATCTAATCTATAATATTTTTTCCAACAAATTTTAGTGTTGCCGAATATAAAATAAAAACTTTTAAAGTCGAGCTGCAGTAAGATGATTGACGGCGAGTGATGACAGATTAATGGGTTCTTTAACGGGGAGACTTTGCAACGCGTGAATATTTAAGAAAATAAATTAATATTCCGGAAACTAAGTATTTTTCGACTTATCATCTCATACCTTTTTTTCCATCCACTAGTTAGTCATTCGAGCCCACGGCGTATAAGTATCTTTATCACTATCTAGTACTTATACTAAAAGCTTTGCCTAGTTTTGGCTTAATAAAGGCCATTGGGAATAACTGTCTGCCGATATTTATTTATTGAATCAACAGGAAAATTTAAATTAACAGTGCGGAAAAAAATACTGCAGTGCATAAAGGGCTACCATGGAAACATATTATTTGTATCTGTGGTGGCACGTGGCCCGTTAGGAACAGGTTTAGAACACACGTAGTGGATGGTCGGCATTAAGGTAATGAAAGCTTGCCTGTTTTATTGCTATTGATAGACGTAGCTGTTTTCGCTAATGTTTAATATTTATTTCTTATGGCAAATATATTAATTTAGACATCTTCGTTAGGGATGTTTATAAAATTAAATAAATAAATAAATATTTATTTATCTAGTAGGTATCTATTTATCGACCTAGTCCCAAACTAAGTAAAGCTTGTACTATGGGTACTAGACGACGAGAAACATACTTATATAGAGTTATACATAGTTAACATACTTAAATACATAGAAAACATCCATGACTCAGGAACAAATATCCGTGCTCATCACACAAATAAATGCCCTTACCGGGATTCGAACCCGGAAGTAGGCTACAGAGGTCGTCCATGTTTGGATTGAGAAGGGCTTTGGTTCGTCACTTTCGCATCAAATTCGTGTTTCAATGAGTTCGGCGGTTTGGCGTACTCGTTTTAGCGCATTAGTTTAGCACACGTAAACTACACTTCACATGGTTTTTCAGTTAATTATGCCTTTAGAAATTCGCGCGAATAAAATATAGCGAGTAATTTGTAATTACTTTTCAAATGTATATACCTTGTAATCTATCAGTTCAAGAAAATGAATGTATTTTTAGATGGAATGTAAAAAAAAAAAAAAGGTATACCAATAAAAGTGTGGAGAGACACGATTTGAATAGGAAGTGAGTGACGAGGTGCCAGGCCATAGAGAAGTATGGAAGAAAAGACATGCTGCGCCGAACCGAAGTAAGTATATAAGATACGAGCAAGCGACCATAGAGAATTATGGAAAAAAACATGCTGCGATATACCCAAATATATAAGATACAGGCAAGCGAACCATGATTTTTATTTCACTGGTTTTTAAACGACTTCAAAGAAGGAGGAGGGTAACAATTCGTCGGAATCTTTCATTTTTATGTACGCGATTAGGGTAATTTCGCCGGTTAGCGACCACCTAATTTAATGTGCCGGTGGGCGACCACTTAAGCTGAGTTTGTGAACTGTAAGGATATTTTCTCGGTTTTTTATTCTATTCTAAAACAACAAAAAATGCATGTACAAGTAATTGTCTCAATAGGGTGTGTAGAATTTATGTTATCTTCAATAGAAAAAACCTAACCGAAGGTGGTCGCGTAACCAGCGAAATGACCCTACCCGACCGATATTGGTTTTTTTTCTGTTTAAAACCTTCCCACATGGTCATCAAATCAGAATGTGATGATGGGGTCCTAATTGAGGGAACTCTGCAAATAACGCGAAGTACTGAATCGAAGTCGATTACAACTTTATTTTTAAAATAAGTACCTACTTATATTATTATTCGACAGTAACCTTTTCCAATAATGAATATGAAAAGCGGCCACATCTTGACATTTGCCTGTACCGTTACATGATGTCATTATCAAGTATCAAGTCGATTAGCCATCTGGGACTAAGAATAGCCGGACAGCTGGCTATTCAGCTGCTAGATCTGATTATAGGTTTAAGTCTAGATAGACTAGGTGAGCACGAACCAATTGAGGAATTTTCTAAACGGGACTTTAGTACCTATAGAGGTCGTGTTTGCCCTATTACATTTGACACATTGTATTTCTTTACTAGCTTTCCTCGCGTGGCAAGGACATTAGTTTTTTTGCTATTTTAACAGGTGACACATGTACCTACTACTAAGAACTGTACAACTATGGATGCAATAAATGATATGATATGACTAATGACACAATGTATGTGTCGAAAAACACCCTATATTTTTAAGTGCTTTTTGCTCTACGCAGCGCTGTGTTAAATAGCCCGGGACAAACTCTTTGCCATGACAAATTCTAAGATCTGATCGCTGATTTATTATTAGAGTTAATAAATTCTAACTGAGTAACAATACATTAAACATATTGGAATCGCCCTCGTCGTTAAACAGAAGGTACTCTATCGGTAGATCGGTACTATGTCCATTAAATGTCTACCATTAATCCATTAATCAATAAACGTTAAACTTATATACATATATATAACTACGGTTACAAGTGCCCACCTGTCCATATAATTATGAACCGATTCATACCGCATGATCAATCAAAAATCGCACCTGTCACTGCAACTTGCGCAATAGAATCGTCAATTCAGCCAACTTTTTTTAATTGATTATATCGCTTTTAAAACAGCACAAGTATAACTTAATTAATGATTATCTAAGTCACTTTAAAAGCTTTCTGGATTGTGTTAGAAACTCGGTTTTCTATTTTAATATTTATACATGATTTGTTTAACGATTAGCGATCTTGTTTTAACCGTTTAATAACGTTGGAAAAATGCGATTAGGTAATTTAGTTTTGGTCGCAATAAACACTAAACAATAAAGTAGCCAAAACAACGCGCGAAGCTTTTCATGATTGGAATAAAAAACTTTTTTTTTTACAAGCTTTTAATTATCAATCAATTAGGTAGATTTGCTAGTGAGAACTTTAAAGCGTGCTGAAACTACAAAAGCCATTTTAGATACGGTATTACTCTTTATTATACCGTGGTTTAGATGAAATTAAGTAAGGATATAGATTGATTTCCGGTGAAGGACATTGATACTTTTTATTTATATTACGGATATCATCCTTTATGAGGGTAAAATGGAGGGTATAGAATTGTGTATTAAAGAGTTCACTTTCACAGCTAGCAAATAACTCCTGGGCTGTTATTCACTACGCGCTAATGCGGCTCACCCCGCCGTTCACCCGTCACAAAACTAGACCTCTACCTACACTTGGTTACTACGCATCGCGGTGTCAAGATATATTTGTGGGTGAGCGTTAAGGTGAGCTTAAAACAAGTTACAGAATAGGGGGGCTGGGTTGTTCTTTACGCGCTCGTGCGTCTCACCCCACCCGTCACGCCCAACGAAACTAGACCTATATCTACGCTTAGTTACTACGAATTGCGCCTTCAAGATGTATTTGTGGGTGACTGCTACAGAATAGCGGGGCAGAAGACGCTGTAGTTACTTGGGATCCCCTTCATTGGCATATTTTTTTTAAGACTAATATAGTTTCGCATAATTAATTTGGCATAATTTCTATTGGCATAATAATACTGTCGCATAATAATACTTTGGCCTACTACTTTGTTTGGCATACTATGGTTTTAGAATAATTTTACTTGGACTAATTTGTATTCGACTAATACTCATTATGCATACTATTGTATGGGCTAATAATTTTGAAGCATAATTTCTGTTTTCTAAATAAATAAAACACAGTTTCGTTGTTAGCGTGCATTTACACTTTTCGTGGACGCGGATTATTGGGTCGTGCATTATCAGGGCGGATAAAAATGGCTTGTCATAAGCGAACTCTGTCTTAGGTCGGTTAGGTTAGGGTTCACTTGTGTTGCTCAGACCAGAAATAGACACCCCGCGCAGCGGGGTGGCGTCGACTCGCTGGAGATTATTAGTCCGCACAGATGACCGTCCCAATGTACATGAATTATCAGGCTGTACATTATTAGGCCGTGCATTATGCTTTCATTGCTTTGTGTAATGCATGATTTTATTTTTTAGGACACAATTTTTATGCGTTTTGTAATGATGCCAAGTAATTATTATGTCTTTTTGTATTTATGCTATCTGATGTTAGTCTTTGTGATGGTTATGCTATTTTCGTTTATTCTTTTTAATTTTATGCCTAAAAATGTATGCCATAACATGATTAGGCTTAACGCTAATTCGGCTATAAAAAATTATGCGTTATTATATTATTCCAAATGATTTTATGCGATCCAATAGAGAACCTAGTTACTTACTACAAATTGCGGCGTAAAGATGTATGTTTGGGTGACCGGTGAGGTGAGCGGATACAGGGGATGCACTATCGACAACACAGCTAACTGACCATCCGTGCACTTTATGTGCATTGTAATAAGGTTCTATTTAAATACAGGATGGTCAGTTAACTTTGTTGGCGTTGGTACACAGCTCAATAATGATCCAATGTCACTTCACTATCGTCAAAGAATACCAACGCACGTCACTTGACACCAAAGTGGCTCCAAGAAACAAAAGGCTATTCGAACATTTCGAACGAGACACCGTATGGGCTCTACAGTTACGGAATAAAGACAAAGACAAAATGTTTATTTGTAAACATAGGTTCAAAGGTGTTACAATTATTTATATTAATGTATCTCTATGTCTTGCCAAAAGGCATCCAAATATTTTAAGTAAATTGTTACAAGTCTTCATCTGTCAAATATTCCTTTAGTGGATAGTAGGCTTTTTTAACAAGAAATGCAAACAAGCATTTTTTGACCGCTACCAATTCTTCTAACTTCGTTATATTTCTTGGCAATCTATTGTATATTGTAGGTGGCATCCCGATATACTTTTACCCAGAGCTGTTTTTTTGGATTTCACATACAGTTTGACACATCTGCGGCCACTTATAAAAACAGAAAATTGGTCCATGTTGGCCTTAACGTATTCTGCTGTTTCATATATATATAGACATGGTAATGTCAGTATGTTGTGCCGAATGAAATGTTTTTTACACGATTCTCTTATTAGTAACCTGCATACTGATCGTAGACATTTTTTTTGTGCCTTGAAGGTCGTCTCTCGGTCTGTGGAATTGCCCCAGAATAGTGGCTGTTAAGTGTTATCACAGAATAAGTACACTAAGTGCAGAATGCCAAAATGCCAGATTTTTCCGCTGTGTTCAAACATCCAGAAAACAATTCTGACTAGATTATTTAAAAAAAGGAAAACATAGGAACACGGCCCAAGCCTTTCTTTGATTTTTAATAAAAAATCCACTTAAAAAAAATCCTACTCCTATGCGAAAGTTTGGATGTTTAGATGTTTGTTCACACTTAAACAGCTAAACCGATCTGGATATAGGATTGTTTTTATCCCGGGTCCACGCAGACGAAGTCGCGGGCGGAAGCTAGTAGTTAATAACGTCAATTTTGGAGAAGGAATCAGGGGACTACGAAACGTTCATTTTATGTACTTTTAATAGGGGTAAGCTGCAGTTGTCTCTATCGCGCTCTGCGGTGGGAGGCTTAAGGTTGCGCGACAGCAATACATTTTACAAATACATATTTCTCAATTATCTCGCCCCTGAGGCCTCCACCCACCGAACGCGTGTTGTGCGCGGCGCGTGTGCTGCGCGGGCCCGCGCAAGTTGTAAAGCATTGAAACTGCACTTCAAACACACATCGAACGCGGTCCGAACGCGGGCCCGCGAGGCTAAAGTTACAACTCGGCAGCGCGGCCGCGTGTCGAGCGTGTGAAGCGCGGGCCCGCGCGGGCCCGCGCACGACACGCGTTCGGTGGGTGGAGGCCTTAGTGTTTCCTCTTAAACAACACGAGAGTGAGATGAAGTAAGAGAGGGTTACCTGTCATTTTTTTCTGCGGTCGGATTGTTAAGCGAAAAAAAATATATTCAAAACAGGCTTGAAATGGATTTGCATTAAAAACTCGTTCATTTTTTTCAATAAATCAATCACAATATAAATTATTTATGAACTCGTTTATTGGGTCTATACCCAATAAACGGAACAATCGTATTTAAGTTTAAGAATCGTAAATTGACCATGAATACGGTTAAAAAACTATTTGTAATTAAAATCTAGACATTTACAGATTCGCAGGACATATGCCATAAAAGAAATCAATAAAAATGTAAATCAAAATGATTTAGTGCTGATCTGACATTATAATGACTTTTCTTTGGAATTCATCGTTGAAATGTTGTCAACGTCATAGGGCTGCAAGCAATTCCGAGACCCTATTATATATTTCAATCTTGTTTGGTCAAGTAGCTATGGCGATTATAGTATAAAATCTGTAAGAATGAACTTTTGACAGCTGCCATCCCAGTACAATAAACGTCAAAAATGACATAAATTGTACTGGGATGACAGCTGTCAAAAGTTCATTCTTACAGATTTTATACTATAGCTAAAATGTCGTTATAGTTTGCTATCTGTCATCTGTTGACATTAACATCTATGTTTGTAAAGCGGCCGTTAGACCTGGCTGAATGCAGTGCAGTAACTGATTACTAGGCGAGATGTTTTTCTCCCGTCTTACAGTTGGTAGACTGCATTTAGCCAGAGACTAGTATAAGTTTTACCGAAACAAAACTTTACGATCGCGTTTGCGTTTAACTCTCAATTTGTATGGGATTTGACAGCTAAACGCGAACGCGGTCGTAACGTTTTGTTTCGGTAATAGTAGATTACTGCAGAGGCCGTGAAGTAAGGGATTGCTGGACGAGATTGGGGTAGACGGCCGAGTCGTAGACGAGGCCGAATACAACGAGTCCAGCAATCCCTGTTCCGGCCGAGGATTGTATAGTACTTTTCTCAAACGATGTGAGGAAATATTAAAATTAAAATAAATACTAGGTAATCAATTAAATAATAGGTCATTTGCGCCTTTTTTATTTTTTAAACATGCCATTTGAACAAGCCGTTCGAGCACCATGTTTAACCGCACATAAAGTATAGTACCATAGATTATTTTTATTTTTTTTATGAAGCAAGTATGCTTACAGTGTCTAGTGGTGGTTGGCAGTATGTAAATTTTCCTTTGTCAGTTTAATATTAGTAAGCAAATTTAAAAAGTTAGAGTAGCGGACAATAATGGTTTTACTTAGGGTTTTCATACATTACTTCTTGGCCTAAGGCCAAGAAGTAATGTAGGGAGCCATAAACAAGAAACTTCACGTCTTCATTTCGTGATATTAACGCGTACATTTCCGAGCATGTTTGAGAAAAACTTATACTTGAGCCTCTGGTCGAAAGGCCGCTTGAGAAAGGGATGACATGAAACACATAATATTTTAGTTACCAGAGCTTTCTTAAGTTTTATGTGAATGTAATGAATAATGTATCTAAGTAGTCACCGGCCCTGATGTCAATGCTGAACATCCTTTTTTGTATGATTACTTACTCATTAACACATTTATTGATACAAGCACTGAGCACAACACAACACAGCCCTACTTATAAAGATGGATCACTTAGCATGCGACTGATATAAAACCCATAAGGCTTTATTGCTAAATGTCAATACATACGTACACATTAATGCCCTATTAGTATCCCAATTAAGTCTTTAACTATCAAGAACTGTCGTCCATTTTACGTAAAAAACTATTAAAATATAACAACACACCTAGAATCAACCATATTTCAGACGCCTTACGATTCAGTTTAGAACAACGTAAAATTCGCAATTCTGAATTTGAAAAATTCGAGCAGGCATTTTAATTCATCGCAATTTCGACTTTATATGACATGTGTCAATGTTGAATTTAGAACAAAGAAAATGGACAAAGCGAAATAAAACGGTGATCTCTTAAAACAAGAGACGATCTCGTGAATTGTGCTGCGACCTGTACCTTAAAATTGTTAATCTAAGGTTGAAAGTGGTAATAATGGATAGTATTTCTTACGACTATATTGTTTTGTTCTACAAAGTTAGATGATAATAAATGGCGACGCAAGAAATGTATTAATTTACCCAGATATTCATGAATTATTAATGTCGTATAACTTTTTTGTAGAATCACTGGAGCGTAGTAAAACGGCTGCTAAGTGGGGAATCATGCTGGTGAACAAACCTCTTTTTCTCTCACTTGAGCAGTAATACATTAAACAATACAGATAGGTACCTATACCTACCTAGCTAACTGGGGTTACCCAACGTCGTGTGGTAAAGCTAAAATTGGCGGCGCAAATCTCATTTTCCGTTCGAGGCCTTGGCTTTGAAACGAAAGATTTTGTCAAAAAATCCAGATTCGGTACAAGCAAGAATGGTATTAGTGCGGTCTAACCAGCCAGGTTTATTTGTGTAGATTAGAAGTTGCTATGTGCACCTTCTGTCTCCATCATCACACCAGTTTGACGGTGCCATAATATTGCATAGTCACTAAATTGACATAAGTAAGCCAAACAGCTCAATCGGATACCGTCAAGTGGCGGAAGAATTTGCAAATTTCGACAACTTAATTAAATATTTACAAACTATACACACAGAGCATGTAAAAATATTTATTTGCTAAAGTATATACAAGATGATAACTAACATTAAATTAATTAAATGAAAACTATAAGTTAAATCTAAAAAAGGTCCTCGAGGTATTGTACCGAGGATGCTGGCGGCATTTCCTCGCTGATGCGTTGCGCGAGAAAGCCGCCAGCTCCGGTAACAGAGCATGTTAAATAAAAACTTCAAGTAAACATCTAAATATTGCCATGGACTGTAGCCCGTGAAATATAATTTTCTTGTCCACATACAAAGACAAATACACAAACATACCCTCGAAAAATATAACCCTCCTTCTGAGAGTCTTAAGTAGATAATAATGCATTTAGTAAAAAGTCAAAATAAATGTCAAACTGAAACAGGTATAACTAGATGAAAACGTGTCAAAGTCAAGGCTCACTGGTGACCTTTCTGTCTCTACTATCATCGACTCGCATTATGGTAATTTACTTTAAAAACAAGGTTTTTCGCGGCTATCACAAGAGCCGTCTTGTGATAGCCGCGCAAAACGTTGTTGTTGTTGGCGGCGCGCGAGCTGGTTATCAATCCCTGTATCCTATGGGTCGCTTGCAACTATTTCTTAAAGAACGGGACTATTGTACGTAACCTTTTTTTCTGTTCGGGGAATGCTTTTACGCACTTCCGCCCGGTCGAAAGGGGAAACCGGATGAGTGTTGGACTCCAGGGCAGAAGGCCCAGACATCCCACTAAACCCTCAACGATTGTCCCACCTTGTCGCTTGCAGCGAGGGCCAAAAGTTCGCTAGACGCATTCGACTTTGACCAACTGTGCGTAACCTATCCTAAATTGTTCCAGGGTTTGGGGATGTTGACAGGTGTATGACCAGCTGTCTCCATCTGAAAAGTAGGAGACACATAAGGAGTCGAAGTCGTTCCTTAGGCTCTGTGAGCTGTAGAATTACTTTTTTTTTAATACATACTTTTTATTTCGAAAAACTAAATCGACAAAAAAAATCTACATAATTATTGAACCTGTTCACAAACCACTAGAATCGGTTGGTCGGTTTAACCAAGCTGAAACAGAGAACTTCGTTCGCTTAGCTCGCTCGTTCAACTGTAGGTACTAGGCTAATAATAAGCTAAAGCTAAGGCTAGTCTCATAATATTGCTATTGCATTAAATTACGCTGGCACCATGTAACTAGTCTCAAACAAATGACTGCGGAAGTTCCGAGAAAATTATTTGCAATACTTGCGCGTGCGCCGCGCATCCCCCATCTACACAGCTTACTGGCCGATTGTAAACCTTATTTCCTAGAGATAAGATCCATTGCTCAGTGTGTGGTTGTGTGTATTATAGCCAAGGTATACTCTTGATCTTTAATGGGTAAATAATAGAATCGAAATTGAAATGGTAGAGCAATTTCTTGAAAGTACATGCATTGCATAGCTGTACTTTATCAATGCGTGTAAGGGGAAGTGTTGCTATGTAGTCTGTGGTTGGTATATTTTAGAAGCATTGGCCCTTACCATACACAAACGTAGGTATGTTTTTTGATTTACTACATTTAAGCGAAGTAGCTATAGTATTTTATGCAATCGTTATATAATGTATGCTTTTTCAGTCGTGGCCTAATTAAGGTACGAGAGTTAAAAAGCTAATTATATAACTATTGCATACAATACTTTTTCTACGAGTTAACGGAAATAATAATTTATAAAACAAACTTGGTATCTATTGAAAATCGCCCTGCTGAAACGAAGTGCAGCCAACCGCTTTTTTATTTTTGCGCGTTGATGTCTTCTGGAAATCGAGCCTCGTGATTGGTCAAAATTCATTTCAGTTCTGTGTACAGTTGAATAATAATTATTTCGATTGTCCATAGAGCGTAAGCTTTTTTATCAGAATAAAAGTATTCCATTGCGTTATGGTTTGCGAGGTTCTAATTTAAAGATTATAGTCGACGAGTATAAAAAGTATATTATACTTCGTCTTCGAAATCACGACAGCTTGCCGCGAGTTTATCATTAAAGAGAAAAAAATAATGCCGATGAGGTCTCCTGTAACATACTACATTACATAGTGTAGTAGTGACATAAAACTGTTCATTTAAGGGCTATTTACCTGGTACAACAAGTTGACAACTCTTATGATATTTTCATTACATTGCGGGGCTGCGAGCGACTGAAATTTATACGACCAAATCAATCAAACCCTTTTGCCCTGTGCCCTTTGGGCACATTTAAGTCATTAAGATAGACAGACAGCTTTCCTAAATCAACATACACTCAGAGGCAATGAAAACGGGTCACTTGCCATGGATTACTTTACAAAGTGACCCGTTTTCATTGCCTCTGAGGTAGCGTACCTTCATAGTTCACATTGGGAATTACACTCAGAGGCAATGAAAACGGGTCACTTTGTAAAGTAATCCATGGAAAGTGACCCGTTTTCATTGCCTCTGAGTGTAGGTACACTGTCAAGTCAAGAGACTGTCAACTAACTATGTACATACTAGTTGATAAAAACTTATCTCAAATGGCAAAAGTATAGAAAAGAAGCTCCGTTTTTATTAAATCAAGTTTATTTATAAACCGTCCATAAATCAGTGTTGAAATGCTAAATGTAACACGCTTATCGCAGATCTGTAATGTTTATATTTTCTCCCGGTGTGTCACGCAGCGGCCGGGGAGCTGAGTTATCGGAGAGCTAATACATGTAGGTACTCAATACATGTACAATAATGCCTCTACAATAGAGACGTGTTCAGATACTTGTGAGCGCTTTGACCGCTCCGATGTATCTGATGGCGACTGTACTTTACTTGAAAAGGCCAAATTTCGTACAAATTCGGCCGACGCAACCGCACCATTAACTTGGCGCGTGCGTGTCGATGTAACAAAGACAGACAGGCAACTACGGAACCCTACACTGCGCGTGGCCCGACACTCACTTGGCCGGTTTTTTATTTGCCACAACTTATTTAGTATGAGGGGTAGGCAGAGATCATGGATTTCCACTTGCTACGATCTTGACAAACCTTTTCGGGAAATAGGCGTGATTTGTAGAAAGAACTAGCGGTCTAAGATTATCTCAACATATTCGACTAAGATTATAATACGGTATTTGACATTTTTACGAAAATACTCGGAATATATATATATTTTTTTTAATTCAAGGATTTTAAATGCATTAATATAAAAAAAGTAATACAACTATAAATATTTCACACCTGGCTATTCAGACAAGAATGTTCATCATCATTCATCTCTTTCTTCTCTCATTTGAGGGCAACAATACTCCTTGTAGGTGGGAAAAGTAATATTTGCTCTAGGTACTCAATTTATTTCTGCCCTAGGTGTAAACACTTGAATCCTTCGTTACGCTCAAGATTCTAAATTGAAATCCCTCGAGATCATAATATTCTAGAATATTCCACTTCACTCAGGGTTCATAAACCGCCTTTGCCATAAAAATATCATTTTGCTCCTTTAACACTTTCGCAACCGGACTAAAAATGGAACAAATCACCAGAAACCGACAGAATTCGCTAGGCGTGTTCATACTACTAGGCGCCCTTAGCGCCGATCTGAGCAAACATTACGAATGCCCGCTAGGCGGGTTCTTGGTTGCAACATGCAAGGCGCCGTAGGTCCATGGTCTTCTCTCCCTCTCACTGAGCATAAGCGTGAGCGGGATGGAAGTGCGTGCTCGGAAGCGCGGATATCATGTTTTTTAATTTTAATTTTTTGGCCGTTTCAATAAATAAAAAAGTAATCACTGATTTCTCTCACACATGATATTGCCGATTTTTAGAAGCAATTTTAATATTTTTAGCTTTTGTGCATAATTTGTTACGAATATTTTAAGTGTATTTTAGACCTATGTTCGTGATTTTTTTCTATCGAGCGAAAATTGCTTAATCATGTTTCGAAACACTGATCTCCCTGCAGAAAAGCCTCAAGATTACTATTCGTATTTTTTGGAACCATAATATTATAAGCAGACGCATTATATTGTTTCAAAAACTCTGTTCGCTTAACTTCGCTGAACCTACGGCGCCTTAAGACACAATCTATTCTTGTCCATCTATATCACGTCTAGTTTGGCATACTTTACCACCCATCTATCCAACCACTTTCAAGCCCTTGACACTTCCCATAACTCAACCGAGCCCTCCTCAGCATGCGAGCCATGCGCCGGCCGCACGTGACGAGCGTTCACAAGCCCTGATGGGATGATTTGTGTTGAAATGGCGCCAAAAGCAGGTAGGGCTTCTCAGAAATGAAGGGACCTTGAAAAGGGTTTGTCAGGTCAACAATTTATGAAATACCTAAGTGTGTAAGTCAAGCCTTTTTTTTACATTGCGTCAATGCAGGATAGGAGGTCGATTAGCGAGGAGAATGCCCAGACCCAGAGACGTAGTGCGCTCGTGCTATTTCGCCACCGTGCACTCGCTTCTACAATACGGCACAGAGCTGTGGGGCCGCGCTGCCGAATGGGAGCGTGTTTTTCGCATGCAAAAGAGAGCCGTACGAGCGATTACACAGGTAGGCCAAAGTGTCTCTGCAAGACCTTACTTCAAGTCCCTCGGGATACTCACGCTACCTTCCATAGTAATATTTCAGGTAGCTGCATACGTGCGATGTAATTTGCACGAATACGCGAGAGGAGCAGATATACACGGTCGTAATCTCCGAAACGCTAACAAACTTGTTGGTGTGAAGCATAGGCTGGCGAAGTCTGGCAAACTCACCCATGTCATGGGACCGCTCGTGTCGCAAGTACCGGCGCATATCACAGATGCACAGTCACTGGCCGGCTTTAGATCGCGACTCAAATCATGGCTTATCGAGCACACTTTTTATAGATTTAGCGAATGTTATACTTGATTTGATTTTTGTAGTGTGTACAACTATGTACAATTTGTTGTACCAATGATATCATTTTTTTTACTACTAGTCATAAGTTGTATGTAATTTTATGATTATAATTGACGACATATAATATGAATTATTATGTATAAATATGAATATGAATATGCATTTACGCAACAGTCGCGCCCGGGGTTGGTCTAAGGCAGGCACTATTTTACGAAAGCGACTGCTTCTGACCTTTCAACCCAGAGCGAAAACTAGACTGTTGGGATTTGAACGAAACATTTCCTTCACGGGAAAGCTACTAAATATCTAATGATATTACGTACATAAGATTTTTTCGAAAAACTCTTCAGTACGAGCCATGGGTTCGAACCCACGACCTTCGGATTAGAGCTGGGCGTTTTTTCCCGTAAGCGTTTTCAAAAACGGTTTCTCGTACAATAACGGAATAACAGTTTGTGGCTAGAAACACAAACTGTTTTTATAAAAACGATCGAACGGTCACACGCAACGGTTGCAATGCAAAACGTGAAAACGTAACTCGAACACTGTAAACTGTTTCATCCGTTTTTTCGTTTCACTTCGTTTGGCGACCGGCGACGGCGCCAACGCACGGAGAAACTAGTTATTTTTGAAACTGTTTTTCAAAACAGTTTTGTGAGAGAAAAAAACGGTTACGTTTCGTTTCACGGAAAAGTCGAAACGACCCAGCTCTACTTCGGATAGCAAAGGTGCTACATTGGCTCCTTTGTCACCGACAGCTGTCATCTCATAGATAGCTGTCAAACTTTCCATACAGGCGGTTTGAAACAACCGAGCCTTAACGTCTAACAAAATTCGAATATATTCTGACCTCGATAAATGTCACCTCCTTTTAAAGAAAAGGTGAACCTATTAAATTATCATACATATCGTATCACCTTATTATGAAAGTGTTAGATAACTATTATAATATGTTATTATTACATCGGCGTCCATAACAGGTTTCGTACGGCATCGTAATGAATTGTATTATAAGTTTAAACCATATGTGCATATTAATTGAAGACTCGAGGTTTTTATCAATTAGTTTGTCGGTATTTTAGACACCTGACTTCAAAAAACGAGATTGTCATGTTAATTGCGTTTATTAACAGTACTTAATTACGTACAGTGTCCAGCATTAATATAATTATGCCATAACAAAGCCGGTGAAAATATCTGACACAGCCTAGGCCCTAACGATAGAGTTATGTAAGATATTTATGCGCGCTTTGTTCCGGCGTTTATTCCGCATTGCTATTTATTTTATTCCGTGGTTCTATCGTACCTACTTATTCAACTTCTTACCTCAATTCGCCGGTTAGCGACCACCTAATTTCATGTGCCGGTGGGCGACCACTTAAGCTGAGTTGGTGAACTGAAAGGATATTTTCTCGGTTTTTTAGTAGATTTCTATTCTAAAACAACAAAGAAATGCATTTACAAGTAATTGTCTCATAGGGTGTGTAGAATTGATGTTATCTTCAATAGAAAAAACCTTCTCCTTCAGGTGGTCGCTAACCGAAGGTGGTCGCGTAACCAGCGAAATGACCCTACTGTGTTAATACCTTCATTGTGAGAGGTTAAGGCATAGTGGAATCTCATATCGCTCTTATAAAGACCATAGGTTAGTATCAGTCAACAATTTGACTAGACTGAGCTGGCAACACTAGTCAACTGGCCAATCGTTATTGGTCGAGCGCAACGTCGAGAGTGCAACCCGCCCTCAGTGTTGCCAGTGTAGACTTTTCAAATTGCAACGTGTAGCTTCGTGAAACGGGCCACAGGCGAGCTATATGCTTTTTAGCCACCGCCGTAATACAAAAAAAAAGAACGGGTTGCACTCCGGGAGTGCCGGTAGAAGTGAAAACTCAATGACATTGTAACAGTTTTTCGATCAGGTCACGTGTCCGTCTTATGAAATTTCAATCAGTCGAATCTTACGGTCACGTGACCTGTTGCGAGTATCTCTCGAATCTCACGGTCACGTGACATTACGGTCACGTGACCTGTGGCGAGTTTAACAATTTTTCCCCATCACAAAAAGTGCACACCGCTAAAGAAGTTTTCACTTCAAAAACGATCTATTCTGTGGTTCCCCCGATTTCATCTTATCATCTAGGTACAGTATTTATTCGTAATGAAATGACATTCCCCGGTACTAATGATCCATTCCTCGGATCTGCTTTCACTGCTGACCATATTCGTGACACTACACATTACACACGACACACGCATGCATGAGAGCACGATTTATTACGAAATTGATGCGTTTCTTACGAGGGGACATGATATGATGGATGAAAGGGAAACTATGATAAGTAAGTTAGTAGGGTGCGTGACGTTGGAGATGCCATTACCAAACTCAAGTGGCGGGCAGGACACCTTGCCAAGCAGCCGTGCACAGTGAAGGACTTAGGTGGACTAAAAAGGTGTCAGATTGGTGGCCACTTGGTGGACGATATTAGGAAGATCGCGGATAAGATTAGCTCAGGATAGGGATGAGTGGCGTACTCGAAGAGAGGCCTATGCTCAGCAGCGGTCGATTACGGACTGAAAATGGTGATAATGAAGAACCGACCTATAAATCTCGGACGGTAGAGTAAACAGCTTAGACAATCAAACTGCTATTATTTCCTTTGCCAGTCTGCTAGAAATCTTCTCTCAGCTGCCCGCTAAATAGGGTACAGCAATGAGCGGTTGTCTAAATGCATAATGTGCTGCCAGCGTAGGCGAGAGGTCTTTTTGAGCTTTTAAAATCGATTAATCAAATTGAAGATGATTAAACATAATTGGTAGATTTTGGGACCACTTGACTAGAGCGCCACTGTGGTGCCAGGTGGTGACATAATTCAGTCAGAGTAGCCCTCTAAGTGATTATTTTCTGGATGGTACTATCACTGACACTGGGGCATCCAGGGTTTTGTTTGGGAGGCTCGCTGAGGTTGGACTTTAGTTTAAAATAAAATTTATCAGGGAAGACTTCGATGATTTTCGTGGTCGCGAGGCCCATAATGTTAAATCTGAATTAAATTGTTAATAGCAAACCCATTTCATAAATGTTTACTAATTTTATGCTCAAAATATCTGCACAAGCGTCGACAATAAGAGGGTTTAGAGATAAACCTGAAAACAATGCTTTATTAAAACTCTAACGATATTGTTTGTCCTCAGGGCTCGGACCCTCGCGTGGCGACGTGCCGCGGACGCCTGCAGACGCGACGCTGCCAGCTCAACCAGGAGATCAACAAGGAATTACGGCTTAGAGCTGGCGCCGAGAACCTGTTCAAGGTAAGCCTTGTAATGTTGCCAGCTTCACTAGGAGAACATCAGAAGCTGGAGCGACGCTGCCAGCTCAACCAGGAGATCATCAAAGAATTACGACTCAGAGCTGGCGCCGAGAACCTGTTCAAGGTAAGCCTTGCGATGTTGCCAGCTTCACTAGGAGACCGGCTGCTCCACCTCTTGAAGACGTTATCATGTCAGCATAGGGTGACATATATAGGTATAGCTCGCGACGTTGCCTGCTCAACCAGGGAATCAACAATGATTCTACACTTACGTACTTACAGTATCAGCCATATCTGGCTCATATTTAAGTATCTTATACTTTATGAACGGACTCTTAAACCCCTGTAGGAAAAGGGGGACGCAGATCCACGCATAGACTTATAGACCCATAACTTTGGTACCGGTTTGGTAAGACGCAGCGTGGGTAGACCCCCAACAAAGTGGACTGATGACCTGGTAAAGGTTGCGGGAGTCCGCTGGTTGCGGGTAGCGCAGGACCGGTTACTTTGGCACTCTTTGGGGGAGGCCTATGTCCAGCAGAGGACGTCAATCGGCTGATATGATGATGAACTTTGCTACCGATTTTGACAAACATATTTGAGTAGAGATCTCAAATACGTTTGTCAAAATCGGTAGCAAATATGATGTGGTTAAATCTAACCACATCATATTTGCTACCGATTTTACAATCAAATCTTCAAATCAGAAAATCTTAAATCTTCTAATCAGAAGCAATGTTTTTTGGCCAAATGCAAGATTCTGATACAGAACAGTTTGGGTTTTGCAAAGGTAAATCCACAACACTAGCCGGGTTTAGTCTTATGAAAAAGGTCACATAGAGGAGAATAAGTAAGAAAAACTGAATCATGACTGTTAGATCTAACGGCTCTTTACCTTGTTTTCATGTGCGTATTATTACTGCCAGCAAATCACAGCATAATCAGAGAGCGACAGCTATCATTTAAATGTTTGCACCAATAGTTCTGTGCAAGTAAATTGTACGCCGCACCTATCAGTCAAGTACTATGTAAGGAATACTGAATAGAAGGCTATTTCGATGCAAATTTCTCCTCCGACAATAGAAAGTTCCTTAATCCAGTGCTTGGGT
Organism: Epinotia ramella; assembly: GCA_947578815.1. Taxonomy (NCBI): domain Eukaryota; kingdom Metazoa; phylum Arthropoda; class Insecta; order Lepidoptera; family Tortricidae; genus Epinotia; species Epinotia ramella. Next base: position 3,371,451 of record OX388220.1, read on the forward strand.
TGTCCCATTGTGAGAGTGAATATGTTGTGATGAAATGTTGAAATGAATGAATGAAATCATCTGTTAAACAAAAAATGGCTTGTTTGAATAGACATTACTCATTAAAAAAATTAACACAGACAAAAATAGAGTGTTTATTCGAACAGTCTACAACTAACCTTTAAGCCTAGTGGGTACTTGGTTGCTTGGTGCCTACGAAGCTGAAGGTCCTGGGTTTGAATTCCGGTAAGGGCAAAACGAGGAGCGTCTCCTTTTTTGTAGATACAGTAATATACACGATGATTTTTAATTCCTGATCAGGAGTATTTTTTTCTAATTCTGTAATTGATACCAAACACGATTGACTCGAAGTTACCTAAAACAAACGTTCCTTTTTTTCTGAAAAAAATTGAATAAGGAATCACTCTATAATTTAATATCATTGTCACCCTAACGGTTAGTTTGCGAAAATTTGACGTATGTGTGTTTGACGTATCTACTTAACTTCTAGAAATGTAGTGTGACCAGACATTCAGTGGATATTAGTGTTAATATTATCATTAAATTTAATTGACTAAACAGTGATTTAATTGCATGAGACCTCATCTCCATTGAAATCCGTTTTGGCTGGTTTTATCAATATTTTTCGACTCCTGATCACGGATTAAAAATCATCGTGTCTAAGTTGAAGCAGGCAAAGCATGTGACTTTTAATCAGAAGGTCATAGGGGGTTTGACCTCCGGCTCGTATCACTGGGTTTTTCAAAAAACTTATGTACGAAATATCATTTGATATTTAACAGTAGCTTTCGCTGAAGGAATACTTCACGAGGAAACCGGTCTAATTCCAATAAGGTCTAGTTTTCCCTCTGGGTTGGAAGGCTCATGGCAGTCCCTTTTGTAAAACTAGTACCTACATCAAACCTTGGGATTAGGTGCCAAAGCGGAACCCGGGCTCGACGGGCTCCTTTAAGGCACAACCGGGAAAAGGCTAGGATGATGACAGCATATACCAAATTGTATAAAATTACGTAAACTGTATAATCATCATCATCATATCAGCAGAAAGACGTCCACTGCTGGACATAGGCCTGCCCCAAAGAGTGCCAAAGTGACCGCGGTCCTGCGCCACCCGCATCCAGCGGACTTCCGCGACCTTTACCAGGTCATCAGTCCACCTTGTGGGGAGCCTACCCACGCCGCGCCTTTCGGTACGTGGTCGCCACTCGAGAACCTTTCCGCCCCAACGGCCATCGGTTCTACGTGCTATGTGCCCTGCCCACTGCCACTTAAGTTTAGCGATTCGGAAGGTTATATCGGTTACCTTGGTTCTGCTGCGGATCGGATAGCCTCATTTCTGATGCGATCGCGCAGAGAAACTCCCAACATAGCACTCTCCATCTCTTTCACGCATGAATGGTAGTATGGGGGGACAGAATATAAATATGGCGGACGGCTCCGGGCGGCTCATTTGCTCAGTGGACGTGGCGCAAGCAACATCTCCTGCCAGCATCTCCTGATGATGCCTCGTAGAGAGGCGAAACACGTGTCGAGGTTTTTGTCAATATTGGTGGTGGTTTGCTGTAATTATTTGCATGTTTATACGCAAATAGTTGCATCTTATCTTCACTGATAGACCAGCACGTTTTTTTAGCGGAATAGCAAAGAAATATTGTTCTCGTAATACTTTCTTATGAGGCTCATAGTAAGCCACGTTTCAGTGCCATATGTCATCACTGGCAACACACACTGGTCAAAGACTCTCATCTCGAGACACTGCGGAATATTAGACGAAAAGGTGTGCCGTAACCTGTATCATCAATACTCTTACTAACTAATCTTGATTCTAACAGATGTTGCGACTACCGTCATCTAAGACAAAGAAAACGAACGCAACAGTCTCATAACTGCCCAAATCCGGTAATTACCGAGCATGATACCCATCATTAAAGACGCTTTTCGACTTGTTTTCATACTAGCTAGTGACATGGCTACCATTATACCAACGTGGACTACAACTTGGAAAAGTTGAAAAACCCCCGACATTTTCATTTCAAAGACCAATATCTCAAAAACGACTGAACAGATTTTCATGAAACCTGGCTAAGAACAGTCGGGATAAAATTATCTATGACACAAAAAAACTAAATGAAAATCGGTTCATCCGTTTGGGAGCTACGATACCACAGACATACAGATACACATACAGGTTAAACTTATAACACCCCTGTCTTTGCGTCGGGGGTTAATAACATGCTCAACTGCCTGATAAAATGCACAAAAAGTTGATGTGGCAAATTAGCCTGTTCCGGCTATAATTGAGATAATTGGAGTTGGCCGAATTGCATCAAAGTAGTCCATTGAAAAAGTAACTCTATCGTCGTAGGCAGAAGATTCCAATTCCAATGACATTTTTCTAATAAGTCGGCTAAAGTCAATAATTCCAATACGTAGTCGTATTTTAAACTATGGTTTACTAGCTATGCTCGCGTCTCTGCCCGCATGTTATGTTTCAATTCTCCTTCCTCCAGGAGGATGATTTCAAGAAATTGTATCCAGCCCCAATTAAATTTCATCTCTTTGAGACCCAGAGAGCCCCTTTTCGTTCGTGTATCTCCGTTTCTATCGCACTTGTCAATTCGAGCGACAGAGAGAGAGAGATACACAAACGAAGTTCGTTTTCGTTTCGCGGCAGCCCCTCAGGTTATAAACTTTTTTATGGCAATTTAATCCTAACCTATTATATTGTTTGGTACTTAAGGAAGTACTTGAGTAACAAACAACCAAACAATTTCAATTAAATTAATTGAAAGAGCGAGCAAAGCGAACGAAATTCTCCGTTTCAGCTTAGACCAAAATTATTTCCTATGTCCGGCTATTCAACTCTACAGGTTCCACTTCACAACCGATTCTCGTAAAATTTTGACAGGAGGTTCGACAACTATTTCGTTTTGTTGGCCAAGCCAGCTTTTCGAAAAAAGCTTTTTTTCTAATGAGGACAGCGAGTACAGCTCACAGATCCACTACTAGTATTAGGATTTGGCGATCAAGTCTTAAGAAGTGCGATATCACGAGCCCTCGAAAAGCATGTCGAATGTCGCCTCTGCACTAATGTCTATGTAGATTCCCACAACCAAGGTTAGAGTTCAGGGACCCGCAAGAAAGGGTGTCACGCTATGCGCACACGCCGGTATTGGCACAGTATACTCAGTAAAGCAGTATGTCAACTAGAGCCTGTGTCTTAAGACTTTTAGCACCCTAAAAGTCTTAAGACACAGGCTCTAGTTGATACACCATATACCCCGTATCATGGTCGGCCTTATCACACTATAAGTGACAAGATAGAGCGTCCGTCACTGGCTGACACCGTTCGATAGAACGAGACGACGCTCCTATCTTGTCACTTATCGCGTGATAAGGCCGACCATGATACGGAGTCGGAGCTGTGCGATGTAGCGGAGAGGTGTGTGAAGAAAAAATACGCTATCCACTAGCAACGCTATTGGTGGTTTTTTTTCTCACTCACCGCTTCGCAACCTTGGACATCTCTGGTGGATACTCACCTTTAGTGGAGGCGGAAAGTGTTGATTAAGAATTTATTCGTGCAAGAGAAAGGTAATATCTTTCTGTTCTAATTTTTTGTTTGCCCCATTCGATGACTAACGGTAAAAAAAAACGATTACTAGATTAGTTCATTGTAATCCGTCAGCCATTTTAAAACAAGTTCTCTATTCAAATAGAGAACTTGCAAGCGATATGCTGTACGATAGCTTTTTTTTTTAATTTAGTTATCAAAAGTACAAAACAATTAACAATATTATGTTACTCGCCAAACTGCGATAACAGTTTGTTGGCGAGACCGCGCTCATTTTAACTAATGTGTTAAGTACCTATGCTAAAACTATGTTAGGTATGCTATATGAACTACATACTAATAATCTTAAACACTAAATTACACACTAAACATGATAATGCATGAACACTGTAAGTGCAGGAGTGCCTGCACTTACAGTGCTATACCTTTACAATTAGGTATTTATTTGGAAAAGATTCTTTTTTTACCTATGTAAGTATTAATGTAATTTTTCCAAAAATGTATTTTTTATTCTACTTTTTAATTCAACTTTGCTGCACTTGCAATGAATTGCATAGGAACTTTTCCGTCCCTTTCGGTGGCCTGCGTATGTTTCCTCCATAGCTTCCTCTAAACTTAAACTGAATGTGGTTAGAGTTAAAAACCGGCCAAGTGCGAGTCGGACTCGCGCACGAAGGGTTCCGTACCATTATCTGTAAAAACAGCAAAAAAAAAAAAACGCGTTTGTTGTATGGGAGTACCCTTAAATATTTATTTTATTTTGTTTTTAGTATTTGTTGTTATAACGGCAACCAAAATACATCATCTGTGAAAATTTCAACTGTCTATCGCGGTTCTTGAGATACAGCCTGGCGTCAGACAAAACGGCAAAAAAAACACGTTTGTTGTATGGGAGCCCCCCTTAAATATTTACTTTATTTTGTTTTTAGTATTTGTTGTTATAGCGGCAACAGAAATACATCATCTGTGAAAATTTCAACTGTCTAGCTATCGCGGTTCTTCAGATACAGCCTGGTGACAGACAGAAGACGGACAGCGAAGTCTTAGTAATAGGGTCCCGTTTTTACGCTTTGGGTACGGAACCCTAAAAAGGATCTACAAGTTGACGCACTTCTTCGACGAGCCGTATCGCTAATTATGTAGTCGGCAATTACATAAATTCTCAGTAATGGCAAATCATTGTTCACGGCCCAAATACAAATGTTGTTACAGGAAGTATATATATTTTTTCCCCTCACTGCCTCGGAAAGCCGGCTTTAGAACCAGTGGGCAAAAACGCATTTTATCCACTAGTGGGGAAAGTAATTTGACCTTGGAGCGTGTGTAAGTAGCTTTTGACGGATAACAAAACGCTCATAATACAAAATTTTCACAGATGATGTATTTCTGTTGCCGCTATAACAACAAACACAAAAAAAAGAATAAAAGAAATATTTAAAAACTTTAAAAAATTACGGTGTCTGTTAATACCTACTAAAAAACAGAATAAAAGAAATATTTAAAAACTTTCAAAAATTACGGTGTCTGTTTATCATCAGGCAGGCCGCAGGCCGCATAGTTGTGGCCCCATCGTGGTATTAAAAAAATCGTTTTCCTTAACTTTCGACCCGTCTTTGTTTCGTACATTTCCTTGCGCTGCGACAATGGCGGCAGACAGGAAGTGATTCCACGAATGAATCACTCCTTTCTTATAGTTCATTCAAATAAACCACTCGGCTCAGACCCGGTGAGCGTAATGTTACAAGCCTACCGTTTACCTGAGTTGCTGGTAACATTAGCGGGGAGCGACATTTTGGGGACTACAATCGCCTTCAAGATTGGCAACGAGCTGGTGACCAGTCTGTAGTCAAAGTACTGTGTCTGCATAACCATCAGACAGGCCGTATGCTTGTTTGCCACGATCGTGGTATTCAAAAAAATGGTATAAGTTTCGAGATTAAGGCTTGGCCACACAGAGTGCGCTACGCAACCGCTGCACGTCAAAATATAGGTATTAACAGGTTAACGACGCCACACAGACTGCGCGATACGCACGAGTTCTGTGTGACCACGCGCCCCACACGCATCGCGCACTTAAGCTGTGTGACCAAGCCTTTAGTATGACATACTGCACATAATTTATTTAATCGTATGGCATACATTATTTTGGAATTTAAACTTTGTCACTCTTTAGCTCCTGCGGACGCGAGTGACAGTTGTCCCCCCTTTGTCAAGTGAGTGGGCAACTCGACTGTTAGAAGTTCTTAAGCCGCCCGAAAGCCTCTAACTCGGCTTAACGACTACTGTCATAGACAGCAGCCGGGATCAACTGCGTAGTGTGCCTTCCAAAGCCCAGAAGCGCTCATAATGTGCACTCATCATAAAGGTACAAGTTGGAACGTGGCGTGTCGAAGAGACACTACCGGTTTCTATGTATTTCTATGACGGCGACGCCGGCTAGGTGTCGCTGGCTGCGAAAGGAGTTTCGTACAAATACATAAGTAGAAACCAAACCCCGTATCATGGTCGGCCTTATTACGCGATAAGTGACAAGATAGGAGCGTCGTCTCGTTCTATCAAACGGTGTCAGCCAGTGACGGACGCTCTATCTTGTCACTTATCGTGTGATAAGGCCGACCATGATACGGGGTCAGGAATATCGCTACGACACGTCGTCTGCTGCTGCTGTCTGTCGGTTTCCAACTTGTACCGGATTATAAGAATCAGTATCGTCACGTATACCGTACATCAAAATTTAACTGGGCAGTTATTCGCTACCCGCTAATGCGGCTCACCCCACCGGTCGGCGGTCACCCATCACGAAACTAGAGAGCAGGGGCCCAGAGGCGTCTTTACCTATGGTGCAGGGTGTGCGTTGCACACGGGCGCAGCGGTCCTAGGGGGCACCGAGCGCCGCCCGCTACCATTCCATTTTGACCTCGCGCTTACTAGGTAGACGCTAGACTAATTTTTGCACACGGGCGCTGCATGGGCTATGTTCAACTCCTCGCCTAGTTCGAGTGGAGTGAACTGCCACGCGTTTCGCGGGTCATATAAGCCAGTGGATTGGCTACAAAACTTGTTCAACTCACCTGATTCCGGGAGGCGCAATGTTCGCTTCAACTCCGGTTGGTATCTGTCAAGGTTCAGTCAACTGTCAGGTCAAGTCAAGTTCAATCAAGAAGGTCTCCGGGCTGAAGAAGCAGCCGTGGTGGTCCGGGGCAGTATCGCCAACAATCCGCGGCGTCAAATCACCAACTCTTCCGATGTCACCGAAATATCCACACAAAACACTCGGACACCCGTGTGTCTTCAAAGCGAGCGATATTACACAAAACAAGGAAAATGCGTTTCCAAATTATCCAAAAACACTCGTTCCCTTTCGGGTCCGCAACCACGAGGTTATCTATTTTTTTTTGTCCGCCTTGACAAAGTGTCACTGTCAAAACCACAGACTCAAAAAAGGCGTACACACGTGAGGAGTTTAAGGGGGCGGGCAGACGGTCGGCCCGAACAATCACCCGCCTCGGAACGGCCTCTAAGCCGGTCCGCTATACTAGGGGAAGTCGCGATAGGGTTGCTACCGCTCGCTTCAGAACCGAGTCCCCAACCATGACCTCGGCAAACCGAGGGGTCCCGTCTTTACCGGGAAACAAATTAACGATGCGCCCCCGACGCCATCGCAGTGGCGGAAGGTTAGCATCCTTAACTAGCACAAGGTCTCCAACTCTGGGGGGACTGGTTTTGTCAGTCCACTTGAGGCGCTGCTGCAAAACATGCAAATACTCTAATGACCATCTGGTCCAAAAGTTCTGAGCCATTTGTTGCAGCATCTGGTAGCGCGACAAACGACTGGAGGGTACGTCCCGGAGGGGGTGCTCCGGCAACGCTGCAAGTGGCTGACCTATCAAGAAATGGCCTGGAGAGAGCGCTTCCAGGTCATTTGGGTCGGAGCTGAGCGGACACAACGGACGGGAATTGAGGACGGCCTCAATTCTACAAAACAACGTCGCGAGTTCCTCAAAAGTCAATACAGTTTGACCGACTACCCGATACATATGGGCTTTTGCTTGCTTCACGCAAGCCTCCCAGATTCCACCCCAGTGGGGGCAGCCTGGCGGATCGAACGTCCAGGTGATACCCCGACGGGAGAGGTCTGTTCCAATATCAATCTTATTTTCAAATAAAAATTTTACAACATCTTGTAAATAACGGTCGGCACCCTTGTAATTGGTTCCGCAATCTGACCGGATCAGAGATGGGAGTCCCCTACGGGATACAAATCTATCCAATGCCGCAATAAAAGCCTCCGTCGTAAGATCACCAACAAGTTCAAGATGAGCAGCCTTGGTCGACAGGCATACGAAAACGCACAAATACGCTTTTACAACCTTCGCATTTCGAAGTCGCGACGTTTTCACTAAAAAAGGTCCCGCAAAATCGGTCCCCACCCTAGAGAAGGTCCTAGCCTCGTTGACCCGATCAGGAGGAAGGTCCCCCATCTGGGGCTGCATCGTGGCCGCCTTGAGCCGAAAGCAAGGCAAGCACCGAAACACGATGCTCCGAATAACCCGTCGGCTGTTCAATATCCAAAAGTCTCGCTGCAAAATGCCCAAGAGTGCATTGCAGCTGGCATGCGAGTTCTTTATGTGGCGGTCAATCACCAACAATTCCACCAGATGCCCCTTCTTAGGCAGCAAAATGGGGTGGCGCACCGAGTACGGCAAGCTAGCGTTGCGGAGCCGTCCTCCAACCCGGAGTGTACCCGACTCGTCAATGAACGGGTTGAGGCGTGCTATCGCCTTCGGTAGCTTAGGACGTCCCTGCCGCAGGGGCTTCAATACGTCCGCAAAGTGTTCTTCCTGCACAACCCTAATCCAATGATGTAGGGCGGCATTCCGCTCTTCTGTGGCGAGAACTCTAACGCGTGACCGGTTGTCAGGGTGGCGACAATTGTGTATAAATCGCTTGACCCAGGCGGTCACTCCAACAAGCTTGTCGAGAGAGCTATACCGTTCTAGCAACCAAGCAGTGTCTGACACTGGAGCGGTCTCGACAAGGTGGACACCCAAGCCAGAGGATGGGGTCCCAATCACACAACTGGCAGGCCAGAGTGTCTCCGGTTCCAACAACCAATCTGGTCTCCACCACAGTGAGTGGGCAACAAGCTCAGGTGCCGTGCAACCCCTGGACGCCACGTCCGCTGGGTTCAGTTCACCTGGCACGTGTCTTCAAACCAAGGCAGTCTCCGAATTCTGGATTTGCGAGACCCGGTTGGCCACAAAGACCTCCAAAGTATGGAATGACGACTGCAGCCAACACAATACAATTTGGCTATCAGTCCATGCGTAGACACTCTCCTCAAGGTTCACGGTGTCCTTCAAGGTAGAGGCCACGTGGTTCAGTAGGCGTACAAGAAGAGCCGCTCCAGATAATTCCATTTTTGGGATTGTCAAACGCGTGCGAAGGGGAGCCACCTTGCTCTTCGCCATTACCAAGTGCAAATCGACCGATCCGGCGGAGCTGACCGTCCGCAAGTAAACGGCCGCTGCATACCCTCGCTCGGAGGCGTCGCAAAACCCGTGTAGGGTTACTCGGCATTTCCCGGCCGGCAACAGCTTACGCGGCAGTTCGACCTGATTTATCTCCGGGAGCGTGGAGAAGAAAACCTCCCAATCGCTCAACAAATTTCCGGATAGTGGATCATCCCAACCCAGTTGGACCATCCACAGGCGCTGCATAAATGCCTTCGCCGTGAAGATGACCGGCGCGATCCATCCATTCGGATCGTACGTCCTGGCCACCGTGGACAGCACAAGCCGCTTCGTCCAGACCCTCGGGGAATCCAGTTCCACCCGATAGGTGAACACATCTTGGACTGGTCGATATTGCACGCCTAGGACTGATAACATGTGCGGGCTCTCAACATTTTCGAACAGGTGCGGATCCTGCTGGTGATCCTCGGGGAGGCCGGCCACCACGGCCGGTGAGTTGGACATCCATTTGCGCAATTCATATCCACCCGTCCGCAAGAGTTCCACCAGCTCATCCCGCAAAACCAAAGCCTCTTCGACACTGTTTGCCCCGGTGCACACGTCATCGACAAATAAGTCCCGTTCCAAAATGGCGGACGCTCGAGGGAACCTCAGTCTCTCTCGAGACGCCAATTCTAACAAAGTTCGAATTGAAATGTACGGACTGCTCTTCAAGCCGTATGTATTCGTATTCAGCTCGTACACCAACATCGGTTCATCAGGGCTCTCACGCCACAAGATCAGCTGATACCGACGATCATCAGGATGGATCACTGTCTGCCGAAACATCATCCGGATGTCGGCGACGAACACCACCTGATGTTTCCTAAAATTTGTGAGGATATCCGTGATATCCTTGTGCAGCTTAGGACCTGCATGCAAACACTGGTTCAATGACACCCCAGTCGAGGTGGACGCGGACCCATCAAAGACCACACGAATCTTGGACTCCGGGGATTTTAGGACCGCGTGGTGCGGCAGGAAGCAGTGCTCCACTGTACTCCAGTCCGTCCGAGCCACCGACATGTGTCCCAAACCCTCGTACTCCCTCATGAAGTCCACATACTTCTGCCGGAAGAGCGCATCTCTTCTCATTCGGCGTTCCATCGAAACCAGCCGCTTCTCAGCCATCTCACGTGACGCTCCAAGAGGAGGTCGGTGGATGAGCAGAGGAAGTCGTGTTATGAACCGACCAGAGCAGAGGCGCCCAGTATTATTTTGGTAAAACCGTTCGCACTCTTCCTGCTCGGGGCTCATACGCGACGCGGTAGGTGGTTCCTCAATCTCCCAGAACCGTTGCACGGCTTCTGAAAGAGCAGTTCCAACCAGACAGCCCTCCTCAGTAGGAGGCGGTGGAGCCGCTAACACCAAACCCATTACAGCATAGCCAAACACCGTTTCCAGTGTAACCAATCCGCCAGGCTGTAAGGTACGGTTGCCGCTCAACAGCACCCGCCCAAGAACGTCTGCACCCAGCAACACGTCAATTGGACCAGGTCTGTCAAATCCAGCATCCGCCAGAACTAATCCAGCTGTCAAACTCCGAACCTCTGGAGGCAGCTTCACCTGGGGGAGTCTCCCCACCACTTCATCCAATACTAACGCGGGAGCATTAATCCTCGCGCGTGAAGTGGGACCCGGTCCAAAGGTGAGTAAGGTCTGCCCTACCAGGTTTGACACTGTCACATTGCCTACCCCACGTATACTTTCCGGGTGGGGTTTCACAACCAAGCCCAACTGTCGCACCAACCTACTGGATACCATGCAGCCTTGCGCTCCCGTGTCAAGGAGAGAGCGCACGCAGGCTGATCCTCCGCCAGGGCCCCAAACACAAACCGAAGCCGTGGGCAATAACACGGTCTCCAAGGGCGTGGCGGTGGCTGGTGCGTGGGCGGCGTATCCCTAGCAGGGATAACGCGTTGCATCCTGTTCCGCATGGGCGGGCCGCTCGTACCGCTCGAGCGGGTCCCACTCCGGCTGGTACTGCCGTCGCGCCATGCGTGCCGCCTGCGGCCCCTGGTATGTCCTACTCCGGCCGTACACCGGAGGTCCCGACCCCCAGCGGGGTCGCTCCACAAGCGGCGGCGACATCCGTGGCGCCTGCCGGGGTGGAGGCGCTTGCGGGCACCCGCCCGTAAGGACCCCCCGTTGGGGCACGGGTGCGTGCGAAGTAGTCGCGTAGTTTTGGAGGGGGGGGGGGGGAGGGGGGTGTTACCCGACGTCCCCACTTCTCCTCGGCCATGGGCCCCTGGTCAGCCCGCTGCTGACTCCGAACAGGGGAGCATGACCCCTGCGCAGGGGGGGGGGGGGGAGGTGTATCCCCACTGCGGTTCATGCATAAAATGGGGTGGTGCTTCCCACCACAGGACTTACACGCCTGCGGGTGGGCACAATCTCGCACAAAATGTGGGCCCAAGCAAACAAAGCACCATTGCCGCTGCTTAGCAATGTTGCGGCGTCCCACAACCCGCTGCGCAAGAAACTTCGGACACGCTGGCACCCGATGGCCAGGGTTCTTGCAGCATAGGCAGACTTCAGGGTCCAATGCACTGATATTATATTGGTGAGGACCCGCTGGTTGTGGGGCCGATTTGCCCCACCCTCCCCTTTGAGGTGCAACTCTCCCCTGGGCCCGCTGGGCCCCAGGAGGCCTCGGGGGTGGAGGTAGATCCGAGGTGTCGGCCCGTCGACACTCAAGTTCCAATTGGTCGATAAGATTGGTGAAGGTCGGCAGATGCTGAGCACTTTCACCACCATACCGGTGCTCAAACCTGGCCCGTACATCAGCCGGCAGCCGGTTCAACAAAAAATTCAACAGTATGTAGGACCACTGGTCCACCGGCAAACCAAGGTTCTCTAACCCTTTGGTCGCTGTCAAAACAGGATTCAGCATTTTCAGCCGGATGTCTGAAGCCTGAGCGATCCGAGGGATATTCCAGATCTTAGTCATAAGAGTATCCGCAAGTCGCCGCACGTTCTGGTATCGGTCCCTCAGCAACGTGCGCGCGATTTCATAATTGTCGTCGGTGACCGACAAATGCGCGATCAAGTCGCGCGGCTCCCCGACGAGAGCAGACATCAGCTGCGCCAACTTCAACGCCGCTGGCAGGTCCGTCCGGGCATGCACCAAGCTATCAAAGAGGTCGATGAAGCTGGTCCACTCGTCCAGGTCTCCTCGGAAGACCGGCATCTGTATGGCTGGCAAGCGCGCTGCCAACCCTGGGTTATAGATAACTGCGTGTTTCGGAACGTCCCGGGCCGCACCATTCCGAACCCGCAGTATCTTAGAAGCCCTCTCGACAATCCTGTCCCCAAAATCCATACATTGCTCAAAGTCCCGCTCCACCTGCTCGGTCTCCGGGGTCGTCCGGCCGGGCTCCGCTAGGTAGAGTTCAACCTGGAACTCCACAGCCTTAAGACGGTCTGACACCTCCTCGTACCGGGTCAACAAAGCCTCCTCCCGGTCATTTCTGTCAACCAAACCTGCTGCAGATGAAAACCAACGCAGTGCAGACTGGATCTTAGCCTTAGGTGTAGATCCCATTTTAAATTAATTTCCACCAATACCAGAGAAAATTAAAATTAATTTAATTAATGTGGAAATTCCAATCTCTTGGTCACCCTAGTGAATCAAAACCAAATATCAACTCAATTACAGAAATGCCTTACAATAACAACCAATATAGATTCTCAAAACGCAGTGGAAGCTCAAATTATAATCTATAATTGGCTAGTTAGATCACTTGTACAATAATCTAGCTTACAACTAATATTTGTGCTTGTAAACAACAAGCTATGAAAGGCTTTCCAAATTACAATCAATCACCTTCCGGAGGTTGTAATCTCACTAATTTGCACTGCAAGTACAATAATTTCGTGAAATCTACAGTACAAAACACTTGCAGTGCCACAAAATAGAGGTTTTAAATACTTGTAGCTAAATTTGGTTTTAACAAATAACCTCAAAATGCCCTTTTTTACCCAAAAGGAAAAAACTATCAAAATTCGCGTTTTTTCTTTGTGAGTAACCACGCTCTGGGTACCAAAAATTGTTCAACTCCTCGCCTAGTTCGAGTGGAGTGAACTGCCACGCGTTTCGCGGGTCATATAAGCCAGTGGATTGGCTACAAAACTTGTTCAACTCACCTGATTCCGGGAGGCGCAATGTTCGCTTCAACTCCGGTTGGTATCTGTCAAGGTTCAGTCAACTGTCAGGTCAAGTCAAGTTCAATCAAGAAGGTCTCCGGGCTGAAGAAGCAGCCGTGGTGGTCCGGGGCAGTATCGCCAACAATCCGCGGCGTCAAATCACCAACTCTTCCGATGTCACCGAAATATCCACACAAAACACTCGGACACCCGTGTGTCTTCAAAGCGAGCGATATTACACAAAACAAGGAAAATGCGTTTCCAAATTATCCAAAAACACTCGTTCCCTTTCGGGTCCGCAACCACGAGGTTATCTATTTTTTTTTGTCCGCCTTGACAAAGTGTCACTGTCAAAACCACAGACTCAAAAAAGGCGTACACACGTGAGGAGTTTAAGGGGGCGGGCAGACGGTCGGCCCGAACAGGCTAGAGACGCTTCTGCCTCTACCTACACTTAGTTACTACGCATCGCGGTGTCAAGACATATTTGTGGGTGAGCGTTGAGGTGAGCTTAAAACTAGTTGCTGAGGGGCTGATCACACCTTGTCTGTTACAGGCCACAACCAACCGAAAACTACGAGACACGGTGGCACTAGAGCTGAGCTTCGTCAACTCCAACCTGCAGCTGCTGAAGGAACAGCTATCGGAACTCAACTCCTCGGTGGAACTGTACCAGAACGACAGGTACGACGACATAAAATAAGTCCCGCTCATAGACTTAAGGTACTGGTACACATGCTGTTTAGTAGCATGCTTGTTTGAGCATGCTCAATTATTATATATGAAAATAGCATGCTACTTACTAGCAACTTTAGAGCCTTATCACACTTGCGATTTCCAAGCGTATTTTGTATGAAGGCGATCACGCAGCGTGTTCGCCGCGACTGATAATTGTATAGAAAACACGCTCACAAATCGCAAGTGTGATAAGGCTCTTACATTTACACATGCTATTTGCTCGAAACTAGTATGCTTTCGTGCTACTAAAGAGCATGTGTAACAGTACCTTTATGCTGTGTAACTATTTTTAAATAAATAAATATATAATCCTCAAATCAATAAAGGGTCGGTAACGCGCTTGTGATTCTTCTGTAGGCGTAGCATGCTTGCCATTTTATCATTTATCGCTGTCGATAAGACATCCGTCTCTCTCACAGTCGTGACTCGCATACTTGTCGTAACGTGACGGGGGTCTTATACAGCGATATAGTATAAGTCATACAATGGCAACTATGCTACACCCGCTAGAGTCCCAAGCGTCCATAGGCTACTGTGTTGGCTTGCCATCATGCAGACCATACGCAGGTTTGCCACCGCCGTAGTATTAAAAAAACCGGCCAAGTGCGAGTCGAACTCGCGCACGAAGCGTTCCGTACCATTATCTATAAAAACAATAAAAAAAAAAAGTTTGTTGTATGAGGGCCCCCCTTAAATATTTATTTTATTTCGTTTTTAGTATTTGTTGTTATAGCGGCAACAGAAATACATAATTTGTGAAAAATTCAACTGTCTAGCTATCGCGGTTCTTGAGATACAGCCTGAAAAAAAAAACCTTTGTTGTATGGGAGCCCCCCTTAAATATTTATTTTATTTTGTTTTTAGTAAGTATTTGTTGTTATAGCGGCAACAGAAATATATCATCTGTGAAAATTTCAACTGTCTAGCTATCGCGGTTCTTGATATACAACCTGGTGACAAACAGACGGACGGACAGCGAAAGTCTTAGTAATAGGGTCCCGTTTTTACCCTTGGGTACGGAACCCTAAAAACAACTAAGAGGATGAACCAGAGAATAGTTGCGAGTCTGGTCAGTCTGATATTTCCAGCCACTCCTTAAATCATTACTAGTGGCACTGAGCTGAAAAAGTAACGAGCCTGCCTTTAAAAAAAAAAGACAATTCAGTTTGTCGACAACTTCGTTCGTTTCGCTCGCTCGTCCCAAAACCCCCGACGTGTAAAAGAACCTTGCAGAATAATATGGCCGCTGGCATACAATTTCAAATAAATATCATCATATCATATCCTGTCATATCATATATCATATATATCATAGCTCGGCAGTTAATAAATCTCTGTATCTCTCCATCGCGTTTCTCCTAGATTCGTTTAGCATAGATAAAACTGGATAAATGGCTTGAAATTTTGATATATATCTCAAACTAGTTCTGTAATTACATAACGGACTTATCGTATGTGATGGCCGATGCATAATGTGACATTGCTGGGAAGCAAATTGCTGGACGGGTTTATGCGAGGGACAGCCACTACTTATTTAATTCATTTACAGACCGTTGAAATTGTATTTATAGGCTCTGACATGTCAAAGAGCCCTCGAGGCCTACAAGCAGAAGAAATATAAAAAAAAGACCTGGTTGCACTCCGGGAGTGCCGGCAGAAGTGAAAACTTGAATAATTTTAATTTTCCAAAAAATAAAACCTCTACAAAAACCTATAATCGTATTCCGCAAATCTGTATTTTCATTAAAAAATCTTTGTATTCTGGCAACACTAAATCTTACGGTCACGTGACCTACGCTGACACCTGTGGCGAGTTTAACAATTTTTCCACATCCCAAAAAGTGCACAGCGCCGCTAAAGAAGTTTTCACTACAAAAATTCAATACTACTACGATAACGAGCAGGCATATGGCCTCGCGGTAAGCTGACACTGTAGCCTATGGACTCCGAGGAGTCACAAGCGCGGAGCCGACCGTTTATTCATTAGAATGATTAGTAAAACAGTAGGAACTAATAGTGCGCGTCGGAAGTGTTGTTGTAACCAAAAGAATGGCGTCGTAACTATCTTAATTATAACTACATATTGTGCAGGAATATAAAGCTTAACGATATTAAAGCATCAGCCGGTTTCGCCTTTATTTCTACGGCGTTTCACGGTACTTTGATTTTAATTAGCAAACTGGCATTCAATTTCTATTTTAGTCAAAAAATCGAGCATTAAGTTACTGGACCGCATATAATTGTTAGGTACGTATTTATTTGATATTTGGTTTGACAGGTTTTTGGTGTTTTGTTAACCTATATTTCAAATCGGAGCAGTATTTTACTTAAATGGAACAATTTACTTTTTTGCGGTAGAATTAAGGCAGCCAAGTTTGCACTATACTATCAAGCAATGACTGACATGGGTCCCCAGCCTTATAATTAAAATATATTCCATTGAATCATCTAGTCTAAGACGACATTGATTAAGCGAGAAATGGCTTTTAGAATTTTGAAATATCAGAATAGTTAGGCTTTCAGACAAATACTCTTCGAAATGTCGTGTGTCACGACTGGCATTTTATAGTGAACGTGGAAAGAATTCATCTCGCATAACCCCACCCAACTTTCGATCGGTCGCACAGAGCGATCTGCGTACGCATACACACAAACACACATATACACACATTACTTCCACACACAAGAATGTGAAAGTGTTCGACGGATAAGTTGGTGCTGATTAAATATGTAGCCTAAAAGTAATTTTGATTTTAGTCAGATTGTGGTGGTTTAAGGTAAAATGGGTACCTACTTACCTACAGGCGCCACATAAGTCACAGTAGCCGAGGGGTAAGGCACGTGACTTTCAACTGTGAGGTCGTGGGTTCGAATCCCGGTCACTGGGTTTTACAAAAAAAACTTATGTAAGCTACGAAATATTGTTTCTTATTTAACAGTGCTTTTCAGTGATGGCAAACATCGGAAGGAAACCGGTCTAATCCCAACCGGGTCTAGTTTTCCCTCTTGGTAGGCAGACGTGTGTGCCAACGCCAAGTTTTGAGATTAGGTGCCAAAGCTGACCCCGAGCTGCTTCAGGGTAAACCAGGAAAACGCTAGGAGGTTGATGAGGCATAGTCGCCACAAACTTACATCGAAGATGCAAGTTTGCTCAGAAATATCAGAAAAAAAAAATGCGCAAAATGTTGGTTTTTAAGCGTTTTCGAAGAGCTAAGGCGAAGGCGAAAAATCGTAGAAAAATATACTTTATTCTTCAATGTGTCTTTAGTAACCAAACAACAACCAATGCAACAAAAAAGATAGTAAGAATTATGTTAATCTTATAATGAGCCTCGGTATATTATAAAGTCGGTTAAAATAAAACTAAATTACCGTCTAAAAGGGCCGACATGGTCAGATAGCAGACGGAATGTCTCTCAATAACTTGGGTTATATCCCATTTACAGCCAGAGAAAGCTGTTTACTGCACATTAAATGTTTTCAATTCCGTAATAAACTTTCTTTGCCTCTAATTGTCCTCGGGCATCGCCAAATCTGGTGCGACCACTGCCACTGGCCACCCACTAATGCCATAAATCTGCTCAATTTGTCTATGGTTTAGTTTTTTTTTATTTTAATTACACCTTGATCTGTCATAGATAAGCGAGAATAGTCTGCTTCGATTCCTTGTACGCCCACACATTTATAAGTAAATAAAAAAATATTGAATTTATTTAATCGTATGGCATACATTATTTTGGCCTTTAAAGCTTGTTACTCTTTAGTATCACCCAGGGGACACGTGCAGGGTTGTGGTAGGCAGCTCCTGCGGACGCGAGTACCAGTTGTCCCCCCTTTGTCAAGTGGGCAACTCGACTGTTAGAAGTTCTTAAGCCGCCCGAATTAGCGGCCTAGCAGCCTTTGAATTGTGGTTTATGATTATAACCTAAAAAGACCGCTTCTTTTTCGGATATAATTCATGTAATTATGATTGATTCCAATCAGGATATTGGACGGATAACGGGCAATTAACACTTGCGTCTATGGCAATAAAGTCGTGTTTCTATAATCTTGACATTTAGTAGGTATAATCAGAGAACGAAAAAACCATAGAAGAAGAATCTAAGTGGCGCCGCAAAATGGCCCCACAGAATGGGTGCCATTGATATTAAGCCGGGGTTAGCAACGTACAAGTACGCGTCGCGACACGCGGCGTGGCTCTAATATAAATTAGAGCCACGCCGCGTGTCGCGACGCGTACTTTGTATTGAACGTGGCGACACGCGGGTCTGAGCTAATGTAACCACGTTCATACAAAATGTATGTAACCGATTGCGTTGCGACACGCGGCGTGGCTCTAATATAACCCCGGCTTTATGCGGGGATGGGGGCGGGGTGTCAAAACGATACCAGGCAGCCGTTTAGTTAGAACATGCATACCGGGTTTCGCTAGGTATAATCTATTATTTAAGTAAGTACTTAATTTAAAAAGTATAAAGTCAAGCTGCTAAAAGACTGAACAATACCCTAAAAATCAGTTGTTATTACCTAATATAATAAGTATGCGTATTCGTTTTTTTTTCTTCAGTTTTTTTTTAACTAATGTTCATTTAATACCTAAAATGCCTCCCAGTGGCTATACTGGTCTGAGCTTCTGGTAAATTAAAATCGATAGATTCCCGGGGCAAGGTCATGGCGGTGGCGCCCTACCGTGCCCCTATACGAAAGAATATTTCACCTTACGGGTTAGTAGTAGATTAAGGATGAATAGCACCAGACAGATAGGACTGAGGTGTCAAATATATGAAAAGAAAACACAAATTATAGTTTTCGTTATTTTTAAAATATATTTTGTTAGCAAACGTTACTGCTTAATAAAAAATTTACCTACTTATTTAATATTGCAATCGAATCTACTGAACCTTACAAATTATGCATCTCACACGGTACACTAAAACAAAAGGCTACTACTGGTACTTGTGACGCGCCACAAAAACTCAGAACGGCCTGTAATGACGAATAATAGCGGCCGCTCGTTTTGCCTACTTACAAACGTCTCAGTTCCAAACCGTCTTAAAGACAATCCAGTCCCAACGGCGCTTAAGACCTTTCTGTTCAAAGATCGTATACATCTTTAAAGATGCTGAGGCTCCAAAGAGACTTATGTACGTATAATTTGAGTGTGACTTAAGTCTTATTGGTTTCGAGATTTTTTAGTCCGCCCCCGGCGAACAAAATGTCAGGGAAATTATCGCTTAAAATATATAAGGATAAAGTGATGGACAGTTTGTGTGGGGACGAAAATAAATAAGTTTTTTTCGCTTTTTAGCGACGGCGGAATGCTCGTTATATCAACATATTGGCAAACGAGGGATTTTATTAAAATAGTAGCCCGTATGGGCGAATGATTTTTCGATAAATTATTTTCCAAACTGTGTAATCGCCTCATCGGTTACTTTTCAGGACTTTTTAAAGTCATCGCATACCTAGAGCCCGTTATGTTAGGTTTGTTTTATAACAATCGTGAAAGCCGTAGCAGAAAAAAAGATGTACTTAATGGAATAAAACTTAGGTGAAATATAATTTGGGGAAAAGTTCTGTCTAAAGTTACAAAAGTAATAAAATCTATTGAAATGAATTACTTATAAGAAGATTTGTTACTTATTTAATCGTATGGCATACATTATTTTTGGCATTTAAAGTTTGTCACTCTTTAGTACCACCCAGGGGACACGTGGGTTGTGGTAGGTAGCTCCTGTCCTGCGGACGCGAGTAACAGTTGTCCCCCCTTTGTCAACTCGACTGTTAGAAGTTCTTAAGCCGCCCGAAAGCCTCTAAATCGGCTTAACGACTAGTCATAGACATACCAAGAAGATTACAAATTAAAATAATTAATAAACTAAATTAGGGTACCTAAGTGTGAATGCCAAGTAAAATCTACATTTCCGAACACATGTGAGAAATATTTATACATATTTTTAAAACGTACCGAAGATAATGCCACAGATCCACACGAACCTGTCACCGTATTTCATGCTCTGTATTCCGATTCATATCTCATATCAAATACAATATGGAAAGCAGAGTAAAGCGATACCGCTATTAATTTCCCCAATTAATAGACCCTGAGAACTGACGATTAATTTTCTAGTTTCAATTAATCCGTTCACCGAGTTTACGAAATCTAGAGAATGCGCAAAAAACGTTTCCGCCATTGTACTTTGTTCCCGCGCTTTGAGCCATAGAGCATGGCTGGAACGCGGGGCAGAGACAAGTTTTTTTCTTTTTAATTAAGTTGACGTTTAAATGCGCGGTTTCCTGTAAGGCGTAAGCGTGATTGTTTTATATGTCTTGCACTCTGATTATACCTACTCGTATAGACCTACTATGATAGACAAAGTTAACGCAAGAAAACTGTACAAACTTAATAAAAAAATAATTGCATATCCGGTATACCGGTTATTATACGAAAATATACTCAAAGTTGAAAATAGAATAAGTAATACTTAGTAGACGTTACGTTACGATAGGTGCCCCGAATTTGATAAGAATTGTAATTCCCTGCCAAGTTTTTGCAAATGTCATTAAATCTAATTAAACATGTTCACGAAGCTTATTTTTATTAACATTAGGTATAATTATGTTTTAACATAAAAATGTTAACTTTTCTTTCAGCCACGTTCTGAGGAAAAATAATAAAATATTAATAAGATTGATAAAACTTTTCTCCTAGAAAGCCAATTTCGTTTCGCACGTTTTAGAACGTCCCACACAAAACGTAAACCCTACACAACAAAACTAACATATAAAACCGACCATAGGACACAAGCACATTCATCCTCATATCCAATTTCATACCTTAAAGCCAATGCATTAAGGTCCTAATTTGCATGACAAATTAAGAGACAATTGACATATTTATTTTCCATCCTAGAAGTATGCACGCAAGAATGACAACATAATAGCGCGGCGAGTCTTTGAGAGTTCTATGACATTTTTGCTTCTTTATTTTGAGTCTTACTTTGAGGAAATAGGGTTTAGTTTAGGATCAGGTTGGCTGATAGTTCTTAGTGCTTAGGTTCTAAGGTGTTGATCCTAGACCAAGCGAAACTATTGCGAATACATTGTTGATGTGAAAGCATCGCTTCAGAACCTAGCCATTTTCCTGGTTGTAACTTGTAACCTAAAGGAGTCCGGGGTCCGTTTTGGCAACTTATCCCAAGATTTAGGGTAGGTACTAGTTTTACGAAACCGATCTGATCTTCCAACCTAGAAGGAAAACTAACCTTGTTGGATTTAGACAGGTGAGGATACCTGTCTAATCCCAGGTTTTACGAATTCAAGCGTTCTTCAAGAAAGGAGTGTAGGTAGGTACACCATTATACATTTTAGAGGGTTGGCAATGACAATGATGAATGAGCATGTGATTCTCCCGGAGTTGCAGGCGAAATAATACCGGTTGGAAATCGGTATTATAAAGGTTTCGGTAACGTTTGAAAAATACCAGTACTTACCCGATATTTCTAAACGTTTTCGGCACCGCACCGTTATGCAGGCGCGACGCAGCTAACCTTTACAATATGACGCGATTGGAATTCCGGTTTCATACCGGTATAACCTTAACTGAAATCCGTCCCCTCCCCTGGTTACATATCTTCTCAGTTAGTGTAAAACGAGTACGCGAAATGGCAGTAATCGGAACTAATCCTGCCACTTGAATGTTATGGCTAATGTAGTTAATGCACTTCTTACGCGCGGTGATGCAATTCTGCGCTAATTGTTACTTGGGAACGGTCATTCCTGGCTTTATAGACATTTAAATAGGGTTCTCTACCTCTTCGCTAAGGATTAACTACGCAATATAAATCCTTCCAGCCATATGTTTAAAAGCAAAATACGGGAATAAATCGATTACCCAGTGCATGGATCACCCACTTTACCTTCAAGACGAATCGAAAGTCATAGCTTCACATCATAATATCATACGGTTCTGGGATTATGGTGTGCGCAGCGCATATTGTCAATATAGTCATATTGGAGCGCGCTATCAACGGTTCTGAAAGTAAACGCTCGGATATCGGAATGTACTGTAATGTGGCAAGGGACCTGATCCGGTACGCGATATGTGCTTTAAACTCTCCCATTCGTCGGCAGTCGCATTAACGTATTAGAACCTGCATCAATATCGAATCGCAACGTGTGTATCCACTCCTGCCCTCCTGTTGTCGGCCTCTTACGCAGTGTTAGGCAGATTCGGGATAAGGCAGAAACTTGATACGACAGAAACTGGATTAGGCAGAATCGTGTTTTGGCAGTAATACACACAGACACATAACTATAAACGCAAATTGCCCAATAAAACGCAAAAGGCCAATTCGACATACCCTATGGCAGGTCTCCGTTAGGTACGACGACGAGCGAAGCGAGGAGGAGTGTTAGGTGAACTGCGACCGAAAATGTGTCATTTCACTTCCTCATATTAAATGTTCGGTTCTGGCGCTTCACGTCAATTTACGTGTCGTTCTGCGTAGTAGCAACTTAGTAATTCCGGGTATAGGTCAAAAATCAAAATACGTATGTCATTTTGCGTAGGAGGTACTTTGTTCATTCTGCGTATTGATTGAAAAAGATCATTTAATCCACATAAAACACAATAACAAATAAAACTATAATAACTTCAGCCACTAGCTTAAGCCTAGTCAAAAAGTCCCCCACGAGTGGTCCCTGGCGCAAAGGTACCCATCACACTGGCCGCATTACCACGTTGAATGGCGATGGACAACCTTTGCACCAGGAACGAACCCGCGCGGGCGTCAGACCCCCTCTCCGTAATTCGTCGTCCCACCTCCCTAACGAAAGCAATAGCCTCCGACCCCCACCCAGCACCCAGTAGTCTCAAACGCAAGGGGTACAAAATAATAATTACCGCCCAGGGCCGCATATTTAACACACTTCCTGGCCGCTGCAAAATCTGCAGCACCAGCTGTTCGCACCGTTCGGCTGAGATGCGAGGCGGCAAAAGTACTGACGCACGTGGCGTCCCACAGGAGACACTTTCCCTTCTGCCACGGCACCAAAGTTAAGCCATCGGCGGCGTATTGATTGGTCAATATGCGTAGCAGGTATCTAATGCTCATAATACATGCATACGGTTGCTTATTATATCTAAACAAATTTATTAAAATATTATAAATAATTTGATTCGTACTGTACTCTGCCGAAACACGATTCTGCCTAATCCAGTTTCTGTCGTATCAAGTTTCTGCCTTATCCCGAATCTGCCTAACACCGCGTTAGGGTCGTCGGCAGTCGTATAAGTATTACTGTAACAGCTAACAGCAGACAAGCAGCCGCGGCACATATGGCAAACAGCTTCCGCTCCCGCCGCCGCTTGGAGTTGTGACCGAGCCGTAAAGCTTCCGTGGACGATAAGATTATACCTGGACGAGATAGCGCCCAGTTTTAGTCCTGAAACGCATTAAGAGTCTGGGAAGAGGCCTGTCCTTACTATGAGCTTACTATGGGGCTAGGTCGATTTGAGTAAGATTGTCCCCTAATATTTATTTATTTATTTATTATTAAAGCAACGCAAGAGGTTAAATAATCACGAAGTTATAAGTGTCCAAAGTGTTAAGAAGGGGTATGTTCTGTCCCTTTTTCGCAAAACGCAACTTCATATGAAACGATGGTCGATGACGCTTCTAGTTAGTGAGGTCACTAATAGACGGCAACGTGCCGTGCCCCGTCGTATTCGGCGCCGCCATCGACGTGGCACGCCGCGCGCGCGGCTCGCTCTGCGGCAGCCTCGCAGTTTGTGACGTCACAGTTTGCGTTTTCTCTCTTTAACGAGCGATATTAAAACGGTTGTAGCTTCGTAATTCTTTAATATATCTGAATGGGATTTTCGTCACTAGGCATATTTTTGTGCCTTCTTTCTTTTGGAGTAATAATAATTTTCGAGTCTACACCCGTATATTACTCTTTATCTGCTTTTGACTATAATTAAGCTGTGTAGGTACGCGTATTCGGAAGTCGCTTGGGTCTTTTTCTGCCGTAAGGCGACAACTTGACAAGTAATTGTGCGCGCCTGCGTTGGTTACCTTCTCGCTTAGTTGACCGACGCACGCGCCGTGGAACGTTTAATTTTACGTTTAAAATATAATTCATACCCTGCTACTTGATATGACAGTAGGCAATTATAAGTTTAAGTTAAGATCTCGAAGGTCTTTACAAACTTCTGAACACAACCCAATGCTTTGTTTATATTGCAGTCGATTTTTATTACAAGCTTTAAATAATAAATAAGTAAATATTAGAGGACAATGTTACAAAAATCGAACTTGCCCCACAGAAGAAAGAAAGAAAATATGTTTATTTAGCATATAAGGAATAAAAGACAAGAAATTACAGACATAATCAAAACATGCTAAAATGGTCGCCACTCAGCTTTGTGCCACGAAATAAGCCGTAAGGTTATATTCCGCAGCGCTGATTTTCAGTGGCGCCTGGCTAGTCTGGCTACCGGGGTAATTGTCACTTTCTGGTTTATGTTGATTTCATCTACAAATACAATTTTACAGAAGAATACAATTTTTCACAGAAGGCTCATTAAGGCTTAATATGGTTAAATCTTGTAACTGAATTCTTAAAGCAGTTATCATCATCAACAACCGATTATGAGCTTAAATTTTGCAGTCGTGTTAAGCTGATCTGATGAAGAAATAAGGTGGCTACATGCGGCCGATAGCCAATCGTAAATGCGGGATAGACCCATCGTGTTGGCACTGTTGGCTCATTGGAACCATCGAGAGTATTGATAACTGTGTAACAAGTTTCTGTCAAAAATTTAATTTTTGGTACAAGCTTTTATTGCCGACTGTACTTTTCTGTACACCATCATCAACTACACATTGAGACGGTTCTAACGAGCCCAAACTCAACGGGGTTACGTCGGTGAAGTACTGAATTCCCATCGCCACCTTCTGTCTCCATCATCAGATCAGCTCGATGGTACCATAATATTGAACAGTCATCCAAACTGTACTTATACCCAAAATTTCAGCTCAATCGGTCACCGGGAAGTGGGTCAAATTTAACTTGCAAGATTTGACGACAAACATCGGGACAGGTGAAACTAAATAAAAAGCTTGTAAAATTGTACATTTTGCAATAAAACCTTAGGAAATAGGATTATTTTTACAGAAACTTATAAATTTTGTTACAGCAAAGAATGCGTGATGCCAATGATCCCGCTGGGGCTAAAGGAGACCAAGGAGGTGGACTTTCGGGAGCCGTTCAAAGACTTCATCCTGGAGCACTACAGCGAAGATGCCGCGGCTCATGAGGAGGCCATCTCCGACTTCATGGACATGAGACAGGTGAGGCATCATTTAAGACAGAGTAGGCCCAATATAAGACCGGTTAGAACATCCTTAAGACCCCTCACGCACTAAGCGGCTAGCCGCGTGAGGCTTGCGATGCGGTTGGACAAAACATATGAAACCGCAAACGCAAAACTCTACGCACTAAGCGGTTGACCGCAACCGCACGCGGCTAGCCGCTTAGTGCGTACTAGGGCTAAGACAGGTTTGGCTCAACGTAAAACTATAAGAAATATCAACTTTATAATTATTACACGTCACGTTGATTGACCCTACACAAAACATGTTAAGTCTATAAAACAGAGATTAGATAGACCCAATATCAGACAGGTTAGTAACAAAATAGGACAGAAATTACAGATTTGAATAGGCATCTGATGAGGTCCATCCAACACAAGATATTGGACCGACATACGATAACAACCACTACTAAACTAACCCCATCTATTGTGAGAAATAAAATGCTAAGAGATATATGCTTAATAAGTTAATGAATGAATGTTAATGTAATAAACGTAGCTGTTAATTTCTAACTTTGTATTATATAAAGGATTTGTTTATTAATTTACACTATTAGGACTTTATATTTTTTCTACCCTAAACGACACCGAATACAAATATTTCGAATCAACGTGACATAAGGGTTGATTTATAGTATTTTTCCCATTTTTTCAGGCAATCCGCACACCAGTCCGATCAACCGCTGGCGTAGCGCTTCTGTTTAAATACTACAACCAGCTGTACTTCATCGAGCGACGCTTCTTCCCGCCTGATCGCTCGCTGGGCGTCTACTTCGAGTGGTTCGACTCTTTGACAGGTGAGGACATCTGGCGGAGTGCAGTATTAGATGTTGTTATTGCTACTAGGCGATAGGTGGCGCCCTAATACCAGGCGTACTATATCAAACCTTTCGTTTGGTTCGAATACTAGTTGAGGTGTACTTCGAATAGTTAGTTAATATTCTAGAACCAACTGTACTTCATCGAGCGACGCTTCTTCCCGCCTGATCGCTCGCTGGGGGTCTACTTCGAGTGGTTCGACTCTTTGACAGGTGAGGACATCTAGCGGTTAGCAGTTTAGATGCTGCTGCTACTTGATGGCGATTTTTCGTGAGCGTCTTCCCTTCCGACCGCTCAGCCGCGCACTAGGGTATATTTTGAGTGGTTCGACTAGAGCGGTGAGCAGTTTAGTAGCAATATTATATTGTTGCGAGTAGGAAATCGGCCATAGTAGACGAAAGTTCATATACTACAACCAGTTGAATTTCACCCAGCGACCTTTTCCTTAAGGCAGCTTGTAACTTGTAAGTGTACTTCGAATGGTTCAGCTCTTTTACGAGGACATCTTGCGGAGGGCAATAGGGAAGCGGACTAAGATTTTTTTTACGATGCCATTCGAACCAGTTTTTGGAGAGGAACAAATGTTTGTATGGGAGCAACTACAATTAAAGAACATAAATACCCAAAAGTTTGAGACAAAGATTGACGTCGCTGGCGGCAGCGGAAAACGCTTCATACTGATGACGTACCCACGCATGACGTCACTCGTACAAAGTAGTTGTATCATTGTATGGAAAATCCGGTAAATTGTTGTTTCGGTCGCGAAATACTGCGTTTAAGTACATGGTTGTCACACAATTTTGTTTCTATAAAAGCGTAAGGATTCTATTGGCAACTTTAAAATTACTCTTGGACAATCAAAAAATGCATCATTTCTATACTTTCAAGGTTCATCTTTTTATGATTTTAATAACATTTTATAATTTAAGTATACTTTATTACGATAATTTGATGGTTTACTATCCATTTAGCATCACTACGTTATCAATTTGAACATGAGGCCGCATGCCTATTAATAAATATTGCTGACGCTACTCGGCGATAGATGGCGCTTTTGTTAGAGTTTTGTTGTGTGCTGATGTTATATAAGTCTAAACGAAAGCTAACCTTGATCATTTTGATTTTGCCAAGACCAATGTTACACTAAAGCTGTTGCATACAAATAAACTTTTTCATCGTTTCCAGGAGTGCCGTCTTGTCAACGGACTGTGGCGTTTGAAAAGGCATGCGTATTATTCAACATAGCTGGGATTTACACACAAATAGGAGCAAAACAGGTATGTGTGTTATTTTTAACCGACGAAAAAAAACGGGACTTAACTTATTTATTTACCTCATTGAGGCCTCCCGAAGTTTCGGATGTGTCGTAACATCCATGTTCACGGACTGTTGTCCAGGGTTCTGGTCATCATCATCGTCGTCATCATATCAGTCGAAAGACTACTACTGCTGGACATAGGCCTCCCCCAAAGAGTGCCACAATAACCGCTCCTGCGCCACCCAGGGTTCAGGTATATAATAACATTAAGTGTAGTTGCACACTTTGCTGTATCAAGAAAAAAACAGAATTTACGTTTTATTTGGAAACTTTTAATTTGTTTAAAGCAACTTCACAATCCGTTGTAGTACCTAACTCTACACATTAGAGTCCTAAGAAAGATTAAAGAAATCTGGAAGTAAAATCTAGGTGTCATTACTATTACTATGATCATACTTTAGTTTATAATAGTGAACACGTGTTAATTGTGGGCTCCTTCGATCTATATACGAGTATGCCGAATAATCCGACTGCTGATGCAGTTATCAGAACTCTAGTGGCTCGTTTCAATGAGTTGAAAAATACAATTTTAGATGTCTAAACAACACACAGGCCAAGCGGTCCGTTGTTATTGGTCCTGCGCCTCAATGTTGCTAGTATAGACTTCTAACATTGTTGTAGCTTCGCGAAAAGGGCTACCATTGTATAGGTTTCCCACGATTTGGATTATAATGACAGTGGTGCCATCTATTGCATTTTGTTTCCAGGAGCGACACACGTCGCTCGGTCTAGATGGCGCTGTCGACGCGCTGCTCCGCGCGGCCGGCACGCTCCGCTACATCCACGAGAACTTCACCAACGCGCCCTCTGTCGACCTGGCGGCTGACACGCTGCTTGTGCTAGCTGCTACTATGACGGTGAATGTAGTTTTTTGAATACCATGTCGATGGCAAACTAGCGGAGCGCTCGCCTGATGGTAAGCTGTCAGTAGCCGAATGGACGCTTGCAACTCCAGTGAACACATGCGCGTTTTTATTTTTAAATACTCGCCTCAAAGAATCCCATACTTTAGACCCTCGGGAAAACCTCAGCAAGGAGCTCATCTCACCACCAGAGCGTTCGAGGGAGGAAATTCTTCAGAATCTGTACCATACGCGGCCATTTACGTTCTAGGGTTCATATAGTTCCTTTACTCTTGGCCTTTACTCATACTTACTATCCCACAACCATTATTGGAGCGTATCTAACTTACTGATGTTTGTTTCTCAGGCGCAAGCGCGCGAATGCCTATTCGAGAAGCTGCAACTGCAAGCGCGCGAGTGCGGCCGCGGCGAGCTGCGCGACGACCTCGACATGTGTCTCGACTTCGCGCAGGAGGCGGCGCAGTGCGCGCACACTTACACACAGCTGTACCAGAAGGTAGCTTTACTAGTCATCTGTCTAAAGATTTGTCAATCCGTGACGACGCGGCCCGTTCTACCTACGCTTTCTCTAAAACACAAACACACGCAATATCCTACTCCTCGGGCGTGTTCTAGGGGATGACATGGTCAATTATATAGCTCTAAACTAGTCGGCACAACGTGTGTAGTTGGCTATAGATGGCGCTACATGTAAGCTTAATTTAATCAATCTACCACGCGGTATCTTTTATTTGGTGTTAGATGGAGGCACGAGTAGGGTGCAGTTCCAGCATTAGTGTATCGAGTTTGATATATATTTGTAATTGAAACCACTTTGTAATAATAGTGTGTTTTTATTTTACTCGCTTCACTCTCTAGTTGACAATTAGATCTGATGCAATCGGTCACGTGACACGCCGTCATTGCTGAGAGCGTGTTCCAAAACATAATTAA
This sequence comes from Epinotia ramella, assembly GCA_947578815.1. Classification (NCBI taxonomy): domain Eukaryota; kingdom Metazoa; phylum Arthropoda; class Insecta; order Lepidoptera; family Tortricidae; genus Epinotia; species Epinotia ramella. Next base: position 3,400,735 of record OX388220.1, read on the forward strand.
TAAATCTATGTATGATACATCTTCCCTCTTATAATCTTAAAACGCTGTCTCATAATCTTTAAGATAACCTGGAGGTATAATAGTCCTTTTTGGTCTACCTTGAGAATTTTCACAGTTACTCAAACTACTCAAAGATTGTTCAGGTTGTTCCATCTGTGTCTGTGGTGAGTCCTTGGAGGATTGAACAACTACTTCTGAATCCCCAGATGAATCTCTAAATATTCTATTCTCATTTGTTAGCGGAGTAATCCTTTGTCTAGATAATTTGATTGGTTTAAATGAAGGCTTTAGCTGTGAAGAGTTCCTTCTTAATATAGTCCCAAATTCATCCTTGATTATAGCCCCGTAGCAGTTAGAAAAACTCTGAGGTTTTGCTCGAAAGTTCGCCAATTGTTTGATAGATTGCCCGACGACACATTTAACTTTTCCGGCACATTAAACGACGTCATTCTTTAATTGATTGAGCATTTGTTCTTTCATTCGACTGCGCCATGTATCGTGTTAGATATATATTTGTAATTGAAACCACTTTGTAATAATAGTGTGTTTTTATTTTACTCGCTTCACTCTCTAGTTGACAATTAGATCTGATGCAATCGGTCACGTGACACGCCGTCATTGCTGAGAGCGTGTTCCAAAACATAATTAATAAATCTATGTATGATACATCTTCCCTCTTATAATCTTAAAACGCTGTCTCATAATCTTTAAGATAACCTGGAGGTATAATAGTCCTTTTTGGTCTACCTTGAGAATTTTCACAGTTACTCAAACTACTCAAAGATTGTTCAGGTTGTTCCATCTGTGTCTGTGGTGAGTCCTTGGAGGATTGAACAACTACTTCTGAATCCCCAGATGAATCTCTAAATATTCTATTCTCATTTGTTAGCGGAGTAATCCTTTGTCTAGATAATTTGATTGGTTTAAATGAAGGCTTTAGCTGTGAAGAGTTCCTTCTTAATATAGTCCCAAATTCATCCTTGATTATAGCCCCGTAGCAGTTAGAAAAACTCTGAGGTTTTGCTCGAAAGTTCGCCAATTGTTTGATAGATTGCCCGACGACACATTTAACTTTTCCGGCACATTAAACGACGTCATTCTTTAATTGATTGAGCATTTGTTCTTTCATTCGACTGCGCCATGTATCGTGTTAGATATATATTTGTAATTGAAACCACTTTGTAATAATAGTGTGTTTTTATTTTACTCGCTTCACTCTCTAGTTGGACAATTAGATCTGATGCAATCGGTCACGTGACACGCCGTCATTGCTGAGAGCGTGTTCCAAAACATACTTAATAAATCTATGTATGATACAATTAGTTGACGATGTTCAGAGGTAGATGGCGTTGTAAGATGGGTATCTTATTTTACCGTACCAAGTTTATCCTGAGCCTAGCATTCACAAGCATACACATGCTGCCAGCCAAAAAAGAGTTGTGAATATAGCAGACTCGAGGGGACAGCAAGCTTTGTAGGCAGGGTCACTACCAAGTAGGCTAACGTTATAATTACTTACATTATTGTTTATGTTCTTACAGATGCAGACGGAAGGTGTCTTCAACTACGTGCCATACTCATGGGTCTCTCTGGTCCATGTGAAGACTGAATTTTACAAAGGTAGCTATTGGGGTTCTTCTTTATAAAATAATGAAAGGGCAATATAGAATATCACTCATCTCATTATCATATTTATTAGTATGAGAGTTTGTTTGTACTTTTGTATGTTTAAACCTATTCAATCGCGCTAACGCGGCTGAAAGGGATTGGACGAATGAGGACTCATAGATAGTTTATAACCTGAATTGCAACGAACGATACTTTTTATCTCGATATTATTATTTTAATATAGGTTTTTGTTTCCGTTTTACGCATGGTTATTACCACCTTTTATTTGTGGTTTTATATTACGTACTGGTTAGTTCTAGACAGTTACATGTATCAGTGTTGCCTGTAAATATATCACTGGACAACGATTCTTGTGTGCCTAAAATTATAAAATTGATTGTCTAGTTTAGTTTTAGTTTTATTTTCGGGGCTCTCACTGCAAACCAGCGTCACGGCCCCCGTGACAACATGCTGAGTGAGGCTCCCATTTAGCACATTATATATGATGCGTAACCTTTTTGATTAAATCTTTTTTCATCCGTGTTTTGTGTGCTAAAAAAATAATAAATAAATAAATAAATAATACATCTTACACATCACTACACTAATATTATAAAGAGGAAAGATTTGATTTTTTGTTTGTATTGAATTGGCTCCGAAACTACTGGACCGATTTGAAAAATTCTTTTACCATTAGAAGCCGACATTATCCCTGATGAACATACGCTACTTTTTACCGCGGGATGATGCTTAATTCCTACGGGAAAACGGGAAATCCGTGGGAAGCCGGGTCACTAATAAATGAAAAAACCTTGTCGTGTCATCAGCGCTGGCGCACCAGTACGCGGCGCTGGGGCTGCTGCACGCGGCCGGCACGCCGCGCGCCAGGCTGCGCGTCGCCGCGCTCTACACCAGCTCCGACCGCAGCGTCGATAACGGTAACTAATGTTATATTTCTTTGTAACATTGACATATAATAAACTAAATCAATGCTTTATAATTAATCATCATCACCATATCAGCCGAAAGACGTCCACTACTGGACATAGACCTCCCCCAAAGAGTGCCACAATGACAGGTCCTGCGACACCCGCATCCAGCGGACTCCCGCGACCTTTACCAGTTCATCAGTCCACCTTGTGGGTAGGCACGTTGTAATGAATGTCAAATGTATATTTATTGGTGTAGGGAACTGTAACATAACTGTACTATGTAGTTAAATACGTTCCCTACTAACCTACCTAAGCACCTAAGTATCACCAAAAGTCAGATCGTTACAGCAAATTTGCGTGCTCGAGACTCGTCCAGTAAATATAAGTTACATCTGCAATCTTCGTCCACGCTGACGAGTGCTGATACCGAATGAAATCGAACGTATGACCATTTCAATAAAGACCTTGTTGCACTATACGCAAGGTACAGTATGCAATGACAGGTGAACTCGTGTTTTCCCACTCATGACGCCAGACAAAATGGCGGGCGCCGGAGCTGCCGGCGTCGCGCGCAAAATTTTGGCCAATGGGCGTTGAAGATTTTACCCGCGCAAACGCGCTGCCTTATGATTGGTTAAATGTTTTCAAAAAATGCTTTCTGCGCAGGTTCATCGTTGTAACTTATATTTGCGGTACACAGGTAGTGCTAGCAATACACCCCGAAATTCAATAAAAAGCTGCAATGTTGTCTAGCACTAAGGGTAGTAATTTTATAAAGCAAGTAGTTACAAGTATATATTTAAGTTATACTGGGAAGCTTTCAGTGACCTTATTGCCCTTGTAGCCAGTTTAGAGGTTAGGTCGATCTTATGCTGGAATGCGTGCGTCCCAACGATTATGATTTATGATTTCCCCCCGTGTGGTGTCGGTTTAGAATATCACCACCCCCTTTCTTCCCGTGGGTGTCGTAAAATTCGACTAAGGGAGCAGGGTTGAAGTGTGTTGCGGGCGATGACCTAGCAACCTAGCACCGCGATATCGCATTTTGTCGATCTTTTATACCCACATTTATGCTAAAAGTGGTACTGGAACATAAGTTTCGTGTGCTCTTCCTATCCCTTTTGGGAATAAAGGCGAGAATCAATGATTATGATAAAACCGCCTGTTGTCTACCTCTACCTACATGTTATTGTATTGTTTCTCTTTTTAACTGCTTTGTTTGTGTGAGGTGTGCAATAAAGAGTATTTGTATTGTATTGTATTGTATGATTTTTTCTAACTATACGGCATTTCTTGCCACTTCACTTGCTAACGAGTTATTTGGCACTCTCGTTACAATTCTTGGTAAATTAGTGACTATGATTACAGTAGGTACCCACTGGCAATCATTTGTTTCATAACATAGTCCCCGCGTAGGGGTATTCTCTTGGTATATCCCGGCCATGAATAGTCAATCGAAGCACTACAGAAGTATTAAAAAAAACTAAAAACCGGCCAAGTGCGAGTCGGACTCGCGCACGAAGGGTTCCGTATTATTATCTAATAAAAACGGCAAAAAAACGCGTTTGTTGTATGGGAGCCCCCTTAAATATTTATTTTATTCTGTTTTTAGTATATGTTGTTATAGCGGAAAATGTGAAAATTTCAACTGTAACTAATATCACGATTCATGAGATACAGCCTGGTGACAGACGGACAGATAGACGGACGGACAGCGGAGTTTTAGTAATAATGTTATTGTATTGTTTCTCTTTTTAACTGCTTTGTTTGTGTGAGGTGTGCAATAAAGAGTATTTGTATTGTATTGTATTGTAATGTCCCGTTTTTTTTTGGGTACGGAACCCTAAAAACGAATATTTAAGGTGGTTCGATTTCCATACAAAACGTTATTTGCAGGCTAACGGCGTGATATTTTAAGAAACGTATGTAACTAACGTTCATAAATAGCGTTTTGTATGGAAATCGGACCACCTTAACATAAGTACCCGCTAGTCACCAATAGATGGCGCTAACCGTCTCCCCCAACAGGCTCGGTGTCGGCCGCGAAGCTGGACGAGGAGCTCGACTTCGTGGTGGCGGGGCGCGCGCACCTCGTGGAGGCGCAGGCGCTGTACGAGGAGGCGCAGAGATTGCAGAGGATGTGTCGGTGAGTGGCGAGTAGATGGCGCTGTAGTCAAAACTTGCACATAAGATATGACAAATGTCAAATCTTCTTTTTATGAAACGTCAAAAACGCTCCGTTATAGTATCCGCAAAACCAAGTGACGAGTCAGGTTATAAATCATTGGATCATGCTATCTCATTCGCACCTGCATTGCTTTATGGAGCGGGCCGTGCAACAATAGTACTGACTTTTATTGCCTGACTCGCCACTTGGTTTTGCGGATACTATAGTATGGAGTTTGTAGGGATTATTCGCTTGTGTCGTCACAATCAAACAACGTCCTTATTCGTTTTTATGAATTTAAAAATCTTTAAATAGCAAACATAAATGAAAGTATACTATCCGAGTATTTTCGTAATGTTTGTCTGATGCGAATGAAAAAAAAAATCTGAATACGGTTGCGGGTTGACACCACCGGTCAGTCATCATCCTAACATTCCCGGTTGTGCCCTAAAGGAACTCAGCGTCAGCTGTTAAAGCGTATGCAAGTCGAAACTATTGCCTATGCCGATTCCCTAGATTACGCATAAAATATAGTGCTTTTACGGAAGCGACTGCAATCAGACCTTCCAACACTTGACACCACCGCTCAGTGACACATAATCAGTGATCGTAACTTTTGTAGCATTATTGGTGCAGCATTTTTGTTAACGGAATAGGTAAATATATCTAAAGAATTTCAATCCTTATGCTTAATTAACGTTAATAACGTTAATATTAACCTTAATTATTAACAATTTTGATTGATATTGTCTAGACCAATTCCGTTAACAACACTACGCTGCACCAAAAATGCTGCAAAAGTTACGATCACTGATTGCATGCATTGCATTTGGTGAAATTGATGTTATTTAAGCAGTTTTTTAAGAAAAACTATTTGTTCTAGTACATCAAAAAAAAAATGTTAATATTCACCATATTTCAAAGACCGTGGACGGGCTCGATACATAATTGGACGAAATCGGCTCGATAAAAAATTATTGCAAAGATTGGTCTTAAAATCATCTTCAACGGTTCTATGTCTATATTTTTTTGGCGTATGGGTCTGCAATTAAAAACATGAAGTCAACATATTCATACCTAAACCGCACACATTTCACAAATAATCTACACTTTTTTTATTTCAATAATTATGTACTATTATCATCAAAAACCGGGCCGCCCAGTGACACTCGCTCTCGTTTACTCCGATACAAATAGACAGTGTGCGCGCTATCCCAAATCCTCAAGGGCATTTTGGTGTTGACAGCGTCTTAACGAGTGAATGAGACTACCCTAACTAGGCGGACGGGACACGGTTTGTGGAACGTTTATCAACGAGTATTAAGCGGCGAACATTTTTTAAGTTTTGTTCAAACTGTGATTTTATTATTCCAGAGAGTTGCGAGGCAAAGAGCCGCTGGCACGAGTGATCCGCGCGCACGCGGAGCGCGCGGTGCGGGAACAGGCCATGCTGCGCGACGCGCCCGACCTCAGCGAGATGGAACTGCTGGACGCACCCACTATATTACGTTAGTTCACTACTCACTGCATAAAATCTAGACACTAGGCACACTTCATTATTCTTTACAGCACTCCTGGCCATACAGCGGAAATTAACGCCCACTACTGGACACACACTGTGTGGAAAATCTCAATTCACCACGGATAATATAGACCGCCTCGGATCCAATTTTTCGCCCAATTCACGTCTAATACCAGCGAGCTATGGTACTTTCTTTGTTTTTCCGCCCTAGTCGAGTAATATACACCCCTGACTATTAGCGAAGTTGCCGGTAAGCATATGAGTGGAAACATAATAATGCTTCCGTGTTAAATGTATATAAAAGAGGCATTCCACTAGTTATTAGATACGGCCAAGTATTTCTTTCGAAAAATTAGAAACCATTTCATGTTGCGTGCGCTGGTTCGATCGATTTTTGATTTTAATGATTCGAGTCGGATAATTATGCCAGCGTCAAGGTTGGAAGCTACACGAAAGTCTTGAAAAAACTGTCCAAATCGGTTGAAAACTCTAAAGCAAAAGACAACACAATGTTAGACAAACTACAACATACACATGGTTAGTTTTGTGCGCTGACCCATTTACTTGCACTCCACACCTATATTTTTCATTACAGCTTCATCGAAATTCCAACTGTCCCTAACACCGCCAGACTTCGCCCAACACCGTGTCGACGACCTCTTCAAATCCCTCGGCCCAATCGCGGTCTTCTCCGCCAAAAGGCACTGGAGCGCCCCGCGCCTCATCACTCTTCAAAAACAGAGCGACCTACGCAGAGACAGCTCTAGAAGACAAAGGCAGTTCACAGACCTAGAAAAACGATCAGACAAGCGGGACAGATCTGAAGACAACAGCGCCTATTACAGCTCCATTATCCGGGACGATAAATATGAGGACTATGAAAAACAACTTCAGAGAGTCATGAAGCAAAACGGTGTCTACATAAACAGTTATAACAACATGGAATACCATCCTAAAGTGTTGGACTACGATAAATATGACTACAGAAACAATGAGAGCTTCATCAAGACTGCAACGGAAAGTGTTAATGGGAAACTGAAGAATGGCAACAGAAGAAAGGAGCCGTTAAGAAGGGTGGCGAGTGAATATAATGTGACGAAGAGCGACGACGATGGGTTTGGGTTCTCGGTGAGAGGTGACGCGCCGGTGGTGATTGCGGCTGTTGAAGCGAATTCTTTGGCTGATGTAAGTATTGAAGCGAATTCTTTGGCTGATGTAAGTATTGAAGCGAATTCTTTGGCTGATGTAAGTATTGAAGCGAATTCTTTGGCTGATGTAAGTATTGCAACCAATTCGCATGACTATGGTACCCTGTGCAACAAGATATAGATAACTGAAACTATACACGGTGGAATTTAATCGGTGAACAGGAACCCATTTTTCTAATTCAGTAATCGATGGCGGTCACGTTTATGTAGTACTTAAGTGGAACCAAGTTTTTTTTTATCATAACTATATTTATAATTAAATTTTAATTAAAATTTATTGTCACCCTACTAATGGTTTAGTCTGAAAAGTTTAATACCTCTTTTCAAACTATCAGCCATAGAAACTTAAAACATAAATGAGCAATAAGCTGTCAATTTGTCATTGTCAAATTCATAACAAATTGCTTCAAATCGTCTGATCTGTCTAGTTTCCCGCCAAAGCCAGCAAGCACTTGACGTATGTACACTTACGAGTAACTTCCCTTCAATAAAAGTAGGGTGTCCATTTATTCAGTCAGTGTACATTTTACCGATGTTAATTAAGTGTGATTAATTAGATTGTGAGCTATATTGCACGAGATCTCACGTATTGGTTTCTGTGTAGATTGATAATTAAGATTTTTGGATTCCTGATCACCGATTAAATTCCACCGTGTATAGATAACTGAACTGAAAACAAAAATAAAAATAAAATAAAACTCTGCCGCTAATGTTTTTGTGAATATTCTCGGGAACCTAAGGGCGAGGTAAGGGCATGCGACCAAAACAGTATTAGATATGAATTTCTGCGCCAACCCCAAAGTAAATGGGCATTTGCAAAGCATTTCTCAGCCAGTTTGGTTGGCTTATGTCAGTTCGGTGACAACGATATGGTGGTGCCATACACCGAGGTTGTCTGATAGTGAATTTAGAAAGTTAACTCGTCCTGTATAGTCATCGGAACTAACCCTCTGAATGAGTAACTAATTCGTGCCTGTGCAAAAATTACAGTCGACAATAAAAGCTTGAAATATTTGACAGAAACTTATTAATGCACTCGTATGCCGCGATAATTATTTTCCTCTTTCGAGAATCCGCGTTCCATCCACAAGATTCAGCAACTGGGTACGACACCGTTTCAGATCGGCGGCATGCGAGAAGGCGACTTCATCATCTCGGTCGGCGACAAGGACGTGAAGTGGAGCTCCCACGAGGAGGTCGTGCGGCTCATACAGCAGGCCGGGGACTTATTAGCGTTACGACTGGCGACGCCGATGGATAAGAGTTTGAATAAGGTAGGTTATAAGAGACGTTAGAAGTATTATAGTGTCGTCTCACAAAAATATCGGAGCAACCCGTCTTCATATTTTTACGTCATACCTAGCCATAGGTATAGTTAGTTTCCTGGCCATGGAGAGACGTCAAGTTTTGTACTCATCAGTCTCATCCATCACAGGAGTGATAAAGACGCCTCCAATCGCATATTTATCGCCCTTGCCTTGGGCGCCCTTGGCTCGGGAGTCAAATACCTGCGGTCTGAGACATTTTTTGTTTTACCGCCCTAGATAAGTAATGTACTATTATCTACGCACATATCATTAGTACTCTAAAATGCGTTCAGAAACCGTAGGAAATGATCACCATTATTACAACCAATTTTACTATGAGAACTTTCTTGTCTGTGGTAGTAGGTAAAAAATCTGTACTGTAATGTCTGTACAGTACAGATTTTTGTAAGGTTATGAGTTTAAATTTGGAACAGCTGTCAAAACTCAAGTGGGTCTCTATTCTAGTATCCATAGATATTAAAGCAGTTATCGATGCGAAACGTCAATTCAGTATGTTTTTTAATATAAACCGCACGACATTTGATTAAGAGTGACATGAGAATAGGGACTTCATTCGTTTGTCTATGATTAAAAAAACATTAGTCTTGACGCAGGATTGAATTGCCGCCATTACTGTTGTCATTTCTTTGTTGGTTTTTGCTGTGACGAAAGTAGAATTGTGAAAAGTTATTTGTAATTCACATTTTAGTTGAAAATATGAGTAGTAGTGACTCCGAGAACGATATGAACACTCCGCCGGATATCGTAAATGCAGCAATGATAGCAACAAAGACATTTTACAGGTAGCACTATAGTAGCAATGCAGGTCATTTTCCTACGGCTTCTGAACCCATCTTAGAGTACTTATGATATGTGTTTAGATAAAGTAGTGTATGCAACTGTACATAATTTAGCCTTAAAACACTCGTGTGATCCTATTATGAAACTCGCTCACGCTCGTTTCATAAAACCACACTCGTATTTTAAGGCCTCTGATTATGTATCAGTTGCATAAACTACTATTACACCACGACTATATCAACCATACGATATAATATGCAGACGCCAAGGCATATGGATTCTTGCGATTGAGAAGTCACAAGTGCGTTACTATTATTGACAGCTAAAGTAAAGACAAAACCAGGTCCCCAATTCTCAACACTCAGGGTTTTGGCACCCAATAGTCATAATAACCAGTTCGGAGTCGGCTCAAAGGAACCATAATATATGCGATAAAATTGTTTTCATCACACTTGCTCGAAAAAGGCTTCATAATGCGCAGACATACAGAGCTGTAATAGCCTGTGTTACGCCCACGGGCGTAATGGTTTTTTTCTTAAATTGTATCTGTCACTCATGCGGCAGTTACAGAGCAAAGAGGTTTTATATCAAATACGATGTCTGAAAACGTATTTATAAATAAATTTAAACTTAAAAAACTACTTAAACATGTTTAACTGAATTATTTACAGATTTAATATGTAGTTATTTAGTGTCTAATGTAAAATGTTTTTAAGTGTTTCAAATCGTGGCTGTATACAGAAGGGTCTTTGCCATACGCGCCTCGCGTCAAATTCAACAAAATGGACGACTGTCATGTTGAAGTTTTTATTACGATTTGTATTAATTTCATCTAAAATGTATTTGTTTCCTCGTAAATGTGATGAAAAACATTGTGTATAACACGGGCGTAAGAATATTGCGAACAAGAGTCTATCAGAAGCCCGACGCCGAAGCCCCTCGCCCCTCGTTAAACAGTGTACTATTAATGTAAACAAAGTCTTTCCATCTTCACCGTCTGAATAACCGTAAGATGGCGGCGCTATAATGAAACTGTTTCCACAGTCGTCACCGGACATCCCGCGGCAGTCCAACTCCAACCAAGGCTCGGTGTCGGCCGCCTCGACCGCCTCGAGCGGCTCCACGGCCGCCACCGCGCGCTCCTCGGCGCGCCGGGCGCCATCTTGGAACCCGTTCCGACGGAACACCACCAGAGACAACAGCTCGCATAGAGGATCGCATACGAGCAACGTTATATTCCGGTAAAGGGGACGAGTTTGAATTAGGGAAGTGGGACGTAAAAACCCGACCAAGCGAAGTAGACTGGCTCGGAAGTAATGCTATACATTTAGTTTGTTTAGTAGACTTGGTCGGTTAGCAGTGAAAGGTTGTGTAGGCGCCCTCTGCTGGCGCCCAATTTATTAAAACCGTAGCTTAAAAGCCGTCGGCAGTACCACCTTTATGTTAGCAAGAAAACTTGATGGCGACGGCATTGTTTAAAAATACACGGATCGGAGACAACTTGAAGAGTTTTTAAAGAAAAACAAAGAAATGCTTATGTAGCCGTTATAACGCATGTAAACTGGGGTTATAATGTTAATGACTTTATAAGCTCTTAAACAGCTTTTAAAGAAGCAATTAAGGTTGAATGCAAAATGAAATCAGGGTTTTAAATGCACGTTCTTGCATATATTGCTGGAAATAGTCGCAATACCTTGAGTTGATATAGCTTGAGGAATTTTAAAAGTTATTCAGTTCTAGGTATATAAAGAAATATACTACCTACATGTAACTTTTATTTGAAATAAGCAGTCAGTAAAATTAAGGATTCAATGGCAGTTTAGATTTAGACTAAGGCACTTATTCATAAACGTTCATTAAACCTATTTAACTAAAATGTTGTTAAATTCGATTGTGTTTATTTTTTAACATCACTTAACATTTGTGTTAATAAGAAAGGACAAACACATTTTAATTAACAGAGGTTTGTTACGTTTTATGACTAAGGGAGTACGTATACGACATATATTAATCCGTCCACGTTTTAGAGTGATACTAAACTACTTACAATCAAATATTCCATTTTAGAATTCAGCGCCATCTTTTGTCAAAGCTATTTAAAAAAAACTACTCTATGGTGCTATAGTAGGCAATGTTGGCGTATGCAACTATTATATATTTAGCTTCCTAAATATATAGTTAGACTATCGGTTTCTTCACTATGGCTATGAAATTCCAAAGTTTACCACTTGAATACCGAAAAATGCGAAAATGCGAACACTAAGAAATAAGGTGAATTTTACAAGGTCGCGGGTACGATTTTATATCGGTGTTTTCTGCTGTTAATGTTTTGTATTTATTTTTTAAGTATGTGTTTCTCGTGTTGTTACATTATACCTACACCTACCATCATTTACTTATTGTTAAACTAGTTGACGGTAGTGAACAATTTACTACTTAAAAATCATCAGCAGGTGGCTCTAGAGATGGTTTCAGTCACCCAAGAGATGGCGTTGTGAACGAGAAAAAGTCATACTAGTATCATACAATTAAAACTCATAGACATTATTTTGTTACCCTTGGTGTACTTTCTGTAAGCTTAGTTAATGAAGCTACAAGTTAAATTTTCTTTTACAAGTCTAATGGGACAGCTCCGGACCAAAAAACAGAACCTATCTGAGGCTGTCGGGTAAAAAAGCCACTCATTGGTCAAATTGCCTTAGGCTTGCCAATGACGTAACAAAATAGTTTTATTTATTTATGAATTAAGACAAAATAAAACAAATACATGATATAGTTTGCCCATGGCAAAACCTTGAACAGGTTTGTGTGTCGATGGGGTCACAAACCTTTTGTACAGTCAGCGTCATATAGTTAGTAGCAGCCAAGGTAGCCAAATATTTCGTAAAACGTCTTTATTACTGTAAGAATAAGGGTGTGTTTCGAAATATTTAGCTACTTTGGCTGCTACTAACTGGCGCTGACTGTACCCTCTCTTGTTGTAGCAACTTGTAGCTTCATAAAGGGCCGTGTTAGTTGTATTAATGTTGATACTTACTTTTTACTTATTCAGTATATGCGCACTGCCAAGTCTTTGGGTTATTAAGACGAATGCAGTTGGTGGCTTCGAATAACATCTTTTACATTTGTTCTTCTTCATTCACACACATTCTTTGCTTTCTAATTTTCTTTTCTTTGTAATAAAAAGCAACTAAAAACGTGCAAATTCAAACTCTGATGAACAAAATGCTATGATCTGGTTTTGTCCGTGATTTCAATCAGGTCAGTCAGACGCGGCCTGCGGTGGCGGTCGATAGAAAATTATACCATAGCTGTCAAAATTACTATTGACTGCCACCATACTAGGTTTTCTGTGACCTTGCTTGGCAGTCCGCCGATTTCGCTCCTTTGGCGTCGGTTATAGTGACGGGTTCTCAGTTCTAGTTTGACTTTGCAAGTCTATTAGTTCATTTGTCTATAAAAATATTATTATGCCACGATGATCTTAATAGAACTGGGCCAATAGTGCACATAATATTATATAATCATTATAATATTTATTTCTTCAGAAAACATATTCACGTTTGTTACCCTTAATTTTCTACGACTCTTTGTTATATTTCCACCATCAAACATATCATCTAATTATGTTAAGTAAATCTAGGTTAAAATGTATATGTCACAAAATTCAGTATTTATAAAATAGATTACATTTAATTTTGGTTGTGATCGATCTTCGTGTATATTGATCGCACCCAGAAATATAAAAAACGTATTATTTGAATTTTATTAGAGTTTATTTTGTGTATAAAGATAGTATAGGGAAAATGTATATCATTGTAAAAACTTAAAGATGTATAAATTGTTATGGTTAAAGTGAACAATAAAGTTTGTTTAAAGGCATTATTTTTTTGTGTAATTTAACCCTTTCAACGCCAAGGAAAAGAGGCGAGTTGTGCCTACAGCGCCAAGAACGACCGTAGATTTTGACGCTTTCACTGCCAGGAACCCGTCTAGAGGGCGCATACGCCGTAGTCGCTTTCAGCATAATTATGGGGAATCTGCCACCACGGGATCGGCTACGAGCAGCTACGAGCGTAGCGCGTTCGCGTAGCGATTCTTGGCAGTAAATGATTTAAGGCTTACGCTGTCAAAGTATTCTTCATGTCACGGTAAGGGTAAGTTGCTTCACGATGTTAATGAATTGATTTCAGTTAATTAATTCATTATGTCAAAGTCACCTTCACGCTTTCATAATTTTAAAGTAACCTTCATGATATCATGATATCAAAGTAGGTAGGAACCTTCAATATGTCAAATTACCCTCTATGATGTTAAAGTGCCCTCCATGATGTCAAAGTTACCTTTATGATGTCAAAGTAACCTCCATAATGTCAAAGTGACCTCAATGATGTCAAAGTTACCGTCATAATGTCAAAGTTACCTTCATGATGTTAAAGTACCCTTGATATTAAACTTGAAAAAACCAGTGCAAAGCTAAGTCAACAGTCTAAAAGGATAAAAATAAAACAGACAATATTTGTGCTAACATGTACTACATACTAAATAACATTTCTAAATCATTCAGCAATAAATAAATACAACTGTATCTTACTCTCTAATGGTTGAACTCCAAAATTATGCATTTCATTAAATAAATTAATCTGTTGTACAGTCAAGTGCAAAAAGATGGGTGCATGCAACTCACTCATAAATATGTCATATCGCTCTTCAGTCAAGGTTTCAGTGTTTACATATTAATGAGACAATTAAATCGATGCGTATTTATGCAGTTGACTGTACACGTTCATCAGTCACAGCCACCTATTTGGTCACTATATGCTACATTTACACGCTTGCGGTGTCTTGGCAAGCGTCCGCAAGCTCCAAGCCTTCACAAACGCTTGGATGGCATTAGCACGCTTGCGAGTGCGTCAGTGTGGTCCGAATAGGCAGGCATGGCAGACGTGGAAGTTGTGTCGGCCCATATGCAGGATTCGCTTTGGTATGCCTCGAGAAAGGGCAAGGTTTGGTCGTTTGACCATACAGCACTCATGGTCGATACGCGGTTACATAAAGGCCATATAAGGGTAAGGCCGTTATTTCTTGTTCCTGATTAAGCAGTTTAAATCGTCTACATTTTAATCACTTCCAGTGTGTTACGAATATTAGTAATCCATTTATATGGCTAATTGGGCGTAACACACTGGAAGTGATTAAATTTTTTTTTTTTGAATTAATTAATAATTTATTTCAGACGTATGTCCATATGGGTTAGTATACATTGTGAACGTATGCTATTGTTAGTACATTCAAATATAATGTCAGAATTTAATTACACATAAAATAAAATAAAACATAAAAATCAAACATGAAATTCACCTATTTAGGGCTGGGATTTCGCATGAAGTCTGATGCATAGCCTGGTAAGTGGACAGTCTGGCCGGTTTGATAATTAAAGATTAAAATGTAGACGATTTAAACTGCTTAATCAGGAACAAGATATAACGGCCTTACCCATAAATCTTGGCGACCGACCGTCGCGCGCGAGCGACACTAAACACGCGCCAACGTGTAAATACGTCGCAAGCGCTTGCCCCAGCTTCCTTTGACCTGTGTTCAAAAACCGACACCAGTCCGGACCAGGCCAAGCTCACGCAAGCCAAGCCAAACACCCCCGTTTACACGCTTGCGCTTGTGGAGGCTTGCCAAGCTTGCCAAACCGGCCAACGTTAAATATGGCGGCAGCTGTCATTCCATAGGAACTTGCCAAACTCTCCATACATTCGGATTTTAACATTTTTAACGAACATCGCTTACACACGGTTTGGTGCAACTTACCCATAGCCAGGTTCTAGCGTCATACAAAATATACAACGTGTTAATAAAATAACGCAAAACCTGAAAACAGTTTGTTCAGAATCGAGAGTAGAATGCGAAAAAAATAAAAAATAAATTTTTTGACGCGATGTAATTTTTACATTTGTATGGAGCAGGTCGCCCCAGTCGGCCAACACTCCATACAAATGTAAAAAATAAATCGCGTCAAAAATTTTATTTTTTATTTTTTTCGCATTCTTTGCTCGATTCTGAACAAACTGTTTTCAGGTTTTGCGTTATTTTATTAACACGTTGTATATGCAGACTAGTAATAGAATGACGGCGTTGTATAAGCAAAGTCTAATGGGGTATACAGATTATGCTATTTTTAACCCAATTTGTCAGTACAACATGTCGAAGTCACAATTGGGTGTGGCCTACAGATGTAACAATCCGAGCACATGTATTATGCAATTTGGTCGGATTGTTCAGGATCAGCAGCGCAACATGCCTCCAGACAATAGTAATTAGTTTCTAATGAATTGGAGCTGACAAATCATGACATGTATAGACTTCATAAAAAACCGAACACATGTGCATGCAATTTCTCAGTACAACTCGTTTGACAGTTGGATCAGCAGCGCAACATGCCTCCAGATAATAGCAATTAGTCAACGCGGCAACAGAAACACATCATCTGTGAAAATTTCAACTGTCTATCTATCCCGGTTCATGAGATACAGCCTGGTGACAGACGGCCAGACAAGCAGACGGACGGACAGCGGAGTCTTAGTAATAGGGTCCCGTTTTACCCTTTGGGTGCGGAACCCTAAAAAGGAGTGTTTACATTCTTAAAGGGTCGGCAACGCGTGTGTAACACCTCTGGCGTTGCAAGAGTCCATAGGCTACGGTAACCGCTAACCATCAGGTGGGCCGTAAGCTTGTGCGCAACCGACAATATATATAAAAAAAATAGAACCTTGCTTATACAACGCCACCTATTAAAACTGTTTTCTAGGGAATCACATTCGTTAACTAGCCAAATATTTGTTAACTAATTCCTTGCTATAGTCATAGACGCCGAAAAACACAAACCCTCCCATCATAATCGCAGTCAGTCTGGGTGTTACCCCAGCGAAGAGTCCCCTAACGCCAGCCTCGTGGTATATACTGCGTAATACACCCCTGGAAGACACAATGGTTAGAATAAATATACATCCTCATACTGGCGTTATTCCCGGTTGTGCCCCTAAAGGAGCCCGGGGTCCGCTTTGACACCTAATCCCATGATTCGGCATAGGCACTAGTTTTACGAAAGCGACTGCCATATATCTGACCTTCCAACCCAGAGGGAAAACTCCTTATTGGGATTAGACCGGTTTCCTCAAGACGTTTGCCTTCACCGAAAAGCTAACGGTATATATCCCGAAAAACTCATTGGTACGAGCCGGGACTCGAACCCACGACCGAAATATTTGTTCCTGAGTCATGGATGTTTTCTATGTATTTAAGTATTTATTTATCTGTATAAGTATGTTTATCGTCGTCTAGTACTCATAGCACAAGCTTCGCTCAGGTCGATTTGTGTAAGATTGTCCCCAAATATTCATTTTATTTAGAAGGTTAAAGTTACGATTATAGTTAAGTACTTATTGACGATCTTTTAGTGAATCCATCTTAATTTTGAAATAAAATAATGTTTTTTTCTGAAAAAAAAAAAAAAAAAAAAAAAAATTTGTCAATATGTAAAGTATGATCTTACTTAATCCGCAGTTTGCGTGTCTCGTGGCAGCCCTCGGCCAGCATGATGCGGGTCTTGGCGAGGTCTAGAGGCGTAGTGGCTGCCGCCGCGGCGCCGCCCGCTATGGACCCGCACATCGCACTCTGGCAACCACATTTTTATATCACGACAATAGGGAAAATGCAATATTTTCATTTTTGCTTTCATTTGAAAGAATCGCATGTAGAATAAGAAGAATAAGAATTAATTTATTTTTCACGCCACACTGCTCGGAAATGTGGCAAAAGGTGGTTAGAATTCAGGCTTCAAAGCTGTTAGTTGGACGTCGCACGAACAGGCCATCTATGAGTTCAAACTGTCCAACAATGTTTTTACAGTACATATGGTGCTACTTTCCCGCACTAGTGCGGAAAAGAGCACTTTTCGTGCATATGTCGAAACTTTAAAGAGCCATATGTACAGTAAAACGTTGTACGATACACGTGCGAATAGATAATTCGCAACTCGTGTCGATTTAAAACACTCCCTTCGGTCGTGTTTTAATTTATCACCACTCGTTGCAAATTTCCTATTTTCGGCACTTGTATCGTAAATAACTATTGTAGTCCAGTTTGAACAGCGATTCGAACAATCACAGCTCCCCCGCCGGGTGTTTCATTTTGACTTATAATTATAATTATTTGCAATTTCCTCGCAGTAGGCGTGAAAAGCACTATGTAATGTCTCGGCCAAAAGTGCAATAGATGGACTCGTCTCCTTCGACGTCCTCACCTGCGGCTCGGACCTCGAACACACTCGTCCATCTATTGCCTACATTCTAGCCTTTACAACAATGTACTATTAAAACATACAGGTCTTATATAAATACAGAAAAATATCCGGCACGCCCCGAACTAGGCTGAGCCTGTATCTCGGGACCTAGCAGTACGCTATACAAATGAGAAAATCTTGTACACGTGCGTGCGTGCGTGCGTGCGTGCGTGCGTGCGTGCGTGCGTGCGTGCGTGCGTGCGTGCGTGCGTGCGAGCGTGTGTGTGTGTGTGTGTGTGTGTTTGTGTGGGCATGTTAAACTTTAACGTCACTATCAGGGATGAAGGAGAAAATCTTGTACACGTGCGTGCGTGCGTGCGTGCGTGCGTGCGTGCGTGCGTGCGTGCGTGCGTGCGTGCGTGCGTGCGTGCGAGCGTGTGTGTGTGTGTGTGTGTGTGTTTGTGTGGGCATGTTAAACTTTAACGTCACTATCAGGGATGAAGGAGAAACATGGACGCAAACCATGTTTTTATAATTTTCTGTACACTACCAACTGTGTGCTGTTGTATATTATGCAAATTATGCAATCTACAAATGTTGTTGTAAATAGACCACTAAAGTATTGAAAAAAAAAAATATTGTGAGTAATTTATAGTCAAAAAATCCTGTTACAAACTGACAATTTACACTTTCGCGCCTAAACGGATCTACCGTTACTGTGACGTCACTCATGTGTGTCACTCGTCATATTTGTTTGTCCATGGTTCGTCCCTAGATGTCATAGAGTTGCCTAAGTTTTGACTTTTGACAGGAGTGACGTCACCAGACGCTGATTGTTGGATTAAAATACGTTCCGTTCCACATTAATTCAAATCGTCATTATTGTTTGAAATTATTATAAACTAAAGTAAAACCGTGTCGGTAGCTATTATTTTATGTTATTTCAATATTCAGACCACAAAATAATCGTAAATATTATAGCTGCATCTTCCCTATACAAACAAACGTACAAGGGTACGTTAGTCAGTGTTCCACTATCTTTGCATGCTGTATGAACAGTAGGACATGTCGCACTTAAAAAACTGGGCATTTTTAAAACGTCGTGTACCCAATTAGTATGAGCAAAATTAAGCATACATATTATGTGAAATTGAACTTGTTTGACATCTAAATAAAGTGTATATGCATAGCATATATAAATTGAAAAAAAAAAAATTTTTTTTATACAAACTGTATACTTAATTGTCGTCACAAAACTGACACTGAGTTAATTTTTATTTAACAACTCACGCTAATTGGGTACACGCTTTTTAAAAATGCCCAACTACACCTCAGAGTACATTTATATGTATACACATGTTCAGCAATGTAATACATTTTCATTTTCATATGGTAAGCAGACACCGTAACCTAAGGACGCTTGTGATTTCAGAAGTCACGAGATTGTTAAAGACCCGTTGAGGACTCGTTTCGGATTTCCAGGTCCCTCGGTCTCAACCCAGCGAATCCTTAAGAGGGAAGTATACCTTTGGAATACTACGTACTCGTCCATACAAAAAGAGAAAACGTTTGTCCACTTCTAAATATTTTCCAATCTCAATGATTTTTTAGTACGTCCGAGGCCCCCCACAAGGTGGACTGATGATCTGGTAAAGGTCGCGGGAGTCCGCTGGATGCGGGTGGCGCAGGACCGGTCATTGTGGCACTCTTTGGGGGAGGCCTATGTCCAGCAGTGGCCGTCTTTCGGCTGATGATGATGATGAATATATGGACAAGCCCTTACCTGTATGCTGGTGATGTTCCCGTCATTCTGTCGGCGGACCTGGGTCTTGAGGAACTCCCAGAGCGGCAGCTCCAGGAAGCTGAACGGCAGGTCGCGGGCCACGGTTGAGAGGAACCCGCGGTACACGCCCTTGCGGAGCCCGTCCGATTTGTACGCCTGAGAACAGTTAGAAAAAGGCATAGCTGATAATAAGTATGCTTAGATCTTTCAAACTACGCAACGGATTTTGATACGGTTTTTTAAAATAGATAGAGTGATTCAAGAGGAAGGTATATTTATAATATAGTACCCGTGCGAAGCCGGGGCGGGTCGCTAGTAATATGATATAAAACAACTCAGAAAAGTTGAAAAACCCCGACATTTTCATTTCAAAGTCCAATATCTCAAAAACGGCTGAACAGATTTTCATGAAACACGGCTAAGAACACTCGGGATAAAATTATCTATGAAGCAAAAAAACTAAACGAAAATCGGTTCATCAGTTTGGGAGCTACGATACCACGGACAGATACGTTAAACTTATAACACCCCTCTCTTGCGTCGGGGGTTAAAAAGAAAGAAAGAAAGAAGACACACAGAGACGAAGGGAGTAGACATACAATACAATTGACACATAATGTGTGTGTCGTCGCGGCAGTGAATCGGTCGCTGTCTCATTATGCCGAGGTGTCAGACAGGCACCTACAGCGCTGATTGTCAGACAAATTATACAGTAGAGTTTTATATTGTACAAAACTTATCGAAATACATAACTTAACTTAACATATTACTGTTTCAGACAACATCGGTTAAAGGTTAATGATATAGTTCTTTTCTCAAACAAGCAAAGAAATAAATTAAAAAAAACTCCTAGAAATCAAACTTTAATTTTCATGGTTGAACGCTGTGATGCTTGAAATTGTGGAATGGAAATTAAAAAAGACAATCTTGCCGGCCTAGGCCTCCAATTTTGTATGAAATGCCATAACGGGTCTCTCGTCTCGCTGCGCCCGAAACGTGACACTTCGAAGCCCATTATGAAGAACACAACGTCAATATTTCATTGCATGTTTGAGAAATGGTTATTTACCTTTACTAGTATTCTGATGCTGCTCCTCTTTTCGCTGCCGACGTACGTTTGTTTCCTCTGCTTTGCGATCTCCGTCGGAACTCGGATCACACACGCCAACTGTACAAATAAATAAAAAATATATATATTGTTAGCGTAGTACAGTAGACAGCACTAGCGGCGTGTCACATCCCTATGGCGTCATGGCGGCTGTCAAGATTCGTTCCCGCTCTGTGACAATACCTACCCAAGCTCTGTCTGTTTTCAAGATCTAAATGTATTAAATCCTGTTATTATTGAAGAGCGGTGTTTTTCTGGCTAACAATATATATATTGATTTTGAAACTTTCACGATTCTCAAACATAATTTTTACTAAACGGGACTTCATCGCGTATTCGCAACATCCGAAACGTCGTAACCTCAGAGATGTAAATAAATAAGTGAACTATACGCAATTAAGTCCCATTTAGTAAAAATTATGTACTATCCACAACACAACTAACTGACCATCCGTGCACTTTATGTGCATTGTAATAAGGTTCTACGTAAATACAGGTGGTCAGTTGTTGTTTGTACAGTCAAGGAATTTAATTTCCGACCCAGCTAAGGCTCAATATTGTATAGCAAACTGTCACCATAAGAGCTAGCTAGAGCACGACGTTCCTTTGACATATCGCATGCATTGTTATATGTTAGTAACTAGGCAACCAGATTAACTACGTTGACATGGTGAACTGAAATTTTAAACGCGTTATCTCCTCAATCCCCACTTCCTGGTGTAAATCTGCTATTTCTAGCTCTTAATAGATCACGGTTAGCGGCAGGTATTTTATTTTTCAAATTAATAACGTACCTAATTGAAAATTATTTTTCAGATTTCTCGATTGACACTGACACATGTTCGTAATTAGAAAAGCAAATGATAACTTTTCGCAAAGAGGTTATCTGTAATGTGAAGTGACAAATAAATATGTATTGACAATTTGACATTTCAATACTATTACTGAAATAGAAGTTTCGACCTTAATGCATTGCGAATGTCTAACGACATTTCAACGAAATGGGTAGGTATTTAAATTCCTTGACTGTACCTATGTATTGGCGTTTGTACCTATGTATGCTTCATCCTTGCAATTCAGAATGGCCACTTATTTATTTAATCGTATGGCATATATTATTTTGGCCTTTAAAGTTTTGTCATCCTTTTGTAACACCCAGGGGACACGTGCAGGGTTGTGGTAGGTAAGGTCATTTCGCTGGTTACGCGACCACCTTCGGTTAGCGACCACCTGAAGGAGAAGGTTTTTTCTATTTAAGATAACA
Source organism: Epinotia ramella (assembly GCA_947578815.1). Classification (NCBI taxonomy): domain Eukaryota; kingdom Metazoa; phylum Arthropoda; class Insecta; order Lepidoptera; family Tortricidae; genus Epinotia; species Epinotia ramella. The sequence goes on from OX388220.1 coordinate 3,422,725, forward strand.
TCAGTTCTACACACCCTATTGAGACAATTACTTGTACATGCATTTTTTTGTTGTTTTAGAATAGAAATCTACTAATAAACCGAGAAAATGTCCTTTCAGTTCACCAACAACTCGGCTTAAGTGGTCGCCCACCGGCAGATGAAATTAGGTGGTCGCGAAATGACCCTAGCTCCTGCGGACGCGAGTAACAGTTGTCCCCCCTTTGTCGAGTGGGCAACTCGCCTGTTAGAGAAGTTCTTAAGGCGCCCGAAGTCCTCTAACTCGGCTTAACAACTTCTTCTAACGATATTATTTGAGTTCTTTCATTTGGAAAAACTTTTGCATAATGCAAAAGTAAAGTAATAAAAACTATTTAAACATGGTACTGGAAACTATCAATAGTATTATTTCAGCTTTAGAAACAGTATCTTGAATAGTTTAAAAACTGAGTTGTCATCTTGTCACATTGACACTTGACAGATGAGCTCGACAGTCACAGTGACAGGACTAAGATAACCTAAAAGAAAACCTCGAAGTATTTTGTGATTTTATTTATTGTGCAATAAGCAATGTTATTATTATGAAATTATTTTTACTAAATGTTGATCTTAAAGTCTTATAGAACGGGCTCCCGCTGGGGCTCTTTTTTTAAATGTATTTCCACTTTAAACAATGAGAGTTCTAATCAGTTATGTAAATACTTTGGTATCAGCCAAAATAAAGCAGAATTCATATGCCTAAAGCAACCTTACGTGAATAAATTAGATGGAACTACGATAGAAAGCCTTATTGCGACAGTGAAAGCCCTAGGATTTGCAAAAGACGTCTTGATCCGCGATCCAGCGTTGTTCAGTATTATGCCTATAACTTTGAAGTTTCGGTACAAAGTCTTACAAGAATGCGGATTTGAGAACATCACTCCTAAACATTTATCGTCATACTTGACATTGATGAAGCAAAAAACTATTGGATATTTGAAAAAATCCGGTGAACTACCAAATGTGTTGGATGTAGAAAACCATTTAGCAAGTTTTTTGACACAATGGCCTACTTCTGTGACTAGTTTAACGGCTGGCGAGCGCCAAGAAGCAACACTCTATAGCGTAAGACTGAAAATCCTTCAACGGTATCTAGAATTAGTGCTAGATTTGACAGAAGATGAGTTCCAAAGGGGCTTGAAAACATATCCAACAATCAAGCATCGGCCGTTACAAGTTATAGATGAAACATTACATATACTGCAGTCCGTAGTTATGATTCCAGTTAAGAAAATCAGATCTAATTTATATCTCATTCATGCCAACCCCAAAAACTTGAAGCAAATTATATACAACTTCCGTTCCATAGGTGGAATAGAGATAAAAGAAATTCTAAGGCTACATCCGAAGCTAGCTACAAAGAAATACGACATAATGGTAGAAATTAGAAACATTTTGCAGGAATATGGTATCAGTGACGAGGCACAGAGAAGATGTTTTGACATATACACCCTCGGGCCTGATACAATAAGGGAGAGACTTGAGGAAGCTAAGTCTATACCCGAATTCCAAGCTTTTTGGAACCATCCAAGATTCCTCAAAATGATACATTACAAAAACACAGCAATGCACAGGTTGAGAAGCTTATACGACAACAAAAAGCAATGTTCAAGCATAAATGTTCTTTCCGGATCCTCTGCACATTACGAAGCGTTCCAAAATTCCCCTGGAGACAGGCTCGGTAAAGGGAAAGATCTTGTGTTCTGTATCACAGAATCGTTTGGCAACATTTACAATTCAAATCAAATATGGAGAATGGTCAAGAGACACCAATTTTGGTTCAATGTGCCACTTATACAAGTCAAATCTGTGTATCACGAGCTATCAAAAAAATTCGATGTTCAAGACATCTACGAAAACTGTCCAATATTATTATATCCATGGGAGAAAATAAACCAACTGCTTCATATTTTAGAAGGGAAAAAATCCCCGGAATCATTGTACAGCAGTGAACTAGATACAACGAAATTAAATAAGTCACAAATACTTAGTTTAGTTGTGTATTTTTTAGAGAAAAACCACTATTTTACTGGAAATGGGGTGTGGACTGTAGAGAAAGGTAAAAATGTAGCAGAAATATTGTATCAAGATTTAAAACGTGTTGACGCTGTAAAAATTAAATGTTGAAATGTACAGAAGTATTATTTTGTACATCAATAGTAGGGATGTTACGAATATTCGAATTCGCATCATTTTAAATATTCGCAACAACATTCGCATTCGCATCAAACGATGCGAATGTTTTGCGAATATGTGCAAGTCGTGGCGTGTTTATACCGCGCCGGCCGCGCCGACTCGCGCATGCGCAAAGCGCGCCAACCCGTATCCCGTATCACGTGATTAATTTTGACCAATAGAAAGCACTTTACTTGGGTAGTGACTTGTGATTGCTTTTTATGCTTGATTGTTAAATAAAATGGTTAAAAAGTGATTACGTACGTTAGGTTTTTAGTGTACTTCTTTAATATTCGCATTCGCACATTCGCGAATGTAATAGAACTTACATTCGTGACATCCCTGATCAATAGCTAACCATCCCCTCTCTTCAAATCATTGTCGTAAGAGTCAACAATGGCAATAGGGTTGAAGTGTGTTGTGGCCACTTGTGGCGTTGAGTTGGGACTGCTGGTGTGCAGATACAGACAATGAGAGACAATAGATAGAAAGCCCAACTACAGTCGCCCGGCCGATAGGGTAGATTAGTATGTATCCGAGAAGTCTATGATTACAGTCGTTTGGTAGTTAGAACTTATATGTACTGAGTTCTAACTTTTAATTGCAAGGAATGGTACTGAAAATTACATTTCATGTGCTCCTATCCCTTACAACGTTTGTTTATCGTTTATGGGATTTCATCAAAACGCAATTCTAGCATAATGTAGGAAGTGTATCACTAAACTCTTTGTTGTGTAATAAGCATAGATAGTCTGATAGTGCTAATTATGGTTGTGATTCTAACGTTCCTACCCCATCTTAAATTTTTGAAGGTAACTAGAGTTTCGCCCAAGACAGAAATAGATAGAAAACCGTTCTAAAGGCCTCCACCCACCGAACGCGTGTCGTGCGCGGCGCGTGTGCTGCGCGGGCCCGCGCAAGTTGTAAAGCATTGAAACTACGCTGCAAACACATACCGAACGCGGGCCCGCGGCGCTGAAGTTACAACTCGGCAGCGCGGTCGCGTGTCGTGCGCGTGTAATAGAGATAGTGAGATACATATTAAGTGTGTTGGTAGTGAAAGAGATATGACGCGCGGGCCCGCGCGGGCCCGCCGCGTCAGCGGCGCAGCAGCAGCGCGGACCCGCGCGTCATATCTCTCTCACTACCAACACATTTAATATGTATCTCACTATCTCTATCACACTCAGCAGCGCGGCAGCAGCTGCACACGCGTTGCTAACGCCGCCCGCTTGCGGTGTGAATATACCGCTTCAACCGCGCCCGACAAGCGGCGGGCCCGCGCACGACACGCGTTCGGTGGGTGGAGGCCTCTGATGAGGGATAAGAGGGTATACCATCATGATCATCATCATGGTCATCATCACCTAGTTACGAAGCATGAACTAGGGCTCAGATTGAAAAGAGCTATAAAGCGTACCACACACTTCGCAGATACGGTAAGATTTTATCTGCGTATGACTGGGCGCGAGAGCGAGACAAGCGAGTCTATAGAGCGAGACGGTTTAACTCCCCTCCCCAGTTATACGCAGATAAAATCTTACCGTATCTGCGAAGTGTGTAGCACGCTTAAGTATATAATGCATGCTTTATAGCTCAACTAGCATCCTGAGAATGATAGCAGAGAGGTGGGACTCGGATATCCTCCGCCGATACACCGACCTTCATGTGTTAAGACTTTAAGACCCAAAAATAACTAGTTTAATTTGACTAATGTAGTTTTATATTATAAGTCTTTTTTGTAACTAACAAACTATGGATCTAAGCAATCTGATTTTTATTTTTTATTTTTTTGTATTAGAATTAGGTCTCCCCTTCTTACAGATATTAGAACCCCTATCTCATATCAGTCATGTCACACAGTTTGTAAAAACACTCAGATGGTTACAGTAGTTAAAATCAGATCAGTGGTACTACCGCGAAACGAAAACGAAGTTTGTTTGTGTATCTGTCGCTCGAATATGCAAGTGCGACAGATGCGTCAGTGTGCTACAGGCGCTTTTCGCTACATATGGAGTTTACCCCATTCGCCGCCACTGACTTGAACTCAGTCTGTCACCATTGCCACCCACCTGCCACCAAATTCATACAAAGTCAACAACAACAACAACAACAACAACAACAACAACAATAGACTTAAAACTGGCGTGGCGTTGGGGTGCGACATCACTTTTTTTTCTGTGGCAGCGAATGGGTTAAGCTGCTATGGACTATGCCATATGTGTTATCCAATCTTTTTCATGCCGCGATCCCCTTAGTAGAGAAAAAATATTTCGCGACCCCCCACCACGCTGTTGTTACACCACTTTAAAAATACGAGTAGCCAACACTCCCTTTAAGGGGATGCCTTGATTTAAGTCGAACACGCCCCCTAGACAGAGACACGCCGGTGCCTTCCGCGCACGAGGAAAAGAGATGTAACACTCTTCGGGAATGGCTTTTTTGGACAAATTTCGATAAATACCTAACTTAGAGAAGTTTTATTTAAATTTCATAAAGTGAGTTTTTTGATGAGATAAAATACCATAGTATTAACTTGATTGTGTAGTAAAATAATGTATCGTTTGAGTAGGCTGAGTAAAAAAAGGAAAATACAGACCCAACTTTGGAATTTTTTTCTATCGAGAAAATTTTAAGCAATCGTGTATCGATAAAATCAGATAAATTTTATTTTTTTATTTTATTGGTATTCAGGATAACAACAGCCGTAAATATAACTAAAACATATTAACGCTTACATAAAATAAGGCCTATAACAGTCATCCATTGAATTACTTAAGTAACGATAAAAGTTAACAAAAATAAGAAAACCATGAGAATGTACAATACACACAAATGCTCGATACGCTAGAAGTTCTAAGTACATACCGGTTGTAAATTTAAGTAATCTAATTTAATTTACAACTTAAACATACTTTGTTTTAATTTCATTAAATTTACTTCAGATACAAAAACCATGACAATTACATTAGTTGCAAATCATACACCAGCTCAAATCCATCCATAAAATAAACTGAAGTTTTATTATTAGTAGAATATAAAACTTCAGTTTATTTTATGGATGGATTTGAGCTGAGAGTAACAATCATATATCTGAAAATCAGACCTTATTGTTTCTTAATCTAGTCAGAACGGCGTTACAAAGCACGCGATAATTTCCAATGCACCGCCTTAAAAGGCTTTGCGCCCCTCCTGGGGGTCGCGTCGCGCCCCACAGTTTGAAAACACTGGACTATGGCATTGCACTACTATACTTAGAGAATTAGTAACCATAGACACATACCACTTCACCAACACTAGCAGCGAAGCTGTGCACCAGCGGAGCAAACTGCGGGGCCACCAGAGGCTCTGCTAGGTTCTTAGTTGCCTCATAAGACATGAAGAACAGAGCTGTTGTCGGCATTGAGGTAGTTGCTACTGTTAGCAGACCTGAAATAAACGAGGTATGAAAATAACTGGTATATTCTACACTAATATTATAAAGAGGAAAGATTTGATTGTTTGTTTGTTTGTATTGAATAGGCTCCAAAACTACTGGACCGATTTGAAAAAATCTTTTACCATTAGAAGCCGACATTATACCTAATGAACATATGCTACTTTTTACCGCTGGAAAATGCTTCATTCCTACGGGAAAACGGCCGGGCAGCTAGTTATAAATAATAATGAACTTTATTTTGTTACAACAGAAGTTTTTTTTTTTTTTTTTTTTTTTTTTTCCGTAAGAAAAGTGATATCAGATTACAAGGTTGGGGCTTCCTATTAAGTATGGAATACCTGTATCAGGAAACCCCGCTCTTCCATAACAACAAATGGTTTATGAAAAAACAATATTTAATTAAGAAAAAATAACAGTTTTAATCTACTAAAAGGTATAAATATTTGTACACCAGAAGTGTAGTTGAACCTAGTCACACAGTTATCTAGTTGTAATTTACATTATTGGTGCAAAATGCAGTCCTTTACTTCCCTTACTAGTAATAAACTGTAGGGTAGGTGTCAGGGAAGTAAGATTCGTCAGCCAACATCAATAGGTATAATATACAGGGTGTAATCGTTAAGTGTTTACAGGCCATAATTCCGTAAATACAGCAGATATCAGAAAACTTCTAACTGATATCGAAAGTACGTTACCCAACGAGTAAAATTACATTAATAACGTTTTTGAAATAAAATCAGGAATATAACAGTTTTATCTCTTACGACACCCGACATTCTTTAAGGCTGTAAGTCGTCATACTAAATGTATGGGAGCGTTTTAACTTAGTATTTTTAATATTACTTTATCTATTTAGAAAATGTTATTATTGTAATTTTACTCGTTGGGTAACGTACTTTCGATATCAGTTAGAAGTTTTCTGATATCTGCTATATTTACGGAATTATGGCCTGTAAACACTTAACGATTACACCCTGTATAGTATGTGGTTGGTGCAAACATTATGGCCGCTGTACACATTTGGCCAACATTGGCGCATGAGCAGGATGCAGCTATGCAAACGCATGAGAACGAAATAAAGCCCTCTTCCTCTAACGCATAGCTGCATTCTGCTCCGCGCCAAAGTTGGCCCAGTGTGTATAGCAGGCTTTAGGGGCGATTCAGAAGGGCATTTGACACCTAATAGGAGGGGAAGTCTCTTTTTAATAAAAGGCGTTGAAAAGAGTCTTTCATTTGTAATGCAATGTTCAAGCTTTTGTAAAATGGGCGGCGGGGTTTCCATAGCGATGGAAATAAAAAACCGGACAAGTGCGAGTTTAACTCGCGTGGTGAGGGTTCCGTATATAGTCTAAATTTAATAAGTGTTTTTTTAATCGGACGTAAAAATTGCTATGCTCAATCATCAGGCGCTCCATACAAAATACACAATAATATTGAGAATTTTCCCGTCACTTTGAATACTCAAACTTCTTATAGGTTTTCCTGTAATCTTTAGGCAAGGAACTATTTTCCATATTTTTTTCAGAATTTTAAGCCTAGTAGTTTCGGAGATAAGGGGGGGGGAATGGTCAATTTTCGTCGTTTTTTCTCAATTACTTCAAATCTGTTCAGAATTTATTAATTTACTTTACGCGTCCATCTTTGGGTCACCAATTTACATATGTTTACCAAATTTCAACTAAATCGGTCCAGTAGTTTCGGAGCAAATCGGCTGTGACAGACGGACAGACACACGAGTGATCCTATAAGGGTTCCGTTTTTTTCCTTTTGAGGTACGGAACCCTAAAAACAGAAGTATCAAGTGAAATAAAAAGATTTTACACAAAATCTAACTGCTTTCATTTATAGGTCAGTCTCACCATTATATGGAATCCAATGACACCTTATATGTCAAAATCCATCGAGGCGTTTGGACTAAAGCCTGGGAAATAGAATTTTCTTGTCCATATACATGTTTACAAACATAACCCTCCTTCTTAGGGAGTCGGGAAAAAGTTAGCTAACCTTTTTTTTTTTTTTGTTAGCTAACATAGGTAAGTTAACAATTTTTCTAAGGCAAAAACACAAAACCAATTAAGATCACAGTCTAATTTTAATTAGAATAGGGTCATTTCGCTGGTTACGCGACCACCTTCGGTTAGCGACCACCTGAAGGAGAAGGTTTTTTCTATTGAAGATAACATCAATTCTACACACCCTATTGAGACAATTGTACATGCATTTTTTTGTTGTTTTAGAATATAAATCTACTAAAAAACCGAGAAAATATCCTTACAGTTCACCAATTCAGCTTAAGTGGTCGCCTACCGCTCGGCATGCATGCTCGTCGCATGGTCGTCGCTAACCGGCGAAATGACCCTACTCCAATGTGCAAGTAGACAGATCCCTTTGACCCAATACAAGGGTTGTTATAAACTTAACATTTGTATCTGTGTATTTGGGTCTGTTTATGGCATAGTTAATGTAATTTAATTTAATATGATTTGATATGATTTAATTAAACGTTCTTATTCTTATTCATCATAACTCCCAAACTGATTTGAAAATGGTTTTTAAATAGAAAGTCTTGTCTGACAAGATGGTTCGGATGATTTTTAATTATGTAGTTAAAGGATGCGGGAGGCGCAGGACCTATCACTTTGGCACTCTTTGCGGGAGGTCTGTGTCCCAGCAGTGGACGTTTTTCGGCTGATATGATGATGATGAAATGTCTGACTTAACGAACATTACCTTTATACACTCCTCTAAAACCCCCGGCTTTTTGAAACCCCTGCTCACTCTGGAGCCTCGTTTTCAGCGTGTCCAGGGGGTACATGGCTACATCGACAGATATGCCCGCCAATGCTCCCGCCTAGAACAGAATTTAAAAACAAAAGTGAAGACCTCGGCCTTGTCAAACATCCATCAGCCAAACCACAGAAATTAAAGAGCAAGGTCAAGTCAAGCGTACTCTTACCTAACGAGAATAAATTATGTTTTGAAAGAGGTGTGTCAGGAGTATAAAGACGAAATTCGTGATTTCTGTTTGCTCCCTAGGGAAGTAAGTATATAAAAGATTAAACTTGGAAAAGTCTAGCTTTATGAATGAAACTAAGCATTTTTATGAAAACGTTACTGTTTTTAATGAAAAACGAAAAAGAAAACGCTTAAAAAGAGCCTGAGAACGTTAAAATACTAATACGATATAGGTTAAGTTTTTCGATAGAATTGAAAAATAATACATAAACAGTGTACTCACAATTAAGGGTGCTAAATATGTTGAATTCACTAACTCTGGTTTTTCTAAGGATCCCATTTTTAAGTTTATTGTTTTCCCGCACGGAATTAATAATACGACGGCAATCCTAACCTCTCTAAATCTCTCTTACTTCTGACGTAACGTATTACGTAGCTAATGTAGCTATTAGCTCATGCAACTAACATTCAGTTATATTTTACATAATTATATCATGTAAATATTTCACAATGATGATCTATCTCCATAGTTTTTTTTTAACTTTGAAACTTAGTGTAGTAAAAACTGTCAAAAGTCAAAAGATGTAAACATTCTGTTGTCTCTGAACTGAATCTGTCAGTTAAGATGCTGCCATAAATATTGAAAAACAATTTGATTAAGTACACAATTAAATGTAATAAACCAACGGCAGAAGAAAATAAATAACTAGAATATATTTTTTTTATTCACGTCCGGCGTTCAGTAAGCATTAACGCAAGAAAAATTAAAATAAATTTATATACATAAAGGCAACACTAACCGGAAAAAGATACCAAAGACAATCTAAGTTGGTTTTAAGATGATGGTTTGATGATCGGACTTTGGAGGTATATTTGAATGTAGTTTCTTATTTAGAGGTTGTCAAAGAAATCAACAACCTAAACATGTTTATTGCTAGGCAACTGTTTTCCTATTATTTACTTTCTGTTCTCTACCAAAGTACAGACGACTACGATAATTTGTTATTTTTCCTAATTAATTTACTATGTCGCCACCGACGCCTAATCCACATGATACTATCCCTTACCATGTAATCAGAAGAGCAACTAAAAGGAGCGAACCTGGCTGCTACCAATTACATAGGTATTTAATTGTTTCTAGCGATATCCGCGATGGTTGTTTGTTATCGATTTTTCTGCTGAGTTGGTGAATAATACATTTAATAAATATTTGGGGACTCTTACACAAATCGACCTAGTCCCAAACTAAGCAAAGCTTGTGCTATGGGTACTAGACGACGATGTACATATAGATAAATAAATACATAGAAAACGTCCATGAACCTGCAACAAATATTCATGCTCATCACACAAATATATGCCCTTACCGGGATTCGAACCCGGGACCTAAGTATAAGTACAGAATACCTCATACGTGCCAAATCTCGAAAGAACTTAGGGCGGTATTCCACTTGTCCAAGATCTTTGTCCAATTTGTATTTGTTCCTCACATTTTGTCTTAAAGAGTGAGTGAGACGCAATGCACATTGGACCAAGATCTTGGACAAGTGGAATACCACCCTTATATATACGTTAGACAGCTTTTTCTACCACCACACTCTTTCCAGACCCTCCCAATGCCGCCTCAAGTTCCCCATAACACAACGCCCTATTCACAAATGCGAGCTACCGAAGCGTGATGTCACGATGGTGCCCGAGTGCGGTGGCGGGTTCAGGAGTCTAAAAGTGCCGAGAAAACAAAAGAATTACTATCCCGCTGTTATTCATAAGAGCGAGTTTGAGCGCTTGAAGCAACAGGCCAAGGTAGGTACCCACATATAGGTACATCGACTACCAAGAGACTATATAGTATGTTAAGGCAAATAAAGTCGTGTATACATATTTTTGTAACTTTGGCCGTATTGATCTCTTTGTAGTCGACTGGACCTATTTATAAATACACAGGCAAATCTGTAAGGGCCACCGCAGACCGTTTTATACTACGACGGTGGCAAACAAGCATACAATACAACTCACCTCATATAAGCCGAAACCGTAGCCTAAGGATGTTTGCAACTCCATATAAGAATCATAAACGCGTTGCCGCCCCTCTATTGATTTGTTGATTCGGTCAGCCTAAAAACAGACGCAGGTCTTTGCCTCTGCCACTTGATCCTCGGGTACTTCAGCACGTCTATCATGAGACGGCCGCGACATACTCTCGAATACCTACCTCTTGTTCCAAGTGTTCTAATAAGAAATCCAACACAACACCGCATAAGTATGTACAGAGAAAGTATAGTGATGTTTTATGGGTGCGTGCTTCTAAATTTTAAAATAATTTTATACCATTAGATGCCAACATGAGCCCTGGTGAACATAGGCTACTTTTTATCACGGGAAAATGCTTCATTCCTACGGGAAAACGGGTAATCCGTGCGAAGTCGCCAATAAAAATCTATTTGACGGCCTACAGTCCAAAGGGCTTCATGGATTTTGACATTTGATATGAGCTGTCGTTGAATCCCTCGTGGGAGTGACATAGGCACATTCGAAAAATCTTTTGTTAAAACCACATCGCTAGAAATTGGCACGGAAAATTAAATGTGTGTGCTAATTTTACGTTTAGTTAGGAGTTGACAGCTCAGCCGATGTCCACAGGTGATGACCCAAGAGGAGCAGCTCGCAGCCATGCACGCGCATGAGGCCAGCATCCAGAAGGCTGCCAAGGACTCGGAGATGCGCAAGCGCATGTTAAAGGTCATCATCACCATCCTCCTAGCGTTATTTCCGGTAGTGCCCCTAAAGGAGCCCGGGGTCCGCTTTAACACCTAATGCCAAGATTTGGCATCATCATAAACTTAAGAGCCGGGCTCTTGACGGTGGAGTAATCGCCACTCTGTTCTTCTCTCTGCCAGTGTTTTATTTATTTATTTATTAGGTACCTACACTTTACAGACATCATACATTATGAGATACAATGGTTCTTTATGAATAGCTTATAGACTAGCATGACATCCAAGGCAAGTGCACACAGCATGATCAGCAAGTTAGCGCGTATGCAAGCAACAGCGACGAATCTGCATTGAATATTAATATCATACGCAGTAAGTATAAATCACAAAAACAAGTCCAAAATGTTAAAAACGTCTGAAACGAACTTAAGCAAATCTAAAACAAACGTTAGAGTAACAACTTAGTATTATTCAGGGTGAGTAGAGAAGAGGACGTCCGTTTTGAGCTCCTGATACGACATTACATTAACTTTCTCTTCAGCTTGGTCCATATAAACGCACGTCTTGGTCTTCCCCTGCCTCTCCTTCCATCAATATTTCCTTCAATTACGGTTTTTATGTAATTGTCATAAGATTTGGCATAAGCACTAGTTTTACGAAAGCGACTGACATCTGACCTTCCAACCCAGAGGGAAAACTAGACCTTATTGGGATTAGACCGGTTTCCTCACGATGTTTTCCTTCACCGAAAACCTAACGGTATATATACCGTACATAAGTTCCGAAAAACTCATTGGTACGAGCCGGAATCGAACCCACGACCGCCGCTTGACAGCCGCATGCCTGAACCACTAGGCTACCGTAGCTATCGCAAACGCATGTTAAAGGTATGTTACCTACTTAATAGTTATTTGCACAATCACAGAACTATATCTGTGTGCACAATTGTATGAGGGTGCAAAGTTGTATTTTAGCCGCGAGTGTGGAATTGGAACACGAGCAAGCGAATGGATTCTATGGTTCGAAAATAGAATCCTGAGCGAAGCGAGTGGTTCAAAAATAGAATCCTGCGCGTAGCGAGTGTTGCAACACACGAGACGTTGAAATAACTGCACCCGTGTGTAAACCAATTCTTTTCACCTCACTAGAGCGAGGAAAATACAACATATCAACAAAAAAAAAGAAATAAAAAATAATATAAAAGAAAGAAAACATTAAATAATGAAAAAAAGCGGGGCGAATGACCCATTTTATTCCTACAATCCAATGTTTGTCTTGTTCACAGGAGAGTCTGAAGCCGCAGCCGGGGGCCGAGGCGTCCTCGGGGCACGCCGACCTGGAGCTCGAGGGGCCCGACCAGGCGGCGCATACACTCAGCAGGAACGAGAGTGGGTACCGAGCTTTTGAGGTCCTTTTTTAGCACGTTATTTATCCACTTTAATCACCTGACCCTGGTCACCCAGGGGAACCTAGCGGCAATTATTTTATATTCAACTAGGAAAAAATGATAATGTTCGATTATGGCACTTCGCCGGACGCTACCGCGTCACGCTCGCTTCACGCGCAGTTCACCTAACAACCTAACCGTTTTTTCTCTGGGGGATCAGGCTAGGGGATTCTAGTGGACAACAGCCTTTTTTAGGCGCCCCTCGCTCCACCCTCAATGCTGGGAAATTGTTGTACTCGCAGTCTTCCGCAGTCCTTCCCATTATGTGTCATCTCAAGACGCCGATTTCGTTCCCCAGTGCTACGGGCGAACAACCTGCAGGGCCCTCGTCTCTGCAACCGCGTCATCCTCGCGTCCAAGTGCCACGCCATCCGCGACGCGCAGATCGTTGAGAAAGGCCTGATCAAGAAGGAGCTGATGGAGGAAGAGCGACGGTAAGATAGTCATCGTCTATCTGGGGCCTCCTAGGAGATCATAAAGCCTCTCGCAGACTGGCGTGGCCTACAACAAATTTACAATAGGGAAGATGCAGATGCTAGAGTCTGGCTAGCGAGTCGTGTCCACAGCATTTTTACCAAATTCTTTATATGGCAACAATTTTATCTATCAAATAATCTGTCAGTCATAAGTATACCTATTAATCCGCCATACATTCGTGTTACCAGCATGCGTATTTTTATAATTTACCGCCATTTTCCAGGGACACGACTCGCTTGCCAGACTCTATAATAATTACCATTATTTTGTGACCGCAATGTTGAAAAAGTTTGTAACAAGAATTTGTGACTATGAATTATAGTAGCTATTTAATTTTTTTTATAGTTTCGTGGTCTATTCTACATGCAATTCTTTCAAATGGAAGCAAAAAGGAAAATATTGCATCTTCCCTACTGACCGCCACCGCAGGCCGCGCCAGTGTGATTCAGGCTTAAGTCTTATTTATAAAAGTAAAAAGAACATTGGACTGAAGAACAAGGATATGCACTGCCATAATTCGAGCCACCACCAGTATGTGCATACGAGGCACACGCCACAAATTCAAACCTGCAGCGAAACTGTTGGGGTTTGACGACGGAGCAGCCATTCCAAGCTATAACTAATCTTCACCTGACTGTGCATTGCAGATGTGAATTATTATTAAGTATTATTGATTATACATTATTATTATCTGTAATTTTGACTTGCAAATAAATTATGAGTACCTACGTTCAGATTGGACGCCATTATGGAAGAGAACCGGCAGGCAGCCGTGGCGAGGGCCGAGTGTGACGAGGAGCGCCGCCACGGACTGCGGCTCCAGAACCTGACCGCGCTGAAGGAGCAGATCAAATCGCACGAGTTCGCCAAGGTCAGACATTAACCGTACAAGTCGACACACGTAAAAAGAGCTCTGCGCGCCATATTAAATGCATGGCCGCCAGAGCTCTTTTTACGTGTGTCGACCTGTACCATGGGAGATATTCCACACGGCCGCTCGCTCTCTCGTATGGCGGTCAGCTGCGACCCGGATTCGTGGTACGGGTTTATAGGATGAACACCTAGCTACTCGTAGAGCTGCACTATACATGGAATACACAAGAAAAGCAGTTATCAAAAGGTCAAAAGGCCAGTCGTTATTGTTCTGTAACAGAGGGGTTATTTGGTCATCATTTGGTAGCACGCCTTACAACCATTCTTTCAGCAGAGGAACCGACGCAGGAGATACAATTCTGTCGATTTCCGACTACTATAGGTATAGGTTAACACTTTCGCAACCGGACTAAAATGGACCAATACACCAGAAACCGACAGAACTCGCTACGCTAGGCGTGTAGGTTCATACTACTGCCCGCCTAGCGGGCTGAGCCGGCATCTGAGCAAACATTACGAGTGCCTACCAGGCGGGTTATTAGTTGCGAACGTGCTCTCTCGCACTACCCGTCTCTTTCCGAGTAATCTAATAAGAGAGAGACGGATAGTGCGAGAGAGCTCGCGCGCCGTTTTGTGTTAACCGTGCAGGTCATCACTCCACCTTGTTGAGGGTCTACGGTGCGGTCGTCACTCGAGAATCTTTCTGCCGCTGTCTTGCTGGTACTCTTTGGAATGGCCTGCGTCCAGCAGTGGACTTCTCGCGTCTTTCGGCTGATATGCAGATGATGCCTTTGCTGACTATCTTGTGCTAACAGGTGATGGAAGCCGAACGCATCGAAGAGGAGGCGATTCGCGTGAACCAGTCCAACATCGCCATGCAGATCGATGAGGCGCAGAAGTTGAAGGAGAAGCACGGGCGCCAGCGGCTCCTGAAGGAGATACTCGATCAAGGTACAAGGTCTAGCTGCGACTAGTAGCATACAACCAATACTTCATCATCATCATCATTATATCAGCCGAAAGACGTCCACTGCTCGACATAGGCCTCTCCAAAAGAGTGCCAGTGACCGGTCCTGCGCCACCCGCGTCCAGCGGACCCCCGCGACCTTTACCGGGTCATCAGTCCACCATGCCGAGGCCTACCCACGCCGCGCCTTCCGGTACGTGATCGCCACTCGAGAACCTTCCCGCCCCAACGGCCATCGGCTCTATGAGCTATGTGTTCCGCCCACTGCCACTTAAGTTTAGCGATTCGGAGGGCTATATGGTTACCTTGGTTGCTGCGATCACGCAGAGAATCTCGCAACATAGCCCTCTCCCCTTTGGGTGACTTTGAGCCTTCTTATGAGGCCCATAGTAGGTAACCGACCACGATTCAGTGCCGTATGTCACCAACCAATACTTAACCAGTACATAACCAACTGAAGTCCAGTGCAGTGCAGCAGAAGAGTGCCAAAGTGACCCGTCCTGCGCCACCCGCGTCCAGCGGACTCCCGCGACCTTTACCAGGTCATCAGTCCACCATGTGGGGGACCCACACTGATTTGTGTACGAAATTACAACTCGATTTTTGGGAAGTTGAACTTTGTATTGCAAGATTTCTATCTAAACGAACGTATCTACATACACAATTACACGGCAAGTGAAATAAGAGCTTTTAATGATATATTTTTCTTCAGGCAACGCCGAGCTTCTCTACTTCAAGCAGCTCCAGATGGAAGAGGAGCGCATCAACGACCTGCGCGTCGCCAACTTCCTGAAGCAGAAGCAGGAGCGGGAATCCAGGAACAAGGCGGAGGCGGCAGCCATCAAGGCGGCCAAGCAGAAGGGTATAGACCACATCGCTAAAGCTCAGAAGGTCAGTCTATCACGTTCTATTCTAGGTAACCTCTGTCAAGCTTGCCACTAAACCGACATGACGATCACTCTGCCAATAGTGAAGTTATTAGGTGAAGAAGGTAACCTTGCATCTGGTACAAAGGAGTATAAGTTGATATCCGGTTCGAAGGACCGGAAGATATTCGAGGGTGTTCTGTCCTAATATGCTTTGGCCGTGCTAATAATATTATTCAGCTCATATTCAGCTAATATTCAGTAGCTGCAGGTAATAATCGTTTCGGCCAAGCGGGGCATAGACCATCACATCGCTAAAACTCAGGTCAGTTTTCTCTTTTATATGGCAGAGCAACTTAGTTAAATGCATACGGGTGCACGGTTGGGCCACTAGCGTGCGCTGTGGGCGGGGAAGGAGAATAGGCTGGGTTAAAATGTGAGATTGGTTTGTCCCGGTGAAGGAACATTTCATGGACCGCGAGCAGAGTTCAATCAAAAATGGGTTTAATTAGGCAGAGGACATGCGTCAATACTATTATTTATTCTTGGTTACACAAGACTGCCACTATCCGGTTTTAAGGACCATGTCATAAAACTCCCTCAAAATGCTCAAACTACAGTAATACGTCGTAGTTGCGAAACATATCGCAGTTATATAGAAGTGTGTTTTGTTGTATTAAAAGTTTATATTGCTAGATATATTATGTAGGTTTGTTATGGCTTCTGGCCATCATAGCCGTAGAACAGGACGCAGCTATGCGGTGGAATGAAATATGTCTTTCTCCTTTTAACACATAGTTGCGTCCTGTATGAGGGCCGATTGTGTAGCGGAGCCTTTAGTCTGTAATGTATTTGTAAATAAATAACATGTCATCGCAGGCAGAACAAGAGTTGAAGGAAGAACTCGACCGCATACGCAACCTGAAGATACAGGAGGACGTAGAGCGAGAGTACCGCCGGAAGGAGAGGGACAACGCTATACGGCGCAACGCCGAGATGAAGCATTTGCACGAGGCGAGAGAGCAACAGGTGAGCGGGACAGACATCTAGTCTTCTTATCCTACCGACCGCAGCCATAAGAGTCCTTACGCCCACATAAGCAGAAGCGGGAGCGTATTTTGCAAAATGCTACCTTTTTTATTCAAGATTACGACGTAACTATTAGTATTTATTCAAAAACTGATAACGTACTTAAATAATTATCTCTTAAACTAGGGGCTAATATGGTTCAAATTTTCATTTTCTGTTACTAAACCTAAAATAAATGAGTTTTCTTATATAACTAATAGTTACGTATTTATTCAAAAACTGATAACGTAATTAAATAATCATTTCTTAACCTCTTAATAATTTTTAAAAAATAAATTTCGGCGCGCGGCATCTGTGCAGCGTGATTAATACGTCTTTTAAAAAAATATACATTTACGGCATCGTAGGTCCTATAGTTATGATTTTTTTTTATGGGTTAACATAAAGTTATAATTTGCTGTCATATTATTTTTAGGGCATAATAAAAGTACAATTTGCGGTAAAAAAATATAATGTAATCCTGTTTTCAACAAAAAAACTAAGAAAACTCGGAAGGTGTTTTATCAACTTTTTAAAATGAATCTTTGATTTTCAATCATGTCAGCCCCTCGTAAAAGATCTGGTGATATGAATTGTAATCATTCACGTACCTAATAATTCTTGTTTACTGTAAAATTGAGAACCGAAACGACACATCTCACTGCAAAATTTGAAAAAGACTCCCAAGAAAACTCATTTATTTTAGGTTTAGTAACAGAAAATGTAAATTTGAACCATATTAGCCCCTAGTTTAAGAGATAATGATTCGGCTAACGCCTTTACTTCATCCCTGGTCACGTCCATTGAGAACCGAATACCTGCGAATGAAAACATTTTACTTCGTTATGTATTTTTATTGCATTTGATCAGTTTTTGAATAAATACTAATAGTTACGTCGTAATCTTGAATGAAAAAGCAAGCATTTTGCAAAATACGCTCGTTTTAGGCGTAAGGACCCGTGCCGTGGGGCAGAGTGCTCGAACAAATTGTCGTAAATGTGGACACGCTGGACCAAAGCACCAATTTTCTCTCAGCTTTGAGTTTATGATGTCGCGACGGCCATATTGAATTTTATGGCGGCATTTTGAATTATAGTTAATTATTATTATATTTTTATTACTTGTTACTATAGCCTATAGTAATACATAATCTGCAGAAATTTCAAGTGTCTAAATATTACGGTTCTAGAGATATATACCGATTGTTATAAGCGGGCAAAAAAACGCCATAAAATTAAGTTTCATGTATTCTAGAGCACTGTTTAATTTTTAATTTATTTTTATGAGTGTATTTTAAAAGCAGCAACAGAAAAACAACTTCTGTGAAAATTTGAACAGTCTAGCTATTGTTGATACGCAGACAGCCGGGTGGACAGCGGAAGCTTATGGTGGCGCTACACTTGGGAATGCGTGTTCGCGTAGCTTATTTGCCGTGTTTGTCTAAATATTCGTTGGAGTCCAAACATCACAAACACGACATCCACACTTGGGACAGCAACAGAAAATATATCAAATGTTTGCAGCAATATATCGAGAGCATTTTGGGACCCAAATACATACCTATTAATTTGGTACAATTCTAAAAATCGCATCACGACACCATTTTGTCCAATCCATTTTGCTGACGTCTTGACTTGTTGCCGTCGCTCACACAACTGAGCTGAGTGAGCCAAGTGCAAATATTTGCAACATTTGCGTCCTTTGATGTGTAACAAAAACCGACAGGCGGGCGGATACGAGTGTTTGTCTGTGTTTGGCTATTCGTACAAATATGGGAGGATACTCCACACTTGTTTGGCCAAATGCAGCAAATACGCGAACACGCATTCCCAAGTGTAGTGCCACCATTAGGAACAGGGTTCCGTTTGATATCCTTTGGGAGCTCGACTGTAAAATGTTGTTTCAGATACACGACATACACCGTCTCATCGCGCGTGAGATCGCCAAGGACGAGCAGAGTTTCAACAACGCCGCGCGACAGAACGAGGAGTTCTTGAAGAAGGAGAAAGAAGTAAGAGATGTATCTTTCTTTCTTCTTTTCTTCTTTCAGATCTCTTGCCGTTTCGGTTAACCTCGGCTTTCACGTCACACACCTCCGACACATTATAGATGTCGAGCGAGTCGTATCCTTGGAAAAAGGCGGCAAATTTAAAACCGGCCAAGTGCGAGTCGGACTCGCGCACGGAGGGCTCCGTACCATTACCTATAAAAACGGCCAAAAAAACACGTTTCTTGTGAGCCCCACTTTTTTATTTATTTAGATAGGGTTTACATTATAATGTTTACATATGTGCCACTATAGGAAACGCCCGTAGTTAAATATTTATTTTATTATGATTCTAGTATTTGTT
Source organism: Epinotia ramella (assembly GCA_947578815.1). NCBI lineage: Eukaryota > Metazoa > Arthropoda > Insecta > Lepidoptera > Tortricidae > Epinotia > Epinotia ramella. The sequence goes on from OX388220.1 coordinate 3,442,074, forward strand.
GTTATAGCGGCAACAGAAATACATTATCTGTGAAAATTTCAACTGTCTAGCTATCGCGGTTCTTGAGATACAGCCTGGTGACAGACAGACGGACGGACGGACAGACAGCGAAGTCTTAGTAATAGGGTCCCGTTTTTACCCTTTAGGTACGGAACCCTAAAAAACCGGCCAAGTGCGTGTCGGGCCAAGCAGTGTAGGGTTATTCCGTAGTTGCCCGTGTGTATTTGTTACATCGACACGCGCCGAGTAACGCGGTTGCGTCGCCCGAATTTGTACGAAAGTTGGCCTTCAAGATTCAAAGATTTATTTGTTCAACATAGGTATGTAGGTACAAGGTGTTACATTAGCTTTCGTATCACTATGTGATGCCTGTCGGCGTACAAATATATTGGTCAAAACATGTATTGTGTTGACATAGTAAGTAAAAGTAATAGGTAGTAATTTTAATACATGTCATGAAATATAAATTGATTCATTAAATTAAATTAAATTAAATAGGTCAAAAGAGATATAATAATAAGAAAGAGTGTAGGATATGTCAATATTTATCAAATACATCAGTCAAAAATTCTGTTACCGTATAATATGCTTTTTCCGTAAGAAATAACTTCAAACTCCTGTTAAAATCTACTTCATTTCCATTGCATTTTCCAGTACATTTTAAGTCAGTGCGCACAAATATATCTTGACACCGCGATGCTTAGTAACTAAGCGTAGGCAGAGGTCTAGTTTCGTGACGGGTGACCCGCGGGGTGAGCCGCATTAGTGCGTAGCGAATAACAGCCCTGAGGGGTTACCGCGAAGTGAAAACGAACTTCGTTCGAGTATCTCCCTCTCTGTCACACTTGCTAGTTCGAGTGATAAAGACGGAGATACACGAACGAAGTTCGTTTTTGTTTCGCGGTAGCCCCTCTGCGCTATTCAGAACACGCTCTTGCACTTAGCTCCCATCACGCCTAATAACTGTGAAGTATAAGTGAGGTGGGGCTAAAAACAAGTTTTGTGCCCAAACTGGTTCTATAAGAGCATTATAGCAAGCTATACAGCTCTTATACAGCTGACTTACACAGCTTTTGGAGTACATGTGAACGACTAGACATCTTATATAGAACTCCGAATGCTACTTGGGTACTGAATAGCGGGGCTGCAATGTACAGTCGCCATCAGATATATCGGAACGGCCAAAGTGCTCACAAATATCTGAAAACGTCTCTATTGTCGAGGAATTAGAGACGTGTTCAGATATTTGGGAGCACCTTGGCCGCTCCGATATATCTGATGGCGACTGTACCTACAGTACGGTGTGTGGCCAAGCCTTTATGAATGTTTAGTTACAACGTTTAGTTTCGCAATATTATGGCACGAGCGAGTTTATCTGATGATGGAGACAGGAGGTGGTAATGGGGTATAGGTACAGCTTATGTGATTTTACCCCAATTTGTCAGTACAACATGTCGAAGTCATAATTGGGTGTAGCATACAGATGTAACAATCCGACCACATGTGCATGCAATTTCTCAGTACAACCCGTTTGACAGTTGGATCAGCAGCGCAACATGCCTCCAGACGATAGCAATTAGTCGGCTTCTGATAAATTGGGGCTGACAAATCATGAAATGTGTAAACCCCATAAGACTGGTAATAGCAACTCCTACACTACAGCACGTCTAGCACAAGACGGCCGTGACATACTCTCAATTTTCATCGCACTATACCTCTTGTTCTAAGTGTTCTAATAAGAGAGAGACGGATAGTGCGAGAAAAATCGAGAGAGCTCGTGCGACGTCTCATGATAGCCGTGCAGTAGTTAAACGCTTCGGGTATGCGCTCACTAGAACCATAACTCAACGATTAAAAAAAAAAAAAAAATTATATCTTTATATTTTGACAGCTCGAAGATAAACACAAGGCTCGCGTTGAAAATCACCGCCAGGAGATTATGAAGCAGATCAACAACAAGGAGCGAGCTAGGTAACGATTACAAAGTTACTTTGATAGCGCATGCCGTTACACAAAAAAAAAAAGGTGTAAAAACCCCGACATTTTCATTTCAAAGTCCAATATCTCAAAAACGGCTGAACAGATTTCCATGAAACATGGCTAAAAACACTCGGGATCGCATTAGCTTTCGAATAAAAACAAACCGCATTCAAATCGGTCCATCCGTTTGGGAGCTACGATACCACAGACAGATACACAAACACGTTAAACTTATATATAACACGACCCTTCTCTTTGCGTCGGTGGTTAAAAATCAAGTATGAAGTGACCTTCATTTGGCCGGCCGCCGTGCTTCCGGCACGTATCCACACGGGCCGAAATTACGCGGCGGCCTGCATGCAGCCGATTTAGCACGTGTAGCGGCACCTATAGTGTGAGCGAGATAGCGCAAGCGAGATGTTGCCATTTTAGAATCTGTTGGCGTGGCATGCCAAATGGATAATTGTTTATTATGTTATCCCAAATGCCATAATATTTTTTCCGTAATGTCTTCAAAATGCCTTCTATTTCAGAGCGGAGTTACGCGAGAAGATCCATAATGAAGGCGTGGCTCTCAGGATGGAACAAGAGCAACAGGACAAGTACGAGAAACGAGTCATCAAGGAGAAGGTATGGCTGTGGTTTGGGCACAGACCAGTAAATCTATAGACGTCGCTTAGTCGGGCGACCCCCTCTGCCACACATACGGTGAATTCACTCTATATTTGAGACACCGGACCAATCACTTACGCGTGCGGCCTTGAATGTACCAATCACAGCGCACTAGACGTCCCCCGCGCCCCGCAAGTATGGCAGCTTTGTTTGTAAGTAAAAATTAGGCTAAGCGGGGTCTTTAGGATATATGGTCTGTGGGTTTGGGGCATAAGGATCATCATCATACTCCTATCGTTATTCCCGGTTGTGCCCTAAACGAGCCCGGGGTCCGCTTTGACACCTAATCCCATGATTAGGCATAGGGACTAGTTTTACGAAAGCGACTGCCATCTGACCTTCCAACCCAGGGAAAACTAGACCTTATTGGGATTAGACCGGGTTCCTCACGATGTTTTCCTTCACCGAAAAGCTAACGGCAACTATTCCGTACATAAGTTCCGAAAAAAACATTGGTACGAGCCGGGACTCGAACCCACGACCGCCGCATGCTTGAAAAAAAGTATAGGTCTACTGTAAGTGCAGTTTTAAGGGGCTCCCATACGCCAATGACCTTCGATCTGAATCCCTTAGCTTTCTAATGTTTTTTGTAGCTACGGCTTTAAGCAATATAGTATCCCATATTTACTTCAAAGTTAATTGTTTTCGAGATATTTGGCATCAAAGTTGAACAATTTTAGGCCAAAAAACTGGTTTTCTGGCTATAACTTTTGTGTTAATTAGTAAGATTATAAAAACGCATATCAAATTTATAGGTAAGTTCAGTATGTATGAGTAGGTACGAGTATGAGTTTCGGGTGTATAAAAGTTTTAATGAGGATGAAGTGTCTGGGTTTTGTATTTTTACAGACCTCTCTTTAAAAATGGATAATTCATTCTGTATTAACATTTTTCAAGTTATTCAATATCAAAAATGTTAAACAGGAATCAAACTTTCCCTTATCTGCACCTGGAAAGCTAGCTTCAATAAACCGAAGACGAGTGTCGAAATGAAAACTACTAAGTTTCGTTGATTTTTGACGGGAGCCCCTTAAGAGGAGTGTGTATTGGAGACGTAGCGCACAGCGGAATGTCATCTCACTATTTGGATCAGCCGGACTGGGGAAGTACCTCCGCCATACAGAACGCATGCATAATAACATGCTTCCCCATTTGGCGCGAGAATATGAGCGAGCTGACCCCTATATATTTTTTCTCCAAACTGAAAGGATAGGATGGAGGGACTCGCTCACACACACACGCGTGTGACAAAGATGTAAGCATAAGACATACCACGAGTGGGAACTGTCAAAATATTGTACTGAAACTGACGTCACGGATATAATACGACTAATGTATATAGACACTAGCTGATGCCCGCGTGGTTATAGGAAAATGTAACATATTGAATTTTCCCGTGGAAATTAGATGTTTTCGCGCTGGAAAAAGTAGCCTATGTCACTCTCCAGCCTCTAAAGTATCTCCATACAAGAAATCACATTAATACGACGCTCCGTTGCGTCGTGAAAGAAGGACAAACAAACACGAATACACACACACACTTTGGTATTTATAATATTAGCAAGGATGAGACGTCGATCACGTCGAGGATGTAGAAGACTAAATCTGATCCTTCTCAATTTAGTCAGGTTAATTTACCTCTATCCCTTTTTGGGCATTCGCTTAGGACTCCATCTACATTTTTTCCTATTTCCATTTTTGGATTTTTAGTACATTACTGCAGAGACCAGTAAGTAAGCCATGCTGGACGAGTATGATTTAGCCAGATACGAGATACGAGGCCAGGATGGCACTTATGGTCGAAGCGTGTATAGTGCTTTTCTCAAAAATAAAACAATGTTTGAATAAAAGTTAAAATAAAAAATATATAGGTACAGTCACCAGCATTAGTATATGCCATAACAAAGGCAGTAGAAGTAAAAACTTGAATAATTTAAATTTTCCAAAAAATAAAAAATTAATAAAAAAAGCACAAAAAAAAATAAAAAAAAGAGAAAAAGGAAAAAAAAAAGTTTGTCTTACATCAAACTATTCCCCCCCCCCTCCCCCCATTTCATACTTACTTACTGGACACTCTTGTTCTATACTAATTAAATATTATGATATGTAATGGGATTTCATACTTACTTACTGGACACTTCTAAAAATTGTCCAGGATGAATCACTTTCGGATACTAACTGCACAAATGTTATGGGAACATTTCGTACTATTTTTGAGAACTCTTTAAATGTTCACAGGTGGCCGCCATGAGACAGCAAAAGGTGGCGGAGAAATACGTCAAGGAAGTAGAGCAGACCCTTAGCCACTATGGGTACAAGGACCTCAGTAAAAACTGAAGGCTGGAGGAAATGCAACACGGAATATGGGAGATATTTAAGTTAGACTACTGGAGACGGGAATCTTAAACACCAACTATTGGTCACAAAAATGCCCCTCGCGAGAATTATAGTTAGTCCAGGCAATGAACTGACAACTCGTATGGAAAAATTGTCAATTTTGGAAACAATTTATAATAGCTTATTTTTTATGTATAATGGATGTATTGTCAATTAAATAGTTACCCAGCGACAAAATCCGACAAAATTTCAGACATCGAAAAAATGATAAGTTAACTGGCTTCTAAAAAGTCAGTAAAAATATTAATAAATGTTTTTGTCTTTATTTTGGTCCATTTACATTTGCTCTATAATATTCAAGATAAATCGTACAAAAAAAGATAATGCATGCTTCATTTAACCTTTTCAGCGCCAAGAGCCACTAAAGTGGTCGAGTGCTGTCGTGCCCACCACGCCAACAACCCATAAAAAGGTCGGAATAAAGTTGTACTTTGATCATGAATAAAATCTATCTAATCATGTTTTGCACAGCACTACGAGATTCGTCATTTTTGATAAGGCAACAGCTCTTGGCGTGTGAATGATCACTTCATTCAAATATGAGAGCGTTGAAAAGGTTAAATCTACATAATTACTTCCGGGTGGAAAGTTTGTCGGATTATTGAATAAATCATCTTAGAATAACATTTTCAAATGAAATCAACAAAAAAAACGCTATTATAAATTAATGTTTTTCAAAACCGTATTTTGCCTGGAGTAAGTAAGGTAGACCAGAATCTCAGTGATTCTTTTCGGAGTGGTTCGTCGCCTACGAATAAAAATAACATGGAAGCCGCATCTCAGTACTTCGCCGTTAAATTTATCGGGACAGTTAGCACACAAACACAAATACACTTACATTTAAATAAGACGTTACGTATACAGAGCCTTTCTCCGAACATGACAAACAAAATAATGGTCATCTCTTTTACTCCATTGTGAACACTTACGTGTAAGTGAAATAGATAGATTGTCAATAACTACCAATCAGTAACATTATCCGCCAATGAGCTTCTTGCTGCACGCACTAGCAGCAGCCCGCCCAGCCAACGCCCGTTCACCGTTTGTCAGTTATGGATAGGTTTATGCCATACATTAAAGAGCCATTCAAATAATTAATGTATTAGTTGTGCAGTTTTGAAGATACCAAATATGTAGGTTAGAATATTGTAATAAAATAAAACAGACTCAAGTTGGCATAGGTAATTGTTATCATACAGTATAATGTTAAGTTACTAGTACGTTTTTTATTGTTTTTCAAGTCACGTAACACGCCAGCGAAATAATAATGTAAACAAAACCGGCACAAATGACGCGGGAGACGAAGCAACACGAACGTTTCCAATTGTGCTCGAACTTAACTAAAAACCTACGATCGGCACTGCCAACCAGTCGGCCGATTAATCGGCAATTCAAAAACCCACGAGTCGGCCGACTGGCCTGTCGGCAAAATCCGTAGTCATTTCATTTCATTTCATTTATTTCATTGTTAAGTCATGTACATACATTACCTATAATTAAGGTGTTAAAATTCAGTAAGTCGGCCCATCTCCAATTAAAATCCAATAAGTTACCTAATAAAATAATCTACTTACTTCATTTGGCATAATATCATCCCTATAGAGAAAAAGTGATCATATATTTTAAAGGTTTTACTGAAGTTATCGGTTTACTTACGCGTGAAAAGTGATGCCATTTTCCTTCGAATAGTCGGAATGGTTTTTGCACCACTTAACAACACATGAGGGCATCTTAACAACACATGAGGGCATCTTAAATTAGAATAAATCTTTTATTTTGTTAGTAATCGCGTTCTTGTCCGTCATGTCCGTCACTCACTGACATCCCAGTCAAACTGAAGTCGTATGCGGCACAGCGGCGCTACCACGAACTTCGAAAGTCGAAGTTCGGGTATTTCTATCTCTATCGCACTTCCTCACTCGAGTGACAGGGATGCATGTATTGCGAACTTCGACTTTCGAAGTTCGTGGTAGCGCCGCAGTTTGTAAGGACCGCCCACAGCGGCACAGTTTTCGTTGCGCTAGAATTGAGGGGACAGAATGCTTCCATGTTATTTTTGTTCGTAGTTCGTCGCATACAATAATTACTTGAACACGGCAATGTGGCATGTTAAAAAAATTGCTTTTAAATTAATTGATGTTGATGTACTATTTATTTGTATTCACGAATAATTAAGTGTTTCTACTGCATGGTTTTTTCTATTCCTATTACCTAACCTTCTTCGGGACGCGGGACCTATATGGGACGTGGGACATCGAGCGAAAAAAACCGGCCAAGTGCGAGTCCGTACCATTATCTATAAAAAGGGCAAAAAAATCACGTTTGTTGTATGGGAGCCCCCTTAAATATGTATTTTATTGTTTTTTAGTATTTGATGTTATCCCTTCGAGTTGCGAAAACCGCGTCGCGGTCGCACACGTTCCCTATTACGTCACACCCTGCCAATCGAAGGGTTATAGCGGCAACAGGAATATATCTGTGAAAATTTCATAATTATCACGGTTCATGAGATGCAGCCTGGTGACATACGGACAGACAGACCGACGGACGGACAGCGGAGTCTTAGTAATAGGTTTAGGTAGTATATCGTTTTACCCTCTGGGTACGGAACCCTAACTAGAACGAATAACACTACTAGTTGCTCTGTAGTAGTAGTGTTGTTCCTGGAGGTGAGCAAGGTCGCCAGAGCTCCCGAGGATGCGTTGTGTTGAGAGCGAGGGAATTTGTTCCTTCAGCTGTCAACACGGCGAATCCTCAAACATATCAAGGGTCGGCAACGTCCATGTTACTCCTTTGGAGTTGCATGCGTCTATAGGCTGCGGTGTCCGCTTACCATCAGGCGGGCCGTACGCTTGTTTGCCACCGTCGTTGTATAAAAAAAAACATCTGTGAAAGTTTCATAACTATGAAAAAAAATTAAAAAATGAAAAAAGTATTTATTGACTCCACCACAAAGTATACAATGTGTACATTAGTTTTCTTAAAGTAAATAAAATACAATAGGTGCATAACTTGTGCGGCGGAGACTGGTGCCCGAACTAGGTTGAACCTGTATGTCAGGTCGCCAGGTCTCCAAACCTCAGATGTATATAGCAATGGAAGTAACAGTGCACTCACTTTTATTATTTATTTTGAAATGGAGTTAGAAACAAGGTAGTAGATAAGTATTAAAACAACATTCATAAAAACTAAAAACTATTCAGCTTATAAGAAATCACGGTTCATGAGATGCAGCCTGGTGACAGACGGACGGACAGCGGAGTCTTAGTAATAACTTATTACTAAGACTCCGCTAATAAGGTCCCGTTTTACCCTTTAGGTACGGAACCCTAACTAGAACGACTAACCCCGGGCAGGGGCGGTCACTCCGTGATTTGGTCGCGCCACTACAAGTACATGCCCTACCGGCCCCAGGGGGTATGTTAGCTCTGCTACGGCACGCACGCGTTCTATCTCAGCGCGTTGCATGCGACTTTAAGACACATGTGTAGATATTTTTAAAAGGTTGTCTGTATATATATATTGGAGAACTCGACTGTACACCACAGGTTTGGTTCATAATGAACCCTTCTCAAGTCAGATGCGTTTTATCGACCACATAGAAACTGTCAAACAGTTATCTTAATATCAATGAATAAGACGGACATTCGATTGTAATTTTTCAACTGCCGGCGTGGAAAAGGGTTAAAAAAAGCTTGTAATAAAAAGGTAAACCGTATCGAAATTAAACCACACATTAAAAATTAAAACTATAATATCAATAATTAGTATGATTACACTAAACACACACAGCATAAGTCAGCCATAACAATAAAAACATTGAATACAATACATACACACAGCTTTACATTCATAAATTACATTAATAATTCGTACAAAATTACATTAACGATTCAGGTATAATCATCGATTGACTGAGCAATGAGTCACTTATGCGGAAGATCCGTTTCCTTATTTTGGTCAGTAATGTCAAAAAAGTACGGAGTTACTAAGTTCGATCGGACATTACGTGAAACGCATCTCTATAAAACCGGGCAATAGAGTCTGTCAAGCGAGTTGTGTCCACAGCATTTTTATCAAATTATTTATATGGCAGCAGTTTTACCAATGAAATCTGTCAGTTATAAGTGCCTATTACGCCGCCACACATTTCATGTTACCATCATGGTTATCGCGCGAGGTCTCCCGATTTTTCTCGCACTATCCGTCTCTCTCTTATCAGAAAACTTAGAGAGATAGGTATAGTGCGAGAAAAATCGAGAGAGCTCTTGCGCCGTCTTGTGATAGCCATGCAGCATGCGTTTTTTATAATTTGCCGTCATTTTCCATAAACACGATCGCTTGACAGACTCTAGTTACAATATTTAATAACATACCATTAATATTAGAATTATTTTAAATCACTTTGAAGTCCAGTTTAACCTTTTCACCGCCATTGACTTGATACGAAGTCCGCACGTGCCCCACAAGCCAACGACTTATTATTATTATTATAAAAGAGAAATGGTAGCCTCGAGGGCCTTTGCCAGAGTCAGTAAGTGAATAAATTAAGTACGAATAACGAATTGAACCATTATAAAATCAAATAGACGTGTCTCTCGCCAAGATGGCGACCCACCGGCCAGCCGACGACTTCATATCTAGTCAGTTTCTTCAGTCAAATAGCTACTGACGTGCGTTGCATTGAGGTTTAATTTCGCATTTGACGTCTGTGACAGTTAGCGTGTGGGGCAAAACTTTTTGCTTGTATCGTGGCGGGAAATAGGTTAAAAAGATACGTTAGACCGGTCAGATCAACTTGTAACTTGTAATCTTTTGACATTATTTACTCACAAAAGCCCATTCACATGGAGACATCCGATTCATCGCGCGAACTGTTTTTTGTAGCATTCGATTTAGTGGCAACAGTATTTCAATGCGCTTGCACAAGCATTGCTTATTATCGGATTCTGTAACCGTATGGCGTATGAATCGGATGTCTCCGTGTGCACGGGGACTTAGGTCTAACGGATCATCACATACCTACTACCTCTCAAACCCGTATCTAAGGAAGGGTTGAATTGCATCACCACACTTTACTGACCGAGTTTACCGTCGGTATGAAACAACCGACCTTTCTAACAGTAACCTAGTTAATTCTAAAACTATTATATTTATAAAGTTTTGATTTGGTCCAATGACAACGGTCGCGAGTTTAGATTGATGATGACTACCGTCTGCACTCTAGTTTGCAAATGACGGGAGTCCCTTTATTTACCAACACGCGTTTCATCGAATGCATTGTTTGCGAATTTTCATTTCCTCAAACTGTTTTTTTTTGGGGGTATAGGTAATTGTCTAGAACCCTTTAGGTTAGGTTAGGGTTTGTTTTATAAAAATCCTGAAAAGTTTACTGTTTCTGGCAAAAAATATTTAGATGAAATTAAAATTCGGCGAAACATTCATTCGATAAAAACTTTGTAAGTAAAACAAGGGTAAACCGAATGATGTAATATAAAAAAGAGGTAGATAGGTTAAAAGCGCTCCAAAAGTGGCACACTAAAAGGAGTCAATTGCACCAACTTGCCTCTGTTTCGCGTCGCCAATGGAAACGTACAAACGTGTCTCAGCTGTCAGATTTGGTGGCCATTTTTAAACACGGAATTTCTTACGTCTCTTTTTTATATTACATCATTGGATAAACCGGTTAAAATACTATGTCCATTTAAATTAATTTTGTAAAGCAGTAACTGCTAACGAAATATACAACGTGTTAATAAAATAACGCAAAACCTGAAAACAGTTTGTTCAGAATCGAGCATAGAATGCGAAAAAAATAAAAAATGAAATTTTTGACAAGATTTATTTTAATAAATATAGTACGCGAAAATTCTATATTTTGGGGGACCCTTACTTGCTTAAAACTGTCGAGGTTTTTACTAAATAGCGACATTGCCCAGCCAAGTACTATTACTTTTTACAGCGTACTATATTGTCGCTTTTTCTAGAAAATAATTTGTAACCCTACGCACGCGCGATGTGTCCTCAGACCATAGTGTGTAAACGCGGCCTAATAAATTCAGAATTGCCACCAGACTATCCAATTTGAGTAGTTAACGTATCGTGTAGACTCACGTCTTGACGACGTTCTCGCCCATCTTGACGACCTTCGCGAGGTTGTCCTTCAGGGTCTTGAGCTGGCTCAGCACGTTGGCGTCCATCAGGGAGAAAGGGATGAAGGCCTGGAAATTATAATAATGTAGCCACGGTCAAGGGACAGATACAGCGCGGCGGTACTCCTGACCCCGTATCATGGTCGGCCTTATCACACGATAAGTGGCAGGATAGAGCGTCCGTCACTGGCTGACACCGTTCGATAGAACGAGACGACGCTCCTATCTTGACACTTATCGCGTGATAAGGCCGACCATGGTACGGGGTCTGGACACTGTGCGGACAGTGAGGTTCCTGTCTATGACCCTAGCCTCCTGAGGCCCCGTGTACTATAAGGTACTACATAAAAAACAATTGATTGTTAATCATAATGTAACATTTGTTAAGGTTGCAATTCATTTTGCCAAATGTTGGTCAACCATCAACGATGGCAACCCATCGCGCCATCCGAATGGGCCGTGGATGTCAAAATTCAACATTAAAGCAATCATCATCCTCCTAGCGTTATTCCCGGTTGTGCCCTAAACGACACCTAATCCCAAGATTTGGGATAGGCACTTATTTTACGAAAGAGACTGCCATCTGACCACGCAGAGGGAAAACTTGACCTTATTGGGATTAGACCGGTTTCCTCACGATGTTTTCCTTCACCGAAAAGATAAAGGTAAATATTCCGTACATAATGTCCGTGTACGAGCACACATCCGTCCGTGTCCGTGTGAAATGCATTGCTCCGTTTATGTTGAATGGACTAGCAGATGCGCAGCACGGTTTTCGAGTGGGCAGGTCCACCACAACCAACAACACCAACTTTGTTGACTACGCTCTTCTCGGTATGGACCAATCTCGTCAAGTGGATGCCGCCTACTTCGATTTCCAGAAGGCGTTTGACCTGGTCGACAACGATATTCTTTTATGCAAACTGTCCACGTTTGGTTTCTCACCACAGCTGCTCAAGTTATTCGGGAGTTATTTGGGGGATCGCAGACAATATGTGCAGATATGTGGCTATCAATCTGAAGAGTACTTCACCAGATCTGGAGTGAGTCAGGGCAGCACGCTAGGTCCCACCCTATTTTTGGTGATGATAAATGACTTACCTTCGGTTGTTAGCCATGTCAAGTGCTTATTGTTTGCTGATGATCTGAAGTTGTTTTATGCCGTTGACTCATCTGCCGATTGTGATATATTGCAGAGCGATATAGATGCTGTCATGGATTGGAGTCAAACGAATCGATTGGCTTTCAATGCGGAAAAGTGCAAAATAATTACTTTTAGTAGGAGCAAAAATACGCTTAACTATACTTACCAACTCAGCGGTAAGGTTATCAGTCACGTTGAAACTATTCGCGACTTAGGTCTCGTGCTGGACTCTAGATTAGATTTCCATAGTCACATTCAGAGTGTAGTAAAGAGTGCAAATAAAATGTTGGGATTTGTAATGCGTACAGCGCCGCAGTTTACTAGCACGGCCGTATCAATCGTACTATATAATGCCTACGTGCGGAGCAAATTAGAATACAACTCTCTGATATGGGATCCGGTCGAAGACAATTACAGACTCTTACTCGAAAGAGTACAGCGGAAATTTGCCCGATACTTATACAAAAAGCAGTATGGGTACTATCCTTTCCTATATCCATCGCTTTTTGTAGCAGGGATGGTCGGGCTCGAGACACTTAATTTTAGGCGTAAGTCCCATCTCGCCTTACACTACAGTCTCCTGCTGAGGGGACAAATTAACAACCCTGTAGCGTTGGAAGGCATCCGTCTGTTCGTCCCCGAGCAGTATTCGCGGGCAGGGCGCCGCCGCCGTCCACTTTTCGCGGCACCGACGGCGGCGGGCGAGCCGGGCCGACGCACGCGCCGCGCCGGCAACGCGCCCGCGGCCCGTGCGCCGGCGCTACTCAATCAACTCGTGTTGATGCAGGATGCCGACGTGTTTGCCGATAGCTGGCAAACCCTGCTCACTAAAATAAGTGCCCTATGTAACATGTATTGTTAGTAGGTATATAGCAACGTGCCTAGATTAGTATGTAAGTTTTGTTATGTATTCATTTAACTTATTAAGCACAGTTTTAAATTAAGTCCTAACATTATAGGCGCCTTGGTACTTTACTGTAAGCCTATAAATGTAATATGTAAGAAATAAATAAATAAATAAATAAAATAAAATAATCAGATTCAGATTCATTTATTTCACAACATACAGCAGCACTTAAAACTTTTCATCATCATCATAAAAATCCGTCATTTCGAAAACTCATTGGTACGAGCCGGGATTCGAATCCACGACCGCCGGGCATGCCTGAACCACTAGGCCAGGGGTCGGCAACCCGCGGCTCGCGAGCCGCATGCGGCTATTTGAAAGGTTTGTTGCGGCTCTTTAGGTTCCCCAAAAAAAATCGTAAATAGCGCGAGGCAAATATAATTATCTTTATCGAACCCAAACACAGCACATCCACTTTGCAGACACACCCGAAATTATTAATTTCTCTTTTTCCGGGATCTGGCTCTTTGTCTAAAAAGTTTGCCGACCCCTGCACTAGGCTATCGTAGCTTACCCCACGTGTGTGGAAATAATTTATAATAGCTTATCTTTTCTGTGTAACGGATATATTATCAATTAAATAGTTACCCAGCGACAGGATCCGAGAAAATTTCAGACATCAAAAAAATTATAAATAAACTAGCTTCTAGTCAGAAAAAATATTAATAAATATTTTTGTCTTTATTTTGGTTCACTTACATGCTTTATAATATTCAAGATAAATCATACAAAAAAGACAATGCATGCTTCATTTAAATCTACACAATTACTTCCGGGTATAAAGTTTGTCGGATTCTTGAATACAGCATCTTAGAATAACATTTTAAAATGAAATCAACAAAAAAACGCTAGTATAAATTAATGTTTTTCAAAACCGTATTTTGCCTGGAGTAATTATTTTCGGGTGGAAAGTTTGTCGGATTCTTGAATACAGCATCTTAGAATAACATTTTAAAAAGAAATAAAAAAAAAAACGCTATTATAAATTAATGTTTTTCAAAACCGTATTTTGCCTGGAGTAGTCTATCATGAGACGTGATCTTTCTTGGTGCTGGCACTACTCGTGACAACTAAAGACGTCGTTGGCGTTGAAAGGGTTGAAAGCACAGTACCTGCGACTGGCGCAGCTGATTCGGTTGCAGAGACAGCATGGTGCCGTCCTTCAGCATGAAGTTGCAGTGAGCCTTGCTGTCGGTCGCAATGCTGGAATAAATAAGATTCCGTCAATTTTTTTTTTATACAACTTTTTATTGCCAACTGTACTTTTCTGTATACCGTCATCAACTACTCGTTGCGACGATTCTAACGAGCCCAAACTCAACGGGGTTGTGTCGGTTAAGGAGCTCCGCGCTTTTTTGGTAGTTTTGACGAGTTTTAAGTTGATATTCCTGCGTCAAAACTATAGATATATTTTTGAAAACAATTAATATTTTTTTTTATGATTTATTCAAACATGGTCTAAAAAAGCTCTTTATGAAATCTACAAATAACTGTTCCTTATTGACGTCACTAACAACACACGAGAGATTTTTACTTTTTACTGATTTTTACAAAAGTTACGTCCAAAAAACTGTTTTTTGGCCGGAAATTACCAATGTTTGGTGCCATATATACCGAAAACTGTGACTTTTGAAGTAAATATGGGTAAACCTCGTTGTTGTTAATACGATAAGCCATCAAAAGTACGAAAAAACCAACAGTTACAGATCGAAGGTCATTGGGAGGTAGGAGCCCCTTAAGCACTGAATTCCCATGGCCACCTTCTGTCTCCATCATCAGATCAGGTAGATGGTACAATAATATTGAATTGTCATCCAAACTATACGTTTGCCCAAAATTTCAGCTCTAACGGTTGAAGATATCTGCTTCAAAATTCAGTTGCAAGATGCCACCCGGACAAACATTGCAAGTTAATTAAAAGCTTGTAAAATATGCAAAATAGTTATTTTTTATTACCGATTTATTTAAGACTTGCTGCTCGAACAATTCCTCTTACCCAGGCAAAGACGCGGAATAAATATAGCCTATGTCCAGAAGGTTTAATCAATTATGCGTTTGCTTCTTCCAAACAACAATGATCAACGATTGGTCTTGGAAGTTCAGCATCCAGACATAATGAAGTTTGAGGACTTTGCCACTTTGACAGGCGGCGGCGGCGGTGCGTCCTACGCCCAAGCGAGAGGCCGCGCTCCGATCTCTCGCTCCTAAGTATGGCGCTAACGCTCAAGAGTCGTAGCCGGGCCGTTACAGCACGGCTATCACGAGACGGCGCGCGAGCTCTCTCGATTTTTCTCGCACTATCCGTCTCTCTTATTAGAACACTTAGAACAAGAGGTATAGTGCGAGAAAAATCGAGAGTATGTCGCGGCCGTCTCATGCTAGACGTGCTGAACTGTCTAGACTTCGGTAAATACTCACGATCCGACGGACGGCATGACGGGGGAGCCCGACATGGAGACAAGCATCTCGCCATGGCGCGCGTGCCGCAGCAACGTCAGCGGCGTCTGCGGCGCCACCTGGGAGATAACATATAAGATTAGAGATTAACACTTTCGCAACCGGACTAAAAATGGAACAATACACCAGAATCCGACAGAACTCGCTAGGCGTGTAGGTTCATACTACTGTCCGCCTAGCGGGCTGAGCCAGCATCTGAGCAAACATTACTTGGTTGCGAACGTGTTAAGATATAGTTAGTAGTAAGCGAAGTTAGGAAGTACCATCATCATATCAGCCGAGAGACGTCCACTGCTGGACATAACTTGTTGCTTAACTTAAGTATACTTAATTAGGGAGCCTCGTACCGACATCTGCCGTGAAGTTATTACAGCTTTTTATTCGGCACTAACGTCTCAAGTCACATTAAGAGTCGTCAGTAACAACGCGGGTAGCGCATACACAGTCAATTTTGGCGCTGCGCTCGGGGCTGAGCGCACTGAATGTCGATATTTCTTCCCTACATACCTTACTTACCTACGAGGGCGGTTTGAGAAGTAACTTGTTTCGGCCACTAATAGATGGCGTTTGCGGTAACTGTCTATTTATTCTTAAAGTTTGATAACTAAACATAATTAATTTGTGGCATCAAGTCATCTCCGGCGGGAATTTTAGATTTGACAGCTGTTGGAAAAAAAGTAATCGAAGTAGATCGGCGAAATGGAGAAAATTGGAATTCGTGGTGTGATTCAATTCTTTTTTTTGGAAGGTAAAACAGCAAAAGAAATTCATGAAAGGATTTCTCCTACGTTGGGCGATTCTTGTCCTTCATACGAAACAGTTCGGCTTTGGGAAAATGAGTTTATGCGTGGCAGGACAAGCATTGAAGATGCACCTCGACCTGGTGCTCCAAAATGAACGGTTTTACCAGAAGTCATTGATAAAATCCATGATTTAGTTTTAGCTGACAGACGATTCAAAATACGGGAGTTAGCTGAAGTCTCAAACATCACGACTGAGTGGGTGCATTTTATTTTGCACAATGAATTGCACATGAAAAAGCTTTGTGCAAGATGGGTGCCGCGGTTGCTCACTCCAGAACAAAAGCGCATTCGCATGCAAACATCTGCTGGAAACTTGCAGGTGTTTAATAAAAATCCAGCAGTTTCTTCGACGTTTTGTGACCATGGATGAAACCTGGATTGACCACTATATCCCGGAGACAAAACAGCAGTCAAGGCGAAGTGCGTCCCATCAGCTGGAAAAGTAATGGCGTCGGTGTTTTGGGATGCCAAAGGTATTATTTTAATTAACTACCTTGAAATAGGGTTAAACTATCACTGGGGCATATTATGCCTCGTTTTTAGGCCAGTTAAAGGTAGCTGAAAAACGTCCAGGGTTGGCCAAGAAAAAGGTGATGTTTCACCATGAAAATGCACCGGTGCACACATGTCGGATTGCTGAACAAAAATTGGCGGATTTACGGTATGAAATACGTCCACATCCTGCTTATTCGCCAGATTTAGCTCCTTCAGACTATCACCTATTCCCAAAGCTCATAAAATTTCTGTCGGGGCGAAAATTTGAGTTTAATGAAGAGGTGATACTGGAAGAAACCCATTTCCGTGAAGGCATCGAGAAGTTGCAGAAGCGTTGGGATAAGTGCGTTGAACTTCGGGGGGATAACGTTCTATGCTTCCGGGTGGTGCGTCCTGAGTTTTGCGCTTCAGGCCCCGTATCATGGTCGGCCTTACCACACGATACACGACAAACCGTCCGTCACTGGCTGACACCGTTCGATAGAACGAGACGGACGCTAGAGCGAAGCGGAAGATAGATCTTGTGACTTATCGCGTGATAAGGCCGACCATGACACGGAGCCAGGAGCTGTAGAGGGCTTGCGGGCCGTTCATGGTGCTTACCTTGGGTGTAATGTCAGGGTAGTGTTTGGAAGCAGTCTTGTTGTAAGCAGGCGTGCGGTAGAGCACGGAGCGCGAGCGGCGCCGCGGCTTGGCGGCGGTGGCGGGCGCGGTGGCGGTGGCGGTGGCGGCCGTTCATGGTGCTTACCTTGGGTGTAATGTCAGGGTAGTGTTTGGAAGCAGTCTTGCTGTAAGCAGGCTGACGGTAGAGCACGGAGCGCGAGCGGCGCCGCGGCCTGGCGGCGGTGGCGGGCGCGGTGGCTGTGGCGGTGGCGGCCGTTCATGGTGCTTACCTTGGGTGTAATGTCAGGGTAGTGTTTGGAAGCAGTCTTGTTGTAAGCAGGCGTGCGGTAGAGCACGGAGCGCGAGCGGCGCCGCGGCCTGGCGGCGGTGGCGGGCGCGGTGGCGGTGGCGGTGGCGGCCGTTCATGGTGCTTACCTTGGGTGTAATGTCAGGGTAGTGTTTCGAAGCAGTCTTGTTGTAAGCAGGTGTGCGGTAGAGCACGGAGCGCGAGCGGCGCCGCGGCCTGGCGGCGGTGGCGGGCGCGGTGGCGGTGGCGGTGGCGGCCGCTCCGCGCGACGCGGCGTCGGCCGAGCGGGAGCGGGACTTGCGCCCGCCCGTCGGCGGGGCTGGGAACATTATTATACGAAAATATAACATGTGCTTCAAATAAGCGAGCTCAGTAAGCCAGCCTAAAGGCTTGGCCAAACACATGGCGTGGCGCAGCGCGACGTCCGCGCCGCGTGATGCAATGACTGTTCACACAGGGCGCGCGCGGATCGCGCCGGCCTCGCGCTTTCAACACGCCCTCATCGCGCGCGCGGAGGGTCGCACATTCCTTCGGAAGCCATAGATCAGAGTCATATGTAACTTTATGATCTCTTGCGAGATTAATATATTGCTACGCTCGCACTACGCACCGCGCGCTGCTTAACGTCCGAATGACGTGTCGCGTCGCGCCGTCAAACCTTAACTGTCGACTGAACATTTGTGTTGGATTGACGTGATGCTGACACCTGTCGCAACAGGAACCGACACGTCAGAGCGATTATAGTCGAGTTGAATGCGATTATAGTCGTAATAATTGCATGAAACCGATATACTTAGGTCTGTCCTGTCACGACACGACAAGTCAGATAAGTATGAATCCAGCTTTATTTTACAACAGCAGAAAAATAATTAAGCCAATGCCAATGAAACAAGGGAATACAAGTGTAAAACACCTAAAGTTCAAATAGTTTTAATGGAGATAATTCCCTTAAAACCACATAAGTACTGCATTTTCCTTTCAGTTCCCAAAATATTAATTCTTCTTGGCATCATGATTATGACACCATTTTGTCACTATAAAATAAAATGGTGTCATAATCACGGTTGGCTGATGCTCATTTCACAGTGTACATTGAAAACACTGAGGGCATTTGACCTGTGTTGCCTATTTAGACTGTCAAAAAATTGTAAACTGTCGTCTTGTGAAGCAAGCCGCAGGCATTCTTTACATTCAAAGGGTCAACAAAAGAAGCACTTATCTCTAAACAAGGCTTTTTTCGCACAACTGCTTATTCAATGTTTTAAGCAGCAATATACATAAAGCTGCGTACGAATTAGAGCAGCCTCGGGTTGAGGCACGCACGGCTCACCTATCTCGCTCAAATTCGTACGCGCTCACGCGCTGTGCGCAGCCCCCGAGCGGCGCGCGGCGAGCCGTCCAGAGGCGGTCTTTTGACCGTGCTCAAAGGCGCCTCAGTGTGCCTGCCTCGCGCAAATTGGACGTGTATCCGAGCTTGCCGCGGGCAGAGCGACACATTCTGACATGTTTGTGGGCGAGGCGCATATGAATTTAAGCAACTGGATGAACCGCGCATGTGTAATCGAGTTTGTTCGTAAATTTATTAATATAATTCGGTGAAATATGATAAACGCAGCCGCGGCTGTCATCGTCTCCCGACGCCATTTTGAACAATTTGAACGACGCACAATGTCGGCTCGCAGCGAGCACGCTGCCTCACCCGCGCATGTTTATGTGCAACGTGTTTGGCTCACGAGCAGCGCGCCGCGCGGGACGGGGCCGCCGCTCAAATTCGTACGCAGCTTTATACATCCCTCATGCTAACATAGCATTTTGGGAAATTTGACGAAATTGGAATGCAATATATTTCTTTATTTATTTATATAGGAAGATCATCAGCTTAACTACTACACAGTAGCTTAAAACAGTATATTGAGAATGAATGGCTTCAAGGCAAAGACAAAGGCAATACATACCCATCTTCTTGCCGCGCTCTGCGGAGCCCTGCGAAGTCTCCGTGAGGTAGCCTGCCCCAAAAGCACCCGGTTAGTGGAAACGACATGGCATGGGTTGGTTAGTAATGAACAGGGAGCGTACATTTCATGCCGGTTTCGTCATAATGACGTATTCATATAAACACACAGGATGATTCAAAAAACGAAGTGACACGACAGTAACCGTATTTAGTAACTAATATTTTATTTTATTTTTAATAACTTATAGACCACAACAATGAATCTATCGATGCTATCATGAAATTGGTCAAGTCCATGTTAAAATCAAACTGTGTTTCTTTATGTTCCTCATGTTCTTTGTGTTGTAAATGTAATTTGATGTTGCTTGCTTGGTGGCAAACTTTGCTGACAGCAGGACCAATAAATTTGTTTATTATCTATATCTAAACATGGATTTATTTGGCACAATAATTTTATAGCCTCCATGGCGACCTAGGCCACTAGCAAAGCATTAAATTTCCTGATCTTATTAAATTTAACTGAAATGTTGTTTCCGCATGTCTCCTATTTGTGACAAAGAGTAAACTTTGATGTGACAATGTCAGATAAAGTTCTTTCAATGTCCGTCTCAAGTGTCAATATATTAGATCTACTTAAACGGAAGAGGTTGATTAGATAACAGTGATTAATCATTGATTAATCACATTTTCCATTTTTGGGTACGGATAAATAAACGTTCATTATGCCGTTGCTCTTTTCAAACTTTTTCCATCCTGTATGTAGCTTGACGTCATACGCCTGTCATCGGCATGAAATGTACGCTCCCTGGTAATGAACAGATATGATTGAGATTTTTCTACAACTACTTTTTATCAAGAAATCTAGAGTGAAAGAGAATTAGGAAACAATTAGGGAGATGAACATGTCATGATACTGATCATCTATAGAGCAATTCTAAAAATAAAATGTCTGACTTTTAATTTTCCTTTGTTGTTCAACACTAACTGCAGTTGTTCACTGGCTGTTTTGGGTGATTCGTGGCAGGAGAGATAGGCGATATCGTCTGCATGCGTGGCAGCGGTCACAAATTCAGGGGTAGGTAAGTCGTAGGTAAATATGTTGTAGAGAACGGGATCAATCACTGACCCCTGAGGCACGCCAGCCTTGATGTCGTAAAAACTAGATCTTACATCACCGTGTCTCACTTGAAATATTCTGTCTGATAGGTACGAGGATAAGATATTAAAGAGTGAGTGCAGTGAGTTTTGTTTTATCTTGCACAGTAGGCGTGTGGTGTCGGATTAGAATTTCACCACCCCATTTCTTCCCGTGGGTTTCGTAAAAGTCGACTAAGGGACCAGGGTTGAAGTGTGTTGTGGGCGATGGGCTAGCAACCTATCACTGCAATATCACATTTTCTCAATTTATGCTAAAAGTGGTGCTGGAACATACGTTTCATGTGCTCTGCCTACCCCTTTTAGGAATCAAGGCGTGAATGTATGTATGTATGTAGGCCCTTGTGCCAGACACGGTTGAACGCTTGTTGCACGTCTAAAAACATTTGCACCCTCCCCTGAATCCACTAGTTGTTTATCTATACTAATATTAGAAAGAGAAAGTGTCTGTGAGATTGTCGCTTTGTTAGTTTGTATGTTTTGAGTAATATGACATAACCAGAACTGCTTATCCAGTTTCAAAACATATTTCACCTGTGTATAGAATGGACTTTCTGGATGTATTATAGGTTATATTTTACCCCGCGGTTTTGCTTGTGTTCTCTGCAAAACACTAGTTAGTCTATGTATAATGTTGTCTATGTTTTATGAAACAATCGGAAAATTGATGACAGTATTGACAGTTATGCTTGGAGTAAGAGAGCAATAAAAAAACAGTTCATACAGTATATGAATTAAGTACAATAACTGTGAAACACATTTATGATTCTTACCATCATCATGGGAGGTAGCTCGGCTTGAATTCCTCGTTTTCCTTGTGGCACAGGCCACTTCTTTGATATGAAGCTCATTTTTCTGAAAACGTAAGCCCACAATGGTCAATACTGTTTATCTTTGAACCTTAAGCAGCCTTTAGACCTGTTTAAATGCACGAACTGGGAGAGCGGAGTTAAACCATCTCACTCTAATCCGTAAGTATGAGTGCAGTTAGGTTAGTGCACTACCTATAGCCAGGTCTAAGGCCGCTTTATAACCGAATATAATTGCAATTACTTACAAGCTGTCCAATTGTTTTGTTCAAAACTGTGTTACTAATGGTTCCAAGCAGCATCTTGAATGCAAGGTCCACGTTCCTGCACTCCATATGAACGCGTGAGTCTATATTCGCTTTCTGTTCAGCCACTGAAACCGTCAAACACGGAAATACGTAAAAAATTGAACATCATGTTTGTTTATTTACGTTATCGTACAGCAAATACATATTGAAAATGGATGAAATATAGTATTCAATTCGAGACCATTTTGCAGTGTTAGTAAATATATAAATAATTTGCAGTTAATTACCGATTTTATCCAACTTCTTTAACACATCGTCTTTGACACCAGTTTTGTCTGGAACGCGAACAGGCCGCTTCGTCCTAGGCATTTTGAATACTAATCACTTTCTATTACACTAAATAGTTTAATTAGTCCAGTTTATTTACAAAATCTAGTAAATATAGTAAATTAGAAGGTCTTCTCTATAAATTACACTTGAAACAATGTCCAAAATTCGAACGAAAAATAATAACCGACAAAATGGCCGCAATGCCAGATGGCGTTTATAAAGCTTGCTTTGCTTTTTGCTCTCATGGGGCATCCAGATTATATGATTTTACCCCAATTTGTCAGCCCAACATGTCGAAGTCATAATTGGACGTAGCTTACAGACGTAACAACTAACTAACTAACGTAACAACGTCGCGTGATAGCCGTGCAGCATACAAAAATCGAGAGTATGTAACGGCCGTCTCATGATAGACGTGCTGTCTCGCCCTATCTCATCGGTTAGTAACAATCTTGCAGTCCGCTTCGCAGGACCGTTTGGTTTGAATGCGGCAATTTTCACTTTCGTACTATTAACTGGCCACACTGAATGAAATTGTAGTAACGAAACACCGGTTTAAAAAAAATGACATAATTACAGTTTAAAATATTAAAACAATATTCTTTAGTTTATATTTTTTAATTTTCGTTTAATTTTATTTGAATGAATATTATGAGAAAAAAAACACTTGGCAGATCATGCCAATTCCATGGTCCAATTGTGATTTTCATGCAATTAGTCAGGAAAACTCGTTTGACGGTTGGGTTGCAGCGCAACATGCATCCACACGATAGCAATTAGTCAGATTCTGATGAATTGGGCTGACAAATTGGGGTAAAATCACATAATCTGGATGCCCCATCAGAAAAACTCGTTTGACGGTTGGATTGCAGCGCAACATGCATCCACACGATAGCAATTAGTCAGATTCTGATGAGTTGGGGCTGACTAATCATGTAATGTATATGCCCCATCACTCGTCAAAATTTCTTGAAATGTACTTGTAACATAATAAATATTTCTAAATGTGAGCTGGTTGAAATGAAATAAATGTATCTTTACAACTTCTGCACGGCGCAAGTGGCAGTCATATAAATGGAAATATAATATTAAGACGGGTGTAGACGGGCCAAATTTTCACAGCAATATGTGGCCGGCAAGTATTGGTGTCTCTGTCTAACATCTGAGTAAGAGAGGGACGCCTATAGTTGCCGGCCACACATTTCCGGAAAAGTATAGCCCGTCTAGAGCCCCATTAGAAGTATTTCTCGAGCAAAACATTTCTTCGTAAACACTTTTAAAGATATTTATTCACTATCGTGTACGAAGAAAAGGGTAAATCCAAAGTGCGTGTGAAAACGCTTTAAAACTGCGCTTAGTTCAATTACGGCAAAAGTATTCTCGAATAGTGATACAATTTTTTTTTGTAATATAATAAAACGCAATGACTGACCGGAAGTGATAGTTTTTAGCATATATGCAACTTTTTACAGGAAAATCATTACATTATTGTATATTACAAATCATTATTGGAAGTCAATAATATATTAAAATCGTAATATTTAATTACTAATATTGTTATTTAAATGTTTACGAACTACTGTACCAAATGAGTACGGTTTTGAGTTACACAGTGCATTGTTATGATGAACGTAGAATGGCGGACGTTGTCATTGTGGGATGTTTGTTCACATTTTTATTGATAAATGTTTGCCATGGTAAGTAATATTTCAATGAATTACTTAGACTTAATCTCCAACTTATAATACACGATATTACCAAGTTTCAAGCACATATGTTACACACAGGCTGTCTACGAGACGATTGTTTTTTTGTAGTTGTCCAACCAGTTATGTGTTTTTAAGATTTCCGTGTGTTTTTTATTATTATAATTGTTCTTTATTGCGTTTTCAATGGACATTTCACAATGTTCCAACTAATTTAGTTTATACAAATGTTTGCTTGACGATATAAATTCAAATATTCACTAATGAACACAGTATACATTTGTAAGTAAACTACTGCACTGCTATGTTAATGCAGTGAATTAAATGACTAATGACTCTTTCGTCTTAAACTCTCTGAATAAAGTATATGCCCACTTAACATTAGTAGTATTCAGAATTTAAAGCCATTTACTGGACAACTGACTTTTAACATTCATGATTGCATTTATTTATGTCTTGTGTATCTTGCAAATCAATATTGACTCATCACCAGAACTCAGACTCACTCTATTGAATCTTAATTATGTACAAAACATCTTACTACTTTAAGAACAAACAATAGTGGCCAATATTTCCGTGTCTGTGTGTACTATTGTTGCTTCTGTAGTTTGTTTTTAGAATTATGAATATTATGATGATACATGCATACAATAGCCTATTACCCAAATATGTACCCAGAGGTCACGGATTTCCAGTTAATACAAACCTGACCTAGGTCTAATTCTTCATAATATTATATTGCTGTTATTTTAGGACACTCCCAACCTGAATTTTCTTAGAATTTCTCCAAACTGGTCTGAGAAAGTTGGGCAAGGTCCCCTTAAAATTTAAATGATGACGCTGATCCCTAGTTTTCTCTCTGAAGAAGCCCTAATTTTCCCTCTGGGTTCGAAGTAAATGACAGTCACTCTCGTAAATCTATTTCCTACACCAAATCTTGGGACTGGTGCCAGAGCGGACCTGGGCTCATTTAGGGTACAACCGGGAAAACGCTAGGAGGATGATGATGATGACTTATGTACAGGAGGACTCCCTGGCCTGGTGGACCCGGATGAGGACACACGGAGCTCCGGCTCCGACATGCAGCTGCTTGAAGACCCGAAGTCTTCCCAAAAGATGACAGTCCATCATTTCAAGTTTGTAGTCTCTGGTCTAATAACTTAAAAATTCAAGCCCACAAAATGTAAACAGAAAATTGGATCAAGATGTATTATATCTCACGGTTTAGGGGTCCTAGCACATGTGCTAGCCTGGATCGCGATGACAGACTGGTTTGCTTCATCTACCTCACTTCATACATAAATGTGAACACTACCCACATTGTCCATATATACCATACCTCTCCCATTAAGAGAGGTCACTGATTAATTAAGTTCACTTGCACTATACACTAAAACCTAACACTAACATTCCCTATACTATTGTTTCACTATTATCTACTACTCTAACAACTCTACTATTCGGACCCAGTCCTTGTATCTGAACATTCGGACAGGTCCAACTCACTGTCACTATCATCCAAGGCAATTCGTTTGTAATCTGGTGATTCAGGGGGTGTTCCTGCTCTTGGATGTTTATGGCTGCTGGTTGTTGCACCATCTTGTGAGCTTTGCTGAATAGCAGTATCCGTAGTCCAGTATCCTGACACTCCAATTATGTCCGCCCAACGATGTGGGGATGGTATAGAAACTCTACTGTCCTCATCATCATAATCATCATCTTCAGCAACTGTGGTTTTCTCTTTGTGGAATAGACCTGAATTTACTTTTAGCCAATGTCTGACAAATAGCCCAAGCTGTACACAAATGTTTATTTTTTTTTTAATCTGACAGTAGTACATTACTACAGAGGCTGGGAAGTAATGTGTTGTCAGCCGAGTACATATAGACGGCCGAGCGTAGCGAGGTCGGATAGTTATGAGGCTGGCAACCCCTTTTCACGCCGAGGTATGTATAGTGCTTTTCTAAAACATGCAATTAAATAATTTATTAAGGGGCTCCCGTCAAAAATCAACAAAATTTAGTAGTTTTCATTTCGACACTCGTCCTCGGTTTATTGAAGCTAGCTTTCCAGGTGCAGATATGGGAAAGTTTGATTCCTGTTTAACATTTTTGATATTGAATAACTTGAAAAATGTTAATACAGAATTAATTATCCATTTTTAAAGAGAGGTCTGTAAAAATACAAAACCCGACACTTCATCCTCATTAAAACTTTTATACACCCGATACTCATACCTACTCATACATACTGAACTTACCTATAAATTTGATATGCGTTTTTATAATATTACTAATTAACACAAAAGTTATGGCCAGAAAACCAGTTTTTTGGCCTAAAATTGTTCAACTTTGATGCCAAATATCTCGAAAACAATGAACTTTGAAGTAAATATGGGATACTATATTGCTTAAAGCTGTTGTTGTTAATATAATAAGCTACAAAAAACATTAGAAAACTAAGGGATTCAGATCGAAGGTCATTGGCGTATGGGAGCCCCTTAAAAAAACTCCAAGAAATCAAGCTTTAATTTTCATGGCTGAATGCCTAACGAATAGAAATTAAAAAAGACCATCTTGCAGGCCTAGGCCTCCAATTTTGTATGAAATGCCATTACGGGTCTCTCGTCTCCCTGCGTGACACTTTGAAGCCCATTATGAAGAACACAACGTCAAAATTTCATTGCATGTTTGAGAAAAACCTTTTTCATTTCAATATCATGCCACGTGTTATAATATTTAGCTACAGCTTAATATAAAAACCCTATTATACCTAATGATAAGTTTTTGTATCTGTGCTGCGTCAAGGAGGAGGAATGATAAAAGGTAAGATATATTTTGACTGGAAACAGGGTAATAATGACTATTTTAAATTCTTTGAGGATTCCTTTACAGGAATCTCATCAGTGAGAATGAGTCCCAATTTCAACCTATGGAATGAGTTGAAGATTTCCCATTTTTGCTTTACGGTACTGTATGTATATATGTATGTATGTATGTAAATACTTTATTGTACACAAGACACGGGTAAAAATACAGACAAAAAAAACTTAAATCGGTACAAAGGCGTTAAAATTTCCAGACCATTTCGAGCCACTTGGGTACTCAATTGAGTTATTTTTGTCAGAAACTCATTTAATTGGACATCCCAGTTCAATGTTTATTTAAAAATGGTAACACGGGTGGTTTTATATATTCCATGACCTACAAGGTCTAATATGTAACATATTCCAGATACAAGTGCCACCAGTGCGAGTCCCCGGGCTGCGACACCCCCGGGGTGTGCCCCGACGCCTTGTTCTGCTTCAAGTCGTCCGTGCGCGACTCGGACGGCACGCTGCGGCACTCGCGCGGATGCAGCGCGGGCTACGACCACGCACAGTTCACCTGCCGGCTTCGCCCGCAACAGAGGTATGTCGCCCACTAGAGGTATGTCGTCCTGACGAGAAGATAGTCGCGCTGACTAGAGGTACGTCGCCATGATTAGAGGTAATTCGTCCAGACTTGTTGTATGTCGCCCTGACTAGAGGTATGTCGCCCTGACGAGAGGTACGTCTTCCTGGCTAGAGGTACATGGCCCTGACTAGAGTGACACCCCCGGGGTGTGCCCCAATGCTTTGTTTTGCTTAAGTCGACCGTCCACGACTCGGACGACACGCTGAGGTTAGTTTACGTTTGTATGGAGAATCGAGCTTACTGCGCACTTAACACTTTCGCAACCGGACTAAAAATGGAACCACTCACCAGAAACCGACAGAATTCGCTAGGCGTGTAAGTTCATACTACTGCCCTGGCATCTGAGCAAACATTATGAGTTGCCCGCTAGGCGGGTTCTTGGTTGCGAACGTGTTAAGAACGGCTATTCCTCTGTTCCAGAGCCCGCAAACGGCACTTGGGCCACGTGAACGTGACCTGCTGCAAGGGCGACCTGTGCAACACGGGCGAGTTCCCCGCGCTGGCGGCCGCGGAGGCGGCGGTGGAGCCGCTGCCCGCGCAGCCCTGGAAGCTGTGGGCGGGCGCGCTGGCCGCGCTCGGCGTGGCCGCCGTGCCCGCCGCTCTGCTGCTGAGGAGAGCGCACAAGTAATCCATACTAATATTATAAATGGGAATTGTTTGTTTGTCCGTCTTTCACGGCAAAACGGAGCGACGGATTGACGTGATTTTTTAAGTGGAGATAGTTGAAGGGATGGAGAGTGACATAGGCTACTTTTTGTCTCTCTCTAACCCCCCACTTCCCTAAAATGGGGGGTGAAAGTTTGTATGGAGCTACGATATAAACGAGTTCCACGCGGTCAGAAGACTAGTAAATAAATAAATCCTTACTATTATTATATAATATTTATAAATGCGAAAGTGGGTTTGTTTGTCCTTCTTTCGCGTCGCAACGGAGAGTCGTATTGATGTGATTTTTTGTATGGAGGTAGTTTAGAAGCTGCTGAGTGACATAGGCTACTTTTTCCAGCGGGAAAACATCTAATTCCCACGGGAAAATTCAATATGTTACATTTTCCTATAACCACGCGAGCGAAGCCGCTGGCATCAGCTAGTCTGTATAAAAACGTGAAAGTCCTCACTGACTCACTCACTTACTTAAATCAACGCCCAACGCTCCATATTACAACACAAGAAAAGTAATTTTAGGGTTTTGAAAAAACCCACCCCTAAGCGTGTTAAATAAGTAGGGGTGCAAAGTTTGTACGGGTTAGATTGAGTCCCGGGGAAGGCCTTAGAATAGTTTTTATCCCGGAAATCAGTCTCTAAGGGCGTGAAATGGGGAGTGAAAGTTTGTATGGAGCTACGATAAAAGTGAGTCTCACGCGGACGGAGTCTATATATATAAACGTAAAAGTCCTGCCTGACTGACTGACTGACTGACTTAAATCAACGCCCAGTCCAAACCGTTGAACCTAGAAAGCTGATTTTTTCACAATTGGTAGTTTATATGACGTAAGTACACACTAAGAAGGGATTTTTGATAATTCCACCCTCAAGGGGATAAAAAGGGGGTTGAAAGTTTGTATGCGGATGGAGTAAAATTTTAAGTGAGAGACTTGAAACTTTGTGTATGGACTCCTTATTGTAATACAAGTAAAGTAATTTTAGGGTTTTGGAAAAACCCACCAATAAGCGGGTTAAATAGGGGTGCAAAGTTTGTATGGGGAAACTTTTTTTGAGTCCCGGGGAACGACATAGGATAGTTTTTATCCCGGAAATCATTCCCTAAGTGGATGAAATGGGGGGCTGTAAGTTTAACGATATAAACGAGTAAGCTTGAAAAGGTAACAGACAGCAGTTACTTTCGCATTTATAATATTAAGTAGGGATAGTGATTGTTCTCAAAAGTTTCTACGTATTTAACGTATATTGACGACCGGTTAGCCTAGTGGGTAGTGACGCTGCCTACGAAGCTGAAGGTCCTGGGTTCGAATCCGGGTAAGGACAAATATTTGTGTGATGAGCATGAATATTTGTTTCCGAGTCTTGGATGTTTTCTATGTATTTAAGTATTTTCTATCTATTAAACATATCGTTGTCTAGTACGCATAACACAAGCCTTATTGAGCTACAGACGCGTCTCTAGACCATGTCGCGCCCGGGTGCAATCATTACCGTAGCGCCCTCCAGCGGGTGCTAGGGGGGGTCCCCTAGCCCGCGCTAGCGCCCGAGTCGAGGCGAGTGGCGCCCTGTGAGTGGCGCTTGGCGCCCCCTTGGACCATGCGCCCGGGTGCAACGCACCCTCTGCACTATAGGTAAAGCCGCCCCTGTTGAGCTTACTATGGGACTAGGTCGATTTGTGTAAGATTGTCCCCTAATATTTATTTATTTCTATTTTTTTATTGTTGTTTCAGATTGCGAGTATCCCGCGCCGCTCTGCACAAGCTGGGGCCGGATTCGAACTACTTCGCCAGTAATATGTACAGCCCGCAAGTAACCAGCGCGTATTATGATGGTAATTATAACTTGCCTTAAGACGCTGTCAACACCAAAATGCCCTTGAGGATTTTGGGTAGCGCGCACACTGTCTATTTGTATCGGAGTAAACGAGAGCGAGTGTTACTGGGCGGCCCGGTTTTAGAAGATAATACATAAATATTGAAATAAAAAAACGGTGGATTATTTGTGAAATATGACTCGTTAGCGGTTTAGGTATGAATATGTTGACTTCATGTTTTTATTTGCAGACCCATACGTCAAAAAAATAAAGACAGTACCGTTTAATGTGATTTTAAGACCAATCTTTGCAATTATTTTCTATTTATAGCCGATTTCGTCCAATTATGTATAGACCCCGTCCACGGTCTTTGAAATATGGTGAATATTACATATATTTTATTTGATGTGCTAGAACAAATGGTTTTTCTTAAGGAACTGCTTAAATAACATCAATTTCGCCAAATTAGATCTTGTCAGCCTATTAAGAGAGAAGTATAGTATACGAGGGGCGTCTGAAAAGTTCTAAGCCTAAGGTATTTCGAGGTTATATATGCGTTTATGATACTGGCCACTAGAAAGGCCATTTAAAAACAAATTATTAAAAAATAACATGTCACGTTTTTATTATTCTGTTTCGAGATATTCAACGGAAAAGTACATCATGTGTGAATTACCAACGAATTTTACGAAAATTGAGCACCATGCTGTAATTAAATTCCTTACAAAAAGTGACAAATCACCGCAGTGTATTTTTGAGGAAATGGCTATTATTTACGGTGATTCTGGGCCTTCTTATGCCACAGTCAAAAAGTGGAGTCGCTTATTTAAACTCGGACCGGAATCGATCGAAGACGACCCCCGCTCAGGGCGGCCAATATCGGTAGTGACCGAAGAAAACGTAGCAAAAGTCAAAAAGCTGGTATTAGAAGATAGAAGAATGAAGGTTTGGCAAATAGCTGAGGTCTTAGGTATTAGTAAAGAAAGAGTCGGAGAAATTTTACATGAACATTTGTACATGAGTAAAGTCAGTGCTCGTTGGGTACCGAAAATGCTAACGGCCTTCGATAAAGTACGTCGTGTGGAAACTTCTCGGGCGTTTTTAGAATTGTGCGAAGATGATTTAGATGAAGTTTGTTCCCGAATAGTCACTGTTGATGAAACATGGATCAGACAGTATGATCCGGAGTTTAAGTCTGAGTCGATGCAGTGGATTGATAGGGTGAAAGGCCGCCGAAGAAATTTAAAGTGCAAAAGTCGGCCTCTAAGTTAATGGCTACGGTATTTTGGGACTGTGATGGCATTCTTTTAATCGATTATTTAGAAAAAGGCTCTACGATAAACGGAATTTATTATGCAAATCTAATAAGACAGGTGCGACAAGCCATAGTTGAGAAAAGGCGGGGTAAACTAAGGAAAGGCATTTTGTTTTTGCAAGACAACGCACCCGTTCACACCGCTAATGTTGCGAGGCGTGCTCTGAAGGAAGTTGGTTTTGAGGAAATTGACCACCCACCCTACAGCCCAGATCTAGCCCCAAGCGATTAATTTCTATTCAATAATTTGAAGAAAGAGTTGAGGGGAAAGCGATTTAGAAGTGACGAAGAGATGAAGGCGGCTGTACAGGAGCATTTTGAAGGGCAAAATAAAGTATTACGAGAACAATATTTCTTTGCTATTCCGCTAAAAAACGTGCTGGTCTATCAGTGAAGATAAGATGCAACTATTTGCGTATAAACATGCAAAAAATTACAGCAAACCACCACCAATATTGACAAAAACCTCGACACGTGTTTCGCCTCTCTACGAGGCATCATCAGGAGATGCTGGCAGGAGATGTTGCTTGCGCCACGTCCACTGAGCAAATGAGCCGCCCGGAGCCGTCCGCCATATTTATATTCTGTCCCCCCATACTACCATTCATGCGTGAAAGAGATGGAAGAACACGTAGTAACGGTGATGACGCAACATTCAATTGTTCGTTAATAATAACGCCTCTATTGTTGTACCTAATTATTTCTAGTTGTTCTAGAACACTTAAACGCAATCCTTTTTCGCAAACATGCAAGATGTTGTAAGAATGATTGTCAGACAACGCATGGTTATTCTCCAATAAATGTTTTGCAAAATTAGACTTGTCCGGGTGATTATGCCGGTACGACGCAACATGTTCTTTATACCTAGTGCTAAAACTACGGCCTGTTTGTCCCACATAAACTTTATTGCAATTGTCACAGCCAAGCTTATAGACTCCCGACTTTTTTGCGCTTTCCACTTTCTCCTTGCCATTGCACAGTCTAAAGCGCAAGGTGTTATTCGTTTTGAAAGCCACGTTTATGTCGTTAGACTTTAAAATGTTGTAGATCTTATCAGACAACTTGCCAACATAAGTTATGCTTGCTTTGTACTTTTTAGGTGGGTCCAAAGATCGTGCAGCGTACAGAAGATTGTTTGTCATTCTAGCCCGTTTTTTCCCAATAATACCATCCACGTGAGACTTGCTGTAACCGTTTGAAATTGCCAAATGGTATATATTACTTAATTCCATTTTATAATGATCATCAGAAAGAGGCACTGTCAATAACCTATGTGCATAACAATGAAAAGCAGCTAACTTATGTTGCCATGGATGAGTGGAAGAAGCCGGGATAACTGTATCTGTATGCGTAGGCTTACGGTAAATTTGGAATTGATGTTTGTTATCTACCTTAGTAATCGTTAAATCCAAGAAATTCAGTGAGTTATTCTGTTCTAATTCCTTCTTAAACTTGATTTTAGGATGCTTGTTGTTGATTTCATTCACAAAAGTATCCAGTTGACTCATATTACCCGTCCAACAAATAATCAAATCATCAACATACCGAAAATAATATAAAATATTATTATTATCCACAATGTGTTGGTTCTCAAAATGATCCATGAAAATATCTGCCATCAAAGGACTAAGTGGGGAACCCATTGCCAAACCGTCACCTTGCAGATAATATTGCCCCCCAAATCTAAAATAATTTTGTCGCATACAGACTGTCGCCAATTCTATTAATTCATCTACCTCCCCTGGATGCAGCCTCTGTTTTTCAAAAAGTGCTCTGAGAATGTCTAAAGTATTCAAATATGGTACATTTGTAAACAAACTATCCACATCCAGTGACAAAAGAATAGCATTTTGTGGCACGTTGATGTCTTTGATCCTTTCGATTAAATCCAAACTATTCTTTAAACAATATTTTGGCTCAAAATTAGACTTCTGTCTTATGATACCATTCAACCTTCTAGCCAATTTATAAGTCGGTGCACTCAAATACGAGACAACTGGACGAATCGGGATATTATCTTTATGTATTTTTGGAAGACCATACAGAATTGGTGCTTGAGGATTCATGGGTATGACCGTGTTTTTCTGATGCTCTGTTTCAAAAACAAATACAGAGTTCTTCACAACATTTCTTAGATCTTTCTGGAAACCAGGCGTTGGGTCCTTCCGTAAAACCGAAAAACCATCACCCTGAATAAGATCCATTACTTTCTGGCTATATTGTTCCCTACCCATGATGACTATGCAATTCCCTTTGTCTGCTTTTGACACCACTAAATCGTTTTCATCCACTTTCTGTTGAATAGACCTCAGCAATAACACGTCAGAGTCAGGCGCACTTCTCCTCAATGTACATGTGTTTTTTAATGCATTTGCTACGGTGACCTTTGTATCCATATCAATATTGCTCAGAACTATTGCGACCTCAGCATCCACTGCTAAATTTTCCAAAGCTTTTTGAGACACCTTAGGTCTTAAATTATACTTCAATCCCTTATCTAACAGTTTGACCTCATCTTCTAAAAACTCAATGTCGGTTAGGTTTTTTACACGAGGGTGGAAACTGTGCTGAGTGGTTAGGCCATCACGCCTTTCAGTTAAGTTGAAATCAGTGCTCGACCTAGTAAGCCTATGTAGTTTGTCGATCTGTTTCACATACATTTGGTGCGCAAGCTCAGAAGCAAAATATCTCGCTTTTTGGTCCAAAATATCAAATTCAATGTTATGCAATTTAAAGGAAAGCTCCGAATACAAAACTTTAAGGTGTAGCTTTAATTTATCCCTGATTGAAAACCAAGAACGTGATTCTTCATTCAGCCATATTTTCCGAGCCCTATTAATAGCCACCTGAGATGCCCTACTAGAACTATTACAACGTATGTTGATATAATTAGGTACCACATGAAGACGTTTACACTGTTGATTAAACCAAACGTTCTGGACAGCTGATCGGTGTTGTTTAGTTAGCTTGACATAAAGTCGTGCCTGTTCGGCTATGCTTGCCGTTTTCAAATAATTTATTAATTTATATTTATTTATAAATTATTCAAAATAAAGATTATTTTTTTAATGGCCTAAAAGCACTGTATAAAAAATGTAAAAAATGCATTGATTTAGGAGGAGACTATATTGAAAAATAAACACGAGTTCATTTTTGTAAATTGTTTTTTTCTATCTTAGGCTTAGAACTTTTCAGACGCCCCTCGTAGCTAGCAGCTCGCGACTGACAATATGTACTTTGTATACAAAATTTCCATTTCGGGAGCAAACGTTTTTCACTAACTAAATCTTAACAAATCACTTTGATTCTGATGCCGATCGCTTCTACATAATAATATCTAGGCTTATAGGTTTCGCTTAAAAAAAAAAAGACCGGGTTGCAC
The DNA here is from genome assembly GCA_947578815.1 of Epinotia ramella. Lineage (NCBI taxonomy): Eukaryota > Metazoa > Arthropoda > Insecta > Lepidoptera > Tortricidae > Epinotia > Epinotia ramella. The sequence continues at coordinate 3,476,821 of OX388220.1, forward strand.
TCCGGGAGTGCCGGCAGAAGTGAAAACTCAATGACATTGTAACAGTTTTTCGATCAGGTCACGTGACATCTTACGGTGTCACCCTAAAAATGAATTTGGCGCAAATTTATATACAATTATCAATTATTTAGGCGGACGGGCCGCGGGCGCGTTGGGTGCGACGGGCCGCCGGCGAACAAAATACCAATTTGTTTTTGCCATTTGCTTTAGGAATAACGTCCAAATTCGAACTATTCGAATTTGCTCAATGGCAAAACGGTGAAGGACGCGTGAACCAAATTACAAATTTATTTGCAGAATTATGCTATTGCAAAAAGTGTTAACGGCTTTATACTCTTAATAGCGAATAGTAACGAATAGCGTTCAGTTTTTAATGAAGTCGAATCGGCTAGCAGCAAAATATAAAAGTTTGTGATCTTTCACATCTGACGTCACAAAAATCTGTCGCGTATTTAACAATATTTCCCCATCCCAAAAAGTGCTCAGCGCCGCTAAAGAAGTTTTCACTTCAAAAAATTTTAGGTGCCTACTACTAACTTCATAATGCCAATTTTGAAAAAAGGAAAACTTATAGGTTTTTAACCTCCTAACCTAACCTAGCCTTTCATTGTGTCAATAACGTACTAAAAAATCATAGATATTGGAAAACATTTAGAATTGGATATACGTTTTCTGTTTTTGTATGGACGAGTACGTAGTATTCCAAAGGTATACTTCCCTCTTAATGTTTTAGATAATGTTAGTAATACAACTAATCTCTAGTACTCGTTATTTGTCACTGACAAGCTCCTATTTCACAAAATTTACTATGACAATATGTATGAGGACTTTGAGGACAGATAATAAAATCAGCAACTATTTATGAATGGGAAGAAGTGACGTCACGTTTTTCTGAGCTCAAACAGAAACTTATCGTATGAGAAGTTTGACAGTTGCCTATGAAATTACAGCACGGCGCTATTTTCACCTGTCTGTAAAATGCGTTCGATGCGACCAGCCCTATCAATCGGTGGTTTCAAACTGGCTGTAATCATACCCTAAGTCCGTTAAAATCTGAGTGTATGGGAAACTTCATAGTTTTCTATGGCATGGCCATGTTTATTGTTAACCAGCCTGTAAAGTACACGCAAAATACGCATAGCACGTAGAACCGATGGCCGTTGGGGCGGAAAGTTTCTCGAGTGGCGACCACGTGGGTAGGGTAGGTAGTAAGGTGGACTGATGACCTGGTAAAGGTCGTGGCAGTCCGCTGGATGCGGGTGGCGCAGGACCGGTCATTGTGGCACTCTTTGGGGGAGGCCTATGTCCAGCAGTGGACGACTTTCGGCTGATATGACGAGTCTCCAAAGTGAGGTTGGTACAGTCAGCATCATATAGTTAGTTGCAGCCAAAGTAGTCAAATATATCGTAACACCTTATTCCTATAGTAATAAAGACGAGTTCCGATATATTTGGCTACTTTGGCTGCAACTAACTATATCACGCTGACTGTACCCTGCCTCTTACGACGCGATTTCTTATGTCTTTAACCCCACGCAAAGAAAGGGGTGTTATAAGTTTAACGTGTCTACCTGTGTATCTTGTCTGTGGTATCCTAGCTCCCAAACGGATGCACCGATTTTCGTTTAGTTTTTTTCGAGTCATAGATAATTTTAGCCCGAGTGTTCTTAGCCATGTTTCACGAAAATCTGTTCAGCTGTTTTTGAGATATTGGACTTTGAAATGAAAATGCCGAGGGTTTTTCGACTTTTCTAAGTTGCAGTTATTAACCCCCGACGCAAAGAGAGGGGTGTTATAAATTTAACGTGTCTGTCTGTGTAATCTGTCTGTGGTATCGTAGCACCCAAACGGAAGAACCGATTTTCGTTTTTTTTTTTTATGTCTCAGATCATTTTATCCCGAGTGTTCTTAGCCGTGTTTCACGAAAAGTCCGTTTTGTTCAGACTTTGAAATGAAAATGCCGAGGGTTTTTCGACTTTTCTAAGTTATTATCATTTGCAGCAGAAAACTCCCAGAACGGCGTCCGAGCGACACTGGCCGGCGACTCCACGTTAAGGGAGTACCTGCAGGGCTCCGTGAGCTCGGGCTCCGGCTCCGGGCTGCCGCTCATGGTGCAGCGCACGCTCAGCAAGCAGGTCTCGCTGCTCGAGTGTGTCGGAATGGTCAGTATCATTTGGTTTCGTTGTAGTTTGACGGCCGGTGAAGGAAAACATCGTGAGGAAACTGGTCTAATCCCAATAAGGTCTAGTTCACCCTCTAAGCATGTATATACGTGTATGTGTGAATGCTTTATTGTACATGGAACAGAACACAACAACAAAACAATTATTACAGATGACACATCAGTCAGCGTCATATAGTTAGTAACAGCCAAGGTATATTTAACACAGGTATATTTAACACAGGTATATTTAAAACCTAAAACAATTACATCTTCTATTAAGAACCAGCCTTTGGAAACTCGCTTATAATTAAAAAAAAAAAAAAAACGGCCAAGTGCGAGTCGGACTCGCGCACCGAGGGTTCCGTACAAACCTATAACAAGCAAAAGTTGTAGTATGTTTATTACTAAATGAAAATGGAATCCGTAACATTACCATGTGGAAAGCAGGGGGAGCATAAATTTAAACAGGGTCACTTTATCAATATAGTAATCCTAAAATATATATTTATATATTACCACATCATTTATTTTATAGTATAACTGAAATACCTACACTAGATTTGCAGCAGCCTGGCAAAACTTCTTTTATCAAAGTTGTTTATTTACAAAGTTTTTTGTCACTATCTTTTTATAAATCCGGTTCAAAAATACTAATAAACTGTTTGAAAAATTTGAACCAGATCTGTAAAAGGTGACTGAAAAAGGTTCAGTTCGGTTTCAAAACATTGAAGTTCGAAAAAACATTATCTATAGTTGTACTACTTCGTGTAGTGCTAGTGCTTATTAACGGAAACATGTTTATGGATGAAAAATATGTGGAAATTCCATTTTGGGGATTCATTCTAAAATCGATATTGAAGTCTCCCACAACAATCAAACGGGAACACGGGGTATACCCATTAGGGTTGCTGCCGTATATTGTTGTATTTATGCATTCAATTGCAACATTAATTTGACATTGTGGTGACCTAATACAGTTATCACTCTGACATCAAACATTCCAAAATGCAACCATTCACAATAGCCGTTTGCAGTACCTGGGTTATTAAAAAAATATCTTGTACATGGCACCCTTTAGATTGCGACGTACATAAGCGATAGATCCCCAACCTTGATTTGCATTAGATATAGCTGGACCATCTACTCTGCACACCTTCTTAAGCGGATTACTTAAATTGCGGTTTATTTTTATTGCGTTGATATAAAATAACACTGAGTTCACGGGAAGTACCTTTAGGTTTTGATACCCTTGAATTCACCTACTCAGTTTTAAATTATGCGACTTATATTGCTATTTCATATGATTGCATGGACATAAAAGTTTCGTTTTGCTACAGCTGAAAGGTATAATACTGAGTATTTGATATGAATCTCAAATTAAAACCTCTACGCGTTTACAAGGAAAAAGGTAGTAAGTATAAAATTAAAAAAAAATGTGTTTTGTATGATTTTACTAAAAATGTCTACTTTTCGTAATTTTTCCTTTGTCTGTGCTATATGAAGTTTCTTCGTGCCAAGTTTCAAGTTTCTGTGTTAACGGGAAGTACCCTTTAGGTTTTGAGTTTCTTGCGAGTACTCAGTTTCAAAATGTTCGACTAAAATTGGTATTTCTTTTGATTGCGTTGACATAAAAGTTTGGTTTTGCTACATCTTAAAGGTCCTATAGCCCTGAGTATTTGACATGAATTTGAATTTAATACCTCCACACTTTTACGAGGAAAAAAGTATTAAGTTTAAAATTTAAAAAAAACATTATTTTGTATGATTATACAAAAAATGTCTACTTTTCGTAATTTTTATTTTGTCTGTACTATATGAAGTTTCTTCGTGCCAAGTTTCAAGTTTCTCTGTTAACGGGAAGTACCCTTTAGGTTTTGAGTTTCTTGCGAGTACTCAGTTTCAAAATATATGACTAAAATTGCTATTACTTTTGATTGCGTTGACATAAAACTTTTGGTTTTGCTACATCTTAAAGGTCCTATAGCCCTGAGTATTTGACATGAATTTCAATTTAATACCTCCACACGTTTACGAGGAAAAAGGTATTAAGTTTAAAAAAATTAAAAAAGATTTTTTTGTATGATTTTACTAAAAATTTCTACTTTTCTTAATTTTTCCTTTGTCTGTGCTATATGACGTTGCTTCGTGCCAAATTTCAAGTTTCTGAGTTCACAGGAAGTACCCCGTAGGTTTTGCGAGTGTCGAAAAAATTTGCAGTATAAACGACTCGCGACTGTATCTTTTGATTGCGTTGTGTTTTAAGTTTGATTTTTTCACAGCTTTAAGGGACAATAGACCTGAGTATTTGATATAAATTTCAGCTTGATACCTTTACGCGTTCCTGAGAAAAATTCAAATTATTCAATTCAATTCAAATTATTTAATTCAGACAATGTCCATAGTGTTAGTATACATTACAAAATGGTCTTGACAGACAGACAGACAGACAGACGGACAACAAAGTGATCCTATAAGGGTTCAGTTTTTTCCTTTTGAGGTACGGAACCCTAAAAAGAGTAAAAATTGGGCCAAATATTTCGGTACAGGACTTTATTACTGTAAGGGCCTGTTTCACAATCTCCAGTTAAAAAATATCCGTCAGATAAATGTTACGGGACGGGAGAAAAGGATAGCAATCATTTTAACTGGCAGATAACTTTATCCGGCAATTGTGAAACAGGCCCTAAGAATAAGGGTGTGTTACGAAATATTTGGCTGATCTGGCTGCTGCTAACTATATGATGCTGTCTGCACAAAGGCGAGCTAATCCCTGAGAGGAATTTCTTCCAGCCAACCTTTGAGCAAATGAGTGGAATTTAGAAATAGGCAAACCGAGACACATGTACAAAACGTTATAAGTTTGACGTGTCTGTGTGTCTGTCTGTGGCATCGTGGCTCCTAAACGAACGTGCTGATTTGAATGCGGATTTTTTGTCCGCGAAGCTAACGTCATCGAGATGGTTCTTAGCGACGTTTCAATTATCGGTTCAGCCGTTCATGATTTCAATCGGTTCAACCGGTTTTGAGATGTTGAACTTTGTAATGAATATGTTCGCTTTTTCAGCTTTTCTAAGTTGTTAATTATTTCAGAAACAGTCAACTTTCCAGGATTGTTATAAAACAAACCTTACCTAGCATATTATATTTTAGCTGTGCCTAAAAAGTTACCAGTGTTTGAGAAAATAAGTTTCTGTCAAAAAAATCATTTTAGGGACAAGTTTTTATAGCCGACTGTACCGTCATCAAAATGAGTACATTGAGACGATTCAATTAAGAGGTTACGAGCCCAAATTCAACGGGGTTACGTCGGTTAAGTACTGAATTCCCATGGCCACCTTCTGTCTCCATCATCAGATCAGCTCGATGGTAATAATATTGAATTGTCATCCAAACTATACAAATATCCAAAATTTCGAAACGGCAAGTGACTGAACAATAAATTTCAAATTTTGACGTACAACTTGTATACTTACATACATACAAACAGGTCAAGTTCATATAAAGATTGTATGAAAATTTCGATGAAATGAAAGTTCGGCGAAACAATGCAAACGACGACGTTTGTCGATAAAATAACCGACTTTCCTTACAAAGACAACATAAACTTACAGTAGAATTATGTGGGGTTTACCACTGACAGATAGTTTGCCTTCATTTAATTTTCAACTTTAACCTCATACAAATTAAGTAGTTATTTCTAAATCGGTAGACGTGGGGGGGAAAATTGCTTTATTTTTATGACATTAAAGTTGAAAATTAAATGAAGGCAAACTATCTGTCAGTGGTTAACTAATTAAATTAAATTAATTTAATTATATCAATCTAATTTATTGTAATTCAATTTGATTATGGATTTGATTCCTTTTGACATTACTGTTATATAATTTAAATTGCTATTGATTTTCACAAATTTTAAAAGATTAAATTTAAAGGAAATCTAGCATGATAAATGTTAGTGATATAATAATATACAACGTGTTAATAAAATAACGCAAAACCTGAAAACTGTTTGTTCAGAATCGAGAGTAGAATGCGAAAAAAATAAAAAATATTTTTTTTGACGCGATTTATTTTTACATTTGTATGGAGCAGGTCGCCCCAGTCGGCCAACACTCCATACAAATGTAAAAAATAAATCTTGTCAAATTTTTATTTTTTTATTTTTTTCGCATTCTATGCTCGATTCTGAACAAACTGTTTTCAGGTTTTGCGTTATTTTATTAACACGTTGTATATAACTAGTTACATGTTAATTGTTTTAATACTGTAAATATTTGATTTTAATTACCGATTATTCTATTTGTTATTATTGTTTATAGATTTATTTTATAAGAGAGTGCCTTAGAAGTAAGTAGACTTACAAATGTTGCTACGCCCTAATAGGGTCCATGATTGTACTCACTTTATTTTAAGAACATCTGTAATACCATGGTTGCAACTAATATGAATATGAACTAACACTAATCATACTGTACCAACATTTTGTTTCCAGGGTCGCTACGGCAAGGTGTGGCGCGGGCTGTGGTACGCGGACAGCGTCGCAGTCAAGATATTCTTCTCGCGCGACGAGGCCTCGTGGCAGAGGGAGACGGAGATATATAGCACCGTGCTGCTCCGGCACGCGAACATACTCGCGTATATAGGCAGCGATATGACTAGTAGGAACAGCTGTACACAGGTATGTGGTGGGATATTTCGGATGGCGTTTATACTGAGGTTCTCTCGGGTACCTGGGCATTTTCAATAATTCGTGCACCCAATTACCGTGAATTGTTAACCCTTCCTATCCCGTGACCTTCAAAGGTCAAAGGTGTTCAAGTCCCGGACGTTTCCATGTTGTTGTTTAAATTAGAATTTTGATAAATAATAATAATTGAGTCCAAATTATTTTGAAAAATGTGACCCATATGTGGGTCAGCGGGAGTCCAGGAGATAAGACCTGTGACCCATATATGGGTCAGCGGGAGAGGACCAGTTAAATAAAAATTATCTCGGCATTCAGTTTGTATAAAAACTAACTTTTTCTGTTAATTTAATGTGAAAAAAGTTCATTTTCCCATGATTTGTATGCTTAATTTTCGTTACAAAACTGACACCGAATTAATTTTTGTTTAACAACTCACGCTAATTGGTGGCACGAATTATTGAAAATACTCGTCTACGTTCTGACCCCGTATCATGGTCGGCCTTATCACGCGATAAGTGACAAGATAGGAGCGTCGTCTCGTCCTGTCGAACGGTGTCAGCCAGTGACGGACGCTCTATCCTGTCACTTATCGTGTGATAAGGCCGACCATGATACGGGGTCAGGATGATTTAACTGTCTCTCTTGGTCAATATAAGCAGGCATGGCTAAGTATACAGGGTGAATCCTAAGTCGTGAACAGAAATATGTGTTTCTTACTGTTTAACTTTAGTTTAAACATGTGGATGTGACAACAGGCAAAAATATGTAAACGTTGTTTGTAAACATTAATTAAAAAAAAAAAAAAAACAATTTACTGGGTCTCTTGGTCACCCTAATTGCTACGTTAAACTGTCACTTTAAGCTTCGGACCAGACATCGGATTCCGTGGGGCGAAACTTCTTGACAGCTAGGGACTTCCTATATCGATAAACCCATTTATTATTCTATTGTGTGACATGTATTTTGTATTGTAGTGTAATGTTAAATGAATTAATGTGTTTATTATTTATCGATACTAGTTCTATATACTAGTGACCGCCCCCAACATTGTGTGTGTTTTTCGTAACTATTGTTCTGAAGACCAGTATGAAATTCATACATAGCGTCCAAAATAATCGGTAGGTTACACATAGATAAGGCTAGTACCGATTGCATTATAAAATAGTTGATACCCATTATCTTAACCTCTTCAGATAATTAAATAGAAGTACCTTACCTACTTAGACACTCACTATGAAACAATACTTGTCAATGTCATCAGACACTGTCATTCTCATTTGTAAACACGTGCTATTTATTACACATTTTATATTTATGAGTGAAAATAAATAATGCCTCTTCAAAAAATAGAAGACTTGCTTAAAAAGCATCCTGAAATAATTAAACGCGGGTCTAAGCTACGCTGTAGCCAATGTCAAGTGACCTTTCATCGCAAAAATTATTCTCTTGCTAGGCACTTGAAAACCGGAAGACATACAAGTATTCAAGAAGAAAAATATAAATTCTACAAAGAGCTTACTATGTTCATGGTGGCCTGCAATATATCGTGGTATCAATTAGAAAATCCAAATTTTTATGGTTTTATTCAAAATTGCATTTCTGGACGATATGGGAAGTTTTCAGTGCCTTCGGAATCTACTATCAGAAAAAATTATCTTTCTCCAATTTATAATGAAACGTATCAACAAATTAGGAACGAAATTGGAAACAATTACATCTACGTGTCGGTAGATGAAACTACAAATTCTAACGGTGACCAAATTGCAAATGTTGTCATTGGCAAACTTTCTCACAGCACACCAAGTCGGCCGTATGTTATTGCAAGTAAATGTTTACAGCAGACAAATAATGAAACTATTGCAAATTTGATTATAACGTCCCTATCAAATTTTTGGTGCTGTGATTCAAATAGCGATAATTTCAAAAAAGTGCTATTGTTGGTGACTGACGCAACACCTTATATGATAAAAATGGGTAAGAAACTGGATTCAGTTTTTCAAAATATGACTCACGTAACATGTGCAGCTCACGGATTAAATAGGGTTGCTGAGAAAGTTAGATATCTGTTTCCAAATGTTAATAACTTGATATCATCCGTCAAAAAAGTATTTTTGAAGTGTCCCAAGAGAATCAATGTATTTAAAAATATGTTACCAAATGTACCTCTACCGCCGCAACCAACCATTATAAGATGGGGCACATGGTTGCAAGCAGCAAACTATTACGCTAAATATTTTGAAGATATAAGACGAGTTCTGCATACATTTTCTGCATCAGATGGGAAAGCAGTTAAAATGGCCAAGGCTGCACTAAATAAATCTTCTCTTCAGGGTGAACTTAAATTTATTGCCGGCAATCTAAATATCATTCAAGAGTCGATAAAGAAATTACAAGCAACAAATTTGTCTCTAGACTTTGGTGTGCGAATAGTGAAGAAGGTACAGTCTGCATTATCTAAAATATTTTTGGACAAAAAGGGGAAAATCGTATACGATAAATTTAAAAACGTTTTTTACAAAAACTCCGGGTACAACACAATGGAAAAAATCAATTTGTTATTAAAAGGTGAAGAAGTTACATTACAACCGATAAATAAACGAAATACCGTTGATCACTTTATGAAATTTTGCTATGCTCCTATAACCTCCACAGAAATTGAAAAGTCTTTTAGCCACCTGAAATGGATTTTTCAGCCAAGACGGAGACGCTTAACGCCCGAAAATATGGAAAAAATTCTGGTAGTTTACTTTAACAACAATAGATGGGACAGTCATGAAGAAATAAATTGTGACGAGTAAACTTTTAAAAACGTTTTAAAAAAAGAAGAGGAAAATTTAGTTCTTATTTTATTATATAATACTCTTTTAATAAAAAAATATTTTATAAGCAAACCTTTGTGTGATCAATAGTATTTAGAACTAGTATCGATAAATGGGTTTATCGATATAGGAAGTCCCTAGCTGTCAAGAAGTTTCGCCCCACGGAATCCGATGTCTGCTTCGGACCAATTCTTGTCGAATAGGGTAACCATAAGGTTGGTGTTTTTGCTATTTAATGAGAGCTCATCCATGAGAGGAGGCACAGGCCCAGCAGTGGGACTTATATAGGCTGATTTATCCTACTAATATTATAAATGCGAAAATTTGGATGTTTGTTACTCAATCACGCTTAAACGGCTCAACCGATTTGGATGAAATTTTGCACAAAGATAGTTTATAGCCTGAATTAAAATATAGGATAGTTTTTATCCCGGGTCCACGCAGATGAAGTCGCGGGCGGAAGCTAGTTATTATTATATTTCTGTTAAATGGTTTTTGTTAATGTTCGTTACTTTGTAGTTAATTTATCCCATTTCTAACTCTGGCAAAGGCCCTCGAAGCAGATTATGATAATTTCTGCCATGTAAATCAAATTTAACATAGCATTTCTTTCAGATACCTATATTACGTACAGCTGAAATGTTTGAAATGTTCAGTTTAGGAAAAATATTAAATGTTTCAGATATTGCCCACTCTACGCCCCACAATTTCTTATTGCGTAATAATCTGTGTTCAATCCATATCATCAAATCAAATCAAATATTTATTCATAACACAACACAACAAAACACACAGTATTACAAGACAAAGACAAAACAAGAAATAAATCTGTGCAGTGTCACGAAATGGGCCCAACTCAGCATGATGCTGGCTTTGCTGCCAGCTGGCTTTTCATCATCATCCACTGCTGGACATAGGCCTCCCCCAAAGAGTGCCAAAGTGACCGGAGGAGGCTGCGATCTAAACAGGTTGAAAAGAATGAATACAATTATTTAACGACATCTTGTTTGCTTGCAGCTATGGCTGATAACCCACTACCACCCGCTGGGCTCCCTGTACGAGCACCTGGCTCGAACCACGCTCACGCGGCACCAGATGATGCTGATCTGCCTGTCGACCGTCAACGGGTTGCTGCACCTACACACTGACATACACGGCACACAGGTTTGTTTTAAGAGTCCGCAGTAAGCTCGATTCTCCATAAAAACGTAGTTACGCTCTCACTTTAAAACTACGTGTTGGATTGTAACGAAACTTTGCATGTACAGTCGACTACAAAGAGATCGATACGGCCAAAGTTACAAAAATATGTATACACGACTGTATTGCCTTGACATTAAGGTTGTGTATACATATTTTTGTAACATTGGCCGTATAGATCTCTTTGTAGTCGACTGTACAATGACACGAGGTATATCCAGGTCTGTAATTTGCTTATGTAGCTTCAGATACTAAAACAAATTTAAGTTTTTCATACTAAACTTGTTTTTGCTGTATTTCGTTTGTTTTATAAACTGGAACCATATAAACTAATTATATACCTCATGTCATTGGAAATGCAAAGTTTCGTCACAATCCAACACGTAGTTTTAAAATGAGAACGAAACTCCGTTTGTATGGGAAAGTGAAATTCGGCCGAGCTTACTGCGGACTCTTAGCGCCTAATAATGTTCTACCGATATGTTTGTGTTATTGTAGTGTTTATGGACTAGTGAGGAGTTGCGCAATACGCGTAAAAACTAATTCAGGGTGTAACAAAAACGGTGGCGCTCCGTTTAAGGTTAATAAAATTGGTATCGCAAAAGTTGGTAAAAAAGTTTATTTTGTTTCTTACATCCTGAGAGGAATTTGACGACACTACGCATGTTAAAATCCAACAAGTCGTTAAAACTGCAGAGCGTGCCCAAAAAGTCGACGTATATATTTGTGATCATTTTGAGTTTGCCGGTTCTTGGCACTAATGGCTGCCAAGAACCCGCATTCTGCCGTAGTCGGGTAAAAATAGGGATGCGCTTTATCGAACAACGAAAAAAAATATTATTAGTAACAGTGACGTCATCTTATCGTCTTCTTTTTGCCTTTAGCCTTTACACTGGTCCCTCACCCGTAATTCTCAATTTCCCCAGGGCAAGCCAGCCATAGCGCACCGCGACATCAAGTCCAAGAATATCCTCGTGAAAGTGAACGGCGAGTGTTGCATCGCGGACTTCGGTCTCGCGGTCACCGCGCGACACGTGGAGCGACAGGAGCCCAGCGCGCGACAGGGCACCGTGCGGTACATGAGCCCTGAAGTGCTGGACCAGAGGTGAGTCCAAGGGCCAAGGGTCTGTCTATACGCTCTAGGAGGGAGTATAATTTAAATCCAGCCGAGTCATCAGCATGAAACAACTGACTTTCAGTGTCCAAAAGTACCAGGAGCTCATGGAATATCAGAAGGTAAGTGAATATGCTGAGAGTTTCTTTACAAGCTTGTAAAGAACTTCAACAAAAGTACCAGGAGCGCATGTCAAAGAAGGAGTTCAGTGTCCAAAAGTACCAGGAGCACATGGAATAGTAGAAGGTAAGTGAATATGCTGATTTTCTTTACTAGCCGCTAAAGAAGATACATTTCCATCAGTGAGACTTCAACAAAAGTACCAGGAGCGCATGTCACAGTAAGAGTTAAAGAACATCCTCGTGAAAGTCTCCGCGCGACACGTGGAGCGACAGTAGTAAATCCTAGCTCAGTCACGACTCAGGAGAATGAAATATTTGATTTTCTATGTCATAAGTGCAAGGAGCGCATGGCATAACAGAAGGTAAGTGAATATACTGAAAGTTTCTATTAAAAAGAAAGACTGCGGGGCACGCGCAACTTGTCTTCATCTCACTCGATAATTATAAAGAGTACGGTAGATTATCTCGTGTCGTGTCGTGTCGCATCGCAGCGTGGCATCGGTTGTCTATGGACTTTATCAGCGGGACTGTCCGACTCCAACAAAAGTACAGAAGCGCACGTCACAATAGGAGTTCAAGGACTCTAAACCAATTAAATAGGTTAAGAAGGTTTTATGTCTGTTTTTACCAAGATGGCTGCCGAAATCTGCAGCTCGAACTGCTGAGAAACATCACTAACTTTGCTGCTCTTCAACAATCCGTTACTTTATCTCTGTAATGCCTCTTGTTTCAGCATAAACCTCCAATGCTTCGAATCCTACCGCAAGACGGACATCTACGCTCTCGCGCTGGTCCTCTGGGAGGTGTGTCGCCGCGTGAGCCCGGCGCGGGAGGCCCGCGCTCCCTTCCACGAGCTCGCGCCCGGCGACCCCGGCGCGGAGCTCATGCGCAAGATCGTGTGCGTGGACGGCGCGAGGCCGGACCTGCCGGACACATACAAGGCACATCCCGTAAGTAGCTTATACTACTACATTTTACAGAAAAGTTACAGATTCATTATGCTTCAGCTCTCAGAAACCAGTCAGTACGTAGTAGTGGGGATACGCGCTCGTCGTAAAACTACTAGGACTACATGACACGGTAGGAGGCGACATTATACATCGATAAGTTTTTGAGAAAGGTAGACCACTGAGGAGGGTCCAGTTATCCAGTAGCAACAGTCAGGGTCCATCTAGCATAAAAAAACCACTGTTACTGCGATAAAAGTACCAGGAATCCATGAGACGGTAAGAATTCTAGCTCTAGTCTGTCGCCGCGTCAGCTGAAGGTCCGCGTTCCGTTCCACGAACTAGCGCCCAGCGACCCAGAAGTGGAACTCATGCGGAAGATCGTGTGCGTGGACGGGGCGAGGCCTGACCTGCCGGACACTTACAAGGCACATCCCGTAAGTTGCTTATACTCGATTATTTTACAGAAAAGTGGCAGATGCTTCATGCTTCAGCTCTCGCAAACCAGTCAGTAAGTAGGTGTGGATACGTGCTCGCCGTAAAACTACTAGGAACTACATGACACTGTAAGAGGCGACATTATACATCGAGAAGCTTTTGAGGAAGGTGGATTGATGAAGAGGGTCGAGATAGCGACCTTCAGGGTCCATCTAGCATAAAACAATCGTTATTACTTTGAATGAAGTACCAGGAATCCATGAGACGGTAATAATTCTATCAGTAGGCCTCTGGTATGTCTGTCGCCGTGTCAGCAGGATGCAACTAGTGTCCATCTAGCGTAAAATCATGCTTTCTGCGATAAAAGTACCAGGAATGCATGAAACAGTAGGAGTTCTAGCTCTAGTCCTCTGGGAAGTCTGTCGCCCGTGCCAGGCTAGGAGCTACTTTTCCTCTCTTGATGGAATGCGTTGTTGGTACCTCACCTCTCACTCTTACCTTCCACAGACAATGGCAGGTATGACCCGTCTCATGCGCGAGTGCTGGCATCAGAATGCGTCCGTGCGTCTCCCGGCGCTGCGCATCAAGAAGACGCTTCTCAAGCTCGCGGCCAACGACAACTCTATACACTTGGACGAGGACAGCGAGGTTTTTGTGTGAGTTTTCGAACGTCCTTGGGTTAGGATTTGGGGCTTGGGGGTGCGACATAAGTGGGAAACAGATGCCGCGATCCGATCTCTCGGTCTCACGTGTGGCATATAACTGCTAAGTCGTGGCTGAGCTGTTGCAGCTCACTAGATATGTTTAAAGGGAATGCAAAAGTAATACGGAAATGAGACCTTAATGAAATAGCCAATGATGTGGAATTAACTTCGAAGTAAAGATATTTATATTACACCTCGCCATGTTGTGGTTATTAAAATTACCGCTTTATCCCACCCGGAAGATGTTGTACTAAGGGCGGCAATAATGGAAGCTTCTCATCGCATATTTCTGCCGCTGACTGTAATATTTCAGAGGCCAGAGTTGAAATACACATAAGATGAAAATCTTTGTAACAGCTATTTTTATTTGACACTGTCTTTTTTGCTTTAACTATATGACGTAATTTAATTATAGCAATTATTTATTAGTTTTATAAAGTCAAATGTATGTTAATAACAAATTATACAGAACTTGTTATAAATTGCACATTATAGTTTTTAACAAAAGTGCCTAAAATAGTGCCTGAAAACTAAAACTTAATTGGAGTGAAATTGATCAAATGTTATACGGACTTAATTTGCTACATGCAATGTAATTTTTATGAAACGAGCTTTATTATAATTTAGTTAATAATTACTGAATATGCTTCCTATTTATGGCATGTAACTAGCCATAGAGTATATCCGGAACAGTAAGATTAACTTATGTCAAACGAACGCAAGACTAGAGAAACTATACGCGTTGCCACAATAAGGGACAGAAACTCCAATGCAGCTAAATTAAGAGGAAACACAAAGGCCGTTTTTCCATAGAATAGTTTTTCCCTGTTTTCTCCCTGGATAATGCCAGTAGAGCAATTTTTTTTCCATAAATCTATGGCTACTATTGACATGTTCCTAAGTTTTCTTTTTTTTTCATAAATTTATTCTTAAAAGAGATATTAACCTTCAAAAACCTAAAAAAAATGGCAGATTTTCCGCTGTGTTCAAACATCCAGAAAATAATTTAGACTAGATTATTTAAAAAAAGGAAAAGCATACACATTTTAATTAAAAAAATAATTAAATAGGTCAAGTTTTGGAGAAGAAATCAGGGGACTACGAAACGTTGATTTTATGTACTTTTAATAGGTATGTTCGGTCCAAGCTGCAGTTGTCTCTATCGCGCACTGTGAGGGGAGGCTTGAGGTTGGTGCGACAGCAATACATTTTACAAATACCTATTTTTCAATTATCTCGCCCTTAGTGTTTCCTCTTAAGAACTGATCCTAAAATGGCGGACGGTTTACCATCAACAACCTACATAATAGGGGTGTAGACACAAATCAAATAATAAATAATATGTGAGTATTTTCTTCAAAAAGCGGTTAAGAATGTAGTCAAATGGAGAAAAAAGCAAGTGGTTAAATAATCACAAAGTGTCCAAAGTTCTAAGAGGGGGTATGTTCTGTCCCTTTTCCGCACAACACACCTTCATATGAAACGATTGTCATTTACTATGCTCGAGGATCGTGACGTCACGATCTGCTAGCGTATTCTCTCTAACAAGCAAGATTAAAACGGTTGTAGCTTCGTTATTTTTAGAGATATTTAAATGGGATCTTTGCCATTAGGCATATTTTTTTGCCTTCTTTCTTTTAAAGTAATAATACATTTTGCGTAGGAGTGTAGCTATTTAAACATAATCATAATCATTTTTATTGCAACCATGGTATTAAAGATATAACATAAAAAATACAGTAAAATATTTGGGTGGGTAATGGTCAAAAAGAATTATGAACTGTAACAAGGACAACAAATGAGCCCTGTTCTGTCACACTTATTGAGATTTGTATACTACTATCTCGCTCAGTCGTGGTATTATTTTTTGGTTGCTTTTTAACAGGATTTACTTTTAGGTTCTATGCAGGCTGCGTTTTTTTCACGTCTGCATATGCCCTTATAGTTTCGGACGAACTATACTCTGACTAAGTTAATTCTATATTTTAATTTTAACCAGCTTTCTGCCATACATTGTACAGTAGTACCACAAATATAAGTTACAGCGATGTACCTGCGCAGAAAGCATTTTTTGAAAACATTTTAACCAATCGTGAGGCAGCGCGTTTGCGTGGGTAAAATCTTCAACGCCCATTGGCCGAAATTTTGCGCGCGACGCCGGCAGCTCCGGCGCCCGCCATTTTGTCTGGTGCCATGAGCGGGAAAGCACGAGTACACCTGTCATTGCATATTGTACCTTACGTATAGTGCAACAAGGTCTTTATTGAAATGGTCATACGTTCGATTTCATTCGGTACTTGTCAGCACTCATCGGCGTGGACGAAGATTGCCGATGTAACTTATATTTGTGGTACTACTGTAATAAGTTTCTATATCTAAGTTTTTTTAGTAATCTAGTTTTATAGTATAGTACTTGCTCGTCGGTTCCGACCCTGTGGATGATTTATTACTTCTAGGTAAAGTCTATTCATCCTTACGTGTCCTATCATGTTCTCGAAGACATTATGACACTTTTTCTGGGATAACACAATAATCATTAGTATCATTACTTAAAATGTTGTTATATACTTATAGAAACTCACAAAGTATTGAAATCAACCAAGTAACCACTGAAAAATATATTTTTGAATAGGATTTTCTGAAATAATGTCCTCAAAAATATCTGACAATGATGTCTAGACTTCGTGTATATTTTATCGTCATTTCCAATCACTAGTCATTGAAAATGATCATCTTTGAGGTCATGCTCTGCCTACCCCTTTTGGGAATAAAGGCTTGAATCTGTGCGTACTATAAACGCTCTTGACGCTTAGTTAAATTGGGTAAAATCAGTGCCTCTAACAGGTCATGGGGGTAACGATATTGATAAAGTTAGGAACCACTTTAGTATAAGTGTAATATATATGTAATTTCACTGCCTTAAGCCTCTCGCAGACGGGCGCGGCTTGCGGTGGCGGTAAATTTGTCATTAGCTGTCAAATTTACTATTGACGGCCACCGCAGGCGGCGCTAAACTCAACGCCGTATTTAGATTCCAAAAAAGCTACCAAAGATGGCCAAATGTCACTGTCACAAATGTCATTGTCATTGTGACGTTCCAGATGTAACCAACCCATGCATAATAATATATTATTTCGTTAACCTGGTATTCTGCAGTCACCGGTCAAATATTGTGTAATTACGTGCCTTTTCGAACCTTGACGTTGGCAGAATCATCGACAATACCGATGGAGCCATAAAACCAAAGATTGATTGATTGATATTATTTCGTTGTTACTTAGATGTAAATGTGAATCATCCTATGTTTTTGATGTTTTCTATGCATTCATCGCCTAACACATCTCGGCTCGGAACATCAATCTGTCTATGTACAAAGCACTACCCCCAAGTACTCAATTACGTACCTACTAGCTTTTTCCAGCGAATTCTTCCGCGTTAAGGTTATCACAACAATGCCATTATTAAATACCAGACATGTTATTCCTTTGGGAATGACTTCAGATATAAAAAGTATTCTACACATTATGTTTCATGGTTTGGTTTTAAACTATCCATGTGCCAAAATTCATCACAGTCAATTGAGCCGTTTTTACGAGATTGACTGACTAACATACAGACATACATACACACTGCTTTGCTGCATGTGATTTGTTGTCAATATTATTGTCCATATCAAAAAGATTTACGCACATTATGAGAATAATAATAGTTACCCTGAAGTATTACCACAGTAATATGAACTTTTCTTCTACAAAACAGTTTCAATCAAATATCTATTTTTGAAATTGTGTCGCTTAACTTCAAACTCAGATAAATCCATTCGACCCTCTATGCAAATATCCACCCTATTACCTTTTCATAATACCAAAATCGCATGATCTGACAGATGGTAAATCCATCCTGAGTTTGAATTTAAGTGACTCAATTAATATTTACATGAGATTATTTATTTAGGCGGTTGCATTTAATTTTAACTTTACAATGATGTATAAATAAATAACATACGTACATAATTTAGAAAAGTAAAAATTTACTGATGCAAAACTATTTCATTTTAATGGCAATCCATGGGTAGTTTTTTTGGAATCCATATACGGCGTCGAGTTTAGTGACGAGGCCTTACTGACAAACTGTCAACCTATTTGACGGGTGACGGATTGTCATGTCAACGCCGAGTACGTAGATACTTAAATAAATATGTGCCGAATAGTATTTGTAATTTATTTGTAAGGTGTACAAGTGTAATAAATTAAATATGGATGTGGGCCGAATTACGTATGTAACTTAGCCCTAAGCAAGGTTTCAATATGTTGCCTTATACATTTCAAAAATATATTAAGTAAGTCACAATTTACTTTAAAAACATTATAACAACAAAACCCCCGACATAACTCAAGACGGATGTATTTTAGAGGTGAGCTGCCATAGTAACTATTGTTTGTACACAGGGTGTTTTTCTGAATTTCCTTGAACTTCGGCATATTGCAGAGTCCATTCACCGAAACAAAGTAGCATAATTAGTTTTTCAAAAAAAAAAAAATTTTTTTTTCGATTTTCATACAAAATAATTAAATTTAGCATTAACGGTTATTGTACAAGAGTTAATGAAAAGTTAGTGTCAAATGTGATAATGTTCAAATGACATCACATGACATGCACGTCAAAAAACCGTTTACACTGGTTAAAGTTGCATAACTGATTAAATTAAAATGTTGAATATCTTGATAACAGGAAGAGTTAAGAACTGGTGTCTTGGATAAATTACCTTTATTTGACCTAAGCTATGCCCCCTTTCAATTAACGGAAATTGGCGGGAACACGTTGTAGAATTACTCTACACATCTAACAAGGTGGCGTTAGTGTGCCATCAAAATAAAAAAAGGCACCAGTTGCAAAACCCTTTCTACCCAAACACGTGCCTTAAACCCGGTATGCGCATTCGAACTAAACGGCTGCCTGGCATCGTTTTGACACCCCGCCCCCATCCCCGCATAATTGCAATGGCACCCATTCTGTGCAGCCATTTTGCGGCGCTACTTGGACTTCTAAGGTTTTTTCGTTCGCTGGGGAACGTACATAAAAAATAAGATTCCGACAAATTGAAAACCGCCTTTTTTGAAGTCGGTTAAAAATAGATATAACTAATGTATTTCATTATGTAATTTAATTTCATTGTCAATATTGCTAATAGAAATGTAAATGTCTTAGAATGAGCATAGAAATGTTTGGTAATTAAGTAATTTAGTTGGAAAAATGTTTGTATGGAAAGTTCACGCTGCCGATCCATCTTTGACTATAATTCTAGTATAACCTTGCTCTCTAGTAAGAAATACGTATAAGAATTATGCCCATTTTCGTTTAAAAGCAGCTATTTTGTAAGTATAGTTATGTTATTACTTATTTCTTTCGTTGCCATACTGTAAAATATACTAGTTATAAATGTGCATTTTTATGGGGACATTGTTTATCGCTTGAATGTGTTTAAAAACCGGCCAAGTGCGATTCGGACCCGCGCACGACGGGTTCCGTACCATTATCTATAAAAACGGCAAAAAAACTCACGTTTGCTGTATGGGAGCCCTCCTATTTATTTTATTCTGTTTCTTAGTATTTGTTGTTATAACGGCAACAGAAATACATCATCATCGTGAAAATTTCAACTGTCTAACTATCTCGGTTCATGAGATACAGCCTGGTGACAGACGGACTGACAGATGGATGGACAGCGGAGTCTTAGTAATAGGGTCCCGTTTTTACCCTTTGGGTACGGAACCCTAAAAAACGAAGTGGCACCCCACGCCACGCAAATCTTAACCCTTTTCCAGGTCGAGGCATTACATCGACCACATACGCACATCCTATATCCTAAACGAGCAATATTCGGATATTTGCATTCACGTTCTCGAAAGCGGCTCTAACGATTTCGATGAAATTTGAAATGAGTGGTGTATGGGGGTGAAAAATCGATCTAGCTAGGTTTCATGTCCTGGAAAAATCGTTTTCTCCGTTGTTTTTATCTTTTCACCCGAGCAGAGCTCGGTCGCCCAATGTCAATAAATAAGAGCGACATTTGATTGTTTTTTTTTTCAACTAAGCCTGGAAAAGGGTTACGTTTTGTATTTGGACTTCTTATGAAGGTGGCAGGTGGGTGAGAGTGTCGAATTGGATTTCGTCAGTGACGGCGAATGGGTTGAAACACAACAAGGATCAACACGATTAAAAAGGCATTTCCTTGTTTCAACACTTATTCTATACTAGCGACCCGCCCCGGCTTCAACACATATCTATTAAAAAAAACCGCATCAAAATCCGTTGCGTAGTTTTAAAGATCTAAGCATAGATAGGGACAGACATCGGGAAGCGACTTTGTTTTACACTGTAGTGATTTAATTCTTAATATCTAATCTGCTAGATTACTTGTTAATGTGTTTGGAGGCTAAATTGTAAAGTAATAATTAAGGAATCTCGTTATTCGGACACTCGTTAAAATTGTTCACTGAAATTCGTGTTTTGCATTTAGTATTGGTTCAACATTAATACTCGAAAAGACAGGTCACTGTATTTACGATTCACAAGAAAAACTTTGAAGCAAGAACTGAACTTTTTTTTTGCAAGGAAACCTTTGTCCTTTATGAATTGATTGGATGGGACTTTAAACTACGACTTTCACTCATTATTTTTACTAAACTGGACGTGATCAATAAAGAATCGCAAGCGTCTTGGTAAGCAGACACCGTGTCTGCTTACCATCAGGCCGACTGTATGCTTGTTTGCCACCGTCGTATTATTAAAAAAAAATACGTGATACCTGGTCAAAAAGTGTTATTTTCCGCCCGACATCCTGGCCCCAGGAGACGTCATGTACTCGCCTGGGGCGGTAACAAAGAAAGTCTCAGAATGCATATTTAACCCTTAAACGCATAGTGTTGCCAAATGTCTACTAAGCATTACACAGCTCACAGATTAAAAAAAAAGGCTTACGTTCTTGAACGCACCTTTATACCAATCATTTTTTTTCTACCAAATATAAAAAAAATCATGCATTTAAGGGTTGACACCCTTGCCTCCGACTCAAGGTCAATTGCCTGCGATCTGAGATATTCTTGGATTTACCGCCCTTGGTGAATGTACTATTGTGAACTTTAAAGGATCATTTCCGTAATTCGGTAAGAGATCTAGTAACCTATTCTAACATTTTCCATCCTGTATTTCTATATACTTACCTTCGAATCTATGTACAGTGACAATTTAGTATCGGAGGACTGAACCCGTGTTTTGTATATGCGATTATAGACCTAATTTCTAATAGCTTAAGTATTATAATTGCGTAAGGTCCTGGTTCTCGGGTACATAGAAGTTGATGATTATTTGGTGATTCGTGTTCAAATTGTAAATATGTAGGGTAGTTGTCAATGAGCTATCGTAACGAAGAGAATAAATATTTGTCTATTGAAATATTTTATTGTTTTAATTCACCCTTGTCGAAACCGAGGTGGACTGATGACCTGGTAAAGGTTGCGGGAGTCCGCTGGATGCGGGTGGCGCATAACCGGTCACTTTGGCACTCTTTGGGGGAGGCCTATGTCCAGCAATGAACGTCTTTTGTCTGTCCGGCCTTTACCAGGTCATCAGTCCACCTTGTGCGGCCTACCACGCCGCGTCTTCCGGTACGAAGTCGCCACTCGAGAAACTTTCCGCCCCAACGGCCATCTGTTCTACGTGCTATGTGCCCAGCGCCCTCTACCACTTCAATTTAGAGATTCGGTTCGATAATTACCTATATAGTTTTTTTTTTGTCAATTCAGTCTTTGGAAAGTTAAAAAAAGATCGGATACTCGCCGATTAGAGCGAGATGGTTTATCTTCCCTTCCCCAGTTACTGCACTGCATTTAGCAAAGTCTAAAGCAGCGTAAAAAGTCAAACTTGCGAGTTCTACAACTCATAGGGCCACTATTAGTATAGTTGGACCAGCCTAACATGATCGCGTTTATGTCAAAGATAAGTATTCGCCCCAATACAAAAGGTTTCGGGCAGATTACGTAGCAATAATTCGTTTCTGACAAAAAAAAACATTTTTGGTACAGGCTTTTATTGCCGACTGTAGGTATACCGTCATCAACTGAGACGTTTCTAACGAACCCAAACTCAACGGGGTTACGTCGGTTAAGTACTGAATCCCCATGGCCACCTTCTGTCTCCATCATCAGATTAGCTCGATGGTACCATAATATTGAATTGTCATCCAAACTATACTTATACCCAAAATTTCAGCTCAATCGGTCATCGGGAAGAGGGGCAAATTTAACTTGCAAGATTTGTCCCATACACACTAACAGGGCAAGTTAATATAAAGCCTGTAAAAATTAAAAACCAATCCAGTTTGTTTAAAACATTTAATTATAAATTAATATATAAAAACATACAAGACATTATACAATAACTTAAGCTAAGAAATGCACAAATTGGTACGTTCCTTATTGCTTCCTTAACTATATAAAATTCCATTCGTAATACTATATTACCATATATTCGATTTACTTGCACCTTAATTTAATAATGTGTCAAATAAATGACGCTTCAGTACGTCACAAATACTATCAAGTTTCAATTCTAGCAGGCAGAAGAAATCGTTCGAAATTCAAATACAATAGCGCTTAAATTATTCTGATTGGTCGGGCGGGACGCCATTTTGTTGATCAGACTGACAGAAGCGCCGGTGTTGCCTGTTTCGCGACTATATTTTGTTTTATTTAAATTTCGACATAAAATTGATTTGATTCCTTCATTGGTCCGCTTTGGACTGAATGCGACTTAGCCTCTATTCGTTGGATGTATTAAAAGTAAAATATTTCGAGCGAGGAGAGATTTGATTTCGTTCATAAGCTCTCATTCCCACGGCTGTTTTGACAAGATCAGACAATCGAAAAATGGTCCATGGAAAGGAGACCTTAGGTCTCCTTTCCATGGAGCCAGAGATGGGCATTAATCGATTAATATTTTAGTTAACTAATCAATCGACTCAATCGTCATTTTTTAGTTGCGATTAATTTAGTTGCGATTGAATTAGTTGTGAGAATGTTCGACTAACAACTAAATTAGTTTTAGTTTCAATCGACTAAATTTCACGATTAAATCTATATTAAAACTACGTAGTCGCTCGTTTTTGCATTTTTTATCTTACAATATGTAACTACAAGTAGGTATGTATGTAACATTGGAGGTACTCGTATGTTGTATGTAACACTTGTAACTATGTTAGTTGGGGTAGAATTTTGCGACTTATTTTGAAGCAGATATCTTCAACCGATTGAGCTAAAATTATGTATACACATTTAATTTGAAATGCTTGAATGACAATGCAATATTATGGGCCATAATATTATTATCTAAATATATAAAAGAAGAAACTGACTGACTGACTGACTGACTGACTGATCTATCAACGCACAGCCCAAACCGCTGGTTCTAGAGATTCCAAATTTGGCATGTAGGTTCCTTATAAGTTGTAGGGGTGCACTAAGAAAAGATTTTTCAAAATTCAACCCCTAAGAGGGTGAAATGGGAGTCCAAAGTTTGTATGGAGAAACAAGATTACTTAGACTATTTTATTCGAATTCGAAACTTCACAGGAGTAATCCTAACGATAAATTAGAAAACACGTGTTTCAGGTTTTTTGCAAATTCAACCCCTAAAAGGGGGGAATGTGGTCACAAACTCTGAAAATCGACATGGGTGTCGTTTCTACGGTTTATATAGGGACGCTGATTACAAAAAAAAAACACGATTTTAAAATCCAACATGGCGGACGTGAAATACCATCTCCCCTATTGGGATGCGATGGGGTTGAAATGTCTAAATATCAATATGGTTGTCGTTTTTATGGTTTTTTGGGACGTTTGGGTTGAAATGTCTAATAGTTTTTAGTGTTATTTGACTAATGCACAAAGTACCCAGTTTTTAATTACCCTTACATAAGATAAATTTAATCCAATTTCAGAGAGATTAGTAGCAAAATAATAGTTAGAACAGAGATCTCACTCCTTATAAATGGTCAAAATATCGTAAATAATACATGACTATTTTATTTTTAAACATACGTTAAGATGTCCTAATCAGCCTGTCAACATAGCCATACCGAGGTTTTCTATTCAATTTGCTTCTAACATTAGTCGCAAAGAATTTAGTCTAACTAATTAGTCGATTACAAAATTTAGTTGTCCGAAATCAATCGGTAACTAATTTAGTTGCAACTAAATTAGTTGCACTCTGTACAACTACAATTGATCAATCGTCGTTTTCAATCGTCAATCGCAACTAATTCTTGTAATTTTAGTTGTTAATCGTTAGTCGATTACATTTTGCCCATCTCTCCTACTCCATAAACTGTCAGCTATGACTCGGTCTAGTCGTGGTGCTCGTCTTGAGCCAACTCCTCCATATCTTCCTGGTCGAATTCAGTGTCGTCTTCCGCCGTCGCCTCCTGGTACTGCTGGTATTCCGACACCAGGTCATTGACGTTGCTCTCCGCTTCGTTGAACTCCATCTCGTCCATGCCCTCGCCGGTGTACCAATGCAAGAAAGCCTTGCGTCTGAACATCGCCGTGAACTGCTCCGAGATGCGCTTGAACAGCTCCTGGATCGCTGTAGTGTTACCGATGAACGTAGAAGACATCTTGAGACCCTTAGGAGGGATGTCGCACACGGCAGTCTTCACGTTGTTCGGGATCCATTCGACGAAGAAGCTGCTGTTCTTATTTTGGATAGACAACATCTGCTCGTCCACTTCCTTCATGGACATGCGACCGCGGAAGATGGCGGCCACGGTGAGGTAGCGGCCGTGACGCGGGTCGCACGCCGCCATCATGTTCTTGGCGTCGAACATCTGCTGCGTCAGCTCGGGCACGCTCATGGCGCGGTACTGCTGGCTGCCGCGCGACGTGAGAGGCGCGAATCCTGGCATGAAGAAGTGCAGACGCGGGAACGGAACCATGTTCACGGCCAGCTTCCTAAGATCAGCATTTAACTGACCAGGGAACCTCAGACACGTTGTCACACCAGACATGGTCAGTGATACTAGATGATTCAAATCTCCGTACGAAGGGTTAGGAACTTTGAGCGTCCTATAGCAGATGTCGTAAAGCGCTTCGTTATCGATGCAATACGTCTCATCTGTGTTCTCCACGAGCTGGTGAATAGAGAGCACAGCATTGTACGGTTCTACAACAGTATCTGATACTTTAGGGGACGGGACAACAGAGTAAGTGTTCATGATTCTGTCAGGATATTCCTCCCTGATTTTAGAGATTAGGAGCGTGCCCATGCCGGAGCCAGTGCCTCCTCCGAGGGAATGAGTTAGTTGGAAGCCTTGGAGAGAGTCGCAATTCTCGCATTCCTTTCTCACGACGTCTAGGACGGCGTCGACGAGTTCGGCGCCCTCGGTGTAGTGGCCCTTAGCCCAGTTGTTGCCGGCACCGGACTGGCCGAAGACGAAGTTGTCCGGACGGAAGAGCTGGCCGTAGGTGCCGGAGCGGACGGCGTCCATGGTCCCGGGTTCGAGGTCGAGGAGGATGGCGCGGGGGACGTACTTGCCGCCGTTCTCCGCGCACGCAACTGGAAAGAAAGGGGTTCAAATTAATCTAAGCTGTACTGGCTCGGTCACGACTTGTAACGGCGGCGACAGCGAACCCACAGGCCCGACCGCGAAACGAAAACGTAGTTCTTTTGTGCAGCGCCCTCTCTGTCGCACTTGCTTATTCGAGCGACAGAGGGAGATACACGAACGAGCTTCGTTTTAGTTTCGCGATAGCGCCACAGAACTTCGATGGCCCGTTTCCCGAGCGTCAAATGACTAGTTGTTATTGGTCAGTACCCCGTGTTGCCTTTTTAACCGACTTCAAAAAAAAAGGAGGAGGTTCTCAATTCTTTTTTATTTTTTTTTCAATGTTTGTTACCTCAGAACTCAGTCATTGATGAGCCGATTCGAATTTTTTTTTTTTGTTTGTAAGTATATGCATCCAGGTGGGTCCCATTTTTTTTTTAATTTAGTTGGATGATAGAATCCATGAGGAATTGAGAGAACTCCTCAATTATATTAGGCACGCGTGTAGTGATTTTGGTATTTTCTATCATATCTCGTGTATTTACATCCGGAAATCATAAATTTGGTGGAGTGGAACTGATGATGAAGACCACAGATGACTTATGGAATTCTTCAATTATGTACTTAAAGTACAAAAGCACGTCACAGATTCTGATAAGATTCCGTTGAAATAGCCGCTAATGAAGTACCAAAGGTGATCCTTGTGGAATCGAAGTCCTCAAATATTATCGGGCCACATACAGCGATTGGGTTTTTTTCTCTAATAATCAACGCATTTGCTATCGGAAATCAGTTCATGTGGTGAATTGGAAAATAAATGTGGAAATGTTCTCGTGGCTTGGCGGAGTACTAAATTGAAGTCGGTTAAAACTTTGTTTTTAAAGTAAATTATTATTATAGCTTATCAAAACGGGCCGCAGGTCTGAAACCGAACTTCAGGATGGATTTTAGTAAATTTAACGTGAGGTCATAGGATTATTTTCCAATAATCTAAAACTGCAGATTCAGAAACAAGAATCTTATTTATAGAAATCTAGTATTCGGCAAGAGATATACTTTTCAAGAAACTATTACGGATGTGTACCAGGAGTCCAGGACTTTATGAGCCGTAAAGAAACATTTAACCTCCTATAAATTAACCTTATTACAGACAAGCAATCCAGGAAGCTCTAATTCTAGCTGTTTTACGGCAAAAAACTGGAGCAAGTAATCTAAAATGCTAATTAACGTAGGTTTATGCGTTTCACAAGAATAATAAGATGTAAATGTGTAACGGGTGATCCTGTTGTCGGTAAATTCAAGTCTGCGTTGCTAGAGTCTGACCAGCGAGTCGTGTCATAGTCATAAGAAAACGGCGGCGAATTTGAAAAAAAACGCTGGTCATAGTTAACGTGTAGCCTACTTATGGCACTTGTCCCACCGCCGGCGAGTAGCGAGTACTCTCATAGTAATTCTTACTCGCTTTTACTCGCGCGAGTAAGAATTACTATGAGAGTACTCGCTACTCGCCGGCGGTGGGACAAGTGCCTATAACTGGCATTTTTATACAACGTTGGGACTGCAGTCACTGCATAGCCTATAGCCTAGTTGGTTAGTGACCCTGCCTACGAAGCTAGAGGTCAAGGGAATTTATTTGTGTGATGAGCACTAATATTTGTTCCTGAGTCATGGATGTTTTCTATGTATTTAAGTATTTATCTATCTATATATATTAGTATGTAGGGTCATTTCGCCGGTTAGCGACCACCTAATTTCATGTGCCTGTGGGCGACCACTTAAGCTGAGTTGGTGAACTGAAAGGATATTTTCTCGGTTTTTTATTAGATTTCTATTCTAAAACATCAAAAAAATGCATTTACAAGTAATTGTCTCATAGGGTGTGTAGAATTGATGTTATCTTCAATAGAAAAAAACCTTCTCCTTCAGGTGGTCGCTAACCGAAGGTGGTCGCGTAACCAGCGAAATGACCCTATATCGTCGTCTAGTACCCATAGTACAAGCTTTGCTTAGTTTGTGTTTAGGTTGATTTCTGTAAGATAGTCCGAAAATATTTATTATTAATATTAATTATTATATTACTATGCAGGGTTGCATATCGAACACTTTACAGAGAGCTTTTCAAAAAGACCTTTACAAAAGATTGGTACAGTAGTCACTCTGCTGGTCGAATGCGTAACGTTTCACACGTATGTTATGATCTAAGTAAATGTCATGTTTTTGTATAAGTAGGCAAATGACAGTTAGTCCTAAGGCTCGTCAATATTTAATGTCCTCTTAACGTTTTAAAAGTTACGCAAGCATCCCTCCGAATTGAAAGTGTTTCATCGTAATCATCATCCACGCTCGAGATATACTACCTGTCTCTTTCTAAGTGCCCTAATAAGGAAGAGACGGACCGACTCCTTTGTCACCACCGTAGGTGCTTAAGGCGATGCCTTGATTTGAGTCGAACACGCCCCCTACATAGAGACACGCTGATGCCTTCCGCGCACGAGGAAAAGAGATGTAACACTCTTCGATAATACCTAACTCACAGACGTTTTATTTAAATTTCATAAAGTGAGATTTTAGATGAGATTAAATACTACAGTATTAACTCGATTGTGTCGTAAAATAATGTATCGTTTGAGTAGGCTGAGTAAAAAAAGGAAAATACAGACCCAACTTTGGAATTTTTTTCTATCGAGGAAATCTTAAACAATCATGTATCGATAAAATCAGATAAATAATCATATAGTCAAGAATCATATATTTGAAAATCAGACCTTATTGTTTCTTAATCTAGTCAGAACGGCGCTTCAAAGCACGCGATAATTTCCAATGCACAGCTTTAACAAATCTACTAATCTCGTTTTATTAGCGGACGCAGTCACCATCTAACCCGTGAGCAATCCGTCGGTCGTTGCCCCCGTCGTCGACAAGACAGCAATTAACGCAATTGGCCAATTGTTCCGGGTTGAGGGCTAGACGGGGCCTAGTACTTGAATGTTGAGTGTCCAATTACTTGCATGGCTTGCGCGAGACGTGCAATTTGTTTTATGAAATTAAAACAAGTCCCAACGTAATGAAATTGACGTGCAACGATGTAAGCAGATAGTGCACTTTTGCAATGTACTTCAGCGTAGCGAAACGTTTATTGAAACAACAAATCATCATCATCATCATATCAGCCGAAAGACGTCCACTGCTAGACATAGGCCTCCCCCAAATAGTGCCAAAGTGACCGGTCCTGCGCCACCCGCATCCAGCGGACTCCAGCAACCTTTACCAGGTCATCAGTCCACCTTGTGAGGGGCCTACCCTCGCCGCGCATTCCGGTACGTGGTCGCCACTCGAGAGCCTTACCGCCCCAACTGCCATCGGTTCTACGTGCTATGTGCCCCGCCCACTGCCACTTAAGTTTAGCGATTCGGAAGGCTATGTCGATGTCG
Source organism: Epinotia ramella (assembly GCA_947578815.1). Classification (NCBI taxonomy): domain Eukaryota; kingdom Metazoa; phylum Arthropoda; class Insecta; order Lepidoptera; family Tortricidae; genus Epinotia; species Epinotia ramella. Next base: position 3,506,046 of record OX388220.1, read on the forward strand.
GTTACCTTGGTTCTGCTGCGGATAGCCTCATTTCTGATGCGATCACGCAGAGAAACTCCCAACATAGCCCTCTCATAGCATAGGAACAACAAATACAAGGTTTTAACTTTGTGTACGCTGGAGGGTCACATTTCTATGCATCTGACTGTACTTATAAGGTCAATGGTCGAATTCCCAAGATACGTACCAGAGGCCTCATTGTAGTAGACGGAGATACGCTCCAACTGTAGGTCGCTGGTCCCCTTGTAAACGCCCTGGGCGTCGATGCCGTGCTCCTCAGAAATTATCTCCCAGAACTGCGGACAAAGAATCTCGGTTAGATCTCTAGCTGATTGAGAATAGGTATATAGTGTGGTAATGTGGCAGTGGCACATTCCACGTAGAACCAATGGTCGTTGAGGCGCAGAGGTTCTCGAGTGGTGACCACGTGCCGGAAGCCCGCGTGAAGACCTGGTAAAGCTCGCGGGAGTTCGCTTTCGATCTTTCGATTGATATGATAATGATGATGAAGCCGGTACGTCTCCAAAATGAAGGTCCGCAGCTGGCCACAGCTCCAGGAGCGCCCTGCACTGGGTCGGCGCCCAGAGCGTCTCCCGCGAATAGGGACTAGCTGCCCGGCCCGGCTTCGCACGGGTTACCTACCCGTTTTCCCGTAGGAATTAAGCATTTTCCCGCGGTAAAAATTAGCCTATGTTCATCAGGGATAATGTCGGCTTCTAATGGTAAAAGATTTGGTAAAAGAGATGGACAAACAAGCAAACAATCAAATCTGTCCTCTTTGTAATATTAGCGTAGAAGTGTAGATAGATAGTGTAAGCCTTTTATTTTATTGCGGGATAAGTACCGCATTCATGAAAAATGCCCAAATTTCCTGACATCTGCACGGCTATCACAAGATGGCGCGCGACCTCTGTCGATTTTTCTCGCACTATCCGTCTCTCTCTTATTAAAAAACTAACTTAAAAAGAGACGTATAGTGCGAGAAAAATCGAGAGAGCTCGCTCACCGTATGATTAGCCGTGCTGGTAATCGCGAAACAAAAACGAAGTTCGGTCGTGTAGGTACCTCCCTCTCTGACACACACTCGTAGTAATTCTTCACAATGCATCGAATCACTGTTTTTAACCGACTTCAAAAAAAAGGAGGAGGTTCTCAATTCGGTTGTATTATTGTTACTTACCTCAAAACTCCGTCATTGATGAGCCGATTCGAAAAATTTTTTTTTTGCTTGCAAGTATATGCATCCAGGTGGGTCTCATTTTTTTTTAAATTTAGTATGGATGATGGGATCCATGAGGAATTGAGAAAACTCCTCAATTATATTAGGCACGCGTGTAGTCATTTTGGTATTTTATTATATCTCGTGTATTTACATCCGGAAATCATAAATTTGGTGGAGTGGAACTGATGATGAAGACCACAGATGACTTATGGAATTCCTCAATTATGTACTTAAAGTACAAAAGCACGTCACAGATTCTGATAAGATTCCGTTGAAATAGCAGCTAATGAAGTGCCAAAGGTGATCCTTGTGGAATCGACGGAAGTCCTCAAATATTATCGGGCCACATACAGCGATTGGGTTTTTTTCTCTAATAATCAACGCATTTGCTCTCGGAAATCAGTTCATGTGGTAAATTGGAATATAAATGTAGAAATGTTCTCGTGGCTTGGCGGAGTACTAAATTGAAGTCGGTTAACACTTTGTTTTTAAAGTAAATTATATTTGCTACGTGTCTGTCGGTTGTTGCGACAAATTGCAAGGCGTTTAAAATGGCGTGGTACAGTACAGTAGAGATACGTTAATTCAAATAAAACCGTCATCTAAACGTGTCGCAATCCATGAACAACAAAAGTAATCTAATAGGGGGACTCTCAACAAGTCCCAACGTGTCTCGAAGGGGGTTGACTATCGCAGTTATTTTTAACCGCATGCGCGCCTAAACGAACTACCTACATGTAATTCCAATTAACTAGCTATACGACGATTCAGATGTAAGAGTAGGTACCTACACCTACAGTTGAATGAACACATTAATTTTTAGGCTGTTATTGAAGTGATAATATAGTATAAGATAATAAATGTGTCATAACGGCTTTTATTGAACTTGATCTCGTAAGATTATTTCAAATGTAAACATTTGGATTGCCCTGTTAAGAACACAAAGCAGAATATGTTTCTGACAGAATTTTCTTTATTGCTACCTAGACCTACTTTTATTGCCGACTGTAACCATTACAACTAGAAAACTGTAATTCGGCATGGGTATACAGGATGTTAACGGGGTCATGATCCGGAATGACAAAAAGCGAATAAGATGATCATACTGAACAACCTTTCCCATGGGACCAACCACGAAATCGCAAAAAAAAACCAGGTATTCCATACATTAACTCTCAATTAAATCGCAGTTAACTCACAGTTAACTCTTAATTGGCTCTTTTTTTTTGCGATTTCGTGGTTGGTCCCATGGGAAAGGTTGTTCAGTATGATCATCTTATTCGCTTTTTGTCATTCCGGATCATGACCCCGTTAACATCCTGTATAAATCAATCACGCCGACAAAACAGTACAATAAAATCTTGAAAAATATTTTTTTTAGGGTACGTCTCCTACACCTAAAGCAAGGATGTAATTGCAGCTAAGCTTGTACTTAATACTTATCTATTCGCATGTCATGTAAGTGTAATTGGCTAATCGCCCCTAGATTAGTTTTATCAGCAATAGATCTAACATGTATTTGTTTACTTATAGGTACCTACATGTCAGATCTATTGCTGCTATGCACGTAGGTACTTTTGTATACAAAGTAGGTAGGTAATGTAGGTACTTCCTTGCTTGCACTGGTCTATGTAAGTATGTTTTCTTAAACATGCAATGAAATATTGAAGTTGTGTTCATCATAATGGGCTTCGAAGTGTCACGTTTCGGGCGCAGCGAGACGAGAGACCCTTAATGGTATTTCATACAAAATTGGAGGCCTAGGCCTGCAAGATGGCCTTTTTTAATTTCCATTCCACAATTTGTGGCACATCACGGCGTTCAGCCATGTAAATTAAAGTTTGATTTCTTGGAGTTTATTTATTTATTTCATTGCATGTTTGAGAAAAGCACTATACATACCTCGGCGTGAAAAGGGGTTGCCAGCCTCATAACTATCCGATCTCGCTACGCTCGGCCGTCCATATGTACTCGGCCGGCAACCCCTTACTTTCCGGCCTCCGTAGTAATGTACTCTTGTGGCACTCCAGAGATCAAACGCGTGGGACGATTTTAATGAATCATAAGTCAATCGGTTTTTTTTAATCTTGCGCCTTGCGAGTGTCATTGAACAGTAAAGAAAATTCAGAATGGCGGCCACCTGACGCCGTATTGTAAAAAAACCGGCCAAGTGCGTGTCAACTGTCATTTTTCAAATCAGTGATTCGTTTGCGTGATATTGGGGTTTAAAGCCCTAATTTTTGTTCGAGTTATGTGTATTAATTATTTTAAACTAGCTTCTGCCCGCGACTCTGTCCGCGTGGAACTCGTTTATATCGTTAGTCCATACATGTTTTCACCCCCCATTCGGGGATTGATTTCGGGAATAAAAACTATCCCATTTCCTTCCTCGGAACTCAAAATATCTCTATACCTAATTTCATCTAAATAGTTTAAGTGGGGAGTAACTAACAGACAGACAGACAGACTTTCGCATTTATAATATTAAGTATGAATTTAATGGGAGCCAATAATGCACGGCCCAATAATGTACAGCCTGATAATCCGCGTCCACTTTTTGTGGACTCGGATTATTGGGTCGTGCATTATCAGCCCGGACAAAGGTGGCTTCCAATTATTGCCCCGGACCAAGTTTGCTCAGGGTGATAATGCACGGCCCAATAATGTACAGCCTGATAATTCGCGTCCACTTTTTGTAGACGCGGATTATTGGGTCGTGCATTATCAGGGTGGACAAAAATGGCTTGTCATACGCGAACTCTGTCTTAGGTCGGTTAGGTTAGGGTTCACTTGTGTCCCTCAGACGGTGGCGTCGACTCGCTGGAGATTATTAGTCCGCACAGATGACCGTCCCAATGTACATGGATTATCAGGCTGTACATTATTGGGCCGTGCATTATCAGCTCGTACAAAATTGGCTTCCAATTATTGCCCCGGACCAAGTTTGCTCAGGGTGATAAATGATAATGCACGGCCCAATAATGTACAGCCTGATAATCCATGTACAGTATGGCCGCGGATTATTGGGCTGTACATTATTTTGGCCGTGCATTATTATGGCTGTACATTAACCGGTACCAATTTAATACATGAACACAACAAATGCCTAAATGGTAACGCCAGCTTTCCTGTTTTTCGGTTTTTCCGAGGACCAATTTTCCTGTTTTGAGGTACAGTTTAAAATAGAAGGAAACTTTAAAATAAATAGTTAATAGTTAAACCAATGACCCTCCTAGTGTTATTCCCGGTTGTGCCCTAAATAAACACGGTGTCCGCTTTGACACCTAATCCCAAGATATGGCATAGGCACTAGTTTTACGAAAGCGACTGCCATCTGACCTTCCAACCCAGAGGGAAAACTAGACCTTATTGGGTCTAGACCGGTTTCCTCACGATGTTTTCCTTCACCGAAAAGCTAACGGTATATATTCCGTACATAAGTTCCGAAAAACTCATTGGTACGAGCCGGGATTCGAACCCACGACCGCCGCTTGACAGCCGCATGCCTGAACCACTAGGCTACCGTAGCTTACAAATCCTATTAATAAATTATAGTTTAGTAGCTTCTGCCCGCGACTCCGTCCGCGTGGAACTCGTTTATATCGTAGCTCCATACAAACTTTCACCCCCCATTTTAGGGAAGTGGGGGGTTAGAAAGAGACAAAAAGTAGCCTATGTCACTCTCCATCCCTTCAACTATCTCCACCTAAAAAATCACGTCAATTCGTCGCTCCGTTTTGCCGTGAAAGACGGACAAACAAACACTTTCCCGTTTATAATATTAGTATGGATTTCCCTAATTGTTGAGCCAAGAGTGATTTCCAATTATTTAGTCACATAACGATAAATAATGATCGTATCGACTGTGGCCTAAATTACTATTGATTTGTTTTAAGTTAAGGATATTTGGGACAGAGGTGAACGACTTCATTCAGTAAATTGTACTGACGACCTGTCTATACTAAAATTTAATGTCATTGACATAATGTTCAGGCGAACATAGGGGAAACTAGGCTTTATTGTGAAGTACCTAAGTATATCTGTATAATTAAGTGTATAATGTCATTTGATGCTTTTTAGGGTTCCTTAGACTCCTCTGTCCGTCCGTCCGTCTGTCTGTCCGTCTGTCACCAGGCTGTATCTCATGAACCGTGATAGTTAGACGGTTGAAATTTTCACAGATGATGTATTTCTGTTGCCGCTATAACAACAAATACTAAAAAACGATCGATAATTAAGTAGTTAATTTATATAATAAGTAGGTAAATAAATGGATTATTTTTGTCGATTCGTTTTTAGGGTTCCGTAGTCGACTAGGAACCCTTATAGTTTCGCTTTGTCTGTCCGTCCGTCCGCGGATAATCTCAGTAACCGTTAGCACTAGAAAGCTGAAATTTGGTACTAATATGAATATCAATCACGCCGACAGTGGTAAAATAAAAAGTGTTTTTTTTATTTTTATTAGGGTACCTCCCTATACGTAACGTGGGGTGTGTTTTTTTTTTCATTTCAACCCTAACGTGTGATATATTGTTGGATAGGTATTTCAAAATGAATAGGGATTTGCTAAAATAATTTTTTGATAATGTTAATATTTTAGGAGATAATCCCCCCCCCCCCCCCCCCTCTAACTTTTGAACCATAAGTTTTAAAAATATGAAAAAAATCTCAAAAGTAGAACTTCATAAAAACTTTCTAGGAAAATTATTTTGAACTTGATAGGTTAAATAGTTTTTGAAAAAAAAAATCAAAAACTACGGAACTCTACACTGAGCGTGGCCCGACACGCTCTTGGCCGGTTTTTGATGATAAAAACAGAGCGGGTTCTACAACTCACAGAGCCTATTAGTATGGAATGGAATATAGATTATGACAGTGTGTGTCCATTCGCGTCGCAAATCGATGGAGTCGCCAGGTGTCAGGTTTCATGTAGGTACTCATGTTTTTCTAACGGGTTTCCACGAAGCCAGCACTAGGGTGGCTCGCTGTCGCTAGGGTTGACACTCGCCCGGTTTCCTATAATGGGGGTGTAGACTCAAAATGTATTATTATGGTCAGAGGGGGCAAGTGCGCCCCCGGGGTAAGTGCGCCTTTCATCAAACATATCGAGATCTACAGATAATTCACATATAACGACATCTTGCATTCATGCAACAAACTAAAACAAGTTTATTACTCAATTGACGAATATAGAAAAGATGATTGTTAAATTCGCACTAATTGTGTTATTAATAAATAATTTATGTATTAGGAAAAGCATGATGCATGAAAACTGTGGTATCATATTAATTTAAGCCTAAGCCTATTCATTCTATATTTTGTTACACCTTCGGGTAAGACATAGTGATACCAAGCTGCATTTTATAACATTTGCATAACCTATGTTTAGCAAATAAATACTTTGACTTTGACTTTATTGCATGGATTTCAACGAATTTATATTGATTTAAATGACTGAATGATGAATAAGACGCACAGAAAGAAGGCAAAAAAGTATGCCTAATGCGAATATCCCATACAAATAAGTGGAAGTGCAGTCCTGTGACGTGCAACTCAAGGATCCACATAATATCAGCGTCGAGTCATCTTCTGTGGCTCGAAATTGTGCTGAGTGGACTCCTTTTTCGCATTTCGCATTTCACGAAATATCACAAAAAATTACGAAGCTACGACAACCCTTTCAAATTTCAATGTAGCTTGTTAGAGAGAAAACGCTAGCATATCGTGACGTGACGACCCTAGAGCGTCATAGTATATGTATGACAAATAGTTTCATATGAAGGACGCTTATAACTCTGTGATTATTTAAGCTCTTGCTTTTTTCTCCTTTTGATTACATTCTTAATCCCTGTTCATGAAAATACATAATTATTGATTGTTTTAGATACGATAAGATAAGATTTATTTTCAACCAAGTACTTAAAACTAAGATACATGGACCCTGGAAGGGTGTAGCAACAATCAGGTAACTTATACTATAAACATACCCGTATACACTCAGAGGCAATGAAAACGGGTCACTTACCATGGATTACTTTACAAAGTGACCCGTTTTCATTGCCTCTGAGTGTAATTCCCAATGTGAACTATGAAGGTACGCTACCTCAGAGGCAATGAAAACGGGTCACTTTGTAAAGTAATCCATGGGAAGTGACCCGTTTTCATTGCCTCTGAGTGTAGTTAATTTTAACTAACTAATATCGACAGGTACCTACTAAAGTCGCCGTCAATGGAATTTGCTAACTATGTAAACAAACCGCCATAGTGAAAGACAATTTCAATATGGCGGTTTGTTTACATAGTTAGCAAATTCTATTGACGGCCACTTTACCTATTGATATTTATAACAAATTGACGGCAAACACATTATAAACATGTAGGTTTCCATAAATTCAGCTATGGAATAGTAACATTTATCTATTAGTTTAGATTTTAGACTGTGTACGAACACAGTAAGTACATCTTTTATCTGGTTGGGAATTTTATTATATTTTTTATTGCTCGGTAATATGGCTATTTAGTGTCTAACTATTCCAGAAACATTTACATTTCTCAGACAACTGGGCCACGCTCAAACACGCAAAAAATATTTCATAGGTTTCTCTTCTTTCGTTGAAAACTACCATTACCAATGTGAAAGTAACTGTCTATTTGTAATCTTTTCACGCCTAAACCACTGAAAACAAATACAATTTACGGGAGTTGGGAATGGAAGCAGTACGAGTCCAGAGGGGTGATCAGTTAACTTTTTAAACGCGCGTTAAGACTTAAGACAACTCGACTGTCATTTTCTCATACAAAAAGTGACATTTTGATCTACCTGCCCAGCTAGCACGATAGGTTTTATCGTCACGTTTTACTGCCCAAATGTTATCACGTCACGTAAAAAATAACGGTAAAACGTACCATGCTACAAGCCCGACTACGTATTACGTGATCGCCCTGCAGGTGGAGATGCGCAGTTATTAATTTATATTCACTAAAGAAATGAAATAAATGAGGGATATACTGGGCGGAGTCACGGGCACAGCTTATACTGAAAGAAAAGTAGCTTCGCGCACGACTGGGCGTCTCCTGTCTCACTCGCACCGTGCAAATTAGAAAGAGGAAGGTAGATCTTTCTCGACTCGCGTCGCGGCGCGGCGCCAGTTAGCTAGCCCCCCTGGTTTGCTTATATGACGTTTATTTACTTATCAACCTTAGTTTCTTCAAATGAAACGGTACCAAAGTGGCCGTTAGGTATATCAACAGAGAAATGGTCTGTAAATTGATGCCCGTATAGATCAATCAGGGCCAATGCTGACCTATTGTCAATCGATTAGGTCAGGGGTCGGCAACGGCATGTGCGTGCGGCTCGCCAGTCCCAAACTTGCGGCCCGCGAGCCTCCCTAGCTGTTTTGTATGGAAATATAACCTTCAGAATTTTGAAATTGCCTGTGAAAGTCACAAAATATGAAGAAGTGCGGTCCGCGTCAATTTCGTAGCGACTATATGGCCCTTAGTTACTAAAAGGTTACCGACCCCTGGATTAAGCCAATGGCTCTTTGCTACTACCAACTAACTACATAACTATTTAATTTCAAAATCAAAGCGTCTCGAGAAATCATTTACGAACAAATAACTAAATGCAAGTACCTAGAGTACCTACCTACAAATATTATTATTTTAATAGTAGATACTTATAGGATGTATTGATTTGAACTTCAATCAGATAATGTTTTCTGTACAGTTAGGTACAGCAATCGAGACTTTGGCATCATAATTCTGCTGATCGGCTTAAAAATAATTGGAGCGCTCAAACTCGAATAATCAAAACGAATCTCGTTCAAATTTCGAAATACAGTTAGGTACGAAATAATAAACGCGGAAAGTTATTATGACTTCTTTGCAGATTAATATTATAATGCGGCGTTGCAGTAAAATTCGACGTGTAAATTAGTTTTTGCAATTTAGAGCAGCGAGGATAAGTGAAAGTAGCAAAAAATTATCGTGATTTCGTCTCGATTGACAAAAAAAAATCACTGCATGATTGTCGTGTCACGTAGCAGACAGCGACGAATCAATCGATGGAGAAAGCCTTTCAATTTCGATGTCATACTCTGCGACAGACTGACAATGAGGAGAGTGTGCAATTGCCTTAATGTCTGGAGGCGTCCAGTCTGCTCTTGCAAGGTGGCAACACTGGAACTGTAAATCGAATTTCAAGTTTTTTTTAAAGAACAATGTTGTACAGGAATGTTAATGGCCAGTTATTAATGCAAATAGGTTTTTATTTGCGCTGGCGCTAGTTTAATATTTGTTCAGGGCGTCGTGCTCAAACATTACTTTAGAACTCCCGTTGTTTCAAATTTAGAACGGCTGCGTTTCGAAATACGCGGCTATTTTACATAATTTCTTTTATTTCCTTTCCTTCGTCCGCTGCGCGCTGCAATTTGAAAATAGAAGCGACATTTTTTTTCTTATTGCATCGCGAGTTGGCCGTTGACATCCAGTGCGTATTTTCGGCCAGCGCGGGAGGGTATCCAGATATGGAAATGGATACTTGACACGATCAACGGATCTTTGTATCCTCAAGGATTACAGCGAAGAGGATATAATCTGTCAACGAACACTAACCGCGCCTCCGTGTTGTCTTGTATACGGACCGTTCATAGTTTATGAAATTAAAATTACAGCCAGCTGTCGATGGAATAGAAACACGTGTTCTTATAATAGAATCAGTAAACATTCACGTACTTAAAGGGAATACTTTGAAGAATTCTAAGTCTTCTAACTGTATATTTAAAGAGTATATCAATGTTTTAAAAACATAATGGCAGGGCCAGAGGTTTATTTTAAAACATCAAGCAATAACAAATGGCAAGTGTATGTTGAAACAAGATGGCAGGATAAACACATCGTCCACTTACGAGGCTGAAAAAAGTATAAAACGCAACAAAAACAGGCTGTTCTGTTTCTTCAGTGTTGCAAGTTTAAAAGCGAGCGGACTTTTCAGATAAAAAAAATATTTTTAGTAATCTTATTTTAAGAAATCAATACTTAACTTACACAGCAAGATTAATAAAACTACCAAGTACAACAGACATTACTTAAATATTATAAAGGTAATTTGACCACCCAATTTTATTAGGAAAAATCTACCTGAGTCCCTCGTTAGGCTCAAGATTCTACTTTAGAATTTCTTTCTATTCTATTGTACAATTTTTCGCTTCAATCAGGATTCAATATACCGCCCTCGCCTTAAATATATATGTATATTATTTCGCTTCATGAGACACAATATACTATATTCCTTAAACCGTTCCTAACTTTAATCTGCATTTTTAATAGGTCGATCACAGTAGCACATTTTCTAATATTCATCTATTATTTACTGAACTTCAATTTAATGGTTTTCATGTGCTCTGTCTATCCCTTTTTGGAATACACGAGTACCTAAGTATTCGTAGTGCATGCGATGCATCGACAAATCTCTTTACGGCGCAGTAAAGTTTTCTATTTGTTTGGACACCGCTCGTAAAAGGAAGTGCCCGACAGTAAAAGTAATTTACACAAGCATTAATTTATTCGTCAGTGCTCTTTTGTACTCGTAGTGTTTGAACTTTGAAGGGAAAAATTGCTGGCTTCCGGCATGAGTGTAGAAAGTGAGAACATTTATGTCATATCAGCCCCGCTGTTCTGTAATTTGGTCAAATATATCTGGAATTCTTGACGCCGCGATTCTTATTAACCAGGGATGCCGCGGATGCGATCTTTTTGACATCCGCGGATGCGGATGCGGATTTTGCGGTCAAACACTTAAAAACATAAGTAATCACCTTCCATTTTATGATATCACGCGATCATCAAACACGTTGAGACTAAATTACAATCGTAGCGAACAAATCAAAAACGCGTTTGCTCTTGGTCACAGAAACGAAAAGAAGTTTTTTTTTACTAATGTCGAAAGCGCCGCGTGGGCTTCTTATTTGTCGTGAATAGGGAATATGCATGTGATTTAGAAATGGACAAAAAAAATCACGTGTAATCTATATTGCTTAATAAATATACACACATGATTATTTTTTCAAATTATCATGTTTCTATTGATAAAATAAATTGTTTAAAAGTACTATTTTTCAAATTCCCTCGCAAATTTCCAAAACGCAACGCTATTGGCGGAGCGAAACGTGACGTCACCGTGCAGGTCGTTAGTATGATTATTGAAAGTTATTCGCATTGTTTGGCCGCTGTTTATGATAAATAATCAGTGTTTTTTGGTAATTATTAAGTGAAAAAAGACTCGCCACAATGACTGAAGGCGGTTTTGTCAAGGCACAGTCGGATAATCTGCCTAAAATTGATGTGTTCATGATGACTAAATTTAATACATACTTCGCAAATATTTGTGACTTTACGTCCGCTGAACTAAGAGGAGTAAAAGCTGCAAGGTAAATAAGTTACAGATATTCAATAAATTTTCATATTCCTTGTTTTTATACTTGTGAGATTGGTCAATTAAATAATTATAACCTATTTTGGCGATTCAAATAGCTAGACTTTTAAACTACTTCAAATAGGTGTCTTTGTTAAATAAGTGGAATAAAAAACTAGTAGATATTTATCCATACTATATACTATTTTACTATACTATAACTTTATATATTATATATACTAACTTCTGCCCGCGACTCCGTCCGCTTGGAACTCATTTATATCGTAGCTCCATACAAACTTTCACCTCCACTTCATCCCTTTGGGGGATATGGGGGGAGCTACGATATAAACGAGTTCCACGCGGACGGAGTCGCGGGCAGAAGCTAGTTATATTATATATTTTATATATACTTACTTAATAATAAATTATAAATGCGAAAGTGTGTCTGTCTGTCTGTTTGTTACCTCTTCACGCTTAAACTGCTGAACCGATTTGGATGAAATTTGGTATAGAGATAGTATAAACGAGTTCCACGCGGACGGAGTCGCGGGCAGAAGCTAGTATTATATAATCAAAGATATGTAGGTACCTATTAGGAATGTTAAATGTTGAGAACATCTTTATGAACTTTAACAAACTAGGTTGTTTTCGTCAAGGCTTATAAATAAAACAAATTTGTGTAGGTCACTCAGTAAAAAGGATTAAATTCTTTTAACTTTCTTCGATCAACAGTGCAAACAAAGAAACTTAGCTAAAACGTTTCTTGATCAAAATCAACACTCGTAGTCAGCTGTTGATCAACAAAAATCATAATATTTGTAACATTAATAACTAAAAAAATTGGGAATCAGAATAGTTTTATGAATAAGTATATAATACAATTTTGAGGTTAGGTTATTGTTTACCTATATTGTTCGCGAGTCGTAATAAAAAAGATTTTAGGTACACATTTAATACTCACGTCGAAATGATCTTCACAACAATATAAACTACTCAAGCACGATACATTATCTCTCCTCATCGCCTTACACCACTTTATCCTTATATTTGCACCTTTGGGCATATGAAAATATTTGCAGTTTTAATGTGATTTTCACACATAGGGACAATACAATATTTATAATAAGCTTTTGTGTGCTCTTCCATTACAATAAGTTGATCTTATAAGCTTTAATCACTCACATTTATTAAAAGTGTGAATCAAACACTTTGTTGTTAATTTGTTTAAGAACCGCCGTGCACTAAGCTGCACGGTGACGTCACAAATGAGCGCGCCAAAATGGTGGCGTTTTGATCGTCCGAAAATGATAGTAATTTTAATTATTTTTTTTTAGCTTATTTAATAATATTGTGAAAGTGTTATATTTTTTTCCGGTTATATAATTACTTATAGAATAGATAAAAAAAATAAAAAAATGTCATGAATATTCCCTATTGCACTATATTCGCATCCGCAAAAACTCCGCATCGATTTTGGTGGTTGCGGATGCGTACCTATGTCTGCCTATCCCTTCCCTAGTATTCAGGCGCCGTAGGTTCAGCGAAGTTAAGCGAACAGAGTTTTTGAAACAATATAATGCGTCTAATTATAATAATATGGTTTCAAAAAAATACGAATAGTAATCTTGAGGCTTTTCTGCAGGGAAATCAGTGCTTCGAAACATGATTAAGTAAATTTCGCTCGATAGAAAAAAATCATGAACATAGGTCTAAAACACGCAATAATACACTTAAAATATTCGTAACAAATTATGCACAAAAGCTATAAATATTAAAATTGCTTCTAAAAATCGGCAATATTATGTTTGAGGGAAATCAGTGTTTACATTTTTATTTATTTTTAAACGGCCAAATAATTTAAATAAAAAACATTATATCCGCGCTTCCGAGCACGCACTTCCATCTCGCTCACGCTTATGCTCAGTGAGAGGAAGAGAAGACCATGAACCTACGGCGCCTTAACTAGGCGTGACGGGTGAGGTGAGGCGCATTAGCACGTTCCGAATTACAGCCCAGCCGTGTAGTTGTAAAGTTTATTCAATTTTGATAAAAATACCTATTTTTGGTTGCGTAGCATTATGCCTTTCGCTGAGCTAAGCTGAGATACATCAGGGGCCGTAGACAAGGTTACAATCGACAATCGCTAACGCCAAAGAAACTAATGAAATGTAGGGGAATGACAGATGCCGACGAAACACTTTTCGTTAACATCTGTCATTCCCATACATTTTATTATTTTCTATTGGCGTTGGCGCTTGTCGATTGTAACCTTGTCTATTAGGCCCCCAGTTGTTTTGTGTAATTAAAGTATGTCTAGTAACAGTCCATCTAGTAACTTCGTCCAAGCAACGTGTAGGTATACAATATTATTGTTAGATAATTAATAAATTGTACTTTTTTGTTAATTTCAGACAAAACTACGACGAAGACAGACAGAGTCAAGAGTAGGTACCTAAGTGAGTGGTGTGGAGCGAGACGCTCTATAGCTGCATAATACAAAACAATGTACAGTCGAGGAAATTGAATGTTTAGCACTTTTGGACCTTAACGTCATTCTAATAGAGTTGACATGTGCCAAACATTCAATTTCCTCGACCGTACTACCTACTATAGTAATAATTAACTAATTTTGTAAGTAATTGACAAAATACATATAATACCTTCGTGCGATATACATATTATACGCCATAAAACTCGTCTAAATCGTTATATTTAATAAGTACGAATTAAACAAACGGTACTAAATGGGAAAACAGTGCTATTATAGTGCTTACTTATTTGATTCTTTGTTTGTTTGTTTGTATTGAATAGGCTCCGAAACTACTGGACCGATTTGAAAAAATATTTTACCATTAGAAGCCGACATTATCCCTGATGAACATAGGCTACTTTTTATCGCGGGGAAATGCTTCATTCCTCCGGGAAAACGGGTAATCCGTGCGAAGCCGGGCCGGGCAGCTAGTAAACAATATAATCAGAATAACTTGCGTAATTAAATACTTTTAACTTGTTATTAACTCGCCGACAGGAAAAGGCATTAAAACAGTCATTGCGCCGCAAAAACTATAGCATGAGTAACCCTAAAACCGATTATACACGATCCGACCGACCCGTTAAATTAAAATCGTACCACCTAAGGCCTGCAACACACTGGCGCGGCCTGCGGTGGCGGACAAAAGTAAATTTGACAGCTAATGACAAGTTTACTATGGTCCGCCGCGGACGGGCCGCGCAGTGTGATGTGGGCTTAAGGCCTCTCACAGACTGGCGCGGCCTGGCCGCGGCGGTCAATAAGTAGTAAACTTGTCATTAGCTGTCAAATTTACTATTGTCGCCACCGCAGGCCGCGCTAGTGTATTGCAGGCCTAAAGCCACCTAATATTTTTTTCTTTTTAATTAAACTAAACGTTTATATAATATAGGTTTAGTTTCGTTATATTAATTTTATTGTGTCACTTATATACTTAGTTGTATCAAGTAGGTTTGTGCTTAATACTAATTAGTCAATACTAACATGATCTAAAATTCATATCAGATGTTAACATATGTACCTATATCCATATCCAATAAAAAGGTGTTCAGGAAGGAACATACCAAATAAATAACAATTAATTTGATTTTATAACACAAGATTTTAAATAAATCTACGGACAACTACATTTTATTCAATTCATTTAACGGAGATTTCAACATTTTAAACGCGATTGAGTATTAAGCACCTACCTACTTATTAATGAAAATATATTCATTACGAAATTACAAAACAATAATTTTCTATTTTCAATATTGGTAGGTACAGACGCAAGTTATATAATACTCATAATTCACATTCAGCCACGTTTCGCAGTGTCGGATCGTGTGGATGCGCTCTAACGTCTGATAGATCAGCAATTATGGCCCCCGGTCATCAACCCTGCCGCCATGAAAAATAACCCATATTGAAATTAGAATGACGTGTTCGATGCAGGTTTTGCGTATAATGGGCTTTGTAAGGGCTATTTATTACTATTTGCATGACATGTAATTAGGTCTCACTTATATCTGTTAATCTGCTAGAAAAACTTTATGACAAATCCGTTACTTATTCAATTGTTCACAAATGGTTTATCTTTGAACATATTCACCTATTATATTATACGTAGGGAAGATGGGGTGGCTTCGTACACTTTTTTTTTACTCATAGCCTTTAAAAAAAAAAAAAAAACCGCTAGGTCAAAATGAGATTAATGCAGCTGCTTAATCGTCCTCTTAATTGGCTATAATAATTGTATATTTCAGTTTTGATTCAAAGCATCTTTGCCAAGGTATAATGGTTTTCCCAATAAGTGGGAATTGTACGAATGCGTGTAATTTAAAATTTAAATTTAAAAATGTAAGTTCAAAAATGTATATCAAGAGTAATTATAATTACAATACCAGGTCAGTAAGATATGCCTAAAACGTGACTAAAACAGGTGAAATAGCTGAAAATCCAATGAATCCTGAGAAAAAACGAATAGTGTACCAAGCCACCCCATCTTCCCCTACGGCTAAAATTCACGTGTTTATTTATTTATTGTCACTATTTTATGGGCGATATGTTTGGAACTGCTCGTTTAAATTTACACCTATAATGAAAAAACTCACCTGGAACTACTAAAAGTTAGAAAAAACCGGCCAAGTGCGTGTCGGGCCACGCGCAGTGTTCCGTAGTTGCCTTTTAAATTCATTATATGTAGGTACTACTGGCTCGAAATTTTTCACATCCCCAGTAGTTGCCCTTTAGCCGGCAGGAGGGGGGGTCGTGGGGAGACACACACTCGAACAAAAATTAATACCTCGCAAACGAATCACCGAGTTAAAAATAGTTTTAAGAAACCCATATTTTTTTATAACAAGCTATCTACGATACCCCACACTATAGGTTTATCGAGAAAAAAACTTTACATCCCCACTACTTTATTCTTGTTTTTTCGGCGTGATGTATGTATATACACGGTGGAATTTAATCGGTGATTAGGAATCCAAAAATCTTAATTATCAATCTACACAGAAGCCAATACGTGAGATCTCGTGCAATATAGCTCACAATCTAATTAATCACACTTAATTAACATCGGTAAAATGTACACTGACTGAATAAATGGACACCCTACTTTTATTGAAGGGAAGTTACTCGTAAGTGTACATACGTCAAGTGCTTGCTGGCTTTGGCGGGAAACTAGACAGATCAGACGATTTGAAGCAATTTGTTATGAATTTGACAATGACAAATTGACAGCTTATTGCTCATTTATGTTTTAAGTTTCTATGGCTGATAGTTTGAAAAGAGGTATTACACTTTTCAGACTAAACCATTAGTAGGGTGACAATAAATTTTAATTAAAATTTAATTTCAACTTAAAAATTAGTTATGATAAAAAAAAACTTGGTTCCACTTAAGTACTACATAAACGTGACCGCCATCGATTACTGAATTAGAAAAATGGGTTCCTGTTCACCGATTAAATTCCACCGTGTATATACCCATGCCGAATTACAGCTTTCTATTCTAGTAGTAAGGGTCACTGAGGTAACCCGCAGACGGACAGAATGACGAAACTATAAGGGTTCCTTTTTTGCCTATTTGGCTCCGGAACCCTAAAAAACGCATTAAGGTTTAGTTTTTTTTTTTTAGTTTTTTGACTTAAGTTTTAGGCAAAGATAGGCCACGCCAATTAGGCTCTAGAAATTAGCCAAATTCGGCTACTTATTATCAAATTGCCCCCACGGTGCCGGTTAATGTACAGCCATAATAATGCACGGCCAAAATAATGTACAGCCCAATAATCAGCGTCCATACTGTACAAAATTGGAAGCTAAAGTTGCCCTGAGCAAACTTAGTACGGGGCAATAATTGGAAGCCACTTTTGTCCGGGCTGATAATGCACGACCCAATAATCCGAGTCCACGATCATTATCAGGCTGTACATTATTGGGCCGTGCATTATTGGCTCCCGCCCCCATTATCACATTAGCTATAGCTTGGTGCCGGTTAATATACAGCCATAATAATGCATGGCCAAAATAATGTACAGCCCAATAATCCGCGTCCATACTGTACATGGATTATCAGGCTGTACATTATTGGGCCGTGCATTATCACCCTGAGCAAACTTGGTCCGGGGCAATAATTGGAAGCCAATTTTGTACGAGCTGATAATGCACGGCCCAATAATGTACAGCCTGATAATCCATGTACATTGGGACGGTCAGCTGTGCGGACTAATAATCTCCAGCGAGTCGACGCCACCCTGCTGCGCGGGGTGTCTATTTCTGGTCTGAGGGACACAAGTGAACCCTAACCTAACCGACCTAAGACAGAGTTCGCTTATGACAAGCCATGTTTGTCCGCCCTGATAATGCACGACCCAATAATCCGCGTCCACAAAATGTGGACGCGGATTATCAGGCTGTACATTATTGGGCCGTGCATTATCACCCTGAGCAAACTTGGTCCGGGGCAATAATTGGAAGCCACTTTTGTCCGGGCTGATAATGCACGACCCAATAATCTGAGTCCACAAAAAGTGGACGCGGATTATCGGGCTGTACATTATTGGGCCGTGCATTATTGGCTCCCAACTGTATTGACAAACGGTCAAAGGTCATGTCATAAGTTACATTTTTAATAATGCGTACGTACACGCGTTCGTGATGGAATGTGGAGTCATTATGAAAAAATCACTAAAACCGTCATAATAATAAATGTCAGAGAAAATATTTAATAAAAAATGTGAATCCGACCAAACTTCCGGGCAGTTTAGCTTTTGACAGCTTGGCGTGCCGCCAAAACCAATGTACATCCATATAAAAATCGTTTAACACCATTTTATTTGACATTTTTATTAATATCTACTTACTTGGTTACAGTTTATGAATAGTATAATTTCCAACAAGATTTTAATTTATGAACAGCTAATGCCTTTTATTCAAGTGTGCATCTTAAATTTTTACTACTTAAGTATACTTATTCCGTTTCGGCTTTAGTTAAAAAATACAAAGTAAACCATAAATTAAACAGCCTTATTCTATGATATATAACATTGTTTTGTTAAGTGTATGTAGATAAAAACAATTTACTTTCATAAAACCAGTATACACGACAGCAAGGCAAACCATTCACTCATTCACTCAAGTGGCGCCACACCGCAACAGTGGCTAAATAAATAAATAAATAACTTTGCAAACCATTTCTCGGGAATGTTTAGATTTTATGACTAAGTTGGGTACACAGTAAAAAACACAGCGCAATCAGTGAATCAAGAGCGAAATAGATTAAAGTCGTGACTCAGTTTTACTAGTAATTTTTAATGCAGTCTTAGTCAGATTTGTTTCACAACTTTCATCAGCTAGTATTAATCAGATTTGAAGAATACGAGTAGAGGTGAAATTATCAGCTAATGTTTGTTGCTACCGTGCGCTATTTCGGTGATAATTTTAAATATTCCACCGAGTAGGTAGATACTGTTTAAATAACTGAAGTTACTTATGGCCGCCGCCGCCATTCTTCAAGCCTAAGATGCATTTAATTTAATTCACTACATCATGCATGCTATCATCAACAATACTAACTTCACAACCATAAGGCATTAACAACCTCGTCAAATACAACCGTAAGTCCTTCGAAGGCGAGGAAGTGTTCAGGTTTCAACTTAAAACAGTGTTATACGAGTTCCATGGCAGCAACAATGAGTCCATTTGCTTTTAGGAAGTTACCGTGGCAATGAATAATCAAGATTCGGTGCCGCATCGGCCGTGAAACGTTTTGCAAAGTTTCTAAAAGGTATTTAGTGCATTGTAAACGAATTTACGAGACTTCATTGTAAAAGTAAGATGTTGCCCGATAGCTGCACAAGAACACAACGATCTCTTGCTAATGTATTTGGTTCGGATCGGAACACTCTGAATACACTTGGTTATTTGCAACGATGATGGTTGACGAGGTTTAAAGCAACAACTGTTTTTATGATAACTTAATTCTAAATTGACTTATTGCGTTGTTGACACCATATCAATAATAAATAATTAAAATGTATATTACATATAAAGATAAAGGTAACTAAGAAAAAATATATAATTGGTCTGTTAAGTGTGACGAATAGTACACGGACGTCACGAACCCTCTTTTACTGTAAGTACCTAAGACACCTAAGTTCTCTCCAAAGTAAGTACAACGCTTATTCTCATTATCAGACAATGTGGTAAAGAAGTAAGTACACTAGAATCGGAAACATTATTTGTACTAATTATACAATATAAGGAAAAATAGAAACAATAGGTACCTCAGTGAGTCACAAAGGTTCGAAGCAACACAGCGCCCAGAGTCGACTGAGCGTGGACTGACCGAACTAAATACGACGGTTTGGGTGAAACAGGCTGAGGAAATCCAAGAACCACTTTACGAGTTCGATTGATTTTGAATGTCACGTTCAATTGGTGGTACAGTCACCATCAAATACTGGGTGGAACAGATCGATGGACTTTTAAGCAAATGGGATATAGATCAGGTTTAGTGCTTTACTTCTCACCTAGTAACCATATTAATATTTCTAACGGTTACCGAGATACAACTTGTTAAACTTTGGTGAAAAAAACTGTATGTTTCAACCCTATCCAGCAGATTCAATGAAGTCAGCAAGATTCTTGTGACTTGTGACATGTGTCAATTTCAAATGAAAATAATAACTATGTATAGTATTAGGGTTGTCACTAAGATAAAATATTTCGATTTTTATGTTTTTTTTTTCTTTTAAATCCAGCTTAACATTTATAATAGATCGTTTGTACGTCACTTATATAACACTGTCCTTTCAGCTTAGTCCAAGGAAATGTTCCTCCCTGTATATCTGCACTTCAGCCAATGCCTTGCTAATAAAGTTACGTAAAGAACACCTTCCTCGCTCCGACATTACTATCAGATGGCGATTCAAGCATCGGGGAAAAAATATGAATTCTAAAGCATCAAATTAATAACTAGACTTTAGTCAGAATTCATAATATTTAAATGCTGAAGACTCTCAAAGTCAGGGATTACCCAAGTACCTAAATCTTAGACACGTTGTTGCCTTATAAAATTGTACTCTTAAACAAATATCCTTCAAAAAATGAGCATATTTAGGTACACTTACAGACAATACACGGTAATGTAATTCCTCTTTTGGCAACCCACAGCGTACTCTTAAGTGTCTAAGACTTCTTGGGCAGCTATAACTCCTAATAAAGCTGCCAGGAGTTCCAATCTAGATTTCTCGCCAAATGTACAATTAGCGTCAAATGGCCGAAAAAGGACGACAATTGTAAATGGGCGGATGTTCGTCAGCTGACAATGGGGCGACGCACACGCACGGAATGGAAATTAGGGTGAATCACGCAGGACAATGTCAGGAAAGTTTTGCACGCTACACAAAAGATGGTCCTGAGACCTGTGTATAGAACTTGGGGTAGTTAAGACTTGTTTTATAAAATCTTACTACACAACAACAAGGACAAGGGCTGTGAGATGCTGGTTTGTGATTGTGTTGTGTATAGAACGTGGTTGAATTTGATTCGGCATGAGAAATAGCGGCAATTCAAGACAGACTTTTGAATGAATGTATGCTGTTGCATGTTGGAACGGTTCCTATTTTATAAAAAGACTTGCATCTATAGATGTTTTGAAATTAACAAAGTTTTCCGCCAGATACTAAGTAAAAGTAAATAACTCGACCATCAAGTAGATGATGATTCAAAAATATTGTTTGTTTGTCTTTCGCTTGATTGAGTCAATTGTGTGACAATAAATATATTTTACGTCACACCTGGCCATAATGCGTGTTTTACCGCACTCTGCGCGTACGGTAAAACTCGCATTGTGACCAGGTGAAGACGTAAAATTGTGTACTCACCACGGGCGGTAATTCGTAAAGCCCCAGATCGCATATTTATGACCTTCACCTTCGGTTCGGGCCACAAACACCTGCGATCTGGGCCATTCACGAATTCACCGCCCTAGGTACGTAATGTACTATTACGTCACACCTGGCCATAATGCGAGTTATACCGCACGCTGCGCGTACGGTAAAACTCGCATTGTGGCCAGGTGAAGACGTAAAATTGTGTACGCACCACGGGCGGTAATTCGTAAAGCCCCAGATCGCAGGTGTTTGTGGCCCGAACCGAAGGTGAGTACTAGGTACGTAATGTACTATTAACTATATTTCAGAGGCCTATGATTGGTGTCCAATTGCCTCGATGCGACGATGTTAAGAATGTTACTTCTAGTTTTAGGTTCGACCTCAATCTCACAGCGCAAAGTGGCAGATAACAATCACACTCACTTGCAAATCTCTGAATGATCCAGTTACTTCCGAATTATAAATGAAGAAGCCATTTTAAGATTGGCAATCGTTGGTAACCTACACTAACCAACCATCTATTACGATTTCGACAATTTTATTATGTTTATTGATTGAAGCAGTCCATCTCATTTTCATCCTAATATTCTAAATGCGAAAGTGTGTCTGTCTGACTGTCTGTTACCTCTTACTTGACGTTTAAACCGCTGAACCGATTTAGATGAAATTTCGTATGGAGATAGTTTGAGTCCCGCGGAAGGACATAGCATAGAATAGTTTTTATACCGGAAATCACCTGTGGAGAAATGGGGTGTGAAATTTTGTATGGAGCTACGATAAAAACGAATTCCACGCGGGCGGAGTCGCGGGCAGAAGCTAGTAATACATCATTTAAATACCATAACGGAAAAGATATGAATCCAATCATATAAAAGACAAACAGGAGCGATAACTATAGGAAACTACAACGCAATTACTAGTGCAGATAAGATAGGGATAGTGTGTCAGTGAATGCATTTATTGTGAACGAATGATTAATGTTTTTGAAAGATATGTCATGCATGAGCTATCTATATGTAAACAAAGTAATGCAGGACGTTAGTTTTACCACTAAGCAAACTCATAGTTATAGTTTTCCTTCCGCTTGTGGAAATAATAATAAACTAACCGACATTATGCCATAAAACAATATTCATTTTGTTATACCCTCCGGCATTTACAAGCTACAATTAATTACGCTATTACGGCACTTGAACACGTCTTTATTACCATAGAGAATAGATTCATGGTTACCTTTGGATCATTCCATTGACGTTCCGCTCACGTGTAATCACCGAAACCACTACATACATCACTAATAAAATTAAAAAAAATAACCGCACGGATTCCATTCGTTCATTCATTACCGATTGTAATCGCGTATGGATTCTGTGACGTTTCACCTTGGGTCTCTCAGGGTATACTCGTATAAATAAAACAACCATTGGGTGCTATTAGCTCAGGCGCGCAGACGTGGCCTCGCTCACCGACAGCTAGCCGGCGACTGACTCGAGCTGTCGGTTCGCCACAGCACAGCTGCTGCCCTCGCATATATATTTGTGGTGGCTATACGCCACATCTCTCCTTTTTTTACAAATTACATAATATTTTACAATATTACAGTTTTACTTTAACGGTTTAGTCTACAAGTTTACACCGAGAAATTAATATTTAAATGGTGCATTTTTATTCCACACATTCATAAAAATATCCTTATTTATCTAGAATAGAATTCAGGAATACCTTATCAAATTGACGAATGCCTTGTGACTAAGTTTAACTTAAGTGTATCTCTCTCTCTTTTTTTTTTCAATCAAATTCAAATTTCATTTTTGCAAATACACAAATTACCTTTATAACATTTACCTCTAGGAGGAGGATGTCACAAACATGCTCTGAATAAATTATACACCGCTTATGATTATGATTTGTAAACAAGTGAAATTGAATATTCCTGCAATATTTTTTACTAAAATTATATTGTGAATAATTGTCAACCTTATGGTAATAGGGGTATTTCTTACCCAAATATTGGTAACATATGTACTAAAACTTGCCATTTTAACAATCTATAGGATAAGGCGGTTTTTGAAAGATCATAAGATATAATTTATTTATTTATTGTCCTAGCTATTCATTGAGATAATGCGGCCAGCATCTTTATCACAATGCCACCAGAGGCTGTTTTAAGATTTAGTTTAGTTATAACTTTTAACTTGGATTTTGATACTTCGCTTTTATTTTATTTCGTGGAAGTATAAAGTCTTAATTAGCAAAATAATATGTTAGCTAATACGATTGTAAAATTGAATAATAAAATTTCATGGCTAATTTTATAGCATTTTTTCCATTAATTCTTGTGCACCTATAAATGTCAGTAACTAACTACCACGTTCGGGAAGTTAGAAAGAAAGCCACGGGCAGAACCAGCGTAAAAACACGACCAAGTATAGGTATGTATATACATATGTAATGATATTCTTCTGAATACCTTTATTCAAGCGTCGATTAAGAAACTTTCTATTGGAAATTCTACTGTATTCTATAAGTGGATTTTTTGACATAACCGCTTTTATATATATATATATATATATTTTTTTTTATTTTTTATTAAATTAAATTATTGTTATATTATGTACTGAAGATCCTTTTAGGTGAACTTTGATAACTATGACATACATTTAAATTAAGTGGACATAGTTATATGTATTTCAATTGTTAGTTATTATTCTTCTAATTATTTTGATTGAATGTTATTGTATGTTATTGACGATCACAAAACGGATTCTTTTAAATTGACATGTAATTAATAATGTAATCTTATATTGTGAGCAAATGAATCTGAATCTGTAATATTAAAATATTAGTGCATTGTAATTTTACCATACTACGGTTTGGAAACCCAATTTATTTTTAACTTTTCTGGTAAATCACGCACACATGTATTGTAAGGTAGCTCCTATATATTTATTTTATTTATTTGCATACACACTAATACACGACTCATATTTACCAATGTCTTACTAATTAGCATACATTATTAATCTATCCAATGACACACCAATAATGATCACATTTACTTAATTTCATCTAAAATGACTACATTTTACCCACAATTGTATGCTGGACATGTAATTGGTTGATCATGGGTCATGTATTGAAGAGTCAACGCGATCCGACGGATTAAAATCCGATCCAGTCACTTTCATACAACTTTATTTTTTAGTTTCAGATATGTTCTCTAATTTTTTTTCTTTTTTGCAAGATGTTTATTTCTTATTTATAACTTAAAATTTGAAACATCATTAGGGTTACAATACCCCATACTTGATATCATAGTCATAGTATACCCTGAAGTATTATGGTTTAGTATCTATCTCACATTCGTTTATTTCCTCAGTGTTGGGTGAGACTAAGTTGCTAAATTCGCAGATTAAAATGAGATGAAGCTGTATTTCCTGTTTATATTATTCATTATTAAACTGATGATCTGATAAATTAAAACTGATGAAATATAGCAATACAAGCAAAACTATTTCATATATTTTTTTAATCTCAGTTCCATACATCGTCACAAAGTTTGGTATGGAAGTATACAACTTCTATTAAAATGATTAGTTTGGTGGCCTTTTTCTGGTACCTATTACACTGCCACGTTTAACCTTTATTATTTGATGTAAGTATCCATTACTTCGTGTCATGCACTTGTAGAGATCGATATTTATTCCACAGAGGCGCACACTTTTTAGCGTTTGGAAATGTAGGTAGTACTAGTACTTGATGTCATCAAGTTGATGAGAAGAAACGCCAGTCTGTTCTCAGTTTTCAATTTTGGGTTTATGTAAATTTTCCGAAAAATATACATTATTCTATGATATTATAAACCAGGGACGGCTATCAATTTACTAACTAGTTACCAGCCACATTGCACAACTGTAGCTAAAACAATACTTATTATAAGAATATTAACTTATTCTCATTAAATTATTCCCGGCATTACTTGGCAAATGACCGGGACGTATTAAGATGAGGTCTTCAGTTAAAGAACTAAAATTTGAAGATAAGAACTTTTACATATTTGCTCTTGTCTAACAGTAACAGTCAAAAAATATTATCTGTATTTCTAATTTGATTTGGATAGCATTATTTAATTACGTTGACTGCTAGCACATAAATATGTTTATAAAAAATATTTAAAGCCAATTTTACCGTCCTTGCTCCAATACATATTTTCCAGATTGCTTTTGGCAATCTAACCATCAATAAAAAGGTATCTGAATATTTTTATTTTACTTCATTATTTTCTTGAGACCTCATCTCAATCAGCAATTATTTTGCTATACCCACCTTATGGGATTGGTTTATAAAATTAGCACATGCTGTTTTTTTTTTTTTTATTATTATTATTATTATTTTTTCCCCCACATTATGGACTTGCTTATAAACTAGCATACAACTTCTAAAATTTTACCCACATGGGTTAGCAACTGACGCTTGTACTAACTCACATCATGAGCAGAATCAATTATTTATTCATTTTCTTTGACTATTTATATGACATGCATTCCATGTCATAATTGTGTATTAACTCACACCATGAGCAAAATCAACTTTTTATTTACTATTTATGTGACATGCATTCCATGTCATAACCACATTTTGGTCTATTTATTTGCTATTTATGTGACATGCATTTCATGTCATAACCACATTTTGGTCTATTTATTTACTATTTGTGACATGCATCCCATGTCATAACCACATTTAGGTCTATTTATTTACTATTTATGTGACATGCATTCCATGTCATAACCACATTTTGGTCTGTTTATTTCACTTTATTTTAATAGCATAACCAGATATACATCGTATATCACTAGTTATGTGGAACTCGGGGAGATTTCGCTCTTTAGCACTTGGTGGGGGTGTGGTGCTTATGATTTAACCTTGGTAATTTTGATTTAGAATACACGAATAATTTATGTTTCATAGTTACGAAATATATTCGTAACCACTAGATATATGTTATTATTAATGTACTACCATGGATAGCCGGTAAGGTTGTGCTTTCTTTAGACGTGACTAGAATTTACCGTTTAGATACTTATAGCCAAATAATAATATTGATATAAGGATTTTATCAATTTATATAAATGCCGTTTGTATAATGTGATTATAATTTAAAACGATCATGTAACACGCCTCATTGATGGGCACGATCCTAATTATGATAATTATTATTCTGGCCTTTAATTTAAATCCACAAAACTATAGATAACAATGACTACTGCATAGGTATAGATGATTTCTTTATAGTATGATAGTAACGTTACTGTAATACCTATATTCCATATTTTTGTCCTGTCTTGGATTATTTCCCCACAGACACGGTACAGGAAATTATTCATGTATACCTCATCATATATTTTATCACTTTATGAACCTTGAAATATTTTACACCATATGCTCAATGGCATATTTTACACTGAGCGCGTGCTCCCAGGCATCTAGCATCTACATCTAAACACTTTCCACCACCATGGTACCTTTGTTGTTGTTTGGGGCTTACCTATTCAGTGTACCTGTTAAATACGCTACTCGAATAAGTTAAACGCAATAGGTTTAGATATATTCAAACTCACACTTGTTATTATAATTAGTGTGATTCCATTTTTTTTTATTTTTTGAAAGAAGGTATTTGTATGTTTATCGGTCAATCAACTTTTCTTGTCCCTTAGCTTTTCTTCATGGTCAGTTACCACGACATGTGTATTTGGTAAATTTTCTTATAGCCAGATAAACAGTCTGTTTGAACATATAATGTTGCATCCCGCAAAACGTATTTTAGCAGAAACATGGTTGTCTAGGGGACAAATACAATTTTCATACAAATCGGGGACATTCTACGTTCCTGGCAACTGGTGCAATTGCACCAGTCGAGGGCAAATTAATATCTGTTAATACAGTTGTCATTTAGTTTCACGCTATAATTAATTGAGTAAGGAATGCAACGACAGTTAGCAACAGCAACATCGTATTTCTCGTAATCCCCTTTTAGACAACAAATATGACGGGGAGGACACTAAAAAGTTGATTCACCTCTATGCTTTCATAAATACCTTCTGCTGTGTCGTTAAAATACTACGAGTATCCAAGTAGGTACTTAAAGAAAACATAAACAACACAACACTAAATAAGTTGAGTTTTCGGTTTTATTGCTATCTCACTGCGAGATTAAGTAAAAGACTGCACCTGCAAGGTGCACAATTGCTATCTATAGATAGGTACCAATGCTAAAGTACTCCTCGTATTCTCATTTCTGTGTTTTCTGCCACTTTGTAAATGACCATTTTGATATAGTAAATCAACCAATAATATCATTCTCGTTAATTATATATGTAGAACTAGGTTGCAAGTTACGACACACACGAAACACTGAATAAACACTCAACGAACGGTACACTGAATAGTTGTTATGCCTCGATAACTTTTATTTTATTGACACACACGGGTTCGTATTTGCTTCTTCTTTTCTTTTTAGCGTTTTTAAGAAACCCAAGGAATGTTTTAAATATGGCTTGTCACTTACTCGAGGACTCGTCGCCAATGTGACGTTTCACCTTGGGTCTCTCAGGGTATACTCGTATAAATAAAACAACCATTGGGTGCTATTAGCTCAGGCGCGCAGACGTGGCCTCGCTCACCGACAGCTAGCCGGCGACTGACTCGAGCTGTCGGTTCGCCACAGCACAGCTGCTGCCCTCGCATATATATTTGTGGTGGCTATACGCCACAGATTCCATATTTGAAAGTGTTCTAATGATAAAGTAACGGTCGCTAACGGTTGGGTGACCACTTTTCTGTAATAATGGCCAGTAGTAATGACAAGTAGAATTATTATCGTTAGCAGCACTACAAAGATGTGTGTGCGCGTGGCTAAATCAGGAACTATCGTTGATGCATATAAATCTTGAGCTAGCTTCCGATGACAGAGATGCTTTTGGCGGCAAAGACAAAGTTGTACAGTACAAAGCTGGAGAGGCAATTAGATATGAAATTATAGACGGGCGGTGTCAGTTACAGATGTTCTGTCTCGGTCGCCATGGCACGTTCAGACAAATACGAATAGTTACGGTGTTGAATGCAATCCCAGATGGGTTTAGAACATAAATATATCTCGGATATAAATAATCTCCTTTTATTCACCATACAGCAATAAGAAACTCTTTAGGGAAGGGTAATTTTTTACTCATCCTTCAAGCCACGTCAAGTGCAAACACAAACGAAAGTTATTTCAACAAAAAAGAGTACCTAAAAACACAATTCACTTTCTCCAGCAGAACGGTATTACCCCTGGTTACCTCGCCATCATTCACGCCACTTTTTAACATCACCAAATTACCTGTTAATTCATAACTTATTAATGCACGTAAAAGACTAATGATTATATTAATTAGCGCTCTTATCACTCTGTTTTACGGGTCGATGACCCTGTAATTACACTTGTTTGAAGGGAAAGTATGGTAATAATCATTTTATGGTTTTCAAAGCAGTGAAGTTTATGAAGCAAAACTATGCCGTATTTATGATGGTTATTTACAAGCCAGGTTTATCAGGTATTAAATCAAATTTCTTATTGTGTATGAGTTTCATAAAATACTATATAGGTTGCATTAGTTCTTCACCATCAGACAAATTTCTAGAGGCCACCGGATTAAAATTATAGGTAGGTACTTATATATAACTAAATGGTTATTTCCCGACCATAAAGAGAGTAACAAAGAGATTTATTTATTTATTTAAACTTTATTGCACAAAAGAAAACTTATCGTACAAAAGGCGGACTTAATGCCATATGGCATTTATCATAATAAAGAGTTTTTTTTTCAAGTAATAAGTTATTACTAAGTATAATAATTTTAATTGTCAGCTACTTATACTGGATAAATGCACGTATTAATTGTATCCACGTGCGATAGATTAATTTTATGTTAAGCTTGGAATTTTATCGTTATATCTTAAGCTTAGTATTAACATTTGGAATCTGTTTAAAACTCGACACACATTATAACGCAAATTAATTAAAAACAAAATGATAAATCTTTTTGTTACACGACAAACGAATTTTGTGTAATAATTAAATATTGGAATTAGCTATAATTTGTCGAGATTTTTTTAAACATCGTAATTAAATAAATAACTACTGAGGTTCAATCTCGCACTAATCGACCTATTCCCAAACTAAGCAAAGCTTGTACTATGGGTACTAGATGACGATAAACATACTTATAATATAGACAAATAAATAATGAAATACATAGAAAACAATTAATTATGTGTCTAGTTCCAGTGATTCTTGTGGGACAGACATCCCACTCCGTGGTCCCATTTAGTCCAGTTTCATAAAATTTTATCTTAGAAAAAAATGGATGCAAAGATAAGTCTTTGATCCACTTTTGTCTATTTATTAATGCATGAATGTGCCGCGTCGTACGAAGGGTGACCATCTTCCTCTAGTTACTACTATCTATTCCCCCAAAAGACGAATAAAGTAATGATACTGAATGATGATAATGATGAAAGCCTAAAGTATTTTTTGTTACGAACCTTTATTTTTACAAGCTTTTATTTAACTTGCCCTGTTAGTATGTTAGTATGGGACAAATCTTGCAAGTTAAATTTGACCCACTTCCCGGTGACCGTTGAGCTGAAATTTTCAAGTATAGTTTGGATGACAATTCAATATTATAGTACCATCGAGCTGATCTCATGCTGGAGACAGAAGGTGGCCATGGGAATTCAGTATACTTAACCGACATAACCCCGTTGAGTTTGGGTTCGCTAGAATCGTCAAAAAATTTTGACGGAAACTTATTGTACATATCAGGACCAAGGTAGGAGTCCAAGTCAAAATTTTCTCAAATTCGGTATAGGTAATCCAGCGTATCTTAGGCTGGAGACTGTAAGTGGCATGTTAGAAAGCATATCGGCGCCGTGCTCCAATAAAAAAGGTGTAAAAGCGTACGATCACGACCGTTACACTTGGGTACTGGGCGGAAAACCATAGACGAGTTTTTTGAACTAGTCATTTCCTTTTCGTTGGAGTTAGATGACTGTTTAGACGAGTGGCTGTAATCCGCGAGCCTTGCTTTTTTATATTGAGATTCTGAATGGACAAAAAAACGCTATAACTTGAACCCCCTCATAAAATTTGACGAGAATCGGTTGAGGACCTGTAGAGGAAAACAGCCGGACCGACGCCGGCGCCGGGCATACGAAATATTTTTTGCCCAAGCTGAGACGGAGGACTTCGTCCGCTTCGCTCGCTCGTTATGTGTGGAAATCTTTTCCCAGTCAGTCTTTTTGACACTGCCCTGTGGAATAGGTTTCTTTCACAATCTATTTACTGGAAGTACAATTGATATACCGTATGGAGTAGTAATTACTATCCGATTTTGTACTTATTACGAATATTTTATATACTTTTTAACCGTATTAAAAAAAATTGAATAATATTTATTTTTCATAGTTTCTCATCATTTAAAACAAGTCTTAATTAAATACCTAAGTAATTAATTTGCTTATACACTGTATTTTTGATGCATACTTAGTAAACAGTTCCAAATGATTCAAGATGTAGCCATGAATTTGCATTGGCCAAAGGAAGAGTTCACGGAGGGTGTCACAAACACATGTCCGCGTCACATGCGCGATAATCCCGTCATTTAATATGAATAATGGCGGATATTGATTTATTTATAGCAACAAACAAGTCCCTTTTACTGTAACCCCACTGTTCTTAAAAGTTAAACAATCCTCTGTTAAGTAAAATGTGTTTTGTCCCTTAACTTATCAAAGTGACGGTCATAGACGAACGAAATGTAAGGGCATTTTAACTAAATTACGTTTGACTACCGTTTATTGATGAGGGCATTAGTATTTCGTGATGTGTACCTACTTGATAAGATTAAATAGACATATAATATGTATATGAATCAATGTTCAATTTCTTTTTGTTTATCCTTTTAATAGTTTTGTACATGTGTCTCGAATCCATTCTATCATTTGCTTAGAAAAAAACAGTAATTTTGATCAAATCCCTGAATCTGTTTAGTGAAATGACGAAATCATACATTTTAACTTGAACGCATGTTTAAGGTAGTTGGGCTCTTCAATATTTCTTGCATAATTATAACATATATTCACCTGTTGAAGATTCATATTTTTTCAGAAAGCTAAGTTTGTAACTGTAACTGCAGCGGGTGGTACCTTATTATAAAAGCATTTGATAACGTTGTACGATACCGTACATAAAGATATGCACATATGCATTATATGTAGGTAGATTAAGGACTCATGTATGTGGGAAGATATATATGAAACGGGGAGTTGGACGTTAACCACGCCACGCAACGCATCCTTTGTAACGAGCTAGAGATAGGAAAGTGGAAATACAGTTTTATTTAAATTTTATGAAAGGCGTTTTCCTTCTACCACACCTGCGCCCTTTCAAACGTCATTAAGTTTAATGCAGCATGACCAGAAGCCAATTAATTCAGCATTTAAACACATTTTATAATCATTTAAAACGTATTTCTTAGACACGTATTTATAGAAACTGTCGCCAAAACTAAAATAAATTTTAAATTGAGAAGATTTTCTGAATGTGATTTACTTTTACAACCATCAAAACTACGACCATGTTAGGTATGTTCGTATGACAAAAATAAATGTCAAATATGATTATTCTTCTTTAATGACTACCTGACAAAAAAAGACCTACATTTTGGACAAGAACACTAAATAATGCCAACGCCACCCTGTTTTTTATAAATAATTTGTTTTAATTATTTTTGTTTACATTTTATTAAAGTCATTAAAGTCTCTATTTTACTCAGGTCATAGTGTAAACAGCCGAGCCTAAGCCTTACAAAAATAGAGATAATAGTTCGATACGTAATACTCTGCAAAATCATATTACTGTAAAGTATGAATCGAGGAAGAATTTGCATTATTTGCAACCGCAGGAACTAATGCAGACTGGAAAAGCAACGGGTAATCCGCGGTAGGTAACTGTAAACCAAAACAGTCTCGATTACCGGAAACTCGGACTATTATACCGTATCCTCTACCATGAGGACAATAGATTTAATTACTATTGAGCTTAGGCTTACACACTTCGTAAATTAAATTAAGTAGTCAAAATGTAGACAATATTTAACTATTCTTCACACTAATTATTATTTAATTAACATAGAATACAACTTAATATTAAGTTACCAGTTAGAAACAATTTATAAAATATTATGTTCATTTTATACTGGAAAGTGAATGGAAAAACAATAACTAAACATCAACTCATCTTCAAAAGTCAAAGCAATTTTGAACAGCAACTGTCAAAATGCAACGATTCCATATTTAAATATTCAAACTCACTTTTGCTCCAATCTGGTTCCCGCACTGTCCGGCCTGGAGATGCACAATTTCCCTCATGTTTATTTTTTAATTTGTTTTTTTAAATAGTTTGACAGGACGCTGCGACCGGCGGAGTCGGACTGCGCTCCCTCGCCGCTGAACCGGACTGAACTGAACGAACGGAATGAACGAATGGCGGGAAGGGTGCGTGTGTGGCCGGCTTATCTTACTGCCTTATTTTAATATATAAAATAGAACAAGTTCGCGGGTAAAACTTAATCACAATCGAATCAAATAACAAATCGAATAACTGTATTATTTTATAAATAATTTCATAAATAATAGGCTGTGACTGGAAACTGTTTCTTATCCTAGTGTTAGGCACTACAAATAAATACTACACTGACGCTGAAATAAATACTACATTATAATTTTACAAAAGGATGTTTTTCAACTAAATCTGAATACATATTTAGCTTACAAAATAAAATATGGGTTCCGTATTTTCCATTTTGAGTAAGGAACCCTAAAATACGAAATCAACTGATATAAGTACCTACTTAGTACTTACTCTGTAGAAAACTTAGAACTACTTTAAGTTAATACATCTAAAACATATAACTCGTAATTTTTATCATATCCAATCCAACCCTTATTTACTACATCTAAATAAGGGTTGGATTGGAACCATAATTTGTGGATATTTCTAAGTCTGACCTAGCAACACCGTGTTGCCAGGTCAGACTTAGAACTCGAACTTCTGAACTTGATGAATCATTAGATTCATCAATTCAACAAAAGAACCATTAATTACAACCACTGCAATTATTCTACGACCAGTTATCTTGATCCCTGATTCGTATCAAATCAACGTCATGCAGACTCTCAGAACTCAAGACATTTTGTAGTTTTTTATTATTTTTATTTTAGCTTTATTTTTTTATTCCTTATATTAACAATTTTTTGGAATATTTTTTTTTTTTAATTTAGGTATAATGATAATAATAATAATAATAAATACTCTTTATTGCACCACTACAAAAGAGAAACATCTTACAAAAAAATTTGCTTAGTAAATAATGGTAACAACAGGCGGTCTTATCGCTTTAAAGCGATCTCTTCCAGACAACCTCAACCTCAATGATAGTATGTATATTGTGTTTTATTATTATTATGTATATACATATGCATATTTTATCAATCTGAAAATTTTAGTGGATAAATCTTGTAAAGTATTATATAGGTACGTGAAAAGAAAGAAAAGAAAAAATTGAGAATACCCCTCGTCGTGTCGTGTACCCCTCTAATAAAAGAATGGCCTACCTACTACATAGGGTAGTTTTTTATCCAAACCCTGGGGTGGGAAGGAAGTAGTCAATTCATAAATGAACACAGAACTACAAACTGAAACGTCTGAAACCGATGCGGGCGGATTAAATTATGTATAATCTTCTTTATTAAATAAATTTACTCACATAATTTAGTAGTAGATACCTCCTTGATTCCACAGATTCGTTTTTTAATCAAACTCCCCAGGCCAGTATCACCACCGTTCATTTACCCCACTATAATTACCCCAAAACTGGGGTAACACCGACGCGCCGTTCGCTGACCTAGGCTGACCCAACCGTAACCTCTAATGATATGGTTACCCTCGATGTCGGACGCATTAAAAAAACATTAATGGTAGACTTTCTTCCGTAATTCTGGAAAGAAGTAAGTGTACTTTTAAATCTATAGCCCGTGGTTTTCCCCGTGAAGGAACATAAGCTGTGTTATACATAGGTTAGTACGAGTATATCCTATACTATTAAACGAGCAATATTTGATGACGTTTGGTTTATATGGGGTTTATGGGGGCGAAAAATCGATCTAGCTACGTCTCAAGTCTGGGAAAATTAGTTTTCTTCGTATTTTCCCTGTTTTCACGGGTGGTGAGTGGTCGCTCCTACCGGCATATTACAAGTACAAGAAATACAGCTAGAACCATCTCTACAGACAAAAGACTTCAACAAGCGTTTCAAAAAACTGTACACCGACTACGGAAAGAATAAAGCGTAACCTAATTTCAAATCGATTGACACCACATTTATCAAAATCGATTCAGTATCTGAAACGCTACGGTGAAACAATACACAACATATGCCTTCCTTTCGGCTCTGCCGTGATCGGGCAAAAAAACCGCACTCAAATCGATTCATCAGTCTGTCATCTACGATATGCTAGAAGAACATGTGTATAAAGTATTAATTGATGAAAAAGCTGATAAACTTATAACGTGGTTCGTTTGCGTCGGGTTTTTTTTTTATTTTTATTTATAAAAACTGACATTACAAACCTGGTCGCCGGCAGTTACAAAATACCAAATTGAAGGGGGCCGATGGAGCGCAGCATAATTGGAGAGAAACGGAAATATCGGATCCGGATCCGAAACAGTACCTCGTCGAAAACGGGCATTGTCGACGTTGGAGAGAGAGGCTTAAGACTGCTGGTGGTGGCTTAAGAATACTGGTCACGTATGCTGTATGCACCCACAGAGATGGGCTAAAATAGCTTCATAGTGGGTGCCACACGATGGGCAATGAGGGGATGGCGATGGCGGGATGAGGTGGACTTCTTTCAATGCGACTGGCCAGAATTGGGAATGAAAATGAATCGGGATAGTTGGAAATTTAGGGGGGGGCCTTCGCCCAACAGTGGGGCTGAAAGGAGAGTTTTAGTTGTTATTGAATCCAGTGGGTTTAACTTGGGTTGACTGACTCTTACGATGGCCCGCTAAAATTCCTTAAACATTTTTTTTGTACCTACTTTTTGTTTTTACGCTCATGCCTCCGATGTGATGTGTCATGTTTGTTTGTCTGTTCGTAAAGACAGCTAACCTTGACCGGAGAACTAAGTGCATGAGTGCATTTTGTGTTTCTCATACATTAAGTATTCACGGACTTATAGTCGGTCTCTAGAGAACTGGCTCACTTTCAAATGGAAACGTTCAAGAGTAGGTCAAATTTCTAAATTTCTTTCGTAACACATGCAGGAGTATGACTGATCCATTTTATTGCTATTACGGTGGCACATAAACGTATGGTTCGTCAGATGGTACGTCGTGGCTTGTGGACGCTTGCATCTCCAGACACGGCGTGAACGTCCGTCTCATTCGAATATATCGCACGCGGTCTAGCGCGCTAGCCATGCTTTTACCGAGAGACAAAATATTGTGCGATTACAATATTATAGGAACAAATGCAACCCATTAGTATCCAAACTAATATAATAAATGCGAAAGTGTGTCTGTCTGTTTCCTCTTCACGCTTATACTGCTGAACGGATTTAAATGGAATTTGGTAAAGAGAATAGTTCTAGTCCCGGGGACGGTCATATAATAGTTTTTATCCCGGAAATCGTCCCAGAGGGTGAAATGGCGGGTCACAGTTTGCATGGAGACTATAAAGACTGTGCGCACGCGAGCAAAAAGTGACAGCTCGCACGTACTATTCGCCTTTGGGCAGACAAGGTCATTTGCTCAAGTTGTTTGCCGGGAATTGTATGAGTAGTAGGATCTACCACAGCAACGTATATATATGTAAATACAATTGTGCAAATGTACATCGATAAAATAATGTCAAAGATATATCTTAGTCATCATCAATATCATCATGCAATTATAAACCGAATGCGAAGTTACAAAGCGAAGAATGGAAAATGATTTCGTAAGTATTCTCCAAGATTAGGAATATTAGGATCTAGTACGAAGATACCTGTGACAGGAGATCACTGATCACAAGATCAGGGAAAGAGAGAGATAATGAAATATTAATTTGTTATTTCCGGAACAAGCAAAAATCAAAAGAAGCATGTAAATTTAACACAAGGTACCCTTCAAGACTGGTAAAACCAAAAACGTTCACTCAATTTTGTAACAAAAATAGTTATTGCATGGCTGTTAAAATATTTAATGATGTCCCAAAAGACATAACATGCTTGCCATATAAGCAGTGTAAATCAAAGCTGAATAATTGGCTTCTTCAAAAAAAAAATAGTATCAAGTAATTCTTGACATTACGGATGACTTAGCATGGACATAACTATTTCACTCATTTTTTTAGAATTACATAATTTATATTGTATTTCCTTTGTAAAGCATGATCTCCATTGACATTTGCATGTCTTAAAGGCAAAATAGTTTGAGCTAAATTGTATCTGTGACCATCTTATTGTACACTATTTTATGCAAATAAATTGAGCAAGGTCGCCAGAGCTCTCGAGGATGCGTTGTGTTGAGAGCGAGGGAATTTGTTCCTTCAGCTCTCAACACAGCGAATCCTTAAACATATAAAGGGTCGGCAACGCCCATGTTACTCCTTGGGAGCTGCAACGTACGTACGCTTGTTTGCCACCGTCGTTGTATTTAAAAAAAAAAACTTACTAAGCGCCAGTACACTATAGCGCGACTATAGACCGTTAGCGGACGGCACGCGAGCAAAAAGTCCGTCTGCGATCGACACGAAGATACCGACAAAGTACTCTATACAAAGGTCTTTGTCCACGGCAGCTCCGATACTTCGACAAGACGGCATGGATTGATCTTTGTTAGTTCAACGTCATTATTCGGAACGCGGCTGGGGTCCGGGCTGTTATTCGGAACGTGCTAATGTGCTTCACGTCACCCGTCACACCTAAGGAAATTATACCTACCTAAATTGTAGGTGAACGATGAGATGAGGTCAAAATAAGTTACAGAATACCGGGGTAGCTCGAATGGTTGAAGATATTGGGGAGGAAGATATCTCCCTCTCTGTTGCACTTGCTAGTTCGAGCGACAGAGAGGGAGATACTCGAACGAAGTTCGTTTTCACTTCGCGGTAGCCGCTCTGGATTACACTACCTAGCATTTATATGATCATCATCATCATTCATCATCCATCACCATTATCTTAAAGTACCTAAGGAAAAAACGTGACCCCCTGCATAGGAGTTTGTATGTAGGAGGGCTCACATTTCCCTGCAGCTGTAGAACTCGCAAAACTGTAAGAGTAAAAAAAAAATTTTTTGAATAAAAAAAATTGCGGTAAATAATTATTGAATCTGCTCACAATTTTTGCACATCAGAAACGTAGTAACTTCATGCACTTCTCTCGCTCGTTCCAAAATACTCCTAACCAAAACGCCACGTTTCCGCGAGTTCCGACGCGGGCTCGCCTCGCTGATCGCCCGACCCATAAAGAAGGCTAAAGAATCTCAACACGTGCAATTTTTGCACTCAAATGATTAGAAACGATTCTGAACTCATTGTATCTATCCATAAAGAATGTGACGATTCCAAAACTATACTCTAAAAATTCGAATCCTGCACATCAAAAAACCGTTATGCCAACAGATCACTCAGCGAATTGCAGATAACTTATCTTTATCTTGGTTTACGAGGCAAAACACTCACGGAACAGATAGACGGACAGAATGGCATTCCGCCGACAAACAAGGTAAATATTTAAACGTGAAAGCTTACACTCAGGCCGTGTTCATGGACTCGCCGAGCGATTGGCGGCGCGGGGTCCGCGTTTACTAATCTGTAAGACCGTGGACTGGACGCACGTCTATCATGGGACGGCCGCGACATACTCTCGATTTTTCTCGCACTATACCTCTTGTTCTAAGTGTTCTACTAAGAGAGAGACGGATAGTGCGAGAAAAATCGAGAGCTCGCGCGCCGTCGCTTGATAGCCGTGCAGCGGGCAGCGGTGCGACGAGTGCTGCTCATACATTGATTGAAGAAGTCGCTCGAATGTATGAATCCATCCCATCGCCCCGCTTGTATAACAAATAACTATGCATTTATGTATTAGTACATTACTACAGAGGCCGGGAAGTAACGGGTTGCCGGCCGAGTACATATAGACGGCCGAGCGTAGCGAGGTCGGATAGTTACGAGGCTGGCAACCTCTTTTCACGCCGACATATGTATAATGCTTTTCTCAAACATGCAATGAAATAAATTAAAAAAATCCAAGAAATCAAACTTTAATTTTCATGGCTGAACGCCGTGATCCTGTGCCACAAATTGTGGAATGGAAATTAAAAAAGACCATCTTGCCGGCCTAGGCCTCCAATTTCGTATGAAATGCCATTACGGGTCTCTCGTCTGGCTGCGCCCGAAACGTGACACTTCGAAGCCCAGTATGAAGAACACAACGTCAATATTTCATTGCATGTTTGAGAAAACTACATTTTAAGTCAACTCAACCCCTCGGTCCTGAGCGGCAGAAATTTTGCCAGGTGTTTCCAATTTTTTATCTGGTAAGGTAACCCTATGCCTAGGTAGCATGAACGCTTTATTTTATGTCGGACCACGGTGTCGGACATACCAAGGCAAGCCCCCCCTCTTACAGCCCATGCTTTATAGTTATAGTTTACTAGCTGATGCCCGCGGCTTCGCCCGCGTGGTTATAGGAAAATGTAACATATTGAATTTTCCCGTGGGAATTAGATGTTTTCCCGCTGGAAAAAGTAGCCTATGTCACTTTCCAGCTTCTAAACTATCTCCATACAAAAAATCACATCAATACGACGCTCCGTTGCGACGTGAAAGAAGGACGAACATACAAACACACACACTTTCGCATTTATAATATTAGTAAGGATGTTATGACCGACATAATATGCGATTAAGCTAAGTATAGGTAAGTAGCTATGAGGCTGGCACAGCTGCTACTTCTCCTTTTGATCTTGCTAAATGCAGTGCACTAACTGCACTCACACATGAGATGAGTGTGAGTGCAATTAGCAGTAGGCCGATTTAGGACACTGTAGGAGGGGTCCCCCAGTTAGTGAACTGCATTTAGCAAGACGCTTTTGTTAGATTTGGTAGATTTTACCAGTTCAGTCAATGTGGCAGCATTAACGTTTATCTATTGAATCTCCTGAAGTGTCTGAGGCCCAGGATCCATAGAAGAAACAGCTAGTTATATGTTTGATCCTGTGTGTGTGGCGAAACAGCGAAACAACCTGTCCCGTTTGTCATGCAGATACAACGTGGTAGGTATTTTTCCACCGAAATAAACGACATTTTAAATTGATGCGTTGTTCGCTACTTAAATAACTAAATAGACCCGTTATGTCATAAAAACATTCAATAACAACCTCTTTTTTAGGTAGCACTGATTACTTTAAGTAGATACACGTTTTTGAGGTGTTTTATAACAATATTGTTAGCACCAAGGCGATTCCCGTTCTTGTGTATGTCTACAGTTCTACACCGTTCTAATCTATGCCTAATAGCTAGCAATTAAACTGTCTGTGTGTCTGATTTTCTAAAGTTTATGCAAAAACGCCGAGGATAAAATGCAACCTTCTGTGCTTTCAGCATGCTAGATGTGGTAACAACGGCAATCTACGACCGACCTATTGCTAAATTTGAGCTTTATAAAAGCTCCCTATCAGGAATAGCAATTGATCTTATAATCTCTTTTTTAGGATACCTATCTTTTCCTCAGAATGACACCTAATACCAACCATTTTTAACCAACTTCAAAAAAAAGGAGTTCAAAAATTCAACTTCAAAAATTTGGTTGTACTTATTTTTTTTTGTGTCACTGGACATCATTTTAGAGACATCCTTCTATCTATTTATTTTTTGCACTGTTAGCAATATTACCTACGCAAAATAAAAGAGGGGTTGAGCTTCTTTATTATAAAAGCGATTGGTGGGAAAATAAAAACTTGAAAATGTTGGGCAACCTGAATTTATTTACTTTCCACAAATATTTTAGTGACTTAAGACCGCATTCCTAAACCAAAATATACCTACGACCTTGTTAATTTCATGTATGTACTTACATGATTATTTATATGGGAGACACTTCCATCAATCTATAAGATAGCACTTAATAATTATATAACCGGTACATTCGATACACATTAATTTGTTTACATTGGTGATTCATTCAGACATCTCCGGCCGTGAAGGAGGTATGTCTCGGTCTTGGTCTCGTTTTAAAAAGTAAAAAGTGTGGCCGTTTCGAAAAGTTCCCGCGTCTTGTTTGTGGTGCGTTTTTTTTCTGTGAAAACGGTCAAAGGTAATGTATTTCTGCCGTGAAGAGTGTATACTAATCTTATACTAATCTTAATTGATTCATCAGAATGCAAATTGGTGGCAGGTTTCCCATCATTAGCAGTGTTTATTTGAATTTTTCTATGGGCCTTTCTTTACCAGCATTTATTTCCTGAAAAGTCCCCAAGGAAATACCTAATTACCTGTGCATTTGAATTTGGAACTTATCAAAAGTCAATTTGGATTTTGTCTTGCGAGAATTGTGCTTGCGGGGGTTTAGCAAAACTCTACATAGTCGTTAAAAATCACGTAAATATCCCAATAACCGACACTTTAATATATTCATTAATGACACCTATTGTTCACCTAATGAAAGAAAGTGTCATTGTCAGTGTCGGGACCTGACCTGGGACGTTTGCCTTACCTAAGTAAGAAACTTCCAGGACGTTAGTAATATCTCTTATTAGTACGTGCTTCCAGGTGCTCTCCCTTCTAATAAGTAAAAGTTTGCTTTTTAGATAGGTACTTTAATTGAGTATTAAATTTATTATCATGTGGTAATTGGGAGGTGCGCCTCATTTGATTTCTAAATATCCATACGTTTACTTTATCCTCTTACCGTATCAAACACTAGTGGACTGACAGACAGAATTCCTTATTCATTTAGATGATAAGGTCACGACTCCAAGTTGAAGAGTCAAGCGACCATCTTCAGAAGGCACGACAAGGTTTCTTCAAGTAAAGATCAAGCATTTCTACAGCCAGAAGCAAGACACCATAGTGTATGGATGCTCACAACTCCAGAAGGATCGCAAGCAGATTGCCGACCTCTTTTTGTTATGAGGATTCGTTGTGTTGCGTTGGCAGCTAGAGACAAATGGACGTCCCCCACTTATAGCGCATTCTCGGCAGCACAGCGATTCGGTTTTTTTCTCTAATAATCAACGCATTTGCTCTCGGAAATCAGATGTGGTAAATTGGAAAAGAAATGTGGAAATGTTCTCGTGGCTTGGCGGAGTACTAAATTGAAGTCGGTTAAAACTTTGTTTTTAAAGTAAATTATATTTAGTGTCTACGCCCTATTGCGGCTGTGTTTTGTAATGTGGAAGTCCTTCCCGGCTCAAAAGCGAGATGACATTTCAAAAAATCAAAAAATCAAAATCAAAATTGTTTATTTACACAGTGACATAGATTTAAACAAAACATGGTTTCTGTGACATACTGGTTACGGAACACTGTCATTATAGCTTAAGAATAATAAGATTGCCCGTGTCACCTGCACTAGGCTATGCCTGTCTCGCAGGATGACACTTTACATTTGATTACCCGTTATTTAATTACTAGGCGCTAAAGAATTTTACGTTACATGTTTAAAACAAATACCTGAAGTGATCGACAAAAAATATTAGTAATTGTATGTATCCTATGTATTAACTTAACGTAATGGAGGTATTTACGTGTGTGTTAAGTTGTGCATTTAATTACGAGTGATTATGTGTAGGTACGTGATCGCGAGTGTGAGTGCGTGTGTATGTGCGTGTGCGTGCGCGCGCGCGCGCGTGTGTCTGTGTATGTGTGTGTGTGTTTATGTGTGCGTGTTTGTGTCTATTGTTGTGATACTGTTTCTTCTGTATCTCTATAATTCAATACATTTCGCTCTTCCCTATCTCTATAAGCAAATGACATGCAAGGATAATCTGTATAGGACCGTTATGTTACCTGTGCCTACCTAATGCCCGTTGCACACGAGGGCAGAAGTTGTTATGTGCGTTCAAACAGTAGCAGTACTGTGCTGCCCACTGTCACAGATTAAAGAATACAAGTACAGATACCCAATCTCATAGAGCAAAAGCGTACC
Organism: Epinotia ramella; assembly: GCA_947578815.1. Classification (NCBI taxonomy): domain Eukaryota; kingdom Metazoa; phylum Arthropoda; class Insecta; order Lepidoptera; family Tortricidae; genus Epinotia; species Epinotia ramella. The sequence goes on from OX388220.1 coordinate 3,548,895, forward strand.
GTCCTAATGTAGGCAATTCTGTATACAATTTTAGTCCCGTAGCTACACCAGTAGATGCAGTATCCGAGCTACCACGGCTATGACGCTGTCAGCCTTTAGTAATACATTGAGATATCACCAGATGGCGTTGACTTCCCGGGCAACAAATAGAGTATTTTTGATTTTTTCGATATAAAAGTAGTATTTTAGAGACAATATTACACATCACACAAAAACATACATAACCAAATACTTAGAGCCTGTGGTTCCATAGAACTTTCGCGACCCGTGATGGCGCCATCTAGTGACAGTACCCAATAATACTTAGCAAGCTTGAAACCTCACTCGTATAGTACGAGTTACATGGATTTTGTATCAATTTTATTGCATTTACTAAACTTATAAAATATACCTTTATTGTATGTGCGGAAGTATGTTTGTAATATAATTAAGGTACGTTGAATTTATTAAGGTGTAAAAATCATTCTATCTTCACGATTACTGGTTCAAATGTTTCGCTCGATACCTGTGTCGCCATCTATGAGTTCTTTTTAGTATCAATTATACGTTGTTCTAGTTGGGAGGCCATGCCACTGTTCTGCCTCACTTCTGCCCTCGTGTGCAACGGGCATAAGATAAGAAATGAAAGAAAGTGAATGGCTCCACTGTCCTATGGTTTACGAAACTTTATATTTTCATTGCGCAATCATGGAATCTTTCGGGCACGATGTGACCTCATGGTCATGGTAATTTGGGCCACATTCGCATGGCAACATGTACCACAGTCTTTATTAAATACATACCTACCTATTTACATAAATTCAAGGCTCTAATCCCAAAAGGAGCAAAAAGAGCACATACAATTAAATTTTCGGTGGCACATCTAGGTTTAAAGATGAATAATGTGATATTGCAGTTACATCACAGAATAAATAATGGTTACATGCGCTAGCACATCACCCAACAAACACTACAATAAGCTTCCCTTGTTGTTTCTTACGACACCCAATAGTGGATTCGGGCTAAAGGGGCTCCGATGAATAAACGCAATCATGCTGGCTCGTCAGGTGTCAATTTTTTCAGTAAAACCTTGAGCCTAGCCCTATGGTATCAATAATCATTAATCAATGTTCAGTGCCAATCGACCACTTCAATCAGTGTAGTTAGTACCTAAATTAAACCAGTTTTCACCATCTTCTACATTAGGTTTTCTATCGGGGCGACGCTATTGGGTCAGATTCTACTCCAGGCAAAATACGGTTTTGAAAATCATTAATTTATAATAGCGTTTTTTTTGTTGATTTCATTTTAAAATGTAATTCTAAGATGATTAATTCAAGAATCCGACAAACTTTCCACCCGGAAGTAATTATGTAGATTTAAATGAAGCATGCATTGTCTTTTTTTGTACGATTTATCTTCAATATTATACTTAGGCCAAATGTAAATGAACCAAAATAAAGACAAAAATATTTACTTATTACGTAATATTTTTTCTGACTTTTCAGAAGCTAGTTAGTTTATCGTTTTTTTGATGTCTGAAATTTTGTCGGATTTTGTCGCTGGGTAACTATTTAATTGATAATATATCCGTTACACATTAAAAGTAAGCTATTATAAATTATTTCCAAATTTGACTTTTTTTCCATACGAGTTGTCAGTTCATTGACTGGACTATTCTTAGAACGTGTGGATTTGTGGTGGGGGTGGGACATGATTTGGATTCATACATATATTGTCCGACATAAAGCATCCGTCCCGCTTGCACTTAGTCGAGGAATGAAAAGTTTGACCACTTTTCGGCCTTATTTCAAAGCCATTAAGGTCCAAAAGTGGTCAACCTTTTCATTCATTCATTATCTTTCGCATGAACAACAAACAATCACTTCGAAATGTTTCTAAAGAGCAAGGCCTTCTAACATTAACTAGCATTTATATTTACGAGTTCTGTAACTTTGTAAAAAGTAACAAAGATTACTTCACGACACTAGCTTCCCAACGCGATAACCTACGTACTCAATATATGTAGGTACAATTTAACATTGCCTTTGGTAAAAAATAAAACTTATGGCAAAAGCTCATTTATTAGTGCCATTCGAGTATTTAATCAGTTTCCTAATGAATTAAAAATGTTGGATGACACAAAATTTAAACGTAATTTAAAAACTTGGTTAAGCAAGAAAGGTTTCTATTCATTGAAAGATTTTTTTGAAATTTCGTCTTAAAAGAAAAAGAATGTACTTAGTTATAATGTATAAATGTACCTTTATTAGTTATGTTTTCCTTAGTTTTAAGCAAATATTGTAAACCCGAAATGGGTAACCGTTGGGGCCTAACACTTGTAATGTTCAATACCATCTATGTAACACGGTTAAAGTCAAAGTCAATAGTCAAAATTATTTATTTGCAGAATTATGGTACATTACATTGATGGATTTAGAAATAATATGTTCAGCATAATTCACCATTTTAGTAGCATGCAAATTACAAATTATAATCAAAAATAAAAAATATCAAAAATTCTACGTTCTAAAAGCATAAACTCATTCATATTATAAAAACAATTGTCATGGAGCCAACGCCGAAGTTTTGACAAGAACAATGTATATGGCAGATTTCTTAAGTCTATGGGAATATTGTTGTAAACTCTCACAGACATCATGTAACAGTTTTTGTTGTACAAGGCTGTCTTAAAAACGGGTTGTTTAAACCTGGACAAATCCCTGTTGCGTAAACGTGGATGTTGGGTTGTTTTTTCAAATAGCTCAGGGTTGTTTCTTACAAACTTTGCATGCTCATAGATATAAATTCCAGTCAATGTAAGGACGTTAAGCTTTTTAAAAAGCGGTCTACAAGATATTTGAGATCCAACTCCACAGATAGCACGAATACAGCGCTTTTGTGTCACAAACACTTGGTTAACATTTGTCGAGTTCCCCCAAATGATAACTCCGTAGCGGAGAACAGATGCAACGTAGCCATGATACGCCGTAAGAGCGGTTGACTCATCTGTTACAATACAAACAATATTTTTTTTCTATTCTATTCCGCGACTGTACTTAGTAAAGTCGTGCCGTCTCGTCTCCGACAGAATCATAGACAAATGGACGAAAATCGATCGGAAATGTTCTCGGGGTTTTCACTCGCAGAACGCTCGATTTCCTAAGGACCTATTGTATACTGTAACCAATAGGTATATTTGTTACAGATGTGGTCTCGAGAGCAGCTAGCAGAGAAACTGTTCGACGCAGGCGCAGTACGGCTGGGCGACATCGAGGCGATGGAGGGACGCATGACGCCCATCTACTTCGATCTGAGGGTCGTGGTGTCACATCCTACTGTAATGGTAAGTTCATGTATGTGGCCACTATAGCAGAGGGGCTACCGCGAAACGAAATCTCCCTCTCTGTCGCTCGAACTAGCAAGTGCGACAGAGATACACGAACGAAGCTCGTTTTCGTTTACGGTAAGCCCTCAGATGTGTCTCTGGGTAGCAGTGAAACTGTCGGGTGACACCGAAGCGTTGGAGGAAGGACACCTATTTCGATCTGCACGGCTAGCACGCGACGGCGCGCGAGCTCTCTCGATTTTTCTCGCACTATCCGTCTCTCACTTATTAGACCACTTAGAACAAGAGGTATAGTGCGATAAAAATCGAGAGTATGTCGCTGCCGTCGTGTGCTAGACGTGCTGAGGGTTGTAGATGTGGTCGTGTAACCACTATAGCTACAGATGGGGCCACTGGGAGCAGCAAGCAGTGAAGCTATGGGGAAATTCGGGAGGGCGCCCGACTTTCATCTGAGGTCAAGAGAATCTGAGTATACCTACGTATTTGTATGTGATGTGACCACTGTACAGTACCTACCTAATGAAATTTCATAAGCTTCAAGAACAAAAAGGTCTTTCCTATTATGATAAACGTTTCCTTCCCGGACGCGGCCGAAATCTTCCCATTTATCCCAAAATAGCTGCAGATATCGTGCCGAAAACGCATCCGTCATTCCTTCCTATAGCCGGGAGCAAAACCCCGTAAAGTAAACTAGCTTTTATAGGGGAATCATTGCCAAAATACGCCAAATTTCCACGCAATCTGCGGTGACTATAAATTATAGTGATTTTATTAGATTTTTGCCCTCTTTTAAGTCAAAAGTGATCGAAGGGACTCTTAGTCTTAGCCCTCACCTGCCCAACACGCCTAATTAGGTTACTAAGTACTCTAATGGCCGGTTCCAATAATCAATCCACCGATAGTTTTACTTACCGGCAGTTACATTTTGACAGATTACCCGTAGAAAATGTGTCAAAATGTAACTGTTGGTAAGGAAAACTATCTGACATCTGTGGATTGATTATTGGAACCGGCCATAAGTAGCTTTAATTTTTTGAAAGGGGCAGCCCGTCTAGTACACTAATCGGCCATATATTTACGTTCCGCCGTATAACCTTATGTATGTGTCAATTTTTACGTTACTTAGCTACCACAGTAATGACGTGACATATATTTATGCCCGCATAAATATATGTCCCCAAAAAACTATGGTGTTGCCAATGTGTAAAACTGTAATTCTACCAAGTATTACATTCATTTAATTCGTTCAATTATAGTCTATGGATAAAAGCCTGTGTTTTCTGTCTCTTTCCGTCTCATAGCTGTGTCTCTAGATTATTGTGAAAGCTAGTGTATCTATTTACTTTTCTCCTTGCGCGAGTTTTGACTGAATACTGATGAATGCAGAGCAAATGTAAGTTTTTGATGAGTCCATTTATTATAACATAATATTTGTAACTTACAAATATTATGATAAATGGACTCATCAAAAACTTACATTTGCTCTGCATTAGTTGTAACGCCGGTCTCGTATCGGTCTTCACAGTCACCAAAAACGATGTCTACACAGCATGCTTAAATCGTCTGTAATAGGCGTAAAGGCCTATGACGATGATGATAAATAATAGTAAATCACCTTGTAAGTCCCGGTGCGAAACCTTGTTCAATATACGTAAGCGAGGGTCGTCGTGATATGCGGTAATATCGAAGTCCAATGATCAAGCGAAATGTCGTAAAAAACTTAATCAATCCGAGCATGTAGATAGACAAAACAGCAAACGAATTTAGTTTTGACTGAACCGTATGTATTGTGAACTTGTGACAGAAGATGTTTCCATAGTGTTAAATTTTACCGGGGGTCTCGAGCGACCTACATAAATTTACGCCCGTCATCGGTTTATACCGGCAATTTTATATGTCTAAATCAAGAGCATATTAGCACTTGACGTTAAAAATTTTCGTTTTATGTGCAAGACGTATGAATGGTTACATTTTACGTAACTGACGGTCTACCATATTAGCCCATGACGTTAACAATTTTTACGTCTGTCTTGGACGTAAAACATGACGATAGAAGCTGTCAAAGTGCTAGTGTACTAGACCGGCAGGTATAGGTATAGGTATTCTGTCATTTTCTCTTCTACTTACACGATCGTTGGTCATCAGATTATATTTTCCATCAAGTCAACGGCTCCTATCCTACCCAACCCTTAATTAAGCATTCAGCCACACGCCGTTGGCATAAAAAAACATACACGTCGTTCACAAATAGAGTCTTCAAGATGCGTTCAAAATAAGATAAGTTAACCTAAAACAAACAAAGTTTTCCCACGTATATTCACAGAACTTTATTGTAAAGGTGTAAGTTCCAAAATAGGACGATTTTGAGTTTCCGTACTGTTTCGGTAAGTTGGTCTTGAGAAAGAATTTGTGCATTTCCCGACGTCTATTTCTAAAGCAGACGACAAAATGATAACTTCCAGCTAAAATAGTTTGTTAAAAGTTTTAAAATTCCTGTCGCATCTCGTACGTAAAGCGCTCAAAAATGTCGGCTTCTGTGGGATAGGTGATTGTTGGTTGGGTCAAGCTGCTTCTTGTGAAGCCAGACCTGTGTAGCTGGTTTAAATAGAGATTCAGATTCTATGAGTAATGATCATAACTCCATGGCATAGCGCAAAATATGCTTGCTTGATAAACGTGGTTCCGCGAGCGTATATTAACTACCTTATCACTGTAAATTAGAAGCATGCTCCATATTGTCATAAAATATTTGTATGCCTTAATGGCAAAACATAGTGGTACATCATTTTAAGTTTATGTTCTTGGACCATCCATACCTATGTTTACAAATAAATGATTTTGACTTTTGATCCCAAGGATAATACAAGGGTTAGGTGGTGAAGTGTGGCAGGGTTTTTCGCGGAGAAAACCAAACCCGTGTATCTACCTGCAGCCATCCGCTGACCACGTTATGTGACCCCAATCTGCGCTCTCATGCTGAGGACTCCAGAAACTCAAGCTGAAGGCACCGGAGCCGTCCTCAGCTCGCCTGGCTCTTCCAAAGCTACACGATCTTCGTCGTCTATCATGGAGTTGTTAGGCGAGTGATGTGGCCCCAGAGCCGGATTTCCCAGCGGGCGTATCGGATCCAGGCAGGGGCGGCTTTACCTATATTGCAGGGAGTGCGTTGCACCCGGGCGCACGGTCCTAAGGGGCGCCGAGCGGCATTCACGGGGCGGCGGGCGCCACTCGTGGGGCGCGCTAATGCACTGCACTAGCTCGCGCTAGGGGGAGGGGTGCTAGAGGACGCTATAGGGCAATGATTGCACACGTGCGCTACCTGGGCTAGAGGCGCCTCTGGGTCCAGGCAGCCTCTAGCGGCCCCACTCCCAGGTGCAGGACTTGTACACAAGCTCCCTGATAAGGCCCTGGCCCCCTAAGTCCTGGCCTGTGCACTAGCTCGCGCTAGGGGGAGGGGTGCTAGAGGGCGCTATAGGGCAATGATTGCACACGTGCGCTACCTGGGCTAGAGGCGCCTCTGGGTCCAGGCAGCCTCTAGCGGCCCCACTCCCAGGTGCAGGACTTGTACACAAGCTCCCTGATAAGGCCCTGGCCCCCTAAGTCCTGGCCTGTGCACTAGCTCGCGCTAGGGGGAGGGGTGCTAGAGGGCGCTATAGGGCAATGATTGCACACGTGCGCTACCTGGGCTAGAGGCGCCTCTGGGTCCAGGCAGCCTCTAGCGGCCCCACTCCCAGGTGCAGGACTTGTACACAAGCTCCCTGATAAGGCCCTGGCCCCCTAAGTCCTGGCCTGTGCACTAGCTCGCGCTAGGGGGAGGGGTGCTAGAGGGCGCTATAGGGCAATGATTGCACACGTGCGCTACCTGGGCTAGAGGCGCCTCTGGGTCCAGGCAGCCTCTAGCGGCCCCACTCCCAGGTGCAGGACTTGTACACAAGCTCCCTGATAAGGCCCTGGCCCCCTAAGTCCTGGCCTGTGCACTAGCTCGCGCTAGGGGGAGGGGTGCTAGAGGGCGCTATAGGGCAATGATTGCACACGTATCTACCTGGGCTAGAGGCGCCTCTGGGTCCAGGCAGCCTCTAGCGGCCCCACTCCCAGGTGCAGGACCTGTACACAAGCTCCCTGATAAGGCCGCCGCCAAGTAGAACACTGACGAGTCTCACGACCCTTTAGTCGCCGTTTACGACTGGAAATGTCTGTGTAGGGAACTAGGGACCTAGGTAGCTATGACACATTACAATTATGATGGGTTTAGGATATAAAGGAAACAGTAAGTTGCAGCATCATGTGGACATTCGGGAATCAGAGGGCCTACCGCGAAACGATAAGTTCGTGTATCTTCCTCTCTGTTGCACTTGCTAGTTCGAGCGACAAAGACGAAGATACACGAACGAAGTTCGAAAGTTGAAGTTCGTAATACATGCATCCCTGTTACTCGAGTAAGGGAGTGCGATAGAGATGGAAATACCCGAACTTCGACTTTCGAAGTTCGTGGTAGCGCCGCAGGAGCGTACAACCGACATACAGAGTATCCAACAAATTATTATTGACCGGCCTTCACGAGTGTCTGAAATTGGTTACTTGACTTTTTAAAGGAGTCAAATCAATTGAAATAAGATATTGGACTGTGGTTGGTACTTGATACATGTTTATGTTACCGTGGCAATCTACACGTTTATTATGTAACTTATTATAAAAAGGAATAGGTATATGACATTTTCAAGATATGTAGGTAAATAAGTAAAAGTAAATTAAAGAAACCAGTTTAAAAGTCAAATAGGTTAACTTGGTGCACTAGACTAGAGACCTTTAGAATGTCTATAGGTCAGGCCTACACCGTATACGTACCTACTTGTAATTATTACTCAATTCAATTCAATTCAATTCTTTATTCATAAACAATGTACATTGTATTTGAAATAGGTACTTATAAATAATGAAATAAGGTAGATTATTTTCCATATAAATATTCCAACATTACAATAAATTAAAAATAATTACAAATTAAATTACAGGTTTAGTTAATACATTTTGACATGTCAGTGAGAATAATAACAATAAATTAATTTACAATTATATACTAAATATCTCTTGAACAGTATAACAGCATCTGGCTAACAAGAAGCTTTTCAATTTACGTTTAAAAATACACCAATCCGTAATGACCTTTAGATCGGTAGGCAATTTATTAAATAACGTGACAGCCTGATACCTAGCACAATGCTTCACAACCCTGAGTCCTGGATAGAAACTGTGTGCAACATTTTTCGTACGTGTAGCTAGCCGCAATTCTTCAACCTCACATGTGATACGTTTTGACTGTGACTTAACAAATTCGGTAAGAAGAATAAAAACGTACAAACAGGGTACTGTGAGAATGCCCAGTCTTAAAAAATGATCGCGACACGACGACCATGGAGGAGGAATGCGTGTCATCGTGCGAATCGCTCTTTTTTGGGCAACAAAGGCTCTATTGATATTATATTTAAAACTATTGCCCCAGCACTTAATACTATATCGCAATTTCGACTCAACTAATGCGAAATACACTACTTTAAGTTGATCCAAGCTCATTTCGTCTCTAAGGCTTCTCAAAGCATAGCAAGCAGAGTTCACTGAGTTTTCTATTGCTTCCAGCTCTCGTTTCCAATTGAGATTCGAATCAATGTAGATTCCGAGAAATTTGACATGATCTACTGGGCTCGCAATGTAATTAATATTGAAACCAACTTCAACTCTATCATTTTTCTTAGAATTCGGTTTAAAAAGCATAATTTGAGTCTTATTACTATTAAGACTAAGGTTATTGCTGGAGAACCATTTATGAAAGGTCAGTAAAGCTTCATCCGTGACTCTATTAAGTTCATCCATATTGCCGCCAGAGATGACTGCGTTCGTGCCGTCAGCATAGACGACAATAGAGCAGTCAGGGACACTACCACATACGTAATTAACCAAGTCGTTAATGAAAATTAAAAAAAGTATTGGGCCCAAAATGGACCCTTGCGGTACACCTCTCCCAACCCGGACTCGCTTAGATCTGACAGGCACACCAGACCCTACTGGACCAGATTCAGTGTTATTGAGCTCCACGTAATGATTTCTGTTTTGAAGATACTTAAGACTAGCTGTTCCGTAGGGGGGCGCTTTTGTTCACCTAATTTTTTAAGTCCTATTATTGGTAGTCCGAATATGTTCTTCATAAAATTTTACGCCATAATTATCATTAGTCCTAATAATTCTTATTCCTAACGATCGTAACTCATAATGACAATAATCAAAAATTTTAGGACCACTGATGATTATGACTTCCGACGATCATCATCATCATCATCATATCAGCCGAAAGACGTCCACTGCTGGACATAGGCCTCCCCCAAAGAGTGCCACAATGACCGGTCCTGCGCCACCCGCATCCAGCGGACTCCCGACGATATCGATAGTTACAGAAATTTAAGAACAAAAAAGTTAGGACAAAACAAAATTAGGACTAGTGATGATTATGACTACATTACGTTAGTACAATAAAAATTGGACAACGAATTTTTTGGCAGCCAATATGGACTCGCGACGAAGAAGTAGTCGCTTTGGCACTCACACATAAATGACCGCTCCTGTTTCTCCCTCTTTGGAATAAATTTCCTGGACAAATAAATATTAGGGGACAGTCTTACACCAATCGAACTACCTAGTCCCGTAGTAAGTACAATAAAATAAATAAATAAATATTTAGGGGACAATCTTACGCAAATCGACCTAGTCCCAAACTAAGCAAAGCTTGTACTATGGGTACTAGACGACGATAAACATACTTATATAACTAAATAAATACTTAAATACATAGAAAACATCCATGACTAGGAAACAAATATTCATGCTCATCAAATAAATGCCCTTACCAGGATTCGAATCCAGGACCTGTTGCTTCGTAGGCATGGTCACTACGAACGAACTAGGCTAAAGCGGTCGTCACATAAACTCTAAGTATAAGGCGTAATACTTAAATACATAGAAAACAACAAGGACTCAGAAACAAAACATTTATGCTCATTCAAAGTATTTAAACCCAAAAACCGGATAAAATTAAGTACTTACTAGCATATATGATACTATAGTACAGTCAGCGTCATATAGTTAGTAGCAGCCAAGGTGGCCAACTATTTCGGTACACGTCTTTATTACTGTAAGGATAAGGGTGTGTTACGAAATATTTGGCTACTCTGGCTGCTACTAACTATATGACGCTGACTGTACATTGTGATACAAGTGTTGATAATTACATCAGAGGCGGAATTATCACGCGAGCCGCAGGTGAGCGTGATAAGAGAGCCGAGGATGTAATTATCAAAGCTCACGTGTTTCATACGACGTTTTTCAACACATTTTCCGAGGAAAAAAATATTTTCATAACATGAAAATATTATAGGCCTGCCAAGTTATTTTCTTTACTTAGGTATTGATGTCTACAGGTTTTTACTCACATGTTGTATACATCGCCAAGAATGTCCAGTGGCGTCCATTCTATTTATCACTTTTCTAGTCACCACGAGTCAACATTTTTGTTAATAACCAAACACGCATTAACAATGTTTACAAATATCTGTGAAATAACCTATAGCGCGCAACAGTTTTCTTTCGTGAAGATTGCGCAGTGCGCGCGCATTAGATGAAATCTCTAAACAGCCAATACAAAATAAAATAAATTTATTCGTTTTAAAATGTTATCTTTATTAATTCATGTAAAATGTTATCAAAAGTGAATAGTTTTACTAAATTAAACGTTTATATATCATATCCAATTATATATAAATAGTCAATTAATTAACAAAAAGGATGTAATTTGTTTAGTCGAGTAAGAATCCATTTGCAGAGAATTAAAAAAAAAGCTGTACATTCTGTACAACCCGGTTAATTTAAGAATGCACCGTGTGCATGCATACATCTTGCTGCAAGGTGCCAACGTGACTTAATCGGGATATAACCATAACACACAAGTGTCGTAATGAGGATTATGAGCCTAAAAGCGACACAATAAGAGGTAGAGCAATTGTGTTGAAAAATATCTTATGTACCTACTGTATGTATATAGATATCTACTAAAGAATAGAATAGGCAATCATTCGTCACGATAGCCAAACATGATGGATAGAGATAGGGGCTACCGCGAAACGAAAACGAACTTCGTTCGTGAATCTAACTCTCTGTCGCACTTGCTAGTTCGATCGAGCGACAAAGACGGAAATACACGAACGAAGTTCGTTTTCGTTTCGCGCTAGCCCCTCAATAGGACGAAAACGAACTTCGTTCGTGAATCTAACTCTCTGTCGCACTTGCTAGTTCGATCGAGCGACAAAGACGGAAATACACGAACGAAGTTCGTTTTCGTTTCGCGCTAGCCCCTCAATAGGACGAAAACGAACTTCGTTCGTGAATCTAACTCTCTGTCGCACTTGCTAGTTCGATCGAGCGACAAAGACGGAAATACACGAACGAAGTTCGTTTTCGTTTCGCGCTAGCCCCTCAATAGGACGAAAACGAACTTCGTTCGTGAATCTAACTCTCTGTCGCACTTGCTAGTTCGATCGAGCGACAAAGACGGAAATACACGAACGAAGTTCGTTTTCGTTTCGCGCTAGCCCCTCAATAGGACGAAAACGAACTTCGTTCGTGAATCTAACTCTCTGTCGCACTTGCTAGTTCGATCGAGCGACAAAGACGGTAATACACGAACGAAGTTCGTTTTCCTTTCGCGGTAGCCCCTCAGCTTGTAATCAGTAGGTACATCAGTTCCATCCACACGACACGGTTCCATCTCAGCATGGCATGGTGCTGGCGTAACGGCCAGCGCTGATCTTCGGATGGACCCGTCAGGTGATTCCACTGTATGTATAAGGCCCGGTTTACACATTCATTAGTGATTAGTGCGAGTACATACATTTCCTTCTTTTTTTCTCTCATACTTTTTTGGATATTCCTCCAATCTGTACGCATGGACGCCTTTGTATGGACTCGCACTATAATCACTAATCAATGTGTAAACGGGCCCTAACACAGACATAAGAAGTTAAAAACACCAAGAAATAGACCGAGAGAAGGAATGCAAGAATAAAAAGTTCTTAAAAGGGTCATTGTCAGTCAGTAAAACAAAAACATCTTTTCAGTGGGCAATCCATACTCCATACTAATATTATAAATGCGAAAGTGTGTCTGTCTGTCTGTCTGTCTGTCTGTCTGTCTGTTACCTCTTCACGCTTAAACCGCTAAACCGATTGCGATGAAATTTGGTATGGAGGTAGGTTGAATCCCGGGAAAGGACATAGGATAGTTTTCATCCTGGAAATCACCCCCTAAGGGGATGAAATGGGGGGTTGAAGTTTGTATGGAGCTGCGATATAAACGATTTCCACGCGGACGGAGTCGCGGGCAGAAGCTAGTGTTATACATATATAAGTAATATGTTTTTATCGCATAGAGTTATAGAAGAGGCGACGCCGTTTATGCGGACTCAGAGTTCAACCAAAAATTTGGCTCTAAAGCCCTTAACCATATATAATCTGTGCCTTAACTTTGGAAATGTCCACCGAAAAGACGCGAACCTAAATCTGACAATGACCCAAAACTAAATTAAGATCATCGCCCAAACCGGTCTTTGAATAAGTTTGAATACGGATGTACTTATCCGCATTGGCGTCAAGGTTAAAATTTGGGACAGTTTATAACTTTAAATCAATATAGAGTCAATGAAATGCCGTCATTATAATAAGTAGATACTTAATTAGGTCATTTACGGAAGGGCCAACTCGCTGGTGGCCTTGAAATGGAATCAATCAATATCTTAGGTACCGTGAATCATCCATGGCTACTTTGCAGCCCCAACACCATCTATGATTGCGGGCAGGATTGACTGTCCGTATATTATGCACTGTTGTGGACTTCACAAGCCCAGAAACAGTGAAGCATCGCTAATATAGTTAACTGGCTTCTGCCCGCGACTCCGTCCGCGTGGAACTCGTTTATATCGTAGCTCCATACAAACTTTCACCCCCCCACATCCCCTTGGGGGATGATTTCCGGGATAAAAACTATCCTATGTCCTTCCCCAGGACTCAAACTATCTCTATACCAAATTTCATCCAAATCGGTTCAGTGGTTTAAGCGTGAAGAGGTAACAAACAGACAGACAGACACACTTTCGCATTTATAATTTATAATAAAGAATAAATAAATAAAAAATAATAAATATAATAATATTATATAGTATAGTATATATAGTACTAGCTTTTGCCCGCGACTCCGTCCGCGTGGAACTCGTTTATATCGTAGCTCCATACAAACATTCCCACCACATCCCCTTGGGGGATGATTTCCGGGATAAAAACTAATATTAGTATGGATATGGATATAGTATGGATTAGTATGGATTGTTACTAACATAGTTTTTAAGTCTTACTGTAACAGATAGCGCTGTTTTGACGCAAGCGCAGCGGCTGCGTTCAGTTTAGTGTAAGGCCGTGTCGCACGTACAGCAGAAAACGTAATACGTAATACCTACTCTGTATGGTCTCGCCGGAAGACCAGCGCTGGCTCGTGAGCCAGCATTATGCTGAGGCGGGACCATTTCGTAGCAAATAAATAGTTTATACCTATTGTACCTAATTAATATTGTATGTGTGTATGTGATATTTATATTTGTTTGTTACGAATAAATAATTTTCATTTCATTTCATAACTAACACTTTATGAGCCACGAGCTTGAAATAAACGTTAATTTTAATTAATTTGCCACCAGGCAAACTTTGCCCAAAAAGCTATTTGTAAGTAAACAAATCTAGTAATGAACGAAAACACAACATATTTATAGTAACCTTATTATTTTTAGTTGAAACAGGATTATATTTACGACTTTACTTTGAGTTACATGTCTTTAACTTCAGCCAAGAGCTTGCAGCAAATTGTGGAATACTCGTACATAAAATGTGGAATATAGGTGTTACATTAAAAAAAGACCGGGTTGCACTCCGGGAGTGCCGGCAGAAGTGAAAACTCAATAACATCGTAACAGTTTTTCGATCACATTAATTTGTAAGGTTTTTAGGATGACATCTTACGGTGTCACCCTAAAAATGAATTTGACGCAAATTTACAAACAATTATCAATTATTAAGGCGGACGGCCCGCGGGCGCGTTGGGTGCGACGGGCCCAACGCGCCGCCGCGGCGCAACGGTGCCGGGGTCCGGCGCGCCGACGGGCGGCGGCAAACCCAATACCAATTTGTTTTTGCCATTGCCAAATATTTTTCAAAGCTTTAATCTCTTTAGGAATAACGTCTAAATTCGAACTACTTATTCGAATTTGCACAGCAGACGGCGGTGGCGACCAAAATATCAATTTGTTTTTGCCGTTGGTAAATATTTTTCTAAGCTTTAGATATCTCTTTAGGAATAACGCCCAAATTCGATCTATTCGAATTTTCTCAATAGCAAAACGGTGAAGGACGCGTTAGTATTATTACAGATTTATTTGCAGAATATGCTATTGCAAAAATAAGTGTTTAACGGCTATATACTCTTACGAATAGCGTTCAGTTTTGAATGAAGTTGAATCGGCTAGCAGCAAAAAGTGACCTCCTTCACATCTGACGTCACAAAACTGTCGCGTATTTAACAATTTTTCCCCATCCCAAAAAGTGCTCAGCGCCGCTAAAGAAGTTTTCACTTCCAAAATATTCCTCCTCATGAACACATGCGTATGACTACGAAGGATTGATAAGCAAAAAATAATACAAATAAATACAAATACCTACAAATAGCTTATTTCTCAAAACATACTTAATCTATTACAATAATACTGACCCCCCCCCCCACTAGGCATTGCCTGTCCCGTGGGGGAGATATGTACTACAGTTGACGAACAACATTTAACAGCTACTGGCACCAGTAAAAATTTACTTAAACTAATAATTTGAAGTAGATATAATGATATAAGCTGTGGGCTTATTTTAAAAACAAATAGATATCTGTAATCTTAATAATAACAAAAACATTAGACTCTAAACAAACAGAATGTTATTTAATTCGAATTAAACCTATTCTAAGAAAAGAGGGTGTGTGCGTGTGTGTGTGTGTGTGTGTAATGTGTATGGATGTATGTCAGTACTGTATCTTTACAAAGTTTTCTGTGTCTACAAAAGATAAATGCATCATGTGCTATGTCAGCAGCTCCTTTGCCTCGATGACGGAGTGTTCTTGAAATTTGTATAGCCTGACTAGGCGGTTGTAAATTCTTGGGTATATAAAAACAGCGAAGCGACGAGCAAATGAAGTTTTAGCAGCGGTGACAGGAATTTTGAATGTACGGCCTTTTAGTAAAGTTTTGTAGTCGGGAGAGTTTAGAACTAACTAAAAATTGTTTTGTGTACATGTGCTGCCACCCTAATTATGTATAGTTTCCGAACGCTGAGCACCTTTGCGTCACGGTACAAATCGTTAGTAGGGTGTCTATAATCATCCTACCATATACAAAATATGAGACATTCGTGTTTTTTTTTTTACTATTTCACGAGCGCCCGAAGCGAACGTAGTTCTGTTTCAGATTGGGCCAAAATATAGGGGCGTACACACTAAATAAAATAATCAATAATGTCATATTTTCTCGAAAAAGGATAAAAAATGTAGTCAAATGGAGAAAAAAACAACGCATAATCACGAAGTTATAAGTTTCCAAAGTTTTAAGAAGGGGTATGTTCTGTCCCTTTTTCGCAAAACGCAGCTTCATATACCGTAAAATGCTGCAACTTTGCCATTTAAACTCAATTTTGCCTATTTCGTTTCAATTATGACCTCTCGAATTTGCTTAGTTTTTTCTTGTTTTTTACCATTTGGTAGGAATTTTCATTATTCTGGCAACACATATAATTCTTTTTACAATGGTAACTCCATTGTTGCTCCGCCAGTTACGCATCATAAGTCGGAGTGAGTGGCAGCATTTTTTTAGTGTCTCGCAACTTTTGAACTTTTATCTACAAAAAAGGTGTTTTTTGAGAAGTGGTAACGTCCCAGGGTAAGTAAAGACTGTATATTTTCCGTAAGTTTAATATTTTCAAGAAAAGGACATGATTTCAGCATAATAACGTACTAGGCAATATTGGGCAGTGTTTTGGAAACTTGAATGACACAATTTTGCCTGGGTCTAGGGCTGTCACTAGCTGGGTTTTATAAATGTACAGAAAATAGTAAAAATAAGCCTGCTTAAATGAGTTTATTTATTACAAGCTTTTTATTAACTTGCAATGATTGTTTTAGGCGTTTAATTGTTTAGGCGTTATTCCGTTTAAAAAAAATAAGGAAAAAAATGGGTATTATTGTTTGTTGATTATTTTGTAACTAAAAATAAAAATATTTTATTTAAATAATGATCTTTTTTTTGGCACAACCCTACAGTTAACAATATTTTTGTATAGAAAGTTTGTGGAACCTGCTACAACTTTACCTATTGCCTGTGAAAAAAAAAGTATTAAGCTAATGGCAATAATTTGACTGCCAGGGACAAGCCCAATGTCTCATGCACACAAGTAAATATTATTACAAATAGCAACACATTATTTATTGAGATATCCGCCTAGGCAAAGTTACGTCTTAGGTCTACAACTTTGCCTGCCACTTTGATTGCTTGTAAATCGGAAATACAGTATGATTAGGTAATGAGATTTGAGTCTTATCTGGCAAGACATAGGGTATGTTTTCCGACTAATACTCATTAAACTCATAATGAAAAATAGGTTCACAGATATAAGAAAAAAACGTCAAAATCCAGGCAAAGTTGCAGCATTTTACGGTATACTCTAAGTATGAAACGACGCTGGAAGAATGTGACGTCACAGCAGAAGACAGCTACGTGCCGCGCCGCATCGTGGTCTTTAAATTAGCGGCAATGAGCATATTAATAAGATTGAACATCATACATAATATATACATCTCTAGGCAACTTAATTAATTTAATAGTAATGTACGCTCAAGCGACATCTATCTAAAGACGCACACATAATCCCATTGTACATTCTCTTTCTATCGGCAGATGGCGGTAGCGTTACATCTAGACAAATTGGCAGCCGAAATAAAACACGACATCCTTTGCGGAGTGCCGTACGCCGCCCTCCCGATCACAGCAGTCATGTCAGTCAACACAGGAACCCCCATGATCATGAAGAGGAAGGAACCTAAACTGTACGCCACCAAGAAAATCCTAGAAGGAATCTTCCAGCCGAAACAAAAATGTCTCGTCGTAGAAGACGTAGTGACATCTGGCGGCAGTTTGATGGAAACAGTTGGAACGCTACGCGACGAGGGTTTGACCGTCACAGACGCCGTAATAGTTCTAGAACGTGAACAAGGTGGCGCTAGCGTGCTGAAAAGAAATGGCATCGCCGTCCATTCGCTTTTCACAATGAGTGAATTAGTGAAAATGCTCAAAGACGCCGGGCGAATAACAGATGAAACTGTAGAAATGGTGTCTGATCACATAAAAGTGTGTCAGTTCAGTGTTAGCGATAATTTAGAAATAGCTGAGCGCATTTTAAGGCACTAGTAATTACAAATTCTCTGACGTGTACGTGGCCGGTGGAAATACGGCACGTCTTTGCATCGATTTAGTATCCTATATGCACGTAGATGTTCCTACGTGACAATACATAATATTTTGCGTTGATTCACACCCAGCCTGTTTGGAGGCGGACGGGTTTGCCATTATGGGTGGGATGACTAACTTATTGCCGGGTGATTCACTGCGATGGAACATGAGCTTATTTATAAAAGTATAGGTACCTACTAAGCTCAGCTTATGCACAGAAATGTGAGGATTTGATGATAATCTCAGCTTACCTCTAGAATCTCTTTCCGATAATATTGGAATCGGATCGCGGAGATAACCCCCTATACACAAACATTACCCCTGTAATCCCTGTATAATATTGGCCGCGTACTTATCTACCTATTATAGAGAAACCAGGAGATAAAAAATAGCCTATATGCATCCTGAATTCCATTCTATTCTATATACAGTTCTCGTCTTTACAGCTATTGTACCAGTTAAGTACGTGATACATGGCCTGTCATTACCCCGTTAGACTGGAAATGTGGGCTGTGTCCGGTGCATAATGCATTCGATATGCATACCAACGATAAGCTAACAGTTTCCTTTCGGCATGTACCCTATGCTAAATATAACTAGCACCTTGTTTTAGGTGGTGGTTATTTCAAATTGAATCAAGGTACCAGTTTTTTCGTATACAAGTACATGAAATATATTTGGCAATAAAATCGATTATATTAATATTGGTATCCCAATGACATTGGTAACCTCTAAGGAACCTGTATTATTAAGTGCCCATTATATTACATCTATGGCCTCTATTATTTAAAAATGAATGTTATTGATGTAGATTTTGTAAGTAATTGAAATAAAAGATAGTGCATAAATTCAATGTATTTTATTATTCACCAGCTGGAATATAATAATTAAAAACTTTGATCGACTTCGAAAAATTGTACGACAATTAGCTTTTTAGTAAAAAGCCAATAAAAATCACACTGGTTACAAAGAATTAATAGTTAACTTAGGTATTAAAAACTCAAGTTTCAGCCTTATAAAAAAGATCTTTTCCTTTTCGTGTCGCGTAGTCAGCACCATACGATGGTCAAGGAAGGGGCCACGTCATTACGGGAACTGTTTATTCGGTAATAAACATTAGAGAGAGCCGCCTTCGTCAAGGAAAACAACCGGGAATGTAACCGCTATTCATGCATCGCAACATCAATGTGTACTCCCTAGAGGTTGGGAACTAAATGTCAAAAAATATTGTAAAAAACGTACTCGTAAAAATACTATCGAAGCAAAGAAATGCAGTCATCACGCGACGCGGTTCGCGGGAGACGGAACTGGGTAGTGTGAGTAAAGGGGGCGAGGGTAGCGGGGGGAGGGCCTAGTTGTCCTCGATCTCTTGCTCCGCCTCCTCGTCGAACTCGGCGTCCTCGTCGGCGGTGGCCTCCTGGTACTGCTGGTACTCGGACACCAGGTCGTTCATGTTGCTCTCGGCCTCCGTGAACTCCATCTCGTCCATGCCCTCGCCGGTGTACCAATGCAAGAAAGCCTTGCGCCTGAACATAGCCGTGAACTGCTCCGAGATGCGCTTGAACAGCTCCTGGATGGCGGTCGAGTTGCCGATGAAGGTGGCGGCCATCTTGAGACCGCGGGGCGGGATATCGCACACGGCGGTCTTGACGTTGTTGGGGATCCATTCCACGAAGTAGGAAGAGTTCTTGTTCTGGATGTTGAGCATCTGCTCGTCCACTTCCTTCATGGACATGCGACCGCGGAAGATGGCGGCCACGGTGAGGTAGCGGCCGTGACGCGGGTCGCAAGCCGCCATCATGTTCTTGGCGTCGAACATCTGCTGCGTCAGCTCGGGCACGGTCAGGGCGCGGTACTGCTGGCTGCCGCGCGACGTGAGGGGCGCGAACCCGGGCATGAAGAAGTGCAGACGCGGGAAGGGAACCATGTTGACGGCCAATTTGCGGAGATCAGCGTTGAGCTGACCAGGGAACCGCAGACACGTGGTGACGCCAGACATGGTGAGCGACACGAGGTGGTTTAGGTCGCCGTACGTGGGGGTTGACAGTTTGAGCGTGCGGAAACAGATGTCATAGAGAGCCTCGTTGTCAATGCAGTAGGTTTCGTCTGTGTTTTCGACTAGTTGATGGACAGAGAGCGTGGCGTTGTAAGGTTCTACTACTGTATCTGACACCTTAGGCGAGGGTACAACTGAATATGTGTTCATTATTCTATCGGGGTACTCTTCTCTGATTTTTGAAATAAGGAGTGTGCCCATACCGGAGCCAGTGCCGCCGCCGAGCGAGTGTGTGAGTTGGAAACCTTGGAGGCAGTCGCAGGATTCTGATTCTTTCCTCACGACGTCTAGGACTGAATCTACGAGCTCAGCGCCCTCGGTGTAGTGGCCCTTGGCCCAGTTGTTGCCGGCGCCAGACTGTCCGAACACGAAGTTGTCCGGGCGGAAGATTTGTCCGAAGGGTCCGGAGCGCACCGAGTCCATGGTGCCGGGTTCCAGGTCCACGAGGATGGCGCGGGGCACGTACTTGCCGCCGGAGGCCTCATTGTAGTAAACGTTGATGCGCTCAAGCTGCAGGTCCGAGTCGCCATGGTAGGCGCCGGTGGGGTCGATGCCATGCTCGTCCGAGATGATCTCCCAGAACTATAACAAAAGAAACAACAGATGAGAAAATAATTAATAGAAGAAAGCGCTCTTTAGCGATATGAAGGCCTTTTGTAGTCAACAGGCCGTCAAACTCATAGTCCTCTACCCACATGTCAAAGTTGTTTCTCTTTATAACTGCTTAGTTTGCAAGGTGTACATTTTTTTTTAAACATGGTAATTAAATATGCATGTTTGTGATCCCCAAAAGTTACATAGCACCGTCTGGTACGTGGCGTGAGCCGGATGAGTCATGGGTCGCCTAGGCGACCGCGCTCGAAACAAACCAACAAGCTGTCCTCATTAAGATATTACCGAGGGCGTATTTTGCGTAACATTATCGATCCTACAGATGCATTACATTAGCCGTATAAGGGCCGTAAACGGTATGTATGAATCAGTTGCGCAAATTGGTGCAAAAAACGCGCCATAAGCGAGATGACCGCACACTTTCGTGGCTTTATATAACGGCACCATATAAGTGGAGAGCGCGAGTCAAGTTTCTTATTTCGGAGCGTCGTCGCCTTGTCAGTCTGTCAGGCTGTAAATCAGGGGGCGCCAGGTCGCGGCGCCGGCAGTGAGACTATGTTAGGGTTACCACGTACATTACAATCCTGAATGTGTCCTTGACTTTTTGTATACCAGCCTGACATGTCAGTATTGTATTTCAATCAGAAAATATTTTATTATGAAATTTTGTTAATGTCTCCAATCAAAAGCCACTGAAAACAGCACCTAAATTCATGAAATATCAATTTTTAATGGCCCTTCTATAGTTCTTATGCTTTTCTAATCATGAGAAGGTAGTTCATTCTAACCAAATATTTTTCTGCCACTTTCATAACTCAAGTCTCCTGTTATGTCAGGAAAAGTATGTGCTAGCACTGCTAACCCTAAATAAAAATTAACTCTCCACACAGCGCCCGTGCAATACTCTCACAAGTCCACATTAACATGAAACCGCAGATGTTATCGCCCCTTTCTACTCGACCGTGAGTGTTTCGATAAGATCAGCATTATTAATAAAGAGTATGATCGATGCGATAAAGAATGACTCGTTTCGTTGTGAATGGAATGCTGGCAAAACAAATAGGTATTGTTCATACAATAAATTCAATTGTGACATCTACATTATGAATTAATAGATGGAACAAGCTCGTTGTCAGGGCATTTATAAATTATAGAACTAGGTTTCGCTACTTTGACTGCATAGAACTCGTCTTTAGTAAGGGGACGATTTCCAGGATGAAAACTAACTTGTTTAATGCTTAACCTTGGGACTGTATATGTATCAAATTTAACTACAAGCAGCTCCTAAAATAACAGATTAGTTTACTTAACACGTTCGCAACCAAGAACCCGCCTAGCGGGCTCTCGTAATGTTTGCTCAGGCCTCAGATGCCGGCTGGGCCCGCTAGGCGGGCAGTAGTTAAGTATGAACTTACCGCGCCTAGCGAATTCTGTCGGTTTCTGGTGAATGTTTCCATTTTTAGTCCGGTTGCGAAAGTGTTAAGAAGCCGTATTTGTTCTAAAAACATTATTTAGTGCCAAGATTAACAGGTTATTGTTTTCTCTTCCTGTTGATTTAACACACATCTGACACATGTTCTAAAGTATTCACTAAAAATACACGGATTCTTAAGGCAAACGTCTGATATCGGGCTGGCAAAGTGCCAATGCCGATGCGCTGGAAAACGTCTCTTTCCGGGATATTCGAGTTTGTCAGGCGAGTTGGCCGGTTGTCAAGTTTTTATGCGTTTTGCCTACAATTTTAATAAGGCGACTGTTTTTCCAGCTAATTTAATGGCAGATTGTTTGCAAATTAACTGAATTTTATTTGTAACAGAACAGCGGCGCTACCACGAACTTCGAAAGTCGAAGTTCGGGTATTTCCATCTCTATCGCACTCCCTTACTCGAGTGACCGGGATGCATGTATTACGAACTTCGACTTTCGAAGTTCGTGGTAGCGCCTCAGTTCTGAAGTCTTCACAATTCAAAGAGATTGAGTTGACATTACCATGCAATTAAGCCTAAAGCCTGTACAATAGCTGTCAAAACTACTATTGACCGCCATGCCACTGCAGGCCGCGCCGGTCTGCGAAAGGCTTTATCTGGCAAAAGGTACCACGTTTTTGGTTGTCACTTGATAATAATGTCATGTGCGACTGGTATAACGACCCTAATATCCACAACATGCGAAGATGTATATACAGTGTGTCTCTGACTTAGGGGCTTTAAATGCAAATGTCCATTACGGTCCTGAAACTGAACCACTTTTGTTCCGCAACTTTGTAAAATAACTATTATTTCTATCATTTATTCGTGTTTGAACTTTAACTGTACCATCAATGTATTGCAAACACGGCCTCATTATTTGACATCCATGACACTGACAAGTATGAAAACTAACAAATGGATGATGTACATTGAAAATGTTATTTTATTTGTATGGAATAATGAAAATATAAAAAGAACGTATTTTTGAAAAGTTGTAGAGCAAAAGTAGTTCCGTTTAAGGAGCATAATTGACATTTGCATTTATAGCCCCAAAGTCAGAGACACGCTGTATATGACCGGTTCCAATTATCAATCCACCGATAGTTTTCCTTACCAACAGTTTTTACGGGTAATCTGTCAAAATGTAACTGCCGGTAAGGAAAACTATTGGTGGATTGATTATTGGAACCGGCCAATATTCGACACCCAGCCATCAAGCATGCGAGGTGTCAAATATATAAAAACACATGTTTACACATCTCTGGTGGATATTCACCCTAAAGATGCAATAAACTGAGAAAATAGTCTCTAGACAACCAAATATACAACTACCTTTTTACTGAGAAAGACATTTTTACAATATACTCTCTTTATTTTACTTTAGATCATGGAAATGTATTTACAAATCCGCTTTTTTTCTTACAGAAACTAATCCGAATTTCATGAGACCTTGCTAAGATAAGTGGTAAATCATAACATGTCATGGAATAGGTACCTTCAAGCCCTTCCTATGAATGACGGCTTTCTCCTGTACTGTACATAGCTTCAATTGCGCAATTACTTAGCAAGTAAACAGCCTACCTGTGCTCTCTATTCTCTAGTAGACTAGTTCTTTATATTTTCCACTTGAGCAGGCTAATTGGCGATCAACTTTTATCCAATTAAGGCGGAGATTAAACTGTAGATTCAGTGCTGACGCGTACGAGTTATTTACTGTCAAGTAACCACTTACAACAACTACAGGCAAAACTTTGTGTAAGTAAATGAGAAAGGTAACAAGACAATAATTTGATATTGCTTAATAATTTGATATTGCTTAATAATTGAACATTCCTGAAAATTATCCTTAGAATCGTTTGTATGAGGACTATGACGAGTCGAATATTGACCTGATTTTATGAAATGAAATCTGATTTATTTGCGTTAATATAAAAAAACCGGCCAAGGGCGAGTCGGACTCGCGCACGAACTGTTTCGTACCATTATCTATAAAAACGGCTATTATTCTGCTTTTGCTTTATTCTGTTTTTTTTTAGTATTTGTTTTTAAGGTGCTCTTACACGAGCGATAAAAATTGCCGAATTGCCGGAAATTCGGGGCAATTTTGACGTCACGGCCACTTCAAGCAATTCGAATATTGCTCAAAATGGAGCGATTATTGCTCCATATGGCGCCATTCTAGGCAATACGTTCATACACGAGAAATTCAGTGGAGCCAATTGTAGTCGGCGATATGGAGCAACACGGAAATGAATGGAGCAATATGGGGCAATATTTCCGAAATATTGCCCCATATTGCACCATTAATTTAGGCAACGTGTCGCCAGACAATAATTGCCCGTATAAGTGCGCCTTTATAGCGGCAACGGAAATACCTACATCATCTGTGAAAATTCCAACTATGTAACTATCACGGTTCATGAGATACAGCCTGGTGACAGAGGGACGGATGGACAGCGGAGCCTCAGTAATAGGGTCCCGTTTTTACCCTTTGGGTATGGAATCCTAATTAGAGACACTTCCAACTTCAAGTCTCTCTACTACTAAAAGTGCCACTCGTTCTCGTATCTAAAAGTAAGTATTTATTTATCTACCTAAGCTACCTATAGACGTCATAGTAACTGTGCAATCAGTTAACGTCACACTGACGTTCATCGGCTTCGAATTTAGGACCTGTCGACTGAATCTGCAGACCCACCGTCAATTTATTACCTCGTAAAAGTTCACACAAGCAATCCATTTCGTTTAACTGATGTACCAGTTTTAAAGTAGTACTGTTCAGACATCCAGTAGGGTGACGGCACCAATCATGGACATGTTAAGCGCACTAAATTAGAATTTCGTTTAAAAATGGGATGTTTTATGACGATACAAAAATGGTGATTTTTTTTTTCGGCACTCAAATACATGAGGAACATTTAAACAAAACCAAAAATCCTGTATGTTTAATATATAATTAATAAAACATATATAAATTGAAATTTACGAAATCACCATTGATGGACATCAAAAATTCAGTAATGGACACCCAGTCATGGACATGGACCCAATTATGAACATCCATTAATGGACACTTTTGTATTGAACACATAAATGAAACAAATGACGTCACAAATCAACTTTTATTAACGCTATTTGAACTTTCAACATGATCAGTCTTAGATTTCCAAGTTATACTATCAGATTTTCAATCAACCATCTGGTTTTCAGTCATTTATTAAACATTAATGGAGGCTTTGCCTCTGCCAGCAGCTGCAGCTTAGAATTGGTTACATAATAATCAACGGAAATCATCTAAAAAATGTGGCCATCTAAAAAAAACAGGACGGGTTTTGGTATCTTTTGCTCCTCTAGCCATGGATTGAAAATATTTGTGATATACTCGTAGAACGTGCTTCCACACATCCACCCTGATTCAGATTTTCCTATGCCCCAATGTTTAGGAACAGTGGCTGTTATGTGCGCTGGCAGTCTTTCATACTTGAAGACTATCATTGGTGGTGCTAATTGACCGGTGGCATTGGCAGTGAGTAAGACAGTTAGGTTGTCTTTTTCATCGCCGCAGAATTGGTACAGATGTTTTTCTGCTTGTTTACAAAGAACTCTGCCTGCTTTTGGTGATAAAAAAATGCGCTTTCGTCGGTATTAAATATCCGGCTGGGTTCATCTAAAACACCTTTTAAACCTATACCTTCTATGTATGTCGTTATTTCATCGAACCATTTGCGGATGCCTTCTTCGGTAACGTCATCCCTCGACTTCGAAAGATTTTGTGCTGTTTTTTCTGTTATATCTGGATGTCGTTTTAAAAATGATGAAAACCACTTTTTTTCAGGTTTGTTATTTGTAAAAGGATTGGTCTTCCCTTGATCTAATATAATTTTTTGCACGCTCTCTGTTAATAATTGTCTATTTATGGGAAAGTGCTTTTCACTCATTGCGATCAACCATTTTACCAGAATGTCCTCTTCCGGTGCCGTGAGGATAGTTTGAGGCCCCATAGCACAAACTGCAGGACTTTTGCCTGTCACCTTGTTGTGCAAGGTTATTCGAGGAACCCCAAACCGGAGGGAAGCTGCGCTTATCTTTTCTCCCATCCTTACATCATCCAATGCTCTCCCCATTTGTTCGGGGGTGTAATTTTTCTTTGGTGCCATCTAAGACAAAACAAAGAACCCAATTATGGACAACTAAAAATAACCAGTTATGGACATCGTCCATTATTGGAAAATAAAGAGCAATCACAAAATCAACTCAACCCAAATGTTTAGTGCAACAAATTAAATAATTTAATACAATAAACTAAAAAAGTAATAAAAAATTTAAGCATGGACACTTGTCCATTACTGAATTTCATAAAATATCGAATCCAGTAATGAACAAACCCCACAAAAAACTTATTGCTGTGAATGGACATATTCAACTTAGCTCAATTTACTTGCAATATAGTATTATTCAGTAAAAATAACATCAAATCTCATTACAACACAATACAAGATAACACCATGCACAAATATGTACTCACCTCCTTAACGATTTCAACAATAAAAACGGATTTTTATGACCACCGCGCGCAACGAGATTTCACTTCGCAGCCATCTTAGAACAAAATGGCCGATTTTGGTGACGTGTGTCAAAATGACAGCTCAAACGTCTATTGGTTATGCTTTAGTGTTGCCAGTTGAAAAATGTTGGGACAGTTGCTTAATAAATTCGATTAACGAAAAAAATGACCATAATTGGGACCGTGTCCATTACTGGTGCCGTCACCCTAACATTTTAACTATCGCTATTTTGGCCATTGCACCCATAAAAACCTTTGTCATAAAACTGTTTCCGCGAGCTTATTTTAACACGCGGAAGACAGTTCAACGACCCCCTGCAGGAGAATTCAGTTCGCGAGGTAATAGTGCTTTTCCTCGGTTTGAGTACGGAATTATACAAATTGTATTAATTGGCTTTTTTAAACTATTCAAATTGGTGCGGATAGGCGTTAGACAAATTAAAACTTCGCATAAAATTTATAAATTACGTTATACATACATACAACTTTTTTTAAATGGACAACTTGCGTTTATAGACCCGGTGCCTACCTAGTATGACGAATTTAAGCCCGAAGTTTTATTATAGAAAAGAGGCATTAGCAACGCTTTTTCTGTAACTTTTTGTTGCAGCGTCTGATATTGAATAGCTACGGACATAAAAAAAAACCTAGGTAGCTATTAAATTCAGGTATCCTACGGTTGGTTATAACTAAATGCGACAAAACTTAGACCTAGACATAGTAGTACAGAATAAAAAACGAATTCATACCACAAAACAAAGACTTCGTACCTACTTCCTATAACTTCCGTCAAATATAGTAACTACAGGAAATTAAACACCTTGCCTACCGCATCTGTTGTAACGGTTTTTTTTCCAAGTAAAATTAAAATTCGAACGTTACGAACGCTGGCCTGCGATTGGTCGTCCCTTATCTATAGGACGCGTAAATAACCTTGAGTGGGCTTCACATCATAACACGCGTGCCCTTTTTTAACGGATTTTCGTTTCGGGGCGGGAAACGAGGATTAAGATAAGTTCCATATATTATTTAAATCGAGTCCGGTGCAATAAATTCTGACAGTTTATCTTTAGGACGCATTCATAATCAAGATAAAGAGCTTTTGTAAACGAAACAAACAAGTAGAAGAAAATTATAAGACATTGCCTAGATAAGATACTGAAAAATGCCGGCCGGTCACGCACGTCGCCGAAAAATTCCGAGAATCAAGATCTATGAATCAGAATGGCGAAGGCGACACGTGGAAGGCCTAATGCTACCGATACCGGTCTATATATGTAGGTGACGTTAGTAACAAAGTCAAAAACCATAAGGAACAGTAGCAAAAAGAGTAAAATACGTGGCATTTTGTATTAGAGTTAGAACACTTAGAACAAGACTCGAGGGGTTATAGAAATTATATCCGTCACTCGTACATTCAACTGCCACACCCACTAGTAGAACAGAGAAATTGTTTTAATTACTTCCCCACATTAACGCCCCAGCAGCCCACAGGAATGATGTCATTTTCTCTTCTCTTTTTGCCATTTTTACGAACCGGTCACAAAATGCCGGCCGGGGATTCGAAATCCGAATTACTTAACCGTTAATCGTAACAAAAGAATGTGAATTTACCTTAGCGCCGATCTGGTTGCCGCACTGTCCAGCTTGAAGGTGCACGATTTCCCTCATTTTGTTTAATGTGAACTAAGTTACTTAACACTGTAAAAATTATTTGCTCCGCACGCACCACGTACTTCTGTGGATGCTACTTTAAGAATACGCCGATATTCGTTTCGCGCAAGCAATGTAGCGGAGCCGGTCGCTAGTGATGCGACTGCGACGGCGCAGGGGATATCGATAGATATTGTCGTATTGCGACACACCTACACGCTATTTACGTTATGGGCTGTTTACGCTTTGATTAGTGATTAGTGCGAGTCCATACATTTGCTGCAAGTGCGAGTAGCTTTTGTATGGACTCGCACTAATCACTAATCAATGTGTAAACAGGCAAAAGGCCCTTAGAACTTGAACTAAATGGCTCCATTTACACGAAATCTTTTCGATTTAAAGTAATATCGACCCCAAGTATCACATGTTTACATATCATTATACCTACTCAGAGATAGGGAGTAATTTACAGAATAAAAGATATGTATTAATTATTATTTGACAAATAAATCTCTTAGATATTTAAGTATATTAACAATGTGAAAAGCGCATACAAATTAAGTTTATTTTGGTGAATACCATATTATAATTAAACGGCTTTTAAGAATAACATTCGTTTGACTTTATCTGACTACTTTGATATTCGTGTCTGCAGGAAAGGGACAATATATACCCATAAAAAACATTCCATGTAAAAAAGAGGCCAAGTCTCGAAACTCTTTCACCGTCAAAAGTTGAGAGATATTTCGTAGTACCAAGTCTCAGGCATTCTCATTATTCTTTATTTGCTAGCTAAATAAAATTCTGCGACTTGGCAATGACACAACTTTACTGCATTTATCGATTTTTGCATACCTAAAACTGTGTAGTAACTATTAGTAGTAACTATTATTGTATAGTTGTTTGTTATCCCTAAAATAAATAAATAAATCCATAAACTGCCCGTGCGGCTTCGCCCGCGTATTGGTAAAGCGCCTGCTAGACAGTCGCCAGTAAGCCTCCGATGGCGGCGTGACCTTCGTCGGTAGCTCCTCGTGAGTTTTTTGGCTAGACGGTCGGCCGACCACGCCAAGCTACACTCCTCGCGGTCACTAGCGCGCGCTCGACGATTAAGGGCGTCCGAAGGTCAAACGAAATTTTGCTGGAAACAACTGTCTACACGGTCCGTCCGGATCAAGGTCGCTCAGTTGGCGGGGATTGTTGGCGACCATCTAGAAGGCGCTAAAGTACGCAGGCAAACCCGCGGAATAAAATATGTCCATCCAAAAATAATATTCTGTAAGTGAAAGGATTTTGGAAATCGAATCAAGAGATTAACCTCTACATGTCTCGTTCGTTAGTCTATGTCTGGATAGCTCAGAGGATAGAGCACTGTACCGGTAATATAGAGGTCGCAAGTTCGAGTCTTGCTCTGGGTTTCAGACGATGATGGTTTATTTTTTCATTATATTTGTTCTCTGTATCATAGCGTTCAAAATTTGATCGTGGTAACTTTTACGTTAAAATGAACACGAAACAAAAATATTTCATAAAATAAGTTGTTACGTTAAGAAGTATAATCTCACAGTTTTCCTCTTTATAATTATTAGCATAGTTAAGTAAACCTACTTTATTTTAATAATAATAATAATTAATACAAAATATTTTGAAACAATCTTACACTAATCAGCCCAGTCCCAAACTAAGCAAAACTTGTACTATGTGTACTAAGTAGACGACGATATAAATAAATAATAAATACTTAAATACATAGAAAATATCCATGACTCAGGAACAAATATTCATGCTCATCACACAAATAAATGCCCTTATCGGGATTCGAACCCGGGACCTCCAGCTTTGTAGGCAGGGTCACTACCAACTAGGCTACAGAGGTCGTCCATTCCAGAGGGAGCCCCAGAGGGATGCCATTTTGAGCTCAATACAAATATAAAAGTATGTATGTTTCCATATTTTTTACTCATCAAGAAAACCAGTTGACCAGTTAAAAAAAATTGGCGCACATTTAGTTTATAACCCAGATAAAAACCTAGGGTACGAATCAGCGGTGGAAGCTTCTATAGGAGTTCACGAAGACGGAGTCACGGGTATTAAGATCGTGGATAATGAATCATAGGTATTTATTTGATCTTAATAATCTGTTCATGTTATTTTATTATAGTTTACAAGTTGTCTAGGTATCAATGGCCCCATCTCATATTGGGCTAATTAAATTGTAATACACTCAGAGGCAATGAAAACGGGTCACTTCCCATGGATTACTTTACAAAGTGACCCGTTTTCATTGCCTCTGAGGTAGCGTACCTTCATAGTTCACATTGGGAATAACACTCAGAGGCAATGAAAACGGGTCACTTTGTAAAGCAATCCATGGTAAGTGACCCGTTTTCATTGCCTCTGAGTGTATATTTCATCACATTACTAGTTCCCACGTTTTCTATATATATTAAAACTATTACAGTACTTTAACAACTTTGGGTAATTTTACATATCGATATCACAAAACGTATCGCCTACAACTCTAGTCTGACGAGCTGTTTTCCTATTGGTCGAACGGGTAACGCTATCGGCCATTTTGTGCTCAAGCTAGCCAACATAACGCGTGTAATAAATGTCCCGTTTTACTACTCTTAATATTTCTACGTCATTATTTTAAGTTTAAGTTAATTTAATAAAGTTACGTACGCAATAGCAATTAAAAAAAAATGAATATCGTGATAATTTCTTGAATATTATAGTTGATGTTCACGGCTTTTTGTTACAGGTGTTTCATCTGTTATGTTGGTACACCGACACCGGCAGCCGGCCGGCCTACAATACCAACGTATAGGTACATAGCTAATAATAATATAGCTATGTTTATACACTAACGTCCATCGATATACCAGCGGCGCTACCACGAACTTCGAAACTCGAAGTTTGGGTATCTCCATCTCTATCGCGCTTATTTAACTCGAGTGACAGGGATGCACGTATACGAACTTCGAGTTTCGATTTTCGTGGTAGCGCCGCAATATATCTGAAGAGCCCTCTACACGTTCATGTTTTATCGCGCAAAATAGTTTGCGCACGCAATCGCGCGGCAACAGACGGTATTGATTGCCTAGCCTTTCGCAAACCTGAAGGCTATGATAAATTGATAATTCTAAATTAGGTTTGAACTGCACTGCTATCACAAGACGGCGCGCGAGTTCTCTCGATTTTTCTCGCATTGTCCGTCTTTCTCTTATTGGTAAATTTAGACAGAGACGTAGGTATATATAGTGCGAGAAAAATCGAGAGAGCTCGCGCGCCTTCTTGTGATAGCCGTGCTGTCTTGCAAGTTCCACATTTTTTTTAACATTCATATATTGTTCGTGACACGGAATATGAAAAAAATGGAATTGGTGTGATGTGATGTTGTGTTTGTCTACTACTACGGGTACGGGTGTGGCTCTCGGTCACCGAGTATTTAGTACCTGCCTATCCAATACATACTACGATTATTGAAGGAGCAAGCGATACATTCTTTCGTATGTGCGGCTGTTCCCCTCTAGAGGTCGCATTGCTCAACCGATTCTCGTGAATTTTTGTGAGCATTTTAGATCATTATATAGGTACCTAGTTATAGTTAGGATTGTTCACGAATTCAGTTATTTGAAAAAAAAGACAGTGGGGCTACCGCGAAGTGAAAATGAACTTCGTTCGAGTATCTCCTTCTCTGTCGCTCGAACTAGCAAGTGCAACAGAGAGGGAGATACACGAACGAAATTCGTTTTCGTTTCGCGGTAGCCCCTCAGGCTTGCAAGTTGTACAGTTCACAGAGCCACTACTTTATTTTTAGGCAAAATATGTGACTATGTTGAACACTTCAGCTTGGGCAAAAAAACTTTCGTATGTACAGGCACCGGCATTTTCTCAACCGATTCTCGTGAATTTTTGCGTTGTTTTTCATGTTGTAGTTTCTTTTTAGGGTTCCGTACCTCAAAAGGAAAAAAACGGAACCCTTATAGGATCACTCGTGTGTCTGTCCGTCTGTCACAGCCGATTTGCTCCGAAACTACTGGACCGATTTAGTTGAAATTTGGTAAACATATGTAAATTGGTGACCCAAAGATGGACGCGTAAAGTAAATTAATAAATTCTGAACAGATTTGAAGTAATTGAGAAAAAACGACGAAAATTGACCATTCCCCCCCCCTTTATCTCCGAAACTACTAGGCTTAAAATTCTGAAAAAGATATGGAAAATAGTTCCTTGCCTAAAGATTACAGGAAAACCTATAAGAAGTTTGAGTATTCAAAGTAACGGGAAAATTCTCAATATTATTGTGTATTTTGTATGGAGCGCCTGATGATTGAGCATAGCAATTTTTACGTCCGATTAAAAAAACACTTACGAAATTTAGACTATATACGGAACCCTCACCACGCGAGTTAAACTCGCACTTGTCCGGTTTTATTTCACAGTGTGTTAATAGTGTCTCGTGTATTGATTCAAGTATGGATGACTGTCCTGCTTTCTGTAATGGGGTCTATACATGTCATGATTTGTCAGCCCCAATTTATCAGAAGCTGACTAATTGCTATTGTCTGAAAGCATGTTGCGCTGCGCTGCTGATCCAACTGTCAAACGAGTTGTACTGAGAAATTGCATGCACATATATGGTCGGATTGTTACATCTGTACGCCACACCCAATTATGACTTCGACATGTTGTACTGACAAATTGTGGGTAAAATCACGCAATCTGCCGTTTTCTAAGACCATCGCTTGCAAGCCATTTCACGTTGTTTTATGGCTCCTCTACAATATCCTCGTGGCGCCCACGCGCCTTTTGATAAATCAAATTAAACATGGCGACTCCAGGCCAGAATTTGTTTCAACTAACTTTCAATTAAGTACTGCTCATGCGCCTTTCAGAACGCCATATTAATAAACTCTAAATAATTCAATCGATTTCTGAACGAAATATTAGGGAACAGTTTCCGGTATGCTACCATTGCCTGTGACAGTTGACAGATGTCATTTTTTGAAAAATAGACGGCGGTATGGCTGGCTCACGAACTCGTGGTAAGGAGGACTTAAATACCGACGAGGACTTGGTGGGAGAGTTTGCGCGCAGCTTCTCCCACCAACCTCCTGATATTGATGAGAGTGTGCGACGTCCCTCTTCCTCTTCCTCCTCGCCTTCTTTCCCATACAGGCCCTCTCTGGCGAGGCGGTATTTTAAATCTAATAGCGTCCGACACTACACCCGTCCTCCTTCTGTTTCTGTTAATAACTCTATTTGTTAATTTCTACTCTCGTCCTAAGTCGTGTGCTGTTTGTGTATATTTTTGTCTTATGACAGAACTGTGGATAGGCAGCGCGTGGCATTGTCTGCATCCTTTTCAGTGTATATAGCTCTCAGTTTGTTTGTACATATCCCTCTATTGGTTGATCCTTCCTTAGGTGTTGGGTTTGTTATGTTTTTATTTTTGTGCCTGTATATATACTTTGCCTATACTTGCTATGGTTGTTATTAGTTGGTTTCTTGTACATATCTTGTGTACATGTTACCCTTCTGGTTGTATATATGTCGGCGGCAGATCGTTAAATACGCCAGATCAC
The DNA here is from genome assembly GCA_947578815.1 of Epinotia ramella. Taxonomy (NCBI): domain Eukaryota; kingdom Metazoa; phylum Arthropoda; class Insecta; order Lepidoptera; family Tortricidae; genus Epinotia; species Epinotia ramella. The sequence continues at coordinate 3,582,791 of OX388220.1, forward strand.
GAAATTCCTAGGCATATCGTGAAACGGCGCCATTTCATGATATGCCTAAAAGTCGGCTAGGCTTATCACGATGTGCCTGATAAACAATACGGCAGATCGATTAGAGCAACGCATTCGTCGATATTCCTAGCTCTATACCGGGCACATCGTAAAATAGTTTCTTTCTTGGCCACTGGTGGCGCTGCACATGCGATGGCGGCCGTTTTTCTTGGGGGCTAATAATCAGGGCGGACAAAAATGGTTTGTCATAAGCGAACTCTGTCTTAGGTCGGTTAGGTTAGGGTTCACTTGTGTCCCTCAGACCAGAAATAGACACCCCGCGCAGCGGGGTGGCGTCGACTCACTGGAGATTATCAGTCCGCACTTCTTATTTTTTTTAATTTACCTAATTCAATTTTGGACACCCTACTTACGTATAACGGTGAGTATTGAACGATATGCCGGCGTTTCATGATATGCCTAGGAATTTCATGATCAGCCTAAACGTCACTGGCTTGGCCAAATCATGAAATGCCGGCGTTTCATGATATGCCTAGGAATTTCATGATCTGCCTAAACGTCATTAGACAAATCGTTAAACGTTAAGTTTTGAACGATATGGCGGATGTCCTTTAGCCAAATCATGAAATGGCGCCGTTTCACGATATGCCTAGGAATTTCGTGATCTGGCGGATTTTACGATCGGCCGCCGACATATATATATATATGTTAGATTCTAAGGTTTGTACATTACTTAGTTAGTTTTATAGTGCATGGATTGCACGTTAAATTTAAGTTTGTATATATGTATCTGGGTGAGCGGCTATATGCTGTCTCGCCTACGGCTCTCGCTCTCTCGCTTCGCCTTGTGCTGCCGCATGGCGGCTGGCTGGGGCGGGGCGGGGGGCGTGGCCTGTGCGCCGCAGGCCCGCAGGGTGCGTTATTGTTATCACCGCACTTAAGGCGTGGTGTCGATTGCGCGCCCTGCGGTGTTTCTTGTTTATTAGATTTAAGGTAGTAGTTAGCTTTTGCATAGGTCCAGGACTGCATGATTTGCACGTTTATTTGTATTTAGCTATAGGTAATTAGTTAAGGGCAACTTGGAAAGATAGGTTAGGAAAAAAAAAAAAAAAAAAAAAAACTCGTGGTAAGTAAATCGTTTTTTTTTTATGATAATCCGTGACTGTCGAGTATGTTTTTGTGCAAAAAGTTGTTAATGAAAAGGTCATTTTTAAATGGAGATAATTAGTTCGCATTTTTAGAGCTGAAATTCCGCGAAATCTTTGGTTGAAATAATATGTAGTGATCGAAGCTAGTACCTACTAAAAATATCTTAATGTTTTTAGTTTGTGGCTTTATGTTATGCTGGTTTATGAAATATTACTAATATAAAAATGCTACTTATCTTTTACTAATAATTTAATACTCTTTACACCACTAATATAAGTGTTCGTGTTACATAATTTTACATCACTTAATAATTAATTTTAATCTTGTAGTTGGCCCAGTGGCCGTTGTAAAGAACAAAGGGTCGACAAATAATTGAAATTAAAAATACATGCTAATATATTCATTATTATAATTTATACCCTGAATGTTTCACTCAAACTGGTAACTCTAACACATACAAATTTCAACTCAAAATCTTGGGCGGATATGATTATAACTATTATGTCCTATAAGAAGGACGGTCGGGTCAATGTTAAAGAGGAGCCAAAAAATCTTTGGGCGCCACGAGGCTATGGGTCACAGTTATGCGTTGGAGTGCGATGGAATGGAAGTACGTCTTTCTCCCAAAGGCATAGTTGCGTCCTGTATGATGGGATTGATAGCTTAAGTGTTATGTACTTAATTAATTAATAATTCATATTCGACCGAAAAAAAATTGATGGGCCATGAAAGCCGATTGTGTGGAGGAGCCTTTATATTCCGTTGTGCGCGATAAGCGCGAATTAAAGTCCTATCTACCTTTAAGTTTACTTTTAGCGATGAGTGACGTACGATACTTATCGAAGAAATTCATACTAGAGTTGATTGACTTGTACAAGTCATTGCCGTCGCTATGGAACTTGAAATCTAAAGACTATTACGATAGGTCTAAGAAGAATGCTGACTATGAGATTATGGTGAAAAAATTAAGGGAGGTAAGAACCAGTATTTTTTTATTTATCAGTTTATCTAGAATTCATTTATCTGCTTTGCCTTAAAGTTGACTGGTAGATAATGCTTTATAGCATTAAGTACGCCTTTTGTACTACATTTCTTCTTTTGTTCAATAAAAATTAAATAAATAATTCAACCTAAAACGTATTGGTATATTTTGGTGAGTAAATTTCACGGAATAAATTTATATTTGGCGATACTTACTAATACTACTTTTAAAACGCGACTAGACGGGCGTGCTTATCGCGCGCGTTTTAAAATGTATAAAGAAAATAAAGCTGCAGTTATATAGGAGAGTGTGACGGAAGGACGATTCGGTCTTTTTGTGTAAATGTTACTAAAGTCAGTATTATAGTCCGAACGCTTAACTCAGTCCTGCAAGTACTAAGTTAGCGTACGTACAGACTTACAGAAGGTCCACTGCCTAAGTGATGTCATTTTTTGTAATTTTTTGACAATAGACAATCATAGAGTGGGATAGGGTTGTCGACGTACCACATAACTGAACATACAAAATTATAATTGTTGCATCTATGTTTGTTATCGAAATAGTCTCTGAATGTCTGTCAATACATAGCCGCCCTTCATAGCCGGAGACAGTTTTTAGATGTGATGTTTTTGTTAAAAATTCTAAAAGGTGTGATACACTGTCCGAACCTCTTAGAATTGGTTACTTTTAATTGCCCGCGTCACCCCTTACGTCCTAGATCTCTATTCCATATCAGCTTTGCACGCAAAAATTACTCACGGCATACTTTTTTCAGGCGAGTCCCTAGTTTTTATAAAAAGTATCTGATCGATATTGATCCTTTTCATCAATCATTGTTAAGTATCAAATTGTTAGTAAAATGTAAGTTATTTTCTTAGTCCTTCCAGGAGTATTATAATTACCTAATGTAAATGTTACTCTTCAGATCTCCTTGTAGGTATTCTAACCGAGAAATGTCTACATTCATTTTTAGTTGCAAGATTAAGATTCCTTTTTTGTTAACACAATTATCATAATATTAATGAACCTCCAGGTCTTTAGCATTATGTCTGTTGGTACTCTATGTGTATCCCTTATATATTTGTTTAAGCGACTGTTTGTGTATCTAAATAAATTAAAGAAAAAAAAATCTAGCTAGGCAAGCTTAACAGGGATTATGTTGCTTCATTTTTTTTTCACCAGCAGACAGATAAGTGGGTCTAACTTTACACACGTTACAACATGTATGCTAAATCAGGGCTTATAACTAAACTGTATTTCCAGGTGGAGCCAGAAGCAACAAGAGAAATGGTCACGCAAAAAATTAACTCCTGGCGCGGCTCGCGACGCAAGGAGTTGGCGAAAATAAAGCATTCCATAGAGGCAGGTGGAGAAATTTACGTGCCTAAACTGTGGTACTACAAGTCTATGGACTTCGTCGATGGACAGCTCACGGAAGCAGAGAAGGCCAGTGTAAATGCATCTTCTTCTGAGTCTCAGGTTGGTATGTGTGCACATTATGAGCTGGCTAAAGCGCCCCATACATGGTACGATTAATCGCTTCGACAAATCGGATGAAAATCGTGGCGATCGATCGCTTCGAAATTGGCAGCCACACACGAAGCAATTGATCGTTACGATCGAGCCATACACGAAGTAATCGATCGTTACGATAGATCATTTACTCGTTGGACATGGAACAAAAAGAGCCACACAAATTCGATGCATCGTTAATTCGTTACGATAGTCATGACTGCACGGGTTTTTGCTGCGATTTCCGATATCGTCTTCGATCTAGTAAATCGTTTACGATATTGAAATACACTATCGATCGGTCGTTTCGATTGGTTTGTAACGATGGATCGCAAAGATGAATCTTACCGTGTATGGGGCCCTTTACGGAATCAAAACTGATTAATTCAGATGTGGTTCATGTGGTTACACTAGGTACAGTTTAAGTATCACTGTCTGCAGTGAACTGCTAGTATAGTATTTTTAACTCAAAGACTACTTAATCCCCAAATTGCTCCCTTATTCAGTAATTTCTATAAGTCTCACCTGACCACGCATGCAGAAAATCCCACTTCCTGGCAAAGGGGAGCTGTAAGATTCTATACTCACCATGGGAGGTAATAAAGAAAGCCTAAGATCGCATACCTATTTATATTATTTATCACCCTTTTCTTCGGCTCGGGCACCAAATACCTGCGATCTGAGACAGTCATAGTTTTACAGCCCTGACGATTATTCATTAATGAACTATTTCAGGTTGATACTGACACAGACTCGGTCACCATTGCTTCTCGGTTTTCTGTATCGTCAACCAGCCAGCAGGTGCCTTCAGTAGTCGCATTCACCACTCAAACCCCAGCCAAACGACAGACCAAGCGGAAACGAAAACCACCAAGAGAAGAAACAAAAGCAGTAAGCCATGAAGCATTTGGTCGATACGTGGCTCACAAATTGGAAAATTTGCCGGCTACGCAAAGGATTTTGGTAGAAAAGTTAATAAATGAAGCTATTTTTGAAGCAGAGATGGGGAATTTGAATAGAAACTGTTATGTTCATGTGCCGGATAAAGAGTACTTAAACATTTAATAGAACTAACTAATAGTGTTAATTACCGCAATTGAGTGAGTGAGTGTTGAAACGCTGAGCAAAAGTACAGAGGAGTTGATGTTAATTTTAAAAGTATTCATAGGTTAAAAAATATACGAAAAAATAATGCTATGTATTTTATTCAAATACTAATATGTAACCGAACACTGGTTTACGTAGTATATTTATTAATGAAAAACTCTATTGCAGCGGCATCTACCTTGCCAATTGTGTCTCTAGACTATCCCACTAAAATACATAAATCATTTCATCAAAACCCGGAGGAGTTCAGTGACAAACACACGTAGAGAAGAATATACAAATATGTATAGGTACTTTGTGAGATTGAGAGATGACATTATTTGTGTTGGCCGAATTGCATCAAAGTAGTCCATTCAAAAACCAACTCTACCTTCCGAGGTAGAACATTCTAATTCTAATGACAGTTTTATGAAAAGTCAGGTACAATAAATAATCTCCACCATAAACCGGAATGCAGTCACAAGACTCGTCCTGGTTCGCCGCTGTATGACCGTAGCTTTATGTTACATCAATTAAGATATTTGGATTTTAGACAGATCCGGCCTTTTCCTGACCAAGGATGTCATACTTACATCAAAAACGACGAGACAAATAAATATATTTATATAGTTATAGGTACGCGAAGTCCCGTTTAGTGATAATTTTTTTTTCATTCGTGACTTACGCTTTCGACCAAACGAAGTACTTCTTTTCAGTTAGCCAAAAAAAATTTCGTGTCCAGCGTCTGTCCGGATGTTCTCTATAGAGCTATAACCGCGAACTTCGAAAGTCAAAGTTCGGGTATTTCCATCTCTATCGCACTTACAGTACTCGAGTGACAGGGATGCTTGTATACGAACTTCGAGTTTCGATTTTCGTGGCGCCAAAGATCCGCTTCTCAACCGATTCTCGTGCAATTTTGTTAGCAAACCTGTTCAATAATTGAATACTTACCCCCTTATTCATAAAACTTAAAATGCCTCTGCTAAATAAAATGTGCTTTGTCCCTTTCTTACGAACACAAATGTCAAAGTGACAGATAAGGACAAACTAATTTTAACGCCATTTGAGTTAAAACAGGCTTTTAGTACGTTTATGAATACGGCCGTTAGAATTTAAGTTGATTTTTAAGAAATTCATAAATGTTATTTTTTTAAGACAGGCGCGCGATTTCTACAGTTTTAGAATTAAGAGTCCTTAGAGTCGTTACGCCCAAATAAGCAGAAGCGGGAGCGTATTTTGCAAAATGCTTCCTTTTTCATTCAAATTACGACGTAACTATGAGTATTTATTCAAAAACTGATAACGTAATTAAATAATCATTTCTTAACCTCTTCATAATTTTTTAAAAATAAATTTTGGCGCGCGGCATCTGTGCAGCGTGATTTATACGTCTTTTAAAAAAATATACATTTACGGCATCGTAGGTCCTATAGTTATGATTTTTTTTTATGGGTTAACATAAAGTTATAATTTGCTGTCATATTATTTTTAGGGCAAAATAAAAGTACAATTTGCGGTAAAAAAATATAATGTATCCTGTTTTCACCAAAAAAAATAAGAAAACTCGGAAGGTGTTTTATCAACTTTTTAAAATGAATCTTTGATTTTCAATCATGTCAGCCCCTCGTAAAAGATCTGGTGATGTGAATTGTAATCAAAATCATTCATGTACCTAATGATTCTTGTTTACTGTAAAATTGAGAACCGAAACGACACTTCTCACTGCAAAATTTGAAAAAGACTCCCAAGAAAACTCATTTATTTTAGGTTTAGAAACAGAAAATGAAAATTTGAGCCATGTTAGCATTTGGTTTAAGAGATAATTATTTAAGTACGTTATCAGTTTTTGAATAAATAGTAATAGTTACGTCGTAATCTTGAATGAAAAAGCAAGCATTTTGCAAAATACGCTCGTTTTAGGCGTAAGGACAAAGAAAAGGTTACCTGTTCCACACGGAACTTAAGGGTTCCGTGTGGAACAGGTAACCTTTTCTTTCCCTGCTAGGGTGACACTACTTCAATCCTAGGGCCAATATAACGGTCATGTCAGATATGTTTGCCCGCTTTGTTACGGCAGATATTAGTACCGCTGACTGTACTTATGTAGTTGTGGTTGAGATTATTTGATGAGGCCCACTTTTTATTAAACTGGCATTGGAATATGAATCGTTTACCTTGGTAATAGAGTTGCTTTTTGAACGGATATTTTTGATGCAATCCGGCCAACTCGAATAATCACAAGTATTCCTGAATCACCATTGTTTTAGGCGTGTAGGTGCGGAACATAATTTTGCAAACCGTCAAGGTTTACTTGGAGAAGGTCCGCAGGATACCAGTCTGCCTACATGGGTACGAAGCGTGGGTGTACCCGGGTCGGAGAATTAGTACCTGTAATATTACTTAACTAAACGGGATTTAAACAATTCACCTCGACTAATATCTGAACTGACACATACCTATACTCTTAGTCAAGACATCAAATGCTGCTCCGAGACATTTTTAGTTCCTTGATGTCGACCTAGATTACATAGAGTACCTACGATGAATGGGTTACTGTTATTGTCAATTTGTCACCCATTAAACAATAATGCGGAGTCCATTATTTTACCAACAAACATTCACCGAATGCAGTGTTTCGCCGAATTTTAATTTTATCGTAAAAATACTAATTAGGTTAGGTTTGTTTTATTACAATCCTGAAAGGTTGCTGTTTCTGAAAAAATGCTTTACGATGAAATGAAAATTCAGCGAAACACTATCGATGAAACGTTTGTCGGTAAAACAAGGGTCAAACCATAACGGGTATCTAATTAATTAGTACTCAGTACTTTTACTAAATCTGTCATTAGGTGCCAAAGTTGTCCCCGGGCTCCTTTAGGATACAACCTGTAAAAAAGCTAGAAGGATGAGGTATCACACAACTATTTGCCAATCGCCATTAAAGTTTTTGCTTTATCTACCGCAGCGAGTCGCAGACAGTGTAAAAATGCCGCATTTTCCGGGCGCGCCGGTCAACACACTCGAATCCGCTGGGCTGTTCTTTACGCGTTCACGCCTCACTCCACCCGTTACACCTAATGAAACTAGACCTCTATCTACGCTTAGTTGCTACGAATCGCGGCGTCGTGATATATTTGAAGTGAGCGTTGAGGTGAGCTAAAACAAGTTACGGAATAGTAGGGCTGCAGTCAGTCAATACTCTAGCCCCGCCTTTAAAACTACGTACTGGCCGGCTATTATGTCACTTTCATGTTTGAAAATTCACTCCAAATATTCATTTTGTAATGAGCGTTAGGAATCGACTGTCGCTGTCCCATACAACAAAAGAGAGTAAGTATTAATATATTGAGGTACTTATCTAATTATTTATTTTCTAAATTATATACAAGAATTAAATTAAACTAAGTTAAATCTAAAAAACGCCCTCGAGCCATTGTACCGAGGATGCTGGCGGCATTTCCTCGCTGCACGGCTATCACAAGACGGCGCGCGAGCCCTCTCGATCTTTCTCGCACTATTCTCTTTCTAAGTTTTCTAGTAAGAGAGAGACGTAATAGTGCGAGAAAAATCGAGAGCTCGCGCGCCATCTTGTGATAGCCGTGCTGAATCACGCGACGGCGCGCGAGCTCTCTCGATTTTTCTGGCACTATCCGTCTCTCTCTTATTAGAACACTTAGAACAAGAGGTATAGCGCGAGAAAAATCGAGAGTATGTCGCGGCCGTCCTGTGCTAGAGACGCTGATGCGTTGCGCGAGAACGCCGCTAGCTCTACGGACGGACACCCTCACCAGAGGGGCTACCGCGAAGTGAAAACGAACTTCGTTCGAGTATCTCCCTCTCTGTCGCTCAAACTGGAAAGTGCAACAGAGCCGTCATACACGAACGAAATTCGTTTTCGTGTCGCGGTAGGGCCCCAGTTACCTATGTCAACCAGATGTTTCGCGATTTCCGCAAATAACTCGCGCACTGGGACCCCACGGACTATAATCTAACGAATAGGGACGTGCCAGACGACGCATTGGACCAGCAAGTAATGTCATAATGTTTACTATAGCTTCCGCCCGCGACTCCGTGCGGAACTCGCTTATATCGTAGCTCCATACAATCTTTCACCCCCTTAGTTAGGGGATGATTTCCGGCTAAACTATCCTATGTCCTTTTCCGAGACTCAAACTTCTCTAAGATTTATTATAGATAATTAGCCGATATTCGACCCGAACCGAACCGAAGACAAGGACGATAATAGTTTGTCTCAAGAAAGCTGTATTATATTACTAGCGACCCGCCCCGGCTTCGCACGGGTACTATCCATACTATCCATACTCCTTACTCCATACTAATATTATAAATGCGAAAGTGTGTCTGTCTGTCTGTCTGTCTGTCTGTCTGTTACCTCTTCACGCTTAAACCGCTGAACCGATTGCGATGAAATTTGGTATCGAGATAGTTTGAGTCCCGGGGAAGGACATATGATAGTTTTAATCCCCGAAATCATCCCCTAAGGGGGTGAAATGGGGGGGGGGGGGGGGGTGAACGTTCGTATGGAGCTGCGATATAAACGAGTTCCACGCGGACGGAGTCGCGGGCAGAAGCTGGTATTATATATAAACCTTCCTCTTTAATCACTCTATCTATTAAAGAAAACCGCATCAAAATCCGTTGCGTAGTTTTAAAGATCTAAGCATACATAGGGACAGACAGCGGGAAGCGACTGTTTTTTATAGTACGAGTATGTAGTGATAGTGATAGTAATGATTTGAACTGATAAAGCGAAACATTTTACAATATTAAAGTAGAATCTCGAGCGTAATGAAGGATTCCAGCGAAATGATTTTACTAGTTACCGAGTGGCACATATATAATATACTGTTTATAATTTTACTGAATAAAACGTCCCTACATCATATTTAAGACGACTTTTAAATAAATACCTGCCTAAAGGTACTACTTATACTTATTTGAAACAATTCATACTAATATTATAAATGCGAAAGTTTGTCTGTATGTTACCTCTTCACGCTTAAACCGCTGAAACGATTTAGATGAAATTAGGTATAAAGATAGTTTGAGTCCCGGGGAACGACATAGGATAGTTGTTATCCCGGAAATCATCCCGTAAGAGAATAAAGTGGGGGGTGAAAAATTGCATGGAGTTACGATATAATTATTTCAACGAGTTCAAAGCGGACGGAGTCGCAGGCACAAGCTAGTGTAATATAATTTTGTAAAAGACAACTGTAGACTTCATCTGTCCTCCCAGTAGTCCCAGTATTTCTAAATGTAGATACTTGTAGCTAAGTACATAGTTGTGACATATTTGAAATACTTGTATTTAAAATACAAATACAAAATTTTGTATTTTATTTGAAATACTATTCGAGACGTATTTTGTATTTGTAAAATGGTTTGTAAAATACAAAATACTTTTTTATTCTTATCTTCATTTTTCTAAAGCATTCCGCGATTCAGTAAAAACAAAAAATGGCCACTAGTGGCGCAGCAGCTTTGAAAGTCTATGCGCAAAATGACAGATGAAACAAAACGCATATAAAACCTGACCAATAATATATATATTTTTTTTTAATTTATTGATTAAGACTCAACAATGAATATCATTACAAAGCCCATCTAGGCAAAACCTTGGAGAGGTTTGTGTGCCGATGGGGAGTTCTTAGTATTCTTTTGATCTAATTTATAGCTAAATTAAAAACTAAGTATTTTAAGTAGGTTAGTTAGTACAACTTAGTTTACAGAATATAGGTTACATTATTGCATTTTAAAAAGTGCATCTTTAATATTTTTCTTAATTTACAGCCTTTCACATATAAGTTTTGTACATGTTCAGGTAATTCATTTATTATTTTAGGCAGTAAGTATGAGTATTTTCGAGCACTATATATATTATTATATTTAGGTAAACAAAATTGGCTTTGGGATGATAACTTTCTTAATCTAATACATCTTTTCTTAACTTTGAGTTTTGTTACATTGTGATATTCTTCAATTAAGACAGCTATAGTTTAATTTTTTTTTGTACACGAAGTAGATTACAGTATTTAAATAGTTGTGAATAGTCGGTTACATAATGCTCTTTAATATTTTTTGGTACAATAGTTTTGAGTATTCTAATTTGTAGGTTGTATATTTTTTCCATATAGGTCTTAAAGGTTCTACCATAGGTACCCAGGGCGTATCCGATCACAGAGTCAGCGAGGGCTAGGTATAGCAGACGTAGGGTTCTGTACGGTACTTTATGCTTTAAATGTATAATCTACTCAAGATAGCTCTCAGCTTATCGCATACGTAATTAAAATGAGGTCCCCAGTTGAGCCTGTGATCTATTATAAGTCCAAGTTACATGTGTTCCTTTACCACTTGTATATTTTCACAGTTACACGTAACTGTGCAGCTGTGTTGGTATAGGCACTTGTGCTGATGGGCAACTACAGAGACCTCGTGTGCAATATTGTTATGAGCCGAACAAACATGCATTATTTTTGTTTTTGTGCGTTAATAACAAGCCCGACGTCATGCGCCCATTTACAGAGAGTGAGATATATGAGGGACCCCTCTTGACAATCCTCAAAGTCACTGTTACGTTTTGCAGTGTTGGCAGCTATTTCATTATTTCTGTGTTGTTCGCTCGAAATGTCTTTAAAAAATGCCAAAACAAATTGTATTTAAACAATATGCCGTGTAGGCAATAATACGTTATTATAACGATTCGTATTTAAGTGATTATGAATGTATAAATGTATAAATGACAAATAAAAATACAGAAATAGAAAAATATATTTATAAAAAACCGGTACGTAAACAGCACTACAAAAAAGATGTCATTGTGGGCATTGTGGCAACTAGTAATATAAATATAAGCTTCGATCATATCATAAGTTAATTTGGTCGTTTTGTGTGCTAATCCTTTACCACTCAAATTTTCAAGTGAATGGGTCAGCGATTCGGCAAATGGCCACTAGAGACCAGGCCTTTAAATAGCGCTATTTTCGTATAGCGCTATCATTTATAACGTTATTATTCCTAAAACCGCTATACTCGAAAACGATATTTGACGCGCTGTATAGCGATATCCATTATAACGTTATAAATCTAAACCATTAATATAAAACCGATACTTTTTTAACCGATATAATAATGTAATAACGTTATAGGCTACCCCTTTCTCGCATTCAGTATAGCCTACTCGTGCAATGTAAGCGATGTGATTACGTAACGTAGGTTGTTTGTTAGAGTGCACGACGTCATAGTAAAATAGAGAATTTTTCGATTTGCTCGGCTTGTCGGCGCAGGTTGTAGCCTGATACGAATATCCTGACTAATAATTTTCAAATCAGATTGTCTTTAGCTACTCTGTGCCTCATTAATCGGAAATGCATCATCCCATAAAAAACATGCCATGTAAAAAAGAGGTCAAGTCTCGAAACTCTTCCACCGTAAAAAGTTGTGAGATATTTCGTAGAGCCAAGTCTCAGGCATTCTTTTATCTTTATTTGCTTGCTAAATAAAATTTTGTGACTTGGCAATCACACAATACTACATAGCTTTAGGTATGCAGAAATCCATTAATGCAGGAAAGTGGTGTGATTGCCAAGTTACAGAATTTTATTTAGCAAGCAAATAAAGATTAAAGAATGCCTAAGACTTGGCTCTACGAAATATCTCACAACTTTTTACGGTGGAAGAGTTTCGAGACTTGGCCTCTTTTTTACATGGAATGTTTTTGCTTGCTAAATAAAATTCTGCAACGTGGCAATCACACAACTTAACTGTATTTATAGATTTTTGCATACTTACCTAAAATTATGTAGTATTGTGTGATTGCCAAGTCACAAAATTTTATTTAGCAAGCAAATAAAGATTAATAAGAATGCCTGAAACTTGGCTCTACGAAATATCTCACAACTTTTTACGGTGGAAGAGTTTCGAGACTTGGCCTCTTTTTTACATGGAGTGTTTTTTATGGAATCTCACTTCTTTTTCTAGGGTAATGTGTTATCCATACATACAAACTATGAATGCAGGCCCATTCTTGCTTTTGAATTTTCCCATTCACTGCAAATGTAACTTTGTAATCCTATATATTTGTATAGGATTACAAAGTAATGTATACAGTTGGTGTATCTAGAAAACTGGGTTGAAATAGCATTTTTTTATAATTTTCCCTTTATGTGGCCATTAAACCCTAACTGTACCAAATTTCAGCTCTCTGAGTTTATGGGAAGTACTAGTTCTATTTTGATGATCATGAGTGAGTGAGTGTCATAAATGCGAAACTTTGCTTTCGCTTAACTTCGGAACTAAATGACCTACAAACTTGAAATATTGGATTTTAAGTATGTGATTATAGCTTACTGGATGACGAAAATTTCTGCATTCTGGTCTTATCCAGAGGTTCTCAAATAGGGGCCTGAAAATGTGGCGAAATGGTTCCAGTAAAGGATGGTACGGCAGTGTTTGCTTCGCGCTCGACTTGGCATTGTTATAACATGGTAAATTATTTATAATTTAAATGCCTGCATCAAATGTTTCTGACTAATTCATCAACGCACAGCCGAAACTACTGGGACTAAAAAGAAGGGACAAGATGGAATTTTTGGAAATCCCATCCCTAAGGGGGTTAAATAGGGGTGCAAAGTTTGTATGAGGGAAACTTTTTTTTTTACTATTGACTTGAAACTTTGTAGGAAGATTACTTATTAAGATGCATAAAAAGTTCTTGCAGCGTTTTAGAAAATTCCACTCCTAAGGGGGTTAAGTAGGGGACAGGGGTGCAATGTTTGTATGGGGGAAATATTATTTTTTGAACTAGAGACTTGAAACTTTGTAGAAAGATTACTTATTAGAATAGAAAAAAGTACTTTCTGTGTTTTAGAAAATTTCATCCCTAAGGCGGTTAAATAGAGGTGCAAAGTTTGTATGGAGGGAACTTTATTTTTTGAGCTAGAAACTTCAAACTTTGTAGAAAGATTACTAAATACAATACAAAAAAGGACTGTCAGCGTTTTAGAAAATTCCACCCCTAAGGGGGTTAAATAGGGATGAAAGGTTTGTATGAGAAACACTTTTTTTGAGCTTGAGATTTGAAACGTTGTAGAAAGATTACTTATTATAATAGAAAAACAGTTAGTACTTTTAACGTGTTAGAAAATTGCATCCCTAAGGGGGTTAAAAAGGTACTGGTATGCAAGATTAGGATGAGAAACATTTTTTTTGAGCTAGAGATGGGCAACTTTGTGGTACGATTACTTATTAGAAAAAAAAAATCCTTTCATCGTCTTGGAAAAATACCACCCCTAAGGGGGTTAAAAGTGTTAAAACGGTATTCAAGGTTTATATGGAGAGCAAGAAAATATAGTAAGATATTTCTAATGTCAGTCTTAGTCTGTATGTTAAAAGACAACAAAACTGATTTCAGAGTTTTTTTTTAATTCATCCCCTATAGGCGTTAATGGGGCTTCAAAGTTTATATGGAGGGAAAAGTCATTTTGGTAAGTAAGATTTTTTAATTTTGGTCTTAAAATAGAGAGAGCAGATTAGTAGATTTTTTTATTCATCACCTAAGAGTGTTTAATTTAAAGGGGATTCGAAGGCCGTATAGGGTCAAGACAATTTTAAAGTAAAACATTAGTGTAACTACGATTTTAGACGGTTTGTTTAAATCTAAAAAATACATTTCAATGTTTTTGAAATTCATCCCTTAAGAGGTTTCTAGGGGGTTCAAAGTTTATACGAAGAGCAAGATATTTTTAAAATAATAGATTTATTACTTAGGTTATGGACCGTTTGTTTAATGATTAGAAAACGATTTCAGCGTTTTTTTTATTCATCTCCTAAGAGAGTTAAAAGGTTTGAAGGTTGTATAGAGAGCAAGACCTTTTTTAAAGTAAGACTTACAGATTTGAACAGTTACCAGAAATGTAGGATAGGTTAGGTTAGAACTGCGATGCTCCCAGAATCGAATAGATTTAATCAACATTGGGTACTTATTATTATAACAGTAATGTAGCTTAGTAGACATATAAAAATATATTTTTCTTTAATACTGTATGAAAACGTCTGTTGATGATTCTTAAGATATTTATGTTTGTAAAAACGAAGGTTTCAATTTAGATTTATCAATTTAAACTAACGAACTCATCGCACTGTTACCTTTTACGTAGGTCTAATCCCTGAACGGATTTAGATGAAATTTCCCGTACAGATAGTTTGAGACCCTTGGAAGGATATAGGATAGTTTTTGTATATCTTTAAGATGGTAGAAGTGTGTTTGGGACAGCGATAAATGGCTTGCACCGAACATAATTGAATAGCAATATTTTTTCTAAGACCATAACAAGTTCCACGCGAACGAAGTCGCTGGCAACAGCTAGTTATTTACATAAATATTTAGTGACTAAGGATTAATTAGAAAAGGAGGATGAATCGTAAGAAAAGGAGGATCGATATATATTTATGTGTACCAACCGTCCTTGGTCTCCCCTATCTATCGTGAGCCAATCTAGACAGATTATGGCGAAGAACCGAAATCGAAAATTCACACATTCTTTGGTTTCATAATCAGATTTTATTTAACGTATCGTTTTCGGAATGGCTCTAAATCAAAAATAAAATAAAATGTCGGAAACTAAAAGTATATTTTAATTTTATTATGATGAACAAAAGCACATACCAACATACCTATGCATAATTTTTTGCTCACGGCAACACCGTCGGTCGTAGGGCTTGTTTGGAATAGGTCCTAATACTGGGAGTCTGCGATTTAGTGCCGAGACAAACAATTAACATAGAAAAATATTGACCCTCTTACATATTGTAATAGTGTATACCTAGGGGCTATTAAGATTGGCACTCTTTCTTTTTATTTATGAGCAAGTCCACGAATCTGTGGACAGCGTTGCGTTTCCTGCGTCCCATTTTTATTCCGCCATTTATCGTCGCAACCAACCAAATATTCACAATTCACAACCAATTTGCAAATGATCGAGGTAAACAAGCATTCATAAGATTTAGAAGCTAGAACAACGTAACGGCAACGTCGCACGTCGCGCTACGGCCCACGTGGTGGCATGTTGGCATTGGCACAGAGCGGCAACGGCGCAGCCGTAGCGCGCGGCTCGCATTTTAAAACGATATTATAACGTTATTATATATCGTTCTGTTATTCATTCTGTTACGGTATTTATATCGTTATGGAGAATATTGGTTTTGTTATAACGTAATTTTCGAACACTAACGGAATATACCGTTATAATTCCGGTTCATTTTATAACGTTTTAAAGGCCTGCTAGAGACGCTGCAACTTTGAAAGTTTATGTGCAAAATGACAGTTTTTTAAAACAAAATGAACGTTATTATCCGTGAAACATGGTGTTACGCTTCGCTTTTTAACGAGGATGACTTCGATTTTGTTTCGATTACTTTTTGAAAGTATTTTATTTGGATAAAGTATTTTGAAAATACCTATCTTGTATTTAGTATTTAAATACATAAAGCAACAGTATTTTGTATTTTGCATTTGAAATATCAATTTAGAAAAGTATTTGCATTTTGTATTTAAATACTTTTTTAAAAGTATTTTGTACATCTCTGGCTAAGTAGTAAATGGGCCATTTTACGGAAAGTTGTACAAACGATATATTTTTTTAATTTTGATGTAATCGGGTTTAATCTACTCAGCATCGAGAGCACTTTCGAATGCTATGAATGCTATGATGCTACGAGAAAAAAAGTGTCCCAAGATTTTTATTCCATTCCGTTACCGTTTCCATACTACGCTTGTATGGTGGTAAGTGGTAACGGAACGGAAAACCGAAAATTATATGTAGGTAACACATTGGACAGTTTTTTTCTTCTAATACAAAAAGCCGAAAAAGTGCTCTCCCCGAAAAGCCGGAAAAGTAGAAAAAACCCGATTACTTATATCAAAATTAAAAAAAAAGACGAGTGTACAACTTTCCGTAAAATGGCCCAAATATTTAAGCCATAATATCTATAGCTAATCAAGTTTATGTCCACACTCAGACCTAATAGGTAAGTACTGTATAATTTTCAAGGGAGTTCTGTCATTGGCTATGCATATAAGTACTTATAATACTTAGTATAAAATACTATTGGTTAAATGTTTTGTGAATGCTGTTGAACTTCTAAATAAATAAATAAACAAGCCATTCTTGGAAACAGATTCAGCCGCAAAAACATTTTCTGCATTAATCAATCTTAAGAACATGACACATGACTACTTGTACTTGGATAGCTAACTAAAATAAACTCGATTCAATTCAAATGTATTTTAAATTCGCACTAAACTTCATGTAAGTATCTACAATAAAATAAATGTATATACGGACTAACGGTACCAAGAAAGGAGAGATGTAAAGTAAAATTGACAATGAACGTAAACTTTTTTATTTTATATTTAAGTCAATTCGAATTTCAAATTCCATACCGACTACATACTTTCTCATACTCTTATCTGACCGAAACATTTTAAGGAATTTTGAATTTTATTTCTAGTTACTCAAGGTTGTATTTGCCACGAATACGATAACGTAAACGGTTGGTATTAAATTATGTAATTTTTCCAGTAATGGCGGGCGGCACTGGTGACTGGTAAGAGTGGTAAGTGACATTTTGATAGGGTTGTCAAACGCTTTGTAAATTAAATACGCGCAATTTATTCTTGTACTTACTTAGTTTTCTTGTAATTTAGCTACCGGTTTTTGAATAACTATGACTATGACTTTGATGTACCAGAGTTGTGTAAGTATTTATTACCTAGTAAAAGTAGCGTAGAAAAAATGTACTTACATAGTAATATTACATTTCGCTATCGTAAGGGTCCTTTAACTATAAGTAGGTACCTACTTTATTCAAATGAAATGGAATTGGTATTTTTTAAGTAAACTCGTTCTAATGCGAAACGTTGTACCTACTTGGCTAGAGAGTGGAAGCTAGTGTGCCCTAAACGCCACTATGTTATTAAACATTAAAAATTTAAAGTAATAAGTACGACGTGTAACTCATTTACTGAGGACAGACACTATTTAATTGGTAATAAACGAGGACATAGTTGATTCATTTTGCTGTTTTTGTTATTTATGGTAACGCTCATAAACACTATAATTTGCACTAATTATGATGCCTATGAACCTATGGTTACTCAGGGCAAGCTATGGTAATGAATAATGATAATACTACGACCGAGCGAGGTGGTAGTATACAAATCTCAATAAGTGTGACAGAAAGGGATTTCATTCGTTGTCCTTGTCATACTACTTTTATTTATTTGCCGCAGTTTAGTTAGTCATAATGAAGCAACGAAACTATTAGACGCCCAAATTAAGTCGATTGTTTATGGTAACCCGTCAGCCATTGTTCTTAAATTAGCGGCATAGGAGCCTATCAGTCGCTCAATGTTATGGTGGTACGCGTATAGCTAGCTCCCCTGAATAAATCTATCAACACTCTAAACAAGTAGATCGGGGATAGTAGCCCTGTAATAAGATGGCTGGCATATTGATTGGACACATTTACTGATTAATTGACTAGTCGATGTGACAGCGACCTAATGGCAAGGCTGTATACCGCCTGTTAATCTCCAGAATATGTTCCAAACCCACAACTCATCATAAATTGTGCAACAGTGCAACCTACAAACTGCATGCATAGCCCAGACAGCTGTCACTTCACTTGTTTACCTATCAAACAAGGTGACCTAATTATAATAGAATGTTGTATTCTACACAGCAGTTCTAAGTGTGCTGTCATCTATATGTTTGGACAATGTTCAACGAATGACATAAGACCTGTTTACCGACGACTTCTGACATCATGTCGTTATCACAGGAAAACTGTATCACCGGCCAACAAAGACCCCTAAGGCTCACACTGATGGCTAAATTGCTTGGAATTTTGAGGTCACGCATTGCGTCCGGAGACCTGCTTACGCTGGACGCTACATATAAGTGCATTTCTAAATATAGAGTCAAGGTAAGTGATGTCAGGCTCGTATGAGGTGCGAGTCAAAATAAGTAGTAGGTACTTCATTGGTTTGTGAATTTCGCTGTATCGTTTTATAGCTCGTTGTTCTTTTGGTTTACTTTATGTCGAGTCTTGTTGTAAACACTTGAATTTACTTCCTTATATAGCCGTGACATACTTTCAAGAGACGACTCAAGTGCTTTAACGACCGGTTAGCCCAGTGGGTATTGACGCTGCCTACGAAGCCGAAGTTCCTGGGTTCGAGTCCCGGTAAGGGCAAATATTTGTGTGATGAGCATGAATATTTGTTTCTGAGTCATGGATGTTTTCTATGTAATTAAGTATTTATATCTATTATATATATCGTCGTCTAGTACCCATAACACAAGCCTTAGCTTACTATGGGACTAGGTCGATTTGTGTAAGATTGTCCCTTTATATTTATTTATTTAAGTGTTTATAGGTAACAGTGTCTCGTTCTCTCAAGGATTGCGTAAGTAAGTAGATATGACTTTTATAACCAGTCTATCGGAGGAGTTCCCAGACTTTATTTTTACTAATAGCGTATTATTCAAGAGTTGTAACGGGCAAGGTCAAGAAAAGACAGGTTAATAAATAAAAATCTTTATTATATACAATAATAATTAAATTATTGATCCAACTAATTTTAATAATAAAACTTCTGTTATTGAAGCCGTCATTCATCACGTTTGAACGTCCGAGGAAGAAGTCCAAACTAAATACATAAAGATGTCTAAAAGAAGGAATAGATCAGATCAGCCTTTACTAGTTTCAGATCTTACTCTCAATGCAAGTCAGGAATGTATTGTACCAATACAGATATCGCAAACATTCACGCATGTCATGACCGGGGTTTTGTTAACACGTGCATTCTGTTAAAAGTTAGAAAGCAGGTATTTCAATAGACTGTATAGGAATCATTATTGTTACACAAAAAGTAACGCGAGCTATAATGGCATGTACTTTGTCGCGAGGCAACGAGTCCGGTCCACGTCTAGTGATCCTCGATATCCTGCTCCTGCTCCTCGTCGAACTCGGCGTCCTCGTCGGCGGTGGCCTCCTGGTACTGCTGGTACTCGGACACCAGGTCGTTCATATTGCTCTCGGCCTCCGTGAACTCCATCTCATCCATGCCCTCGCCGGTGTACCAATGCAAGAAAGCCTTGCGCCTGAACATAGCCGTGAACTGCTCCGAGATGCGCTTGAACAGCTCCTGGATGGCGGTCGAGTTGCCGATGAAGGTGGCGGACATCTTGAGACCGCGGGGCGGGATATCGCACACGGCGGTCTTCACGTTGTTGGGGATCCATTCCACGAAGTAGGACGAATTTTTGTTCTGGATGTTGAGCATCTGCTCGTCCACTTCCTTCATGGACATGCGACCGCGGAAGATGGCGGCCACGGTGAGGTAGCGGCCGTGGCGCGGGTCGCATGCTGCCATCATGTTCTTGGCATCGAACATCTGTTGCGTCAGTTCGGGCACGGTCAGGGCGCGGTATGATCGGCTTCCGCGGGAGGTGAGGGGAGCGAAACCGGGCATGAAGAAGTGGAGACGCGGGAAAGGAACCATGTTGACAGCCAACTTTCTGAGATCAGCGTTCAGTTGACCTGGGAATCTGAGGCAAGTTGTGACACCGGACATTGTGAGGGACACCAAATGGTTGAGATCACCGTACGTGGGGGTGGACAGTTTGAGCGTGCGGAAGCAGATGTCGTAGAGAGCCTCGTTGTCGATGCAGTAGGTTTCGTCGGTGTTTTCAACGAGCTGGTGAACTGAGAGAGTCGCGTTGTAGGGTTCCACAACTGTGTCTGATACTTTGGGCGAGGGGACGACGGAGTATGTGTTCATGATTCTGTCGGGGTACTCTTCACGGATTTTGGAGATGAGGAGTGTGCCCATTCCAGATCCGGTACCACCACCGAGGGAATGTGTGAGCTGGAAGCCCTGTAGGCAGTCGCATGATTCTGATTCTTTGCGTACTACGTCAAGAACTGAGTCGACGAGTTCAGCGCCCTCGGTGTAGTGACCCTTGGCCCAGTTGTTGCCAGCGCCGGACTGTCCGAACACGAAGTTGTCCGGGCGGAAGATTTGTCCGAAGGGTCCGGAGCGCACCGAGTCCATGGTGCCGGGTTCCAGATCCACGAGGATGGCGCGGGGCACGTACTTGCCGCCGGAGGCCTCATTGTAGTACACGTTGATGCGCTCCAGCTGCAGGTCCGAGTCGCCATGGTAGGCGCCGGTGGGGTCGATGCCATGCTCGTCAGAGATGATCTCCCAGAACTGTGAAAGAAAGAGAGACAGTACGTTAGTTACGGAATACACTCAATTAAAATGCCTTCACGAAAGCTCTGCGCCGTCGAGGGGCATCGTAAGTGCGTCTCGGCTCATTGCTACTTTCGAACCGGTTGCGTGTCGAGTGAACGATACCTCGGGAGAGCTAAGTACTCGCAGCCTCCGTTATTGTTTGTTCCATTCAGTTTGAAAGTGGTAGTTAGACAATAGCTCTCAGTAGCTGTCAACTGCAATAAAGCTCAATGAACCGCGTAAATGGCCGACAGGATACATCTTTAATGACTTCAGTACAGACGGTTACGCAAGGCAAGACAATGGTTTGAGTTATAGCGCGCCTCGCCGTCGGGTGACGCCCACGGTTCCTCCGTATTGGGCTTTATCTCTCCATATAAGTAGAGAATGTCTTGCCTCGTTCAATTCAACTCATTAGCATTCGAATGTTACTAGTTTTCAATTCCTTTAAGACCGTGGCCTGATTTCAGCTCGCCATATGTTAGCCTCAATAGAAAAAAACAACAGTATCGCACGAATGTGTTATGGAAAACATTTGTCAAAACAAGTGAAAAGAGTGACGTCAAGTAATTGCATGAAGCGTGCCTTACGTAATGGTCAGACTAAATATTGTGGAAATCCTTGGCAGACAAAAGCGTCAGTCTTATGTTAAGTCAGAGCATAGCAACTGTTCGAAGAGCATTTAACATTCATCGGGCCGATGGCTATGATGTCATCCTGCACTGCAGTAGGTGTGTGCTAAGGCGAGCGACTCTGACAACGCCTTATAAGGAGAACTGACTAATACGAAGGCTGACTTTTTGGTTCAGGGCTATAATTCGATGAATAAATAACATTCAAAATCGCCATTCAACTTTTGAGAAATGAGACGTCGTCTTTTAAAGTTCGTAGACAGTTATATTAATGGGCTTTTTGAGAATAAATTAGCCAAATTTATGAAATTGCCACCATTACAGAGTGTCATGTAAAAATATCGCCTTTCAAAACATCATGACTGATGATTTTTAATAACAACAAAAAGTGAAAGGCGATCTGCGGCTGGTCGATAGCGCGAAAGGCTGCTTTCTTAGTCGTAACTAGATAAGAGAAGGTATGATGAAAGCGGCATGTGAACGGCGCGCCACTTGGGAGGGAAACCGCTGTTCTTACTAGTGCACAATGGGTGTTTTGTGCCACCTGTGTGCCACAATGGAGTTTCGCCGCAACCGCTAAATATGAAACTGAATTATTCATGTCCTAAAATACGGGTCGAGGTTCTCTTAACGGCTCTTGAGACAAAAATACAAGCATGTAAGTGCATTTGGAGTGTACTCTGCGTTATGGCGGTCGATGGCTATTTATACTCTGGTCATCGGCCGGGAGTTCAACGCCCTTCGCTATCTAGCCTGCGTCTAAACTCCCAAGGTGATAAGCCACGGGTCGTTCTTAAAAGAAAGATTTCGACTTCTTCAATCTGAAACTTAGAACTGTTCCAAATCCTAATATATCAGCATCAAATACCGTGCGCAGCGGAGTAGAAAAGCTGGCTGAATCACCATGGTGTTTCACCATTGTTTCCGAGCAATCATGTCCTCTAATTACCCGTGACCCTATATGCAGACAGGGCTTTGTTCGCAGTACTAAAATCGTTAAAATTTCAACCTATTGTGACCAATGGTAGACACGAGTCCTACATTGCTTGAGTTTATTGAAAACAAAACATACCTACTACTAATAAGAGTTTAGCCTTACTCATTACTATTGCGTAAACTGAGCGATTGAAAAGTATTTACACAGCTTGCAGGTGTTAAATGAATGCAACAGACATCTTTTTCTGCGAAGAGATTCCAAGGCGTCTCACGATTACTGATTCACGTTCTTAGTAAAGTGAACGCGTAGTCTTTTCTATGCCAAGAATATAATATGGGAAAGTGTCTTTTGTTCTTTAATTTATTCACTTCGCTGTCTTCACTATAGAAACAATAAACTCATTAAGTATATGCGTTTTTATCTGTAAAACAAGGCATTAGCAATAGGCGTGGTTGATCCCGTTACTGAATCTATAACTCTAGCCGTATCAATAATTGAGAAATGCTGCATAAGGACATTTGACCATAGTTATAACCTCTGTCCTAAATTCTTTCATATCAAACTCTTAATTCGTATTCGATTAGTCTAGTTGGAATGTTAAAAACATCTGCAGATAGTGTGCACTTAAAAAGTCGTTAAATGCATCAATGTTCACCGAAACAGGCGTTCAATTAAGGGCAATAACTCGGAATCCATCATTGTACCGTAACGTTACGACCGAAATCCAAAAGCGGACGATAAGACATTCAATCCATAGCAGCTTATTGATTGGCCCGTTACCTCGCCATTCAATAGAATCAGTCGGTTTCTCTTTTATTATATTGTATTACTTGATGTAGAATGACTTTGTACATTGAACAGGTATCTGCATATCATCCGTTCTTTACTCCCGTTTGTAGCAGCGTTGTAAATTGCAAAGTATAAACTATCACCTGTAATTTTTTAAATTATTATTGACCTATGTATTCTCTAAATTGAGCTGCCCTTTAGAGACAAATAAGTTTTAATGGGT
Organism: Epinotia ramella; assembly: GCA_947578815.1. NCBI lineage: Eukaryota > Metazoa > Arthropoda > Insecta > Lepidoptera > Tortricidae > Epinotia > Epinotia ramella. The sequence goes on from OX388220.1 coordinate 3,606,428, forward strand.
TTTAGACGAGTGGGAAGGGAACAAGATCTAATAAATCTTTGTAAACAGACGTTCTCAATTGAAACTGATTACATGTTACGGTCGTTCTTAATACGATAAATCAGCTTAACGATGTTTATTATCTTTATAACGTATGCTTTGCTTTGAAATTCTGAGGGCAGCGGAAATGCATGCACACAAGAATATTCCATTGTGACTTTTTAAAATTAAATTAAATGCCTCCATCCAGATTTAGTTAAAATGTTCAGCATTTCGGGGCTTTTAGTTTCGGTTACTATACCTGATCTGAGTAACCAAACTCTAGGAGAAAATTCTGTCAAACGACCACAAGCAAAAATGACTATAAGCGATGTCGCTGCCGAGCTCACTGAGTAGCATCCTAACTGGCCAAACTATGGTTCAAACCTACTTTCCGATTATGATTCAATCCAAATAAAAACATTTCCTGAACACACTACCGGAAGTGTGTAAAAGTATTAGTCATTTAAATTTCCTCCGAAGTAACTAATGAAGTTGCAAGTAACGCAACTGTAATATATAATATGCTATAGGCTTCAAACCTGATATTCATGACGTAGATTATTTTCACAGTAACTCTTTGTTAATGAGAAGAGAAATTTGTAAATAAGCAGATCGATATCAAGCAGCCAATAGCCGGTAAGCAAATCGCATGGTTCTTGCACCCGGGTTTCACCCGGGCTCGAAAGTCGATAATTGTGTGCAATTGAAACAATTAACTCTTAGCCAGTATGCAGCTGACCTATATTACAGACACAATGTTTGTATAATCCGTCTGCACTTTTTATCGTATGACCGAAAGTGATAATTTGTTGAAGTTAACTTAAGTGACGTAACCACGTAACCTGGGCCTCCACGCGCTTTGACTAGTTCTGACGAGTTGTAAGTTGATATTCCTCCGTCAAAACAATAGATATATTTATGGCACAAACGCTTATTGGTTCTTGAGTCCATTATCTAGAAAATCTAGATTTACACGAGAACTTTTGAAAAAAATGTTTTTTATTTGTTTATGATTTATTCAAACATGGTCCAAAAATGCTCTGTTTTCGATATTAGTATGTTGTTTATGCACTTTTATATATGAAATCTACATATAACCGTTCCTTATTGACGTCTCTAACAGCCCACGAGAATTTTGCATTTTTAACCCATTTTCACAAAAGTTACTTCCAAAAAAACTGGTTGGTTTTTTGGCCTAAAATTGCCAAAGTCTGGTGCCATATGTCTCGAAAATTCTGAGTTTTGAAGTTAATATGGGATACTATTTTGGTAAACCTCGTTGTTGTTAGTACGATAAGCCATAAATAACACGAAAAACGGTCAGTTACAGATCGAAGGTCATTGGAAGCTAGGAGCCCCTTAAGATTACATTAGTTAGGGTAATGTGTCTTTGAAGAAAGGTCGAATGCAATTTACGCCCGCTGTTTGTCTTAGCGGTAGACTTTCGCACTGTAAACTGTAAAGGTCATTAAAAAGGTCCCAATCGTGGGCAGAACATTACTGGAAACTATTCCGTTCTCTTAGGGGCAATCACGTAAAGTTTCGAACGCGCGTTAGGACGATTTAACTGTCAATTTTCCATATAAAAAGTGACATTTAGATCTACCTGACGCGCGTACAATAGGTACATTACGTGATCGACGCTGGTGATCTTTGCATCTGTATTATAACATGACCTACTATTTGTTTATCTTTGGACAAACAGTTGAAAATGTTTTCTAAAACTTATTTCACATTTATTCTATATTCACACGAACGGTAGACAAAAGCATTCACTTAAACAAACAGAGTATAACAGTGTCGTTAGTGATATTATAATAATATTTCAGCCTAATGGTCGCACTTGAACTCATTTCCATCTGATTTTCTTAAGCACCGGCGCTTTGCCTCTAACAATGACTGTTCAGAAAAAGAATCACGCCACAAAACTGTAGCAATTGCTTCATAATTATAAACAGGACTACCTCCATCCTAAGGTACGATTTTAGACAGATACGTTATGCATTTTGTTGTTAACTAATGTCAAAACTGTGTCGAGTAAAGCCCATCACAGACGGGCGCAGCATGCGGTGGCGGTCAATAGTAAAATTGACAATCACTGTCAAGTTTATATAGGTACAGTAGCCCAAGAAAGTGGTCTACCACTTTCCGACTCTATTTGATTATAAATAAGGTTCATCAGAGGTAGACAACTTCCTTGCCTGCCACTGGGCGCGTCAGTGTTTCAGGCTTTACTAATATTTGGCCTGACATCTATCTCTCCATCTCTAACGTAACCCAGACAGTCATTAACCATTTCAGGCTTCCGCTCATTTAACCAGATGCATTTTTCGTATAAAGCAGTCCAGGAAAAGGATATTTTCTCCCCCTGAAATCATCCACAAAGGAGGCGAAACTGGAGTAAACATATTAACGGGTTCTACGCGGACGAAGTCGCGGGTAACATCTTGTCCTACTAATATTATAAATGGGAAAGTTTGGATGTTTGTTACTCTATCACCCTTAAAAGGCTCAACTCATCTGGATGAAATTTCACAACAAAATAGTTAATAGTAAATGCCCGGACCAAAAAAAAAACAGTTTTTATTTTTATCCCGGGACCACGCAGTCACGGGGGGAAGCTAGTACCTACTTGTATTTAATAGATCCTTATTTTTATGTTAACACCTATTACGTGTGCCACATTCGAGAGACATCATCATCATCTGAAACTGGTTTACCTTTATGTTATGTCATTAAATGTTATCTCAATCAGCCGTACCGTATATCGAGTTGTTTTTTTTAATTCTCTCTCGAGCGATAATGAACACGTCAACCTCGTCAACCATTGAGTCACTGCCCGTTTTAGAATACCTATACTTAATCGAAGTTTTGCCGTATAAGTGCATTACTCATTTAACGATTTCCTGGTATTATAAGTAATAATTTAATCAAATATATAAAGTTTTTATTATTACAGCTTTGAGCAATAACACTTCTTTTTTGGAGATACCTATTCACTGAACAACTAAGCTTAAGGTTTGTTAACTGTAAAAACATATATATATATAAACAAGAGAAATATTTTTTTTGAAACCCGAATGTTTTTTTACAAATATACCTACACCTATGTCACTCCTACGATTAAGAGGAATCCAACGACACATCATATGTCGAAATCTGTCAAACGGCTTAGGCTGCAGGGCGTGCCAAAGAATAAGACTTACACACATACAGACGCTCGAAAAACATAACCCTCCTCTCCTTCGGCAGTCGGGTAAAAATAGGGCATGCGCGATAAAGGGTGTGACAACCCTAGGCCGCGCGTGCGTAACAGAGACGCCAAAATGTAAAATGTCCGATTTCACGTGGAATGGACGGAACTGGGTCATACACATATTTTAGGTTCGTCTTTCCGGTGGACATTGTCAAAGTTAAGGGCTACAAAAAGGGTTGCCAACTGTACTATATTATTAATCTATATTTTAGGGGCCCTTACGAAGTGCTTCAAATTGCCCAGGTTGCAATTCAATTATACTAAATAGCAACATTGCCCAGCCAAGTACTATATTTTTTAACTGTGTGTAGAAAAATACTATATCTCACCCAAAAAAAGCTGGCAACCCTAACTCCAAAGCAAGATTTTTGGTTGGACACTTAGTCCGCATTAAACGGCGTCGGAGTTTTGTTTTAAACACTGTATAAACTATGCAAGTTTTCCTGCAATTATCTCACAAAACCTTTTCGCTGTCGCACGGGATTGTTGTAACGACTCGACAGAACTTACGATTTTAATTGCATGTAAATGCCTAAGCTCTGTTAGTACCGTTATAAATTAAAAACGTAAATTTAGTCAGATAATATGTGAATTTCCAATTAGGTACCTTAGCTCCGATTTGGTTGCCGCACTGGCCAGCTTGGAGATGCACGATTTCCCTCATATTTAATGATTTTTAATGGAATATATTAACTAACACTATACGCGACTCTCGCGGCGCACTGCTCGATGATTTGATCGGCTAGACGGCTCAGTGGGGTTTTTTGAGGCCCGTTTCGCCTCCGCGCGGCGTCTGAACCGAGCGCTGTGATTGGCTGGCGCGGCCGCGGCCATCTTTGATTTGTAGCTAACTTCGCGTCGGGTGGCAGCTGGGGCCGAAATGAAGAGATTCTGCTTTTCTATATATGGATATGATGTTTTATTGTTCCGTTCGGTTTTTTATTTCTTTAATACACCGCAATACAAGCCTTACTGAGCTTACTATGGGACTAGGTTGATTTGTTTAAGATTGTCCCCTAATATTTATTTATTTAATACAGTTAAGCTGATTGTAATCGAGTGACATTGAGTTTTAATTTGGTCTACTTGTACATTAAGGTGCTTATACTTCAGGAAATTACGTAGCAATTCAATTTTAACCCATTTCTAGTAGAGTCGGCTAGATAGACATGAAATTACATGGGTTTAGGTAGATTTGAAGATTGCAATAGAGTACCTAAGGTAAAAGGTCTCAATGATTAAATAAATAATAGCTATTACCTAGGAGACAAATCGAACTAGTCCATTGGTACCTAAGTGTTATGGGTTCTTAGACGACGACATACAGAATATACTTAATAGGTATAAATACTTTAAATACATAGAAAACATCCTATAACTGGTGCTTACATAGTATGATAGCAAGCTTTGCTTGCTTAACTAAGCAAATCTTGAGAAGTTGCGACTGAGACCGCTTCGATTATATCAGTTTGTTGTCCACTAGCTGCCCGCGTAATGCAAATAACACAGGGAAACCCGCGCGATAAAAATATAGCTTAATACGTAAGTACCGTAAAATGAGGTGAGTAGGGTTCGCGGGGAGAGTTGGGTTATGAATGGGGAGAGAAGGGATGAAAGGGGGGTGAGATGGGATTTTAAGGCTACTGCTACAAAATAATGTATTCCAATTTAAAATGGAGTTAAGTACCTATAGTAATATTCATAATAAAAAAAAAAACTATACAACTAATCTTCCAAAATCACGTTTGTATGAAAACCCATCTCACCCCAACTACGAGGGACTACGGGGTGAGGTGGGATTTCGTGTGTATCGTTAAAGCAATGAAATGGAACTACCCAAAATCATAAAAAAAATCTAAAATACAAACGCCCGGAACACTTATTTTTTATTATACAGAGTGTTTTTTTAAATGGGACAGTATGGGGAAATCCGAATCTAAAGGAGATAGAGGAAAAGTGTCCAAGGAGACATTAGGTGTTTTTTGATGTAAACAAATTTGGCTCGTTAAAATTTTTGGTCAAGCGTGAGTTGTTCTTAAAAAATTATAAAGTAGGTCAATTTTTTTTTTGACGCGGGTCGGCTCTGTTTCATGTAAGGATTATTTCATTGTATGGAAAGAAAAAAATCTGAACAGCAGAAGTTGGTCAAATTTAATGAAAACTAATCTTCATACAGTTGGTTTATTACTTGAGTAAATGTTCGATGTGGCCGCCGTCTTGTCTTATGCAGGTACGAGCACGCTTCAAGACACTTCTAGTTGCATTTAACAGAGACTTATGGTGAATTGTGTTTAAAGTGTTGTAAACAGCATCTTTTAATTCTTGTACGGAGTTGTATCGGGATTCATAAATTCGACCCGGTAACCCCATAAGAAAAAATCTAATGGCGTTAAGTCGGGCGATCGTGGGGGCCACTTTATCGGCCCATATGTACTCGTACCCATCCAACGGTTTGGAAACTGCTCGTCCAAACACAGTTTACTTGCCCTACTGTTGTGGGCTGGTGCACCATCTTGTTGGTAGATTATCTTACCAAAGTTCCTTAAAAAAATGTTCTTCTCTTGAATCATCTGGAGCTCTTATCGATTATCGAAATTTAAAAATGGAATAATTTTAAATATTTTTTTACACGCCTAGGCACTTGTAACAATATTAAAAGGTGAATACTGCAATTGTATGAAGATTAGTTTTCATTAAATTTGACCAACTTCTGCTGTTCAGATTTTTTTCTTTCCATACAATGAAATAATCCTTACATGAAACAGAGCCGCTCCGCGTCAAAAAAAAAATTGACCAACTTTATAATTTTTTAAGAACAACTCACGCTTGACCAAAAATTTTAATGAGCCAAATTTGTTTACATAAAAAAACACCTAATGTCTCCTTGGACACTTTTCCTCTATCTCCTTTAGATTCGGATTTCCCCATACTGTCCCATTTAAAAAAAACACTCTGTATATACAACATTCAGTTTGCATGTGTAAGAATAAAATGTGACGAGGTTTGAATGTCAGTTTTGTCCCTACTCACCCCATTTTACGGTACGAGTACAATCACAACGACACTCCCTTTTTATCGAAAGAGCGAGCGACGCGAACGAAGTTCTATGGCAGCTTGGGCCGAACATCGTTCATCTGTCCGGTATCTGTCCCGCTCCCGCTGCTGTCCGCTGTTCTACTCCACAGGGCGCATTTCTAAACCGATAAGTACTCGTGAAATTTTGTGATCAGGTTCGTCTACACTAATATTATAAAGAGGAAAGATTTGATTGTTTGTGCGTTTGTATAGAATAGGCTCCGAAACTACTGGAGCGATTTCAATAATTCTTTTACCATTAGAAGCCGACATTATCCCTGATGAACATATGCTACTTTTTACCGCGGGAAAATGCTTCATTCCTACGGGAAAACGGGTAATCCGTGCGAAGCCGGGCCGGGCAGGTAGTTAATTAAAAAAAAAGTAAGAAATTGCGTGCTTGTGAGTTCTACTGCTCAGAGCCACTACTGTAAAGTAAACTGGTGTAAACAGGCCCTTAGGGGCGGTTCACTCTGTGATTTCGTTGCAGTCGCAGCGCTACAAGTACATGCCGGGCGGCCATCTTAGAAGGCCTATTAGTGGTTGCCGCGCGCTGCTAAAGAACGCACGTATTCGCGATTTGCATCGTTATTCGCCACGTAAATATGTCTAAACCAAAAAAAGCTAAAACATACTGTATCGCAGCGGGCTGTAGGAATAACGACAAAAATTGGGAACATTCGTTTTTCTCACTACCGTCGGGACGGTCGGAGAAGGAAACCAAAAGGTAAGGAAATGTGTACTATTACTGTACTATTCTTTTATATACTTACCTATATATAAAAGAATGAAATGTATAATTCTTTTACATACATATGTAAAAGAATAATACATTTAATTCTACTAATTTACGGTCTAACCTATCAAATTAATCGCGAAGCTAACAATGGACTCGATTCTACGTGCACATGGCTGAACTAGCCTAAAACTAAATTTTCTAATTTTTAGGCATTATTTAGGCGGCAGATTAAAAACGACATATTTAGAATAGCATTCAGGCAGCTAAGTAAGTTGTATAGACCGCCTAAAATAAGAAACGTCAGATTCAAATTTAAACATTGAAGTCTATTTTTGCTATTTAAGTACCTAATATCTATCAATTTTGTTCGAATTGAAACATTGTTCACCCTCAATACAAAATTTTGTCTATGAATGAAGAGCCATAATTGCTTAAAATTCCATAGGTAGCACAGATTACGTTATAAATTATAGTATCTATTAGCTACGCGAGCAGGCGCCGCGCGACCGACGCTCAAGGTGAAGCGAGCTGGCAACATAGTACGAGAATATACTCTTGTTAGCGTAATAAAATCTAGTTGTTTTGCACATATTTATTTCATTAAATTTTATGTGAATATTTGTAACAAAATGATATGATAAAACATAGTTTCTCTACAATATCTTTAAGTACCTACGTAATATTAATCTCTTTACGCGTACACATTGTTCTTTTTTCACGCAACTGCTCGGAAATGTGGCAAAAGATCGAAAAAGAAAGAGCAGGCTTCAAAGCTGGGGTCAGTTGGACATCGCACGAACAGGCCAACTATGAGTTCAAACTGTCCTGGGTATATATTTCAAAACAGTGATTACGATTAGTTTGCGAGATATTGGCCTTTAAAGCCCTCATATTTGTTCGAGTCATGTGTTCGCTCTTGGCCGATTTTTTTGAAGTGAAAACTTCTTTATCGGCGCTGAGCAGTTTTTGAGATGGGGAAAAATTGTTAAACTCGCAACAGATTTTTGTGACGTCACGTGACCGTAGGATGGTGAGAGATTCGGGACGAGGCTTGGAGGCGGGGGGGGGGGGAAATTGTTTGATGTAAGACGATGTTTTTTTTTTATAATTTTGAAACGAACATAAAGATGGATATCACTTTCCCCTGCATAAAATTGGCTATTACATTAAATTAAATAAAAGCTCTAAGCTACTTTCTAGGACTTCATGTGATGTTCGTTTTTCCAGTTGGCGTGTTTAAATAAAATTGTACGTTTTGTATCAGACTCTTGTGAGAAATATTTGTTTCGCTTATTCCAGGTGCCTACAGTGGGTAAAATTACTTGGCAGAGAGGACATATTGAACAGAAAGAATTTGAATAAGAATGCCCACAGGGTTTGTTCTGCACATTTCGAAATTTCTGCAATGAAAACAATCCAACTTCTACATGACAACGCTATTCCGACACTGTTATTAGCTGACCAATCACAAGATGGGTCATCTTGTTCAACACCAGAACCCATCGCCACATATTTCAAAGATGCTGGGATTTTACTTAAAAAGCTCATGGAAAGTGATACATCAATGTCAAGAATCCCATCCACTGTCACACCAATCAAAGATAAAGACAAAGTTATCTCAAATAAATTGTTAATAAAAAATAATGTAGAAACCCAAACGACTGAGAAAGTGGCTTCAGAAAAATCAACACAGACTTCAAAATCACTTACCGAAGAAACACCAAGAAAACGAAGTCTTTTAGATGAACCGAAGAAAAGCAAGAGCAAGCAAAGAAGGTTAAGTCATGAAATAATTGAAACCCAGCAGGAGTTGGAAGCAAAAAATAACCCAATTCCTCGCAATGATCCTGATGACGAAGTCACAAGGAGATTACAAAAATTGATAGATTGGCAGAACAAACTAAAAAACAAATACAAGGGGAAGCAGTACGAAGCAGAGTACAAATTATTTGCGCTGAATTTAAATTATTCGAGTCCAAATGCCTACAGATGCTTGCAAACTGTTTTAAAACTGCCCAGCAAAACCGCCTTGAACAGATTAAAAATTTTAGTCCCTCCAACTTTCGATAACCGAACTCTAGATTCCTTGGCGTTGAAAATAAGATCCCTCCCAGACTCTGCCAAATACTGTACCATTTGTGTTGACGAGATGACTTTGAAACGGAATTTGTATTACAATTTAACATCTGATGAAGTGATTGGTTTTCATAATGTCAACGGAAAAATATCACCTGAAATTGCCAACCATGCATTTGTTATTATGCTTCAAGGCATTTTCTGTAATTGGAAACAACCAATTGCATACGCATTGCTCGCAACTGCAAAGCATTATGAAGAAATTGATCTATGGCTGAATGAAGTCATTTCTAACTTATCAACAATTGGAATTCAGGTGAAAGCTATAGTATCTGCTCAAGGATCCAACTTTGATAAATTTGCGAAAGATGTAAAGAAAGTAACAATAGATAAACCGTATTTCATTTACGACAACACGAAAATTTATTACATTATTGATGTTCCACACTTAGTCAAATGTATCCGTAATGATTTGCTTACAAGCGACTTTATTCTCGATGGAAATAAAATTTCATGGGAATACATCACACATCTTTACACCGATCAAAAAGACAGAAATTTAAAGCTCATGCCAAAAATCACAGATGCTCACGTTCAACCAAACAAATTTCAGAAAATGAGGGTGATGTTAGCGGCACAGATATTGAGCCGTACTGTTGCAGCGGCACTACATACTTACATTGACCTTGGAAAATTCTCAGAGGAGGCCAGACCAACTGCAGCATTCATAGAGTCAATTAATAATCTATTTGATGTGCTTAATTCGAGTAGAATAAAATGCAATAACAAGTTCCAGACTGCCTTCAGGCTGAGTAAAGATCAGGAAATTGTACTGAGCTCTTCTAAAAAAATGTTTGCTGCCGTTAAAGCTATAAACCGAAAAACCGGAAAAAACAACACAGAACACATAAAAACTTTTGTAAACTTTCAAATATCGATCCAATCGATTAAAATGTTATTTGAAGATCTACGAAAATATGGGTTTGAGTATTTATTCACTCGGAGACTAAACAAAGATAATTTGAAAGAATTTTTTGGTTGTGTCCAGCGAAAGATTGGCTCCTGCAGTGAGCCATCACCAATAAAATTCCAAAGAGCTTTTTCAAAGCTGCTTGTATGCTACATGATGAAAAATACACCGAACACAAATTGCGAAATGGATTTTTGCGATGCATTACTCAAGGCAGAGGATATGATGAAAATTAAACTTACCCAGGTTATCAATTCACCAACACAAAACGATTGCAGGAATCCAATCTCTTTGGCAGGCGAAACCGATTATCGCATGGACTTACCAGACGATGCATTGACGTACGTTTCCGGTTATTTGTTTTTCAAATGTACCAATAAACACAATTGTCCCACGATGCAAGAGATTTCAAGGTCTCTTCCTGGCTTTCATGAAACAAATTTGTTTAGTCGATATAAGGCGTATAATAAACAAGCCAGTTTCTATGGTAGTCTGAAAATGCCACCGAAAGAATTTACGGAGTATGTAAAAGAATTGGAAAGCGTATTTAATCAAAATTTTCAAAAATTTATTCAATCGAATCCTGGCAGTAAACTCATAGAACTTTTTCAGAGTGTACCTCCACAAACGACATGTTCTTGTTTCCCTGTGGAATACTTAGTCAAATTATTTGCCAGACTCCGCATATTTGCGACTATTAAATTCAATAACCGCGAATTTAAAGGTGGCCAAAAAGGGATCCCCAAATATTTGAAAGTTAGTCATTTGTAATGTACCGTATATCTTGATAAATATAATTGATTACCTTTGTTATTATTTTTTACGTTTGTGAAGGATAGGTTATGATGGGTTTAAGGCAAATTCGTCCCGATTCCCAATGTTGGCGCAACGTTATTCTAGACAGTATGCATAGTTACATTACAAATACGAGGGCTGCCTTTTAAGTTCTGTCGTTTGCAAACCTCCCGTGATTGCATAAAAAATAACTAGTGTCACGTTAAAATATTTGAATTTAGAATTCGAAAACAAAAGAATGACTCGAAATCGGCCCAACCGTTTTAGTACAGCGTTCGTTCAAAGTTGACAAGTCAGTTGTGAAAATGGAAATTTCGAAGGAAAATTTACGTGCGATAATTTTTTACAACTTCAAAAGGGGCTTAACGCGACTTCAGTGCTTCGAAGAGTTGACTACGGTTTTCAATGATAAAGCACCATGCCTTCGGACTGTGGAACGCTGGTATTTAGAATTTCAACGTGGTTGCTCTAGTCTTGGTGATAGACATCGTGAAGGTCGACCAAAAACAGCCGTAACCCAGGAGAACATTGATGCTGTACGGCAACTGATCATCGAAGATCGCCATGCGACATACCGTGAGATAGAAGCTTCCTTAAGTATTTCAGGGACCAGTGTTCACAGTATTTTGCATGATCACTTAGGCGTAAAAAAGTTGATCTCACGCTGGATACCACATTTACTCAGTGAAGACCAAAAAACGGCTCGCGTTCGATGGTGTCGCAAAACTCTGCGGCAATTCAACCGAGGAAACTCGAAACATGTTTACGACATTATCAGTGGTGACGAATCTTGGATATATGCCTACGATCCCGATTCTAAACAGCAGTCGACTGTTTGGGTGTTCCAAGATGAGCCAAAACCGACCAAAGTAATACGCTCACGGAGCACTTCGAAAAAAATGGTCGCCACGTTTGTGGCGAAAAGTGGCCACGTTGCCACCATCGTGCTCGAGGATCGTAAAACGGTTAATGCTGACTGGTATACCACTGTCTGTTTACCAGAAGTCATCGGCGAGTTTCGAAAAAATAACCCAAGACGTCGTATAAGACTGCACCACGATAATGCGAGCTCGCACACCGCCCGGCAAACTATTGCGTTTTTAAAAGAGCAAAACGTCGAAATTCTGGAACACCCGCCGTACAGTCCAGACTTAAGCCCTAACGATTTTTTTACTTTTCCAAAAATCAAGCAACGACTTCGTGGTCAACGGTACCAGACGCCTGAAGAAGCGGTTGAGGCATACAAAACGGCCATTTTGGAGACCCCGACTTCGGACTGGAATAAGTGTTTCGAAAACTGGTTCGATCGAATGAAAAAGTGTATTACATATCACGGTGATTACTTTGAAAAACAATAAATACCATTTAACACTTAAATTGTCTTTAGTTTTTCCAAACGACACAACTTAAAAGGCAGCCCTCGTAATTAGAAAGAAACTATATCGTGTAGTACCTAGCAGAATCTTTGGTTTAGTTTTAGTGCTTTGTGAATAAAACTTAATCAGTATTGTGAATTGTTTTGATAATATATATCTGGGGGCACGGCAGTGCCCCCGCCAAGACGAGCCAAGCGAAGCACTACCTACCTTTTCTCGAAGCGGTTCGTCGTTTTTTTGAACCCTCGTAACTTGGGTTTGGATTATACAAGTTAAACAAAATTCTCGGGATATGATGTCAATAGTGGACTTATTAAACATATAGTTTCAGTAACATAGCTCTTATACTTAAGATTTTATTGATATCTAAAAAACGCCGATTTCGTCACTGACTCACTCACTGATGTTGATCATCAAAACCTCTAGGGTACTTCCTGAAGTACTAGAAAGCTGAAATTTGGTATGTAAGCTAGTATTAGTACACAATCAACAAAATAATTCAAAAAATTGGAAGTATTATCCCCCAACCCCTTAAAGTAGGAGATGGAACTTTGTATGAGACTTCCGCAAATTTTGATGCTAGGGGTCTGAAAATTTATATAGGGACTCCTTGTTATAAACAATAAAATACGTATTTCAGGATTTTTAGTAAATCACCCCCCACTCTTTAAATTAGGGGATGGAAGTTTGTATGGGTTTTCCCATTCACTTCTTTAGGTAGTTCTGTTAGGTAATCCTAACAAAAAGGAATGCGATCCCACCAAAAACATTACATGTAAAGTGATGCCAAGACTTCATAGCTCATACAGCTTTCAGCGTGAAAAAGATATCAGATCGCAATTAGCGCCAAAGCTTCCTACTCCACACGATACGAGTACTATACAGACTTTTTGTCGATACAGTTTTTTGAAAACCAGCCAAAGAAAATAAGTTTCGTGTAGGCTAATGTTCCAGTAAGCATTAGATACAAGGACAGACAGTCCCTCTGAGGGAATTACGTGAAAGTTCCACTTTTTTATTGCGTCTACAGAAGGGGCGGCCTTTTTATGTTTCATGAAATATTATTACAGATACCTACGTTTAAAGAACATCTATGAATAAATGAATAAATATTACGGGCTATTCTTGCACAAATCGAACAACCAACATAATCCATAGCAAGCTCAATATGTCTGGTTTTATGGGTACTCTCTTCTTCACCGTCGTTGGGCATACGCCTCTCCAATTTTCTTCCATTCAGCCCGATTTGCCATAGCTCGCCCCCAGACTGCCTCTGCAAACTTTTTAATGTCGTCTACCATCTTGCCGGGGGTCTGCCGACCTGTCTCTTCGAGCGCGGCCTCCATTCCATTCATTTAAATGTCAGTTATTTAAATGTCAATAAAGCTTAGTGAATAAAGGTACAACTGTCAAATCATCTCACCCCTAGTGGTGTTATAGTTATCGATACACACATCGACGGAAAGCATGTATTCAAATTATTCTTTTTTGAGAAGTTTAAGCGGCTTATAATCAACGAAAATGTATAAATCAAAGTAACAATTGAACTTTGCTAATCGTATGTGTGAAACATAAGTACAAAGCCAATATTTTGTCGAATTAAAGACATGTGACGTATCGGGGTAAGATTATCTTGTCTGTCGCATTAGGCTTCAGGCGCGACGTGACAGGTGAGGTGAGAGGTGGGGTGACCAGTGAGGTGATGTCTTGGGACGCCGTCGCGAAATATATCATTATTTTAGTGAATTTGACTCCAGGCCCATTTCAAAGTTGCGTCACGTCGTCCTGTCTACTACTTTGGTCTCCGTTATGGGTAGGACGATATATTTAATAGATAAATAGGAAACATCCAAGACTCAGAAACAAATGTTCATGCTCCTCACGCTAATATTTGCCCTTACTGGGATTTGAACCCAGGGCTGTCAACTCCGCAGGCAGGGTAACACTAACAACCCACTAGGCTAAACCGGCCGTCAAACATAAGTTTTGCTTCCTGTTTTCACATATGACTAAGATTACGTCTGTCTCTTTGTATTGTATTTTGAATGTCATGTAACTAATTGAGCTTTTGACAACTAGGTCAGCGTTGTCATATAGGTATACCTCAGAGGCAAGTGTCATTTCGCGCCAAGGAGTGGGATAGGCCTGGTACCTTTAGTCTACAAAAACTTCATTTTCATCCTCATCATAAGCCTATCCATATCCATATCCATACTATCCATACTAATATTATAAATGCGAAAGTGTGTCTGTCTGTCTGTCTGTCTGTCTGTCTGTCTGTTACCTCTTCACGCTTAAACCGCTGAACCGATTGCGATGAAATTTGGTATGGAGATAGTTTGAATCCCGGGGAAGGACATAGGATAGTTTTCATCCTGGAAATCACCCCCTAAGGGGATGAAATGGGGGTTGAAGTTTGTATGGAGCTGCGATTTAAACGATTTCCACGCGGACAGAGTCGCGGGCAGAAGCTAGTAGTATATAATACCTTCCCATAGCTGGACACAGGGCTGTTATTCGCTACGCGTTAAAGCGGCTCACCCCGCCGATCACCCGTCACGAAACTAGACCTCTACCTACGCTTAGTTAGTACGCATTGAGGTGTCATGATATTTTTGTGGGTGAGCGTTGAGGTGAGCTTAAAACAAGTTACAGAATGGGGGCAGGCCTCCTCTGGTGGATGTGAGGGAACGGGCAGTATGGCAGGGCAGGCGGACAGATGTATCTAGATGCAGGTTTCTTCACGATAACCTAAATACCTCATATACTTACCTACATACTTAAATAGGTACCTACATAGAAAGAAAGTATGGTCAAAACGCTACTCTTCCATACACTATAGGGACCTTGTTATCCACTGGGCCAACATCTGTCAAAACCGGAGACACCCGAAGGCCGTGGAATGGATTGAGTCAATTTGAGTCATACATACTGTTTACAATGTAAATACAACATATACCTACCCACTACGTAGAGGTATTCGGTTTGGTTGAAATGAGATTGTTTAATATGGCTGTTTTTTTAATAAAACTGTCGATTGGTTGCCATTTTCTACTTTGGACGGAAGAGATGTTATGTTATAATCTTTAGTATATACCTACTACATATATCTGCGTCCTTCTGCCTCCTAGCATTTCACCGGTGTTATCACGAGTCCGGGTCTGACACTAGTCCCAAGATTTGGCGGAGCCACTTTTACGAAAGCAACTGCCATTTTTTTTTTTAATATACTACGATGGTGGCAAACAACCGTACGGCCCGCCTGATTGTAAGCAGACACCGCAGCCTATAGACGCATGCAACTCAAGAGTAACAAGGGCGTTGCCGACCCTTGATATGTTTGAGGATTCGCCGTGTTGACAGCTGAAGGATCAAATTCCCTCGCTCTCAACACAATGCATCCTCGGGAGCTCTGGCGACCTTGCTCACCTCCAGGAACACAACACTACTACATAGCAAGTAGGTAAGTAGTAGTATCAGAGATGTGCAAAATACTTTAAAAAAAGTATTTAATTACAAAATGCAAATACTTTTCTAATTTAATATTTCAAATGCATAATACAAAATACTTTTGCTTTTTGTATTTAAATACTAAATACAAAATAGGTATTTTCAAAATACTTTATTCAAATAAAATACTTTTGTAAAAGTAATCGAAATAAAATCGAAGTCAAAGCGTAACGTCATGTTTCACAGATAATAAAGTTCATTTTGTTTTAATTGCCATTTTGCACATAGACTTTCAAAGTTGCAGCGCCTCTAGTGGCCATTTGCCGAATCGCTGACCCATTCACTTGAAAATTTGAGTGGTAAAGGTAATACTTTCGAAACTTAGCAGTAAATTATATTTGACAGTAAGTATTTTATATTTGACAAATATAAAATAAATTTCGTAAAGTATTTCAGATAAAATACAAAATACTTAAAAAAAAAAGTATTTAAGTACAAAATATAAAATAAGTACGTAGTTTGTTTGTATTTTAAATACAAAATATTACAAATAAGTCACATCTCTGGTTATTATGGCTGTGGTCTTCTGCAAGGCGGAGGTACTTCCCCAGTTGGGCTGCTCCACATTCGAGCGGGATGACATTTCGCTGTGCCCTACCTCACCAGTCTGATCTTCCAACCCAGAGGAAAAAACTAGAACTTATCGGCATTACTCAATAGACCGGTATCTTCACGACATCTTCCTTGACTGAAAATCTAAGTGATGTAGTTTCGTAGGTACATAAGTAAGTTATTTATTAAACCCCTAGGTAACTTTATATACACGACGGTAACAAACAAGCATACGGCCTGCCTGATGTTAACCAGACACCGTAGCCATTGGACGCTTGCGGTTGCGACTCCATCAGAGGAGCTAGATGAATGGAAGCAACAACAAACCGGCCAAGTGCGAGTCGGACTCGAAGGGTCCCGTACCATTATCCATAAAAACGGGGGAAAAATAACGTTTGTGGTATGGAGCCCCCTTAAATATTTATTTTATTCTGTTTTTTAGTATTTGTTGTTATAGCGGCAACAGAAATGCATCATCTCTGAAAATTTCAACCGTCTAACTATCACGGTTCATGAGATTACAGCCTGGTGACAGACGGACAGACAGACAGACGGACGGACAGCGGATACGAGTCTTAGTAATAGGGTCCCGAATTACCCTTTGGGTACGGAACCCAAAAAACGTAACATGGCTGAAAATCAGGAACAAAAATTAGGCGTCTTTCCCGTAAACTATATAAATAGTTAATGGTTTAGTTAGGTATAGTACGAGTATATAGCAAAAGTAGATAATCGCTTTAGTACCTTGTCACTTTCAATAATTTGACGCATTCCTGCCGCAATATTGTTACGTGACGCAACAAAGTACTAAAATGATGAATTAATGAATGAATGGTTTATTCATAATGAATATATGGTACATAAGGTCTTAAATATCTATACATGTTTCTTCCCATGATATATTCAGCCAGGTCAGGCATATGAAAACTTAGGTCAGTGATTTGATCACTCAGTCTTTAGACCGGGATAAGATTACATTTAAATTAAGTACATCACATGATCTACATGTACATGTAATTTGGCTCTAGTCATTGAAGTCATAGTCATGGGTGTCCAAAGGAAAGACTGAACACTAGCTCATACTAAAAACGTATTTGAGCCGCATAAAATATTAGACAAGATAAGAGAGACCAATCGTTTTCTTCGTAGATATTGAGATAAACCGATCTGAAAAATACAATTTATAAATGAGTTGTTTTGTAAATAATGACTATAAACCTTTGTTTTATTTATGCTCATGGACAACTCCACATTCCGCCTTTCCGTCGCTCTCCGCCTGGGAGTGACCTGCGTTGCCCCACATCGCTGTCGCTGTGGTGACCGAGTTGACCAGCTCGGCCACCATGGTCTATCCTGCTGCAGAAGTGCAGGTCGTGGACCTCGACATGCCAGCCTGAATGATATCATCCATCGGGCCTTAGCCAGCGCAGGAGCACCTGCCATCTTGGAGCCATCTGGTGTTGCCCGAGATGATAGCAAGAGGCCCAACGGTATGACCCTCGTGCCATGGAAGATGGGACGGCGTTTAGTATGGGACGCGACATGTGCCGACACCTTAGCGCTCTCCCATCTCCGTGGCACCTCCATGAAGGCTGGCTCTGCAGCCAACTCGGCCGAGCTCTTTAAGCGGCGCAAGTATGCAAACATTAACAGTGATGGTTGCTTATTTTAGCCGTTTGGGGTTGAGATTGAGACCCTAGGACCCTGGGGGGAAAGTGCCCACAGGGTCTAGGAGTGCTCGAAGCGACTCGCCGAAACACCGCGTGACCGGAGGGCTGGCTCATACCTCGCACAGAGGATAAGCATTGCCATCCAACGTGGCAATGCTGCCAGCCTTCTGGGCAAGCTGCCGAGCGACGGCGAAATGGGGCAAATATTTTATTTGTAAGTTTTATTTTATAACTAGTTTAGTTTTAGATATAGTTATAATAAGTTTTGTGTATTTTTGTTAATTTAACATGTTCCTATTTCCTATGTTTGTTTTAATTAATTTTTTCTAGATAATTAAACAATTGTAATATTTTGACATGTAATATTCTTTAGTATTATCAATAAATGAGTATGACTATATGTACTTAAGGAAAATAATTAATGTCATCTAGGTCAAGGTTCGTATTCGCAGAAACTTGTGGTTTTGTCCATATAAGTTGTGCTACATGCAGTATCGGTTCAGAGGAACAGTAACGCCTATTTAAAATGCTCCAGTTTACACTTTAAATAAGTAAACAACTACAATCGATTGAGATTGTGTATAGGTATTTTTTCATTTGGTAATTTTACATTTACAATAACTATAACTATGAGACCTACTATAATACATGCCTTTGCGTGATTGAGTAATAAACATCCAAACTTTCAAAGGCAAACATCAACAGGTCAACACTTTTAACAAAGGTACCCAAAACTAAAATACTTGTTTGCTAACAATTTGTTAACAAATTGTTCTTTAATAAATCCATTTAGTATCAAATAGCACTTCGATCCATATTTCCATCCAACGATAATACAGGATAACATGCCACATGACAAATGGCTTTCTAATATTTCCCGCTTTTTCCCCGCCATTTTATTTTGCGAGATCCATCCAGCCTGGCTTTCCAGGCCACACGTAAATCATTCGTGAATTATCGATATTATATCGACCCTCATAAATATCGAATCAATTACCTACATTTATGTTTCATAAGCAATACTGGCGTTTACAAAACTTGAAATCCCTGAACATTGAAGAATTCATCTTAAAATAGCTAATTTCATACGGTACATGGTAGAATTGGTAGACAATAATATGTTTTTCTGTTTGTTTGGATGATTCAGCTGAGGAGAGGGCGTGATGTCATTCTGCCACAGTTAATTATAGTATTTGCTCTATTCAAATAAAATACAAAAGCTTGACATGTAGGGATAGTTTAAACAATTCAAGTACTATGTTTTTGAGTAATGTGTTTTTAACATAGAGTTTTTGTCCCAAAATTACATAATTTAGTAATACCTTCGTGCTCGTTTAGAGATTTAAAGTTAGGGCTTCCGATCCCGGGATTGTACAGTACCGATACCGGGATAGTATTGGGGTACCGCGATTCCGGGAAATACGGCTTTAATTTAGGAAATAATTGCTCTACCTCATACCTACGTTAGGTACTGGCTAAGCTATGGAACCTGACTTTCAATCTACTATACCTAAGACTTATCTATAAGTAAATGTAGATTTCCTTAAAGTGAAACCTTTTTCACGCAGACAAAAATCACAGTGACATATTGCCTTCTTCGCAGAATAAATTTAGGTTTGCCTCGATGAGCCTTATGCCAAATTAATTCACTCTTTCCTCGAAGACGAATCTTTATTGTTCCGAGAACCATTTTCAGTCATGAGCATGACACAATCGACTGCCATTTCAGGAATCGCTTTTAGAGATGTTGTTTTAATTCAACGCCTTTTTCTGGCTGGGGTGGTCAAGAGTCCCAGGAACAGTTAATAGTATTACCTACATAGTTCGGGGCTTAGAGCGTATATCTACAGAGGAGCTGCACTCGTGCCGTGCCACCATAAGGGACGGGAAGGCTCCTATGGGCAGCTAAACTAAGAACTGATCTTAAAATGGCGGATGGCTTACCATAAACAACCACTATAATTTGGGCGGGTAATGGTTTTTTTTGCCGCAACCTCATACTAACTCAGTAGCAGCAAATAAAAAAGTGGAACTATGACAAGGACAACGAATGATATATTCTCCTCTGTCACTCTCATTGAGATTTGTTTACTAGCATATTATCACGCTCGGTCCCAATCCCAAGACCGGCCCGGACCGAATACAAATATTATTATTACCATAGCATATCTGAGTTAATAACAGGTTCATGGTTTGGTTGGAGTTGGAGGTTATGTCGGACGTAAAGCATTCGTCCCTTTCTAACAAGTATGTCAGTGCGAGAGACGAAATGCTTTATGGAATGTAAGGTGCATGCATGACCCGCTCCCATTTGATATACTTGCAACTGGTTGCAAGTAGGCACGGATGCTTTATGTTTTAGCTAGGCTGAACCCTGTATACCTAGATTAAAAACTTTAGTAAGGCCCTTGTGTGTTCGAATAGGCGTCTCTTTCGTTTCTATTGGATGTGTTTAATAAGTTATGTCTATTGGAACGTCGCAACTACATACACATACCCCGAAGTTTTTCAGCATACTTATGCTTATACCTCAAAGCAGGAACCCCCAAACCCCAAACCTAAAAGCAGCGTGGAGCCAAGGCATTACTTACTCGAAGTGCCCATTACAGTACCTAACGGCCGATACCATCGCACCCTTGTAACTACTTCTACATACGAGTATAATGACCTCGTCCAGACGTCCGCATTGCGGATGAATTGCAATTCACTTTAGATTTAAGACAAATCTTTATAGGTTTGTATTTCGTGGATAAGTTCACGATACTTGCTATAGCGGTAACTGAGATCAGCCCACGTGGGTATTTGATACACGTCACAGCCAATTGAAGAAATACTTCCGTTTCAAATGAATAAGGAGCCAGCTGCTAGGAGACATGGCAATGCACATTGCGTTACGTACAATACAAACATACGTCTGTTCGCGCAAATCTAGATTTCCCCGAAACCCGCTAATAGACCGTAAATAAACTCTCATTAATGTCGTTGTATTGTATACATGTACCGTGTTAAACCTTGCTGTCCCAAGCCAAGTTAATATTACTTCTGGGAGCACTTTACATCATTTAGTCATCATTCATTACTTCTGACGGCCATGCAATTTTGGTACATGTAGGTGAGCGACCTGCGGTATAAAGTCCGCGGAGTCCGCTGGGTGCGGTTGGCGCAGGACTGGTCATTGTGGCACTCTTTGGGGGAGGCCAGTGGACGTCATTCGGCTGATATAATAATGACGGTGACGTAATTTTAGCCCGTAAGTACCAAATTGGATATTATAGCTTTTTTGTGGTCGACTGTAGAGGCATAAGTGCCCCAAAAACCTACACCAAGTCTCTTCAAAACCCGAGGTATAACATCAGACCTCGTTTATGAACTATTTATAGTTCACAAACAAAATACGAAGCTAAACACTCCAATTGACCCAAGGGCACTATCCAAGTATCTACATCTACGTGGGTTCCGTGTGGGATGACATCTAGTTCCTGCTTCACCAATCGACCTTACGGCTCAAAAATAGGGGTCAGAATTACTTGGCAGATTCGCTGGGAGACAGACTAAGTGACATTTAATGTACGTCCATCTCAATTTACGTGTTTGAAGCTGATTGTATCGATGTGGGCTTACATTGAGGTGATGAGGCTACAACTGACGCTGCGACAACTAGTAAGCACTTAGTGGTGTAATTATGGCTGCCGCCTTCGTCCTTCAGTAAGGTGGAGGAACTTCCCCAGTTCAGCTGATCCAGATATAAGCGACATGTCTGATATAATTTCTCGATGAAAGCCTATCTTTAGTGAAGGCGTGAATCGCGTGATGTATGAATCTATGAATGAATGAACAGATAGGCAGGAAAATGTTTGTACGGCTATGTCACGTCTATTTGCTCGTTTATTAGGTGGAGGTACCTTGGTCAGTTAAATTACCCTTTGTAGACCTTATTGATCTTAGAAAAGGTTTATTTCCGATTTGAATACTATTGACTACCTCATTCTGCACAACTTCAATTCCTCGCAAATAGGAACCTGAATTAATATTATACTTTTCAACTACTAAAGTAGTAGAAAAAAGTTGTAGCGTCAGCGCCGGTAAATCCAATTGTGTCGATCACCAAAAAGAATCAGACTTGAGCGGTTCTAACTAATTAAGAATGATCAGTCGTAGGGTCATTTCGCCGGTTAGCGACCACCTAATTTAATGTGCCGGTGGGCGACCACTTAAGCTGAGTTGGTGAACGGAAAGGATATTTTCTCGGTTTTTTAGTAGATTTCTATTCTAAAACAACAAAAAAATGCATGTACAAGTAATTGTCTCAATAGGGTGTGTAGAATTGATGTTATCTTCAATAGGAAAAACCTTCTCCTTCAGGTGGTCGCTAATCGAAGGTGGTCGCGTAACCAGCGCAATGACCCTACCTAGGCTTTAATTATAGTTTTTTGTTAAGAAGGCCGTCTTAATGAGTAACGGGGCGTTACATAAAACTGGATAATAGTGAACGTACAATGCTAGGGTCCCGTACGATCTGCTTGTACTCGGTTCTAGAAAACACCTTTTTCCGCGGAGACAAGAATAAATCGAGAGTACCTGCGGGGTACCTAATAGCAGGCTCGCTACTTCTTCGTCAGCACACTCTTGGCAGAGTGGTCGTGGTCGTCACATCAGGGGTGGTGGCAAGTTTCACAATCCGTCCCCGTTCGTCACGTATGGGCTCTTCTTTGTACATTCGTGGAGTGGAGTACCTAGACCATTGAGTGCAGTTTTGACTTGGTCTGTCTCACGCGTCGGTGACCTGCGGCTCCCTGCACGTCTATCATGGGACGGCCGCGATATACTCTCGATTGTCTCTCTCTCGCACTATACCTCTTGTTCTAAGTGTTCTAATAAGAGAGAGACGGATATTGCGAGAAAAATCGAGAGTAGGTATGTTGTCGCGGCCGTCTCCTGATAGACGTGCTGCACTACAACAATACAAGTCGTTCCATAGATGTGTCGTTTCCACGTGCGACATGTCCAGCCGACGCCATAGATCTTTCGCCTTTTACGAAGGAATAAGATGCAAAGATTATAACATGTCTTTGAGGTCGACTGTCCAAAGTAAGTTACGACATTGGCCGATGGAAGCAACGCTGTAATACTGGCTACCTAAATGGCTTAAATATCTACAATCATTCCAATAACATCCGACTATATGTGCGGAACAATGTTCTGTATCGCACATTCTGCCTTCACCTCTACATATCCTGTGTTGGCGGACCGGCTATATGGGGACAATCACAAAAGGCCCCAACTCACATCAAATTCATACCAATTACGACTATTTGGCGCGAGACTAGCGTGGGTGGGTGACGGGCGAGATTACAACATAAGGAAATAAATGAGGGTCGAGTCTGTCACCATTTGGTGCTTTGGTGAGAGTTCTATCTGACTAGACTATATCAATAGGGAAGAAGCAAAGTGCTGAACTCATGTAGGGCGGTAAAACAAAGAATGTCTCCGATCGCAGATGTTTGAAGAGTAATATGTGATCTGATCTGAAGCAGTGCTAATTGATACCTAAGTTTACAGATAAGCGCTGTCAGACGAGAATGGAAACGGTCACGTCTGTACGATAACACTCCTATTAGGCAACGACATATGTTTGGGTTAGCGCATGTTCTGACGCGGCTCCCGCGCCGCCTATCGCCCCGCTCATCATCGGTAGGGACATTTGGCAGTGAAGTCCTGGCCCCGTGTCATGGTCGGCCTTATCACGCGATAAGTGACAAGATAGAGCGTCCGTCTGGTTCCATCGAACGGTGTCAGCCAGTGACGGACGCTCTAACTTGTCACTTATTACACTGAAAAAAATATACCTCGCCGAGTTTTTTACGCCAGTTCTTCTCGAGGCAGAAGTTTTCTTTCCGAATCGGTGGTAGTTTATCGACATTCATAGGTGCATGTAAGTAGGTAATATGCCTAAATTGAAGAATAAATAACTTTGACTTTTGCTTTTGACTTGTAGACAATGTAGGTTATAGTAGCGTTACCGCTGACGCTGTCCCTCAATTCAAGTTCCACAAATGTGCCCTCGATCGGCTTACATAGGTACCTACCTATGTAAGCCGAGCCTATGTATGTGTGCGAAGCCTCTAGTGACTAAGGTACACACGCTGTTTAAATCATCCGTCAATATGTTTCAGACCTGTGATGATGTTGACGGGCTTCTGAAGAAGGTGTAAACAAATTGGTACCGGTAGTTACATCTGCACCGCTACTAATAAAGGCAAAGGCGCCTGCAATACCTGCAAGTTCTAAACCGTGTACTTATTTAGTAAATCCCGCTGTGGGAGGACCGCTGAGTCAGCAGTGAAGTCACTGCGTAGGCGCCGGCCCCGATGGCATTGGCTCGGTGATTGCCACTTTTGTTTTCATGAGCTGTTGATGTTAGCTTATTGAGTTATTTGTCTTGCTATTATGTCTTATTTTACTGCTAGTTTCCCGCGACTCTGTCCGCATCGAGCTCGTTTATATCGTAGCTAAATACGAAATAAATACTAAACGTACCTTAGGGGGTGATTTCCGGGATAAAACCTATCATATGTCCTTCCCGGGGACTCAAACTATCTCTGTACTAATAACTACAACTTGGAAAAGTTGAGAAACCCCCGACATTTTCATTTCAAAGTCCAATATCTCAAAAACGGCTGAACAGATTTTCATGAAACATGGGTAAGAATACTCGGGATAAAATTATCAATGACACAAAAAAACAAAACGAAAATCGGTTCATTCGTTTGGGAGCTACGATTCCACAGACAGATACACAGACAGACACGTTAAACTTATAACACCCCTCTCTTTGCGTCGGGGGTTAAAAATCATCTAAATCGGTTCTGCGGTTTTAAGCATGAAGAGGTAACCGACAGTTTGGTCACTTTATAATCATCATGATCATCATATCAGCCGGAAGACGTCCACTGCTGGACATAGGCCTCCCCCAAAGAGTTCCAAAGTGACAAGTTCTGCGCCTCCCGCATCCAGCGGACTCCCGCGACCTTTACCAGGTCATCAGTCCACCTTACTACCTACCCTACCCACGCCGCGCCTTCCGGTACGTGGTCACCACTCGAGAACCTTTCCGCCCCAAGGGCCATTGGTTCTACGTGCTCTGTGTCCCGCCCAGTGCCAGTTTTATTATTTTAATTTATTGATTAAGACAAAAACAATGAAATACATGTTATCGTTACAATGCCCATCTAGACAACACCTTGGAGAGGTTTGTGTGCCGATTGGGTTGTAATCTGTAAAGTTTCGGTAAACTACCCTGTGAGTTGCAGAGCCGCAGTGTGTAACTTCAAGATAGTATTACAGACTAACTGGACGTTAATTATACATTAGAGTTTCGGTCAGTAACCGCGCCGTCCCCCCTGGGGGAGTGACGTCAGTAGGGTGGGTAACATTATATGACCGGGGTGTGCCAAATTGGATCTAGTCAGGTGACAGCGAACCTGACGCCCTTGGCAACGCTTTTAAATGGAACAGATTAGGCTAAAGGCACAGAATAAATAATTGCTAAAGGGCACTAAGACTGCCTAGCGACCAGCGAGCGAAGCGAACGAAGATCTCCGTTTCAAACTAGTCATTTTATTAAGATCTGCCCTAACCCAACAAAACGCTTATAAATATCTCGCACTAGTCGCACGACTTCGTAGAACTATTATATAATCTGTGGCACGACTCCATTTCTAGGGCCCTTAGGACTTTCCAGATATTTTTTCCTGCTTTGTTTTTGCAGATATTAATGCTGACGACCATAATAAAATACCACAAGCAATCCAAATCCAATAACCTATTCAAGAAATCATTAAATATTTTTTAGTACAAAATAGTTTATACACACTACAAGATCTTTTTGATGATGTTTCCGTGAAAAGATATTCAATTCTGTTTCACGCATTATTTTTCCAATTTCTGTGAATATAATAGTTTCTGTTTGATTTTAATGTCAATTAACTTTAAGCGAAGTACCTAACCTACCAATGTAATTGTCTTCCAAATAAATTAGTACCTACCTAATAATAAATCCAGTTCAAGGTAGAAACGACTAGTATCCATGCAACCTAGTATTACAAGTTATAAGCTTCTTTGCTGTGCCCTTACAGGGTCCATTTTATTACTTGTAATATTATGTGTGCAATAAATATTTTTAGTTTGAGTAACGTTGTGAAAAATGAGTCATTTTAGTGTCCAGCCCTATTCTGTAACTTGTTTTAAGCTCACCTCTATACGCTCACCCACTAATGTATCTTGACGTAGCGATTTGTAGTAACTAAGCGTAGATAGAGGTCTAGTTTCGTTATATTAGGCGTGATGGTTCGGGGGAGCCGCATGAGCGCGTAAAGAACAGTCTAGGCCGTCAAGGGTAACTCACCCCTCTGAGTCACCGGCGTCACCGCACGACGTGACGTCATCTCGAGATGGGGTGGGAAGTGGGAATTAGATTTGGGCACGACTCGGCAGACGAGTATAAGTACATATTTACAGGGTGTGGCCTGGAATAGAGCAAAAAATGAAACGGTAGATTATTGAGCTTGTGAGCAATTATTTCCAGGTGGTATTACGTAAATAAAAAAAAAGTTTTTTTCTTTTTTTTTTCTTTAAAGTCAGTTCACGTGTATTTTTTACTTCTCTGGGATGACACCAGTAGTTTTTTTTATTTAAAAACACTAATAAAAATAGAACACAAATTATGTCTTTTGAAAACAAAAATGCAAAAACTATTATGACTCAAATCAAATCAAACATGATGTTACCTCAAAATCTGCATTGACTGCTGTGCTATGATCTCGTGGTGCCAAGATACATTACATGAAGGTCATAACTTTAGATCAACATTTCTCCGAATTAAACAAAAAATGGACACAAGGCGCTACTACAGATGCTCTAAGGAAGCGTCCTTTTAAATAATTACCTGCCTGTGTGGCCTGTAACAGGGGCAATTATTTAAAAGGACGCTTCCTTAGAGCATCTGTAGTAACGCCTTGTGTCCATTTTACATAGATACCTACTTAGGTATCTATACTACGAGCCAGGAGTCTTGGTAACCATAGCATGTATTTATAATTCGATAGTTAACGAATTAAGTACGACATCGGATTATAATTTGTACTTATCTTTCCAAAAAGAGAGCTATCGTCCGGCCCCGACTTGTTCGTCAGCACGTCTATCATGCGACGGCCGCGACATGCTCTCGATTTCTCTCGCACTATACCTCTTGTTCTAAGTGTTCTAATAAGAGAGAGACGGATAGTGCGAGAAAAATCGAGAGAGCTCGCGCGCCGTCGCGTGATAGCCGTGCTATAAAAAGGGCAATGAAAACGAAGTATTGTTACGTTTTCTGTAGGTAAGTAATTTAAAATGCCCGATGAAAAAGCTTGCATTACGCGAGCCGGAGGGGTAGGTACAGATCACGGATTTCCACTTGCTGCGATCTTGAAAAAGGTTTCATGCTTCAAAAAACATGAAAGTTTAATTAATTATCTTTCAAAGTATGCGCCATAACGTATCGAATGCATATGCAATCACAATTTAAAAAAGCTTTTAACGTCCATCTTTAAACATTAAATAAGACAACCCAATAAACACCCACTTAATAACCCTGTCGAACTAAGTCATTTAAGTCCCGGTACGAAATCGCACGTAATTTTTCTACACCCGAATGTGGCAGGGTTCCAACTCCTTTGAATTTTGGCAGAGAATCCAGTTTACTTATAAGGAAGAGAAATCGCCGGCCAGATGCGGTATGACACACATACTTACGGAATCACTGCAATATGCTACATACGATGTCATCTTATTATCGGGCCTGAATTACACTGGCGCGGCCTACGGTGGGGTGGCGGTCAATAGTAAATTTGACAGCTAATGTCAAGTTTACTATTGATCGCCGCGGCCGTAAAATGGGGTGAGTAGGGACAAAACTGACATTCAAACCTCGATAACATTTTATTTTTAAACGACTTCAAAAAAAAGGAGGTTCTCAATTCCGTTGTATTTTTTTTTTCAATGTTTGTTACCTCTGAACTCCGTCATTGATGAGCCGATTCGAATTTTTTTTTTGTTTGTAAGTATATGCATCCAGGTGGGTCCCATTTTTTTTTAAATTTAGTTGGATGATGGGATCCATGAGGAATTGAGAGAACTCAATTATATTAGGCACGCGTGTAGTGATTTTGGTATTTTCTATTATATCTCGTGTATTTACATCCGGAAATCATAAATTTGGTGGTAAAGACCACAGATAACTTATGGAAGCACGTCACAGATTCTGATAAGATTCCGTTGAAATAGCAGCTAATGAAGTACCAAAGGTGATCCTTGTGGAATCGACGGAAGTCCTCAAATATTATCAGGCCACATACAGCGATTGGGTTTTTTTCTCTAATAATCAACGCATTTGCTCTCGGAAATCAGTTCATGTGGTAAATTGGAAAATAAATGTGGAAATGTTCTCGTGGCTTGGCGGAGTACTAAATTGAAGTCGGTTAAAACTTTGTTTTTAAAGTAAATTATTACATATGCAAACTGAATGTTGTATATAAGTGTTCCGGACGTTTGTATTTTAGTTTTTTTATGATTTTGGGTAGTTCCATTTCATGACTTTGACGATAAACACGAAATCCCACCTCACCCCGTAGTTCCTCGTAGTTCGGGTGAGATGGGTTTTCATACAAAGGTGATATTGGAAGATTGTTGGATCGATTTCTTTTTATTATGAATATTATAATATTACTATAGGTCTATTTTAAATTGGAATACATTATTTAGGTAGCATGGTAGTCTTAAAATTCCATCCCTTTCGTCCCTTCTCTCCCCATTCATAACCCAACTCTCCTCGCGATCCCTATACTCACCCCATTTTACGGTATTTGAGACAAGCTTGTATTACCATCTAATCAGTCATCATAAGCATACGGCCCGGCCTGTCTCATGCCTAGCATACACATGAGAGTCGCCAACCCTTGAGGATTCGTTGTATTGAAAGATAGATGCAGATGCCGCAATCTCAATACAGCGCATCTCCAGCGAGCTTACTCACCGCAAGGACGTCACGGAACACGACACCGCACGGACTCTTCAGAGCAAGCAGGGGTTAAGAGTCCGCAGTAAGCTCGATTCTCCATAAAAAACGTATCATATTAAAACTACGTGTTGGATTGCAACGAAATTTTGCATGTACAATAACATGAGGTATATCCAGGTCTGTAATTAGTTTATGTAGCTTCAGATAATACGTTTATGGCGATTTTATGAAGGTTATCCCCTAATACTTACTTATTTTGCCGTGTTAGATATTATGTAGGGTGACTGTTTGCCGTATAAATGTAGTAGAGTACCGTATGCGACAGCAGGCGGGGCAGGGCTTTGCCCGGGCGAGCGATCAATAGTCTAGAATCTAGATTCAGCCTGAGCCGGTGGAGCTGCGGCTAACTGCGGGTTAATTGGAGACTGACTGTTGGTCAAAATAAAAATTACCAATGTTTTTCATACTAATTTATTTATTTAAACTTTTGCACAAAATACACAAATGTACAAATGGCGAGCTTAATGCCAAATGTCATTCTCTACCAGCTATTGGGTTAAACTGGCAAATCTTCTTTTATAATTTCTAGCACGAGAATCTAGCTAGATATGGCGCCGACCTTTATTTTTCCCGTTGTGTATAGGTACAAAGTTCCAGAATGCCGTTTTAAAATGAGAACCAAACTACATTTGTATGGAGAGTCGAGCTTCCTCATGGCGACTCTTAACACACTAGCGTACCTGATGTGTATGAGCATTATATTGTCTCTGGATTTTCTTAAGTAAAGCCGTATCCACACAGTTCTGCTAGTCATTCATCGTCCTTCCCCTGTCTATCTTAGCATGCAACACGCGGCAGACTGCCTTGCAGGATCGTCTGGATGCCCCTCAACCGCTAGTATAAGCAGCTATACCCTCCTAATCTTGATGCTGTATCACAGAAAAAGCCACTTACATAAGTTGTCCAATTGAAAGGTCTCTGGCCTTTCAATTTATTCAAGCTTACGTGGGCGAGCTGTTAGTATGGTAGAAATCCATTTTAGCTGTTCCTTAACGGGTTAAAGCGGGTCCTTAACTTTAAATCACACTTGTCACAATAAATTATTAGTTAATAAAAAACTAAATTAGCGAAGAACAGGCCCCGTATCATGGTCGGCCTTATCACACGATAAGTGACAAGATAGAGCGTCAGTCTCGTTCTATCGAACGGTGTCAGCCAGTGACGGACGCTCTATCTTGCCACTTATCGCGTGATAAGGCCGGCCATGATACGCGTCTGGAACCGTCACGGACTGGTCCGAATACTTTAATCAAAGGTTAGCCAAAACTAAACTTAAGTTTAACCGCACGGCTCAGCTGGCCTGCTGCGGGCGGTTGCCATGGCGACGGCCTAGGTCTCCCAGCCACCGAGACACTGGGTATTAACGATTTTAGCTCCGAACATACATAGGAACATACACTCAAGCCTGTTTTACGAAAAGGGTAGGCAGAGAACCCTTGAAATTAAGTTTTCAGTGCCAGTAATTGTACTTAGCCTTTCCGATTCATTGATAGGTTTTGCTACTTGTATTCTTTGAACTTTGATCTGTGGTTCTGCTAACCGATCGGCGATCGCCCACAACACACGTCTACTCTATTCCCTCAGTCAACCATTACGCGGTAACCACGGGAAGGAACTGGGTGCTGTGTTCAGAGGGCGCTTGGTTAGCAACCTATCACTGCCCTGAAAAATTAATGGCATATACCTACCTACATATATGTACTTACTCTGCACCTACTACATTACATACCCGCATGTGTAGGGGGATGAAATGGGGGTGAAAGTTTGTATGGAGCCACGATAAACGAGTTCCACGCGGACGGAGTCACGAGCAGAAGCTAGTGTGGTGATTTGTGTGTAAGAATTCAGCTTCAATGAACGGTTCACTAGCAAAGGACGCCATTGAATAATTCCTGTAGTGCACACCAAGGTTAAGGAGATTATAAACATCACCAATTGTCTATGTCCAATCGAGTGTGACGCCGGGAAGAGACAAGAGGTTTATTTTGGACACGTTGCATCATTTGGGACAGGGCAAAGGTATTAGTTTGGTTTTATTATAATGCATTCGTTAAAAGAATGCGCGTATTCTCCGTGTCGCGATTTTTATCCACATTCCATATCCATATTCCATATTAATATTATAAATGCGAAAGTGTGTCGGTCTGTCTGTCTGTCTGTCTGTCTGTTACCTCTTCACGCTGCTGAACCGATTTGGATGAAATTTGGTATAGAGATAGTTTGAGTCCTGGGGAAGGACATAGGATAGTTTTTATCCCGGAAATCATCCCCCAAGGGGATGAAGTGGGGGGTGAAAGTTTGTATGGAGCTACGATATAAACGAGTTCCACGCGGACGGAGTCGCGGGCAGAAGCTAGTTGTAAGATAAAGTAAGTAGTAGTAGAAAACCCGCGCAGCAAGATGTATACCCGCTAAGACAGTTGTGAAGAACATGGATGTTGCGACACAGTTGCGTCGGGAGGCCTCCGTGAGCTAGAGCTGGGCGTTTTTTCCCGTAAGCGTTTTCAAAAACGGTTTCTCGTACAATAACGGAATAACAGTTTGTGGCTAGAAACACAAACTGTTTTTATAAAAACGATCGAACGGTCACACGCAACGGTTGCAATGCAAAATGTGAAAACGTAACTCGAACACTGTAAACTGTTTCATCCGTTTTTTCGTTTCACTTCGTTTGGCGACCGGCGACGGCGCCAACGCACGGAGAAACTAGTTATTTTTGAAACTGTTTTTCGAAACAGTTTTGTGACAGAAAAAAACGGTTACGTTTCGTTTCACGGAAAAGTCGAAACGACCCAGCTCTAGAATAAGCCAAGTTCAATTGAATATGCTAGGTGGTCGAGTTCGCCGACAAAAGAATTGACATGCAAACGCGAGCCAATGAGTCCTGTAGATATTGTGACCCCGATCATCCAACGGAATTAGCGGCAATTATTTTATATTCAACTAGGAAAAAACGATAATGTTCGATTATGACGCTTCGCCGGCCGCTACCACGTCACGCTCGCTTTGCTCGCTCGGCTCGCGCGCTGGTAGGGTCGCAGTTCTACTTACAAGCTAACCGTTTTTTTCCCTCGGGGATCAGGCTAGGGGATTAACGTGGACAACAGCTAGATAATCCTTAACAGTATTTTGTTTTACACAGAGCAAATAACGAGGGATACATTTGTGGCTCAAGATTTGACTGGGCTTGAAGCTCGGGGTCTGCTTTGACACCTACTCTCAAGATTTGGCGTAGCCACTAGTTTTACGAAAGCGGCTGCCATCTGAACCTTGGCTTCCAAACCAGTAGGAAAATTAGACCGGTTTCATCACGATGTTTTCGTTCACCGAAAAGCTACTGGTATTAGAAAAGTTGAAAAACCCCCGACACCACGCTCCAAACGCACGCTCTCGCGGTGGTTGATTTCAAAGTCCAATATCTCAAAAACGGCTGAACTGATTTTCATGAAACATGGCTAAGAACACTAGGGATAAAATTATCTATGATACAAAAAAGACCGGATTCAAATCGGTCCATCCGTTTGGGGGCTACGATAACACAGACACGTTAAAATTAACCCTCTCTTTGCGTCGGGGGTGACATTTCGTACATTGCTCTTTTTAGGCTTCCTTACCCAAAGGGTTAAAACGGGACCCTATTACTAAGACTCCGCTGTCCGTCCGTCCGTCTGTCAACAGGCTGTACCTCATGAACCGTGATAGTTAGACAGTTGAAATTTTCACAGATGATATATTTCTGTTGCCGCTATAACAAATAAAATAAAATTAAGGGGGCTTCCATGCAACAAACGTGATTTTTTTGCCGTTTTTATAGATAACGGTACGGAAGCCTTCGTGCGCAAGTCCGACTCGCACTTGGCCGGTTTTTTTCGTCTAAAATCCATTGCTACCGGTCCGGGATTCGGACCCACGACCTGCAGATTGAAAGTCGCGTTCCTGTACCGCTCGGCAACGGCGCCTTCTCGCTCGACAGAGAGACACGAACGAACTTTAGTCGCACATCATTTCATTGCTCTAGTAATATTAAGCTCGTTAGAAGTGCTCTAATTAAATAATGGTGTTTGGCAATAAGACGATTCGGCAATTTGGGACGCCGCGACCTCTGCCCCGCTATTCTGTAACTTGTTTTAAGCTCACCTCAACGCTCACCCACAAATATATCTTGACACTGCGATGCGTAGTAACTAAGCGTAGGTAGAGGTCTAGTTTCGTTGGTGTGACGGGAGTGAGGCGCACAAGCGCGTAAAGAATAACAGGCCAGACTTTTAGTCCAATCAAATATAAGGTAGTTCGTTCTTTAGCAGCGTCGTGTGTCTTCGTTAAGGTAATACCGCTTAATATACCTTTTTAATGGCTGTAGATACGTTGTATATACTCGTTCTTAACAGGATAATTCGACATTTTGAACAGTCGCATTTTATTCGCAATTATGTACAGGGTTAGGTTTTCGTATCCGTTTAGATCTCTACAGACGTATCCCTAATTAACGACTGCTTACTCCTCCGCGTATGTGGACGAAGTCACAGGCAGAAGCTAGTTATACAATAACCGGTATTTTTCTGACGGTTCGTTATTTTCATCAAAACAGACAATTTCAGGAAAATATATACGCATAGAATTATGATTATGACAATATCTACTGAACACGCAAAGGCTGTCGCCTACAGCTGTCACGCGACCGACCGCTATGTGGATGTGACCTACATCAGAAAAGGGGTGGGTATTCCGTGTTTATGGATATTTAGGGTACCGTACACAACATAAATAAATAAATAAAATAAATAAATATTAGGGGACAATCTTACACAAATCGACCTAGTCCCATAGTAAGCTCAGTAAGGCTTGTGTTAAGGGTACTAGACGACGATATATACAGGGTGTGGCCTGTAATAGGAGCAAAAAATTAAACGGTGGCTTATTAAGTTAATCAGTAATTATTTCCAAGTGGTTAAATTGAAAAAAAAATAGAAAAAAAAAAAAAAGTAAAAGCGTACGTGTGTTCTTTTGCTTAACTGGAATGATATCCATTTTGTTTTACTTCAAAAACACCAAAAAATCTTGTAAAATTGAAAAAAAAAAACAAAAAGAATTAGAAAACCAAAGTTAGTATAATCGCAATTACGAAAGTGCCCAGTGTTCTACCAAGATAGTTAATGACTGGCATGCTACGATATCGAGATGTCGAGATCCATTACTTAGGTATCACAACTTCAGATAAGATTATTTCCGAATTCAAGAATCTTGAAACACTGGTACCTTTACAGAATCACTGCGGATAATACATAGAGTCAGCCCTTAAATTTTTTGCTCCTATTACAGGCCACACCCTGTATAATGGATATAAATACTTAAATACATAGAAAACTTCAATGACTCAGAAACAAATATTCATGCTCATCACACAAATATTTGCCCTTACCGGGATTCGAACCCAGGACCTTCAGCTTCATAGGCAGCGTCACTACCCACTAGGCTAACCGGTCGTCAACATATCTTGGATAGAACCTCACACCGTCTACGTGTGTCCGATGAAGTGACGGCTGTTACCGAGCAATGTTTGGCGCTTTAAGCCCACTTTAGGCCCGCATCACATTTAATTGGCGCGGCCTGGCCGCGGCGGACAATAGTAAGCTGTCAAATTGACTATTGTCCGCCGCGGCCACGCCGCGCCAGTGTGATGCAGGCTTTACACTGGCGCGGGCTGGCCGCGGCGGACCATAGTTGTCATTAGCTGTCAAATTTACTATTGTCGGCCACCGCAGGCCGCGCCAGTGTGTTGCAGGCTCTAAGTGATTTCGGAGGTTACCTCTAATTCCTACAGAATACCGCAGCCGTTATAAAGCGTACTACCAGTGGTTATATTCTCTTTGCGTGCTACTACACACTATTTATAATTTTCAACTTTACCCTCATACAAATTAAGTAGTTATTTCTAAATCGGTAGACGTGGATTCTGAAAATTGTTTTATTTGTATGACATTAAGGTTGAAAATTAAATGAAGGCAAACTATCTGTCAGTGGTTAACTAACAGTAATCGTACTGTACATAGCTGCATCCTGCTCACTCGCCAACGTAGGCCCAAGGTGTACAGCCGGCATAACATAACGATGCAGATTGCAGGATTCGAAAACTACCTATTGCCTATAGGTATCCGTGGTACTGCGTTGCGTGATTCTGGTTTCAGTTTCGTGACTAAGTACCTAAAAGTAATTTGGCCAGTTACCGGGCTTTATGGCGGGTAACAAATGTTTTATTTTAACTAGTTAGGCTGTTAACCTTCACCAAAACCTTGGTCTGAAAATATTTGTGAATCATTATACAAATAAATAACAATACTAGCTAGGGTTCGTGGCTCCGCCTGAGTAGAATTTGTCAATAGTTCTTTCTTTCACAAACGTCCACCTTTTATTTTGATTTTCGGTATAAAACTACCCAATGTCCTAGCTATACGAAACCATTGCACGTCTATCATGCGACGGCCGCGACATACTCTCGATTTTTCTCGCCCTAAGTACCTCTTGTTCTAAGTGTTCTAATAAGAGAGAGACGGATAGTGCGAGAAAAGTCGAGAGCTGAGCTCGCGCGCCGTCTTGTGACGGCCGTGCAGTTAGTAAAATCATTAATTTACAATAGACTATAGGCTTCTGCCCGCGACTCCGTCCGCGTGGAACTCGTTTATACCGTAGCTTCACACAAACTTTCATCCCCCATTTCACCCCCTCAGGGGATGATTTCGGGATAAAACTATCCTATGTCCTTCCCCGGGATTCAAACTATCTCCATAACATATATTTCATCTCAATCGGTTCCGCGGTTTAAGCGTGAAGAGGTAACAGACAGACAGGACACACTTTCGCATTTATAATGTTGCTAGCTTCTACCCGCGACTCCGTCCGTGTGGAACTCGTTTATATACCATGGCTCCATACAAACTTTCACCTCATTTGGGGTGATTTCCGGGATACAAACTATCATTATGTCCTTCCCCGAAACTCAAACCAGGGGACCGATTTTTGACTTTCGAGCGCTCGAAAATAAAAATAAAGTAAATACGTTTGTAGTGTCAAAATGGCAGGCACTTACTTTCTACCAATAGAATTTAATACGAGTGGTGATTACCACTCGTTTTTAGGGTTCCGGAGCCAGAATGGCAAAAACGGAACCCTTATAGTTTCGCTATGTCCGTCCGTCCGTCCGTCCGTCCGCAGCTTAGCTCAGAGGCTCTTGGTACTAGAAAGCTGTAACTTGGCATGAATATACATATTAGTCATGCCGACAAAGTGGTAAAATAAAATCTTGAAAAACATTTTTTTTAGGGTACCTCCCCTACATGTAAAGTGGGGATGATTTTTTTTATTGTCGTCTACCCCATAGTGTGGGGTGTCGTTGGATAGGTCTTTTAAAAATATTGGGGGTTTGTGAAAACAATTTTTCGATTAAACGATCCGTTTGTGAAATATTAAGCCTTAAAGTGCTAATTTTTGTTAGACTCCAGTGTCCCCACCCCCTGCTAGCTAAATGGTCGTTTTGGGATATGTGAAAAAATTCATGGTAGTAGTACATATAACGAAGTTAAAAGGAAAACTATCACAGCTAAGTAGGCTTCACACGTTTACGAGTAATAGTCGACCAACTTATAAAAATGTACTTCAAGAAGTAATAGTTTCGTACAAATTCTATTGTAACTTATTATTATATATAATGGTACGGAACCCTTCGTGCGCGAGTCCGACTCGCACTTGGCCGGTTTTATTAAATTTTCTATCGCTATTTCAAAATAGCATTTCGTAATTTTTGTCAGTTTTCGAGTGAAAGAGTCGAGCGCTCGAAAGTCAAAAATCGATCCCCATATCTATAGCAAATTTCATCCAAATCGGTTTAAGCGTGGAGAGGCAACACAGACACTTTCGGATTTATAACATTAGCATGGATGATTGTTATCTAATAAAACGCATGAATAAAATTCGTTTTTATTTACCAACATCTGGCAAGAATTAAATCAACGCTTACAGACTAGTTACAGCCTCAATTATCATTTATCACAATCATCATATCATTATTGGAGGCGTCATATACCCCTGCCACACACTCGTCTAGTGAGGGGGAAATAGCGAGGAAAGGAGGCAGAGACATAGTGTGGCAAGCAGAGAAGTGAGCAGGACGGGCGTAAAATACGGTATTACGCCCGTTCTGCCCACTTCGGCTAAATGTAAATCAGGCATTACTCATCATGCTCCTCGCCATGCACCGCTCCCTGTTTTGTCGGTTTTGGGCGCGAGTCAAATGCCTGATTTACATCCAGCCCGATGTGAGCAGCACGTCTATCATGGGTAGGGCGTGCTCCCGGGAAATACCGGTTCTCAATTTCCCGGGAAATCCCGGGATTTATTTGGAATCCAAAGAACCGGTACCGAACACTGAGTCCCCGTTCTCCCGATTCCTTCCATAACGTCAAATATAAATTTATATTATCAGTAAGTAAGTAAATTTTAAATGTTACATATGCTTTTAGTATTTGTAAAAATACAATACAATACAAATACTCTTTATTGCACACCTAATAAATGTCTCTGTTTTGTAAAATAATACATGATGAACATTTTACTGGCGATTTCTACACCAACAAGAGCGTACCTAATTCTTAAATGACAGAAAATAAATAATGTAACCCGTAAAGTATATGTCTTCTTCTGAGTTTAACGTTTAAGTATTTTAAACAAAAGTGAAGTATATGTAGTAGTGAATTAACACGTTGTCACACGAGAAGGCGGAGCAACAGTCTTATTTTTTAGAGACTGTAAGTAGTAAATAAGTAATGTACCTATTACAGTACCGGCCAACCTCCATGTTTCACGGCATAACTTTTTTTTTTATATTTCCAAGTGATTCCGATCTTACTACTTTTAGGAAGTATGATTGTAGTTCTTTGTGCTAGTGCTACCGATGAGAAAAAAAAATTACTTACATTTAATGGTTTTTTTCATCGAGGATTCTTGCTAAATAAACGAGTTAAATTATGAAAATAAATCAGCTAAGCATAAAGAACCGGGAATCCCGGTACCGGCCCCAACCCAGAACCGGGAAATGACAATCTTGGAACCGTTCCCGGTACTGCACGCCCTAATCATGGGACGGCCGCGACATAGTCTCGATTTTTCTCGCACTATACCCTTCTAAGTGTTCTAATAAGAGAGATACGGATAGTGCGAGAAAAATCGAGAGCTCGCGCGCCGTCGCGTGATAGCCGTGCTGGGAAGTGGGCAGGACAGGGGTAATACCGCATTTTACGCCCGTCCTGCCCATTTCTCTGCTCACTTCGGCTGAATGTAAACGAGGCAAAAGGAGCGGCAATAAAGGCGAGTAACCTAGTGCGGAGCGTCGCGATTCATCTCTAGTGTAGACTGTAGAGCAGTGTGTGGCCAGGGAGCTAATAGGAGCAGGGGACCGATTTTTGACTTTCGAGCGCTCGAAAATCAAATAAAAGTTAATACGTTTGTAGTGTCAAAATGGCAGGCACTTACTTTCTACCAACAGAATTTAATACGAGTGGTCAATACCACTCGTTTTAAAATTTTCTATCGCTATTTCAGAATAGCATTTCATAATTTTTGTCAGTTTTCGAGTGAAAGAGTCGAGCGCTCGAAAGTCAAAAATCGGTCCCCAGAGCGATGAGCATTGCGAGGACCATAGTGTGGCTGAGGTATAAGACTATAAACACGTATAAGAATCATGTGTCGTTCTCAGAGAAAATGAACGTAATGCTCGATTTACAATCAGCCGAAGTGAGCAGGAAGTGGGCAGGACGGGTGTATATGTATATACAGTTTCGTCGCCTAAATAATAATTAATTTTTAATTTTAAAATTGTATGCATGGTACCCTATAAGGTATTTGTAACTATGGGCCTTTAGAAGCCTGAAATAAATGGGTAATACCGCATTTTACATCCGTCCTGCCCACTTCGGCTGAATGTAAATGAGGCATTAGCGTAGATGGCGTTTACGATACGAATCGTTTAACCGCCAGGACGGACGGCTCGAGTCTACTCTCCATACAAACATAGTTTGGTTCTCATTTTAAAACGGCATACTTAAATAACATGAAACTTTTCATACACGATGGGATCTGCTATATCTATCTAGGTCGGAAACTGGTTTGCGTTGCTTTAAATAATAAGAGAAATATAATGACTCGATCAGACACTGTATGAAAAACGTTCTGCTGCATTTCAATTTCTAGCAACAGAATCTAGTTTCCGATCTAGATATAGCAGATCCCATTTTGTATACAGGGTCATATTATTCCTATCTACTTTTCCCTCGGAACGACACATA
This sequence comes from Epinotia ramella, assembly GCA_947578815.1. Classification (NCBI taxonomy): domain Eukaryota; kingdom Metazoa; phylum Arthropoda; class Insecta; order Lepidoptera; family Tortricidae; genus Epinotia; species Epinotia ramella. The sequence continues at coordinate 3,645,918 of OX388220.1, forward strand.
TAATGGACACATTGGGCCAAGGTAGTGTGTAGGATTCCACGCACAACATAGAACCTAGACTACTGCTATCAAATGCTCGCCAGGCGGAGCCATAAACTGTGGGAACGGGACACCTCTGTTGCACCAATCATGACAGTTAACCTTTCGTATGACTTGCACTGAGGGGCTACCGCGATCTCCCTCTCTGCCGCTCGAACTGTCAAGTTCGACAGAGACGGAGATACACGAACGAAGTTCGTTTTCGTTTCGCGGTGGGCCCTCTGATCAGTGCTATCGAAAACTTACCTACTCTGTGGCAGAAACTAATTATTTGAAATCCACTGCAATGTCAGTGTCAAAACTGGGGACCGATTTTTGACTTTCGAGCGCTCGACTCTTTCACTCGAAAACTGACAAAAATTATGAAATGCTATTTTGAAATAGCGAAAGAAAATTTAAAAACGAGTGGTATTGACCACTCGTAATTAATTATATTGGTAGAAAGTAAGTGCTTGCCATTTTGACACTACAAACGTATTTACTTTTATTTGATTTTCGAGCGCTCGAAAGTCGAAAATCGGTCCCCTGACAAAGCATCAGAAAAGTTAAGTGCAACACGCTTATGGCCTCGCGCCCAGCGAGCGTTTACTACCAATATCAACCGTTTCACTAGATGGCGCTGTATACAGGGTGGAATCTTGTATGTGATCCAAAATAGCAAAATGTGAATCTATCCATGATTCTGAGCAACTTTTATTATGGGACCAACTTTGTGTTATGCCAAAAAAAACACACCTGTTCATACATTCTTGTCAGTCTAAAATGAGCAGAGTTAATGAAATAGTTGGATTTTTTTGGCATAACACAAAGTTGGTCCCATAATAAAAGTTGCTCAGAATCATGGATAGATTCACATTTTGCTATTTTGGATCACGTACAAGATTCCACCCTGTATAAGCGAGACCACAGTTCAATACAATTCGTAAGGCACTGAGACAAAGGCAGTCTTTATAAGCTAGTTCCCTTCGACTCTGGTGAAACACAGCCTATCTTTGACATTACAATAACATATATGTTTATCTTTGTACAGTCAAGGATTTTAATCGTGGAGCGATTTAGAGCTCACTTTATACTGGACACTTCAAAGTTACTATTAAATCCAAAATTAGTTGACACCTAAATGGCCCAACAATTAAAGACCTTGATATATTATTGCATATATGTATTATAACAATTAGAATATACAATAAGCTTATATTATAACAATTAGAATATAGAATTTCTTAGACTTGCATACTCTTAATACTAATTTTAATTAGAATTTCACTTTGTGAAATGCAATCTAATGTAATACTTTCACTTTGTGATATCAGTCTGTGTTGAGACCGCTTTTAGTCTTAATATCACACATAGAAAAATTAGGAACATAACAAAATAACATTGTTTAAAACTACAATGAAGCTACAAATTACATATTAACTGGTCAAAACTGGTGACAATGGTCAATGCTAGTTCACATTGCTAATGAGCCTGTGTTGCCAGTTTATTCTCGTAAAATTTCAACTGGTAGCTTCTAGAACAGCTCAATAACACCACATTCAGTATAACTGATCAAATTGATCATCTTCCTCGCTGCTAGAATCCATAAATTCTGCCAACTCATCATACGAGTCGCTGCGGTCTCTGGGCGTGAATCGACGGAACATGTCTACAATTCTAGTCCTGTCTTTGGAAGAGAATGGCGCCGGGATCCGGAGCGGAACATATTTCGCGATCACGGCGCGGGCGAGCTGGATGTGGTGACCTGGCGGGTGCTTAGCGACTCGGGAGCCCCAAGGGAACTTCGGCAATAGCCCGCGGAGCACCCAAGCCCGGATACTAGCTGGGGTTCTCTTCAGACGAAGCGCTCGCTCGCACTCCCAGCAAATACGGAAAATCTCCTCACTCGGCAGGCACACGGCATGGATCCGCTTCAAAGTGATAAACTTATGGAACCAGAGTTTCTTGTCAGTGCACAATGAGTCTATACACGCTTCGCATCTCAAGCATTTCGCAAACTTAGCGGCGATCCAGCCGGCTATACAGCCAACCATATTCTTCCTAGTGGACAGATCCGTTTCAGAGTCCAACGCTTTAGAATATTCCCTGACCACCTTCGTGGCACGGTCTTCGTCTGGTGTCCTATGTAACTTTTTCAGCTTGTATTGGCTGGAGTAAACATCGTCGTAGGAGCGTTTTCCTGATGTGAGCTTGATAGTTACTGCGGGAGGATACCTGTCTTTTAACGGCCAATGTTCTAACGAAACACTCTTGTCTGAGAACAGCGGATTTTTCTCGAGTACATCGAATAAAGTGTTATAGTATCTCTGGAAGCTATCCCCGCAAAAATAGTCTGGATTCCAGCAACTACGCGCTCGTAATGTGGTCACGAAATCTTCAGCTTGCACTTTGCACAGTCGCTGGGGATTCAGGGAAGTAATCCTCTTCTCTTTTTTAATCAGAGTGGTGTATAAATGCTTGAAGCTCTGGATGCAAATAAGGAATCCGAGGAACCCGCAGGCTGGCTCACCTTTCAGGAAATACCTGTATCCTTTCATCTTATTTCCCCAGGCCAGATTCAGTCTATCGAAAGGCGACAGGCCATTGTCTCCATTACAGAATAAGCGGATCAGATAGATCCTTGCAGCCTCCAAGTGATACATGATGTGATGCATTCTCGTGGTCACTCGTGAATTGAGGATACTGTACACCTTGTTGATGAACAATATGTATCTCCGTGTCGGTTTAGTGTCTTCAAACAATTCTGGTAGCAATTCCTCAGACAGCTTAAGGGCAGACGCGAGACTTTTACTGAAGATCTCAGTCGTAAGACCGACTTTCGCGATGTGATTTCGCAGTTCGAAAAACTCTAGCTTGTCAAAATCTATCATGTCATCCGTATGCAGCCTTATAAGCTTCCTGATCAGATTCCAGCGAACTCTATTGCCCTGGTCGTCTTGTAGGGCTCCTTTCACCTTAAGCGTTTGGCGAGCGCTTTTAAGCGCCAAGCAGGGATCGATCCAGACGGCTACTTCGCGATCACAAACCGGGTGTTTGAAGGTAGTCTTTAGTTTCTTTGGGTCCTGGAAGGAGCATCCTAAAAACTCGGCTGGGGTCAAGCTTTCTAGTGTAACAGCGACCACGTCAGCTCCAGCATCGTGACATTGGGTCAGACATACCCTGATCAACTCCGCTTGCGTTTCCGCTGGGACATTCCTCGCGTAAATATAACCTATGGGCATCTTCCAGTCTTCGTCTAAGCTGACGAGCAAGAACACGTAAGCTAAGACAGCTTTATCAACGTAATCATAGCTCGGGCCGCCGCCATAATCGACCTGGTCGTAATACCGACCCTGGTTTTTCAAGAATATGTCAATGAACATCAAAGTACAAGTCGGTCTTTTCTCGGAAGATTTCTGCTTCAAAATCTTAAAGGCTCTTTCAGTCAAGCCGGGTTGATCATCATCTTTTAAATACCATGAACATAGCACTCCATGTTCCGGTAGAGGAGTATTGAAGGTCTCCAAGACATATTTGTAAGAGGATGGTGAATAGAAATTCAAGTATAGGGCAAATTCTCTTAGGTTTCCGTCATCCTCATCATCACTATCATCAGATACGCTCATCTTGCTGGCTGTCATGTTAGGTCCATAATGATCGTCCAGCCCTCTTACAAATGACCTGAGAACCTCCGCGTATGTTTCCCCATAATCATCTGAAATGCGGTCTTTTTCATCTTCTTCCACAATACGCTTTTCCCTTATTAACTTATTAAGAATATACCTAAAACTCTTCGTTATTTTACCTGTGGTCTGATTAGAAGCCAGGTCTTCCTTTCTCGATTCCTTATCAGTTTTAGTCAATGCTGTGTCTTGGCTAGCATTATTTTTTGTTTCTATATTTGTGCCGTCTACAAGCACTGCATTATTATCATCTAAATGAGTATCCACTTTTTTCTCCATTGTATTGTCGTCATTCAATTGTCTTTCAACATGAATTTCCACAGGCATAGTTTCTGTATTTCCCACTTTCGAGACCAAATTTTCTGTGTTATTAAGGGCTGAGGCTATATCTTGTCCAAAATCTTTGTCTGATTCTTCAGTTACTGTTTTGCCTACAGAGTTTTCAGATGATATACTCTCACACGTAATAGTTTCCTGTTTTTCTTCTTGGTTAACTCTTAGAAGTACTTGATCCTTCAGCAAATCTTTTATCTCTTCTTCATTGGATTTAATTTCGTTACCTTTCAAAGTTGCTCCTTGCTTTTGTAATATGATACCTTCATTGGATTGTTCTTTACTTATACCATCCTGACATGTATCATTCTCAACCAAATCACGTGCACTATTTTCTTTAACATCAGTTACTTTCTCAATACATTCAACATCTTTTGATTCATCCTTTTCAACTGTATCTTTATTAGGACTTGCAACACAACTCCCATTTGCAGCTTCTACAGTACCTTCATTTTCGCCAGTAAGCTCTTGGAACAGTTTCTCTATTAGGTCAGCATCAACATTACTTCCATTATTAGAGTTCTCATCATTGGACTCTCCTTCAATCTCCTTAGTATAATCCATACTAGCCACAGAACTTGATTTTGGAATTTTCGGGATCAAGAAGTTGATGTTATCTTCGCACTTTTCGGCCTTCTCAGCATATTGTTCCTCTGTAATAGCGCCCTGTTCCTTTAGCATGAGTAGCAGCACCATTTCCGGAGTAACTCGGTTGCCGCTAGCTGACTCGGCATCGGAGCCCGAATCTGTTCTGTTGTCCACACTGGACTCTGTGTAGTAAGACTCGTCTGAATCTGTTGGTTCGCTCTCAGCTTCACTTATCTGGTCCTGAAATACAATGTTCTCTAGTTTAGCAATGTAATGATGTCTCTAATTTGCAAGTGCAAAAAAGCTAACTGAATGTGTTGAGCTGTTGTGTGTGTCATTGGTGGATGCCACCCACAATAAAGCGGTAAAACAAAGAAAGTCTCAGATCATAGGTATTTGATGCCCGAGCCGAGGGCAATGGCGAATATGCGAGCCGAGGCTTTCTTTATTACCGCCCGTGGTTGTTTGATTGCATTTCTCGCCCCAGTTCTGTTTACAAAAACCTATTAGAGGCTTTGAATGAAAAATATTCACCTCACTATTTTTTTTGTTTTTTTAATTTCTAGCATCAGAAACTAGTTTCCGACCTAGACATGGCCTATTATACTGTCCTGTGATATGGCGTATCCCATCCCTGTCCTAGGCTAGAGCAATGCTTGGGACCCCAACGGGTTGATGAAATGATGACAGCCCTGTGTGGCTAGTTGCTTGTGAACCTATGTGAAGACGTGTGTGTGTGGTAAACATTGATAATGTAGTTTATTTTCTTACTAGCTTCTGCCCGCGACTCCGTCCGCGTGGAACTCGATTATATCGTAGCTCCATACAAACTTTCACCCCCTTCATCCCCTTGGGGGGTGATTTCCGAGATAAAAACTATCCTATGTCCTTCCCCAGGACTCAAACTATCTCTATGCCGAATTTCATCCAAATCGATTCAGCGGTTTAAGCGTGAAGAGGTAACATACAACAGACAGAAATACAGACAGACATACAGACAGACAGACAGACAGACAGACAGACACACTTTCGCATTTATAATATTAGTATGGATGAATGATGTAGGTATAGTTCAGAATCAAAAATAAATATAGTTATTACAGGTGCCGGCAAACTTCGTGCGCAACGCGGGACGAAGGGGAGGGGCAGTTCGCAGGGCGAATTGTACGTGCGAGCTATCCCCCCACTTCGTCCCGCGTTGCGCACGAAGTTTGCCGGCACCTATACTTATAGCATAAATATTCTGATGAGTTTTTTGGTGTCATGTTCGTCTTCCTGGTCATGAGTAGAGTCGCTAGAGCTCCCAAGAATGCACTATAAAGCTAAGACCTGCAATTGTCTCTAACTGTCCACACATGAAATTCTCCAATCAATAAAGGTTCAGCAAAGAATTTGTATGTGCTCTGGAGTCTATCGGATATTTATTTATTTACTTCAGATAACATATGATCCATAGTGTATTAGTAACAACTTATACCTAAGGTTAGTACAATGACATAATACTACTCCACTATTATTATTATTTCTTAATTACAAATTGAGGAAACTGAGTTGATTAACATTATAATATAAATTATTAAGTACAACAAACTTAAACGATAATAAACCATCTTCGTCTCCGTCTTGCGTCACTGTCCTCGTAGCTCAGTTGGTAGAGCAGTCTAGCGTTAATAGAAAGGTCGCAGGTTCGAGTCCTGTCGGGGGCTACAGACGAACATGGTTTATTTTTCCATTATATTCTTTCTCTGTATCATATCGTTTATAAAATGATCGGGGTAACGTCCTCGTTAAAAATAACACGAAACAAAAATATTTAATTAAATAATTTGTTTCGTGAAAAGGGTACAACAAACTTCATATAAGTCAGTAAAACTGCACTAAGTTAGAATAAATTAAGTCAATAAATAGAATTAATAGATATGGTACTGCTTAAACAGGCAGTTCGCTCGTTTCCAAAAGTTGTAGTATAAAATAAAACTCACTTCTTCAGCTTGTACATTATCCGCTACAACGGGTTTGCACTCGCACGCAGGATTCTTGCACATGGTGACGGATCTGGTACTCCTTGAGAAAACCTGCAATTTTCAATATTCTCCATTACACATGAACTCAAACATGTAATCCACAAGGGGTAAGCAGCGCACATGAAGTTTAAAATACAGTGCCATTTGACGACCGCTTTAGCCTAGTTGGTAGTGACCCTGCCTACGAAGCAAGAGGTCTCGGGTTCAAATCCCGGTAAGGGCATTTATTTGTGTGATGAGCATGAATATTTGTTGGATGTTTTCTATGTATTTAAGTATTTATTTATCTATATAAGTATGTTTATCGTCGTCTAGTACCCATAGTACAAGCTTTGCTTAGTTTGGGACTAGGTCGATTTGTGTAAAATTGTCCCTTAACATTTATTTTTTCATTTGACGACCTAGTCTAGTGGGTAGTGACGTTGCCTACGAAGCTGAAGGTTCCGGGTTTGAATCCCGGCAGGGCCAATATTTGTGTGATGTAAACCAAGTCTTAGCCGGGTCAAGCCCCCCAAACCAAAATCCTGGATCTCCCACTAGTTATTAGTGTTAGCCTATCGCCCTCAACACAGCAAGAAAAGGGACGGTGCTACTCTAACCTTACACTACACTGGGTATGGTTGAAACTAATGATGCAGACTTTTTATAAAAATGTCATTAGAATTGGTATCTTCCACCATGGACGGTAGAGTTGCTTTTTAAATGGAATAGTTTGATGCAACTTGGCCAACTAAAATAATCTCAAATATACTTATCTCATCAGATTATCACAATGCAAACTATGTTTCAGGTTTGAATCAAATGGAATTATCCAAAGTACCGAAGGTAAGAAAGAAAAGAAGTGATTTTCTTTACAAGTTGATTCAAAGGTTAATTTGTCAATTACCTTGACTTGACCAGGTTTAATCCAGGTTCCTGTTTTGGAGGGTCAGATCTATTGCTTCCGCAAAAGCTAGTGCCTACGCCAATTGTTGAAATTAGGCAAACAGAGCCCAGGCACTTGCAGAATGCAACCAGGAGGAGTCAGATGCACAATCCAGTTGAAGGTACTCAGATCGGGACACACTGAAGGAAAATGGAACCGTGGAAGAACACCAACCTGTTGGACCAACGCAGGGAGGGAAATCTGCAAAGGAAACTTGCAGATGTGTATCCGGATGGCCGAAAACCGATGTGCTTGGAGAGCAATAGTGCGCAAAGCGACGACATTGTATAGTCACGAGATCCAGTCATGAGGATGCGATGAAGACTTCTCCGATGTAATGTAATGACAGAGTAGTTTCTTATTAGAAAACAATGTTACACAGAAACTTTCTCAATCCCAGACACGCCAGTAACTTTGTTTAAGTTTTGTAATTTCATGAATTGGAATGTATTTGTTATTGTTTGAGAAATACTAATACTAAAACAAACCCTACGTCTAAAATGGCAGTGGTCTGGCCGTATATCCAGACTGAAAGACAAGATGGACCATACAAACTACAAAATGGATGGGACCAGAAGGAAAAAGAACAAGGGGAAGACCATATAAACGATGGGCCGATGACATTACCTAAATAGTTGGTAAAACTAGGAAGGGAATCGAGGAGGCTTTTACCCAATCGGGATCAGTGTAAAAATACAAACTACTCGTAATAACTAAAACTAACCACTTTCTATCAAAGTTAAAAAACCCCCGACATTTTCCTTTCAAATTCCAATATCTCAAAAACGGCTGAACAGATTTTCATGAAACATGGCTAAGAACACTCAGGATAAAATTATCTGTGACACAAAAAAAAACCGTGTCCAAATCGGTCCATCCGTTTGGGAGCTACGACACCACAGACAGATACACAGATACACAGACACGTTAAACCTATAACTAGTGTTGTAAAAGACTCAAGTTCTGGAGTCCCAATTTTCTAGACTCGACTCACGACGACTCGGTGAACTCGAAGACTCCGAGTCCCGAGTCGCGACGAGCGTGAGTCATCTGTCGAGCGTGAGTCCAGCGAGTCCAGCGACGGAGTTTTCTGTAAAGCGAGTCTTCAAAAAGAAACTGGAGTCTTTCACTGCGACTATTAGTTTCCAAATACGACTCGCAGCTTGATTCACATTACGACTCCGAGTCTAGCTCCGAAAATGTATTGTATTGAAATTTATAGAATGTTAATAACTGAAAAATATTTACATTACTACTTATACCAAAACATAGAATAACAAGATTCTTAAAAAAAATGTTTCTTAAAAAGTTTTTTTTTTCATTTTTTTTCATTTTTTTTTATTTTTATTTTTATTATTATTGCAGAAACCATGGTTACAAAGGTGTTACAAACAAGATAAGTTCATACATGGGAGCCCTGTAAGGGCGTAGCATAATTTATAAAAGTACTTAAAACCTAGTTACCTATCCTAAATTTATAATTCTATATTATGCTTTTGCAACCTTGAACTTAAATTTAATAAGAGGGAAGGAATTTTTATAGTCTATAATATTTAAAAAATTAAATCCGAGAGTAATGCAAAATAGGTAGTCTAAAATACAACAGTAATAATATACTACGAATTTATCATTGAAGTATTCCGCGACTGTATAGTAGCATTTTGAGACCAGCAGTTTTTTTAAACGTTTTATGAAAGCTACGTCCAACTTTTCATTTCTTATTTCATCCGGCAATTCGTTGAAGATTTTTATGCACATAACACACGTACTCTTTGAGTGCGTTTTTAGGTTTTGACAAAGGCAGCATTAGCATGTTTTTATGCCTGACTGAGTGGGATCTAGATGTGATATCTTCACGTTTTTTAAAGATTCCTGGTAATGTAAGTAAATTGTGTTCTCGGAAATGTGGCTTACATGTATCCGTATTTTTCTTTTCGTGTCCGTCTGTCCGCCCGTTCGTCCGTCCTCGGCTTAGCTCAGTAACCATTACTACTAGAAAACTGTGATTCGACATGAGTATATATATAAAACAATCACGCCTTTTAATTTATTTGCGCAATTTTTTGTTTGCGGTACCTAGCTAGCTTGTTCGTTCAAATTCGGGCGACGCAACCGCACCGCACGTCGATGTAACTAAGACAGACAAGTAACAACGGAACCCTACACTGCGCGTGGCCCGACACGCACTTTGCCGGTTTTTGAAGTGAAAACTTCTTTAGCGGCGCTGAGCACTTTTTGGGATGGGGAAAAATTGTTAAACTTGCGATAGATTTTTGTGACGTCAGATGCGTGGTCACGTGGACGTGACCGTAGGATGGTGAGAGATTCGGGACGAGGCTTGGGGGCGGGGGGGAAAACGGGGTTTTGACTAGGGACACATAGTTCTAAATTGTAATTTATTGTTAACAGTATAAGGTCGTAACACATTTTCCGTAAATGCAAATTCCATTTTGTTTTATCACACTTTTATATTTTGCTGCTAGCCGATTCGACTTCATTAAAAACTGAACGCTATTTGTAAGAGTATACAGCCGTTAAACACTTTTTGCAATTGCATATTCTGCAAATAAATTACTAATTTTGTCCACGCGTCCTTTACCGTTTTGCTATTGAGCAAATTCGAATAGTTCGAATTTGGATGTTATTCCTAAAGAGATAAAGCTTTGAAAAATATTTGGCAATGGCAAAAACAAATTGATATTTTATTTCTCCGTCTCCTTCATTAATTTTGCTGAGTTAAGTTGAACTATAGCATACTACTAATAAAGTTGTTATTATAGATATATTGGCACGCAGGAGGAGAGGGGGGAGGAAGGGTTTTTTTTTTCAAAATTAATATTATTCAAGTTTTCACTTCTGCCGGCACTCCCGGAGTACAACCCAGTCTTTTTTTTATATGGCCCGCCTGATGGTCAGCGGACACCGCAGCCTATAGACGCATGCAACTCCAAAGGACTAACATGGGCATTGCCGAGCCTTGATATGTTTGAGGATTCGCCGTGTTGACAGCTGAAGGAACAAATTCCCTTGCTCTCAACCCAACGCATCCTTGTACAGAGCAAGTAGTAGGTAGTGTTATTATGGCTGTGGTCTTCTGCAAGGCAACTTCCCCAGTTGGGCTGCTCCACATTCGAGCGGGATGACATTTCGCTGTGCCCTACCTCACCAACATTTCCTTTTAGCAAAATTAGCTAACTTAATGATTTAAGACAGTTTCCCTTCAGGGCCAATTTTTTTCCACCCTGTATATATAAAAACAGCTACATAATAAGCTACAATGATGTACTAAGAACTGTACTGTAATGTAAACAGTATCATTGTTGAAGGTGAGGTGGGCTCAAACATTAATACGGCTCGAGCACGACTCGTTGGACCAAAGGACTCGAACGCAGAAAAAGGACTCGAGTCCTTGGCGAGACTCGCTTAGTTAGCGAGACTTGTTTGGTTGGGAGTTCTGTACTAAAGGGAGTCCTATGTACTGAGTCGAGTCTCGCCATTTGAGTTCCGAGTCTAATAAAAAGGACTCCCAGTACTCGAGTACCTTGCAACACTACCTATAACTATAACACCCCTCTGTGCGTCGGGGGTTAAAAATAATATAATTACATTCAACTAAACTACCTAATTGTACTTACTAACAAAACTACCTACTACTTAAAACACTGAATAAAGCTTTAATAATAATAATAATATTTACTTACCCACGCTTCTTCAATACAATGTGGTTATAATATAATAGTAGTTGTATTTGTATCATTACATGTTTTCGTCATAATATTGCCGTTTCATTTGTAATTATAATTATTTTCCTTCCAAATAGAAAACACCACATTAATGCCAAAGAGAATAAATCAATTAGGTATATATATTCTTTTCTTTGATGTTAATCTTATCCGTCAGTTCCGGCCTCGGAATAAGGAAGGATAAACAATATAAGCATGGATCCCGCGCTAAAATAAGAGCTTGGCAACAGCTACCTTATTCACTTGCGTATATCTACAGTTGGCGTGAGAGTGAATGAGACCACAATATGTGAGAGAGTACTCGGTTTCACATTTCCGTAGGTTGTCTGTCACTAAAATGAACTCGGGAAATGTCAAATTGATTTATTTTGGTAGTAATTTAGTCCAGCAAAATTAAATATGTCATCACTGTTTGGTAGTAAGTGTTATAATCTCACAACTTAACTTGCTCGCATTATAGTAGCTGTCATATTTTGTGTAAACAAACGGATTAACGGACCGTCTCAAGGAAAATTAATTAATTTGTGTATTGTTCCGCGCTAAATCATTTGAATACAGTAAAATTTAGGTTTTGTATAGTTTACTGTAGAAAATAAGCAAATGTCTTGTGCGATTGAAGGTTGTACGGCCCATACGGGAAGAAAAGAAAATGTCCAGGGACCATTAAGCTTTCACCGGTAAGTTTCAATAGATTATGATGTTAAATGTAACGATGTAAGCTAAAATTAATAATCACTATTACAAGTTTATGTAAATATCATCATGTTCAATTAATCGTGCAAAATCGGCATGTAATTAAGACATTTTCTGTGAATTAAAGAGGTTATGTTTATTTACATAGTGATGTATATTTTTTATCGAACTCGGAACAATAACTTATCGACATTGACATGGATATACAGGGTGATTCAGGAGACGTGAGCAGGATCAACCCTACAAATACAGTTAATGTTAATGGATCTTTTACCATCGTAATTAAGTTAAACGCCCACAGTTTTTTTTTACATTTTGTGTAAAAGTTTCATTCACAATAAATCATGGTCACCCTACACAACTAAAAAAAAAATCACGTTAATCTTACCAATGCTGGTACGACTGAGTAGCTTATAAACTTAACTCCGTAGGGTTGATCCTGCTCATGTCTCCTGAATCACCCTGTATTTATCAGTAAGTATATAGAAAAATCTGTGTTGGATTGGAACATAGGAAATTACAAGTTTGCTGCTTGCAAGCTTTCTGGTTGACCCATGTATTGAAGACAATTTACTGTTGCATTGATGTATTTGTGTAACAAAACTTGACTTTTTGATTTTAGTTTCCCAAAGGATAAAGATATAAAACAAAAATGATTAATGCATGTCAATAAAAAGAAATTGGACATGGAAAATCCATCGTCGCGTCTGTTCAAGACAGTTCACAGGACTGCCAATGAAGGTCACAAAAAATCAAGTATAAAGTGACCTTGATTTGGTTTGAAGCCGTGCTTCCGACACGTAGGTATCCACACGTGTCGAATCACGCTGCAGGACTGCATGCAGGCCTGCCGATTTCAATAGTGTAGCGTCTCCTTATGATAACAGCTTGGAATGTTTTCTGGACGTATGCTATTTAAAATTATGTATTTTGCTTATATGACGACTAAAGAAAACCGTTTTTCACACATTGCATTATTTATTAAACTATAAATAAATGAGTACAATTTAGTTTGGTTGTATAATTTATCGATAAACAAGTCGACACAGTAACATCTAGGGATGTTACTGTGTCGAAGGACAAAACTTGTGACAACCTACAGCAGTGTTGGAGATGTTGAACACCTTCTGTTTAAGTGCCATGTTTTTCTTTTGCAAGTGAATTAAGCGAAGTGTTCCAAAATGATGTCCCCCGCCGCCTAAATTTCATTCTCGAAAATGTTGACAGTTTTGTCCCGTTATACAAGTACATTAAAAACACAGTGTCAAAAATTTGAAGTGTATGAAGTATGAAGTGAATTGTTAAACAAAAATACTAGTGTATTTTGTGCCAAATAACTCCTAAAATGAAGTACAAACCGAATAAAGACTTGGCTTAAAAGACTTGAATCCAGGCCATAAAAATTTAAAAAAAAAAAATGACAACCTACACAATTGAGGAATAACAAATGCATGTACATCTCTTTCTAACGCGTTAGTACGGCGTAAGGAAGTAAAGTACAGGTATATGTCTGTGCTACCTATTTTAGCGCGGTTTCCATGTTTATCCTTATTCCGAGGTTCCGGCAAACAAATAATATGTTGTTTCGATCGATTGTGAAAACATTTTTGACGTTTAAAAACCACGAAAACATGGCACAGTGGACGCGGCTTTAAGCCTGCAACACACTAGCGCGGCCTGCGGTGGCGGAAAATAGTAAATTGACAGCTAGACAAGTTTACCAGCCAGAGGGGTTACCGCGAAGTGAAAACGAACTTCGTTCGAGTATCTCCCTCTCTGTCGCACTTGCTAGTTCGAGCGATAAAGACGGAGATACACGAACGAAGTTCGTTTTCGTTTCGCGGTAGCCCCTCAGTCGAAGTTCGGGTATTTCCGTCTCTATCGCACTTACAATACTCGAGTGACACGGATGCATGTATACGAACTTCGAGTTTCGATTTTCGTGGTAGCGCCGCTGGCTGGTAAACTTGTCATTAGCTGTCAAATTTACTATTGACCGCCACCGCAGGCCGCGCCGGTGTGATTTAGGCCTTATATGTTACCAATCAAGCTAAAGGTTTCTACAGATTAAGTGATTTTACCACAATTTGTCAGTACAATATATCGAAGTCATAATACGGGAGTAGACTCGAAAATTACTATTAATCAGCGAACGAAAACTATTAATAATATTTCAATAGTTTCATATGAAGGTTTGAAACTTATGGCTATTACAAACCAAGCAATATGTCACAACAAATCGTCGTAAGGGTTATATTCCACTTGTCCAATGTGCATTTCAATTAGATCAAATAAATACATTATACGAGGCATTATTTACAAACTACTTTTACGTCAAATAAATTTTGATCAGATTGGATGTAGAGATTCTACCAGTTGAAGGCTTTATTTGAAATATTTGTATTGCAAATACACGCATGTATATGCAAAGGCTCAACTACATAGTCTTGTTAGACCTACTCGTTGGGAATGTTCTTGGAGTCAGTCTTAGCCTTGTTCGGACAAAGCTAGTATTTTAGTGAGAGTCCATACATTTGCTGCAAGTACGAGTAGCTTTTCTATGGACTCGCACTAAAATACTAGCCTAGTCCGAACCAGGTTTTAGAAATTTGGAGCAGCCACCACTCCACCTTACAAAAGACTGTCCTCCTGAAAGAGGTGACCTCCTGAGGATGAGATATATTAAGAGCGAGGGACTTTGTCTCTAGCTGTCAAAAGAACGAATCTTCAAATCAATAAAGGGTCGCCAACGCGGCTGTGATTCTTCTGCACGTCTATCATGAGACGGCCGCGACATACTCTCAATTTTCCTCGCAGTATCCGTCTCTCTCTTATTACAATACTTAGAACAAGAGGTATAGTGCGAAAATCTAGAGTATTTCGCGGCTGTCTCATGATAGACGTGCTGGAGCCGCAAGCGTCCATAGGCTAGTTTGCTAACCATTATGCCGGCTGTACACATTGGGCCAACGTTGGCGCGTGAGCAGGATGCAGCTATGCAAACGCATGAGAACGATATAAAGCCCTCTTCCTCTAACGCATAGCAGCATCTGCTCATGCGCCAACGTTGGCCCAATGTGTACAGCCGGCATTAGGTAGACCGCATGATTTTCTAATACCGTCGACAATAAAATTATTTAAATATAGGTAATCAGTTTTTAATCATCATAGTAACAATAAAATTAACACTAACAGCCATAATAGGATCACAATCAACTTACCTACTACAGATCTGAGGGGCTACCGCTCCCTCTGTCGCTCGAACTAGCAAGTGCGATAGAGATACACAAACGAAGTTAGTTTTCATTTCGCGGTAGGCCCTCTGATTTGTAAGACATATAATATGCAGCTCGTTCCGCATTTCGATGAAAAATTCTAAGCAGTTAAAGGGTTAATTAATATACTGGCACTTGCGGTTCGCCCACGACTTTCGAGATCGCAGCCGAACCTTTACACAGGCAAACCAGCACGGCCATCACAAGACGGCGCGCGAGTTCTCTCGATTTTTCTCGCACTATCCGTCTCTCTCTTATTAGAAAGAAGAAAGAGAGGTATAGTGCGAGAAAAATCGAGAGCTCGCTCGCCGTTTTGTGATAGCCGTGCAGGTATTCAAGCCTCTTAAATAAACAAATAGCTCTAGGTAAAACATGTAATCAGAAAATTGTTTAGTAATCGAAATACCGCTTTGTACTATCGACAACACAGCTAACTGACCATCCGTGCACTTTATGTGCATTGTAATAAGGTTCTATACTAATACAGGATGGTCAGTTAACCGTGTTGGCGTTTGTACTAAGGCTTGAAACACTCACATATCATAATGTCATAATTATATAGTGATAATGTGATTGTAAGCTACACTTTAAACTGGAAATCACATTCTCAGATGTTGTACCAATTATAAAGCCCTTAAGCCTGCTGTACACACTGGGCCAACGTTGGCGCGTGAGCAGAAGGCAGCTATGCGTTAGATGGAGAGGGCTATAACTCGATCTCTTTCGTTTACATAGGCTGCCTCCTGCTCACGCGCCAACGTTGGCCCAATGTGTACAGCCGGCATTACAATCCTTACACCACTCCACGGTTACTGCGTCTGCGACGTTCAAAGTGTTACCACTCATTAACAATTAGGAAATACGCAACTAGATAAAGAATCAGAATAGAAAGGACACAAAAAATACTTCACTTATTAACGTAATATCTTTCTGTGTTCAAAATTAGCAAGTTCCTAGTTAGCTTATCATTATGTAGTATTATAATTGAAGCGTAGCGGAGTTAGTATTGGTTTGGTACAGACAATTCCAATAATATTGATAAGTGTTAATAACGCTAAAATTAACCTAGGTTAACCATTACAATTGAAATTGAACCTATTCCATAAACTCAGTTAAGTTTCAACGTAAATGCTACACAATGTATGTCCTGGGCGCCATTTCAAGAAGCAACAAGTTACCATTTTACAAGTCTACCCGACCAATAACGACTCACCATTTGGCCAGTGCCGCCATTTTAGACTTGTAAAATTATAACTTGTATCTTCGTGAAATAGGCCACTGGTACTGGATCATTTATTTGTCCTGTTCTAACAAACAAAAACTTTACACAAAACACGTTTTCTAACACTTACAAAGATAATAAACTTTCGGATTCTTACCTTAAAACTAGCTTGCTTAAATTAAACAAACAGTGAAAATAAACATGAAATACTTATCATAATGTTCAGAAGAAGACACAAAAGAAAATAATCCAACGCCTTAAATCACATAAAACAAAAATAAACACTACTGTTTCGTCAAAAATAAAGAATAATACTGAACTTCTGAAGGAATTGAATCAACTTATGCCACCAGATAATGTAGCCACTTGTGACCAACAATTTGTTGTTGTTTTACATATAAGCAGACATAGGATTCATAAGGCATAATTTTATGACAGGTAGGGAGTTCCTACATTGATAAACTCAATTATCGATGTTTTTTTTCATATACTAGTGATCGCTGAAGAAGAGTATGAAGTTAACACATAGCATAATATGAAATAGGGTGTAACATTGCACTATGAAATAATTAATGTTACGTCTTTATCAAACCTCTTTAGAAAATTAGATTCTCTGTATTATGTTATTATTTTGATTCACTATTATACTTTTAATAAAATCATATTGTTACAAACAAAACCTGGAGGGCTCACTAGTATATGAAAAAAGCATCGATAATTGAGTTAATCGATATAGGAACTCCTACGTCTGCATATAAGTCATGACTGTTCGTCAAGAGCAGCTAACATTTTATTAATAATAATAATCGTCGTCGTCATAGTCTGGATATGGCGACATAAACAACATTCTGCAATATGCACTCGCCTCAGCCTCACCTATCTCAGCTTGCATGTATTCATACATGTAAAATAATACGCAGCCAATCCGTGCATTATCTTTGAGGGAGAACGGCACCGCGGCCCGGAGCCGGATGTACTTGGCGATCACAGCGCGAGCCAGGTGGACGTGGTGCCCCGGAGCGTGCTGGGCCACGCGGGAGGCCCACGGGAACCGCGACACCAGTCGGCGAAGCACCCACGCTCGAAGTCGCGCCGGGGAAACCTTCGTCCGAACCGCTCGCTCGCACTCCCAGCAAATCCGGAACACCTCTTCGCTAGGCAGGCAGACCCCTTTGATATCCTTCGAAGTTATAAACTTATGGAACCACAGTTTCTTGTCAGTGCAAAGCGCGTCTATGCACGCTTCGCATTTGAGGCACTTCGCGAATTTGGCTGCGATCCAGCCCGCCAAGTAACCAACCATATTCTTTCTAGTTGACAGATCTGCTTCGGTATCCATAGCTTTCGAGTAGGCTCGGACGATTTTAGTGGTTCGATCTTCGTGCGAAGTTTTCGGCAGCTTCTTCGGTCCGCATTGCAAGGAGTACACTTCGTCGTACGCACGTTTGCCTGACGTGAGCTTGATGGTGACAGCTGGTGTGTATTTGTTCTTCATGTCCCAGTGTTCTAGTTTGACATTCTTATCAGAGAAATTCGGATTTCTCTCTAGAATATCAAATAAATGATCATAGTAACATTGGAAGGCCCTGCCGTTGAAATCTCTAGGGAGTAAACCATCATATGCTCTTAAATTCTTCACGAAATCCTCAGCGTGGTCTTTGCACAAGCGGTGAGGATTCAGGTGGTTCATCCTTTGTTCGTTCTCAACCAGGGTAGCATATAAGTGCTTGAAACTTTCAATGCAAATTAGGAATCCGATGAATCCGCATGCCGGTTTTCCATCCAAAGACCGGAACAGCTCTTTATCTGCGGCAACATTCTCCTTATCAAGAGGCGGCAGCGCATTCTCTTCATTGTAAAACAAAGCTAACATGTAATCTTTTGCCATGTTAATGTTTTGTGTAACTTCATCCATATTTTTGGTGATTCTCGAATGGAGAATGTCATACAGAGTGTTGACGATTTCAATATATCTTCGAGTAGCTGCAGTGTCTCTGAAGGATTCTGGTATCAGTGCTTCGCATAGCTCAAGTGCGGGCGATAGACTATCGCTGAAAATCTCGGTCGTAAGACCGACCTTTGCGATGTGATTCCGCAATTGCAAAAACTTCGCCGGCTCAAGCTCAATTGATTCATCAGAATAGAGGTTTCTCAGCTTCCTGATCAGCTTCCAACGAATTTTATTCCCCTGGTCGTCTTGTAGAACTGCTTTGACCTCCAGCGTGTGGCGAGCACTTCTCAGCGCCAAACAAGGGTCGACCCAGACGGCTACATCTCTATCGCATGCCGGGTGTTTAAAGATGGTCTTCATGTCCTTTGGATCCTGAAAGGAGCATCCCAAGAATTCGGCTGGAGTCTGAGTTTCCAGGGTAACAGCGACCACGTCAGCTCCCACTTCGTGGCATTGCGTCAAGCAGACCCTTATCAGTTCTGCTTGTGTTTCAGCTGGGATGTGCTTCGCAAAAACGTACCCAATGGGAACCTTCCAATCCTCGTCTAGACTTACCAGAACAAAAACGAATGCCACAACAGCCTTGTCCGTATATTTGGAGTTGCAACCGCCGCCATAATCGACTTGATTGTAATTCAGACTGCTATTTTTCATATAAATATCGCGCGACATCAAAGCGCACGTAAGTCTCTTGCCAGAAGCTTTTTGTTTCAAGATTTTAAAAGCTCTTTCGGACAAGCCAGGCTGAATACGGTCCTTTAGATACCACGTGCATAAGACTTTATGTTCCGGTAAAGGAGTATTGAAGGTTTCCACAATGTATTTGTAAGAGCATGGTGAATAAAAATTCAGGAACAACGCAAATTCTTTTAGGTCCCTGGTAGGTTCGTCAAAGATATCCACAGCCTTGTTGTTTTTGTAATGCTCGTCCAAATCTTTTACATACGTCTCCAGAACGTCTACATACTCGTAGTCCTCAGAAATTAGCTTTTCTTTCACTATATGCTTAAGAATATACTTGAAGCTCTTGGTTTTTTTATTGGTGGTTTGGTTAGATTTATTTTCTGACTTTTGATGTACGCTTTTAGAATCTTCTTTTGTTTTCGGTAAGCCTGCCTCTTGTCCTTCGTCATTAGTTGTCTCTGTATTTATTTCCTCTGGTTTGGTATTATTTTCGTTCAAAAGATCCTTGATTTTTTCTTTGGTTGGGCCACAATCTTCATCTTCTCCTTCGTTATTACCATTAGTTGTCTGTAGATTTATTTCCTTTGGTTTGGTATTATTTTCGTACAATTTTAACTGAATGATTAATTTTTTGGCTTGAAAATCATCACCAAATTCAGGTCTCAGGCTTCTAGACATAATCGTTGATAATTGTTTTCGACATTCTTTAGCACGCCTGGTCGACTCTTCATTTGCTGTTTCTTCCAAAACATGTTCAGATGCTACTGATTCATGCTGTCCTTTCTGATTAGAATCCCTTTTAATAGTATCATTAAGTGTTTCTTGCTGTGACCTTGATTTCATAACTTTTTCTTTGGATTTATTTTCAATTAGTGCCTGTTCCTTTTGCAATTTCGATGTCCTTATATCCGGATCCGGATTGCAAACGTTGCATACGCCATCGTCATTATTCTCATGATTTAAACTTATTACGTTTCCCAGCAATTCAAGAATTGGGAATGAGAAATTTGGGCTTACTAAAGAAATTATTTTATTCCTGTATGATATTTTTTTTAAAAGCATATCGATTGCATTACTGTCGTCTGAAGATTCTGATGAGGCTGACCTAGATAGTTTTAGAATGAAGTGTTTGATGTCCTCTTCACATTCTACGGCCTTTTCGGCGTATTTTTCTTCGGAGATGATGCCCTTTTCCTTGAGCATGACCCACACTACCATATCTGTTGTCACGCGGTCACCACTGGCCGATTCATCATCGGAATCTGAAGCTCCTTTCTCAGAGCTGGTTTCTGAGAAACAGGAGTCATCGCAATTCAACTGTTCATTATCATCTTCACTCGCATTAGTACCCTGAAATGAAATAAGATGTTTGGCATTAATATGTTTGTTTGCGCTTTACACGGAGAACTCGGAGAGTTCTCAACCAAGGACTGCATAACCGAGAAATACCGGTATCTTCATTTAACGGTATGTCGTCTTATCGGTTCTCTGGACGATTTCGGTAGCTAAACCTTTAAAGTCAAAGTACAAGGAACTGCATAACCGAAAAATACTGGTACCTTTATTACACGGTATGACGTCATATCGGTTTTCCGGCTGGACCATTTCGGTAGGCTCGTGTGTTGTTATTTTGATATGTTTTGTGTAGTCGTGTATTGTGGCGTTAATAAATATTTAGCTTATCTTATCTTCTTCTTATCTATATATATTACGCCTGTCGCCCGTTTCACGAAGCTAAAAGTTGCAAAAGTTCAAGTCTTAACTGGAAACACTGAGGCGCTTGACCAATCACGACTAATCGTTCACCTGTGTTGTCTTTTTAGACTTGTACAAACGACAACACGGTTAACTGACCATCGTGTATTTACATAGAACCTTATTACAATGCACATAAAGTGCACGGATGGTCAGTTAGCTGTGTTGTCGATAGTACAACTGAACTGTAACTTGTGGTTCCGTTGAACTGGCAGCCGTTTGTGACGGACGTGGTATAAACAAATCTACTTACTTTGTCCACTGGCACGTTATTTTCACCTGCCGGCGCGCACTCGCAAGCCGGAGTCTTGAGCATGGCGTAGACTATCAGTACCCCTTACACAGTACCTGAAATATATGATAATGTCCATGTAGTTAGTAGGTAAGTATGTTGGTTGGTGGATGCTGAATAAAAACGTTCTAAGGGTGATCTCGAAAACTAAGGCATTTTTACTAAACCTAAAATTAGATAATTCTGAGAGGTATTTCTATTTAGCAGCCCTATTAGCTGTCCACGGATTATCCTCGGTTAACGGGACACCCTGTATACTAATGGTGCTCGTTTATTACTGAAGGACAGGATATCAGTCTATCACCCATCGTTGGGTTTATAAAACAATACAGTATACAAAAGTTACAAGTAGGTACGTAGCCGTTTTTCTTAAGTTTTACAATTGAAAGCCGTGAAAAATTAATTTATTATTTCAATGTTACATCTATAGAAAGTCAACTTTTATACAGGCTGAAATTAAATTTGTGACTCAAAATAGCAAAATGTGAATCAATCCATGATTCTGAACAACTTTTACTTTGGGATCAACTTTGTGTTAGTGTAAATAGTAAATTGCCTAATTATGTAAACGACGCTATATGAAAAGTAATATAAGATAACTGTATAACTCTACGCATTATCCATTCATATTTACAATAAAATTAACAGATCAACCAATATCTATAATAAAACGTTTGCTGAATGTAAAAGGCTAATTACAACATACTTAAAAAGCATAAATTATCGTGAGGCTGAATCTATCATGCATTAACACACTAATGTCATGTTACAGTTGCACTTCACATCTACAATCTACTCTGTTATATGTACACAACTAAGTTTAGTAAACTAATATAATTCTATAGTTAATCAAATAATCACTAACTTCTCTTAACTATGTCATACTCTTTTAACCGTTAGGATACCTTTAAGAACTAATGTAAGACTAGTGAAATAATAAAATAATATTTTTTGTTAATTTATCATATAAACTTGTACGAAAGAGCGAATACCTCCTAATACAAGGTGTCAAACTTAAAAGGAGGATTCGACAAATCTTATGTAATAACCTAAGTTACAAATAAAATAATTTTGAATTTTTGAACTAATGTGAAATGTATAAACGGAAAAACTATCCACACAAAGCAATACTTATAGCAAATGTTCTTCAAAGAACTTCAGTGGCTATGGTATGTGTCAACACATAACATGTGTTCAAATATAATTTTGAATTAGTTACTCATAATGGGAGGAAATTTGTAGCAAGGCTTGTTTTGAGATATTGAGAATGTTACAAATCTTCACCTACCTACCTACTCTCAATCTTTTACTAGGTACATTATGAACTATCCCAAATGTGGAATCACTCAATCGAAGCCTGATCCCTACAAGGTGACTAAAATTATCAAGAAAACCTTGTTCAATGTATAAACCGATCCTCGCCTTTTAGCAACAAAACCTGCTGCTGGAAGGGCGGATGGACACAGTTTCTACTATTCAAATCTGTTTGTTGAGCTTTACCGTCTACAACAACTGTGCAGTGAAGAAGGTGCTATACCAGTCCTTCGGGACCGTTGGCACATTCATACCTCACCGGAGAGGAGATGAAGCAGGAAGGAAGACCCTTGAAGACATCATACATGTTGTTCGTGAGGAACATAAATAAGATAGTTTTAGATGGAAATTCACGCTTTTATTGAATAAAAACTCATTAAAAGTATGGAGCACATGATTGTAGCGAGTTAGAAGGAAATTTACGTCACACTCACACCTGGCCATAATGCGAGTTATACCGCACGCTGCGCGTACGGTAAAACTCGCATTGTGGCCAAGTGAAGGCGTAAAATTGTGTACTCACCACGGGCGGTAATTCGTAAAGCCCCAGATCGCATATTTATACACCTGCGATCTGGGCCATTCACGAATTCACCGCACTAGCAAGTTATAGGAATAAAATTTGACAAATAATATGTAGGTATACGTCATTGGTGTATACAATCGTCATTGATGACTACGAGAGATGTCATTGGTGCCTACACGCGTCATTGTTGGATCCTTCATTTTCGCCTCCAATGACGGCGTTGACAATGACGATTCACATGAAAACAGGTCAGGACAAGTTTTTGTTTCAGATGGGCAAAAAATAGATACGTAGACCTAATACAGCCATGGTAGTCTTCTAATCAATTGAACAATAATTCATGAATCACGCATAATCATCAAGAAACGTTTGAATATAGGTACCTACCAATGACGCAAAAATTGACAATCTTGGAAGAACTTTTTTAGCTACTTGACAAAACGGGGGGGGATTTTGCCGGTCCGGTGTTCGCTGGGCGACTCAGGAGGGCCGGGGGAGTTACCAAGACTGCTACGGGTGGAGGGCTTGCGTTTCATTTTTACACAAAACTAAAAACCATATGGGGCGCGCAATGACGATATTTCTTGACACACTTTTTGATTAAAATTCTTAGAAACTTCTAGTTATTTTACAATAATTTTGATTTAATTATAGGAAAGCCAATCTTGTGCCTTTTTATTGTGTGTTAATTTTATTCTAGAAAACCTAATAGTTTACGGTTTAACCAAATTACCAGGCGAGTAGATAGTATATAGGATAATTTCGCCGGTTAGCGACCACCTAATTTAATGTGCCTGTGGGCGACCACTTAAGATGAGTTGGTGAACTGAAAGGATATTTTCTCGGTTTTTTAGTAGATTTCTATTCTAAAACAACAACAAAAATCCATGTACAAGTAATTGTCTCAATACGATGTGTAGAATTGATGTTATCTTCAATAGAAAAAACCTTCTCCTTCAGGTGGTCGCTAACCGAAGGTGAGTAGATTTCTATTCTAAAACAACAACAAAATGCATGTACAAGTAATTGTCTCAATATGGTGTGTAGAATTGATGTTATCTTCAATAGAAAAAACCTTCTCCTTCAGGTGGTCGCTAACCGAAGGTGGTCGCGTAACCAGCGAAATGACCCTACCCCAGTAAAAAACAGCTCTTTATGCATGATATTCGCCAATAACATTGTTAATATTAGGTAAAACATAAAAAGGCTAGGATAGAATTTGCGTTATTTAGTTTTGCACATGAAATCGTACTTATGCGATTGAAAAATGTCGTCATTAAAAAGTTATCTCATGTCACCTAAAAAATGAGCGCGCCGTGGAACCGCCCGTCAGCTCCTTTAAACGTTTTAGCATTATCGCAATATTAGTCCAGTCAATGAACTGACAACTTGTATGGAAAAAAAAAAAACAATTTTGGAAATAATTTATAATAGCTTATCTTTTCTGTGTAACGGATATATTATCAATTAAATAGTTACCCAGCGACAGAATCAGACAACATTTCAGACATCAAAAAAATGATAAATTAACTAGCTTCTAAAAAGTCAGAAAAAATGTTATTAAATATTTTTGTCTTTATTTTGGTTCATTTACATTTGCTTTATAATATTCAAGTTAAATCATACAAAAAAAGACAATTTATGCTTCATTTAAATCTACATAATTACTTCCGGGTGGAAAGTTTGTCGGATTCTTGTATACAGCATCGTAGAATAACATTTTAAAATGAAATCAACAAAAAAAACGCTATTATAAATTAATGTTTTTCAAAACCGTATTTTGCCTGGAGTATATATTGTATTGGGCACTCCGCGCCGTGCGATAAATCGTTTTAATGCTGCAAGGAAGCATTGAGTTGAGAAGTCATGTCAGACACAAGTTCTAAGTGAACCGCTTTGGTGACGAAGCACACAAATACAGCAACATAGCCTTTGGTGATGACAGTTCGTCGCAATGACGATTGCTTTATTTGAAAGGCGCCACAGTAATCTGCCGAGCCTACTATACTAAATATTTTGGCTTTGTTTACCCTATCAGAAGGTAATGAGCCCATTAGCTGAGAAGCGCATTTGGCTTTAAATCTGTAACATTGAATGCATTTGTTTATTATTCTTTTAACTTCTCTGTTGCAATTAACAACCCAATATTTTGGGCCAAGTTGCACATCATTAATTTTAGCCCAGCATGCATTGAGTTTAAGTGCTCGTCTTGTATAACTATATCTGTTACATGACATTTTTTTGGTAGAATGACCGGATATTTCTGAGAATACGCTATTGGCGAGTTTTGTAAACGACCACTTACTCTCATTACACCATTGCCATCTATGAATGGAGGTAAGCTTTTTTAAGTTCGATTTAATAGGTAAATTATTTTTTACATTTTTTATTTCCTCATGGAAATATATATTCTGAATGACAGATATTATTTTAAATCGGGCATTTTCTAATTCTTTTGAAGACAGTTTACCCGTGAGTTTATTGCTTCTGTTTTTACAATTATATTTAAATTGCAATAGCCAAGATAATATTCTTTGCATTTTGAACCATGATGAATATTGCTTAAATATTGATGGTTCAATGACACCCAAGTATGCTGCCTGCTCAGGCGTGGCTGGCTGCTCCTCACATAGCATATGATTGCATGAAACCGAAAATGGCAGCGGCTTATAATTAGGCAAGGAAATCTGAGGAGGCCCGCACCCCCATAAGTTGTTTTTTAGCAGATCAGCAGGATCACAGCCCCGAGATAAGCAGTCAGCAGAGTTGGATGCTCCATCTATGTGGAACCAGTCACTATCAGATGTAATAGAGTTGGTAACATTCACTCTATTTTTGAAATAAACAGGGATGGTATTTCTTTTCAACTTTAACCAACATAAGACTACTTCTGAGTCTGAAAACAAATATTTTCCATGAAATTTGATTTTAGAGAAAGAAGAAGAATGAAGAGGTCATGCCTGATTTTGTGGCTATGGAAGTTTCCAGATTGCTGTCCTATGTACCAGATCATGTCGATGTGATGTGAGCTGCTTGCTAAATCAAATCGTGGCTCTTAAGCCGCGTACAGCCGCGTACGGATAGCCCGTAGCCTGCTACGCGTAGTCGGTTACGCGTGTGTTTACGCGTACATTGGATACCTGGACGGACCGCTACGATCCACTGCCGGCGGCTCGTGCGCGAGCCAGTTCGCGCGGCACGCGTTCCCCTAGAGTGTACGCGTAGCTGCAAGTACGGACATGGTGTTCCAGGACACGCGTAACCGACTACGCGTGCCAATGTACGCGTAGTAATCCGTACGCAGCTTAAGACAAGCATGGCTGAAATTACGCAGAAATTTGACGTTTCGCAGTTAAACCATTCATTATAACCGAGTTGCGCAAAGAAATCATCAGTTTGCGTAGTAGCGCTCCGGTAAGTCAGTCGCTGGCGTCGTAATTTTTCAAGAGGATATCCAACTTAAACGTAATCTAGCGGGCTGGAATGGCATGGATGATACTGCAATTTTTAAGTTGTTAAGACAAATTAAATAAGATTTAAAGACGTAATGGCTATGACATTAGCAAAACTTTACTCTGATGAAACTCAAACAATATTATGCCAATTACAATACAGTAAATTCAATACTCAATCGATCGATAACAGTGGCTCCCAATATCGAATAGTCCAATAATAATATCCCAACGAAATAAAGTTGGGAGTCCTAGAAACTAAGTGATAAAATTGTGCACATGAATTACTCTAGATTGGAAAAACGTGCACGCTAGAGACAATCATGTAAACAAATACTTACTATTTCTTCCAGTGACTGCAATTATACTTGCACTTTCATTATTTAGTTACTTATTAAGATTGTCAGCCATAAGACGAGAAACAAATGAAAAGGTGTAATTTAATTTAAAATTTTTCCTCTCGAACGTTTTTTTTTTTTTTAAGTTAGTGCTGCCAGTGGAAATAATACAGCATAAGAGCCCTTTCACGCACGCACGTCTATCATGAGACGGCCGCGACATATGCCCGGAATACACGAGGCTAGTTTTTCAAGCCAGTATAATAAGCTAGTTATCTCCGTCTCTATTGTTCTGTACTGTTCCATCGTGTATTCCGGGCATGAGACGGATATAACTACCTTACTATACTGGCTTGAAAAACTAGCCTCGTGTATTCCGGGCATATCTCTCGATTTTTCGCGCACTATTTTCTTGTTCTAATAATGAGAGAGAGAGACGGATAGTGCGAGAAAAATCGAGAGGTCGCGGGCTGTCTCATGATAGCCGTGCTGCAAGCAAGCCAACACACGAAAATGAACGTTTGCCTGTCTGTTTCTTTCTTATAGCTGCGTCTCTAGGTTGCTGTGTATAATGCCCTTCATTCTATGACAAATTGCTATATGGTTATTTTAATGGCCTATTATTAAATTATTTGTACTTACGAGTAGAACGTAGTGGTTATATTCTCTTTGCTTACGAGTAGGGTAGACCGGGGTCAATAGTACCACGGGTCAAAAATACCATCGCCTATAACTCTGCAACCACATCGAAATATGCATGTGTGTGTATACACCAGTGTGCCTTGAGCGTGTCTCGACCCGCTCACTAGTCGGCCACTCGCTGCCGTGCGAAAAGCATGTGCTATACGACGATTTTCATTTTTGACTGACCAAAGTACCTAAGTATTTACGATTTACGTTTTGTACTAGTGTTTATAATTAAATAGTCGTAGTGTGAAAGTTGTACTGAATTGTGATTCTCTAGTTATTAAAGTTTTTAATGTGTCACAGTGTGGGGGTCACTTAGATATAGGAATCGAGATTTGTGAAGGTTAGTGAGTGCGAGTAAAAAAGGACAATTGTACCACAACACTCGGGGTTAATTGTAACGTTACAATTGACCCAGTTTTTACACGACTGCTAAAATAAGACAAATAGAAACTAATTATTTTTGTAATAAGTTACATCTCGGGTGTACGAGTACATAGCGCGTGCCGCGTGCGTCATAGCACTCATTTGCACCATCAGCATTTGCTTTGTATAATATTTCGTAATTAGCCAGTAAATCACTTTACGTCACTTCACGTTCGATATACATTAAGTGTGCACACCTATCAAGTTAAATAAATCAAGAGTAAATCAAGTATTCGTCTTTCGTGTTCCAATCTACCATCAAGAAACCTATCAAGTAATGTAAGAGTTGACAAGTACTCGAACATTAATGGTCCTTCGAACCTAAGCAGGTATTTGGTGTTTTTGTACTTATATTGCGATAGTGAATCGGTTTGCTGGCTTCCCACAAGCGGGTTCCACCAGTGAATTGAGAAGGCACATATATCGCATATAGAGTGCAGGAGCACTGTTTACCTGTAACCAAGCAAGCGATTATCAAGCATAAAGTAGGACAACAAGGTCTAAAGAGCACCAGGGCTCCAAATCAAGAATAGAGCATCAAGGCTAACAGGTACCTAAACACGAACAGTGAAGTCAAGAAAATTAAGCATATACCTAAAGTGAACACGACACAGCAAGAAAGGTGATCATCAAGCAAATCTACCGCCGTTTAGCAAGAATTTATTAGCAAGTATTTTTATTTTTTACCTTAATTTACCAGTTGACAAGAACTAGTAATATGGAGGAATTGTACCAAGGTCAAATCCAACTACAAAACGCAATAAAGCAAATAAAGATCAACTTTAAGAAAGACGGTCTAGAACGCAAGACTGCAGATTACATCAAGAGGAAGTTGGAGACTCTTGAATTATACTGGCAGGAGTTCGACAACAACGACGGGAAGCTACGTGAGTTTGAAAATCCTGGACATGCCTACTTCTACAACACCCTTTACGATGAAACATATAGCATATACACAGAAACAAGAGATTTGATTCAAAACTACGCTCAACGTACTCCAAGCAATGATCGACCTAAGCCAGCAGAAAGACCCTTGGCAGGGCCAAGCAATAAACATTCTGCTGAATCCATGGAGCAGGTTCCGGGGGATGAGAAAACTCTGCAAGCCCCCAGTACCTCATTTACCACGCAAGGAAATCACAGCCAATTGGATGAAATGTTACGCAAACAAAGTAGCAACTTCAAGGCCTTGGCTCGAACTCTGTCGAATATCAAGTTAGACAGTGTTGGAGAGAAATGGGAGCTCGAAGACCTACTTAGGTCTCTAAGCTCCCGCTGGGCCGCCATAGACTCGCTGCATTGGGGAATTGACAGTGAAACCGGAGGAACAGACGAGCATTACGAAAACATGTTCACTAAGTACGAAAACGAGTACGCTTCTATGAAGAAAGAGATCAATAGCAAGTTATGGTCAACATCGCATCGGGAGCAGTCGACCCCTCGTCTAGACATCCCTGTATTTCATGGACACTACCAACAATGGGTTTCATTTAAAGACCTATTCACAGAAGCTATCCATAGTAATCCTTGTCTATCAAATGCCCAAAAAATGCAGTTCCTGAAGAGCAAGATTAAGGGAGAACCAGAAAGACTCATACAGCACCTACCTATTAGCTCAGATAATTACGTCACATGCTGGGAAATATTGAACCATCGATACAATAATAAGAAGTTAATATTTACAACCCACATCAACCACGTCATGACCCTGCCTGTGTTACAACAAGCTACATCAAGTCATATCAAGCGACTACATGATGTAACTATAGAAAGTCTAAATGGTATCAAGAATTTAAGTGTCAACATTGATACTTGGGACCCTATATTAGTCCATTTATTGACGCAAAAGTTGGATTCGGAAACCCACAATGAATATATGGCGTCACTGAAACAGCCGCGAGAATTGCCATCCTTAAAGGAATTCCTATCATTTTTGGAAAGTAAATTTACTGCTATGGAGTCATCACGGCGTAAACAAGAAGCCGCCGTGCACAGAACAAGCTTAAATACGCCGTCCACATCAAACAATCAACATAAACCAAGCCGTTTCAAACAGTACTTTACAAGCAACAAGGCTACTTCAAGTAAAGTCCCCAACGAGTATAAACGCCAATGCCCGGTCTGCCAGGAAGACCACGGCGTGTACTTTTGTACAAAGTTCAAAGACATGGCCCCGGAACTTAAACGAAAAACAATTGCGAAACTGAATCTATGTAGCAATTGTCTGCATAATCATAACGCCAAGGCTTGCCATTCAGCAAAAAGGTGTCAAGAATGCAATGGGTATCATAATACACTATTGCACGACGTATTTTGCAATCAAATTGCAACGTCCGGATATCAAACTCGTCAACAAGGAAATGGGTCACACGTGGCACAAGAACATGATCCTAAAGAACAACCAAATATAATTCTCGCCACAGACTTGATCAAGATCGTAGGAAAGGATGGAGTGCCTCTCCGGATGAGAGCTCTTGTAGATCAGGGTTCAGAGATATGTTTAATTTCGGAGAATGCTGCCCAACAATTAGGGTTGCCACGAAACAAATGCAAGGCTGTAATCACAGGAGTCGGCACTAATGACAACATCTGCAAAGGGATGCTGAAGTTAAACTGTTTGTCATCTGACGAGCAATATTCATTTAACACCGACGCATTCATCATGAAGAGTTTAACAAGAAACTTGCCCAACACCACATTTTCCAAATCAAGATGGGAACTTTTGGATACCATACCGCTGGCGGACCCGAAATATTACGTCAGTAACTCTGTAGATTTATTATTGGGCGCGGAGGTCTATGCAAGTATTATAATGGAGGGAATACACAAACATGAGAACTTGCCCCTTATCGCACAACAATCGCGTCTAGGGTGGATTTTGAGCGGGAAAGTGCAGCAAAGTTTTCAATGTAATTTGGTATTGAATAATATTGAAGACATTCAGAAATTTTGGGAAGTCGAAGATATTCCAGAGTATACAATTAATACTAGCGAAGAAGATGAATGCATCCAGTTTTATCAAGAAACAACAACAAGGTTGGCTGATGGAAGATATCAAGTACGAATCCCGCTCAAGAAACAATGTCTGAGAAGATTGGGCCACTCAAAAGGCAATATCATGCAATTTCGGCAATTGGAAAATAAATTTAAGAAAAATAACTACATTGATCCATTGGGTTGGCTTACACCAATTTCCACTAAGCTGAAACTAGTTTTCCAGAGCATGAAAACACCGGACCTTCAATGGGATGACAAGATCCCCAATGATGTCAACGCTGAATGGAAAAAGTTCAAACAAGATTTAATAAATAATATAAGTGCATTTAAAATCCCACGATGGATCGGCACGAGCGCTATAAGCGATATCGAGTTACACGCATTCAGCGACGCGACACTTCGGACATATGCTTGTGTTATTTATGCTAAAATAAAAGTAGACGGACAAGCTAAAATTATATTACTAACCGGGAAATCAAGATTAGTACCGAACTCCAAGACTATTTCACTGCCAAAATTGGAATTGTCCGGGGCTCATTTGGTCGCAAAATTGATGATCAAGGTGAAAAAATGTTTAATAAACCATAATATCAAGGTCTATGGTTGGGTGGACTCCACAGCGGTCTTGGGGTGGATACAAGGCAACCCTAGCCGCTGGAAGACTTTTGTCGCCAACAGGGTGCGACAGATTACCGAAGTAATTCCTCCGGAGAGCTGGCGTTACGTCAAATCAGCTGATAACCATGCAGATTCCGCAAGCAGAGGCCTGATCGCATCTCAACTAAATCAACACCATTTGTGGTGGCACGGACCCACTTGGTTATCAACATTCAAGGCTGAAAATCAAGACAAGGCCATTATTTACACTACAGACGAGGAGAGCAAAAGCAAACAAGTTAACGTTGCGGTTAGCAGTAAAACAGAAGACAACATCATAGACCAGCTTATCAACAAATATAGTTCTTTTTCAAAACTCGTATATGTCCTTGCTTGGGTCCGCAGATTTATAACTAGAAAACAAGAAAGACAAACCGAAAAATATCTTACGCTATCAGAACTAAGAGAGACTAAGGCCATGACATCAAGAGAGTCCAAACTACAGAATTCCAAGATGAGTATCAAGAACTTAAGAAGAGCGGAACGGTCTTCCCTAAAAGCAACATATCAGAATTGTGCCCATTGATGGATAAAGATATTCTTCGCGTCAAGGGGAGATTAAGTCAAGCTTATATTACGTATGACATGAAGCACCCGGTCATACTGCCACATAAACATCCCTTAACTACACTTATCATAGATCATGGACATAGAATGGTACTTCATGGAGGAGCCCGAACAACTCTCAACTTTATTCGATATAAATACTGGATCGTCGGAGGAAATAGCGCGACAAAGCAATACATTCGTCGATGCGTCACCTGTAAGAGACAAAAGGCGAGCATGCAGCATCAACTTATGGGAGACTTACCGGCTGCAAGAACTAATCCATCTCGTCCCTTCGCCCACACTGGAATCGATTACACAGGTCACGTGTACCTCAAGGCCAACAAGGGTCGTGGTATCAAAACCTCCAAAGGATACGTGTGTGTGTTTGTTTGCATGGCGACGAAGGCAGTCCATCTAGAACTGGTGTCAGACCTCACTACACCAGCGTTCATAGCAGCTTTGCGCCGGATGGCAGCACGGAGAGGAGCTCCATTGCACATTTACAGCGACAATGGACGAAATCTATTAGGAACCAGCAGGGTGCTCCTGGAGCAATATCAAGAGATCCAGAACGTAATTAATGAAGAGTTTATAAAGCAAATATCAGATATGGAAATTACCTGGCACTTCAACGCGCCGGCCTGGCCATCAGCAGGAGGTTTGTGGGAAAGTGCTGTCAAGGCGTTAAAATTTCACCTTAAACGAGTAATCGGCGAACAAAAACTCACCTATGAGGAATTCAGCACCGTGTTAACCCAAATTGAAGGTTGTCTCAACTCAAGACCTCTGTGCGCAATATCTGAAGACCCGGACGATATCAATTACTTGACTCCTTCGCATTTTTTGAACACTGGACCGACCCTAACATTAATCGAGACTGAAAAAGACTTACGTACAAGATGGCAGCTCACTCAAAAAATACTTCAAGATTTGTGGAAAAGATGGCGCACAGAATACCTAGCACAGTTAAATACAAGAAGCAAATGGAAAAGGCCACTACTTAACATTAACATTAACGATGTGGTGCTCATTCATGACGATAACTTGCCGCCCGGCAAGTGGGCCATGGGCAGAGTTATAGAGCTGCACCCGGGACAAGACGGATACGTGCGCGTCGTAACGCTGAAAACGAAGAACGGAACCTTGAAACGTCCAGTCCTAAAGTTATCCATCCTATCCGAACATACAGAAGATGAACCAACAAAAAATGATCAAGGCAAAACTCCACAAAAGCAAGATATAAACAAACAAAACCATGTATCAAGAAAACCACATAAGTCAAGTGCAAACAAGGCTCAGTTCACACTAACATCAATGTTTGCCGCGCTATTATTATTTATGTCGTGCATTTCAAGCAGTCAATGCAACGTCAATATAATACCATTTCGTGAGACACAAGGTCTATATTTTGATAAATTAGCAAACATGATGCTAATTCGAGACGAATGGAAACTTATTATATATTACAACATGGCGCCATATTGGGAAGCAACAGATGCGCTTCAAAAGTATACACGATTCCTAAAAGACACATGCGAAGCTATAAAGACTCAAGTTCATTGCGACATAATATTGCTACAGCAACGTCATGGATTATCCGAACTCGAGTACTACAACCAGCTATTGCTCAGTCAGCATTTGAGCACGCGACTCACGGCACAACGAACCCGACGCGGCCTTATCAACGGTGTCGGTTACGTCGCTAATAGTCTCTTCGGCGTATTAGATGAAAGATTCGCCGAACAGTATCAGAAGGATATTACGCTTCTACGAGACAACGCCAAGTACATGGCTTCCCTTTGGAAAAATCAAACATCCATTGTTGAAGGGGAGTATAATTTGTTAAAACGTACGGAAGAAACTATGACTCAACAACATAAAATTATACATCAGCATATGAATAGTTTGGAAAAGGCGTTCAAGAATATTCAAGACCAAATTCAAACTAACAACATTATTAACAATTTCAACACAGGAGCAATAATAGCAAGTAATATGCTCCACAATTTAAAAGGACTTCCAAACGTGTTATTGGACACCATCACTGACGTTTATCATGGACGTTTCAACTTACATTTACTGACTCCAGAACAACTTATTAATGAGTTAAGCACTATAGCTAGCTCCCTG
The DNA here is from genome assembly GCA_947578815.1 of Epinotia ramella. Classification (NCBI taxonomy): domain Eukaryota; kingdom Metazoa; phylum Arthropoda; class Insecta; order Lepidoptera; family Tortricidae; genus Epinotia; species Epinotia ramella. The sequence continues at coordinate 3,680,180 of OX388220.1, forward strand.
CCAAGAGATGTTTCCCTGCCAATTGATAATTTACACTCGGATCTACGCAAGATATACGAGCTGCTCAAAGTGAAGACAAGGATGATGGAAGATGTCCTAATTTTTGAAATACGGGTACCACTCATCAGTAGAGATATTTATGAACTGTTCAAAGTCATACCGATACCCAAAAGGACCGGAAGCAAGATTACCACCGTAGTACCTGTATCAAGCTACGTATCGATTAACATGAAAAAGGATACGTATATTCCAATATCGGAGTACGATGTTCGAACATGTTCTATACTAGCCGAAGCCTATTTTTGCTACATCAAGTTACCAATTTACCAAATGAAAGGCGACAACAGTTTTTGCGAAACAGACAAGTTGAAATGCAAAACTGTTATAACATCATGTAAAAACGACTGGCTCGAAAGTAATGCATTAAATACCTACATATACTTTTGTTGCGAACAGTGTCGCGTTCGAACACTGTGTGCGGATCAAGTAACCGCTCATCAGCTGACGAACGCCGGACTTATCACCGTAGGTCATGGCTGCATTATAAAGACCGACAATTTCTCCGTCTTTCCGCACAAACCACACTGGTCAGAACTTAAGATGAAGCCGGATCTATATAATCCGGTTATGGCGCCAATAAACCACGTCATCAACATCACCATCCCACACACCCAGGAGAAAAACGAATCAGAAGACTTACTTAGAGAAACGACAAAGCTCGGGGAGAAGATCACCAAATTGAAGGAAATTGAACTCACGTCTGAGAACATATCATATCACGATATTCATCATTACGCAATGATATATGTGATACTCGGAGGGATTGGAGTCGTCGCATTATGCATCATCGTACGAAGAGTTCAGTGGAGAGTGCCGCCGACGCCGTCCCCTGCCGTCGCCCAGGAGCCCCCGGCCGGCCCCGCGCCGCCCGCACCCCGCGCCCCGCCGCGCGCGCGCTGCGCCGAAACCCCCGAAACTAGCCAATTTCAACATTCAGATTTCAGCGAAACAGCAAGTGTTTCGCGAGTAGATAAATCTACGTCTCCTAAATTTAAAGTAGTTACATTTCATTGATTTAATGTTTATCTATTTGTCTTTATCATGTTTGTACTCAGCATCCACCTTTCAGCTCATCTGCGCCCCGGAAGATGTACGAGTACATAGCGCGTGCCGCGTGCGTCATAGCACTCATTTGCACCATCAGCATTTGCTTTGTATAATATTTCGTAATTAGCCAGTAAATCACTTTACGTCACTTCACGTTCGATATACATTAAGTGTGCACACCTATCAAGTTAAATAAATCAAGAGTAAATCAAGTATTCGTCTTTCGTGTTCCAATCTACCATCAAGAAACCTATCAAGTAATGTAAGAGTTGACAAGTACTCGAACATCGGGTATTTTATGTTATACTTATAATTCATCCCGACGATTGATACGATACTTCGGGATGTATATAAATTATAATACCCGCAATGCCATCCGTTTCAGTGGTATTATTTAAAATTTATTTGTGGTGAAGGATGGGGTTGGTTGTTCCAGGGGTCAACTGTAACTGTATGGGATGAGTAATTGTTAAATAATTCGTTATTTTGTTGTATTGAGATGTTGTTATTGCTTGAAAGATGTGTACTATGACTGCTATGAGCACCTAAGTATTTTTTAAATAATAATTCGACATAATATGTTTCAAAAACTTGGAAAATATTATGTTACGTTTAGTTTAACTGAAATGCTACCTTTATCTAGTGTAAATGCGAGTGTCTATAATTAAGACTGATGTAACGTAACAGACTGATTCGTCTTAAGAAATTAACAATAATTACTGATTGATTAAAACACTATTTTGGGTTTTATTTGCCTCTGATTATCTGGTACAATTGACCCGTACTACGGGTCAATTGTAACACAAGGACTTCATGAACAAAAATTTGCACCATTCTGATGCGATTAAATGAAAATATTTTTCTAGATTCTGATCCAATGAGACTAGAATTTTATATCCTAAGCGATTTTTACGTGGTAGCTTTAGATTCTGAGTTACAGGTTCTTATTTCTAAAGTGGTACAATTGCCCCCGGTCTACCCTACATACATAATTAGTAAGGCATTATTGTCAAGGCTCCACAATCGGGACGCAACGCAACTATGCCTAAGAAGGAGAAAGACTTACTTCTATCGCATAACTACGCCCCTGTCCTGCGCCATGATGGCCAATCGTGAATAGAAGCCTTCAGATATACCTTAAGGTGGTATTACATTTGTCCAATGTGCATTGCGTCTCACTCACTCTTTAAGCAAAATGTGAGATGCAAATACACATTGGAAAAGTGGAATACCACCCTTACAAAAGACAGCAGCCATAATAACACAGCTATTTGTTCTTTAATCTGTAGGTGTGGTGTTCCGTCCTGGTGGTAAGGTCGCCTGTGCTCCCTGTTTAGTCCAGGCAATGAACTGACAACTTGTGTGGAAAAAATGTCAATTTTGGAAATAATTTATAATAGCTTATTTTTTATGTATAACGGATATATTATCAATTAAATAGTTACCCAGCGACAAAATCCGACAAAATTTCAGACATCGAAAAAATGATAAGTTAACTGGCTTCTAAAAAGTCAGTAAAAATATTAAATGTTTTTGTCTTTATTTTGGTTCATTAACATTTGCTCTATAATATTCAAGATAAATCGTACAAAAAAAGATAATGCATGCTTCATTTAAATCTACATAATTACTTCCGGGTGGAAAGTTTGTCGGATTCTTGACTAAATCATCTTAGAATAACATTTTCAAATGAAATCAACAAAAAAAACGCTATTATAAATTAATGTTTTTCAAAACCGTATTTTGCCTGTAGTAGTTGTGCTGTGTTGAGGACGAAGGATGGAGGTACCTGTCAACTCAATAAAGGGTCGGCAACGCACACAACGACTTGTGAGTCTTCTAGAGTCGCAAGCGTCGGTAGGCTAGTGTCCACTTACCATCAGGCAGGCCGCATGCTTGTTTACCAGTTTTAGTTTAAGAAAGCAGTAAAAAAGAATTCGTTTTTATTCATCCATCATAGTAACAAAAAAATCAAAGCTTACACACTAACAGCCATTATCACAATCAACTTTTGTCTTTAGACATTCATACATATATAAAGGCCTCCACACATCGAACGCGGGCGGCCGCCCCGCTCCCGCACTGCCAGTGTTCTAGTTCAGCGTCGGCGGCGCGGTAACACAATTTTCTAAATACATGTTTTAGAACTAGGTATCGTTTTATTTTATATGCTCGAACCGCGTTCCTTACGCAACCGCGACCGGTTCGTGGAGGGCTTACCTCTAGCCAGAGAAAGTATTAAGTAATAGTTCTAAAACATGTATTAAGAAAATTGTATAGTAATCAAAATATTCAAAATACCGCTAACACTTGGAACACTCGCATATCATAATGATCTTAGTGATGATACGGTTGGAAGGTTCACTTTAAATTGGACTTGACATTCTCATATGTTGTACCAATTAAGTAACCCTCACACCGCTTCACTTATAGTGAAGTTCACTATTGCGTGCGTCTGCGTCGTTCAGTGTTACCACTCTTAAAGAATGTTGGTAATACACAACTAAATAATCGGGAAACAATTGACACAAGAAAATGACTTTACTTACTAACGTCTACCTTAAAATTAGCTTGTTTCATTTAGTAATATCATACATTTTGTAGCATTTTCATCGAAGCGTAGGGGTAATCCGGACCGGTCACTGTGACACTCTTTGGGGGAGGACTATGTCCAGCAGTGGACGTCTTTCGGCTGATATGATGATGATGTAGGGGTATCAACGGAACTCGTATAGACTCCAATAATAATGATTAATTGGAGTTAATAGCTAACATTAACCTAGATTAATCATTCCAATTGAAATTGTCTTTACTAGAGGTCAACCCTTTAACTCGGTCGTCGCCTGCTGCGCTCGGGTTTAGGGATATGACGAAAAGACCCCGTTATCGTCATACCCCTGCAGCTGCGCAGGCGAGGACCGAGTTAAGGGAATACCCGAGGTTTTCATCGATTTTTGACAAGTTTTGAATTGTATCTCCTACTTTTGCACTACAAATAGAATTATAAATCAAACGGCTATCGGATCATCAATTTTTTATCTCCATTTTGGTTCACCGGATTTTGAAACAAATGAACACCTAATTTTGTATGATTTTTTTAAACATTGTCTAAAAAAACACTTATTTCGTATCCCTATTGACGTGAAAGATCTAACATATACGAAATCTACATATTTGGGTTCGTCTGTGACGTCTCTAAAAACTGGTCCAGGGTTTTCATTTTAAACCAATAAACACAAAAGTTATGGCCAGAAAACCAGTTTTTTGGCCTAAAATGGATCAATTTTGATGCCAAATATGTCGAAAACAATGAACTTTTAAGTAAATATGGGATACTATATTGCTTAAAGCCGTTGTTGTTAATCTAATAAGCTACAAAAAACATTAGAAAACTAAGGGATTCAGATCGAAGGTCGTATGGGAGCCCCTTAAGCAGAAAATGCTACAAAATGTATGTCTAAGCTACATGTTACAATTACACAAGTTTAAATTCGTTTCCGGTTTAGTTAGACTTGCAAAATTGGTACTTATAGCTTTGTGAAACGTGAAACTGACCCCTGCGGGGCTAGCACAACTGACCCCACAACACGACGCGAGACGAGAAAAATCTACCCTCCGCTTTCTAGAGATGAGACGCTGAGTCGCGCGCGACTCGACTTGGCAGCAAGTAGTGCTAGACCTCCTGGTATAGTTTAAATAATATGAACTGAGCTCATGAATGGGCCTTGTGTGTTATCGGCACGTGCAAATATTTTGCAAAAAAAGATTACCGCCACGTAAAACGTTTCTTGAATTATGAACTCTATCTTCGTATACAAAAGATACAAAATGAACTACGAGATTAATAAATACCTTGCCGTGCCTTATACCTGTGACGTAAGGAACGCGGTGGGTGGTAAATATCTCATCATATTATTTAAACTATACTGGTGCTGAGCTGAGTTCACACTTTGTCCTGCCAATAATCACAAGAAAACTTTACTTAAAAACACGTTTTAAAACACTTTGGTATCTTTCGGTTTTTTATCTTAATAACTAGCTAACTAGACATTTCACTTAGTGAAACTTTAGTTTAATTACGTAAATCATCTTTAGCATGATTTACGTAGTTATCATAACAAAATGTTCAGTAGAACACGCAAAAAAATTATTACACCATATTAAAACAAATATATAAACTAATGTTTCAACTAACATAAAGAATAATACTGAATTTCTGAAGGAATAGAATCAAATTTAGCCACAAGATTATGTAGCCATCTATGAACAACAATGTTTCATAATTTAAATATCACATTAATCTTCTTCCCCGCCATACGCCTCTAACAGTCTGCCAAACAGCCCAGCTCGGGTCATGGACGAAAACATGTTAAACATGTCTGCAATTCGCTTCTTATCTTTAGAGGAGAATGGCGCCGCAGTCCGGAGCGGGATGTACTTGGCGATCACAGCGCGGGCCAGGTGGACGTGGTGCCCCGGAGCGTGCTGGGCCACGCGGGAGGCCCACGGGAACCGCGACACCAGTCGGCGAAGCACCCACGCTCGAAGTCGCGCCGGGGAAACCTTCGTCCGAACCGCTCGCTCGCACTCCCAACAAATCCGGAACACCTCTTCGCTCGGCAGGCAGACCCCTTTGATATCCTTGGAAGTTATAAACTTATGGAACCACAGTTTCTTGTCGGTGCTAAGCGCGTCTATGCACGCTTCGCATTTGAGGCACTTCGCGAATTTGGCTACGATCCAGCCCGCCAAGTATCCAACCATATTCTTTCTAGTTGATAGGTCTGCTTCGGTATCCATAGCTTTCGAGTATGCTCGGACGATTGTAGTGGCTCGTTCGTCGTGCGAAGTTTTCGGCAGCTTCTTCGGACCGCATTGCAAGGAGTACACTTCGTCGTGCGCGCGTTTGCCTGACGTGAGCTTGATGGTGACAGCTGGTGTGTATTTGTTCTTCATGTCCCAGTGTTCTAGTTTGACATTCTTATCAGAGAAGTTTGGATTCTTCTCTAGAATATCAAATAAATAATCATAGTAGCATTGGAAGGCCCAGCCATTGAAATCTTCAGAGCGTAAACCATCATCTGCTCTTAAATTCTTCACAAAATCCTCAGCGTGGTCTTTGCACAAGCGGTGAGGATTCAGGTGGTTCATCCTTTGTTCCTTCTCAACCAGGGTAGCATATAAGTGCTTGAAACTTTCGATACAAATTAGAAATCCGATGAATCCGCATGCCGGTTTTCCATCCAAGAAAGACCGGAACCTCAGCCTTTTATCTGCGGCAAGATTCTCCTTATCAAGAGGCGATAGTGCATTCTCTTCATTGCAAAACAAAGCTAACATGTAATCTTTTGCCATGTTCATGTCTTGGTTAACTTCATCCATATTTTTGGTGATCCTCGAATGAAGAATGTCATACAGAGTGTTGACGATTTCAATATATCTTCGAGTAGCTGCAGTGTCTCTGAAGGATTCTGGTATCAGTGCTTCGCATAGCTCAAGTGCGGGCGATAGACTATCGCTGAAAATCTCGGTCGTAAGACCGACCTTCGCGATATGATTGCGCAGTTGCAAAAACTTCGCCGGCTCAAGCTCATTTGATTCATCAGAATAGAGGTTTCTCAGCTTCCTGATCAGATTCCAACGAATTTTATTCCCCTGACCGTCTTGTAGAACTCCTTTGACTTTCAGCGTGTGGCGAGCACTTCTCAGCGCCAAACAAGGGTCGATCCAGACAGTTACATCTCGATCGCATGCCGGGTGTTTAAAGATGGTCTTCAAGTTCTTTGGATCCTCAAAGGAGCATCCCAAGAACTCTGCTGGAGTCGGAGTTTCCAGGGTAACAGCGACCACGTCGGCTCCCACTTCGTGGCATTGCGTCAAGCAGACCCTTATCAGTTCTGCTTGTGTTTCAGCGGCGATGTGCTTCGCAAAGATGTAACCAATGGGAATCTTCCAGTCCTCGTCTAGACTTACCAGAACGAAAACGAACGCCATAACGGCTTTGTCAGTATATTCAAAGTTGCAACCGCCGCCGTAATCGACTTGATCGTAATTCAGACCGTAATTTTGCATAAAAATATCGCGCGACATCAGAGCGCACGTAAGCCTCTTGCCAGAAGCTTTTTGCTTCAGGATCTGAAAGGCTCTTCCGGTCAATCCGGGTCGATTACTGTCCTTTAAATACCACGAACATAAAATTTTCCGTTCCGGTAAAGGTGTACTGAAAGTTTCCACAATGTATTTGTAAGAGGATGGTGAATAAAAATTCAGGAACAACGCAAATTCTCTTAGGTCCTTGGTAGGTTTGTCAAATATATCCACAGCCTTGTTGTTTTTGTAATGCTCGTCCAAATCTTTCACATACGTCTCCAGAACGTCTACATACTCGTAGTCCTCTGAAATTAGCTTTTCTTTGACTATATGCTTCAGAATATACTTGAAGCTCTTGGTTTTTTTATCGGTGGCTTGGTTAGATTTATTTTCAGACTTTTGATCTACGCTTTTAGAATCTTCGTTTGTTTTCGGTAAGCCTGCCTCTTGTCCTTCGTCATTAGTTGTCTCTGTATTTATTTCCTCTGGTTTGGTATTATTTTCGTTCAAAAGATCCTTGTTTTTTTCTTTGGTTGGGCCACAATCTTCATCTTGTTTCAGGGTTTCTGGCATAGTTTCTGTAATCGTTGATATTTTTTTGATACATTCTAAACGGGCAAGCCCACAAGCTCTGCTCCTCTCTTCATTTGCTGTTTCGTCCATAACATTTTCAGATGCTACAGTATCATGCTGCTCTTCTTGATTAGAATCCTTTTTATGAGTGTCATGAAGTGTTTCTTGCTGTGGTTCTATTACTTTATCCATTGATTTATTTCCATAATTTTCAACTACTGCCTGTTCCTGTTGCAATTTCGATGTAGTAATTACTTCATGGTTAGATTTTTCGGTCGCCGCGTTATCTCCAGATATACCTTTATTCTGTTCAGTTAAATCACATACGCCATTGTCATTTTTCTCGTCATTTACAGTTCCTTCGTTTTTCTGGCATTCAACATTCCCGTTTGGGCGTTCTGCAGAATTTCTTTCATTCTCCTTTGATATTAATTCAAAAAACTGATCTAATATTGAAACACCGTTATTTTCAGTCTCATTGCCGTCTGAAGATTCTGATGAGACTGATCTTGGAAGTTTTGGGATCAAGTGTTTTATGTCTTCTTCACATTCTACCGCCTTTTCGGCGTATTTTTCCTCGGAGATGAGGCCTTTCTCCTTGAGCATGACCCACACTACCATATCTGTGGTCACGCGGTTACCACTGGCCGAGTCAGCGTCGGAATCTGAAGCTCCTTCGTCTGAGCTGGTCTCTGAGAAATAGGAGTCATCGGAATTCAACTGTTCGTTTTCATCCTCACTCGCATCACTGCCCTGAAATTAAATATGATTTTAGCATAGATCTATTTGTTGTTGTGTTGTGTAATCCCTTTTCTTCGTATGAAACCAAAATGGCGTATGTTACAATTTCAAATTCTAACCGCCTAATTGTGGAATGAGCACCCTGTGGAATATTTCCCCGTGGGACTACAAAAATGGGTTCTCAAAAAGTGTATATGTTACTGTAAAACCGTGGTAAAAGCGAAGTGCGGCTAATCCTAGGATTTACAGGTAAAAACCTAAGATTTACCGCACTTAAGGCTTTTACATAATAACATTTACAAAAGTACAAGTTAATTAAAAACACACAAAAAAAATGTATAAACATACACACAAAATATGAAAATATTCACATTTTCAATTTTAATAAAGGTAAAAAGTCAGAGTTAGGACGAAATAACCGTTTTTGCTGAAAGATATACTATTTGTCGGAGCACTATTCAATTTAGATCTTTTTACGGTTTTAATACTTTTAATTAGCCCAATTTGTATTTCAATATTCCCCTGTTTGAGGGTTGGGTTTGTTCTCAGGGACAAGACAATATTCCCGAGAAATTCCCAGTCTGTTAGTAACTGATGTGGTATAAAAAGCTACTAACTTCGTCCATTGGCACATTGTTTTCTCCTGCCGTCGGGCACTCGCAGCCCGGAGTCTTACACATGGCGTAGATTATCAGTACCCCTTATGCAGTACCTGTAATATATAATGTCTATGAAGTTAGTAGGTAAGTAGGTTGGTTGGTGAATGCTGAATTGCTGAATAAAATACATCCTAAGGGTGATCTCAAAACAATGTAACAGACGGTTCAAACGCCAAGACGAACAGTGAACAGTGACAGTCATGTTTTTAGGCATTAGCTGTCCGTGCACTACAACGGGAACCAGAAATAATGTCTTTCTTCTTAATATTATGATACTTATTTCTTGTGATATTTTGAAACTGAACCTTTTACACATTTTTAAATTTTTTCGCTGGTAGTTTTTAAGACTTATATGGGACTTTTATGCCTGCAATACAACATTGTTGATATTGATTGATTGATAGCACAGATTCTGTGTTCTTGATATATGTCAACACATAAGATGTGTTCAAATATAATTTTGAACTCATAATGGGAGGGTGAACCAAAACTAACTGCAGCACGGCTATCACAAGACGGCGCGCGAGCTCTCTCGATCTTTCTAGCACTATACCTCTCTTTCTAAGTGTTCTAATAAGAGAGAGACGGATAGTGCGAGAAAAAACGAGAGCTCGCGCGCCGCCGTCACGTGTTAGCCGAGCAGGCCACTGGACAAGAATGGTGAGGGATTATAAACATTGGAAGGAGTGGAGGAGGCTTTTGACAATAGGCACGCTAAACAGAGATTTTATGTAATGTAATAATCAGTTTTTGGAATTAAGGGCCCTACCCTCTCCTCTACCTACCCTTACGGGCGTGATTATAAAGTATCATCATCATAAGCCGAAAGACGTCCAATGCTGGTCATAGGCCTCCCCTTAAGAGTGCCACAATGACCGGTCCTGCGCCACCCGTATCCAGCGGACTCCCGCGACCTTTACCAGGTCATCAGTCCACCTTGTGAGGGGGGGTCTACCCACGCTGCGCCTTCCGGTACGTGGTCGCCACTCGAGAACCTTTCCGCCCCAACGGCCATCGGTTTTGCGTGCAATGTGCCCTGCCGACTGCCACTTGAGTTTAGTGATTCGGATTATATAGAATAGAATAGAATAATCTATTGAAAACATATTTTACAGACAAATGACTATATCATAAGAAAAAAAAAATATTTAGGGATAATTACAAGAGCCTGAACTAGGGTACTCTATTGTATGTATGGAATAAAGGGCTATGTGATGTAAAGTAATTCATAATGAATGGTTGTTGTTTTCAATTTTATCGAACGTGGGAGCGTAGCGAACAATGCTTCAGCTTGGGCCGAAAATCGTTTGTATGTCCAGATGTCCCGCTGTTCTCTTCTAGAGCTCGAATATGTCAACCGATTCTCGTGAAATTTTGTGAGCGGGTTCGTTAATTATATAGATTCTTTTTGTCCAGTCGGTATTTCAAAAAAAAATCTTTTTCAGCCAGGCTCGCGATTTCTACAGCTCACAGAGCCACTAGTAATAAAAGGGTTTTCGAATGAAAAAAGCACTTTCTATGAGAAAAAAGACCGGGTTGCACTCCGGGAGTGCCGGCAGAAGTGAAAACTCAATAACATTGTAACAGTTTTTCGATCAGGTCACGTGACATCTTACGGTGTTACCCTAAAAATGAATTTGGCGCAAATTTATAAACAGTTATCAATTAGGTACCTGTACCTACTATAAAAACCAGGCTATATAATAAGCAGCGGACGGCGGCGGCGGCGAACAAAATACCAATTTGTTTTTTCTATTGCCAAATATTTTCCAAAACTATCTCTTTAGGAATAACGTCCAAATTCAAACTATTCGAATTTGCAAGAACAGCGGACGGCGGCGGCGAACAAAATACCAATTTGTTTTTGCCATTGCCAAATATTTTCCAAAACTTTATCTCTAGGAATAACGTACAAATTCAAACTATTCGAATTTGCAAGAACAGCGGACGGCGGCGGCGAACAAAATACCAATTTGTTTTTGCCGTTGCTAAATATTTTTCAAATCTTTATCTCTTTAGGAATAACGTCCAAATTCGAACTATTCGAATTTGCTCAATAGCAAAACGGTGAAGGACGCGTAGACAAAATTACAAATTCATTTGCAGAATATGCTATTGCAAAAAGTGTTTAACGGCTTTATACTCTTACGAATAGCGTTCAGTTTTGAATGAAGTCGAATCGGCTAGCAGCAAAATATAAAAGTTTTTGACCTCCTTCATATCTGACGTCACAAAAATCTGTCGCGTATTTAGCAATTTTTCTCTATCCCAAAAAGTGCTCAGCGCCGCTAAAGAAGTTTTCATTTCAATAATTGTGTTGTTTTCAGGCAAATGGTACTTGGTGGATCATTAATAAGGCTATAACTAGCATAAAGAAGATTTGAAAAATGATTTCATTGTAAAACAAAGTATTGCCTTTGCATGTTAAAAACACTTTATACCACATTCAACCCTTTTTTCTATGAGGGCCGCAAAGACATTTCGGCTATAGGTGGTATAGCTGCTCTATACCTTTCAGGTTTTAAAAAAAAACAAATGAAAGTGTATTTAGTCTATTATTATTTATTACAACTAAGCCATAACATGACTATGGACTAGGGTTGTTGACTGTACTATATTATATAGTATTGTACTATACTTAGGGGACCTTAGGAAGTGCTTCAAACTGCCTAGGTTTTTACTAAATAGCAAAATGGCCCAGCTAAGTACTATATATTTTTACAGTGCACTATATTTTTGTCGTTTTTTTCTGGAAAATACTATATTTCACCCAAAAATAGTTGGCAACCCTACTATGGACATAAACATTCCATAATGTTTAAAACTGGAATTTATGTTTTTTGATTTGTAGCACTGCTTGCCTTGAGACATGGATATGTCTGTGTAGATATTAGAGAACTTAACCGTACATTAGGAACCACCTGAAATGTGGAATCACTTGACCGAAGCCTGATCCCTGCAAAGTGGCTGGAATAATCAAGAAAGCCTGTGGTTCCATGTATAAGCACCTTGCATGACTCTTCTTTACCTAAAGTAAGCACCAGTTGAAAACGAAAAAAATGTAAACAAACCATGGACCTATAATACTCAGGACAGGCTATATGTGGACGCAGTGAGGGACGGAAAGGCAAGGAAAGCAGCAGCACCTCCGCAGCTTATGCAGCTAAATTATGAACTGGTCTTAAAATGGCTGATGACCTGCCATAAACAACCTACTTAATTTGGACGGGTAACGATTTGTGCCACAACTTCATACTAAATCAGTTGCGGCTAATAAAAAAAGTGGAACTATGACAAGAACAATGAATGATATGATATGATATCCCCTCCCTCGGACCCCCGCAAGGTGTAGACGTGCCCAAGTCCCCGCGCTAATTGTTTAATTGAATAAATAAACATTTTTGCATCATTTAAATCCGCGTGAAAATTAGGAGCGCATAAGTTCTAAGGAGTAGCAGTTACCATACTACTGTACTGTGTAACACGTCACGCCTGTGCTACGGACGGACCGGGTGAGTGCTACGCTGCTACGACGTTTGCTTCATCTGCTACGCAGCTACGTGAACGCCCCGAGTGCAACGACCGACCTGCTGTGGTCGTATGCGCTCCTGGTACTGCGCTGGCGTATGTGTGACGTCGTCTCTGAGTCATCTGCTACGCGACGCAGTGCGGAGACCTCCGTGCATTTCCTAGAGCCCTGGTACTTCTGACGGTGAGCCGACCGCATCGAACGAGTGACTATGATGGAATCTGGACTCGACGATAGTATGATGTGCAATGCATGTCAACTGGACCTATCTGTGGGTACTGAGTATCTGCAATGCAGGGTGGATATATGTGGCAAGTTATATCATTACGCATGCAACAATAAGACCCTTTCAGAGGAAGAAAAATCAGTGTGGGTTTGTCCCGAATGTACATGTGCAGCTAGAAAGGGGGGCCGGAACTGCGATACCCCGGTTGGTACCCCTATTAATATAAGAAATGTAGCGCTCAGGAAGCCGTCCTGTCCCGGTCCGTCCTCTGGTGGGCCTCCCATCACACCAGGTCCTGCTCCTCGACGATCCCCCCCACAATCGCTGCTGCCGGCAGAAGCTGATGGGTCCATGGCTATGCCTACTGCCTTAGACATTACCCTACTCCGGGAACAAATAACTTATTTATCGGAACAGCTGGCAGATGCAGTCTCGGTTATGGGGCGGCTCCAATCCACATGTGTTACGTGTGCGGATAAGGTTGAGACAATGAGCGGCAGATTCGAGACATTGGAACGTGCCATCGAGTCTACCGGTACTGCTGCCTCTTCAGTGCTGATGAAGCCTACACCCGCGCCTATTGATAGTGGTGACGAGATTATAATGGGTAGCAAGTCAGAGAATACCCGTCCGTCGAAGCGCAATCGTGCGAAAAAGAACAGAAAGAACAAGGATCCCGTAACAGGGCCTAGCAACTCGACAATGATGTCGCCGCCAAGTGACGTCCCCCCCGCCGATCCACTTAACCATATTGGAGCTTCGCAGAGTGAAATCCCCGCTACCGTTTCACCTGTCAACCAAATTGGCGCCTCAGGCTCCCAGCAGAGTGATCTCGCACCTGAAGATCCATCCACAAAAGGTGAGGTTCCAAACAAGAGGAAGCAGAAAGGACCATCATCCATACGCTGTACCGGAGGCCCTAATGTTACTCTCAGAGCGGTCGAGGTCAGGAAACACATCCACCTATGGAACATGGTGTCCAGTGCGGATGAAGTCCGGGAATATTTGCAGCAACTGTGTGAACAGGGCACGTGTACAGTGGAGGAGCTGCAGTCCAAAGGCGAATATAAGTCCTACAAACTAGGTGTCCCGGTAGCCTACTATGATAAGTGCTTGTCGGCGGATGTCTGGCCTGATAATGCAAGGGTGAAGATGTGGTTTTTTCTCGGAAAACCCCGGCGAGCCAAGGGAACCCCAAGCTCGAAGTAATTGCCCCACAATCACCATTGCATATCAGAATGTCAGAGGTCTCAACACTAAGTTGAAGTTTTTCAAACAGAGTGTTCTTGCTCACGAAAGTGATATTGTCGTCGCTACCGAATCATGGTTGTCGGCATCCGTGGAGGACCCCGAACTAGTGGGAGATGCTTGGAGTATCTTACGCAGAGACCGCGTCACCGGACGACAGGGAGGAGGTGTACTGGTTGCTGCAAGACCAGGAATTAGCCTGCGGAGGCGACGTGATTTCGAGACTGTTGACGGTGAGGACCTGTGGACGTCTTTCGTACTGGGTGAAACACTTTTTCATCTGTGTGCTGTTTACATTCCACCTAATTCATCTGAAAGTGTTTACATGCAGTTTTTTCAAAAAATTGAATCGTTTATTGACTCTATCGGCGTGGTTATAATTGTTGGTGACTTGAACCTTAACCCTAAGTATGCATCAACTAGTGTTTTAAGTTACTTTTGTTATTTTACTACAGTCTGCGAGTTTAAAGAGATGAATGAAGTAGTTAATGCGCATGGAGGAGTGCTAGATGTGGTGTTGGTGCGAGAGCGCGCTCATGGTGTTTCGGTCAGTGAAGTCCCGGAGGGTAGTCTGGTTCCATATGCCGACTCCTATCATCCACCTCTTGAAATTTCAATACCGCTCAAAAAAGCATTAAGTAGTCCCGCGGGGATTGACCCTAGTAATGTTGATATGAGGCGTGATTGGAATTTTTCCAAGGGTAATTACGAACTTCTTTACCAGCTGATCTCCGACGTGACTTGGGAGAGCGTTCTCGAAGCCCAAGATGTTAATGTCGCTGTAGATCGCTTTTATAATTTAATCTATGACATTTTCGATACCTGTATACCAAGGAAGAAAAGGCCTAATAAGCCCTGCAGAATATATCCTATTTGGTTTACAGCGGATCTTATTGCTGACATTAAACGGAAAGCTTTTCTTCACCGTAAGTGGAAACGCACAGGAGATGTAGAAGTATACGTCATTTTTTCTAAACTCAGAGCCGACATAAAATTGCGAACGGCAGAAGTTTACAAACATTATATTAGTAGAGTTCAGACTAACTTAACAGTTAATCCTCGAGTTTTTTGGCAACATATGAATAGTTTAAGATCCAAGGGTGGGTTTGAGAGCAGGGTGACTTATGATGGTAAGCCTTATGAGGGTGTTGAGGCTGCTCAAGCATTCGCAAACTTTTTCTCAAGCGTCTTTCTACCTTGCGTGCCATTACTTGACCATAATAAAACTGTTGAACAGGATGGGACGAATTCGGCAAATTTAATTAATATTCATACTATATCCTCCGAGGACGTGTATTCCGGCATTGCTCGCCTAAAGCCCCAAAGCTCGTTGGGGCCAGATGCTTTCCCAGCGTATATACTGAAAGGCTGCAAAGACTGGCTAGTTCTGCCTTTAGCTTATATTTTCAACCTAGCTCTACTCACAGGGGAGTATCCGAATGAGTGGAAGTTGACACGGGTGCGACCGATTCCTAAGTCGGGAGATGCCTCTAAGGTTGAGAGTTATCGTCCCATAGCGATACTCTCTTCGATCGCGAAGTTGTTTGAGTCCATAATAAACAAACATGTTGCCTCTCAAACAAAGCCCTTTCTCTGTGACTCACAACACGGTTTTAGGCCTAGACGATCAGTCGAGACGAACCTCCTAACCCTGGTAGACTCTATCTCTGAGCATTTGGATAAAGGAATACAGGTGGACGTGTTGTACCTTGATTTTAAAAAAGCCTTTGATCGCGTAGATAACGACATATTACTGAGCAAGTTATGTAATATCGGCTTCTCGCCGAAACTGATACAGTTTTTTGCAAGTTATCTACGCGACAGGCAGCAGTACGTGCAACACGGAAGCTTTGTTTCCAATCCCTACCACACTCGCTCTGGAGTAAGCCAGGGCTCAATACTGGGCCCTTTTCTGTTCGGCATCATGATAAATGACTTGGCGTCTCTCCCTCGATATGCCCAATGTCTTCTTTATGCTGATGACCTAAAGCTCATTTATGGCTTGCAGCAACTGTCTGACGGTGAATCGCTCCAAGAGGATGTCAACCGTATTTATCAATGGAGTATTGCAAATGGCCTTCTTTTCCACCCTGAGAAGTGCTCTGTAATGTCTTTTACCCGTACTCGTAGTCCCATAACAATAAATTACCTGCTTGGAGCGGAATCTTTAAAACGCGTTGACTCCATCAAAGACTTAGGAGTTACATTTGATGCACGTCTTGATTTTCATGAGCATATGAAAACCCTAGCTACTGACTGCTACCGGAGATTGGGTTTTGTTATCCGGATTGCTCGCGAATTTGATAACACCGTAGCCATTAGGATTGCTTACACCGCATTAGTTAGGAGCAAACTGGAGGCAGCGTGTATTGTATGGAACCCCCACGAAGTTACCTACGCCTTGCTTCTGGAGAAGATCCAAAAAGCGTTTCTGCGTTTTTTGTATAAAAAAAACTATGGATACTATCCTTTCCTTTACCCGACGAAGTTTTTGCTTGGCACTCTAGGATTCAATTCTTTAGAAGTGAGGCGTAACTATGCACTCGTGACTGGGGCATGCCGAATATTACGTGGGGATTCGGATTGTCCCCAGCTGGTCTCTCAACTGGTTCGACTTCTCGTGCCTTCTGTGTCTCAATTGAATTTTAATTTTAGACCACGCAATCGCGACTTGCTAGCAGTCCCTAAAGCGCGCACTGTGGCGCATAGGAAATCACCATTACTTCGTGCTTTGCAGTATCTGAACGCGCTTCTCAAGTCAACACCTGACTGCGATGTTTTTGCAAGTAGTTGGAAGATGATATGTGATGAGTGTAAGAAGTTATGTGAGGCGATGGATGATCGTCCATCTTCAGTGAAGTATTGATATAGTTTATTTTTTTAAATATGTATATGCAATTATTAGTTTTCATTGTTAAATATAATTATTGTACTTATGCATTTCACAGTGCCTTGGTGTCTCACTGTCATACTGTGTAATCTGTTTGGAATAAATAAATAAATAAATAAATAAATAAATGATATTTCCCTTTCTGTCATACTTATCGAGATTTGTATGCTACCAGCTCGCTCGCACATGGTATTATTAAAACCATAGCTTGAGCTGAGTATTATAGGTTCATGAAACAAACAATGTATTGAATATGACATTTAATAATTATGTCAAATTCAATACATTGTTAGTTTACATTTTTTTCGTTTTCAACTGGTGCTTACTTTAGTATAGTATGGAAGCACATCATGGACAAAGAAGTTTGATTGTTTTATGATTATGACAAGTTAACAACTTGACAAACAAAGTAAAACACCAAATGAGAGGCATGTTAAATATAGACAGAGAAAAAATACCAATTTGAGACTAAATTTTGTCTTCAAATTAATGTTTTACATACACCTGTGGCTTTTTATTACTACCGTTTGCCAATTACTATAAAACTAACTAACTTATTGTCACTACTTTATATTGGTAGCGACAATATCTACAATGCGGTAGACATGGGTCCAAATCCCAGTAAGGGGAAACCATTAACTGTTTGTAGATCCATCCATACTAATAATATAAAGAGGTTAAGTTTGTATGTAGGGGGTAATCTCTGGAACTACATCCAAATGAATAGAGATTGGGAAGGAAGTTTGGCTATGTTTTATCCAGCAGCGGTGCCTGCATTTTGTACAATTGCATGGGCAGATAGTTATATATTAAACTGTGCTAGCCAAAACTGAAGTGGCATAACATGGACATCATTTTCAAAAAGTTCAGTAAATGTTAACTTGGAATTAGAATCTAGCTAACAATCATGTCAGCAGAGAATCTGAAAATATACTTTCCTAACCTTCATGGCAATAGTGCTAGCTTATAACAGTTATGTAAAGCACGAGTGTTTGAGCTTAGGTAAGAACCTAATCTACAGTGAACGGAAAGCTAGACATCTTTCTATGAAAAGAAAGGACAATATTACCTTCCTTATTATTAACTTTTTCATTGTATTTACTCTTTTCCGTGTTCAGTGTGCTAAATAAATAAATTCTTATTTTTATTATTGAATTTATAGATCTTTCAACCCGGCAAGTGTTTCAGTTCTACGGGCGCAATCTTCCGAGTTGTAAAGTCAAATGAAATAAGATTTGAAAAAGTTAATGGCTACCTACTTGGCTTTCATGAAACTCATAAAATATTATGCCAGTCTCAATCGATGACAGCGGCTCCTAATATCCAATAGTCCAATAATATCTCAACAAAATAAAGTTGGGAGTGCTAGAAACCAAGTGATAAAATTGTGCACAAAAATGACTTCTGGAAAAACGTGCAAGCTAGAGAAAATCATGTACACAAATACTTACTATTTCTTCCAGTGACTGAATTATACTTGCACTTTAGTTATAAAGTTACTTACAGAAGAGAACAATTAAAAAGTTTAATTTTTCCTCACTTACAAGCAATAATTTGCTAAGTTTACAACCGCCAAATCCAAAAATAATGACCAAAACCAACCATCAACCAAAACCATCCAATTTTTTTTTTATGTTCCTGGATTCAAGTCTTTTAAGGCTGCTCACGCACTACGATTTTTTGTCGTGCAATAATCGCTCCGCCGTTCCCATGATGTATCCACTTTTAAAATTAAATTATCACGTATGGTAACACTACGGTGTGAAGCGTCACCGCTGTCAGGCTGGCACCGGTCAATGGTATGGTCTAGGCCTTAGAGTATATACCTACAGAGGCGACGTAAGTGTCGCCACAATGAGGGACGGCAACAAAGTAGATGATTCCCGTGGGGTGGCCATGTAACTAAAAATTACCCCATCGCTTCCATATGTTTATTTTAAATAATGCGCTTTTATTGTAAGTAGTTTTTACTGAAGCTTTACACACATTCACTGCCTAGCAGGCGCTCAGTTCGCAACCACTAGTAATATTCAGCTTAATAACATGAAATATGATTCTAGTAACAGAACATGACATGTAGGTAATTAATAGTCCTTGTGCAAGCGGCTTACCTGGTAGTTTCATATCAGCACAGTTATTTATTTATTATTTATTTATTCAAATAATATTTACATAGCATTACAGTTGAACCAATACGCTATGAAACTAAATTAACTAAAACATAATTTGAAACAACATGAATCACGTACAAACACTCGATTGCCTAACATCCATCACTTCGCAAAATCTTAAACATTCACAGCACACAGCCGCCCAACTCCATGCAAACAGATCGCATTCCGGTGCTGATGCCAGAAGCGCATTGAGCGCCACAAGCGCGCGCAACAGCGGCGAGTTTTTGCGCGACACGGTGCGCGCTGCCGGCACCGCCAGCAGGTCGCGGCGCCGCGGCCGCAGGGTTACCCGAGGGATGTCCGGGACGAACAGTCTCAAGAGTTGTCCGACCAGATCCGGACAGTCCATCTGCCCACGCAGAACCCGACACGCAAAAATTAATGATGTTATGACAGGACGCCCGCGAGCTGTGTTGCGGCGAGGTAGACTATCCGTCTGTTTCTGATCGTTCTAACTAGAAAGAGACGGACAGTCTACCTCACCGCGACACAGCTCGCGGAGCGTCCTGTGATAGCCGTGCTGATCTACTTAATTATTATAAAGCCTGAATCACACTGGCGCGGCCTGCGGTGGCGGTTCATAGTAAACTTGACAGTTAGTGTCAAATTTGCTATTGACCGCCACCGCAGGCCGCGCCCGTCTGTGAGAGGCTTAAAGTCTCTCACAGACTGGCGTGGCCTGGCCGCGGCGATCAATGGTAAACTTGTCATTAGCTGTAAAATTTACTATTGACCGAGATGCAGGCTTAAGGCGGGAAAAATAATGACACTAAATACCGAAATGAGACACAACCATATTAAAAAAACATTTACTATTCAAATATTCAAATTATTACAGATTAATGATAAAGAGCTCTGCTCGGGTAAAAATATGCTGAGAACGATTTTTCTCAGATATGAGACCTAGCTAGATCGATTTTTTTATGAGGCACAGCGTGGGAGGATCCCTACAAGGTTGACTGATGACCTGGCAAATGTCGCGGGAGTCCGCTGGATGCGGATGGCGCAGGACGGGCCATTTCGGCTCATATGATGATGAGATAGATTTTTCGCCCCCATAAACCCCTATACAGCAAATGCCATCAAAATCGTAAGAACTCTTTTCGAGAATGCGATCACAAATATATATATGTAGCCTTAACCCAAATACTACGCGCACGCGCATCCTCATTTAGTGGAAACCTAGAAAAAAAAACATATTATTTTACATAAAATTTTTCAAGCATAGGGCTTATAGACAATTATGATTAATTCTAAACCGTCGATCGTCTTTACTTATTACTAGCTGTCCACGCGTCTCCTCTCCACCCGCGTAGTAGAAAGAACACAAGCGGAGGCGCAGATGCAGGATTAAATAAAGCCAGATGAAATCATTTTTGAAATCGGATGAACAGGCCGAGATTACTCGCTACATAAAAGCTTATCTTTATTATGAGTACAGAGTAAATATACGTATATAAGAATAGATCCCATCCATTATATACGAATGTTATGTAATAACAAGTACGAGAATTTTGTTAGAGTATAAATTACCCGAGAAATCGGGTATTTTTAAGTTGTATTGGCTGGTATCCCTAAAATGATTGCAAAGAAGCTAAATCGAGAAGACATTCTAACACCTCTCGCAGCTTACCATAAACAATCTACGTAATTTGGGCGGATAATTTGTCAAGAAATATTCTCTTGTACAATGTAAACAATGATGTTATTTCTATTGTAATCGTCAAATTTTACAAGACTTTGAGCGTAATGTAATTTTACCATGCTATTTTTACGTATTGCGTATACAGAAAAGTGAAAGATGTTCTACTTACGTGTGAAAGGTTATATTTTCATCACATTGTTCCGACCGGCTTTTACAGCCAAGCACGCAACAATTAACCATTTTCTTGGCACAGACGGAACACGAGATACCTTATCGTGCGTAAATTACTTTTAGGACACTATTTTATTCACAATAATATTAAATATTTCGGATTCGTATGCAGCCACGCGCGAGCATTGACAGCATTGTATGCCACAATGCCAAATAGAAAAAAAGTGGAACTATGACAAGGATAACGAATGATATATCTCTGTGTGTCACACTTATCGAGATTTGTATGCTACCAGCTCGCTCGCACGTGGTATTATTATTACCATAGCCTGTCCATACTAATTATAGGTTCATGGGTCTAGGCTTGTGCTTGCTCATTCTGTCATTCTTTTACGGGAGCGCTCCGATCTCGTTCAATCGGTTTGAGGAACTAGTTCGGTCTTTTAGTTCCTTCGCTCTTTTAGGTCAGTGTGGGAGTGGCTGTTAGTTAAGCACTGTTTTGGGGCGTATACATTACATGATTAGTAAGCCCCAATTCATCAGAATCTGACTAATTGCTATCGTGTGGATGCATGTTGCGCTGCAATCCAACCGTCAAATGAGTTTTCCTGATGGGGCATCCAGATTATGTGATTTTACCCCAATTTGTCAGCCCAACATGTCGAAGTCATAATTGGACGTGGCGTACAGACGTAACAACTGCAACTACAATTTCATTCAGTGTGGCCAGTTTATAGTAAGAAAGCGAAAATTGTCGCATTCAAACGGTCCAGCGAAGCGGGCTGCAAGATTGTTATGGGGCATATACATTACATGATTAGTCAGCCCCAATTCATCAGAATCTGACTAATTGCCATCGTGTGGATGCATGTTGCGCTGCAATCCAACCGTCAAACGAGTTTTCCTGTCTAATTGCATGAAAATCACAATTTGGACCATGGAATTGGCATGATCTGCCAAGTGTTTTTTTTCTCACAATATTCATTCAAATAAAATTAAACGAAAATTAAAAAATATAATACTAAAAAATATTGTTTCAATATTTTTCACTGTCATTTTGTCAATTTTTTTAAACCGGTGTTTCGTTACTACAATTTCATTCAGTGTGGCCAGTTAATAGTAAGAAAGTGAAAATTGCCGCATTCAAACGGTCCTGCGAAGCGGACTGCAAGATTGTTACTAACCGATGGGATAGGGCGAGACAGCACGTATATCATGAGACGGCCGTTACATACTCTCGATTTTTGTGTGCTGCACGGCTATCACGCGACGGCGCGCGAGCTCTCTCGATTTTTCTCGCACTATCCGTCTCTCTCTTATTAGAACACTAAGAACAAGAGGTATAGTGCGAGAAAAATCGAGAGTATGTCGCGGCCGTCCCATGTTAGACGTGCTGTCTTGCCCTATCTCATCATTCACAGGTATTTTTTTTCTAGAGCTACTCTTAATAGTTTTAATTTTGTAGAGGATTTTCGAAAAACAAAAGGTAAACATTTTTTTTGAATTTTGAATGTCTCGTATTTTTTGTATGGGTGAGTGAAAATTTAATCACAAAAATGAATTCTTCATCCCCGAATTGTACGAAAAAGACACCAAACTTGATATAGTTGTTAGATGTGTGCAGATATAAAGCTCAAGAGTGAGGCGCGCCGGAGGCACTTTTCCCTCCCCTCCCCTGCCCACCTGCTGGGGGGAACCTCGTGGCAAGCGGGCTAAATCAACTCAGATCACCCCCAGGAACACCTGTTCCAAGCGGTTTGCTTTGTCTCAAAAATGCAAGGTCCCCTTAGAAAACGGACCCTAAGATCTCCTACTAGATTCAGACGGTGCGCGCCCGCGCGATCTTACCCGGTCACGTCACCCGCAACTCGTTCCGTTCCACTCTCGCTCTGCAGCACGGCTAGCACGCGACGGCGCGCGAGCTCTCTCGATATTTCTCGCACTATCGGTCTCTCTCTTATTAGAACACTTAGAACAAGAGGTATAGTGCGATAAAAATCGAGAGTATGTCGCGGCCGTCGTGTGCTAGACGTGCTGCTGAACTAAAGACCGAAGCCCCGATTTAGATCGTGATTGACGAACTAGTTCTTTTCGTTCAGAGATGGGAATTAATTCCCAATAGTTCCTGCCCGACACAAGCCTAGTATGGTCATGAATCCGTCAGGCGTCAAGTTTGGTTTGGATTGGATTGATCCGCTTGCTTGACGCTTGTACTTGTATACAATCCATCCACTAACTAATAAGAGATACTAACGTTTATTCTATCATACAAAATGGGAGGAAGACGAAAAACCTATAAAACATTATCTGGTCCCGAGCGCACCAAGGTGCTTCGAGTCTTAAGATACTTTGAGAAGGAAAGGAATCCACAAAACGGAATATCTATAGTGAACGTTTTTAAAAGAACGTCATTGGCTACCGGAGTCAGCGTCGACACGGTTCAAAAGTTAAGAAAAGAAGCCAAGATGATCAAAACTTGCCTTGGATACACAGATGATGCAGAAATCACCCTTCCAACGCCCGTTAGTCTGAAAAAAACCCCGACAGACAAAAACGAATTGAAGAACGGTTTAAGAAAAATAATTGACATCTACCAGCAGGAACACAACAAAATGATGCCTTTGAGTGATATCTTTTCATGTGCCAAAAGGTATTTAAAATTTCCAGCAAAAATTGAAACACTTAAAAAAATTTTAGTTGATCAATTGGGTTATGAAAGTTCTGTTTTACAATGCAAGAAGAAAAAAAAAAGAAAAAGCAAGTGTAACAAACCTGTAAATGAGACTGAAACGTCATCAGTTATTTCGGACACTAGTATAAAAGTACATCTTGATGAATTTAGTGAAGATAACAAGAGAGAAATTGATGACATTAATATCGAGCCGGAGCGTATAGTGTGTGAAGTTGATATAAAAATAGATAAAATGCCATAGTTTGTACTAACGGAACATGAAGGAACTTTTAAATACAGTGGCATGATGCAGTTTTTATAGTCTGCAACTCTGCATATGGGATAAAAGAGGAAAGGTGCACTGAAAAATCATTACATTAAAGACAATATTGTTATAGCTTCTGTTTCTGTGTTCTTATCCCCAACATACAGGATCTCAGTTCTTGATACATGTGAACTAAAAAGCCTGTCACAGACTTAACTATAATATATCAAAATATATATTTATAACATGGCATTTTATGATATCTTGCAATATATTTTGCATACTGGTTGACAGAGTCCACACACTCAGCTATAACATACCAAAATATATGTTATAGCTGTGTATGGCAAAGCAAAACATATCATAAGATGCCTTGCTTTATTAATATTAGAGATGCACCGAATATTCGGTAATTATTCAGTATAATCGGCATACTTTCCAATGTTTGTTATTCAGCCGAATTATTCGGTTCAAATACCACGATAATTTTAGAGGTGTTTTCAGCTAGTTGCAAGAATGTAATATAATCTATAACCCATGAAATTATAATTCTAAAACCGTTTTTTATTTTTATTTAACTAACTTTATTCTACTAATATTATAAATGCAAAAGTTTGGATGCATAGAGAGATGTTTGTTACTCAATCACGCTTAAATGGCTCAACCAATTTGGGTGAAATTTTGCACGAAGTTAGTTTATAGCCTGGATTAAAATATAGGATAGACGAAGTCGTGGGCGGAAGCTAGTTTCAAATATTTCACTTTAAATAATAGTTTTTAAGTATCAACAATATTTTGACCACTGAATGAGTGTGTTTATGGTTTTGCACACCAGAGATTCTACGTAAACATAAGAAATGTAATGTAATGTGAAAATCATTATTCGTAATAAAGGGTTAAGTAATGTAAATCATAATTTGTTGTTGTTTTAATCACTTACTATCAGAGCTATTAACCGCTAACTTCGAAACTCGAAGCTCTGGTATCCCCATCTCTATTGCACTTAAGCAACTCGAGTGACAGAGATGCAGGCATGCGAACCTCCAGTTTCGATTTTCGTGGTACTGAGTCAATAACAAAGAGTATAAAGTAAGTGTCAATATCCTACAGTCCATTTTTTTATATATCAAAATTGGCGCCAAATGAATGATTAAAAAGGTTTTATGCAAATCTAAATAATCATGTTTTAGACAAATCTAAATTGTTGAATATTTAATCTCTTTGTATGTTTATTCATCATATCATCATCATCCATCATTTTCGACACCTATTATTTCATAAGCATCCTAGTTTTAAGTTTTTAAAGTAGATAAATGCTGCTGAATAAGCTTAGTTGTTTTTTTTTTAATGTCGATTACCACTTGAGAGCTTATCTGCCCGTTGAATGGCATTTTTATCCTTTGTAAACCCAACCGCTAATAACCTTTGCGAAATAAATAACGATGTTATAAGAATGACAAAATATTCAAAGCAATGTCGGAGAGGCAACCGAATGGCTCGCGGTATTTTAGCTCCCGAAGTGATGTGGAACTGCCCTGTGCAACCCGATTTGAGCCAACTGTGACTGGTTCGGAAATAGGAGAGGGGTGGTAAAAAAATATATATATACAGTTACTAGAGACCCCGCACCGTGCCTCCCACGCGAAAATTGTCCATGGCAATTGATTGCAAAAGCTTTTATTGCGCGTATTCCCAATTTGACGAGTTTCGCGTTTGTAAGGGGTGGGAGAGGGATGGCATTTGTGCATATCACTGATCACATCATACAAGACTCGCAAAATAAATGCCATCCGATTTCAATGATTTTAAGTGCATTTTTCCTAAGTTCTCGTCCACCACCATTTTTTCCGGCTTCCAACTCTGACGGATCGATAACAGCGCGGCCGGGAAGGATGGCCTTTTTTTTCCAGGGTCTGTATGTGATCAAGAACAGGCATGCCAATTTTCAAGCGGTTGCCTAACAAATTTTTTATTTTATTTTTCTTCGCTCGCCTACAGCGGCGCTACCACGAACTTCGAAAGTCGAAGTTCGTAATACATGCATCCCTGTCACTCGAGTAATGGAGTGCGATAGAGATGGAAATTCCCGAACTTCGACTTTCGCAGGCCGCAGGGCTCCGGTCACACTAGGAGGGATGGCATAAAAGTTTCATTATATAAACAGCGTACACACTTTCAGGCAACCGCTGTTTCATCCGGTTGCCTCGCGATAATTTTTTTTGAAGTGAAATCTTTAGCGGCGCTGAGCACTTTTTGGGATGGGGAAAAATTGTTAAGGCGCCGTAGGTTCAGCGAAGTTAAGCGAACAGAGTTTTTGAAACAATATAATGCGTCTGTTTATAATAATATGGTTTCAAAAAAATACGAATAGTAATCTTGAGCCTTTTCTGCAGGGAAATCAGTGCTTCGAAACATGATTAAGCTTTCGCTCGATAGAAAAAAATCACGAACATAGGTCTACAATACAACACACAAAAATACACTTAAAATATTCGTAACAAATTATGCACAGAAGCTATAAATATTAAAATTGCTTCTAAAAATCGGCAATATCATGTTTGAGGGTAATCAGTGTTTACATTTTTATTTATTTAAACAGCCAAAAAATTAAAATGAAAAAACATGATATCCGCACTTCCGAGCACGCACTTCCATCTCGCTCACGCTTATGCTCAGTGAGAGGGAGAGAAGACCATGAACCTACGGCGCCTTAAATACGCGACAGAGTTTTGTGACGTCAGATGTGAAGGAGGTCACTTTTTGCTGCTAGCCGATTCGACTTCATTCAAAACTGAACGCTATTCGTAAGAGTATAAAGCCGTTAAACACTTTTTGCAATAGCATATTCTGCAAATAAATTTGTAATAATACCAACGCGTCCTTCACCGTTTTGCTATTGAGAAAATTCGAAAAGTTCGAATTTAGACGTTATTCCTAAAGAGATAAAGCTTTGAAAAATATTTGGCTATGGCAAAAACAAATTGGTATTGTGTTTGCCGCCGCCCGTCGGCGCGCCGGACCCCGGCACCGTTGCGCCGCGGCGGCGCGTTGGGCCCGTCGCACCCAACGCGCCCGCGGGCCGTCCGCCTAAATAATTGATAATTGTTTATTTTGCGTCAAATTCATTTTAGGGTGACACCGTAAGATGTCACGTGACCTGATCGAAAAACTGTTACAATGTTATTGAGTTTTCACTTCTGCCGGCACTCCCGGAGTGCAACCCGGTCTTTTTTTTATCACCCCCTTCCTATTTCCGAACCAGTCACAGTTGGCTCATTTCGGGTTGCACAGAGCGGATCCACATCACTTCGGGAGCTCAAATACCGCGAAGCCATCCGGTTGCCTTTCCAATATTGAATTACGCGTCATTGCTTTAACGTATTTCTTCGATTTTTGAGCAAACTCGAAATGAACATGCTCATTATTAGCAATGTTTCGAGTTCGACACACATACTACTAAATTGCTCAATGGTGGCATGCTTTCGTGCTAGTAATGAGCACGTCTGTCTGTAACTTAATGAGTATAGTGTAACTGTCCGTGTCGCTCCGACATCGGACTAGGCGGTGTGAACAACCTTCATTCATGATCATTTCACAGCACGGCTATCACAAGACGGCGCGCGAGCTCTCTCGATTTTTCTCCCACTATCCGTCCCTCTCTAGTGCGAGAAAGATCGAGAGAGCTCGTGCGCCGTCTTGTGGAGTTATATTATATCTAACAACACCGGTATTGTCGGTATTTCGTCGGGGATGCGGTCAGCGGCTTCTGACGACTGACCAAACTACCGAACGACGTCGCTTTATAATATAAGCAAACTTGGTATTGGCGAAATCATCTTAACTTAGATGGAAGCGATTTTTTAGGGTTCCGTAGTCAACAAGGAACCCTTATAGTTTCGCCATGTCTTTTTTTATTTTTTTATTTCAAAAAAACATCTTATCGGTAAGTATACATTTCAAGATCGCCAAACTGAGGGCAGTTTGTCGGCGAATGTGCGCTTTTTTCTTAACTTTAAACAGAGTTGTGTTATACCTACCTACCTATTTACTACTAAATGATCTATTTTAATGGCAATGAACTTAGTGTACCATCGACAGCAAACTCAACCGTTCAGTGTGTTGCCGCTAGTAATTGTCGTACGTGCAAGTACAAAATATTAATATTAATATTTTTATATACTACTAATTTTATATATCTATTTTTATATAGTACTATTTTATATAGTTTATCTGTCTGTCCGTCCGTCCGTCTTTGGCTTAGCTCAGTAACCCTTACGATTAGAAAAGTGTTATTCGGCATGGGTATATAAATCAATCACGCCGACCAAAGTAGAATAAAATCTAGAAATTATATTTTTTTAGGGGACCTCCCCTACACCTAAAGTGGGGATGTATTTTTTTTATAGCAGGTATCATGTCTCCCCCCCTGCCGGCTAAATGGCTACTACTGGGGGTGTAAAAAAATCGTGGCAGTAGTAGTTACAAAACTATCACGGAAAAGTACCTAATTAATAGGCATAAGTAGGTACATACTTAGTTACCGAGTAATAGTCGATCAACTTAATGTGTACTTGGAAAGGCCAATTTTAGTGCAAATTCGGCCGACGCAACCGCACCGCACGTCGACGTAACTAAGACAGACGGGCAACTACGGAACCCTACACTGCGCGTGGCCCGACACGCACTTGGCCGGTTTATTTAAAAGAAGAACTACATGAACTGTTAAGACCGGTGAACATGGCACATGTGGCGTCAACTAGATTTTTTTGTCATTAGAACATTCCATGCGCCAAACTGCAACTTGACGACTACCTAATACATTTATAAACGCACCAAATAAATCGTGTTTTGACAGTGCAGCATTAACACTGAGTGTTTCTTATCCACTCAAACACCGTTATCGAAGCTCGTTTACGAAAACTGAAACTATTTATGCTGTGTTTCTCACGACCACTTCAAATAAAATGACGTTCTATCTAACCATTACAAAAACACCTGCGGCGCTACCACGAACTTCGAAAGTAGAATTTCGGGTATTTCCATCTCTATCGCACTCCCTGACTCGAGTAACAGGGATGCATGTATTACGAACTTCGACTTTCGAAGTTCGTGGTAGCGCCGCTGCGTTTGTATTGAATATACTGTGGGTCATGAATTATCATAAGTATTGACTCTTGAGTTAATTCCAAACTTAAGCTTTACCTAATGTTATCAGTGAAAACATTAGATAAAATTAACAGAAATATTTCTTTGAGTTAAGCGTTTGACAAATCGTTAGAAAAAGTGGGAGTGCTCTCATGTGGGCCGACACGGTACTGTGCGGCCAGCCCCAGTCACTAGCTGGTCCCAGAATGTTTGCTAAAATGACATGTTCTTGTAATAAATAACTTTCACTTACGGATCTCATCAAGTTATAAATATAACTGTATCTTTAAACATAACTTTGTTGTTAGATTATAATTTTAGCTTCCATCTTACGTTACTCATACCATATCTACCTTTGTAATAATGATTTCAGAGCAATGACGCGTAGTGGGGTAAATAAGGTCCATTGGCGTAGCGTATTACACTCGGTGTATGCGCCGCGCCGCTTGAGTGTAATTCACTTCGCCTACGTACATTTTGTATGAAAACATTTTGAAGGGGCATCATGCCTGCGCTGCGCCTTCACCTTACATCTCTGTATAATTCACGCCTTAGTTGAAATAGAGAAGTAGCAGTGATGTGTGTGATGTAGTGTCCCTCTACCCCATCCTATGAACGACGGGCATGCTAGGATGATAATCTGCCTATCTATAAATTCGTTTTTCTTTTGTGTCAAGGGTCTAGAACTTTTTTCTAAGAGGGCCGCAGACAATTTAGTAGCGCTCTTGTCGGTTTAGAAATAACCGAGTGAATCTAGAAAGATGCAAGACAGCTCTCTTGACAATTACATGTAGGACATAATGATCACATCACAGAGTACTTTTCTATATACCTAGACCTCTTGTTCTAATAAGAGTGAGACGGATAGTGCGAGAAAAATCGAGAGTATGTCGCGGCTGTCTCCTGATAGACGTGCAACCAGCTAGCACGACGTTGGGCCGGCGCTCACTGAGGGCGTGGCACGGCATGGCACGGCAGGTTGTACTGCGGCATCCCGCGGCGTTCCGTGGCATCCCGTGGCATGCCAGTGCGTCTTCTCCCTCCCTTGCCCCCGCGCATTGACGGGAGGGAGGGAGAAGACGCACTGGCATGCCACGGGATGCCACGGAACGCCGCGGGATGCCGCAGTACAACCTGCCGTGCCATGCCGTGCCACGCCCTCAGTGAGCGCCGGCCCTTATCGTCACGTTTTAATCGTAAATGTACTGAAACGGCACGTAAAACGTATCATGCTGTGGTATGTTGAAATGACAATCCATATCTTTCTATTAAATTGGGTCCAGCGCGGCTGGCACGCGACCTCTCGATTTTTCTCGCACTATCCGTCTCTCTCTTATTAGAACACTTAGAACAAGAGGTATAATGCGATAAAAATCGAGAGTATGTCGCGGCCGTCGTGTGCTAGACGTGCCGCTCTTGTCAGTCGAGATATGAATGGTCTAGAACAATGCTAGGCAGCTATGACGTCTACAATAGGTAGACAATTTTGATTCCTTCACATGTATAGGCTGTTTGGTTACTTTCTAGGTTGGTTGTAAAATAAAACACGGTGGTACTTAAACAAAAAGTAAAAGTATATTGGCGGCTGTGCCTACGCGTCGGCAATGGTCACCTCCACCTCTACACCCGGCTCGATGTTGATGCTGGTGATCTGCTTCACGATCTCCGAGGGCGAGTGCAGGTCGATGACCCGCTTGTGGATCCTCATCTGGAACCTGTCCCAGGTCTTGGAGCCCTCGCCGCAAGGTGTCTTGCGCGTCGTGATGCGCAGGATCTTGGTCGGCATGCGCACGGGGCCCTGGAAGCAAATTGAACTTGATGAAGGCCTCTGTCCACCGAAAATAATATACTTTTCACGCCACTGCTCGGAAATGTGGCAAAAGATGGTTAGAATTCAGGCTTCAAAGCTGGGGTTAGTTGGACGTCGCACGAACAGACCATCTATGAGTTCAAACTGTCCAACAATGTTTTTGTAGTCCAGTTTGAACAGCGATTCGAACAATCACAGCTCCCCCGCCCCCACCCCCGCCCGCGCCGGCGCCCGCGCAGCGCAGCGGGCCCGAGCTACAGTGTTTCATATTGTGATCTTTAATTAGGTACTAAATTTTGACTTATAATTATAATTATTTGCAATTTCCTCGCAGTAGGCGTGAAAAGCACTATGTAATGTCTCGGCCAAAAGTGCAATAGATGGACTCGTCTCCTTCGAGGTCCTTACCTGCGGCTCGGACCTCGAACACACTCGTCCATCTATTGCCTACTTTCTAGCCTTTACAACAATGTACTATTACAGTACATATGGTCCTACTTTCCCGCACTAGTGCGGAAAAGAGCACTTTTCGTGCATATGTCCAAACTTTAAAGAGCCATATGCACAGTAAAACGTTGTACGATACACGTGCGAATATGTAATTCGCAACTCGTGTCGATTTAAAACACTCCCTTCGGTCGTGTTTTAATTTATCACCACTTGTAGCGAATTTCCTATTTTCGGCACTTGTATCGTAAATAACTAAATTCCTTTCCTTCTCTGTATATCTACGAAGTCTGTATGTTTATAAAAAACAATCCTGTTATGTTTACGGTGAGAATCCTGGTACACAAAGGCTCCGTTCAAAATATGGTTATGACATAGTATGTCCAAATTCCAAAACCGCACTTCTTACAAAAACTGCTATTTGTATGAGCAGAACAGTTTTTAATAAACTTCCAGTTCAGCTAAAAAAATTACCACCAAAGCCTTTTAAAAAACAGTTGTTCGACTGGCTGGTGAAACAGTGTTTTTATAGTATAAGAGATTGTTTACAAAGCTAGTATAGTGTATGATAAGATATAAGCTCAGAAAAGCGTGGCTAAAATCTGTCGGGTTGAGGTTTAGGGTGCATAATAATATTAATTATTATGTTTTTTTTTTTTTATAATGTAAGTGGAATAATTCGTTAATGATTGACATTTGACATATATAATGTAATCGCAAAATTAGCATGATTGACATTTGACATATATAATAATAATATAATGTAATGGCAAAAATAGCATAATAGACCTAAGTTTATAATTGTACGCCTCTGGCTGGTGTGGCGATTTTTTTTTTGAGATTTCAGGGTTGGCCCCATAGTAAAAATTGTTCAGTATGGCCTAAACTATCACCTACTTTCGGCTTTGCATACTGTTACCAAACACCCTGTATTTAATAGATACAAATACTTAAATACATAGAAAACATCCAACACTCAGAAACATTCATTACCGTAAAATCAGGCTACTAGCGTTCATCAATAGTACAAACAGGCCTCGTTACGTTTTATTGAATTATGTGACTATTAGCGACATCTGTTAGAATTATCGTGCCTTTTCTATTAGGTTAAGACGCTATCGACACCAAAATGCCCTTGAGGACTTGAGTATCGGAGTAAACGAGAGCGAGTGTTACTGGGCGGCCCGGTTTTTGAAGATAATTACTATTATCTTCAAAAACCGGGGGCCGCCCAGTACATAAATATTGAAATAAAAAAAGGGTGGATTATTAGTCAAACATGACTCGTTAGCGGTTTAGGTATGAATATGTTGACTTCATGTTTTTAATTGCAGACCTATACGTCAAAAAAATAAAGACATAGAACCGTTTAATGTGATTTTAAGAACAATCTTTGTAATTATTTTCTATCAAGCCGATTTCGTCAAATTATGTATCGAGCCCGTGTACAGTCTTTGAAATATGGTGAATATTAACATATATTTTATTTGATGTGCTAGAACAAATAGTTTTTCTTAAAAAACTGCTTAAATAACATCAATTTCACCAAATTAGGTCTTGTCAGCCTCTTAAGTCACCGGTGGAATAGTTGCATCGGTTCACTCCATATGGCGGCACTACGAGTGAGTCGGCATGCGCCGCTTAGTTGAACAGGTTTGTGCAGGTATATCGAGTCGCGGTACTGACAACTTTAGTCCAAAGTATAAGTTCTATACATTATCGTGTAATGAGTCAATCTAGTATATAAGTGTTTTTCAATCTTTTTCATGCCGCGACCCATTAGTACAGAAAAAAATATTTCGCGACCCCCCACCCTACATTGTTGAAAATAATTACAGCACTTTAACTTTAAAAATATGAGTAGCCGCGACCCCCTTCAGAAGGCTTCGCCATCCCCTTGGGGGTCGCGACCCACGGTTTGAAAAACATTATAGATAGGTAGATAGTTGAAAACATACAGTATACATAAATGAACTAAAAAATAAATATAAAAAAAATATATATTGTTTTGGTAAGTACCTAATGACTAATGAGTAATAAACCTTAATAACAGTCTTAATTATCTATCTTACAAATCCAGATTTCAACCATTACAGAGAAATAGAGTTCCCAATTTGTAGATGTTAAATTTTGGACCATAAATACCTGATGTTACAGTATTGATTTATTTGTATCTCTCCTATGAGCAGAGTGATGTACAGACAGGCACACTGCACTTTGAAGAGAGCTGCTGTAGCACCGATTTAGTGAACACAGCAGTACAGACTCGCTGTGTCTTCATCAAGGCGCATGCAGTCACACTCACAACTAAGCTAAATGTTCCACAAAACTTTTTAAGAGATGTCAAAAACACTGCTATTAACAAATTGGTTGCTGTTGACAGGATTTCATGTCCTAAGTATATCGAATATTTCCCGGGAGCAAATGGGTCAAAATAAGATTCTACCCAGCTTCCTATTTTGAGATAAATGAGCACCATTTACGGCTCTTAACAATAAAGTAATCACCTCCGAATTGGTTTACAATTATAGATGACATCATGGCACCTGATAATAGTGATAAGAACACCTGGAATCTATCAGTTATTGTTCATTTGACATATTTATACAACCATTTGACAGCAATCAATTATTGTATTGTCCCCAACCTGCACTAAGCCAGGGGCAATCGACTGCCCGCCTGCTTCCGGCCAGGCGTCCCTTCACAACAAGCCAACATGGGGACTACTGCCCATTTCCTCTCATCCCTGAGAGGAGGCCTGTGCCCAGCAGTGGGACATATATTATGTAGGCTGATTTATTATCATAGGCAATACATGATGATTCCTACTGCTTTGATGATTTCATAATAAATTAATCTTTATCTCCAATAATCTCCCGACTAAGTAAAGCGGCCTTTAGACCTATCTAAATGCAGTACACTGATTCAGAGTGGCAGTGTCGAGTCTAACTGTCTAATTAGCGTGACTTAAGTACATGCTAACAGTCTTACACTTGTCTTTTTGCAGTCTTTCTGATTTAGTGTACTGCATTTAGATAGGTCTAAAGGCCGCTTGACCTGTCGCTGTACAACCCCCAATCTGGACCTAAAAAAAATAATTAAAAAAAACTAACCTTCACACGCAGCTTCTGCTTCTTGGCGCCATTGATGAGGTCCGCGCACACCTTCTCCAGCGAGCGGACGTTGCGGGACGTCAGCGTGATCCTGATGCGATGGATCGGTGAGATCTCGGCCTGGGGCTTCTCGATATCCTTGCCTGACACTACAGCGGCTGCCTGAAAATTATAAAAATATGATGAAATTTTTGATCTATGATTAATCTAGTTATTGAAATATCGAGCTTGGAAGAGAAATACTTAGTTTTTACAGGGTGTAGATGTTTATTTCATACAAAAATGGGCGGATTATGGAGTTGAAAAGCGGCACGTGTAGACCTAACCTTCAAATTTTAATATCGTGTTTTAAGTAAGGAAAATATATGACATGAATTAATAGCATAGTTTACTAGGGTAATGGGATGTTAAGGATTCACTTACCATGTTTGCAATTAATTCCGGTCGAGATAAACAACTTTGAACTCAAATTTGCTCAGCGCTGAACCGGACGACAATTTCTCTTCTGTCAAAAGAAAGAGAGGGCTTCCTTTTTTATGTAGTGTTGGTAGTACACGAAGTTCGTTCAGAGAACCTGTTCGATTAAAGCAAATAAGATAAACTTGTGTCGTAAAAGAAATAGTAAAATATGTTTTTGTTAATCATTATATTTAGAACACATCAAAAATAATACTCTTGAAAATAAAATTATAAAAAAAATATATTCCTATCATCTAACAAAATACTAGTAGTAAAGTTTTTGAACGTCATTTATTGTTTGTGATATTTGTTAATGTTGCTAGCCGGAAACTTTCATTACCCAATTTTATTGTATTCATAATAATATTTGAAATACAAGTGTCAAAAGTTAATTGGTTTATATTATCCATATTTTGTATATAATCTTCCCTAAACATAATGTCTTACTTGAAAGGGGTACAATAATTTCACTTGAATTAGAAAAATTCAGTTAGCAATACAGAAATAGTACATTACTTACCAAGGGCTGTAAAAGAAAGAAAGCCCGAAATCGCAGGTATTTGTGACCCGAGCCGAACGCGAGGGTTGTAAATATGCGATAGAGGGCTTTCTTTCTTACTGCCCGTGGTGAGTACACAATTTTACGTCTTCACCTGGCCACAATGCGAGTTTTACCGTAAGCGCAGCGTGCGGTAAAACTCACATTATGGCCAGGTGTGACGTAAAAAAACTAAACAGACATTTAAAAGATTTCATTTAATTATTGACCTTCATGATCATGACTCATGACATGACACAGAAGTACACACTTCTTACTATCCGTGTCTGGAACGAATCATATAAAGTTGATATTTATAGGAAGATACACTTATTCATTATCAACTGGTGCCGACACTTCTATAACTTAAGAGGGCGTTCTAAAATTCGTCGGGAATAAGCGACAATTACGGATTTTTGATGGTCTAGTTCTAAGAAAGAGAAAGGTTTTTTTAGATTCTGATTACTTATTTGCATAGGTCAACTCCTTTTATTGTGCTTAGCGGCCTCTTATTTAAGAAGAACTGGATATGTTAACCGAATATACCCGATTACCGACAGTAGTTTTCGGAAAAGAGCGCAGAAGCCATAAGTTTGACGGCCTAATACTTAATGTACATAAAAACCTAATTGTTTTTTTTTCTTTTCACTATCGTAATAAATCACTATTTTGTGATATTGATATTTTTATATGAATATTTTTCACGTATATGTATGTAAATTGATCTCAATTACACCATATTTTTCAACAAAATCGTACTGAGAACACAGTATTTTCTTATTAATGTTGGATTATTAGTATATTGAATCTTAAAAAACATTAAAGTTCACACTTGTACCAACACAAATCAGTAAAAAAATAGAACTTTTCCTAAAATTTATATTTTTAAATAATTATTCAAAATTAGTATAAATTTGTCGCCGCGCGTGATCTTCTCTCAGTAAAGGCGTTAGCCGTTGTCCGGGAAAGACCTGTACGTCGAATAATTGTGGCTATTCACGAAGGCTAACCAGCAACTCGTCAGAACACAAATATTATATTGATCTCCGACTAGACATAGTTGTTACCAACCTCGGGGTCAAACTATATTAGTGATACATTCGTGAGGCTAATCAGGGCAACTTACGAATTGTATAGCTGCCTTGTGAATTATTTTACGAGTGATCGTGATACTTGGTTGATTTTTTTTTTATTACAAGCTTTAAGCGGGCAGTGTCTGTAATCAAATCTTGCATGTTAAATTTGATCCACTTCCCGGTTTCCGATTGAGCTGAAATTTTTCATGCATGTAAATCGCGTGACAATGCAATATTATGGTGGCTTAGAGCTGATCTGATGATGGAGCTGGAAGGTTGCCATAGTAACTCCGTAATTAAACGACGCAACCCCATCGAGTTTGAGCTCGTTTAATTAGTCTTGACGAGTACTTTAATACTATATGGTAACCAGGGTCTGATGATGGAGCTGGAAGGTGGCCATAGGAACTCCGTAATTAAACGACGCAACCCCATCCAGTTTGGGCTCGTTTAATTCGTCTTGACGAGTACTTTGATACTATATGGTAACCAGGGTCTGATGATGGAGCTGGAAGGTGGTCATAGGAACTCCGTAATCAAACGACGCAACCCCATCGAGTTTGGGCTCGTTTAGTTCGTCTTGACTAGTAGGTACTTTGGTACTATATGGTAACTAGGGTCTGATGATGGGGCTGGAAGGTGGCCATAGGAACTCCGTAATTAAAAGACGCAACCCCATCGAGTTTGGGGTTCGTTTGATATGATGATATGGCGCGAATATGCAACTCCAACAAATTTGGGAAAAATTAAAAATACTAAAAAGTTAAAAATAAACAAAGAAAAAAAAGTTTTTAAAAACAAGCTTTTATTAAAATGATGTAACTACATCAGTCCACTTTGTGGGGGGCCCGCTGCGCCATCCGGTACGTGGTTGCCGCTCGAGAACATTTCCGCCTCAACGGCCTTCATGTTTTCCATTAGTCTGTACAAGTCCCTACAAACCACCGACAATATGCAGGGTTGTTGAAAATAACAGTATGAATAAAAAACTTTTTAACCGACTTCAAAAAAGAAGGAGGTTATATGTTTCACTGTATTTTTTTTATGTACGTACGTTCGCCGATTTCTCCGTCAGTTGCGGCCGGATAAAAAAAAAAATCGTTGAAAATGTATATTTTTGAAATGGTCCTATTGTTACCAAATCAGGATCTGATGATGGGATCTAGGGGAGACCTAGAACGTATTTCTACTTAGTCGGAAAAGAACTGCCTAGTCCTTAATCCGAACAAGTCGAAATATGTTGTATTTGGGTCAGAGCATCAAATCCGTAATACCATCAGTAACCTCGAGACTTTGAATACCAGTAAGGTTGCTATCATGGGCGAACCAATGGAGAGGGTGGTAGAAGCAACTAACCTTGGCCTCCTCATGGACGGCAAGCTGCGCTTTGAGAACCACGTACTGAAAGTTGTGAGTAACTGCTTCTACCGCCTTAAAGTTCTTTACAATGTTCGCGATTACTTAAGTGTTGATTTGCGTGTTAACCTTTGTGAATCGCTGATATTGTCAAGATTAAACTATTGTGATGTTGTCTATGCTGGCTGCATTACTGGTCGTACAAAAAAGCTCATACAACGAGTGCAAAACGCATGCATTCGTTTCTGTTTCCGAGTCCCACCCCGCTCCCATATCACTCCCTACTTGAACGCCGCTGGTCTGCTGAACATGCCTGCACGCAGACGGCTTCACCTCGCCATTCTTCTCTTTGGCATAGTGCAATCTGGGGTCCCAGGATATTTGCTGAGTAGACTTGTATGGCCCAAGAGTGCGCGTAGGTGTAAGGCGATGATTCTGGTGCCAAAGCATCGGACCGCGGCGTTTCGAGGTAGCTTCAGGTTCGCGGCGTCCAAGTGTTGGAATGATCTCCCCCCACCTATCCAAGGAGCGTCTAGCAGGTATACCTTTAGGCGCCAGCTTAAGGGCTATTTGTTGACGCTCCAAAAATCCCAACCCTAACCCATCCAGCACTTTATTTAATTTTTATCCATTTTGTTTTATTAAACACCCCAACCGTTTCGCGTTTGCACATTGTCTCTCATCCCATTGTGCTTGTGTTACTTATTTTAGTAGTATATGAATTATTTATTTATTATGTGTATACGTTTGTATCGGCGGTATGTTGTGTTGCGTTCCGTGGGTCACGTACGGTCCTGTCTGAAAATCAGCGCTGTAGGTGTCTGTCTGACACCTCGGCATAATGCTGAGAGACGGCGACCGATTCACTGCCGCGAAGACACACACATTATGTGTAAATTGTATTGTATTTGTACTCCCTTTGTCTCCGTATGTCTTTTGCGTAGTGAATAAATGCCTTCTTTCTTTCTTTCTTTCCTTTCGCTGATTTATTGCTTGAGAGATGGACATATCTTAACGTTTATATTCGCATCAGCAAGCGAAAGTGTTGACAACGACGGGTGATAACGTGAAAGTTCGGAGGCTGGTCCGAAATTGTTGACGTTATTATCATCTATGATAAGATGATTTAATCAGAGTCTATGTCATAGTAGTACGGCACTTACGTAAGTACATGACTCTTAAGGCCGATACGAGAGCAACATCTACGACCGCATATTTGACAAGTAAATGTTGTGCACGTTGAGGTATGCCAGGTTCTCATGGGAACAACAGAAGATCGAACCAAGCTGCATCATGCGCAACCATAGCTTCGCCCAGGGTCTTCCTCCAATGGCCCCGGTGCTCAGATTCCAGATCCCTTTTTATTGCATCGATCTTAAAGGTCAACATGGTCTCGTTTTGACCTATACTTCAATCATTTCAATCATTCAAACAATCATTGGTCGGCCCTACTGGTCGTTTAAGATGGGCTATTTCGTTAAGGAGCAGCCAGTAGATTAGATTAGATTAGATTTATATATTTCATTTTGAAAATTAACATGTCTTTTTTTTTAATTAAATAGCATGAATTCACAAAAAGATCGTCAGTGTATAAGAATAACAATAATATAAATGAAAGTCAAAAATCTAAATATGTAGGTACATTGCAAAATGAAAACAAAAAGAATAATAAAGAACAATTGAAATATTCATATTCATATTCATATTAATTTATTGATAATATCATTAATATTACATGTCAATTTATTACAATATATATATTAAGTGAAACCAATTGGTTAGTAGAGTCTGGTCTGGCCATCGAAACATGATATTGACCTTGAAACAGAATTCTTTATATGGCAATACTCAACACTTGTCAAACCCTAGTACGTTGGTTGTCAAGTCGTGTCAATTTTCGGAATAACAAACGGATATCTTGCGTTATTATGTCGAAACCTATAAAAAGTTCATCTAGGAAGTTAATTTATACAATGATGTGTAAATTTAAAGCAAAACAAGAAGAGCGAACCTCTGCTTTTCGCGAGAAAGAACGATATTTCCATGAAATAATGGCTGCCACAGGTTAGTGCACTGTAATGATATTGATACTTGTTGAATATTTGTATACTCCATTGTTATTTCAAGATATATTTCGTTGGACTATAAATATTATTCGATTAATTATGCTTTGTTGTTGGTTTCAGTTTGAAATAGCAATTTCTCCTACATTTAGAGGTTATGTTCCGATTGTAATTGGAAAGGTATTTATTGCATGTTTTTTATTTCAGAGAGGATAAGAGATAATGCCGATGACAGCAGCTTAAATGAGTTGAATGCTATTACTAATGCTGTGAAGAGTTTACAACAACTAGAGGAAAATAGTCAGCTCAAAACAGAAATTCAATATGTGCAAGAAATTTCGGCAATGACAGGTATGATATTCTGACAGTAAATTAATATACTTAAGTGTAAAATCCACATTTATATTATAATAAGCAAGGAAATCACATTTAGTTAAAAATAATATCTTTAACGGATGTGGGGTGGGGTGGGCTACAAAGACGCAACTAGTATAGTGCCATAATGAAGGAAATGATCTTAAATAATATTACTTAAGCAGTTCTTATAGACATGTATTAATGGATGGACACTAGATGACCCTCAGATTGGATTCTGATCAGTTGACCACAACAATTTATTAACCACACCACCCGCTATTGGTCCCGGGGTCGGCGGTTAGGAATGTAACACTTTACCACATATGGATGATTAGATCACTTATAATATAATAATAGGTTACATAGTGATTGATGCTTCCAATAACCATAAGCTATACCGTTATTTAAACAATATAATGTATTTTTTTTCTAATTTTCAGATGTTGGTACTGCTACTATCAAAATAATAAAAAAAGAAGGACAATTAAATGCAGGTGTTTGGAATACTCCCGGCAAAAAGCGTCCACATAAACCAACAGTTGCCAATTTGGATAGTTTTGACATTAATGCGATCAGGCAGAAGATCAATGAATTCTACACAATTAAGAAACAGGTGCCTACTTTACGTACCTTGTTGACAGATTTAAGAGAGAGCATTGGATTTACCGGATGTCGTGAAACGTTGCGCAAAATTTTATTATCCAATGGCTTTGAGTTCAAAAAAAATATAAACGAGCGTAGTATAATCATGGAGAGATATGACATTGCAGCAGATTTTTGAGAGCCATTAGTAAATACCGCCAGCAAGAAAAGCCGTTAATTTATTTGGATGAAACATATATTCATCAAAATTATAGACCAAAAAAATCATGGCAAGGTTCATCTACTAGCGGTGTGGTTGAAAAAATTTCCCCAGGGAAACGGTTCATTATTGTACATGCCGGGTCCGAAAAAGGATTTGTACCCAATGCCCTCTTGGTTTTTAGCACAAAATCTTTGTCAGCTGATTATCATCATGACATGAACCGACAGAACTTTTTAAAATGTCTGCAAGAGAAATTAATCCCTAATTTAAGGGAAACAAGTGTGATAATAATGGATAACGCAAGTTATCATTCAACTCAGGTAAATAAACCACCCACAATGAATCAGAGAAAGGCCGCCATTCAAGATTGGCTCACTACCAATGGAATCACATATGAAACTTACATGTCAAAGGAAGAGCTGATGTGTCTGGTGGACAGATACAAGACCAACCCAAAATATGAGGTTGACGAAATTTTAAAAGAAAATGGTCATGAAGTTCTACGGTTGCCCCCATACCATTGCGACCTTAACGCCATTGAACAAATATGGAGTTTAGCTAAAAGGAAAGAGGGCAGCAAAAATATGGGACTTACTGTAAAAGAAGTAGAAAAAGCGATTTCAACGGAATTTGGGACTGTAACTCCAGAGGACTGGAAAAAATGCACTGACCATGTACTGCATGTGGAACAAAAATATATAGAACGAGATGGAATCGTCACAACATTAGAACCATTCATTATAAATGTAACCAGTGACAGGGACTCGAGCAGTGAGTCTGAGGATCCAATTGAGTTTTTGGAATCTGATTTTGAGTATGATAGTTAGTCTGATTTCTTCTGAGAGTTCTGAGTCTTCCCATCTCTCAACAAGTCGTATACATAACAATATCTATATAAATGAAATGTGTCACATTTAATCAAAATATTCTCTAAATAGGCTCCTTACATTACAAGTATTTCAAGTATTTGTTTGTGAAATAGTACTCATAATAAAGGATTACAAAAAATATTTTAAGTTTTTTTTATTTCACCACCTTGTCGGCGTGATTGATATGTATATTCATATTAAATTACAGCTTTCTAGTAGTCTCTGAGCTCAGCCGCGGACAGACAGACATAGTGAAACTATAAGGGTTCCTAGTTGACTACGGAACCCTAAAAACAGGTTTTAAATGGCGTGCCCGTCTTACAAGAACATAGTACTTGTAGTGATTTAGAAAACATCTCAATAGACTTACGCCAAAAGTCAAGTTTGCTTTGACACCTGTTGGCAATTATCAAGATTGCGTATTCCTAGTTCATAAAGGTTTGCCACATCTACATATTTGAAATTTAAAAACAAAAACTCAGTATCACGTTTCGATGGCCAGACTTTAATTGATAAATTCAGTCCATCCTAAAAACTCCATTGGAAGTTATACTAACTTTGATTTAAAAAATCGTCAAAACTATGCAATGTGCGCTCGAGAAGCCAAGCCTTTAGTTTCGTTTTGAAACAT
Organism: Epinotia ramella; assembly: GCA_947578815.1. NCBI lineage: Eukaryota > Metazoa > Arthropoda > Insecta > Lepidoptera > Tortricidae > Epinotia > Epinotia ramella. The sequence continues at coordinate 3,722,838 of OX388220.1, forward strand.
TGCAGTGAGGGGGCCGAGGTGACTTCTACCGGTAACTTATTATATATAGTCGCTCCCATTACGTGCGTCAACTTTTCCGACTTCGCCAGCCTTCGCTTCACCGGGAGAAGTCTATTAGGGTCTCGCAGCGAGCGGTTCGAGTCTGCGCGTTTTTTGAAGTCGCATAAATGTGTGTGTGTGTAAATTGCAATCTGTGCAATAACAATTGCTGGCAAAGTTAATATGCCTAATTCTTTAAAATAAGGTCGTTCGGATACCTCCTGGGCTACCTGCACCACACACCGCACGGCTCCTTTTTGTAACCGGAAGGCACGTTGCCAGTCTGCGGCGCGTCCCCACATCTCAGCACCGTACTGCAAGAGTGAGTGGATGGTCGCGAAGTAACTAGTCCTCACAACATGCCGCGGCACGACTCGAGCCAGACGGCGGAGCGCAAAGCATGCACCACCTACTTTGCCACATAGCTGGACTATATGGGTTGCCCATGTCAGTTTGCGGTCTATTTTGAAGCCTAAGAAAGTAGTGGCTTCCACTTGTTCCAAACCGACTCCTCCAGCTTTAATCTTCAGTGACCTCGGTGCACGGCCTCCGACGTGGAAGTGGAGGAAGTGTGTTTTGGTCAGATTTAAAGCCAGGCCATTTAAACTGAACCACCGAGACAGCTGGTTAGCAGCGTCATTGAGACGGGTTTCTAAGCTGTCAACATTTGGGGCGGATATAATACCAGCGACATCATCCGCATACATTAAAATGTCAGCGGCTGGTATCGCTTCTGGGAGGTCATTCAGTAGCAGGGAAAACAGGATGTTAGAAACTGACGATCCTTGTGCTACACCCATTGATGTTGCCAGCGCGGTCGATTTTGCTTGGCCTCCATCTCCCACGACAACTTGTGATCGGCCATGCAATATGTTTGTGAAGAGGTTGTGCGTACGGCCACATATACCGTATTGCAATAATTTGGCGGCTATCACGTTGTGGTCGGCGACATCGAATGCCTTGGAGAGGTCACAGCAGAGCATCGCAACCTGCTGCCTGCTCTCCAAAGCGTTTGTGACTTTACGCACAGCCTCACGCACTAGATCGGTAGTACAGCGCCCTGCTCTGTACGCGTACTGGCGTTCAGACAACGCATTTGTCGAGCTTAGGAACGCTGTAAGTCGGTGGCATAGCCCATTCTCCAACACTCTAGCGACGCAGGGTATTATGGACACTGGCCTATAATTGTCGATATTTTCTCTCTTCCCCTTTCCTTTGAAAAGAGGTGATATCTTACTAATTTTAAATGGCCCGGGATATGACCCGTCTCTAATGCACGTGTTGAACAGATGGGCAAGCAGGTGGTGCAAGCCACTGTGATTAGCAAGTCCATAGATAAACCATAAATGTCTTTTGTAGACTTATGTGGAATACGGGCTACGATTATGGTATGGACTTCGTCGGCTGTGAAAGGGGAGAGCCTCATGCATCGGACAGCGGGCGCGCGCGTGTCGCACAGCTGAGCGCGCACTAGGTCAAGGTCAGCGCGCCCCGCAGTTGCATCCTTCTTTGAGCTATATTTTACACCCTCTCTGCTCTCGACCAGCTCCGTGAAGTCAACATGTTAGTTTTCCCTCTTTCTCTATTAACAACATCCCACATGGCCTTGCACGAATTCTGTGTCTTGGTCATCTGTTCAACGTAAAAACGCATCTTACATTGTTGCATTTTATATTTATATTTCCTATTCAACATCTCGATGCGATTTTTTAACTCGTTATTGAGTGGAAATACATATGTCATTGGATACAAATGTCAGTAAAGATGTCTTTGCTTCAACATACGAGGGACGGCTGAAAAGAAATCTACCTAAGTATGAAACAAAAGACTGTCATGTATGTATTTTTTTTATTTTTCAATATAGTCCCCTGCTAGTGAAATACACTTATTACATTTGTCAAATATTGACATTAACCCATGAAAAAAAAAATCTTTCGGTTTCTCGTCAAAAAAGTCACTAACTGCAGCCTTCATTTCGTCATCGGTCAGAAATCGTCTTCCTCGGAGATCTTTTTTGAGGTGTCTAAATAAAAAATAGTCGCATGGGGCTAGGTCTGGACTGTAAGGTGGATGGTTAACGGCATCGAACCCTAATTCCTTCATGGTAAGCATTGTTGTGCGGGCGGTATGCACAGGTGCATTATCGTGTAAAATCAGGATCCCTTTGCTAAGTTTACCCCTCCTCTTTTCTTTTATCGCGTCTCGTAACTGATGCAGTAAGCTGGAATAATATTCAGCATTCATTGTCCTTTTTTTTGGTAAATAATCTATTAGTAAAATTCCTTCTGTATCCCAAAATACGGTAGCCATAAGTTTGCCTGCCGACGGCCTGACCTTAAACTTCCGAGGAGGCTTCTCATCCTTGAATTTCCACTGCAAAGACTCTTGTTTGCTTTCGGGGTCCCACTGTCGAATCCAGGTCTCATCACACGTCACCATTTTAGAAACAATTTCTTCCTCATTACCTCGACTCATTTCCAAAAACTCCTCACAACATTTGACACGTCGGTCCTTGTCAAACGCCGTTAACATTCTGGGGACCCAACGTGCACTCACCTTGGACATATTCAGATGCACATGAATTATCTCATTGACTCTTTCTTTACTGATGCCCACATCTCTAGCAATCTCCCACTGCTTCACTCGTCGGTCTTCTAAAATTATTTTTTTAACTTTGGCTACATTTTCGTTTGTAACGGCAGAAACCGGCCTTCCACTACGAGCGTCATCTTCCAAGCTCTCACGACCGAGTTTAAATTGTTTAGACCAAAACTTTATAGTAAATTCGGAAGGGCACGAACTACCGAACACACACATCATACGTTCTCGGATCTGTGAGGGAGTATTTCCTTCTTTTGTTAGAAATTTAATCACTGCACGATGTTCAATTTTAGCGATATTCATTTTTTCAACCGATATGTCGCAAACATTCGAGAATTGTAGAAAAATGGAACGGAAAAAACAAATGAACGTCAAATAATTCAAAAAAAGAATAACCAAAGAACAAGAATGCATTTCAGCCAGTATCATTTTCGCATATTTTTTTAACCAAGGAGATTACTTTTCAGCCGCCCCTCGTAGCAATAATGCTGGGTAAACGAGCGAAGCACCCTTTCATTCGAAATACGACCCTTCCATAAGATTTCTAGAATACGCCGAAGACATCGCATGAGGAGGTTGTTCAATTTCCGCTCCTGTTTTGTATACGATGTCCAAGTTTCAGCACCGTCCAAGATGCATGTCCGGTATACGATCATCTTCGTATACAGTCAGGTGTTATCCCATACCCTTGTACCTACTGAGCTTCCCGAACATCGTGGATGCTTTGCCAATGCGGAAGTTGATCTCTACGTCAAGTGAGAGATTGTTTGACACTGGTGGGCCCATGGTAGCAGAAATTGTCTACAACTTCCAGAGGCATATTGTCCAACAGTATTGTTAGACAGATATCCTAGATTTAAATCGATATACTGCTTAGATTATCTCTCATTCTTCATACATGCTCGTCGATTGACTACTACTACTACATTGACTAACTCTTGTGACCTGAACTTCCTTTAGGATTTCTCCGATTTGGTCACAAAAAGTTCGTCGAGGTCGTCTCCTTTCAACTTTCTATCCACTTTTCCCTCATACACTTCCTTTGTTAATCTCCATTCATCCATCCTTTCTAAATGCTCAAACCAACTAAAATGTAACAACATCTTCAGTCACTCCGCACCTCAGTCTTATTTTATCGCTCAAACTCATACTAACTTTAATTAAACTTACTAAAAATCAATAAGTGACCATTTACTAGTTTTTTTTTTGCTTAATAAAGATCTCGGTTCACAATTTCAGGCATTTTATAAATGTAACTCATTTCGGTTAGTAACCGGTTTATAGTGTCCAAACCCGGTTATTAACTGATCTCAAAAAGTCATATTAACCGGTTATTTGGTTAACCGGTTTTCATTCCTTAGATGCAACCTATAGAGGGGACAGCCACGAAAACATTATTGCCCTATAGTTGAATATCGAATACGCTCACAAAATTTCACGAGAATCTGTTTAGAGATGCAACCTATAGAGGGGACAGCCGGATAGTCGGACATACGAAAGAATTTTTGCCCTATACTTGAATATCGAATACGCTCACAAAATTTCACGAGAATCTGTTTAGAGATGCAACCTATAGAGGGGACAGCCGGATAGTCGGACAGCCGGACATACGAAACCATTTTTGCCCTATAGTTAAATATCAAACTCGCTCACAAAATTTCACGAGAATCTGTTGAGAGATGCGACCTATATATAGAGAGGACAGCCGGACAACTTTAAAAACGCATTTTTATATTTTAAAAAGACGTAACTAAATATACTTTGTCAGAGTATTTTAATATGAATAGAAAGTATGTGCACATAAAGCAAACACATTGTTCTAGTTAGGGTACCACGTTAGCGAAGTAATAATTACCGTCTTTTAGTGCCAGTATTAATATCGGTCGCGCATTCGCTCCAACGGTGCGCTATACAGCTACAGTAAGCTTGTGTGCGTGCTAGTAGTATTTACACACACAAACGCACTACGCGTCTCAAAATACCGAATCCTGAGCGAGCGCTTTTTAGAATAGCACTTAAATAATAATACGTTATTGCATCAAACAAAAACATAGAAGAATATCAATATAATATTAAACAAATATGTAATTGAACTACAGAGAGAATATTAAACGTTATTCAGCATCAAACTTTTGACTTGTTTGTCGAATTTCCTGGAACAAAGCATTGGATGATCATTAATTGAATCAAGATCGAAAGTGTCAGAATCTTACTTATGAACAAAAAAACTGGTCAAGCTTACGGTGATGTTATTTGATCTCCCGGTAAATGAAATGGGTTGCATATTGCGTCAGCGTACAACGCGTGCAAGCGTCGTAAAGCAGTCCTCACTTCTGCATCTCTTATATTGCTTCCACTTGGTGATGTAGAACTTGTCACAAGAACCAATTTAATTCTCGTGTTTGTGACGTAGCCGTAACTGAAACAAAAACCAAGGCGTTGAAAACAAAACGACTACTTACTTATTGAACGAGCGAGCGTTCGTATGTATGTATGTGGAAGAGATCCTTTAGGCTGGCCGCACACGCACGGAATTTGCGTTCGGTTTCCTGTCTCTGTCTGTCATATGGAAATGTCTCTGTCTTTGACGTCATTCCGTTCGGAAACCAAACGAAAATTCCGTGCGTGTACGGCCAGCCTTATACGGATAAATTCGCCTTTGTACTTTGATCTATTGTGTGACATGGAAAACCTGTTATTGTGTACAATAAAGTTCTTACACACATACATACCAGTAAATGTATATTCGACGATAACTCGGGTATTGTTGATCAGAATGTCGTGAAATTTGGTAGGTGAACTAACGAGAGACAATAATATTTTTCAAGTTCGAACACTGGCTAACTCTGCCAAAATATAGAGGTTGGTATATGTTGAAATCATGGTTTCTCTAAACAAGTAAACACCACTAGAGTGCGCTGAACGGATTCACGAAGTACATCACTGAGTTCACAGTTCGAGGCGAACTATTATTAAAGTAAAAAAAAAAATGTTTCTAACCGGATACTCACATTTTATGTGTATCAGTCGAGTAAAGAAGGCCTAAATACAAGTCACGAAGATCTGTTCGAGCGGTTGTTCCAGCCGCTGCATTATTTGTATTTGTGGTGGCTAACCGCTCTTCTAATGCATCCAAAGCTGTGTGAACAAGCCATTGGCGCGACAATTCATTATCAGTCCCTGTATCATTTCCTATTCCACCAATATACAGCGGTGAATTCTGTAAAAAAAACCTTTCATTAGAATCAACTACGCGTACAGGTATGAAACCAATTACCCTACAATATGGGTAAGTTTTCCCTATCAGTTGTCAATGGTACTAAATATTATTGATCAGTGATCTGATCACAGCAAATCGCAACTCTTGAAAATGCGTTAATTGTGGATTTATGCAAAAGTAGCATATTACAGTGAGTGTATTGGACCCGCGGATTACCCACAAGTCGCAAAATAAGCTAATAAAAGGAATGAATACTTACATCTTTGCCAATAACTGCTACGCACACAGCCATCGCTCCCGAGTTTTGTTGACGAGAATGACGAGTGTTGCCAGTTGTTAGAGTTGTAACTGTATTACAGTAAGCGCTGTCAAGTCAATTCGAGTTCGACCGTCTCACTGGTGCTTTGAAGGTCTTGTTTGTTAACTTTGTTATCAAATTCCTGTATAACTGGGTCGTTAACTCGTTACCGTTGTCACGTATTGTATTACCGCATATTGTGAATTCTTTTGCGCTAGCAAACTACGTTGAACTAGTGTGAATTCTCGAAGGCCTCAAGCTGAATTTTCTACGCGAAGAGCTCGTTCTCATGGCTATAATGAGGGACTTCCAGAGAGATGACGATAGTTTACTGTACGAAGTGGATGAAACGGGCGCCCAAGAGCTCGTCAGGTCCCGCGTGTCCACACATCGAGTCTACGTCCGCTTTACAAACGTCACTTCCCGTCCAGTGAACATATGGTGGAGGGATTTCAATGGTGCAAGGCGTTTTTACGCTTGCGTAAAGCCGACTGAGTTCTGCGATATTAACACGTTCGCTACTCACCCCTGGGAGTTCACGGATGAAGCGACAGGTGAGCGATACGGTATTGGAGAGAAAGTCATCTTTAAGGCACCGAAGCGGCGCGGGCACGAGAACGTCCGCAGCAACTTGAACATAAGCGTGGGTCTCCGGACACTTCGAGAAACAGGTTTACTCCATGTAGCGTTAGCCTTGTCTCGGCCAGAGCATGTTTTATCGCTCAACCTCCCCAGGGAGGTGGCTGAAGATTTGAAAGACCTGGTTGAGATTATGCAGGAACCGAAACAGGTGGATCAACGTCGCAACTGACATTTGGCAGTGCTTGCCCGGATGAATAAAGTGTACCGCATGGCCTGTGGGAACATAATCTCCTTTGTGTTCAGCTACTTTTTGATGTCAGCTGTTTATAAAATCATGGAGTATTTTGAATGGTTCAAGGAAGAGAACTAAGTGTAATATACATTGAGTTTTAGTGTTTGTTGCTGACATAATTCTTTGAAAATTCACATCTAAGTGTTAATTTTACCATGCTAACTAGGATGTAATAAAAGTCCAATTGTATGTGGTCTAAATAAGTGTCCCTTTTTTATGAAGTATGGAACCTGGGATCAAAGGCTCAATATGACTGATTTTCATAGTCAAAAGGGAGTCCATTGAGATTCCAAGCATTATTCTACAACAACTCATATCTACGCGGTTAATCATGAGGAGAAGGAGGGTACCTTGCCGTAATACAGTTTATTAACTAGTACGGAAGGTGGCTTACTTTAACTTAATGCTTACCTATACTTAGATCTTAAAATAAAACTACATGTGGTTAGTTACCTAACATATTTACCTATATTATGTAAAAATGTGTAGTTCAAGTAAGCTAAATAAATAAGTTAAAAAAATTATTGGAGTTTCATTATTAATGTTTTATGTGTAGAAAGCAAAATATGTTAAGATCTTATGTTGAACTATATCAGCATCTGACTAAGATTATAGTTGTGACAGATTGCCACCACAAATATATATGCGAGGGTAGCAGCTGTGTTGCGGCAAACCGACAGCTCGGGGCAGTCGCCGGCTAGCTGTCGGTGAGCAAGGTCACGTCTGTGCGCCTGAGCTAATAGCATCCAATGGTTGTTTACGAGTATACCCTGACAGACCCAAAGGTTGGACGTCACAATGGCGACGAGTCCTCGAGTAAGTGACAAACTATATTTAAATCATTCCTTGGGTTTCTTAAAAACGCTAAAAAGAAAGGAAGAGGAAATACGAACCTGTGTGTGTCAATAAAATAAAAGTTATTGAGGCATAACAACTATTTAGTGTACCTAATTATCTAAAAGGTTGACTAAAAGGTAACCTAGTGCTACATATATAATGAACGAGTAAGTACCAAAATACATTATAAGTATCCACTGAAATACGCTGTGTTCTGTAAGTTCTGTTAATAATAAAATTATATGAACACTAGGAATGATAATATTGGTTGATTTACTATATCAAAATCGTAATTTACAAAGTGGCAGAAAACACAGAAATGAGAATACGAGAAGTACTTTAGCATTGGTACCTATATAGGTACCAATGCTAAAGCACCAAAACAAGAGCCAACAGGCTATTAATGAACCAGTGATCTTCATCTTGGGCTGTGTCGTCGCTTACCATCAGCACGTCAATCATGGGACGGCCGCGACATACTCTCGATTCTTCTCGCACTATACCTCTTGTTCTAAGTGTTCTAATAAGAGAGAGACGGATAGTGCGAGAAAAATCGAGAGAGCTCGCGCGCCGTCGCGTGATAGCCGTGCAGGTGAGACATTGTAACAGTTTTTATATCAGGTCACGTGACATCTTACGGTGGTGTCACCCTAAAAATGAATTTGATGCAAATTTATAAACAATTATCAAGGTATATACCTACATAGTAATTGTGCGTAGGTATATGGTAAACCTTGCAGGTGCAGATCTTAACTTAATCTCGCAGTGAGGTAGGAATAAAATCGATACCTCAACTTACTTAGCGAGACTTCGCGAAAATGTTTTAAAACTTGGGTACTTGTAGTGTTTTAACGCCACAGCAGAAGGTATTCATTAAAGCATAGAGGTGAATCAACTTTTTAGTGTCCTCCCCGTCTCTTATATTTGTTGTCTAAAAGGAGTTTATGTACGATATCTACGATGTTTGCTGTTGCTAATTGTTGTTGAATTCCTTACTCAATGAATTATAGCGTGAAACTAAATGACAACTGTATTAACAGATATTCAATTGCACCAGTTGTCAGGAAGGTAAAATGTCCCCGATTTGTATGAAAATTGTATTTGACCCCTAGACAAACATGTTTTCTGCTAAAATGCGTTTTGCGGGATGCAACATATACGTTCAAATAGACTGTTTATCTGGCTATAAGAACTTACAGAATTTACCATATACACATGTTGTGGTAACTGACCATGAAGAAAAAGCTAAGGGACAAGAAAAGTTGATTGACCGATAAACATACAAGCACCTTCTTTCAATAAAAAAATAATAATGATAAAAAATGGACTCGCACTATAATAACAAGTGTGAGTAGGGTTGTTTAAATAGATCTAAAGCTATGGCGTTCAATTATTCAAGCAGCTTACGAGAATTACATAGGTACTACACTGAATATAGGTACGCACTAAACAAGAACAAAGATACCTCGGGGTAAGAATGTGTGTAGTGTGCACAAAACCGCCTGATTGTAGGTACAAATATATATCATGTCCCAAGTGCATATAAAATTAATTGTACAAATGTGTATCATACAAGCCAAGTGCATATAAGGTGCCAGAAGCACAATAGTAGATTATACACTAAGGGGATAAAGCACTGTTTTATGTCACGGGAGCGAATTGAATCCCGAACGTAACGAAGGACTCATAATTTAACTCCTGAGCGTAGCGAGGGAGTTATAAGTTAATTCCTGAGCGAAGCGAGGGAATTAAGACTGAGTCCTGAGTGCAGTGAGGGGTTCAACCGCCCAAGACTAAAACAGTCTTATCCCCGAGGTGTATACTCTACTTTTCACACCTTATGCGAGACAAAAAAACAGGCTCAGTAGATAAATATTCAAAATAGACCAGAAGCACTGATTCAGACACAGACTTTACGCCTTTTACAGCTTTCCATTTGTCAAAATCGTTGTAGGCTTTTAGGTATTTTTCCTTTGACTTCTCTGGCAGCAGATTGTTGACAATGCCTATGGCATCTAATTTGATAAACTCAGGAGTCAAAACACTTTCATCACTCGACATTTTCAATATTATTTTTGAAATTAAATCTTCTATAGGCACCTACAAGAACTCGATTTGTTCGTCACGCGTGAACAAATGAAGGCGCGCGACGTTCCAAATTCGAAAGCACAAGCCGTGGTCCTAGATTCGAAATTCGAATTTCGAACACCGCGCTCCTCCGGACCGGGGTTCACACGGAGGCAAACTTCATTTATTTTGTCAAATCAAGTAGGCCATGGCCTAGGACAAATTGTGTTTAGCAAAATTAAACTTTATGCATATAGTAATAAGAATTATGAAAAGTGAAATCATATTATTAACCAGCGGGTTATAATGAAATTCAGTACAACATTATAACCCGGCTAATACCAAGGGATTTAATGTCTTGCTTTCGGTAGGGTTTACGGTTTACATGACCTATAATTCGGCATTGTCGAGCATGTGGTTTGAAAAGAGGTAAAATTGGCTAAGGTGCATAATGTGATAAAATGTCTGATTACACGAATAATAACTAAATAAATAATTACAATTTAAGTTGCCTACTACTACAAGTGTTATAGAAACGTATTATTAGTTCCGTGTAAAAAGGTTGTATGAAAGTTGCAGGGCTATTTTGTTACTCTCAATAGCCTGATTAATTTGGATTACACTAGATGACTGACGATGGAATTGTGTCTAGAGTTGAGTTGTCGTGAAAAGAGAACAGTGGAGTAATTGATATTGTTACTAAAATATTTCAATGTCAAGACTTGTTATTGTTAGATATACCTGTATGGGTAGACACGTGAACTCTGCAGTAAATAATAACCGAATGAACTCCTTATGAATCCTAGTAGTAAGTCAATAACAAAGTACATGTTGTGGGCAAAAGATGTACCTGTAAATGATTGAGTAGTAAGTCTGTATAGACTGTACTAACAAATAAAGTATGTCAATAACAAAGTACATGCTGTGGGGAAAAAATGTACTCTAGTACTTACATGTTGTGTTGTGGGTAAGAGATGTAACTGTAACTGATTGAGTAGTAAGTCTGTATAGACTGGTACTAACAAATAAAATCAATATAAGAAGTAAATTGTATGGCATACGTAGGTACCTATGCTGCAGTTGGTACTTCCAGATTAATAAATTATACAGTAGTAAGTTGACTCATCAACTGGTACTAAAAATAAAATCAATATAAGAAGTAAACTGTATGGCATACGTACACCTACCGATGCTACAGTTGGTACTTACAAGGTAAACAAATTATACAGTAGTAAGTTAACTGATGAACGTGCAAAATAAAGTGTAGTTATTCCCTACTACTCTAGGGGTAGGGCAGACAAGACCACGTGGATATTGGGGTGCTCCGATTCGGTTTTGTTACCTGTGTCTGTTTTTCTAGGATGTGATAGCAATCACTTAGTAAAACTAAGTACATACTAGGTACCTATGTGTTGTTATCAGTTTTAATCATTATACTAAATGTATGTTATGCAAAAAGAAATTAGTACACATAAACGTTATAGCAAATGTGGTGGTGATAAATGAGTGTTATGTTATTTAAATGTTATGACCGATAATAATATCCATTTTGTTATTATGATAATAGTTTGTTATGATTTCCGTACAAATGCTACTTGAAATTGTGCATTTTGTTTTTATGGCGAATGAACGGTACTTACCCAAATTATATATTTCTATTAAGTTTAAGTAAGTGGTATTGTTATTGCATTTTTTTTACACGCCTAGGCACTAGGCTTTTAGAAAATTCCACCCCTAAGGGGGTTAAAGAGGGGTGCAAAGTTTGTACAAGGGAAACTTTTCCTTTTGAGCTAGAAACTTGAAACTTGAGATTACTTATTTGAATACAAAAAAAGAACTTTAAGCATTTTGGAAATATCTACCCCTAAGGGGGTTAAATAGGGATAAAAAAAATGTAATCCTTTTGAGCTAGAAACTTGAAACTTTATAGACAGTTTACTTATTTGAATACAAAAAAAGGACTAAGCGTTTTGGAAAAATCCACCCCTAAGGGGGTTAAAAAGAGGTGAAAAGTTTGTATGGGGGAAACTTTGTTTTTTAGCTAGAGGCATACAATTTTGTAGAAAGATTACTCATTAAATCATAAACGAGTACTTCCAGCGTTTTAGAAACGTCTACCCCAAAGGGGGTTAAAAAGGGTTGCAAAGTTTGGATGAGAAACACTCTTTTGAGTTTGAGACTTAAAACGTTGTATAAAGATTTCTTATCAGAATAAAAAAAAGTTCCTTCAGCATTTTGGAAAAGTTCCACCCCTAAGGGGGTTAAAATGGTATTCAAGGTTTATATGGAGACCAAGAAAATGTAATAGTAAGAGATTAGTAACTTCGGTCTTAGCATGTAGGTATGTTAAAAGACTACAAAACTGATTTCAGAGGTTTTTGAAATTCATCCCCTATAGGGGTTAAAGGGGGTTCAAAGTTTGTACGGAGAGCAAGACATTTTTTAAAGTAAGAGATTTGTAACTTCTGTTTTAGACTGTTTGAAATTGATTCCATAAGGGGTTAAAAACGTTCATCCCCTAAATGGGCTAAAAGGAGTTGGATGTTTGTACGGGGAACAAGACAATTTTAAAGTAAGGGATCTGTAACTTCGGTTAAAGACTAGCCCCTTTATCCATATAACTTAAAATGCCTCTGCTAAATAAAATGTGATTTGTCCCTTTACGAACACAAATGTCAACGTGACAGATAAGGACAAACGAATTTTAACGCCATATTAGTTAAAACAGGCTTATAGGACGTTTATCAATACGGCCGTAGGAAACCAATTACAGCGTTTCTTAAAATGTATCCTCTAAGGAGGTTAGAAAAGGTTGGAAGTATGCATCCTCATGGAAGTATGCATGAGGAACAAGTAAATTTTGAAGTGAGAGAATTCTTAGGTCATACAAACTGTAATAGCTTCCGCCCGCAACTTCGTCTGCGTGGACCCGGGATAAAAACTTCATCCAAATCGGTTGAGCCGTTTAACGTGATTGAGTAACAAACATCTAACCATCCAAACTTTCGCATTTATAATATTAGTAGGATGGTCAGCCATTTATTAGTCAAAATACATAATCCGACTGCTAGCGGAAAAGTAGGTTAGGTTAAGTGAGAACCACGACCCTTACAGAACCGAACAGCTACCAGAAATGTAGGTTAGGTTAAGTTAGAACTGCGATGCTCCCAGAACCGAAAAGAAGGTAATGTTTCATTTAACCTATGGTTTTTTTTTATTTTTTTATTGCATACAATTAACACTAACAGTCGAGCCTTACGTGCCAATCGGATGTTAATTAAAAAAATATTCTCTAACACCGTTAAATGGGGACGGCGGATGGAGATGGAAAGTTCTACGTCTTTTAAATATACAATTTAAGCATAATCGTCTGTGGAGATATTTATAATTGTAAAAACGGAGTTCTTAATTTAAATTTAGCAGTTTAAACTAATGAACTCGCACTGTTGCCTCTTACGCTTAATCCCTGAACGGATTTAGATGAAATTTTTCGTACAGATAATTTGAGACTATAGGATAGTTTTATCTCGGAAATCTTCCCTTAAAATGGTAGAACTTTGTTTGGGTCGGCGATAATTAAGGTTCCGCCTACAATAATTGAATGGCAATCATTTTTCTAAGACGGTAACAAGTTCTACGCGGACGAAGTCGCGGGCAACAGCTAGTACCTAGTATATAATTGGGTTTATGCCAGATTTATATCATTTGTCCTCCTACTTGTGTACTCGCTATTAGAGGACTAAAGATTCATATATCATAATGACGCAATCATGCTATCTAAGGCTGAGATGAATATGTTACAAGATAGTCCAGTCAATGAGACTAGAATCGTGTAAGATTCCCTTTTGTTGTACAGTCGAGGAAAATGAATGTTTAGCAGGTTGACATAATTCTGAAATTGGTCGTGTTACTATTTTCCGACGGCAAGCGACTGATAACGAACCACGACGTGTGTATAATCGTAAAATAGAAGAAATTAGCATATTCCTATCTTTCTTTAGCATTGACGTCAGTGACAGGTCAATAGATTATCTTGAATCTTATTGAAGTTAATCTTAATCATATAAATGTGGAAGTTTGTGTGAATATTTGACGTTTGTAACTCGATCACACTAACACCACCAAAAGAATTATGTTTGGCATATTACTCATCTGGCATTTAACCACTCAGTTTCTTCTAATTATTATTGTGACATTAACAATTATTGTGAGTTGAACTCTATTTATAAAATAAAATAAGAGCGTTAACAGGTAGCCGTAGTTACCAAAAGCTATTGAGTGGCTCAATTAATCTAACAAGTGAGATGAAATAAAATAAGAGCGTTAACAGGTAGCCGTAGTTACCAAAAGCTATTGAGTGGCTCAATTAATCTAACAAGTGAGATGAAATAAAATAAGAGCGTTAACAGGTAGCCGTAGTTACCAAAAGCTATTGAGTGGCTCAATTAATCTAACAAGTGAGATGAAATAAAATAAGAGCGTTAACAGGTAGCCGTAGTTACCAAAAGCTATTGAGTGGCTCAATTAATCTAACAAGTGAGATGAAATAAAATAAGAGCGTTAACAGGTAGCCGTAGTTACCAAAAGCTATTGAGTGGCTCAATTAATCTAACAAGTGAGATGAAATAAAATAAGAGCGTTAACAGGTAGCCGTAGTTACCAAAAGCTATTGAGTGGCTCAATTAATCTAACAAGTGAGATGAAATAAAAAAACTATTTGCTTGTTTATATTTATTAGTAGGAAGTGAATTATATTTAAAAACGAGTGTAGGCCCCGTGGTTATTTATGACTGCTAAGAGACGGTCGTGCATGGAACCTACTAGCTTAGTGCAGAGGTCGGTTCCTCGCATATCTTCCCATGTTTGATGACAATGTTGAGTGAGGGCTTCGACTCTCCTTTCATTGCGATGATCCCACCTCTGCACCATCAAACCCCAAACATTTTCGATCGGATTAAGATCAGGTGACTTAGCCGGCCAGATTATTTTCGTTATTTCAGGGTGACGACGGAACCAGGTATCAGTTACTCCAGCTGTGTGTATCTTACAATTATCTTGCACGAAAGAAAACTGAGGCATCTCCTGTTGTGGATACACGTTTCTCACTCTGGGAAGCATACTCTCCTCTAACATCGTAACATAATCCACTGCTTTTGCTCTTGGATGCAACTGGACGAGTTCGCCTATGCCGTCAGCGCTCATCCAGCCCCACAAGTTGACGCCAATTCGACCAGATTCTCTATTTCGTACGACGTTTTGTTCTTGATAACGAGTATAATTATACCGCCATAAATTTAATCGGGCATGGGTGCAAGATTTAAACGTTTTCTCATCTGTGAAAATTGTAGACGACCAGTCGAAATCCAGATATTCACGAGCAAAATTCAGACGTGCAGTTTTCTGATTATCAGTTAGATCTACTTTATAAGCAGGCTGCCGGTGGTGAATATTCATAGAGTGAAGAGTATTTCTTATCGTCCTAGCAGTGACACCATATCTCTCCACAAAAAATCTTGTCGGTATAAATAAACCCATTTATCTCATATGCCCGTAACATTTCCATGCGTTGTTCATTGGATAAAGCCGCTACGCGATGGTTTCCTCCACGATGCCTTCTTCTGCGTATCTTCTGACCCAAAAACTGACTGTATTTCGCTAAAAATAAACGTTTACTTATTTAGTTAACATCACAATCATAGAAGCACGCTTACTTACCTATAAATGCATGACTGTATTGATATATTATTTCAACCTACCGATATAAGGTAACGGGCCATAAGTTCGTGTTAGTACGTCATTTCGTTAGTTTTGTTTCTGAGGCTTATAATAAGCAACTGAAATATATTTTTTTTAATTTATACATTTGTAAAAAAACTTTATCATTAAACCTTTCCAAAAAATCAAATTAAAAATTTTTAACGACTAAACTAATAGCAACACAACGCTCGAAACTGTCAGTCGGCCGAAAACAGCTGTACGGTGTGCGCGAACTGCTTGTTGACGTAAGGTGCTCGCTCCGACTTCTTAAGGGAATTGAAAGAGAAAGGGAAGTCCATTTGAAAAAAAACTTTTAACAGTGCTTTGTCTAGTTCCTTAACAATGGATTTAATAAGAAATGAGTGTATATTTTGGTATAGGTGTCCCTTAAAATTGCAATAAATGGACTCACGAACTAACGGTCATTATATTTTTCGTCTGGCTCCTATTTCGTGTTACTACCGAATCAAGGACTTTCTTTATACATCCTTGTATCTTTGGTATTTAAATAATACTTAAGAAATTGTAAATGTTAATTTAAAAAACAGATATTGTATTTAATGACGTTTTCATTGACCTAAATTCGGTATATGTTTTATTCACTTGAATTCTCGTAAAACGAGGTTGAACGTGACCTAAATTTACAATTTGAAGGTGAATTCGCATATTTACTTGCAGCATAATTTTGTTTATTGCTCGATTCCTGTAATGTATTTTTATGTTTATTTATTACATATAGGATACTTAATGGTTATTGAACATAATTTAAAGGTGATGTACATTATTGATTGCGGGAATATCCAAGAAATAGTAACACGAAACAAGGGACTACTACTTTTAATACTTTTCCCCAAGTTCGTGACAGAGAAATCTATAGTGGTAGGCAAACACACAGATCAAATGTGTACCCTCGTCTGTTATTTGATATTCTTCTTGAAGAGGTAACATGTGCATCGATATAATGGAATAGTGTTGCCTGGGTAAATTCCGGGAACCTTTTATTTTTGCGGGATAATTTTTATTAAATGAAAGTTTACTTTCTACCCTATTAAACAGTATAGAATTGCTCTTTCAAAAGGGTGTCGTGTGTCCCATACAACATTGTCTAGATTTTAATCTTAGGTTACCTAATCAATCGTAGATAATCAATACATACTTATATCTAACTAGGTAGATACGTTTAAGGAATATTGACGAAAATGATTGAAGATATTTATTATTTTTAACATTAGATATCCCGGGACTTGCTATCCCCGGGACTTTCTTTATTTTTAAGGGTTTTTTTTTTTAAGAAGTGAAAGGTATCTTTATACCCTATTAAACAGAATATCGTTTACAGATACCTACATGTCACGTCCAAAAGGTTTTGCCTAGATATTTATCTTACGTTAAACAGTTTTGGTTAATATACTCGTAGATAGGTAACCTATGTGAGACACATTTTTGAAAAGGTGACCCTCTACTAATGGTTATCCATTTTACATTTCATAAAAAACATCCTGGAGAAAGAAAAAATGTCCCGGGATTTTAAATACCGAGTTTTATCCAGACCCCCTATTGGATTTTTCCAATAATCATGTTAATTACCTTTTCAATAATCTTGTTCAATATCAAATAACAAATGAGGGTTCACAAACAAAATGTTTCTCTTACTACCTGGCACTCGAAAACTTTATGCCGAAACAGGGGCCAAGAACTCACAAACTTAGGAGCAGAGCCAAATTTTATCACGAAATGGGGTTCAAATACGAGGTCTACAAATAAATTATAAAAAAATAGTTATTGAAACTAATACTATATAATTCTTGCATTAAATAATAGGCAAGATATCAATGTTCATCACACAAAAAAATTCAATGCGATATCATGTTCTGTATTGTCTTAAAAAAAATACTAATTCGTAAGAGGCTTAACATGCCGAAACAGTGGACGTTTACCTTAAATAACTCTCTTGATATCGCACTGATACTTCGTCCTTCTTGATGAAGATTTATTATTCTATGGCGATCATCATTGGAAATCGCTGGCGGCATTTTCTTAATAATATTGATATTAGTTATATCGAAAGAATCCAAACAATATTTATATTACGTTTGACGTAAGTATCTTTGTCATTGTCACAATCCGACTAGCAAACAATTTTCAGACTTTGAAAATCGAACTATCGTTTTAACCAGCATTAAATAAATCCTTAGCTAGAGACCTTCATAAGTTCGTGACGTAGTTTCTCATTATTATACGAACAGATTATGAGGACGATTAAACTGCTAAACATTCGTCATTTTCCTCGACTGTACAAAAGTACTCTTTAAGTTGTTGGATTTTTTTGCTATGTTATTTTTGTATCTAGCTTGGGGTAAATATAAGACTTTACACTTGAAACCTGCTTTATAAATAAATAAATAAAACATTTATTTCAGGCAACTAAGTTACAAATACCTTACAGACTATCATACATACAATATAATATTAAAAAACTAATTATTATTTAGGCGACGAAACAGTGTGGCTCCGTTGCGTCGTCAAGTCCGGTGTAGAGTTCGGTAGGTTGCCCCGGAACCGCCGAAACACGACACTTCGGCCAGAAGTCAGCGAGCGGCGCTACCACGAACTTCGACAGTCGAAGTTCGTAATACATGCATCCCTGTCACTCGAGTATGGGAGTGCGATAGAGATGGAAATACCCGAACTTCGACTTTCGAAGTTCGTGGTAGCGCCGCAGCACACGCGATGGTCTCCTGCAGCGGCCGCGGCGGCGGTTTATAGTATGGAGTGCAGTTTTAGACTGAGTGGGCCTGTGCGTAATGGTGGGACGTATGTAGTCTTAAAAGCACTTTATTGGGCGTTTGTATTTTGTACGCGTTTATTTGATATCTGTGATACTTAATTAGGTTTAAAATTATTAAATGAATAAAAACCCGTTTTAAATAGAGTAATTTTTGCGCTCCGCCCGGCTATCACAAGGCGGCGCGCGAGCTCTCTCGAACTATCCGTCTCTCTCTTATTAGAAAACTTAGAAAGAGAGGTGTGAATATTATAACATTTTCGGAGAATCAATTTGTAGACAATAAATTATATTCCGCCAGATTTAAAGACGATTTTTAAAGTAAATTATCCCCTTGGCGCATGTTTTGTTTGCACACTAACTAAATTAAATTCTCGAAATTACGCCTGTCCATTGTTTACATTTAGAACGTAACTGTTTAAATACTGTGAGAATATACTCGGGATGAAGTATTTATTTTTGTTTATTTCTTAAATCTTATAACTGTGTTATCGCATTTAACATATTCGCCGCCCCAGAAAAAAATGAGAGGTGGCAACACGCAAGTGTACTATTACTTATTCTGTGACGCAAGTCTTAAGTTTATTGTTTTTGGACTTCGCGTGAAGTCGGTGGCAAACTTGAGTTCAAGTCAGTGGCAGCGAATGGGTTAGTATAATTAATTCGATGTTTTTGTTATAGGCATTACTATTGTAATAAGTTGCGTATTATTTAAGTTTAAGCTTTGTTCTTTTGGGGAAAAAAAGTCTCATTTTTTGCAGGAGTATATTTGTTTAGTAAGGAATTTGCTTTACTTCCATGAAGTACATATTATTGAAGTAAAAACATAGCCCTCCTCTCCTTCGGCAGTCGGGTAATAGTATAATGCAGGTGGATGTGTCAATAAAATAATATTAAAGTTATATAATAATTGTATACATAACCGTTGATGTTAGAATTCTTGTTCTAAAATAATAAGGCTAGGCCAAAAGTACTGTTAGAGGTATTTGTTGTATCGGTATAAGTATGAAGGTGCAATGTTTTACATAATTTATTAGAATTTACTATGTGTTAGATTTAATATAGGTACATGTACTTAATAAAATTAATGGGAAAATATTGTTTTGCTTATTTTGTTTAGGCTGATGTCTAAAAAGTTTTTATATTCTACTAATATTATAAATGCGAAAGTTTGGATGTTTTTTACTCAATCGGCTCGACCGATTTTGATGAAGTTTTGCACAAAGACAGTTTACAGCCTGCATTAAAATAGGATAGTTTTATCCTGGGTCCAGGCAGAAGAAGTCGCGTGCGGAAGCTAGTGAGGAATAAAGGCGCAAGTACAGTACCTACTTTGGTCGTGTGATACAGCATTTAAACCAGTGTGATTCAAATCAGTAATAAAAAGTCAGTTAGCATGCCTTGTTTGATTTTATAGATAAGATAAGATTTCTTTATTGTCAGAACTGTGTACATTTAGTTGTTGTGGGTAAAATAAAGTCCAACAGCTTGCCCATTTCGGACGTACAATAATAAACTTAAAGCTAGTCAAATATACTAAAACAATAACAACAACAATAGTATTTCAACATAATTTTAACCGTGTGTACACATAAAATATTCATTTAAATTGTAGAAACTTTTTATTACTAGCCATTTCTTGAGCTTATTTTTAAATGTGATACCATTTAACAACTTAATATGTTCAGGTAGGTGATTAAAAATCTTAATTCCCGAGACATAAGAGCTCTTGCTAAGTATAAAACTAGAAGATCTAACTGTACATACATCATATTTATATTGTGTTCTTATATACTTTTTTATGTCACTTTTTTTGGTAAAAATGTCATTTCGTTCCTTAACTAATATGCAAATTTCTAATATATAAATACACGTCAGAGTCAATATTTCATTGTCTTTAAAAACATCTCTTAGGGATTCCATATTATGTCGCACCAGTTTTAGTATAACGCCTTAGCCACGACTTTGGTCTTAAGCGACCTGCGGCAGCGTTTTATCTGTTCATTGCGCGGTCGAGACGCGCAACGCGCTGTGGTTAGTTGGGATCACGCGCAATGAATTAGAAAAACCGCTGCCGCAGGTCGCTTAAGACCAAAGTCGTTAGGGGGGATCATTCAAACAAAAAGGCCAGGTATAAAAAAATATTTATTGTAAAAAGAATTCCATCACATTTATACTGGTATTCTACTGCAAGTCACTCGTGTTTGCGCTCCTTGTGCATATTGGCGACCGCTGCCAGCGCCCCTCCGGGTATGAAGCGGACGAAATTGTCGGCTGTTAACGGCCCTAGGGCGTAAAGTCCCTTAGTCCCGTACAGCATTTCATGAGTACCCTTGTCGATAGCTACCGGGTTGCCTCTACAATCGACTCCAACTTTAGGATCGATTCCGAAGCCTATGCCACTAGAGCAAGGATTTGTAGGTTGGCATTGACATTTAATCTTATTTTCTAAAGGATCAGAGTATGGTACTATTTCGCACTTACATTCTTTCGCGCGCTTGTTACAATCAGGTACGATGCATTTAGTGTCGTTTCCATTGATTTCTGAATAGTTTAAATATCTAGATTTGCAGCTTTGGATGCTTTGTCCGAGTACCGTTTTTAAATAATGCCAGTGGTTCTTAAAGAAGCATCTATTATCTTCAATCTTTCGCTTCACCGCGTGCTTTGATTCGTCAATACATTTGATACAGTCATTAACCTCGATACAATTCAAATTAAAGTTAGTTTGTAAGAAAAATAAGTCAGGTTTTGAGCCAATCAGTACAGTGATGACGGAAACGGTGAATTCCGTCATCTCGTTTGTGACTAAGTTGAGGAGTTTGACGGATTTGGGGCAGTCCTCGTCGTCGGCCATCTTGGGGGGTTTCTTGGTGGTGAGGGGGGTGACCTCGGCGATGATGTGTTGTGGGTAGGGGGTGTAGTTGGGGTGGTTGCCTGACGGTCCGTCGCACATCATTTTGTACACCTGGGGCAGAGATGATTCATTAAAGATAACTACATAAATTAAACATTGAAAACATCCTTAACTAAGAATCGTCTCAATAGATAAGACTTTACATTAAGGATTATTCGCGGCAACCTAACATATGACACAAATTATATGAGTCATAGGAAATCTTAATCTTCAACAGAATGTGTTTCCATAAAAGCCCTATATTGCAATTATGGCTACAACAACTGACTAGAAGTGGTTTTTCTTTTATTTCTGGTTATTTTTCTGTCAACCACCAAATCAAGACGACTTCAAGGAGAAGCCATAAGTATTACCTATTGCTTTATTACACTCGTCGACTTTAATGTTTGAATTAAGTAAGACTTCGTACACTAAACTATAATCGCATACTTATTTCTATGGAGCTCCCAACTCAACTATAATTAAATTATCATACAACTGTTTAGCAACTATAATGAATTTGGCCAATAGAACGTCGCATTGGTCTTAAAAAAACACGCTGACGCTTAGATTTTCAATAGATACCAAGTTTGTTTAATTATTTTAGTTGACTCGTAGATAAAGTATTGTATACAACAGTTACACAATTAACTCTTAAAGTCTCGCTCGTGGCCTAAACACGGTACTCTACTTAAAAAGCCCTCATTGTGTAACGATTATATAAAATACTATTTTAAGTTACCTGAGTATAGTCAGGGTAAGCCTTAGGGTCCAGCCTCGCCAGGGCCTGCGCAGGCTCACGGTGCACGTGACACACGCGGCAGCCGCCGCGCAGCGCCAACCATACCGCGTCCGCCGCGCTCACACCTGAGCCTACTACCAGGACTGTCGGTGGATCTGAAATAGAGAAATCGAAATTCGAAACTGTTTGTGATCGGATTTTAAATTCAGTGAATGTGGAGGGTTCAATGAATTTGACACAGTATACCTTTCGGGTCTGGAGTATTCACCGACATCGCCCTCTGCAGTGCAAACGGCGCTTTGGCTGGGTCGAGGGTGTTCGGACGGTCACCACCGCTGCATGCTATTACTACTCGTTTGCAGAGTATGCCGAATGGACGGTAGTGTACTGAGTGAACGAAGTGCGTAAGGCATACTTTCTTCTAGAGTGAGACTTGTGAAGACTGCTTTCATAACACATTATGGATATTATGAATTTGATAGTATACCTTTCGGGTCTGGAGTGTTCCCCGGCAACGCCCTCTGCAGTGCACTAAGCGAATGCAGTGCAAACGGCGCTATGGCTGGGTCGAGAGTGTTCGGACGGTCGCCGCCGCCGCAAGCTATTACTACTCGTTTGCAGAGTATGCGGAATGGACGGCCGCAGGACTTGTCGTAACTGAATTGGAGAAAACAAGAATAAGATAAGATATGAAAAACAAATAACATACTTTTTAATTTTACACACTGTTTATTTCCACAATTCTTTGCTAATCTTTATTAATACGGTAAAGAGGAAAAGTCTTGTGAGATTGTAAGTTTGGATGTTTATAAAAGGCAATCACTTATCGAAATTGCAAAAATACTTTCGCCTGTGTATGGACTCTGGATGGACAGGACATAGGCTCTATTTATCCTGCGTTCAGTGCAATACGAGGATAGGAAAATTCATTTTGCTTGCTACTAATGCTACTTCGTGGAAAACAATTGCCGCAGGTTGTGTTTGTAACAGCGTATATGGAGGTACACACGGAACATTATTCCTCTCATTGTTGGATTCCTTCGAATTGAGTACCCGTTAGTAAGTTGCGGACTGTACCAACTCAGCACCCGCCCCAGCCCTTAATCCAGGTGGGGCTAGATGGTCTTTGGGCGCACTTTGGTTGACGCTCTCTTTTCACACGATATTATTTTAGCTTGTTTTTTATTTCCGCTTATGGTGCCTCTTGATATCTGGTGATAAACCGGCTGCTACCTCTGGTCTACCCTCGAGCCGGCACTGGTTGCGGATTGTACTCACCCCGAGACGACATATCTCGCGTTGTGCGGACACGCGCCCGCGCAGGGAGGCGTCGGCGCGCGCGGCGCGGCGCGCACGCTCGACACGATCACACCCGAGCGGAAGTAACGCTGCGGAAACACATTCATTAAGTGGCAACCGTCTTTCGGGCCCATGGGTGTTTAGAAAATGGATTATGTCACTGGCTGTGTGGGAGCACCGTGGCAAGACATTTTTCTCAAAAATGACCCGGAATGTGAACATAACTCGCTACATATTGGAAGGTAAAGTGTATAGTTTAAGGTCAGATCTAAATAAAAAAATAAAAAACATTGCAGGCCGCCTGGAACGTTCTATATAAATTCCTTTATTTGTCGAGTACCAAATTTTTTTAAAAGTAGAAACTGGCATATAACAGACGGCACAGCTCGTATTCAGCCAATTCAAACCGTATTTTTTTGTTGCAAACACGACATTTTTGTATGTGTCTCAAATAGTTTGCGTTTTTTTGGTGGAAAAATACACTTGCGATTCTGTTAAAAAAAAAACGGCGGGAAATCGTAAATATTTTCACGATGTGTTTAAACAAATACTCAGCCTGCAATTGCCTCCTTCCCGGCCACGGCAATAATGTACTATTATTGAAGATCCACCAATCAAATTGATGATGACTGAACATGATTGGCTTGTGGATTTTGACCTTTCGACCCGGTGCTGCCTGGTCACATAATGTATTCCGGAAACCCTCATCAAATACACGTGGAATTGAAAGCAACATGAAATATTATTACTGGTTGGATATTATGTACTTATTGTTTTCTGCTCCTAGATATTAACGGTATTCGTGAATTTTCAGCATCATTTGTACAGAATCATCTGTCACTAACTAGTTCGTTAAATTGTAACATTAACTATAAGTTAAATCCCTTGTTTGTCAATGGCTTGGCTAAAGCCTAGAGCAGGTCGGATCCAAGATTTCGTTCAGGCGGCTGCAAAATCCTTCCGAAATTATAAAGAAAAGTGCTGCGCAAGGGCTTCAGAGCCATTGAAAGTATAATGTGAAAATGTCTGTCACCCACCTGCAGCTTACACTTTTGCACGTATTTCCTACAATAATTGGCGACGGCCCTCGCGGGCAGCCTGCCGTCTCCCTCGGCGGGGTGGGGAGGGAGCGAGAGCCACGCGGCGGGGGAGAGGGTGAGCACGGCGGGGGGGAACGTGTGCCAGGCGCCGCCTGGCGGGCCCCGACCCAAGACTATGTGGTCTATCTGCAAAAAAAGATAAAAATTATAGTTAAGTTATTGATTCAAATTTTATTGTAACTCCAATAATAAAGAAAGCTGAAAAATATGCCGCGTGACGAAAATCTTATTCAAGTATCTCAAAAAATTACGAATTATAACCGTTTTAATGTTACTTTTTAGAGAGAGAGAGAAAATGACTCATATTGAATGACAATCGTTTCATATGAAAGTGCGTTTCGCGGAAAAGGGACAGAATATACCCCCTTTCACCACTTTGGACACTTATAACTTAGTCCAGCAGTGGACGTCTTCGGACTGATGTGATGATAATTGATTTAAAAGAACCTATACTTATTTATTAATTAATACCTACATGGAAAACCAACAGCGCGACATATTTATAGACACAATAATAAAACCATATAGCCAATTACAGGTTCTCACTTATAGAAATAAGCTAACACAAAGAAATCTACACTACCTACTTACTCAACATTGATACAAAAGAGGACCACCGTTGCAATGAATGAAAATGAACCTTTTTATCATAATAATAATACAGATACGATTTTGATGTTATTTCAATAAAAGTCAACTGGACTATGATTTTAACAATACTGTAGGGTATATGATTGATACTCAAATCAGCATCTTTTTATGAAACGTCAAAAACGCATTGTTACGAGGGCTGCCTTTTAAGTTGTGTCGTTTGGAAAAACTAAAGACAATTTAAGTGTTAAATGGTATTTATTGTTTTTCAAAGTAATCACCGTGATATGTAATACACTTTTTCATTCGATCGAACCAGTTTTCGAAACACTTATTCCAGTCCGAAGTCGGGGTCTCCAAAATGGCCGTTTTGTATGCCTCAACCGCTTCTTCAGGCGTCTGGTACCGTTGACCACGAAGTCGTTGCTTGATTTTTGGAAAAGTAAAAAAATCGTTAGGGCTTAAGTCTGGACTGTACGGCGGGTGTTCCAGAATTTTGACGTTTTGCTCTTTTAAAAACGCAATAGTTTGCCGGGCGGTGTGCGAGCTCGCATTATCGTGGTGCAGTCTTATACGACGTCTTGGGTTATTTTTTCGAAACTCGCCGATGACTTCTGGTAAACAGACAGTGGTATACCAGTCAGCATTAACCGTTTTACGATCCTCGAGCACGATGGTGGCAACGTGGCCACTTTTCGCCACAAACGTGGCGACCATTTTTTTCGAAGTGCTCCGTGAGCGTATTACTTTGGTCGATTTTGGCTCATCTTGGAACACCCAAACAGTCGACTGCTGTTTAGAATCGGGATCGTAGGCATATATCCAAGATTCGTGACCACTGATAATGTCGTAAACATGTTTCGAGTTTCCTCGGTTGAATTGCCGCAGAGTTTTGCGACACCATCGAACGCGAGCCGTTTTTTGGTCTTCACTGAGTAAATGTGGTATCCAGCGTGAGATCAACTTTTTTCCGCCTAAGTGATCATTCAAAATACTGTGAACACTGGTCCCTGAAATACTTAAGGAAGCTTCTATCTCACGGTATGTCGCATGGCGATCTTCGATGATCAGTTGCCGTACAGCATCAATGTTCTCCTGGGTTACGGCTTCACGATGTCTATCACCAAGACTAGAGCAACCACGTTGAAATTCTAAATACCAGCGTTCCACAGTCCGAAGGCATGGTGCTTTATCATTGAAAACCGTAGTCAACTCTTCGAAGCACTGAAGTCGCGTTAAGCCCCTTTTGAAGTTGTAAAAAATTATCGCACGTAAATTTTCCTTCGAAATTTCCATTTTCACAACTGACTTGTCAACTTTGAACGAACGCTGTTCTAAAACGGTTGGGCCGATTTCGAGTCATTCTTTTGTTTTCGAATTCTAAATTCAAATATTTTAACGTGACACTAGTTCTTTTTTATGCAATCACGGGAGGTTTGCAAACGACAGAACTTAAAAGGCAGCCCTCGTAGTATGGAGTTTGTAGGAAATACATTTTTTGACGTAACCATATTTCCGGGTCAAATGTTCTCTTTGTCGTTATGTATCTAAAAATCTTTAAAACTGGAAATATAAGTAAAAAAAAAAAAAGTATTTTTGAACAAGCGGGCGAAGCGAACGAACTTATCCGTTTCATCTTGGGCGAAAACACCGGATGTCTCGCTGTCCGACTGTCCGGCTGTTCCCATATTTTTTTTGTCGATTTTATGTTCAGAAATTTTTCAAGAAGATAAAAAAAAACCGGTCAAGTGCGAGTCTGACTCGCGCACCGAGGGTTCCGTACAAACTATCAATTAACTCAAGGTAGAGTAAATGTCCCGTGTATAGGTGACGGCACGTAAGTCTAGCGCTGACCGTTTATGCGCAGAACTCGAAAATAAGGTATCTCGGGGGAGTGAAGGGGACGCGCGGGGGCGTGCGTAAGCGCTCATTGGCTCTCCAGTCGTACTCTGTCCCGCGCACCGATACGACACCCCGCTCACTTCTGGTGGTACAGTCGCGTTCTAAATTGTATTGTTATTAGTTATTACTGTCGTTTTTTTGTGTTAAGTTTGAGTTTGTTTTTTATTGACTGTTTTTATTAAGTTAGTGTTTATTTGTGATTTTAAACAGTAAGTATGCCTAGAAGAAATACTGTTTGAGAAGACAGGCACGGAAAATGGTATATGACGTGCATTCTTTCTTAAAGACAGAAATGAATGAATTACTTGATTCTTTGAAACATATTAAAAGTCAGATTGACGAAACTACGAATATGTAACTCAGTCACTTTTGGACAGCGGCGCTGTGGATTTCAAAATTAATAACATGATGCATGAGGGTGTGCTACCCCTATCAGATTTCGATTAATGTTACTGAATAAAAAAAAAAAAAATTTTTTATTTCTACCTCCCCATATTAGTGATGAGATTAGTTTAAACGAACTACCTTAGATATAAAAGAAGGACAAACAAAAACAAGTTTTTATTAGTAAGGATTATTGTAATCAAGTTGTAGTGATAAAAATTGCGTTCGCGACAGTACCTATGCGCAGCTATCCCCTCCATGTTTCGTTCACCGCTAGACTTACGTGCCGCTACCTATACCGTGTGTGTATGTGTATATTTGTTTTATATTGATTATTTTAACCCAACACAACAGAATTCAATTTCAAACAACGAATAACTTTTACACCAAGAAGACCATCGAACTACCAAGACAATATTGGATAGCGATTTTTTTTTGACCTGCTATTGAAATATACTCGTCCCAACCCCATTAAATTTAGAAAAATCTTAACAGCGCGAAGTAGGAATGGGGTCAGCGCCATCTATCGGCCCTAATTGGTACTAACGTGCAAGGGCAATCAGCTTAGTATGTACCTATGTTGGTGTTTTAGCGATTATTGGTTATCACGTGAACCGATCTAAATTTTTTTAATTTATATTTGAAAGAGAGTACTTCTATTATAGTCTTATAGGAATTTCAAAACAAAAAAACACTTATAAAGTTGATTAAATTCCAAACTTAACTAGGAAATGATTTTTGAAAATAAAACAAAAAATAAGTTATACTTTTCCAGTAATATTTATGTTTATCTTAATCACAAGTAATTATTTCAAATTTTTCGCTTGGGTGACTTCGGAGATAAGGGGGGGGAATGGTATTTTTTTTTACATTTTCCGTCATAGATCAAAATTTTACCAATGTAGAAAAAAAAGAAAAAAACTGTTTCAAAAAGTGCAACTCAAGCCCTTTCATATGATACCCCACTTGACCTAATAGTTGAACCTTTTGTTTTGCGCCCTTCT
This sequence comes from Epinotia ramella, assembly GCA_947578815.1. Taxonomy (NCBI): domain Eukaryota; kingdom Metazoa; phylum Arthropoda; class Insecta; order Lepidoptera; family Tortricidae; genus Epinotia; species Epinotia ramella. The sequence goes on from OX388220.1 coordinate 3,751,234, forward strand.
CATATTCCTCATTTTTCAAAGAAAATTAAAATGTATATTTAAATTTCTCATTTCCCATGCACGTGGATGACTCTCATTTAATACCATTCCAAATTTCAAGTTGATAGCTTAAGTAGTTCGTGAGATATTTCACTTTGTGACAGACAGACAGACGGACGGAGTCGCACCATAAGGGTTCCTTTTTTACCTTTTTTGGTACGGAACCCTAAAAAGACTCGCGAGTTCTGCACCTTGCAGAGAGGCATTAGACTTGAGTTTTGTTTACTCGTATTAATAATGTAAAAATAATTCATTTTTACTGTTGTCAAATACCGTATTACTGATTGAAGGTCGCGGGAGTCCGCTGGATGCGGATGGCGCAGGACCAGGCATTGCGGCACTCTTTGGGGGAGGCCTATGTCCAGCAGTGTTTCGGCTGATGTGATAATGATTGATTAAAGGGAATCAGTGATTTAAAAAACATATGACTCATGGAACTATTCTAGCAAAAAAAAACTAAATATAAACGCAAATAAATTGAATAAAAAAAAAGACCGGGTTGGTGCCGGCAAGAGTGAAAACTCAATAACATTGTAACTTGTTGACATTCTGCAAAAGTGTGACATGGATTTGACAAGATGTGGCATTTGAAATTGTGGGCATGGATGGATGACATTTATGGTTATGATAACAATTTTGAAGTGTGTCAAATGATCCTAAATGTTCTGTTTACCCCATGTTATGAATGCCGGCGAGGTACAACGTACTTACTTGTTTTTCTACGTCGTATCTCCACTCTATGAGGGAGTCCGCTTGGATGCCCATATCAGCGCAAGGCCTCAGTAAATTGTCCATCTGAAACAATCAAGTAACTTTTAACTATACGTCTAGTTAGAGGATTTCACCTCACTATATAGACCTTTGTAGAGATAGTCCTAGCGAATCCCCAAAAGGGATAGAGGTAATAAATAATAAATAAATAAATAAATATTAGGGGACAATCTTACACAAATCGACCTAGTCCCATGGTAAGCTCATTAAGGCTTGTGTTATGGGTACTAGACGACGATATATATAATAGATATAAATACTTAAATACATAGAAAACTTCCATGACTCAGAAACAAATATTCATGCTCATCACACAAATATTACCGGGATTCGAACCCAGGACCTTCAGCTTCGTAGGCAGCGTCACTACCCACTAGGCTAACCGGTCGTCCGGTAAATTAACCTAACTAAATAGAGACGTTTTAAACTCTATAAACGAGAGGTCTCTTAAGATAGAGCACAATGGATCTTAGTGTCAGAGGCCAAGATATGTATGATTTTTTACATAACCTAGGACGATACATCCAACGTACGTTACTTGCTAGCATACATACTCGAATCTACCTCATGTTAAAACAGTTCAAAAGATTCTAATAAAACTAAGTTATATATAACCTACATATAAATTCTAGTACCTATCATTTATAATTGAATTCGCGACCGAGACTGTAAGGTCGTTCATCTTAATGCCGACTGGTTTGTTACCGAAGAGTTTTGTCGATAAGGGTTCAGTATTTTATATTTCAAATCAAATCAAAACATTTATTCGTGACAGACAACACAGATAATAAAAGAAATAAAATAAAAAGCACATTTTGCTTTGCCACGAATGCCTTGCCATTTTGTATTTCACACTCAAAGCATTCGTTTTTTTGAGACAAGGTCGTAGTTGTGGCGGAAGGGTTTGTCGAGTGGCGACCACGACCACGTACCGGATGTCCGGAATACGCAGCGTGGGTAGACCCCGCAAGGTGGACTGATGGCCTGGTAAAGGTCGCGGGAGTCCGCTGGATGCTGGGAGTCCGCGCGGTGCCGCAGGACCGGTCACATTGGCACTCTTTGGGGAGGCCTATGTTCATGTTGTAGGTAGGTCTTAGTAGCGCCCCACCCGAGCACACGAGTACAGCACAGCACCTCCGAGGTGTAAATTAACCCGAACGCGACTGCCACCGACGGGGAGTGACAACCTTAACTGGACGAAAGAGCACGTGCTATACGTTAGAGCGGGAAGGCATGATTTGAGTTGTCTAGCTGTCAAACACCGGTTCTATTATTATTATTTATTTTAAAGTTAATTGCACAGTAACAAGTTACAATTACAAAAGGCGAGGGTTTTGTTAGATAGCGAACGTTTTGTGCTACTCCGTAGATAGAACTACACTAACATTACTGTCAAGTAAAAATAAAACTTGAGCTGCACTAAGTTTAAGTGTCCAGTGGCAACGGTGTCGATTTACCACCAGTTGGTCCGTACGCTTTTTTACTACCAAATTGCTGGCTTTCTTCATAGTCTACGGAACCCTAGTTCACGTTCAAGGCTGACCAATGTGCCACAGTTAGTTTTTTATGTTTTTTTACCTCTTAACGAGACCTTAGTCCGCACATTTTTGCTTAAAAAAACATTGATCATGCTTTGTTGCCCGTACATTGGTACTTGGCTTAAAATATGATTTAACTTTGCTTATAATTTATTGGTGGTGTGGCATAACACTTTACTGAACTATTAATTTGGCGTATGTTTCATTTCATTTCCTATACCATAAAGTAATGTTTTTTTTTTTCTTTTTCTACATAAACTCTCGCCTACTTATAATTGAAAAAGGAGAAGTAAAAGCAAATAAATCAAACAATCTGACTTGCAAAATGAGGACTGAACAAACATACATACAAATTGCAATTTGCGCAGCGGAAAATATAAAACTTAACATAATGTAACCATAACTACATGGATAATGAAATAACTTATGCAGTTTTTGACATTGAAATATACAGCATTGTATCTTCACGGGATATTAGTTTTTTTTTCGATACCGTGTTAAAAAAGTTGCTTTATAACTATTACGTTTTATTAGGTGTTTAGCATTATACTGAAATTAAATAGGTACCTATGTTGATTATACTTTTGTACAATCGAGTTCACATAATTTTGGTAGGTAGCTTTGGTGAGCACATATTTTTAAATTAGCATTAAAATAATAAATTTAGTTTTCGGTACGGAACTCTCTGTTCGAAACGGACTCGAAATTGATCACTTTTAGTGCATTTATTATTGTAATTTAAATGCTACTAAAACCATTGATGCATACATAATGAAGATACCTATAAGTTATGAACTTATGACACAATATAAATACAGAAACCAGTCATATAATTGTTTTATTAAACGGGTTTTACGATTTTATAGCTTAGTTCGACAGTTTTTAGGGTTCCGTAGTTGACTAGGAACCCTTATAGTTTCGCTTTGTCTGTCCGTCCGTCCGCGGATAATCTCAGTAACCGTTAGCACTAGAAAGCTGAAATTTGGTACTAATATGTATATCAATCACGCCGACAAAGTGGTAAAATAAAAAGTGTTTTATTTTATTTTATTAGGGTACCTCCTCTATACGTAACGTGGGGAGTGTTTTTTTTTTATTTCAACCCTAACGTGTGATATATTGTTGGATAGGTATTTAAAAATGAATAGGTGTTTGTTAAAATCAATTTTTGATAATGTTAATATTTTCGGAGATACTCGCTCCAGAAGTAAAAAAAATGTGTTCCCCCCCCCCTCTAACTTTTGAACCATAAGTTTTAAAAATATGAAAAAAATCTCAAAAGTAGAACCTTATAAAAACTTTCTAGGAAAATTATTTTGAACTTGATAGGTTGAACAGTTTTTGAAAAAAATTACAAAAACTACGGAACCCTACACTGAGCGTGGCCCGACACGCTCTTGGCCGGTTTTTTTATTGCTAGTCCTTATTTATTTTTCTTTTTTAGTGTTCTGTACCAAAATTCGTCCAACGGAACACTTATGCGATCACTCGGATTTTGTCCGTCTGTCACAGCCAGTTTTCTCGAAGATCGCATGACGTAGGAAGCTGAAATTTGGTACAGATACAGACAGACAGAGATATTGCCTAATCACATAAATAAAGTCAACAAAACAGTAAAACCCCATGAAGGGGACAGTTTTATTTATTTATTTATTTATTTAAACTTTATTGCACAAAAGAAAACTTATCGTACAAAAGGCGGACTTAATGCCATATGGCATTCTCTACCAGTTAAACCTTAAGGCAAAGCGGAAAAGATTGTGGGAAGTTTTGGGGGTAATGAATTCCGGGATCCCCTTCATTGGCATAATTTTTTTTAGACTAATATAGTTTCGCATAATTGATTTGGCATAATTTCTATTGGCATAATAATACTGTCGCATAATAATACTTTGGCCTACTACTTTGTTTGGCATACTATGGTTTTAGAATAATTTTACTTGGACTAATTTGTATTCGACTAATACTCATTATGCATACTATTGTATGGGCTAATAATTATTTATCATATCTGTTTTGAAGCATAATTTCTGTTTTCTAAATAAATAAAACACAGTTTCGTTGTTAGCATGCATTTACACTTTTCGTGGACGCGGATTATTGGGTCGTGCATTATCAGGGCGGATAAAAATGGCTTGTCATAAGCGAACTCTGTCTTAGGTCGGTTAGGTTAGGGTTCACTTGTGTTCCTCAGACCAGAAATAGACACCCCGCGCAGCGGGGTGGCGTCGACTCGCTGGAGATTATTAGTCCGCACAGATGACCGTCCCAATGTACATGGATTATCAGGCTGTACATTATTGGGCCGTGCATTATGCTTTCATTGTTTTGTGTAATGCATGATTTTATTTTTTAGGACACAATTTTTATGCGTTTTGTAATGATGCCAAGTAATTATTATGTCTTTTTGTATTTATGCTATCTGATGTTAGTCTTTGTGATGATTATGCTATTTTCGTTTATTCTTTTTAATTTTATGCCTAAAAATTTATGCCATAATATGATTAGGCTTAACGCTAATTCGGCTATAAAAAATTATGCGTTATTATATTATTCCAAATGATTTTATGCGATCCAATAGAGAACCATAAATTCCTTATGGCTGTTTTTGTGGTATACAAAAAATAAATATTCGTTGTCGTCACAAAAATGTTTCAATGAAAGAAAAACATCAAGGGCCGGCCGATACATCTGCGAATAAATTTGAAGCCTATGTGAAGTCCCCAACCCGCCCTGGGCCAGAGTGTGGATGTGGACTACTGCCCGTTCCGTCTCCTCCATGAGAGGAGGCCTGTGCCTAGCAGTGCGACGTATATAGGCTGATTTATCATTATTAGTATTTCTCTTAGAGACATTGCATCAACAGTATTTAACAGAAAGGTAACTACAAACTTGGCGCCTGGTAACTTCTCATGCAATCTAATTGTAATGGACGTATCTTTAACCCATTCAAGGCCCATGACCGTATGAATAAAGATGCGTGCATTTACTAGCGATTTGCGATTCAAGGCGGAAAAATGCTGCTACACGTAGTGTTGCCTAGAATCGGTTAGTGGGCGTTGTTCAAACGCCGGCCCTAAAGGGTTGACACGCCTGTAACGGGCGTTTTTTTCAAGTTAAAATACTGCTTACAGTCACAGTGAACACTCTTAGCAACTTAGCATCCTCTATCCATACTAATATTATAAATGCGAAAGTGTGTCTGTCTGTTACCTCTTCACGCTTAAACCGCTGAACCGATTGAGATGAAATTTGGGACGAAGATAGGTTGTATCCTGGAGAAGGAGGCCATATACAACAGCATGGTGCATGGTGGAACCTCACGTGAACCGACACGCGGGTGTGTTCAAATCCTTAGATCCACAGTGACCTAATGCAAGCGAGTGACCACGCCATTATAGGCTGTATGCTGTAGACATTAGGATTACAATCGCATGAACGCGGTGGAATTAATGGTTGTCATCGTCTAATTGATAGCTAATACGTCGTTAAGTGGGGATTATGTATAACTAGGTTCTGCCCGCGAATCCGTGTAGAACTCGTTTATATCGTACGTAGCTCTATAGAAACTTTCACCCCCTTAGGCCCTTAGGGGTTGATTTCCGGGATAAAAACTATCCTGTGTCCATCCCCGGGACTCAAACTATCTCTATACATGTTAATCGGTTCATACCATAATAGACTTATTTAACCCGCTTAGGGGTGGGTTTTTCCAAAACCCTAAAATTACTTTTCTTGTATTGTAATAAGGAGTCCATACCTAAAGTTTCAAGTCTCTCACCTAAAATTGTACTCCATCCCCATACAAACTTTCAACCCCCTTTTTACCCCCTTGAGGGTGGAATTTTCAAAAATCCCTTCTTAGTGGGTGTTAACGTTATATAATCTACCTGTTGTGAAAAAAACAGCTTTCTAGGTTCAACGGCTTGGGTTGGGCGTTGTTGATAAATCAGTCAGTCAGGACTTTTACGTTTATATAGATTTGTAGGATATTTATAGGTGGCCGCACTGCAGGCCAACTTTTGTACAAATTCGGCCGAAGCTACCGGACCATTTACTTAGCGCGTGTCGATGTAACAAATACAGGCAGGCAACTACGGAACCCTTCACTGCGCGTGGCCCGACACTTGGCCGATTTTTTTACGTGGCGGCGAATGGGTTAACCACGCAGACAAAGTGTTGTTGTCATGTATTACCTTATATGAATGACTGGCTTAACCGTGAATTACTGTGAGACAACTTGTGGTTTTTGTGTGAGGGAAACCAAGAGGAAGGAAAAACATTAATACCTACAACTAGACAGATTAACATGGCAAGAACCTGTTGCGTTATTATTACGCATATTAACATGTATGCATATTGCATGAGCCTTTGATTCAGAACACGAACAATTTGAATTTTAGACTGCGATGCTAATTGCCAAGCCATATAGACGAAGCAAAAAAAAACTGACATCAAATGCCCTTGCTTTTGGCTCCGGCGATGCATAATTATCTGGGTGTCATTTTTTGTTTTACCGTCATATTTTGTTTATACCACGATACCACAAGGTCTAGACCTTACCTTTGCCTCCTAATAAATCATTGCTAACCCAAAAATAGTATAATAATTTCCTAAATTCGACGGAGCCCCGCTTTCTGGGACTCAGTCTCCCGCCCTCCGCCAGGGCTCCCGCCAGAAACTTATCCGCGGGCTTTTATATACACTCTAGGGGTAGGACAGACAAGACCACGTGGAAGTGGGGTGCGCTGATTCGGGTTTTGGTAGAACTTGTAAATTTGGCATCATTATACTTTATTTGGTAATATGAATACACTTTATGGCAATCACAGTGGGTTATTTAGGTAGAAATATTGTATTAATTTGCTCGCTAATATTTGGTGATCATTTACTTTTTGGTCTTCGAATACAATTTAATGTGCATTCGTTACTAATACTAATTTAAAGTGTACTAAAACAGCTGGTTCTACTGTAATGGTAGAATTATTTTTTTGGTGTTCAGTATATTTTTTTGGTAAGAGAGCGTAGGGTATTAAAGCATTTTTTGGTGTATAATTAACTTATTTATTCACCTCACTGAGGTCTCTCGACGTTTCGGATGTGTTGCAACATCCATGGTCACGGGACAACTGGCTTGAGCGGGTATCAATATCTTCTTGCTGCGCGGGTTTTACGAACTACCCGCATTTGGTCTTTATTAATCACTTTGTACACTAGGATTGTCACCCGGCCGACACACAACACTAATAATATCCGGTGATATAACGGACGATGTTTTTTGACGCTGGCATTTACTTATGATAGGATTCCACGAAGATGAAATCTTAAAACCGTCGTCCCGGTTGAAATTACGATGTTTTCTGATTTCAACGGCTTCACGTAGTCTAATATAGTGCTTTTCTCAAAAATGGGGGAATAAAAAATACTAAATATATATAAACTTTAAATTTCGTTGTACACCGTGAAAATATTTACGATTTCCCGCCGTTTTTTTTTAAACATAATCTCAAGTGTATTTTTCCACCAAAAAAACGCAAACTATTTGAGACACATACAAAAACGTCGTGTTTGCAACAGAAAAATACGAGTTGAATTGGCTGAATACGAGCGGTGCCGTCTTTTATAAGCCAGTTTCTACTTGAAAAAAAAATTTGGTACTCGACAAATAAAGGAATTTATATATAACATTCCAGGCGGCCTGCAATGTTTTTTATTATTTAATTTAGATCTGACCTTAAACTATACACTTTACCTTCCAATATGTAGCGAGTTACGTTCACTTTGCGGGCCATTTTTGAGAGAAGTAAGTTAATTATACGCGATTAAGTCCCGTTTAGTATAAATAATGTGTGAGAATCGTGAAAGTTTAAATCAGTACCTTTTTTGGTGGTCATTATATTTAACTCCATATTTAATTATAGAACGAGCGAACGAAACTCTATATTCAGTTCAGTTTGGGTCGAAAATCGTTTGTATGTCCGGGTGTCCCGCTTTCCCGCTGTTCCCCTCTACAGGTCGCATTTCTCAACCGATGCCCGTTAAATTTTGTGAACAAATTACTTGATTATATATTTTTGTCCAAACACATTTACAAAAAAAAAAAAAAAAACAAGACAGACGCGCCATGCCCACCACGCGATACTGCTCACAGAGACACTAGTATTTATATTTTATACATTTTTTGATTGGGTACTGGGTACTTTTACGTCCAAACAATCACGTAATTTAAAACGGATGTAGAACTGATATCGTGTAACTAATTAGGCCCGGTAAACAACCTCAACTGAAGGCTAATGATTGTGAATTTCAATCACTATGCACTGCCATACCAGACTGATTGTAATAAAAAGTTAATTAAGTTAATAATAGTATGCGTGTCAGGTTAAAAAGGTTATTATAGTATCTTAAATTAGTTGAGCGACAATAACACGTTCAAATAATTTTGTTCTTTAAGACATGTATACATTTTTGACGGAACTTATTATAACTATTATTAACTTGCCGGGTACTCTGCGAATGTGGCGCCGTTCATACGACTCAGCACATGACGCAGTGCTCCCTGTGTCCGGCTTCGTGCACTGAGGAAGACCTTAGGAAGGGTCTCTATTGTTTCCCATAAAATTTAAGATCCGATTTTTTCAGACCATAACGTTCTCCACCATATTTTTTTCTAGTCATATTGTCGAAAGTCATAAAATAGGGGCTAACACTAAATAAAATAATCAATAATGTCATATTTTCTCGAAAAAGGATAAAAAATGTAGTCAAATGGAGAAAAAAACAACGCAAAAGGTTAAATAATCACGAAGTTATAAGTGTCCAAAGTTTTGTATGTTCTGTCCCTTTTTCGCAAAACGCAACTTCATATGAAACGATGACGCTGGGAGAATGTGACGTCACAGAAGCCGCATCGTGTTCGGCGCCGCCGTCGACGGGCCCCCCGGAGCATCCCGTAACGTGCCGTCACACAATGTTTGCGTTATCTCTCTCTAACAAGCAATATTAAAACGGTTGTAGCTTCGTAATTCTTTGAAATATCTGAATGGGATTTTCGTCACTAGGCATATTTTTTGCCTTCTTTCTTTTGGAGTAATAATAATTTTCGAGTCTAAACCCGTATTTAACAATATAAATTGGAGTTCCGATTTATGCAGTTCATCATTATTGTTAGTCATAAAATTGGTTAGCCATAACATTCAATGTCCCGGTGGTATCAAGTTACATTATGTTAAAGGCAATAAATAAATAAATAAATAATATCCCGAGCGATTAGAAGTGGCAAAATTTCCTAGCGTTGTTCCCGGTTATGCCCCTAAAGGAGCTCGGGGTCCGCTTTGACACCTAATCCCAAGATTTGGCATAGGCGCTAGTTTTACGAAAGCGACTGCCATCTGACCTTCCAACCCAGAGGGAAAACTAGACCTTATTGGTATTAGACCGGTTTCCTCACGATGTTTTCCTTCACCGAAAAGCTAACGGTAAATATTCCGTACATAAGTTCCGAAAAACTCATTGGTACGAGCCGGGATTCGAACCCACGACCGCTGCTTGACAGCCGCATGCCTGAACCACTAGGCTACCGTAGCTATATCATGTATGAGAGCACTGTTTAATTTATTTTTATTTTTATGAATGTATGTTAAAGCAGCAATAGAAAAACATCTTGAAAATTTGAACAGTCTAGCTATTGCTGATACGCAGACAGTCGGATGGACAGCGGAAGCTTAGGAACAGGGTTGGGAAGTCGACTCTAAAAACTATTCTATGCTTAGTTGAATTCCTTGACCCCAAATATGTGTAATAGACACCGAGTTTGTGATTCTACGTTATTTAGAACTCGAGATATTAATGATATACTTACGTATAATTCAAAATTGCCGCCATAAAATTAAAGATGGCCGACGAAGGAGTTGGTTCCTATCAAAAACTTAAAGCTATGGACCTAACGAGTACCTGAAAAATATTTGGTGCTTTTGTCCTACTAATTAGAACAATTTCCTGAAGGCTAATGGAATTGAAATTTTATACAATTACATAAGTACCATAAACCTGCTCTGATGTTGCACAAGATAAACCCATCGAGTTAGGATTCACTGGAATCTTCTCAACGAGCAGTTAATGACTGTGCAAAAATAATTAATAGTTTAAAAAACACTAGAAAAACACGCTTTTAACCTAATCGTGGTCAAAGTTCATTACAAGACTTTTCTAACAAATCCAAACACAGCTATGATACGATGTTCCATCATGAAGTTCCAGTTCATATCTTCCGGCTCCATCATCAGATCAGTTCGACAGTACCATATTATTGTATTGTCATCAGAACTACATACAGCCGCCAATTTTCATGACGCAACGATCCTTGGAAGATGGTTAAATTAGTTACCTTAGATTCCATTACATAGTTAGTTACATACAGGTCGACTTAATAAAAGCGTGTTAAAAAGCGATCAGATGCGACCACAGCCGAGCGCAGCCGTCCACGTCCGCGAGGAGCCGAGCGGCCGCAAATCCATTCAAAAATGGAATGTAACGTCTGTATTAAAGCTTCAAATTCCTTTGGCAACTTATACATTGCGCTCTGGTGCGCTCCGGCCCGGCCCGTTCGGCGAGAAACCTTACTTTAAAGTTGTACCAAAAAAAAAATTGTAGTCAGAAACTTACTTCTGGTACATCATTTTAGATCTATTACAACGGTACCTACTAGATTTGAATTGTGAATTCATTTTATAATTTAGTCCTTTAACGGGTTACATTTTCTGCATATCCCTTTTGGGAACAAAGGCGTGTTTAAGTTATGTTATACTTACATCAAACAATAATGTAGATAAAGGCACGCGAACATATCACGTGTACGATAGCGTGTAATGATAATGATACCGATAGTGATGGATGACCTTTGATATTCGATACCTAATTCAGAAATGCCCTAATCTACTCTGACGTCGTGATATGTGATACTGTTAATAGGCATGTGTTCTAAGATTTTTTTATGATGCCATTTGAACCAGGTGGTGAGGAACAAATGTGGAAGCAACCAAAATTAAAGAACAGAAATTTTTAGTACCCAAAAATTTTTGCCAAAGAGGGTCCTCGCTGGCGGCAGCCGAAACGATTCATACCAATTGACATAGGAGCATGACGTCACAGTTTGCAGTTCGTTGTATGGAAAATCAGGTAAAAAGCTGTTTCGGTCGCGAAATCCTGCGTTTTTATAGTTGTTGTACAATTTGGTATCCTTAAATTTACTCTTGTACAATAAAAAAAAAACATGTTTTTTCTAAACTCTCAAGATCCATATCTTTTTATGATTTTAATTATATTTTGTACTTTATACTTTATTACAATAATTGTATGGTTTACAATCCATTTAGCAACACAACGTTACTAATTTTACGTCACACCTGGCCATAATGCGCGCGTACGGTAAAACTAGCATTGTGGCCAGGTGAAGACGTAAAATTCTGTACTCACCACGGGCAGTAATTCGTAAAGCCCCAGATCGCATATTTAGGGCCCTCACCTTCGGTTCGGGCCACAAACATCTGCGATCTGGGCCATTCACGAATTCACCGCCCTAGGTACGTAATGTACTATTAACATCAGACTACCCTATTACAGTAAGTTTTTGCACTGTATATTTAACTAGCTGCCCGGCCCGGCTTCGCACGCTTAGCAATGAAGCATTTTCCCGCGGCGCGCGGTAAAAAGTAGCCTATGGATATCTATCTATCAGGGATAATGTTGGCTACTAATGGTAAGATTTTTTCAAATCCGTCCAGTACTTTCGGAGTCTCAATACAAATAAACACACAATCAAATCTTTCCTCTTTATAATATTATAATATATTTAATATATATATATATATATATATATATATAGTGTTGACATATAAATACTTACAAACACATAAATCATCCAAGACTCAGAAACAAATATTCATACTCATCACATCACACAAATATTCGCCCTTACAGGCTAACCGCTCCTCATAACGGTCATGACCCTCCCGGGGCGCCTAAACTAAGCGTTATTTTGCTTTGGCTTAAGCTGTTCCCTCCCGGTTATATATTTATATTCTAGCAGCCGTCCGAAGACCATCTTACACTAGTCACTCCGCAAAAAAAAAAGACCGGGTTGCACTCCGGGAGTGCCGGCAGAAGTGGAAACTTGAATATTATCAGTAAAAAAAAAAGTGCACAGCGCCGCTCCCCCAAGCCTCGTCCCGAATATATCACCTTACGAATCTTACGGTCACGTGACCTATCGAAATCTGTGGCGAGTTTAACAATTTTTCCACATCCCAAAAAGTGCACAGCGCCACTCCCCCCCCCCCCCCCCCGCCCCCAAGCCTCGTCCCGTATATCTCACCTTACGAATCTTACGGTCACGTGACCCATCGAAATCTGTGGCGAGTTTAACATTTTTTCCCCATCCCAAAAAGTGCACAGCGCCACTCCCCCCCCCCCGCCCCCAAGCCTCGTCCCGTATATCTCACCTTACGAATCTTACGGTCACGTGACCTATCGAAATCTGTGGCGAGTAACAATTTTTCCACATCCCAAGAAGTGCACAGCGCCACTCCCCCCCCGCCCCCAAGCCTCGTCCCGTATATCTCACCTTACGAATCTTACGGTGACGTGACCTATCGAAATCTGTGGCGAGTTTAACAATTTTTCCACATCCCAAAAAGTGCACAGCGCCACTCCCCCCCCCCGCCCCCAAGCCTCGTCCCGTATATCTCACCTTACGAATCTTACGGTCACGTGACCTATCGAAATCTGTGGCGAGTAACAATTTTTCCACATCCCAAGAAGTGCACAGCGCCACTCCCCCCCCGCCCCCAAGCCTCGTCCCGTATATCTCACCTTACGAATCTTACGGTGACGTGACCTATCGAAATCTGTGGCGAGTTTAACAATTTTTCCACATCCCAAAAAGTGCACAGCGCCACTCCCCCCCCCGCCCCCAAGCCTCGTCCCGTATATCTCACCTTATGAATCTTACGGTCACGTGACCTATCGAAATCTGTGGCGAGTAACAATTTTTCCACATCCCAAGAAGTGCACAGCGCCTTTAGCACGTATTGCTGGTGGCATATGCTGAGTGGCATCCATTTTGGTGAATTCCAATTGTAAGAAACACATGTAACGAAGTAGCAGTTGAGGAGAACTTACCAGCAATGGAATGGGGTTCTGGCTTCTACCTTCTAAGCCTTCAGCGAGCTCTGTGAGGTCCACTTCGTATAGGCTCTGACCGGCTGGGATGTTTTCCAATCTGAAAACAAAAGACAATTACAATTGATACAAACACTTCAACACCACTGGCCATGAATTGGCGATTACTGCCCGCTGCGTGTGCGGAAAATTCTAAATCCGGGCCAGGGGAGCAGTGAAATCTTGTATTGACGGTAATATAGAAGGCCTTCGTTTTGGGGCGGTAAATATCTGCAATCCGAGACATTCTTTACTTTCCACCCTAGGTGAGTAATGGACCCGATTCTACAGTGGTCTCTAAACTTCCTAATTTTATTTAGGTGTCGCTAAAGCACTTTGCTATTATATGAGCAGCTGCCATAATCAAATGACAGCGCTAATTTGACTCTGACGTTTCTTATTTTAGGGGTCTATACAACTTACTTAGCTGCCTAAATGCTATTCTAAATATGTCGTTTTTAATCTGCCCCCTAAATTATGTCAAAAAATTAGACAATTTAGTTTTAGGCTAGTTAAGCCATGTGCACGTTAGAATCGGGTCCATTGTACTGTTAATTGCACTATAGGTACACAAACAAAGCAGTTACAAGAAAAAATAAACAAGTAGAAAAGTACAGTAGACGGTATGAATGAATGAAATATTTTATTTCAGGTCTTCACCGACCCATATAAGAGGTGTTAGTTACAATTTACAATTTAATTTAATTTTAATTATTAGGTTAGGTTACACAACTTGTACACAGCAACAATTTGACACACAACAGAGACTGACACACAGAGAACATAATACATTTACTTTATATATAATAATGTAGATTTGACCTGCCCAATCCAATACTCCAGTATTGGACCGTCAAACCTACCAGCCAACATTTTCAGGATGCTGTTAGTACTTTTTCTAACTCGAGCCATCAGGGATTATTATTATTATTTATCGTATGGCATTTTGGTCACTGGATTACATAGAAAATAATAAGAAAATTGGCTAAAGATTTAGATTTGCCCTCTTCAAGTACTCTGTGGCGAGTGGAGTAAGACACTTGAGGTGAGGTGGAGGAGGTGTTGAGGGATGAAATTTTATTTTGCATAATCGCATGAAAGTCATTAGTGCGTGTCTCTGCGAACATCCCCGAGGCACTACACCATTTGGGCCTTCCTAACAGCATCCTGAAAACATTATTATACTGAACGCGTAGGGCGCTATAAGCTCGCTTTGTGTACTTAACCCACAGGGCGCCAGCGTAGAAAGATTGGCAGAAGGCTTTAAAAAGTGCAATCTTTACCTCTGCAGAACATAAATGCCCCTCACTCTTAACACAGTGCATCATGGGAGCTCTGGCGACTTTACCCACCACCGGCATGGTGATAGCACAGGATGCGAGCGAGTCGCGGCGACATGACTATCTGACTTTTTAGGGTTCCATAGCCAAATGGCAAAAAACGAAACCCTTATGGATTCGACATGTCTGTCTGTCTGTCTGTCTCTCGGTCCGTACGTCACAGGCATTTTACTCGAAACCTATAAGGTGTATTTGAATAAAATTTTGAGGATAGGTGTATTTTGTTAGCCGCTACATAGTTTTGTACTTAAATTACGAAAAAAAAAATGTATAAGGTTTTTAATACATAAAACTGAAAGTCAATTTTTTTTTATTGCAAGCCCACGTGTGGCACATCAATCGTTAGGCCTTTCAAAATAAATATAAGGTTTCTCAGCATTTTTTTCGATTAAGTGAATAGAGTCGGAGATAATCGCCCCGAAAGTCACTAAAATTGTGTCCCCCCCCTCTAATTTTGACCGTGTATTTTAAAAATATGAAAAAAAACATGGGCTTATTAAATTCTATCAGCTGAAAAAACTGCCTTCCTTAAAGACAAGGACGTAAGTGCCATAAGATTTCTGTGACGATACGACCTTTTTAATAGGCATGGGACCCTTCGTTGAGCGTGGTCCGACACGCACTTGGCCGGTTTTTTTAATTAGAACGCTCAAAGAGACGGGTAGTCTATGTCGCAGCGACTCAGCTCGCGCGCCGTCTTGTGATAGCCGTGCTGATAGGTTGCCCCAAATATGATCGAGCTAACATTCCGCTGGGCTCACCTCTACAACAACTTACTTATCACGTACCTGGCTCTCAGCATGTCGTCTATGGGCAACTTTGCAGGCAGTTCCTTGAGATATGGCACGTTTCCGGCCAGCATGAATGACGTCACCATGCCGCTGGGACCATTACCTGTAACAACAACAGATAATTTTGCTACCGAGTGACACATACTGCTTCACACCTTGTAAGTAAGTATGTAGAAAATTGAAATCCCTTAGTTGACGGCCACTATGACTCTTTTTTTGAATAGCAGGATCAGAGCAGAAAGGCATGGTAGCCTAGTAAAAGCCATCGTAGCCTAGTGGTTCAGGCATGCAGCTGTCAAGCGGCGCTCGTGGGTACTAATGAGTTTTTCGGAACTTACTCGTATGTGCGGAATATTTACCGTCAGCTTTTCGGTGAAGGAAAACATCGTGAGGAAACCGGATCTAATTCCAATAAGGTCTAGTTTTTTTTAGTAGGTGGCAGTTCGCTTTCGTAAAACTAGTGCCTACGCTAAATCTTGGGATTAGGTGTCAAAGCCGACCCCAGGCTCGTTTAGGGCACAACCGGGAATAAGGCTAGGAGGTTGGAGGATCAGGGAAGAAAGGTACTACTTTGATCCCTCATTTGAGGGCAACAAACAAACAAACAAACAAACAAATACTCTTTATTGCACCACGACAGGAGAGAAACATCTTACAAAAGAATTGCTTAATAAATAATGGTAACAACAGGCGGTCTTATCGCTTTAAAGCGATCTCTTCCAGACAACCTTTGTATAGCAGGAATCATTTAAACTAGAATTTTAAACAGGAAGTGCAGGAATTCATCAAGAAGAGCATACTAACACATCAATCTCTCAAATATTACTAAACAGGACACTTTAAAATACATACCTAATAAATAAATAAATACGCAGACATATATACAACCATACATACATACATACAATACACATACATACAATACATAAAAGGCAACTTAAGGGAGAGACAGGTAATATTGTTTCAACAGATTTTTGAAAATAGGAAGAGTTTTTGCACACCTTATATGCATCGGCAAAGCATTCCACAACCGGACAGCCCGAAAGGTAAATGAGCTGTTATAAAATTTGGTAGATGAAGGTGGTGGGGCGAGAAGATGGTTTTGGGAAGATCTGATGG
Organism: Epinotia ramella; assembly: GCA_947578815.1. Lineage (NCBI taxonomy): Eukaryota > Metazoa > Arthropoda > Insecta > Lepidoptera > Tortricidae > Epinotia > Epinotia ramella. Next base: position 3,768,049 of record OX388220.1, read on the forward strand.
AAGTGAGACGATTAAAACGCTCTTTGAGATATGGAGGAGTAGAGGTAACAAAAAGTATACTGTAGAGTAACGCAAGAATGTGAGAATCACGACGGACACGAATTGGAAGCCACTTGAGCTGAGAACGAAACGTGGTCATACTTGCGTAAACCAAATATGAACCTAAGAGACAGATTTTGAAGGCGCTCAAGTTTGTTAAGCTGGTCCTCAGTAAGGTCCAGATAGCACACATCAGCATAATCTAGAATGGGAAGAAGGAGAGATTGAGCTAGCGCAATTTTAGTGGCGAGTGGCAACAATGACTCTTTTTAATCCTCGACGCAAAAAGAGGGGTTATTATAAGTTTAACGTGTCTGTGATCTGTGGCATCATAGCCCCTAAACAAATGGACCAATTATAATGGGTTTTTTTTTGTCCGAAAGCTGACGTAATCGAGATGGTTCTTAGCTATGTTTCAACAAAATCGGTTCAGCCGGTTTTGGGATATTGAACTTTGAAATGAAAATGTCGGGAGTTTTTCATCTTTTGTAAGTTGTTAATTATCTGAATAGCAGGTTTGTAGACAGTTTTTTAGAGACCAAATGGGCGGTGGAAATCGAGTTATATGGACGTCATGCCACCGGTATGGGGACCATCCCTTCAAACTACAGGTTTTCCCGCAGTTACGAATAAATTTGATGACTAAATATAAATACATACCTAATAATATTAGTAGGACCTAGAATGTTTCCCTGCGGTACACCGCAATAGGGGCGTAGACACTAAATAAAATAATCATTCATATTTTCTCGAAAAAGGATAAAAATTGTAGTCAAATGGAGAAAAAATCAACGCAAAAGGTTAAATAATCACGAAGTTATAATTATAAGTGTCCAAAGTTTTAAGAATATATTCTGTCTGTCTATGTTCTGTACCTTTTACAAAACGCAAGTTGTTCATACGAAACGATGACGCTGGAAGAATGTTACGTCACAAAGACGGCACAGTGCCGCGCCGCATCGCGGTCGGCGGGGCCGTCGAAGCTGCCCCCACAGCATCCTGTAATGTGACGTCACACACCGTTTGCGTTTTCTCTCTCTAACAAGCAATATTAAAACGGTTGTAGCGTCGTAATTCTTTGAGATATCTGAATGGGATTTTCGTCACTAGGCATATTTTGCGTTCTTTCTTTTGGAGTAATAATATTTTTCGAGTCTACCGACTGAATCAGTTATTGCATTTTAACCACAATTTAACGCATTCTACTCTTATTACACAACGCGGAAAAGTTTGTGAGGTTGTACATTTGTAGGTAAGTGTGTATGTAGGGGGGAATCTCCGGAATTATTTATCCGATTTCAAAACTTGCATATAGAATAGACTTCCCAGATGGACATATTTTATTCCGCGAGTTTGCCTGCGCTCTTCGCGAGCCGCGCAAGTGAAGAAGAGATAAGATATAGCAAGATAGAAGACGCGTTGTATAATAGTAATGAAGAACATATGACAGTCGCTACCGGCAACCCGTGTCATATACAAACGTCACATTGTATTACGAAACGTTTCGAACGTTTCAATTGTAATTAAACGCTATTGAGACCTCCAATTTAGCAGGAGTCTGACTAATTGACCCCTGACTCACGAGAAACTTCCACACATGCACAATTAGAACCGATAGCTAATGAAGAACAAATGATTTTTAATTAAGAGGAAACACAAGGGCCGTTTTTCCATAGAAACGTAGTCCCCTGTTTTCTCACTGGATAATGGAAGTAGTTTTTTCCTTAAATCTATGGCTACTATTGAGATGTTCCTTTTCCTTTTTTTCACAAATTTATTCTTAAAAGAGATATTAACCTTCAAAAACCTAAGAAAAATGCCAGATTTTCCGCTGTGTTCAAACATCCAGAAAACAATTTTGACTAGATTATTTAAAAAACCGGCTAAGTGCGTGTCGGGCCACGCGCAGTGTAGGGTTCTGTAGTTGCCTGATCTCCGGCTCTATCACACTACGCGAACTTCGAATCTCGATTTTCGTGGTAGCGCCGCTGATAAGAGGCCAACTGCGAGGCGAGCGGCGGCGGGACGAATACAAGTAGCGAGCCTGTTTACGTATGCCTGGGTAGCAGGTATCATGACTAGCATCTGCCCGCGACTTCGTCCGCGTGGAACTCGTTTAATATCGTAGCTCGTTACAAACGTTCGCCCCCTTAGACGATGATTGATACGTTATTGTTACGCCCCCTTAGACGACGATAAATGTTCGCGGAAAAGATACAACGGTAACAGTAGACCGGCTTAAACCCGCCTACACAGAACGATTAAGCGTGTCACCGAAACCAACAATCACAACATCCGTGGGGACAAAGGGAACCAAAACATCCCAAACACGGAAAGACACCATGGCCAACAAAAAAGTAGTTACAAGAACAGGCCGGCTTATCAAGAGGCCCGACCGCTATCAATATTAAGATAAGCCGATTAGCGGTAAACACAAGCCGACTCAAATGCACAACCACTTCACAAACAGAATAACAGGTGGCTGCAAACCAAGCACGAGGACAAACCATTGTGTCACAAGTCCTAACAGTATCGGCTAACAGCAACAGGAGAAATCCACCATAAAAATTTGCACAAACGGCAGCAGCTGCAGGACCAAACTATGCACAGGCTGCCGCTGACATAATGTCGTTAATTTGCGTCACGCTTGTCAGAGGTCTATTTTCTATTTTCATCACACTTGCTCGAAAAGGGCTTCATAATGCGCAGACATACAAAGCTGTAATAGCCTATATTAAGCCCTCGGACGTAATGGTTTTTTTCTTAAATTGTATCTGTCACTCATGCGGCAGTTAAAAAGCAAAGAGTTTTCATATCAAATACGATGTCTGAAAACGTATTTCTAAATAAATTTAATCTTAAAAACACTATTAAAACATGTTTAACAGAATTATTTACAGATTTAATATGTAGTTATTTAGTGTCTATGTAAATTTTTGTTAAGTGTTTTCAAATCGTGGCTGTATACCGAAGGGCCTTTGCCATACGCGCCTCACGTCAAATTCAACAAAATGGACGACTGACATGTTCCAGTTTTTATTACGATTTGTATTAATTTCATCTAAAATGTATTTGTTTCCTCGCAAATGTGATGAAAAACATTGTGTATAACACGGGCGTAAGAATATTGCAAACTCGAGTCATCAAAAGATAGACTTCTCCTTAGACTTAGATAGAGTTCGCCTTTGTACCGATTTAACTTTTTTTTTGTCTCTATTTTTACCTGTGTCGTGTGTACAATAAAGTATTTACATACATACTTCTGATAGACTCTTGTTCGCAATATTCCACTTACGCCCCTTGTTAAACAATGTACTATTACCGAAACAAAACGTTACGACCGCGTTCGCGTTTAGCTGTCAAATCTCATACAAATTGAGGGTAAAACGCAAATGCGATCGTAAAGTTTTGTTTCGGTAAAACTTATACTAGAGCCCTAATAACTCTGGGAATACTCTACGGCAGCGCCATCGGCATTTGGAGGCAGTGCCGCGAGAAGATAGAAAACCATCACCTGCAAAAACGAGTGGATGAAGCGGTATTCAAAACAGGGATGTCACGAATGTCAGTTCTATTACATTCGCGAATGCGAATGCGAATGTGCGAATGCGAATGCGAATATTAAGGAAGTACACTAAAAGCCTAACGTACGTAATCACTTTTTAACCATTTTATTTAACAATCACTAGCATAAAAATCAATCACAAGTCACTACCCAAGTAAAGTGCTTTCTATTGGTCAAAATTAATCACGTGATACGGGATACGGGTTGGCGCGCTTTGCGTATACGCGAGTCGGCGCATTTGCATTTACAATGCGAATGTTGATGCGAATATTTAAAATGATGCGAATCATTCGCGTATGCGAATGCGAATATTCGTAACATCCCTATTTTATTACAGACTGATAATGATGATATTTTTTGTCATATTCATACATGCCTTTAGTGGACTTTAATAAGGTAACTTAAGTATTTTAAAATATTCTTAGCAAAGGGGATTCACGTAAGATATTATCCGGTGCCAGTCACACTGATTTACCAAAATCATACCGATTATCAAGATCTTCAGAGAGGCGCATGAAGAAAACTGCTCAATATTAAATAAGACATTGTAATAAAGAACACAAAACCTCAAAATCGTTATCTATGCAAAATATAAATAGTCACACGTGAAATCAGATCTGAAATCGCACGTTTTCATAGTAAACACACTGAAACATACATTGTATCTAAAAACATAACCTCTATTATGGCCATTTCAAACTTCCAACAGAAACTCTAGCACTGTCTCTTTTTCCTTTCATTGGCATTGGATTGAGTGAAAGGAACGGCATGACTGCAGCAATTCAAATGTTCGGAGCATGTTCGCTATGTCTTAGGGATTTGGCGTGCGTTTCTACGCGATGCTAAATGGCATCCTGATGATAGAAAGGATTTAAGCGCAATTATAGTTGGAAAGGACTATCAACTTAAAGGCAACGTTATAAGATACAAATTAGATCGTAGGGAAAATGCTGCAAATTTTTTTTTAGGGACACGCATTTCACTAGCCTGTCGGAAGAGATAAAAATAAAGTAGTGCTTTCATAATTTGTTCATTTATGTCTGTGTCACTGCCGATGTCGTTTTATTTCCATACAATAACGAGCTGTGCGAGTATGCTGATAGATAGAAGTGGTAGGTTGGCAGAATGTAATGGCAGACTAGGAGACAAGACCCAAAGGATTCTTGGGTCAAACTCCTATTGGTAAAGGTTGACACTTATATAGGTTATAGGTGTACGCGGGCTTGGTTTCCGCAACTCGACGTCATAATAGCGCCTATTTTGCGTATGGGTTATTGGCACTACTGTTATTCGTGCCAACCCAGTTCCACCAGGAAGCCTAGCAAACCCTTTACGTAAGGTTGACACTTTTTCATTCATCTAAGTTTTGGCAGTGACTTTTGTTATAATGCTCGATCACTATGTGAACATTTAGTCTGCAATCTGTATGCACACTAGAACTGTCTGTATTCACACTATGTACAAATTAAAGGTGTACTTAATCAAATCATCCTTTTAACTCTCCTGTTTTGTTACCACATTTTATTTTTTTCTAAAACTATGTAATGAGATTCTTTAGAATGAAGAAACAATAAGTATAACAGGATCTTAATTATAAAAAAATGGTAACATACATATATATAATCACACCTATTTCCCGGAGGGGTAGGCAGAGATCACGGATTTCCACTTGCTACGATATTGACAAACCTTTCTTGCTTCATTGACTTTCGTTACATTCTGCACACATGCTCGTCGGTTTAGGGTACTCTTGACCTGACCTTTCTTCAGGATTTCTCCGAAAAATGTTAACAAAGAGGAAAATTAAAAGTAAGCTTTCATTCACGTACTTAATTAATAATTAGTAGGTACTAACTATTCTAGAAATGCTCCTTTAAGATGCAACTATTGTATAATTAAAGTAGACTTACCTATAACAACCACTTCTTTGTAAACCGCGTCATCTGTCAATGTGTGTTGGCAAGGTTTCTGGCTGTCCTTCATTTTGTCTCCCTCTCTGTCTTCTACGTTCTCTAAATCTTCTTTATTTACTATTACGTCTTTTTCAGTATTAGTTTATCCTAGGTCTTCAATATTAAGTATTTCTTCTTTATCTTTATATAGTATGTTTATATAGTCTTTTAGTCGTCATAAGTTTATAAATAAAATAAATGATATCACATGCAGCTTTTAGTCCTGCTGACTATGGTTTACGGCTAGTTAGTCGTGCACTGGGTTTCACTGGATCTGTATATCTGAAACAAAATAAAATAAAACTGTTAATATCCATACTAATATTATAAATGCGAAAGTGTGTCTGTCTATATATATAGATTTCAACAACAAAAGAAGTCAGATCTAAAAGGATGCCAAGTTCAATAGACAGTCCTGAAATTAAATTTATAACAACATTAAATATTTTATAACAACTTAAAATATTATTTCTTCTTATAACTTAGGATTCTTACATTATATTACAGGCACTGTAAGTAAGTTAAGTGTTCCTAATAGAATTAGTTAATTGAAAGTTACAATAAAATGGTACCCGTTAGAGGTGTGTTTATGAAATTTGGAGCACATATGTATCTCGCAAGTCTCAATATATGAGCCAAATTTGACATGCTTATGTGAAATAGATTTGAGTTATGAGGGGGTCAAAAGTGGCTCCAAATGGTTCGTGTAATATTACACACGGTGCTGCTCGCCAGTTCTGTTAGCTTGAACTTGGCTTGACACGCTACCGCGTGTCTAGATAGGGTTTATTCCAAGTTTAGTCCACTAATCACGACAAGATTAACCTCTGATTAAGTCCATACTCCTGCATGACAGAAACCAGCCTCTTCCTTTTTCAAAATAAAAAGTCTATAAATTGTCTATTCAATAAAACTGTTATATTAACGACCACTGTAACAAACGAGTTACAAATCGATTGTCCAATGCTGTTTAACATTTCTCCATATAAATAGGCTTTCATTACCTAAGAATATTTACGATTTCAGAAAAACCTACTGACAATTGTATTCATCCTTGAGGTTAATGATTAAAAATATTACGCCATTCATCTTGAAGGAAAACAATGAACGATTGACTGAGTGATTATACAAAGTTTGTATAATCACTCAGTCAATCGTTCATTGTTTTCCTTCAAGATGAATGGCGTACAAACTTGAGTAGGTAACTTTATTTTTATGACAAGTTGAATGAATCTTCAACGTCAACCATTTACTTGAATAATTGCGGCTTGTGGCACGAGGCAACGTAACTCGTACGCATTACATATAGAAAGTAGTCTCATCAGACAAAGTGATATATTATACTTCTATACTAACGTTATATATAGAGGTTAATGTAAGTGATTTTGTAAATTAGTTTGTTACGGGTAATTTCAGCCCGGCTATCGCGTGTCGCGGCGAAATAGACTATCCGTCACTTTCTAATTAGAATACCTAGAAAGAGACGCAGATTCCTAGAGTTTTCCCGGTACGGTAGTGCCCTAAACGAGCCCGCTTTGACAGCTTCAGATAATCCCAAGATTTCGATTCGTGCTCCGATTAAAAATATTATTTCCCCAGCTTATAGAATGGATTTGGGGATAAACATAGCGGATAGCTACAGACAGACACACATGTTAAACTTATATGACCCGTCGTCAGGGGTTAAAAATAAATATCTAAGCTCGTTTAACAGTAATCGTACATTACTGCAGAGGCCGGGAAAACGGGCATTGCCGGCCAAGTAGATATACTCTTTTCACGTCGAGGTATGTATGTACATTGGTTTCCTCAAACACGCAATGAAATTAAAAAATAACTCCAAACTCCACTCTTTTTTTACGGTTTGGACGTCGTGACTACATCTCACGAAAGATCTCGCTTTGCAGACCTAGGCCTCCAATTTTGTATGAAACTCCATTACTGATCTCTCGTCTCGCCGCGCCCGAAACCTGTTACTTCGAAGCCTATTTAAAGAACAGAATGTCAATATTTCATTGCATGTTTGAGAAAATGATTGAGGTATTCTCATACACCGCTGTAGAGATATACTTTTATTAGTAAGATAGCGGCGATAGGTAGTCAGACTAAATAACTGCTTATCTACAGGCGACGCCCCGATATAACGCTAGTATGTAAAATGCTTATATTATCAACCGTAGCCTCTGCTCTGTATAACTCATAGTAATACGTAGTTCAGATAAAATTAATGAATGGATTCTTGATTAAATTAATAATAAATGTAAATGTAGGTAGCGCTTGTAGCGATGATATGCTTCTGTCCTTAAGTATTGGGAGTTAATGATCGTAGAATGTTATAGTAATAGTAGTTTGTTGATTTGAATAATAAATAACTATACTTTTATCAGAAAGTCATCATCATCCTGGACCTGGGGTCGGCCTTCCTTGTCCTAAGCCTCCAGGTGGCACGGTTCCTGGTTAGGTTTTTTTTTTGTTTTATCAGAATGTAAAATAATTAAGGTGAGTTCGGGTAAGTGCGCCTCATTCATCATTCAGTCATTTAAATCAATATAAATTCGCTGAAATCCATGCAATGTACTTGTTTTAGTTTGTTGCATGAATGTTAGATGTAAGATGTCGTTATTTAATACTAACAATTACACGGTTCAACTCACGTATTCTATGTCACTACCCCCCCTGTCCCGTAGTGACATAGAATACGTGAGTTGAACCGTGTAATTGTTAGTATTATTTCAACATGTCTCACGAAAGTTTAAATTCGATTTCGTTATTTGTGAAATATCTGTAGATCTCGATATATTTGATGAAAGGCGCACTTACCCCGGGGGCGCACTTGCCCCCTCTCACTTTAATTAAAGTTTTGCGTGATCTTTTCACATAAATGTGAATGATCGTAGGATACAGTTTATTGGTTAGTGTACCCAGACTCCAGACCCAGATAGTTCGTGTTTAAGATGATATTTTATTGTTTGCTTATTTTGCTGTGTCATCGTCATATCAGCCGGCAGCCGGCCATAGGCCTCCCTCAGAGTGCCACCCGCATCCAGCAGACTCCCGAGATCTTCACCAGACCCCGTATCATGGTCGCCCTTAATTATCACGCGATAACTGACAAGATAGAGCATCCGTCACTGGCTGACACCGTTCAATAGAACGAGACGGACGCTCTATCTTGTCACTTATCGCGTGATAATCCGTGCTACGGGATCAGGTCATCAGTCCACCTTGTGGGGGGGGGGGTCTATCAACGCTGCGCCTTCCGGTACGTGGTCGGCACTCGATATTTTGTTGTGTATGTATATACGTTAACTTTTTAATATATTTATTGTTTACTAATTTTTCTTTAGGTAAACCAGTTCAATAGATTACAAAACAAAATTAGGGCATATTTCCAGTTCGCACTGCGAACTACCGGGACTTTTTTCCCAGATATCCACAGTGCGAACAAATGGGAATCTATAGCCCAAAATTAGAAACATCTAAAACGTCGAAGAGAAAGTTGAGTTGAAGTACCTACCTATCACTATCACATTTTCTCCCTATATAAATCTAGAAGCGGCACTGGAAAATAATTTTCACGTGCTCTGCCAACCCAAATAAATTGTAATAGCAGGTGTTCCACCAACTATAGCACGACATAAAACATTCGTCCTTCTCGCACTAATTTGCTAGTTCAGGACCATATTCCTAAAGACCCCGCTTAGCCTAATTTTTACTTACAAACAAAGCTGCCATACTTGCGGGGCGCGGGGGACGTCTAGTGCGCTGTGATTGGTGCATTCAAGGCCACGCGCGTAAGTGATTGGTCCAGTGTCTCAAATATAGAGTGAATTCACCGTATGTGTGGCAGAGGGGGTCGCCCGACTAAGCGACGTCTATAGGTTTACTGGTCTGTGTTCGGGACGCATGCCTTAATGAGCTTACTATGGAGTTAGTTCGATTTGGGTAAAATTGTCCCCAAATATTGATTTATTTACAAGTCGGACGTTAACACGATTATGCTCGCTAGTTGGTCAGTACGCTTGTTTACCGCCAAGAAATTTCGCTTTAAACTCCCGCGCTTTATACCTACACATATTTAAATTATAATTTTACACGGGTCTAAACGCGAACGAAATCACCATAGAAAGCGAGCGCCTTACAAATTTCTATCCAAAACTGGGTAGTAGGTATGTATGTTCGAACTAAACGGCTGCCTGGCATCGTTTTGACACCCCGCACCCCGCATAATAATTCATATTTAAATCGATGTAATCAAGTAATCCAATCTATCTATCTCATCTTTTTACCGTGATAGCTCATTTCATGAATAGTCCCGCCCTAACGGCATGACTTGCACTTGTTTAATATTGAGTAATAGGTATGCAGCCATTATGCAGCTATCAATGTATGCGCGGCCGAGGTCATGGTGACAATAGGTCGACGTTTATCGCTGTCCATAAAATATACATCACGTTCTGAAAAGTAGACGAGAGTATATGCATATAGTCTGTCGTGTAAAAAAGCATCAAATTCTTTATATGACAATCACTTTAGCTATGCATAGCATGAAATAAGCTGTCAGTTATGAGTACGGTCAAGGTCTTTAATTTTTTTCTTTGCTGGGTAATTTAGGTGTCAACTAATTTTCGTTTTTAAGCTTTGAATAAAGTGAGCTCTAAATGGGTCAACAATTAAAATTCTTGTACCATTACGCTACCTATTTCGTGTTACAAGCATGACTACTTTTCAAATTTGTCGTGTTTTTTTTGTAACACACCTCCCTGGCAGGGACCGGAACTGCTTACTCTTACACGGGTTTTAAGCGGGTTTTCTAAATCTGGTTATGAGAAACCATATTTATTAACGGGTATGAACGGCTAAGCCGATCGTTTCAGTTAATTCCAGTTAACTCAAAACCCAATTAAAACCCTGTTAAAGGGTTTTAGCGGTAAGCGCTTCTGGACTGAGCGCAAACTAAATTGATCCTTATCACCAACTCTTCGTCAGTCGCTGGAGTCAATAGGGGCGTAGACACTAAATAAAATAATCAATAATGTCTTATTTTCTCGAAAAAGGATTAAAAATGTAGTCAAATGGAGAAAAAATCAACGCAAAAGGTTAAGTAATCACGAAGTTATAAGTGTCCAAAGTTTTAACTGTTTTAAGAAGGGGTATGTTCTGTCCCTTTTTCGCAAAACGCAACTTCATATGAAACGATGACGCTGGAAGAATGTGACGTCACAGAAGACGGCAACGTGCCGCGCCCATCGTGGTCGGCGCCGCCGTCGACGCGGTCCCCCGGCAGCATCCTGTGATGTGACGTCACACACCGTTTGCGTTTTCTTTCTCTAACAAGCAATATTAAAAGATATTTGAATGGGATTTTCGTCACTAGGCATATTTTTTTGCCTTCTTTCTTGTGGAGTAATAATAATTTTCGAGTCTACACCCGTACCTATTCGAGGATACCTAAGCAACGCTACGCGTGCTACACCGTAACGTGTAGCAGAGGTTTTCCGCGTCGAAGCGGGAATCGCTCGTAGACGCATGACTCATATGTGAGTCTTTGGTCTTGAACGGGTTTACATAAATGCAGCGATGAATTTAATCCTAAAATCAATCAATGGTCCACTGGAAACGTAAGCGTCAAGAAACTCATCCCGAAGTGTTACTAGCGCATTGATATTAAATTGGACTGGTGTTGGGAAATGCGCTCTCGCTTGCCATACCGCGTAGTCTAGTAAGATAGAGCATCAAGCTGAGATTTCATTACAATTAAATTTACTAGCGCTGAATGCAGGCTACTTAAGGAGAAGAAGTGTCAGACGTAATAAAATAGAATAAAACGGGTCACTCTTATCTTAAGGTCGAATATTGCGGTTTTATTAACCCGGAGATTCTAAATGCATGTGTCGGAAAATTCCTGCTGTGTGCACAGATGTTTGTCTGCTACTTTAATCGCCGCCTCTGAGGAACCAGAAAAGTGTGCATAGTTTCAAGGTTAAGCTTAAAAAAGAGTTGTACGAACACCAGCAAAGACAGGAAAATTTCAGACATGATACTAGTTTTCTGTAAGCAACCCCTGAGATACCTGTAGTTTATGTCCCATAAGCCAATCGGTGTTTTTGGTACCTTGCCTTGCTTGTTTTTTCTTTTTGCCAAATATAATTTAGTTTGTAGTATAGCTTGTCCAGTAATCTAAAATTGGAATTTTAGTAAATATAATGTCTTCTCTCGTCTCTGGTCGGCGTGACAGTCAGTGACAGTGACGTTTCGTTCGTATCGTATCTGCATTTTCTTAGTAGTTTGTGTTTCGTTTTTGCAAGTTTGTATTATAGATTAAGAATAGTTTAAGTGTAGTATGCACGCACATTATTTTTTTACTTTTTGTCTCATACATTCAATTCAATAATATTGTTAAATATATATATTTTTTGAAATTTGAGTAATATTGTCAAACCTGTAAATAATCGGCTAGTATAGCCGCGTCGTCGGCGAGCTGGGGCATGCACCTGGGCCACAACGGAAGAACAGCGCTGGCTTTGCCAGCTTCATGCTGAGCTGTGGCCCTTTTGTGGCAAACAGTGTTGGTTATTTTTTTTATTTACTATTTATTTCTATCTGTGTTTGTCATAAATAAATGCTTTTCTTTCTTTCTTTTCTTTCTTTCTTAATGTTACTATGTACACTCATGTCATGTCTATCATGAAAAAAGAGCCCTCAAGGCCTACTAGCAGTAGGTATATACATTTTGAATTCAATCCGACCATTGACTCTTCTTCTTCTGCTTATTTAAGAGCGAAGCTCTTGTCAGTGTAGCTCAGTAGGCCCTCCATTTACTCATCGGAGTTAGGAGGTTGCCTGGGATCGCCCAGGCAACCTCTTTGACACCTTGATACGACCTAACATCAACTCTATGAGCTGCTCTATGTAGTTTATTCTAGGTAATCCTCTTTCTCGCTTCCCTTCTATATTTCCTTCAATTATATTGAGTATGAACTTGTCATGTCGTATGAGGTGCCCTATCATCTAACCGTTGACTAAAAAGTTCAAAATGGCGGACAATTTCCTATTCTGATAACAGATTCTAGTCCAGGCAATGAACTGACAACTTGTATGGAAAAAATGTCAATTTTGGAAATAATTTATAATAGCTTATCTTTTATGTTTAACGGATATATTATCAATTAAATAATCAACATTTTTTTAATTACCTATACGCAATTTAATATGTACCTACTCAACTGTGTAGTTTATCAAAAATCACATTTACTGAGAAATTATAAATAAATAGTTACCCAGCGACAAAATCCGACAAAATTTCAGACATCGAAAAGATTATAAGTTAACTGGCTTCTAAAAAGTCAGTAAAAATATTAATAAATGTTTTTGTCTTTATTTTGGTTCATTTACATTTGCTTTATAATATTCAAGATAAATCGTACAAAAAAAGATAATGCATGCTTCATTTAAATCTACATAATTACTTCCGGGTGGAAAGTTTGTCGGATTCTTGACTAAATCATCTTAGAATAACATTTTCAAATAAAATCAACAAAAAAAACGCTATTATAAATTAATGTTTTTCAAAACCGTATTTTGCCTGGAGTATTCGTATTATTCCATCTTAGTATTCCATCACCTTTTGATATCGCTTTTAAATGCATTGTCGCCAGTAACAAGAACGTTACAAAAAGTTCATGATCCAACTTAGGCTACGTACGCACTAAGCGGCTAGCGCTAGCCGCGTGCGGTTGCGGCCAACCGCTTAGAGCGTAGAGGTTTTGCGTTTGCGGTTTCATATGTTTTATCCAACCGCGCGGCTAGCCGCTTAGTGCGTGAGGGTTCTTAAGCTGGTTTTCCACCAGAGGGGCGTGACGACACGAGACGATGCGAGAATTGAAATCGTATGGGACTTTACTACCTATTTCCACCGCGCGCGCGCGCGCGCTCAGTGCAAATAGGTAATAAGTCCCATACGAATTTCAATTCTCATCTCGCCGCGTCTCGTCTCGCCCCTCTGGTGGGAAACCAGCTTTAGCCGACAAAATAAACCTAACCTTAGCTGAGGTGAACCACGACTTATAAGGCTTCGTAGGCAAAAGTTCAAGCTACTTATATATTTAGTCGACACATGATCTGTTATTTGTAGAGACTGATAACTGTGTTCCTTGGAATATACACGTGACTGCGAAGTAAATAAACATATCCAAGAAGATGACTCAACATTTTGTTGATTGTGAAACTGTTGATAACAGATCGCTATCAGAATGACAGGTAAAGATAGTGATGAAGTCATTATACGCAACGTGGCATATGTCCAAACCTGTCATGATGACTTCTCATTTTCACAAACATCGGTTGGTCTATACTTACTTACAGTGACGTGCGAAAATAAGTCTCGATTTAATCCTCTCATGCCGAAACCTTAATCCGCTGAGATAGGAGTGATGGGACATAATTGTATTTTATGCTTGCAACAACAAATGTGTTGTCAAGCCTTTGTTATTAGTAGCAATTGAGTTTCTAAAATTGTAAAACGTGAAATTTCTGTAGTGGTAAGGACACCGTGTCAAGCTTTGCGACGAAACCGCTGGTTTGTCACCAATGTGGTACTACATATGTAGTATGGAGAGAATTAGTTTTACCCCGCCCTTTTCACGTTTCGACCCGTTTCATAATCAAAATTCTAAATTGATAAACTTATCACAAACGCAAACTAGATAATATTCATAATTAAATAATAAACAGATAAGATAACACTCGAGGGCATGGCGGCATGATAATATAGATAAAAGTTATAATTTCAACTCAATGGAAAACACCTTTAGCTCCAATTCGTTATTCGTTCGATTCGCTTCCTCGGAAATCTACAGGAAAAAAATACATATTTATGTCGACAGATAACAAAATAACAACTGCGCCACAAAACACGATTGGCCAAAGACAAGATTCGACATAGTTCTTTAGCTGTTCGTGATATTGCCAAGAAATTTTAGACGGTGTCACTCACTACGAGTATTCTATGAGAACTCAAAAAATTACTCGAGAGTATTTTTTTTCTAGTCTCGAATGAAGCCAAGAAACTCTAGTTCGTGCTCTTATTGTTGAACTAAAAAATGTGCTAGACTGGTCTAAAAATAAAATGTCACTCGTCTCGTAAATTTAGGTCAACGAAGTGTTTCGTCAACCAAAATATTTGTTTGTGTACTTTCCTTATCATAGTATGTTATTCTGTGTGTTAACCTGAAAATCAATGTCATTAGCAACCTTCCTAAGTGATGCCAAGCTATAAAAATTATGATGTCCTATCGTTGATGCCATAACATCATGTCCTTAGACGTAGATGATGTTGTCAGATTGACTCTACCGATGGTGTGAAGTCTGTAAACTCTCCCAACTTTCTTAGCATGGGAAACTACCTGGCCAGCTTTTAGTATGTCACATCCAGTATAAGTAAAACTAAACGTAAATCCCTTAGCAGCAAGAGTAGATACAGATATCACGTTTACAGTAAAGTCAGGTACAAACATTACATCTTTCAAAGTTATATCTATAGTATTACCACGAAAGTTAACAGTAAAATGTAAGTTTCCTTTACCACTCACTACTAACTTCTTGCCGTTCGCAACACATACCTCCTTTGTGGAAGAATTATCGAGAGATTTGAACCATTCTCGAGATCCAGACATGCTGTCCGTAGCACCCGAATCGATTATCCAATAACTGTCAGTGTTAAGTGCAGATAACACCATAGAAGTCGATACTTTAGGATCCAGTTGAGGACAATACTTCTTGACGTGACCCTTCGACCGACACTTCCAACACCACAGCTTGCATGCGTTTGACGAGGAACTAGCATGTTTCGATGTACTTGGTGCATTCTTCTTTGCACCTTGGGAACTGGTCTTGTTACCACCACGATTCCGCGTAAACAAGCAGTCATTGCCACCACCAGTACAAACGCCAACACAGTTAACTGACCATCCTGTATTTATATAGAACCTTATTACAATGCACATAAAGTGCATGGCTGGTCAGTTAGCTGTGTTGTCGATAGTACTCCCGGTCCATCGCTTGTCTTGAAGAAGGTTTGGTTTTTACCATATCTGTTGTTATGACCAGAGCCAGCTCCAGAGCAATAATCATGGGCTCATACTCCTGAGGCAACCCTTGAAGCATAATAGCAGCCAGAAATTCATCGTCAAGAGGTTTCTTCATGCTAAATACTATAGGTATAGGTTTAGATTTACTTGAACTCTAGATAAAAGTCGACAGATATTCATCCCGTAATTTAGGAGCTTAGAGGAAGTTAGTGTGAGCAAACAGTGACTAGTTTCCGACCGAGTTTCCGAGATATGGCGGATTCCTTTGTTATAAAAAGTTTCATGTTATTCCAGTATGCCGTTTTAAATGAGAACCAAACTATGTTTGTATGGAGAGTCGATCGTGCTGACGACTCTTAAGATTTTTAAATACGACGCTGTTAAACCATAGAAAATGACGTCAGTTGTTCCTATGTCCCCACAAACTTCATCATCATCCTCCTAGCGTTATTCCCGGTTGTGACCTAAAGGAGCCCGGGGTCCGCTTTAAAACCTTATCCCAATATTTGGCATAGGCACCAGTTTTACGAAAGTGACTGCCTGACCTTCCAACCCAGAGGGAAACTAGACCTTATTGGGATTAGACCGGTTTCCTCACGATGTTTTCCTTCACCGAAAAGCTAACGGTAAATATTCCGTACATTAGTTCCGAAAAACTCATTGGCACGTGCCGGGATTCTAACCCACGACCGCCGCTTGACAGCCGCATGCCTGAACCACTAGGCTACCGTAACTTCAAACTTCATATTGAAATATGAAATGAAATGAAATATGAAATATTTTTTATTACCATACATACATTATGCGAATACATTTAACTTAATGGCATTATTACATGCAAAGGAAAACGACAGCACTGACGGTATCCGTTGGTCCCAAACTAGGCACAGCCTGTATCTTGGGCACCAGTGGTACAGATTTATCAGTTATTTTTTACATTTAAACTATAACTTAAGAGTTAACCAAGAAACAATGTATATGTCTTAACAACTATGAAGTGTATTTTCATGTGTATATATTATGTGAGAATGATTGTGTTTGTTTGTGTATGTGATGTGCGTGTGTGTGGGCGAGTACGAGTGCGAGTGGGAGTGTGTGCGTGCTTTTTTTGAAGTGAAAACTTCTTTAGCGGCGCTGAGCACTTTTTGGGATGGGGAAAAATTGTTAAATACGCGACAGAGTTTTGTGACGTCAGATGTGAAGGAGGTCACTTTTTGCTGCTAGCCGATTCGACTTCATTCAAAACTGAACGCTATTCTTACGAGTATAAAGCCGTTAAACACTTTTTGCAATAGCATATTCTGCAAATAAATTTGTAATTTTAACCAACGCGTCCTTCACCGTTTTGCTATTGAGAAAATTCGAATAGTTCGAATTTGGGCGTTATTCCTAAAGAGATAAAGCTTAGAAAAATATTTACCAACGGCAAAAACAAATTGACATTTTGGTCGCTACCGCCGTCTGCTGTTCTTGCAAATTCGAATAGTTCGATTTTAGACGTTATTGCTAAAGAGATAAAGCTTTGAAAAATATTTGGCAATGGCAAAAACAAATTGGTATCGTGTTCGCCGACGGGCGAGCCGGCGGCCCGTCGCACCCAACGCGCCCGCGGCCCGTCCGCCTAAATAATTGATAATTGTTTATAAATTTGCGTCAAATTCATTTTTAGGGTGACACCGTAAGATGTCACGTGACCTGATCAAAAAACTGTTACAATGTTATTGAGTTTTCACTTCTGCCGGCACTCCCGGAGTGCAACCCGGTCCTTTTTTTTTTTGTTATGTCCCTTGGCCAGCAATGCGACCATTAACAGATTTGGTTTTGGATGGTCCTCTCCGGGGGCCTTAGGGGCCTCCCGGAGGGAGTGTGTGCGTGCGTTTGTGTTTGTGTGTGTATGTTTAGGTTAGGTTAGGTTATTGACAGGAAAAGTTACTGATTTGATTATCGGTCAACATAGGTAGGTACCTATTGCGCAGATAATACATTGAACAGCCCTGAAAAAATCTTACCTTGCGTTTACAGTCACCGTCAACAACATGTAAACATTTCTCGCCTTATTACAAAGCAATAAGGTGCAAAAGTGAACACATGTTTGATTTAAGATCGTTACAACGCGTGCGTGATACAGTCAAGGATAGCCCTTCATTAGACCAGTCAACAATTGGCTCTTCGCCAAGTCGCAAGTGATAAGAGTTGGCGTCATCTAAAATTATAGAGAAACGCCATGCTTGTCGCCTCCGGATTTCCCCCAGGCTTTTCATAAGGCAACTCTCCTACAGCACCTACGGACCACGCACAACGAAGGGTTCCGTGCCTATTAAAAAGGTCGTATCGTTACTGAAATCTTATGGCACTTACGCCCTTTTCTTTAAGGAAGGCAGTTTTTTAGAAATATCTCATAAACCTTTGAACCGATCTTGTTCAAAACAATTTTAGCTGAAAGAATTTAATAACCCCTGTGTCCATGATTTTTTTCATATTTTTAAAATACACGGTTCAAAAATTAGAGGGGGGGGGGACACAATTTTAGTGACTTTCGGGGCAATTATCTTCGACTCTATCCACTTAATTAAAAAAATTGCTGACAAACCTTATCGATTGATTACTTACTCTTACGCCTATCGATTGATGTGCCACGCGTGGGCTTGCAATGAAAAAAAAAAATATATTTTCAGTTTTGTGTATGGAGACTATGGAGTGCACCCCTAAAAACATTTTTTTTAGTAATTTAATTACAAAACTGTAGCGGCTAACAAAATACACCTATCCCCAAAATTTTATTCAAATACACCTTATAGTTTTCGAGTAAAAGGCCTGTGACATACGGACGGAGAGACAGACAGACACACAGACATGGCAAATCCATAAAGGTTCCGTTTTTCGCCATTTGTCTACGGAACCCTAAAAACGCAGATAGATTCTAATAAATTCAACGTATTCTGTATACCCGATCTCTTCTTACGAAAGTATGTATAATATAATATCTATGGATACTAGAATAAAGACCCACTTGAGTTTTGACAGCTGTTCCAAATTTAAACGCTTAACGTTACAAAAATCTATACTGTTATAACATTAAAGTACAGATTTTACCTACTACCACAGACAAGAAAGTTCTCATAGTAAAATTGATTGTAATAATGCTGGTCATTTGCAACGGTTTCTGAACACATTTTAGAGTACGTACATTAATGGTTATTTTAGTGCAGTCTCATTGAGACGCCCGTTACAAGAAAAGGCAATAGAACTGTAACCTTGCGATGTTGCAATGCAAATGACTATTTGTCCTGTTTTTTTTGTACCCTCTCGTTATAATTATAACTACCTTCAATGGTATCTTCTGCACGTAGGCTGCGTTCACACTAACCAATTTTCTAGTGTTTGTGTTTTTTTTTTGTTTAGTTTAGTTTTTAGTAGTTTAGATTAGTTATACATCTTATCTTACCTCATTAGCGCCCTTACTTTGCCTTAATTTTCTTTCTTTCTGTGCACACATGTTTATAGTCCAGATCGGAACCTTTATGCTAATATTGTATTTCTGTAATTGCCTGTAACTTGTTTTGTGAGCCAAATAAATAAATAACCACATGCACCGAGTCCCCCAGACAAGCTACGACAGACTTAGACAGTGAGTTAATCAGAGTTTTCAAGGATAATATGTGGGAGTGCTCCATAATAATTGGCGTGCAGCCAGAAGAGTATGTTACAAGCGGTAGCGACAAGAGGTAGCGGCAAGCGGAGTCTTGGGCCGTGTGGGAAAGTTTCAATACAATGCCAAATGGTTATATTGCCCGATCAAATGTTCGTATTGATTTATATTTTTTACTACGTTACTATGTCAAAATTATGTAATACAATAACAACTTTGACAATTATTTCAATTTGATAGAATCTATAAAAGCTCTCATCAAATAAGGAAAATTACCCATGGAGATGGTCAAAGCCAGTCCTAATATAAGATGTTACTACAGAGTGACGAAAATGTTATACGCACATATTTCGTTAGTGTTTCATGAAGAGTTCACACGACCCGTGATACACAACAAATTCTGATTGTTCGGGCCGACCGTCTGCCCGCCCCCTTAAACTCCTCACGTGTGTACGCCTCTTTTGAGTCTGTGGTTTTGACAGTGACACTTTGTCAAGGCGGAGAGAAAAAAGAGATAACCTCGTGGTTGCGGACCCGAAAGAAAACGAGTGTTTTTGGATAATTTGGAAACGCATTTTCCTTGTTTTGTGTAATATCGCTCGCTTTGAAGACACACGGGTGTCCGAGTGTTTTGTGTGGATATTTCGGTGACATCGGAAGAGTTGGTGATTTGACGCCGCGGATTGTTGGCGATACTGCCCCGGAACACAACGGCTGCTTCTTCAGCCCGGAGACCTTCTTGATTGAACTTGACTTGACCTGACAGTTGACTGAACCTTGACAGATACTAACCGGAGTTGAAGCGAACATCGCGCCTCCCGGAATCAGGTGAGTTGAACAAGTTTTGTAGCCAATCCACTGGCTTATATGACCCGCGAAACGCGTGGCAGTTCACTCCACTCGCACTAGGCGAGGAGTTGAACAATTTTTGGTACCCAGAGCGTGGTTCCTCACAAAGAAAAAACGCGAATTTTGATAGTTTTTTCCTTTTGGGTAAAAATTTTGAGGTTATTTGTTAAAACCAAATTTAGCTACAACTATTTAAAACCTCTATTTTGTGGCACTGCAAGTGTTTTGTACTGTAGATTTCACGAAATTATTGTACTTGCAGTGCAAATTAGTGAGATTACAACCTCCGGAAGGTGATTTTGAGTGTTTGGTACAATTTAATTTGGAAAATATTTGAAGGCAAATATAAGCCACATATTTGATTGATTGTAATTTGGAAAGCCTTTCATAGCTTGTTGTTTGGTAATAAGGCATTTGTTTTATTCAGTTTGCTATAAGCAGCCAAGTTTGCTAAGAATATAAGCTAAAATATAAGGCTACCACAAATATTAGTTGTAAGCTAGATTATTGTACAAGTGATGTAACTAGCCAATTATAGATTATAATTTGAGCTTCCACTGCGTTTTGAGAATCTATATTGGTTGTTATTGTAAGGCATTCCTGTAATTGAGTTGATATTTGGTTTTGATTCACTAGGGTGACCAAGAGATTGGAATTTCCACATTAATTAAATTAATTTTAATTTTCTCTGGTATTGTTGGAAATTAATTTAAAATGGGATCTACACCTAAGGCTAAGATCCAGTCTGCACTGCGTTGGTTTTCATCTGCAGCAGCTTTGGTTGACAGAAATGACCGGGAGGAGGCTTTGTTGACCCGGTACGAGGAGGTGTCAGACCGTCTTAAGGCTGTGGAGTTCCAGGTTGAACTCTACCTAGCGGAGCCCGGCCGGACGACCCCGGAGACCGAGCAGGTGGAGCGGGACTTTGAGCAATGTATGGATTTTGGGGACAGGATTGTCGAGAGGGCTTCTAAGATACTGCGGGTTCGGAATGGTGCGGCCCGGGACGTTCCGAAACACGCAGTTATCTATAACCCAGGGTTGGCAGCGCGCTTGCCAGCCATACAGATGCCGGTCTTCCGAGGAGACCTGGACGAGTGGACCAGCTTCATCGACCTCTTTGATAGCTTGGTGCATGCCCGGACGGACCTGCCAGCGGCGTTGAAGTTGGCGCAGCTGATGTCTGCTCTCGTCGGGGAGCCGCGCGACTTGATCGCGCATTTGTCGGTCACCGACGACAATTATGAAATCGCGCGCACATTGCTGAGGGACCGATACCAGAACGTGCGGCGACTTGCGGATACTCTTATGACTAAGATCTGGAATATCCCTCGGATCGCTCAGGCTCCAGACATCCGGCTGAAAATGCTGAATCCTGTTTTGACAGCGACCAAAGGGTTAGAGAACCTTGGTTTGCCGGTGGACCAGTGGTCCTACATACTGTTGAATTTTTTGTTGAACCGGCTGCCGGCTGATGTACGGGCCAGGTTTGAGCACCGGTATGGTGGTGAAAGTGCTCAGCATCTGCCAACCTTCACCAATCTTATCGACCAATTGGAACTTGAGTGTCGACGGGCCGACACCTCGGATCTACCTCCACCCCCGAGGCCTCCTGGGGCCCAGCGGGCCCAGGGGAGAGTTGCACCTCAAAGGGGAGGGTGGGGCAAATCGGCCCCACAACCAGCGGGTCCTCACCAATATAATACCAGTGCATTGGACCCTGAAGTCTGCCTATGCTGCAAGAACCCTGGCCATCGGGTGCCAGCGTGTCCGAAGTTTCTTGCGCAGCGGGTTGTGGGACGCCGCAACATTGCTAAGCAGCGGCAATGGTGCTTTGTTTGCTTGGGCCCACATTTTGTGCGAGATTGTGCCCACCCGCGGGCGTGTAAGTCCTGTGGTGGGAAGCACCACCCCATTTTATGCATGAACCGCAGTGGGGATACACCTCCCCCCCCCCCTGCGCAGGGGTCATGCTCCCCTGTTCGGAGTCAGCAGCGGGCTGACCAGGGGCCCATGGCCTACCAGTGGGGACGTCGGGTAACACCCCCCTCCCCCCCCCCTCCAAAACTACGCGACTACTTCGCACGCACCCGTGCCCCAACGGGGGGTCCTTACGGGCGGGTGCCCGCAAACGCCTCCACCCCGGCAGGCGCCACGGATGTCGCCGCCGCTTGTGGAGCGACCCCGCTTGGCGTCGGGACCTCCGGTGTACGGCCGGAGTAGGACATACCAGGGGCCGCAGGCGGCACGCATGGCGCGACGGCAGTACCAGCCGGAGTGGGACCCGCTCGAGCGGTACGAGCGGCCCGCCCATGCGGAACAGGATGCAACGCGTTATCCCTGCTAGGGATACGCCGCCCACGCACCAGCCACCGCCACGCCCTTGGAGACCGTGTTATTGCCCACGGCTTCGGTTTGTGTTTGGGGCCCTGGCGGAGGATCAGCCTGCGTGCGCTCTCTCCTTGACACGGGAGCGCAAGGCTGCATGGTATCCAGTAGGTTGGTGCGACAGTTGGGCTTGGTTGTGAAACCCCACCCGGAAAGTATACGTGGGGTAGGCAATGTGACAGTGTCAAATCTGGTAGGGCAGACCTTACTCACCTTTGGACCGGGTCCCACTTCACGCGCGAGGATTAATGCTCCCGCGTTAGTATTGGATGAAGTGGTGGGGAGACTCCCCCAGGTGAAGCTGCCTCCAGAGGTTCGGAGTTTGACAGCTGGATTAGTTCTGGCGGATGCTGGATTTGACAGACCTGGTCCGATTGACGTGTTGCTGGGTGCAGACGTTCTTGGGCGGGTGCTGTTGAGCGGCAACCGTACCTTACAGCCTGGCGGACTGGTTACACTGGAAACGGTGTTTGGCTATGCTGTAATGGGTTTGGTTTTAGCGGCTCCACCGCCTCCTACTGAGGAGGGCTGTCTGGTTGGAACTGCTCTTTCAGAAGCCGTGCAACGGTTCTGGGAGATTGAGGAACCACCTACCGCGTCGCGTATGAGCCCCGAGCAGGAAGAGTGCGAACGGTTTTACCAAAATAATACTGGGCGCCTCTGCTCTGGTCGGTTCATAACACGACTTCCTCTGCTCATCCACCGACCTCCTCTTGGAGCGTCACGTGAGATGGCTGAGAAGCGGCTGGTTTCGATGGAACGCCGAATGAGAAGAGATGCGCTCTTCCGGCAGAAGTATGTGGACTTCATGAGGGAGTACGAGGGTTTGGGACACATGTCGGTGGCTCGGACGGACTGGAGTACAGTGGAGCACTGCTTCCTGCCGCACCACGCGGTCCTAAAATCCCCGGAGTCCAAGATTCGTGTGGTCTTTGATGGGTCCGCGTCCACCTCGACTGGGGTGTCATTGAACCAGTGTTTGCATGCAGGTCCTAAGCTGCACAAGGATATCACGGATATCCTCACAAATTTTAGGAAACATCAGGTGGTGTTCGTCGCCGACATCCGGATGATGTTTCGGCAGACAGTGATCCATCCTGATGATCGTCGGTATCAGCTGATCTTGTGGCGTGAGAGCCCTGATGAACCGATGTTGGTGTACGAGCTGAATACGAATACATACGGCTTGAAGAGCAGTCCGTACATTTCAAT
This sequence comes from Epinotia ramella, assembly GCA_947578815.1. Classification (NCBI taxonomy): domain Eukaryota; kingdom Metazoa; phylum Arthropoda; class Insecta; order Lepidoptera; family Tortricidae; genus Epinotia; species Epinotia ramella. Next base: position 3,791,791 of record OX388220.1, read on the forward strand.
TCGAACTTTGTTAGAATTGGCGTCTCGAGAGAGACTGAGGTTCCCTCGAGCGTCCGCCATTTTGGAACGGGACTTATTTGTCGATGACGTGTGCACCGGGGCAAACAGTGTCGAAGAGGCTTTGGTTTTGCGGGATGAGCTGGTGGAACTCTTGCGGACGGGTGGATATGAATTGCGCAAATGGATGTCCAACTCACCGGCCGTGGTGGCCGGCCTCCCCGAGGATTACCAGCAGGATCCGCACCTGTTCGAAAATGTTGAGAGCCCGCACATGTTATCAGTCCTAGGCGTGCAATATCGACCAGTCCAAGATGTGTTCACCTATCGGGTGGAACTGGATTCCCCGAGGGTCTGGACGAAGCGGCTTGTGCTGTCCACGGTGGCCAGGACGTACGATCCGAATGGATGGATCGCGCCGGTCATCTTCACGGCGAAGGCATTTATGCAGCGCCTGTGGATGGTCCAACTGGGTTGGGATGATCCACTATCCGGAAATTTGTTGAGCGATTGGGAGGTTTTCTTCTCCACGCTCCCGGAGATAAATCAGGTCGAACTGCCGCGTAAGCTGTTGCCGGCAGGGAAATGCCGAGTAACCCTACACGGGTTTTGCGACGCCTCCGAGCGAGGGTATGCAGCTGCCGTTTACTTGCGGACGGTCAGCTCCGCCGGATCGGTCGATTTGCACTTGGTAATGGCGAAGAGCAAGGTGGCTCCCCTTCGCACGCGTTTGACAATCCCAAAAATGGAATTATCTGGAGCGGCTCTTCTTGTACGCCTACTGAACCACGTGGCCTCTACCTTGAAGGACACCGTGAACCTTGAGGAGAGTGTCTACGCATGGACTGATAGCCAAATTGTATTGTGTTGGCTGCAGTCGTCATTCCATACTTTGGAGGTCTTTGTGGCCAACCGGGTCTCGCAAATCCAGAATTCGGAGACTGCCTTGGTTTGGAGACACGTGCCAGGTGAACTGAACCCAGCGGACGTGGCGTCCAGGGGTTGCACGGCACCTGAGCTTGTTGCCCACTCACTGTGGTGGAGACCAGATTGGTTGTTGGAACCGGAGACACTCTGGCCTGCCAGTTGTGTGATTGGGACCCCATCCTCTGGCTTGGGTGTCCACCTTGTCGAGACCGCTCCAGTGTCAGACACTGCTTGGTTGCTAGAACGGTATAGCTCTCTCGACAAGCTTGTTGGAGTGACCGCCTGGGTCAAGCGATTTATACACAATTGTCGCCACCCTGACAACCGGTCACGCGTTAGAGTTCTCGCCACAGAAGAGCGGAATGCCGCCCTACATCATTGGATTAGGGTTGTGCAGGAAGAACACTTTGGGGACGTAAGCCCCTGCGGCAGGGACGTCCTAAGCTACCGAAGGCGATAGCACGCCTCAACCCGTTCATTGACGAGTCGGGTACACTCCGGGTTGGAGGACGGCTCCGCAACGCTAGCTTGCCGTACTCGGTGCGCCACCCCATTTTGCTGCCTAAGAAGGGGCATCTGGTGGAATTGTTGGTGATTGACCGCCACATAAAGAACTCGCATGCCAGCTGCAATGCACTCTTGGGCATTTTGCAGCGAGACTTTTGGATATTGAACAGCCGACGGGTTATTCGGAGCATCGTGTTTCGGTGCTTGCCTTGCTTTCGGCTCAAGGCAGCCACGATGCAGCCCCAGATGGGGGACCTTCCTCCCGATCGGGTCAACGAGGCTAGGACCTTCTCTAGGGTTGGGACCGATTTTGCGGGACCTTTTTTAGTGAAAACGTCGCGACTTCGAAATGCGAAGGTTGTAAAAGCGTATTTGTGCGTTTTCGTATGCCTGTCGACCAAGGCTGCTCATCTTGAACTTGTTGGTGATCTTACGACGGAGGCTTTTATTGCGGCATTGGATAGATTTGTATCCCGTAGGGGACTCCCATCTCTGATCCGGTCAGATTGTGGAACCAATTACAAGGGTGCCGACCGTTATTTACAAGATGTTGTAAAATTTTTATTTGAAAATAAGATTGATATTGGAACAGACCTCTCCCGTCGGGGTATCACCTGGACGTTCGATCCGCCAGGCTGCCCCCACTGGGGTGGAATCTGGGAGGCTTGCGTGAAGCAAGCAAAAGCCCATATGTATCGGGTAGTCGGTCAAACTGTATTGACTTTTGAGGAACTCGCGACGTTGTTTTGTAGAATTGAGGCCGTCCTCAATTCCCGTCCGTTGTGTCCGCTCAGCTCCGACCCAAATGACCTGGAAGCGCTCTCTCCAGGCCATTTCTTGATTGGTCAGCCACTTGCAGCGTTGCCGGAGCACCCCCTCCGGGACGTACCCTCCGGTCGTTTGTCGCGCTACCAGATGCTGCAACAAATGGCTCAGAACTTTTGGACCAGATGGTCATTAGAGTATTTGCATGTTTTGCAGCAGCGCCTCAAGTGGACTGACAAAACCAGTCCCCCCAGAGTTGGAGACCTTGTGCTAGTTAAGGATGCTAACCTTCCGCCACTGCGATGGCGCCGGGGGCGCATCGTTAATTTGTTTCCCGGTAAGGACGGGACCCCTCGGTTTGCCGAGGTCATGGTTGGGGACTCGGTTCTGAAGCGAGCGGTAGCAACCCTATCGCGACTTCCCCTAGTATAGCGGACCGGCTTAGAGGCCGTTCCGAGGCGGGTGATTGTTCGGGCCGACCGTCTGCCCGCCCCCTTAAACTCCTCACGTGTGTACGCCTCTTTTGAGTCTGTGGTTTTGACAGTGACACTTTGTCAAGGCGGAGAGAAAAAAGAGATAACCTCGTGGTTGCGGACCCGAAAGAAAACGAGTGTTTTTGGATAATTTGGAAACGCATTTTCCTTGTTTTGTGTAATATCGCTCGCTTTGAAGACACACGGGTGTCCGAGTGTTTTGTGTGGATATTTCGGTGACATCGGAAGAGTTGGTGATTTGACGCCGCGGATTGTTGGCGATACTGCCCCGGAACACAACGGCTGCTTCTTCAGCCCGGAGACCTTCTTGATTGAACTTGACTTGACCTGACAGTTGACTGAACCTTGACAGATACTAACCGGAGTTGAAGCGAACATCGCGCCTCCCGGAATCAGGTGAGTTGAACAAGTTTTGTAGCCAATCCACTGGCTTATATGACCCGCGAAACGCGTGGCAGTTCACTCCACTCGCACTAGGCGAGGAGTTGAACACTGATAGTGTGACGATACGGTCTTTCTGACAAATAATGCAAGAAAGATACCAAATAATAATGAGTCTTTATCACGCGTTACTCCTACTAATATTACAAATGCGAAAGTTTGGAACGACTGATGATATTTTGCACGAAGCTAGTTTATAGCCTGGATTAAAATATAGGATAGTTTTTATCCCGGATCCACGCAGACGAAGTCGCGGGCGGAAGCTAGTGTATTATAAGCCAAGAAAATGTATGTATTTTATAACCGCTACCGCCCCTACTTGCGCCACGGCCACGAAATAAAATCGCGTTAATCATCCGTTTAGACTGCAGACGTGAGGACGACTTATGTTTTGTAAACTCCGCACCTGTTTCCAGTACCACTGTAAACGTGCACACGCCATGATTCTTATTACATCGGGAAAAGGACTAATTTACTTTAATTCTATTAAACTATTGAAACGTTTTATTGGGTATGTGTTTTCGAACTATACAACCAAGTTTATAATACGAATAGAGAAAACGCTTTAAGTTAAATTAAAGTCGGATACCAATATTGCAGATAGCATTTGAATTATAATTGAACGAGTGAGCGAAGCGAACGAATTTCTCTGTTTCAGCTTGGGTCGAAATGCGATCGTATGTCCGTATGTTCCGCGGTGTTGTTTAGTTTCTGTTCTTCTCTCCAGGTCGCATTTCTAAACCGATTCCCGTGAAATTCAAGTTCAATATTTATACAGATTTTCTTGTAGAATCAGTTATTAGATATTCTTACAAACAAATATCTAGCAGTTTGTACACAACTTGTAATTATCGCTGGACTAAGTCCGATTATTCGGGAAGATTACTGTCGAGTTTCAACTACTCCGTTGATTGGTCTATCTGCTCTGTATGTTGCAAGTAGCGAAACGAGTTTATGCGGAACCAGTTTACACGGGTTTTCCGCGAAGAAAAATTCTTAAAATGGTCTGTATAATCTACTTCCTTAACACTTTCGGTGCTTTCGGAGTAAGTTGGGTTAGGGAGAGTTTTTTTTTGCATTTTCGGTGCAGTTCGGTGGTGTTATTACTTAACGGAATTGGTTTAAACATTTCAATCGTAATGCGTAATTAGCGTTGTTAATGGTTACTTTAATTAACAATTTTGATTCATATCATGCCTGTCCAACACCATTAAACAGCAACATCTTATGCTACATAAATTATGACGTCTTCCGTAGCTTATTTTCAGAGGCTGACAAGACCTAATTTTGTTCAAATTGAATATTTAAGCAGTTTTTTAAGAAAAAATATTTTTTCTAGCACATCAAAAAAAAATGTTAATATTCATCATATTTCAAAGACCGTGGACGGACTCGATACATAATTTGACGAAATTGGCACGATAGAAAATAATTGCAAAGATTGGTCTTAAAATGACTTTTAGCGTTTAAGATGATTTTAAGACCAATCTTTGCAATTATTTTCTATCGAGCCGATTTCGTCCAATTATGTATCGAGCCCGTCCACAGTCTTTGAAATATGATGAATATTAAAAAAAAATTTTGATGTGCTAGAACAAATAGTTTTTCTTAAAAAACTGCTTAAATAACATCAATTTCACCAAATTAGGTCTTGTCAGCCTCTTAACGAGATTTATTTGAGAATGTGAGTTATACGAAATAAAACCTAGGTATGGTGAAAAGTTAGTTATGCTGGCATTACGAGTACATATCCTATTTTTTGTTGAATAAACGGTAATCAGAATTTTATTTAAATAGTAAAATAAACTGGCTGCACACACTTATTGAAATTCGCAAATGATCATTCATTTTAGTAGTCACAAATGTAGGTACATTTAGAAAATTGCATAATGTTATTTAATTTCAGGGCAATGTGAGTTTGTTCGCAGCCAATCCGATTGTTTTTTTATTTTGTTCCAATGTGTACTGTCTGTTGCTTTATTATTTTATTCCTTTAATTATACTGTTAATTATTTATTTCATTATTATAAAAGCGAAATAACGCGATTAATTCAATAAAGCAAATATTGACATTGCTTTTAAATCGCTATAAAAATATTCAAACTCATTAATATGAGAAAGTGATAAACTACCAGCCTCAATCAGACACATTCACTGCAACGAATCGCTACGCGCTACGCTCGTAGCCGATCCGGCTTTCGTCATATGTAGCAGAAAGCGCCTATGGCGTAGGCGCCCGCTAGGCGGGTTCCTGGCAGTGAAAGTGTTAAAAAATATTTCCATAAAAAACACGTCGCTTATCCCATAGAACTCTTATCATATAAATATCCCAACTCATGATTGCAATTCATTCTCCAAATGTAGTCGTTAAGCCGAGTTAGAGGCCTTCGGGCGGCTTAAGAACTTCTAACAGTCGAGTTGCCCACTCACTTGACAAAGGGGGGGCAACTGTCACTCGCGTCCGCAGGAGCTACCTACCACAACCCTGCACGTGTCCCCTGGGTGGTACTTGAGAGTGACAAACTTTAAAAGGCCAAAATAATAAATATACGATTAAATAAAATTATCCAAATTGTGTATTCAACTAAACAATCAAACCAAAGAACGTGGCGTAAAAAAACACAACGTAAGGTACGTCTCACTGCACAAACTTTTCACACGATATAAAACATCGACAGCTGAACAGCTATATCACGCGCGTGCGCTCTGTGCGGCGACCGGCAGACGACTGTTGGCTTGGTTATAATTTATAAACATATACACACCGATTGTAATACATATATATAGGTATGTTTATGTGATACTAGTGGATGTACACTCACGCGGACATGGGTGATTAAGCCGTGGAATATAAGCGTGAATTACACTAGTATCAGGGTTTAATATTGCATAGCGCCCACGAAATTCGTCGTTATCGACATAGTTCATAGTGATTATAATCTCAAAACTAGGTTTCATCTCTTTGTAGGCTCACTACATAGGGGGTAATTTCCTAAGGGGCTGTTCATAAATTACGTCATCAATTTTTCACCCCCCTAAAATCATCCAACCATCATAACCCACCCACCCCTACCAACTAAAATGATGTAATTTCCAAAAATCACAAGGTCAACGCGGCGCTGCTAGTTATTTTTATTGAACTTGGTACGGCAGAGCCGAAAGGAAAGGATATATATTATTTTAGCAGTCTATGTTTGTATTAACGTGTGTTCGAACGTAGCGTCTAAGATACTGAACCGATTTTGATGAGTGAGGTATCAATCGGTTAGAAATTATTCTCCGGGTGACATAGGTAAGTAAGAAACTTAAGTCAAGTCCTTCTTGTATTGTGCTCTAAATTTTAAATAAATAATAAGTATCTATTGCAGTGCCATATTATTTTATTTAGTGATGGCACTGGTGGCGCATTCGACAAGACATTACATACCAATTTAAATTGTCTAACACAAACATAACAAATTTACACAAACACAAATATAAAATATACATCTAATACGCTCTCACTTTCAATGTTTTTTTAGGACAGGCATTAAATTCATAATTCTTACCTGTTGTTCAATATTCAATACATTTAATATACTTTTCCTTTGTACTTAGCAACATGACGGTACGTTTGAAAGGTTTAGCTGATCGTTTAGTTGATTCGTCATTCGCGCTTAGTTTTAGTTTTAATTGTGTTATAGTAGTTGTTAACTAGGGCCCCACTGAAAATGAGCGCCAGGGCTTGTCGAAGGGCCCTCCTTTTAGCGTCGTGTGTTGTTATTTTGAGATGTTTTGTGTTATCGTCTATTGTTTATCTTCTTATCTTAAATTCATATTCGAACACATCACCCCTAAATGCAAGCAAAATTACCTAAGTATTTTACCTATAGGTATAAAAAAAGCCGTTATTATCAGTTACTATTCCGTAGTGGAGATACAGTTTTTTTGAACTTTTAATGCTTGTACATAGGCTATATTTTATCGCAGCTCACGTTATATGTAATTTTTAACCCCCGTCGCAAAAAAAGGGTTATAAGTTTGACGTTTCTGTGTATCTGTCTGTGGCATTGTAGCTCCTAAACGACTGGACCGATATTAATGCGGTTTTTTTCAGTAACAAAATCAGTCAAATTTATTTAATAATAGTGTTTCATCCCCTGAGCGAGACACATGTAAGGTTGAAATTCGTAAGTATTGCTATGCTCCTAGGGCTCGTGCGTTAAATAAAGCAGACGAAGCTTTGGGCAGAACTTATTAAACGAGCGAGCGAAGCGAAATATTTCGTATGACCGCCGTCTGTTCAGCTGTTCTTCTCTACAGCCGCAATTCTCAACCGGTTCTCGTGAAATTTTGTAAGCAGGTTCGATAATTATACAAGGTGTAACAAAAATAACGCAAAACCGTTTAAGGGCATAACAGGTATCGTGTTCTGATAAGAAAAAAACTAGAAAGAAATTGATTTTTGACGCGTTTTTTTTTTACATTTGTATGGAGCGTTGGCCGACTGGGGCGACCTGCTTCATACAAATGTAAAACAAAAAATCGCGTCAAAAAAAAATTCTCTTAGTTTTTTTCTTATCAGAATACGATACCTGTTAATTAGATAGCACGACTATCCAACTTTCTTTAATTGTTATTTACTAGGATTCAGTTATTTTTAATTGTAATGAATAATGCTGTTCTCGCCCGCGCTGTGCCGGCCCCAAGGCCATGTTGGCGCGGTAAGGCGAGCGCGGGGCGAGGGCGAGGGCGGAGGGGCAATCGCGTGATGCGTGCCGCCGCTATGGTGAACTAGTCTGTGCCTAGCAACCGTACTGTTAATTGATATTATTTTCGCGCCGTAAATATGATGTTCGCTTTACTAAGTTGTTAATCTACCCTTTGTGTTCGTTTAATTTGTGTTTCCATTAAGTATAGAGTCTTATCAGTTCAGTTCGTTTTTTAATTTCTACCTATCCACTTCAGTTTTATAATCAACCCCGCACCTCCCGTACAATTTGTGGTCCTTCGAGCCGGATGAAGTTTATTGGTAGTCATTATGAGTGATAGTAATCGGAAACCGAGGACACGTAGTGCAACGAGAACTGTGATGAAAGAGGCCGAAGTACGCGCAGATTCGGGAATAAATACTCCGTCGTGTCCCGGATTACAGTCGACGCCGCCTCAGCAACCGGCCGATGCCCCCACGGTAGGTGGTCTTAGTGACCACGGAGAGAACCGACTGCCGTTGGAGATGAGTACGCCGGTTTCAGAGGGCACCGTGAGAGCGCGGAGCAATGCCAGCCACACGTCGAGACTTAGCCAGGCCGGGCGCGAAGCGCTTCGAATGCGCGCTGAATATGAAGCGGAGCTAGAGGTGGCTAAGCTCAAGGAGAGCCTCATAAAGAAGAAGCTTGCACTTGAGATGGCAGAGTTAGCGGCACGGGAAGAGGAAGAGGACGACGCGCCGGCGAGCGTCGCGAGCGGTGCCTCAGCGCGCGTGGCGCGCTGGCTCAGCGACGCGCCCGCCGCCCCCCGCGCGCCCGTCCCGGACCCGCCGCACGTGGCCGCGGAGCCGCCGCCGCTGCCGAAGAGCCAGGCTCTAACAGATATGGATCGGCTGGCGGAGGCCATCGGCAAGCTAGGACAGGCGAGAGGAGTACCGCGACAGGTGCACGAGATACCGATATACGATGGTAACGCCGCGGACTGGCTCAGTTTCGAGAAGGCCTACCGGAGTACCACTGAGATTCACAACTTCAAGCCATTCGAGAACATGGCGCGCCTCAGGGTGGCGCTTGTCGGAGAGGCGAAGGCTGCCGTCGCGGACCTGCTGAGAACATCCTACGACCCTGAGGAGGTCCTAAGGGCGCTCGAGGACGAGTTTGGACACCCTAATCGCCTTCTAGAGTGTGCCATCAAGAAAGTGCGTGATTTACCTACAGTTAATGAAAATGGACCCGAGATACGTAAATTTGCCACAACAGTGCGGAATTGCGTATCCGTGTTAAAAAGTATACGTGCGGACGGATACCTAAATAACCCACAATTAGTGAGCGAACTATTAAACAAATTAACTCCATATCAACGCGCGCAGTACGGAGAATTTGCGCTGCGCTTGGACAATAATAGTGGTGTTGATTTACGAGTGTCTCCAAACCTAAACATGTTAGTCGATTTTCTCAGTCAACTCTCTCGCGCATCGTCATATTACACACCGATTAGTTTAAGTGCGGAATGTGCGCCATCGTCCGGCGCAGTCCGACGCGATAAGGACAAGTCTGTGGTGCCAGTGCGAGCGGGCGGACAGAGACACCGTGTTCATACACAAGTTGAGACAGTAGCTGCTGTTACTAAGACTGATTTTAGTAATAAAAGTGTGTGTGTTAAGTGTAAAGCGGGCCATAAGTTAAATGAGTGTAGTCAGTTTAAAAGTCTTCCTATTGATGAACGTTGGGACTTGATCAAACAAAATAGACTGTGTTTCAAGTGCATTTTGAAGACTCACTCGAGTAGGTTCTGCCGCGCTAAACGTTGTAGTAAGTGTAATTGGTCACACCACGAGTTACTACATAAGGAGACACAGAACGCTTCGCCGCCTGCGCCCGCGGTGGGACCACCGCCTAACGTACCGCCGCCGGAGACTACATCGCCCGCGTCGGCGCCTGTGAAATATGAAACTGTGACAAACATTGGAGGGTGCCGTGCGCGTGCTTTGTTAAAAGTGATACCTGTGACTTTAGTGACAAACTCGGGTGTTGAACGACATTCGTACGCACTCTTAGACGATGGCTCGTCCGTGTCAATTTTAGATGATAAACTCGCGAGTGATGTCGATGGACCCGTAGAGCCGCTTAAGTTAAAGACCGCGGGCGGACATTGTGTAACTGATAACAGCTCGCGAAGTGTTAAACTCGTAGTGCGCGGACCGAACGGTGTGTGTCATGACATTTCAGTGCGTACTTTGCATAATTTTGACTTACCGTCGCAAGCGTTACCGGCGCGAGTGCTCGAGGACAACGCACACCTGCGGGACCTGGATTGCAGCGAGATGAGGGAGGCGAAACCCATGCTGTTGTTGGGGCAAGACAACTGGGAGCTCATCGTCGGCAGGGAGATTCGACAAGGTAAATCCGGTCGTCCGGTTGCTTCTCTTACCCGCTTAGGCTGGGTCGTGCATGGCCCGCTAGGGGGGGTTGGTGGTAGCGATGTTGATTCCGCCAACTGCATATCCACGCCACTTGACGATTTACACGCGTTAGTGAAGGGTCAATTTGAATTAGAAGCGATAGGTATTTCACATGTTTTGCGTAAAAACTCTAATTCGGAACGCGCTTTAGAAATATTAGATAAGACATGTCGCTGGCAGTCTGGAATAGAATGGGACGAGTGTATCAAAGACACCGAGGCCGCTACCTGGTTTCAGTGGCTGAATAAATTAAAAACGCTATCGAACGTAGCTGTACCTCGGTGGTATGGCCTGCAACGGACAGCGAACGTCGATCTACATGTTTTCGGAGACGCCAGCGAAAAGGCGTACGCTGCCGTAGCGTTTTTAGTAGGCACTGGTAGCGACGGTAATAGGGTATGTACCATGGTAGCTGGTAAGGCACGCGTAGCACCCGTGAAGGTAGTGTCGATTCCGCGTCTAGAGTTACAGGCATCAGTATTGGCATGCAGGTTGGCGGTGACAATAAAATCCGAGGTGAACTTCGCTATCACCAACCTTTACCTTTGGACTGATTCTAAAACAGTCCTTATGTGGATCAACTCAGACGCAAGAGACTATCAAAAATACGTCTCACATATATTGGCGGAGATAGATAATTTGAGCAAGAGAAGTAACTGGCATTGGGTACCTTCCGAGTCCAACCCTGCTGACGAGGCAACTAGGATGGACTGGCCTAATAATAAAAACATGTGGCTTTCGGGTCCCCCCTTTCTTTGTAATCCACAGGTGCCGTGGCCGAGCTGGAGCCGCGAGGAGTCTCCTACGGATGACCCGGAGCGCTTGGAGAGAGCGCTAGTGACGGCTGAAGATGACCAGCCTCTAATCGACGTGACGCGCTACTCAACGTGGACAAGAGCCGTGCACGTTACTGCGCGCGTACTCACCTTCACAAGCGCGTGCAGAGCCAATCCGAAGACGGGGGTAAGCGAGCTTACATCGGAGAAGCTGCAGGAGGCCGAGCGCCTTCTACTGAGGCAGTCACAGGCACGCTCCTTTCCTGACGAGTTGAGCGCGCTGCATGCTGGTCGCTCGTTGCCTAAGTCGAGCCGCTTGATGAAACTCGACCCGATGCTCTACGATGACGAGTTGCTCCGTGTCAGGGGACGTCTTGGGGCCTCTATCGAGTTATCTTTCGATGAAAGAAACCCCGTGATTCTCGATGGTAGCTGTCACATCACACGACTTCTAGTGCAGCACTACCATACCCGTGCGCTGCACGCCAACCACGAGACAGTCGTCAACAACGTACGAGAGAGGTTCTGGGTGACCTCCATTCGACCGACTGTGAAGGCGGTCGTTGTGCGCTGCCAGTACTGCCGCATACAGCGCGCGCGACCCAATCCACCGAAGATGGGTGACTTGCCGCTCGTCAGACTCACCACGACGCGGCGAGCGTTTGTCAACTGCGGGATCGATTATTTCGGTCCAATGCAGATCACCATCGGACGGCGCCGGGAGAAACGTTGGGGCGTGTTGTTTACTTGCCTCGCTACACGCGCCGTACATCTTGAGTTGGCTGCATCGCTCAGCAGTGACTCTGCGATACTTGCCTTGCGCCGCTTGATAGCGCGTCGCGGGCAACCTGCAATGATCTTGAGCGACTGTGGCACGAACTTCGTTGAGGCGAATGAGGAGCTACGTGCTGCGCTGCGAGGCCTGAACGCTCAACGACTGCAAGGTGAAGCCTTAACTAAGGGCTGACTGGCGCTTCAACCCGCCTGCAGCGCCACACATGGGCGGTGTCTGGGAGCGGCTTGTTCGATCCGTGAAGAATGCTCTTCATGCCACGCTGAGGGAGCGAGCGCCGTCTGAAGAAGTGCTGCACACCGTCCTTTTGGAAGCGGAGCTGGTTGTCAACAGCCGCCCGCTCTCATATGTTGCATCCGACCCCGACGAACCAGTGGTACTTACACCTAATCATCTGCTACTTGGCACAGCGGCGGGTGATACACGCTCGAGGAGCTACGATCCCTCGGATGTCGACGCTCGCCGCCAGTGGAAGAAGGCCAACGGGCTGGCTGAGATGTTCTGGAGACGGTGGACCAGAGAATACCTGCCCACTCTTCAGAGACGGCAAAAGTGGGCTACGGCAACGGACTCTGTCAAGGTCGGTGATGTGGTGGTACTTTGTGACGGGAAACAACCGCGTAATATGTGGCCCCGTGGCATAATATCAAAAGTGTTTCCGGGCAGTGATGGTCATGTGCGTGTGGTAGACATAAGAACGCCCACTGGGTCGCTGCGTCGTCCCGTTGCTCGGATAGCCGTGCTACCTACTGACGGTACATTTATCGGTTGAAGCCTCCAACTGGGGGGTGGTAATGTTAATTAGATAGCACGACTATCCAACTTTCTTTAATTGTTATTTACTAGGATTCAGTTATTTTTAATTGTAATGAATAATGCTGTTCTCGCCCGCGCTGTGCCGGCCCCAAGGCCATGTTGGCGCGGTAAGGCGAGCGCGGGGCGAGGGCGAGGGCGGAGGGGCAATCGCGTGATGCGTGCCGCCGCTATGGTGAACTAGTCTGTGCCTAGCAACCGTACTGTTAATTGATATTATTTTCGCGCCGTAAATATGATGTTCGCTTTACTAAGTTGTTAATCTACCCTTTGTGTTCGTTTAATTTGTGTTTCCATTAAGTATAGAGTCTTATCAGTTCAGTTCGTTTTTTAATTTCTACCTATCCACTTCAGTTTTATAATCAACCCCGCACCTCCCGTACAATACCGTTATGCCCTTAAACGGTTTTGCGTTATTTTGTTATTGTTAACATCAACGTTTACTGTAATATTAAAATATTTATATACTGTAAAGGGGCAGTGTAACCCTAGCATTACAAATGACTTTATCATGGGTATGCCACTTGACTTGTCAAACTTTGTTTACACTAGAGTTAACGTGTCTCAAGCAAATATACCGTAATGTCAAGTTAAAACTTATGACGTCATTTTATCTAGTAATTAATGAGCTCCCAGTTAAGTTTTAATTAGTTCTTATGACTTTCTTGTTTACTTGATTATATGATGACCCCAAAGTCATGTACTACAATGTAAGAGTGTAAAACGTAGCATTAGGTACTTCTAGCTATCTACCAATGAGTGAATACTACATATACTCGAACATATTTACTTATATTGTACTTCTAATTATACAGGGTAATTCTGGAGTGGTAAACAGGAATCAGTTTTTATGACTCAATGATTGATTGATTGCCATTTTGATGCATAGATAAGATACTATGCGAAAACTGAACTTTTCTTTTTATTATTCCAGAAAAAAACTTCAAGCTCAAGTCATAGACAGCTTATAACCTTTGACACATGCTGTCGTCGTGTACTGTAAGGTGACCAAATTGTTTGATAAAATGTTATATTCCCATTAATTATTACTAGCGGCTCTCTAAGCTGTAGACCTTGTAAGTCTCATAAATATATATATTTAACATAAATAAATAAATTATTTATTTAAAACACGCTCTCAACGACATCGTGAGGAGGGCTTTAATATCTGCCAACATCCCCTGTGTTCTGGAGCCTCCGGGCCTCTGCCGCGCCGATGGCAAGTGGCCAGATGGCTTAACTTTGGTGCCGTGGCAGAAGGGAAAGTGTCTCCTGTGGGACGCCACGTGCGTCAGTACTTTTGCCGCCTCGCATCTCAGCCGAACGGTGCGAACAGCTGGTGCTGCTGCAGATTTTGCAGCGGCCAGGAAGCGTGTTAAATATGCGGCCCTGGGCGGTAATTATTATTTTGTACCCCTTGCGTTTGAGACTACTGGGTGCTGGGGGTCGGAGGCTATTGCTTTCGTTAGGGAGGTGGGACGACGAATTACGGAGAGGGGGTCTGACGCCCGCGCGGGTTCGTTCCTGGTGCAAAGGTTGTCCATCGCCATTCAACGTGGTAATGCGGCCAGTGTGATGGGTACCTTTGCGCCAGGGACCACTCGTGGGGGACTTTTTGACTAGGCTTAAGCTAGTAGCTTAAGTTATTAATGCTTTATTTGTTATTGTGTTTTTATGTGGATTAAATGACAATTAATTTAAAACAAAAAAGGAAAAGAATAATACCTACACATATAATTAACGAACCAGTTCACAAAATTTCACGAGAATTGGTTGAGAGCGCGACCTGTAGATCACATCAGGGCGTCCGGACAGCCCAAACCAGAAGTACAAAAGCATTTTATGCCCGAAAAGCTGAAACGGAGGAACTTTGATATTAAGGGGCTCCACGCGCTTTTTGGCTAGTTTTGACGAGTTTTGAGTTGATATTCCTCCGTCAAAACTATAGATATATTTATGGCACTAACACTTATAGGTTCTTCAACCCTTTATCTACATTTGCACGAGAGTTTTTTTGAAAATAATTAACATTTTTTTTTTTATGATTTATTCAAACATGGTCCAGAAAAGCTCTGTTTTCGATATTAGTTTGTTGTTTAATGCACTTTTATATATGAAATCTACATATAACTGTTCCTTATTGACGTCCCAAAAACCCACGAGAGATTTTTATTTTTAACTAATTTTCACAAAAGTTACGTTCAAAAAACGGGTTTTTGGCCTGAAATTGCCAAAGTTTGGTGCCATATAACCCGAAAACTGTGAGTTTTGATTTAAATCTGGGATACTATTTCAGTAAACCACGTTGTTGTTAATACCATAAGCCATAAAAAACAGGAAAAAACCGACAGTTACAGATCGAAGGTCATTGGGAGCTAGGAGCCCCTTAACTGTAATAGGTGTATCTTTCAATTCAATCCGCCATCACCAGCCATTCCTGCTCACGTCTCTTTGGCTGTTATTCGCTACGCGCTAATGCGGCTCACCCCGCCGGTCACCTCACCCGTCACGAAACTAGACCTCTACCTACGCTTAGTTACTACGCATCGCGGTGTCAAGATATATTTGTGGTTGAGCGTTAATGTGACCTTAAATCAAGATACAGAATAGGTGGGCCAATCCTGAATCACCCTAGATTTATTTAATCGTATGGCATACATTATTTTAGTCTTTAAAGTTTGTCACTCTATAGTGCCACCCAGGGGACACGTGCAGGGTTGTGGTAGGTAGCTCCTGCGGACGCGAGTAACAGTTGTCCCCCCTTTGTCAAGTGAGTGGGCAACTCGACTGTTAGAAGTTATTAAGCCGCCCGAAGGCCTCTAACTCGGCTTAACGACTACTGTCATAGACAGCAGCCGCGGGATCAACTGCTTAGCGTGCCTTCCAAAGCACGGAAGCGCTCACGGAATCACCCTGGATATGTATGTAGTATAGACTTAGACTCATTAGTAGTACGTACTATGTACATAGGTGATACGTGTATATAAGGCACATGTGAAGCTATGTTTACACTGAAGACAATGTATTCTAAGCAAATACTGTGTAATAGCGTAATCTAAACGAAGGTGTAACAGTTAGGGATTGCAAATCCGGAAATACTTTCTCAAATCCGGATTTTCGGATAATAGTTCGGCCGAAATCCGGACTTCGGATTAAATCCGGATTTTAGGGAGGTTTTTTCTCCCAACTAGAAAAAATAAACAAACAACTGAAACAACCCAAAAAAGTAATCAGTCTTTTTAATAAACAAATAATTATGTACACTTCTACGCAAATTTTGGAAACTGAACATATAAAAAAATAACTTCTAATTAAGAATTAAACACATCTTTATACAGCGTGAAGTTTTTTGAGAATTCCTCAGAAAAAAAAAAATTAAAAACATTAACGCGTCAAGTCTTGAGTCGTTCAACCGCATTCTTAAGGTTATATAGCATCCCAGCTGCCGAAAATGCTCTCTATTAGAATAATTTAATAGTTTGAACACTATTATAAAAATCCGAAAATCCGGATTTAGGTTTAAAAATCCGGATTTTGAAACGGATCGTGAAATCCCTTGAAAATCCGGATTTTTGAACTTCGAATAATCCGGATTGCAATCCCTAGTAACAGTGAACATAATCCCATAAAAAAACATTCCATGTAAAAAAGAGGCCAAGTCTCGAAAATCTTCCACCGTAAAAAGTTGTGAGACGTTTCGTAGAGCCAAGTCTCAGGCATTCTTATTAATCTTTATTTGCTTGCTAAATAAAGTTCTGCAACTTGGCAATCACACAACTTTACTGCATTTATGCAAGTAGTCTTTGGGAGAGGTCTATGTCCAGCAGTTGACTTCTTTCAGATATGATGATTTTCGGATATGATGATGATGATTCCGACTGTCTCGGAAGGAAGGGTTCTGTTTTTCAAGCGCATGTAGGTCTGTACCTATGTATGTTTGTGGACAAGAATAATTTTATGTCACGAGCTACAGGTCAAACGGCTTGAGGGATTTTGACATACGAGGTGTCATTGGATTCCTCTTATAATCATGGGAGCGACATAGGCCATAATATTTGTCAAGTAACATGTAAAAACTACAACTTAGAAAAGTTGAGAAACCCCCGTCATTTTAATTTCAAGTCCAATATCTCAAAAACGGCTGCACAGATTTTCATGAAACATGGCTAAGAACACTGGGGATAAAATTATCTATGACAAGAAAAAACTAAACGAAAATCGGTTCATCCGTTTGGGAGCTACGATACCACAGACAGATACACAGACAGACACGTTAAACTTATAACACCCCTCTCTTTGCGTCGAGGGTTAAAAACCGTTTTAACTAACTTCTCCTGCTGACTGTACCTACTTTTTTTTAATCGGCGTGTTATCCGTAAGGGCTTTCTTTAGTCACGAGGAATGCGTTTAGACTCATTCCATTATCTTTAATGGGCTGACGTAAGTTTCTAAAGTACGATAAAAAGAACATATGAAGAATCAATTAATTATTTTTTGGCTGCGTCTAAATGGTTGTAATTAATAATTGGATGGGTAAATATTAGGAATACATCAAGTATTTAATTAACCACGCCTGCCATCCTAGAGGAGTGTAAATACTAGAAATATGGGCATTTTATTGTGTACCCAGTTAGCGTGAGTCGTCAATAGTACATTG
Source organism: Epinotia ramella (assembly GCA_947578815.1). Classification (NCBI taxonomy): domain Eukaryota; kingdom Metazoa; phylum Arthropoda; class Insecta; order Lepidoptera; family Tortricidae; genus Epinotia; species Epinotia ramella. The sequence continues at coordinate 3,809,111 of OX388220.1, forward strand.
TTTAACGAGGGGCGTGGAATATTGCGAACAAGAGGCTTTTGATGACTCGAGTTTGCAATATTCTTAAGCCCGTGTTATACACAATGTTTAACATCATATTTACGAGGAAACAAATACATTTTAGATGAAATGAATACAAATCGTTATAAAAACTGCAACATGTCAGTCGTCCATTTCGTTGAATTTGACGTGAGGCGCGTATGGCATAGACCCTTCGGTATACAGCCACGATTTGAAAACACTTAAAAACATTTTTCATAGACACTAAATAACTACATATTAATTCTGTAAATAATTCAGTTAAACATGTTTAAGTAGTTTTTTATGTTTAAATTTATTTATAAATACGTTTTCAGACATCGTATTTGATATTAAAACCTCTTTGCTTTGTAACTGCCGCATGAGTGACAGATACAATTTAAGAAAAAAACCATTACGCCCGTGGGCGTAACACAGGGTATTACAGCTCTGTATGTCTGCGCATTATGAAGCCATTTTCGAGCAAGTGTGATGACTGATGAAAACAAACTTATGTACCTTCGTCACGTTTCTCCGCGGATGACTGTACAAGTATTATAGGCGTGATTATAGCGAGGGATAACAATTGTTTCAATAAATTACACGATAGCACACACCCCATGCGTAGATAAGCCGGTAATTACGTCACAGTACGTTCCAATGAACAACTGCGTTTTATGAGCACCGGATAACGTGGCCGTGGCAATCAAATTGTATTTATAGGTACAGAATAGTACATTACGTACCTAGGGCGGTGAATTCGTGAATGGCCCAGATCGCAGGTGTTTGATTATATAAATATGCGATTTGGGGCTTTACGAATTACCGCCCGTGGTGAGTACACAATTTTACGTCTTCACCTGGCCACAATGCGAGTTTTACAGTACGCGCAGCGTGCGGTAAAACTCGCATTATGGCCAGGTGTGACGTAAATAATCTTGGAGGGCTGGTATTTACAGCGCTAACCGAAAATTACCACCAGATATGGGCAGTTTGTATACATTACAAAAAAAAAAATCTATTAAAAAAAAAATCCAGCTGAGTGACCGCAGTGACCGCTAGCCGCCATCTTTTGTAGATAGGTACGAACTCTAACTGGGTGAAGGAACTTCGCACCGCGCGCCATACAGGATTTTTCAAACTATTTTTTTTTCACGAATGATTAGTACGTTTTGGATACTTTGAGTGGGTTTCGGCTCTAAGACGGTTAAAAAAACACGTTCTGTTTGGGAGACAACTTGCGAACCAGGTCGGCCTTGACAGGAATGACGGGGTTACGGCGCGGCCACGAAATTGCGCAGCGGCAGCGGTTTTTCTAATTCATTGCGTGTGATCCCAACTATAACGACGGTGCGTTGCGCGTCTCGACCACGCAATGAACAGATACGCTTGCCGCGCTGCAATGGGGCGTAACGTGGTATTTCCATCGTCTAAAAACAACGGCGGTCGCCTGCGCTCTCATGCGCTGTACCACCAGACCCCGAATCATGGTCGGTCTTATCACGCGATAAGTGACAAGATAGGAGCGTCGTCTCGTTCTATCGAACGGTGTCAGCCAGTGACAGACGCTCTATCCTGTCACTTATCGTGTGATAAGGCCGACCATGATACGGGGTCAGGATCTCATGCTGAACACACTGGGCCTGAGGAGTCTAAGGACTCCAGCGGGTGTAGCATCATTTACCTCCGTGGATAAGATAACCGTCACGTTCTGACAAGTATGCGAGTGCGAGAGTGACCGATGTATTATCCATAACGATAAGTCATAAAATAGCAACCATGCTACACCCGCTGGAGTCCTCGAGTCCTCGGATCTCATACTTAACGCACTGGGCCTAAGGAGTATGAGGACTCCGAGATCTCATGCTGAACCCACTGAGGCCGTCGCGCCTGGCCACATCTGACCCCTTTTAATCGTCTTTTACGACAGTCGGGGAAGGCCGTAGGCCTAATTGTTCTAGCCTATATTTGACACCTAGCTGTCACATGCGAGGTGAGAATAGTACATTTCGATGCTAGTGCGGAAAGTATGTCATTACGTCACGAGTATCGAGATATACCGGGACGAGTGAAGAATGACATTTCCGCACATCCACTCCACCCACCGCAACAAGCTTACGGCCCACCTGATGGTAAGTGGTTACCGTAGCCTATGGACGCTTGCAACTCCAGGGGTATTACATGCGCGTTGCCGACCCTTTAAGAATTAAACAAAAAAACACACAAAAAAACACATATTGCTTGTATAAGTACAAGTTTAAAAATATGGGAGCGTGCAATGATGTTTGGATGTTTGTTACTCATGCACGCTTAAACGGCTCAACCCATTTGGATGAAATATTGCACGAAGATAGTTTATAGCCTAGAATAAAATATAGGATAGTTTTTATCCCGGGTCCACGGACTATATCATAAATAGGTAAGTATGTCCCATCGCGTTGTACGCAGCGAAATATGTAGCTTCGGTTATCCCAAAGAAAAAAAAAATGTGTTCGTGTTTGTTTTTGTTTTTATGCACAATTTACCAATTACGATTAAAATAATGACTTATTTACATTAGTAAGGTATTTACACTACTTTAAGTGATACGTAAAATATCAATGAATGTTGTTTACCTTACTGCAGTAAATCTCGGAAATATGGTAACGTTGATAAGATAACTGTAACTGGAGTTTTCCTATCGAGTAACTTTCCTAGACATGTGACCTAAAAAAATACCAATTACTAAGTAAACACAATATTGACTTGACTTACTAGGACAAGACACACAGACAAGTACTTTAATTGTTGAGCCATTTACGAGTAGGTGTCAGTCAACTAATTTTGGTATTTTAATAGTTATACGGCTAGTTTTTGGTGTGCACGCGAGATACACGTAATATCCTTGTGATAATGATATATATTTCTAAAATATCTCGAAGATATTAGTAAAATCTGTGAATTTTAACAATAATACGGTTAGTTTTTAGTGATGTGTTAGTGTCGCGCGACACTCGTATAGATACTGAAATATCCTTTGGTTTCTCGCGCCTTGTATTGCCTTTCGAGTAGTATTGACTAACGGCGCGGCCGGCGCTGATGAGTTAAAACAATCAATAACGAACGCCTAATTAAGTTTTCTTCCTGAACAATCTTGAGACGAATAGGTACGTGATACTATTATATATTTTTCAAAGTGAATATGTTCTCACAACTTTGAAATGCCCACCTAGTATGCCTCCCATAAGAGGGGGCGTATCGCCAGGGAAAAATCAGAAATCACCCGCGCGCCCCGTACCTGCCGCGCTGATGCGTCTATTGCTGCCCCGCTCCTTCTCGCATAGTATATGCCCCGACAGTCAGATGAAACATGATGAATACCTATAGATAATTATAATAAGTGGAAAGAAAGACAAAATCTGTAAGTACCTATATTTGAAGATATAATTTTCGCTAGTAGGTAAGTCAGTTTCGAGAGCTATAACTGAAATATGACCTTCCGTTTTTTTACTAAATCACGTAAGGGTTGTAATTTAGCATAATAATGTCTCGTAAAAGGCTAAAGCAAAAAAACAGCTATAATCGAATTTAAACTTTTGTGAGACATATCTAAAATACTACTAATAAATCCACGGTTAAAAAATTTACGTAAATGTCACGGCAGGCGACATGTTTCGAACTCTTCGGGAGTTCTTCTTCAAAACACACATCGAAAACACTAATCCTGAAGGAACTCCCGAAGAGTTCGAAACATGTCGCCTGTCGCGTCATTTAATACGTGAATTTATTAGTAGCATTAAAAAAAAAACTGTAATTTATTATGAAAACTTCGATCATGTTTATGAAAGCCAGATTTTCAGGCCACTGTGTGGCGGCCAAATTTTTCAATTCTGACCCCGTGTCATGGTCGGCCTTATCACGCGATAAGTGACAGGATAGAGCGTCCGTCACTGGCTGACACCGTTTGATAGAACGAGACGATGCCCCTATCTTGTCACTTATCGAGTGATAAGGCCGACCATGATACGGGGTCTGATCTCGGATTCGTACTTGGAGACAATGGAGACGCTTTGGCCCTTTAGTTATCAATTTTGAACATACTCGTATTAAAGAAAAACTGCAAAATTGTGTTCACTTTTTTTAATATAAAAATGTCCAACTTCGCAGGCAATAATTCGGGTGCAGACTCGAAAATTATTATTACTCCAAAAGAAAGAAGGCAAAAAAATATGCATAGTGATGAAATTCCCATTCAGATATCTCAAAGAATTACGAAGCTACAACCGTTTTAATATTGCTTGTTAGAGAGAGAAAACGCAAACGGTGTGTGACGTCACATTACAGGATGCTGCCGGCAGGCCGCGTCGAAGGCGTCGCCGACCACGATGCGCGCGGCACGTTGCCGTCTTCTGTGACGTCACATTCTTCCAGCGTCATCGTTTCATATGAAGTTGCGTTTTGCGAAAAAGGGACAGAACACATCCCTTCTTAAAACTTTGGACACTTATAACTTCGTGATTAAGCTTTAAGCGTTGATTTTTTCTCCATTTGACTAATTTTTTTATCCTTCTTCGAGAAAATATCACATTATTTTATTTAGTGTCTACGCCCCTATTGTTGGAATCTAAAAGCGTCACCCGTGATGACTTTAAAGAAAAAACATGACAATAATTACACGGTTCACCCACGTATTAAATGTCACTACGGGCGACATGTTTCGAACTCTTCGGGAATTCTTCTTAAGGATGTGTTTTCGCGGCGGTGTCGCTTGAATCTTGTCGTGATTCAAGCTACACCGCCGCGAAAACACTCTCGAACTCTTCGGGAATTCTTCTTCAGGATGAGTGTTTTCGCGGCGGTGTAGCTTGAATCACGACAAGATTCAAGCGACACCGCCGCGAAAACACATCCTTAAGAAGAATTCCCGAAGAGTTCGAAACATGTCGCCCGTAGTGACATTTAATACGTGAGTTGAACCGTGTAATTATTAGTACTGTTTCAACACGTCTCACGAAAGTTTAAATTCGAAAAGCAATGTCCGCCATCTTGGAATTCAAAATGGACATAATTTCTAGAATCTTCACCCTCGAGAAGCCTGCCAATGTATGTTGTTCTTTAAAAAAACGCGCATATTAATTTACAACGAATGTTTCAAAAATTTTAAATAATGCGACCACTTTTTGAAATATTTCTGACTATGAATTCGTATTTAGACCTCTCAGACATCGATTTTGAACATAACCGGATTTATTCTCAACTAGCGATCCGCTCCGGCTTCGCACGGATACTATATTATACATATAAACCTTCTTCTTGAATCACTCTATCTATTCAAAAAAACCGCATCAAAATCCGTTGCGTAGTTTTAAAGATCTAAGCATACATAGGGACAGACAGCGGGAAGCGACTTTGTTTTATACTATGTAGTGATAGTGATAGTGATAATCTTTCATAAAGTAACACGATCGACAGAAAAATGTTCGTCTAGTTTTGCATGTACTGCACAAATTATTCTAAGAAGCCGGTCACCCGCCGATCGCTGCGTAATCTTATAGTTGTATTTTGAACTTTAAGATCTATATGTTAAGGTCGACTTTTAAATATATTATTTCAAAATGTAGCAAAATATCTACTGGAATGTAATGATACGTACATTCACTGGACGAATATACTGGGTCACAATATTATTGAAATAATTATGTTCATCGTGCTGTCGTGAGAGCACAGAACGTAGTCCTCTCGTCTCAGCGGAGCGATTACGACTGACTCCGCCCGCGAACGGCAACAAAAGATATACAGAACCGCACGAAACACGCGACGGGAGAAAGGGTATCGCGCTAAATAAAAAAGGCCTATACGCCAAATACGTTTCACCTCAATAAGTCTGAAAAGGGACTACATAAAAATACCCCGCTAGTACTTTCATTAGGTAATGTGAAAAGCTATTATACACTCAACTTTTACTTAATTTATATGCACGGGAACCTCACACTATTGAAATTGAGTAAAAATAAGACATGTTTTGGCGGTTCTTTTCTATCGAGGCAATTTTGGTTTTGTATGGTTTTGTTCAGACGATTCAATTGCAAATATGATGTAGTTTTGGTATGTTCTTTTTCCTGGCATTCGCTTTAGTTTGTCATAGGTAAATATTCAATCTAAGAACCCCGATTTCGCGGAGCGCCCCCTCATAAGGAAAGTATCCGTTTCGTTAATATCACGACGGTGGGAAAGAAGCAACCTGTCTGTTGTTAAACAGACACCTTAGCCTATGGACGCTCCAGACGAGACTAGCTCGTTGCCGATCCTTTATTGATTTGAGGATTCGTTGTGTCAACATCTTAGTATTTGGCAAATAAAAGTGAAACGTAGCATTAGTAGAATAGTAGTAATAAGACTTTATCTTCTAATATTTGCTTGTGTTCGGCGAGTGAAAGTAAAACTGATTATATAGCGAGTGTTTGTTATGTTAGAACGTGAGAGCTGTATGCTACAGTCGGCGTTAACGCTGCCGCGCCGCACCGTGGGATAACCCAAACATTTCCGTATGTTACTTTTGATGAAGCGATATAATCACATATTTTTTTTAATTGTCGATCGTGTTATTGTTATGCCATCGATGTATATAGATGTTGAATGTGTATAGCAACACTTCGGATCATTAAACATATAATATAATACTTTATTATGGGATTATTGTACCGTGAAGTAAGGTTCAACAATAAATATTTTGTGAATTCTTGACTGACTCTGAGGCTGAGGGATATGTTACATAGTTTGTGTGATAAAACATGGTTTATAAAACAACTAGCTTCTGCACCTGACTCTGTCCGCATGGAACTCCTTTTATATCGTACATCCATACAAACTTTCACCCCCATGTCGACCTCGCGTCCTGGGGACTCTTAAGCGTGAAGGCAACAGACAGAAAAACAGACTTACTTTCGCAATTATAATATTAATATGGATTTATGGACAGTATGAACTTTGAAGTCATTTAACCCGTCACGCGTCCTGTGAACGCCCATAAGCTACGTTTTTACAAGCTTTTATTTAAGATGACCTGACCAGGAGGTCTAGCATAACTCGCTGCCAAGTCGAGTCGCGTGCGACTCAGCGTCTCATGTCTCGCTCGCACTGTGTAAATTAGAAAGAACGAACGCGATCCGCGTCAGTTGTGCTATAGCCCTGCTGTTCGTTTGTTAGTTTGGGACTGAATTTTGAACCAGTTAACCTCAATCGATTGAGCCTGAACGTTATAAGTATAGTTCGGATGACAATTCCATATTATATGGTACCATATCGAGCTGATCTGATGATGGAGACATAAGGTATAGCCATGGGAATTCAGTACTTAACCAACACAGCCGCGTTGAGTTTGGGGTCGTTAGGATCGTCTCAATGAGCAGGTAGTTGACGATGGTATACAGAAAAGTACAGTTGACAATAAAAACATGCATAAAAAACCGGCCAAGAGCGTGTCGGGCCCCGCTCAGTGTAGGGTTCCGTAGTTTTTGTAATTTTTTTCAAAAACTATTCAACCTATCAAGTTCAAAATAATTTTCCTAGAAAGTTTTTATAAAGTTCTACTTTTGAGATTTTTTTCATATTTTCTTATGGTTCAAGTTAGAGGGGGGGGGACACATTTGTTTAACTTCTGGAGCGATTATCTCCGAAAATATTAACATTATCAAAAAATTATTGTAGCAAACCCCTATTCATTTTTAAATACCTATCCAGCAATATATCACACGTTAGGGTTGAAATGAAAAAAAAAAAAAACACCCCACGTTACGTATAGGGGAGGTATCCTAATAATTTTTTTTTTCACTTTTTATTTTACCACTGTCGGCGTGATTGATATACATATTAGTACCAAATTTCAGCTTTCTAGTGCTAACGGTTACTGAGATTATCCGCGGATGGACGGACAGACAAAGCGAAACTATAAGGGTTCCTAGTCGACTACGGAACCCTAAAAATGATTTTTTTGACAGAAATTATTTTAATTCCGAACCTATTTATGTTTCCTCATGAGTCAATTTTTTAATGCTACTAAGTGACGTGACACTCCACGGGTTAACAAGATCATTGTCCCCGTACAAAATTATCGGACAATGTCACATGTCCAAGTGTGCGTGAAGCTGTGAATCCATTGTGGAGTAGGGACTCCTGAAAAGCAACCCATTACCCGTCGTCACCCCATGTTTGTACATTTTCTTTATGAATATATTTAATAGGTTAAAAAAAAAAAACCCATCATAGGGAGCAATCAGACAGGCAACCTGTTAAATAGTAGAAGTAGTTAGAATAGTAGGAGTTTAGGTATGAAAATCCATACATCCATCCATACTAATATTATAAATGCGAAAGTGTGTCTGTCTGTCTGTCTGTCTGTTACCTCTTCACGCTTAAACCGCTGAACCGATTGCGATGAAATTTGGTATGGAGATAGTTTGAAGCCCGAAGAAGGACATAGGATACTTTTCATCCTGGAAATCACCCCCTAAGGGGATGAAATGGGGGGTTGAAGTTTGTATGGAGCTGCGATATAAACGATTTCCACGCGGACGGAGTCGCGGGCAGAAGCTAGTATATTATAAATTCACCGTCTATTCACACTTAAACCGCTGAACCAAGCTAGATGAAATTTGCTATACAGATTGATCCCCGGGAAGGAAATAGGATAGTTTTTATACCGGAAATCATCCCTTAAGAGGGTGAAATGGGGGGTGAAAATTCGTGTGGAGCTAAACGATTTCCACGCAAACGGAGTCGCGGGCAGTAGGTAGTAAGGTATAAAAACGAAGCTACAGGCTAGACTAAATCACATTAAAATTCACATCGACCGTCATAACTGCAAGTCACGGTGACAAAAGCACCATGGAAACTGCACTATCAACATTTACCAACCTATTTAAAGAAATATCAACTCTGTACTGTTTGTGATAAAGTTGAAATTAATACCATTATAAAATGAGTTAAGCCGTTTTCGATTTAAATGAATGACAAATGATTCATTCGCCGCCGCCGTTTGTAGACAAATAATAACAGTTTAAGTGAGCAATCATCAATATAATGTACCTACACATTTACGGTACTGAATTAATGATGCTATTAGAGGTCAAGGTCATGTATGGCTGTATTTCAACATGTTCTTTATCATCAGCACGATGCTGGCTTTCATTTTATCATTTATCGCTGTGTATAAAAGGGTTAAGCTCGTAGAACACACTTTCCCGAAATGTGCACTTTCTGTAGAGGTGCATTTTTTTTTGAATTATCATCTTCCCGGAAAGTACACTGTCTCTAAAAGTGCACTTCCCGATATGTACACTTTGTCAATAGGTGCACTTTCCCAGAATGTGCAATTTCGCAGAGGGTATATTTTCCCGGAAAGTACACTTTAGGGGTAGGGTGTCCCTGTTTATAGTAGGTACTAAGGATTTCTGAAGCGTGTGTACGTGTGCTTGTGTGTGTGTATGTGCGTGTGTGTGTGTGAAGAAAGTGTCTGAATTATAAATACAGTGTACCTTTTGAGAAAGTGCCCTAAATGGGAAAGTGTACATTTTCGGAAAGCGTGCGTTTTGGAAAAGTGCAGTATGAAAAAGTGCACATCTCGGGAAAGTTTCCAAATTGGGAAAGTGTACATTTTGCGGAAAGTGCACCTTTGCGGTAATTGCACATTTCGGGAAAGTGTGCTTTACGAGCCTAAACCGTGAATAAGACACCCATCACATTCTGCATGGCTATCACAGCACGGGCCGCGAGCTATGTCGCGGCGACATAGACTATCCGTCTTCAATATCTCAAAACCGGCTGACCCGATTTTGTTGAAACGTATCTAAGAAACATCTCGAGAACTGATCACCCTTAGCGACAAGGCCATCAAGTGGCTGACAGACCTTAAAATTAATTTATAGTTGTACTTATTATGTTTCTGTTTTCAATGCCATACGATTAAATAAATAAATCTTGATCACGTTAGCTTTGGACAAAAAACCGCATTAAAATCGGTCCATTCGTTAAGGAGCTACGACTCCACAGACTTATAACACCCCTCATTTTGCGTAACTATTGATTAGTTAACTAGGACAAGTAAGCGAACATATCCTAAACTTTTTTAGGGTTCCGTAGTCAACAAGGAACCCTTATAGTTTCGCCATGTCCGTCTGTCCGTCTGCGGCTTAACTCAGTGACCCTTGCTACTAGAAAGCTGTAATTCAGCATGGGTATATAAATCAATCAAGCCGACAAAACGGTAGTTCCCCTACACATAAAAAAAATCTCGTTTTACCCCTGTGGGGTATCGTTGGATAGCTTGACCAAAAATATCATGAGTTTCCAAAACCATTTTTCAACTTAGTGGTCCATTTGTGTAATATTGGGCTTTAAAGCCAAAATTTTTGTTAGAGTCATGTATCCCCGCCCCCTGCCAGCTAAATGGCTGCTACTGGGAATGTGAAAAAAATCGTGGCACATAGCAGCATTACTAGTTACCAAGTAATAGTCGACCAACTTAAAATGTGAAAAGGCCAACTTTCGTACAAATTCGGCCGACGCAATTGCACCATTTACTTGGCGGGTGTCAATGTCACAAATACAGACAGGCAACAACGGAACCCTACACTGCGCGTGGCCCGACACGCATTTGGCTGGTTTTTTTTTAATAAACACATTAGTCATACACGTTCGCGGGATAAAATATGGTATGTGTCCATCCTGAAGGCTGTTACCTACTGGTGAATCCATTATATATAATAACTTTTGAAGGATGAGTAGTTCCGGAGATCACCCCTCCCGGGGAATAACCGTACTTGTTCAAAACAGTCATCCTCATTCCGTCAGAGGCGTTATATGTGTTATATGTTACTAGCTTCTGCAAGCGAGCCTGTCTGCGTGGAACTCGTTTATATCGTACAAACTTTCACCCCCATTCCACCCCTTACGGGATGAATTCCGGGATAAGATCTATCCTAAGTCCTTCCACAGGATTCAATCTATCTATATCAATCGGTTCGGCGGTTTAACACGTTCCCTGCCCGAGTGTCCTCAATGATGGATCGTGCACCTGCTTTTCAGGAATACGTGCTTCCACAATGGATTCATAGCTTAGAATGATCCCACAACTTGGACGTTTGACATTATCAGATAATTTTGTATGGCGACAGTGATGGTGTTAAGCGTGAAACACAGACTGACAGGCAGATACTTTATTAGTATGGATAGGATTGACATCAACCAGGTACCACCTGTCAAAACAAGTCTCTCAAACTTGTATGAATAACACTGACATTCGGTCCACGTTTTCACTGCCGGCCTGAAAAACCATGTCGCACTAAAAGTCTCCACCCCATACTTCAGACTCCAGTAAACAGGCTTAGTGTGAAACAGTTCTTCGCCCTCCTTACGATAATCGTGTTATACGTGTGTTGAACTTGGCACGGATTGCGATTACGCAACACTTGTACACATAAATTCGAGTTTAGAAGCAAAAGGCAGTAGAGTAAGGACTACATTGATAGAGCTTACTGTAAAGACATTTTAACAGTTAGGTACTTCGTCACGTTGGCATATGCATCTGTTCGTTATTTTGCAACCAGTGTTGCTTTTGCCTGTTCGTTTAAAAATAATTAAGAGCATGAATTTGTCCACAACTTCTTCAAACCGTGGCCTGCTGTTAATTATTTATGACACTGTCGAATTGGCCAAGCCCCTTAAACTGTAAAAAAGGCAACTCCTCATAGTCCACATATCCCTTTAAAGGACTGCAAACGTAGTGGCACCTCTGGAATTACCTTCTTAACAAGGCAAACTTTATCACGGTTCTTGAATCCGTTGAATGGCGACGATTGCAGGAGCGTTATGATGCCCTAAGGGCATGCGTTGAAACTCAACAATCCCGAATTGCGATATGCAGTCCGAACGGCTTACGCCAAAACTAAAAAAGTAGGAAACGGAAATGACGCAGTTTTCACCCGGCTCTGAACCTACGGTCTGACGTAACAATGACGTCGGCAATCAATAATTCAGCTAACCTACTTCACGGCTGATATTACGGGCATTTACTATGCCGTCTAAATCTGTGCCTTTGAGTACTATTTGTAGTAGACCTTATATGGTTACGACTAGGTTTATAATGGTAAGATAGCTGAGTCTTCGATTTATGATAATGATGACAACGTTTACAAGGAAATCTTAATTACTAAGAACTTGATGATGTGAATCGTATTGGTTTATAGTTACAGACTGTCTTGAATGACTTATGAGTCTTGAATTACGTCGACGTATTGTTCGATTAGTTTGTAAAGTATTTATCGTAATATCTGCCATATCGTAAAACACCAAGTGAGAACAGATAAGTATCTCTGTAACATTTCATTCAATTAATATTCATTATATGAAGATCTTTAAATAAATTCGTGTAAATTAGGTTAAAGTTAACTTATAATGTAAATTTATTTCATGAAATAAAGAAAACTAAATCTACATCTTAAATACTTAAAACGAGGTTCCAGTCCAGCCTTGTTTTAGCGAACCAAACTTTTGTAAATCACTAAATCATTTTTAATTTTAATTTTCAGCAGACAGTGAAGAATAGAAACGACACGAATGTAGAAACTGGTCAATATAACATGAGACTCACTAGTATGAAAACAATGAATTTAAAATGAGGCGAAACTCGATGATACCGTGACGATACCATAATCAATCTATGTACATGTGCTGCTGGATGCGGGTGGCGCAGGACCGGTCACTTTGGCACTCTTTGGGGGAGGCCTATGTCCAGCAGTGGACGTCTTTCGGCTGATATGATGATGATGATGATGACATATATCTAAACTAATAATAAAGAGGCAATGTCTGTGAAACGTAAGTTTGTATGTAGTGTATAATCTCCCAGACATCCGATTTATGAAATTCTTTCATCAGAATTGGAAATTATAAAATAGATCTTACACTTGCCTTAGATAGCCTAGATTTGAACCCATACGGTTATAGTATAGGGTCCCAGGGTTCCTTGCAATACGGAGGCGAAGCGGCGACAATTATTAAACACTGAACCCCAATCGATCACAATAACAAGAAACCAATACACACGTGGTAACAAATGTAAACATAGTTCACTATCTAGGACAATAGTGTTTCTGTAAACATTTAGATATATTGTTATGAACTTTGGCAGTGGCAGAGCCATATGAATTGATTTTCACCGGCACACATGCGTCAGAGGGTGTATGGAGATCAAGCTACGCCCAGACGCTAAGACGAGTCTCTGACCAGTGTGTGTTGCCAACTTTCCAGTGATGACGTATGGTACTGAAACGTAGTAACTATGAGCATCATAAGAAGGCACCCAAACTTCGTGATCGCATCAGAAATGGCTATCCGCAGTAGAACCAAGGTAACCGATATATCTCCCCGATATAGCCCTACAAATCGCTAAACTTAAGTGGCAGTCGGCGGGGCACATTGCACGTAGAATTGATGTCCGCTGGGGCGGAAAGGTTCTCGATTGGCGACCACGTACGGTACCTATGCGCAGTGTAGGTAGACAACAAGGTAGATGACCTGGTAAAGGTCGCGGGAGTCCGTTGGATGCGGGTGACGCAGGACCCGTGAGTTTGGCACTCTTTGGGAGGCCTATGTCCAGCAGTGGACGTCGTTCGGCTGATATGATGATGGAGATTAAGGTGCTACAATATGCGCGCTACGCCGTAGCGCTACGAGCGTAGCTTAGCTGTGAATGAGTTTAAGCTGCTAGTGATCATTGAATTCAAATTTGAAACAATCGGTGATAAAAATAATTACTTTTTTAACGGCATGCTATGTTTAATGTTATTTCTTACTCCGCTTTGCCTCGCTCCGCCGCGCCGATGCAAAACCTCAATGTTTACGGAACCATAGGCTTATAGTTTCGTCATGTCCGTCTGTCCGTATATCAAAGGCATTTTACTCAAAAACTAAGGTGTATTTGAATAAAATTTGTTAGCCGCTACATAGTTTCGTAATACAAAAGCAAAAAAAAGACCGGATTGCACTCCGGGAGTGCCGGCAGAAGTGAAAACACAATAACATAGTAACAGTTTTTCGATCAAGTCACGTGACATCTTACGGTGTCACCCTAAAAATTAATTTGACGCAAACTTATAAACAATTATCAATTATTTAGGCGGACGGCCCGCGGGCGCGTTGGGTGTGACGGGCCGCCGGCTCGCCGCCGACGGGCGGCAGCAAACACAACCAATTTGTTTTTGCCATTGCCAAATATTTTTCAAAGCTTTATCTCTTTAGAAATAACGTCTAAATTCGAACTAATCGAATTTGCAAGAACAGCAGACGGCGGTGGCGACCACAATATCAATTTGTTTTTGCCGTTGGTAAATATTTTTCTAAGATTTATCTCTTTAGGAATAACGCCCAAATTCGAACTATTCGAATTTTCTCAATAGCAAAACGGTGAAGGACGCATTGGTATTATTACAAATTTATTTGCTGAATATGCTATTGCAAAAAGTGTCAACGGCATTATACTCTTACGAATAGCGTTCAGTTTTGAATGAAGTCGAATCGGCTAGCAGCAAAAAGTGACCTCCTTCACATCTGACGTCACAAAGCTCTGTCGCGTATTTAACAATTTTTCCCCATCCCAAAAAGTGCTCAGCGCCGCTAAAGAAGTCTTCACTTCAAAAAATTTTAGTGGGGCACTCTATACATGTCTCTCTTCTTCTTCTTATTAAAGAGCTAAGCTCTTGTCGGTGTAGCACAAAGTACACCATCTACTCCGATCCCAGGCGATCTCTTCGACATCTAGATACGACCTAACATCAACTCTCTTTTTGAGTTGCTCTATGTAGTTTATTCTAGGTCTCCTCTTCCTGGCTCCCCGTCTATCTTTCCTTAAATTTTTGGACCTTGACCCAGAAAGATGCGGAGATATTAGAAGCGTCCGAGATGTGGTGTGGAGGCGAATGGAGAAAATTAGCTCGAGAGAGGGTAACCAATGAAGAAGTGCTGAATAGAGTTAAGCTAGGAATACACATGCCCGTAAATCGGGAAAGTAGCAGGCATGAAAATTACAGGCATGTACGAGTAACTGGGACACTGCGGATACATTTGCAAGTAATACTGGCATGCAAGTTGTGCCTTTGCTTCATCTACTGGCATGCCCGTAGCTGTCGCGTCTGTTCACACGTGACAGTTCGGCAACCCCCGCGACCCCTCCCTCAACGGGCATGCTAGTAAATCAAATTGTGTGCGATCTACTTGCTCACCAGTTACAGGCATGCCAGTTAGTGTATACATATGAAAGTAGATGGCACATGCAAGGAGCTGTTATGCAAGTCTACCACCGACAGGCATGTGTATTCCCGGCTTGTAAACTAGGCAGTTAATGGGAAACTTAGAAAACAGAAGAGACATGACAAATTCATACTCAACATGAGACTAGAAGTCAAAAAAATATTTATCAGTGCAGGTTAACTTGCGGCACATCAATCGATAGGCGTTTATAAATAAACTAGCTGCCCGGCCCGGCTTCGCACGGATTACCCGTTTTCCCGTAGGAATGAAGCATTTTCCCGCGGTTAAAAGTAGCCTATGTTCATCAGGGATAATGTCGGCTTTTAATGGTAAAAAAAAAAATCAAATCGGTCCAGTAGTTTCAGAGCCTATTCAATACAAACAAACAAATCTTTCCTCTTTATAATATTAGTGTAGTGTGTAGCGTAGATGTAGATATATCTAAGGTCTTTCTGGTTTTATTTATTTGCTGACAGTGTCCGTTTTATGGTACTGACGAAAACCAGGGACGTTATATATAAGTTTAATATACATATCTGTGTGTCTGTCTGTGGCATCGTAGCGATGAACCGATTTGAGTGTCTTTTTATAATTTATTAGGTGGGTGACAGTATCCAGTTGAACAGTAAGGCCGTGACCAGATGTTTGTGAGCACCATAATTTATTTTTGTGAGACTACAACATGTATGTAAATGTAATATTTGTTCTGCAAATAGACCACGAGGGTACATTTACATGTCAAAAATTGACAGGTTTGCAAGCAATCATTGCAGGTTTACATATCTAAATGGAAACAAAATTGCAATAAATTGGATCACATATTAATAAAAAAAGTTAGAGATGAAAATATAGTAATAACTAATAAGTTAGAATTACCTAACAAAGAGTGTATGGAATTTAATGTTCCAGAACTGAGCGACCAAAACAAAATAAACGGAACACAAATTTAACATGTCGGAGATGTCAATAACAACAAAACGATTATAGAACAGGATGATGCATGCCCCTTTGATCAATTTGATTGCGATCAATTCAAAGATCGTTATCAACGTGCTGTATTGGTGGCAAAGGGTATGGTTCGCAGAAAAAACAAATACATTTGAATATTCACTTTTGTTCTTAACCATAAAATAAATACTTACCTTCTTAGGATTACACCTCTAGATATAACTCTCTACGGTAAAAAACCTTTTCGGCCCTTATATATTTTTAAAACAATGTACATCAAATGACATAAAATGTCATACTAATACAACTATAGTTGAAAATCTAATTACATTACGCAAAGTGTTTATTTTACCTAATCTAAATAATCCAATACACATCGTATCTAGAGTGGATGGATTTTTTCCAATCGTCGTGAACGACTGACAGCCAAATCTGTTGAACAAATTTTAGTAATTTATTCACTAATATTTGGATAATTTGTTATAAATATGTACATAAATCTCATAATTTGTGATATATATAATGTTTAAAATACTTGCGTAATTTGTTTTTTTTTGTCAACCATACTTTGCCACCAATACAGCACGTTGATAACGATCTTTAGCGATCATACCATATGCCTGATGACTTGAACAAGAACCAGTAAATGATAATGACGCCTCTAGAATCCACCATAATTTGCCTGGCATGTACATATATGCGTAATGCGTAGTATAACAAGGTCGAACACAAGATTCATTCAATGTTGTAAGCTATTGATGTATGTAATTATTAATTATCAAATCAAATCAAATAATTTATTTCGGAAGTGTTTCCATAATTCGTTAGTAATAAAGGTCTTAAAAACTATGTTCGTAGGTATTATATTACTATTTGCAAGTCGTCAGTTAGATGCCCTATGCAACCTATCCCAGTGGAATAGGAAGGGACCATCCAGGCGCGCCGCCACCGATTATATAAAGGTTTTATACTTACTTAAATTATACCGCACAGGTTCAACGACTAATATCCGTATTTATTACTCGGCTTGTTTCTATGATATTGGCTATCATCATCATCAAGACCGAAGGTGGCCATAGCCACTCCTAAACTACATGGCGAACCCATCATGTTTAGGCTCATTTAACGATCTCACCGAGTTGTCGATGAGTGTGCAAAAATTACCTATAGTCGGGAAAGAACTGGTCATCATATCAGCCAAAAGCCACTGCTGGACATAGGAACACATCAAAATAACATAAATAATTGGAGTCAGAATTTCATTTATCAGGGTCACCACCTTGTATCTAAGGACAGATGCGACGAGATTCGCACAGTGGCGACCCTGATGAATGAAATTCTGATTCCAATTATTTATGTATATATTTTGATGTGTTCGATTTACAAGTCTTACAAGGGATGCTAGCTGGGCTCACAGCCCGCCTCGTCCCACGCAGGGGGGAAGGAATGTGCAGCGTTGTGAGAACGATTTGCAACTGTGTTCCCACATAAAGTATTATTCCTTTCCCTTACTACTTACTAGTGCGAGAGAGACGAATATTATGTCCGACCATGGGACCATGAGCTAGGCTGAAAGGGTGATATCGCTTACACTATCAATGTAGCCTTCACTATCGTGTCTGTGTCACATTTCGAAGTTTCTAGACTTATACCAGGTCACACTGGCACCCTGTAGCCCGGCATTAGAATACGGGTAACCTCTGCCTGTGGTAAAAGGCTAAAAGGGGTCCTCGGGTTCATACACGGTTCCGTTGGGGGCTGCGATCGTTTATTACAAAACGGGTAGGAGCCACAGACGAATGACGCTAGAGGGGCACTGGTGCGTTCCGTAGAAGATCCCAGAGCCGTCCGAAATGCGTCGAGGAGGACCATTGGGGGGTTTATAGTCGGTTTGAGTCCGACATAACCTCCGCGCTATCCCCGCGGCGCGGAGGAATCCATAAACGATGTTCCTCCCATAGAGTCAAAACGGCGAGTGACCAAACTTTTTTAGTTTTGTCACACTCGCCGTTTTGACTAGACTCGGCTCTTACGCATCTCCGAGCTGTACAATGCACCGAATAGCACATGAAGTCCTTTGTAGACGTAAGAGCACGTTTTATGCGATAAATGTATTGTTTTTGAGTAATTAAACCGCTTGGATACCTTATGCTGCTGACTGTACTTGAATGTCAATAATTGACATTGGACAGTCATTGCCAAAACCAGTTATCAATTTAGCACCTAGTGGATGATTAGAATAATATGTATTATAAAAAATCTGGCTGCGACAGACGGAGTGACTCAGAGTGATCGCATAAGTGTTCTGTTGGACCAATTTTGGTACTAACAAAGTTTATAATGTTCAAATCAAAAACGATAATTTTATCAAGCAATATATATTTACGTACCGATTCAAACAGATTGAAAGTGTAAAATCTAAATCAAATATCTGTATATGAAATATTCAACCAAAAATTAAGAATAAATATGGCAACATATTTCCACAGATGATGATTTTTGAGAGCAATAAGTTGCCAAATAAAAATTAAATATTTAGAAAACGATCCATAAGTGCTGAAGTAACAATAATACAA
The DNA here is from genome assembly GCA_947578815.1 of Epinotia ramella. Classification (NCBI taxonomy): domain Eukaryota; kingdom Metazoa; phylum Arthropoda; class Insecta; order Lepidoptera; family Tortricidae; genus Epinotia; species Epinotia ramella. Next base: position 3,827,935 of record OX388220.1, read on the forward strand.
TAAAAAAATCGAATTGTCACATATCACCCCGTCTTATCATTAGAACAGTCACCACAAATGCCTCTAGTGAGTAGGCCGTATCGTTTCCAAAGCATTCTTAAACGTCTCAAAGCACACCCACCCCTCAGAATGGTACTTCTCCGCTTCCTTCCAAATCTCATTGAAACTCTCATCCGTGAATTTCTCGCCAGCATTCTCAAAAACCCTCCTCACCACACCCGGCTCTCTCTTCGCGTACATATCTCTATGGTTAACGTGTTTCAAGGTCATGACGCTCGGATTACAACAGGCTTTCATGTCCGTTTCGTGAGGTAAGCAAGCTCTGGCAGCCTTCGGGTAGTGTTCAGGGGTCACTGGATAGTCCAAGTCAAAGTATCTACCTGAAGGTAGACCCGCCATGGGTGTGCAGTCCGGAGGCTGACCAGGCTTCACCATCTCCGTGTACGTAGTCCGATAATCTATACAGACGTCAGGAAAGTCAGGCAACTTGGGCGGTTCTGGTGATGGTATCCTGTAGTTTATAACGCGTACGAACGTTTTGTACTCGATCTCTTTGCCGTCAAAAGCATTCCAGAGCAGAAGTAGAGGCTCTATCAATGAAGCGTCGAATCTGATGAACTTAGTACCAGCGTACTCGTAAACTACGGTGTTTGGCAGCCAACCTGTCCGGTTTTTATCAAGGAATTTGAGCCCGAGATAAAAATTACCGAAGAACGTTGGTAAGTAGCGAGTGGATAGCATTTTTCGCAGCTTATTCAAGTGGGTGAAGCATCTTTTAAAACATGCTTTCTCTGGGTTAATCCTGCAGTTGGTTAAGCACTCTGCTACGCTATCGGGGCGACCTAGCTTCCCAAAACTATGACCCTTGGGTAGTTCATGCACATTTTCATAAGGAGCTAGTACGTTTCCAAGTGTTGGTTTCGAGAAGGTCTGGTAGTCTGCTAGGGCACTGTTGATCACGTCTCGTCCGCTGGTGCCGAGTTTGACAGCATCGTCTGTGAGGCAGCATCGGGCGTATTTCCCTCTCTTGTCTACGCCCGTTTTATAGCCAAATATCCGGTTCGGATTGTACGCAGGCCTGCAATAATTCCTGTCCGTTTGGACAGCCAGTTGCTTAGCGCGTGGAGTCCTATCTGGCAGCGGGTCCTTGGGCATTACTATGTCATATAAACGACCATGGAATTGTGTCTTCTTACCGAATGTGGTTCCATCAATATCAAAACCTGCTGGCAGCATTGGCACTGGGTCTTTTGACTGTGCCAGCGCCTTTGTAAAGAAAGAAGCGTAGACTGTGTTCTTCAGGTCTTCGGCCAAGGTTTGGTATTTCGTTTGGTTGGGCGGGTTGACAAGTTCAGCGACTTGTCCGTAGAATGCGTATCGCATGTCTAACTTCATGGGGTGACGGAGAGGGGGGAGGGGTCTTGGAGGTTTTGGAGGGACGATGGCATCGCTGAGGAGGCAATCGGCTTCGTCCTTCAGGAGGTAATGTTCGAGGGAGTCTGATACTTTGTCGTCAGGTTGACCCGTAGGGATCCCCGCTGCACAGACCTTGCGTTCTCTTTCTATGAACATGCCTATGTTCCCCTTCCCCCCCGAAGTTGATCGTTGGCAATCGATAGGCATAACAAAATTATAAATGTGCAAAAATATAAATTGTTTTTATAAAAGTGACATTCTATGAATGTGAGTTGACATGTGATTGACATTCTATGTCACAGAGTACTTTTCTAGTGAAGAGAGAAAAATATTTATGGGAGATTCTTGTCTATTGAAATTTAAAAAAGTTCAGTAATATATACAGTTTTTTTTGTATTCAGAGCAATGAAGCGTAGTTGCAGTGTCCAAGATAATCCGTAAGCCCACTCCCAATACTCCTATGTCTCGTGACAACATGATAAAATGCATGGCAGCAGGTCGAGAAAGTTGTGCTGAGCAACGAAAAAATAAATATAAAATTTAATATTGGCCGAAAGCTTGAAAATCCTTCACTTGCGGTCAAAATTTGTATGGCTAGGTATATTTACGTTATGTGACAACAGAATGAGACAATACATGTTGTGGTATCATTTAGCCCTTTAATAGTAGAGAGAGTGACAGACTTAAGTTTACTCTCTCTACGATTATAGGGCTAAATGATGCAACATGTCTCGTACTGTTGCCTCATAACGTAATTATAAAAAAAATTGCTTACCTTATTCTGAAGACATCAGATTATACCATTTTTAAGGAACTTTAAGAAACAACATTTATTTTGGAATATATATTAATGTAATATTTCAGGAATCAGATAGATCAGAATGATATTGCATCTGGTAATTCCGGTAATTCAAAAAATATAGTAACATCAGTAAGAATGCCTTGTCTTAGTAATTTATTTCCTATATTGATTTAAACATTTTTAACTTTCATGATTATAACACATTTTTTGAGTTGTCCCGCGACCAAGGATGTTTTGACACATCAGAAACCTTAAAGTGGTAAATAAATAACTTAATAAGTCCCATTTCATACAAATTATTTATTTCCTATAGCAATTACTATTAACTCTGTAGGAACAGGAATTTCTAATATAAGAATGGCATAATTAAGGAGTCTGTTTGCTGTCATTAATTCCAAATCTTAAAGGAAAATAAACATTGCCAGAGACATAGGTAAATGTTCCATTACTTTTTATTTGAGTTTTCTTTTCAACCAATTTGAATTGCTTGTTTTGCTCCTGTTCAAGAGGTTGAGGGGGGTTGTACCCCAAGAGGATAGAAGATACAAATACAATACAAATACTCTTTATTGCACACCTCACACAAACAAAGCAGTTAAAAAGAGAAACAATACAATAACATGTAGGTAGAGGTAGACAACAGGCGGTCTTATCGCTGAAGAGCGATCTCTTCCAGACAACCTTTGGGTATCGGAGAAAGAGATAAAACTAGATTATGTAGTAGGTGGTGCAGAGATTATAATAAGCCAAAAATCAAAATAATTATATCAATACACGTACATAAATAGCTCTATATATAAACATACATACACAATCATACATATATACAAATAAATATAATACATAAACAGTCAGCCAATAATAATAATAGTAAGACAATCGGGGTTAGGGGAGAGACAAATAATGTTCTTTAAGAAGAGATTTGAAGTTACCGATAGATTTAGCTTGTCTTATATCAAGAGGGAGAGAGTTCCACAGTCGAATAGCCTTAAAAGTGAACGAACTACTGTAAAATAAGATGTGAGTTTCTACCCGTAAGAAACCTTAGAATAGGTGAAGATAAACAGTATATGTAACACATGTAATACCTAATTCATTGGTTCACAACCTATAGAGCTTGCCAAGGCAACCTTTTTTTTTATGTGACAATATTTGTTTTATGGTGCACAACAAAAAGGTACAGAACCTGTCTTGCTGCCTAAATGTCGTGTTCTCGCTGTGCATAGGTTCCTATTAGTAAATATAAAACAGACTTGGAGAAACAGTACTAGTAATACGTACGTAACACAGTTGTCACTACGTTACCACGTATATAATAGAGATCTACACATTCTCACGTGTAACGATCAACCCTTACGGTCGACACTATGCCGTGTTATGATCCCGTCGACCGACATCCTCTCACGTTACCCACAACACCGGTACACGTTTCCCAAGATCGATACATCACTACGAAAAAACCAACCCGTGCCGAACGTTGATATCGATTTGGACTCTTTTTACACTTAAAACCACGTTTTGTTTACATTATACTCGCCCTTAAGATGCACTGAGGGCTAAAGATATCGTTTTTATAAGTTAAATAGACTAGATGATACAGAAAAAAAGATTTTACTCACCTAAATGTGAGGAATCCGGTGTCGCACTGCTGTTTCCGATCACTAAATATCACGAACCAACCAAATTATTTACATATGAATGATTTAGGGTTAAGTTAATGTTAATGAGGCATTCGGCTTCGTGTAATTAAAGGTCAGAATAAATAAACATCGAATTTACGAGAGTACGAAGCGAGCAATCTCCATACTTTTGCAAGTGTTTCTGTCACTTGACTCACTTGGTACTTTGTCCCTCTCTGTTGACAGCAGCTGATTTGACGTTTATTAAAACTGTTTCACACGCTGCTGTCGGGTCGATTATTGTCTATAGATTTATGCGTTGGCCGTTTACCCGACATTTGCTTCAATAGAAAAAAACTTTGTTTATGAACAGAGTTACCAGCAGTTAAAGTTTTACCTGTTTTGCTGGTAATTTGTGTACTTTGAAATCAAAATACTTCCGTGACCGTGTTTGTAGAAAATGGTTTGGTTTCATAAGACACAATTGCTGTGACATAGTTGGAGGTTTATTTACTAGTGCTCAAATAGTGGACTTAACGGAAATTATGGCAGGAGTCTACCAAAATATTTAAAGGTATATTTTTAGGCTTTATTATGCTAATCCTATCTTTTAGTCTGGCAACATTTGCGTTTAAATTTGACGTTTTAAAACAACATATCTCGCGCCGCGCGTTCATCATTGTTTTCTTTACTATCTCATAACTTAAGCATTGTTTTGTATAGAAAGAAACGATGATATCGAGTGCTCGCACGGCTAGACTGGCTCGAGAAGTGAAACTCTTCCAATCTAAACCGCCATGGGGCGTGAATTGCCATCCAGAAAAAGAAGATCAGTACGACGTGTTATTAGTAAAAATGTTGGGACCTAAAGATTCTCCGTACGAAAATGGCTCATTTAAGCTCACTATAACTATTCCGGAGAATTATCCGTTCGAACCGCCGATCGTCAAGTTCGTAACTCCAGTGTATCACCCGAACATTGACAAAGGTAATTTTGCTTATACCAACGTTGATAAGTTGAGTAAGTAATTGAACCATTGGATATCATTAAATAAAATAAAAAAACGAGTTCCCAGGAGAGATCTTAGAGGTCTGGAGATCCCAGAGCCGTCCGAAATGCGTCAAGAAATACATCATCTGTGCAAATGTCAACTGTCTAACTATCACGGTTCATGAGATACAGCCTGGTGACAGACGGAGGGACGGATAGCGGAGCTTTAGTAATAGGGTCCCCATTTTTACAATTCTAAAAATGAAAAGTTTGGCAGCTAGAGACAGCTTCTATAAGTGGACCATTTAACTCCTTAAAGCTTGAAACAAATTATCGGACGCGACTGATAAATGTGCACATGCGAACGTGATCTAGCGCGCCAGATGCCTGTCGGACGTCCGAACGCTCAAGGTTACGTCCACGGCTTACGTCCGATAGTTTGCACAATTCAGTGTATATTCATTATTTAGATACCGGCTGTGTGCCGCGTCCGCCGGACACGTCCGATAATTTGTTTCAAGCTTAACGCTTCGCCTCCCACTCGTCACCCGCGTATTATCGTCATACCCCTGCACATGCGCGCCGCACAGGCGAGGACTAAGTTAAATGACCTACCTTAGTCCCCCACTTTCAACACCCCCCAGAGCTCTGGTGATCTTACTCACCCCTAGGAACAATGTACCACATAGGTTCAACATTGGCCCAATGTGCACAGCCGGCTTAAGATGGAGGTACTTCCCCTGATGGGCTGCTCTGAATATCAGTGAGTTGACAGTCCGCTGTGCAGTCATAAACATGTATGATGACCGCTTTATCCAAGTTGGTAGCAAGACTACAAAGCTGGAGGACCATTGGGGGGTTTTAGTAGGTGCAAGTCCGAAAAAACATCTGTGCTATCCATGTGGTGCAGAAGTATTGATAACGGATTTTTCTCCCATCCATACTTAAAATTATAAATGCGAAAGTGTATGTGTGTGCTTGTTTGTTTGTTTGTCCGTCTTTCACGGCAAAACGGAGCGACGAATTGACGTGATTTATGTGAGTAACATAGGATTTTTATCCCTGTAATCATCCCCTAAGGGGGTGAAATGGGGGCGTAAAAGTTTGTATGGAGCTGCGATTTAAACGAGTTCCACGCGGACGGAGGCACGGGCAGAAGCTAGTTCAAAATAAATTAACAAGGTATATTGTGCAGACAAAACAGCTCAAGTACAACTGGAACATCACTCACAAAGAGGGAAAGATATGAGGATGCCGATTATTGGGCCGCACATTATAATGTCCTTATAGGGTGACTTACACACTAGCAATTGGAGGCTTTCACCGCAATAGGCGGTCCTTAAGCCTGCTGTACACACTGGGCCAACGTTGACGCGTGAGCAGAAGGCAGCTATTTGTTAGAGGGAGAGGGCTATAATTCGATCTCTTTTGTTTACATAGCTGCATCCTGCCCACGCGCCAACGTTGGCCCAATGTGTACAGCTGGCATTACAGTTAACTTATATATTAAGAATTAAGTACATCTAATATGTTTAAGGAAAATAAAGCTTACTATACTATACTATAGGGTGACTTCATGTTTTTTTTAATGTGTCATCTTATCATGTTAATACTATAAATGCGAAAGTGTGTGAATGTGAAATGGATGTAAGTTACTCAATCACACTTAAACGGCTCAACAGATTTGGATGAAATTTTGCAGGAAGATAGTTTATAGCCTGGATTAAAATATAGAATAGTTTTTATCCTGGATCCGCCCAGACGAAGTCACGGGTGGAAGCTTGTCTTCTATATTACATTACGTAACAAGATATAAATAATGAACATCAACCCTTGACAGAATTGTCAGCCTGCCTCAGATAGGAATTTGTTTAATGTAATTAATGAAACATGTTTTTTTTTAATTCCAGGTGGCCGTATCTGCATGGACATGTTAAAAATGCCCCCCAAAGGCGCGTGGCTCCCGACAATAACCCTGGAAACGTTGCTCATCTCCATACAGACGCTGCTAGCTAACCCCAACCCCGATGACCCGCTGATGATGGATGTAGCCAACGAGTATAAGTATGATATCGACAAGTTTTTGGAGAATGCGCGACAGCATACAGATAAATATGCTAATTAGTAGTATTAATTAGCTAAATTCAACATGATAATTAGCAAATTAGGGTCAGTTATACCAACTTGTGTAAATATGGCGCGGGCAGCTGACATTCCATAGAAACTTGACAAATTCCATCATCATCATCATATCAGCCGAAAGACTTCCACTGCTGGACATAGGCCTCCCCCAAAGAGTGATGAAGATAATGACCGGTCCTGCGCCACCCGCATCCAGCGGACTCCCGCGACCTTTACCAAGTCATCAGTCCACCTTGTGGGGGGCCTACCCACGCCACGCGTTCCGGTACGTGGTCGCCACTCGGGAACCTCTCCGCCCCAACGGCCATAGGTTCTACGTGTAATGCCCCGCCCATAGCACTTAAAGAGTCCTTACGCCCACATAAGCAGAAGCGGGAGCGTATTTTGCAAAATGCTTCCTTTTTCATTCAAGATTACGACGTAACTATTATTATTTATTCAAAAACTGATAACATAATTACATAATCATTTCTTAACCTCTTAATATTTTTAAAAAAATAAATGTCGGCGCGCGGCATCTGTGCAGCGTGATTTATACGTCTTTTAAAAAAATATACAATTACGGCATTGTAGGTCCTATAGTTATCATTATTTTTTTATGGGTTAACATAGTTATAATTTGCTGTCATATTATTTTTAGGGCAAAATAAAAGTACAATTTGCGGTAAAAAAATATAATGTAATCCTGTTTTCACCAAAAAAATTAAGAAAACTCGGAAGGTGTTTTATCAACTTTTTAAAATGAATCTTTGATTTTCAATCATGTCAGCCCCTCGTAAAAGATCTGGTGATATGAATTGTAATCATTCACGTACCTAATGATTCTTGTTTACTGTAAAATTGAGAACCGAAACGACACTTCTCACTGCAATATTTGAAAAAGACTCCCAAGAAAACTCATTTATTTTAGGTTTAGAAACAGAAAATGAAAATTTGAACCATGTTAGCCCCTAGTTTAAGAGATAATTATTTAAGTACGTTATCAGTTTTTGAATAAATACTAATAGTTACGTCGTAATCTTGAATGAAAAAGCAAGCATTTTGCAAAATACGCTCGTTTTAGGCGTAAGGACCCTTAAGTTTAGCGATAAACTCCATACATTCTGAATCTAACAAACACCACTTATGATTACAGAGGGTTGGTTCAACCCAGCCTTAGTGCTCATCACACAATCTCAATATATAATTCCGAAATTATTAGTCTGAGAGCATATTTTTCCAATTTCATAATTCCGAAATCCATGTTCCGCTAAAGCAATTTTAGATTTTTCAGGATACAATACGAATCTAACCAAACCTATTTAATATTACAATTAAAACCTGCGTCCCAATTTTCGTTTAGCGAAAAATGGAGTTTGTAATTTTGAAAATTCGGAATAATTATGGTTTTGGACAAATGACCCTCCCTTACCTGTAGAAGAGTTACTTATAAAAAGGCATTTTGTAAGGATGAAGAAATAAAAAGACTGTATTTCATAACATTTCAAAGTAACTTTATTAAAGTAATATAAGTTAGCATAAGTTTAATATTGTAAGACAATATATTATTATCTCATCTGGTAACTGTTAGCCATTAAATACATCATTATCTTACTATTGTCGATTTTAGATGTGTGTAAATACCTATACGAAAATGATCCTGTCTTATATTTATATGTTGAATCTATTATACATAGAAATGCATTAGGAATCATTGCATTCCATATGCCAGCAAAGCACTACATTCTCTTCAATAACCCAAACGGTGCTTGGAAAATCAAGTATATGCTCGTATAGCCGGAATGAACGAGATATTAACCTTCAAAAACCAAAAAAAAATGCCAGCTTTTCCGCTGTGTTCAAACATCCAGAAAACAATTTTGACTAGATTATTAAAAAAAAGGAAAACATAGGAACACGGCCAAAGCCTTTCTTCGATTTTTAATAAAAAAAAATTGTTAAATAGGTCAAGTTTTGGAGAAGTAATCACGGTACTACGAAACGTTGAATTTATGTACTTTTAATAGGTATTTTCGGTCCAAGCTGCAGTTGTCTCTATCGCGCTCTGCGGGGGAGGCTTGAGGTTGGCGCGACAGCAATACATTTTACAAATACCTATTTCTCAATTATCTCGCCCTTACTGTTTCCTCTTAAAGATTCATACAAAGTGTACCGGTTTAAGGGATCAAACTGATAATCTTGATTAACCTTTCGATACGATTCCTTCGGCTGAAGTCACAAAGGTCATGATGATGGTAGGAGGTATGGATCACAGAAGAACCAGGTATCTGCTGGAACTGGGTCAATCTGAGGTTGCCGACTAATATCCTCACTGGTCACAACTCTAAGTAGACACTTAAGGGGATGCCTTGATTCGAGTCGACCACGCCCCCTTGACAGAGACACTTAAGAGAGAAAAAGAGATGCAACACTTAGGGAATGGCTTTCTTGGACAAATTTCGATAAATACCTAACATAGTGAAGTTTTATTTATATTTCATTAAGTGAGATTTTAGATGAGATTAAATACTATAGTATTAACTTGATTCTGTTGAATAGTGTATTGTTTGTTTGAGTACGCTGAGTAAAAAAAGGAAAATAAAGACCCAACTTTGGTTTTTTTTTGCTATCGAGGAAATTTTAGACAATCACGCATCGATTAAATCAGATAAACAATCATATAGTCAATAATCATATATCTGAAAATCAGACCTTATTGTTTCTTAATCTAGTCAGAACGGCGTTTAACACGTTCGCAACCAAGAACCCGCCTGGTAGGCACTCGTAATGTTTGCTCAGCCCGCTAGGCGGGCAGTAGCCTGATAAACCTACCTACACGCCTAGCGAGTTCTGTCGGTTTCTGGTGTATTGTTCCATTTTTAGTCCGGTTGTGAAAGTGTTAAAAGCACGCGATAATTTCCAATTCACCCCCTTAAAGGTAATAGGTATTAGTAACGATGCTTCCTGCCCACACGGTGGGTTCCAACCTTAGGGAATGGGGTTGAATGAACGCAACAAACGATCGACAGCCCGCCTGTTTCCGGCCAGGCGTCCCTTCACAACATCAAACTTTCGATACTAGTCCATAACTCCATACTGAAAGTCTAATTTTGATAGAATTCTTGAAAAAAAAAAAACCCGCTGGGGTCCCAAGGAGCCAGAAGAATTAAAAGGCTGTAAGCTTATCTTGTTGAACATGTGTAAATTGTGTAAGCTAATACTTTTAACGTCACTTAATCCATTAGAATATAATGAAAACGGGTTATAAAGGTCGAAAATCGCTCGACATTCTTCGACATTCAAACGCGGTCGCTCATGATTAAGGGCAGGTTGCACGAACTTACGATCACAGACCGATCAACGTGAAACATGGCGCGGGCGGCTGTCGTTCCATAGAAACTTTCCATACATTCTGATTTTAACGACCACCGCTTACGTTTAACACGTTCGCAACCAAGAACCCGCCTAGCGGGCACTCGTAATGTTTGCTCAGATGCCGGCTGAGCCCGCTAGGCGGGCAGTACTATGAACTTACACGCCTAGCGAATTCTGTCGGTTTCTGGTGATTACGGGTGTAGACTCGAAAATTATTATTACTCCAAAAGAAAGAATGCAAAAAAAAATGTCTAGTGACGAAAATCCCATTCAGATATCTCTAAGAATTACGAAGCTACAACCGTTTTAATATTGCTTGTTAGAGAGAGAAAAGGCAAACGGTGTGTGACGTCACATCACGGGATGCTGCCGGGGGGCCGCGTCGACGGCGGCGCCGAACACGATGCGGCGCGGCACGTCGCCGTCTTCTTTGACGTCACATTCTTCCAGCGTCATCGTTTCATATGAAGTTGCGTTTTGCGAAAAAGGGACAGAACATCTTTAAACTTTGGACACTTAACTTCGTGATTATTTAACCTTTTGCGTTGATTTTTTCTCCTTTTACTACATTTTTTATCCTTTTTCGAGAAAATATGACATTATTGATTATTTTATTTAGTGTCTACGCCCCTATTGTTCTATTTTTAGTCCGGTTGCGAAAGTGTTAACGAAGGTTTGGTGCATCCGGAGAACCGCGAATCGGTTCGAGCCATGTCGAGCGATTTTGGATCTGTTAAACGTGATCAGTTTGCATTATCTTCTAACGTCTGATTCTAACAGGAGATTTCTATATAGTATCTAATCTCACCCTGTATCAGTGCTGCTGTCATCCCCAGAGCTAGCACTCTCAGTCTCGCTAGAACTACTATTCCTACCCTTTTTACTAACTTCTACCAATTTAGGGGTTTTAATTTTAACCTCTTTCTTTTTCTTCCTGTCTTCGCTGACGGTGGGTTTTAGTGTTTCCGTGGACACTGTGGCCACCATTTTGGATTCCGTGTGGGATTCTGTGGGCTTGAACTCCTCTTCTTCGTCCATGGGTTTCCGGTTGGCCAGGGACGCTGTGACGGCTGTTTTGTAAGCTTCTGGGTATTGGGTGCTGGAATTAATAGAAAATATTTCATGTAATTGAAACTGATAGAATGCCTAGATTTATTTGCATACTTAAAAACAGTAAGTGGACAGGTTTTTGTGTTCAGCCTAATTAGAGTTCTTGAGATAAACCTTAAATGTGAATAGATTAGAAACAAAGAGAAACGGTCAATGACATTTGAAACTACTGATTGTAGACAAGCTTCTGTCAAAAATTTCATTTTTGGTACAAGCTTTTATTGCCAACTATACCACTTTCTGTATACCATCATCAACTACTCATTGAGACGATTGTAACGAGCCCAAACTCAACGGGGTTACGTCGGTTAGTGCTGAATTCCCATGGCCGCCGTCTGTCTCCATCATCAGATCAGCTCGATGGTACCATAATATTGAATAGTCATCCAAACTATACTTATACCCAAAATTTCAGCTCAATCGGTCGCCGGGAAATAGGTCAAATTTAACTTGCAAGATTTGATTACAGACAGACATACAGACAGGCAATGGGACAGGTGAAACTAAATTAAAGCCTGTAAAAATAGATCTAATCTATTTGATTAGAGCTCCAAGTCGAACTAAAGAAAAGAAATGCAATTCTGTTCCATTTTAGAAAGATGCCATTTAACATTTGAGCAGCTAGCACTTTCACTGCCAGGAACCCACCGCGCCTCCTTCTGGGGAAAACCTAGGGATCGGCTACGGCCGGCTACGGCCGGCTACGGCTACGGCTTAGTCCCAAACTAAGCAAAGCTTGTACTATGGGTACTAGACGACGATAAACATACTTGTTCAACTCCTCGCCTAGTGCGAGTGGAGTGAACTGCCACGCGTTTCGCGGGTCATATAAGCCAGTGGATTGGCTACAAAACTTGTTCAACTCACCTGATTCCGGGAGGCGCGATGTTCGCTTCAACTCCGGTTAGTATCTGTCAAGGTTCAGTCAACTGTCAGGTCAAGTCAAGTTCAATCAAGAAGGTCTCCGGGCTGAAGAAGCAGCCGTTGTGTTCCGGGGCAGTATCGCCAACAATCCGCGGCGTCGAATCACCAACTCTTCCGATGTCACCGAAATATCCACACAAAACACTCGGACACCCGTGTGTCTTCAAAGCGAGCGATATTACACAAAACAAGGCAAATGCGTTTCCAAATTATCCAAAAAAACTCGTTTTCTTTCGGGTCCGCAACCACGAGGTTATCTATTTTTTCTCTCCGCCTTGACCAAGTGTCACTGTCAAAACCACAGACTCAAGATGGTACACACGTGAGGAGTTTAAGGGGGCGGGCAGACGGTCGGCCCGAACAATCACCCGCCTCGGAACGGCCTCTAAGCCGGTCCGCTATACTAGGGGAAGTCGCGATAGGGTTGCTACCGCTCGCTTCAGAACCGAGTCCCCAACCATGACCTCGGCAAACCGAGGGGTCCCGTCCTTACCGGGAAACAAATTAACGATGCGCCCCCGGCGCCATCGCAGTGGCGGAAGGTTAGCATCCTTAACTAGCACAAGGTCTCCAACTCTGGGGGGACTGGTTTTGTCAGTCCACTTGAGGCGCTGCTGCAAAACATGCAAATACTCTAATGACCATCTGGTCCAAAAGTTCTGAGCCATTTGTTGCAGCATCTGGTAGCGCGACAAACGACTGGAGGGTACGTCCCGGAGGGGGTGCTCCGGCAACGCTGCAAGTGGCTGACCAATCAAGAAATGGCCTGGAGAGAGCGCTTCCAGGTCATTTGGGTCGGAGCTGAGCGGACACAACGGACGGGAATTGAGGACGGCCTCAATTCTACAAAACAACGTCGCGAGTTCCTCAAAAGTCAATACAGTTTGACCGACTACCCGATACATATGGGCTTTTGCTTGCTTCACGCAAGCCTCCCAGATTCCACCCCAGTGGGGGCAGCCTGGCGGATCGAACGTCCAGGTGATACCCCGACGGGAGAGGTCTGTTCCAATATCAATCTTATTTTCAAATAAAAATTTTACAACATCTTGTAAATAACGGTCGGCACCCTTGTAATTGGTTCCACAATCTGACCGGATCAGAGATGGGAGTCCCCTACGGGATACAAATCTATCCAATGCCGCAATAAAAGCCTCCGTCGTAAGATCACCAACAAGTTCAAGATGAGCAGCCTTGGTCGACAGGCATACGAAAACGCACAAATACGCTTTTACAACCTTCGCATTTCGAAGTCGCGACGTTTTCACTAAAAAAGGTCCCGCAAAATCGGTCCCAACCCTAGAGAAGGTCCTAGCCTCGTTGACCCGATCAGGAGGAAGGTCCCCCATCTGGGGCTGCATCGTGGCTGCCTTGAGCCGAAAGCAAGGCAAGCACCGAAACACGATGCTCCGAATAACCCGTCGGCTGTTCAATATCCAAAAGTCTCGCTGCAAAATGCCCAAGAGTGCATTGCAGCTGGCATGCGAGTTCTTTATGTGGCGGTCAATCACCAACAATTCCACCAGATGCCCCTTCTTAGGCAGCAAAATGGGGTGGCGCACCGAGTACGGCAAGCTAGCGTTGCGGAGCCGTCCTCCAACCCGGAGTGTACCCGACTCGTCAATGAACGGGTTGAGGCGTGCTATCGCCTTCGGTAGCTTAGGACGTCCCTGCCGCAGGGGCTTCAATACGTCCGCAAAGTGTTCTTCCTGCACAACCCTAATCCAATGATGTAGGGCGGCATTCCGCTCTTCTGTGGCGAGAACTCTAACGCGTGACCGGTTGTCAGGGTGGCGACAATTGTGTATAAATCGCTTGACCCAGGCGGTCACTCCAACAAGCTTGTCGAGAGAGCTATACCGTTCTAGCAACCAAGCAGTGTCTGACACTGGAGCGGTCTCGACAAGGTGGACACCCAAGCCAGAGGATGGGGTCCCAATCACACAACTGGCAGGCCAGAGTGTCTCCGGTTCCAACAACCAATCTGGTCTCCACCACAGTGAGTGGGCAACAAGCTCAGGTGCCGTGCAACCCCTGGACGCCACGTCCGCTGGGTTCAGTTCACCTGGCACGTGTCTCCAAACCAAGGCAGTCTCCGAATTCTGGATTTGCGAGACCCGGTTGGCCACAAAGACCTCCAAAGTATGGAATGACGACTGCAGCCAACACAATACAATTTGGCTATCAGTCCATGCGTAGACACTCTCCTCAAGGTTCACGGTGTCCTTCAAGGTAGAGGCCACGTGGTTCAGTAGGCGTACAAGAAGAGCCGCTCCAGATAATTCCATTTTTGGGATTGTCAAACGCGTGCGAAGGGGAGCCACCTTGCTCTTCGCCATTACCAAGTGCAAATCGACCGATCCGGCGGAGCTGACCGTCCGCAAGTAAACGGCAGCTGCATACCCTCGCTCGGAGGCGTCGCAAAACCCGTGTAGGGTTACTCGGCATTTCCCTGCCGGCAACAGCTTACGCGGCAGTTCGACCTGATTTATCTCCGGGAGCGTGGAGAAGAAAACCTCCCAATCGCTCAACAAATTTCCGGATAGTGGATCATCCCAACCCAGTTGGACCATCCACAGGCGCTGCATAAATGCCTTCGCCGTGAAGATGACCGGCGCGATCCATCCATTCGGATCGTACGTCCTGGCCACCGTGGACAGCACAAGCCGCTTCGTCCAGACCCTCGGGGAATCCAGTTCCACCCGATAGGTGAACACATCTTGGACTGGTCGATATTGCACGCCTAGGACTGATAACATGTGCGGGCTCTCAACATTTTCGAACAGGTGCGGATCCTGCTGGTGATCCTCGGGGAGGCCGGCCACCACGGCCGGTGAGTTGGACATCCATTTGCGCAATTCATATCCACCCGTCCGCAAGAGTTCCACCAGCTCATCCCGCAAAACCAAAGCCTCTTCGACACTGTTTGCCCCGGTGCACACGTCATCGACAAATAAGTCCCGTTCCAAAATGGCGGACGCTCGAGGGAACCTCAGTCTCTCTCGAGACGCCAATTCTAACAAAGTTCGAATTGAAATGTACGGACTGCTCTTCAAGCCGTATGTATTCGTATTCAGCTCGTACACCAACATCGGTTCATCAGGGCTCTCACGCCACAAGATCAGCTGATACCGACGATCATCAGGATGGATCACTGTCTGCCGAAACATCATCCGGATGTCGGCGACGAACACCACCTGATGTTTCCTAAAATTTGTGAGGATATCCGTGATATCCTTGTGCAGCTTAGGACCTGCATGCAAACACTGGTTCAATGACACCCCAGTCGAGGTGGACGCGGACCCATCAAAGACCACACGAATCTTGGACTCCGGGGATTTTAGGACCGCGTGGTGCGGCAGGAAGCAGTGCTCCACTGTACTCCAGTCCGTCCGAGCCACCGACATGTGTCCCAAACCCTCGTACTCCCTCATGAAGTCCACATACTTCTGCCGGAAGAGCGCATCTCTTCTCATTCGGCGTTCCATCGAAACCAGCCGCTTCTCAGCCATCTCACGTGACGCTCCAAGAGGAGGTCGGTGGATGAGCAGAGGAAGTCGTGTTATGAACCGACCAGAGCAGAGGCGTCCAGTATTATTTTGGTAAAACCGTTCGCACTCTTCCTGCTCGGGGCTCATACGCGACGCGGTAGGTGGTTCCTCAATCTCCCAGAACCGTTGCACGGCTTCTGAAAGAGCAGTTCCAACCAGACAGCCCTCCTCAGTAGGAGGCGGTGGAGCCGCTAACACCAAACCCATTACAGCATAGCCAAACACCGTTTTCAGTGTAACCAGTCCGCCAGGCTGTAAGGTACGGTTGCCGCTCAACAGCACCCGCCCAAGAACGTCTGCACCCAGCAACACGTCAATCGGACCAGGTCTGTCAAATCCAGCATCCGCCAGAACTAATCCAGCTGTCAAACTCCGAACCTCTGGAGGCAGCTTCACCTGGGGGAGTCTCCCCACCACTTCATCCAATACTAACGCGGGAGCATTGATCCTCGCGCGTGAAGTGGGACCCGGTCCAAAGGTGAGTAAGGTCTGCCCTACCAGGTTTGACACTGTCACATTGCCTACCCCACGTATACTTTCCGGGTGGGGTTTCACAACCAAGCCCAACTGTCGCACCAACCTACTGGATACCATGCAGCCTTGCGCTCCCGTGTCAAGGAGAGAGCGCACGCAGGCTGATCCTCCGCCAGGGCCCCAAACACAAACCGAAGCCGTGGGCAATAACACGGTCTCCAAGGGCGTGGCGGTTGCTGGTGCGTGGGCGGCGTATCCCTAGCAGGGATAACGCGTTGCATCCTGTTCCGCATGGGCGGGCCGCTCGTACCGCTCGAGCGGGTCCCACTCCGGCTGGTACTGCCGTCGCGCCATGCGTGCCGCCTGCGGCCCCTGGTATGTCCTACTCCGGCCGTACGCCGGAGGTCCCGACGCCAAGCGGGGTCGCTCCACAAGCGGCGGCGACATCCGTGGCGCATGCCGGGGTGGAGGCGTTTGCGGGCACCCGCCCGTAAGGACCCCCCGTTGGGGCCCGGGTGCGTGCGAAGTAGTCGCGTAGTTTTGGAGGGGGGGGGGAGGGGGGTGTTACCCGACGTCCCCACTGGTAGGCCATGGGCCCCTGGTCAGCCCGCTGCTGACTCCGAACAGGGGAGCATGACCCCTGCGCAGGGGGGGGGGGAGGTGTATCCCCACTGCGGTTCATGCATAAAATGGGGTGGTGCTTCCCACCACAGGACCTACACGCCCGCGGGTGGGCACAATCTCGCACAAAATGTGGGCCCAAGCAAACAAAGCACCATTGCCGCTGCTTAGCAATGTTGCGGCGTCCCACAACCCGCTGCGCAAGAAACTTCGGACACGCTGGCACCCGATGGCCAGGGTTCTTGCAGCATAGGCAGACTTCAGGGTCCAATGCACTGATATTATATTGGTGAGGACCCGCTGGTTGTGGGGCCGATTTGCCCCACCCTCCCCTTTGAGGTGCAACTCTCCCCTGGGCCCGCTGGGCCCCAGGAGGCCTCGGGGGTGGAGGTAGATCCGAGGTGTCGGCCCGTCGACACTCAAGTTCCAATTGGTCGATAAGATTGGTGAAGGTCGGCAGATGCTGAGCACTTTCACCACCATACCGGTGCTCAAACCTGGCCCGCACATCAGCCGGCAGCCGGTTCAACAAAAAATTCAACAGTATGTAGGACCACTGGTCCACCGGCAAACCAAGGTTCTCTAACCCTTTGGTCGCTGTCAAAACAGGATTCAGCATTTTCAGCCGGATGTCTGAAGCCTGAGCGATCCGAGGGATATTCCAGATCTTAGTCATAAGAGTATCCGCAAGTCGCCGCACGTTCTGGTATCGGTCCCTCAGCAACGTGCGCGCGATTTCATAATTGTCGTCGGTGACCGACAAATGCGCGATCAAGTCGCGCGGCTCCCCGACGAGAGCAGACATCAGCTGCGCCAACTTCAACGCCGCTGGCAGGTCCGTCCGGGCATGCACCAAGCTATCAAAGAGGTCGATGAAGCTGGTCCACTCGTCCAGGTCTCCTCGGAAGACCGGCATCTGTATGGCTGGCAAGCGCGCTGCCAACCCTGGGTTATAGATAACTGCGTGTTTCGGAACGTCCCGGGCCGCACCATTCCGAACCCGCAGTATCTTAGAAGCCCTCTCGACAATCCTGTCCCCAAAATCCATACATTGCTCAAAGTCCCGCTCCACCTGCTCAGTCTCCGGGGTCGTCCGGCCGGGCTCCGCTAGGTAGAGTTCAA
The DNA here is from genome assembly GCA_947578815.1 of Epinotia ramella. Taxonomy (NCBI): domain Eukaryota; kingdom Metazoa; phylum Arthropoda; class Insecta; order Lepidoptera; family Tortricidae; genus Epinotia; species Epinotia ramella. The sequence goes on from OX388220.1 coordinate 3,846,061, forward strand.
CCTGGAACTCCACAGCCTTAAGACGGTCTGACACCTCCTCGTACCGGGTCAACAAAGCCTCCTCCCGGTCATTTCTGTCAACCAAAGCTGCTGCAGATGAAAACCAACGCAGTGCAGACTGGATCTTAGCCTTATATGTAGATCCCATTTTAAATGAATTTCCAACAATACCAGAGAAAATTAAAATTAATTTAATTAATGTGGAAATTCCAATCTCTTGGTCACCCTAGTGAATCAAAACCAAATATCAACTCAATTACAGGAATGCCTTACAATAACAACCAATATAGATTCTCAAAACGCAGTGGAAGCTCAAATTATAATCTATAATTGGCTAGTTACATCACTTGTACAATAATCTAGCTTACAACTAATATTTGTGGTAGCCTTATATTTTAGCTTATATTCTTAGCAAACTTGGCCGCTTATAGCAAACTGAATAAAACAAATGCCTTATTACCAAACAACAAGCTATGAAAGGCTTTCCAAATTACAATCAATCAAATATGTGGCTTATATTTGCCTTCAAATATTTTCCAAATTAAATTGTACCAAACACTCAAAATCACCTTCCGGAGGTTGTAATCTCACTAATTTGCACTGCAAGTACAATAATTTCGTGAAATCTACAGTACAAAACACTTGCAGTGCCACAAAATAGAGGTTTTAAATAGTTGTAGCTAAATTTGGTTTTAACAAATAACCTCAAAATTTTTACCCAAAAGGAAAAAAACTATCAAAATTCGCGTTTTTTCTTTGTGAGGAACCACGCTCTGGGTACCAAAAATTGTTCAACTCCTCGCCTAGTGCGAGTGGAGTGAACTGCCACGCGTTTCGCGGGTCATATAAGCCAGTGGATTGGCTACAAAACTTGTTCAACTCACCTGATTCCGGGAGGCGCGATGTTCGCTTCAACTCCGGTTAGTATCTGTCAAGGTTCAGTCAACTGTCAGGTCAAGTCAAGTTCAATCAAGAAGGTCTCCGGGCTGAAGAAGCAGCCGTTGTGTTCCGGGGCAGTATCGCCAACAATCCGCGGCGTCGAATCACCAACTCTTCCGATGTCACCGAAATATCCACACAAAACACTCGGACACCCGTGTGTCTTCAAAGCGAGCGATATTACACAAAACAAGGCAAATGCGTTTCCAAATTATCCAAAAAAACTCGTTTTCTTTCGGGTCCGCAACCACGAGGTTATCTATTTTTTCTCTCCGCCTTGACCAAGTGTCACTGTCAAAACCACAGACTCAAGATGGTACACACGTGAGGAGTTTAAGGGGGCGGGCAGACGGTCGGCCCGAACATACTTATATACATAAATAAATACTTAAATACATAGAAACATCCATGACTCGGGAACAAATATTCGTGTTCATCACACAAATAAATGCCCTTACAGGGATTCGAACCCGGGACCTTTAGCTTCGTAGGCAGGGTTACTACCAACTAAGCTAAACCGGTCGTCAAAAATCTGCGGACATCCGCGAAGAAATTCAAAGGTGTATGTGAAGTCCCCCACCCGCACTGGGCCAGCGTGGGGACCACCGCCCGTTCCTTCTCATTGCTGAGAGGAGGCCTGTGCCCAGCAGTGGGACGTACTTAGGCTGATTTATATATATTTTGGAAGCCTCGAGTTCCACAGCTCACAGAGCCAATAGGCCTTCAGGCCTTCGGGCAGCTAGAGGTTGTGCTCACCTCAACTTAGTCTTGATGGCCCGTATTTTCTTGAATATGAACTCCAAGTCCTTCCTCATCTCCAGCAGCAGCTGCGTGTGTTTCCTGAACTCGATGGAGGCGGCCCGGAGCCGGCTCGCCGACAGCTGGTTGCAGTTCGTCAGCATTTCCGTTGTTTTCTCGAAGCGTTGCAGCCTGGAATGTGGTTGGTTAACATGTGGTTTACTTGTATTCAAAGATTGCACAAACAGCATCATATAGTTAGTAGCACCCAAAGTAATGATGCAGATCATTTATTATTATACCAAAGTCTAGGATGTTTAAATACATATTTTATTAGTCTAGTATGGTTAGTCTAGTGGGTAGTGAACTAGTGACGCTGCCTACGGAGCTGAAGGTCCTGGGTTCGAATCCCGGTAAGAGCAAATATTTGTGTGATGAGCATGAATATTTGTTTCTGAGTCATGGATGTATTCTATGTATTTAAGTATTAATATCTATTAAATATTTCGTCGTCTAGTACCCATAACAAGCCTTATTGAGCTTACTATGGGACTAGGTCGATTTGTGTAAGATTGTCCCCTAATATAAAAGGCTATGTAATGTAATGTTATGTAAATACTTATGTATATTATAGTGATCTAGTACAAGCCTTGCTTGTTTCTGAAATAGAACTTGTTTTCTCTGCAAGTAGGCCATAATGGCACTTTTATAAGTCAGAATTCTACTAGCGTTCCTGAAAAAGAAGAAACTGTTAAGAAGAAACGCCGAAACAAACTCAACAGTCAGTCATTTATTGCCATTGAGGATTTAAAGATGGTGAAAATCTGACTTTGCCGTGATCCGACTATTCCCAAATGAACCTAAAAGATTCAGATTCAGATTCAAATTCATTTACTCACAATATAAGATTACATTATAAATTACATTCCATGTCAATTTAAAAGAATCCCTATTGTGATCGTCAACAACATACGATAACATTCAATAAAAGTAATTTGAAGAATAATAATTAATAACTAACAATTGAAATATAACTATGTCCACTTAATTTAAATTTATGTCATAGTTATCAAAGTTCACCTAAAAGGATCGTCAGTACATAATAACACAATAATTGAATTATATCAAAAAACAATAAATAAAAATTATGCGGTTATGTCAAAAAATTCACTTATAGAATACAGTGGATTTTCCAATAGAAAGTTTCTTAATCGACGCTTGAATATGGTTTCCGATGTTTCTATTCGTATTTCGGCGGGTACACATTCATAGTACGTAGGACCTATGATGCGCGGGTTTTTTCCTGCAAGTGCCATGCGACGTGGGACTGTTCTTAGTTGGCCTGTGGAACGAATAGTCTTACCTGATACCTCGACAACCCTAAACATGGTTAAGTTTCGTCTAACAAACATTATAATTTCAAATAGGTATGTGGAGTAGTGCGTCATAATTTTGTGCGTTATGAAGATTTCTCTGCATGAGTCACGAGGTTTCACACCAGCTAGCGTTCGTAATGCCCGTTTTTGCATTATGAAGACTCGATTGGCATCCGTTGAGTTTCCCCAGATGAGTACTCCATAAGTCATTAATGAATGTGAAAAATGAAAGGGATATTCGTTGAACCTCTGTTGAGGGCCATTTTCTGATATAAAGACATCTGTTTCCGTTCTTGGAGTATGGTAGCCTCTTTACCAGCCTATATCACAAGGATTCATTTAACTTTATTCCACAAATAAAATAAGTACAAAGGGCGGACTTATTGCCACAAGGTATTCTCTACAAGTCAACCATAGGGTCAAACAGAAACTTGCTAAGGTGGGTGCAGTGAGAAACAAAAACATGAAGATCATAATCATCTATGTAATACCAGCAGAACAAAAAAATATGTTGATAAACTAAACAAAAAGATCCCTATGATCTATCTCTGTTTAACCCAGGCATAAAGAGAGAGAAAAATACGTGGAAGGGGCCTTACATTATTTATATACATTAATTATAGGAACCCTATCACAAGACTGCAATATTAAATGGATTCCTAACTTACATGTTCTTCTGTGCTCTGATGATTGTTTCCACATCGGTCTGATCGACCATCCCAGCCAACCCCTGCACGAAAACCTCGGGTGCGGTGTAGTTTTGGAAGCATTCTATGGAGAAATCACTCTCCGGTGTTTCGTTAGCCATGATTTATTTAAAAATATATAGAATCAAGTCATGAACGGGATCAACCCATTATAATTTATAATTTGTCTTTAGGATTATTCCTACGTCGATAGCTTGTGTTTGACGTTTGAAAAAACGTTCTGTTCTATTTTTTTCCGACAGTTCATCTGCTAGACGATTGCGTTTATGTCGGCAATATAGCAATCATCCGACTCGCACTTGCTTGCTGGTAAGGGAGGTATGGCTTATGATTATGACCGACACAAACACGATCGTGCTACCTAGGAAGGTGAAAATAAGTACTATTAGCGTTTTCCCGGTTGTGCCCAAAATGAGCCCAGAGTCCGCTTTTGCACCTCATCCCAATATTTGGCGTAGGCACTGATTTGACTGAGCCTGAGTTTGCTATAATATCAGCAGTAAGTACATTAATAAAAAGCGTGTTCTTTTTCCTACATTCTGATTCAGAATAGCTGACTATACAAAAAACATTTCTTGTTATTTTGGTGCGCCAACGCCAAGTCTTGTTGAAACAAGACTTGTACGTAAAATGGAATAAACGTAGAAATAACCATCAATCTGACACTGACAGCTGTCAAGTTTTTTTTTTACTTGTATATTTGTGTGGAAAGCAAATTCTAGGAGAATGGCCAGGATATTTTTCTGTATTGTTTTTTTTATTTTATTTACGGATGATATGATTTAATAAGCTGCTTATTAGGGTTTAGACGATTGTGGAATCGAGTTTTATGAGCATTTATCATCATCACGCTGCGCTACGGGCTCCCGCTGTGGGGCCATAGTACTGACATCCACCACGTATTTGTCATGCAAAAGAAATGTATACGGATTCTTGCAAACATACACCAACCCCATAGCTGCAGACCACATTTTAAGAACATGAAACTTTTAACCCTCCCTTCGCTATATATACTAGAAACTGCTGCTTTTGTTCGAAAAAACTTACACCTGTTTAAATTTAACCAAAACACTCGCAGATGTCACATCCTGGAACTTCCTGAACCTAAACTAGAAATATATAAAAATGGACCATATTACCGAGCAATAAAAATTTATAATAAAATACCCAACCAAATAAAAGATGTACCAACTGACATATCCTTCGTACACAGTCTAAAATCTAAACTAATAGATAAATGTTACTATTCCATAGCTGAATTTATGGAAGATACATGTTTATAATGTGTTTGCCGTATTTTTTAAATATAAATACCAATAGGTAGAGTAAAATCCCCAAATATGCACCACCATATACATTTTAGTAAATAAAACACAGGATTTTAAAATTGAAGAAATGTAATAAAAACGAATCAGTCGAGAAATGATCTGGCAATCTTCTAATGATAATAATAAAATCATAAAGGAACAAATGTTTAACAAAAATTTCGTACTTCTAACACAACTCAAAATTAACCCTTTCAAAAAAGGTAACATTATATGGACCACTATGTTTATAATACGGCCTAGGGGTGCGTAATATGGACCATTAGTAATAAAGGTATTATAATTATCACCTTTTTTTCTATTATAATTATTTAGGAACTTGTAATCAGCCTTATGTGTGGAATGAATATTACGTTAAAAGTTTCGGCCGTAATTGCATACTAATTATGGCAATATTCACACAAAAATGAAGTGCTATCGACACCAGCATATTCTTCATGTGCCCATCGCTAACACCATCTAACACGATGGGCACTGTATCAATTTTTCTCCACAAGTGTCATCTGAAAAGAGACCGTAACAAGAAAGACATTTACAATATACAATTACATAGACAATAACAATAACTACTAGTCCATATTTGAAACTACACTATTGGTCCATAATATGAACAGGTGTCATTTTTCGATAAAAAAAAACAACTAAATAATAGTAATACGTGTCGTCACACGCTACAACAAGAAAGTTTACTAACAATATAAAGTTTCTAGGACACGGAGGTACAAGCATAAGCGGTTGCCATTAAAGAAGTAATAACCTTACAAAACTCACCGAAAATTTCCATCAAATGTGCCTAAAAACTTCAATCGACGATAACTGACAAGTACGTGCACGAGCTTCGCGGCGAATCACTGGCGGGGAGCCGCACCTCAAGGGCGTCGAAAGCGGCCAACTTCACTACGTTAGCAACGCCACCTACCGGGATATTCGTGTGGTCCATATTATGTACCTAGTCCATATTTGGGGATTTTACTCTACCTATCTATATTAGTTAGTTAAAAATTGGTAAGTAGTAACCTGATTGTTGCTACACCCTTCCAGGGTCCATGTATCTTAGTTTTAAGTACTTGGTTGCAAATAAATCTTATCTTATCATTTAGAGTTTGGCGGCAGTTAATACAAAGTGGTAGGGTAGTACGCAAATGACTTTGCTTTTTTGGGAGTAAGCGACGAAGAGATTATAGATGCGGCCCATGTCTTAGACCATGAAGCATCTAGGGTAGGTCTCAGGATCCACCAATCAAAAATCGAATACCTCCACATGAAACGCTACCTATAGAAATACACGTACCCGGTGCGAGATGAGGTGTTGGAGTCGTTGGAACCGTTGGAGGTACAGTTTATCAGGGGGTTGACAAGTTTCGGTACCTTACGGACAGTAACACCACGGAGAAGGAGATCAATATACGCATCTAAAACACCCTGCGATGCAGTGCAGCTCTCCACAAAGTCATACTGACCAAGCCTCTTAGCAGAAACAGAGCTGCGAGAATATAAGACAGTCAGTTATGTTGTGTTGCATTCCGTGGGTCACGTACGGTGCTGTCTGAAAATCAGCGCTGTAGGTGTCTGTCTGACACCTCGGCATAATGCTGAGACAGCGACCGATTCACTGCCGCGAAGACACACACATTATGTGTAAATTGTATTGTATTTGTACTCCCTTTGTCTCTGTGTGTATTTTGCATAGGGAATAAATGTCTTCTTTCTTTCTTTCTTTCATTACTTAGACCCATCTTTATACACGGGTGTGCGGCTTGGATACTAACACAAAAAGAGGAAATCAGCTCCTGGCAACGGCGATAATTTATTCCGGAAGATCTTGAGACCTTTCAAGAAAGGCGATGAAACATGGGGGGTCCGGAAAAATCTTGAGATTGAGGAGTTGGTGGCGGAGGGAGTCAAACATCATTGGCGAAACGAAATCCAACAGACTTCGCTGGTTTGGTCATCTACTGCGAGTGGGGGAGGATTGGGCAGTCAAGAGAACGTACTTGGGCCGACCGACTCAGGAATCGTAGGGTGGATACCGTGCAGGCGTATCTGTGTTGTCTTGAAGCTGAAAGCTGGCAGGAAGTGACGTGCTCTCGTTTCGGAGACGCTTTTTGGATCACTATTTAAGCCAAAATAGTTAAAGCTAATGGTAAGGCCCAAAACAGATGGTGAAACGCAATGCAACTGCAACCAAAACTGCAACGTCTAGTGACTTTTGAGTTTATGCCATAGATTCCTTTGGGACACCACACATGACGCGACCGGTTTGAAATGCACTAAACCGGTTATAAAACGGTTGCGTCATGTGTGGTCTCTCAAATGAGTCTATGGCATAAACTCAATAGTCCAGGCAATGAACTGACAACTTTTATGGAAAAAATGTCAATTTTGGAAATAATTTATAATAGCTTACTTTTTAAGTATAACGGATATATTATCAATTAAATAGTTACCCAGCGACAAAATGGCTTCTAAAAAGTCAGTAAAAATATTAATAAATGTTTTTGTCTTTATTTTGGTTCATTTACATTTGCTCTATAATATTCAAGATAAATCGTACAAAAAAGATAATGCATGCTTCATTTAAATCTACATAATTACTTCCGAGTGGAAAGTTTGTCGGATTCTTGACTAAATCATCTTAGAATAACATTTTCAATTGAAATCAACAAAAAAAACGCTATTATAAATTAATGTTTTTCAAAACCGTATTTTGCCTGGAGTACAAAATGAACTAGAAGTGGCTGTTTCGTTGCAGTTGCGTTTCACCGTCTGTTTTGGGCCTAAAATATCAGGTTATGTTCCGTACGATGACTTCCGCCAAGCTTATATGATCGGTAAAGAAATGATTAAATTCGTTATTTTTTTCATTTTTTATTAATTATGTATTAACCTGCGCTAATCCTTGGAGTTGATAAGTAAACGGGACTCCGATTGGATCTTCCGACATGCTTCTACGATACATTTGTTTATTGTCCTTTGCAGTTCTTTTCTGCTGTTCTATAAGCTTCAGTAACCGTTGTATCTTTTTTTCTGGTAAAGGATTCTCCCTGTAAGATTGCTTATTTTTTTTTTTCCTAAGCGGATTATTGATTGCGTTTGAAATTGATGCTAGTTTTGCTTGCAATTTATAAGTTTCTATATTTCTAAGAGAGGGCACAATGTCTTTGAGTTTGAGCAAGACTCTTTTTTTCATAGACGACAAGTGAGACTGATCAATATTTTTATCTTCCGTTACATACTTGATTAGGGTATTTATTTTCTGTTCATCTATATTACGTTCAAGGGTTTTACTTTCATAATGTTCTTTGTCGGCGTCATAATTATCGTAACTTACTTGGAAGTATTTGCCACGTCCGGCTCTGATGGGAGAATTGCATCGACATCTTAAGTTCTTCACACCCTTTTCATCACTGATATGCCTCAACAATTCGCATCCACAACTAGTGTCATCTGTCCAATAACCTTCATCCCTATCAGTTTCTCTGTTATCTCCGAGTCTTCCTGGTGAACCACAGCCGCACCTTAAATATTTGATGCTGTTCGTGTCGCCTTTACTTCTCAATAATTTGCAACTACAATAATTATCACCTGACCAATAGCCGTCTTCTCTATCGCCTTCATCTCTGTCGTTATTGCTATCAGCTTTGTTGCCAACTCTTCCAGGTGAATTGCATCTACATCTTAAATAATGTACATTTTTATCATCATCTGTATTTCTCAACAATTCGCATCCACAACTAGTGTCATCTGTCCAATAACCTTCATCTCTATCACTTTCTCTGTTATCTCCAAGTCTTTCTGGTGAACCACAGCCGCACCTTAAATATTTGATGCTGTTCGTATCGCCTTTACTTCTCAATAATTTGCAACTACAATAATTATCATCTAACCAATAGCCGTCTTCTTTATCGCCTTCATCTCTGTCGTTATTGCTTTCGTCTTTGTTGCCAACTCTTCCAGGTGAATTGCATCTACATCTTAAATAATGTACATTTTTATCATCATCTGTATTTCTCAACAATTCGCATCCACAACTAGTGTCATCTGTCCAATAACCTTCATCTCTATCACTTTCTCTGTTATCTCCGACTCTTCCTGGTGAACCACAGCCGCACCTAAAATATTTGATGCTGTTCGTATCGCCTTTACTTCTCAATAATTTGCAACTACAATAATTATCATCTAACCAATAGCCGTCTTCTCTATTGCCTTCATCTCTGTCGTTATTGTTATCAGCTTTGCCGCCAACTCTTCCAGGTGAACCACAGCCGCATCGTAAATATTTGATGCTGTTAATATAGCCTGTACTTCTCAATAATTTGCAACTACAATAATTATTATCTGCCCAATAGCCGTCTTCTCTATCGCCTTTACTGAATCTGGCTACCTGTCTGAATTCATCTTGCTCATCTTCATCTGACCTGTCCTCGCGCCTGTCTTCGTGTTTTTGATGAAGTCTTTCGTCATCTAGCCTGTCATTATCATGCTGATAATCTTTTTTTGTTTCCTTATGGTCTGGTCTCTCAGCCTCTCTAGATTCGTCTGGTCTATTTGTATCGTCGCCTACCCATGTAGAACTGCCACACTCGCATTTTAGGACCCCTGGCCAGCGCTTGTTTGCATAATCACATGAGCATGTCGAGTCCTTTGTATCCTCATTCATAACACGCTGTTGTAAGCCGTCTAAGAGCTTTGCAAGTTTCTTGTTTAAATTTTTAAATCCAGAAGGCTCCTTTTCAGACGATAGCTCGCCTAGATATTGGACTTTATTAAAGTCTTCAGTTCGTTTCCTGTTCTTGTTGAGATTGATTTTAAAGTTTCCATCGTTGTAATATTTGCTTAGGCTATTCGTTATTAGATCCTGTAGATACGCCTCTAGTTCCGGGGGTTCTTGGGGCACATCATTTGATTTTACGGATCTTTGTATAGATGATGAAGCCAGTCCAAGCAAAATTGTTATTATTAGAGGCCCCATGCCTGCTATGCAAGCTTTCCAAATGGCTTGTGAAATGAGGATTCCACGTGTAGTACAGTGATTAAATTAACCGTATGATTGGAATAGAAGGGTATATACGAGGTAAAATTAATTTCTAGTGTAATTCGACTTTGCGATAAAATTGTTGACGTGAGACGCTTTCTCGGAACGTGGCAATCATACCGTCAGTACCGTGTCAATTCAACCAAGCGGGCATAGTGTATTTTCCGATATAAGCCCATACAATACTGATGCCTAACCTCAGATTGATTTCTTGTTCCTGTTTGGTAGAGCCGGACCTACATCAAATAAATGTTAATTCGACCAAACAAGGAACAAGAAATCAATCTGAGGTTAGGCATCAATGATCATGCTAACGTTAAAAGCTTCTTTCGGACCCAGTAACGATATAGTAGGGCAAGTAAATGTACCTATGGTAAACATCTTACTGTTCACACCGCCTAGTCCGATATCGGAGCGTGCACCAAAAACCGGCCAAGTGCGTGTCGGGCACGCGCAGTGTAGGGATCCGTGGTTGCCTGTCTGCGTTTGTTACATCGATACGCGCGTGACTAATGGTGCGGTTGCGTCGGCCGAATTTGTACGAAAGTTGGCCTTTCCAAGTACACATTATGGCCGCTGTACACATTGGGCCAATGTTGGCGCATGAGCAGATGCAGCTATGCATTAGATATCGTTCTCATGCGTTTGCATAGCTGCATCCTGCTCACGCGCCAACGTTGGCCCAATGTGTACAGCAGGCTTTAAGTTGGTCTACTATTACTCGATAACTAGTTATGCCTACTTAGCCGTGACAGTTTTCCTTTTAAATTCATTATATGTACTCCACGATTTTTTTCACATTCCTCTTTCACAGGCGTTAAATGTTTACTAAGCAAAAACGTCTGATAACGAAATCTTAAATTTCGATCAAAGTGAAAATTTGAAAAAGGTATCGCCACCAGCGGGATTCGAACCCGCGACCTCTGGAATCCTTCCATTGCTCTTAACCAACTAAGCTACCGTGGACGTTGCGACGTATCTTTCAATCTGTTCACTCTTCTAATTACACTTTAGGGAGGCTCGTAGCGACATCTACCGCGAAGTTCAACTTCTGAAACGGCACCAACGTCTCAAATTGCATTCCCTACTTATAAGTTGATGACGTATACCATATATTGATGGAATGTGTGCGGAATTGACTCGTTTAGAAGCCAACTAAAGATATCCGGTTGGTGGGTGCAATAACGCACTCGGCTTTCCGCTGTCGGGCGAGGCCAGCGGCGCTACCACGAAAATCGAATCTCGAAGTTCGTATATATCCGCCGTCACTATCGCACTTATGGTTAATGGTACTCGAACGACAGAGACAGAGATATACGAACTTCAAGATTCGATTTTATTGGTAGCGCTGCAGGGCGCTATTTAAGCTAGTGAGGATAGGTCTCAATAATCGACGTTAAGGTGAACCGTTGTTGATCATATGGAGCGTCATAATCGCAAAGTGATAAAGCTCTTAAATAAAGATTTTAAAAAGTACAAGTTTTTTTATCACTTCACTACGGATTCCTAGTCGGAGGAGTACCTAGTCACTTTCCGCTACATACGGGGAAAACTGAATTTGCTAGCGAGCATGCTAGTTGGCCAGCTGCGTACGGAATCACCCCGATGGAATTCAACCTGTATTGTATGTGGCGAGCCTTAGCAGCAGCAGTTTAATAAAAATACCATCTATCTTTCATAACTTTATTCATCACCCACTGGTACTTGTATTATACCCTCCACCTGATACGTGAAAGGGACAGCATGCTGCATCAGTAGGAGCCGGTCGGCGTCTGTCTCTATCTGGCCTGAGAAAGAAAGAATATTGTTCATAATTATTGTTTGTTTTTATTACAGCAATATATTATATATTTAGAATATTGTTCATAATTATTGTTTGTTTTTAGAGCGGTGTCTCTGCAAAAATATGTATCGATTTATTCCTTTTATAAATATGTAGCAAAACCATAGGATATATTTATGAGTAGGTAAGTTGTATGCGCCCATATTTTACACTTGACTGGACTGAATAGGTAGGTACTTAAAAAGAGACACCAACGGCGTGCCATGTGCCTCTGTGACATCCGCTTAGGTAGACAAACGTAGACGATGATTTTCCACGTTTTTTCGACATTCACGAGCGTTCCATTCCGTTGGGGCGTCACGCTGGCTTTCCATCCGTTTGGATATCCAACGGACCGCGCTAACTATCTTTAAACGCTAGTTTTGATATTCATGGACCGATGGCGCTACTTTCGGCTTGTGAGTCTCCAGTGTTTGGAGCGGTCTTGAATTCCCATATTTAAACCAATGCAATTGCAAAATTGGTCGAGGGAGTCCTCTGGATGCAGGAACGATCGCTTTGTCACTTTGGGGCAGGCGTATGTCCAGCAGTGGACGTTTTCCGGCTGATATGATAATGATGATGAAATTGCAATACCTGAGCGCCTTGTCTCCGAATCAGGCTGATTGTTATATATATAAGTAGCCAAATCCCTCCTCAGTTGTACTTTTTCGTTCGGGTCTTCGCTCTCATCGCTAAATTGCTCTGTGGCGTTGTACTCGAAGTTCTGCTGGAAGTCCCTGAGGGCATCCATGAATTTGGCAGTGGCGTTGGTTACTTCGGCGTCTGACGCGTTGTTTGGGCTGCTGAGTCTGGAAAGATGGTATGCGTATTTGCTTTCGGGAAATATCATGGCAAAGCCAGAACAGGTGTATCAACAATCGTAATTATGTTAACTCTGCCTTAAAGTCTGTCTCAGAGTGTCTGCTTGTCAGTGTCCGTTTCTGAGTGTATGTCTCTGTGTGAGTTAGGTACCTAATTAACACGTTGATGGGCACTTACTCCAGACATACCGAAATAAAAAGCTGACAAAAGTAAAATTTTTGGTACCAGCTTTTATTGCCAAATGTACTTTTCTGTATACCGTCATCAACTACTCGGTGAGACGATTCTAACGAGCCGAAACGCAACGGGGTTACTTCTGTTAAGTCTTGAATTCCCATGGCCACCTTCTGTCTCCATCATCAGATCAGCTCGATTGTACCATAATATTGAATTGTCATCCCTAACGAATAATTAAACCCAAAATTTCAGCACTATCGGTTGAAGATATCTGGTTCAAAATTGAGTTCGCTCCGAAATGTACGGCATGAAAGTGCAACGTCAGCTCAGGTGGAGTGGGCATGTCCTTAGAATGAACGTCCACTGCTTGCCTAAAGCCTCTATTTAGAATTAGCCGAGGGTAAGCGGAAGCATGGCGGTCAGCATTTACGCTATAAGGACGTGCTCAAACGACATCTGAACGCCTGCGCTATAGATCCTGCGTGTTGGGAGGAGCTAGCTGCAATCAGGTCGTCTTGGCCTTGGCATCTTTAGTAAGGTTAAATCCTTTGAACAAAACCGCTTAACAACCTTAGACACAAAACGCCAATTGCGAAAGGAGAGGCTAAACCTTCCAACGTGTACACCTATAACACAACTGGCCAATTCTACTGTCCCCCATGTAATAGAGTTTTGAGAGTAAGTTTGGCCTAGCCAGTCATATCAGAGCTCACTCATAGGGCAAATCCGTAATTGCTAGGGTCGCCGTCATCGAAATCGATACAGTGCAAATTATATAAAAGCTTGTTAAAAACACAATAATTGTGCCAATAGGCCACTTCTGTCCATCAACTTATTAAGGCCATCACTTAAAATTTTACCCAACGCAACTGGAACTTGTTATGAATTGCAATATTGTTGTCTTATTCCAACTATAGCTACGTCTCTGCCCCTGCCTTCCGACTAGGGGCCGCCAATCGTACGAAATTGGCGGATTGCATGCAGTGCGCCGCGCGTGACTTCGGCCCGTGTGGATACGGCCATACTAGATTTTCTGTGATTGCTAGGCCGTCCGCCGATTTCTTTCGTTTGGCGTCGCCTATTGCTTGTATCTGATTGTCAATGTCCCTGCCTGATTGTCTGATTGTGTGTCTTGTGTCTCTGTCTTACCCGTCAGCACGTCTAGACCCATCAGCCACGTTCTCCCACTGCTCATAGGCCCCTTGACGCATGAGTGTCGACAGATCGAAGCGGTCATTCTGGTCGTCGAAGCGGACGTCCGGCTGGATCTGACAGAGGGCGACCGGCAGGAGGATCGTCAATAGGTGGAGGTCCTGGAAAAATAACTAGTCTGTTGAAACCACGTTGAAACAGAAATAAGTTTCTGTCAAAAAAATATTTTTGGTACAAGCTTTTATTGCCGACTGTACTTTTCTGTATACAGTCATCAACTGCTCATTAAGACGACTCTAACGAGCCCAAACTCGATGGGGTTATGTGGTTTTATTACGGAGTTCCTATGATCACCTTCTGTCTCCACCATCAGATCAGCTCGATGGTAACATAATATTGGATTGTCATCCAAACTCACAAACAAAATTTCAGCTCAATTGGTCAGCGGGAACTGGGTCAAATTTAACTTGCAAGATTTGACGGACAACTTACATACATACTTACTTTTATACTTACATACGAACAAGTCAAGTTAATAATAAAGCTTGTAAAAAAAGTATATTATTAACTTCTACCCGCGACTCCGTCCGCGTGCCTAGTTTATACATACACATCTTTACCCCCCATTTCATCCTCAGGGGAAGATTTCCGGGATGAAAACTATCCGGGATACCAAATATCTCAATACCAAAATTCCTTTAATCGGTTCAGCGGTTTAAGCGCGAAGAAGTAAGAAACAGACAGTTTCGCATTTATAACATCAGTATGGATGAAAATGAAAATTAACCCCTCCGAGGTCAAGCAACGTGCCGTGGCAACGGAGTAGGCCATTAATCTGGGATGCTACATGCGTTGACACTTGACACCCTAGCGCCGTCCCACCTCGGCACGACGCCGTTGAAGGCGGGCAGTACGGCCGCTGCTGCTGAAGCTGCAAAGCGCCGCAAATACGCATCTTTAGGCTGGGTTCACACGGCATTGTCCTGCACGTTTTCTGCACGTATTCGGTTTGCTTGAAAAGTCCGGTGAGTATTCGTTTAAACGTATAAACAACATTTTGTATGTGCCACTATGTATACGTTAAGATGTATACTGCAAAAAAACGTGCAGGATAATGCCGTGTGAACGTAGCCTTAGGTGACAGTTCGGCCCCTAGCCCACGGCGTATTTTAAACGCGCAGACGACGCGCGTTTCCCTACTACCCAGCTGATGGTATTAGGGAAACGCGCATCGTCTGGGGACCGATTTTTGACTTTCGAGCGCTCGACTCTTTCACTCGAAAACTGACAAAAATACAATACAAACGTATTTACTTTTATTTGAATTTCGAGCGCTCGAAAGTCAAAAATCGGTCCCCAGCGCGTTTAAAATACGCCGTGTGCTAGGGGCCTTACGTATTTGCGGCGTTTGCCATGGAGACCTTGGGTACGTGGAGGAAACACAAGGGCCGTTTTTCCATAGAAACTTAGTCCCCTGTTTTCTCCCTGGATATTGGCAGTAGAGCATTTTTTTTCCATATTTCTATGGCTATTGACATGTTCCTGTGTTTTCTTTTTTTCATAAAAGTATTCTTGAAAGAGTTATTAACCTTCAAAAACCTAAGAAAATTGCCAGATTTTCCGCTGTGTTCAAACATCCAGAAAACAACTTTGGCTAGATTATTAAAAAAAAGGAAAACATAGGAACACGGCCAAAGCCATTCTTTGATTTTTAATAGAAAAAATAGTTAAATAGGTCAACTTTTGGAGAAGAAATCAGGGGACTACGAAACGTTGATTTTATGTACTTTTAATAGGTATTTTCGGTCCAAGCTGCAGTTGTCGCTATCGCGCTCTGCGGGGGGAAGCCTACCTATTTCTCAATTATCTCGCCCTCAGTGTTTCCTCTTAAAACTGTTACAAAAATATCTAAAATGCTCATCCGCTCCGCTCACCAGCTTGCCATTCAGCGAGGTAACGCAGCCAGCCTACCAAGTGGTAATGACTTAACTTAAAGGTTCAGGTAGTTTTAGTCATTTTAGTTTCTAGTGCCATATTTATTTATTTATTTATTTCCACATAAAACACAGCATAACAGTTAAAACTAAATCACTGTGCATTACAGATACAATTTTTAAATAAGGTAGGTACAAACTAATAGACAATAGAAGACTTCCTACTATCCATCGCCTCACAATACCTTAGACATTCACGACACACCGTTCGCCAATCACTTGCAAAAACATCCAAATCTGGTGCTGATGCGAGAAGCTCATTAAGCCTGTGCAAAGCTCGAACAAGAGGGGACTGCTTCCGCGAAACGGTGCGTGCTTCAGGACCAGCAAACAATAGCCGATTGCGCGGGCGAAGAGTTATCCTCGGCACAGACGGAACGAACAGACGCACCACTTGACCAATCAATTCTGGGCAGTCTGACTGTCCTCGCATGATCTTGCAAACGTATTTTAGTAAGATGTTATTACGCCTAACTTCAAGCGAATTAAAACCTAATACTCCTAATAAAAAATTAGTCGGATATAAAAATGGATAATATCCGAATCTCTTCTTGTAAAGAAAACGCAAGAAGGCTTTTTGGATTTTCTCCAATAACAAAATATATGAAGCCTCATGCGGATTCCAGACAATGGAAGCTGTTTCCAGCTTGCTTCTAACTAAGGCAGTGAACACCAGTTGTATGACTGTCGGACTATAGAAGTCACGGGTATTTCGGATCACGAACCCCAACCTCCGGAAACAATTTTTGGCCAGGTCTTTTATATGGTCATGAAAAGAGAGGCGTGAATCAAAAGTGACTCCTAAGTCCTTGACAGTATCCGTGCGAGTCAAGGGTACTGACCCAAGTGTGTATTCAACCTGAAGGGGATTATGACTACGCCCAAAGGTCATAACTGAGCATTTTTCTATATTAAATAGAAGCTTATTGTCAGTGCTCCACCTATAAAGACGATCAATATCCTCCTGAAGTGATACGCAATCCGAAAGCTGATGCACTCCATACACCAGCTTCAAGTCATCGGCACAGAGCAGGCATCTGGCATTGTTCGGGACCAAAGCCAGGTCATTAATCATTATACCATTATTATTATTCATTATTATTTGCATTGGTCCCAGAATTGAACCCTGGCTGACTCCTGAACGGGTGTGGTAGGATTCGGAGATGAAGCATCCGTGTTGCACGTACTGCCATCTGTCGCGTAGATAATCGCTGAAGAATTTCACTAACTTGGGAGAAAATCCTATACGAGTCAGTTTCCTCAGGAGAACGTCATTATCCACACGATCAAACGCTTTTTTAAAGTCGAAATACAACACATCAACTTGCATTGCCTCATCTAAGTGTTTAGATATCGAGTCAACCAGAGTCAGGAGATTCGTTTCGACCGACCGATTAGGCCTGAACCCATGCTGCGCGTCGGTAAGGTAGGGTTTTATTTGGGGAGATATGTGACTCATCAAGATGGACTCAAAAAGCTTCGCAATAGCCGACAAAATTGCAATTGGTCTGTAATTTTCAACCTTGCCCGTGTCTTTTGATTTGGGAATGGGGCGCACGCGAGTGATTTTCCACTGATCAGGGTCAGCAAGGGCAATGTTAATTCGTCTTTACATACTTTTATGAAGAAAGCTGGGACATTATCTGGACCAGGAGAGCTCTTGGGCTTCAGATATTTAATGCCAGTTATTAAGTCTTCCGGTGAAACACTATGGAATTGAACGTAATTAGCGGTATTCGTAAAGTCTTCACTGAGAACCTCATTACAGTTTAGGCGTGGAACCGAGGGCAAAAAGACACTCGAGAAGTATATACATATTTGTAATCCTTCCTTACTAATATTATAAATGCGAAAGTGTGTACGTTTCTTTCACGTCGCAACGGAGCGTCGTATTGATGTGATTTTTTGTATGGAGATAGTTTAGAAGCTGGAGAGTGACATAGGCTACTTTTTCCAGCGGGAAAATATGTAATTCCCACGGGAAAATTCAATATGTTACATTTTCCTATAACAACGCAGGATATTTTATTTTAGCAACGATATACATACTTACATGGATAAATACTTACACATAGGAAGCACTCAAGACTGGGGAAAAATCACTCGTGCTCATCTCTAAAATATTTGCTCTTACCGGGAAACGAACCCAGGACCGATAGCTTCACAGCCAAGGGCCTTACACTCGGAAACATACACGTGTCCATCACGAAAACATTTCAGCCGGCACTAGCTTCACTGGTTTTTTCACTAGGCTCAGCTCACCGTTGTGAGCCGTGAGTGATAACGTATTGTCTAATATCAATTACATTAGTATCGTTCGTCAAACCCTCTTACGTACGCGCAGCAGACAACGCTACCACGTAGATATAGGTAGACCGCTTCGCGTCTTCGCCTGCGCCGCGCGCGGGTGCGGGCGTAGGACGATAACGGGCCGCGGGCGACGAAGCGGGAGCGGTGCGGGAGGTGAAGCCCGGCGTGCGGACGCCGCCTGCGCCCCCTTATCGTCCTACCCCCGTGAAGGTGCCCAGGCGAAGACTGAGTCAGGCCTCTCACAGACTGGAGCGGTCTGCGCTGGCGGTCAATAGTAAATTTGACAGCTAATGACAAGTTTCGGCCAGCCCGCGCCAGTGTGATGCGAGCTTTAAGCGGTCTACAGTTATCTATAGTTAACACATTTAGTGCCGGGAAAATGACTGGGGTGCTAGGCGCTTTCCGCTACTTTACCGACTCTACGAACGATATCCGCTGCATAGTGGAAAAACGTTGCTACGCGCTACGACGTAGCACAGGCAGCGTTGCTTGGCCTCGAATCCATACTAATATTATAAATGCGAAAGTGTGTCTGGGTGCCTGTCTGTCTGTCTGTCTATTACCTCTTCAAGCTTAAACAGCTGAACCGATTTAGATGAAATTTGGTATAGAGAAACCAAAAATTCAAAAATTGAATCTCTGTCAAGGACATAGGATAAATTGTATCCCGGAAATCCTCCCCTAAGGGGGTGAAAGTTTGTATGGAGCTACGATATAGACGAGTTCCACGCGGACGGAGTCGCGGGCAGAAGCTAGTACGAAATAAATTCCAAAGCAAATGTTTCTCGTATACAAATATACAACATGTCATGTCCAATGTTACTACATATCAATAGCAGATATTTCAACTCACCATATTTTCGTTTAATCGTCAGAGAATTTTAGTATTCCATCGCTGTCCGGCGTAATTCCAATTTAACGGTTCGTGACTTTTGCAAATTAGTTTTAGCTAACTACCATCAATGTATGGCGGTTTTCAATTAGTATAACAATTCTCTGGTCTTGCCAATCGTGCCCGTCAGCAGAGCCTGAAACATACACTGTGTCACTCTTTGGGTTAACATCATGACTATCACAAGACGGTGCGCGAGCTCTCTCGATTTTTCTCGCACTATGCATCTCTCTCTTATTAGAACACTTAGAACAAGATGTGAGAAAAATCGAGAGTATGTCGCGGCCGTCCCATGATAGACGTGCAGGCGGTCCGCGAGCTGTGTCGCGGCGACATAGACTGGATAGTCTCTTTCTAAGCGTTCTAATAAGTGGGAGACGGATAATCTATGTCGCCACGAAACAGCTCGTTGCGGGAATGATAGGGAAGACATAGGATAAGTTTGAACACACATTTTGAACTCCCGACGAAAACAAGGGGTATAAATTCTCTCACAGACTGGCGTCGCCTGCGGTGGCGGTCAATGGTTAATCCATACTAATACTCGTATTATAAATGTGAAAGTGTTTGTTTGTTTGTTTGTCCGTCTTTCACGGCAAAACGGAGCGACGAATTAACGTGATTTTTTAAGTGGAGATAGTTGAAGGGATGGAGAGTAACATAGGATAGTTTTTATCCCCGTAATCATCCCCTAAGGGGGTGAAATGGGGGGGTAAAAGTTTGTATGGAGCTGCGATATAAACGAGTTCCACGCGGACGGAGTCGCGGGCAGAAGCTAGTTTGACAATAACTGTCAAATTTACTATTGACCGCCAACCAACGCCAACGCAGGTCGCGCCGGTGTGATTCATTCAGGGTGAAAACCTTCCACAGACCGGCGCGGCTTGCGGTGGCGGGCAATAGTAAATTTGACAATAATCGACAAATTTACTATAGACCGCCACCGCAGGCCGCGCCGGTGTGTTTCAAGCCTTATTAGTTTAACATGTGTATTTGTATGTCTGTCTGTGGGATCGTAGCTCCCAAACGGATGAACCGATTCGAGTGCGTTTTTTAATCGAATACGAAATCTGCTACTTATTTACTTGTGTTGCTTGCTTATTATTATGTTATTTGTCACTTTGTAAAACGAACTTTACACTTCTAAAACCATCATTAGCAAGTGTCATTCCCTGGTAAAGGTCGCGGGAGTCCGTTGGATGGCGCGTGGCGCAGGTCCGGTCATTGAGGCACTCTTTGGGGGAGGCATGTCCAGCAGTGGACGTCTTTCGGCTGATATGATGATGATATTCTAATAATGTATTATTATGTAAGACTGTTTGTTTCGTAACAATAAAAAAATAGTCTACAAAACAATCATTTGTTTTAAATATAAAATAGTATACTTGAAATAGTAGTTTATAGAATGTATCTACTTGCGAGAGTAGGTACATCACATAGTTTTACACTTAACAAGTTACGTTGATTAAAATCACGTATAAGCTAAAATATCACGTAAAACACATCAAACAATAGCGCAATTTAATTTCACATTACATTTGGAACGCACCGCTGCGGCTTGGCGCCAAACGGCGGGAAAAAATGCAAATGGCGGGGCAACGTGACGTCACGTCCGCGCGGCAGATGGCGCGTGTGTTCTGATGTCGTTTTAATTAGAGCTAGCTTTTCGCGGGTGTTTTATTACCCCGCCTTTCTTTGTTTGCGCTATGTTGGTGCTGTGGAGATTTATGGCCGTTTCATCACTTGTAAACTAGGGTCATATTGGAAAATGGGTGAGACAATTCATGTTTTTTAACACATTCACTGCCTAAAATCGCTACGCTCGTAGACGATCCCGTGGTTTTCCTCGTATGTAGCGGAGAGCGACTACGGCGTAGGCGCCCGCTAGGCGGGTTCCTGGCAGTGAAAGGACAGGTTCATGGCACGGTTTGAGGAGACTCGACGTTTTTTTTTCTTTGTATATTACCGCGGGTTAGGTGTTGTGTAAGATCCCCAGAGCAGAGAGGATGTGTTGTGTTGTGTTGAGAGTGAGGGACCTACGATAGTGTCAACATAAAGAATCCTCAAATCAAAAAAGGGTCGACAGCGCGATTGTGATTCGATGGTGTCGGAAGCGTCCATAGGCAACGGTGTCTGTTTACTATATCAGACAGGCCGTAAGCTTATATTTAACATAGTTGTAGTTTTAAAAACGAAATAAAGCGAAATAGAGACTTCAAAGTAAAAGTATAAACTAACATGTATGTGCATGCATGCATGTTCGACGACCGGTTAGCCTACTCGGTAGTGACGTTGCCTACGAAGCTCCAGGGTTCGAATCCTGGTACGGGCAAATTTTTGTGTGATGAGCATGAATATTTGTTTCCGAGTCATGGATGTTTTCTATGTATTTAAGTATTTATATCTATTAAGTATATATATCGTCGTCTAGTACCCATAACACAAGCATTACTGAGCTTACCATGGGACTAGGTCGATTTGTGTTAGATTGTCCCCTTATATTTATTTATTTATTTAATTTAATGTATTTACTAACCAAAAAGGAGCAAAAATTCATAAATACTACCAACTCGTACACTCTAATAATTTGGAACTCAATCGAAACCCGTCAAAATTGTATAATTACAGTATCATTATAAATTAACAAGTGTGAAAGCTTACGCGCCATTAGCCTTCTATAAATTTCCAAACAGGAAATGATGGATGGTTGTAAAGTACTGTTTGTCTATGGAAAATAACGATTATTGGATGAATAGTTTATGAACGCACCCATTACTGTAAGGCGGGGTGTCCATGGTGGATTATAGCTAGGGCTGTATTTTTTATAAGAAACCGCGATTGGAATTAAATGTGACAGTTTATAAATAATCATTTAACACGGTTCTAACGCGTTGCATTGCACCGGTCATGGTCGCAGATGTCTGTCGTCCCAGCAAGTTGTATGTGTGCAAAACGCGAGAGTTTAAAGTGTTATGGTGACAGTTTTGTCTTAGAAATACCTGTAGGAGTGTAGGTAGGTACCTAATAATTACACAGTTAAACGTATAGAGGAGCGGGATCTCTTAACACAAGAATATTTTAATGCTTATATAAAAAGAGGCACCAGCTCGGACTATGTGAAAATATTTTACGACAGTGAATAAATGATTTATAATTTTTAATTTAAGTAAGTCATTAAGATAAGATACGATAATTATTTATCAACGTAACAATAAACGATTACACAAAACATATCAAAATAACAACAAAGGACGCTAAAAGGAGCTAGGCCAAACTTTTCAAACGTACCGTCATATTGCTAATTTCCGACCGCTACCCAACCAATTACACGGGAAGAAAAGAATTAAAGAAGTACAAAGGGAAAGGAGATTATATGTATTGAATATTGAACAACAGGTAAGAATTACGTATGAATTTAATGCCGGTCGTAAAAGAAAACGTCAAATGAAAGCGTATTAGATGTATATTTACACATATGTAAAGAATAAATGGGGTGGTTACTATACAGTTTTTTATACACCCGCGTAGTTTGGGTCGAGATGCAACGATAGAAGTACCTGCTTTATTTACTTACCGATTCCGCCACAATAAAAGTGACTGACGCGCTGCCCTGTCTTGCACGTCGGAACGATGTCGAATTGCGTCTGGCCGCGCATTTAAGTATGATCAAGTATCAAGGGCTACGCCATTCAAATCGGGACAAAAATACTCAACAGAATATTCGACGGGCATGACAAGTCAAATCAAGCACCTACTTTTTTTGGTAATATCAAAATTACTTTTTTGTGTCGGTATACGAAGTTTTTGGAAAACTACGTGTGACGTCATGAAATTGGTAGATTTTTATTTATTACGAAAGGAAAAAATAAAATGTAAAACGCGTAAAAATAGGTATTTAAGTAATTAATTTAAGTAAATGGGGACTATGCACTGTTACCGTTCCCTCTCCTCCATGAGAGGAGGCCTGTGCCCAGCAGTGAGACGTATATTATATAGGCTGGATTTATTATCATTATTTTAATCCAAATGGGGCCGTGCCGTGATACAATGGTGCTCAACCCTGTAGAATACATCGCTGTCACGTGTTCAGCGTGACAAGCACATTGACATAAATACACGCGATACTTTGTGCTACGATAACTACTATAATTCTAATAAAAGCAGCTCAAAGGGATCAACATTGTATAAAAGATTTCTCATTGCTTTAGTAGTTTTTCCAAATCCCGGAAACCCTGTTAACACTTTCACTGTCAGGATCCCCCGCCTAGCGGGTTGGCTACGCCGTAGTCGCTTTCCGCTACATACAGTAGCGCGTAGCGAATCTTTGCAGTGAATGTGTTAAGTATACTACAATATTCAGTCTACTTCCAAAAATGAGGAATACCTTGCACTACAGTTGTTCGCGGTATGATGTTCCGGTTAGAGATAAGACAACAAGTGAATTTACGAGTCTCAGTACTTTGATTAGGGGCATACTGGGGTACGGTGTGGCGAATGAGCGCAAAACGGTCTCTCATCCCCTTTCTTTAAAGTAATACCTATAGTGCTAACATAAGAAAGATGCGTAGCGACAAGCGAGATGAAAGAGCTGAGAGCATTCCTGTCACCTACTTTACCGGCCAGACTGTTCTTGTGTAACAGGATCGCAACTCCGTTTGTGTACCCAACTGTTAAGTTGTGACGTCACGATACAGTTATTTAAGTCAAATAGCACGCGCCGCACGGCTGACACAACAATGCTGTTAGCTCAACTGTTGCCCTGAAACCCGTGTTGTTTTTGCTTTTCCTGTGGTCAAGATGCGAAAAAGATCGTGATAAAGCCATACCAAATTGGATTATCTATCCCATTTTGACGTGAACAACATTATCACCTCGTGTAGATACTAGTTGGACGCTTCCGTGCTTTGAAAAGCCAGTTAATGCATTTTTCTCGGTTTTTGAGTCTTGTTTATATACGTTTTTATTTTTATTCTGGTGTACCTTTAAAAACTTCGTAACAGTAAAATCGCCGGTTTGTAATAGCCGGTCAATAATAAATTGTGCACCTTTAATTTTTTATTGGAAAAATTTAGTCCCATCTTTCATGAACTTCCACGTGTCACTAAATCTACTATTTTAGTCTAAGTGGTCTTATTTAGTCATCTCTGTCATAACCATAAGATAACTCGTAATATATTTTGAGGGATTGGATTACGCCTGCATCTCTACGCTTGACTGAACGGTTAACGGAACTGAAACATGTCCCCACAGACCAGTAAACCTAGGTCTGTGCACGTCCCTTTTGTCCCCTATTTCTATTTTTATAGTGTCACGCAACTGTAGTCGAGCGGTAAGGTACGCAGGCTCGTATCACGCACAGGGATTAATAAAAAAACTTGTGTATGAAATATCATTTGATATTCCAGTAGCTTTTCGGTGATAGAAATAAAGAAAAAAACGTTTACGCATCTCAAAATTGCACATATATAGTGAAGGAAAATCGTCGTGGGGAAACCGGTCTAGGGTCTGTCTAGTTTTCCCACTGGGTTGGAAGGTCAGATGGCAGTAGCTTTCGTAAAACTGGTGCGTAGGCGTTGGACACCTATACTCAAGATTTGGCCTACGCCAAACCGGACCCCGGGCTCCCTTAGCACCTTAACTGTCAAGAATCGCTACGCGCTACGCTCGTTGTCTATCCCGTGGTATCCGTATGTAGCGGAAAGCGACTATGGCGTAGGCGCTCGCTAGGCGGACAGTGAAAGTGTTACGGTACAATCGAGTAAACGCTAGGAGGTTAATGCTGACATAGTGATAGCGAAAGAGGTAACATGTTCCAATTTCCTCGACTGTACTGTTCATACTTTCGCATAAACTGCCTCAACATGTTCCGGATCACTCCTACGACGAGTTTTTACTGCATTTTCTCCGTTAAATGCGTTCAGTTTGTTTTCGAGCGACCATCTGGCGGCTCGCGGATTATTGACAGACGCTATACCGCGCTATAGGCACTAAAGATGGATTGATTTATAAATCCACGGCTTGGTTTAGCTTTGAAGGGTGGAGCTTACGGTTTTTAATGTAAAATGGCCGTTGAAATGTTCTAATTAACGGCGTGTTTGGTGTTATAACGTATTTATTTATTATTCCCGTTTATCCATTCATTCATTCAATGTTTCATTAATTCATTCAATGCATGCGTAGGTAACAATGTTATAAGGTCTTCCGGAAAACTTAGTCATCATAGTTATGCGTTTTATTGAATGTCCATTAAATTAGGCGCGAGTTTACTTATTTAGGTAGTTCAGTAAATAAGCACATAGGCAAGTGATGTTTTAATTTTAAATTAGCTGATACTATTTATTATTTTGTTTATTCTGAGCGTAGGTAATTGAGTTATTTTGTGTCTAGATCTAGAGCACAAAGATTATTAATTAAATGTACTTATTACATTTTCACCATTTTCCAGCATATACCGGAACTTATTATACGGCGGCCTAAGAAATCACATAAAGACGTTAACTCGCTAAGTTTACACGCCAGCTAACCTCTAAAATCTATAAATTAAACGCTCTTAGGCTGCCCAAACAGTTTTCATAAAAAAAGCGGTTTTCCGGACCGCCCGGCTCGGTCCCATGCCGCCCTCTCAGTAGCTCGCGGCACGCGCTAGGATAAGCACGCTTGTGCGCTCCTGAACGCACCCTTAGATCGCGTCCGAAAAAATAATAATTTATGGACATTAATATTTTCTTAATTTCCCGCCTCGCGCGTTCGAGTAGACCGTTTTCGGAGGACTGAACTGTTTGTGAGCGTGTTATTGTGGACTGTGACCGTTACAGGCGCCGTTAGCTGTCAGCTGTCAAATACGCTGCGGTAAGAGAACTCGTAATTTATTGGCGTTGTTTTAAATCAACGTTTATTATGTGTTACAAATATTTGATGTTAATTTCATCATGTTTAATTTATGAAACGTGCGTTAAACTGGTGGTGTAAGATAAATTACGACTAGATAAAACATTATGTATATAGAGTTACTTCAAATATATGTTTACGCATATTTTTATGACGTTTCTAGATTCATAAATGGGATGAGAGCATGCACATCTTCGTAATCTTACCTACCCTACCTATCATGTTATTTATTTTATCACACAATACTGCCGATGTATTTTTACATGCATTCAAATTAAAAACATGTAAAATAGTCATGAGCCGTATCATATAACGCCGGTCATGTTACTTTAGTTAGGTAACCGTAAAATGGGGTGAGTAGGAGCAAAACTGACATTCAAACCTCGATAACATTTTTTTTTTTACATTATGCAAACTGAATGGTGTATATAATAAGTGTTCCGGACGACGTTTGTATTTTAGTTTTTATTTTATTTTGGGTAGTTCCATTTCATAACTTTGACGATAAACAGGAAATTCCACCTCACCCCGTAGTCCCTTGTAATTGGGGTGAGATGGGATTTCATACAAAGGTGATTTTGGAAGATTGTTGGATCAATTTTTTTTTATTATGTGGTATTACTATAGCTCCTTTTTAAATTGGAATACATTATTTTTGTAGCAGTAGCCTTAAAATCCCATCTCACCCCCCTTTCATCCCTTCTCTCTCCATTCATAACCCAACTCTCCCCGCGATTCCTACTCACCCCATTTTACGGTAGTTCTAATTTGAATTTAAGGGTAAAACGTTTCTGTGATTTATAGTACACCTATTAACTACTACACAATTCGTTCTACACCTGGTTACAGAATGCAGTAATAAATGATCACATTCTAAAGGATTTCTGTTATAGTCGTAGGCTTTTTCCCATTTGGAAGCTACTTAATATTTTTGGTTACGAGATAGGGAAAAATTATTAACGACTACGAAAGGAAATTCCAATTTCGAAGCGGTTACCTATGAATAGTTCTAAAAGGAAAATACTAGAGATTCAAAACTATAGGATTCTTCTCGTAGAGCGAATCTAATCTAGAAGTCTAAAATCTAACTTTTTATACATGTTTCAACTAGTTGTGATTTTATCACATTTTGTAATATTCAACAAAAAAAAACTACTTGATTGTAAATATTTTCAAAATTGCTTTCTTGGGGTTGGATATGAGGCTATTGCTTATCATTTTAGATGTATTTTACAAATAATGATTCAATCGTATCATATCTGAAAAAGATGTCGTCATAACTCCTCGCCTTTTTTGTTATTTTTTTCGTGTTACGGGTCAAATTGATTCTCATGGCCTAAAGACCAATCGTTTCGATTTTCATGCTTTTAACACGATTTGCAGCTTTTTACTTTTTTTGTTTATTTATTTTATTTATTGCGATATGAAAATATAAAATATGTGTACCGTAAATACATTATTTCGCCAAACTGCGGAGCAGTTTGTTGGCGATGAGCTCGCTCGGTTTATTACTTACTGAATTTCGGGGTGTACCGCCAGCACTATAGATGCTTTAATTACCTACTTCATAAAATATCTACTGTAGAATTAGTAAATAATAACTATATTCCTACCGGAATACTACTGACGGTATTTATGCCGTAAGGCGCGGCGTGGGTAGGTCCCCCCATACTGATAACCTAAAGGTCGCGGGAGTCCGCTTGATGTGGGTAGCGCAGGACCGGTCACATTGGCACTCTTTGGGGGAGGCCTATGTCGAGCATTGGACGCCTTTCGGCTGATATGATGATGATGAACAAAATTTGCAGTCACACTAATAACTTAACAGTTTTAAGTTTAAATTCAAGAACAAGTGGTATAGATTTCTACCCATCCATGCCTGGCAATTGTAAAAAGAAAACCAAGTGCGTGTCGGGCCACGCGTAGTGTAGGGTTCCGTAGTTGCCTGTCTGTCTTTGTTACATCGACACGGGCGCGCCAACTAAATGGTGCGGTTGCGTCGCCCTATTTTGTACTTTTTAAGTTGGTCGACTATTACTCGGTATCGACTATTATTTGGGCTCAACCATTTTTCAACTCGGTGATCCGCTTGTTTTGATCCGGGCTTAACGAGAAAAAAACATTACATCCCCACATTAGGTGCGGGGAAAGTATATTACAGGATTTTACTCTACAGTTTTGCTGGCGTGATCGATTTACATAACCCACGCCGAATTACAGTTTTCTAGTAGAAAGGGTACTGAGCTAAGCCGCAGACGAACAGACGAATATGGCGAAACTATGAGGGTTCCTTGTTGACTACGGAACCCTAAAAACGTCCGTAGAAAATCCTTATAGGCTCTAATTCCAAATCTCCGAATGAATTAGGGCCGGTTATAAAATGTCCGTTAAATGTGTCGCTCGTAGTGAAAAATTCATCAAGAGTTTATCCGTATAATGGAACGAGCGAGCGAAGCGAATGAAGTTCTACTTATGCTTTGTAGAACTTCATTCGCTTTTGTGGGTTTTTTTTATAAAACATTGTTTTTTTGTCGAGACACTTTTTTTTAAATTAAAAAAACACTAAACGACAGGCTTACCAGTTCTACAGCTCATACAGGAACTAGAAGTTATTAATATAAATAGTTATTCGTTTTCATAAACTGGCAACGCCTGGTACTTGTAAAAAAACAATTGAGGAAAAATTCTAATCTCCGTCTTTAAAGGATTTCAGCCAATCCACCCCATAAAAATCAAAATCTGTTTTCATAATCCCTGTAAAAAAACCTTAGATATGGAAATTCCTTGTACGTTCTAAATTCGAATGTCCAAAAGCTTGAAATGGATTCCAGCCAATCCGCCCCAAGGTTATAAAAAAATAGTTATTAGTTTTCATAAACCGGCAACACCTGGCGCGCGCCGGCTGGCATCAGCTGTTGCAGCCAATATAGCGCCGTTAAACCCTTCAGCGCGGCTGTATGGATTACTCGGGTCCCTCCTATCTTTTTAATGCGGCTTCCAAATTCGAATGCGTTTGGGAAAACAGCGGATAACGTGTTTTGGAGAGTGTTTGGTTAGGGGGTCAACTGGTCAAGTGAATATTGTTCTAAGTATTACTCTGTTATTAGTGGCTCTAGAACTCTGTAGAACACGCGAGAATGCCTTTTTTATATTGAAAAACTGAATTGACAAAAATAATCTGTATAATAGGGGTGTAGGTACTACAGCGGGACATCGGACATCCGGACATTCAAATGAATTTCGGCCCAAGCTAAATCATAGAAGTTCGTTCGCTTCGCTCGCTCGTCCAATAAAACTCGCCCACGGATATACGCCTCGCGTCACTTGTTCTCAATGTGTTTCGCGCGCTCTTTCTAATGTGATAGTTCAGCGTAAGCAAAAGTGCGATACCTATAGTTATCAAATACGAGGGCAGACTCAAAATGTATTATTACTCTAAATTAAAGAAGGCAAAAAAATATGCCTAGTGACGAAAACCCCATTCAGATATCTCAAATAATTACGCAGCTACAACCGTTTTAATATTGCTTGTTAGAGAGAGAACGCAGACGTGACGTCACGATCTTCGGGCGTCATAGTAAATGACAATCGTTTCTTATGAAGGCGAATCGTCTCTTAAGACTTTGGATACCCATAACTTTGTGATTATTTAACCTCTTGCGTTTCTTTTTCTCCATTAGACTACATGTGGAATCCTTTTTCAAGAAAATACAAGTTTATTGATTATTTTATTTATTGACACCCCTATTAGAATGCAAATGTAGGACCACCAAATATTCGACATAGTTTATCAAACGCTCAGTAAAATATACAATATACTTACCTACTTGAGAAGTTGAGATTATTCGAGTTGGCCGAATTGCATCGATATAGTCTACTAGCTTCTTTATTTATTTATTTATTAGGTACACTTTACAGACATCATACATTATGAGTACTCCAGGCAAAATACGGTTTTGAAAAACATTAATTTATAATACCGTTTTTTTTGTTGATTTCATTTGAAAATGTTATTCTAAGATGATTTAGTCAAGAATCCGACAAACTTTCCACCCGGAAGTAATTATGTAGATTTAAATGAAGCATGCATTATCTTTTTTTGTACTATTTATCTTGAATATTATAGAGCAAATGTAAATGAACCAAAATAAAGACAAAAACATTTATTAATATTTTTACTGACTTTTTAGAAGCCAGTTAACTTATCATTTTTTCGATGTCTGAAATTTTGCCGGATTTTGTCGCTGGGTAACTATTTAATTGATAATATATCCGTTGCACATAAAAAATAAGCTATTATAAATTATTTCCAAAATTGTCATTTTTTTCCATACAAGTTGTCAGTTCATTGCCTGGACTAGAGGTACAATGGTTCTTTGTTATAGACTATAGTCTAGCATGACATCCAAGGCGTGCACACAGCATGATCAGCAAGTTAGCGCATATGCAAGCAACAGCATTGAATATTAATATCATACGCAGTAAGTATAAATCACAAAGAAAAAAAATAACTACAAGTCCAAAATGTTAAAAACGTCTAAAACGAACTTAAGCAAATCTAAAACAAAAGTTAAAGTAACAACTTAGTATTATTCAGGGTGAGTAGAGAAGAGGACGTCCGTTAAGGTCTTTTTAACCGACTTCAAAAAAAAGGAGAAGGTTCTCAATTCGGTTGTATTTTTTTTTTCTTTTTCAATGTTTGTTATCTCGGAACTCCGTCATTGATGAGCCGATTCGAAATTTTCTTTTTTTGTTTGTAAGTATATATATGCTTCCAGGTGGGTCCCATTTTTTTCAAAATTCAGTTGGATGATGGGATCCATGAGGAATTGAGGGAACTCCTTAATTATATTAGGCACGCGCGTAGTGCTTTTGGTATTTTCTATTATAACTAGTGTATTTACACCCGGAAATCATAAATTTGGTGGAGTGGAATTGATGATGAAGACCACAGATGAGATGACTTATGGAATTCCTCAATTATGTACTTAAAAGTACAAAAGTATATCACAGATTCTGATAAGATTCCGTTGAAATAGCAACTAATGAAGTACCTAAGGTGATCCTTGTAGATTCGACGGAAGTCCTCAAATATTATCGACCCACATACAGCGATTCGGTTATTTTCTCTAATAATCAAGGATAGGACAAACGCCCGTCATTTTGAAAACTTAACCCTGTTCTGTACAGTAGAGACTTCCTTATATTAATAAAAAAAAATTGGTACTAAATAAGAATAAGAATAGTTTATTCGTGACAATACAAAACAAAGGACAAAAGTAATGTTTTTTAAATTTATTTTAAGTACCATAATTTATATGTTTCCAGTGACAAATTATTCAAATGACGATGATTAAGGCGATAAATCACTTTCGCCAATGAAAAAGAATGACCACCATTTTTTCCAAATTTTAAAATAAAAATTAATTAATAATTATTTAATTTTAATTTTAAATATCATTAGGAAGTCTCTACTGTACAGAACAGGGTTAAGTTTTCAAAATGACGGGCGTTTGTCCTATCCTTGCTAATAATCAACGCATTTGCTCTCGGAAATCAGATCATGTGGTAAATTGGATAAGAAATGTGGAAATATTCTCGTGCCTCGGCGGAGTACCAAATTGAAGTCGGTTAAAACTTTGTTTTTAAAGTAAATTATTGAATTTAGTAATGCGTGGATCTTCTGCCCGCGACTCCGTCCGCGTGGAACTCGTTTATATCGCAGCTCCATACAAACTTTTACCCCCCCATTTTACCCCCTTAGGGGATGATTAAAAACTATCCTATGTTACTCTTCATCCCTTCAACTATCTCCACTTAAAAAATCACGTCAATTCGTCGCTCCGTTTTGCCGTGAAAGACGGACAAACAAATAAACAAACACACACATATTACACTTTCGCATTTATAATATTAGTAAGTATGGATTCATAAAGACACTCTACACCTACAGTCCTGGGTAGAAGTTTCTAATTACAATGACAGCTTTATAAAAAGTCGGCCATATTGAAATAGTCTCAACCATACATGGTTTTAGGGTTCCGTAGTCAACAAGGAACCCTTATAGTTTCGCCATGTCCGTCTGTCTGTCTGTCTGTCTTTCCGTATTCGGCTTAGCTTAGTAACTGTTACTACTAGAAAACTGTGATTCGGCATGGGTATATAAATATTATAAATCAATCACGCCGACAAAACAGTAGGTACAATAAAAAACTTTGAAAAAAATTGGATAGCTCGTTCAAAAATATTATGGGTTTCCTAAAACCATTTTTCAAATCAATAATTCGTTTGCGAGATATTGGACTTTAAAGCCCTAATTTTTGTTCGAGTCATGTGTCCCCCCCCCCCCTCCCTGGCATTGGCTACTACTGGGGATGTGAAAAAAATCGTGGTAGTAGTACATATAATGATTTTAAAAGGAAAACTATCACAAGTAGGCATAGATAAGTAGTTACCGAGTAATAGTCGACCAACTTAATGTGTACTTGGAAAGGCCGATTTTCGTACAAATTCGGCCGACGCAACCGCACCGCACGTCGATGTAGCTAAGACAGACAGGCAACTACGGAACCCGACACTGCGCGTGGCCCGACACGCACTTGGCCAGTTTTTATTTTGTACCACTCTTACCGAGTAACCGCCAAAGTTATACAAACAAAACGTAGCTTTTCTTGCGACCCAGTTGTCTAACTTCGCTTGGTCGGGTTATATGTAACTACGCATTTCGTCAAAGGAATTCGTTTTGCAACCAAACCGCAGTGAATGCGGGAGCATATGCGAGCTCATGCGGGGTCCGTGTTGTATGCGGGCTCTACGGGCGTGCGATGCGGGTTTCGAGTTCCGAATTGTCAACGTTTCAAATCTAATCTCTAGGTACTAATAATAAAGATTAACGGCTGTATTCATAAACGTACAAGCCTGTTAGAATGTCCTTTTCTCTCACTTTGGCATTGTGTTCGTCAGAAAGGGACAAAGCACATTTTATTTAGCAGAAGCACTAAAAGTTTTATGAATAAGGGAGTGTATGTCTATATGTAAGTAAGTAGCTTTGTGGTAATTTTATTTTCTAAAGTACATATATGTCGGAGAGGAGAAGTTTTATGCAGCGCGGAAGGACGGACAACAAAGTGATCCTATAGGGTTCCGTTTTTTCCTTTTGAGGTATGAGGTAATTTCACTAGAATCGGTTGAGAAATGCGAGCTCTAGAGAAGAACAGTCGGACAGATGGAAACCGGGACAGCGGGGGCTGGCTGGCTAAAATTTATACCCAATACTCAGGTCTACTGTCCCTTGAAGCTGTGAAAAAATCGAACTTCTAAGCCAACGCAATCAAAAGATACAGCCGTTTAAGCCGCAAATTTTCGAAACTCGCAAGTTCCGTGAACTCAGAATCTTGAAATTTGGTACGAAAGGTAGAACGTCTCATAGCACAGATAAAGGAAAAACTGCGAAAACCGTAAATTTTTAGTTACATCATAACAATAAAAATATTTTTAATAATTTTAAAGTTATTACTTATATACCTACAGGTTTGTACGGAACCTACAGTGCGCGAGTCCGACTCGCACTTGGTCGGTATTTTTTTGTTTTTTAACAATTTAGATTCTGGAAAAATAAAAAAAAGCAGACTTCCGTGTTCTACAGCTCACATAGCGGTAAGCTTCTGAAATACGTTTTCACTTTAACACGTTCCTCTGTAACCAGCAGGTCGATCACGTAACGCATTGTACGCGCCTCAGGTAGATCTAAATGTCACTTTTTGTATCGGAGAATGACAGTTGTGTTGTCTTAACGTACGTTCGAAACGTTACGTGATCACCCCTCAGCATCCATCCATACAACTTTGACGCCGACTGAACAGTCAGCATAAGAAGTAGCTAACTCAAAATGACCTACACAGATCCTTGTTCCCCTGACATTAGAGTTGGTGTGTAGATCATTTTGAGCACTAGAACCGCTTATCAACTTCTGCTGCTGACTGTTCTAATCCATGATACCACTACAAAGGGCTCACTAAGATCGCGTTTGCGATGTCTAAGGGTGTTTGCGCAACTCAGAACTCTTGTGCCCGGGGCTGGCAATTACTGGAGTCAAGCTGTCACTTGCATGCGAGTGCTGACTTTGACTTGCAAAGGCGACCTTGGTAGCACAGTCAAAGTACTGAGGGTTACATACATACAGTAGATATATGGCAGTAAAACAAATGCAAAACGTCCGATGCCATGCACTCGCACAGAAAGAAAAAGAAAGAAAGAAAATAAGTTTATTTCGCAAATACAAAACTATATTCTTTGACAACTAAATGTTTTGATTTGATTTATTCTGTTCATTTATTCAACAGACTAAAATGACGTTTCGTGTGTTCAGTTTTTTACATCTCTTAAATAGTGATGCGCTACAACCGATAATTACCGGTTTTATTTCGAAAAGTTTCTCATGGAAAAAAAGCTGTAGGTACTTATAGCTATGGATCCAAAGATATTTAATAAGTTTCCCGAGACACTCAAATTAAGAGCAACAAATAATTTTAAGTACTTACAAAGTCAATTATTTATAGAAGAAAGTTACTATAGTATTAAGGATTACTTTAACGACTAGGCACAGACATTCGCCTCTCATTGCATTATATATTTTATTGACATGTTAATTAAAATTGAAAATCTAATTCGTATTATTCTATTGTATTTTTAATGATTAATTTAAGTAAATGTATACTAATGTTGACACTTAAATTCGATTTTTATTATGTTGTATGTAAAGCCTTTTAAAGGTTACGTAAATATTTTTTCTCAAACATGCAATGAAATACTGACATTGTGTTCTTCATAATGGGCTTCGAAGTGTCACGTTTCGGGCGCAGCGAGACGAGAGACCCGTAATGGCATTTCATACAAAATTGGAGGCCATTCCACAATTTGTGGCCGAGGATCACGGCGTTCAGCCATAAAAAATAAAGTTTGATTTCTTGGAGTTTTTTTTAATTTATTTCATTGCATGTTTGAGAAAAGCACTATACATACCTCGGCGTGAAAAGGGGTTGCCAGCCTCATAACTATCGGACCTCGCTATGCTCCGCCGTCTATATGTACTCGGCCGGCAACCCCTT
Source organism: Epinotia ramella (assembly GCA_947578815.1). NCBI lineage: Eukaryota > Metazoa > Arthropoda > Insecta > Lepidoptera > Tortricidae > Epinotia > Epinotia ramella. The sequence goes on from OX388220.1 coordinate 3,881,348, forward strand.
ACTTCCCGGCCTCTGTAGTAATGTACTATTTAATATTCTCATTATGTTACATAATTACATACCAAATTTTCGTACGCCACACGGCACATCATAGTTGAACTGAATACTTCTTATAAGTGTCACCTATTTTACCTAGATGTTTGACGAAATAAATTATGTAACCATGTTGAGATGTCCTCATAAACTTTACGCATTATTTTATTTTCTCGCCACTGCTCGGAAATGTGGCAAAAGATGGTCAGAATTCAGGCTTCAAAGCTGGGGTGGGGTTAGTTGGACATCGCACGAACAGGCCAACTATGAGTTTGAACAGCGATTGGCTTAATCTCAGGCAACCCGACACGGGCCGCGTACGAGTAGGTACTTAATTTTGACTTATAATTATAATTATTTGCACTTTCCTCGTAGTAGGCGTGAAAAACACTATGTAATGTCTCGGCCAAAAGTGCAATAGAAGGACTCGTCTCCTTCGACGTCCTCACCTTTGGCTCGGACCTCGAACCCACTCGTCCATCTGTTGCCTACTTTCTAGCCTTTACAACAATGTACCATTTTTCGGTCGCGGTTCTGATCCGAAGCTTTTCGGTGAAGGAAAGCATCGTGCAGAAATTGGTCTAATCCTTCACACACTACCGGGAAAAACGCTAGGAGGGCGATGAGAAATAGACGTATAATATAGACACACTGCTCCCGGGCCGTCCTTTAATAGACGTATAATATAATAGATAGAGACACACTGCTCCCGGGCCGTCCTTTAATAGACGTATAATATAATAGATAGAGACACACTGCTCCCGGGCCGTCCTTTAATAGACGTATAATATAATAGATAGAGACACACTGCTCCCGGGCCGTCCTTTAATAGACGTATAATATAATAGATAGAGACACACTGCTCCCGGGCCGTCCTTTAATAGACGTATAATATAATAGATAGAGACACACTGCTCCCGGGCCGTCCTTTAATAGACGTATAATATAATAGATAGAGACACACTGCTCCCGGGCCGTCCTTTAATAGACGTATAATATAATAGATAGAGACACACTGCTCCCGGGCCGTCCTTTAATAGACGTATAATATAATAGATAGAGACACACTGCTCCCGGGCCGTCCTTTAATAGACGTATAATATAATAGATAGAGACACACTGCTCCCGGGCCGTCCTTTAATAGCCGCGCTCAATTGTTGCCCACTTCCACAATGACCTTTTTCGTGGTAAACAAGTACAAATTATACACATACTATAAAGTAAACAAAAATACAGTTTTTTCGAAGTCTTATTCCGTTACATGTTTTTCCGTCGAGGATGAGATTGATGATTATTATTTATTTATTTATTTTATTGAATACAAAAAAAAAGACCGGGCTGCACTCCGGGAGTGCCGGCAGAAGTGAAAACTCAATAACATTGTAACAGTTTTTCGATCAGGTCACGTGACATCTTACGGTGTCACCCTAAAAATGAGTTTGACGCAAATTTATAAACAATTATCAATTATTTAGGCGCACGGGCCGCGGGCGCGTTGTGTGCGTCGGCCCGGCTCGCCCGCCGGCGGCGGCAAACAAATTACCAATTTGTTTTTGCCATTGCCAAATATTTTTCAAAGCTTTATCACTTTAGGAATAGCGTCCGAATTCGAACTATTCGAATTTGCAAGAACAGCAGACGGCGGCGGCGAACAAAATATTAATTTGTTTTTGGCGTTGGTAAATATTTTTCAAAGCCTTTATCTCTTTAGGAATAACGTCCAAATTCGAACTACTCGAATTTGCTCAATAGCAAAACGGTGAAGGACGCTTGGACAAAATTACAAATTTATTTGCAGAATACGCTATTGCAAAAAGTGTTTAACGGCTTTATACTTTTACGAATAGCGTTCAGTTTTGAATGAAGTCGAATCGGCTAGCAGCAAAATATAAAAGTTTGTGATCTCCTTCACATCTGACGTCACAAAAATCTGTCGCGTATTTATCAATTTTTCCCCATCCCAAAAAGTGCTCAGCGCCGCTAAAGAAGTTTTCACTTCAAAAATACAAAATATATGGCATTTGTATTCCTTTTTAAATGATTTTATTACCGATTCCGAAACCGTAATCATGTGTGTCATCAATGTTTGTAATAAGCTGGTAAGTATCATTATTTGTTGTTTGACATTTCTACCTGTCATTTTACTCTGTTGAATTATAGTTTGTGAGATCTTACTTAGAACATTTGACAGCTGTCATCCCGGTACAATAAACGTCAATGATGACATGTTATGACATAAATTGTACTGGGATGACAGCTGTCAAATATTGGATGTACGGACACAGTTACTTTCCAGTACCATAATGAATTTTCAAGTTAGACAGTTACTGTTTTTGGTAGCAGCCGCATCTAGGGTTCCTAAACCTTGAGCACCAGCCACCGGCGCCACCTGCGCCGCTTTCTGCGCTGAAAATGTAATAAAAATAAAAAAAAAATCGTTTATTGCAGACCAATGATCCATGGTAATGTCTATCTATAGATAGGTTCCGTATTTCATTGCAATTAGGCGATAAGTGTATACATATCTTTGACGTTGTTTTCTCTGCACTCTATCACGCGACGGCACGCGAGCTCTCTCGTTTTTTCTCGCACTATACCTCTTGTTCTAAGTGTTCTAATAAGAGAGAGACGGATAGTGCGAGAAAAATCGAGAGAGCTCGCGCGCCGTCGCGTGATAGCCGTGCTGGAAATTCAGCCCCTGTGTTTGGCAGCATCCAGGGCTCCTAAACCTTCGGCACAATAAGCAGCTGTTGTGGTACATACAGTCAAGGGCACCAATATGTATTCACTCAAAGTTTCATGAGTGCTTGAGTATTAAAAAGAGCGTGCATGGAGATTGAACTTTGTTTCGTAACTCGTAAGCTATTGAAACTTTTTATTATTATTTCGATGAGCAGTGCCAATTTACGTTATATGGGTGTCGCGATGTGTCAAAGGACCATTCGGATTTCTCGTAAACTGTAGGTCGATTTGTGTAAGATTGTCCCCTAATATTTATTTATTTTTATTCTCTTTAAAGCTTGAAACAAATTATCGGACGCGTCCGGCGGACGCGGCACACAGCCGGTATCTAGATGATGAATATACACTGAATTGTGCAAACTATCGGACGTAAGCCGTGGACGTAACCTTGAGCGTTCGGACGTCCGACAGGCATCTGGCGCGCTAGATCCCGTTCGACTGTGCACATTTATCAGTCGCGGACGTCAGTCGCGTCCGCCGGACGCGTCCGATAATTTGTTTCAAGCTTTAAAGAGAAGAAAAAGGGACTACATAAAAATACCCCGCTAGTACTTTCATTAGGTAATGTGAAAATCTATTATACACTCAACTTTTACTTAATTTATATGCACGGGAACCTCACACTATTGAAATTGAGCAAAAATAAGACATGTTTTGGCGGTTCTTTTCTATCGAGGCAATTTTGGTTTTGTATGGTTTTTTTCAGACGATTCAATTGCAAATATGATGTAGTTTTGGTATGTTCTTTTTCCTGGCATTCGCTTTAGTTTGTCATAGGTAAATATTCAATCTAAGAACCCCGATTTCGCGGAGCGCCCCCTCTTAAATTATAATATTATGATTCTTTCAGCAAATAGTAACTGTATTTATTGACTATATCTTTATTGACTATATTATATGACGACCGGTTAGTCTAGTGGGTAGTGACGCTGCCTACGAAGCTGATGGTCCTGGGTTCGAATCCCGGTAAGGACAAATATTTGTGTGATGAGCATGAATATTTGTTTCTGAGTCATGGATGTTTTCTATCAATCAATCAATCTCCTGGCTCTTTCCCTATTTGGGGTCGGCCCTCCTGATACTTTTACGCCATTGCTGGCGATTTTGTGTCAACTCTGTGGTCAGATTTAGCGTTTTCAGGTCTTTAGCGATAGTCCTCATCCAGGTAGTAGGACGACGACCTCTGCCTCGCACTCCATCTTCGATGTTCATCACCCGTCTTGTCATGTGATCCTCGTTTCTGCGCATAACGTGTCCATACCAACGCAGACGGCTTTCTTGCATTTTATTCTGGATGGATGTTTTCTATGTATTTAAGTATTTCTATCTATTAAATATATCGTCGTCTAGTACCCATAACACAAGCCTTATTGAGCTTACTATGGGACTAGGTCGATTTGTGTAAGATTGTCGCCTAATATTTATTTATTTATTTATATTTATTTGGAAGCACCCGCATTCAGGACTGCTAAACCGTCGGCACAATAATCAGAGTTACTTTAAAGAATCTTAACATGAATTTTCAAGCGAGAAGTTACTGTTTTGGCAGCAGCCGTATCCAGGGCTCCTAAACCTTCGGCACAATAAGCCGCCGGCGCCACCTGCGGCGCAGGTGCGGTACATATAAATTGTAACGGCCGAATTCCAATAAGCAGGGGCGCGTTTTTCTTGCGAGTGTTTACGGAACAACTGAAGTAATGGTGACTTTAAGTTTGACTGTACGACGCTTTGGCGGTTTAAAGTGAATACTTAGTATTACTAAATTAAACGTTTCTATATCATATTTCATATCAATTAATTAACAAAAAGGATTTAATTTGTTTAGTCAAGTAAGAATCCATTAGCCGAGAATTTAAAAAAAGCAGTACATTCCGTACAACCCGGTTAATTTAAGAATGGCGTGTTCATGCATACATCTTGCTGCAATATCCATAAAACACAAGTGCCGTAATGTTATAAAACACGCGTGTTTAATACCCAGGATTATGAGCCTTAATGCGATGTAATAATAGGTATACGTTACGAGCAAATGTGTTGAAAAAATAATTCACCATTACAATGCCTGTTACTAGCCACCTGAAAACATAAACTCACGTTTATTTTTCAAATGACGTTACTCAAATGAGTTTACAAATAAAATAAGATTTTTCGAAAGTAACATCAAACTACAACACTTCTCAATAGTCAGTTGTTATGCAAACACAGATGGCGCTTTTTGGCGGCGCACGCGTCGATAATTTGTACAAGTGTCTATGAGAACAATAATTCGTAACGCGTTCACCTTTGCCCCTTATGACCGCTTTTTGTTATGGCAATTTGGACCTTGTCGAGATGGTAGATGAGTTGGTATTGGCGAGTGTTTTTGTGAGAGACGTGATGCTTTATGGTTGCGGTGGAAGCTTTTTTGTTTGGTAGTTGTTGCGAATAATTTAGGAACATGTGAGTTCATTTTCAATCTACCTTCTTGACCAACACTAAGCCGTAATTTGAGACGGTCCCCACTAACACTCAAAATAAGTATAACAGATACATCAACATAGGGGATATATCCCTGCCAAATTTTGCGAATGGAATATCCGCCTTGGCTTTGAACCCCAGATATACAGGGTGTGGCCTGGAATAGGAGCAAACAATTAAACGGTAGAGTATTGAGCTTGTGAGCAATTATTTCCAGGTGGTTTTAATTGAAAAAAAGGTTCTTTATTTTATTTTCTTTAAAGTAAGTTTTTTACGTGTATTTTTTACTCTTCTGGGGTGACGCAAGAAGTTTTTTTTGTTTCAAAACTAAAAAAATCAAAAAAAAAAAATCACAAAAATATTTTATAAAAACAAAAATGCAAAAACTATTATGACACATCACATGATGTTACCTCAAAATCTGCATTGACTGCTGTGCAATCATCTCGTGGTGCCAAGGTACGGTCGAGGAAAATGAAGGTTTGGCACATGTCAACTCTATTTGAATGACGTTAAGGTCCAAAAGTGCTAAACATTCAAATTCCTCGACTGTACATTACTTGGAGGTCATAACTTTATATCAATATTTCACCGAATTAAAAAAAATTGGACACAAGGGGTTACTGCAGATACTCTTAAGAAAGCGTTCGTTTAAATATTTGCTCCTCTTACAGGTCTCACACTGTATAAGTGCGGATATAATCACCACTCATACCGTGCAATGTATCACCATGCAACTTGCAATGAATTTAATATTTCCTGTCTCATTCCAACCATAACTGCGTCTCTGTCAGTTGTTATGACCAATTGCAAGGTGTGTAATGAATGACCTTATGCGATTTCAAACTTTTGGCCTCGTCTTGTCTCGCCAGTGCGCTTAATTCAAGAAAAAACCTTCGTATTTACACTTGACATTGTTTGAGTTGGCCGAATTGCATCAAAGTAGTTCAATCAAAAAGCAACTCTATCATCCAAGTGAGAAGATTCCAATTTCAATGACAGTTTTAAAAAAGTCCGGCACCTTTAGCTACCTCTTAAAGCGGTGGATACTCACCCTTAGGCCGATACAGCGACGTACAATATTCAAAACACACAGACAGGCAAACGTAAAGAATTTCCGTCCGCGCCTGGTCATCGGTCGTGACGTGATACTACAGAATCAATTGTGTACAAGATAAAGCGGGGATGCGGGCGGTACTGTCGGCAGCGCGGCTGTAGACAATGTTCATCCGTACCTCGAAACATGCCTACTTTGCCACCAGGCAAAACTTTGCCCAAAAAGCTAATTTTAAACAAATCTGGTAATAAACGAAAACACAACATATTTATGGCAATTTTTAGTGGAAACTAGATTATATTTATAGACTAGACTTTACTTTGAGTCAGACATGTCTTTAACTTCAGCCAGGAGCTTGCAGCGAATTGTGGAATGTGAGGTGAATGGATTTGTATGGCAAAGTTGAAAATACCCAGGTAACATTGCCCATCTGTAGGTACTGTGTATAACTTTTCGCAGTTAAGACCAAGATGTTAAAATGGACCACCATGTTTGCCCACAATTTTGGAGTGAGTCTTGTCTCAACATCGCAAGAGCTATAATTGCGTCACTAATCGATAAAACCGGCGAAGTGCGTGTCGGGCCACGCGCAGTGTAGGGTTCCGTAGTTGCCTGTCTGTCTTAGTTACATCGACGTGCGGTGCGGTTGCGTCTCCCGAATTTGTACGAAAATTGGCCTTTCCAAGTACACATTAAGTTGGTCGACTATTACTCGGTAACTACATATGCCTACTTGTCCGCGATAGTTTTCCTTTTAAATTCATTATATGTACTACTACCACGATTTTTTCATATCCCCAGTAGTAGCCATTTAGCCGGCAGGGGGGTGGGGGGGACACATGACTCGAACAAAAATTAGGGCTTTGAAGCTCAATATCTCGCAAACGAATCACTGATTTGAAAAATGGATTTAAAAAACCCATAATATTTTTTAACAAGCTATCCAACGATACCCCACACTATGGGTTTAACGAGAAAAAAAGCATCCCCGCTTTAGGTGTAGGGGAGGTACCCTAAAAAAAATGTTTTTTCAAGATTTTATTGTGCTGTTCTGGCGGCGTGATTGGTTTATACGAGTATACCCATGCTGAATTACAGTTTTCTAGTAGTAATGGTTACTGACCTAAGCCGGAGACGGACAGACAGACAGACAGAAGGACAGACAGACGGACTGACATGGCGAAACTTTCCTTGTTGACTACGGAACCCTAAAAATTGGAATATTTAGGTGTTGATTAAATGTTTTTGTAGATTATTGTATTAACAACAACGGCTTACTTCAAAGTTCCATACCATAGGTATTTACTTCAAAGTTAATTGTTTTCGAGATACTTGGCATCAAAGTTGAACAATTTTAGGCCAAAAAACTGGTTTTCAAGCCATAACTTTTGTGTTAATTAGTTTAAAATGAAAACCCTAGACACGTTTTTAGAGACGTCATAGATGAACCGAAATATGTGGATCGTATATGTTAGATCTTTTACGTCAATAGAGATACGAAATAAGTGTGTTTTTAGACAATGTTTAAAAAAACATACGAAATTAAGTATTCATTTCTTTCAAAATCCGGTAGACGAAAATGGAGATAAAAGATTGAAAAACCGATAGCCGTTTGACTTATAATTCTATCTGTAATGCACAAGTAGGAGGTACGATTCAAAACTTGTCAAAAATCGATGAAAACCTCGGGTAGCCCCTTAAGTACTATTACTGGCTCTGTAGGCTGTAGAACTCTCAATCCTGTATTTTGTACTTTTTCACTGATAAACTGATTCGACAAAAATATCTACATAATTATTGGAACTGCTCACGAAATTTCAAATCGGTTGAGAAATGCGACCTGTAAAGGAGGAAGGCCGGATAGACTTACGAAAGAACGTTTGCCCAAGCTGAAGGAGAACTGCGTTCGCTTCGCTCGCTCATTCAACTATGTGCAGACTGGCCGCCTAGAACATTTTTCTTGGCGGTTTCCATTAGGCCGCCAATTCCAATTCCACATTCAGTGCAAGCGGCCGACGCAGTCTGTGCCAAGGTACATATTTTTATCATTCATCTTCTTTTTAATCCCACATAAATATGTATTTGTCCTTACCGGGTTTCGAACCCAGGACCTTTAGCTACTCACTAGACTAACCAGTCGTCGTCGCTAGATAAAGGTAGAATCAGACGGTTCACTTGAATTTTTCCTTTCGTGTTTTGTTTCAAAATGAAAGAAATGTAACCGTCTGAAAACCTTAACGGGTACGTACGGTTGTACGATGGAAGAGTGCACAAACACTTTCAAAAATAAATTAAAAAAATGGTTAATTGAACATGCCTTTTATAATTTAAATGATTTTTATAATAATAATAATTGAATAATATGTATAAACATTTCTTTGATAATACTTATACGCAATTGTGATGCTAATAATATGTGACATGTAATATTTAGATAATATTATGAATAAATGAGTATGAGTATGAGTATATCTCATCGAAACAGTTTTTTTTCGTTTTCACCTTCTCTGCTAACCCTCCGCCCGCATGCGGGCTGTTTGAAGGCCCCGCAGCTGATAACTCCACAATTACTGCACTGTTTACATTGCGAGAATCTTTTAACCAACTGGATAACAGTTATGTAAAAATAAAACCGGCCAAGTGCTGGTCAGGCCACGCGCAGTGTAGGGTTCCGTAGTTGCCTGTCTGTCTTAGTTACATCGACGTGCGGTGCGGTTGCGTCGGCCGAATTTGTACGAAAATTGGCCTTTCAAGTACACATTAAGTTGGTCGACTATTACTCGGTAACTACTTATGCCTACTTGTCCGTGATAGTTTTCCTTTTAAATTCATTATGTACTACTACTCCAGGCAAAATACGGTTTTGAAAAACATTAATTTATAATAGCGTTTTTTTTGTTGATTTCATTTGAAAATGTTATTCTAAGATGATTTAGTCAAGAATCCGACAAACTTTCCACCCGGAAGTAATTATGTAGATTTAAATGAAGCATGCATTATCTTTTTTTGTACGATTTATCTTGAATATTATAGAGCAAATGTAAATGAACCAAAATAAAGACAAAAACATTTATTAATATTTCTACTGACTTTTTAGAAGCCAGTTAACTTATCATTTTTTCGATGTCTGAAATTTTGTCGGATTTGGTCGCTGGGTAACTATTTAATTGATAATATATATCCGTTATACATAAAAAATAAGCTATTATAAATTATTTCCAAAATTGACATTTTTTCCATACAAGTTGTCAGTTCATTGCCTGGACTATACTACCACGATTTTTTTTCACATCCCCAGTATTGTATGTGGGGGACACATGACTCGAACAAAAATTAGGGTTTTAAAGCTCAATATCTCCCAAACGAATCACTGATTTGAAAAATGGTTTTAAAAAACCCATAATATTTTTGAACGAGCTATCCAACGATACCCCACACTATAGGGTTAACGAGAAAAAATTACATCCCCGCTTTAGGTGTAGAGGAGGTACCTTAAAAAAAGATTTTATTGTACTGATTTATATACCCATGCCGAATCACAGTTTTCTAGTTGTAATGGTTACCGAGCAAAGCCGAAGACGGACGGACGGACGGCCAGACGGACATGGCGAAACTATAAGGGTCCCTTGTTGACTACGGATCCCTAAAAACGGCGAATGACATTGTAAAATCATGCAATTCTGCAGAATATTGATTCCACCGAATTATTCACATGAAATAGTAAACAGTTACCAAGTTAACCACAGTCTGTTTTTCTAAACCGCCACGATAACAGCCAACCCCGCGTTGCTTAATCGAGCTGTCAGCGGCAGCGACATTCCCAAGGGTTAGACGCCAGGGATTAAGGTGAGTGGCGAACGGGTTATGAGAGGTACTGACCATAAATGTTGAATAGAGGTACTTTCAGATGTACTTTGCTCTGTGAGCCGTGGAACACGCAAGCACGTTTAAAAAAAAACTAGCTAAGCTGATAAAAATTAGGTAAGTATATTTTGTAGCATTTTCGGTGCTGCCCAACACTAATACATACATACACAGATTCACGCCTTTATCCCTAAAAGGGGTAGGCTATGAAACTTGTGTTCCAGTACTTTAAGCATAAATGTGGGTATACAAGATAGACAAAATGTGATTTCGCAGTGACAGTTGCTAGCCCATCGCTCACAACACACTTCAACCCTGTTCCCTTAGTCGACTCTTACGACACCCACAGGAAGAAAGGGGGTGGTGCTATTCTAACCCGATACCACACGGAAGTTGGTATAAAAAAAAAATCGTAATGATTAATTAGCGTTAATAACGTTATTATGAACCTTAATTAACAAACGTTATTGTTATTTCCTATACCAACTCCGTTAACACAACCAAGAATAGAAAATGTACGATGTCAGCTGATTACAATATACTTATAGCTAGAATGTCAGAACCAATGGTTCTAAACATTATCTTTGATTAATTTTATAATAGTAGTAACGCTGCCAACGAAGTTATACATTTTAAATTAATGGAAAAATTTAAAATTTTATTGCTCCGAGCCGGATTCCAATTCGAACCGGCGACCACAGGCATTCATGGCCCGTCGCTACTAACCAACTGAGCTATCGGAACAATCTGTCTCGGGCACTAAATCACAGACCACTAATCGTCGATTAGTGGTCTGTGATTTAGTGCCCGTTTTTGTTTAGTAGAGACGTGTGATTTAGTCGCCGGTTCGAATCCGGCTGGTTGCATTACATTTTTAAATTTTTCCTTTTGATTTAAAATTGGGTGCCTGTCGTATCGCATAATGTTGATAGTCCTAAAAATTTTTGGCTGAGAATGTTTGGCATAATGTTGAGTGGAATACTACTTATTTAGCCTATTAATTTTTGCGCATACACATTTAAAAGTTCTAAAGTATGTTTATCCTAATATTGATTACTCTAACATCGAATTACCTAAAAAATAATAGTCCTAGTTTTCATTGTCATAGTAATTATTTTGCCTATTATTAAATTAGCTGAAATTACACCACGCATACTATTTTCTTCCTAAATTTTAAACAATTTTTAAACTGAGCAGACCCGACCTACATCTAGATAAATAAGATAGGTTTGTTAGTTGCCTTTTGTCCCTCAGAGCAGAAATAGGGGCCCCGCGAATTGGGGCTCCTTCGACATGAGGGCGGGTCATAGGTTATTCAAGCATTAGGCAATTCTCAGCAGAGACAACCTTTATTTACATCAATTAGATAGGTTCGTTAGTTGCCTTTTGTCCCTCAGAGCAGAAATATGCGCGGGGTGGCGTCGACTCGCCGCACGGCTATCAAACAACACACACAAGCGAACTCTGTTTTAGGTCGGTTAGGTTAGGGTTTACTTGTGCCCCTCAGATCAGAAATAGGGGCCCCGCGAAGCGGGGCTCCGTCGAAATGAGGGCGGGTCATAAGTAATTTAAGTAATCGGCAATTCTGACCAGATCCAACCTGCATTTAGATTCGGACAATAAATATTTAGGACAATCGATATATATGCGTAACAAAATGTATGCACAACATTTTTAGAGCATTAAATATTAGTAACATCAAAGTTATGCACATCAATCATTCTAAAAAAAAACATTGACACAATAAACATTCGGACAATAAATATTTAGGACAATCGATATTAGGAACAACAATTTCGGCAAATAAAAAATATTCACAACGATGTTTATGCCATACGTTATTCGGCATAAAGTTGGTATGCGACAAAATAGTAGGACCAACAATTTTATGCCACCCGATATAGACCCTTTCAAATTATCTTTAAAGTTACCTAATAGTTTACCCTTATTAGTAAACGTCCTAGTCCTCGAAGTTGCAGTCTATGACATGGACACTATGTCAAAGCAATATAAGTTTTAGAGGATTTTTCTTTATTCGAATTTTAGCCATGTCACTTTGACATACCTATAGTTCCCAAGTCATTCAGACAACGTCGAGGACTAGGACTTTTACCTTATACAACGTGTTTTTTTAACCGTCTTAGAGCCGAAGCCCACTTAAAGTATCCAAAACGAACCAATCGTCCGTGAATAAAAAAAACTTAAACTTTTATTAATAAAGGGTAATTAAGTTTGAAAAATACTGTATGGCGCGCGGTGCGAAGTTCATTCATCCTATGGGGGCTAGCGGTCACTGCGGTCACTCGGTAGGATGATTAAAATTAATATGAATACAAAAAAAAACAATATTAATACATAAAAAAAACCTTTTTTAAGGTCTCCGTAATGTACACATTAACTGAGCTTAAAAGCGGCAGGCAGTTGAAAACTGAATTTCGAAAAAGTCCGTCAAAAAGAAACTAAGTATATAATTAACAAACCTGCTCAGACGTTTTCACTAGAATCGGTTGAGAAATGAGGTCAGCCGGACAGCGAAACCGACACCGGAGTTCACCGGACAGACGAACGTTTTTAGGCAATGAGACGACGCTCCTATCTTGTCACTTATCGCGTGATAAGGCCGACCATGATACGGGGTCAGAAGTTGGTCAGAGCTATAGGAACTCCTAAACTACACAAGATAAACACGTCATGTTTGGGCTCATTGGAATCGAGACGAATAATTAATGATTGTGATAAAAACAGTACAGTCGGCAACTAACGCTTGTACCAAAAATTTAATATTTGACAGGATAAAATAATTCAAATTAAATCAAAGAGCAAGGAAATCCAATTTTTGTATCCGACTTTATAGGTCTATAAAAAACAGATTGAGATGTTACCACCTTTTTGGCAAAACCGCCAAACTACAGCAATTACGTTATTCGGCATGACGACACTCAAACAAAACTTTAATTAAAAACACAAACCCTTGTAATAATTGGAAAAACTCCGCCAACGCGCTCAAATTTCCCATCTGCGTTCTCACATGGCGCGACCAATTTAGCGGAACCCCGCTCTGTAACTGACGTGTACTTGTTCAAGGTTCAAGTTTATTTGGTGCAGGTAAACCGAACAACAGTTTAGTTGATTGGTTTGGTTTTAATCAAAGTTTCCCGCGCCTGGCGTTGACAACTCGATTATGCCGAGCCGATTGTACTTAGCATCGATGATGGATAAAAACTGTGTCTGGCGTTTCGCGTTTGATGTGGCTTTCGGTTTGATGGGTTAATGTTTCGGGAATTTGGATTGTCAGTGATGTTTGAATTTTACTGTTGTAGGGGTTTGAGTGGCCGAACCTTGATCGCTTACTATGGGCCTCATAAGAGGGCTCAGTTATAAAGGGTTATGCTGGATGTTTCTCTGCGTCATTGCATCATAACTGAGGCTATCCGCAGCTGAACCAGGCACCGAGCACTCCGAATCGCTAAACTTAAGTGGCAGTGGGCAGGGCACATTACACGTAGAACCGATGGCCGTTGGGGCGGAAAGGTTCTCGAGTGGCGACCACGTACCTGAAAGCGCAGCGTGGGTAGCTCTTCACAATGTGAACTTATGACCTGGTAAAAAACCGCTGGATGCGGGTGGCGCAGGTCTGGTCATTGAGGCAGTCTTTGGGGGCCTATGTCCAGCAGTGGACGTCTTTCAGCTGATATGATGATGATGAGGGGGTTTTAGGCCTAGGCCACATGTCATAAGCCCAGCAGCAACCTCCAAAAAGTAAGCTTCACCGGAAAAGGGGAAGGCGGAGGGAAGTAGCGGAGGTGTGTTGAGACTTGAGAGTGAGGTACTAGCTTTTGTCTGTTGTTGACACAGCGAATCCTATATCCACATTAGAGCGAGACAGTCCCCCAGTTGGGTCATTGTCAGATTTAGGTGCGCGTCTTTTCGGTGGACATTGCCAAAGTTAAGGGCTAAAGCCTAATTTTTGGTCCGCAATAAACGCATAAACGGCGTCGCGATAATTCTATGCGATAAAAACATATTATTTATAAACATAAGCCCTTAACTATTGCCCACTGAATTACCGATTTTTGTTTTACTGACTGACAATGACCTAGTTAGGCCACGGCTTTTACCCAGGTCTTAAGGCCGCTACTAGATTGCTCAGATACTTAAAACTTTGAAAACGTAGATATAGTATTAACGTATAAAAACGACACATAAAAAAAAATTGACTATCTGTCACCACTACGAGAATTTTTCTTTATTCGAATTTAAACCATGTCACTTTGACATAGAGTGCCCATGACATATACTAGTGCAGCATCGAGCACTCGGACTACCGTACAGTACTCGTTCTTAATTCCGAATTCCTTGTCCGAAAGCATTATTTTTCGAATTTCGTTATTCCGAAAACCATATTCCGCTGAAATAACTTTTGATGTTTCAGGATAATACAATACAATACAAATATTATTTATTGCTTACCAGACATAGAGGACAAAAATAGAGGTAAATTAAACATAAACGATGGTAGACAACAGGCTAAAAAGCGATTTCTTCCAGACAACCTTTGGGTGGTGGAGACGATGCAAAAAAAGATGATTTGAGCAGGTGAAAACAGAAAAACAGAATATAAACAACTAATACTAACCTAACCTCACCTATTTATATACTTAATTAAATCACCTGCGTCCAAATTTAGCGGAAAATGGCGTTCGGAATTTTAATGGAATTACATAAAAAAACAGAATAATAATGGATTCAAAAAAATGACTAGAATCGGATTTTTATTGTGTTCGCACCGACATCCCTGTCACATCGCTAATTTGCCTGTAATTACTGAATCTGTCACGCACACCGAACGTTCAATAGCTTAACGTTTAACATTGAATAATACGAGCTGTAATTACTGACCGGGCAGCAAATACTATTAATCAGAGCACCTGCTACAGTCGGCATCCTACAATACAATGCAGATACTCTTTATTTCACACCTCAAACAGATAGAAAAGGTACGAATGATAACACAGAGATAGAGGGACGGTAGAGGTAAAACAACGGCGATCTTTTCTAGACAACCTGTACACGGTACGAGTAGGTACACGTCTTTATCCTATGAGTAGCACAGGATTTCACCTTTTTACGGAGTAGAGTTTTAGTTATAACGAAAACTTGTAAAAGATGTTTTATGGAAATAAATAGAAAAATAATATTTAATCATATTTTTTCTCACTTTCAGAAGGTAATTAGAAATTGAAATTATTGGAAAAAAAAAAAAAGATAAAGAAATAAAACAGATAACTGTAAGAATAAGGGTGTGTTACGATATGTTTGGCTACTCTGGTTGTTACCTATACGATACTGAGTGTACATGGGGTAGTAGCCGCTCCGCGTTTGCTTTCAACCCTGTATTTGGCGGAGTAGGTATACTCGTACCGTCGTTTGCCATAATTTTATTTGCCATAATTTTGTTTGCCATAATTTTAGTTGCCATAATAGTCAAACTTCATAATTTTGTTTACCATAATTTCATGTGTTAAACTGTTATATTAATTGTCCCTTATAGGTCGTTAACGGAAATGTAGGTTAGATAAGAACTGCGACACCACAAGAACCTAACGGCTCGCAGAAATGTAATTGAACCAGAGCTTTCGAGAAATGATTTTTATGGTAATTGAATAAATAGAAAATAGAACCAGCAGAAAGTTTTTCATACAGTCTCTAATTGCTTTTTGAAGTGAAAACTTCTTTAGCGGCGCTGTGCACTTTTTGGGATGGGGAAAAAATGTTAAACTCGCCACAGATTTCGATAGGTCACGTGACCGTAAGATTCGTAAGTTGAGATATTCGGGACGAGGCTTGGGGGCGGGGAGGAGCGGCGCTGTGCACTTTTTGGGATGGGGAAAAAATGTTAAACTCGCCACAGATGTGCAACCCGGTTTTTTTTTTTAGTATATGTATTTCTATTATGATTTACACCAATAGAAACTACTTCGTTTCCGACCTACATATGGCTGATCCCATTGTGTATAAAAAGTTTCATGTTATTCGAGTACCTACGCCGTTTTAAAATGAGAGCCAAACTACGTTTGTATGGAGAGTCGACTTTAAAGGCGGTAAAACAAAGAATTTCTCAGAGCGCAGGAGTTTGATTTAAGGGGCTCCCATATGCCAATGACCTTCGATCTGAATCCCTTAGTTTTCTTATGTTTTTTGTAGCTTATTAAGTTATTATATTAACAACAACGGCTTTAAGCAATATAGTATCCCATATATACTTCAAAGTTCATTGTTTTCGAGATATTTGGCATCAAAGTTGAACAATTTTAGGCCAAAAAACTGGTTTTCTGGCCATAACTTTTGTGTTAATTAGTTTTAAATGAAAACTCCTAGACACGTTTTTAGAGACGTCATAGACGAACCCAAATATGTAAATTTCGTATATATGTTAGATCTTTCATGTCAATAGAGATACGAAATATTTTTTTAAACAATGTTTAAAAAAATCATACAAAATTAAGTAAGTGTATTCATTTTTTTCAAAATCCGGTAGACAAAAATGGAGATATAAAGATTGAAGAACCGATAGCCGTTTGACTTTTAATTCTAACTGTAGTGCAAAAGTACATAGGAGATACGATTCAAAACTCGTCAAAAATCGATGAAAATTTCGGGTAGCCCCTTTTAAGTCGCATATTATTTTGCTAAACTGAGCTTAGCTCTGCTCACGACCGAAGATGTAATTTTTATTTAGATTTATGACATTGCAAATATCCAAAACATCGAGTGACCACGGATACATTTTTGTTTTAGGTCCCGTTTAGAAAAAAATAATGTGCGTTATGACAACTAAATTTCAATGTCGACAAAAATTCATCGTTAAACCTGCGGCATCATATCGAGTGCGACCCTTATTAGCAAGTTTTTACGTGCGAGTGGGACGAATGCTTTATGTCCGACATAAATGCGATCATGCTAGCTAGAAAGTTAACCCCAACACCTTCCTCTGAAGTGTGACGTGTCAGCGTCAGACTGGTCTGTCGCTGACAGCCCATTTAATCGCCTGGCTTTGTTGCCTTACGCCGTATAAGGATTGAGAAGAGGAGTATTGAGAAGGCTTTAAAACCAACTTTAGAGGTCACTCCTTCACTTTGTTTTGAAGTCGATAGTTTTTAAGGTTGTGTATGAATCGTAGCGGGAACTTGTAGACACTGCTCGTATAAATTTCTTGTTGTTAGACTGACCCGTAGCCAGGTATGACAAAGTTTATTAGAATGTCATCAAAGTGACTGAAGCAAGGAAGGTTTGTCAAGAGGAAGTGAAAATCCGTGATCTCTCTGCCTACCCCTCCGGGAAACGGGCGTGCTTATATGTATGTATGTGTATTAGACAAATAGTTGCAACATGAACTTAAAAAAAAATGCCACTAATGCTCACATGTGTGTGATAAGCATATTCATGTTTGGTTCTGAGTCTTGGATATTTTCTTCGGTTGAAATATACAGAGTGTACCAAAAACGAGGTGTGAATCGATCAAGGGCATAACAGGTATCGTGTTCTGATAAGAAAAAACTACCTGAGGTTTTTTTGACGCGTTTTTTTACATTTGCTCCATACTTACAAATGTAATTTTCGTTTCAGCTGGGCAAAATATCTTTCGTTTGTCGTCTGTGAGCAGGTTCAATAATATATATATAAACGATTTTGTCGAATCAGTTTGTCGTAATTAAAAAATATATTTCTGCGATAAAAACAAAAGCAACTAAGATATAAACTTAAGTAGGATAATAATTTATATAACGAAATATAACTAAACTAAACCTATATTATAAACTAAACCTATTAAAAGTAAATGCCCCCAGGTCCCCGTCATTGGCTATAGTACCCAGAAGGCTGGCAGCGTTACCTCTGGATTGCTAGGCTAATCCTTTGGCCAAATTAGCTGCACGACCTCCCTTCACCGGATGTCTGAATGAGCCTTTTTTTTTTTTTTTTAACCAGACTGTTCCTATAATAGGACGGACCCAATATAGTGGTATAATTGCGTAGTTGGAGGGTAGCCTGGGGAAAATCCAGGGGAAGCCTCCGGCACGACCACGCGGGTTTGAATGAGCCGCTCCAAAAGGTCCTTATATAGAGCCTCCGCGCCCGGTCCCCCCGGGCAGTTTCCACTCCAAACGGCGCAAACATGTAGCTCTCACCGAGGACAGCATATTCAGGAGGGGTGCGTAACGATCGATATAAAAACTTTTGATATATTTTCACTGGATATAACGATATATAAATAGGTAGGTTAGGGTTAGCTTGTGTCCCCTAGAGCGGAAATGGGCACCCCGCGACGCGGGGTGACGTCGACACGCTGGCGGTTAGGTTAGGTTTAGGTTAGGTTCAAATAATTAACATGAGTGTGAAAAAAAAATATATCTTCCAAAACATTATACCACTCATACTTATCTCATCTCATCCAATATACATTATATCCATTAAACGTTATATCAAAAATGTATTATACTATTTGAACATTTTACGCCATGAAATTATATTGTTGTTAAGTATACCAAAAGTTTATTATGTCCCTTGAGTGATTATATCCAACGAAATTATATTAAATGTTGTTATATCCAGTGAAAATATATCACAAGTTGTTATACCAATCATTACACACCCATTTAGGAGGTCGCTTAGGGATGGGATGGGGCTAGCGTATCAACGCAGCAATACCCTATTCTGTAACTTGTTTTACGTTCTCCTCAACGCTCACCCACAAAATATATCTTGACACCGCGATGCGTAGCAACCAAGCGTAGGCAGAGGTAGTTTCGTGACGGGTGACCGGCGGGGTGAGCCGCTTTAGCGAGCAGCGAATAACAGCCTAGGTCGCGTTCCAAACAAGAGTCCTCCTCAACTTCCATGGAGTGAGCGTCTAGCCGTTTGCCATCGTCACGTGCGATACCGTTCGGCTCTAAAATGGCCGGCACGCTATAAAAAATAATAAAATTGAAAAAAAGACAGCCCGCAAGTTTCCAACAACTCGTAGAACCACTAGTTAGTTATATGTATTCAATATATCTTCGTCTAATATCCAATCTATTTATTCAAGTACACTCGCGGTCAAAGAAACCGGGTCAGTACGAAAATTTGTAATATCTCCTAAAATAATAAAGCTAGGGACATGAATTAAACTGCATATTGTAGATAATTTTATACTGAATTAAATAACATCAAATGGTGGAATCGTAATTCTTTTGTTTAATAAAATTACATAGGAAACAAAAAATCAACCAATTTTACGTACAAAAATAAGCAGTAGGTACTTCACATACAACACAAAAAATAAAAATTAATACTTCGTATTGCCTCCTCGGGCTCTTCTTACAGCTTCTAGACGATTCGGTATGCTGTTTATTAAGTTCTTTATGCGTTCTTGCGGGATATTGTCCCATTCTTCCACTAACGCCTGTTTCAGGTCTCTAAGTGTAGCTGGGGCGGGGTTTCGAGCTCTTACACGCCTCCCAAGCTCGTCCCATACATGCTCAATCGGATTTAAGTCCGGACTCCTCGAGGGCCAGTTCATACAGTTGATACCAACCTCCAAAAAATAATCTCTGACAATTTGAGCTGTGTGTGGCCTGGCGTTGTCATGCATAAACATAGAATTTCCACCCATATTAATTAAGTATGGGCCGACATGCTCATTAAGAATCTCTTCTACATATCTTGCACTCGTTAATGATCCATTTTCTATTAAAACTAACTCCGAGCGACTCTCTGAAGAGATTCCAGCCCAAACCATGACTGACCCACCGCCGAACGCCACTTTTTCCTCAAAACATGCTGGAATAAAACGTTCACCAGGCCGTCTGTAAACTCTTTGCCGCCCGTCATTTGCATAGAGCATAAATCTGGATTCATCGGAAAACAAAATTCTTGCCCAATCTTCGTCACCCCAGTATCTGTGATCGCGGGCATAAAGTCGTCTTGCTGTTCGATGTATTCTTTCAAGTTTTGGGCCATTGGCCGGCCTATGTGGGGTCAAATTTGCTTCTTTGAGCCGCCGCCTGACAGTCCGCTCGCTGATGCCGTCCCTTCGGGTCTCTAAAAGCTGATTTTTCACTTCAACTGCTGTGAGGTGCCGATTTCGGAGCATGGTTGTAACAATAAATCGATCTTCTCTAGCTGTAGTACATCTTGTTTTGCCGGTTCCTGGTCTTCTAAGGTTCTGCCCAGTTTGTAGGTAACGTTGGAGGACTCGCTGCACTCTAGAAAGTGACACACCTGTTCTTCTCGCTGTATACCTCTGACTTCTTCCTTCTTCTAACATAGTGATGATACGAGTACATTCATCTCGTGTTAGCGGCATGATAGACATTCAAGAATGACCACAAAATAAAACAATGACAGCCTTTTATCATAGTTCTTCGACAGATTGAAAATAATTGCTTAAAAACAAGCAAAAGTAAAACGAACGCAATTTCAAATAAGTACCCAATTGGTCTTTTTTTTTCAATTAAACCTTTTTCCAGTTACTACGTAGAACATTGAAGGTTGGATTTAGAAGGATATTAAATTCTCTATAAAACAGAGTTAGTTTCATGCAGATACGACCAACGATTTACAAAATATTGAGGTTTTCGTCACTGACCCGGTTTCTTTGACCGCGAGTGTATTTGTATCCATAAATGTATGGTCATCGAGTACCCATAACAGAAACCATATTGAGCGTTTTATGGGCTAGTTCGACTTCTGTAAGATCGTCCGTTAATATTTATATGTATAGCAAACTATCATAGTTATTTACTTTAAAAACAAAGTTTTAACCGACTTCAATTCAGTACACCGCCAAGTGGCATGAACATTTCCACATTTCTTTTCCACTTTACCATAAGAACATGGATTATTACAGAAAAAAGCCAAATCACTGTAAGTAGGTATATATGGGAAGATAATATTTGAGGAGATGATCCGTCGATTCATCAAGAAAGGAGATTCTGAGACCTTTGGCACTTCATTAGTTGCTATTTCAACGGAATCATATCAGAATCTATGACGTACTTCCATAGTTTTAAGTACATCATTGGGGAGTTGCAAGAGACATCTGTGGTCTTCATCATCAGGTCCACTTCACCACATTTGTGATTTCCGGGTGTAAATACACGAGTTATAATAGAGAATGCCGAAATTACTACATTTCTCCTCATGGATCCCATCACCCAACTTGATTTTTGAAAAGAATGGGACCAATCTGGAAGCATATACTTACAAACAACAAAAAAAATACGAATCGGTTCATAACTGACGGAGTTCTGAGGTAACAAACATTAAAAATAATGATTAAAAAAAAACCGAATTGAGAACCTCCTTCTTTTTATGAAGTCGGTTAAAAACGGTAGCCACCGGCGTTTAACCTGTTAACCCCAGTTCTTCAGGAGTCTGCCAACCTCGTGCCGTGTTAACCGGTCTGTCGCTGACAGCCCATTTACATACGCGGCTTTGACGCCTTCGAGAAATATTGTGAATTAGGTTACTATAAGCTGCCCGCGTATTAAGAGAAAGAAAGAAAAAAAAAGATTTGATTTTCATATATTTTTTTGTGATGACATGAACGAAAGAAAAAATGTTTTTTATTTTTATTTTGTTGTTTATGTGTTGTGTTTGGAAGTGTTTGTGAGTATTGTGTGATGTTATTGCGAATAACGCAGGCAAATCCGCTGAATAAAATGTTACATATGTCAATTCGGAAAGTCCAATTTGCCCCACTTCCCGGTGACCGATTGAGCTGAAATTTTGGGTATAAGTATAGTTTGGATGACAATTCAATATTATGGTACCATCGAGCTGATCTGAAGTTGGAGACAGAAGGTGGCCATGGGAAATCAGAACTTAACCGACGTAACCCATTGAGTTTGGGTTCGTTAGAATCGTCTCAATGAGTAGTTGATGATGGTATACAGAAAAGTACAGTCGGCAATAAAAGCTTGTACCAAAAATGAAAAATTTGACAGAAACTTATTTTCTTTGTTGTTTTTGTACGGTCGAGGTCATAAATACGGTTCCACTTTTGGGGTTCGGTACCAAAGGCCTAAGTTGCATTTAGTCTTGGCATTCAAAACATCTTAGTAGTACACTGACCAAGTGTACAAAATGACTTTTTTGTATAATACCACGGTTACAAAATTGTCTTAGTTTCAGAAAGACATACGTAGCAAAACGTCTAGGTCGTGAAAATAACCAATAAGCAGAATGACTCAATTGTGTAACGTCTTGATTGTATTAAGGACTATGTTATCAAATGATCTTGTTTGATTAACGTCTTAGCTATAAAATGAGCCAGTGGTAGAAACGTCATGATTGCTAAACGACTTCATTGTATGAAAAATGAACTTACTTGTCAGTGTCATGTGTCATGTCACTATCTAAAGTGGCCGTCAATAGAACTTGCTAACTATGTAAACAAACCGTCATACTGAAATTGACATTAAATGTCAATTTCAATACATTGTTTGTTTACATAGTTAGCAAGTTCTATTGACGGCCACTTTACTTAAATATCAAGTGGCCTGTAATTGAATTTGAACTACTAAGGAGGTGATAATAAAGTAAAGTATTGTCATTAGACAATCTGGACAAACTGCTACTAAGACATTTTTTATATTTTACGATATAACTACGTAGTCTTTATGCTATCAAGACATTCTATAATATTGGCCGCGAAGATTATCCAGACCATTTACCTATTAAGACATTACGACTTTAAGTCGTTTTACAGCCGAGTCATTCCGCTTACTAAGGCTTATAGCAATGAGGGCGTTTTACAGACCAAGACGTTTTGCTACCCAGACAATTTACAACCTAAGATGTTTTGAATGCCAAGGCTAAATGGAACTTAGGCCTTTGGTACCGAACCCCACTTTTGCACCTTATTGCCTTGTAATAAGGTGCAAAAGTGTAAACATATTTATGACCTCGACTGTACACGGTATAAGTTTGCCTATCTCGTTCTACCTAACTTCCGTTAGCTGGAAAAGATCCCTTACAGGGATGGGTTCGCCTTTGTTCTTTGATCTATTGTGTGACATGTATATTCTTTAACCTGTTACTGTGTACAATAAAGTGCTTACATACATACATACATTATACATATTTAGAGAGGAAAAGTCTCTGAGGTTCTAAGTTTGTATCTAGTGTAGTTGGTATAATCTCCGGAACTACTCCGATTTCAAAAATTCCTCCACTGGAATATACCTAACCTAACCTAACCCTCTCTGTGCTAGAATCCATACTAATATTATAAATGCGAAAGTGTGTCTGTCTGTCTGTCTGTCTGTTACCTCTTCACGCTTAAACCGCTGAACCGATTTGGATGAAATTTGGTATAGAGACAGTTTGAGTCCTGGGGAAGGACATATATTTTTATCCCGGAAATCATTCCCCGAGAGGATGAAGTGGGGGGTGAAAGTTTGTATGGAGCTAAACAAGTTCCACGCGGACGGAGTCGCGGGCAGAAGCTAGTACAATATAATATTCTATTATGTATATTCTGTGCTAGTGTTGGCATTAATAACTGCTTCTGACAGCTGAATTAAGATCCCAAAATAGAGTTAGAAATAACCAGGTTTCTACCACGGCGGTTGCAAACAAGCACACATCCCGCATTGTGAGCGGCCTATGGACGCTTCAAATTCCAGGCGCTTGGCCAATCTTTTCTAGCTTTCAAGCATGCGAGGTGTCTATGTGAAAACATATCTTGGTACATTCCTGGTGGATTTCACCTTAAGGTTCATGGTTTTCTCTCCCTCTCACTGAGCATAAGCGCGAGCGAGATGGAAGTGCGTGCTCGGAAGCGCGGATATCATGTTTTTTAATTTTAATTTTTTGGCCGTTTAAATAAATAAAAATGTAAACACTGATTTCCCTCAAACATGATATTGCCGATTTTTAGAAGCAATTTTAATATTTATAGCTTTTGTGCATAATTTGTTACGAATATTTTAAGTTGTGTGTTTTAGACCTATCTTCGTGATTTTTTTCTATCGAGCGAAATTTGCTTAATCATGTTTCGAAGCACTGATTTCCCTGCAAAAAAGCCTCAAGATTACTATTCGTATTTTTTTGAAACAATATTATTATAAACAGACGCAGTATATTGTTTCAAAAACTCTGTTCGCTTAACTTCGCTGAACCTACGGCGCCTTAACTCCGCTTATAAGAGGACCGCTTTGGCCTAGTTGGTGGTGACCATGGCTATGAAGACCTCTGCCCAGGACATCTGTCCTGGGTTCGAAGCCCGGTAAGGGCATCTAATTGTGTGATGAGCACGAATATTTGTTCCTAAGTCATGGATGTTTTTTATGCATATAAGTATTTATTTATCCATGCAAGTATCATGATTTTTAATCCGTGATTAGGAGTCGAAACATTGATAAACAGCCAAAACAGGTCTCATACAATTAAATCACTGTTCAGTTAATTAAATTTAATGATAATATTTATTTATTTATATGTATCGCTAGGATATATTTAATAGAAGGACGGACTTCAGCAACAAAACTAATGTATATATTGCATGCGTCTCGCTCGTACACATTTGTTTACACATGAGCAAGAGCGAGAGCGTAGTTACCAATAAGATTAATATTAAATTCCAATACGATGTTAGAGTTAAAACCCCCAAATATAAATGATATAACAATCAATCTATCCCTGTATATATATAAAGTATGTAATAAAGACTCCCCTTGCAGGCTCGTAGCGCGTAGCAGGCTGCGTAGCACGTGCTACGACATGCTACGCTACGACACATATTCATATAGTTTTATGGAATCCGTAGCGATTTCATACTCTTATTCAGGTAAGCGTATAAGGCAAACGTACCAATGCTTAAAGAAAGAAAGAAAAACATTTATTCGTGACATGTAACAGATGAGGTATGATGAAAATTAGAAAATAAAATAAAACTAAATCTAAAAAAATATTCTGTCAGTGTCACGAAAAGGTCCCGCCTCAGCATAATGCCGACTCAAGAGCCGGCGCTGATCTTCCGGCGGGACCTAATTAAAGTGTGTCACGGTGTCTGCAGTACGCACGGCAGTTTGACAGCGCTGTCTAGCGACGGCGACATGCTTGACAGCTTAATGCCATCATTATATCAGCCGAAAGACGTCCACTGCTGGACATAGGCCTCCCCCAAAGAGTGCCAAATTGACCGTCCTGCGCCACCCGCATCCAGCTGATTCCCGCGACCTTTACCACCAGGACCAGGATCAGTACACCTTGTGGGGGCTGACCCACGCTGCGTCTAATAGTTAAGGTGGTTCGATTTCCATACAAAACGTTAATTAACATTCGCAGGCTAACGGCGTGATATTTTAAGAAACTTATGTAACTTTCATAAATTGGCTTTCAATTTGCGCGAAATTCCCCCTTTTCTTGAATCGACATGTATCAATTAGAACCATCATTATCATATCAGCCGAAAAACATCCACTGCTGGACATAG
The DNA here is from genome assembly GCA_947578815.1 of Epinotia ramella. Lineage (NCBI taxonomy): Eukaryota > Metazoa > Arthropoda > Insecta > Lepidoptera > Tortricidae > Epinotia > Epinotia ramella. The sequence continues at coordinate 3,906,982 of OX388220.1, forward strand.
GCCTCCCCCAAAGAGTGCCACAATGACCGGTCCTGTATAAACTAGAAATATTTGAGATATTAGTTTGTGACGTCATACGTGGGAAAACCGTTTTTCTCAAATTATTCTAGTTTATACAAGTTTATTCAAGAAAAGGCAAATGGAAAGCCAATTTGTGAAAGTTACTTACATAGGTTTCTTAAAAAATCACGCCGTTAGCCTGCGAATGTCAAATAGCGTTTTGTATGGAAATTTAACCACCTGTTCAACTCTATTGTATCGACATAAAATTTAAAGTGTTAAGTATTGCCAGTGTCGGACATTAGGACATTTTGTCTTACTTTTTTAACAAGCTTTTAGAATTAGAACCTTTATTCTGTGACCGTAAATATTGGTATGAATTTCTAGAATTGATTTATACTTTTGTGATTTTTATACAACTAATAGATGAAGGTATTTATTCAGATACGAAAAAAAAGTAATGATTCCCGTTCACACACTCTTGTTGATGCGTGAGTGTAGAGTGTTGCTATCATTGTCATTATTTGGTACATAGTAAATCTGTATGCAAATCATACATATAACGTGTATATAAACTGTTATAAAACCTGACCACAAACATGTGTATATTTCCACATCTAAACGACTAAGCGAGCTTATCCTATAAGAGGTTTCTTCCAGCTTTCATGCCTAAATGTCACCAAAACATAATGACCTTGCAATAAGGCGCTGCAAAGGCGTTTTTCATCCGGCATCCGCAAGCACGCGTGGGCAATTAGCACAACGCGCGCATCGATCAAGCGCCGGGTGCAAGCAGAAAAACGTCTCTGCGGCTACACGCAGTGGCTTAAAGGAGTCGTATCCAGGCCATAATTGTAGAAAAATATATGCATTGGCCGTTTGCCGCTTGCTTTAAAACTGTAAAAACTGGAGCATGACGAATCATCACCAGTCCGTTTAGGAAAACGTTTCTTGTTAAATTTTTTTTTATAAAAAGTTATAAGCACAATCTATGATTTATTTCATATTTTTTCACTTTCGGAGTAATCCGCGTACATCCTCTCTTTATTTATTTATTTTATTTAATAGCGTTAAGTGTTCCTCTGCTGGGCATTAGCCCCCCTCTTTTTCTTCCATATATCTGTGGCGGTGCCACCTATATGTATATACTAATAAATACACACTATTTACTTATATACATAAATAATACATATCTAATTATATACAAAACACAACCATATAACTATACATAATATAAATAAGCTCATATTGATAGTTAGATATTTTACTACATTCACAATAAGTTTCTACACAAATACATATACATATACATAAGCACAGATAAAACATATTCATAAATATATAAACATCGACACATATACACTCGACCTGCGCACCCTCGTCAGGCTGTGTCGACCGCGGTGCCTACGCGCACCAACGGTACCCTGTGACGTCATCGCCTGCAAGCCATGCGCCCGCGGCTATCGGCCGCGTGCACGGGCAGTCCGAAACTCACTTCGACGCCGGATGCACGCCGCTTTGCGCTGCTACTCTTTCGCTTTCTATACGCTTATATTGTGCTTTACCTTTACTGTGTGCTTGCCTAATGCTTGTCTGTGCTTGTGGAACATTATACCGCTTAAGGATACAACTGGTGTGTGTTATTTGGACCTGCAAACCTTCCGAACCCTGCACGTAAGTTTGTAGTTATTTAATACGCAGATCGTACATAGCTACACCTACATATCCCTATCCTGGACATTCTCCCAGTTTTGATCTTCACTTAATAAAAAAAAATGCTGAGAAACCTTACACTTATTTTTAAAGACCTGAATTATTGAAACAACAAATTGACCATTTTTTTTTCCAGTTACATAATATATGCCCTACTATTTTTTAATTTTATTTTACTACACAAAAAATCTGAATGCCGTTGAAGCTTCGATTAATGTCCTCCATACACGCGTGTAACCCCACGGGTTTTTTGTAAGGAGTTAACACATTCACTGCCATCGATTTCGTAGCGCTGCGCTCGAAGCCGATAACATGCGGAAAACCGTATGTAGAGGGAACCGCCCACCTAACGGATTCCTGGCTCTAAAAGTGTTAAACTTCGTATATGTAGCAAAAATGTCCCGTAGAGCTCCGTCGCATGTGTGTCGCGATGAATCGGATTACATATATCTTCACTAATATTCTAAAGAGGAAAAGTCTGTGTGATTGTATGTTTAGGCTAACCTCCGGAACCGCTTACCCGATTTCAAAAATTCTTTCACCTGCGTGTAGAATGGAGTTTCTTTAAGGTTATAGGCTATATTGAATCCCGTGGCATTGTCTGCGTTCTTCGCAATACGCGGGTGAAGCCGCGCGCAGCTAGTGAGTAATCTTCGCTAACCGATACTGTTTCCAAAAAGCCCCAAATTTGGGAAAAACTGAAAAGTTATTAATAGCGTACACCTTCCCCCTTGGCTGGGTATTCACGACGCTTCGCTATCCGCCTCAGATTCACCAGAACTTAGAAGAATAATCCTATAGAGTCGCGACAGAAGACGTGTCACTTTAAAAGACGTGAATGCTCCTATGCAGCTATTCACACCTTGTTTTAAACAAACATAAAGTTCAAAAAACTGTATATCGACTACGCAAAACTAGCTAAAATAACTACAACTTAGAAAAGTTGAAATACCCCCGACATTTTCATTTCAAAGTCCAATATCTCAAAAACGGCTAATCAAATTTTCATGAAACATGGCTAAGAATCTAAGAACAATCGGGATACAATTATCTATGACACAAAACAACCGCATTCAAATCGGTCCATCCGTTTGGGAGCTGCGATGGCAAATACACAGATACCTTTGCGTTGGGGGTTAAAAAGCAGTCTGCCTGTGTATCTAGAGGCAGACATGTTAAACTTATAACACCTCTCTCTTTACTAACTACTTTAAAAACTATTTTTTCATACAAAAGTAGCCTATATGTCACCCAGAGCATAATTTTAAATTGATTGATACTTACCTCATCCATCAAAATGATACGCTACGGTTTATTATTAACTAACTGATGCCCGCGGCTTCGCCCGCGTGGTTATAGGAAAGTGTAACATATTGAATTTTCCCGTGGGAATTAGATGTTTTCCCGCCGGAAAAAGTAGCCTGTCACTCGCCAGCTTCTACACTATCTCCATACAAAAAATCTGATCAATACGACGCTCCGTTGCGACGTGAAAGAAGGACAAACATACAAACACACACACTTTCGCATTTATAATATTATTAGTATATAGTATAGTATTAGTATAGTATATTAGTATGTATTAGTATTAGTATAAGTATAGTATATTAGTATTAGTATTAGTAAGGAAGTAAGGATAAGGATATTAATAAATAATGAGTATGAGTATGGGTATAGTCCCCAATCCGCACTGGGCCAGCGTGCGGACTACTGCCCATTCCCTCTAATCCATGAGACGAGGCTTGTGCCCAACAGTGGGAAGTATATAGGCTGATTTATTATCATTTCATATGAGTATGAGGGCCTATTTTCTAAATAAATATTCGGATATTTCTGTGGTATCGGGTACTAACTAGCGTAGCGCTGCGAAACTGGGCACTCAAAGTGTACTCATCTCAGGCTCAACTTACACTAGGCTCGAGTGAAGCTCGTGAACAGCCCCTTATAATCCTTTGCCAGCCCCCCCTCCCCCCTCCCCCTGCGGGGGGGGGGGCACCAGCTGCGCCCCTGTCAACCGCAGCCGAACACTTATTTATTTGAAGGCGACGGATGCGGGCTCTGATTATTAATCTGATTGGTTGGGCTAGGCGAAGCTAAGAACAACTTAAGTCAAGTTTAACACCATTGATAGGCATAGATTTAAAAGCGCATAGGTACTATAACCTATTACATACCATATAAGACTAGAAAAGTCGTCCGTTAATCGTCATGCGATTAGTAGGAGAAATTATTTGACACCAAGAAATAGTACATTTCGATGCTAATGCGGAAAGTACGTCATCACGTCAAGAATGACATTTCCGCACGTGTATCGAACCGAACGACGTTTTTTAATACAGTTGCGAAAAAATAAAAAGTTGTTTTTCTTATTAAAGTAAGGAATTCGAAACTTATATTATTAATTCTGTAAATCATTGTAATGCAGTTGAAAAATAATGAAGTTGTTCAAAAACCATTTTTTTAAATACCGTTTTATCTTATTTTTTTTTTTATTGACATAATATTTAATTAATGGTACAATTTGTAAAATTATTGAGTGGGAAAAGTGAAAAGCACGCAACTTTCCGCACGCTAAACAGCTACGTAAAGTAGCACTTTTTGAGCAACTGTATAAAAAAATAGTATTGCTATGTTTTAAATAAGTAAGACTAGTACAATATTTCTCTTTAGTGCGTGTTGTTACGGGGTAAACTAATAGTTCACTTTCGGATACCAGCGCCATCTTTTAGTATGTTGTAAGGTAGGTCTGGATTCCAAACTATCGGGAGACAATCTCTAAGGAGTCGGTCTCCCCAGTAATGACGTCATCAAAATGGCCACGGCCGCGTTTGGAAAAGTATATATTACATCAAAACTTACTTTGATATCCCTAGATTGACGAAGAATTTTAGACGAATTTGTCGAACACTTTCACTGCCAAGAACCCACCTAGCGGGCGCCTACACTGTAGTCGCTTTCCTCTACATACGAGGAAAACCACGGGATCGGCTACGAGCGTAGCGGGTAGCGATTATTGGCAGTGAATATGTTGAAATTCTAATGTTATCTCTAAAAAAAAAAATGTGTTAACTGGTATTTTTTTATTTCAAGGCAATAAATATATTTTTCTTTCTTCTTTCTTTCTTTCTTTTATTACTGACTGTGTTGTTGTACATTTATCAAATACTCGTTACAACGCCTCCCTAAGGCGCAGGGTTGTAGGAAGGAACTGATTGAAGGATTTGGTGGCCGAACCGGATTGTTCCGATAGCTCAGTTGGTTAGTAGCGACGGGCCATGAATGCCTGCGGTCGCCGGTTCGAATCCGGGCTCGGAGAATTACATTTTTCTGTGCTTCATGCAACCGAGTGTTTAAGAGTGAGTTCGGCTTCGCAAGCAATATCAGGGCTCACGGCGCCCGCAACTAAACTTGAAACCATAATTAGATTCCAAAAAAATTACCTTAAAATTGCCATTTATTATTTTATTGGAATCTAATTATGGTTTCAAGTATAGATAGGGTCGCCATCGCCGGCCGCGGTGAGGATAACTATACCTGCATAAATAGTATAAGAATTAAGTTAATCTGGCCGCATAGGCTCATTGGAAACCCGGCTTTCCTGAAAACAAACCTATTATGTCCACCTGATTTCTCCTGACCCAATTTCCAAAACGACAAAGCCAAGCTTTAAAAAAAACATAAAATGCACATTAGCCTGGGGCTAAACGCTATAATATTATACGATTTCCTAAATGAAAATCCATATAACAGCCAGTCGGCGGCACATGGTGGCCGACAAGGATATAGAACTTGTGGAAATGGCTGGGAGGGAGAGAAATGTACGCGGGACGCACTTTCCATAACTAACTAGGCTTTCCGTCGATCCTGTTCCATCACATCGTTCCATCCGTCCAGCCGATCGGCCCAAGTATGCTTGTTGTAACAAAACATGATAAGTTTAAAACATGTATGTACCTGTGAGTGTCTGATGGGGTATATACATGTCATGATTTGTCAGCCCCAATTTATTAGAAGCTGAATAATAGGGAATATTCATGACATTTTTTTATTTTTTTTATCTATTCTATAAGTAATTATATAACCGGAAAAAAATATAACACTTTCACAATATTATTAAATAAGCTAAAAAAAATTAATTAAAATTACTATCATTTTCGGACGATCAAAACGCCACCATTTTGGCGCGCTCATTTGTGACGTCACCGTGCAGCTTAGTGCACGGTGGTTCTTAAACAAATTAACAACAAAGTGTTTGATTCACACTTTTAATAAATGTGAGTGATTAAAGCTTATAAGATCAACTTATTGTAATGGAAGAGCACACAAAAGCTTATTATAAATATTGTATTGTTCCTATGTGTGAAAATCACATTAAAACTGCAAATATTTTCATATGCCCAAAGGTGCAAATATAAGGATAAAGTGGTGTAAGGTGATGAGGAGAGATAATGTATCGTGCTTGAGTAGTTTATATTGTTGTGAAGATCATTTCGACGTGAGTATTAAATATGTATGTACCTAAAATCTTTTTTATTACGACTCGCGAACAATATAGGTAAACAATAACCTAACCTCAAAATTGTATTATATACTTATTCATAAAACTATTCTGATTCCCAATTTTTTTAGTTATTAATGTTACAAATATTATGATTTTTGTTGATCAACAGCTGACTACGAGTGTTGATTTTGATCAAGAAACGTTTTAGCTAAGTTTCTTTGTTTGCACTGTTGATCGAAGAAAGTTAAAAGAATTTAATCCTTTTTACTGAGTGACCTTCACAAATTTGTTTTATTTATAAGCCTTGACGAAAACAACCTAGTTTGTTAAAGTTCATAAAGATGTTCTCAACATTTAACATTCCTAATAGGTACCTACATATCTTTGATTATATAATACTAGCTTCTGCCCGCGACTCCGTCCGCGTGGAACTCGTTTATACTATCTCTATACCAAATTTCATCCAAATCGGTTCAGCAGTTTAAGCGTGAAGAGGTAACAAACAGACAGACAGACACACTTTCGCATTTATAATTTATTATTAAGTAAGTATGTATAAAATATATAATATAACTAGCTTCTGCCCGCGACTCCGTCCGCGTGGAACTCGTTTATATCGTAGCTTCCCCCATATCCCCCAAAGGGATGAAGTGGGGGTGAAAGTTTGTATGGAGCTACGATATAAATGAGTTCCACGCGGACGGAGTCGCGGGCAGAAGTTAGTATATATAATATATAAAGTTATAGTATAGTAAAATAGTATATAGTATGGATAAATATCTACTAGTTTTTTATTCCACTTATTTAACAAAGACACCTATTTGAAGTAGTTTAAAAGTCTAGCTATTTGAATCGCCAAAATAGGTTATAATTATTTAATTGACCAATCTCACGAGTATAAAAACAAGGAATATGAAAATTTATTGAATATCTGTAACTTATTTACCTTGCAGCTTTTACTCCTCTTAGTTCAGCGGACGTAAAGTCACAAATATTTGCGAAGTATGTATTAAATTTAGTCATCATGAACACATCAATTTTAGGCAGATTATCCGACTGTGCCTTGACAAAACCGCCTTCAGTCATTGTGGCGAGTCTTTTTTCACTTAATAATTACCAAAAAACACTGATTATTTATCATAAACAGCGGCCAAACAATGCGAATAACTTTCAATAATCATACTAACGACCTGCACGGTGACGTCACGTTTCGCTCCGCCAATAGCGTTGCGTTTTGGAAATTTGCGAGGGAATTTGAAAAATAGTACTTTTAAACAATTTATTTTATCAATAGAAACATGATAATTTGAAAAAATAATCATGTGTGTATATTTATTAAGCAATATAGATTACACGTGATTTTTTTTGTCCATTTCTAAATCACATGCATATTCCCTATTGCCATCGTCTGGAGGCATGTTGCGCTGCTGATGCAACTGTCAAAACGAGTTGTACTGAGAAATTGCATGCACATGTCGACATGTTGTACTGACAAATTGGGATAAAATCACATAATCTGTATACCCCATGACGTCGTAGCTCTCAAACGGATGTCCGCGTGATAGATTAATCTCCATATACATGCGTGCATTAGCGCTGAATGGGTTATGGGTTGGTTAATATTATAACTCTTTGAATCTTTGAATCTTTATAAAGAGAAAAGTCTGTGAGGTTCTAATTAGGAAGTAAGTTAGTTTGTAGGAGGTATTTTCCGAAACTGCTCATCCGATTTAAAACATTCTTTCACCAGTGTATGGACGCCGGAGATCCCTGTGTCTGTTGGTCGGAGCCGCGCGGGCGGCTGGTATAATATAAAATATAAAGGCCTCTCACAGACTAGAGCGGCCTGCGGTGGCGTTCAATAGTAAATTTGACAGCTAATAGTCTACTACTGGACCCGATTCTACGTGCACATGGCTTAACTAGCCTAAAACTAAATTGTCTAATTTTTAGACATAATTTAGGCGGCAGATTAAAAACGACATATTTAGAATAGCATTTAGGCAGCTAAGTAAGTTGTATAGACCGGCTAAAATAAGAAACGTCAGATTGAAATTAGCGCTGTCATTTGATTATGACAGCTGCTCATAGAATAGCGAAGTGTTTTAACGACACCTAAATAAAATTAGGAAGTTTAGAGGCCACTGTAGAATCGGGTCCATTGTCCGCCGCGGCCAGGCCGCGCCAGTGTGATGCAGGCTATAAGAAAACATATAAGTACTGATCCAAACGTACAGTAGGTGCTTTGTCTATCTTTGTTCTTGTCTACCAATATACAGTTGCAGGAGCGAGCGTGATAGCTATAGATAGATAGACAGCTGAGGACCTTATTCATAAACATTCAATAACATTATTTTAGCTAAAATGCCGTTAAAATTAGTTTGTCTTTATCTGTCACTTCGACATATGTGTTTGTGAAAAAGGGACACATTTTTCATCACACTTGCTCGTAAATGGTGTTATTCTAAGGCCCTTGTGCTTCTGTATACAGAAGGACAAGGGCCTAAATTGTGCCCACGGGAGTTATGGATTTTCATAACTCTCTAGGAAGTTATGAACTTGTGAGTGATCTGATTGGTTTGGCCGCGCGGCACTAGAATTCTGCTCTGTGATTGGTTGAAAAAAGATCTAGTTGGCTATGCGCCGCAAGAATACTACTGTAATGCTCTGTAATTTGTTGAAATATTGAAGCTGCGCGCTCCACTCGCACTGATCTGGAATTGAAGTTGTCAATTTCGTAAATTTTTGATTGATGCTGTTGCATGAAACATATATTTACAGTACATATGGTGCTACTTTCCCGCACTAGTGCGGAAAAGAGCACTTTTCGTACATATCTCGAAACTTTAAAGAGCCATATGTACAGTAAAACGTTGTACGATACACGTGCGAATAGGTAATTCGCAACTCGTGTCGATCTAAAACACTCCCTACGGTCGTGTTTTAATTTATCACCACTCAATGCGAATTTCCTATTTTCGGCACTTGTATCGTAAATAACTATTTTCTGTCTTTTGTAGTTATTATTTCCTCGCAAATGTAATGAGAAACATTGTGCCCACACACTTACGCCCCTCGTTAAACAATGTAGTATTATTTATCAGGAGCATTTATTTTGTTAAAAATAAGGGGGTAAGGAAAAAAGACTGGATTGCACTCCGGGAGTGCCGGCAGAAGTGAAAACTCAATAACATTGTAACAGTTTTTCGATCAGGTCACGTGACATCTTACGGTGTCACCCTAAAAATGAATTTGACGCAAATTTATAAACAATTATCAATTATTTAGGCGGACGGGCCGCGGGCGCGTCGGGTGCGAGGGGCCGCCGGGCGGCGGCAAACACAATACCAATTTGTTTTTGCCATTGCCAAATATTTTTCAAAGCTTTATCTCTTTAGGAATAACGGCCATATTCGAACTATTCGAATTTTCTCTATAGCAAAACGGTGAAGGACGCGTTGGTATTATTACAAATTTATTTGCAGAATATGCTATTGCAAAAAGTGTTTAACGGCTTTCTACTCTTACGAATAGCGTTCAGTTTTGAATGAAGTCGAATCGGCTAGCAGCAAAAAGTGATCTCCTTCACATCTGACGTCACAAAACTGTCGCGTATTTAACAATTTTTCCCCATCCCAAAAAGTGCTCAGCGCCGCTAGTTAGTTAGTTAGTTAGTTTTACTGGGCTTTTTTCCGCAAGTCGACATCCAGTGTGCCTATTTTGCGTGAATCGGTGGGGTAGCGCTACTCTAACCACCCCAGCTCCTCCAGGAAGTTTGTGAGTGCCTTGGTGTTGCTGACTGCGTTCAATAGTGTGTCCGGAGACCCTAGGTGTTTTTTCCTGTATACTTCTACCTGCTTACAGTCCAGTAGAATGTGTTTAGTTGTTTCTTCTGCTTCCATGCACGCTCTGCACATGGGGCTGTCTGTGATACCTAAGTTATAGAGGTGTCTGTTCAGAGTGTTATGTCCTGTTATTATTCCAACTATCTTGCGTAGTTGGCTTCTCTGTGTCCTCAGTAGTGCGGTTGTAAGTTTGTTGTCGCGTTTCGACAAAATCTCTTTAGTCTGTCTGCATGTGTCTATCTCCTCCCAGTATCTTTGGTGTAGGTCTTTGGTGTATAGGTCCAGTTGATTATATATGTAGCTTTGTGGCAGGGGCATAATTGGCTCCGGTCCGTATGCCGTTGTTTCTGAGCCTTTTCTGGCCAGTTCATCCGCTGCATCGTTTCCTCTTGAGCCACTGTGCCCCTTGATCCATTGTATAGTAACGTTGTTTTTATCTGCGCACACCTCTGTGAGGATTTGGTGGCATTCGTATATTAAGCCGCTAATGAAGTTTTCACTTCAAAAACAACACCGTTTTAATATTCGCCACATCCAGCAACTACACGTCGCAGTCGGCATTCATTAAAATTTGCCAAACCCGCGCGCCCGTCCGCCACACCTGACGCCCGGGGCCCAGCCAGCCGCCGCAAACAACAAACCCAAACCCCCAACCACACTATCCATTGCCGCGCCAACCCCGACCAAACACAGGCCACCCACCGAAAACCGGCAATGCACATCAAACGTTGCGATCAAACGCGGAAATTGTGCAGTTATGGGATACAGTGGTGAGGGGTTGATGTATTGAAACGAGGAATGGTAAACTATTGTTACTTGTTGATATTAAGGAATTGTTTACGGGGGAGTTACGTCTTTTGGTGCTTTATTGGGTAGTTAGACGGATAAGGTGACGTGCTTCAACTTTGCTACAATACATTACTTAACAAGGGCGGTAAAACAAAAAATGTCTTCATCATATCAGCCGAAAGACGTCCACTGCTGGACATAGGCCTCCCCCAAAGAGTGCCAAAGTGACCGGTCCTGCGCCACCCGCATCCAGCGAACTCCAGCAACCTTTACCAGGTCATCAGTCCACCTTGCGGGGGGCCTACCCACGCCGCGCCTTCCGGTACGTGGTCGCCACTCGAGAACCTTTCCGCCCCAACGGCCATCGGTTCTACGTGCTATGTGCCCCGCCCACTGCCACTTAAGTTTAGCGATTCGGAGGGCTATATCTGTTACCTTGGTTCTACTGCGGATAGCCTCATTTCTGATGCGATCCCGCAGAGAAACTCCCAACATAGCCCTCTCCATAGCCCTTTGGGTGACTTTGAGCCTTCTTATGAGGCCCATAGTAAGCGACCACGTTTCAGTACCATATGTCATCACTGGCAACACACACTGGTCAAAGACTCTCGTCTTGAGACACTGCGGAATATTGGACGAAAAGATGTGCCGTAGCTTCCCGAACGCTGCCCAGCCGAGTCGGATTCGATGATTGACCTCTTTCTCGAAGTTGGACCTACCTAACTGCATAGTTTGTCCTAGGTATACATAATCGTCTACAACTTCGAGCGTAAAGTGTCCGATTGTAATGGGAGTTGGTACTACATGGGCATTTGACATGATCTTCGTCTTATCCATGTTCATTCTTAGACCAACTCGCTCGGAAGCTTTGCTGAGGTCATCGAGCATCGTACTTAAGTCCTCCATGGTCTCAGCCAAGACTACTATATCATCAGCAAACCGAAGGTGAGTGATGTACTCGCCGTAAAAAATGTCTTAGATCGCGTTATTTAATACCCGATCCGAAGGCAAGATGATTGGATTTAGATGAAATACTTGGATAACGGTACATTATTTACCGTAAGTCTTCCCCGAGGAGATGAAATTGCGGGTAGGAGTTATATAGTATGAGACTCGGGAGTGTATGTGGACGAAGTTTTTAATCTATAGTTTTATTTCCAGAAGAAGTTGTTTTCATTAAAGCTCGTTCTAACATGTACAGCCAACTGCATACAATATTTTTTATCTTCATTTCTTGTATAAATTACATTATATTAAAATAAACATCAGAAACGTTTAGCATTTTTCGATTGAACGTAGGTACTTCCCAAACCCCACCACCCTGGCTTACGAAACTCGAATCCCATCCAACTGCTCCATTCATTATCGGCTAACTACTAGCGTTTCTTTACGGCCCCGCGTCGAAGCAGTAATGTATAGCGCTCATTACAGCAACAGCTGTAAAGTTCAGTTGTAGTTGAAGTTATTGAGTAAGTTTGGTAGGCGCGTTGGTTAATATTGATATTATTTGTATAGTACCTAAAGGCGGGTTGCATTGACGTTACTCTACAGTCTGGTTATATGTCACCGGTATGCCATCTCACAGAAAACAGCTACAGTTCTTAATACAATCAGATTTGAACGGACTTATACAAATCGTTTATTAGCTGAATACAGATTTAAGATGGTGTATCAAGCCTGCATGCAGGCGTGCAAATCATATGGTTTTAGATTAAAATATTACAATAAATAACGTCGTAATGCAATTCGAAATGTCAATAAACGTATTAGTGATATGTCGCTGGCCGACAGGTGGGCCTCACCGTGGGTGAAGCATGCGTGCAGCTGCATGCACCCTTACGTTTCAACTTATCCTTACTAATACTATACTAATACTTACTAATACTAATATACTAATCCATACTAATATTATAAATGCGAAAGTGTATGTGCGTGTTTGTTTGTTTGTTTGTCCGTCTTTCACGGCAAAACGGAGCGACGAATTGACGTGATTTTTTAAGTGGAGATAGTTGAAGGGATGGAGAGTAACATAGGATAGTTTTTATCCCCGTAATCATCCCCTAAGGGGGTGAAATGGGGGGTAAAAGTTTGTATGGAGCTGCGATATAAACGAGTTCCACGCGGACGGAGTCGCGGGCAGAAGCAAGTAATATTATAAATGCGAAAGTGTGTGTGTTTGACCTTCTTTCACGTCGCAGCGGAGCGTCGTGAAAGAAGACAAGGACGTTTTTATAAATATATTTGCGGATTCGAGGTTTGTGTTTGATACAAACAACCCTAACTGCGCTTCGCCCGCACTTAAAATTTTACTCCATCCCCATACAAACTCAAACTCAAAATTATCTTTATTCAAGTAGGCCTAGTAACAAGCACTTTCAAATCGTCAGTTATATTTTTAAAGTAATTTATGAAGCATAAAAAATATATACAAACTTTCAACCCCCTTTTTACCCCCTTGAGGTTGGAATTTTCAAAAATCCCTTCGTAGTGGGTACTTACGGCACATAAACTACCTCTTGTGAAAAAAACAGCTTTCTAGGTTCATTCAACGGTTTCGGCTGGGCGTTGATTATAAGTCAAATCAGTCAGGACTTTAAGGCGCCGTAGGTTCATGGTCTTCTCTCCCTCTCACTGAGCATAAGCGTGAGCGAAATGGAAGCGCGTGCTCGGAAGCGCGGATATCATGTTTATTAATTAAAATTTTTTGGCCGTTTAAATAAATAAAAAAGTAATTATAATCAAACATGATATTGCCGATTTTTAGAAGCAATTTTAATATTCTTAGCTTTTGTGCTGATATAAGTTCAGACAAGACCAAATAGAATATTGGCTTTATTTAATAATAAAATACGACATGGTAAAGAAACGTAGTTGTTGATAGAATGACATAGCGACAGGCAATGTCAGACACCATAGACAATAAGGTATTTACAAGTCTTCTTATAAAGACGCAAGGAGGCTATTATTACATTCGCCCCCTCTACGAAGAGACGTAGTCATGCATGAAGGCTGGAGGTCTGCGCTCTCTGCTCGAACGCCGGAGTTGGCTGATTCCTGCATCCGGATCTATGTTGGCAGGCGGGTCTTGAATGGCAGAGATTTCTTCGGATTGGTTATAGTCGACTTCGTCATCTGAAATGTCATCGTCAACGGCTCGTGGTGCAGGAGCTAACGATCTATTGGAGACTGTTGTCTCTCGCCCATCAGGCAGTCTTATAAAGGAGTATTCTGGGTTACTCTGCAACAATTGGACTTCCTGTACAGCGGGGTCATACTTGGAGGTCCAGGCGAATGTAGCCAAGTCGGCAAAGACTGTCCGTTTTGCGAACGGGGTGATTAAACAAGCGTTCATGCGGTGTGGTGTTAGTGCTCGTACACAGGAGAGATCTTATAGAGTGCAGCGCCGGTAGCAGTGCCTTTTCCCAGTTTACTATATCTTCATTGTTTGATTTGAGGTTTAGTTGGATCGTCCGCCACAGTGTGCCGTTGAGACGTTCAACCTGTCCATTTCCCTGGGGATTGTAGGGTGTAGTGCGGCTGCATGATGTCCCGTGGGAAGACAAGAATTGTCTAAGTTCATCCGATAAGAAAGATGTACCCCTGTCGGAGTGGATGTACGCCGGAGTACCAAAAGTGGAGAACAAGTCTTCGAAACAATTGATTACCGTTCTTGAAGATACATCTTTACACGCGTAAGCGAAGGGGAAACGACTAAACTCATCAATTATTGTCAGTATGTATCGGTTCTGGGTGCTAGATGGTATTGGTCCTTTAAAGTCAATGTTCAATCGTTCAAACGCGGCTGTCGCTTTGATAAGTTGTCCTTGATGTTTCATGTAACGAGGTTTTATTTCCGCACAGGTTGGGCATGCGGCCGTCGTTCGTTTTACATCCTCTACGGAGTACGGTAGGTTCTTCGATCTGACCCAATGAACCATGCGCGTGACCCCTGGATGGCAGAGGTTTCGGTGTAGTTCCACTAGTTTAGAGTTAGAAGCGGCAGTATTTATTTGCATGCATACTCGTGAAAGTGCATCAGCGCCGAGGTTATGTTTCCCAGGTCGGTAGACTATATCATATTTGAAACACGAGAGCTCCAGCCGCCACCTTTCGATCTTTTCGTTTTTTATTTTGTTGGAGTGTTTTTGATTGAACATGTATGTGACAGATTGCTGATCTGTAATGAGTAAGAAATGTCTTGCTATCAGGAAATGTCTCCATTTTCGCAAAGCTTCGACTATGGCGCAGGCCTCTTTCTCAATCGAAGGTTGCCTTTTCTCGGAGTCGTTGAGAGAACGAGAGAAGAATGCGACAGGACGACCCTTTTGTGATAGGATCGCTGCGATGGCAAAATCGGAGGCGTCTGTCTCAACTGAAAATATTTCACTGTCGTCGATTCCTGCTAATGCTGATTTTGATATATCGGTCTTAAGGTTTTGAAATGCAGTAGTAGCTTCTTGAGATAATGGAAAAGTAACTTCGATTAAAGGTCTGATTTTTGTTGAAAAGTTGTCGATCCACTTTGAATAGTGCGCGAAGAGACCGAGCGCTCTCTTCAGTGTAGCAGTATCAGTGGGGATTGGAAGATTCGTTAGCGGTTCCAATCGAGACTTGTCAGGCTTTATAACGTTGTGCGCGATAGTATATCCAAGCAAGTTGATTGATTCTGATTCGAATGTGCATTTGTCCATGTTTAAGGTAAGTTTGTATTTTTCAGCGGCCTTCATGAACATTTCAAGATTTTTGTCATGATCGGATTTGTCCTTACCGCAGACAGTAACGTCGTCAAGGTAAGCGAAGGTACCTTTAAGTTTTTCAGTGTCAATTATGTATTGCAAGGTTCTTTGAAAGGCCGCCACTCCATTTGTTACACCAAACGGTATTCGTGTAAACTGGTAGAGATTACTACAAGCTTCGAATGCAGTGTATACTTTTTCTTTCGGTAGGATTGGGACTTGATGGTAAGCACTTTTCAGATCGATTTGACTGTAAACGTTGTATTTTGCCACTTTTGTTATGATAGAATCAATGCTTGGGAGAGGGTAAGCGTCTAGGTCAGTAAATCTGTTGATTGTTTGCGAGTAGTCGATGACGAGGCGCTTACGGTGATGGCCTCCGCCGGCAACGAGTACTTGTGCCCTCCATGGTGAGATACTGGGTTCGATTACTTTGTCCTTAAGTAGGTTGTTTATTTCGTTTGATATGAAGTCTTGGTCTTCTTGAGAGTGCCGTCTTGAGCGTATAGCTATAGGCTTTATGTCTGGCGAGAGGTTGGTGAAAACTGATGCTGACGGGACTGACGCTTCTAGGACGCTACAGACTTTGAGAGGTTGTTTGTCTCCTCCAAATTGAAGCACGAGTGACGAGTGCTTCCCGAGAACATCGTGCCCGATGATTAGATCCGCGCATAGGTCGTTGATGATGAGCAGCGGTTGGTGTTGGTACTTGTGTTCACCAATTTGAATTGTTGCATAGCATAGACCGTCGACATGAGAGACATTTTTGAGTGATGCTAGGGTAATTGCTTGTTTGCAGGGCTTTTGTTTGAGTTTCATTATTCGAGCTAGGTTTTTGTCTATAAAGCTAATTGAGCTACCGGTGTCGAGAAGTGCATCAGCACGATATTCGTTGACTGTAATAGGTATAGTTGCTTTTCTTAGACTAGCAGGAGCAGCGGCGGAGATGTTAGACAAGATAGAGTAAGTAGATTGAGGTTGAGATTGTTCGTCGTCTGTGACGATAGCATTAGCAGATCGTGGGTTGGGCCCAGAACTACGGCATACGCTTGCAAAGTGCCCTTTCTTGGAACAAAGCTGACATTCGGCGTTATATGCAGGGCATCTGTTTCGTTGATGAAGATTACTGCCGCCACAGAAGAAACATCGTCGTCTGGTTTGGTTAGAATAACTGCTAAATTGGTCATCGGCGAGTGTTCTGGAGCTTCAGAGGCAGCATTAGCATGAGCAGATGTGGATGGTGACACTGTAAGTAGTTGTGAAGTGCTTTCGGCAGATTCTAGAGACAAAGCCAGGTTCAAGGTTTTTTCCAGAGTGTCAGTGAAGTTTTCTAGAAGTCTTTGTTTGATTTTCTGCGATGCTACCCCGGCAATGAAAGCTAAACGTACGACATCGTTTTGGTACTCAGCTGCGGTGACGTCTGTGAATTTGCAGTCACGAGCGAGTACGTTTAGGGCTCTCGAATATTCAGCTACTGACTCGCCCGGCTGTTGTTTCCTTGAGATTAGAATATGTCGTGCTAGGGTGGTGTTTTGTCGCTTTTCATAGGCATCATTGAGCGTTTTGATGGCTTCGTCGTACGAGGTCTTTGCTTGAATAATATTGTAAATTGGCGGAGAGATATGATTGACAAGGAGTTGGTACTTAAGTATTTCATCAGCTGAGGCGGCTTCCCGTGCGATGAAATTCTCGAATGAATATTTCCAATGGGCCCATTTAAGGTCCGAACCTGTCATCGAAGGTTCCACGTCAAACCTTTCGGGGCGCAAATAGCGAGAATATGAGTTTTCTTTTCCTTTACCTTCAGTCATTTTTGGTGACGCACAAAAAAAATATTATTGAATAAATTGATATAAGTTCAGACAAGACCAAATAGAATATTGGCTTTATTCAATAATAAAATACGACATGGTAAAGAAACGTAGTTGTTGATAGAATGACATAGCGACAGGCAATGTCAGACACCATAGACAATAAGGTATTTACAAGTCTTCTTATAAAGACGCAAGGAGGTTATTATCACATGTGCATAATTTGTTACGAATATTTTAAGTGTATTTTAGACCTATGTTCGTGATTTTTTTCAATCGAGCGAAAATTGCTTAATCATGTTTCCAATCACTGATCTCGCTGCAAAAAAGCCTCAAGATTACTATTCGTATTTTTTTCTACTCCTCTACCGTTATCTGTCATTTATATAGGCTCTAGCTCAAATACAATGACACCGATAATATGTCGTTGAAAAACTATGCTCTATGGCCCATAAACGCACTGTTTAGTGTACTTTTATGCTTCATACATTTTTCATAAAAGCACTGTTTACCACGATGTCAAATCATCTAACTTTTTTTCAATCGGCCGCCATATTGCAGTGGTACCAACTTCATAAGCAAATTTTTCGAAATAAAAAGTTTTGCTATCAAACATTTGTAGAACATAAATTATTTACTAAAATAAAAATAAATGATCATGAATTGTGTGTATACATATTTTACCAATTATTGGTATTATTTATAAATATAAACCGATCCGATTGGGTTCGGATCCGGATTCAGTTTGGTTCGGATGGCAAGTTCAAGGAAATTAAAAACAAAACAGACCATAAACAAGACGTGTCAATGTGTCATATTTCTAATTTCCCACCAAAGTTCCAATTCACAATTAAAAGACGAAATATGATAACTATTCGTTATTAATAACATATTATTAAGATTTGATTCGTGTTTGTGAATTGAAGACAACTTTTAAAATGGAAGAAGAAGAAAATAACTGCACCGCTGAAGAAATTGCGTGAGTAGTAATAGAACTAACGGAAAAACTACTGCCGAAAAGTCAAATGCTATTTATTTAGAATTAGTCGTAGAAAAAGTATTGTATGCAACGGTGTATAACTTGGTCTTAAAACGCTCGTGGCGTCTTTAATTGCGATGCTCGCCAAGGCTCGCATCGCAACTCACGCCAGTTGCTACTTGTTGTGCTTATACAACAGTTGCATAAAATACTATTTTGAAACCATATTATTATAAACAGACGCATTATATTGTTTCAAAAACTCGGTTCGCTTAACTTCGCTGAACCTACGGCGCCATGTGCCATCATGACATGACCCCCTGTATGGTGGGTCATGTCGCAACTATGCGTTAAAGGGAGTAAGACATATTTATGTCTCGTTCTACCGCATATCCGCGTCCTGTATGATGGGCCTCAATGGCCCATTGTGTAGAGCGGCATTACGTATAATATACGTTTAGGCTGCAGGGCGTGCAAAGAATAACACATACATACATACATACAAACATACTACTTCGGCGGTCGGGTAAAAATATTGAAAACATTACCAATTAGAAAAGTTGAAAAACCCCCGACATTTTAATTTCAAAGTTCAATATCTCAAAAACGGCTGAACAGATTTTCATGAAACATGGCTAAGAACACTTGGGATAAAATTATCTATGACACAAAAGAATTCGCATTCAAATCGGTCCATCCGTTTGGGCGCTACGATATCACAGACAGATACACAGACACGTTAAACTTATAACACCCCTCTCTTTGCATCGGGGGTTAAAAATGTGCCTAAGTAGGTATTCTAAGTGTTTTAAATTGTCACATGTTTATCATCGTTAGAGATGTAGAGGGTTTTTATCAGTAGAACGGGACGAGAGGTTCCGTACATTCAATTATGTTGGTCACAGGTGGCACTTCTCACAGACCGCTATGCTAATATCTCAGCATCCCGCTCACAGACATACAGTGGGCTTGTTACATCAACATACAGTCGCCATCAGCCAGCAGTCAGCATTATAGCTACGGTAGCCTAGTGGTTCAGGCATGCGGCTGTCAAGCGGCGGTCGTGGGTTCGAATCCCGGCTCGTGCCAATGAGTTTTTCGGAACTTATGTACGGAATATTTACCGTTAGCTTTTCGGTGAAGGGAAACATCGTGAGGAAACCGGTCTAATACCAATAAGGTCTAGTTTTCCCTCTGGGTTGGCAGTCGCTTTCGTAAAACTAGCGCCTATGCCAAATCTTGGGATTAGGTGTCAAAGCGGACCCCGAGCTCCTTTAGGGGCATAACCGGGAACAACGCTAGGAGAATGATGACAGTCGCCATCAGATATATCGGAGCGGCCAAAGTGCCCACAAATATCTGAACACGTCTCTAATGCCTCGACAATAGGGAAGTGTTCCGATATTTGTGAGCGCCTTGGCCGCTCCGATTTATCTGATGGCGACTGTACAAGGGTGGGCACCAACTTAGAACTAGGGGCCCTGAGCTGTAAAAATGGCGAGCCTGTATATGTACGGTTTCAGAGAAATTCCCTCCCTCGGACGCTCCGGTTCTGGAATGAGCTCCCTGCCGAGGTTCTCCCGAGGGACTACAGTATGGGGTTCTTCAAAAAAGGAGTGTATAAATTCTTAAAGGGTCGGCAACGCGCATGTAACACCCCTAGAGTTGCAAGCGTCCATAGGCTACGGTAACAACTTACCACCAGGTGGGCCGCAAGCTTGTTTGCCACCGACGTCGTATAATTTTTTTTTTTTAATTCACATAAGAGAATCGACATAAAAATTCTGTATTCATTAGCGAACCTTTTTGAGAATGCAATGCGTGAGTTTATTTTACCATCCCCACTGTATTCCTGTGTTGTTTGCCCTCCGTTCAGAAGCGCACGTGCTGGTTCCCGCGTCTCAACAGGGACTCGAACCCGCACTGTTGTACTTGTGTTAGTGGAGGATGGTGGCTACACACCTGCACTTTTCATTAAGGGCCTCTATCCACATTGACGCGAGTGCATATAAAAGCTACTCGCCGAAATAGGACACGCTATCTATGAACTTGCATTATACACTAATCAAGTATATTGCAGACTATAATGTTGTGTTTTAAGTACCTAAAACAATATCTATCTATCAACACAACAATACAACACAAGAACACACAACAACAGCACAACAACACACAACAACACTCAACAACAACAACACAAACACACAACAACAATATTTATCTTGAAACACAAGGGCCGTTTTTCCATAGAAACGTAGTCCCCTGTTTTCTCCCTGGATAATGGCAGTAGAGCAATTTTTTTTTTCCATAAATCTATGGCTACTATTGACATGTTCCTATGTTTTCCTTTTATTCATAAATGTATTCTTAAAAGAGATTAATTAACTAAGAAAAATGCCAGAGTTTCCGCTGTGTTTAAGCACCCAGAAAACAATTTTGACTAGATTATTTAAAAAAGGAAAACATAAGGAACACGGCCAAAGCCTTTCTTTGATTTTTAATAAAAAAAATAGTTAAATAGGTCAAGTTTTCGAGAAGAAATCAGGGGACTACGAAACTTTGATTTTATGTACCTACTTTTAATAGGTATTTTCGGTCCAAGCTGCAGTTGTCTCTATCGCGCTCTGCGGGGGGAGGTTTGAGGTTGGCGCGACAGCAATACATTTTACAAATACCTATTTCTCAATTATCTCGCCCTTAGTGTTTCCTCTTAAGTACCTAAAATAATATCTGATGTTAAAGGCCTAAACGCACTGACAGCGGTGGCGGAGCGGCGCGGTGCGGCGCGGAGGCGGTACCGGTTGTAATGTTCGAGCTAATATGAAAGGGTCCGCACAGAAAACCGGCCGGGAAAAAAGCGTGGCGGAGGCGGCGCGGAGGCGGCGAAACGCGTGCACAGATAGGCGTGCGCGGCGCGGAGGCGGCGCGGGGCGGTTTTGCGGCGGGAAGTTGTATTACACAGTTGTCAATGCACCGGCGCGCACTGGCGGTGGCGGCGCGGCGCGGCGCGGCGCGGCGCGGCGCGGCGCGGAGGCTTGCTGAGAGCGGTGCAACAAGTTGTATTTTTTTACAACTTCAGTTCAGATCTTCTTCAGTAAAATTTATTTCCCTGGTGAAACTTGGTACCCTGCTCAACAATCCTTGGTTTTAAGATTTCGTGTAATTCTTCAAGACTGTTTTTACTCATGTGAAAATAAGTGTAAAAACGATCTTCATAAGAAGTTAGCTCTTCGCATAAATGATGGACTTTTATTTCAATAAAGTTATTAATGCAATTTTACTCATTGGGTAACGCACTTTCGATATCAGTTTGATATTTTCTAATATCTCTTATATTTACGGAATAATCGCCTGGCTACACTTAACGATTACACCTTGTATATTTATTATACTATATAATGAAAATTCCTCTTTTTTTATTTATTTCATGGACCCGGATGTCCGTTTAGTCTTCTCTTTGTTTAGGAACGTCTCGTCATCGCTATCTGAATCTGAGGATAACATTTTTGATCTTTCCGAATCTGTCAACTGTCGATTACCGCTTGATATGTCACACACGCCGCCTCCGCGCCGCTATCCCGCGCGAATACCGGCCGGGATTTTGGTGCGACGTCCTCCGCCCCGCATTCGCTTTACCGCAAAACCGCCTCCGCACCGCACCGCGCCGCGCCGCTCTCTGTGCGTTTGCAGCTTAAGGGCGGTTACGGTTGAGTTTATTTGAGTTGGCCCAATAGCATCAAAGTATGCATTTAAAAAGCAGCTCTACATTTCAAGATAAAAGATTCCAATTCCTATGACAATTTTATAAAAAGTCGGCAAAATTAAACGATACTGTACGTGTCGCATGGCATTCGCGCGTTCGTAAAACGCGTTTACATGCAAAATGTCGCCGTGTGTAAATGCTCTAAGTAACACCCCGTTCACACTGCGTCCGTTTCCGTGTCCGGGAGGCATCCGTCTCTTTCGCACTCGGGCGAAACATAGCAAGCGAGAAAAAGAGGGATGCCTCCCGGACACGGAAACGGACGCAGTGTGAACACGCGGTTACACAGTGCGGTCACTATTCACGTTGGACCAGCAATCGAGAGACGGCTCAACTCCGACCCAAAGAGAATGTAACCACTACGTTTAAAGAGGCGAAACTTCATACATTGTTTTAGGATTATCTCATGTCTACTACCAACGTAAAGAAAAAAAACCGGCCAACTGCGAGTCGGACTCGCGCACGAAGGGTTCCGTACATTATCTATAACAACAATAAAAAAAAAGTTTGTTGTATGGGAAGCCCCCTTAAATATTTATTTTATTTTGTTTTTAGTATTTGCTGTTATAGCGGCAACAGAAATACATCATCTGTGAAAGTTTCAACTGTCTAGCTATCGCGGTTCTTCAGATACAGCCTGGTGACAGACGGACAGACGGACAGCGAAGTCTTAGTAATAGGGTTCCGTTTTTACCCTTTGGGTACGGAACCCTAAAAATGAGTGCACTTTATTGCCTTGTAATAAGGTGCAAAAGTTCTGTGTTAGGTTGGCTAAGATGCGTTAACTATCCCGTACATTTTTTCATTCTATGAGAGTTTCCAAAGGCTGCTCTGACCGCTATGGATAAGATATGCGTCACGTTCTGACAAGTATGCGAGTGCGAGAGTGACGACGATAAGTGATAAGTTGAACCACAGTCAGCCACAATTTTTTTTCACTGCGCTTGACTTTTATCAAAAATTGTAACTCTTCTCTTCGTGTAATGATTCGCGAAAATGACCGTACGCGAGCCCGGAGCTATAATCCGTTAGTCCGCAAACAGCAAGAGCCGGTTATGGACGGGGCGTTGTTGACACAACGCCTGCGTCCCGGCCAGATGAGGCCTGAAGCTTAATGCTGGCTATACACGACCCTTAAGGTAAGTATACACCAGCGGCGCTACCAGGAAAATCGAAACTAGAAGTTCGTATACAAGCATCCCTGTCACTCGAGTTTTGTAAGTGCGATAGAGATGGAAATACCCGAACTTCGACTTTCGAAGTTCGTCGTAATAGCTCTGAGCTATAACCACGAACTTCGAAAGTCGATACGCGGCTGGATACTCACCTTTATTGCGCCGGCGCTCGACCGTCCTGCACATCACGCTGGTCAGTATTCTTTGTATGAAACTCCATACAGCAACGCACATTTGTCAGCTTCATAACGGCGCCGCCTGCTCGGGGCGAGCTACCGGCGGATGGGTAGCTCACCGTATTTTGTACATCACCGAGAGCTTACAGAGATGTCGTCCAGATTTCATTACTTGTCGGTAATCGGTATACTGTCAGTATTATATTTGCACAGTAGTACTATGTTCATGAAAGAAGGTGGCAATAACCATACCGAATTCACCTGCCAGTGTCGTCAATGACAATGAGAAAATAAATTATTACGCCAACTGCTTTTTAACCCCCAACGCAAAGAGAAGGGTGTTATAAGTTTAACGTGTCTGTCTGTGGTATCGTAGCTCCCAAACGGATGGACCGATTTGAATGCGGTTTTTTTGTGTCATAGATAATTTATATCCCGAGTGTTCTTAGCAATGTTTTATGAAAATCTGTTCAACCGTTTTTGAGATATTGGACTTTGAAATGAAGATGGGGGTTTTTCAACTTTTCCAAGTTGTAGTTATCCTTACTAATATTATAAATGCGAAAGTGTGTGTGTTTGTATGTTTGTCCTTCTTTCACGTCGCAACGGAGCGTCGTATTGATCTGATTTTTTGTATGGAGATAGTGTAGAAGCTGGAGAGTGACATAGGCTACTTTTTCCCGCGGGAAAACATCTAATTCCCACGGGAAAATTTCAATATGTTACATTTTCCTCGCGAAGCCGCGGGCATCAGCTAGTTATAATAATAAATAGAACCCATCTACTAAGCGAAAGCGGGAGCAATGGAGGGGTGCTTCTCTCTCTCTCTCTCGACGGCAGTAACTGGTAAGTCGGTCTCCTCTTTTTCGTGTGTTTTAGAAGAACATACAGTCCACCACTTCTCTCATGGCTCCAAGCCACACGCGGAAGCTGGCCGGTTCGCACGTACTGATTCGTCCCGCCCCGCTCCCGCGCATACCGCGCCAATCAGGAATCACTCATTGATCAAGAATCAAATGTAGACTAGGCACGCAGTAACGGATCTGTGACTGCACCGTAGACAGACGATTCAATAGATGAGTTCTAGCGAATTCCCAAAAGGGGTAGAGGTAAAAATTAACCTGTTACCTGACTAAATTGAGAAGGATCAGAAAACAAATACCTCCTCGACATCTAATGTCTATATAATTTATTCGTATTATATCCGACAAGTCAGTTTCAGTACAATATTTTGACAGCTGGTGACAAATAAAAATAAAAAAAGCCTATAGGTACGCTCTGAGGGACAGGAAATTTGACATTGTATCTCGTTCCCACTTGCGCTATTGTCTATGCTGACATCTTTGTCACACATGTGTGTATGTGTGAGTGAGTCCCTCTCATCAGCTGAAAGACGTCCACTGCTGAACATAGGCCTCCCCAAAAGAGTGCCAAAGTGACCGGTCCTGCGCCACCCGCATCCAGCGGACTCCCGCAACCTTTACCAGGTCCTCAGTCCACCTTGTGCTAGCTATTGTTACCTACTTAAAATGTTTGTGCTAATGGATGTCATACGCTGTATAGTGAATGGGCGGGACTTAATTTTCAATTCGAAGACAATTGATGGGGTGTATACATGTCATGATTTGTCAGCCCCAATTTATTAGAAGCTGACTAATTGCTATCGTCTTGAGGCATGTTGCGCTGCTGATCCAACTGTCTAAACGAGTTGTACTGAGAAATGGTATGCACATTGGTCGGATTGTTACACCTGTACGCTACACCCAATTATGATTTCGACATGTTGTACTGACAAATTGGGGTTAAATCACATAATCTGTATACCCCATGACGCATTGGCTAAAGTAACCCACAGACAAACCGACAGTGATACTCAAGTACCTACATATGCTTCCGGGAAATAAGGTTTCTTTATATTCAATAAAAAAGGGCAGTAAATGAAATTATCCCAACAGGTGGCGCTTGAATCGATAAGATTTGATTATTTTACGAGTACCTACAAACGCCAACACAGTTAACAGACAATGCCCATAAAATGCACGGATGGTCAGTTAACTGTGTTGGCGATGGTACATGGTCCGAAAGACGTATTTTAAGCGTTTAGAGACAGTTCATAGTATAGTTACCACGCATAATATATGCAGTCGATTTTTTTGAAGTGAAAACTTCTTTAGCGGCGCTGTGCACTTTTTATGATGGGGAAAAATTGTTAAACTCGCCACAGATTCCGTAAGGTGTTATCATCAGTACTTAGTATAAAACAAAGTCGCTTCCCGCTGTCAAGAGGAAAATGTTATATGTCGTGCGAAGCCGGGGCGGGTCGCTAGTATAGGTATATACTCTAGCTAGGTTATATTTTACATGGTTTTCCTGCATTGTTTGCAATAGAGGCAGAACGCTTTTCTAATTCGTGGCTGTAAAAAAATAATACGCTGACAATAGTAGATTGTGTCACAAGGGAGCAAAATGGCATATTTACGGCGAGGGCGTAGATTGAATCCCGAATGAAGCGAAGGATTCCAGAATAGAATCCCGAACGTAGTGAGGGATTCTAACGTTGAATCCTGAGCGTAGTGAGGGATTCAAGTGTTCACGCCCAAGGTGCAAATAATTTTGCTTCCGTGTGACTCATACTGTACGTCTAGCACAACTTGCTGACAAGTCGCTTCGCGCGCGACTGAGCGTCACCTGTCTCACTCACACCGTGCAAATTCGAAAGAGGAGGGTAGATCTTTCTCGACTCGCGTCGCGGCGCGGCGTCAGTTGTGCTAGCCCCCCTGCTTTTCACATCACCTATGAGGATAATGAAAATTTAATCAATTATGAGATTGAGAGTGTTACTCTGTAAGCCATTTTTGATTATTTATTTATAGCCTCATATGTAAAAACTTGCTGCTGCATTCCAATATAGTGGTATTTTAATACGTTTCGTAGTATTTTATAACACAAAAAAAAAATGCAAGTAATCGATTATAAAAAAATTAGTGCCTAATCGATTATGTGTATACTATTTTCATGTATTCATTTGGTTTTTTTTTTATTCAGGCAACAATATGTCCTGGAACAGAAAATTGCCACTTTGATCCCTCCTAGCAGGGAAGAAAAAGCCCTTATCCGAATAGGTGATGTGAAAAAGACCTTGATATTGACATATTCAACAGTAATATTCCTGCTGTGAGGCGTAAATTGACGAGGAGTTACTTTGAATGAGCGTAGCTTCAATCTTTCAGTTAATCATACTGTGTTCCTATCCGTATGATGTTGTTGTTTAGTTAAGTTAAATGAATACATAAGTTTTCGCATTTTGTAACCCCTAGTTAGGAAATCTCACAAATTCAGTGTAAAAATAGTGATCTCACAAATGTTCACTGCGATGCTATCGGTGGGAACCTGTAATTGGCTTTTTTTATTTTATCTATACAGGGTGTTAACGGGGTCATGATCCGGAATGACAAAAAGCGAATAAGATGATCATACTGAACAACCTTTCCCATGGGACCAACCACGAAATCGCAAAAAAAAAGAGCCAATTAAGAGTTAACTGTGAGTTAACTGCGATTTAATTGAGAGTTATGTATATAATACACAACCAACTTCAATTGTGCAAATATACGCCCCAACGGAGGTTTCCCAGAAAGACATAAAAGATGATTTTTACCACAACCTTCACCATATTATACCTAGCTTGGGTAAAACAGTTATTATAATGGGAGATTTTAACAGTCAGATTGGAAAAAGGAATAAGAATGAAGACAGCGTACTTGGACCATACTCATCTGGAAAAAGGAACGACAACGGTAATAGACTGATACAGTTTGCGTTAGAAAATAATCTTCATATAATGAATAGTTATTACCGTAAGAAGCCTAGTAGGAAATGGACATGGGTGTCACCAGACGGGAAGACAAGAAATGAAATTGATTACATCCTGACAAACAAACCAAGGATCTTTATGAATATTGATGTTGTCAACCAACTCAACTACAGTACAGACCACAGAATGCTTCGAGGACAGATACACACGATAGCACCAAAAACATATAGGAAAAACATTCAGAGTAGTAAAAAACCAATACCCTTACCAATTGCAGATGACATCCTACAAGCACTAGAAAGGAAATTAAAAACCACAAATGATGCGAAAGATGTCCAATCAAAATATGACGCTCTTGAAAAGGAACTTAAGGAAGTTGAAGACAAAACAAGCATATATAACAAAAATAAAGATAAAATAGGTCCCACAGCAAGAAATTTGATTACGCAGAGGAAATTATTATACAAAGACAGAAGAAACAACAAAAAGAAAATAGAAATATTAAGTAAAGAAATAAATCTCCAAATCAGGATGCATGGACAGAAGAAAAGGAACGATACAATAAATTATTACATAAAAAAAACAGGAGGAATCAAGAAAGCATGGAAAGAGTTAAGAGAAGGTACAAACTGGATAGATAATATGATATACCATAAAAACAAGACAAAAAAGACAAACAGAATCGAAATAATCGAAGCAGCCACCGATTACTACCGCCACCTGTATAGCAAAGATAATAGTCTCAGCGAAACTTATCAACTAATTGAAAATAACATAAACGGTGATGAAAACATCCCAAGTATCCTGAAGGAAGAAGTACACAAAGCTATTAAATCTCAAAAAAGAAGCAAAGCGCCAGGAGAGGACGGCATATCAAATGAACTTCTATTAGGAACATCGGAAGTAACATTAGACACAATCACAAGCCTATTTAATGACATTCTAGACACAGAGTGTATACCTCAACAGTGGACCACATCAACGGTAATATTACTTCATAAAAAGGGGAAAAAAGATAATATAGCCAACTACAGAGCCATTAGCCTTATGTCTAATGTCTACAAAATATTTTCAAAAGTACTGTTGAACCGTCTAACAAATACTCTCGACGAAAACCAGCCCAGAGAGCAAGCGGGTTTTCGCAGCGATTTCTCAACTCTTGATCACATACACACAATAAAACAAGTGATTCAGAAATGTAATGAATACGGCATCACTTACTACTTGGCATTTGTCGATTATAACAAAGCGTTCGACTCATTAAAACACACCAAAATTTGGGAAGCTCTTGCCACGCAAGGAGTCGATACTAAATACATACGACTAATCAAGAACATATACCAGAATATGAGAGCTAGAATACGGACGGAAAGATTAGGAGAACACTTCCCTATAGAAAGAGGAGTCAGGCAGGGAGACCCACTATCACCCAAACTTTTTTCAGCTGTGCTCGAATATATATTTAGACGTCTTGAGTGGAGCAAAAATGGACTAAACATAAACGGCTTGCAACTACACCATTTAAGATTTGCAGACGATCTAATTCTCATTTCGAAAGATCCAAGAAACCTGGAAGAAATGCTTGAACAGCTTGTGTACGAAAGCGACAGAGTTGGTCTCTCAATGAACACAAGTAAAACTAAAGTAATGACAAACCTCGACAAAAGCCCCATCACAGTAAACGGCACCCTCATCGAATATGTCGATGAATATACATATCTCGGACAAACAATTTCACCAAAAGACCTTACAACAAAAGAAATAAACAACAGAGTACAACTAGCATGGAAAAGATATTGGTCTCTTAAAGAAGTTGTCAAAAACCCTCAGATACCACTCAAAGCCAAGACAAAAATATTTGATTCTTGTATTTTACCAGTTATGACATATGGGTGCCAAACTTGGAACTTAACGAAAGAAAATACGCGCAAACTTGAGACTTGTCAACACAGTATGGAGCGGAGCATCCTTAACGTCAAGCTAAAAGACAAAATAAGACTTGAATCACTGCGAAGACAAACCAAAATGAAGGATGTAACATACTGCATAAGAAAACTAAAGTGGAGATGGGCAGGTCACATGATGAGGAGTCAAAAACAAAAATGGACCAAGGATGTAACCGAATGGTATCCGAGACAAAATAAACGAAGGAAAGGAAGACAGCGTCTCAGATGGGAAGACGTTATTCGGAAGGTGGCTGGTCCTGCATGGACCAGGGCTACCCACAATAGCGTGGCAAGCTTTAGGGGAGGCCTTTGCGAAAATGCAAGACAATCTCACAACCGGTGTCAAATAATGAATAAATTTAGTTTAATAAGTTAGATAATAAGTTACTGTACACCCGCTCACTAAATGTTTATATTTTACTTTATGTTTTGTAAGATTGTTAAATAAAGGCTATTATTATTATTATTATGTATGGAATACCTGGTTTTTTTTTGCGATTTCGTGGTTGGTCCCATGGGAAAGGTTGTTCAGTATGATCATCTTATTCGCTTTTTGTCATTCCGGATCATGACCCCGTTAACACCCTGTATAATCAATGTGTTGCTGTAGCTGTTGGTTCTCCAAATAAATAAATAAATAAATAAATACGCGGGCCAAGCCGCGCGGACAGCTATCAGAGGTTAGGTAACTTTTATAAATAAGTAGGGGGCTAAACCTTTAATAAGAATATATCAGTTACTTACAAGTAGGTACTGCAGTCTCAATTCCCGCAGCCCTTTCGGAAATCAATTCAGCCCGTGTCAGCTGCGACATTAATAAAGTCGCACCCGGCGCTCATTTCAATTTCTTTTATACCCTGTAGCTGTAGGTATGGGTATGGGCAGTACCTTCTGTTCTGGGTAATAAAGGAGGTAGAGGTATTGCGTTGCAAACACACACAGACACACAGTTAACACAGCATAAGTACAGTCCGTTACTTTTACGATTGGTTAAGTCACGTTAAATTTCGGAGCAGGAAACAGGTGAGAATGTAAATTAGATTTTTGAGTTTTACACTTAAGGCGCCGTAGGTTCAGCGATGTTAAGCGAACAGAGTTTTTGAAACAATATCATGCGTCTGTTTATAATAATATGGTTTAGAAAAAACGAATAGTAATCTTGAGGCTTTTCTGTAGTGAGATCAGTGATTCGAAACATGATTAAGCAATTTTCGCTCGATAGAAAAATATCACGAACATAGGTCTAAAAGACACTTAAAATATTCGTAAAAATTATGCACATAGCTAAAAATATTAAAATTGCTTCTAAAAAAAAAATTAAAATGAAAAAACATGATATTCGCGCTTCCGAGCTCGCACTTCCATCTCGCTCACGCTTATGCTCAGTGAGAGGGAGAGAAGACCATGAACCTACGGCGCCTTTCAACTTGTCAGAGTTTTAGTCGACTCTGCAGCTATCCTTGTGCTGGGTGGGTGGGGGCAGGTGAGGTCTAAGAAGTTACCGGGACCACACTGGCACACCGGCTAAGTGCGAGTCGGACTCGCGCACGAAGGGTTCCGTACCATCTATAAAAACAGCAGAAAAAAAAAAAGCCCTTAATTTTTTTTTTTTTAGTATTTTTTGTTAAAACGGCAACCGAAATACATCATCTGTGAAGATTTCAACTGTCTAGCTATCGCGGTTCTTGAGATACAGCCTGGCGACAGACAACACAGCAAAAAAAACACGTTTGTTCTATGGGAGCCCCCCTTAAATATTTATTTTATTTTGTTTTTAGTATTTGTTGTTATAGCGGCAACAGAAATACATCATCTGTGAAAATTTCAA
This sequence comes from Epinotia ramella, assembly GCA_947578815.1. Classification (NCBI taxonomy): domain Eukaryota; kingdom Metazoa; phylum Arthropoda; class Insecta; order Lepidoptera; family Tortricidae; genus Epinotia; species Epinotia ramella. The sequence continues at coordinate 3,938,058 of OX388220.1, forward strand.
CTGTCTAGCTTAGACGTACAGCGAAGTCTTAGTAATAGGGTCCCGTTTTTACCCTTTGGGTAGGTACGGAACCCTAAAAAGTATAAGATAAGATCGAGTGGTGTGGAGACCAGTGGTCGATATAGCCACTAAATAGACGTCATGTCCCCCAGACAAGAGATTGTGTTATGACCAAGAAGAAGAATTTGTCGCAATGGAATGATACGATACGTACATTTCATTGTAATATTTATTTATTTAATCGTTATTGCACAAAAGGCGGACTTAATGCCGTAAGTATTCTTTACCATACAACCTTTGGGCAAAGCAGACAGATTGTGGGCGCCAACATCAAATTCTTTATACATAAATAATAAAATACAAATACATACAGTGTACCAAATATCGTGTTCTGATAAGGAAAAACGATTTATTTTTAATTTTACGCGTTTTTTTTTTACATTTGTATGGAGCGTTGGCCGACTGAAAAAAAAAACCCCACAAACCCACCCCTCCTTTATTCCCGCCCCCTTAAGCATTTATTTTGAGGCATGACCGTTTCAATTCAATGCACGCCTGACAGCACGCGTCTCGCGTCGCCTGTCCATAAACATAGCCTTGGATGACTTTCGTCGGGGATGCGGTCAGCGGTTGACGCCTTGCTTTTTAAGAGTCCGCAGTGAGCTCGATTCTCCATACAAACGTAGTTACGCTCTCATTTTAAAACTACGTGTTGGATTGTAACGAAACTTTGCAAGTATAATGACATGAGGTATATCCAGGTATATAATTAGTTTATGTACCTTCAGATACTATAGTAAAAAAAATACGGCGAATTTAAGTATTTCATACAAAACTTGTTTTTGCTGTATTTCGTTTGATGTATAAACTGGAACCATATAAACTGATTACAGACATAGATACATAGATATACCTTATGTCATTGTATATGCAAAGTTTCGTCACAATCCAACACGTAGTTTTAAAATGAGAACGAAACTCCGTTTGTATGGGAAGGTGAAATTCGGCCGAGCTTACTGCGGACTCTTAAGCGGAGCTTCTGACGCATTATTGACGATTGGCCAAACTACCGAACAACGTCGCTTTAAAATCAAACTTGACATTGGCGAAATCATCTTAACGTAGATGGATGCCATTTTTAAAAAGAACATAAGATAAGATATCATTTGGATTGTTGCGTTCGCCGCACGTTGCAATACGGCAACCGACAAGTGCGAGAGTGACGAGCCTAGTAACAAAATACGGTACAAATATTACGTTAAGCAATAAATAGAGAACAAAGTAAAGCTTTGTTTACAAAGATAATAAACGAACGATTATAAAGTATAATTACACGAGCTAGTTGGTCTTGCATAAATCGCTATGTGCGTAGATTTTGAAAAATAAACCTTATGTATATTATGTTAGGGTATGTTTTTGGGCTTAAGATCGTGCACATAGCTGTTCTTGAAAGCGCAACGAGGCAGAAGCTAGTTGGTATTTGGAGTAACAGATTCGTTCTGAACGGATGTTTGAAACTTAAATAATAAAGGAAATTTAATTGAAAATTTATACTAAAACCCTAAATGACTGATTAATCTTTCAGTCAGTTTTAGTAGAGTTCCAGCTTCTGGCTGGCTTACCTTATTGTCATTATACATATCGTCGAATTGATAGCCTCATTCGTTTGATCGTACATACATAGATTCATGCCCGTGTTCCTAGAGGGAGTAGGCAGAACACGTCAGTGCCATTTCTAGGAATGAATCATCCTCCTAGCGTTATTCCCGGTTGTGCCCTAAACGAGCCCGAGGTCCTCTTTGACACCTAATCCCAAGATTTGTGGGTTTCAAAGTGAGAGGTTGCTACTGCTAGCCAGTCGCCCACAACACACCTCAACCCAATCCCGTAGTCGACTTTTACGACGACGGGAAGAAAGGGGGTGGTGCTATTCTAACCCGACACCACAATTTGTTTGAAGTCGGTAAAAACAGCAGTAAACTTTGGAGGTCCGCGCTGGGCGGTAAATTTTACTATCTTCATAACACATTCACTGCCCAAACAGAGACGGAACCGTTGTCCATATTTTTATAGTGTTTATACCTAGCAGCAACTAAGTTGGTAGCCACTTCCTACCGGAACCTCGACGACAGCCCGCAGAGGGTAGGCTCGTAACCCAGGGTTTAAAAATATTAAGTTTGTTGTCGGCAGTTTGTTTTCGGTGAACGAAAACGTCGTGAGGAATCCGGTGTAATCCCAATAAGGTCTAGTTTTCCCTATGGGTTGGAAGGTCAGATGGCAGTCGCTTTCGTAAAACTAGTGCCTATGCCTATCCTTTACAGAACCGGGAATAACGCTAGAAGGATGATGAAGTTTGTTGTCGGCAACTATATTTGCATTATGGCAATTATGGTGCGCCGTGCGGTTGAACTGATAATATGTTAGGTCCTTACCTATGTATTTTGCGGATTATTCAGAAATGTCATATTCAAACCAAACAAAATTTTGGTAGAAATATAGAAAACTTTTAAGCTACGTTACACATATATTACTTAAAAATATTTCGCATCATAAAACTATACGTAGGTAATTGAAACACTTGAACCGGCAGCACATGAAAAGGGTGGTTTTCAAGCTTTAATTTGAAACACTACATAAAATTCAAACCTATTATTTGTATTTAAAACCTTTGTTATAAGTGTAATATTGAAAATAAAAATTAATTTGGAAGTTGCAATAGAAATAAATAAATTACGTACAAAATAATATCTGTGAAAAAAATAGGTAAGGACCTATCTAATATATAACACTATCTTGAGGTGTCTGTCATAATGATTGGACTTGTTTAATAAACAGTACAGACCTAATAACTTTTGCAAAAAATATGCGACGGTCCAAAAACTCTTTCAGGGTGCCATTCGATTATGCTCAGTTAGACACAAGTTAGACCAACTTCACTTCGGCTTATCCCACTCGAAATTAAGCGTAAAATTACACTTTCTCCGGTAACCTAGGTCGAAGTTGTCTCGGTTATAGTTATTAGGGTTACCTAGACGTAAGAATGCAAAATAATTTAATAGTATGTTTATTCGAACTATCGACCACCACTCCTTTTAACGTTTCGTAAACCCCGATATTCATTTCATGAAGGTTTTTTTATTTATACTTTATACAGTTCAACTCAGTTCCAAACTAAGTAAAGTATGCGCAGTGCAAAGGTTCACTTTTGGACATTAAGGCGCCGTAGGTTCAGCGAAGTTAAGCGAACAGAGTTTTTGAAACAATATAATGCGTCTGTTTATAATACTATGGTTTCAAAAAAATACGAATAGTAATCTTGAGGCTTTTTTGCAGCGAGATCAGTAATTGGAAACATGATTAAGCAATTTTCGCTAGATTGAAAAAAATCACGAACATAGGTCTAAAATACACTTAAAATATTCGTAACAAATTATGCACAAAAGCTAAGAATATTAAAATTGCTTCTAAAAATCGGCAATATCATGTTTGAGAGAACTCAGTGATTACTTTTGTATTTATTTAAACGGCCAAAAAATTTAAATTAAATAATTTACTTTTAAACAAAGTTTTAACCGACTTCAATTTAGTACTCCGCTAAGCCACGAGAACATTTCCACATTTATTTTCCAATTTACCACATGAACTGATTTCCGAGAGCAAATGCGTCGATTATTAGAGAAAAAAAATCCGAATCGCTGTATGTGGGCCGATAATATTTGAGGACTTCCGTCGATTCCACAAGGATCACCTTAAGTACTTCATTAGCTGCTATTTCAACGGAATCTTATCAGAATCTGTGACGTACTTTTGTACTTTTAAGTACATCATTGAGGAATTCCATCAACTCTCTGTGGTGTTCATCATCAATTCCACTCCACCAAATTTATGATTTCCGGGTGTAAATACACGAGATATAATAGAAAATACCAAAATCACTACACGCGTGCCTAATATAATTAAGGAGTTCCCTCAATTCCTCATGGATCCCATCATCCAACTGAATTAAAAAAAAATGGGACCCACCTGGAAGCATATACATACAAACAAAAAAAAATTACGAATCGGTTCATCAATGACGGAGTACTGAGGTAACAAACATTGAAAAAAAAAAAAAAAAAGAAAAAAAAAAAAAAAACAACCGAATTGATAACCTCCTCCTTTTTTTTGAAGTCGGTTAAAAACATGGTATCCGCGCTTCCGAGCACGCACTTCCATTTTGCTCACGCTTATGCTCAGTGAGAGCGAGATAAGACTTAACGTCTTTGAACGACAAACACGACTGATTTACGGCGTCCACATCATCTTGAAAAGAGTATAAAGCTAACGTAAGAAAGGAAATTGATATCAACTGCCTGTGTTTTTTTTAAGTGTTGAGATAATTGTTAATAGTTGGGTTAGGGCATTTTACCGCAGTACCGCACGAGCACGTGCGGGGCATATGGCGCGGAGGCGTGTGTGCCTATTTATAAACCAGTAGCTCTAATGTGTTTTATTCGCCTCGACGTTTTGGTGCTCAACCTAGGTCACAGTTTTACTTATTAAGTCTATTAGCTATGTCAGATGTGTCGGGGGTGTTTTAAATGTTTTGCAATGTACCTACTGCGTGCGGTAGGATCCGTCTTATTTGATACCCTATTCTAATATACACGGTGGAATTTAATCGGTGAACAGGAACCCATTTTTCTAATTCAGTAATCGATGGCGGTCACGTTTATGTAGTACTTAAGTTGAACCAAGTTTTTTTTTATCATAACTAATTTTTAAGTTGAAATTAAATTTAAATTAAAATTTATTGTCACCCTACTAATGGTTTAGTCTGAAAAGTTTAATACCTCTTTTCAAACTATCAGCCATAGAAACTTAAAACATAAATGAGCAATAAGCTGTCAATTTGTCATTGTCAAATTCATAACAAACGTCTGCTCTGTCTAGTTTCCCGCCAAAGCCAGCAAGCACTTGACGTATGTACACTTACGAGTAACTTCCCTTCAATAAAAGTAGGGTGTCCATTTATTCAGTCAGTGTACATTTTACCGATGTTAATTAAGTGTGATTAATTAGATTGTGAGCTATATTGCACGAGATCTCACGTATTGGTTTCTGTGTAGATTGATAATTAAGATTTTTGGATTCTTGATCACCGATTAAATTCCACCGTGTATATAGATATAAGATTAGCATTAATCGTAATGCGATTTTAAGACTAATAAAAAATATGTGTATTGTTTAGTTTAGAAAGTACTTAATGATCGAAATAAGTAAAACTACTACAATACTCCCTTTTGAAAAAATAACAATGTTATATGGAGTGGGGTATGGTATAGTCCGCCTACTCTAATGATTTTCTGCTTTAAGGGTAATTAATAAATTACACTCAACATCTTTATTGCAACATTCTTTATTTTGTAGCCCGTAATGATATTGTTATTTTCATATACTTTGATATACACGTTGCTTGTGTATTGTACAAATATACATTCGTTTATCACTAACCTATTTTACTTAATTCTAAACAAAATTCTATTAATTTTCACCTGGGCGACCAAATCTAAACTGACAACACTGAGAGGATCGACCAATAAACAGCTGTTGTCCACGTTAATCCCCTAGCCTGATCCCCCAGGGGAAAAAAACGGTTAGGTTGTTAGTTGAACTGCGACCCTACAGCGCGCGAGCCGAGCGAGCGAAGCGAGCGTGACGCGGTAGCGTCCGGCGAAGCGCCATAACCGAACATTATCATTTTTTCCTAGTTGAATATAAAATGATTGCCGCTAATTCCCCTGGGGGATCAGGCTAGGGGATTAACGTGGATAACGTGAATAAACACTAGTCATTTGACCAGTGTTTAAAGCCTGAGATCGCATATTTTCGCCCGAGCCGAAGGCGATTCCAATAAATACCTACCTGCGATCTGAGGCATTATTTGTTTTATCGCCCTGGTAAGTAATGTACCAGTATGTGCTCTGCTTTTTTGGGAATACAGGCGTGAGTTTATTACCCGGGACCCGGGATAAAACTATCCTATATTTTAATCCAGGCTATAAATCTTCGTGCCGTTTAAGCGTGATTGAGTAACAAACAGTTAAAATCCAAACATCTAAACATCCAAAATTTCGTATTTATAATATTAGTAGGATACCTTCAGTGTGTGTTGCCAGTGATGACGTAAGGCACTGAAAAGGGTGGAAAGGTTCTCGAGTGGCGACCACGTACCGGAAGGCGCGGCGTGGGTAGGCCCCCCCACAAGGTGGACTGATGACCTGGTAAAGGTCGCGGGAGTCTGCTGGATGCGGGTGGCGTAGGGCCGGTCACTTTGGCACTCTTTGGGGGAGGCCTATGTCCAGCAGTGGACGTCTCTCCGCTGATTAGATGATGATGAGCTTCAAGATGGACAATAGGCTATATTTTATCCCGCAGTTCCACTCTGATTCGGGGCAGAGCCGCGTAGGTAGCTAGTGACTGATATGTTTGTAGAAACATCAAAACGGTGATTGTTGGGTTACGTCAGTTCACCGCACACGTGTGGGCCATATGGCGTGGAGGCGTGCGCTGTTATTTATAACGCCGTATGGAGGTCAGGGGTTCGAGTCCCGCTACGTCATGACGGGCCGTAACGTGGACTTACCGCCCGCATGTGGTATCTAGGCTTTGCCGAAATTTGTGGGATGAACTGGTTTATTTATTTCACAGATAACCTCCTATAGATAGAGCCTATAGGGCGACCATATTGTCAGTATCGACCAGGTACGCGATCTATACGTGCGTCAAACAACCAATAAATTAAAATTGATTTTGCGACAAAAATAAGTTCTTGCTGTGTGAAGTGGTGTTGGAAAAATTCCCGAACGTCTAATTACACAACCGTAAGAATAACATTTCACAGGTAAGTAAAATTTATCATATAAATGTAAATTTCATTCTGTCACGCGGAGTTCATTTTACACTGGTCCAATAGAAGTGGTGAAGTATGCATGTCCCTTTTCATCAAATGGAAATGGCAATATACTGTATCTTTCTCACAAAAGCACGTGACACTCTAGTGATGGGCTAGTAATGCTTTCGAATTTTACCGATTCAGATTCATTTAAGGAAACAATACGTTAACTATAAATACTAATGAAAAATAGTCGGCTGTGCACGGAGCTCCACTTTTGGTGACATTTAAATCCCCGTCTAGAGCCGTAGTACCATATTACGAGAGTCTTCATTCACGTCTCTCGACGTACTGTCCGTGAACGTGTTTCACAAACATTGCTAATAACAAATCGGTACATCCGTTTCGCAGCTACGATGCCACAGACAGACACTCTTGTGAACATGTTAAACTTATAACAACCCCTTTTGCGTCTGGGGATAAAACCACCCAGGGCCACGGCCGCTGGTCAGGCTTGGATAGCTGTACCTAATACAAACATATTTTCTAAACGTGATGATTTGAGCTTTCTAGCGAATGTTCCAATACAGGCAAAAGCTCACAAAATCGCGTTCTAGCGAAACGACACTTGCTTAGAGCTTTTTGTCGAGCCGAGCAATCTTGTTACGCAACTGACATCTGACATCTTCGTGAAGAATACATTTTTCGACGAGCATTCGCTAATGATCTTGAAATTGTTCGTAGCTATGTTCGGCTCTATGCTTGGCTCCGTTCGTTGTTCGGTGCGACAAAGGAGATTGACCATCTTTGTATGCGAGTTGGAATGAACACATAGTGTTTTATGTTCTTTGGGCTAATAGTTGACTCTACACCGAAGCGTTTCAAGATCTATCCCAGGAGAACCACTTTTTGTTACGAAATTAACTCTCAATCACACTTAATTGGCTAAAAAATTAACATTCAAAGACATTACTATCGTTGACAGCAAATTAAAACACAATGCGTGCGTTCGCTACCTTAAAACAAAAACTTACGTTTATTTTATTTATCTGAAAGCAATTAACAGTTTTGTTGGCATAGTGACACGCCGTCAAGGTGTTTCAAAATTCGCAGTGTCGTCTAAGACATCTGTAGCCCAGCGGTACGAACGGCGGTTGGAGAGCCGATGTGCCCGGGTTCGAGACCAGCGATCGACATGCACTTTTTGTATGTTTTTAATTAATGGTGAGTACATTTTCAAAACGCCGAGTAGCTTGGAATGTTTTAGAAAGGGTAAGCGAATAGAACATTCGATGCTTAAGGAAATTTATAGACGAATGTATGGGCTCGGAATATTCGAGAAACGTGGACGTAGCACGTTTATCTGGAAAAGCCAGCCCATGCTACTCAAAACAAGTGAGTAATGAAATGAACAACGAAATGAAGATCGAAATTAAGGACTAGAATCTTCGGTAAGGGGTATATAAGGGGACCACGTTCGCGGTACTAGTCAGTCTTGGAGTGAAGGGAGTCTTGTAGTGAGTTCTTGAAGAGGAGTCTTGGAGTCACCCTTGAAGAGTCAGTCTTGAGAAGAGTCAGGGTTGAGTGGAATCTTCAGAGTGGAGTTCTCAGAATGGGATACTAAGTGAGTAGTATCGGGTGAGAACTGGTTGAAGAAGTACAGTGGAAAGTGGTGAATAGTGAAGTGCGTAACAGTAAAGTGTAGCTGTGTCAGTACTAGTAGGCGCGAACTCAAATCGCAGAATAAATCTATTGTCGTGTTAAAAGGGTGTTTAACTCTATCCTACCCCCCCACGCTCGTAACAATATTTTCCAAGAGAATGTAACCCAGAGAGAGAATGTAACTAATCACCGGTATTTTCAATTCTGAACAGCATTTGGTCCAAACCTTGTCATTCTCCTTTTTTTTCCCACAGTTATACATTTCTTTATATAACAATTTAAGGCACCGCAAACTGCATAAATAACAATTTGTTGGCGGTATAATTTTAAAACGACGAATGCTCGATGTTCTGTTAAATGTGAATGCCCAAGTCTGTGCGGCTTAAGCCGACTTGACTTCAATAACTACAACTTAGACAAGTGAAATGAAAAGATTTTTCAAAAACCCAACTGCTTTTTTTAATTTTATAGCCCACGTCACTCACACGATTAAGAGGAATCCAACGACACCTCATATTATGTCGAAATCCGTCAAACGGTTTAGGCTGCAGGACGGACGTGCCAAAGAATAAGGTCACATACATACATACGCTCGAAAAATATAACCCTCCTTCGGCAGTCGGGTAAAAAGTTGAATAACCCCCGACATTTACATTTCAAAGTCCAATATCTGAAAAACGGCTGAACAGATTTTTATGAAACATACAGCTTTCGAATTAAAAAAACCGCATTCAAATCGGTTCATCCGTTTGGGAGCTACGATACCACAGACAGATACACAGATACATAGTCACTTTAAACTTATAACACCCCTCTCTGCGTCGGGGGTTAAAAAAGGGTGATTCTCAATATGACTGCATTTGAACTGGAGACAGACAATTTGAATAAGTAATGGAAGGAAGGCAAGTGAGCGATGTTTAATGAAAGTTGAAAAAAGTTATATTCTGCAGCATTAGTTGGAGAGAACACCTGGGCGGCGCCCCTACCACCGGTGCCCACAGGCGAGTGTAATATAAATAATAAATAAATATTAGGGGACAATCTTACACAAATCGACCTAGTCCCATAGTAAGCTCATTAAGGCTTGTGTTATGGGTACTAGACGACGATATATATAATAGATATAAATACTTAAATACATAGAAAACATCCATGACTCAGAAACAAATATTCATGGTCATCACACAAATATTTGCCCTTCACGGGATTCGAACCCAGGACCTTCAGCTTCGTAGGCAGCGTCACTACCCACTAGGCTAACCGGTCGTCAAAAAAAGTATGAAAGGGGAGTATTACAGTCGCCATCAGATATTTCGGAGCGGCCAAGGTGCTCACAAATATCGGAACACGCCTCTATTGTCGAGGCATTAGAGACGTGCTCCGATGATTGTGAGCACTGGCTGCTCCGATATATCTGATGGCGACTGTACATGAGCAATATCCATACGTATATTACCTACAGTTCGATTCACGTGAGCTGGCGCGGAAAATATATGAAACTGTCATTAATTTCATAGATATTACGCGCCAGCTCTTGCGAATCGACGTGCACGTGATTAAAAAAAAATGTATTTATTATTAATGAAACATGGTCCGCGAAAGCTCTGTTTTCGATATTAGTACTTATGTTGTTTATGTACATTTTTATATGAAATCTACATATAATTGTTCCTTATTGACGTCTCTAACAACCCACGAGTTTTTTTTTTTCAACTCATGTTCACAAAAGTTTCGTCCAAAAAACTGTTTTTGTTTAAACACGAAAAAACAGTTACAGATTGCAGGTCATTGGGAGCTTCGGGCTCCAAGAGAGTTTAACCGATTTAGATGAAATTTGGTATAAAAATAGTTTAAAAGCCTAAGCAGTATAATACTTTTTATCCCGGTAATCATTCTTTAAAGGGGTGAGTTTGAGACTAAAAGTTTGTATAGGAGTGTGATAATTGATGCAGCGCTTGGGGAAGTCTTATAGCATATTTGTAAATATGATACTAGCTACGTCCGCGTGGAACTCGTCTATCGTAGCTCCATACAAACTTTCGCCCCCCATTTGAGCCCCTTACGGGATGATTCCCGGGATAAAAAGTATACTATATATAGGCTGTTTAGAGATTTCAATTACCTTAGTCTGCGCGCGCACTGCGCAAACACGCGATATATAAATAATTTCACAAACATTTGTAAACATTATTAATGCGTGTTTTGGTTATGATCAAAAATGTTGACTCGTGAAAAGAATAGAAGTGATAAAGAGAATTGGCGCCACTGAAAATTCTTGGCGATGTGACGTGAGTAAAAACCTGCTGCCATCAATAACTAAAGAAAATAATTTAGGAACCTAAACTCTTCATCTTATGATAAGGTTTTTTTTCCTCGCAAATGTGTTGAAAAACGTCGTATGAGAGGCGTGAGCTTTGACAATTACTTATATCCTCGGCTCTCTTATCACGCTCACCTGCGGCTCGCGTGAACAATTCCTCCTCTAACGTAATTATCAACATAGCTCACTTGTTTATAATATCGTCTTTAAATTGAGCATGTGTATATTTATATTTATCTTCTTAATGCATTTATACGGTTTTTAAAACACACACACACACACACACACGAAGTGTCACGTCTCGGGCGAAGCGAGACGAGAGACCCGTAATGGCATTTCATACAAAATTGGAGGCCTAGGCCTGCAAGATTATTTTATATATATTTTATTTTAATTTCTATTCCACAATTTGTGGCACATGTCAGCCATGAAAATTAAAGTTAGGTTAGGTACTATATTAATGTTACGTGGTGGAGGGAAACTGGGTTTTCTGCCGACAAACTGCTATGCAGTTTGGCAGATTTTAATGATAGTTCCTAAATGTTATGTTGTTAAGTTAAATAAATAAAATAAATTAAAAAAAAAAAAACACATACACTTACATTTATTTTATCTCGCTCAAATTCTCGCCCACTCCTCGTCGGGTTCCCGCGTAGGGGAGAACGGGTTCTCGTTAGCGCAGGTGCGGCGCAGGTGTTCGCAACAATTTTTACTTTCACACGTAATTGGAACTTTCAGATTTGCCGAGTGAGGATAAACCTGCAGGTTGACGTGCCCTGAATTATGATTATGGTGGCGTTTTACTGTAAGAGTCGAAGGTATCGGGTATTGTTTTAACTGAGATCCTTAGGCTAAAAATTGTTGGAATCGTCTGATAAACTGAAAAAAATTAGTTACACAAAGGAGACTGGGCACTTCTGGACCAAAGGTTGAAAAATAAAACTAGCGGCCACTTCGGAATCTAATTTTAAATGAAAACTATGAATATGTGCTTCATTTATTCTTATGAGCATAACTCTCAGATGAATATTTAAGAAAGATTGCGAGTAGTTGGTTGTGTACTGTGCGCTTGCGTTATTTTATCTTCTATTCTCCTGTTATTTAATGAATCATAACTCTGAAACAATCCATGACATGGAAGTTAGGTTTTCAAATAATGAAAGTACATATCACTACCATTAAATACAGCCTACTTCCAGAAGTGGCCGCCATTTTTTTGTCTTGGTCCAAGCTCCATACATTTTTGCCCACTCTCCTTTAGCCAAATTGTAAAAAACTTTTTAGTTAGTGCAGGAATTTTTTGACATTATTTAGATTTTTTTACATACTTTTTTACATCGATTTAAGTAATATGAATGTTATGCATCACAGATATGGATATACAATACACTACAACTTAAACACCTCAATCTGTATGAAAACCGACCGTGTCACTTTTTTCTACCTACTTTGACGTCACACGGGCGAATTAGTGACCCGAATTCCCCGTTGTTCGCGGAAAATCGATTCTGCAATAAGGTATTTTCTTAATATTCACGGACAACCGGCTACCACAACAGACGCGCGCGGAATGTAAGTCGGAGTGCCAACTCGGAGTCCGAATTCTGACACACGAAGTACATGCATTTGCGTGATCTATGGATATCTATATCTGTGTTCTGCATTAAACTTAATTTAGCCAAAACCTTTGAGATTCGTTTATTAAAGAGAAAACACATATTTTAGTTAACCTGTGGAGATAGGTAGGGGTGTACTCGAAGGAAGAACACGTCTTTCTATGTCAAGCGGTTTATTACGACTCTCTACTTAACCTACGTACATTGATCTGCCCACTACACCACCGGGGCTAATGAGAGAAAAAAAAGAAATTTTACACATTTTTTTTTTTCGTAAGATATTACATAATAATGTAAAGTAAGGATATGCTTAAAACATTTTCTTGAAAATATTTGGATTAGATGTGTAATCCAATTATTCTCAATTTATTCAATAAACAATTTTACACGATTTTTATGAATAGTTTCATTTTTTCCCTTATTTAATATTATTACATTAGGACCGCAATCTTCTACGACTTTAAATGGTCCGTTATACAATTTGCTCAATTTATTTCCAGTTTCATTTTTTATCAAAACTAAATCATCTTTCTTATAAACAAATGGAAGTGCATTTCTGTCATATAAGCTCTTATTTGCTAACTTACTTTTTAATAAATGCTCTCTCGCTTCCTTATGTGCTAGCTGCAATCTATATCTTAACTCTAACATGTAATTATTAGGAGTCCTGTCACGGTCGCCATGTGGAGATAGGTAGGGGTGTACTCGAAGGAAGAACACGTCTTTCTATGTCAAGCGGTTTATTACGACTCTCTACTTAACCTACGTACATTGATCTGCCCACTACAAACCAAGGGTCTTCAGATTTTTGTATATAAGGGGTTTAGGCGCAAAGCGGACCCCAGGCTCCTCTAGGGCACAACCGGGAATAACGCTAGCAGGATGATGATGGTATTAGGTCACAGCTCATTAGAGCCACCCGGCGCCCGTCCCGCAACGCCTCGCCTCGTAAATGTACTAACTACGGAGTTGATGTAGTGAGCGCATGCCCGTACAAATCCATATAAAGAATACTAACCGCTCGCGAGGCGGTACGGGTCGGGCGCCGGGTGGCTCTAATGAGCTGTGACCTTAAGCGGCTCTGTCTTTAACTAGCGGACCGCGCGGCTTCACCTGCGTATTGCATATATAAAATATAGCCTATAACACAAAAAAGTATATTCTAGACGCATGTGAAAGAGTTTTTGAAATCGGAAAAGCGGTTCCAGTGATTGCCCAAAACCTAAAAACTTACAATGCAACAATCTCACTTTTCCTCTGTAAAATATTAGTAGAGATACTAGAATGGATGATGATTCTAATACCTATTACGTTAGTAATACTCGCGCTACACAGGACTCGCAGAATTGTCGTGTTTTTGTATGAAAGATGATTATTTTAACATTACCATGTGGTTTTTGAAATGTTTATTTTAATTGTTCGTTATATAATGTCTGTTCAGGCGGACAATAATAATGCAGTTTTCTTCGACTAACACATTTAATGAAAACTAGCACGTAGATTAAATATTATGAGAAAATAGCTCCGCGCGACATGCGCTTGATGCTGGTATGGCTCGCCGACTGACGGTGCGCGAGCGCCGCCGCTCCATCTGTTCTCTCCCCGCGCGCCGGCCCCCGCCGTCGTCCGATGCCCGCGCGTACAATGTCTACGCAAATATGTACTATATTGTAATTGACAAAAACCAATAAAAAATACGAATCGCAATTTTTTTTTATTACAATATTAATGATTTATTCTACCTAAATATAACGAAATATTTAATGAAAAAAGAACTGTATTTATTATAAATTTAATTTAATAGTTTGCACTGTATTAAAACGAATAGATAAAAAAAACCGTAGGTAATATTACCTGAGAACGTTTCCGGAGAATATTCTCGGTAATTTACGGCGGTAATTTACGGTAATTTTGGTAATTTACTAGTTCCTCTATTCCGATCGTTGTGATTTACTTTTGTGTAGATTATTATCCCTAATTGAAATAGGATAACATTAAAAAATGTTGAAAAAAATTATCGATAATTACCGTTACGGAGAACGTTACCGAGAACGTTACCCCAAAATTCTCTCTCTTACACGGTAACGGCACATCACTAGCTACACTACACATTCTACAATGTGTAGTGTTCGTCATATACGTGTTATATGTGTACCGTGGTATTGAACAGGTGCGGCGCTGCGCTACATCAGCGTGAGACGAAACACACGCCCCATTATATTTAACACGTATTTATTTAAGTTACCATAGACTGAATACTATACTTGTGTATATGCAATATAGTACATGTATGCGTTAACTCACGCGTGTAACCCTAACAGGGATAAGCAGAATTCAAAATAAGTGTGTGTCAAAAATTTAATTTTTACCCGACTGCCGAAGGACCTTATTCTTTGGCACGCTCTGCAGCCTAAACCGTTTGACGGATTTCGACATATGAGGTGTCGTTGGATTCCTCTTAATCGTGGGAGTGATATAGGCTATAAAATTTGAAAAAAGCAGTTGGGTTTTTTGAAAAACCTTTTAATTTCACTTGTTGGTACAAGCTTTTATTGCCAACTGTAGTTTTCTGTATACAGTCATCAACTACTCATTGAGATGACTAACGTGCTCCAACTCAACGCGGTTACGTCGGTTAAGTAATTAATTCCCACAGCCATCTTCTTTCTCCGTGAGATCAGGTCCATGGTACCATAATACTGAATATTGTCATCCAAACTATATTTATGTTGAGGTTAACTGGTTCAAAATACAGTTCCAAGATTTGTCCCACACTAACAAACAATCAGGTACACGTACAAACTTGTAAAAAAGCTTGTACAAAATATATGGCTGGTGATTATTATAGGTTGCGGTTGTAAATATTTGTGTTAGAAAAGGAGCATTCATATGTATATTTATGTTAATCCAGGCAAAATACGGTTTTGAAAAACATTAATTTATAATAGCGTTTTTTTTGTTGATTTCATTTGAAAATGTTATTCTAAGATGTTTTACTCAAGAATCCGACAAACTTTCCACCCGGAAGTAATTATGTAGATTTAAATGAAGCATGCATTATCTTTTTTTGTACGATTTATCTTGAATATTATAGAGCAAATGTAAATGATCCAAAATGAAGACAAAAACATTGATTAATATTTTTACTGACTTTTCAGAACCCAGTTAACTTATAATTTTTTCGATGTCTGAAATTTTGTCGGATTTTGTCGCTGGGTAACTATTTAATTGATAATATATCCGTTACACATAAAAAATAAGCTATTATAAATTATTTCCAAAATGGACTTTTTTTCCATACAAGTTGTCAGTTCATTGCCTGGACTATGTGTCTTGGATATGTTCTACTACGTATTGAAGTATCTATATGTATTAAATATATCGTCGGTGTCTTCTAGTACCTACCTATAACACAAGCCTTATTGAGCTTACTGTGTCTGTACGATTTATGTATTTACTTATAAAACTTATGTATGACATATCATATGATATTAACAATAGCTTTTCGGTGATGGAAAACATTTTGAGGGAACCGGTCTAATCCCAGTAAAGTGTAGCTTTCCCAGCAAGTCTAGCACAGGACGGCCGCGACATACTCTCGATTTTTCTCGCACTATGCCTCTTGTTCTAAGTGTTCTAACAAGAGAGAGGCGGATAGTACGAGAAAAATCGAGAGAGCTCGCGTGCCGTCGCGTGCTAGCTGTGCTGGTTTGGAAGGTCAGATGGTAATCGCTTCGTAATATTGTCCTCTAATATTTCGGTTCCGTTCGCGACTATCCTAAGGATATTGACTTAGTTATAGGCTATAGGGGCGCAGGCGCAGGGCAGAGAACAGCGGTACATCCGGATATCTGGACATACAAATGATTTTCGCCCAAGCATGCTTCGTTCGCTTCGCTCCCTCGATTGATTATGCGCAAAGGACCGTTAAGGCGCCGTAGGTTCAGCAAAGTTAAGCAAACAGAGTTTTTGAAACAATATAATGCGTCTGTTTATAATAATATGGTTTCAAAAAAAGGCTTTTCTGCAGGGAAATCTTCGAAACATGATTAAGCAAATTTCGCTTGATAGAAAAAAATCACGAACATAGGTCTAAAACACACAAAAATACACTTAAAATATTCGTAACAAATTATGCACAAAATCTGTAAATATTAAAATTGCTTCTAAAAATCGGCAATATCAGGTTTGAGGGAAATCAGTGTTTACATTTTTATTTATTTAAACGGCCAAAAAAATAAAATTAAAAAACACGACATCCGCGCTTCCGAGCACGCACTTCCGCTCGCTCACGCTTATGCTCAGTGAGAGGGAGAGAAGACCATGAACCTACGGCGCCTTAACTACTAACCACAGAAAAGACGACTTATGTTTTTGTGGCTCTGTATGACGCATATTACCCTACGCTTATTATTATATTACCCTACTCATTATTTATAATGACCTATTGTTTGATTCTCAGATGGAGGCGACGGTGAAGGAGGAGGTACCTGATAAGGACTACCAGCCCTCCAGCACAGACAGGCGGAAACGTAAGTACTACATTCATAAAACTATCCTTTGAGCATTGAGTTCATTAATCAATTTTTTTTTTATAAAGCCAATGGAAAAATGTACAAAGATCAATTTGGTTGGTTGATAAAAAAAAAAAACACAGCCTTCACTCTTCTGACAATACGTTTCGTGGCATCATAGGTATGTTAAGTATAGACGTAGATATCACTACATAGTATAAAACAAAGTCGCTCCCCGCTGTCTGTCCCTATGTATGCTTAGATCTTTAAAACTACGCAACGGATTTTGATGCGGTTTTTTTTAATAGATAGACTGATTCAAGAGGAAGGTTTATATGGATAATATAGTACCCGTGCGAAGCCGGGGCGGGTTGCTAGTACTATATAAAATAGGTATGTATAGCACCGTGGGGGCGCAAGTGTTTCCGATCATAATCTGGTGGCAGCGGCGCGCGGCACGAACCGTGCTAGCACGCTGGATGAGACACGTTGTATACTCGATAGAAACACGCAATAGATACGTTACACATAACATAATAGAAGGTTTGGTCATTGGTGTCGCACAACGGAATAAGATCCATTGTGATACAGACTATTTAACAAATCGCACAACGGAAAATTACACATTGCATGTAGATTCATTATAAACACATTTATAAATGTACTGAAGTATCTCTATCTAACCGTGATACTGATGAGACACATTGTATATTCCTTACAAACACACAAAGATACTATGTTATGATTGATAGGCCTCCTTTTTAGTGTCGCACAACGGAAAGTTCCATTGTTATACTGACTGTTTAACAAATCACTTTTCGCCGTTACCCCTTTTCATAATTCAAAGATCCATTTTTTTCTAAAGACAGGCATGAGTCTTCTGCTAACAGATCCGCTAGTTTTAGGAATACTACAACAATTTAACAATGTAAGAATTTCGTACGTAGGGATTTTAGAAATAATGCTACGGAAACATACTTGAAAGGGCTACGAAACGCAGCTTTTGTATGTATCTACGACATCCTGTAGCACTCTTTGAAAAGGCTTCGTACGCCGTAGCACTGCTACGAAAGTAAACAAATGATAGTTGGACCGCTAAACCGATTCTACCTCATCGACTGCTACGCTCAGAGCGCTACGTCATGGTCCGTAGCAACCTTAACTCCTTTAGGTGTCATTCTCAAGTAAAAGCTTCCACTTTGGCGGCGTCAATAAGGCGCCAGTTCCCTAATACTCCAGGAAAAATACGGTTTTGAAAAACATTAAATAATAATAGCGTTTATTTTGTTTATTTTATTTTAAAACGTTATCCTAAGGTGGTTTATTCAAAAATAATCCAACAAAGTTTCCACCCGGAAGTAATTATATAGATTTAAATGAAGCATGCATTTTTTTGTATGATTATTGATTTATCTTGAATATTATAGAGCAAATGTAAATGAACCAAAATAAAGATAAAAACATTTGTTAATATATAGGTATTCTGACTGTTCCGAAGCAGTTAAGTTATAATTTTTTGATGTCTGAATTTTAGTTGGATTTTGTCTCTAGGCAACTATTTAATCGATTATTTATTCGTTACATAGAAAAAATCTGCTATTATAAATTATTTCCAAAATTGACTTTTTTCCATACAAGTTGTCAGTTTATTGACTGGACTTTAAGGACGCAATTAGAAATCTTCCTTAATGGCATCGACATTTGCTTGAGAATGACACATCTGTAGCGAAAAGAGTTGTGCTGAATTTTCTGAAATTATTTTATCACGTTGGTAAACGTCCGAGTGCTCGACGCTGTGCTAGTATATGGAACTCTATGTCAAAGCAATATGGGTTAAATTGGAACTAAGAGGATTTTGCTTCATTCAAAACCCATGTCACATTGACATAAGAGTGCCCTGCCATATATACTAGTACAGCGTCGAGCACTCGTACACCACTGGACATTTTTCCATACAAACGTCCACGACTGTTTCTTCTGAGGTTTTTGATCGTAGATTAATATTTTTTTTAAACAAGATCTATACCATCAATATCTGTGTCGGTATGATTTGATTTT
This sequence comes from Epinotia ramella, assembly GCA_947578815.1. NCBI lineage: Eukaryota > Metazoa > Arthropoda > Insecta > Lepidoptera > Tortricidae > Epinotia > Epinotia ramella. The sequence continues at coordinate 3,957,102 of OX388220.1, forward strand.
TTTGATATTAATATTTTTATAAAAGCATTTATAAAACATACCGACACAGATATTGATGAGATATAGATCTTATTTCAAAAAAATATTAATCTACGATATAAAACCTCGGAGGAAACAGTCGTGAACGTTTTTATGGAATAAATGTCCAGTGGTGTTCCCTCTAAGTGTAAGGCCTGAGTGGACGCCCCGCTCGGAGCGGGGCGTCGAGCGTCAGTATAAATTGCATTTGTTTTATATGGACGCTGCACGCCCCGCTCTGAGCGGGGCGTCCACTCAGGCCTTGCACTTAAGCTGTCAGATGTAGGAATAATGTAGGTCACATCCAGCAGCCCTAGATGCAGTCCTACATCACACAAAGCGTAAACTGCGGGCTTGTTTAGTTTGCGAGGGGAACCGGGTTTAGAAATAACATTCTACTACTTTCTGTACGTGTCCCACTATGTAAAATATCTATCCCGTCTGTAATTTTAGTGTACCGCATCCCTTTTGTTTCAATGAAAACTAAATTGTGTAACAACTATGTACGTAAACGAAGTATTTTATGACCAAAACAGCAATTGACTTTGTTTTTGACTTTGTTTTTGTTTCTGTAGCCTAGTTGGTAGTGACCCTGCCTACGAAGCCGGAGGTCCCGGGTTCAAATCCTGGTCAGGGCATATATTACAAGCTTTTATTTACTTTCACCTGTCCCGTTGTCTGTCTGTCTGTAATCAAATCTTGCAAGTTAAATTTGATGCACTTCACGGTTTCCGATTGAGCTGAAATTTTGCATGCATTGCATGTATAAATCGGATGACAATGCAATGTTATGGTACCATCGAGCTGATCTGATGATGGAGACAGAAGGTGGCCATGAGAATTCAGTAGGTACCTACTTAACCGACGTAACCCTGTTGAGTTTGGGCTCGTTAGAATCGTCTCAACGAGTAGTTGATGACGGTATTCAGAAAAGTACAGTCGGCAATTAAAGCTTGTACCAAAAATGGAGTTTTTGACAGAAACTTGTTTGTGTGATGAACACGAATAAATGTTCTTGAGTCATGGATGTATTTATTTATCTATATAAGTATTTATATATCGTCGTCTCGTACCCATAGTACAAGCTTTGCTTAGTTTGGGACTAGGTGGATTTGTGTAAGATTGTCCCCACATATTTATGTATTTATATTTAATATAACCTTGGGTCGTCATATTTCTGGGTCAGTTAGTACTTGTGAGCCGTTTTAGCGGTGGCTAGCGGTGTCTGATTTAGACTATTATTTTCTCGAAAAAGGATTAAAAATGTAGCCAAATGGAGAAAAAAACAACGCAAAAGGTTTAAATAATCACGAAGTTATAAGTGTCCAAAGTCAAGAAGGGGTATGTTCTGTCCCATTTTCGCAAAACGCAACTTCATATGAAACGATGACGCTGGAAGATTGTGACTTCACTAATAGACGGGAATGTGCCGTGCCCATCGTGTTCGGTGCCGCTCGACGCGGCCCCCCGGCAGCATCCCGTAACGTGACGTCAGACACTGTTTGCGTTTTCTCTCTCTAACAAGCAATATTAAAACGGTTGTAGCTTCGTAATTCTTTGAGATATCTGAATGGGATTTTCGTCACTAGGCATATTTTTTTGCTTTTGGAGTTATAATAATTTTCGAGTCTAACGCATATTGAACGAGCGAGCGAAGAGAACGAAGTTCTCTGTTTCAGCTTAGGCCAAATACTCCAGGCAAAATACGGTTTTGAAAAACATTAATTTATAATAGCGTTTTTTTTGTTGATTTCATTTGAAAATGTTATTCTAAGATGATTTAGTCAAGAATCCGACAAACTTTCCACCCGGAAGTAATTATGTAGAATTAAATGAAGCATGCATTAATTTTTTTTGTACGATTTATCTTGAACATTATAGAGCAAATGTAAATGAACCAAAATAAAGACAAAAACATTTATTAATATTTTTACTGACTTTTTAGAAGCCAGAACTAACTTATCATTTTTTCTATGTCTGAAATTTTGGCGGATTTTGTCGCTGGGTAACTATTTAATTGATAATATATCCGTTATACATAAAAAATAAGCTATTATAAATTATTTCCAAAATTGACATTTTTTCCATACAAGTTGTCAGTTCATTGCCTGGACTAAAACTTTCGTATATCCAATTGTCCAGCTGTTCTCCTCGACAGGTCATTTTGTGAGCAGGTTCTATCATTTTTTTTTTGTCGATTCAGACTTTTTTTATCATAGGTACTCGCGAGTTTTACGCGCCACAGAGTCACTAGTTGTAGTGCGTCTGTATACAACTCAGACAGATTTGATCCTCTCTAACACTGGTTCGAATGGTTTCATGGAAAAAGTAAGAACAGACGATTTTTGAGATTTCCCCGTTTCATTCTATATCAGTAACCTTGTTAATGTAAACGTATAAAAGTTACCAGTAAGTAATGATAGCAATCATAGCCGGCAGGCGCGTTCCCACGATGTATATTCAATGTGTTTGCTTTGACGGGACTAGCGGACATCGGTTAGTGGAGGACATAGTTTGCTTGATAAGACTGTCGTTTTAAAGGTGCGTCAATGATGAATATTAAAAAGAGGCATACAGGTTATAAGCGCTACAAAAGTGACACACTAAACTTGAATCAATTGCACCAACTTGCCTCAGTTTCGCGTCGTCAATGGAATCGTATAACGTGTCTCAGCTGTCAGATTTGGTATTAGTACCGGACTACTAACAAGCAATATGCAACTTTTCTCCCTCGCTACAAAACGCGTTTCCACCCGCCCTAGCTCTGTGTAAAATCACTACATTATTCAAGGCGCGCCCGCCTCGTATTATTGTCGCCTTCGATTGACGCCCATTGTCGTCCAGTGGCAGTTTGGTTACGTAAAGGGTAAATAATGAGGTCAGGTATAAACTTTACTGTGCCTAAAATTTTACACTCAAAGAGAAGTCATTTTCTCATATTTAGAGGAGCCCAAGTGCGGAAGTCTCATCCTTTCAGAAGGCCGCAGTCGTAGCAACACTTCTCGCTGTTTCGTTATGTGTTCTTGTGTTCCTGGTGGTAAAGGTCGCTGCGTTCGGAGTGGGGGACTTGCAGAGTGCAGACCCCGTATCATGGTCGGCCTTATCACGCGATAAGTGACAAGATAGGAGCGTCGTCTCTTTCTATCGAACGGTGTCAGCCAGTGACGGGCACTCTATCTTGTCACTTATCGTGTGATAAGGCCGACCATGATACGGGGTCTGGTCTCTAGCACACAACGAACCCTCAAGTCAACTAGGGGCTGGCAATGCACTTGTGACGTAGGTTGTGGACTTCATTTACGGAAGAAATGGTGTATGTGAAGTCCCCAACTAGTGGGCAGGCGTGGGTACTGCCCAATGCGCATTTCCTCTCATTAATTAAGGGAGGCTCGTGTCAGACGCTGATGATGATGATGATCGTTCTAAGTGGGTATAATAAAACGATGTTCGCACTAATTATAATTAACAGCTTGGAAAAGTTGAAAAACCCCCGACATGTTCATTTCAATATCTCGAAACCGTCTGAACGGATTATGTTGAAACCTAGCTGAAAATCATCTCGATCACGGCCGATTTCGAACAAAAAAACCGAATTATAATCGGTACATTCGTTTAGGAGCTATGATGCCACAGACAGACGCACAGATACACAGACACGTCAAACTTATAACACCCCTCTTTTTGCGTAGGGGTTAAAAATAAACATCACGGCTTGGCGTGCTTTTTCAGCGAAACGAAAAATAGTTTCACGACGGTGGTAAACAAGCACACGGCCTGCTTGATAGTAAGCCGTAGCCTATGGACGCTCGCGACTCTAGGAATCACACACTCGGGAGATTTCATAGGTATTATGTAACTGAGTTGTCATGATTTTTTGTTTTGCAATTTCATAGAATAGTTTCGAACTCTAACGGTTTAATGAGGATACCAAATTCAAAAATATCTACTTGGAACTTACGAGGTTATTCTATTATTTACTTACTATTATTATACACTGTTCCATATACGATTAGAAAAATCGTTCGTTAATCGTCATGCGATTTCAAGGAAAACCATTTTGAAGCGTAAACAATTGTATTGTTATGTTTCACACTGATATTATGAATGCGAAATTTCGTATATGTGGTCAGAGACACAATAACAAAATTTGGAAGGAAATTAAAACATATTTATACAATTATTTATGATACAACGGAAATTAACAACTTCAATAGCGCGATGCAGAACATCACCTATTTCCACGCATATTCTAGCCGTAGTAATAATAGTCCAGGCAATGAACTGACAACTATCCAAGGAGCGTCTAGCAGGTATACCTTTAGGCGCCAGCTTAAGGGCTATTTGTTGACGCTCCAAAAATCCCAACCCTAACCCATCCAGCACTTTATTTAATTTGTATCCATTTTGTTTTATTAAACATCCCAACCGTTTCGCGTTTTTCACATGTCTCTCATCCCATTGTGCTTGTGTTACTTATTTTACTAGTATATTAATTATTTATGTATTTTGTGTATACGTTTGTATCGGCGGTATGTTGTGTTGCGTTCCGTGGGTCACGTACGGTGCTGTCTGAAAATCAGCGCTGTAGGTGTCTGTCTGACACCTCGGCATAATGCTGAGACAGCGACCGATTCACTGCCGCGAAGACACACACATTATGTGTAAATTGTATTGTATTTGTACTCCCTTTGTCTCTGTGTGTCTTTTGCGTAGTGAATAAATGTCTTCTTTCTTTCTTTCTTTCTTTCTAACTTGTATGGAAAACATGTCAATTTTGGAAATAATTTATAATAGCTTATTTTTTATGTATAACGGATATATTATCAATTAAATAGTTACCCAGCGACAAAATCCGACAAAATTTCAGACATCGATAAAATGATAAGTTAACTGGCTTCTAAAAAGTCAGTAAAAATATTAATAAATGTTGTCTTTATTTTGGTTCATTTACATTTGCTCTATAATATTCAAAATAAATCGTACAAAAAAAGATAATGCATGCTTCATTTAAATCTACATAATTACTTCCGGGTGTAAAGTTTGTCGGATTCTTGACTAAATCATCTTAGAATAACATTTTCAAATGAAATCAACAAAAAAAACGCTATTATAAATGAATGTGTTTCAAAACCGTATTTTGCCTGGAGTATAATTCTCCAGATTTTTGTCTGCTTCTATACTCCAGACCATATGAAATGTATAAAAAAGTTTGATGGAGTTTAGGTGACCGCACAGAGAAAATTAGCGAATTACCGATTGGATAAAGTCGCGTTTACGTAACAGCGCCATCTTTGTTGTCAAATGGCGACGATGAAAGCCAGTTATATAGTTAGTGGCAAGTTTTAAAATCTATCTTTTTGATATGCTATATAAACGAAAAAATGCAGGTGAATTTTTCCGTTAAAATTGGAATGAGCTTATATTCTAACTGGCAACCTGACTGTGACCAGGTCCTAAACAGCCGTAGATCCAAGTAGTGTGCGGGTGACACCTACTACAGCCATTAGGCTGCGTCTGACTGGCCGTGTTTTTGTCGGCTGTCCGCGACACCGCGGGCTAGGGAGGGAACACGAGCGTCAGTTATCGATAAATACTGTTTAAAATACTGTTTTATAAAGCTATTCAAAAACCCAATACTTGGCGGTGTATCTTTAAAAGCATAAAGGTATAAGCGTTTGCTTATTAGTCTTATATTTTGTCTAGTAACCGGATGAGGTCCTATAGTTATGGATCCACACACAGACTGCAGGTGACACCTACTAAAGCCATTAGGCTGCGTCTGACTGGCCGTGTTTTTGTCGGCTGTCCGCGACACCGCAGGCTAGGGAGGGGAGCGTTAGTTGTTGATAACGACCAAGAGCTCATTTTATACAGCTATTTAAAACTCACAGGGCTAAAACAAATAATAAAAATTAAACGTCATTTTTACATTAATTTACATTTGTTTAGTCGAAGACGATCCTTATTGGCTACACATGAGTAACACGATTTTCTGCTCATATTTTTTTCTAATTGTCTATAACTTATTTAGCGATCATAATGCGAATCCTTACATTTTTGTCAAGAATTCAAATGTACCTACTGCATTTTGCAGCTATCAAATGCAAGTTTCGTTCGTTTGACATCAAATTATTACGGAAACCAATCCTACATATTTTTAACCTGCGAAAGTTAGTAAGCTTTTTAAATGCGAAAATAACTCTTCTCTGGTCTTATGAAATTATCAATCAAAAATGTATTTTCCTATGTAAATTTAGATCCACGAACAAATTGAACAAGCCTATAGATGAGATAATTCATTTCGACGACATGTAGTATTTGTAACAAAATTATGAAGTGTACTAAGTTTAAATAATATATCGCATCATTCGTTTTAAACTATTACCTATAAAACTAAGGACTTGGTTATTGTAAAAATTATATCGATATATCCAAGCATGGCTCGTCACTATCCACCACTTACCGCGACTGCCCGTGACGTTTCATTCCGCGAGTACAGTCGACTTCAAAAGGAACCGATCGCGCTGCAGCGTAAAGGAAAATAATAATACTAGAGTACGGTACAGCCGCTCACAAATATGTATACGAGTTAAAAAATATCGGAGCGCTCGCTCTACAAAGATAATATTTTGTGTTTATCATTTTATTATGTGTGTTCGTTTATTTTTTGTCTTCAGTCTATTGCTGGCGTCTGATCGAGATGACAAATACACATGACAATGTTGTTAAGTTATAAAAAAGTATATTTTAAGTTATTATGGTTACCAATCTCTTTAGGGTCGCCATAACGCATGACTCTTCATACAAACATAGGTTGGTTCTCATTTTAAAACCACACCCTAGAATAACATCCTAACTTACTATTAAACGAGCAAAATTTGTATACTTAATATTTCCTTGTATATAAATATAAACATACAGGTATTGTAATATATGTGTAACCGCGCTCTCGAAAACGACTCTAACGCTTTCGATGAAATTTATGGGAGTGAAAAATCGATCCAGCTAGATTTCATTTCTGGGAAAAAACGATTCATCCGTATTTTTTGCCGAGCAGAGCCTAAAACTTTCTGGACACAATGTGATCCGCTATATCTAGGTCGGAAGCTAGTTTATATTGCTAGAAATTAAAATATAAAAGTTTTTTTTAATATTATTAATATTTTTCTTTTTCTGTTAGTTCAGAGTACCTAGTATGTAGATGACGTAGATGTAATTAACTTAAAGTTGTGGCGATTATATATTTTTTTAAATATCTGTAATCGCTTATACTTTTCTATTAATAAGTAGATATTTGTTTTATACTCGTAATTTATAGCAACAGAAGCAAGTCTCATTGTATATTAAAAAAAATACATTGCTAATGATTGTTATTCCAGTGTGCCGTTTTAAACTGAGACTACGTTTGTATGGAGAGTTGACTTGAGTCGAGCGTGATGGGGACTCTTAAGATAATATTTCATACTCGATGGTTGTTCTACGCTATTTACGCTACGTACTTCTGAAAAGGTTTGAAGTACCGTGGAATGGGGTGGGGGGTTACTTTAGGAAAAAAATTGCGAAACCCCTTATTACCCCTCAAACTGCCCCCTTTATTGGGGTTTACACCTTGTTGACTTTATTTATGTCACTAGGCCATACATTTCTATATCTATACCAAATTACAGCGTCTTCGAGAAAACTGGCTGTGACAGACGGACAGCCTCCGAGTGATCGCATAAGTGTTCCGTTGGACCAATTTTGGTACGGAACACTAAAAATGGCGTAACTTTGATCATTTAGAATGTAGTATAAAAGTAGAATTATATGAAATTAAGAAGATTTCATCGAGTAAACAGCTAGATAAAATACTAATATATCCCCTGCCACAGTTCACCCACAAGTAAAATCAATATTTCGGAGAAAAACCGAGTTGATCAAAGCCGCCCCCCGAACCAAGATACTTATGACAACCTACCTATTTCCTTGCGTGTCTCATGAAAAGGTACTGAGTGGATTTAAATCTAATATTAAAATAGATCTATATTTTTTAAATAGCTGGTTATACCTATTTTCGTGTGACACGATTGATTTATGGGTCCTTACGCCTAAAAGAGCGTATTTTGCAAAATGCTTGCTTTTTCATTCAAGATTACGACGTAACCATTTGTATTTATTCAAAAACTGATAACGTTCTTTTAAATAAACATTTCTTAAGCTAGGGGCTAACATGGTTCAAATTTTCACTTTCTGTTTCTAAAACTAAAATAAATGAGTTTTCTTGGGAGTCTTTTTCAAATTTTGCAGTGAGAAGTGTCGGTTCTCAATTTTGCAGTAAACAAGAATCATTAGGTACATGAATGATTACAATTCACAACAACAAGTCTTATACGAGGGGCTGACATGATTGAAAATCAAAGATTCATTTCAAAAAGTTGATAAAACACCTTCCGAGTTTTCTTAGTTTTTTTGGTGAAAACAGGGTTACATTATATTATTTTGCCGCAAATTGTACTTTTATTTTGCCCTAAAAATAATATGATAGCAAATTATAACTTTATGTTAACCGATAAAAAAATAATCATAACTATATAACTATACGATGCTGTAAATGTATATTTTTATAAATCACGCTGCACAGACACCGCGCGCCGAAGAGGTTATGAAATGATTATTTAATAACGTTATCAGTTTTTGAATAAATACTTAGTTACGTCGTAATCTTGAATGAAAAAGAAACTTGAATGAAGCATTTTGCAAAATACGCCTCCGCTTCTGCTTATGTGGGCGTAAGGAATCTTATCACCACTCTTGTCTGCACTATTGTTTATTCAGCTCCAATGCAATTATACAGCTATTATAAAACAATAACGTCCTATAGCGTCACGCCTCGCGCTCTCGCCTCGAGAGGACAGCCTCTTGAGTGGAGGACCTATCACACGCAATGGCTGTACGCCGATATATGGCTGTACGCTGGACAACGGTCGCTGTGTCTGTGCAGCTTATAATGCAAGTATAGATTATTGTTGTGTAAAGAGGAGTTATAGTGTGGAGGAGATTATTCAAATATACATACTTACATATTAACTAAATTACAAAACCTTAGTAACTTTTAACAGTTACTGAACTAGAGATACTCTTGTAAAGCGATCTCTTGCAGGCAACTGTTGATATAGTTTTTTTTTTCATCCGCCGTTTCACATTGTCCCTCAACAAATCATTCCTTACCGAATGTCTAATATGCCCAAGTTAAGTATGCTTTTAATTTCGATTGCGAGTAAATAAGAATTACAAAATATAATAAAATAATTGCTCATTCCCGACACCTAGCTTTTTATAGTTTTTATGGTTAATTTTCGACATGTGATATTGGCTTTAGGTACTTCATACTGCCAAGTAATAGAAATGTTTCGATACGTTTTTAGGGTTCCGTAGTCAACAGGGAACCTATACAGTTCGTATAGTTTCGCCATGTCCGTCTGCGGCTTAGCTTAGTAACCCTTATTATTAGAAAACTGTAATTCGGCATGGGTATATAAAACAATCACGCCGACAAAATACTTAGTAGAATAAAATCATGAAAAAAAAAATTGTTTGGGTACCTGAAGTGGGAATGTTATGTTTTTGTTTTCTTGTTAAACACATAGGGTGTTGGATAGCTAGTTCAAAAATCTAATGGGTTTTTAAAATATTTTTTCATCTTAGTGATCCGTTTGCGCGATATTGGAATTGAAAGCCCTAATTTTTGTGAATCAAATGTGTGTGTGTCCCTGCCGGCTAAATGGCTACTACTGGGGATGTGAAAAAAATCATGGCTGTAGTACATATAATAAATTTAAAAGGAAAACTATCACGGCTAACTAGTTACCGAGTAATAGTCGACGAGCTTAAAATGTACTTAGAAAGGCCAACTTTCGTACAAATTCGGCCGAAGCAACTGCTCCATTAGGTTGGTGCGCGTGTCGATGTGACAAAGACAGACAGGCACCTACGGAACCCTACACTGCGCTCGTGGCCCGACACGCACTTGGCAGATTTTTTAATAATATATTGACTTCTTTTTCTTCTTCTGGTTTTATTAATTTGGTAATAGAAAACAGGGAAATGAAATAGATTAAAGCAAATCATATAAAATATCAAGTGTATTCTGCGTAAGTTTTATTGAGCGTGTGGCAGTTTAAACAGTTTGTGCCCTAGAGCATAAAAGTTGCATTTTGTGCAGCGTGCAACTTGGCGAGCATTAGTCCGCCGACTGGACTCCAGCGGGCAGCTGGTTGACGTGGGTCATTTCATACATTTGATCGAGTTCAATCTAAATATGAACGCACGCTCGCCGCCCCGCTGCCCGCTAGCGTCGAGACTAGGGCTCGCGGTCGTGTCCGGGTTTCGTGTATTCGTGTCGGGTACCCGTGCCCGTGTAACACGCCCGCGGGTTTAAGCGACCGGTCCGAACGGATCCGTGTAATTAGCGCACGGGTACCCGTGTACACGTGTACACGTATACACGGGTACCCGTGCGCTAATTACACGCGGGTAGTACTACCCGTCCTTGAGGTGTGAAGCTAGGAACTATCCCGTAGTTCTAAGAATGTGCATACAAGTACTAAATGAGTGTTCGTAGCTTTGCAATTTAACATCTTTTTTTTGTGAATAAAAATAGCAGATTAATAAATGTAACAAATTATAACAAAGTACGTAAAGTTCGCCTTCTCAAATTCAGATTTAAAAAAAAGTACGAATCCATACTGTTATAAATGTGAAAGCCTGTGTCTTTCTGTTACCCCTTCACGCTTAAACCGCTGAACCGATTTAGATAAAATTTGGTATAGAGATTTGAGTCTGGGGGAGGGACATAGGATATAAACGAGTTCCACGCGGATGGAGTCGCGGGCAGAAGCTAGTAAGTTTTATCCCATAAAAAAACATTCCATGTAAAAAAAAGGCCAAGTCTCGAAACTCTTCCACCGTAAAAAGTTGTGAGATAAATATAAATATAATATAAATATATTAGGAGACAATCTTACACAAATAGACCTAGTCCCAAACTAAGCAAAGCTTGTACTATGGGAACGAGACGACGATAAACATACTTATATAGATAAATAAATACTAAAATACCTAGAAAACATCCATGACTCGGGAACAAATATTCGTGCTTATCACACAAATAAATGCCCTTACCGGGATTCGAACCCGTGACCTCTTGCTTCGTAGGCAGCGTCACTACCAACTAGGCTAAAGCGGTCGTCGACTTTGATATTTCGTAGTACCAAGTCTCAGGCATTCTTATTTTTCTTTATTTGCTAGCTAAATAAAATTCTGCCACTTGGTAATCACACAACTTTACTACATTTATGGATTTTTGCACACCTAAAACTATGCAGCATTGTGTGATTGCCAAGTCACACGGTGGAAGAATTTCGAGACGTGGCCTCTTTTTTACATTGAATGTTTTTTTATGGCATCTCACTTCTTTGTGTAGGTTATTGTGTTATATGATTGCAGTCTCATTCTTGCTTTTAAATTTTTTCTCCCACTCACTGCAAATGTAACTTAGTAATCCTATATATTTATATGGGCTGGCAAAGTTATTTATGCGTATCTAGAAATCTGGACCGAAATTTGCAAAATATTTTAGTTTTACCTTGATTCAAACACTTAACACTAATTTTGTTCTAAATTAGCGCTTTTGTTGATCGGTCAGTGTGTATGTGAGTGACAAAATTTAGAAACTTTGACTGGTTGTAATTCTTTAACCACTGATTCAAATTGAATGAAATTTGAAATATACCGTGTTTATACAATGCCTGCTTGGTAACTGAAAATTAAGATTTTTATTTGAGCTTAAAATGTGAAAAATAATGTAGTAGCATTAATCTAGTTTTGGTTTTGAACCAGAATAGTTACCAGCTCTTATTGTAGATGTTAGAAATAATGACGACATTAGCACGACCTTTTATTTATAACCTCACAAAGGGAAGGAATCAGTTATTAAAAAGCATGTATCTATTAAGAATTGGTCACATTTATTTCAGATTGTGTGGGCCTTTACGAACTCTCAATATCACAAATTAAATATAACACTACAGTATCTGACAAAATAAAAACTAAGAAAATCGCCACAAAATGATGTCATTTTTTTTAATCACAACTGTTGAACAATAACAGGTATAAATATTTATTGCAGATCATTGTAATGAGGCGAGCATAGTAAATAGCTAAACCAAATGTACTAAATAATAGTAATATCCCATAAAAAACATTTCATGGAAAAAAGAGGCCAAGTCTCAAAACTCTTCTACCTTAAAAAATTGTTAGATATTTCGTAGAGCCAAGTCTCAGGCATTCTTATTAATCTTTATTTGCTTGCTTAATAATATTCTGCAACTTGCAAATCACACAACTTTACTGCATTTATTAAATTTTGCATACCTAAAACTATGTAGTATTGTGTGACCCCTTCCACCTCCCTAATATATCCGTTCAGCGGCAAAACACCACAGCTCAGGTCGGCGAAGATAACAGATAAAAAATTATTACCTGCTTTAGAACGATGAAGTTCGTGCCTATTTGAAAGTAATGCCATAAAACCCTTTTCGCCGACAGGCGACGAACAAAACAAACAAAGGAAACTCAGGAGTCTTAAGACGTAAGTAATTAGCTTCCATTTTTTTATTGAAATTTCGACTTTATCGCAAACGCATAAAACTTAATATTGCTTTGGGAATTCCAACGACTTGTTTATCAAAAGTTTACCCGCTAAGAATTTTGGGTTTATCCAAAAAAAGTTGCAAGACACTGACAATGCCTATACAAATTATAATCTCGTTGCTGCAATTACTGCAAATTATTTTTACCTCTTTAAACTACATCAACGATGTACGCCCGAAATTGTAAGATAAAATCCTGTCAAAAACGCAAGCAGAAAACTACTTTATCATGAGAGCACAAAATCGTTTTTTGCTTGCATTCATTTGATTGAATTTACTCTAGTTTCGGATATACTATACCCTTAAATTACGTTACCGTTATCCGATATCGAAATAATTACGGCATACTTTGAATCGGTAACGTAAAAGTTAACGTAAGTATCGTTTTGTTTGAGTAGGTACCTTTATTTTAAAATGATAACGGTATACTTTGAAGCAGTAGCAAAATAGTCGCAATATCGTTTAGTACGAGTACCTTTTTTTTTAAATGATAACGCTATACTTTGAAGCAGTAGCAAATTGTCGCAATATCGTTTTGTTCGAGTACTTGTATTATACAATGATAACGGTAAACTTTGAAGCTGTAGCAAATTGTCACCATATCGTTTTCATACCTTTCTTTTAAAATGATTACTGTATCCTTTATATAGGTATCGTACGCAGAGTCATGTTGCAAGTATCGTTTTGATTCAGTGCCTTTTTTCGGTGCTCATATTCAAACTCGTGAGTAAAGGTACGGTTTAAAACCGTATACCTTGCAATACCTTTATTAAGTACCGTTAATTAAAAACCTTAATTTCGATACCACATTCAGTCCCTTATTTAGAATCATAATGGCATGTACGGTCGAAGTAAATGAAGGATTGGCAAATGTCAACTCTATTTGAATGACGTTAAGGATCAAAAGTGCTAAACATTAAATTTCCTCGACTGTACAATACAATAAGCGCTCCGTTAAAATTAAATAGTTCTCATGTAGTCAGCCAGCGAAGAAAGTGGCCTACCACTTTTGGACTTTATTTTGCATGCAATAAAGTCGAAAAGCGGTAGAACACTTTCTTGGCTGACTCTACTTACCTACTCTTTTTTGTTAAGCTATCATATCTTTAAGCGGCTATTAATAAAAGTTAAACAGTTTGCGTGCCCTTTGTTGGGCAATCATTAAATAAAATACTAGGTTTATACAATACTAGCTTCCGCCCGCGACTTCTCTCAAAAAACTATCCTATATTTTAATCCAGGCTAAAATCTTCGTGCAAAATTTCATCCAAATCGGTTGAGCCGTTTAAGCGTGATTGAGTAACAAACATCTAAACATCCAAACTTTCGCATTTATAATATTAGTAGGATTATGACGCAATAGAGTAAACATGGGCTTCCTGCGATGTTTTCTTTTGTCACATAAAACAACATCATACACACCAAACCCATAGAGTTGCTAATGCCAATAGAGTAAACTGAAATAATTATATTCTATTTGCCTCAACTCGAACGGCCACGGACGGTCCAAACCCGCGTGTAATTAGAACCCGCGGGTACGTGTGTACGGGTACACGGGTACCCGGGTACCCGCCCGCGGACCGGGCGGGTTCGGGCGTGTCCGTGTAGAACGGGCGCTTAGCACCGCGGGCTTAAGAACACGGGTATTCGGGCGGGCGGGTTAACACGTGTAGCGGGAGCCCTAGTCGAGACCACGGCCTGAGGAGTGAAAACCAATTTTTGCAGTTCACTTGATTTCCCGTATTTTTACAAGCTTTTATTTAACTTGACCTGTTCGTTTGTTAGTTTGGGACAAATTTTGGAACTGAACTTTGAACCAGTTAACCTCAACCGATTGAGCTCAAATTTTGGGTATAAGTATAGTTTGGATGACAGATCAATATTATAGTACCATCGGGCTGATGTGATGATGGAGACAGATGGTGGCCATGGGAATTCAGTACTTAACCGACGTAACCCCGTTGAAATCGTCTCAATGAGTTAGTTTGATGACGGTATACAAAAAAGTACAGTCGGCAATAAAAACTTGTACCAAAAACGATTTTTTTTAGCCGCTGTTCCTGTGGCCCCTCGCTATCGTGCCGGCCAGCCGTCGAACCCGCTCGTGTCGGCTGACACGTTGATACGGCATATCCATCTTCACCGAAATACCAATCGGACGGAAATTTAAGCATATGACATTCATTTTGTAAATCGTTATACTGGATATTATCATTTAAAGTGCCCATATACAAGATGATAATTTACATGACAACTAAGTTAACTCTTAAAAAGGCCCTCGAGGAATTGTACCGAGGATGCTGGCGGGATTTCCTCGCTGAATTGCAATGCTGATGACGCGTTGCGCGAGAAAGCCGCCAACTCCTCGGTCACCAGTTACGTCAACCAGACGTTTCACGATTTCCGCAATAACTTATGCGGACTTTGTTTTATCGTTATTAAATGTTTGTTGTTAATAGAGTTAAGTATTATAATTTTCAGTTAAAATGCTCTCGAAATTAGATTGTCTTTATCTGTTGCACTATTTATATACGTATATATGTTGTCTATCTAAAACGAGTGAATTAGAACGAACGAACGAGTGATACAGAATACTTAACCCCGTTATTTGTAGAAGTACACATACCTTCCCTAGGTTTATAATTAATACTATAACATAGGATTAAGAAAACTACTAACAAACTGTGGATCTTGTTGTCTGAATAAATAAATTAAAAAAATAAAAATTAAAAATAAATAATTTTTAAGTAGGAACACGATTTTTAGAATGATCAATCAATGATTTGTATGGTATATCTTGACAATTTAAATTACGAGTACGTACAAAGGGTTCTCGACCATCATCAGTGGAACATCTAAAAACAGTTTAAAACATCACTGCAACTAAGGTTACACATACAGAGTGTAAGTGACAGCGTAACCAAAGCTGACATTGAAAATATTCCGAAGAAAATAAAAATAAAAACTCAGTCTCTTAGCATCTTACAAAGAACTGTGAACCATCTTTCTCCCGATTTTCTGATCGCTTCAGCTCACGGCATTTGTCAAAAACATGACATCAGTTTTTTTTATGCACTTGCAAGTTTAGTGTAGTTTTTATCTTTAACTCGCATGGTAACTATATTGCAAGGTAATTATATCTAGCAAGGGCACGCTAGCAATCGCTCTCGAGTTCTATCATACGATTAAAGTAGGTATTTTTTGCTAAACTAGAGAGCTCTGCGCGCGACAGAATAAATAAAAGTTCCGAAAGCTAGTGCGAGCGGCGTGCGGACGACACGCGCCCTCCAACTAGGGATGGGACACGGTGATATCGATTGAAAATTTGAAAGGGTAGACTTGAAAATTATTATTACTCCAAAACAAAAAAAAAAAAAAAAAACAAAGAAGGCAAAAATATGCCTAGTGACGAAAATCCCATTCAGATATCTCAAAGAATTACGAAGCTACAACCGTTTTAATATTGCTTGTTAGAGGGAGAAAACGCTCGCAGTTAGTGACGTCACAATCTGCGGGCGTCATAGTAAATGACAATTTGCGGAAAAGGGACTCTTAAAATACGACATTATTGATCGTTTTATTTAGTGTCTACCCCTATTACGAAATAAAGTAGATAAATAAAAAAATGTCTTTTGAAATCATTTAATGTTTAAATTTTATTATTAATTAGTAGAAGTCTTGAATATATTTCAAGATAAAAATATGTATTTTTATAGTGCCTAGCTGGAATTGAAATTTATTTTTGTGTTGTGTTGTGTGCGTAATTGTAAATTGTGCCCATCATACATTACAAAGCGAGTAACGTTAATTCACATCCGGTAACGGCAACGCAACAACTGAGCACAAGTCTCGTTTTATACAGGGTGTTAAATTAAATTGATGTGAACATTTTGCACAATAAAACAGAAATACTAAATGATAAAAGTATAAAGATAATATCTATTTGTTGTTACTTAAATACTACTGGATTGTAACATTTTGTACCCTGCCTTTATCTGAACAAAGCAGGCTTGCTTCACCTATGGTTCGAGTGCAAAACATCGATGATTCCCGTGTTATCGACATCAACTGGAACATCTCTCTAGCGGCGCCTCGGGCCTGCCCTCGCAATTACGTGAAATATTGTGCCAGCGCTGACCTGCCGCGAACACATCTTCCCTTTGTACAGCGCTGGTTTCACTAATTATGAAGCGTTCGATTTCATCATTTGACACTAGGCTATGAAATAATAAGTTTCTGGCGAAAAAAAATTTGGGACTATCTTTTTTGATCTCTCTCTTCTCTCGCTCTTCTCGTTCTCTCTCTTACTCTTTGAGCCCTCTAATGACGGGGTTATATTGTGTCTAAAATCAAAATCAACGTTGCCACTGAACTTACATGATCTACTAAGATTTAAGTACCTACGTACTTATTCAATCGGTCCATGATAATTATGATATTGATGATGGCTGCTTAACATTGTGTTTCAAGCATGCACCCGAAGATACTAACGAGCGAACTATCAAGGCAAGCTAAATAAAAACATATAAAACATTATTTCAAATAGAATTTAACTCGAAATGTACGAAAAAACCGGCCAAGAGCATGTCGGGCCACGCTCAGTGTAGGGTTCCGTAGTTTTTGTAATTTTTTACAAAAACTATTCAACCTATCAAGTTCAAAATAATTTTCCTAGAAAGTTTTTATAAAGTTCTACTTTTGAGATTTTTTTCATATTTTTAAAACTTATGGTTCAAAAGTTAGAGGGGGGGGGGGCAGATTTTTTTAAACTTCTGGAGCGATTATCTCCGAAAATATTAATATTATCAAAAAATGAATTTAGCAAACCCCTTTTTATTTTTAAATACCTATCCAACAATATATCACACATTAGGGTTCAAATGAAAAAAAAAAACACTCCCCACGTTACGTATAGGGGAGGTACCCTACTAAAAAAGTGCTAACGGTTACTGAGATTATCCGCGGACGGACGGACAGACAAAGCGAAACTATAAGGGTTCCTAGTCGACTACGGAACCCTAAAAATTGGGAGTACGCTGGATGCGGGTGGCGCGGGACCGGTCACTTTGGCACTCTTTGGGGGAGGCCTATGTCCAGCAGTGGACGTCTTTCGGCTGATATGATGATGATGATGATGATGTACGAAAAAAAAAATAGGAATATAATAGCTCTAGCATTTTATATTCGATGGCTTTACTGAAAAACAACAGACCAGTAAACCTATAGACGTCGCTTAGTCGGGCGACCCCCTCTGCCACACATACGGTGAATTCACTCTATATTTGAGACACCGGACCAATCACTTACGCGCGCGGCCTTGAATGCACCAATCACAGCGCACTAGACGTCCCCCGCGCCCCGCAAGTATGGCAGCTTTGTTTGTAAGTAAAAATTAGGCTAAGCGGGGTCTTTAGGATATATGGTCTGTGACTGAAACTGACCTCAAAATGTTTATAAAAAAAATATTTCATAACTAATTTTGTGATATTTTCATGTTGAAGTCGATTTATTTATAGTTCCAAATAAATAAACTTTCTATAACGTCAGTTTTAGTTGTTATATTTATTGCGTAAGTAGTATAACTCCATGGCCCCACACGCGCCATAGAGCCGGCCTGTGCAAACTGCGTGATGAGTTACGTGCTAATGCATAGACAAGCGCTGTTTATTTTACGATATTGGCGAAGTTGCCAGTGTTAGACACTTTTAGGGTTGCGTGGGGTGAAATTGTTTTTTTCAAATGCATATATTTATGCAACTTGTTTTATTAAACAATTTTTTTTTCGGTTTGCCACCTACTCAAATTGAAGAATATGTTTATCTCCGCTACCCAACGCTTGTCTGGAAGACATCGCTCTTTAGCGATTAGACAGCCTGTTGCCTAGCTCTACTGTAATCTTTATGTTCTGAGTCATTCTGTATTGTATTGTAAAACGGAACTACGGTAGCGGGTGCGCCAAAGTTCATATTATAAAATTGCAACTTCGATTATTGGATTTCCGAAATTTTGTTCTCATACAATTTTATGTCATAATGATCATTATTCATAATTATTTTTTTAATAACTATCGTAACTCCGAATTGTCTATATTCATAATGTTATTCAACATAAGTATCTCTGTTACTACTATCTATGTTTATATACTTTTATATCAAATTATGATTTATGATATTAGGACTAACAAAATTATGATATATGTCCATTATGAAAGAACTGTGATGAAAAACCAAATTATGAGTTCAAGTCTGTTGTTAGTAATGCATTATGAAGAAACATTTTATGAAAACTGTTCGTTATGAGTTCCGATGATAGTTACAGAAATTTAGGAACATAAAAGGTAGGAAGTAAAAAATTATGAAGAGTGATGATTATGATTACAAAGCGGTATTATTATTTATTCGTAACAACCAAATATATCTATTACATACATACATATAATACTAGTCTTTTACTTTATACTATTTAAAGATTTTGTACACAGGGTCTTAGGCGGCTAAAACTTTGCAAACAAATTGACAAGAACTGTTTCAAAACTCCTGAATACGGACACTAAGAAAAAGAGCTTTGAGCTATAATTTCATTACAATTTTGAAGCATATTTCTAACAAGTTATAACTTAATGTTTAAAGGGCACTTTTCCTTTATAATAATTTGCTTAACTTTAGTTTTATTTCAATTTGAAAACACGTACTAAATATTTAAGAGTCCTCAGTAAGCTCGATTCTCCATACACACGTAGTTGCGCTCGCATTTTAAAAATACGTGTTGGATTGTCACGAAACTTTGCATGTACAATGACATGAGGTATATCCTTAACGTAGCGGCAGATACCATAATAAAGAAAATACAGCGAATTTAAGTTTTTCATACAAAACTTGTTTTTGCTGTATTTCGTTTGTTTTATAAACTGGAGCCATATAAACTAATTACAGACATAGATATACTTCATGTCATTGTATATACAAAGTTTCGTCACAATCCAACACGTAGTTCTAAAATGAGAACGAAACTCCGTTTGTATGGGAAGGTGAAATTCGGCCGAGCTTACTGCGGACTCTTAATCAAGTTATGATTCATTTCGATATTGAACGGGTTCTCCTAGTGCATGAAAATGACCACATTTTTAGTCTTATTAAAATTTTCGACCATTATTCTATCCAGTTATGGTTCAAAGTTGATCGCCCTCTTTTAGTGGACGAAAAAGACCATACGTCTAATTGTTAACCATATTTGTATAAAGTTATGGTTCAATATTGAACGGTCCCTTCTAGTGGGGTTTTATACATAGGGGCGTTTGTTGTCCCAGCCTAATTCGCGCGTGCCGACGCATACGATCGATTGGTTCAGCGTTCACTAAACTCACGGAGTACTAACCGACCCCGTATCATGGTCGGCCTTATCACGCGATAAGTGACAAGATAGGAGCGTCGTCTCGTTCTATCGAACGGTGTCAGCCAGTGACGGCCGCTTTATCCCGTCACTTATTGTGTGATAAGGCCGTCCATGCTACCGGGTCTGGTATTCATTCTTATGAATTGAGTTTTTTTCGAACCAGTTTTTAGGTATGAAATAATGAAAGGAGATACCTGTACCAACTACAACTAGTACAACGCTGTAAGTACAAAGCGCAAGCCTGCATTTTAAAAAAAACATTTCGAAAACGTGACTACAAAAACATTAGCTACTTTCACGAGAATCGGTTGAGAAAAGCGACCTGTAGAGAACAGTGGGACAGACACCGGACAGACAAACGAGACCCAAGCTGAATCATAAAACTTCGTTCGCTTCGCTCGCACGTTTGATTAAAGCACAACAAAAAGAGAAATAGGAATCAGCATCAGACATGGCTAGCGAGCTCTGCGGACCTATTAAGATGGTGATCCCATTTTATCACTTCGTTGTGGATAAGATATTCGCCACTCTGTTGTCCACGTTAATCCCCTAGCCTGATCCCCCAGGGGAAAAAAGCGGTTAGGTTGTTAGGTGAACTGCGACCCTACAGCGCCCGAGCCGAGCGAGCGAAGCAAGCGTGACGCGGTAGTTAACACATTAGTTATGCCTATTTATTTTCTCTCTGCTACCCAAAGGTTCTCTGGAAGAGATCGCTCTTTAGCGATAAGACCGCCTGTTATTTGCCTCTGCTCTTATATTCGCTGTTTTTCTGTACTACTAATCTGTCTGTGCAATAAAGAGCATTTGTATTGTATTGGCGCCTTCATTTTTAGGGTTCCGTAGCCAAATGGCAAAAAACGGAACCCTTATAGATTCGTCATGTCTGTCTGTCTGTATGTCTGTCCGTCCGTATGTCACAGGCATTTTACTCGAAAACTATAAGGTGTATTTGAATAAAATTTTCAGGATAGGTGTATTTTGTTAACCGCTACATAGTTTTGTAACTAAATTACTAAAAAAAAATATTTTAGGGCATTATTGCACTCCATACATAAAACTGAAAATCAAAAATATTTTTTTCATTGCAAGCCCACGTGTGGCACATCAATCGATAGGCCTTTCAAAATAAATATAAGGTTTCTCAGCAATTTTTTTGAGCGAATAGAGTCGGAGATAATCTCCTCGAAAGTCACTAAAATCGTGTATTTTAAAAATATGAAAAAAATCATGCTCATAGGGCTTATTAAATTCTCTCAGCGAAAATTGTTTTGATCAAGATCGGTTCAAAGGTTTTTGAGATATTTCTAAAAAACTGCCTTCCTTAAAGAAAAGGACGTAAGTGCCATAAGATTTCAGTAACGATACGACCTTTTTAATAGGCACGGAACCCTCGTTGTGCGTGGTCCGCACTTGGCCGCTTTTTTCATTGAGTTCATAGATGGCGCTAATGTGTTGCGTGTCTAATTGCCATTCAATCCTGCCCCAGCACGGCTATCACACGACACGACGGCGCGCGAGCTCTCTCGTTTTCTCTCGCACTATCCGTCTCTCTCTTATTAGAACACTTAGAACAAGAGGTATAGTGCGAGAAAAATCGAGAGTATGTCGCGGCCGTCCCATGATATACGTGCAGTGTTTCACACCCTCGACAAATCATAAATTGGTGCTTACAGGGCATTGTCGCCTAAATAAGCACATGCAAACGTTAGGTCTGTGTGACACAAGGCAGTGCAGACTCTGCCTTGACGCGGAAGAGACGCCTACACACATCCTAACTGATTGCCCCTGCCTTATGCGCAGCCGTAACTCCTTTCTGGGAAAACACATCATGTGCCCGGAGGAGATTAAATTTCTTGAGATCAACAGTATCCTGCAATTCTTCGAGTTTGCAGGACTTGACCAAGAATTGTAGTAAGTGGCGATCACAATAGATCAGCGATAGTCGCAGTGATATAAGGGCTCTCTAGTCCGGAAGCCACTACCAGAATAATAACAATAGATTAGATTAGATTATTTATTTCATGATAAAAAATTACATTACAGATTTGCATACATGTCAAAAAAATAAGAATTATTATCATGATCGTCAAAAACAGAGAAATATTAAGAGAATGTCAACAAATGTAAGAACACAATAACAAGGAAATAGAAGAAACAAAGCAAAAACAAAGAACACAAATATATCAACCTCTAGGTATCGTCATTTTATACAATATTTAAATACATGACACAATACATTTAAAGTCAAATCATAATCATACAAATTTAAATAGGTCATAATAATAATTTAACATGTCAAGTCCAGACTCATATACTCTTTAACTGAGTATAATGGATTTTCCAATAAAAGGTATTTAAGGCGGCGTCGAAATGCTTCGTCAGATGGTTCCTGTCTAAGATCAGCGGGCAGTCGCTCGTAGTAGGTAGGCCCAATGACACGCGGGTTCTTGCCTGCAAGTGCCATGCGACGGGGAACTGTTCTCAAACGCCCAGTGCGGCGGAGTGTTTTGCCAATCGCATTTACGGTATCAAAAGAAGAAAGATTGTTCCTTACGAACATTATAATTTCGAATACATAGAGTGAGTAGTGCGTCATAATACCGTGCATTGGGAAGTTAATAATAATAATCATCATAAATTGTGCAGGTTATAATCCAGGTGTTTGTTGCAGCACTAGCTGCAAAGGAGCACCGGTCGCCAGAGCAGGAGGAGAGCCGGTCGTCGCCCACCCCTGGCCCGCCGAGCCCGCAGAACAACGGCACAGCAGGTATAGCACCAGTGGCTCCAGACCCCGTATCATGGTCGGCCTCATCACGCGATAAGTGACAAGATAGGAGCGTCATCTATTTCTATCGAACGGTGTCAGCCTCTATCCTGTCACTCATCGTGGGTAAGGCTGACCATGATCTGAATTTTAGATTCGGTGGCTAGACTTTGGGGGGTTTGACTCCGATGAGGTTAGGTTTTTGTTAAGACTCAGATGCTTTCGGGGGACGGTTGTGCTGTGTTCCTTTGCCCTGGATCCGCTAGTGAATGTCACATCGTCGAGAACTATTTGTATTAGCAAAACTATAGCCAACGAAATCATTTTCTAACTCAAAATTAGTAATGCTAGAAAATAATGAGTTTACTTTAAGGCGCCGTAGGTTCATGGTCTTCTCTCCCTTTCACTGAGCATAAGCGTGAGCGAGATGGAAGTGCGTGCTCGGAAGCGCGGATATCTTGTTTTTTAATTTAAATTTTTTGGTCGTTTAAATAAATAAAAATGTATTCACTGATTTCCCTCGAACATGATATTGCCGATTTTTAGAAGCATTTTTAATACTTATAGCTTCTGTGCATAATTTGTTACGAATATTTTAAGTGTATTTTTGTGTATTTTAGACCTATGTTCCTGATCTTTTTCTATCGAGCGAAATTTGCTTAATCATGTTTCGAATCACTGATCTCGCTGCAAAAAAGCCTCAAGATTTCTATTCGTATTTTTTTGAAACTATATTATTATAAACAGACGCATTATATTGTTCTAAAAACTCTGTTTGTTTAACTTCGCTGAACCTACGGCGCCTTAAGATCAAAGTCGTTCCTTTGGACTAGGTTTAACGTTATTTTGAAAAGGGTGATTACTACAATATTACTTCTCCCTCTAGCCTTATCCTCGACGGAGTCGCTCTCGCCGCCGCTGGGCGAGGCGCGCGCGCCGGCGCTCCTGCGCCTGCGCCGGTTCCTGTCGGCGTTGCTGCAGTTCGCCGGCGACGTCGGCGCCGACACCGCCGAGCGCGTCAAACATCTCATATACAACCTCGCGGTAAGTCTCCATCACTGTTCATTTATTTATTTGTGTCAGGCAACAAGTCCCATATTTACAAATACCTTGCAGACTAACATACATATCTATGTACAAAACTTATAACACAATACAATAACATATTAAGACGAAGACGCGCGGTGTCAGTTGAAATAAACTTTGACATATTTATATGGCAAAACTGTCACCTGCAATGCTATTCTAATGGCGTTTTGATAACACGAGCTTTGTGTTGCGTTACGAATTCGTTGACAGTTTAACCATTGCTATTTTTTTTTTTTAATATACCCACTCCCTGTCAGCTTGTTTTCTTCCCTTTTTTTACTATTCAGAAAAGAGTAATTGTTGCCATCAAACGAGGGATTTAATTTTCCCCATAGAAGGTGTGAATAGTACCTACTATACCACTTGGTTCCATCTTGGGCGTAAACACTTAAATCTCTCGTTACTCTCAAGACTCTACTTTAGAATCCGTCGCTACGCTCAGGATTACCACCCTCGCCGTAATTATAATTTTGCTCCCTTGAGACACAATCTACTATCCCTGTGCTCTGCATACCCGTTTTGAAAATACAGGCGTGAATTTACATAATATATACATATGTATAATATAACTGTTTCTGCAGTCAGGAACGATGACGATCGAGGAGTTCCAAGCTGGAGTGCAGGAGTGCACCAACTACCCCCTCCGGGCCTCTGTGCCGGGGTTCCTCAGGGCGTTGCTGCCGGCGGCGCAGAGGGACTTACACGCGAGGGCCAGGAGGGCTAAACTGGTAAGCAGGCCTGATTTACCACCCACAGGCTAATAAGGCGCAAGGACCCAGAGGCGTCTTTACCTATGGTGCAGGGTGTGCGTTGCACACGGGCGCAGCGGTCCTAGGGGGCGCCGAGCCGTACCTACTTTGTAACCATTTTGACCGCGCGCTTACTAGGGGGCGCTAGAGTAATGTTTGCACACGGGCGCTGCATGGGCTAGAGACTAGAGACGCCTCTGCAAGGACCGAGCAAGGGGGCGGCGGGGGGGGGGGGGGGCGGCGGGGGGCGCGGCACTGAGCTGACACTTACTTACATTTCGTAGTTAGCCTGGGGCGGTCAGAACTCTAAATCAAGCTCTACTGGTAAGCACTGTCCGTGGGCTGTTAGAGCGTGCTTAGAAAAGTTTTCGAGTTTGGGTGTAACGGTTTATTTTGGCGTAAGGGTCAACATTACAGCCACTAGTGGTCCCAATAAAAAGCGGCTACACTAATAGCTACTAGAGCTGGGCGTTTTTTCCCGTAAGCGTTTTCAAAAACGGTTTCTCGTACAATAACGGAATAACAGTTTGTGGCTAGAAACACAAACTGTTTTAAAAAAAAACGATCGAACGGTCACACGCAACGGTTGCAATGCAAAACGTGAAAACGTAACTCGAACACTGTAAACTGTTTCATCCGTTTTTTCGTTTCACTTCGTTTGGCGACCGGCGACGGCGCCAACGCACGGAGAAACTAGTTATTTTTGAAACTGTTTTTCAAAACAGTTTTGTGATAGAAAAAAACGGTTACGTTTCGTTTCACGGAAAAGTCGAAACGACCCAGCTCTAATAGCTACTAAGCGAGCGCCAGCGACTTCCGCAGCTTGTGGCTCGGACGCGGCCACTAGACGCCCGGTGTGCGCCGATGCTATAGCAAACTGCATGGAGTGGGAATTCGCAATGAGGCACATCGTTGGCTTGAGTCATATCTAAAAAACAGGGCGCAATGCGTACAGATCCCGCACTATAACGAGGTGACCGGTGAACTTAGTTCCGTACGGTCGAACACTACAATAACAAACTCCGCAATCCCACAAGGGAGTGTTCTTGGATGTATACTTTTTCTGATCTACATCAATGACCTTCCCAAGACCACGGAATACCTATGTATACTATTCGCAGACGATGTGTCCCTTCTGTTTAAATGCCCTGCAAATTCAAGTACTATGATTTCTGACATTGAAACAACCTTAACTGACTTGAGCAATTGGCTTCATGACCATTCCTTAGAACTAAATGTTAATAAAACCAAACTTATTCAATTTCGACCGTACCAAAAGAAACCTTTAGATTTATCAGCACTATCACTTGAACTTGGCATAGAAGAGGTAAATGAATGCAATCTATTAGGACTTCATATTGACACTCACCTAAATTGGAAAAAGCACATCCAAGAAACAAAAAACAAACTTTCGCGGTTTATATATGGCCTTGGAGTGTTAAAGCGCAACACTCATAGAAAATGTGCACTCTCCGCATACTATGCGTATGCATATGCCTGGCTTCGATATGGCATCGTTTTGTGGGGAGATAGTACAGACGTTCACGACCTTTTCGTACTACAAAAAAAATGCATTCGCATAATAGTTAACATACGCCAACCCGAAAGTTGCAGACAGCACTTCATCCAAAATAGGATTCTGACCTTGCCATGTATATACATATTCGAAATCGGTTTATTTGTTAAAAAACATCCAGACTTCTTTAAACCGGTCAAAAGTGCACGTCGTAACAATAAACTAACACTACCTGCCCCCAAGTTGAATATCTACCAAAAAGGACCGTACTATAGATGTATCCAAATATATAATCACCTCCCAGTTACTATAAAGAAACACGAGAAATATACTCTATATCGTATCGATCTCAAAAGATTCCTGTTAG
Source organism: Epinotia ramella (assembly GCA_947578815.1). Taxonomy (NCBI): domain Eukaryota; kingdom Metazoa; phylum Arthropoda; class Insecta; order Lepidoptera; family Tortricidae; genus Epinotia; species Epinotia ramella. The sequence continues at coordinate 3,983,686 of OX388220.1, forward strand.
CCAAGGCCTATTATTCAATTCAGGAGTATATGACCGACAAAACATTTGATCAATAAACAAAGGGCGCACAAACAAACCAACATAAACACAATCAAACACAGACCCAAACACACAAATACACACACGTCAAATAAATAATTACAATATGCATGCTTACTCTGTAATTGCTAATTAATACTTAAATTTACATTTTAATACCTGATTTTTTTTATATTACTTTCTTTTTTGTTCTATATCAATTTTAATATTATTTTATAATAACTATATGCGTAAAGAATAATTTAATCATAAAATGTAATAAGCTTTAACTTCATATCAATTTCAATATTATGTTATAATAATGATATGCGCAAAGAATAATTTTATCACAAAATGTAACAATCTCTTCTTTTTTTTCACTCTATATAAATTTCAATATTATGTTATAAGTAATAACTATATGCGTAAAGAATGTAATAAGAATTAAAAATTAAAACAATGTACAATAATTTAAGAATGCATAGTAAAATTGTAAACAATACCAAAATAGCATGTACGAAATCTTGACCATGATAACTCGCCTAGAATAAAATGTAAACTCGACACACAATTGTTGCTGCATGTATATTATATTATTAAATAATTTAATTGCTATGCCCTAACAGGGTCCATGTGAAACTGTACTAATTATGTAAGATCTGTAATACCATGGTTGCAATAAATAAATAAATAAATAAATAAAAAAACGATCCATTTTGACCGACTTTTCCCACATTGTTCAGACATTAGCGTTCCCTTCAAATCGTCCGCAATCAGGAATAAGTGTTTCTGACTCAGTAATTAATCGCCATTTCAATGGAATAGTAATTATGGTGTAACAAGTACTTTTTATCTCGAAAAAATCAACTTAAAAGTCAATTCGTGGTCACCGTATCATTGACACTTTTGACAGATGCTGTATGAGGAATAACAATCGTCCTGCGGTGTAGGGTGACCAACATGCATGAAACACTGTTATTTTCTGCCTTGATGTGAAAAACATGAAACCGAATCTAGAAACGTTGATAAGGTTAGGTTAGGTTAGGAAAAAAAAAAAAATTTTTTTTTCGCGTTAAAGAAGTACCTGTTAGTCTCATGTCCTTATAATTTGAATGAATTTTATAGTAATGTTAATGATGTGTTATAAATTGTTGTTATGACAGTTTTTAGCTACGCCCTATGGGTAAAATTGTATATTCAATTTAAGGCTGAATAAATCTTCTAATCCTCCATCTGACCATTCTGTCGTCTCCTAAATCACCCTGTATATGTTGTCTGCAGACGCCACTGCAATATGTGCGGGCGCACGAGCACCTGATCCTGGAGTCGGGAGGCGACGGCGGCGACATCTTCGCGCAGCCCGGCGACCTCAAGCGACGCGCCAGCGACCCGTGAGTTACACACATGTGCAAGTTGGGGAAAGGTTCCAAAAATGTGAGAAACTTAGGGGTTTCAGGAAGTGTTTTTATCGGAAATTTACGGCGCTCGCAGTGGAGACACTTGGACGGCTGTCGTGAAGGCATTTATCAGGGCTCTGTCGTCGCGGCTGGTCGAAACCTCAGGGGACCCCAGAGCTGGCGCTTACCTCGCGCAGATAATTTCTCTGGTCATACAAAGAGGTAACGCGGCCATTGGGAACCTTGCCGCAGACGGACCTTTTTAACCGACTTAAAAAAAAAGGAGGAGGTTCTCAATTCGGTTGTCTTTTTTTTATTTATTTATTTGTTTTTTTTTTCAATGTTATCTCAGAAGTCTCAGAACTCCGTCATTTATGAGCCGATTCGTAAAATCATTTTTTTGTTTGTAAGATTGTCCCCTAATATTTATTTATTTATTTATGTGCTTCCAGGTGGGTCCCATTTTTTCAAAAAATCAGTTGGATGATGGGATCCATAAGGAATTGAGGGAACTCCTCAATTATATTAGACACGCGTGTAGTGATTTTGGTATTTTCTATTATCTCGTGTATACACCCGGAAATCGTAAATTTGGTGGAGTGGAATTGCTGATGAAGACCACAGATGACTTATGGAATTCCTCAATTATGTACTTAAAAGTGCAAAAGTACATCACAGATTCTGATAAGATTCCGTTGAAATTGGAACTAATGAAGTGCCATTAGTGATGATCTTGGGGAATCGACAGAAGTCCTCAAATATTATCGGCCCACATACAGCGATTCGGTTTTTTTAACCGACTTCAAAAAAAAGGAGGAGGTTCTCAATTCGGTTGTATTTTTTTTTTAACGATTGTTACCCCAGAACTCCGTCATTGATGATGATGAGCCGATTCGTATTTTTTTTTTTGTTTGTCATGGTATGCTTCCAGGTAGGTCCCATTCTTTTCAAAAATTCAGTTGGATGATGGGATCCATGAGGAATTGAGGGAACTCCTCAATTATATTAGGCACATTGTGTAGTGATTTTGGTATTTTGTAGATATTATAACTACACCCGGAAATCATAAATTTGGTGGAGTGGAATTGATGATGAAGACCACAGAATAACTTATGGAATTCCTCAATAATGTACTTAAAAGTACAAAAGTATATCACAGATTCTGTTGAAATAGCAAGTAATGAAGTGCCAAAGGTGATGATGATCTTGTGGAATCGACGGAAGTCCTCAAATATTATCGGGCCACATACAGCGATTGGGTTTTTTTCTCTAATAATCAACGCATTTGCGCTCGGAAATCAGTTCATGTGGTAAATTGGAAAATAAATGTGGAAATGTTCTCGTGGCTTGGCGGAATACTAAATTAAAGTCGGTTAAAACTTTGTTTTTAAAGTAAATTATGTTATTTTTATATGATGCATGTATGTACACTTAAATGCGCAATAAATCAATGTACTATCGGGAATTTTGAGAAATAGCTCAGATCTTTCCATTGGAAAAGTTCTGCAGTTTTGGAGTTTTCTTTAATGAATAGGCGACGCGATCATATCAGCGACGCGGGCCTTGTAAGAAGTCGCCGAAACACAAAGGCGACTTTGCGATCGTGATGTTTTCTGAACAAAGCGATTGAACGATCTGTTACTGACTAAAAGAGATGAGATGCTTGAAAATACGGAGAAAACGAATTGCTGCCCTACCCCTGTATTGTAAATCTCATCAATATCATTGAGTTGTTTTCGAGATTCGATTTCTAAACAATTATACACAAGGGCCAAGGACATTAATAGTACATTACGTACCTACCTAGGGCGGTGAATTCGTGAATGCCCCAGATCGCAGGTGTGCGGTTCGGGCCATAAATATGCGATCTGGGGCTTTACGAATTACCGCCCGTGGTTCGTACACCATTTTACGTCTTCTCCTGGGTGTGAAGTGAGATTTGCCGCTGCGCCCGTGGGCGGTAAATCTCTCTTACCGTAAAAAAAAAATGAAACTTCATGCACAATTCATAATGTTACACCCTCAATTTATGTATATGAACTTCCCCCTAGGCTATCGGCTGGCGACGTGCTTGATTATACAAATATGGCTTCGTTTAGAATAGGATATATCTATTTTAGCAGTACCGGTCGCTTTGGCACTCTTTAGGGGAGGCCTATACTGTCCAGCCGTGGACGTCTTTCGGCTGATATGATGATGATAGGTATCTATTTTAAATTTGATTTGATTTGATTTAAGCTGACAGCGTGGGACATAGGGATTACTTTGGTATATTTAAATGAAAATAAGGTCAACTACTGTACTGTAATTAGTAACTAGAAGCATAGTAAAAGTTGGTCGCCCGTTTGTCGGCGATGTAATAGGATGTCTGACAGCGCGACAGATAGCCCGTCAAGTACAGTCGACAACACAGCTAACTGACCATACCGTGAAAACCTAGAACCTTATTACAATGCACTTAAGGTCAGATTAGATTTCCGATGGTCAGTTAGCTGTGTTGTACACCCACCTGCCATTATTGATGTCGCTGACCGTCTAAATATAGGCAAATGTTGCTTTTAAACATGTGTCTATGGGGCATATTTATGTTATTAGTAAGTTGTATGCACCCAGATTTTTACACTTGATTGTACGTGGCCTTCTTTCAACTATGATCTATGGAATCGCGACTCAGATTGTAATAACTTAAACTGCTGACAGATGTTTACAGGATCATAGCTTTATCGTGAGTTAGCATCGAGGAATATCAGGGTCCCTGATCAAGTAATGTCAAGATTCCTTTTAAACTCTATTTAATTAAATAAACCGTCTTAAGTATTTCAAGTATTTATTTATTGCAATCATGTTGTTACAGTATGGTACATAGTTGACATGTGTTACAGTAACCCTGTAAGGGCATCGCAATGTTTCTAAATTAACTTACAACTAAATATATTTATAACATACAACAGTATAGATCTATACAGGGTGATTCAGGAGACGTGAGCAGGATCAACCCTACACATACAGTTAATGTTAATGGATCTTTTACCATCGTAATTAAGTTAAACGCCCACAGTTTTTTTTTACATTTTGTGTAAAAGTTTCATTCACAATAAATCATGGTCACCCTACACAACTAAAAAAAAAATCACGTTAATCTTACCAATGCTGGTACGCCTGAGTAGCTTATAAACTATTGAATCCGTAGGGTTGATCCTGCTCATGTCTCCTGAATCACCCTGTATAGTTAACAGAGCTAGAGATAATTTTTGGTTACGTTGTTGTATGTGTATTAATTAGTGTATCGTTGTGTATGTGTTGTTTATATTTGTATTTATGTATTTCCTTATAATTTAAATTTAAATTATTAGACTTATATTTATCTACTTATGTGTGTAGGTACAGATATGGTTTAGTAGTAATGATATGGTGTAGTAGTAATGTTTATGTATTGTTTTCGCTAGGTTCCGCTCGCAACCTTGTCTGCGTGAACCCGGGATTACAACTATCGTATATTTTAATCCAGGCTACAAACTATCTTTGTGAAAAATTTCATACCAATCGGTTGAGCTGTTTAAGCGTGATTGAGTAACAAACATCTAAACATGCAAACTGACGCATTTATAATTATAATATTAGTAGGATTAGTCGGATGATATTTGCAATGTCTTATGTAGTTAATATTGGCATCACCATTACTTAACTTGTTTTTTTTACTCAGCCATATTTACAAATGAATCTCATCAAAAATAGTTTCAACTTAACCGATCGGCGCCATCTGTCAGACCTATAAACCGAGCGCCTGCTGCGAACATCATAGCAAAGTTCCGATCTCGCTAATTGCTTACACTAAACTAGCAGGCGCTGCGAATCGTTACGCTAAACGCCTTTAAAATTGTTATAATGGTTGTTATTTGACTCGTTTACATTGTAACTGAAGAGGAAAAAGTATTTACAAATTGGATTTTTAATTTATGACTTTAATGACACAAATCACACGTCTCAAAATGGATCGTCATGAAATACAATATTTTTAATTTAGACTGGACTGACTTTTGTATTCCGACCTCACGTATCTTATAGTTAGTTCCAAATACTAATATTTTGCTAAGTGAAACAGCAATACACTCTATGAGTACCTACATTGTATGGCTTAATACTAGTACCCTGCCAATGCCGTTTATGAAGAACTATGGGCCACAGCTTGGCACGCGGGGCGGCGATGTTTTCGCGATTTACCCCGTCATTATATCACGCACATGTTCAACGAATGGGATAGGCAGCGTAAAAGCATGTGCCAAGCGGCCGGCTGCGGTCGTATCTCAAATTAGCTGTGTAAATCTGCTTGGATATAGTCAAAGTAAAGTCATAGAGACAGGATTGACTTTTATTGATGTATTAGGTTTGTACAGGAAGATGGTTTTGTCGTTTTCATTATGTTAAAAGTAAGGTTAGGTTAAGCTGTTAAATATCAGCCGATTATTGTACGAGCCGGCGAAGCGTTTCAACTTGAGCAATCATTATTTCGTATATCTGTCCGGACGTCCGGATGTCCAGATGTCGGGCTGTTCTCTTCTACAGGTCGCATTCCTCAACCGATTCTTGTGAAAATTTGTGACCGTGTTCGATAATTATATTGTTTTATGTCCATTAGGTTTTGGAAATGATTTATTTTATAAATAGTCTCGTGATGTCTAGAGCTCCCAGAGCCACTAGTCGGTATAAGTAGTAGCTTTAGCCTATTTTCACCCTCATAATTGGTAACAATCGTATGTTTATTAATAACTAGCTTCCGCCCTCAACTTCGGCTGCGTTGACCCGGGATAAAAACTATCCTATTTTAATCCAGGCTATAAACTATCTTCGTGCAAATTTTCATCCAGAACGGTTAAGCCGTTTAAACGTGATTGAGTAACAAACATCCAAACTTTCGCATTTATAATATTAGTAGGATTCAAATTGAATAGTTCAATCCTCAAAGTTTAAGCATAATCATGAAACCCGTCCAAGCAAGAAAACGTAGGCTCCAACTATAACGCCGAGCGCCTGCCACAAATCTGCTGGCAATTATCAAATAATCACAAGTTTGCTCCGACTAAACGGCCAGGCGCTAGCCGCGGACCCATGTGCCAGCGATTTGTAAAACCAGTGATTTATTAAAGGGAACTGGCTGTAAATGTATAAGCGTCTAGTGCAGCTGTGTCTGTTTTATTTATTTAGGTTGCTAAATATATGTTGTTAGTAGAACAGGGATAAATTTTAAGGAGTGTGTTTAACTTAGAGCAGATAAAACATTGGACTGAGTTGAAAGGGACTGACCCATAATTAAATGTCATTTCGGAGTGCATTATTGCACTATCCATAGATCACGTCCGGAATCGAATCCGATCCACAATGCGTGTCCACGCGGGCTGTGTCGCCGGCGCAAGTCATAGAATACAGCGATATTAATTCCTAACATACAATACAGAAGACCGCAGCCAATATGACACCAATACTTGCTCTGTAGGTTATTGGCATTGTGTCGAGTGCGCTGCATTTGTCTCTAGCTATGCACAGAACGAATTCTCAAATCAAGAGAGAGTTGGTTACGCACTTGTCTCTCTGAAGTGGCAAGCGTCTATTGGCTATTGGTGTCTGCCTACCATCAGGCAGGTCGTTGGCTTGTATGGCAACGTCCTGCACGGCTATCATGCGACGGCCGCGACATACTCTCGATTTTTCTCGCACTATATCTCTTGTTCTAAGTGTTCTAATAAGAAAAAGATGGATGCGAGTGCGAGTGCGAGAAAAATCGAAAGAGCTCGCGGTATACAAAATAGAAGTCATCATCTTCATCATCATCATCATATCAGCCGAAAGACATCCACTGCTGGACATAGGCCTCCCCCAAAGAGTGCCAAAGTGACCGGTCCTGCGCCACCCGCATCCAGCAGACATATGTACATAGATTGATTTATGGTATCGCCATCATCATCATATCAGCCGAAAGACGTCCACTGCTGGACGTAAGCGTCCCGCATAGAGCGCCATACTGACCGGTTCTGCGCCACTCAATTCTAGAGGACTCCCGGTATATAGATGTACAAATATGAAATTGATTGATTACGAAGGAATTTGACTACACTAGTTATTTATGTTTCTCAGCGTCACAATAAAACAAAAGTGCAGACCACTAGGGAAAACTTTCGAATTTCCGCTGTTTTATAATAAATCGCTGTTATAATCCAAAATGGCCGCTGAATTAAGCGCCGCTCCCGAAAACGCTGACCACACAATCGCTCGTGTCACGGGAGGTGTGTCCCGATCGTGATTTATCGGTTGCCGATTGCGCTCTGAACTCTGAACATGGGGGCCGAGCCATAACAGGTAGCGGGGTCAAAAATTGTGGGAGTAAAATCATATATTTACAGCGAGGGCGGTCCGTTGAATCTTGAGTGAAGCGAAAGATTACGATAAGGTTGGATCTTGAGCGTAACGAGGGATTCTAGTGTTTGCGCCCAAGATGGAAATAATTTGGCTACCGATTAGCACATACTGATTTTCACTCCTTTCATGAGGAAAAGTGAAATTCCTCATTTGGGGCCGAAAATTACTCTTTTCTTAATAGCAGGATGAGGGAACAAAAGGGGGCAACAATTCTTCAATCTTTTAGGGCGTTAGCGCGTATAAATCTTAGCGATTTTCACAAGATTTCCACTTTTTTTTTAATTAATGGACGTATAATACTTAACGATTTTTTAACGACGTTATTTACATCGAGAAATTAGGTTATTTTATTTATTTACGTCGACATGACAGGCGCAAACGTGACATCCTCATCTCAAAATAAATTTAAACGCGATACGGTCAAAATAACACAGTATACTTGTTTTCTTAGCTGTTGAGTACTTCAAGGCACTCGCTTTCCTCCCATCTCTTGTGCCGCCTCCATAAATCCTTGTTTGCGCGTAATTCGTTCTTAGTTCTGCATTGTCTTTGCTTCGATTTATTCAGCATTTCTCATTCAAAAACCAACTTAAAGCAACCACAAATCAAACGATTCTCTGCTTTGAGCCTTTTAAATAAGAACTTTCAATGCGCATTTGTTGTGGTTTCGTTTGTCAATTGTTTGAGAAAGTTTCAGTGGTGAAGAACAAAAGATTTTGGAAGTTTTAATAGGCGCTTGGCAGTTGTTTCGGAAAAAGGAGAACAAATGCATTTGTTTAAGTAATCTTTGGAGAAGTTTTGAGGGGCGTCTTTGGGACTGCTTTTAGACCGTCTAGGATAGCAAATGGGTAATGTTTATTGAGTGTTTAAGGTTCTCCAGGACGCTCGACACAGTTCGGCTCTCCATACAAACGTAGTTTGGCTCTCAATAACATGAAACTTTGTATGCGCAATGTGATACGCCGCCATATCTAGGTCAGCAATTAGTTTCTGGTGCTAGAAATAATAATAGAGAGAAAAGAAGTTTCGTATAATAAACTTCTGTCGTCTCTTTTTAGGATTCCGTAGGCAATTAAGAACCCTTATAGTTTCGCCATGTCCGTCTGTCCGTCTGCGGCTTGGCTCAGTGACCCTTACTACTAGAAACCTGTTATTCGGCATGGGTACATAAATCAATCACGCCGACCAAACGGTAGAAAAAAGACCGGGTTGCACTCCGGGAGTGCCGGCAGAAGTGAAAACTCAATAACATTGTAACATTTTTTCGATCAGGTCACGTGACACCTTACGGTGTCACCCTAAAAATGAATTTGACGCAAATTTATAAACAATTATCAATTACTTAGGCGGACAACACAATACCAATTTGTTTTTGCCATTGCCTAATATTTTTCAAAGCTTTATCTCTTTAGGAATAACGTCTAAATTCGAACTATTCGAATTTGCAAGAACAGCAGACGGCGGTGGCGACCAAAATATCAATTTGTTTTTGCCGTTGGTAAATATTTTTCTAAGCTTTATCTGTTTACTAATAACGCCCATATTCGAACAATTCGAATTTTCTCAATAGCAAAACGGTGAAGGACGCGTTGGTATTATTACAAATTTATTTGCAGAATATGCTATTGCAAAAAGTGTTTAACGGCTTTATACTCTTACGAATAGCGTTCAGTTTTGAATGAAGTCGAATCGGCTAGCTGCAAAAAGTGACCTCCTTCACATCTGACGTCACAAAACTCTGTCGCGTATTTAACAATTTTTCCCCATCCCAAAGTGCTCAGCGCCGCTAAAGAAGTTTTCACTTCAAAAAATTGTGGGAGTAGTGTACTACATAATAATGAATTTAAAATGACGGCCAAGTAGGGATAACTAGTTACCGAGTAATAAAATGTGTACTTACTTGGAGATGCCAACTTTCGAACAAATTCGGACGTAGCCGCACCATTTAGTTAGCGCTACTGTAGCGCTGTATAAAAAGCGGACAGGCAAATACGGAACCCTACACTGCGCGTGGCTCAACACGCACTTGGCCGATTTTTTTTTGTTATATGTTGTCCCGTTCACTCGAAACTAAGAGCGAAGTTTGAAGGGGCGTCGGCACAGCTTTTGTGCCCGACTTTAGCAAAAGGTTGATTGTCACATTCAGTCCTAGCGGTTCCGTAACGCTACGCTTGTAGCCGATAACATTAGAATACCGTATGTAGAGGAAAGCGTCTCTATGAGCAGAGAGCCCACCAAGCGGGTCCCTGAAGGTGTTACGAAAATGGGTCGCCCAGTCTATATAAAAAAACCGGTCAAGTGCGAGTCTGACTCGCGCACCGAGGGTTCCGTACAAACTATCAATTAACTTAAGGTAAAGTAAATGTCCCAATAATTGTTAAATTAAATTACTTATTTTAACCCAACACAACAGAATTCAATAAAGACCATCAAACTACCAAGACAATTCAATCGCGATCTTTTTTTTGAACTGCTATTGAAATATACCCCGTCTCAACCGCATTAATAGAAAAATCTTAACAGCGCGAAGTAGGAATGGGGTCAGCGCCATCTATCGGCCCCATTTGGTACTAACGTGCAAGGGCAATCAGCTTAGTATGTATGTTAGTGTTTTAGCGAATATTGTTTATCACGTGAACCGATCTCGATTATTATTTTTTTATTTGAAAGAGAGTTCTTCTTTTATAGTCTTATAGGATTTTTAAAACGAAAAAATACTTATAAAGTTGCAAATTTAACTAGGAACTGATTTTTGAAAATGAAACAAAAAATACGCAATATACCAAAAAAGTTATACTCTTCCAGTAATATTCATGTTTATCTTAATCACAAGTAATTATTTCAAATTTTTCGCTTGTATAACTTCGGAGATAAGGGGAGGGGAATGGTGGATTTTTTTTTTTACATTTTCCTTCATAGATCAAAATTTTACCAAAGTAGAAAAAAAAAACCCCATTTGACCTAGTAACTAAACTTTGAATCCCCCCCCCCCCCCCCCCTCTTATCCGTAATTTTAGATAGATATTAAAAATATATATTAAAACTTTTCATGTTCCATACACGTGGATTAACTTTCTTTAAAACTATTCCAAATTTCAAATGGGCATTAGTAATTCCTGAGATATTTAACTTCGTGACAGACAGACAGACAGACAGAGTCGCACCATAAGGGATCCGTTTTTACCTTATTGGTCCGGAACCCTAAAAGTGTCTTTGACTCATTGTTTTGGTTTTACAATTTTGCGGCGCCCTCGAATCAAACCTAGACGCACATAGATAGATGGTCCTACGTGGCAGAATGCAGAGAGCGAGATAAGGATACAATACATTATAATACAAATAATCCTCAATTTAAGAAACTATGTATACAAAACATAAAAAGTTAAAAGTAGTAGGCTTTATCTCGTCCTTGTAACTTGCAGTCCGCCTCGCAGGACCATCTCATCACTATCATCGTCATATCAGCCGAAAGACGTCCACTGCCAGACATAGGCCTCCCCCAAAGAGTGCCACAATGACCGGCCCTGCGCCACCCGCATCCAGCGGACTCCGCCGCGACCTTCACCAGGTCATTAGTCCACCTTGTGGGGGGCCTACCCGCGCTGCGCCTTCCGGTACGTGGTCGCCACTCGAGAATCTTTCCGCCCCAACGGCCATCGGCTCTACGTGCAATGTGCCCCGCCCACTGCCACTAAAGTTTAGCGATTCGGAGGGCTATATCGGTTACCTTGGAAGTTGGTTCTGCTGCGGATAGCCTCATTTCTGATGCGATCGAACATAGCCCTCTCCATTGCGATTGGAGTTCGGTGGAAACATTGCGATCGCCAACCCGCATGCTAAGCGTGGCGATTATGGCTACCCTCCATGCAGGACCATCTGAATACGCCTAATTAGATTAATTATTGAATGCACCATTGTTCTAGATTCTACGACGCACAGACCAACGGGTCCCACGACGACTTCCCACCGCACGCGAAGCGCCCTCCCCCCTCCAGCCTCTTCATGAACCCGTCTCCCTTCCTCTACCCGCTGCCAAGCAACGCAAGTCTGTTCGAGTATGGCCACTACCACGGGTACCACCCGCAGGAGGGGGGGTTTGAGAGGAGGGATGGTAAGTAAAATGAATATTTTTAAACGCACCGTCGACGCCTGGTTGTACCTACACTAACGCAGCCATTGCCACTTAAGGCCGGTTTATATCTACAGACATTGAGCGTGCCAGACACGTGCAGTAATATTCTTTTATACAGTGTCTATTAACGTATTTATATCTGGCCGCGCAGACACCAACCCCCCTCCTGGCCCCGGAACGTGTCTGCCACGCGTCTGGCACGCCCAATGTCTGTAGATATAAACGGACCTTAAATCCTGACCCCGTATCATGGTCGGCCTTATCACGCGGTAAGGGACAAGATAGGAGCGTCATCTCGTTCTATCGAACGGTGCCAGCCAGAGACGGACGCTCTATCTTGTCACTTATCGTGTGATAAGGCCGACCATGATACGGGGTCTGGACCTGACCTGACAATGACCTGGAAGGGAAGAGAAAACTAGATCTTGTTTTGGATTAGACCACTACAGTGGTTCTCTCTGGAGTCGCATTTGTAGTAGTGATGTAATAAAATGCTGTCAAAAGTAAACTATTGTACGTGCAATCTCGTTCGCTCGCATCATATTTAACCCTCCAAATATTCACCAGGTGGCATATCCGTTCGCGATGTGTCCTCCATGAACGCGTCGTTCCCAGAGCGACTCAACCCCTCCCTGGTCAAGTCAGACGACGAATGGAAGAACATCAACACGATGCTCAACTGTATACTCAGCATGGTGGAGAAGACTAAGAGGGCGCTGGCCATACTTCAACAAAGAGGTGAGTGTGGTAAATATTTAAATGGAGTACAGGTAAACACAATTAATATAGCGCGCGTTGACCGAGAGGCTATTATTGCTTAACTCGTGCGCCTTATTACTTGGGTCTTGCTGTACGCCGGTAAAATGTGTAGCATACATGACCCAGCTACACCTCAAACATGTATAGCATAGCGGGGAAACAAATCGGACTACAATACGTATCTCCGCGGGCGGTGTGACTAATGATGCCGGGAATATTGGCAAGCAGTGTTGCCGGCAACTTTGAGCCTGTTTTTGTTTGGAAAACTGTTACCTTTTTGGTCACCAAGTTTGCAATAAGTATATGCGATAACACAATCGTACCTTGGGAGTACGACATTTTGCGATTAAGATAAATAAAACACTCTTTCGTATTTCTTATACCCGCAACACACGCAATGTTGGCTTTGGCAAATAGACGAAAAAATCGTAGAACATACCAAGAATCGGAGTCAAATGTCGTGTCAATCCAGTGTTTTGATTAAGACCAGCAAGTCAGTCTTAAGTCCTATTCGATCCCGTAGGCAAGGTCACTCTACCAAGTACCAACTAAGCTAGACTCAGAACTGCTCCAACTCAATCGCCCTATTTAATCGTATGGCATACATTATTTTGGCGTTTTAAGTTTGTCACTCTTTAGTACCACCCAGGGGACACGTGCAGGGTTGTGCGGTAGGTATCTCCTGCGGACGCGAGTAACAGTTCTCCCACCTTTGTCAAGTGAGTGGGCAACTCGACTGTTAGGAGTTCTTAAGCCGCCCGAAGGCCTCTAACTCGGCTTAACGACTACTGCATAGACAGCAGCCAGGATCAACTGCTTAGCGTGCCTTCCAAAGCACGGAAGCGCTCATTTATATTAACCACTCACACATCAGGCGGTCACCCATCCAAAGACCGACCGACCGTGCGTTATCGTTTCCGACTCGCAGGCGCCTCTAGGCTATGATACTTCGCCCTAACCACCGCTAACAGCTCTCTTTCTGTCGCAGGCGTGGAGCCGACAGAGAGCAATGACATCAAGCGAGCGGCCAGTGAGATCATGGCGCAGGCGGTGCGGCAGACCGAGGAGCGTGTGGCCGAGGTGCGGCGCCGGGCCGAGGACGCCGTCAACCAAGTAAGTAAGAGTACAATTTTTGAACGAAAACTTTAGATAGCTGTCAACGGGATGTCATCTCGTTCATATTTGGAGCAGCACAACAGGGTAAGTAGGGGTCATTTCGCCGGTTAGCGACCACCTAATTTCATGTGCCGGTTGGCGACCACTTAGCTGAGTTGGTGAACTGAAAGGTTATTTTCTCGGTTTTTTAGTAGATTTCTATTCTAAAACAACAAAACAATGCATGTACAAATAATTGTCCCAATAGGGTCTGTAGAATTGATGTTATCTTCAATAGAAAAAACCTTCTCCTTCAGGTGGTCGCTAACCAAAGGTGGTCGCGTAACCAGCGTAATGACCCTACCTCCACCCTACAGAAGACCACAGCCATAATGACACCACTACTTGCCTTGTAGGTATTTGGTGTTTTGATCCTGGTAAGTAAGTTCGCCAGAGCTCCCGAGGTGCCCCCGTGTTGAGAGTGAGGCTTGTCTAGTTGCCAAGTTGAGTCCTCAAATGAATGAAGGGTCCGCAACGTGTTTGGGACAGGTCCATAAGGCTACGGCGTCTGGTTACCATCAGACAGACCATATGCTTGTTCGCCACTGCGGTAGTATAAACATAACATTAATGTATTTGGAACGATAAGCATATACTGGGCGATATCGGGTTCATGATCCGGAATTGCCGAAAGCGAATAAGAACAACTTTTCCCATGGGACCAACCACGAAATCGCAAAAAAAACAGCCAATTAAGAGTTAACTGTTAGTTCATTTAGAGTTAATCTCAATTAACTCACAGTTAACTTTTAATTAGCTGTTTTTTTTTGCGATTTCTTGGTTGGTCCCATGGGCAAAGTCATCATTTGATTGCATTATATGCCTGTCAAATAAGTCTGCAACGTGCTTAATCTAGAAAAAGATTAGACAGATCCCGCTTGGTCAAAGTGCATCTACTTATAAATGTCATACGAATAAATACCTAAATATAATTAATAGAGCCCCTTAAAAGTAAGATAAGATGCTGGTTATAAGCAAGAAGCGACTTGTTGAGGAATTTCACGAAAATCATCCATAAACGAAATGGATTCGGATGCCAAATCGCAGACAACACCTACTACTTAAATAAGATTTTATAAACGATATGATACAGAGAAAGAATATAATGGAAAAATAAACCATCTTCCTCTGTAGTATCATATCATTTATAAAATGATCGGGGTAACTTCCTCGTTAAAAATAACACGAAACAAAAATATTTAATTAAATAATTTGTTTCGTGAAAAGAGTATAATGTACACCAGCGCCATCTCTCTCGCTAAGTTCGAAACTACCTGATGTGGTTCGATTAGAATGGAGCGAGCGCATAGCTCGCCCATTAGAGTGGTGCCAAGACTGTGAAACAAGTCTATAACTCGATACAGAGAGGGCGCTAGTCTTAGCGGGAATATAGTGGAAAAATATACAACTTGCGTCACTGTCCTCGTAGCTCAGTTGGTAGAGCAGTCTAGCGTTAATAGAAAGGTCGCAGGTTCGAATCCTGTCGGGGGCTACAGACGAAGATGGTTTATTTTTCCATTATATTCTTTCTCTGTATCATATCGTTTAAGATATAAACATACTGACTTGTTATGTTGTTATATATTAATGTCATGCCCTTGCCAGACAAAGAATGAATTACTTTGGTAACGGCTATCCGCAACCAAAGGAATTCAAGGTGCTCCCGCTGAGCTGCATCATCCGCTATGTGGAAATGATGGAGCGAGCTTGGGAGTAGGCATAAAGGAGAGGGCAAATGCACAAAAGATCCCACTGGGTCGAAGTGCATCCGAAAGGGCCCTCATCTAGATAAGATAAGATAAGATACTGACTTGTTAAGTTAAATAGAAAATCATGAAATGACTGTTGTCAGGTGAAGCGGCAAGCGTTGGTGGAGCTGCAGCGAGCGGTCGGCGCGGCGGAGGCGCGAGCGCTGGAGCTGGTGGCGCAAGGTGGTGAGCGCAAGGAGCGCCGCAGCCCCGCGCCCGCGCCGAGCCCGCCGCAGCAGAACGTTAGTACCCGCGTTATTGGGAAACTTATGAACACTTCAACCACGCCTTTCATGTAGGTAGGTAAGCTTCATTTCTAAATGCGGGCCGTGCCCGGGCCAATTTGCCCGATTAAGGCGCCGTAGGTTCATGGTCTTCTCCCCCTCTCACTGAGCATAAGCGTGAGCGATGTGGAAGTGCGTGCTCAGAAGCGCGGATATCGTGTTTTTTCATTTTAATTTTTTGGCCGTTTTAATTAATAAAAAAGTAATCACTGAGTTCTCTCAAACATGATATTGCCGATTTTTAGAAGCAATTTTAATATTTTTAGCTTTTGTGCATAATTTGTTACGAATATTTTAAGTGTATTTTAGACCTATGTTCGTGATTTTTTTCTATTGAGCGAAAATTGCTTAATCATGTTTCGAATCACTGATCTCGCTGTAGAAAAGCCTCAAGATTACTATTCGTATTTTTTTGAAACCATATTATTATAAATACGCATTATATTGTTTCAAAAACTCTGTTCGCTTAACTTCGCTGAACCTACGGCGCCTTATTGACATTCGGTTCCTACACGCTTTTACCACCGTTCGTTTCGAGTGTCACCGTTTGCTGGCTGACACACAGCCGAAATCGGTACAAGTCGTCGCTCGCTAATGTTACCTCGATATGCTGTGTAAAATAGGTCTTGTCAAAAACCGATCATTACTTCGGTCGGGGTCTGAAGGTGAGTATGGTCGCAAGACGCAAGAGCTCCTGAGAGCGCGCGACAACAGTGAATCAGGGTCTGATTTACCCACAGGCTAATAAGGCTAGAACCTAGAGCGCAAGGACCAAGCAAAGAGGCGGCGGGGGGCGCGGCACTGAGCTGAGACTTACTTACATTTCATAGTTAGCCTAGGGCGGTCAGCACTCTAAATCAGGCTCTGCAGCGAATCTTCATACCAATAAACGGCAGAACGCGCTTCTGACTCCTCAGCTCGGCTATCACGCGACGGCGCGCGAGCTCTCTCGATTTTTCCCGCACTATCCGTCTCTCTCTTATTAGAACACTTAGAACAAGAGGTATAATGCGAGAAAATTGGAGAGTATGTCGCGGCCGTCCCATCATAGACGTGCTGGACTCGCAAGCATCCAAAATGTGTAATGTTCCATTTGTTCCAGTGCTGCTGGAACTGCGGGCGCAAGGCGCAGGAGACCTGTTCGGGCTGCAACGCGGCGCGGTACTGCGGCGCGTTCTGCCAGCACAAGGACTGGGAGAGCCACCACCAGGTAGCCCAAATTACACAGGTTCTAGTTCATATTACTCGGGTTCCTATCACCCAGTTCTTGTTCATATCACCCAGGAGTTATTTCCGATTATTACCCAGCCTCCAGCTTATAGGTATCACTCAAGTGTGTGACTATATTATATTACTCAAGTTCTATTTAGTTAAAATTCAGGCTCTAGTTCATAGGTCCATACTGCTTAGATGCTAGACCAACTTAACCAGGCTAATTGTTCATACTTCTTCGGAAAAATACTTAGACACTACTTGTGACACCCGAGTTTACTCTCCTTTTGGTTACCGAAGTACTTAATGCAAATTTGGTACCAAAGCACAAGTCGAAATTATCCAGGTGCTGGTCCTAAAACCCACGTCCATTCTTAGGTACTTACTAGTGTAAATAATGCAATCCAATCCACCCGCGGATTACAAAAACCGCAAACGGAGGGCAGCTGCGAGTTAGAACATTATAAAGGTCCATCTCGAAGCTATACTGGTGAAGGAACTATTGGTAATCTCCTTAACTTGATGATTGCAACTTTGTTTATGAACACTATTCACTAAAAATATATTTCTCTTTCCAGGTGTGCGCCGGCCGCGATTTGAAGCCAACAGCGCTCCGCACATCGCCCCCGGCCACGCAGCCCACGCTCCCCAACATTCCCACTCTGCCCACCGTGCCCACATTGCCCACGCTGCCCAGCCTGCCGAAGCCCACTCGAGCCCCCACCCCAGACAACCGGCTCTCGCTAACCACACTCAACTCTGCAGAGCGGCTTCACAGCAACCAGGACAGGAGTCTAACCTCTACTAGCAATGATAGGATTGTGTTGGCAACTTTGTCCACTGCACAGGGAATTATATCGGGCATTGGGAAGAAATGACGGCTCGGCAAGGAAGTCAAGATGCCGAGGAAGGTTAGGAGGTAGACTGAAGTATACGGTATTATAATATATGGTTAATTTGACTGAACTTAAACTACGAAACAATTTGCGGTTCTTGAAAAAAGTTCATTAAAAGCCGTGATGATTACACAACGTGCACTGTTCTGTGTGCGTTCTGTGCAATCTCAAAAATGTATTCTTATATCATTTCATTCTCATGGTATCATATGTGTATGGTATCATGGTATATTATCTAGTCGCCGGACCATGAACCGTCAGTCATTTCCTACAGGGCGATAACCTGTAAGTATGTTGTTAAGGCTGTTAGTAAGGTTGTTGGGGCGATCGGTCAGTTTGACGGTGTTCTAAACAGTTAATATCATAGTGTATTCTCTGAAAGTGTCACAGGGATCAACTTAATTGGCCTGACAGTGTTTTAATTCAATACTATTCAAAATAAGTCCTAGGTTCAGTCGAATCGAAGCGTTTTTTAATTTAATAACAATAGAAGAATTGCAAATTGTACTTATTCTAATTTCTGCTGTTCCACATTATTTATCGGTTAAGAAAATATGTTTAAACAGAACAACTGAATTATGTAATTCCTGTTGTCTGGAAATACCTACCTGTTGGCAATTTTACAATATTAATCACTATATGTCAACCATATAAGTCACCAATAGGGCTTGGTTTAGCCTACGGATGACTTACAGTATACCGTGCCGAGTCCGATACGTGAGTAGGACGTTGGTTGGTTCCACAAAAGGAGAAACAACGTTTTACATTCGCGCCAGTGGCTATACCTACAGAATCAGAAGATTTCCAATGTATAGTTTGCCTCAATATTCATTTTATCCCTCATACAATCACGCCTATTTCCCGGAGGGGTAAGCAGAGATCACGGATTTCCAGCACTTGCTACGATCTTGACAAACCTTTCTTGCTTCTCACTTTCATTACATTCTGAACACATGCTCGTCGGTTTACGGTACTCTTGACCTGACCTTTCACCCATTTTATCCCTTCTTCGAGTTTATTTAATAAAAGCATATCTTTTTCAGTCAATGTAAAATCGAAAAGATAGAATTCTAAGTTGAGATAGAATCCAGTTTCGGTAAACGTCCTAGGTATATAGACCTGGATAATGCACTAGTGTATTGAGATGGGCACTGTTTGTTAAAGTGACATGGATTAAATTAGAATAAAGAAAAATCCTTTTAGTTCGAATTTAACCCTTATTGCTTTGACATAAAGTGTGCATGCCATACACTAGTACAACGTCGAGGACTATAACGTTTAGCTTATTCTATACATAAATAGTATAATGTAATTATATAAGCTATAAACAAAGAAACGTCGTAACTTTGATCGTCTGGCTGTATAAACACATATCTATCTCTTATGTAATGTAAATACGGGTTAGGTTAAATTAAATTACCTTTATATGTACATTTTAGATTTGATGGAACTTAATATAATTTTCAAACTATTTATAAAAGTTATTTTATGTGAGGGCATCACTAATATTTACTGCGGTAAAGTTTTTAATTGAAATTGTTTATTAATAGAATAAGGGCGAGTTTGCATCAACTTAAGATTACAGACAGACTGATCAACGTTAAATATGGCGCCGGGAGCTGTCATTCAGATTTTACGATTAGGTAAACTGTAGTGACTGTTTGCTGTTGTCCACGTTAATCCCCTAGCCTGATCCCCCAGGGGAAAAAAACGGTTAGGTTGTTAGTTGAACTGCGACCCTACAGCGCGGCAGCGTCCGGCGAAGCGCCATAACCGAACATTATCATTTTTTCCTAGTTGAATATAAAATAATTGCCGCTAATTCCCCTGGGGGATCAGGCTAGGGGATTAACGTGGATAACGTGGACTGTTTGGTGACCCTAAGTACAGTTAACGCTATTTCAGCATAATCGATTCTTCGCAAAATAGTCGCATTTCAATGTGGTTAGTGCTCGCATCGACGCGCAAAGCTGACAGTCATATAATACCTAGTTAAAGCCAATACGCGCTACGCGTCATTACGCGTAGTTGCAGTATCCGAGAGACAAGCGGATGGCTCGCGGTATTTAAGCTCCCGAAGTGTTGTGGAACCGCCCTGTGCACCCAACTTGGCCTGGGGCGGAAATAGCCATCCGGTTGCCTCTGATACTGCAACAACGCGTCATTGCTCTGAATACAACTAGCACGCAATACTTATTGAAATGCGAAAGTATTGACCCTAGAGCGGCAACACGCCTCTGTTCTGTATGTCTATAATATTACAGCACAACTTGCTGGCAAGTCGCTCCGCGCGCGACTGAGCGCCTCCTGTCTCACTCGCACCGTGCAAATTAGAAGGAGGAGGGTAGATCTTTATCGACTCGCGTCGCGGAGCGGCGTCAGTTGTGCTAGCCCCCCTGATTTGGTCAATGCATGCGCCCGTGAATGGCAGAGATAGAGATAGCGAGTTCGGAAAAAGTCTAATGCAAGAATCGGACGTGTATTAAGTGAATACGACGAATAGATATAGAGGAGACTGGGGTCAATAGAAACGCGAGTCATTTGAAACAAGCTTAATATTTCCTAAACTATTGATGGTATTGGTGGGGTTCCCAAGAAGGAAATTACCAGCTTTAGTCCCGACACTTTTCTAACCATGTATCGGGGCATCGAACCCATTTGTTTTTTTTACGAGGTTATATTGCTTTTTCATCACATGGTTTAAGAATATTTGGAGATATTATTTTGTCTATTATTCAAAAACCAATATGTAATCGATTTTTAAACATTGCGTGAACCACTATAAGTATAAATATTCTAGTTGGTTGTATACTCGTTTCGTAGTAGATATTTGTCTACATAATTTAATATTTTCGAAGAGGATAACGGGGCAGTTGAAACAAAAAAAATAGGAGCAATAGAAACAGTACTTATTGCCTATGTATTTATTAACCGTAATAATTTCAAAAAATCGTTGATAGTTTGTTCAAAAACACTACAGTAAAAGATAATAATGAAACAATACAAGTAAAAAATGGGCCAAATGGACAAAACAAAAAAAAACAATAGTTGATCATTATTGTACCATACCCACGTACTAACCACCGCTACCAAAATAAGTCCCAAATTATAAGTAACTACGATATCAGGTAGTATATTTAAATGGATACAATTAACTAAGGGATTACGATAATTTAGTACATATTTTATTCTTACATGTTATACATGTTTCAACAGATTACAGCCTTTGTTTCAATCGACCCGAGCTCAGGGTCATATAAAACGATTTACGATGTTTTCTAAAATGCTTATAATTACAATAATATACCACAATGAGGTCTCTTAACCATTGTCATTATATAGCCAAATATCCTGGCTAGGGCTGAAAACATTTACCGAACATATATCTATTAAAAATTAGGACATAATAGCCTTTTATATCAAAAACGTACCAATTGACCCCGTCTCCCCTAGGTAAGGTATTTTCGCCAGACTCGAATGCAAATGGATAAATAAAAGGCAAAGGCGTTTTACCTTATAGCTTTATAGAATTGTCATTAAAACTTTATGATCATCAGTCGGTATAATTTTAAAAATATTTGGAAGAATTTAATGTATCGCGGAAACCCCGCATTAGGTCAAATGCCACTTGCTCTGTAGGTTTTGTGTAATTTAGATTCTAATTCACGGCCGCCAACTTAAGAATCACACTATTAGGAAAATATGCCAAAGGCGTATCTACCTACTACTAATACGAATGCAAAGTGTGATTAGGGACTAGTTTTATGTTACAAGATCACACTGGCTTGGCAAATGTCATGATTACATGAATTATAGAAATTCTGAAAAAAAACCGCAGTAAATGTTATTGCGCCTGGCTCTCATTAAAAATGTGTTTAGGTTAGGATTTTGTTACAATGTTTTGTTTGAAATAATTTTATCTTAAATTGGAAGAAAATAAAGAATATTTTATGTTTTTACCAAAGAATGTTCATTGTGATTGATTGTAATTAGATTGTGTGCCATAATTTATGTTTTTATTATATTGTACATATCACTTTATATAAATATTAACGTAAGAGGTTATTTCTGCACCAAATCTCACAATAACGTCATTATTATACACACAATTTAAAGTATCTAAATAGTGTAAAATATTTCATGTGTATTACGAAAAACCTTTAGTTTTGTCCGATTGTGTCAGTTCAAGTATCTAAATTGTTTTCTAATCAACCAACTAATTTATTTATAACACTAAAAATTATTGTGAGCCACTATCACCACTGGCACAAAGATCAAAGAACAAAGAAAAATCATAACACGCAGCAAAAGCGAAGCAGACCGGGAATCGAACCCTGTTGTCTTTTCACCCCAAATTAATAATTAAACTATCTAACATTTTCTTAAATATTAATCGTGCATTATCAAAACTTCTTGTTTGTATGAAAGATGTCAGTCAATGCCATTTGTGTGCCGTGCCAACTTTGCACAATGGCAACATTTGTGTGTCGTAACGTAAGTCAGATACATCGTCGGGAATGACATAATATCTTGTTTTACTCTAATGGTCGCACTACACTTGGGAATGCGTGTTCGCGTTGCGTCGTTGCCTCTCTTTCATTTGCCGTAGGAAGAAAAAAGATGCAGCACGAATATTTGGGCAAATACCGCCAAGTGTAGTGCCACTATTAGACCATGCTTTATAAGGAGACGCTACACGGGCCGATATCGGCGGACGGCCAAGCAAGGTCACAGAAAATCTAGTATGGAGTGATCTTGATTTGGATGGCCGCCGTCCGACACGTATCCACACGGGCCGAATCACCAGCATGCAGTCCGGCCGATATCAGCCCGCTTAGCGTGTCCTATACATCCCGCCAACGCTTCTCGCACCTCGTCTTTTGTTTATGATCTTTGTATCAATGGTCCAATAAAACTGTAGTGTATTTTTCACATTTAATTAAGAAGCTTAAAAATGTTTCAAGTAAATTTTGTATAAATTGTGACTGGGATTGGGATATTCTTAAATGTTACTGCAATATTAACCGAGGGTTAATTCTAATAATAAGTTAGTAGATACCACGTAGATACCCATTTCCTTAATTATGTGCAATATTAATGTTAATGTATTTGTATAGTTAAGTATGGATGTAAAAATTCGAATTTAATAAATGTAATAAATTTGAGGCAATTCACAATAAGAGCTTACCGACCTCATTTATTCTGTTTCTATTTATTCTATGGATCAGTGGCGTCATACAAGGAAAATGATGGGAATTAAGTCATCAGATAAAATATATTTTATTTAATGGAATAATTCGAGGGAATCATTAGTCACTTACATGGTTACATGTATATGTAGGCTCATCGTTATTATAGGTTATTAATGTTATTATCTTCAAGGGGAAATCTATTATCTATTAAGGATCTTACTGAGAATTTTTCGTCGAAGTGAGGACCGCCCTTTTTCTTTTCTAGTTGATCCCCTTATGGGATTCCCATTTGTTCTATAGAACACTGACGTCACATCTTAGAAATAATGGAACAAATTGGATTTACTTACATTTGTTCCGTGGAATATAACCAATTTCCTGTACCAAAATTTGTACTGTTTCCTAATCCTGTTTAATGAAGAAATAAATGTTTAGACCTACGCTATTTCGTTCCCTTATTCAGTAGGTAGTCGTAACATGATCATGTTAATCAATGATAACGGTAAATTTTGAGACTTGTTTCTGTCAAAATTCAGTAGAAATTTTACCATGGATTTTTTGTAGGTTTGGGGAGATACCGAACATCGAAAGGTTAAAACTATGTGTATATATTGAATACTCCTACTGTAGCCTAAATTACGGTTTTCACTAACTGGTTCAGTTATTATAAATTTGTATATGGAACAGGATATGAAATAGTGTAAGTCTAAACGTGGATATACGTGAATCTAGTGTAATGCCTGATCTGTTCTAAATAAACGAATGTTTCAAAATCTTCATTTGAATTTTCTGTTACCCTTAAATAAATAATATCATCATCATCATCATATCAGCCGAAAGACGTCCACTGCTGGACATAGGCCTCCCCCAAAGAGTGCCACAAATACAGGTCCTGCGCCACCCGCATCCAGCGGACTCCCGCGACCATTACCGTCATCAGTCCACCTTGTGGTCGCTACTCGAGAACCTTTCCGCCACAACGGCCATCGGTTCTACGTGCAATGTGCCCTGCCAACTGCCACTTAACCTATTCCCCGCCACGATACAAGAAAAAGTTTTTCCCCACACGCCATCTGTCACAGACGTCAAATGCGAAATTAAACCATATGCCAACGCACGTCAGTAGCTATTTGATTGAAGAAACTGACTATATATCAAGTCGTTGGCGTGTGGGGCACGAAATGTGCGGACTTCGTATCAAGTCAATGGCGGTGAAAAGGTTGAGTTTAGCGATTCCGAGGGCTTACTTAAATAAATAATAAATATTAGGGACAATCTTGCACAAAACTAACGAGCCCCATAGTTTTTGCGTTATTGATATAAGTATACTACATATTTAATAGATATTTAATAAATACTTAATGATGAAGTAACTGGTGACCACTGACCGAAGAGTTGGCGGCTTTAGCGAGGAAAAGCCGCCAGCATCCTCGGTGCAATGCCTCGAGGGCCTTTTTAGGGTTCCGTAGTCGACTAGGAACCCTTATAGTTTCGCTTTGTCTGTCCATCCGTCCGCGGAGAATCTCAGTAACCGTTAGCACTAGAAAGCTGAAATTTAATTTGGTACTAATATGTATATCAATCACGCCGACAAAGTGGTAAAATAAAAAGTGTTTTTTATTTATTTGTTAGGGTACCTCCCCTATACGTAACGTGGGGAGTGTTTTTTTTTTTTTCATTTCAACCCTAACGTGTGATATATTGTTAGATAGGTATTTAAAAATGAATAGGGGTTTGCTAAAATAATTTTTTGATAATGTTAATATTTTCAGAGATAATCGCTCCAGAAGTAAAAATAAATGTGTCCCCCCCCCCCTCTAACTTTTGAACCATAAGTTTTAAAAATATGAAAAAATTCTCAAAAGTAGAACTTTATTTAAACTTTCTAGGAAAAATATTTAGAACTAGATAGGATGAATACTTTTTGAAAAAAAATACAAAAACTACGGAACCCTACACTGTGCGGGGCCCAACACGCTCTTGGCCGGTTTTTTTAGATTTATCCTTTTTTTATGTTTCTTCATTTAATTTAGTTAATGTTAATTATTATCTCATCCTACTAATATTATAAATGCGAAAGTTTGGATGCTTGGATGTGTGTTACTCTATCACACTTAAACGGCTCAACCGATTTAGATGAAATTTTGTACGAAGATAGTTTATAGCCGGGATTAAAATATAGGATAGTTTTTATCCCGGGTCCACGCAAATGAAGGCGCGGGCGGAATGTAGAAAACATCAAAGACAAGAAATCAATTATTCATGCTCATTCTCATTACACAAATATTTGGCCTTACCGGGAATCAAACCCAGGACCGTCCGCTTCCACGTATCGAGACGAACCAACCAAACAGTTTTATCTATGCCATTTTAATTAAATATCTGTCTTTGTATAACTTGCAAAATAAAAATAAAAATTGTTTTAATTATTTCGTTTGTTATTAAAAATTATTTGTATTTTAGTTTAATTTAAGTACCTACTTAGGTTTCTCAGTACAACTCGTTTGACATTTGGATCAGCAGCGCAACATGCCTCCAGACAATAGCAATTAGTCACCTTCTGATAAATTGGGGCTGACAAATCATGACATGTATAGCCCCATAACACAGCACTTGGCCCGTTATCCTGCCTTGCACTACAACTGCATCAGCATCCTCAAAAATCCGCATCAATTTATGCGGGTGCGGATGCGAATGAAATTGATGCCACACTTCCGCCGTTGCGGATGCGAATTGCAACATCCCTGATTAGTACTATAAATTCCGACTGATAGGTCCCTTCGAATCGCTAAACTTAAGTGGCAGTGGACGGGGCACATTGCACGTAGAGCCGACGGCCGTTGGGGCGGAAAGGTTTTCGGGCGACCACGTACCAGGAGGTGCAGCGCGGGTAGGCGGTAGCCCCACCACAACGACGTGTACTGATGACTGACTTCATAAAGGTCGCGGGAGTCCGCTGGATGCGGGTGGCGTGGGACCGGTCATTGTTGCACTCTTTGGGGGAGGCCTATCCAGCAGTGGACGTCTTTCGGCTGATATGATGATGTGTTCAAACCTCCCCCGTCTACGTCCCCTCAGTCACTATTTATAGAAAGCAGATTAACTATAAACAGAACATTCTGGTTTCCATCTGTTACCAATTTGCTTATCACTGGTAACGTTACCATACCAGTGGTAGCTACTGGGACTGTTGGCTCTGTGAGCTGCAGACATGAATCGTCGAAGTAAATTATTATTGTACCTGCTCACAAAAATTCACAAGAATCGGTAGAGAAAAGCTGGACAGCTGGACTTACGGAAGCATTTTGGCCCAAGCTGAAACGGAGAACTTCGTTCGCTTCGCTCGCTCGTTCAATAAATGACATAGTCAACGTTAATTGCATGTACCAGATGGGAAACCCAAACAGCGCGCTGCCGACCCTTTATTTTTAATATTAGGGGACAATCTCACACAAATCGACCTAGTCCCGTGGTAAGCTCATTAAGGCTTGTGTTATGGGTACTAGACGACGATATATATAATAGATATAAATACTTAAATACATAGAAAACTTCCATGACTCAGAAACAAATATTCACGCTCATCACACAAATATTTGCCCTTAACCGGGATTCGAACCCAGGACCTTCAGCTTCGTAGGCAGCGTCACTACCCACTAGGCTAACCGGTCGTCAAAAATACACAAAAAACATACATTTTACAAATACTTTTTTCTCGATTATCTCGCCCTTAGTGTTTTCTCTCAACACTTTCAGTGTTAGGAACCCGATAGCGCGCTACGCTCTTTCCTCTACAAACGACATGATCTCGAAAAGTCCAAAGTACAGTATCTGACTGACTGATAGAGTTCAAAAACATCAAAAACCAACCAAGCACAACTCTACCGAATCGCCTCCAGTCTTCCATTTATCTTACAGTATCCCAAACATATCAAATGTCAACCCATCAACAGTACAAAGCAATCCGTTCGTTTGCCTCCCTGGCCTGGGGCAACGGCCAACGCCAGACCATCTTGCCGTGGCCTCTTTGACTTTGTGGCCTTTGATATTTTACCGTCAGTTTAGTAGAACGTTTGTGTAATGAATTAGAATGGAAGGCTTATGTCACGTTGAGCTCGGATTTCGAGAGCCTAAGGCTCTAAAGTTAACCAACCAATAATATAAGTACCTATATGTCCAAAAAAGATGTAGGTACAGTCAGCGTCATATAGTTAGAAGCAGCCAGAGTAGCCAAATATTTCGTAACACACCCTTATTCTTACAGTAATATATCATATTACAATAAAATAAAATAATTACAATTACACAGAGAAAAATAAAAATACTTAACGGTACTTATAGTAAGTCGTACTTAGACTACATTCAGTAAAACTGTAGAAGGTATGCTCGATAAGCCATCGTTTTAGCCTCGATTTAAAACTGACCAGTGACGGCGCTTCTGTGACATGGGCCGGCACCAGGGTTGTACACCTTTGGCCCCATGACGTGGGTAAGTTTGGCAGATTTCACCAGACGATGCCTGACGCCGACTAGCTTTTGAGAGTTGCGCAGGTTTCGACCATGGATCTCTGCTCCACTCGAAAATTCTTCCAGGTGACTGTGTACATAAGTGTCAATGTCATAAAGGCGTGAAAATATATGTATGTCCTTATTTATACCTCTGCTGCTATATAATTACCTACCCCTGACTGTTCCTATCTATATTAACCATTGGTTTATCATTTATTGGAATATTTGAGGATAACCTTACTACGCCTTCAAAACTGAACTTTATTGAATCAAGTAAAGAGATATTTACGCTTAAAATATTAAAAGCGAAATTGTAATCTTTTTTTTGGGAAAATAATCAAAACACATATCCATTTAGTCAGTCAGTTAGATTACCATAAAAATATTGGACACCATATTTTTTCCGATCAAACAAAACATGATGAATATATAATATACCTAGCCCGTTGAAGTTCCGTGTGACGGCACATTATGGCACTTTATGGCATTATGTGACGTCACGCGGAACTTTAACGGGCTATGTCTTCGTATTTTTTTGTTTAATTAACAAATACGAAAATACGTGTTATATATTTTTTGATAATCTAACTGACTGATTAAATATTATTATATTTATTTTACTCGGGAAAGTACCCAGTTCAAAAGAATCAAAGATAAAGCTTGCTGTGTTTTCTGCAGTGGACAAGGACATGTCACATGACTATGATTGGACAAGGAATGTCCGATTGACCAAGGGGACAGTTCATAAATTGCATGACGAATCGGGCAAATCGGGTGACAACTCGGATGATTAAAGCCGAGGGCTCTTTGCGCGTGTAGTTGGCATGTAGGGTGGCTAGACTTCCTAGCACTCTTATGAGACCTACCATCCGTCGCACGAGGTCCAATTAGTCCATATGCCCAACTTGGATCCACAGCTGTTCACCATGTAGAGAACAGACTGATGAGATGGACATGGTCGTAAGTTGTATTTTATCCCTTAATGGCTCTCTTGTATTTCTAAGGTATTATTCGTTGATCGATCCATTGTGTTATAAATTAGGTAGGTACTTATTATTTTTTTGTCGGTAAATACACCTGGGATACAGGTACAGTCACCTGCGTCTATATCTGCGACAACAAAGCGCGCATAAATATCGGACACGGCACGGTTAGGAAGTATCAAATATTTTTTCACCCCACCAGCTCGGAAAGGCTTACTTTATCGCTCAAAATCTGCGCCCAAAAGCCCATTACATGCGATAGCGTGGAGTGATTTTGAATTTCGAACGCGACGTTACGCTCTATTGCGAGTTCCAACTTTTTTTAGGAATTAAAAGTCATCTTACTTATTATTTCCTAACTACATATGAAATATTAATAATTAGACTGACTTACAAAGATACGATACCTAAAAATAAATAATTTGTAGATGTCATTGTTGCAGCAAAGTTTGTTTGGCGTCTCGTGCCTTGAAAACCTCGCTATGCTCAGGATTGTACTTTTGAACCATTCGCTTCGCTCAGGTTTATTATGGCTGATATGAATGCTGGTGATTGTACCAGTTGTCGGGGTATGACAAGGCTATGTGGTTTTATTTTAAATTACCTGCAAATGGGGTGTCCCGCCGTCTGTGTGGTCACCTCCGATTTTAAATCAAGCCCCGTGACGAGTGGAACGGCGGCGCGACGCGGCGCGACACGACGCGACACGGACTTCAGTTTTAATTACCTCGTTCGAGGATCCGAGGTTGATCTGGCTCGACATATCGCATAGTTCTTGATAGCATAAGGCATGCCTACTCTCACGTGAGATTGGGGGATGGGGGAAAGGGATTAAGCCAAATCTCACGACATCTCACAAAGGGGGGTCCGAAATTTTCTAAAAATGCCTCACGTAACCAAGAATCGCTACACGCTACGCTCGTAGCCGATCCCGTGGTTTTCCTCATACGTAGCGGAAAGCGACTAAGTCTAAGGGTTCCTGGCAGTGAGAGTGTAGACGCACCCTAACCCGTACTCTGCGCCAATCACGGCACATGCGCCAGAGCGCTACGGGTGCTTTTCGCTACACACATTCACTGCCAACAATTTCGTAGCGCTACAGTTTGTAGAGGATAGCGCCTACGAGCAGAGCAAGCAGAGATACAAAGTGGCAAAATACTGTCATAAAATAGTTAATACTTATTTGATCCATTTGCATCAGAAAGGAGAAGGTATCATTGACAAGGGTTATAATACCTATCAATATTATTTTTAATACTTCTAGACTGGTTTATTAATAATTAATAATTATACATAGTTACTTAAAGTAACTACTATTCAATTAAATAACTAGACCATTCACAATTAAATAAATAAACCTTAAACTTAAAGTAATGCTGCCTGCGTGATGGCGGTGGCCAGCTGCGGTTGCGATTTTTTGCGCGAGAAAGCTGCTGCCGGCGGTTGGGTCGCCTGTTACCTCTCTTAACCTTTCGCTGAGCTCCCTTTGGAGCTCCAGCGCACCCCTAAGGCCCCTTACCCCTAAGGACCTAGAGTCTGGACGCCGAAAGCAAAAAACTGATATTGGGCGCCGAGACGGCTGTATTTTGAGACCTAGAGGCATTCCCGGGCGTCTGCCGTGGGCCCCGCACGGTGTCTGTACAGCACGTCTATCATGAGACGGCCGCGACATACTCTCGATTATTCTCGCAGTATACCTCTAGTTCTAAGCATTCTAATAAGAGAGAGACGGATATTGCGAGAAAAATCGAGAGAGCTCGCGCGCCGTCTCATGATAGCCGTGCAGGTGGCGTCCCACACCAGCGCACGGCCCGTCTTCGAGGGTATCAACGACATTCCGTCAGGGCGCCTGCCATCACTCCGCACTGATACTTTGTGATACTTGTAGGTCAATATTATCGCGGATTCCCAATTGCTTGGATTTTTGTTTAGTAAGCGTCAATAGGGCTGAGCACTGAGCATGGCTACCAACTTGGTGACGGATAGTGAAATCGTCATCGCTTTCATACGCGCAACTCGATGATATGGCATACTGCGTGATGTGTCAAGTTAGATTGACCGCTTGATTTATAAACCGATTTCGGGACTCGCTGATTTGGTGTCATGTGCAGAAGCAATGATTGCTTGATTACAATTTGTTATTACTAGATTAGAAGCAGAATAAGACACGCACAAAATTCATATATTAAACGCGCATGCAAGCTTTACAATGAAAAATGTATGAACGTAGATTTATTTGGCAGTTCGCTAG
Source organism: Epinotia ramella (assembly GCA_947578815.1). NCBI lineage: Eukaryota > Metazoa > Arthropoda > Insecta > Lepidoptera > Tortricidae > Epinotia > Epinotia ramella. Next base: position 4,014,633 of record OX388220.1, read on the forward strand.
TTAAATTCAAAAAACAGGTTATTTATCTTTTGAAATAGTGTGTAATTTAAAATAATAATAATATGTACCTACATCTTACTTTACTTAAACTTTTTTGTATGTATTTATAACTGTTAACGGTTATAGTGATTTAATTGTGTAATATAATTGTTTTTTCTTATAAAATAGGAAACTGTAGGTTTAGTTATACTATTAATGTATAGACTCCAGCTAATTACTTTGTCAATAATTTAAGACCGTTTGTTTCTAATAAAAAATAAAATAAAATAAATTCTTTGCGTAGTGTTCGATTATCATACGGTATTTGACAAAAGTCAAATTAGCTTCTTTTTATGAAACTTCATTATTGCTTGTGACGTCACAATTAAACAATGTCCTTATTCTTAGTTTTTATGAATTTAAAAATCTTAAAATAGCAAACATAAATGAAAGACTGAGCTTTGCGAGATTTTCGTAATGTTTATCTGTTGCCAATGAAAAAACCATTTATATTCACTGTTGTTATATACCCTATTACTAAATTGCTATGAGACAAATGTAGGCCCTCTCACTCAACACAGCGCACCCCCGGGAAAAATGTATAATTACTCCAAAAGAAAGAATGCAAAAAAATATGCCTAGTGACGAAAATCCCATTCAGATATCTCAAAGAATTACGAAGCTACAACCGTTCTAATATTACTTGTTAGATAGAGAAATCGCTAGTAGATCGTGGCGTCACGATCCTCGAGCGTCATAGTAAATGACAATCGTTGAAGGTGCGTTTTGCGGAAAAGGGACGGAATAACCCCTCTTGAAACTTTGGACACTTATAACTTTGTGATTACTTAATCCCCTGCTCTAGTTTTTTCTCCATTTGACAATATTTTAAATCCTTTTTCGGAAAAAAATACATTATTGGTTATTTCGTTTGGTGTCTATTATGGTAACCTAGGTAAAGAGAATATAACCACTACGTTTTAAGAGGCGGAACTTCATACATTGTTTTAGGATTCTCTTATTATTATTAGAATAATGAGTGCCCTTTCTTGCCTTGTTATAAGGTGCAAAAGTTCTGTGTTTTATTAGGTAGGCTAAGATGCGTCAACTATCCAGGGTTGGGCAGTATTTCAATTACATGTATTTGAAATACGTATTTGAAATACGTATTTGAAATACAAATACGTATTTTGTATTTGTATTTCAAATACTAAGTGGCGAAGTATTTTGTAATTGGTATTTCAAATACCGCACTCACATGTATTTAGTATTTTGTATTTCAAATACTTTACTTTTTAAAATACATTTGCCCAAAAATACATGTTATTTAATTGTATAACCGTATAATGGAACGTTTTTTAATATAATTAGGGGCTGAGGGCACTGTGGCAACACTTTACTGTAAGTGTCAACGTCAAACGGGGATGTTGATACGGCAATTGACACTGATACGTCAGACAGTTATTAAAGGTAGTCTCAGCCTGTGCTCTTCCGGTCCAGTTGAGAGACTGTTTTCATCGACATTCATTCACCTACTAGACGGAACTTATCTGACTATACTTTTAGGAATTTAGTTTTTTTGAAAGGATATTTATTCCTTTTTCAATTTATAAAAACGTATAAAAAGTTTTTTGAGATAAGTTTCAATAGTGTATTTTATATTTTGTATTTGAAATACATTATTTGAAATACTGTATTTTGTATTTTATATTTCAAATACCTGTCACCAAAGTAGTTTGTAGTTTATATTTCAAATACATTTTTACATGTATTTTGTAATTTGTGTTTCAATTACAAGGAAGCCAGTATTTTGCCCAACCCTGCAACTATCCCGTACATTTTTTCATTCTATGATAGTTTCCAAAGGCTGGGTAACTCAGCACCAGGAACACAACACCTACACACCTACACTTACCGTAAAATGGGGTGAGTAGGGATCGCGAGGATTGTTGGGTTATGAATGGGGAGAGAAGGGATGAAAGGGAGGTGATATGGGATTTTAAGGCTAGCTGTTACCTAAATAATATATTCCAATTTTAAATGGAGTAATATTCATCACCTTTTTATGAAAACCCATCTGACCCCAACTACGAGGGACTACGGGGTGAGGTGGGATTTCGTGTTTATATCATAAAAAAAAACAAAATACAAACGTCCGGAACACTTATTAGTTATTATATACAACATTCAGTTTGCATAATATATGTAAAAAATAAAATGTTATCGAGGTTTGAACGTCAGTTTTGTCCCTACTCACCCTGTTTTACGGTACCCGGTGTTCTGTAAGCTGGAGGAACTTCAAGTCCGGCTGCTCCAACTAGCGAGCGAGCTGCTACGCCCCTGTGCCCTATTTCTCTAAAAAGTTTTATTTCATCAGAATTTATTGGTTGGATTAACTTTTTCCTGAATTTTCCTGAATCCCAGCAACAAATGTTGGACAAAAATTATGTAATTTTTTCAGGAAACCGTTTGACGTCGCGGAAAGCGGCCATTTTATTCCATTTGTTTTGTCATTTCATTTGCCAGTGTCGGATGTGTCTCATTATTCACTACAGCCAGGTAATACCATTTTAGCGACACAAGCGAGCTGAAAAGGTTACCTGTTTAAAGGAGAAGCGGTTAATAATAAAAGTTGTCCACACCCGATTTGACCTAACACAATGATGACCATTATTATTTAGATTTAGAGTTAAATGCTATCCAAAGACGGGTTATACGAAGGGGTTTTCTGGTTCTAAGTCGACGAATTATGACAGTGAGTATTTTAATTGTAGAGTCGTACGGCGCAGCTGAATCTCTCGTTCATATTTGGAGCAGCCCATCCGGAGAAGTACCCACACCTTATAGAAGACCGCAGTCATAATAACACCTCTACATGCTGTGTAAATAACACACTAACCAACACTGTGTGTAACAGTGTTGGTTATTTTTTTTATTTACTATTTATTTCTATCTGTGTTTGTCATAAATAAATGCTTTTCTTTCTTTCTTTCTTTCTTTCTAAATAAGAATGCGAATGAGAAAACATTTTACAACATTTTCTTCTGCCAAACTGCAGGACTGTTTGTTGGCAGTTTGTAGGCATGTGTGGTGTTTCTTTTGAAATGAAATGAAATGATTTATTTTGCAAATACACAGGTGTTACAAATGTACATGTCAGTTCGCCATGGTTTGGCATGCAAAATATAAATTCTAATTTAAAACGTCATAATACTAATCTATTTACACCAATAATCTATTCATAGAATTGATCAAAATATTCTTTCAGGTTATAAAATAGTCGAGTAATCAAGTAGGATTTAATTTTTTTAGAAAATTCACTAATATGATTGCATTGCTTTATGTGTATTCTAATTGTGGGTAAGGTCCTAGAGACCCTAAGGATGGGCTGTGCCATATTCTGTAACTTGTTTTAACCTCAACCGTTCACCCACAAATATATCATGTCGCAGCGATTCGTAATAACTAAGCGTAGGTATAACGCGCGCACATAAATAATGGATCTGAAAATGGCGTCCGCTCGCATGCTATCTCGCTCACACCCTATCGCTGTCTATACTCACACGGGCGGACGGACGGCCATTTTCAGATCCATTCTTTAAGCTTGAAACAAATTATCGGACGCGTCCGGCGGACGCGACTGACGTCCGCGACTGATACATGTGCACAGTCAAACGGGATCTAGCGCGCCAGATGCCTGTCGGACGTCCGAACGCCCAAGGTTACGTCCACGGCTTACGTCCGATAGTTTGCACAATTCAGTGTATATTCATTATCTAGATACCGGCTGTATGCCGCGTCCGCCGGACGCGTCCGATAATTTGTTTCAAGCTTTATCTGCGCGCGTTATAGAGGTCTAGTTTCGTCAGGCGTGACTGAACTGAACTGAACTGAAGTGAACTGAGGCGCAATAGGGCCTACCGCGAAATGAAAACGAACTTGGTTCGTGTATCTCACTGTCTACCGCACTTGCTAGTTCAAGCGACAGAGAGGGAGAGAGGGAGATACATGAACGGGGTTCGTTTTCGTTTCGCGGTAGCACCTCTGTGTTGAGCGTGACTTGCACTCTGGCTGTCTCAATAAATCCCCAAATACCTACGGTACGGCGACAACCCGATAGCGCGCCCTGCGGCACGCAGGCCACGCCCCCACCACGCCCCAGACGCGTAAACGGAGCCGCATGCGAGTCGGCATATAGCCCCTCGATAAAACAAATAAGTTAAAATGTACAAACCAAAACCTAACATATAACATGCCAACCATGCAGAAACTTAAAAACTATCAGTCAAATGAGATGAAATAAAACAAAAACCTAAAAACCTAACATACAAAAACTATACAAACATAAAAGTTGCCATGCATACATGCAAAATTAGACAACATTTTTGGAGTCGTAAGCGACTAAGCGTCCATACGCTGTCTCTGCTTACCATCAGGCAGGCCGTATGCCAGTTTGCCACCGTCAAAGTATAAAGAAACGAGTGTATGCTTATTTGCGAGTCATTGCCCTTCTGTTTACAGGTCATTGTACAAGTGTTATTGAATTACCATTTACTGAATGGTTGCCCCCTTGTTCGCGGTCCGATTCACAAGCACACGCCAAGTATTTCGTATGAACATGTTAATTAATAAATACTACCACAGTACTTACGTTCTACCTACGAGAAAAGATGTTGACTTCACCAGAGGGGGCTACCGCGAAACGAAACCAAACTTCGTTCGTGTATAGTTGTTCTCTCTGTCGCTCGAACTAGTAAGTGCGACTAAGACGGAGATACACGATCGAAGTTCGTTTTCCTTTCGCGGTAGGCCCTCAGACCCCGTATCATTGTCGGCCTTATCACGCGATAAGTGACAAGATGGAGCGTCGTCTCGTTCTATCGAACGGTGTCAGCCAATGACGGACGCTCTTTCCTGTCACTTACTTACCGTGTGATAAGGCCATGATACGGGTCGGCCTTATGACACGGTAAGTGACAGGAAAGGGTCAGATGTTGACACCAACCTGATGTACCTACTTATTAATTACAATTTATTTTCTAAAATATATACGAGTATGTAAAGGGATAATTTACACTAACTCGATTAAATCATCATCATCCTCCTAGCGTTATTCCCGGTAGTGCCCCTAAAGGGGCCCAGGGTCCGCTTTGACACCTAATCCCAAGATTTGGCATAGGCACTAGTTTTACGAAGGCCCCGCCACCTAACCTTCCAACCAAGGATAGGACAAACGCCCGTCATTTTGAAAACTTAACCCTGTTCTGTACAGTAGAGACTTCCTTATATTAATAAAAAAAATTAGGTACTAAATAAGTGAAAATTTGGAAAAAATTGTGGTCATTCTTTTCCATTGGCGAAAGTGATTTATCGCCTTAATCATCGTCATTTGAATAATTTGTCACTGGAAACATATAAATTATGGTACTTAAAATAAATTTATAAAACATTACTTTTGTCCTTTGTTTTGTATTGTCACGAATAAACTATTCTTATTCTTATTTAGTACCTAATTTTTTTTATTAATATAAGGAAGTCTCTACTGTACAGAACAGGGTTAAGTTTTCAAAATGACGGGCGTTTGTCCTATCCTTGCTTCCAACCCAGAGGGAAAACTAGACCTTATTGGGATTAGACCGGTTTCCTCACGATGTTTTCCTTCACCGAAAAGCTTACGGCAAATATTCCGTACAATAAGTTCCGAAAAACTCATTAGTATGAGCCGGGATCCGAACCGACGGCCGCCGCTTGACAGCCGCATGCCTGAACGGGCCACGGGCAGTGTAGGGTTCCGTAGTTGCATGTCTGTATTCGTTACATTGACACGCGCCAGGTAAATGGTGCGGTTGTGCGTCGGCCGAATTTGTACGAAAGTTGCCCTTTTCAAGTACCTACATTTTAAGTTGGTCGACCATTAGTCGGTAACTAGTTGTGCTTACTTAGCCGTGATAGTTTTCCTTTTAAATTCATTATATGTACTGTAGTGACTCACTACAGTACATACGTGTTGTTGCTCACTACTAGTGAGTTCAAAAAAATAAGTAACACTCACGTACAACAACACGTTAATTAAAATTAAATAAATGCCAATATTTTCAGTTTTAACAATTAACCCGCTGTCTTGGTCACGGTGACCGCGATAAATTAAGCACAGGCTCAAAATTATTAGCTAACACATTTTCAACTAAAGAAAACCTTGGAAAGAAAAGGTTACCTGTTCCACACGGAACTTAAGCAGTGCGCCACCAAATCGTCCTTGGTAATGGGCATTTACTTGCTTAGTAGCTTTAAATAGTTTTCCTGCTAACACAACCCTTAAGAGATGAGTGTGAGGCGTAAATGGGATGATAACATGAATGATGGATGGATGATAGCCAAATAAATGGGACACGTTAGCGGTCGGATGCTGTTTGGAATTTTGGGAAAAAATGCGAAGGTGATTGGGTGGTACGATTGGTACGGGTCTCGATCATAGACTTTGCCCTGCCATTTAAAGGCAGCCAATGCAACAAACGTTAAGCCAAAGCGGACTTACTAAGTGAAAATCTGGTAAGAAACTGGACAGGATACGTCAAGTCTTTAAAATAAAGGACTAAGGTTTCTAAGAACGATTAAGCCTAACACTTAACGTACGCCACTTTACTACATAACCGTTGCCGATGAAACGTTGGCTTCAAGCTCGAGGAGTAATTCGCCACACGATGCAACTTCAGCTCGTCGAGGACTTCGCCTAGCCGTAGCCGTAGCACCGCCGGCGTAAATTTATGATGGACTTCGCGCCTCGTAACTTGAGCCTCGCGCCCCAACCAGAAAGACCCGAATTAAAATACAACGGTAAATACTACGATATTACTACTAACACTGTGAGCCGATACGAGACAAAAACACTCCATATTTACCCTGATCGCCTCCCACGTCTGGCCTCAGAATGCAATAGGACACTGAATAGCACTTTCACAACATACGCCACAATCACCAGCGTCAAGCAAAGGCAGGGGTTCCTGCGTACTTTATTCCCCTCGTTCTGCCTTGCGCCTCATAGGCTGTAAAATCTCGTCCTGCGAGTGAAAACGCCGAAACTTTCGACAAAAAGGTAGACTGGATAATTTAACTGTGATATCCGGTAAGAACTTGAATAGGGTTTCCAGCGAAAAAAAGAAACGGAGCTGAACAGCTGTTTCCCAATACAAGCTTGTGTCAATGTCAAGAATGACTCTTTTCAGGCCCTTCAAATCTTACAACTCCAAATTCGAATCTAGAAAAATTCATATTTAAAATTTCAAATTGTCCTTATACAAACCAACCAGTCAGAACTGACCCTACAAATCTGCTAGAGAAAGGGGATAAATACACTAACATACTAACACGCGAAATAATGTACGCCACCTACAGGAGAAACCAAAAAGTTCTAGACGCACCTAACACTTCTCGAAAGTCGAAGTTCGTAATACATGCATCCCTGTCACTCGAGTATGGGAGTGCGATAGAGATGGAAATACCCGAACTTCGACTTTCGAAGTTCGTGGTAGCGCCGCTGACAGGATAACAGAAAACACAAGCGACCACGAACCCTGAAGGAAAAAAGTTCAGGTAAAAAGCGCTAGATGTCGTGGAAATAAACCACCTGCCTGTAATCCCAACAAATTCGTTGAAATAAAAATGAACTAACATTAAATAGGAGTCGTTAAGCGACGTCTGCGAGTTCACGCTGCAGTACCTACTACTGCCAGGATCTGTTTCTCATTCCGTAATTAGTAAAAACAACGAGATTGAGGCAGGCCAGTTTATCTAGCCTACTAGTACTCACTGGTTAGACTCTAAGTAATGTCTAGTATTTATTCCGTGGTATTGTTCCATTAACACATCAACAGCAAGTTGTAGTGACAAATTGTTAGGTGTGTATTTGCTTCAGCCGCCAACACCGTCTAAAGCCGATTCACGCATGACGAATGATTGTTCGTCATGAATCTGATCTCATTCCATTTACTTGATATTAATCAGTTAAACCGTGGTTAACGAGTTTTACTCACCGCTAAGGCCGTGTTTATGAATAAGCGGAGCGACCGGCGGCGCAGGTCCCGCGTCGGAACGCGCGCAAACGCAAACATATAGGAGACCAACGAGCGAAATTGGCGGACGGCCAAGCAAGGTCACAGAAAATGTAGTATGGAGTTGATTGGACCTTGCTTGGTTGATGCTCCCGGCACGTATCCACACGGGCCGAAATCACGCGGCGGACTGCCCGCAGTCCGCCGATTTCGTACGTGTAGCGAATCCTTATGGCGTCGCCGCGCCGGTGTTTTTATACAGCGTCGCGTTCCGGTAACGTTCATATTGCCGAACAATATCCGCGTCATTTTAATTTCCCAACCATAAAATCGTTGACTTTTTAGGGTCGCCGCGCGGGCGGAAATCGTCTCTTTGTCTGTGGTAGTGCTATTGTGGTATAAGTACTTATGTAGATTATGTATGAAGCAGCTGCGAATGAGCATGGAATTGGACGACGGAATTTGGTTAAGGAATTCAGCTCCATAAATATGTGACTGTATTTTTTTCACGATTGTAACATAGGTGTAGGTACTAATGCAGATGATTGTACAGCTTGGAAATAAATAGGTAGCTCAGAGAACAACACCACACTATAGCTAATAACAGACATTTAGACTTTATTTTCCGCAGTTTCCGTAACTAGCTAGACCTATTAATTGGTCACGTCTAATCGCACGAATGATTCACATGCAAATTAAGCGAACTACTGGCTACTGTTCTAAAAACAGATCATTCATTACTATCAACAAATCTGATCAATACCAGTTGACGCTGGTTAGGTACCATAAATTTCTCCTTCATACTATTTTATACACTGATTTGAGACGTTGGTGCCGTTAAGAAGCCTAAGGGCCTGTTTCACAATCGCCGGATAAAGTTATCTGCCAGTTAAAATTATTGCTATCCTTTTCTCCCGTCATATAAAAGAAAAGTGACAGCCAACATTTATCTGACGGATATGTTGTAACGAGATTGTGAAACAGGCCCTTGGTCTTCTGGTAGATGTCGCCTCCCGAAGGCGTTGTTGGAAGGAACTGATTGAGGGATTTGGTGGCCGAACCGGATTGTTCCGATAGCTCAGTTGGTTAGTAGCGACGGGCCATGAATGCCTGTGGTCGCCGGTGTTCGAATCCGGGTCGGAGCATAATTTTTTTAAATTTTTCCTTTATTCAAAAATGTATAATTTCGTTAGCAGCGTTACTGCAATAGTAGATTGTCAACCGAGGGTTGAAAGCCACCCATTCCTGACGAGATGTTTTAGCGCTCAAACGAAGTGAGAGCGCCAATAGTTCGAGGCTGAAATGGGTGGCTTTCCCCGAGTTAAACACTCTACTTTTCATTTCGAATACGAGGAAATGAAACGAAAACCAAAAACTTAAATATTATTTGAATCAGTCAGACCCTATAGAACCCATTTTAGAAGCGTCTGTGTGTGGACTATTTTGGCGGGAACTGTTGACAGATTTTAATAATGTTTGTGTGTGGACCATTTCCCGAGGGCCTACCGGAAAACGAAAACTAACTATGTTCGTGTATCTCCTTCTCTGTCGCACTTGCTAGTTCGAGCGACAGAGACAGGAACGAAGTTCGTTTTCGTTTCGCGGTAGCCCCTCTGGACGCCTTTCGAATCGGTTATATTGAAAAACATTTTTTTATTGTTTTTTGGATGAAAAATTACATTATTAAATGTATTTATATATACCATATACCTAGTAATAAATAATTAAAACCATCATACTTATCAACAAGCTTCAAAAATCAACGAAATTTTATAGAAGTGTGGCAGTATAGGTTTTGCCATTGTATTTTTTTTTTAATAACTTGGACGCGGTTCTGAAGCGGTTACATTGAACTACGAACACTTAAAAAATAATTCAATGTCTTCAAATAGCAATAATATATAGTCATACAAGAATTAATTTATTATCAATATTTAAAAAAATAACGCATGATTGTCAACCAGTTTCGAAAATCAATACAATTGTCTGAAACTGTGGCTGTACAGGATTCTGCCATTGCTTTTTTATTTTTTATTACTTTTCAGCCCTAGGGGCGACATGCCTCACTTTCAACCCGCTGTATATATATACAGGGTGGAATCTTGTACGTGATCCAAAATAGCAAAATGTGAATCTATCCATGATTCTGAGCAACTTTTATTATGGGACCAACTTTGTGTTATGCCAAAAAAAACACACCTGTTCATACATTCTTGTCAGTCTAAAATGAGCAGAGTTAATGAAATAGTAGTTGGATTTTTTTGGCATAACACAAAGTTGGTCCCATAATAAAAGTTGCTCAGAATCATGGATAGATTCACATTTTGCTATTTTGGATCACGTACAAGATTCCACCCTGTATAATAAACATTGACCTACAAAAAGTGTTAAAAGGCAGATTTTTAGCGATCGGAAGTTATTAAAGTTCTATTCAAATGCAATTTAACTCTATTCAGCCGCGAGAAATTCCTCCATTTAATTTGTAACGCAAATATAATCATCGATTATTTTTGCTATAAAAAAATCATCACATTTATTTCTCGCACCGGCAACATTGACGGCAAAATAAAAAATACTCCCGGCAATATTCCCAATGGCAGCATTTCTGGGAATGGCAACATTGGGCGCGGCACGACAGTACCTAGTCTGTCCCCTATATCACTAACTTGAAAATTGTTACCGTTGTCACCTAACAATGACATTTGACGATAATAGGCATGATGAATAAGATTTTTTTATGATGTCATTCGAACCAGTTTTTGGAGAGGAACAAATGTTTGTATGGGAGCAACTACAATTAAAGAACATAAATACCCAAAAATTTGAGACAAAGATTGAGCTCGCTGGCGGCAGCGCAAAACGCTTCATACTGATAGACACACAAGTATGACGTCACGTTTGTACATTTTTACTAATCGTTGTATTGAAAATCAGGTTAATTGTTGTTTAGGACGCGAAATACACACGGGCACGGGCATTGGAGATGGGTCTGTTTGTGTGGCAATTGCTACACAAGGTGGCCCATTTTCATTGTCCTTGACTGTATACTTAGTTATATATTCTTATACTTCTTACTACGCGTCTACGTTGTTCTTACCTTCCTTTTTGGTTTTATTAATAATTATTAGTATGTTTTATGAACCTCCAGGTCTGTTTGTATAACCTCTCAGTTATTGTACATTGTGTACAACATATGTAACAAATTTATTATGACTGTTTGTGTTTCTAAAAAAATTAAAAAAAAAAAAGAAATACTGCGTTTAAGTACATAATTGTTATACAATACATTCTATATATAACAGCGTAAGGATTCTATTGGTAGCTTTAAATTTACTCTTGGACAATGAAAAAAAATGAATATTTTCTCTAAACTTTCAAGGTTCATAACTTTTTATCATTTTAGCTATATTTTATAATTTATACTTTATTACGATAATTTGATGGTTTACTATCCATAAAGCATTACTACGTTGTCCATTTGAACATGAGGCATCATGCCTATTCTGTCCAGTGCCCAACTTTACTCGTGGGCCCTGAAATTTAACGATCGTTCGTTAAGGGTGGGTTGCACTAAACCGACTGTAATCGACTAATCGTAAGCGGTGAAAGAATTTATGCCGTTCATTTCGCTCGCTCGTTGCTCGTATGGAGATAGTTGAAGAGCCTGGGAAAGACATAGGATAGTTTTTATCCCGGAAACATTCCTTCAAGCGAGGGGTACCAGTATGAAAGTGAAAGTTTCTAACGGAGTGCGATACCATGGACAGAGTCAATAGTTTTAAATATTTAGGGCATATCGTTGCAGCTGATCTAAAGGATGACTTGGACATCGAACGGGAGCGGAGGGCCCTATCGGTGCGGGCGAATATGATTGCTCGGAGGTTTGCAGGATGCTCCAGCGAAGTCAAGGTTACCCTGTTTAGAGCCTTCTGTACTTCCATGTACACCTGCAGCCTCTGGGAAAATTATTCGCAAAGGGCCTATAGGGCCCTTCGAATCCAGTACAATAACGCGTTCCGGGTGATAGTGGGACTGCCTCGCTTCTGCAGCGCATCAGGAATGTTTGCGGGGGCGCGTGTTGAGTGTTTTTATGCCACCATGCGCGGGCGCGCCGCATCCCTGGTGCGCCGGGTGCGGGACAGTCCCAATACCATTCTGAAAATGATAGCTGACAGACCTGACTGCACAATTATGTTACACTGTGCGGGATTGCATGCTCCCACGAGCGTAATATTATGGTGAAAATGTCCAGATTTTTTATATTATATATTGTCTATATATATGTGTCTTGTAGTTACACGAAATAAATGCTTTTGATTTTGATTTTTTTGATACTTAATTGATCCTGCGTCTGTGGAAAATGAAAAATGTAATAGCACAATTGTTACAGATTTTATAGTTGATTAGTATTGATTCACGTAGCTATACTATTCGTCCAGGGCCATGTGGAAGGCAAGAGAGCAGGCGATCCCAGACTCGCTGGACATAATCAGAAAATTAATCCAGTCCACCTTGGTCCAACGCGAACGCAATGCCTCTAACCGGGGTAAATAGAAACACGTTACCAAGCACTCCATAATAACTCCAAGTACCTACCAAGTGTGTTGTGGGCGATGGGCTAGCAACCTCTCACTGTATAATATCACATTTTATCGATCTTTTATACCCACATTTATGCTAAAAGTGGTACTGGAACACAAGTTTCATGTGCTCTGTCTACCCCTTTTAGGGACAAAGGCGTGTATGTATGTATGTATGTACCACATCACATCTGCACAACCACGACCACTCTGACAAGAGTGCCCGACTTGAAAGAAGAGAGTGTTAATCCCTTAAGGCGATCAACGAGCATAGGTTGAGAAAGTCGCTGGTGAAAGCTAGTCTTGTCCATAAACCCCTATGATATCGTCTGACGTCAACCAGTGTAAATGTGCCCTTATTAGGAGAAACCGTGTGGGTACTTACTTCATAACATCAGTATGTAAAGTTCAATTCCTGTCTTAATGTATGTCAATGTACTACCTATTCTTAATCAGTTTAATCACCCAGAATATTTGCTCTTTGTAAGTAAAATGTAAACAAAGTACCGTAGCATATCTGCCCAAATTATCGTCTCCTCTCTGAGCTCATCCAGCATAACTCGACCCCTGCACGAATAATAAAGTTACTAATAACTATGCGTAAACGGAGATCAGACGAATAATGGTTCAAGTTGCGAATGTGCAAACTGGTTATTGGATGAGTCAGTTACGGTTGTTTTAATGATTATGCAAATTTGAATCGTATTGTAATGAGTTTAGTTTGAAAATGTGTTAACTAGGCTTGCATAGTGGTGTGTAAAATATAAACAAAGGCCAGTGTTGTGGCCAGCAGTGTTCAGTTATCGCGCCGTGCTGACGCTGACATCATGCGGGTTTTAGTGAGTTTTTTTTTAAATATAAATGCATAATCAAGACTTCGGCGTTTAAACAGCCATGCCAAAGAATATTTGAATTATTTTTACTTTATGTGTCTTGTTAATTCTTTATTAATTACAATTACATTTCTGTTGTGTTGACATTCCGGTGTACCGTTTTGTTATTTGTATGTGTGTCAGTGTTTGTTAATGGATAGTCTTAAATATTAGAGAGTTATAATACAGTGAATCAAGCGTTATGTCATAGCGTCATAGTAATGTGGTGTTACCGGGAACATAGGAGAAATTTCCGGAAACGATGCTGGCAAAAATGACAAGGATCTGACTATTACACCGGATTTTTTTGCAAATAAATATGATATTGTTTTAGACATACGCTCGGCGATATCTTTAAAACAAGTAGACGCGTACAAAAATGATAATATAAGATTAAATATTATTTTTGTACCAGTACGAGATACATGTCAGTTTCAGGTAATATTGCCAATGGCGCGATGGCAGTATTCCTGACCCCGTATCATGGTCGGCCTTATCACGCGATAAGTGACAAGATAGAGCGTCCGTCTCGTTCTATCGAACGGTGTCAGCCAGTGACGGACGCTCTATCGTGTGATAAGGCCGACCATGATACGGAGTCTTCGAATACTGGCAACAACATTATGATAAATATTGTTCATACATATACATATATGTCCAGCAGTGAAAGTCTGTCGGCTGATATGAGGACGATGATATTTATGTGCCTATGCTAATTATTTGCCACTAATTGTGTGTGTAAAGTCGATAGGTGTCCTTTAAATGAGATCTCGACCTGAGTCAACCAGTTTTACATTAAGCACCAAATAACGGTCGTCAGTACGACATCATGATTTTATGAGAACAATTTGTTTCCTAGTTCCATAAATACATTATAACCTAGGAGACAGAACATTCGAACAAACCCGGGGAAAGCTAGTTTTCCCAAAAATGAGACAGATATATTTTTCGCCCCGTAACTCCCTCCATCGTCGATCGAAATCTTTAAATGTTTATGAGAACCCATTACAATAGGTATAGAATGCGTAGATTACGCCAGCCATTTCAATAAGAGATATATATAATTAATAATAACGATATAATTATCGGTCTCAGAAAAAAACAAATCTTCCAAATCGGTCTAAGCGTCTTCGAGTAATCGAGGAACATACCTTTCTGACTCTTGGATGTTTTCCATGTATTCAAGTATTTATATCTAATAAATATTATCTTTGTCTAGTACCCATAACACAAGCCTAATTGAGCTTACTATGGGGCAGAGTTGGGCACTCAAGAATAAAATCATTATTTGAATAAGAATACGCATGAATAAAATCATGTTGATTTTATTCCCGTCAAAGTTATTCAAATAATTTCGCCGTGAATAATTCTTATGTTAGAAAATTGAATGAAGTTAACTTATTCTTATTCAAATAAATCTAATCATGATTTTTTATTTTAACTAATATACCATGAATAACATATGAATGTAGTTCGATCGGATACTCGGGGGTAAAAAAGACGCATTAGGTAATTTTGGTATCGGTATGGAGGCACTAGTAGACTCTTGAATGTAGTGTAATTTATACCTATTGTATATGTCTGTGGATAGTGGAACTCCTCAATGGCTACTTGTATAGCCCTCGAGTTTGGGCTCATTTGGTTTGTTTTGACGAGTTCTATGCATTATACTTGGTGATGATGGTCTGATGATGGAGTGAGGAGGTGGATAGTGGAACTCCTCAATGTCTACTTGTATACCCCTCGAGTTTGGGCTCATTTGGTTTGTTTTGACGAGTTCTATGCATTATACTTGGTGATGATGGTCTGATGATGGAGTGAGGAGGTGGATAGTGGAACTCCTCAATGGCTACTTGTATAGCCCTCGAGTTTGGGCTCATTTGGTTTGTTTTGACGAGTTATATGCATTATACTTGGTGATGATGGTCTGATGATGGAGTGAGGAGGTGGATAGTGGAACTCCTCAATGGCTACTTGTATAGCCCTCGAGTTTGGGCTCATTTGGTTTGTTTTGACGAGTTCTATGCATTATACTTGGTGATGATGGTCTGATGATGGAGTGAGGAGGTGGATAGTGGAACTCCTCAATGGCTACTTGTATAGCCCTCGAGTTTGGGCTCATTTGGTTTGTTTTGACGAGTTCTATGCATTATACTTGGTGATGATGGTCTGATGATGGAGTGAGGAGGTGGATAGTGGAACTCCTCAATGGCTACTTGTATAGCCCTCGAGTTTGGGCTCATTTGGTTTGTTTTGACGAGTTATATGCATTATACTTGGTGATGATGGTCTGATGATGGAGTGAGGAGGTGGATAGTGGAACTCCTCAATGGCTACTTGTATAGCTCTCGAGTTTGAGCTCATTTGGTTTGTTTTGACGAGTTCTATGCATTATACTTGGTGATGATGGTCTGATGATGGAGTGAGGAGGTGGATAGTGGAACTCCTCAATGGCTACTTGTATAGCCCTCGAGTTTGGGCTCATTTGGTTTGTTTTGACGAGTTCTATGCATTATACTTGGTGATGATGGTCTGATGATGGAGTGAGGAGGTGGATAGTGGAACTCCTCAATGGCTACTTGTATAGCCCTCGAGTTTGGGCTCATTTGGTTTGTTTTGACGAGTTCTATGCATTATACTTGGTGATGATGGTCTGATGATGGAGTGAAGAGGTGGATAGTGGAATTCCTCAATGGCTACTTGTATAGCCCTCGAGTTTGGGCTCATTTGGTTTGTTTTGACGAGTTCTATGCATTATACTTGGTGAGGATGGTCTGATGACAGAGTCAGAAGTAGGGCTCTGGATATCCGTGGATCACGCCGACCCGTAGCTACGTGTTCTTAACCCCGGCGGTACTAAGATCACGAATTTCACGAACACGGCCGGTACGTAGCCCGTACCTGCGTTCGCGTCTGGATTCACGTGACACGCTAAGATGCGTAGCCCGTTCGTGTGCACCGGTTAGAACGATACACCCGGGCCTCCGCCAGTTGGAGTTAAAATTAAAACAAATTAGGACTACTAATGAATTACTTATTATTACTTAGTTCGGGACGAACGGGTTTTTTTCTATTTGGATTTTTGTTTAAATTATATTTTTTGCGTCGTTTCAGTTATAATGGTTAGGTATATTTAAGTAATTAACGGCGTTATTCTGTTTTCTGTATAACCAGCTATTGTGATTTTAGTCAAAGCTAGCGATGATGCAAAATTCTCTAGTTCCATTAGTTATATTTGTATTAATTATACAATTTAGAGACTGCGACGTATAGCGTTATAGTACATAATTATCGTTAAATAAAGAGTAGTAAAAAAAATCTGCTATTCGTGAAATGAATTAATATAAAAGTTTACTATCTAAGGATGCAATCCTAATCTAAAGAAACAAAAGAGCAAATTTCTGCGAATCTTCGGTACGTATGATGACGGTAAACCCAGGCAAACAACACGTGCATGGACTAAAGAAGAAAACAACAAACAAAAACGTACACAGCTGCAGTTCTTATCGGTTTCGGCACATTACAAAGTAGATAGTGACATATTTTTGTTTGACTGAAGGTAAAAAAAGATTTTCATTAAATGGATTGTGGCTATATAGAATATAGAGTGTAATTACACTTCAACTAAATATATTAATTGATGAAAGTAAAAAACAAAATCCGCAGACTTGATGACATTTTATTTTGCATCTATATATAAATATTTTATTCAATAATTTGAGTTCTCTCAAAGTTTAAAAATTATTGAGTTATTCATTGTAATTTACCTACCAGGGTGGTATTTTTGTAGATAACTGGAGTTGCACGTGCAGAATTGCAGATAACAATGGACATGTAATAAAGGTTTGCGAACGACGTAATTAAACAAACAATACTCATAAGTAGCTTTCGGCTTTACCTGGTATACCACCGTTTTGTTCATGTAGTTCAAAGAAGTGACCGCGTTTTGTTTATTTTCGAATCTGGAGGGGACAGTTTAGAATATTGAACTCGTAGTGATTATCCATTAGTCACCACTACACACACTTCTGTTATTTTAGCCCCCGTTTAATTACTGTATTACCTATTTATTATATTTAATGTTGGTTTCCTTTTATTTACTACTCACTAAATATTTAAAAGTCCATGTTCTTAAAAATAAAAGAATGAAACGGAATAACGAGCTACGAATTAGAACTAACGATATATTTTTATTCGTCGCCTTTAGAGACACTGCATCTTATCTTCACTCAACGTCGCTGGCGGACCGGATCCGCGTGTACTTAAGGTACGTGAACCCGTGACACGGATCTACACGGGTACACGTGACTTAATTACACGTAGCCGAATTTCACGTGCCGAACAGGCCATAAAACCGTTGCCGTGTTACACGAAAACGGGCGCACGGCTACTTGTACACGAAACACGGACACGACCGCGATCCCTAAGTATAAATACGGATGAACCCAAACTCGAGGGGTATACAAGTAGCCATTGAGGAGTTCCTCTATCCACCTCTTGACTCCATCATCAGACCATCGTCACCAAGTGTAATGTATAGAACTCGTCAAAACAAACCAAATGGGCCCAAACTCGTGGGGTATACAAGTAGCCATTGAGGAGTTCCTCTATCCATCTCCACACTCCATCATCAGACCATCATCACCGAGTAGAATGTATAGAACTCGCCAAAACAAACCAAATGAGCCCAAACTCGAAGGATATACAAGTAGCCATTGAGGAGTTCCACTATCCACCTCCTGACTCCATCATCAGACCATCGTCACCAAGTATAATGTATAGAACTCGACAAAACAAACCGAATGAGCCCAAACTCGTGGGGTATACAAGTAGCCATTGAGGAGTTCCTCTATCCACCTCCTCACTCCATCATCAGACCGTCATCACCAAGTATAATGTATAGAACTGGCCAAAACAAACCAAATGAGCCCAAACTCAAAGGATATACAAGTAGCCATTGAGGAGTTCCACTATCCACCTCCTGACTCCATCATCAGACCATCGTCACCAAGTATAATGTATAGAACTCGACAAAACAAACCGAATGAGCCCAAACTCGATGGGTATACAAGTAGCCATTGAGGAGTTCCTCTATCCACCTCCTCACTCCATCATCAGACCATCATCACCAAGTATAATGTATAGAACTGGCCAAAACAAACCAAATGAGCCCAAACTCGAAGGATATACAAGTAGCCATTGAGGAGTTCCACTATCCACCTCCTGACTCCATCATCAGACCATCGTCACCAAGTATAATGTATAGAACTCGACAAAACAAACCGAATGAGCCCAAACTCGATGGGTATACAAGTAGCCATTGAGGAGTTCCTCTATCCACCTCCTCACTCCATCATCAGACCATCGTCACCAACTATAATGTATAGAACTCGACAAAACAAACCGAATGAGCCCAAACTCGATGGGTATACAAGTAGCAATTGAGGAGTTCCTCTATCCACCTCCTCACTCCATCATCAGACCATCATCACCAAGTATAATGTATAGAACTCGCCAAAACAAACCAAATGAGCCCAAACTCGAAGGATATACAAGTAGCCATTGAGGAGTTCCACTATCCACCTCCTGACTCCATCATCAGACCATCGTCACCAAGTATAATGTATTGTATATAACTCGTCAAAACAAACCAAGTAAACCCAAACTTTTCATAAAATCCATTGTGTATAAATCAACTTACAAAATTTACCGACCATACCAACAAATTAACTTTATTTGAATAACGTTTTATTTAAATAAAATATTAGTTAGAATAACCCCATTTGTGGAATAATTAGTCCGTATTTTATTCTTATTTAAAATAAAAGTAGCATGATTTATTCACCTTCATGTTATTCTAAATAACGGGCGCAAGAATTATTCTTATTCAAATCAATTTGAATAAGAATAAAAATTCTGTTCTTATTCTTATTCTTATTCAAATAAAAATTTGCCCAACTCTGCTATGGGGCTAGTTCGATTTATTGTTTCCTCCCTCCCTAAGAGAGACATGTTCGTCGTCACGCCATGGGCATCTATAGTCCGACCGCTTAAGGCCTGCAACACACTGGCGTGGCCTGCGGTGGCGGACAATAGAAAATTTGACAGCTAATGACAATATAATTTTACTATTGTCCGCCGCGGCCAGGCCGCGCCAGTGTGATGCAGGCTTAACTCGGGCGTCGTGCGGGTACGCCGCGCGCTCCCCCCTTATGCCCCCCGCGCGCCGCGCAGGCGAGCTCTCAGTTAAGCGGTCGGACTATACTTAATAGAAATCATTTTGATAATCAATGTCAATAAATTCCAGGTATTCTTTTTCCTGGTGTTGCTGGCGGTGAGCGGCCTCGCTTCGCCCTTGCCGAACGAAGACAACAGGTCGAACTACGAGTTGCAGCGGCCTCCGAGGACTCCACAGTTCGTCAAGGGACAGAAACCCAGAGGTAGACCTATACTAAGTCCAATCTGTGTATGTGTGTGTGTGTGTGTCGCTTCTCAAGCTTTCACTTAAGAGTCCGCCCACACAAGCAGAAGCGGGAGCGTATTTTGCAAAATGCTTCCTTTTTCATTCAAGATTACGACGTAACTATTAGTATTTATTCAAAAACTGATAACGTAACGTAACGTAATAATTTCTTATTATTAAGAAATATTTTTTAAAAAATAAATTTCGGTGCGCGGCATCTGTGCAGCGTGATTTATTAGTCTTTTAAAAAAATATATATTTACGGCATAGTAGGTCCTATATTTATGATTATTTTTTTATGGGTTAACATAAAGTTATGATTTGCTATCACATTATTTTTAGGGCAAAATAAAAGTACGATTTGCGGTAAAAAAATATAATGTAATCCTGTTTTCACCAAAAAAATTAAGAAAACTCGGAAGGTGTTTTATCAACTTTTTAAAATGAATCTTTGATTATCAATCATGTCAGCCCCTCGTAAAAGATTATTATATTACCTAATGATTCTTGTTTAC
Organism: Epinotia ramella; assembly: GCA_947578815.1. NCBI lineage: Eukaryota > Metazoa > Arthropoda > Insecta > Lepidoptera > Tortricidae > Epinotia > Epinotia ramella. The sequence goes on from OX388220.1 coordinate 4,035,090, forward strand.
TGCAAAATTGAGAACCGAAACGACACGTCTCACTGCAAAATTTGAAAAAGACTCCCAAGAAAACTCATTTATTTTAGGTTTAGAAACAGAAAATGAAAATTTGAACCATGTTAGCCCCTAGTTTAAGAAATAATTATTTAAGTACATTATCAGTTTTTGAATAAATACTAATAGTTACGTCGTAATTTTGAATGAAAAAGCAAGAATTTTGCAAAATACGCTCGTTTTAGGCGTAAGGACCCTTAAGGGTATAGGGGGTAAGGGGGGCTAGAATAACATGAAACTTTGTATTCACAATGGGATCCGCAATAGGTATCTATACTTGAAACCATAATTAGAATCCAAAAAATAACCTTGAAATTGCCATTAAAATGAAAAAAAAACCGACACTGGCAAACTTTTTTAGCTACGTCCATCATTTGGAAGTGTCAGTGTCAGTTTTTTATATAGAATAGTTCGAATTTGGGCGTTATTCCTAAAGAGATAAAGCTTAGAAAAATATTTACCAACGGCAAAAACAAATTGATATTTTGGTCGCCACCGCCGTCTGCCGTTCTTACAAATTCGAATAGTTCGAATTTAGACGTTATTCCTAAAGAGATAAAGCTTTGAAAAATATTTGGCAATGGCAAAAACAAACTGGTATTGTTTGCCGCCGTCCGTCGGCGCGCCGACGGGCGAGCCGGCGGCCCGTCCGCCTAAATAATTGATAATTGTTTATAAATTTGCGTCAAATTCATTTTTAGGGTGACACCGTAAGATGTCACGTGACCTGATCGAAAAACTGTTACAATGTTATTGAGTTTTCACTTCTGCCGGCACTCCTGAAGGGCGACCCGGTTTTTTTTTTTTTTTTCATTTTAATGGCAATTTTAAGGTATTTTTTTTAGAATCTAATTATGGATTAAAGTTTAGGTCGGAACTAGTTTGTGATGCTAGAAATTAAAATAGAAAAAAAAAAGCGAGTTGAACGTTTTTCATACAGTCTATATTTCTCTGACCTAGATGGCGTATCCCATTGCTTTGTGTTTAAAAAGTTTAATGTTACATAGACACTCCTAGTCTATGTTTAGGCTGGTGTTCCGCCGGCTGGTGCCGCTTATCGCACCGCTTATCCATAAACACAGCCTTACGCCGCTGTTGTCAGCATTACACTTGCTTATAAGTATATATTTGGTTTTGTGGCTTTTCTTACAAATAACAAAGGCTCGGTCACGTAATTCTGCTAATTCACAACAACACGTTGATGCATTAATTCCTGTTCTGTTCCTGGTAAGTAAAGTCGCCGTCAATAGAATTTGCTAACTATGTAAATAAACCGCCATAGTGAAAGACAATTTCAATATGGCGGTTTGTTTACATAGTTAGCAAATTCTATTGACGGCCACTTTAGTATGGTTAGTTGGGTCAAATCTTGGAAGCTAAATTAGAATCACTTCCTGACATTTAATTTGCCATTATTTCTACCAGCACGGCTATCACAAGACGGCGATTTTTCTAGCACTAAGTATTAACTCTTTTTCTAAGTTTTCTAATAAGAGACAGACGGATAAGTAGTGGGGAGCCAATAATGCACGGCCCAATAATGTACAGCCTGATAATCCATGTACAGTATGGACGCGGTTTATTGGGCTGTACATTTTGGCCGTGCATCATGGCTGTACATTAACCGGCACCCGGATAGAGCGAGCAAAATCGAGAGAGCGCGCGCCGTCTTGTGATAGCCGTGCAGCCGTTCCCGAGGCTTCGTCCTCGTATTACTATAGCGCACACGCGGTTGTAGCTTACACCGCGTCCCGCCGCGGTGCGCGGAGCGGCACTTTTTACACGCGCATTCACGCGCATTGCCGCGTCGGCAGTGTGTTGTACTAGGCGTGTTTTCTATATACATTGAGATTCTTGCATACGATGGTAAAATCTGCCACTCCGCGCACCGCGGCGGGACGCGGCGGTGTAGTGGGAGAATCGCCTAACCTAACCCCTGGTAAAACCTGTTCTCGTTTCAGTTCCAAACCCACTGAATCTTCGGAAAGGCGAATACATCTGCGGAAACAAGATATGCAGCCTGAAGCCGGGACAAATACCGCCCAACTGTGGCGGGGTGTGCCAGTACAAAGTTTAGTGCCTATTTAAATAAATCTAGTCCGTACATTACGTTTTATTTTCATCCTAAGGCCCAGGGCCTGATTTACCCACAGGCTAATAAGGCTAGAGCCTAGGGCGCAAGCTAGAGCCTAGGGCGCAAGGACCACGCAAGGGGGCGGCGGGCGCGGCACTGAGTTATAGTTAGCCTAGGGCGGTCAGATCTCTAAATCAGACTCAGCAAGGCCCGCCACATGTATGCTGACTGATTAGGGAAGATGCAGCTATGACATTTACCATTATTTTATGACCAAAATTTTGAAAAAACAATATAATAGCTGCTGAAACGTTTTTACTTTAGTTTATACCTACTAATTTCAAACAACAATTACGGTTTGAAGTAATGTGAAACAGTTCAATCCAACAATTAGCGTCTGGTGACGTCACTCCTGTCAAATCTAAATGCAGTACACTAAATCAGAAACACTCTGCAGAAAGACAAGTGTGTAGGTTACACTATAATCTACAAAGAGACTGTTAGCATGTAAGTCACGCTAATTAGACAGTTAGACTCGACACTGCCACTCTGAATCAGTGTACTGCATTTAGATAGGTCTAAAGGCCGCTTTAGGCAATATGACATCTAGGGACGAACGACGGACAAACAAATATGGCGAGTGACACATGAGTGACGTCACAAGAACTGTAGATCCGTTTAGGCGCGAAAGTTTAAATTGTCAGTTTGTAACTGGAATTTTTAACTTCAACACACACTTATCGCCCCCTCACTGGATCGCCTCCTACACACGGCACACTAAGCCCCCCCCACATTACCAGCGTCTTGTGAACGTTCTCATACAAAATTGTGCGTTGCGTCGACGCGGTAAGGTAAGACGCCGGTAGTAAAACCCACTACCCCTAAAACCCACCCCGTCCACCCGGCGTCAACCCAACGACTACGCCGCGTCAACCCATTGCTAGCTCGTACCAGCATCGGCTGAGCAGCGACGAGGCCGCGCGGCGACGCCGATTAATCGGCCCACTTCAAATGTAAAAAACATTTGAATCAGTGCCAGTTCCAGGCGACGGGAGCTACAGAGTTGTGTGCGTTGCAGAATGGAATTTCATACAATTATACAGACCGGCACGCTCGGGCGGTGACGGTCGGCCGCCGGGACCAAGTGTGCGTTAACGTTTATGGTAACCACTTATCCAAATAGGTATCGAATCGCGACAGGAATAAGGTCCCTGTAGGTATAAAGGTTACAGTATAATGTACAAAGTAGAACAAGTAATCATTTTCCTAATTTGTAGGTAAATAGCGGCAACCACGCGACCAAATTTCGTGCTGTTAAGGTTGCTTTTATCCGCCATTTATGTCATGATCTTACTTAAACGGCCTGTAGACGGCTAAATGCAGTGCACTAGCCAGTTTTTTTTATACGGTTTCTTTTAAGAAAGTTCTAATAAGGTCACTATATAGGTCACACTATAATCTACAAAGTAAAACTAGAAACAATTTTCCTATTCAATTTTAGTTCCCACTGCTTCTGCGCTGTCTTAAAGGTGGCCACGTCTAACTTAGCGGCAACCACTGCTCTTATTTGCCATTTCTATCATGATCCGTAGGCATCCATATTGTTTCATAGAAAGTTGTATCAAGGCCACTACACAGGTTAAACTATAAACACCAAAATAAAACCACAAAACATTTTCCTATAGTTTATTTTCCTTTAAATTTCTGTTACCACAGCTTCTCTACGCAGTCTTAAAGGTTGCCACGTCTAACTTAGCGGCAACCACGCGACCAGACTTCGTGCTAGTGAGATGTAGCCCGTAGGGTAAATAATATAGACGAGAGTTGGGATATTAATGAACATTTATTTAGGTATAAACAGGGGTTTATATAGGGTCTCGGTGCCGCTGTGTGTGTGGTCGCTTACTTAGGGTTTACGACTTTAGATCCTTATCGCTAATGCACTTTATTGGTGATTATGTCTACACGAGCGTGAACCAGATGCTAGCGTATTGTATTTCAAGGCTAGAGAATATTCCACAAGATTATTAGATATTCAAGGTTATAACTTACAATGTTGCATAAGATATATTCGATGTTGCGTCATACACCTCACGCCCATCCTTTTTTTTTTAGACAAAAATGTGGTTACATATTTTTGGCTTAAAACTAACTTATATAATGTATTACATTTGTATTTAAACTTATCTTATTTTTAATTCTGTATACAATAATATGGGTGTTACAATTTGTCAATGTTAATTCTAAACGTCCTGTATGGCTTGTATTACATTACTATGTTCGTTGCTATATTGTTTCTTATACTATCTTACTGGTTTTAAACTGTTTACTGTGTGTTACTGTTCTTAAACTGTGTGATACATCTGGGTGCGAGTATGCTTACTAGTTGTCTTGATATCTTAGGTTACATTGCGGATACATTGTTATGGTTATCAACTTCGCTGGTGGTCTTTCTGTGGAATTTTTATGTCACTGTGTCGGTGTAAGTTATTTTTAGTTCAGTTTGTTCTGCGAGTGTTGGTTGATACTATTTTTGAGTTTTATTTTAGTAATTAATACAAATATTGAGTTTACAAATGTGTTAAACAATTTTATACGGTTAAGTGCCGTGTTAGTGTGTGTATCCGGTAAATTAATTAAAAGATTCACGCCTTTATTATCACAAGGGGTAGGCAGTGTTCATGAAACTATGAAAGATGGACAATAACTTTGTGTGTAGTTTGGTGCAGTGTGCTGTGAAACGGTAAGTTTTTAATTTGGGTTTTATTGTTAATAGCAATAGAGTTTTTAGTTTTGATTGTGTAAAATATTATGTTTTCCTGATATTACATGATATAGTATTTAAAATTGAACTTGAAGTGGCGATCTTGAATTGATTGATGTTTTATGGTTTCTGTGTGTAGTTTGATTACCACTGTTTTTCCGTTTTATTTTTTATTTTATTTGTAATTAAATCTCTTAATCTACAGTAAATAGAGTTATTTTAAAATCAAATGATACATATTTTTTTTTTTTTTTTTTTTTTTTCTTTTTATTATATGATTACTTCTACGTGATAAAAATATTTTACTTGTATTTCCTTATTGGGTGTTAAAAATATTAATTGAATAAAACAAAATTTGGTCTAAATAATGGCAAGTTCTGTTTTTTTATGATATATATGTTATTTGATGGTTTTACGCTTTTAATTTTTATTTACTTTTATTTTGACCTTCAATATTTTTCGTTAGTATTTATCTTTTTTGAGAGCTTTTTTACATATTTTTCTTGGTTACTATATTTATTTATTTAATTTTACGTTCAAAAATTCTTTGTTTATATATTTTTTTCATTATTATCGTTTATTTATCATTTTTATATTTATTTTAATCCATTTTTAATTTATTTTTGTCGGAGTGTTTTTTCTCACTTGTAGCCTGGTTAATCTGTTGTACCTAGGCATATAGCTGTTGTTTTTACGTTTTAGTTTAGTTTTTGTTTTAGATTTTTAGGTTTTTTTAGGTTTTATTTTTTTAAGTTTTTAGGTGTTTAGGGCTACGCATTTACGTGGTCGGCCGACCTTACATATAATATAATCATTTGCTTAAGGTACAAGATTCTGTTCATTTATTTAATTTATTAAGCGCGCACACATCAATATATGTGTAAACAGACAGTTCATTTAACACTTTACCATGTGTCTAAGGGGCTCTCGCGATTGATATCTCGACCGAATCATGATCAGCATCCAAAGATTTCCTGCCTGCCTTGTACCTGGCGCATCCCTTATATCACCTATACACTTTTTGTCTTTTTTTTTTTTATAAAAGATATTATTTCTATCATTATTTTTATTTCTTTTTAAGGATTTCCGCCAAGATTGGTGTAAATGGCCAATCACCATTGGAAACCTTATTAGCTGTAAGCTGAAAGATTCACTTGTTTTTGCTCTTTTATTCGTTAATTTTTGTTGGTCAGTTATTTAATTTAATTTTTTGAATATAAATTTACAACTAAAAAAATTTTGGGTTTGTTTTTTGTTAGTTATTTAGTGAACTGAAATATAATGGATATAATAGATTTTTCCTTCATTTTAAATATTATTTTGTTATTTTTTTTATTTTGGGTATTTCTTCTTTTAAATTATTATCTAGTTTATTGAATATAATGTTAATAATAACTTATTATTCTATTTAAACATTATCTAATAATAAATTGAACATTATGAAAATAGTAGCTTATTTGTCTATTTAAAATATAATCTAGTGTCACTGTTTTTAAAAATAAATATATTAATTTTTCCTTTTATGTTGATTTATTTTAATGATTTTTACCTATTCATTTCTTTTGTTTTAATATATTTTTCATTATCTTTTATATATTTATTTGAAATTATCTTACTTTTCACTTTATCGTATTAGTTCTATGCATTTAGCCTATCGGTATCATGGGTCAGTACTATATATCTTATTTACGTCGCGACGTCGTCGCGTATATTAACTGCCGTCGGAGTCTTTTGCTCCTAATAATAATAATAATAGGCTATGCATCTTTTTGCTAATATGATTCACTTATTTTATGTTTCACTACTATGCATGATCCTTGAAAACATCGTCATATAAGAATTTCATTTACTTTTAGGTGATCAGTCTAATCGTACTGTGAAAAACTTACATGTCTTAGCCTTCTCGGATACATACTGATAAAAAAAAATGATTTTACTAAATTGTAGCTGTATGCTGAAATAATTTTATTATGATATGGTTAAAATTCGGTGTTTGTAGGTATTTGGATCTATACTAATTATAACGAATATTTGTGCTCTATGAAAACAATTTCTATACGGTCATTGATAAGATAATATTGGTTCGTAAAAATATATCTAAATAATTTTGTAATTTGAATGTAAGTCTCTAAAACAATGCACGAAGTTTGATATAAAATTTGTATTTCGGGCTGTAATATCAGCTGTCGGGTGCCATAAGGACACGTCGTACTTGTGCTATTTTGAACTCAATTAAAGAAGCTATAAGATTCTAAATTCATATTGCAAAGTAATAATGATACCGTTTTAACCATATGATTTCCTACTTTTTATTCATCAAACGGCGTGTTATTTCTATTTGCGTTTAGTATATATATATAATTTTGTATATATTATTACCGTGGATTAACATATGTCGCGGTAATTTTATCACTTACACTAGATGAGTCACGCCATTGAGTACGTGACTTCCATAAAAAAAATACTGTTTGAATTTGATGGGATTATTGGACAAAGACATAGTCTGGTTATAAAAAATATATATGTACCTATGCTTCATGTGTTAATCCGCGTATGTTATGCGCTGACGTTCATGTTTATAAACCATATGTGTATAGTGCTATTTGTATCAAATCGCACTTTATTCATGTGACTATAAGTTAGAATTTAGTTCTTAGTTATGAAAAGAGATGAAACGGCTAGGTTGTGACGTTGTTTCCTTATGGTTTACATGATGTCGCGGGGGTTCCGCTATTGAAATTTTAGTACTTTGAGTTAATCGGGTTTTGGTTACGAATTCTTTAAATAACATTATTATTCATTTGGATTACTGTCCGTTTTATGTACTTTTTGGAATTAAGGGATTCGAACCCGGGACCTCCGGCTTCGTAGGCAGGGTCACTATACCAACTAGGCTACGGAGGTCGTCAAGTCCATACTAATATTATAAATAATTAATAAAATAAATAATTTTGCGTCTGAATCTTTTGTCAACATAGAGTATAAATTGATGGTGTCTATAAGTCGTGTTAAAATTTACTATATATTTATTTGTCGACAATGATTTTAAGTGGATTTTAATATAATATTATGTTTATTATTATTATTTTTATTTTCTATTCTCAGTATTTTAATACTGGTGTAATTTTTTTTTTTTTTATATATATATTTTTATATTGATAACTGAACCGAAATAAACATTTTATTGTTATAGACTGGATTAACTCATTGTAGTGTTTTGTGATCTTTCTAACTGAACTATATTCTTCAACGTACTTATCTTTTAACTTTTATTATTTTTGTAATTTTTAATCAATTAGACTTTTGCTAAGTTATCAGATGGCCAGTCCAATAATTAGCTAATGTATAATTGTCAATAAAGGAATGTCTGTAATATTGCAATATTTAAATTTACTCGGGTTTATTACATTTTTAGTGACACTAAATTTACACATTTTTGATCTATATGAATGAAATAGTTTTTACTTAGTTACTTTTTTAAATTACGTTTAAAAAAAATATATATATTAAATTAAGATTATTTAAAAGTATACGATACGATTACGACGTCTTCGTTATTTCGTCTCGTCTTTCGTCCTCGAAGCTGGTTGGCTGGCTGGCTGGCGGCTGCAGTGTGTTCCTCCGGGACGGCTGCTACGTCGGTCGCTGATGCGGGCCGGGAAAACCCTGGACTCCCTCGAACTTGGGCCGGGATAACCCTGGACACCTTTTCTGTCTTCTTATGTTCTTGTCGGTCATCTGGTCGTTCTGGCTGGCGCAGTGGAGCTGCTACCGTCATTTGGAGATTCCGGAACAGCTTGATAGGGCCCACTAGTGTAATGTCGGCGCTCATTTCGGTGGTCTGAGTCTTGTCGGTCATCTTGTCGTTCTGGCTGGTGCAGTGGAGCTGGTTGGTGCTGGATTTGTGGTTGATGCGCTACGGTGATAGTTTTGGCTGGCCGCAAATTGTGTGGAACGCGGCGCGGTTTTATATTCTTCGTCGCAAAGGCAGGTCGCCGCGTAGCGACCTGCCCTGGCAGGATCACTATGAAAAATGTCCTGCCAGGCCTGGAAAGGTCGCCATGAGATGTAGCCCGTAGGGTAAATAATATAGACGAGAGTTGGGATATTAATGAACATTTATTTAGGTATAAACAGGGGTTTATATAGGGTCTCGGTGCCGCTGTGTGTGTGGTCGCTTACTTAGGGTTTACGACTTTAGATCCTTATCGCTAATGCACTTTATTGGTGATTATGTCTACACGAGCGTGAACCAGATGCTAGCGTATTGTATTTCAAGGCTAGAGAATATTCCACAAGATTATTAGATATTCAAGGTTATAACTTACAATGTTGCATAAGATATATTCGATGTTGCGTCATACACCTCACTAGTAAGGAGGTTGCTCTTATCTGTCATTTCTGCCATGATCCATACTTATACTGTTTCTTTAAGAAAGTTCTAAAGGTTGCTATATAAAGGTTCCAGTACAGTCTACAAAATGATATCAAAAATATATTTCTATAATTTATTTCCCTTTAAACTTCTGCTCCCACTGCTTCTGTGCGGTCTTAAAGGTCGCAACGTCTAACTTAGCGGCAACCACGCGCCCAAACTTCGTGCTGTTAAGGAGGTTGCTCTTGTCCGCCATTTCTGTCATAATCTTGATCTTTTGCTCGAGGGAGGCCGCTTCGAAGATGCGTTCGACTGCGCGAGAGCCGTGTTGCGAGAGCGCCAGAGTTTGGTAGAAGCCCTGTTGGTGAAATAAAGAAATGTAATACTGAAAATATTGCCGAAAATCTAAGGAAGTAGCAAAAACACATGAAAAACTTGTATATAGCCTGTGTTGGTATACTGCCGTTTGAGCATGAAAATTTTCGCCAAATTTTACTTCCCAAAAAACTTATTGCAGTAGTTTCATTTCCTCACCTTTTCATATTCTGTAGTATGTTTTCTCTGTCGATCACACTTTATTATCGCAGTACTCAGTCCAGTTTAGGTATACGTCCATGTGTTTTTTTTTTAATATATTGGCCAAAATATTAAAAACACATTAGTGGTACAACATTTTACACCAGCGGAAACCTCAGGGGGTTTATATACTGTTCGCTTAGCTATTATATATTAAATTTACTTAACTAGTTAGTACAACTACAATACACTCGTGTTCGGTTGAGCTAACGTGAGATATCTTTTAATGGACGGTATCGACTTGAAGCTGTTTAAATATCTATGCTGGAGTTCTTTAGGTAGTTGATTTATTATATGAGAAAGTAGATATCTAACGTTTCTTTTACCGTGCACCACAGCCGTGCACATTAACAAACTCAGGTTGCTTGAACATGGCTAGCTGCGGAATATTTTGTCTAAGATTATTTTGTCTTTCATTTTTTTCCAGTTGGTCTATATAAGCATATTCTTCCTTTAAGGTACACAATTTTACATTATTGTATACAGACATTATTTTGCAACTACTAAACAGCTGTTCATAATTTGGGGAGGTTTTTTCCCTTATGTTTTTAGGTACAATATTTTTAAGCAATCTAATTTGCAATTTATAAATATCGTCAAGGTACGTTTTGTAAGTTCTACCAAAACTGCTTAGTCCGTATGTGATCACTGACTCTGCCATAGAGTTGTACAAAAGCTTTAGGGTACAGTAGGGTAATTTATATTTTAAGATGTGAATTTTACAAAGTAGCGCTGTTAGTTTTTCGCATACATGCTGTATGTGCGGGCCCCAATTGAATCTATGATCAATTATTAAACCTACGTAAGTATGTTGCATGACAAGTTCAATCCGCGTACAACTACAGTTCTTAACCTTACAGTTGTGCAAGCAGTCGACGCTGTGCTCGGCTCCTGGGCTGTCTTGTTGTGGCTAGTATGGATGTGCATAGCTTTTGTTTCTTGGGCATTAATGACTAGTCCCACATCGTGCGACCAGCGGCACAGCAGGTCGAAAGCTTGCATTTGCTGTTCTGCCTTTACAATATCCGTGTCAGCTACTACCAGGCAGGTGTCGTCCCCAAACTGATACACAGAGCCCTCTTGGACCATAGAACACATTTTGTTTACATAAATAAGATATTCACTTGGTCCGTTAAACACATTCAAGATGAAAAAAGAAGGGGGTTGTGTCGGAGATACAACCGTTAATTAAGTTTAAGTGGATACTTTGAGTGATTCTTTGTTGGCTATGGAACCCTAATAAAAAAAGCCAAAGCCTTGCCAAGCCTGCTATTATGGTGTGCCCGTAAAATGTATATCTGAATTAATTCACTAAAATCTGTATAAGTACAGATAAATCGGTATATATGGCAACATTGACTGACGTAGCTCATTTGACTCGCGATACATTGAAAATGGCGGTAATTTGAGCATTATTTTCATGTCCGCCACATAAACTAAATAACATTTTGCGATTAACAACTAATGGCAAATAAAGAAGGATTAAAACATGTAATAAACAATTATTATAAATAATCTTATGTAAATATTAATTTCAATAATAGATATTTGATTGAAACTGTTTTGTACAAGAAAAAATATTATTACTGTGGCAATACTTCAGGTTTTAACAACATTTGGTAACTATTAATATTCTCATAATGTTCGTAAATCTTTTTGATATGGACATAGATTGATATATATTTTTGATATATAATATTGGCAACAAATCACGTGTGGCAAAGTAGTGTGTGTATGAATGTCTGTATGTTTGTCAGTCAATCTCGTAAAAACGGCTCAATTGACTGTGATGAATTTTGGCACATGGATAGTTTAAAACCAAACCATGCAACAGAATGTGAAGAATACTTTGTATATCTGAAGTCATTCCCAAAGCATTAACATGTCTGGTATTTAATAATGGCATTGTTGTGATAACCTTAACGCGGAATAATTCGCTGGAAAAAGCTAGTAGGTACGTAATTGAGTACTTGGGGAGTAGTGAGTTAATGGGGTTTTCAGATCAGAGCTCTGAAAACTGCCCATTAACACTTATAATATTCAAGTGATATTTGAAAACCTCCGTCGGGTATTTGTTTTCGAGCCAGAACAAGACGGTCCTTCTAGAATATAACTACTGATTGTCTTATTAATCCACATTATTCAAGATAAAACTTTCCTGCTAGTAACACGTCTTCTTTTGCAGAAATATGAAATTTCGAAAACAATCTCACAGCATGAAATTGGATGTGGTTTGTGCTGTTGGTAAAAAACGCAACTTTCGTCATGGTAAACTTTTACCTGACACTATCCGTTGTATAATTTGTGGACCCTCTAACTGTGGAAAAACGAATTTAATAATTGGACTTCTTCTTCACGAGCATGGACCGCGTTTTGAAAATGTTTATGTTTATTCTAAAACTCTTTTCCAACCCATGTACCAGTATTTAGAAAAAGTATTAACATTAGTTCCATCAGTCACTTATCAAAAGTACACTGAAAATGATCAAGTAATTAGCCCTCATGAAGCTATTATTAATTCAATTATAATATTTGATGACGTAGCGTGTGAGAATCAAAATAACATTCGGGATTATTTTGCTATGGGAAGGCACAAATGTATTGATAGCTTCTACTTGAATCAAACGTACAGTAAAATACCTAAACAGTTAATTAGAGACAACGCAAATTTAATAATTATTTTCAAACAAGATGACGTTAATTTACGTCATGTATATGATGAACATGTAGGATGCGATATGACATGGTTACAGTTTCGAGAAATGTGTGCAAAAGTATGGAGCATGCCTTTTAAATATTTGGTTATAAATAAAGATTGTCCTAAAAATTCAGGATGTTATAGGATGGGTTTTGATACCTTTATTGTATTTGATTAATACATCATTTAAAGCAATGTATATAAATATAGCGCTTATTGTTATCAAAGAAACCATTGAGATCAGACATGAGCAGCAATATGAGTGAAGAGAAAAATGTTAAAGGAAAGATACTCAAGTCTACCGAGGCTGTTAAAAGAAAAGTCAAACTTATTCGAGACCTACAAAATAACAATAACATGATTTTAGAGTCTGTTTTCAAACCAATTACAGAACCCCTTAATAATATGGTTAATCGTAAAGTCAATGCTAATTTAAATTCTGAAGATGATGAATTGAAATGGGATAAAAATACAATTAAAAAATTAAAATTCAGTCCAGATAGTGCAAAAAAAAGCGATAGAAGCGTGACCGATAAAACTGTTTTGCATAAATCATTTGATTCAAATATTTCTGATGACAATCTATCGAAAGTAAGTGATGATACTAATGATGATGATGACGACAATCTATCGAAAGTAAGTAATGATTCTGATGACGATGATGGCGATGATGATGACATTCTATCAAATGAAAGTCAAGACATTGAAGGTCACAATAAGACGTTTGAAAGCGTTAATAGTAATGTAACGGATAACACTAACGATACAACATTTTATTCTCCACGCAATGATCCAGAATTTGCTAAAAAGTCAAGTACCTTTGATAATGTTCCTTTTGGTGTTCGAACAGAACGTGGTAGGCTTATGCTTGGATCTTCTTCAGTTCGTGTTGCTAATAAGAAACTCAAAGTCAGTGGACGTATACTAAATATGACACCAGGATTAAAAGAATTATTATTTAAGAAAGTACCTGATATGGGTGTTATAACAGAAGAAGATAAGCGCAATTATAAAATACTTTTACTAGAAACTAATGCCCACAGGCGTGACTTTAATCCAAACAAACCAATCAAAAGTAACAAAGGCATGAAGTATTTACACATTATAAAACCGCTTTTTAAGTTAGCAAAAGAGCGAACGACTAGCACTGAAAGCTGTACTATGGGTGAAGGATTACCTACATTAAAAAACGTTAAAAAGGATACAAACTATGTTTATTGGGATGATCCTAACGAGCTTGTAGATAGGTTGAAACTGTTAATTGCTTCTCGCGATGCTGGTAATACGGGTTTGGATAACGAAATTATATCTATTATTGAAGAGTTACGAGAAGTTGGTCACGTGAATAATATATAACTTTGAAATTCATTCTTTACCAGACAGTTAATGAGAGGCTTTTCAGTTAATAACAACTAACAAAATATAAATGAATATCGATAAGTTTGGTCATCACGTACATAAGCGTTTACGTTTGATGACAGTTTCTGATAAAGCACTTTTGAGATCAGAGAATGGAGATTATGATTTACAATTTTCAAGATTGAAAGGCGTTACAAAACCACTGACAGGTGATGATGCAGTTAACAAGCAGTATGTCGATCAATCTTTCTCGAATTTTTACGACAAAAAAGAACTTGATCAATTATTAAACACTATAAAGGTTCAGATTCATAATCTCAATGCGCAGTTAAGAGTTAACTTTTATACCAAACAGGAAGTAGAGACTATCGTCAAACATACTAATAATGACAAAGGAACAAATCGTTAATGAAATTCATCGAGCAGCTCGTAAAAATTTCAAACGCAGACCAGTTATTTTAAAGGGAATTGATCATTTATGGCAAGCAGATTTATTGGATTTACAAAAATTTCACACGCTCAACAAAGGATATAAATATATTCTAGTTGTAATTGACGCGTTTTCTAAATATGCGTGGTGTGTTCCATCAAAATCTAAAACTAAAACTGAGATCAAAAACGCATTTGAAAAAATTATAAAATCATATCAAAGAATTCCAGTTCATTTACAAACAGACTTCGGTACGGAGTTTTATAATACTGAATTTGAGCGTTTTTTAAAATCCTTACACATTAACCATTATTCTACGTATTCGGTCAAAAAGGCTTCTATTGTTGAACGGCTGATAAAAACGCTCAAAGGAAAACTATTCAGATATTTTAGTTTTATAGGAAACTATAAATGGGTGGGAAGACCTTTAGCCGATATTGTTCAGTCTTATAATCATACTGTACATCGTACAACTAAATTTATGCCTGATGCCGTGAATTCTAAAAATGAAAATGAAGTTAAGGAAAACATAGTCAAATCACGAAATTATTTACATCAAAAATCCAATAAATTTAAGGTTGGAGATAGAGTTCGCATCAGCAAATACAAAAGTGTCTTTCATAAGGGGTATACGCCAAATTGGTCGACTGAGCTCTTTACTATAAAAAAAGTGAACAATACTAACCCTTTCACTTACCATATAGAAGATCTACGGAAAAACCCTATACTTGGTACATTTTATGAACAAGAATTGCATAAAACTCAGTGTCCAAACATATATCTTATAGAAAAGGTTATCAGAAGAAAGGGTAGAAAAATGTATGTTAAGTGGTTAGGACTTGATGATAGTGAAAATAGTTGGATTAATAGAGATGATATTGTTTAATAATATTTATACACTTCGTCTTACGAAAATTTATCATTAACTTAATGGTAATGAGAGGAAGCGGACTTGTAAATAGTGTAATTAATCACTTACCGTTTGAACTGCACCTGCCTGGGTATAATTATTGTGGACCAGGTACAAAATTACATAAACGGTTGCAAAGAGGTGATAAAGGAATCAATCCGTTGGATAACGCGTGCATGCAGCACGACATAGCTTACGACAATCATTCTAATTTAAGTGATCGTCACAGTGCAGATTTGGAACTGTATAAAATGGCTAAACAAAGATTACGGTCAAAAACTTCCGGGAAAGGAGAAAAACTAGCCTCATGGTTAGTTAGCAAAGTGATGAAGTCTAAATTAAAGGCTGGTGCAGGAATTAAATCATTCAAACATTTTGTTAAAAAAATACGTACGGAATTAAAAAAAAAAAAATCGAAAAATAAATCCGTTGCAATCAGTCAAGCATTGGATGCAGCAAAAAGAATAATCTCTGTTCACAATACGAGTAAACTGCGTGTACCACGCTTACTACCCATTCCGAAGTCTGGAGGATTCCTTCCACTCATTCCTATATTTGCGGGTCTCTCTGCATTAGGATCATTGGCTGGTGGAGCTGCTGGAATCGCAAAAGCTGTCCACGATTACAAAACTGCTAGAAAAAACTTTGCTGAATCTGAACGTCATAACAAGATGATGGAATCTATCGCGTTGGGAAAAGGGTTACATATTAAGCCGTATAAAAGTGGAAAAGGATTATGTATCAAAGCTTCAAAAAACTGAATGATCGGTTACCCAGGCGAGCACTCACTAATTTCGACATTTTAAAACACTCGACGGACATTCCTCACTTTAGAGGTGTTTTTATGAGGGATAATTTACCAAGACGGTCGAAAAGAGTAGAATGTGCAATCGTAAATTTAGATAGTTCTGAAAACCAAGGAACTCACTGGGTAGCCTACGTCAAAGTAAACAAATATTGTGAATATTTTAATAGTTATGGTGATCTTCAACCACCGTTGGAATTAATACATTATTTAAAAGACTGTAACATTTCATACAATTATGCAACTTACCAAAAGTTAAATACTGTGAATTGTGGACATTTGTGTATACAATTCTTGAAACAGTTTTGGTGTAACCATTTAAATGTGGATGACATATAAATAAAATTACATTCACACAATGTCTTTCACTCTGTCTATAACTGGATGCTCCTCCTCTCTTATAACAAATCACTCACCTGCTCTAGAACTAGATGACGATTATGAATGCGGTTTGCTATATATGTCAACTTTTAATTCAATACCGAATATAGACAAGAGAAATAATAAGTTTTATTACGGTGAAAATGAAGTAGTAGAAATACCTGAAGGCTCATATGAACTGCAAGATATTGATGATTACCTTAAAAGTCGTCTCCGAGATTGTTCTTTCACAATGACATGCAACAACAACACGTTGAAAACCTCTATATTGTGTTCTAAAACCGTTCACTTTAATAAAGAAGACTCTATTGGTAAGCTTCTGGGTTTTGGGAAAGAAACTGTTCCAGCGAATATATTAACCGAGTCCGCTTTGCCAGTATCCATTCTGTCTACAACCATAGTCAGAGTTGAATGTGACATCGTGAGCGGATCTTTTGTGAATGGGAAATCTTGTCATATAATCCACGAGTTTGTACCTAATGTACCGCCTGGTTACCGAATCATAGAAACACCAAAAAACGTTATCTATTTTCCTGTTACTCAAAAAAGTTTGAACTCTCTTAAAATAAGAATTTTAGATGAAAAAGATCATTTGGTTAATTTACGTGGTGAAGAAATTCAAATATATTTACACCTTCGAAAAAAATGATAGACTTTAATAAAAACGTGAACCTATACAAGAAAGCTACTAGTACTCTTTGTGCTACTAAGAAAAGAACACCTAAAGGACAACTTACGAAGGAAAATAAACAGTTTTTAAAAATAATAGGTTTATTAAAATGAGTATATTATCAGTAACAGATAATTTCAGCTTCGACAACTCTATAGAAAGTTTCGAATATCATTCTTATAAGCCGTACGTTACAAGTTTTAATTTAAATGATGAAATTCGTATACCTATTAATCAACAAGATCTGTATGTGCTACCGTCGGAAAGTACTTTATACGTAGAGGGTTCAATTGCAGTATTCAACAGAGAAACGAAACAGCGAGTGAACAGTGTTCTTTTCACAAACAACTCAATTCTTCATTTATTTCAAGATATTAGGTACGAGCTGAACGGTATTGAAATTGACAGAATTAAGAATGCTGGGGTCACAACAACAATGAAATCTCTCATATCCATGAATGAACTTGAATCGTCGATGTCAAAACAGTGGGGCTGGGATATCAAAGGCATAAAAAACTCACACGGATCATTTTCAGTGTCTATACCGTTAAAAAAGATTCTCGGTTTCGCTGAAGACTATGGCAAGATTATAATAGCATGCAAGCATGAACTGGTTCTCTTGCGATCAAATACTACTTTGAACTGCGTAAAACTGAATACAAATGAATATGTAGATAACCTAACTATATCTAAAATAGTCTGGCGTATGCCTCATATTAAGGTTTCTGATCGAGAAAGATTGAGGTTACTGAAATATTTGGAAAAAGATCACGTTATTCAAATGGCCTTTAGAAATTGGGACTTGTACGAGTATCCACTTTTACCTCAAACATCAAAACACTCGTGGGCCATCAAAACATCATCTCAAATTGAAAAACCTCGATTTGTTATAATTGGATTCAAAACGAACAGAAAAAATGATACTCTCAAAGATATTACTGGCTTCGATCACTGTAATTTGAAAGACGTAAAAGTGTTTTTAAATTGCACCTATTTTCCATACGAAAACTTGAATGTTAGTTTTTCATCAGAAAAGTTTGCTTTATTATACGAACAGTACGCAAAATTCCAACAGTCTTATTACAACCGTAGCCAAGCGCCGTTGCTTTCTCCACAAGAATTTAAAGACGTTGCACCTCTATTCGTTATCGACTGTTCACGACAAAACGAAACCTTAAAAACAGGGTCAGTAGATGTTAGAGTTGAATTTGAATGTGAATCAGATTTACCTGACCATACTTCAGCGTATTGTCTTATTTTAAATGACAGTATTGTAGAATATAAACCCTTAAGCAATATTACCCGTAAAATTTCGTAAATGGCGGACTATTTGTTTGTAGACCTCCAGGGTTTTAAATCCTCTGAAAATGAGTTTATTGTTAAAGAATTTGGATACAGTACAAATAATTACACGCAATCATTTTTAATAAAACCTCCATACGCATTCTTTACTCTATCGGAATTGGAAAAAAGACGTGTGAAGTGGATAGAAAAGAATCTGGGTATTTTGTGGCGTGAAGGTTATGTTGATTTTAGAGAGTTCAAACGAATTATTGTCATTCATTTACAGCACAAGAAAATATTTGTTAAAGGCAACGAAAAGATTAAATGGGTTAAAGATTTGTGTGCTGACTGTGATGTAATTGATATAGGAGAGATGAATGCTCCCTCGTTTGGTGACCTATATAAAAAGTATTGTTTAAATGGTAATGTGAATTGTGTTGATCATAAAAAGAAATGTGTGTTAAAAAACATTATATGTATTAAAACATGGTATTTAGATAATGTGTGCAAAAAATGATTTTTATGGTTTAATAAATTGTATTTTCAATACCTTCGAATTTTTATTTTACTTACTATCCACTAAACCAAGTGACGAGTGAGGTCATAAAAGTCGGTACCTATTTTTGTTGCACGGCTCGCTCCATAATGCAGTGCAGGTGTGAAAGAGATAACATGATTCCTATAATTTATGACCTAACTCACCACTTGGTTTTAAGGATAGTTATAACCAAGTGAACCTGCCCTAATACACACAGGATAGCTATAGAAATTAAATAAAACACCTAGTTACGAAATATATGTTTATTAGAAACTGGCACAAAAACATTTTTACATATTTATTCATAATATTTATACCTTAAAACTAACTAATTAAATAACATAACATCTATGATGCCTAATTTTGCTATAGCAAATTTTATAGGCGTTACAAATGCGTAGCTAGTGAAGTTAATTTACAATATCAAAACATAGACTCATGACCCCAAGATAAGGTCGATATTCGGTCCTTCAGCAAGATACGTTTGTCATCATTAGACGACAGTGCAACTTTTTTGACGGATTGCGTGAAAATAACATGTTTTAATGATTTAAATACAATGTTTGTCTTTCTCAACCTTTCATTATTTAACAATACCTTTTTATATTTCTCAAAATCTAAATGACGCAAGACATGTTTCTTTGTACCCTTGGCTTTTTTCAGTTGCTTTTTTTCTGTTTTGATACAGTATAATTTGGACCTGAGACCTACAAACTCATGTATTATTTCGCCTCCCAGTTCATCTTTGAAAAGGCCCGGTACTTTATTATGTTGACGAGTAATGCCATAAACATTATTAGCAGGATAATTACTAGTGTCAAAATAATGCTGAAAATTCAATTTAATGTCTGCGTATACATCTTCTGTGCTTATAGCGTATAAAAACGAGTCCGTATCAGAGTAACATAAATTTATATTAGGCCCGTAAAATGTTTTCATCGAAGAATAATGAAAATTATACATATGAGACTTAGATGTTTCCAAAACAGTAAAACCAATATAAATGGGTCGATCGAGTTTAACAGACTCGGGTTTCATTTGTACAGCAACGAAATTTTCAGAAAAAATTGTTGAGCTATGATAATTCGGTCTAGATATCAGGCATTCGGCTCCATATTTCTTTTTTGTTTTATTTTTAGTATCATTCCATATGTTAACCAACATAACTTTTAACCTCTTCTCAGGGTCTTCTAATGTCTTTCCAAAAATAGCATTGTTAAATAATTTAAACAAGTTTTGTTCGAATACAGATGTAGCTTTTTGTCGTAACTGAGTGTTTAAATCTATGTACTGTTTTAAAAATTGACTCTGCTTAAATTTTATTACTCTATGAATTTTTTTAAGTACTAAGCCATGTTTCAAGCATGTTTTTAAATGTACATAATGAATAACGTACTCGTATTTATCATATAAATTCGGAATCAGTTTAGGTTGCTTTGAACCAGGAGGTACGAATTTTTGAGGACAGAACGGAATGTCGTTGTGCAAGTCATGTAAGTATTCTGGATAGTGTAAATCCACTTCCAAAATATAACCAAAATCAGAATCATCTGGTACTAAGCGAACATCTAGGTCTTTAATTTCACCTTGCTGCAATAATTCGAAGTCGCCATAAGGCAAACTGGCACACATCGCATACCCGTACAGATTATTACAGTCTATATAAAGTAAATAATTATTTGGTATACTAGGATCATAATCGTGCATGTATTTGTTATTTGCCTTGACATACCGTGTTGAACATAAGCAAACTCCCCCCCGGATACCCTTTTGTATCATTCTAATTATTTCTAGGTCGTTAATAAGCTGTAATTTTACGTTGGTTATTCGTAACATAGCATCAAAACTTAAACTTGGCGCGGTCAGATAAAAAGCAGGATCTAGCCTATAGTTAACTTTACAAGTTTGACGGAATTTTTCAAATATGTCGGCCAGTAACAATACATCAGATTTAAGGTAAATATCTGTGTATTCCCCTAAATTCTCGACTCCAAATGATTTCCAAACAAGTTTCGCATGCTCGTAATCATATTTCGATATCGTTTCATTAGTTAATGAGCTGTAAAAACAATGTTGCTGAGGTAAGCTTTGCTCTTCGTAGCGAGCCCAATTATTCATATACTCATAAGGGTAAATACCTTTACGTTTCAGTAGGTCGAAATGTACCTTTAGTGGAAAAAAATGCGCAAGGTTAACAAAATCTCCGTCGTCTAAAGTGCTTACAAGTTCCTCTAAACTAGCTCCTAAAAATTTAAATGAATCCACAAACCGAACCGGCATCACTTGATCAGGATTTTTGATAAAATACTTTGTGAATGATATGTAATTTTCTTTATTTTTAGCAATAACTTTAATTTGACCGGGCATTTCCCCTAATTCACGTAAAAATAAATGGGAATCATAACCAGACAAATTGTGAAAAAACACGGGCACGAATTCAGGTAAACGGAAGCGTAAGTTGCAAAAACTGTGGCTGGCCCCCCGAAATTTTCCAGTCACATGCGAATGATCTCGAACTGAGTCCCCAAGCAATAAATTGCCACAAAGAAAACAATGTTGAGCATTTAAAAAATCCTTTTCTTCAGTCTCAGTAATAACCATAGGCTTAGGATTCGAATAAATATTGTTTATTGTGGATATATCCCTTTGCAAATACTTGAGAAATTTAGCAACGCAATCTTCTCCACGATATGTAACGAACTTGTTGAGAGAACTATCGTACGAACATACAACATAGTACGCAAAGGCAGCAGGCACGTGCTCCTGTAGTTGAATAGTATTTTCTGATCCCGTTTTTCCATTTGTGTTAGGCACCAATAAGGATTCAAAGTCTGCATATATTACGAAAGGCATATCTTGCATACGTTCGAAATTTTTAAACTGTATTTCCTCATTTTGATTTGGTAAAACTGTTTTTACACCACCACATATATGAGCATCCCTCTTTGTTTCGTTATTGAAAAATATCAAACATTCTTCACAAAGATAAAGTTTACCCTTGTGTTTTGTTAATTGATGTTTAAGCAGACGACCTAAATCTTTAATCAGACAGTAATGAGTTTGCCGACCGTTTTCTAACATTAATAAGTTAACATGATGCTGCTTACGGCATGCGGTTTTGTACAGCGGACCTACGACTTCCAATTTATTATTTATCGAATATACATTAACACTTATATGTTGATTATTTTTCTCAAATATTTTGATATCTTTTAAACCGACGGGAAAAGTCATGTTTTTGATATTGAGAACGTCCTCATAATGAGGATACGAAGATACTCTTTGAACATTATTTTTAGCCGGAAATAAATAAGCCATTACACACCACAGAAAGCAAAACGCGTCATTATTTTTTATATTGATACACGCGCGTTTTAGTTTTATACTTTTAGGCAAATCTATGAATCCAGACGCTCTCAGAGGATTGTACTTGCAGATATTAATTTCTAGGTATAAATTTTTCATAAACGACCACCCGCTGTCTTTGGTTTGAAATTCGTCAATTTTTCGACAAATCGTCTGCAAAACATTTAAAAATATTTCGTTGAAATCGAAATTTGGATGTATTACAATATTCTGCGTTGCAAACGACTTAATGCCACACGTATCGTTTTTTAGCAAAGAAAACTCTGCAAATAATTCGAAATTCACTTTGACACTACCGAAAGCTGATTGCCTTGCTTCACAAATACGACGGACGCGGGCGCGTATGTTGCGTATAAACTGAATAGGAGGGCACGCACAGTCAAGGTCATCTTGGCTTCCCCGCACTCGGTATGATGCAAGCCTACTACGAAAAGCGCTACCAATTTTTTCAATGCCTTCAATATTGTATATAGAGTTGTTATTTTTGTGGGCTGTGCTACGTAAATGGGCGGAAAATGTACGACTCGGTACAGCTATTTCGCAAACGGAACAGAAAACCGACCGGCTACTCATATTCGATAGATAATTGATTAAGAGTAAGTGAAGTATTAGAATAAAAGGTATAGTAAGAATAATTAATATGACTCACGGTAAATGTTCTTTTTCGGTGCAATGCTTTATCCTATAAATCTTTCGATGCAATTGGTATTACATCAGCAACATTATATAATTTCAACTCAACAAAAATAATAAGGTCAAATATTACAAATAAAGGTATAGTAAGAATAATTATTAATTATTCACGGTAAAATGTTCCTTCTTCGGTGAAATGCTCCTTACATATTTGTAATGCGTTTTTGATATGCGAAACCTCTGGTGAATTAGAGTCTACCTGAATTTTGAGGCTAACAAGTGCTTTCTCCCATCTGCCTTTCGAAGCGATTGATGCTATATCAGCAACTTTATACAATTTTAAATCTAAAAAAAGATCACCGGACAACTGACCGTAGCGATACACCTTTCCGCCGGGGACTTGTCGTTTTAGTACAGACCGCAACCCTGCAACATGTTTTTCGGCACAGAAGTCGTCATCACTATCGTCGTCAAGAGCCCAGCCTGAAGAAACGCTGCTTTGTTGATCCGACAATGGCTTCGGACCGGCTTTTGACCTGTAAACCATAAATAAGTTTGTTAAAAATAAACAAACGAACTTACATATAAGACAAAACTAACGACATCTTTGTAGGTAAAAAATATTATATATTATATATAATTAGTAAATTACTTACCGTTGAGACGAAACTTTGGACTTCAATTTAGTAGATCTAAAAAGAAAAAATAATATATATTAATACAGGTAACAAAACAAAATTAATTTCATTTTCTACAAGAACTACATAAGCAAAATTAAAATATATACCGTGGTATCGGTGCGTCATCGGATTCATATAGTTCAGTACACTTTTTAGACGCCTTTTGCTTCTTATACCTGAAACAAAATAATGTTATATTTAGTATACCTTATTTTTATTTTTATTATTATTTTTTATTTTTGGAAATTTAAAACAAAATAAAATATAAATTACTGCAACTCACCGTGTTAGCTCCTGCGTTCCAACATCGGATTCACAAAGCGCCCTCTTCTTACTCGCTATTTTTTTCGACCTATAAAAGAAACAAAACTAAAATTAAATACACGTCTTTAAAAATTAAATCGCTTACTAAATAAAACAAAACAAATTAGTATAAAGTGATGTTTACCTCGAATTTGGTGTTGGTTTCCTGGCCTCGATTTCGGTAAAGGACTCGGAATCAGACCTGCAATAAAAAGGTTATTTTATATATTTGCTATTGTTGTTTGTTGAACTTATATTGGTTCTATTTATTAGTCACGTAGAAACGATAAAAAATAAAATTTATAAAAACTTACGCACATAATTTCAATGCAGTGTTCCTTCGCTTGTGAAAACCCGTGAGAAAGTGATGAAGTGTAAATCGAAGTCTGGTTTGCATGAATATCGCTTCACAGTAGTTGTCAACCTTCGTTAAGTTGATTAATCAATAAAACTTAATAACAGTAATGGTAGAAAACATGCAGAAGACAAGTTTTCACAGGTTTAATACCTCAGATACCTATTTCGAAACATCAGCAATTATTCAACAAACAAAAGTATCATATTTATTTTAAATCATATACGGTTCTATCAAAGCGATCGCTCTAATTGCAAAGAACGCCGACATTCTGTTCCCTTCAAAATAATGGAATACGACTTTCGTCTCCTTTCAACACATTATGCTACAAAGAGTGCAAGTAAGAAGAAACGAGTATAGGTAACCATATGAACGGAAAGAATTGCTCCACTGAATGCGATAATTTGCAAGGATGTAACTTTTAAAATCTATTATTAGGTATATGAAACCTGTAATTATAACATTCGTACATAATTCTACTTTATGAAACACATGTGTTAACATGTTCTATCTTGTACTGATTGCATCCACGTTTCTCGATATAAACAGTTTACATACCTAACAATTAAAAACGCAATTGTAGAAAATCATTCTGACTGGAAAACTTGTCATAAACGGACGTCGTCCGAGATCGATAAATCGTATACCTCATACTTCAGTGAAAATGGTGAGTTGATTGAATTTCTAATTTAATATTTACATTTATTTATTTATATTGCGGTTACAGTATTTAAAATGTTTTGTGCTTATTTTCAGAGTAAATCCAGTTCGCAGCCATTACCCATCTCCAAAAGTGTTTATGAGCCGAATATCTCCACTTTTTATTCACAAGCAACATTCGATGACGTGTTACCATGCTCACAAGATGTAAATGGATACCTAGAGTACCAACAGGATTGTATGAATAGACTGAATAACGTTCAAGAGGTAAAAAAGCCTTCGAAAATATCGAAGAAATCCTCGAAGAAAAAGGCGAACAGCGGAAAAAACAAAGCCTGCGGCAGTGGATTTAATTCCTATATAATTAAACAAAGTAAAAAAGGTCAGCGTCTTATTAAAATAAGCATATCCAATCTTGAACTGGACAACGAGTCTGAAGACGTCGCCGTGCAGTATGTCGTCGAGAGTGAATGTGATGACGTATTGAATTCCACAGAAGGACTAGTTGATAAAATTGTTAAAAGATTAAGCAATGCAAATTATTAGATTTAACCTAGATTTATTTTCGTATAATTTAAGATGATGTATGATACCTACTAAAAAGTGAAAGTTTCTTTATTATTAAAAAATATTGTGATAAGTATACAAATAGAATATTAAATATACCTACAGATTTGTTTTATTTTAAGCTTACATACTTGCTTTCATTATTTGTAAGATTATTTAAAAATATTGGATAGTTATAAACGAACCAAGTTTTAAATAGCGTTATCATCCTCCCCTCCCAGGAGGTAAATAATTTGTTTGCAAATGCATACTAAATTCTAACGCATACATGGGTCAGCGGGAGAGAAGTTGTTGATTAGTATGTTTTAATGCTCCTTTGACAACGAGCGGACACGTAGAATGACTCAAGTTACAACAAAATGCATGATGACAAGTTAGTTACGTCGATCAACTTTGCTATGTAATTAAAAGCAATATGAACCAATTGTTCAATTCTAATATGAATCTAATAGCTTTGTTATAGCCTCTATTTTGCAATAAATTGGTCTAGAATATAGGTCATCAAACGGTTTACAATTGAAAGCAAAGAAATATTATTTTTAATTTGCCTTATTTTAAAGTCTAGATTACTAACAGCTTTGTAACACATGACGCACGAGCACGTCATGAGTTATAGCCAATGAATAAACAGGACCTGCATCGCGCTATTAAAGTTTTTAACATTTGTTCATATAAATAAAAAATCAGACCTAAGTCTGTCGGGAAGTTGCGACCGGACGACCCCAGCACGTAATTCAGATACATTGGACTGGCCACCCTCTGTGTGTGTTGTGTTGAATACAGAACCTTGAAAACTAGGGTTTTCTATACCTAGGCGGTCGATAGGTATGGATACCCACACCCGGAGGGGGTCAAACTCAACACATGTAAAACCGTAGCCTTATGCCAGGGACCTGCTTCCTGGGGGTTGCGACCATGTCTGACGAGCCTGATCAACTTGTTAGATGTGTTATGTGCAAACGCCATAGCCGTTCTGCGCTATGAGGGTTTATGCCAGGGACCGGCTTCCTGGGACCCTTGCATGCAACTGAGGGTTGGCCTCCTTAGACTGCATGTTGTGTTAAGCTTTTGCTATTTGAAATAATGTCCATTATTTTACGACTTCAAAACAATACCCGATTGGGACTTTGAAATATCACTTGAATAATTAATAAGTAAGTATTAATGGGTAGATTTCAGATGGCTGATTTTATTGAATGTTAAATATAAAAATGATTATGCATTCGTTTCATTGATATTTTACATACGGATCCCTAAGTAGTAAGCGTGCATTGCAATATGAATAAGTGACGACTTGAAGGGTTCATATTTCTACTCAGTCACAAGTGCATTGTGCATAACTTTTAATTTAGATTTTAATATGATATGATTATGATTCAAGTTATCGAACTACTTTCATGAGTGATCTTTAAATACTTGAGTAATATTCTGCATTATAAAATCCTCTGTACGTCATTTGCACGCCGGATGAATCGACCAATCAGAAAATCTGGTCTGCATCGCGCTATTAAAGTTTTTGAATCCGTTTGTATAAATAGAAGTTATAAGGTTTTCGAACGAAGCAAATACCCGACAGCGGTTTTCAAATATCACTTGAATATTATAAGTGTTAATGGGCAGTTTTCAGAGCTCTGATCTGAAAACCCCATTAACTCACTACTTTGGGGGTAGTGCTTTGTACATAATTCGTTTGATGTACCAAGCCGAGATGTGTTAGGCGATGAATGCATAGAAAACATCAAAAACATACGACATCACATTCAAATCTAAGTAACAACGAAATAATATATTTTTATGCGTGGGTTGGTTACATCTGGAACGTCACAATGACAATGACATTTGTGACAGTGACATTCGGCCATCTTTGGTAGATTTTTTGGAATCTAAATACGGCGTTGAGTTTAGGTACGGTTATTTTGCTTATTATCTAGGCGTAAGGAACTTGCTTAGACCAGTTGCGTTTTAGACGAGATGATACTAACCCGAAACTTTTGACTTTGAATGTCAAAGCTATAACAAAATAGTTTTTATGCTTTTACATCCATGAATGAATTTCAAAAGAAGATTCTATATTCTGCATTGGAAACCAGTTTAGAAAACAGAACTATTTTACTTTTTGGAAACCTGGTTTCGAATGAAGAAAAATAATTCTGTTGTCTAAACTGGTTTCGAACCTTTGGCTTCCAAAGCGGCCGAAAGGCATCTTACCAGGAATTCAGAAGTTATCAGGAGTAGCTCCCGCACTAACCTGACCCTAACTCACCTTAAGCTTCCATATCATCTTGTCCCTCGCCTTCACGCCGACGAACTGTCCCTTGCAGAAGGCGTCGGCCACGTGGCTGCCCTTAGCGTCGCTGAAGATGACCAGGAGTTGCTCTGAAGTCAGTTCCAGTAGACCGTTCACTGCTTTGGCTGGTCGCTGAGAAATAAGTATTTACATACCATATCATATTTCTATCTGTGAGATCCTTTAATTGGCTTTGTATTACTATGTAAGACTTATATCATGTTTTTGCAGCTGTTGGTACTCCTTAAGCATAAATAAATAAATAAATACCAATATCCCCAAAGGATAATTATCAGAAGCTGGAATTCTCGTAGCACTTTCGAGTTGTCATAGGGACTTCTCATTTATCGACTTCCGATATTCATGTTATATTGATACATTATATATATACTCGTAACACAACATATTAAAGAAGATTGAAAGTAGAGGTAAACAAGAGGCGGTCTTATCGCTTAAGAGGCTCCCGTCAAAAATCAACAAAATTTAGTAGTTTTCATTTCGACACTCGTCCTCGGTTTATTGAAGCTAGCTTTCCAGGTGCAGATATGGGAAAGTTTGATTCCTGTTTAACATTTTTGATATTGAATAACTTGAAAAATGTTAATACAGAATTAATTATCCATTTTTAAAGAGAGGTCTGTATAAATACAAAACCCGACACTTCATCCTCATTAAAACTTTTATACACCCGAAACTCATACCCACTCATACATACTGAACTTACCTATATAAACTATAAGCCAATGCCCAAACCAGACATACATGCGTAATGTTTTACTTTTGGCAAAGCCTTAGTCAGTACATCGGCCAACATGGAGTCTGTCGACAGATACTCCAACTTAATGTTGTCGTTCTCCTTCAATACACTTCTCATGAAGTGGTATCGTATATCAATGTGCTTGCTACGGGAATGAAACACTGGATCACTGGCTAAGTAAATAGCTCCTTGATTATCGACATTTAAGGTTACTTTCGCAAACTTACCTAAACCAATTTCTGTGAGTAAGCTGTTAAGGTATATTGCCTCTTTCATTGCCGATGCTAAGCTGATATACTCTGCCTCGCAAGAACTTGTGGCCACGCATTTCTGTTTCTGTGACTTCCACGACACATTCGCACCACCTAATACAAAAGCATAACCAGAGTAAGACCGTCTATCCAGCAAACAACCACCCCAATCGGAATCAGAATACCCTTGTAACGACTTACCTGTCTTCCTGAACACGACACCATATTCTTTCGTTCTTTGTAAATACCGCAATACACGCTTTGCGGCAGTCCAACACTCTTTACTTGGGGCATTTACAAATTGTGCAAGTTTTGACACGGTATTTGAAATGTCAGCTCTTGTTCCCTCAGATAGATATAACAAACTCCCAATTAATTCACGGTACGGATATCGTTCATCAGTATTTGTATTTTGTTGTGCCGATTGTAATTTCAAATTTATTTCCATTGGAGTTGACACTGTTACCTTACATTCTGCCAAACCAAATTTAGTAAGCAAATTTTCAATATATTTTTGTTGTGACAGCTTGATTTTGTTGACACTTCGCTCAATGTCAATCCCCAATATATACTTCGCGATGCCAAAATCTTTTAAATCGAACTCGCCGGCCAGTTCCTTTTTGAACTTTTCTATATAACCTCTTTTCTGCGATGCTATTAAAATATCGTCGACGTACACGGCAACAAAAAGCTTGGTTTCGCCATCTACATCTTGAAAGTATAGACATGGCTCATTCAACGACGGCCGTAGTCCCATCCTTTTTAGTTGCTCATCAAGTCTGGCGTTCCATTGGCGTCCAGCTTGTTTCAAACCATACAGCGATCTTTTTAGTATGCAAGCCTCACCTCCCGCCTCCATATCAGCTAACATTTGCTTAGCCCGTACATGTACGATGGATCCTTCCTCTTCTAACGCTAGAAGCTTCTGCAAACTTTCTTTTAACATTTCCGGTATCTCCATGTATATCTCTTCGTCTAGTGAACCGTTCAAATAAGCTGTGTTGATGTCTATTTGATGAATTTCCATATCAAGTTCAACTGCAAGTGCTGTCAGTAATCTTATGGTGTCCAGCCTGACGACGGGTGCAAATGTATCATGGTAATCAATACCATATTGTTGGCTGTAACCTTTAGCTACGAGCCTCGCCTTTTTCTTTTCAGTCTTATCAATATTCATCTTGGTTGTTAAAAGGTATCGGCAACCTACGACGCTACGCCCTACGGGTCGTTTAGTTATTTCCCAAGTGTCATTTTTTATCAAACTTCTTATTTCCGACAAGATGGCTTCATCCCATTCATGTCGCTTAACGCCCGACAGCGCTTGCTTTAATGATACTTCCGCAGAACCGACAAAATCTTGGCAATCAGAAAATTCTGCCGTGCCAACTTCTTCTCGAACTTCTGATTCCACTTCAACCATATGATAGATTTTCTTTGGTCGTCCAACTTGTCCTCTTTCCAGCCGCGGTCTACCTGGACCCTTTTTCATTGCTTTGCTTTCATTGTTGCGAGGATTGATATCTTCCTGCAAATGTCGAGATGGGCCAGCAATTATTGGCACCAGGTTGCTAGTCATTTCCCGAATGTTTTCTGTATTCACTTCCGCAGGCTCCAAATCGCCAGTAGTTTCTTGCATATTTCCTGTTTCTTCATTCCTATGTTCAAGAGTGTTGGGCACTTCATTGGATTTTACAAAACGACTATCAGGTTGAAAAACTATCTCTATTAATTTTTTTGGTTTTTCATTGACGTAGGTCCGCAACTCTTCCTTTTTAATCTCAAACGGATCGCCCTCAGGTATCGCGTTTTCATTATTTTGATCCACGTGGTGATGGAATCTGACGTCTCGCGAAACGATAAATTTTCGCTCAAGTGGCAGCCAAATCTAATAACCTTTTCTGTCTCTAGGGTAGCCTACAAATATTCCATCTACGCTGCGAGGAGCGAACTTATCCTTACCCTCTTCTTTGTTTAATGCGTGTACCTTGGTTCCAAAGGGTTGTAAGTAATCTAATCTGACAGGTCGCTCATACCATTTTTCATACGGTGTCTGACCTCCCAGACTAGCTGTTGGACAGCGGTTTCGGATATGACATGCAGTTAGTACAGCATCACCCCAAAAACCTGGTGAGAGATTTGCCGCAAATAACATGCATCTCGCCATTTCCACTAGTGTTCTATTCTTTCTTTCTGCAACTGAGTTCTGTTGAGGAGTTCCAGGTATAGTCAGCCTTCTTCTTATGCCCTCATTTTGTAAATATTCGTCAAACTCTCGACTGCAATACTCGAGACAGATAATGGTGGCGAGTATTGCAGTCGAGAGTTTGACGAATATTTACAAAATGAGGGCATAAGAAGAAGGCTGACTATACCTGGAACTCCTCAACAGAACTCAGTTGCAAAAAGATGATATGCGTTTTTTATAATCTTACTACTTAACACAAAAGTTATGGCCAGAAAACCAGTTTATTGGCCTAAAATTGTTCAACTTTGATGCCAAATATCTCGAAAACAATGAAGTTTGAAGTAAATATGGGATACTATATTGCTTAAAGCCGTTGTTGTTAATATAATAAGCTACAAAAAACATTAGAAAACTAAGGGATTCAGATCGAAGGTCATTGGCGTATGGGAGCCCCTTAATATATATGCAACCAAACGAAAAGAATGAAAAGTTAACATTGTCACATTTAATCAGTTCAGTTCAGTGCTTTATCAATTTCATGTTCAAAGTCTGTTTTAGTGCTAACAAGTGTTTCAACATTAGTTTCTCTATAAAATAAATAAATACCTAGTCATATTTTTTTCCAAATTATCTGGTTCCCTTAATTTGACAGTGTTCGCCCGAGTGAACATTATCTTTGACCATATTTTTGTTATATTTCCTTAACTAGGATCGTTTGGACTATTTAGCATCACCGAGGCTTGAACTATGGACCTTTATTTTTATTAGCAAAATTAAGGGTTAAATTACTTCTTTTACAGTCAAATGTATCGATATAATATGAATATCGGAAGTCGATAAATGAGAAGTCCCTATGACAGCTCGAAAGTGCCACGAGAATTAAGGCCTCTATACAGGATAATTAAACAAATCGATCTATGTAGTCCCACACTTTGCAAAGCTTGTACCGTGGTCATGGACTATAGATGACGATCGATATACATACGTACATAGATAAATAAATACTTATAACTACAACTTATAAAGTTGAAAGACCCCCGACATTTTCATTTCAAAGTCCAATATCTCAAAAACGGCTAAAAAGATTTTCATGAAACATGGCTTAGAACACTCGGGATAAAATTATCTATGACACAAAAAAACCTCATTCCAATCGGTCCATCCGTTTGGGAGCTACGATACCACAGACAGATACACAGACACGTTAAACTTATAACACCCCTCTCTTTGCGTCGGGGGTTAGATATATCTGAGCGGCCAAAGTGCTCACAAATATCTGAGCACGTCTCTAATGCCTCGATATTTGTGAACACTTTGGCCGCTCCGATGTATCTGATGGCGACTGTACACTCGGCGACAGCGCTACAATATCGATACGGGTAACCTATGGTATTGGCTCCCCGGGTAACCTATGGCTAGTATCGCGACAGTACGGACCGTTGTAATTTTTTGTTGTGTACAGTCAGCGTCATATAGTTAGTATCAGCCAAAGTAGGCAAATATATCGGAACACGTCTTTATTACTATAGGAATAAGGAAGTGTTACGATATATTTGGCTGCTAATAACTATGTGATGCTGACTGTACCGTAAAGCGTAAAAATATGGGTGCATACAACTTACTCAAAAATATGTCCCATCACATTAAGGTTAATCAATACATATTTTTGCACTTGACTGTAGCATGGGTCTACCTGAAAATCCAATATACTCTGCAGTATAACGGACCCGTGCACGTTGATGAAGTACTCCTTGTCCAGCTTGGAGAAGTCCACGCGGTCTGCGGGCAGCAGCCGGAGACACAACACGGGGAAGTAGTTCTGGTTCTCGGCAGTGCACTTTAGCGCTGATTCTAGACTCTGGCATTGACAAATATCAAACATCAAAAGGCGTTCATCTTATGTAGATCATCATCATCGTCATATCAACCGGAAGACAACCTTAACCCTTGGCATGCCTGGTGAACGAAAGTCACACTGTATGCCTGGTGGGTCTGACAAACCCGTAAATGTAAAAAAAAAAATACATATGAATTGTTTTTTTAACTTGTTGGTTTGTGTGTTTTTGGTTATTTTGTACATTATTTTTACTAGAAATAAATACAAGTCTTAATCCAAGAAACTCCATAAGAACTTATTACATAAATAAAAACATTTGATATTTCCATCAACAAAAATAGACTCTCATGTCAAAAAACAAAAAAATTAAACTTATACCTAAGATCAACTTCAGTCTTAGGTTTATTTAAGGCACTGATATATCATTGTGACTATCTATAAAATATATACTCGTATGTATCCATACTAATATTATAAATGCGAAAGTGTGTCTGTCTGTCTGTCTGTCTGTCTGTCTGTTACCTCTTCACGCTTAAACCGCTGAACCGATTGCGATGAAATTTGGTATGGAGATAGTTTGAATCCCGGGGAAGGACATAGGATAGTTTTCATCCTGGAAATCACCCCCTAAGGGGATGAAATGGGGGGTTGAAGTTTGTATGGAGCTGCGATATAAACGATTTCCACGCGGACGGAGTCGCAGGCAGAAGCTAGTATAAAATATATACGAAAAATAACTTAAATGTACTTAGCGATAAAATGTTACGCCGTATGCCTGGTCGGGTTTCTCAGGCCCGCGAGCACTTTACGCACGTCCAAATCGAAAGGGTGCTCGCGGCCGACTGCGGGAGCAGCGTCAAAACGTCGGGTAGTTCATGACGCGAAGCTACTCAGAAACGCGACGCGGTAAATTTAAAATTTCAAAAAATAACGACGAAAGTTTAACAGCCCGGGTCTGTCAGACCCTACCAGGCATGCCAAGGGTTAAACGAGTACCTATGTATAGTGGAAAAAATGCTTGAGAGCTAGGTGTCAAATATTATAAAAACAAAGCTTCGCGAGAAGTCTACGCCAGTACGTCTAAGTAGCACAACTTGCTGCTTAGTCGCTTCGCGCGCGACTGAGCGTCTCCCGTCTTACTCGCACGGAGCAAATTAGAAAGAGGAGGGTAGATCTTTCTCGACTCGCGTCGCGGCGCGGCGTCAGTTGTGCTAGCCCCGCAGACGTCCGAGCGCGGCGGACGGCAAGAGCGGTACGAAGTTATAAGAGCGAGGCAGGGATAGAAATTTGCAGGAAGCCGTGCACCGTGTGTCCGTCACCTCACACGGGCCATAATCAAGTTCACGCTCGAACGTCTGGCGTCGTCTAAAGGCACAAATGAATGATTATCTATGATTTACATCGGGCGAGCATGAGCAGCTGTAAACACCAATATTTTTGCCCAGACCATGAACAACATTGATCTGCTCGGTGCTCGCCCTAGAGACGGTACGCCCGTGTGGATACGTGTCGGATGCACGGCGGCTGCCCAAATCACGGTCGCTCCATACTCGATTTTCTGTGACCTTCCTTAGTAGTCCTGCCGATTTCGCTCATGCAGTCCTTATAGTCCAGTCAATGAACTGACAACTTGTATGGAAAAAATGACAATTTTGGAAATCATTTATAATAGATTATTATCTCTGTGTATATACTCGTATTATCAATTAAATAAACCCAGCGACAGGATCCGACAAATATTTCAGACATCACAAAATTTATAAATTAACAGGCTTCTGAAAAGTCAGAAAAAATATGAATATTATTTTGGTTCATTTAGATTTGCTCTATAATATTCAAGATAAATCATACAAAAAAAGCGGCCAAGTGCGTGTCGGACCACGCACAACGAGAGTTCCGCGCCTATTAAAAAGGTCGTATCGTAACTGAAATCTTATGGCACGTACGTCCTTTTCTTTAAGGAAGGCAGTTTTTTAGAAATATCTCAAAAACCTTTGAACCGATCTTGTTCAAAACAATTTTCGCTGAGAGAATTTAATAAGCCCTATGAGCATGATTTTTTTCATATTTTTAAAATACACGGTTCAAAAATTAGAGGGGGGGGGGACACAATTTTAGTGACTTTCGAGGAGATTATCTCCGACTCTATTCACTTAATCAAAAAAAATGCTGAGTAACCTTATATTTATTTTGAAAGGCCTATCGATTGATGTGCCACACGTGGGCTTGCAATGAAAAAAAAAAATTGACTTTCAGTTTTATGTATGGAGTGCACCCCTAAAAATTTTTTTTTTTGTAATTTACTTACAAAACTATGTAGCGGTTAACATAATACACCTATACTGAAAGTTTTATTTAAATACACCTTATAGTGTTCGAGTAAAATGCCTGTAACATACGGAAGGACAGACAGACAGACAGACATGACGAATCTATAAGGGTTCCGTTTTTTGCCATTTGGCTACGGAACCCTAAAAAGACAATGCATGCTTCATTTAAATCTACATAATTACTTCTAGGTTTTTCTTCTCCATAATGGTCCAGAAATATGGAGAAGAAAAGGCGTAGACAAAAAATTATGGAAAATTTTAGGGGAGGCCTTTGCCAAAAGGCAGACTGTCACAAACGAAAGCATCCCGGTGTCAGAACCACAAATTAGAATAAGTGATATTATGTAAAAGTCAGTAATAATGGCTCTATTTATTTATTTATTTATAATTACTTCTAGGTGGATAGTTTGTCGGATTATTTGAATAAAGCATCTTAGAATAACATTTTTAGATGAACTAACAAAAAAACGCTATTATAAATTAATGTTTTTCAAAACAAAAAAAAACAAAAAAACCGTATTTTTCGTGGAGTAGTGCGATAGAGATGGCAATACCCGAACTTCGACTTTCGAAGTTCGTGGTTATAGGTCAGCGGTCAGTAGACCGCTCAGTTGAACGCACCAACACAGCGGCAGTTACAAACGCAAGCATACACACACAGACGCGCGCAATTAATTGAACTAGGTATCTATAATTTTAGTGCATTTTTTCATGTATATGAACAGAAGTCGTCCCGTCAGATACGAACAGACGTTATAGCATTGTAATAAGGTTTAATATCCTGTACTCACATTAAGAAAGTGCGCTTGTCTCGCTTTCACCCGGAGGCAGGCTTTGGCCATGGAAACAAGTACGCCGGTGTTCCCGCAGGCCAGCAAGTCGCCCAACTTGCTGGACAACTCGTCGAACATCGGCTCCAGCTGTTAAGGAAAAAGGCGTGGTTGTAGTTGGCAATATACAGATTAAAATATAAGGGGAAAAATGCCCAGCTCCATTCGTAATATTTACGATTCCATTCACAAATCGGCCTAAGCATAGCTGTAGAGTTAAAGCGTACACGTGGCGTGCTGTTTTTGTTTCAATTTGTCACACTAACTTGGTATAGCTAGACTGAAAGGTATGTATTGATATCATATCATTCCAATTATAGAAAGTTGTTATGACAAATTGCAAGGTGTTCATTGGCCTACAATGTAAGGGTGGAATTCCACTTGTCCAATGTGTATTTGCATCTCACATTTTGCATAAAGAGTGAGCGAGACGCAATACGCATTGGGCAAAGATCTTGCACAAGAATACCACCATATGAGACAGGCGGGCTCCTATGCAGCTAAATAAAGAACTGGTTTGAAAATGGCTACCGTCTAATAAACAATTTACTTCATTTGGGCGGACAATCATTTGTGTGCCCCAAACACGTACCATATTGATTGGGGCTAACAATATTTAAATTATATTTCAGTACTTATTTTTTTGTTTCTCGTCGATTTCCGCCGTTGGACT
Organism: Epinotia ramella; assembly: GCA_947578815.1. Classification (NCBI taxonomy): domain Eukaryota; kingdom Metazoa; phylum Arthropoda; class Insecta; order Lepidoptera; family Tortricidae; genus Epinotia; species Epinotia ramella. Next base: position 4,071,713 of record OX388220.1, read on the forward strand.
TAAGACCCCCAAGCTAAAATGGGAACAGGCTGGCCACGTCTGCCGCATGCATCCACAGAGATGGGCCAAAATAGCCACCGAGTGGGTGCCACACGATGGGCGGCGGCGACGTGGCAGGCCGACGGAGATGGCGGGACAAGATAGGAGCGTCGTCTCGTTCTATCGAACGGTGTCAGACAGTGACGGACGCTCTATCCTGTCACTAATCGTGTGATAAGGCCGACCATGATAAGGGGTCTGGACGCATTTTGTAATGACTGGCCAGGCATTGCTCAAACCCGGGCGAGTGGAAGTCAAAAGGGAGGCCTTTGCCCAGGATTGGGACACGATATAGGCTTAAAAAAACCCTTAAGGGTTGTATATGTATATTGTAACTAGGATGTCATGGGTCTAACCATGCCCTCCCAACTCGAACAACGTATAATTATTACAAAAAAGAACTCATAGATGGCGACACAGGTACCGAGCAAAACATTTGAACCAGTAATCGTGAAGATAGAATGATTTTTACACCCTAATAAATTCACCGTACCTTAATTATATCGCAAACATCCTTCCGTACATAAAATTGGTACTAAATCCATGTAACTCGTACATACGTGTGAGTTAAGTAAGTTTGCTAAGTTCGCTACACGTATTATTGGGTACTGTCACTAGATGGCGCCATCACTGGTCGCGAAAGTTCTATGGAACCACAGGCTCCAAGCGTTTGGTTATATATAATTTTGTGTGATGTGTAATATTGTCTCGAAAATACTACTTTTATATCAAAAAAATCAAAAATACTCTATTTGTTGCCCGGGAAGTCAATGCCATCTGGTGGTGATATCTCAATGTATTACTAAAACTATCAGGTAGGCTGACAGCGTCATAGCCGTGGTAGCTCGGATACTGCATCTACTGGTGTAGCTACGGGACTAAAATTGTATACAGAATTGCCTACATTAGGACGGTACGCTTTTGCTCTATGAGATTGGGTATCTGTACTTGTATTCTTTAATCTGTGGTCTAACTGACCTCCTCTTTAATCTGACAGTTGTCGAACAGCCTCTGCACAGTGAAGTTCAGCATGGGCAGACAAGCTAACTGCCCCAGCCGGTTGATGAAGCATTTCGCGTATATCTGTGTGTACATCTTCTTCTTTGCCACTAGCAGTGCTGCTTCGAGTAATCTGAAAGTAGAAATTATTATTATTATATTTCTACTCGAAGAGAGGCTTATGCCCAGCAGTGGGCGATTAAGGCGCCGTAGGTTCAGCGAAGTTAAGCGAACAGTTTTTGAAACAATACAATGCGTCTGTTTATAATAATATGGTTTCAAAAAAATACGAATAGTAATCTTGAGGCTTTTCTGCAGCGAGATCAGTGATTCGAAAAATGATTAAGCAAATTTCGCTTGATAGAAAAAAATCACGAACATAGGTCTAAAATACACTTAAAATATTCGTAACAAACTCTGCACAAAAGCGAAAAATATTAAAATTGCTTGTGAAAATCGGCAATATCACGTTTGAGGGAAATCAGTGATTACATTTTTATTTATTTAAACGGCTAAAAAAATAAAATTAAATAACATGATATCCGCGCTTCCGAGCACGCACTTCCATCTCGCTCACGCTTATGATCAGTGAGAGGGAGAGAAGACCATGAACCTACGGCGCCTTAAATGATGATAATGATGATATTTTTTATGATAGTTAGGTGTTTTGGCCACTTGTTGTGGCTGTCATATTGAATTGGACACACTAAACGGAATTATTTGTTGTGGTCTTCGGTTATAGAATGAGCTCTTCAATGATGAAAGGAGTTTATAATTTTGCTGGAGTTGAAAGCATCCATGGGCAACTGCTTACCATCAGGCGGTCTCACGCTTATTTGTCACCGAGGTGGTATAAAAAAGATGCAAGTTATAGTGAAGAAAAGTGATAAGTATTTGCGTAAATTACATACATACAAACAAACAATACAATTTGCGCCTTTATTCCCAAAAGGGGTAAGCAGAGCACATGAAACATATGTTCCAGCGCCACTTTTAGCATAAATGTGTGATATTGCAATGATAGGTTGCTAGCCCATCGCCCACAACACACTTCAACCCTGGCCCCTTAGTCGACTTTTACGACACCCACGGGAAGAAAGGGGGTGGTGAAATTCTAACCCAACACCACACGGGTTGCGTAAATTATGTGTATAGATATGTTTATAATTACCTCACTGCAGGTTCTGATTCAAACACCGGTGGCAGCGTGCAACTTTTAACCACACTCTCATCATGAAACTCACTCTCAAGATCTATCTTCTCGTCCTTCTTATCATCACTCCCCGTCGACACCCAGTCATCCGGAGCAAAGCTCTCAGTCAGAAGCTGCTTCAACAAATCCCTTGTCAAATTCTTGTCAACATTCTTAACAGCGTACAACAACACTTGTAACAACCCAGAGGTTATATTCTTGAACGGTAAATCCTTAAATTGTGGCCACACAGACAATCTCTTTCCGAACTCTGTAACCAACTCCTTATATTCATCTGGCACGTTTCTGTAAACGATTTTCTTCATATACGGTGACGGAGGCATCTGTTTATCACTTTTCTCTATGACAAACATGTTGACTTTAGGCTTTTCATTTGGTAATAATGTGATCCCACTTAGACATTTTATTGCACTCCTCAGGATGTGGTTAGCGTATGAATCCCATACGAAATCTTCTAAATTGTTTAACGCATATTTGCATATCTTTATAGCGAAATCATAGCAATTTTTCACATGTTCTTCACTGTATTTTGAATGTTTCAGTTCGAGTTTTATCTTTTTCTTTGGTGCTTCATCGTCACTATCATCATTAGTTTCTCCGTTTTGTAAATTATCTGTGGCTCGTTCACTGGATACCCTTAACAATGTCTCAACCACGTGACTCGTAAAGTTATCGGAGCAGAGTCTTCGTAGCTCTGGGTACAGTACTTCAAAGTACCGTTCTAAGTCTTCAGGGGACGAATATGGCAGGAGCAACTCTACAACTCTGCACCCAAGTTGGTTGCCGATTATATTCAGTTCTTCACCTTTAGTTCGTTCCAATACATTGCTGACCAAGCTCTCTGGAATTAGAGGTTTATGTGGTAATGCTTTGCAAGAATTATATGTAAATTATGCTTAATATGTCTATGGAACTCGTAATATATGGAGGAGAGTAAATCCAAATAACAAAACTATCCATGAACACAATAATGAAAATAAATTTAAACTAAAAATAAAAAGTAAATCGAGCCCCTAGAGACTTACTCAATGCACAAAGTTTATTACACAGAACAAAGTGACATATAAAATACAATATTTCAGAAAAAAAATAATGAATGAATGAAAGAGTCCTACCACAATATGAGTAAGGATCTAAGTTATCTCAAAAGAATTGGGCCTTTACTGCAAAGGTAGGGTTGTTATTCACTGTAATTTCTAAAATAATCTGGATGATATTTTGCTCGTTTTATTTAGCTTTGTTAAATAGTTATAGCTCAACTTACGTCTTTGGTCCTCATCCTCGACGCCTGCCTTCATGGCATCCAGTATTCCCAAGAAATATTGATACAATTCTTCACTCATTTTGGTTCCTCTACCAAACTGCCCCTTCTTAGCGTACTTTTTGGCATTTTTAAAGAAATTCTTCGGTTTTTTTCGATTTTTACGCTTATTAGGATCGCTGTGGGACTCACTTTGAACTTCTTCACTCATTTTATAGCTTGTTCAATATTTTATTTTGAATAAAATCTCGTGTTTGGTAATTCTTTCGTAAATTGATGTTTACTTTATAGGTTATACGTCAATTTCACGAGGTTGAGTTGTCTACTTGACAGAGATGCATGATAAGATAAGGTTGAAGCAAATATCGTTACTTTACTTAGACAAATTTAAACAACTTCCGCAAAACGTGTATTGTATCCAACAATTACCAATGTTACGATCATTATGCAAATGAAAATAAAAAGTGTTCCGTTGGTACGGAACACTAACATTTTATTTAATAATTTTAAAAAGTCCAACCGGCGCTGACGGCGCTCTCAAAATAGCGGAAATTAAGTAAATTTGCACCTGGTAAATCCAATATTGGTCCTTAGAACCGGATTGAATAATATTTATTCAAAAAATTACAAGAAGAACTAATTGACGGTGTTAATGAAAAAAAAACGCTCTCTGTTGTATTTTCATAACCTAGGTAGGTAAGTAGTATTAAATTAATAGGTATCAATACTTAATGAATGGGTAGTAAGTAAATAGGTAGGTAGGTACATAACTACCGAAGTATTCTATTTAGTTAAAGATCTTATTTTAATTAGTCGCAAATGATTACACCAGCAACTCGTTTCCAACTGAATACAAAACTATTTAATAAGACAATACCTACATATCATTATTCAGAAATAAATATTTACCAGAAAACTCAACGTGAGTTGCATTGTAGCGGCTTCAATGAATCATTAACATAACTATAAACATGCATTCCAACATTACAATCATTTCGACACCATCCCCGTCTCCCTCACTCGCGCCGGGAACGCGGCATGACGTCATGAGTGCATCCGCGCGAGCCTCGAACCGTACCAAAACTAGTTTACCGGGAAACAGCGCGTGGTAACAGCGCGAGAGCTCTTCACGAGAATAAAATCGTAGATCGCTTCGATTTAAATCGATTTTGTGAATGAAAAATACACTTTCGTTAATTAAAAAAGTTTCGCAGCAAGTCCATGGTCACTTTTTGAAAAAAAAAGGAAAAGGCGCGTGTGTAAATACCAACAGAAAAGTTGTAAAAAAAACAATTAAAAATAAAGTTGGCTTCATTTTGCATCCAGCCAGGAAGGTGTTTTATCGTGCGACCATCCGTGCCGTGCTATTAATTAAGGTGGGTTAAAGGACAATGCTTTTAATTAATCTTAAGTCGCATTGGGAGGAGGCGTTGACCGAAGCGATCCCGCTCTGAGAACACTTTCCACCTTATTTACTTTAGCTTTCCCACTATCGCGTGTGAAACTCGTTCTAAATTGATAAGAATTTGATTCTGGAACGATAAAGCACTTTAATTCTAATATAGAAGTTTTGTTAAATTTTTGTTATGCTTATTATTTTAGAATTTAATAAGTTAATAACAGAATAAGTAGAAATTAACGGAATTGTCTGAATCAACGATGTCCTCGTTTCAAAACAAATCAGTAAAATAACACAACAAGAAATAGGTTACGTATCTAGGTAATTTTTAGTTCTCATAAACCACTTACAGATTACAGACAAGTCCCACCCGATATGTCGTAAAATAGCTTTATAAAACTCCCTGTTTAATATCCTACAATACCTAGTTGAAACACATCAAATTAATGCATTATTTTAGACTTAGCTATCGAACACTGACACAATATTTACTAACCAAATTTTACCAAAGATGCATGACCATTTTCGGTTCTTTGCCAACAGCGAGTGAACCACGGCCAGACTAGTCTGACCAGTTTTTAGCCACAAAATGTACAGACAGGATTGGCTACTATATGAACCTATAGGTAATTAACTAATTAGGATTAATATCATTAATACGAGCGATATATTGAATGTATCGAATAAAATTTTTCGTACATTACAATTAGTCCACACTCAACATAGATGGTCGAGATATACTTACAGAAGACCGCAGACCTAATTAACAACTTACTTTGTGGTGTCATATGGTGTTGTTTCCTGTGGTGAGTAAGGTCGCCTGAGCTCCCGAGGGTGAGCTGTGTTGAGAGTGAGGGATCAGCATTTGTCTAGCTGTCAACACAACGAATCCTTTAATCAATTAAGGGCCGGCAAGGCAACGCGCTTAATTGATTAGGGGGCACGGCACGGCAGTGCCCCCACCAAGTCGTGCAAAACAGGGGCACGGCCGTACCATCCTTTTCTCGAAGCAGTTCAGGCCATTTTCGACCCCCCCTATAACTTCGTTGTGGATAAAACTAGAAGCCTGAATTTTCAGTAACCAAGCAGGCATTTTATAAAAGAATTACCTATAACTGATGGCGGCGCATGAGCGCGTAAAGAATAACAGGCTAGGCCTTCACATGTCGTAACTTAAGTTCTAAGTATTAGTTTACGAATAGAAAGGAAGAGTCACTAAGCTTAAATTACGTTGTAAGTAATGAAACCCTAAGAGCGCTATCATTAATTATGACAATACTCGACACCAAATTGCTACCAATTCACGATAAAGCCGCATGCAGCCGGTCCTGCGAGGAGGAATGCACGAGTTCGATGCTATGAGATAGAACAAGATAGGTATATGGTACCATTTTGTTCCCTATCTCGCCCTATTTTATAACACAGAACAGCACGTCTATCATGAGACGGTCGCGACATACTCTCGATTTTTCTCGCACTATCCGTCTCTCTCTTATTAGAACACTTAACAAGAGGTGTATACTTATGTATAGTGCGAGAAAAATCGAGAGTATGTCGCGGCCGTCTCATGATAGACGTGCTGGGAATAAATTAGTATGTAGGTTCTTTTCTTACGTACAGAACGTCCCGTCCTCTATCTAAAAAACGTATGTTTGACACACGGAATAAAGAATGTTTGACAGCTACGTACGTGCAAATAAAATGAATGAATGTGTGAATTTAGGGTGACCAGATGTCAGGAATTTTAGACATAATGTCAGGAATGCGGCCGGAAAAGGGAAATGTCAGGAATTTTCGGCAAATACATGAAACAATAAAATTTTACACACTGTAAACTTTTCTTTTCAATCACAATAACAAAAAAGTTAAAGCCACAAGTACTTTGGAGTTTCATAAACTGTAACTTATGAATACGCCGCCGCGAGCGCGAGCGCGTCAAGCTCGTGTCAGGAATTTTGGCAGAAAATCGGGAATTTTGTCACTTTTGAAATTTGTATCTGGTAAACCTATGTGTGATCCATACCCACTCTGTAATCTATGTCCATACCATACTAATATTATAAATGCGAAAGTGTGTGTTTGTCTGCCCGTCTGTCTGAGGAGACCCTCTTCACGCTTAAACCTCTGAACCGATTTAAATGAAATTTGGTATACCTAGAGATAGTTTTTATCCCAGAAATCATCCCCTAAGGGATTGAAAATTTGTATAAAGCCACGATAGTTAACGAGTTCCACGCTGACGGAGTCGCGGGCTGAAGTTAGTGTGTAGGTATTATATAATCTATCGTACTGTCGGAAGTGGTACTTACGTCCTAATAGCGTACAGACACGCGAGAATTTTTGCACGATCTGGCAACTCGACTCTCATTCTTGGAAGCACATAAAGTGGCCGTCAATAGAACTTGCTAACTATGTAAACAAACAATGTATTGAAATTGACATTTTAAATGTGACGGCCACTTTACGTACAAACTCACAGAATTGAACTCCTTTATAAAACTATACATATATAAGGAGATCTGGCCGAAGGGTGTAGTTTTCCGGCGATTTCGAGGCCGGCTATTTGACACCCAGGGGACCGATTTTTGACTTTCGAGCGCTCGACTCTTTCACTCGAAAACTGACAAAGATCATGAAATGCTATCTTGAAATAGCGATAGAAAATTGAAAAACGAGTGTTATTGACGACTCGTATTCAATTCTACTGGTAGAAAGTAAGTGCCTGCCATTTTGACACTACAAACGTATTTACTTTTATTTGATTTTCGAGCGCTTTAAAGTCAAAAATCGGTCCCCAGAACTTGCGTTATGTTATAAGTTTTGGATATTATTATGTATGTTATGTAAGGTATTTGTAAATATGGGCCTTGTTGCCTGACTCAAATAAATAAAAATAAGTACCTATTTATACTAATATGTACTTAATGTGCACGGGCACGGAGTCAGGTGTAGAAGATAGTTTAGCTCGTTACCATGGTGATCGTTACCATGGTACACAGACCATATATATCCTAAAGACCCCGCTTAGCCTAATTTTTACTTACAAACAAAGCTGCCATACTTGCGGGGCGCGGGGGACGTCTAGTGCGCTGTGATTGGTGCATTCAAGGCCGCGCGCGTAAGTGATTGGTCCGGTGTCTCAAATATAGAGTGAATTCACCGTATGTGTGGCAGAGGGGGTCGCCCGACTAATCGACGTCTATAGGTTTACTGGTCTGTGCTATGGTATAACAACACAGGTACTCTCTTCCGAGACTCGCGAACCACGTGACTGACACAAGCCTACGTCATCACGCTGTTAAATGCCGTTTGATTTGTTACATAATAGTCATAATAGATGACACCTGCGTATATTATATTATGATCTATAGCCTCGTGGTTCCGCCCGCCTTTATATTGTTCTTTTTACAGGTGTTTTTTTACGGATAAGTCGTTTTTTTAAAGCTAATACGGTAGCCACGGTTCAGCGGCGCTACCACGAACTTCGAAAGTCGAAGTTCGGGTATTTCCATCTCTATCGCACTCCTCCTCCACTCGTGTGACAGGGATGCATGTATTACGAACTTCGACTTTCGAAGTTCGTGGTAGCGCCGCTGGCATGCGGCTGTCAAGCGGCGGTCGTGGGTTCTAATCTAAGGACTAAAGGTCGCTCGGTCGGAGAGGCTTGTTTGCGATCGTCTAGCAGACGTTTTAATAGACTATACTTTTTATCTAGCTTCTGCCCGCGACTCCGTGTGGAAGTCGTGTACATCGTAGCGTCATACAAATTTTCACCCCCCATTTCGCCCCCTTCCCGGGAAAAAACTATTCTATGTCCTTCCCCGGGACTCAAACTATCTCTATACCACATATAGTTCAGCGGTTTAAGAGTGAAGAGGTAACAGACAGACACAGACACAATTTCGCATTTATAATAATAGTATGGATATGGATATTAAGCATACAATATATATTTAGTATGGATAGAAGTATAGACATGTAGGTAGCTATCCTTACAATAACCATGTGTCTAACAAATTGTCGTTTGGAAACTGACTAACGCGGTTACTCATTTCAATTTGTTTTAAATTGATCTTGACATGGTTGTCGTTCATTCATTAAATACAACACTGACAAAGCAACGCGCTGCACCAGCTAAATACATTGTTTTTATGCCTGTGAGTCTATTTGGCTAAGGCATTGTATTGAAAACGGTTTTGGTATTCGTCGGAACAAATACGCTTTTGTATCTTGCACATTTTTGCTCCGTGCCAATAACGTGCCAGCACGGCTATCACAGGACGCCCCCGCGAACTGTGTCGCGGCGACATAGACTGTCCGTCTCTTTCTAAGCGTTCTAATTAGAAGGAGACGTATAGTCTATCTCGCCGTGACACAGCTCGCGGGCTGTCGCGAAGCCACTTCTGATCACTCTCATGGCCGCGAATGAGTACCTATAGCACTCTAGCTTGGGTATATGTATTAGCATATATGCAACTATAAACCTACACTTACAACTTGCGGAATATTTCTGACATTTTCATATATCTGACATATGGGGTGCCCCCTGCAGGTCCATATGACGTGTGGGGACCTTCGTCTCCGAGAATGTCCTCCAACCTCCCCTTATAGACATCCCTTACCACACAACTGATACTGTCCCAATTAAAGATTTAAAGATTTAAAGATTTTTATTGAACTTAATAACAGGTATACCGAATAACAAAACATTCGTAATCGGCTGCAGTAGTCAAAGACTGAGTCGCAGCGATTACGCCCACCTCGGGACACAAAGGACTTAAGTTCTAAAACATTAATTGTGTTGTTCTGATGTATAACCAGATTATATATATAGACAGATATAGACTAGTAATTACATGCTAACAGATGATGTGGTAGAACACAATGCGAAAATAAATCTACTACACGTTTGTGCAATAAAGTTTAAATAAATAAATATAACCAAAGATACAAAAAAGTGTTAAAAACAATAATAATATTAAATGTTAATGTGTGTGTGTGTGTGTGTGTGTGTGTGTGTGTGTGTGTGTGTGTGTGTGTGTGTGTCTGTGTGTGTCTGTGTGTGTGTGTGTGTGGGTGTGGGTGTGGGCGGGTGTGTGGGTGTATGTGTGTGTTTATGTACCTGTATGGATCACTAATGGCCAGAAATAAGGGTTTCAGTCTCATTGTATGATAATTTTTGTAACCAATTTACGATTTTGACTTTAACTTCCCGCACTGTGAGTGAATGTATGTTCAAGATCGCGTTGATTTTATTATATAAAGTACTTCCGAGATATTCATTATGCTGCTTGATTAGCCCAATTCGACATTGCATTACCCTACAGATCCTATTCGCTCGGCGTTTGGAAGAAGAACTTACAAATGGTATGGTGACGTGTTTACGGAGTATTGTGTGCATTATAAAAAGTTGTCTTACTGTTAGAACTTTGGCAAGGGAGTATAACTCTATTGTTGGAAATAAAATTGGCTTCGACAGCATAACCTTTAGTACAGCCCTTTGGGCTCTCTCAAGTCTTAGGAACCTTGTTTTGGAGTGTTATGAATGTTATGGAGTGCCACAAGGGAGCATATTGGGACCTCTTTTGTTTTTGATCTATATCAATGATCTGCCCCAGACCATTGACCACCCCATGGTTCTTTTTGCGGATGACAGCACGGTCATATTAACTGGAGAAAATCCACAAATATGCCAAGCAAATATAAATAACTCGTTAGAACTAATAATTGACTGGCTTAACCACAACAACTTACATATAAATTTAGGCAAAACTAAAGTAATGAATTTTTATCAGAGGATTAATAACTTGACTAATTTAATGGTGACATACAAGAATCATACAATTGAGGAAACGGAATGTACAAAATTCTTAGGTTTAAGCTTAGATCATAAGTTAACATGGAAGAACCAAATTGACATTATATGTAAAAAATTAAATAAGTATTCTTATGCACTATATAACTTGAATAAAGTAGTGAATCGGCCTGCAGTACTCACCGCCTACCACGCCTATGTAACCTCTACACTTAGATACGGCATCATATTCTGGGGCAATTCCACTGACCGAGAATTGGTGTTTAGGGCTCAGAAGAAGTGCTTGAGATCTGTTTGTGGGCTACAGCCAACGGATTCTTGCAAGCCTTACTTTATCCAATTTAAGATATTGACCATGCCATGTTTATATATTTTCGAGTTAGTTATGTATATAAAGTGCAACATCAAGCAATTTCCTGCTTTTAAAAGTATACGCCTTCGGCATAAAATTAATTCTAGGCCTTTGAAAACAGCTTTACTAGCAAAAAGTGCTTTCGGCATGGCACCGAAATTATACAATAAGTTACCAGAATTTATAAGAGAAACTGACCTGCCCCATTTTAAATCGAAATTATTTAAATTCTTAACAGATAAAGCCTTTTATTCAGTAAATGAGTACTTAAACTGTAGCGAAATATAATTATAATTAAGACTAATATATATATGTATAAGCATGAAATGCATGCTGCTCGCAAATTTGTATGCCTAACGGCCAAACATAGTGATACACATATTACCATTGTACCATCTTTGTTACCTATGTTTCACAAATAAACTTTACTTTACTTTACTTTACTTTACTTTACTTTACTTTTTCCGGAACCGCCCCAGGCAGTTGAACAGTACGATAGGACTGATTGAGCCAAAGAGTAGTAAACAGTTCTAAGTGTCTGCTGATCCGCTATAGCTCTGAGTTTTTTAAAAATATAGATTAGTTTCCTGATTCTACCAACTGTTGCATCTACCTGCTCCTTCCATGACATTTGGCTATCAAATAGTACTCCCAGATATTTAGTACTAGTGGAGCGCGATAGAGCAATACAGCTACAGTTGTTACAATAAGGATTGCATTCGTGTGCACCTATAGAGAACGAACGATCGGGTAGTGAAGTTGATTTTGGTGCGAAAGGTAAGAACATTGTCTTAGTTAAGTTGATAGTTAGAAGATTTTTGGAAAGCCATGCCATGACAGATCTCATTGCAGCTTCAGCATGAGAACGAGCTTCCTTCCAGGTGGGAGCTTGGATGACAAGAGCGGTATCATCGGCATAAGCGAGGACTTTACAATTACTCAATGAAATATTACACAGGTCATTCACATAGATAAGAAATAATGTAGGCCCCAGGACGCTGCCCTGGGGCACGCCATACGTAAGAAGAGCGTCTTGACTGGTAAAAGGACCGATTCGAATACACTGCGTTCGCCCATTCAAGTAGCTTTTGAAGAGTTCCAAAATATGACCACGAATTCCTATACGCTCCAGCTTATTCAAGAGTATGGGAATAGATACAGTGTCAAACGCCTTCGATAGATCCAGGAAGATGCCGACAGTCTTAAGGTTTTGGTTAAAGCTATTTATGACTGAATTTGTTAGTTCTAGAACAGCATCCTCCGTGGATATTCCACTTCGAAACCCAAATTGTTTTTCAGAAATAATTTTAAAAGAATTCACACGCTATTGTTCCGGTTATTATTACCCGGGTGCACCGTTGATTGATGACGATATGACCTGTGCCTGACACTACCGAACCTGAGACCATGTTGTTACACTTGATACTAATCCTCTCAAACTAAATAACTCCACAACTAAGAACTGTGTTATCGCATGTACGTGGCCAGCAGGAAACCCTTATTCATATACAATATACGTCACGCTTCTCAAAGAGAATCAAATCTGTGGACGCACATAAATAGATGAACGATAAACAATCGTCGTCCGATCAGTGTAAGCTCATGATCACACGTGTAAATGATACCAAATCGTAACAATATCATAAGATGCATCGAACTACACGCCTACCCGTCAATATTGTTATCGCTACATGAAATAAGTAGGCTATTTGAGACATGATTATTAACATCAATGTAAATACTATCGTGAATCGTGACTATTAACGACCCGGGCCGATCTGTGATAGCGGTGCTACGCTACCGCGAAACGAAATCGTTCGTGTATCTCCGTCTTTCTCGCTCTAACTAGCAAGTGCGACAGAGAGGGAGATACACGTTTTCGTTTCGCGGTAGCCCCTATCTAAACTCACGAACTCTGGGTTAGACTTACGTAGTTATGAAAATCTTTCGACTTAGTCCAAACACGTGCCTTATTCGAGTGATAGAGAAAGAGATATCAACACAACCTGTTGCAGAGTCGCGTCGCGCGCGACTCAGCGACTCCTGTCTCACTCGCACTACGCAAATTAGAAAGAGGAGGGTAGATTCACTCATCCTTGTAAAGCAACTTGAGTTGGTGAATAAATTATTTTATTTTTTTACAATTTTTATAGCCCTAGAATAGAATAGAATAGAATAGAAGGAACTTTATTATATATAATTGGATTTACAGTTTTGCCGCGCAGTAGGGATCCGATAGGGTTTTCTGCCTTTTCGCAGAACTTTTTTTGGCCGAATTTCATTTGCCAACTAACGTTTCGCCGACGATTCACTTTGACAACTAAACTAACGATTACCAAAATTCACGTTATCCACGTTAATCCCCTAGCCTGATCCCCCAGGGGAATTAGCGGCAATTATTTTATATTCAACTAGGAAAAAATGATAATGTTCGGTTATGGCGCTTCGCCGGACGCTACCGCGTCACGCTCGCTTCGCTCGCTCGGCTCGCGCGCTGTAGGGTCGCAGTTCAACTAACAACCTAACCGTTTTTTTCCCCTGGGGGATCAGGCTAGGGGATTAACGTGGACAACAGCCCAAAATTTTATGTGACAACTTTTTAATTCGCAGAAATATAAAGCGGATAATTAATACGTCTTTACACTTTTGGCAGACTCGTCATTTGTCAAATCTTTCACTTGATCGAACAACTCTTGGACGAATAACGGGCTCAACTGTACAATATCAGGCATGGAGTACAGGGTTCATATTTTTTTTATAGATTGTACTCGCCATAAGACGACTCCTCGCCAAATTTCAAGTTGCGGAAACGCTTGGATTGCGAGAAAAAAAATATTATAAATTTCATACAACGCAACGCAATTTGATGTGGCGGGGAATGACACTGTTACATTGGATGCCATTTTGTTTTGTCAGTCGTTATTTGTACTTTCAGTTGAGAGCGTTATTTAGTATATACCTAGTCAATTATTTAAAAAAATCAAAGTTCGGTGGGCGCAAGACTCATCATGGCAAAACCGACTCGGATAACGGATAGGTTAGAAGATGGTGGCGGGAGCTCTGCTCCCGCCACCATCTTCGAGGTTATTTTTTTTATAAAAGAGCGGAAAAAAACTTCTATACAGAAAAGTTTTTAGGTTTCAACCCTCCACACCAATTTCATGGGAATGATGTTAGGGAGACACTATATTCCCCCCCTCCAGCCCCCCCCCCCCTCCCCCTCTACCGCTTTGTAATGCAATGCACCGGTTCAACAGGCCATAATATTGATGAAAATGTTAATTTCATATGAAAAAAAAAAAAAAAAAATCTCAAAAACCATGGATTTCCGCAGATTTTGGATTTAAAAAATACACTATAGACACCCTCCTCTGCTCTCAAAAAAAAAATGGTGCATTTTGGCCATGCCAGATATTGTACAGCCCTTCCGAATAACGTTTAGTTGATGCAACAGTTCCCTTTTTATACATTAGGCAAGATACAAATAAGAAAAGATAGAAATGTGACCACAGGGATTTTACAAAATTCATCAAATTCAAAACAAACTAACTAGGGATGATAACAAGTAATTTTACACCAACAACAGAAACGAACCGCTCAAGTTTTTCAAAGAACAACGGCAACAGGAACAGCAGGGACTTAATGGCAAAACCGACTCGGATCGCGGATAGGTCAGAAGACGACAGTTTGCTCCCGCTTTCGTCTTCGAGGTAATTTTTTTATAAAGGAGCGGAAATACTTGTTCGCAACACAATTTATTATTTATTTATTTATTATCATTTATTAAGAGACAACAAATTGGTCCAAAATTATAAACTTATCCTAACCTAACCTAGGTGTCATCACATTGACAAATTTGCGCATGATGGCGGTGTTGGTCGGTGGTGGTGGTTGGTGTTGGTAGACTACGACGATCTAAATACCTAATGATTTTTTCACTTATATTCAAAATACCGACAGCTTAATCATTAGGTACGTCACGTAGATGCTAAACGACGCGGTACTCTATAAAACATTTGGTAAACAATAAACAACTAAATATAAATGATGCCAACTAAAACATTATACAATATGAAAGTAGGCGTTTCGAAAAATGACATTATAAAACACAGACCACATGTTGAGTTGGTAACTGTTAAGTTGGCAAATAAAACAAATAAATTTGAAAAGTTGAACGTTCAGCGAAATAAAACTACGCGAAAAGTGAGTTGGGAAGTGATAATCGGCCATACAATTTTCGGCGATAAATAAGAGAACCATCAGATAGGTATTTAAAAAAAAGAACATCGATTTTTTTATTAAGGCGCAGGTACTCGGCGTTCAGCCACGGTCCCGTTGGCATACTGAATCCCTGACGTCATGCGACCACTGACCTTAATGCCAACCGCGGTTTACGCGCCGATCACACTCACGAGAATCTCAATAATATTTAATTGCATTTTTAGGCACGTTTGGCACTCTTGACAGCTAGGTGTCAAATATATAAAAAACACAGCTTTGCACACCTGGCACAGCTGGGGCCCGTTTCATGAAGCAATAAGTTACAAATTACAAGCGGAAGTCTCTTTCTATCAAAAGGTATTGAAAAGAGACTTCCGCTTGTAATTGGTAACTTGTTGCTTCATGAAACGGGCCCCTGGTGTTGCTGGTGGCACAAGTGGATATTCAAACTTTGGGAGAAATTGTTCTGGTCTGCCGATTTCGTTTAGAATGCCAGCGTCCGTGATCATGAATCGCACCCAATCAAGAGCTTTTGGCATATATTACGAGCTTATATTTAACGTGGAATGTTTTACTGTTCGGGTCAAATCTTGCAAGTCTAAAACTGTTAAGGTTTTACGTTATTGTCTTTGATCTGTATCTATGGTTTATGTGTTAAGACGTTGTCATGTCACTTTGTTTTTGAAGAAAATTAAAGAAATGGTGTACGGACGTAAATATTAGTTTTACTGTCTAATATTAGGAATATGGTGACTTCCGCGTGTGATTCGGTATTCAACAAAAACAACTTACCGGAATCCAATCGACTTGAAATTTGTGTAAGTAATATAGATATGTATATGTATGTCTGCAAAGAGAGAGAGAAATATAGATGGACGCGGATTATCGGGCCGCATACTAACCGGCACCTCGGACGACAATGCTATAGTATAGCACCCCGGCTAGTACACTAATCGAACATAAATTTACGTGCCGACGAATAACTTATGTATGTGTCAATGTCATAAGCTAGCACGGTAATGACGTGACGTGACGTATACATATTTATGGCTGCGATGTTTTTGCAGGTAGTTGGAAGATGATATATGTGATGAATGTAAGAGGTTATGTGAGGCGATGGATAACCGTGCGTCTTCAGTAAGTTGTAATACTTGTAAGTCGAAGAAAGGAAGGGCTCCGTGGAATGCAGAGCGCGCATCACAAGTATAATGTGGTTAGCTGCAAATACGGGTTGTGTAAGGTGGATTAACTTTCGTTCTTGGGGTTTTAAGAAAAGGAGACCATGTTTTAGTTATTGAGAAGGATCGTGTGCAAATGTTTGTTCATGGGAACTTGCTTATATATATAAAGGTAGAATCAGACGGTTCACTTGAATGAATGTTCACTCGAGTGAATGCTTCATTTTTCTTTCGTGTTTTGTTTCACTTTTCGTTCAGACTTCTCATTTTGAGTGAAAGATGCAGAAGAAAATGACAGAAAAGTGAACCGTGTGATTCTTAAGGCCTGGCAAAAGCAAGGTTTGTGAAGATGAGCCCACCACACCAGGCCCCGTAGCATGGATGGCGTTATCACGCGATAAGTGACAGGATAGGCGCGTCGTCTCGTTCTATCGAACGGTGTCAGCCAGGGACGGAAGCTCTATCCTGTCACTTATCGCGTGATAACGCCATCCATGCTACGGGGCCAGATTCAATCACGCGGCAACACTGCTCATCAAAATGTATGCGTGTAAAGGAGACGCCACACGGGCCGATACCGGCCGGACTGCATGTCGCGTGATTCGGCCCGTGTGAATACGTGTCGGAAGCACGGTGGCCAACCTAATCATGGTCACTCCATACTAGATTTTCTGTGACCTTACTTGTGGTAGTCCTGCCGATTTCACTCGTGTAGCGTCAAAAGCGTTCAAATGGGTCTCTATTGGTTCCCATAAAGTTTTTGTTCCGATTTTTTCACTCCATACCGTTTTCGATCATAATTTTCATAAGTCATATTGTCGCAAGTCATAAAATTATAGAACATAAATTGGAGATCCGATTTTTGCAAGTCGTCATTATTGTAAGTCATAAAATTGGGTAGTCATAACATTCAATGCCCAGATGTTATGACAATTCATAATGTTAAAGGCAATAAAGTTGCTTTCAATAATTGCTGTAAGGATCTTTTACGCAAGTCATAATTATTTGTAGTCACGTGATTAGTTAGTCATATCATTATAAATACATACAATTTTAACGTGCATATGTGTGACCGTCAGATAATGAACACCGTCAGTTTATAATCTTAACGACCAGTATGGTAAGTAGTTTTTCCGATCTTTTATAAAAAAAATAACCTCGAAGACGAAAGCGGGAGCAAAGCTCCCGCTTCCGTCTTCTAACCTATCCGTGATCCGAGTCGGTTTTGCCACTAAGCCCCTACTTACTAGTACTTTCAAATGTATGCCTGGATATGTTTCTGAGTACTTATCTATATGCCTAAGGATGTTATAGATTTGGCTTCTTCGACGTAATTCACTTTAGGCATTAAAGCGATATGAATACCAACCATTAGGACGTTGAAAGATATGACTTAAAATATTTCTGATTAATTATTGATAGACCTTCGAACGTTATAGCCATAAATATTATGACTTCTGAGATTATAGCGGTTAATGTTATAAGTCATTAATGTTAGAACTATCCAACGTTATACTTAACAAAAATTATGACTACTGATGTTTATGACTATAAATTTTATGGATATCAATTTCTGACCAACGAAATTCGGAACAATAAGAATATGGGAAACAAAGGGACCCCCGTTCAAATACTTTAAATTGCGTACCAGACTCTACCTATATTATGTTTTCCTGTGACTGACCGCACAGTACTTTGTCCTTGAGAATATTGTATGATATAAAATATTGGGTTTTTATCAAAATCAGGTACTTAGGTAATAGATAGGCTATATTTTTTGTATTAGTGCCCGACACTGTCCCAATAGTTTAGGTTAAGAAAGGTGGCAAGCGGTGGAGGTGTGAATTATTTTAATTAAGGGGTTACGCATCGGCACGTTTACCTTAAACCTAAAAAATAGAGCATAAAAGTACATCAACTACAAGATTTTATTTCTGTACAAATGCTTATATACGAGTATTAGGGTTTAACCAAAAGCTGAAAATAACCTCCCCTTCGTCGCTCCAATTTAAAAATAAACAGTTGCCTTTAAATAAACAAACTTGTTTGTGTATTCAGCAGTTTAAGTCAAATGCAAGTGGATTATTATTATAAAACTAACTCAAGCTTTGAAGTCCCGAGGATGTACTGCGTTGAGAGTGAAGGACCTTCAATGTAAATATCTTACTCTTGACACAACGCATTCTCAGATCAATAAAGAGGCGGCTTCGCGCTTGTTTTGAAGCGTCCATTGGCTAAGGTGTCTGCTTACCATCAGGCAGGCCAAATCCTTGTT
This sequence comes from Epinotia ramella, assembly GCA_947578815.1. Taxonomy (NCBI): domain Eukaryota; kingdom Metazoa; phylum Arthropoda; class Insecta; order Lepidoptera; family Tortricidae; genus Epinotia; species Epinotia ramella. Next base: position 4,090,465 of record OX388220.1, read on the forward strand.
TAACATCGTCGTGATAAAAATAATGTCAGATCGCCGGTGAACTTTTTACAAATAGGTTGTCACTCCGCTATTCTGTGACTTGTTTTACCTCACTTCACCCAAAAATAGGGGTTGACGGGTAAGGTGAGGTGCATTCGTGTGTTGCGAATAACAGCCCTGCATGTTACTAGCTGTAAAAGTCATAATGTCTCCACTAAACTCTGAATAGCGGCAAATAAGCCATTAAATGCGACTAAGTATATACCTACTACGAAGGATAACTTCTCTAACATCGTATTACACCGTTGCTGGGCGTTTTAAAAAAAAAGTGTACAAAACTTTTTTTTTCAGAATTCGTTTTTTTTTTGTTTTTCTTAGAATCGTTGACACTATCGATCCTCATACAAGAAAAAAGTGTGAAAAATTTCCATTCCAGATCGTCACATTTTTGTATGCAGTCTTTTTTTATTTATATGGTCGTGACGCACTGGAAGAACAAACTTAAGTAGGTACCTACATAGTAAAATCTGGGACACTTTTTTTCTTGTATGACGATCGATAGTGTCAACGATTCTGAGTAAGAAAAACCAAAAAAAAACGAAATCTGAAAAAACAAAATGTCAATACATGTCCTTTTTTGTACACTTTCTTTGAAAAACGCCATGCTTAACATTCTGTACAACCCGGTTAATTTAAGAATGCACCGTGTCCATGCATACATCTTGCTGGAAGGTGCCATCGTGACTTAATCGGGATATAACCATAAAACACAAGTGTCGTAATGTTATAAAACACGCGTGTAGGTAATACCCAGGATTATGAGCCTAAAAGCGACACAATAAGAGGTACGTTACGAGCAAATGTGTTGATAAATATGTTTGTCGTGCACACGACGGCCGCGACATACTCTCGATTTTTATCGCACTATACCTCTTGTTCTAAGTGGTCTAATAAGTGAGAGACGGATAGTGCGAGAAAAATCAAGAGAGCTCGCGCGCCGTCGCGTGCTAGCCGTGCTGATCATAATGTTGATAATTTACTTTTAAAAACAAAGTTTTAACGACTTCATATCAGTACCCAAATCGCTTCAAGTGTATCTATAAAATTTGAAGAGTTCCCTCGATTTCTACAGGATCCCATCTTCAGATCCCGATCCTGACCTGATCCTGACCCTTTTAGCTCGACTTCAAAAAAGGAGGTGGTTCTCAATTCGTCGAAATCTTGTTCTCCGATTACTAAAAGTCGCCTGACCAATTTGGAATTCTTTTTTTCTTTGAAAGGGTGTTCTTCCCAGGTGATCCCACGGTCACCTGGCAATCGAGGTAACTGTTCAAATATGGCGAAGTATTGAATTGAAGTCGGTTACAACTTTGTTTTTAAAGTATAATCATTTAGACTAAGGACTAATCTTGGAGTAAACCTTATTCTTATTGTTTGGTCGGATTAGCCTAAGTAAACAAACCAATTTTCATCATCATTTAGCTACATTAAGAGACCACTTATCGTAATAAGCACTCCTAAATAACACGAATTTCCTAAAATCTGCTCTTTTGTCTTTCGACCTTGAGAGATGATAGTTTTCTGACCTAGAGCTGAAAAATATTCAGTGTTAGCTTGGTGCTCAACTGCTCACGTTTATTTTAAACTCGTACCTAGTCTTCGTAATGAGATAGGTAGCTAATCCTGAGATGTTTACCTGTAAGTACCTTATAATAATAATAAAACGTCCATTACCTACGTGAGGTATTTTTTGCAATTTTTTCCCCCCCATTGACGAGATATCCTCGGCTCGACACCCTCACCCCTCGATCTTATATACGCGTTGCCAACCCTTTATTGATTTAAGGATTCGTTGTATCGAGAGCTACACAAATGCAGGGTCCTTAATCTCAACACAACGCAGTCTCGGGAGCTGTATTGATCAAGTTTACAAACCAAGACCCCAACTCCATACATTACATATGCCTACAGAGCAAGTAGTTAGTTTGTTAGAATGTTTACAGCGTTCCTTCAAACGATATTGAAAACTTCTCTAATATAAACTACTAAGATGAAACAAAACTGTCGGTATTCTCCAAACATTGTACTAACTCACCTTGTGAAAGATATGTCAGGTACTCCCATACATTAATGTTTATGAGTCTGTAATAGTCTCTCAGGTTGTGTTCATTGAATAGCGGGACGTTGGACGCCGCGTGACGCGTGCTGTCAGGCGAGTATGAAGAAGCTCACGCCCCGCCCGTACACTATACAAATACTCCTGGCCCATGATTCTTCTGGCCCCGTAGGTATCATGGTCGGTCGGCCTTATCACGCGATAAGTGACAAGATAGAGCGTCCGTCTCGTTCCATCGAACGGTGTCAGACAGTGACGAACGCTCTATCTTGTCACTTATCGCGTGATAAGGCCGACCATGATACGGGGTCTGGTTAACGTTGATGTTTCGCGCACACGCTTTTTTATACAACGATCGTGGCAAACAAGCTGACTGCCTGATGGTATGCAGACACATTCGCCTATGGACGCTCGCGACACCAGGCCCCGTATCAAGGTCGGCCTTATCACGCGAAAAGTGACAAGATAAAGCGAGAGTGTCGGTCTCGTTCTATCGAACGGTGTCAGCCAGAGACGGACGATCTATCTTGTCACTTATCGCGTGATAAGGCCGACCGTGATACCTACGGGGCCAGAAGAATCATGAGCGTGCAAGAGTCTTTGTCTTGATAGTTAGAGAGAAATGCTGCCCTCACTCTCAATCCCAAAACAACGCCTCATGGTGAGCTCTGCCGACCATAGGTACTCACGACACGACTGAAACACAACACCAAATACCCACAAAACAAGTAGTGGTGTTATTATGTGGGGTGGGGGGCGCGGATTGTTTTAAACCACACCCCCATGGAAGAGACACGATTATATCTTCGGCGCACTAGAAAACGAGCCATACGTCCAAATTCCGCCGGGCTGATTCTGAACGCTTCATACACATTGAAAGTGGCAACTCAGTCTCTTCCGTTTAAAGCATTCAAGGCGAACCTGCCTTCGTAAAAAACTGCTTGAAATTGGCAACGTGCTGTCCTTGTTCGTTGCATTAATATTGCAGTTCGTGCTACATGAATGCATACGAAACTTTGTACCTTGAGTCCGCATACAGGTGAATAAATAAGTTTCTTGTTCTATCAGTTCTTGTATAGCCCGCGAGCTAGGAGCATTTTTTTGTCAGTCAATTACTCCCGGGCGATAACTTGTGAGAAGGTTAAGAATGTTGTATTATGAAGACTGTAAGCAGGCGATAATCTGCTTTAAAGTGCATGGCAAACTATAGCGCCGTCCCTTAAACCGCGCGTTTATAGTAGGAATATAATTAATTACTTTAAGATGTTCGTGCGACCAGCTGACGGGTTTTCCACCACTGTACAGTGAGCTGGCGATTTTTTTTTCGTCGTAATATTGGATTAATTATCATATGATGATAAAATGAATCGGGGGTAAACACTGGGTAAACAGCATTTTTTTTTGTTTTGACGTTTTGGGTGACTGCTGATCAATCCACCGACGGAGCCGCAGCTGACTTCCACGGGGCTTCATGATACAACATTCTTAACCTTATCACAAGTTATCGCACGGGGGTTGATTGGTCACGAAAATCCGTTGCTAGCTCGCGGGCTATTAGTCAAGTTTATGTTCTCTGCCTACATAACTTATATTCGCTATTGTAAACAACTTTGAACCTCTTCGCCTTGATCGTGTTTACAGGATCTGCGGACATATAGGTACTTGACACATCGGATGACAGCTGCTTGATGTCAAACATATCATAGTAAAAAAATATTTATTTATAGCCTAACAGATCTCAAAATCATATCAGTGTCAGTATCATACTGTAATCCCAACATGGAGCAGCTACTTATGTTTCCAGAAACCTGGGCTTCTTGCCAGAAACTTAGCACCATACAGTTAACTGTTTACCGGCAGTTGTTTAGATAGATCCGATAATATATCGTGAAAATACATTAGATATGCTGTACAAATATAGGTACTGCAGGTTCGCTGTGTTTCGTCGTCGTCATCATCATATCAGCCGAAAGACGTCCACTGCTGGACATAGGCCTCGCTGTGTTTAACAAGACAATTTCAACATGTCTAGCACAATTTATACTGACATGTTGCCATGGTTTATATAAGCAGCGCAGGAAGAATGTGAAGACGAAAGTATAGAACTAAATACAGTTTGCCTAGGTTCTATCAGTATCTAACTCAGGAGGACGCGGTGAGTCTTAGTGCAAGGCCTGAGTGGACGCCCCGCTCAGAGCGGGACGTCGAGCGTCCATATAAATTGCATTTGTTTTATATGGACGCTGCACGCCCCGCTCAGAGCGGGGCGTCGAGCGTCCATATAAATTGTACTCGTTTTATATGGACGCTGCACGCCCCGCTCTGAGCGGGGCGTCCACTCAGGCCTTACACTTAGGCCATGTGCCACGTTTTTGACAAGCGGATCATTGCTTGGTTGGAAGCGTTTATATAAATAAATAAATATTAGGGGACAATCTTACTCAAATCGACCTAGTCCCACACTAAGCAAAGCTTGTACTGTGGGTACTAGACGACGATACACATAATTACATAGACAAATAAATACTTAAATACATAGAAAACATCCATGACTCAGGAACAAATATTCGTGCTCATCACACAAATAAATGCCCTTACCGGGATTCGAACCCAGGACCTCTTGCTTCGTAGGCAGGGTCACTACCAACTAGGCTAAAGTGGTCGTATACAGATGTAAACGTTTAAAATAAATACCTCGCGTCGTGCGACACAGCACGGCTATCAGAACTCGATTTTTCTCGCACTATACCTCTCTTTCTAAGTAATTCTAATAGGAAAGAGACAAATAGTGCAACAAAAATCGAGAGAGCTAGTGCCCGCTCTTCGACTGTCCTCTGGCGCCCAGACCAAAAACGCGTTTAGTTACTATAGGCCACAAGTTCGGCGACACTGAAATATCGCTTCGAGTGTCACTGGACTTGTCATCTCTAGGTACCGACCTAGGCACATAAACTTGGCCTAAGAGTACCTTCAAGGTTTGTCAAAAGGTTCACGAGTTAAGTATATCCGTGAACCTAACATGTGCTGCGGACCTTATCGATTGTCATGTCATGTCTTCTTACCAAAGACAGACACCTATTGACGGGAACATAATGCGATCCTTACTAAGCGAGGACGCGTCAATATCATGATAATGTCACCTTCCTAATTAGGATCACTCGTTAAGTATTTAAATTAGTCCTTACAGGCGACACTATGATGTGTCATGTCATGAATGATAACAAGTTGTAAACTCTGTGAGCTGTAGTGGTTTTTTAACTTGCTCACAAAATTTCTCGTGTAACGGTTAAGAAAGGCAACCTGTAGAGGAAAACAGCTGGACAGCCAGATATACGAAATAATTTTGACCCAAGCTGAAGCTCGCTCGTTCATTAAACTGAACTCTACAAGGAATCCATTTCTCCTAGTAAGGGAAGGACTGACAAGTGGAATGTGTCAGTGATTCCATTTTTCTTAATTGACGTCTTTAATAATTTACTTTAAAAACAAAGTTTTTACAGACTTCAATTTAGTACTCTGCCAAGCCACGAGAACAATTCCAATTCCACATTTCTTTTCCAATTTAGCACATGAACTGATTGCCGAAAGCAAATGCGTTGATCATTAGAGAAAAAAACCCACTCGCTGTATGTGGGCCGATAATATTTGAGGACTTCCGTCGATTCCACAAGGATCACCTTTGGCACTTCATTAGTTGCTATTTCAACGGAATCTTATCAGAATCTGTGACGTGCTTTTGTACTTTTAAGTACATAATTGAGGAATTCCATAAGTCATCTGTGGTCTTCAACATCTGTTCCACTCCACAAAATGTATGATTTCCGGGTGTAAATAAATAGACGAGTTATAATAGAAAATACCAAAATCACTACACGAGTGCCTAATATAAGTTCTGAGGTAAGTACTCGTAGCAAACGTTAAAAAAAAACATGATAAAAAAATAAAAAATACAACCAAATTGAGAACTTGTTCCTTTTTTTTGAAGTCGGTTAAAAACAGACATAAAACCAACTTGCTCTTTACAACTTAACAGTAGCAAAGGCGTCCAGAGAATAAGATTTCCAACGGTTTTTATATCTGTTATTGAACGCCTAGGCTACCGAAGCTGTCCTGGTGAAAAAGTAAGCCAAACCAGTCCTGGCTTGCCTAAAGAACTATCTCTCTGGCGATGGCGCCCATTTGAGTAGATATGCAACTTTGAATTATTAAATGTCATCAATCATCATACCTACTAATGATTTAACATAAAAAAGAGGTAGATAGGTTATATTATAAGCACTCCAAAAGTGGCATACTAAAACTCAGCCAATTGTATGACCTTGCCTCAATGTCGCGTCGTCAATAGGGAGTATTTCTGCAATGTTCTGCCGCCAGAGTGCAGCACTAGCACATACCGTAAACCGTTTTTAAATGTCCGTAGGATGCCATGATAACTCAATTCAGCTTTTTTACTACATAAATAATAATAAAATTATCGTATTTTAACATATTTTCACGAATTATTTGATACTAATAAATATGACACATGACATGATGTGTCACGGTCACGGTGGATGTTACACTGCGCCGCACCTCCGGACGGAGGTGCGTTTCTCGTTGTATGCAAGTGCCTCAGTTTGTATATAAATTACGTATGGTACGGCACACTGCACCGCAACTCCGTCCGGCGAAATTTGTATGCAGCTCCGCACCTCCGTCCGGAGATGGGGAGCAGTGTGACGACCGCCATAGTTGTATACAGAGATGGGCAAAATGTAATCGACTAACGATTGACGATTAAGATTAACCTAGTTAATCGTTAATCGCGATTAAAAATGACGATTGATCAATCTTAGTCGTAAGAGTTTCGACTAATTTAGTCACGATTAGATTAATCGTCGATTGAATACGAGCGACTAAATCTTTAATCGATTGGTTAGTTAGATTAATTTACTCTCGATTGATATTAGAAATTAATAAGTTTTTTTTTAAGTGTTTTTTTGTAATAAAATAAGTTTTATAGTCGTCGCTGCCGTGATGGGCACGACAGCACACGACGCTTTAATCGTGAAATGCAGTCGATTAAAATGACGATTGATCAATCGTCAATCAAACTCTGCGACGGTTAAATTAATCTTGACTAAATTAATCGCGATTAATTTTGTGACGATTGATTGTTTAGTCGACTAATTAGTTGACTAAAAAATTAATCGATTAATGCCCATCTCTGGTCGTATATTAACTAGGTACATACGGAAAGGCATCCAAGTATAGCAATCATCATAGTCAAGATGTACGATTCGAACCAATGAGCAGAGAAAGCATCTTCTCAACTGAAGCATAGCGTCTGTTACCATGCTCGATGGACCGAAACTTCTCCTAGATATAATTTAAATAAGTCTTTGACCCCACATTATAGATTCAAGGCACACTTTAAAACGAGAATCATGAATGTGGCAGTGTCCACGCATGTTCTTGTAGTTAATTTTATTATTTCCGAGTTCTGTTTTAATTGCTATGCATGTAGCATTGACATTATATGTTCGGTAATGTAACTTATCGTATGCACAATTTAAAACGAGAATCAGGAATGTGGCAGATATTTTTGTAGTTCTTAGAGTTCTGAGCATACTGACATGCGTGTAGCATTGTGTTTGGTAATGTGAGAATCATCGTATCGTGTCGTGTATTTAATCTTCATAACACGTGTCACAAACGTCCATAGGTTACGGTGTCTACTTACCATCAGACAGGCCTTGCTAACCACCGCCGTAATAAGTAAAAAATCTGCTTAAGTAGTCTGGGTTTTGACGGTTTTAACCTGTGGTGACCATCGCACCACTGGTTTAGTTCTCCCACAAATAAATATATCTTGACGCCTTTTTTTTTTTTTTTTTTTTTTTTTTCCCCCTTGTTAGGCCTGCGGTGCGGCCTGCTACAAATATGATGAGGTAACCTCACTGGGGGCCTTATGGGCCGCCCAGGGGAGGCCGCCCAGGGGATATCTTGACGCCGTGATTCGTAGTAACTATATAAGGGTAGATAGAGGTCTAGTTATGTTAGGCGTGAACGGTGGGTTGCGGCGCACGAGCGCATAAAAAAGAATAACAGCCCCCCTATTCTGTAACTTATTGTCAGCTCACCTCAACGCTCACCCACAAATATATCTTGACAGGTCAATGCGTACTAACTAAGTGTAGGTAGAGGTCTAGTTTCGTGACGGGTGATCGGCGGAGTGAGCCGCTTTAGCGCGTAGCGGATAACAGCCCATTCCTGCAGGACGATCGCATAACGCTTCATATACGTACCAACGTCATTTTTTGTAGGGGAAAATGACAGTTGATGCATCCAAGGATACCCTAACGCTCGTTCAAAAAACCGGCCAAGAGCGTATCGGGCCACGCTCAGTGTAGGGTTCCGTAGTTTTTCGTCCAGAAATTATTTTGTAAATTTTTTCAAAAACTATTCAACCTATCAAGTTCAAAATAATTTTCCTAGAAAGTTTTTATAAAGGTCTACTTTTGAGATTTATTTCATATTTTTAAAACTATGGTTCAAAAGTTAGAGGGGGGGGACACGTTTTTTTTACTTCTGGAGCGATTATCTCCGAAAATATTAACATTATCAAAATCTTAATTTAGCAAACCCCTATTCATTTTTAAATACCTATCCAACAATATATCACACGTTAGGGTTGAATGAAAAAAAAAACACTCCCCACGTTACGTATAGGGGAGGTACCCTAATAAAAATAAAAAATAAAACACTTTTTATTTTACCACTGTCGACGTGATTGATATACATATTATTACCAAATTTCAGCTTTCTAGTGCTAACGGTTACTGAGATTATCCGCGAACGGACGGACAGACAAAGCGAAACTACATATAAGGGTTCCTAGTCGACTAGGGAACCTAAAAAGTAACGCAATTAACCCCGGATAAACGAACGATCTATAGTTTGTCTTGTAAGGGTGGGTAGCACCAAACCGTCGGCAATCGTAAACTGTGTTCGTTAAAGTCTGAACGTATGGAAAGTTTGTCAAGTTTCTATGGAATCACAGCCGGCGCCATATTTAACGTTGATCGGTCTGTATCAAAGTTGGTGCAACCCGCCTAAAACTTACGAGTAATTAGGTTGGTAGGTACACGCCATCAGATATTACGGAGCGACCAAACTGCTCACAAATATCTGAACGTCTCTATTGTTGAGGCATTAGAGACGTGTTCAGATATTTGTGAGCACTTTGGCCGCTCCGATATATCTGATGGCGACTGTATTAGTATTTATACCAGGTACAGTCAGCATCATATAGTTAGTAGCAGCCAAAGTAGCCAAATATATCGGAACACGTTTTTATTACTATAGGAATAAGGAAGTGTTACGATATATTTGGCTACCTTGGCTGCTACTAACTATGTGATGCTGACTGTACCCAACTACTTCAAGTTTACTGAGAAAATGACTCATTGTGCACTTTCACGCAATCCGTCGGGTCCCACGACTTCTGGAGACCCCCCGCCGGTTTCCATCTGATTTCTTTCTCAGACAATCGACCGTAAACACTGCGGTTTTGCGGTTTTTACTTTTCTAATTTGTAGTTAGTTTTTACTAGATTTTGCACGGGATTTCGTCTGATTAGTATCTAGGTTGATTTGATAGTAGGTACTTTAGTCTTCGAGTCGAACTCGTTAAAGGCAATCCAGCCCTCCCATAAATATAAACTACTGCTCCAAGTTTACTCAGGGGAATGATTACCGGGATAAAAACCCTACGGTCCATATTGTCCAGTGTTTCAATTTGTCCACTGTATTAGGAGTCCAGTGTTTCATAATTAGGTACAGATTTACTTAGTTTGAATCCCGAGTTTTTATTCCGGAAATCATCCCATAAGGGGGTGAAATAGAGAGTTACAGTTACGGACGGAGTCGCGGGCAGAAACTATAGTTACACATATTTCTTGTATCCGTAACAGTATTCCTGAGTATGGGAATATAGACCACGGTGCATCAGTAGAATAAGCATAACTTAAACATACTCTTACTTTTCATCTGTAAAGCATTTGACAATAATTGTGTCTTTCTTTACTTATATTTCAGGTGGCATAATGCGCGAGAGCCTTCGTCGTCTGGCGGCGGAGGAGGGGGAGCGGGTGGGGGGCGTGCGGCGCGCGCGCATCGAACTGCTCAATGGAGACCACATCAATGTTGACGTCGACGTGAGTATTATACTCATACTCATATTCATTCTTGAGTTGGACGTGTGTACATACAAAAAGCGCATTGACAATAATGGCATTGCCATTCAGCGAGGTAATGCAGCCAGCCGTATGGGCAATTGGGCACCCTACCAAGTGGTATTGATCTAGTCTAGGGGATATGTAAATATAGTGTAATAGGTTGGGTTGGTTAGGTTAAGTTAGTTTTAGTCATTTTAGTATTTTCATGTACATACATATAGCTAATATATGATATTCATATCAGCTTGATCATTCTCCAAGACGTCTGGTAGCTCCGACAAATTAAAGACCTCATCATTGAATTGTATAAAAGCAATACCATAGTTGATCTGCAGGTCGACTGCTCAAATGGGTAGGTTCACGTCTCCACGTCTCGAGGCAGAAGATAAATGGAACAACTGGTAATAGTTACCTGCAACCTCTTCCACGTAGAACTTACCTACGTACAAATCAAGTTCAAGACACAATTGAGACAAACTGTATATTGGCAATTTGTTCAATGTGAATTGATCGGCAATGATCAAATTGAATCAACCATCAACCCATTAACGTTCAACGGATGAATCTTCAATAACAATCTGAATCGCACGGAAATAGTGTGCCCTCGATAAATCAATCTCGCCGGCCGTTTATATATTGAAGTACTTACTACTGTTTTATTGCTCTGGTAACATTACATCTTTATGAGTTTTGGAGAGTTTCCTTACAGATTTGCACACTGCCAAAAATATCTAAAATTGTTGCAATTAGTTGGGCTGCTCTAAATATGAGCGAGATGACGTTCCGTTGTGCTCTACCTCTCTTAAAACTCATCTCTAGCACTCCCGGTTGTACCCTACTTAAAGGAACCCGGGGTCGGCTTTGACGGGCACAGCTGATAGTTATTAGAAAGTTGCCACGTGACCTAGCCCAGAGGGAAAACTAGACATGGTTTGGATTAGATTGGTTTCCTTATGATGTTTTATATCACCGGAAAGGCGCTGTTAAATTACGAAACGTTATTTCGTACAAGAGATTTTTTGAAAAACCACGACCTCCAGCGGGCCTGAGATGGCTCTACCATTTTGTCCCTTATCGTTGTGGATAAGACATGCACCTCTCTCGCATACGGAACTCGCATGCTTGTCAGCCCCCGTATCATGGTCGGCCTTATCACACGATAAGTGACAAGATAGAGCGTCCGTCACTGGCTGTCACCGTTCGATAGAACAAACACGGATGTCTTATCGACAGGATAAGTGATAAAATGTCAATTTGTCAATCATGCCACGCCCGCAGATTGAAAGTCGCGTGTGTTCGCTCGGCGCCAGCGGCTCACATCTCTCAAAAGTCTCAAAACACATTTCATTATTTATATGGACATTACTCTGTATCTTGTATTAAATTTGTGTCTTTTCAGCGCAAGGCGAAAGGTGGCGCCCTCCTGGATCGCATTTGCGACGAGCTCCATATAACGGAAAGGGATTACTTCGGCCTGCTGCACGCTCAGAGGGGAGACCCCAGGACTTGGGTGGACTTGGGCAGGAGACTCTCCAAGACCTTCAAAAGTAAGCTTTACTTTGTTGTATTAGAAACTTGATTCACAATTTATTGCACAATTAATCGTGTCGCGAGTTTAGAACACGTAGGAGTATTAACAGTGATATAACCCTGACGTAATTTAAAGTGGATGTCACATTTAATGGTTAATTAACAGTAATGGTGGATATCGAAATGGCATCCGCGACATCAAGGTTTCATCATCATCATCTCAGCCGAAAGACGGACACTGCTGGACATAGGCCTCTCCCAAAGAGTGCCATATTTGCCGGTCATGCGCCACCCGCATCCAGCGGACTTTCGAGGCCTTTACCAGGTCATCTGTCAACTTTGTGGGGTAGTCAACCCACGCTGTGCCTGGGCTGTGCCGGTACGTGGTCGCTACTCAACAACCTTTCCGCTCCAACGGCCATCGGTTCTACGTGCAATGCGCCCCGCGCCACCCACTGCCACTTAATTTTAGCGACTCGGAAGGCTTTATCGGTAACCTTCGTTCTGTGACTGATTTCGAACTAGAAGGTTTCATCTCTATTAAAATCTCATAAAATATCCCCGTCCATATCCCACACAGTCATCATAGATTGTACCTTTTCTAGCTCAAAAATCGAAAATACTTCACCGCTGCATAAATACACATACCTTAAGCTGTCTCTTTTTAAAGGAAGCAGCTACTACGAAACTTTAAATTTTACTTGGGATCTCCTTTACTTAATGTATCCGTATGTATATATTCCAGATGAGCCCTGGGACATGCGTTTTGCGGTGAAGTTTTACCCGCCCGAGCCCTCTGAACTTCGTGACGATGAAGCACGCAACCACCTCGCTTTAGCCGTGAGGAGAGATCTTATGGAAGGTTTGTATTCTACTGTGTCAAATTTCACTGATAATTTTTAAGACCATAGTCTTTAATGGCGTTCAATATGGCGTCTGCAGCTGTCATCTTATTGAAAACTGGCAGACTTCCCTTTCTTTAAGATCATCGATCGTCGGTTTGAAACAAGTAACAACTGACCCTTAATGTTCGGAGAGTGGCGGTCGCATTGGTAGCGATACCATACGTGAGAGCGAGAGGTCGGAGTGCAGTCCTTTCGTTCTCACTCGTCTGTCGCCACCTCCGCCGCCGCCGCCACAAGTCGTGGCCGAGCCTTAAGGATCCCACATTTAAATCATAACACTTGCAGAATAGTGCTTTAGAGTTTTATCGATAGTTTGCTTAATCGGCCCTTACCATTCCAACCAATCAAAATCAAATCAAAATCAAATAATTTATTTTCGGAAGTGTTTCCATAATTCGTTAGTAATAAAGGTCTTAAGAACTATGTTAGTAGATATTATATTACTATTTACAAGTCAGTTGGATGCCCTATGCAACCTATCCCAGTGGAATAGGAAGGGACCATCCAGGCGCGCCGCCACCGTTTGCAGGAGGCTGTTCGGGCCGCGCAGGCGCCTCAGCAAGGACGCGACACGCTTACGCATTATGGCGTGAAACCCATCCGTGTGCGCATCGCAAAACATCCCTGATGCACTGCAATGGCGCGGCAGCCCCAACAACATCCTAAAGCCATTATTATATTGGACGCGTAGGGCGCTGTACGCTTTTTGGGCAATGAGTCTGCGATCGATATCGTGGTACGTTTGATCTACCAGTAAGTAAAGCGTTCCAAATCGACCTATGAACCCATCGATTAACACATTCACTTCCAACAGTTCATGGCGCAATTCTCGAAGCCGATAACATGCGTAAAACTGTTTGTAGAGTACCCACCTAGCGGGTGTCTAGCACTGAAAGTGTTAATAAACGCTTCGTTGATTCCAGGCCGCCTCTCCTGCTCCCTCATAACCCACGCGCTGCTAGCGTCCTACGTCCTGCAAGCAGAGCTGGGTGACTACGAGCCGGCGCACGTGGCGCCGCCGGTGCTGGCTGCGCACAGCGTGGCTCCTCTCAGCGCAAGGACTGAAGAGTTGGACGACCGCATCAAGGAGCTTTATAGGAAACACCAGTGAGTCTGAGACAGTGAGCCTACAGTTCGTCATTATTCGCTTTGGGTTACGGAAATCTGGCCCCGTATCATGGTCGGCCTTATCACGCGATAAGTGACAAGATAGAGCGTCCGTCACTGGCTGACACCGTTCGATAGAACGAGACTGACGCTCGACGACGACGCTCGGTGATGTATCTTGTCACTTATCGCGTGATAAAGCCGACCATGATACGGGGCCTATTAGGGCTTAGTGTGCGTCGCTCGTTGTTGGCGGACTACCGCACCTTTTTCCAGAACCAGAGTTGATTATGCCGGACCATTCCACGTTGATACTTCTAGTACGAAGCTGCGTTTCATCCACTATCAGCTCTATGCGCTAAAGCTGCTTCATGTGACAGTGGCTGTAAGTCGGTGTCGATTACTCCTAGCGTCCTAAGAACTACAGTCTGCCTGACCATGCCACGTTTCGTCTTATTGGTCAATCTTATATATGACACTAAATCCCACTAGATTAAATTAAAGTACTTGTCATAAATACAACTTAAGCAATGACTACCTGTTCCAGTGGACAGACCCCAGCGGAGGCCGAGTTATGTTACCTAGAGAACGCCAAGAAACTGCCCTTGTACGGAGCCGAGCTGCACTGCGTCAGGGACTGCGAGGACGTGGATCTGGTGCTGGCTGTCAGTGCTGGAGGCATCGCCGTGTATAGAGACGGGTGAGTACCTGTTCCTCTTGCCAATGATCATCTTTCAGAGGACAGACTGCACAGGCCGAGCTATACTACTTTTTTCTCGATATAGAAATGCCACATTCACGGCCAAGAATCGCTCCGCGCTACGCTCGTAGCCGATCCTGTGGATTGCCTCGTATGTAGCGGAAAGTGACTACTGCGAAGGCGCCCGCTAGGCGGGTTCCTGGCAGTGAAAGAGTTAAGTATACCCACTAAAACTACTCCGGCGTTTTCCCGCTTTGCCGTGAAGGGGGACGCCAAGGGATCGCGAACATTCTACCACGATGTCTCCCGGCAGCCCTAGCCCTTCTTAGGCTGGGGCTCTCACGCCTAAGGAAGGGAAGGTCAGGAAGGCTTTGGCTTTGGCCTCTGTTCTAGTGAGTACTGTCAGGCCTGTTCCTCTCATTTAGGCTAGACTCGGCCCTATACACCCGATCACGCTCATAGGAACGAAAGAGCACGTGCCAAGCGCCGAGTGCACACGAGCTGCTATCACAGGGTTATATCGCATTTGAATCTGGCGTGTCTCAGATCCATCATAAATGAGGTTGGCAACTGTCAAATGTTCGCCATCGTAGATCTGTCCTGTCACTAGCCTTTTTCTATGGGATTTGGCTTAAACGACTTCATTCTAAACAAAAAAATTCCGAACAAAAACAAGAATTTGACAGTTTAGTTAGGACTGACAGGTTCATCCTATGTAGCAAACAAATGTTGTGTATGTATTGTATTATCCTTGCAATCATTACTCATAGAGTACATCTGAATGTCTGTCTAATTAGACCAGCTAGACAGTACTGGCTTACCACGAGGCAGCTTGACCCGGGTTCAACCCCATTGTGCAAGTATTAATATGACAGTGATACACACGCCTGACAAAAAACAATAGCAATGCGTTGTCGATAACTTTCTCTTCTTGTCGAAAACCTCGGCAGGGAGCTCGTTCCACAACCGGAACCGGACCGTTCGAGTGAAGATTCCTGTGAACGATGCGGTGATAGAAACTGTAGAAAGCAGCCGTAGGCATCATGTCGCACAGTTCTCTTATTGAGACTTTATCTGAAAGTGGACTGAACGACCGATCTGCTTGAAACAAAAGTGAATACGCTATACTGAACCACTTCATCTTAGGCTCTGACGTCGCTTAAACCGTCAGACCCCGTATCATGGTCGGCCTTATCACAGGATAAGTGACAGGATAGGGCGTCCGTCACTGGCTGACACCGTTCGAGAGAACGAGACGACGCTCCTATCTTGTCACTTATCGCGTGATAAGGCCGACCATGATACGGGGTCAGGTGAGACTAGGGTCAATCAATGGACAGTCATTAAAAACTTAAAAAATTGCTATGCTTGGGTTATGATGCTTTCAGCCTCCATGTAAAACATAAGCAAACGCCGCTGCCTAGGCGCTCGGTCACACAAATCTTGCAAGCTAAATTTGACCCACTTCCCGGTGCCTGACTGAGCTGAAATTTTGGGTTTAAGTATAGTTTGGATGACAATTTAATATTATGGTACCATCGAGCTGATCTGATGATGGAGACAGAAGGTGGCCATGGGAATTCAGCACTTAATAAACCGGCGTAACCCCGTTGAGTTTGGGCTCGTTAGAATCGTCTCAATATATATATCAAAGTACAGTCGGCAATAAAAGCTTGTACCAAAAATGACATTTTTGACAGAAACTTTTTTTATTCCAGCGTCGTAATGAACCGCTTCCCCTGGGCCAAGATCAGTAAGATCAGCTACAATAAACGCGTCTACACGCTGCGACTGCGGGTCGGCGAGTTCGACGATTTCGAGACGCATCTCGGGTTCAAGCTCGCTTGCACCCGCGCCGGCAAGAAGCTGTGGAGGTGCTCTGTGGAACACCACATGTTCTTCAGGTAACATATTTTTACACTACGACGGTGGCAAATAAGCACACGGTCTGTCTGATGTCTGTATGTCCGGTGTATGTCAGGCTGTCACGCTGTCACGCTGTCCCGCTGTCACGCTGTCCGTCTGTTCTCCTATACACACTGAACCGATTCTTGTGAAATTTTGTGAGGAGGTTCGTTAATTAGCTATTTTTAGGGTTCCGTAGTCGACTAGGAACCCTTATAGTTTCGCTTTGTCTGTCCGTCCGTCCGCGGATAATCTCAGTAACCGTTAGCACTAGAAAGCTGAAATTTGGTACTAATATGTACCTATATCAATCACGCCGGCAAAGTGTTAAAATAAAAAGATTTTTTTTTTTTGAAGTGAAAACTTCTTTAGCGGCGCTGAGCACTTTTTGGGATGGGGAAAAATAGTTAAATACGCGACAGAGTTTTGTGACGTCAGATGTGAAGGAGGTCACTTTTTGCTGCTAGCCGATTCGACTTCATTCAAAACTGAACGCTATTCGTAAGAGTATAAAGCCGTTAAACACTTTTTGCAATAGCATATTCTGCAAATGAATTTGTAATAATACCAACGCGTCCTTCACCGTTTTGCTATTGAGAAAATTGGAATAGTTCGAATTAGGGCGTTATTCCTAAAGAGATAAAGCTTAGAAAAATATTTACCAACGGCAAAAACAAGTTGATATTTTGGTCGCCAACTCGCCACCGTCGTCTGTGTTCTTGCAAATTCGAATAGTTCGAATTTAGACGTTATTCCTAATGAGATAAAGCTTTGAAAAATATTTGGCAATGGCAAAAGCAAATTGGTATTGTGTTTGCCGCCGCCCGCCGGCGCGCCGGACCCCGGCACCGTTGCGCCGCGGCGGCTCGTTGGGCCCGTCGCACCCAACGCGCCCGCGGCCCGTCCGCCTAAATAATGGATAATTGTTTATAAAGCGTCAAATTCATTTTTAGGGTGACACCGTAAGATGTCACGTGACCTGATCGAAAAACTGTTACAATGTTATTATTATTAAGTTTTCACTTCTGCCGGCACTCCCGGGGTGCAACCCGGTCTTTTTTTTATTAGGGTACCTCCCCTATACGTAACGTGGACAGTGTTTTTTTTTCATTTCAACCCTAACGTGTGATATATTGTTGGATAGGTATTTAAAAATAAATAGGGGTTTGCTAAAATATTTTTTTGATAATGTTAATATTTTCGGAGATAATCGCTCCAGAAGTAAACAAAGATGTGTCTCCCCCCCTCTAACTTTTGAACCATAAGTTTTAAAAATATGAAATCAATCACAAAAGTAGAACTTTATAAATCTTTCTAGGAAAATTATTTTGAACTTGATAGGTTGAATAGTTTTTGAAAAAAATTACAAAATAATTTCTGGACGAAAAACTACGGAACCCTACACTGAGCGTGGCCCGACACGCTCTTGGCCGGTTTTTTTTTTTTGTAGAGTCACTTTCTAAATTCAATTTTTTTTTTAATACAGGCTCGCGAGTTTCTACAACTCATAGAGCCACAAGTATAAATAGGTATATAATCGATTTTCTATGGCCAATGTAAAATACCAACAAAAGAGATGCTTGAAAAATGCAATTTTTTTTAAATACTTACGGCAAAATTACTTATTGGGCGAAAGAAAAAGGGTCTCACTCACGTTTCCATAAGTTAAGCTTCCTGACCCCAAATAAATAACATCATTTTCACATTTTAAATATCAGTTTGACAGCGATCCGAGCCGGCCGGCGTTTTCAGTCGAATTCAAAGGCAAACTTACTACTTATCTTATCTTATCTTATCTTATATAGATGAGGGCCCTTTCGGATACACTTCGACCCTATGGGATCTTTTGTGCATTTGCCCTCTCCTTTATGTCTACTCCCAAGCTCGCTCCATCATTTCCACGAAACGGATGATGCAGCTTAACGGGAGCACCTTGAATTCCTTTGGTTGCGGATAGCCGTTACCAAAGTAATTCATTCTTTGTCTGGCAAGGGCATGACATTCACACAATAAGTGTTCCATGGTTTCATCCTCCTCGCCACACATTCTACAGTCGAGACTGTCCGATAATCCCATCTTGGCCAAGAGATCCTTGACCCCGAAGTGACCCGTGAACACCCCAGATATGATTCTGAGTTGCTTCCTGCTGGATTTCCAGAGTTTGTTAGTCCAGCCCGAGTCCACTCCTTCTATGAAGAGCTTAGAATGCCTTAAGCCCGCCTCATTCCTCCACTCGTGTTGGTGTTTGGTTTTGGCGTAGGCTTTAAAGGCCGAAATTATGGTTCCCTGCGAGAGTCCCACAAATGGTTCTGGACCTACAAAGTGATTTGTAGACCCCCCTCTTGCAAGCTCATCCGCTCTTTCGTTGCCGATGAAGCCCTCGTGCCCTGGTATCCAAACTAGTTGCACCTTATTGTGCTTTCCAAGCTTGTTCAGTGCCTGGACGCCGTTATAGACTAGTCTAGAATCCACTTTCGGCGCCGTAAGTGCTTTAAGGGCTGCTTGACTGTCACTGAGTATATAGATGGTCTGCCCTCTGGTTTGCCTGTCTATATTCTCCTGCACACAGGCAATTATGGCGTATGTCTCCGCCTGGAAGACGGTTGCCAAACTACCCATGCTTACACTACTACTGTAGTCATTCGCATAAATGCCTGCTCCCGTACCGGATCCCATTTTTGATCCGTCCGTGTACCATATACTGTCTTCGATACCAGACTTCGGTGGTTCTAGACCTTCGGTCCATTCAGCCCTGGATGGAACTTTTGTTGTGTAGTTCCTATGGAATACAAACTTGGGTAGCATTTTGTCGCTTCCCATGTTTGTTATTCTGTCTAGGAAACCGTCAGTCTCCATGTTCGTGTGCTTAGTCTTTGGCATGTTGTCGCTCCACAATCCAAGAGTTCTTAGTCTGTAGAGCGATTTGCGCGCCTCTGACTTAATCACCAAGTGAAGTGGCGGTAGGTCCAATAGGACTTCTAGCGCCGCTGTGGGCGTGGTACGAAACGCCCCTGTTATAGCCATGCATGCCGATCTCTGCACTTTCAACAGAGCATCTCTGCATGTGCTCATTAAAGTCCTTAAAAAAAAACTTACTACTACTATGAAGAAAAAAAAGACAAAAAATACGGGTGTAGACTCGAAAATTATTATAACTCCAAAAGAAAGAAGGCAAAAAAATATGCCTAGTTACGAAAATCCTATTCAGATATTTCAAAGAATTACGAAGCTAGAACCGTTTTAATAACGCAAACAGTCTGTGACGTCACATTACAGGATGCTGCCGGGGAGCCGCGTCGACGGCGGCCCCGACCGCGATGCGGCGCGGCACGTCGCCGTCTTCTGTGACGTCACATTCTTCCAGCGTCATCGTTTCATACGAAGTTGCGTTTTGCGAAAAAGGGATAGAAAACTCTTCTTAAAACTTTGGACACTATAACTTCGTTATTATGTAACCTTTTGCGTTGATTTTCTCTCCATTTGACTACATTTTTGACGTGAATATATGACATTATTGATTATTTTATTTAGTGTCTAGCCCCTATTGTTGAAAATTGAACATAAGTATACTGTCCACAGAAGAGCGGCCCCGGTGCCGGTAGAGCGCATCGCCGGGTTCCCGCGCCTCGGCTCGCGCCGCCTGTCCTGCCGCCGCACGCTCCGGCAGCTGCGGGACCTGCCGAGGGAGATCACCGCGTGACAGGGACAGCTGACACACATCCAACGTTAGATCACTGACCAACAACAAACAATCATTTTCTGTCAAGCTTTTATTGCCGACTGTACTTCTGTGCGTCAACTAATCATTGAGAGGATTCTAACGAGCCTGAAATCAACGGTCGGTTAAGTACTGAATTCCCATGGCCACCTTCTGTCTCCATCATCAGCGCAAGCTGCACAACTGACGCCGCGGCGCGACGCGTGTCAAGAAAGATCTACCCTCCTCTTTCTAATTTCCATGGTGCGAATGAGACAGGAGACGCTCAGTCGCGCGCGAAGCGACTAAGTAGCAAGTTGTGCTAGACGTACAGATCAGGTCGACGGTACCATAATATTGAATTGTTATCCAAACCTCCTTTACATAAAATATCAGCTTAATCGGTTGAAGATATCTGCTTCAAAATTCAGTTGCAAGATTCCACCAGCTTGTAATATTTAAAATGAAATTTGAGAAGGACAGCAACTCTTGGCCGATAAAGAGTTGCTGTTCTTCTGAACAACTGTGGCATGTCTCACGAAGCTTCAAGTTAAAATTTTTCAAGCCTAAACCATCAGCCTCGTATCATGGTCGGCCTAATCACGCGATAAGTGACAAGATAGAGCGTCAGTCTCGTTCTATTGAATGGTGTCAACCAGTGACGGACGCTCTATCTTGTCACTTATCGTGTGATAAGGCCGACCATGATACGGGGCCAGACACGGTACGGTAAACAACACGGGTCAATATTCGTTTATTGGACAAGCACCTCCGTGTTGCACATTTCGACTTATAAAAAATTGTAGCTTCGAGAAACAGGCCACTGGTCGCTTTCTAGTGACCAGCCACTCTTTTATTAAGTCTGGTCGCTCAATGACTAACCGCTGAGTAAGAAATAGCTAATTGAAAGAGAGATAGACTTAGTTCCACTACCCCATCGGTAATTAAAACATCCAGTAGAAAGAAATACGAATGAAGATGCCTGACACCGATTTATTGATAGACATCGATAAAAAGAACAGAAAAATTACACGTCTCACATAGACCAATTTCTAGAGCTTAGGCTCAATTCGACCAAACCGGTGCGTTTTTATCTACCACACTCTACGAACCGGTAATCGTTAAATATGGCGCCAGTATAGTCATTTCACAGATAATTATCTGTGAAGGTAGCAACCGTAACTTCCTGTCAAACTTACCGTCCAATCATATTTTAACGGAAGTAAGTTATTATTATCGGTAGTATGTGGCAACCGAGCCTTCATTTGAGCTGTTTAATTTCGAGATCGTATGGATTGGGATTATTAGATGGTGTAGGTAGGAGCATCGGTATGAGAAGAAGAAATAATTTAGTTGTTAAAAGAGTTTTATAAGACGTCTCTAGGTCTTCTAGATAAAGATGACATTTTCTCTTTCAAACACGCGAAAGACAGGACTTCGCAAGTTTCTGGTCCCGCCAAATCTAAACAAAAGAAATACGAAGCCATCAAAGTCGAGAAGAAGATTATCAAGGAATCGCATACAAACAATAAGCACATCCAAAAAACTCAACATAAGTTCGATGTAAGTAGTTGTTTTTAAATGAAGTCATTAAAAGTAACACTGGAACATTGACGATAATAGGTAAAATAACGTTTTTTCGATACTTTTTCGTCGAAATAACTCAGGTTTCAGTCGACTATAAATTTGTTAGATTCACTACGAAACACGAACACGTACGAAAGAAGTATACATCGATATACCTTGGTGTCTCACAGTAATACTGTGTAATCTGTTTTGAATAAATAAATAAACTTATTTAATTATTGGTTGCTTCGCCAGTATCACCCTACGTTTGCCTTCAAGCCTTCAAGCCTTCGAAAAACTGAATTACCTAAACATCTGAAGATTTTTTTAAATATGTTAAAAAATAAATAGGTGTAAGGAATTATTGTAAAATCTATTTAAGGAAATATGTAAGTGCCATTGTTAAGACAATAATTCAATAAAGATATAATTAATTTGTAATTGTAACAGTCAATACAATTAATAAATGATTTAAGACTGCTGAGGTTTTCTTTAAGTAATCATCCATTTTAACGAAATCATATTTAAATTTTGATCAAAACAATACAATTCGAAGCGACGGACAGTTTATCTCGCCGCGACATAGCTCGCGGGCCGTCCAGCACGTCTATCAGGGGACGGCCGCGACACTCTCGATTTTTCTCGCACTATATAATACCTCTTGTTCTAAGCGCTCTAATAAGAGAGAGACGGATAGTGCGAGAAAAATCAAGAGAGCTCGCGCGCCGTCGCGTGATAATCCCATCCTATTTTAAGCATGCTAGCCATGCTACCGAAGAAAAAAGTACCTACACATGCGAGCAATTTTGTCATTCCATCTTTTTAGGGTTCCGTAGTCGACTAGGAAGGAACCCTTATAGTTTCGCTTTGTCTGTCCGTCCGTCCGCGGATAATCTCAGTAACCGTTAGCACTAGAAAGCTGAAATTTGGTACTAATATGTATATCAATCACGCCGACAGTGGTAAAATAAATAGGGTACCTCCCCTATGGGCATTTCTATCTACCGTTGTACCCTCCACTTTTTTGGATGTCCCCTTATATTTTTTGCGATTTACTCATAAGATGTTGAT
Source organism: Epinotia ramella (assembly GCA_947578815.1). Classification (NCBI taxonomy): domain Eukaryota; kingdom Metazoa; phylum Arthropoda; class Insecta; order Lepidoptera; family Tortricidae; genus Epinotia; species Epinotia ramella. The sequence goes on from OX388220.1 coordinate 4,113,259, forward strand.
TTTATCCAGTTAAATGTGTGTAAATGCTTTTTCGTAAAATATATTTAATTGTCGCATCGTTTATTAAGTTAAATTCAGAATAAAACTCTTGTTTCCTGCCTAAAATCTAGTTTTTAAATATGGTAAAATCGTGGCGCCATACTGTCCCCTTCACAAAGTTCCATTTTAGAAGGGCATTTTACGCATATTTTTCTAAAGCGGTAACACCAAGTAAAACATTTCTGGTAAAGTTTATGCTTTAGGCAATGCGTTTTTGATGAATAATAGCTTTTATAACATCAGTATTAGGGTTGAATTTAGATTAAAACGTTGTCCCCACGAAATCGCGATTGGACATAGTCCGGGTTGGTTACGCAATTTTCGCAGTCTTAGCGAAATATTTTTACCAACGACTTAGGTGATTTTTGATCCTGGCAACGCTGTGACCATATACAGAGCTTGTAACGTCAAATTTGATTTTAAACAGTCAAATCGCGACTGTCGTGGCGTGCTACAGTGTGTCACTAGTAATTTTATAATTTTTTTTGTCCGGTTGGTTTCACTGTTTATCCGGTTTAAACGTTAAGTAACTAAAATTATATTTATATAGAATAAAACCGTGTTTCAAGCAGTTATTTGTTAATTACATAGGTTGAAAATTGCGGTTAGTTTTGTATTGTTTTGAATAGATTTAATTCAGCTTCACGGAAGTCGTTACGACCGTTTGGTAACGATTTGTCGCGTAACCTATAACCGGACTTGCAAACGTAACCAACGGACACGGTAAAGTCGCATGCACATTGAGTATAGATAGTTTTTCCTGTGACTTTGTCTGTAAGATTTATTTCGTAAGTTTTTAAGGCGCTATAAACTGTAGACTTGTCAAAACTTATATTCAGTTCAGACAAACCGGTTTAAAAAAAAATACAAAGTATTTCCTTTTAAATGTTAATTTTCATTGGATCACATTCGTCAAAATTGCAGTAAGGTTTTTAAACCTAAACTGGCGTTTTGAGTTACATGACCACCACCATTTCACCTGTCTTTTTTTAATAAACAATAAGGCTTAAAGATTATATAATATCTTGAAGCCTTATTATTGAGCGATTGGATAGAATTGAGTGGGGCATTTTGAGCATATTTGAGTTTACTATCAATCTAATCATATATCTTAATGTGCATGTAAAGTACATACATTTTCGTTTCTTTATATTTTATAATTTATAAATGTGGCATACCAAAGGTATCTGTATTGGTAACAAAATACCTTGGTAGTCATACTATGTTTTTAAAATATGTTAAATATGCTATGTTCTGATGTTACTCTAGAATGTCAGTAGGTAAGTACTTTAATTTTTGATTAATCAAAGCACCTCGTTATTTATTGAGTATTTTGTGCAAGTTGATGACTATTGTGATCTCGTCTTTACTTTGTCCATTGGGTTACATAGGTGTCCATTTGGAGAATGTCCCCTTGATTTTAGAACAGATTTTCGCGATTTTACAGAGATTGGAAGCTTAATTATTTATTCTTTTGGATAATAACTAAATGTTATTTTTAGGTCTACCTTTTGTTTTTTATCACTTAACAATAATGCCAATGATTATTCAAATAACTCAAACATTAAGTACGGTTTGGACCTAAACCGTAACCAAACTGCCTGAGATTCCATTTTATGTGAAAAGCTTGCTCTAAATTGTGTTTATTTTATTGTTTTTAGTTTATTTGATTATAACTATATTCAATAAAGGGTAAAACATTTAGTTTAGGTACGTCTCTTGTTAACTACATGCAAAATAAATTGTAACCAAACGGACCATCAAAAACCTCCCTCGTCCTATTAAATAATTATTTTAACGTGTTTATCCTATAAATATAGCGAATCTCTTTAGTTTTTAGTAAACTAGAATATATTTACTCTTAGAATTAGTTATAAGAATAGCAAAAACCTAAAATTATATTTGGCACTCTTCAATTCAACTGGGGTACAACGGTAGATAGAAATGCCCCTATACGTAAGGGCAAATATTTGTGTGATGAGCATGAATATTTGTTTCTGAGTCATGGATGTTGTATTTATATCTATTATATATATATCGTCTAGTACCCATAACACAAGCCTTACTGAGCTTAATTTGTGTAAGATTGTCCCCTTATATTTATTTATATTTATACGTAACGTGGGGAGTGTTTTTTTTTTCATTTCAACCCTAACGTGCGATATATTGTTGGATAGGTATTTAAAAATGAATAGGGGTTTGCTAAAATCATTTTTTAATAATGTTAATATTTTCGGAGATAATCGCTCCAGAAGTAAAAAAAAATGTGTCCCCCCCTCTAACTTTTGAACCATAAGTTTTAAAAATATGAAAAAAATCTCAAAAGTAGAACTTTATAAAAACTTTCTAGGAAAATTATTTTGAACTTGATACCTAGGTTGAATAGTTTTTGAAAAAAATTACAAAATAATTCATGGACGAAAAACTACGGAACCCTACACTGAGCGTGACCCGACACGCTCTTGGCGGTTTTTTTTGGATAATGCAGACAGTTTATATGTAACCATGTGTATTTAATAAGTACGTGACATGTTCTAGGAAACACGTGAGTAAGCAAATGACAAACAAGATAATTTAAATAACTCCCATGCTAGAATACATAAGTGGAATACTTAGCATGCTGCCGGCGCAATTTGAAAATGGCTCACTCTGACTGTCTTGCTTAAAAGTGGATTCATAAATGAAATCAAAAGATTTTTCGAAAAACCCAACTGCGTTTTTTAACACATATACCTACAAAAAAAAACGGATTTTTCTATGTACGATGTCTCGTGATTGTTTAACCAGCGGCGTGAGTGGAATATCGAACAAGAGTCTATCAGAAGCCCGACGCCGATGTAAACCAATCAGATCACACACAAGCTCATAACTCCTTAGAGAGATACGAAAATCCACAACTCCCGTTGGTACAATTTAGGCCATAATCCGTCTGTATACTGGCATGGAACAACACCATTTACGAGCAAGTGTGATGAAAAGAATATCTGTATTATATTGTATGGACAACCTTTGCATGAGAGACCACGCGTAGCAGAGCTTCTATCAAACAGGTAAGAGCATTTAAAATAGTCTACTCAAACAGCATCCACTAACTTTTTTTTATTTTTTATTTATTTATTAGAAAAACATTACAAACATTTATCTGCTAAACTGCATAACAGTTTGTTGGCAAAAAACATGTCACTACGGGACATTTTTCGAATCCTACAATTGTTGTGAGCCTGGTTTCGAAACTTGTTGCCCGTAGTGAAAATTAATTCATGAGTGATAATGATAATACTGATATTAATGATAAATTATTGATTTATTTAATCGTATGGCGATCTGTTAGAATAGGCGATTATCCATGTGATATTTGAGATAATGTTTTTTTTTATACAACGACGGTGGCAAACAAGCGTACGGCCCGCCTGATGGTAAGCGGACACCGCAGCCTATAGACGCATGCAACTTTAAAGGAGTAACATGGGCGTTGCCGACCCTTGATATGTTTGAGGATTCGCCGTGTTGACAGCTGAAGGAACAAATTCCCTCGCTCTCAACACAACGCATCCCCGGGAGCTCTGGCGACCTTGCTCACCTCCAGGAACATAAGTAACATAACACTACTACAGAGCAAGTAGTAGTGTTATTATTGCTGTGGTCTTCTGCAAAACAGAGGTACTTCCCCAGTTGGGCTGCTCCACATTCGAGCGGGATGACATTTTGCTGTGCCCTACCTCACCAAAGGATGAAGAAGAAAATGAATGATGATTATGAAGTTACGGTAGCCCGGTGCAGCGGCGGATCAACGGTATTGACCCTACTAAAATTAGATTTTAGCAGAATGTAAGATTGGTCCGAATTCAACACGGCTCTAAAACGTCGATCGTGGGCTCGAACCCCCCAATCCTGGATGCCAAGAACTCAATGGTGTCTGTGAAGTCCCCTACCCGCACTGGGCCAGCGCCCACTACCTACTACTACTACTGCCTACCCTCTCATTCTCAGGCCCTTTCTGGGACGAGGCCAATGCCCAGCAGTGGGACGTACACAGGCTGACGATGATCATGATATTAATGATGAATTTGGTTAGGTAGTATGATGATCGTAGGTATCATATATACGGAGAGGAGAAGTTTCATTCAGCGCACTCTATTACATTCATCGTGACTTTGGTCATAATGTGCTCCACTGTCAATCTACAAATGTCATCATTGAAATAAATGCGAACGAGGACATATTTGTTTGGGCAAACTCGGGAGCTCATTAGTTCCGCCGCGCGCCAACAGAGGGCTAGGACGAGTATTATTTGAATAAGAAACAGAACAACGGACGGTTGTGTTCGCTGTCATATGACAGGAAATGGACGCTCTCTTGGATGGAGAATTAATCGTTTAGAGAGAATGGTGTGACGGAATACGAGAACCGAAATTGCCAGTTCACTGTATTTCACATGAATTTGTAATTATGCTGTGGAGAAGTCCTTAGTAAAGTTTGTAATCATAGTAACATCGTTTAAAACGTTCGAACCCGACGCCCACACCCCGACATATAATACTAATTTGTACTTATAGGTTTAGTATATTTTTCTGTGGTATAAATTAAAATCGCGAAACGTCTGGTTGACGTAACTGGTGACCGAAGAGCTGGCGGCTTTCTCGCGCAACGCATCAGCATTGCAATTCAGCGAGGAAATATCGCCAGCATCCTCGGTACAATGCATCGAGGGGCTTTTTTAGATTTAAATTAGTTTTAATTTAATTTTCTTAATGTTAAGGCGCCGTAGGTTCATGGTCTTCTTTCTCTCCCTCTCACTGAGCATAAGCGTGAGCGAGATGGAAGTGCGTGCTCGGAAGCGCGGATATCATGTTTTTTAATTTTCATTTTTGGCCGTTTCAATATGTAAATAAATAAAAAAATCACTGAGTTCTCTCAAACGTGATATTGCCGATTTTTAGAAGAAATTTTAATATTTTTATCTTTTGTGAATATTTGAAGTGTATTTTAGACCTATGTTCGTGATTTTTTTCCATCGAGCGAAAATTGCTCAATCATGTTTTGAATCACTGATCTCGCTGCAGAAAAGCCTCAAGATTACTATTCGTATTTTTTTGAAACCATATTAATAAACAGACGCATGATAGTGTTTCAAAAACTCTGTTCGCTTAACCCATTCAGGGCCCATGACGACATATATGCGTCAGACCGTCGTAGTCGCTTTCCGCTACATACGAGGAAAACCACGGGATCGGCTACGAGCGTAGCGCGTAGCGATTCTGGGCAATGAATGTGTTAACTTCGCTGAACCTACGGCGCCTTAATCATCCTACTTTAGAAAATGAATGCTAGTTTTTGTCAATTAAAATATAGCATTTATTTCTAAAGTATATACCTACAAGATCATAATTAACACCTAAAACATCCACCAATTAAAATACAATAAAACCTATAAAACACCGCTACTGATAACACTTACCTTGACCACTGTACCAGTTCAAGATCAATGGCGGCTGGTGACGTCACACTGGATAATGAGACAGATATTAGAGTTGGCCGATTTCATCAAAGTGGTGCATTCAAAAAGCAACTCTTCCGCCCTAGGCAGAGGGTTCCAATTCCAATGCCACTTTTATAAAAAGCCGGCCAAATTGAATAATCTCAACCGTAAGTATTACTCAATTTGAACATTTTAAAATCGTATCAAGGAATCTGCAATTAGTACTAAGTACAAATACGTCTTGTGGTTTAAATACTCTACCTATAATTATTTACGACGTAGGCTACCACAGAATAAGTAATACTACTAATACTAACTATCTTAGGGAGACCGAGCTTTGTTCGGAGTCGGAGTAGCGGGTGAACCATATGAATACCCGGAGAATGGATTTTCCCGAAAATCAGTCTTAGCTAGATCGATTTTTCGCCCAAGTAAACCGCAGTGCTGTAAATGCCGTTAAAAAAAAAGACCGGGTTGCACTCCGGGAGTGCCGGCAGTAGTGAAAACTCAATGACATTGTAACAGTTTTTCGATCAGGTCACGTGTCCGTCTTACGAATTTTCAGTCTGTCGAATCTTACGGTCACGTGACCTGTGGCGAATTTAACAATTTTCCCCCATCACAAAATGTGCACAGCGCCGCTAAAGAAGTTTTCACTTCAAAAACTCATGTATTCAATTATGTATCACACTGATGTGTTGTAAATAAATGAACAAACAAATAAACACCGTATTTACATGTACCTACTACAAATACGGTTTAGTACTTTTATTAAAAAAAATTGTCTCCGGCGTCAGTCATAAAACTCATTAAAGTTAGCTCGTAACTGATCACTTCTAGTCCAGGCAATGAATGAACTGACAACTTGTATGGAAAAAATGTCATATTATAAGCTATATAATTTATAATAGCTTATTTTTTATGTGTAACGGTTATATTATCAATTAAATAGTTACCCAGCGACAAAATCCGACAAAATTTCAGACATCGAAAAAATGATAAGTTAACTGGCGTCTGAAAAGTCAGTAAAAATATTAATAAATGTTTTTGTCTTTATTTCGGTTCATTTACATTTGCTCTATAATATTCAAGATAAATCGTACAAAAAAAGATAATGCATGCTACATTTAAATCTACATAATTACTTCCGGGTGGAAAGTTTGTCGGATTCTTGACTAAATCATCTTAGAATAACATTTTCAAATGAAATCAACAAAAAAAACGCTATTATAAATTAATGTTTTTCAAAACCGTATTTTGCCTGGAGTATCATTAAAGTTAGCCCGAAAAGGTCACTTTGGCACTCTTTGGGGGAGGCCCATGTGCAGCAGTGGACGTCTTCCGGTATAATGATGATGATGATGAATCCCCGTAGCTGTAACGATCGTTTCCGGAAAAGTTTCTGTCTGTTAAGTATTTCGCCTAAATTGTTTGTTCAATTGTTTAGAGATCGGAAATTCGGGAGCTTTTATACCTAAACCTAGCAAAATCCCGCAAGCAAGTATGGAGTCAGCTTCTTAAAAAGAATATTTTAATTATTTAAGTTCCGGGATTCAAATAAAGCATCATGAAAAGCATACCTTTTTTTTAGGTTATGACTATTTTCAGCGATTTTTGTCAACATACACGTTGGTAAACAGTTTTAACGACATACATTAAAAAAAAATTATTGTATCAGGCGTTACTTTGCGGAAGTCCATGATATATTACGAGAACAATATTTCTTTGCTATTCCGCTAAAAAAACGTGCTGGTCTATCAGTGAAGATAAGATGCAACTATTTGCGTATAAACATGCAAAAAATTACAGCAAACCACCACCAATATTGACAAAAACCTCGACACGTGTTTCGCCTCTCTACGAGGCATCATCAGGAGATTCTGGCAGGAGATGTTGCTTGCGCCACGTCCACTGAGCAAATGAGCCGCCCTTTTTTTTTTTTTTTTTTTTTTGGTGGATGGAATGGGGAAAATCCAGGGGGAGCCTCCGGCACGACCACGCGGGAAAGTTTATGCACTGGAATACTCTACGAGTTTGCGCTCCAGTGAGATTGGTTGAACGGTATCAACCGAATCTGGGGTGTGAGTGGTGTCGAACTACTGGGAGTTTTATCGCTGGTTCGCTAAAACCTAGCCTAGCTGAGAAGAGTCCAGCAAGAAACTCAGCTAGGCCCGACCTGGGTCGGACTGACTCTACCCGGTATGCGGCGGTACCGGGACGAATAGGGACTGTATGTGTCTGTGTTGTCGCGATCTCGCGGTGGACGTCCCCGCCGGCGGGAACGCCGAAGTGTACGCGATGTGATGGACGCCGAAAGCGCAGCGTTCCACCTTTCGATGGACGCTGTGATTTCGTCGTCCGGGTCCGTGAGTGTGTGCCTAGGACGCCGGACCGTGCGGCCCCTAATCAGTGAGCGCCGAGTAACGACTGAGGGGGGAGGGATGGGAGCGTAATCAGCAGCCTTCCTAACTAACGGATTCCTATGGTGGGGAGCGTTGTCAAAATAACGTCTGGCAGCCTGCTTAAAGAAACCATACATGGTGCTAATCCCCATGTCGTGGTGCAGGCTGAGGTTCGATTGGTACCACGGGGCACCAGTCGCCCTACGGAGGAAGCGATTTTGAATGACCTGAAGCGGCTTGAGCGATGACATAGGCACGTGAGCAAATACTACACTTGCATATGTCATGATTGGACGAATACAAGTCTTGTAGAGTGTCAGCTTATTTCTAAGTGACATTTTACTAAACTTGTTGATCATCGGCCCAAGCCTTCCTAGAACGAACAACGCGCGGTTGCGTACCCTACGGATGTGGCTACGGAAGGTCAGTTTCCTGTCGAGGGTCACTCCAAGATATTTGGCCTCATTGACCCAGGGGATGGGTCGGTCAAACATCTGGATCGGGGCCACCCGCCTTTCTGTGCTAATGCAGTCAGACGGGTGGAAGACTATTGCAGTGCTTTTTTCCGGGTTGACTTCGATACGCCAAAGATTAAACCAACGGCCTAGGTCGGTGGTTGCCTCTTGGAGGTATCGCCGGATCGTAGCGTACTTACAATGGGTCGTAAAGAGCGCGGTGTCGTCCGCAAACAACCCCAGATGCACCTTAGGGTGCCTGGGAATGTCGTTCGTGAACAACGAGTAGAGAGTGGGAGAGAGCACGGAGCCTTGCGGGACTCCGGCCCGGATGGGGTGTGGGTCCGAGAACGTTCCCTCCAGTCGGTATCGAAAGCTTCGATCACTGAGAAAATCTCGTATGGTGAGTACGAGTCTGTCCGGTATACCGAGCTGGTATAACTTGTATACCAGTCCGTTATGCCAGACCTTATCGAAGGCTTTCGCTACGTCGAGAAAGATCGCACCGGTCTTGAGCCCCTGGAATCGAGAGAAACCGTCCAACACATGCTCCGTGACGCGGTGCACCTGTTGGACGCATGAGTGTCCGGATCTAAAGCCGAACTGCTCATCGATGAGGAGGTTATTCTCAGCCGTAAATCTCAGAATTCTCGTGAGTAGGATCCGCTCATATAGCTTTCCAAGGGAGCTAAGTAAGCTGATCGGCCTATAAGAGGCAGGCGAGGTCCGGGGTTTACCGGGCTTCGCTATCCCTATGACCGTTGCACATTTCCACGCGGCTGGAAAGTGAGCATTGGTCAGCGCGGCATTGAAGATGCCAACCAAAAGGAGGAGAAGGGTTTCGGGGAGAAGTCTCAGGATGCGATTGGATAAACCATCCGCACCCGGAGCCTTCCTAATACGGAGACGCCTGACATGGTCACTGACTTCCTTAACCGACACCGGTAAAATGGGTGAAGTTACGGGGAGACGCGATCTCCTGTCCACCTCGGAATCGACCCTGCTAATATGGGCTTCGTCGGTGTGGAGGAGATTGGGCGAACATTGGGACTCTAGGCTACTCGCAAGGCATTCGGCTTTCTCACTGTCCTCGAACGCGGGGGTTGAGTGATCCGGTCGATCCAAGGGAGGGATGGTCCAACAGGCATCGGATTTGAGAGATCTCGCTAGTTTCCAGTAAGCCAGATGACTAGGCGTTATCTCCCCCATCAGATCCCTGAACGAGTTCTCCCGAAATTCGGCAATTCTCTGTTTAGACTCGTTAGACAAGTCTCTCAGGATTTGTCGATTTTCGGCAGAAGGGTGATTTGAGTAGGTGCGGATGGCGCGATTTTTCCTTGTCACTAACTCTCTCAGTTCCCTAGGTAGGGGTCGGTTTTGGATGTCCTCCGCCGACACCTCCCTTGAGGCCTCGCTTCGTACAGCGTTGAGGTAGTTGGTGAAAGAATCGATCGCTTGGTCTGTCTGTTCGGTTGTAGTTATATTGTCTGGGATGTCTCTAAGCAGGGGGGGATCCGTCTGTAAGAGACCTGACTGCACCTTATCCCAGTCCACGAGTGTCCTGGTTCGGGGAGTACTATTGGGGTGAGGACCTAGTCTCAAAAGGACTGGCCTATGGTCCGAGTCTAGTTCGTGTAACACTTCTATAGAACGCAGAGTTAACGCTACGTTCTTTAGTAGTGCTATGTCGAGTATGTCAGGTCGGTGATCTACGTTATGAGGGAAGTGAGTCGGTTCTAAGGGAGCGAGGAGATCGAAAGGGAGGCTATCGATCAAAAGGTGATGAAGCCGATTGCCGTTGGGATTGGTTGCTACGCAACCCCAGCTAATATGCTTACTATTTAGGTCCCCGGCCACGATGACCGAAGGGCCTAGGGAGGCTAAAGAGTTGAGGTCAGTCAAAAGTAAGTCTCTTTGAGGTGAAAGGTAGGTTGAAGCAATCGATATCGGGGGGTGACCCTCCATCGAGATGCGACAGACCGACACTTCCATATTAGTCAGGGGCGGGGGATTGAGTCTTATGCAATGTAAGTTACGTTTGTAGAAAATGAGCGTGCCCCCGAATGGCCTGCCATCTTGCCTATCATCTCTGATCTGAACGTAATGAGCCGCCCGGAGCCGTCCGCCATATTTATATTCTGTCCCCCCATACTACCATTCATGCGTGAAAGAGATGGAAGAACACGTAGTAACGGTGATGACGCAACATTCAATTGTTCGTTAATAATAACGCCTCTATTGTTGTACCTAATTATTTCTAGTTGTTCTAGAACACTTAAACGCAATCCTTTTTCGCAAACATGCAAGATGTTGTAAGAATGATTGTCAGACAACGCATGGTTATTCTCCAATAAATGTTTTGCAAAATTAGACTTGTCCGGGTGATTATGCCGGTACGACGCAACATGTTCTTTATACCTTGTGCTAAAACTACGGCCTGTTTGTCCCACATAAACTTTATTGCAATTGTCACAGCCAAGCTTATAGACTCCCGACTTTTTTGAGCTTTCCACTTTCTCCTTGCCATTGCACAGTCTAAAGCGCAAGGTGTTATTCGTTTTGAAAGCCACGTTTATATCGTTAGACTTATCTAATATCTAATATCTAATAGTTGCATCTTATCTTCACTGATAGACCAGCACGTTTTTTTAGCGGAATAGCAAAGAAATATTGTTCTCGTAATATGACATACATTAGACAAGAACGGAAATGCAAAAATACCACGTGTGTCGCTGTAGGTTGATTACCTATTCACTTTTCTGTGGCTATGTACATTTTTTTTAATTTATTGATTTAACAGAGATACTTACGTTTGTACCATTATTTTTAATAAAAGTTACAAAACAATTTTGGTTTGATGTTATGTAGCTGTTATATAAATGAATATGTGGATTAAATAATATTTCGTAAATAGGAACAACTAAAATAGTTTATTTAAATACTTTAATACGTATGCGTTCATGTTATCCTAATTTTCGGTATTCCGGGAAATCCCTGGAAATTTATTAGTAAAATTAAATTGAGTCCGCCTCCATGCTACTCAACAACAACGCCGTGTAGGTACTGGGGCCGAAGTTTAGGTATAAAAGCTCCCGAATTTCCGAGAACTGTTTGCCAAACGTGAGTTTTATTACTTACTTACTACAAGTTTTTCTATTTAATGATAAACCTGATGACGCCAATACGAGTACCTACCTACACACTTCACACGTGTTTAGACGACTATTTACTTATTTAGGAAACTAAACATTTTACTGACAAAAATCTAGGAAATATCCTCCATTCCCACAGTAATCTACTTGTTGACTGAACTTGCGATTTATTTTGTCTGTTCAGTCCATCCATACTGATATTATAAATGCGAAAGTGTGTCTGTCTGTTAGAGGTAACAGCTCACGCTTCACGCTTAAACCGCTGAAACGATTTAGATGACATTGATAGAGATAGTTTGAGTCCCGGGCAAGGACAACACAGGATAGTCTTTATCCCGGAAATCACCCCCTAGTACGTCTAGCACAACTTGCTGCTCTGTCGCTTCCCGCGCGACTGAGTGTCTCTTATCTCACTCGCACCGTGCAAAATAGAAAGAGGAGGGTAGATGTTTCTCGACTCGCGTCGCGGCGAGGCGTCAGTTGTGCTAGCCCCCCTGAGCTACGATATAAACGAGTTCCACGCGGATGGATTCGCGGGCAGAAGCTAGTTGAATATAAAACAAGCTTTTGCACTTGGTTTAATTTATAACAGTAGGCCAGTTGTCTAGTTCCAACGATTGAATTATTTTTTAACCGAGGAGGTTACTGTATGGGAGAGGGGGCATAACGGAGTAGTTAACGTTTCAAGTTCAATAAAAGTAAAAACACCATTCTTTTTAAGGTTCGTTTTATTAAATATTTATCTCTCGTAACCAGTCTTTCATAAATTCATAATCAATATTTATTATGAACTCTACTTTGATAATTCAATTAAAAAAAAATTGCTAAAGTCGCCATCACCATTGTCCCCTAAGGTAGGGTAAGATGGGATACTAGTACATGACAAGATGGAGTATCCCTATGGGGCAAGATTGAGTATCCCTTTGGGGCAAGATGGGGAAATATCATGGTTGGCCTTATCACACGATAAGTGACAAGATAGAGCGTCCGTCACTGGCTGACACCGTTCGATAGAACGAGACGACGCTCCTATCTTGCCACTTATCGCGTGATAAGGCCGACCATGATACGGGGTCAGATCTGGAATCGAATGTATATGGATTAGCTACGGTCCATAGCGTACTTTAATCCTCTCCGCCACCGCTGGTAGGTACTCCTAGTACGTTGTGCCAGAAGTCATCACATCATCCTCGTATCGTTATTCCCGGTTGTGCCCCTAAAGGACCCCGGGGTCCGCTTTGACACCCGATCCCAAGATTTGGCATAGGCTCTAGTTTTACGAAAGCGCCTGATGCCATCTGAACATCCGACATACGAGGGAAAACTAGACCTTACTGGGATTAAACCGGTTTCCTCTCGATGTTTTCCTTGACCAAAAAGCTAACGGTAAATGTTCAATATAAACTCATTGGTACGAGCCGGGATTCGAATCCACGACCACCGCCTGACAGCCGCATGTCTGAACCACTAGGCTACCGTAGCTTGAAATATACACAGTCAGACAATAAACAATAATGGCACAATAGTGCCAGAAGTAACTACTTACGGTAAGGGATGTTTTACGAACGAAAGACTATTAGAATTCAGACGCCGAAGGCAGAGGGCTTTGATGACCCGAGTTTGGAAAATTCTTAGCATACGCTAGGAATGCGTACGTGTCGCACACAATGTTTTTCATCACATTTACGAGGAAACAAATAAAATATGAAACATAACAGTGTATCATTAAAGATAATATTTGTACAATTGTTAGCTTCGGTTTATTTGCTTGCCACGACTTTACATTTCTTTACAATCAATAAAAACCGATGAGGGCAATATAAGTTCGTACATGGTTTTCAACTAAGGCCTATTTGTTTGGGAAACGAATTAACAATTCCATTGAGTAAACGTTAGATGAAGGCTTCCCTTCAAATTGTATGGTTCTAACCAGCGAACGGAAAAACCATAGAATGCAAGCTTACAAATTTCTACACAAACACGAGCCTAAAACCCGGTTTGCGCATGTTCAAACTAAACGGCTGCCTGGCATCGTTTTGACTCCCCGCCCCCATGCCCGCATAATGGCAGGGGGGGGGTATTCTGTGGGGCCATTTTACGACGCTACCATAATGCATCGCTGGTTTTAACAATCGTATATGTACCTACAAATCCTACAATACCTACATATTGTACGGTACAAAAATTCATACCCCTTTTACCTACTCGTACTTCTAATAGTTCTAGTGGGTCTGTGAGTTGTAAATGAACCTCGAGAACTTGACTGTTTAAAAACAAAAAAAAAACAGAATCGTGAAATAGAAACTTGTATAATTGAACCGGCTCACAAAATTTCACGAGAATCGGTTGAGAAGGGGACCTGTAGAGAACAGCGTAGTCGGACATATCATAAAACGGGGTGAGTAGGGACAAAACTGACATTCAAACCTCGATAACATTTTATTTTTACATATGCAAACTGAACGTTGTGTATAATAAGTGTTCCGGACGTTTGTATTTTGGTTTTTTATGATTTTGAAAGAAAGAAAGAAGAAGAAAGAAAATGTTTATTGTCACACAAATAGTACAAGCAAAATAGATATAAAGGTAAGACAATTAACAAGATTATTTGTGTGACAAAAGGAACGAACTCAGCAAGTGCTGTGACAGTGGCATGCTGTAGGTACAGCGCTGGTTTTCAGTTCGTTTTGGGTAGTTCCATTTCATAACTTTAACGATAAACACGAAATCCCACCTCACCCCGTAGTCCCTTGTAGTTGGGGTGAGATGGGTTTTCATACAAAGGTGATTTTGGAAGATTGTTGGATCGATTTTTTTTTATTATGAATATTACTATAGCTCCATTTTAAATTGGAATACATATTTATGTAGCAGTAGTCTTCAAATCCCATCTCACCCCCCTTTCATCCCTGCTCTCCCCATTCATACCCCAACTCTCCTCGCGATCCCTACTCACCCCATTTTACGGTAATAGTTAAATGCTAATTAAACGTAAGATAAGAAGTAAGAACAGCTTAACGTGGATTTAATTACCTTTATTAATAAAGTATAAATAGATTTAATTCGCGGAGACCAAGTTCCTCTCTGGGTCAGTGAGCCAGTATTGTAATTAAACCTATTAAATAAGGCAAGGACTTGGTTTTCATGGTGAACGAGGCTCGGTCTGTTTTGATCTTCGCTTCCAATTCCAATCCTTCTCAATTGTGTTATGCGCGCTCTCTTCCACGCCTACAGGTCGATTCACAAGAGCTGGCCCGTAATGTATATATGTATATGAAACCCTCCGGAGCATATTGTCAAAATTGCAAGTATAAGGTACGCCAACCTAGTCGAAACACACTCAATCTTACTTTAAACGAGGGCTTACTACTTGTGGGAGACTTGAGCGAGTGGACGAGGAACTCGATCACCCTGCGATTTTGGTCGCCCTCCCGGAAATAGAGCAATTTGCCGGATTTGAGGGTTATAGTGTCCTCCCCCTCTCTCTTCGGAAATCAGATAACCCTAATATGTTATCCCAACGTAAAATGCTCTTGGCAAATTGCTATTTTGACATTTTGGTCTCTTGACAAATTGCTATTTTGACATTTTGGTCTCTTGACAAATTGCTATTTTGACATTTTGGTATCTTGACAAATTGCCTTTTTGACATTTAGTTATTTATGACATTTTGCAATTTTGACAATATGTTCCGGATGGTAATTTATGACATGGACACTTTATGTCAAAGCAAGAGGATTTTTCGTTCGAATTTCAGCCATGTCACTTTGACATAAAATGCCCATTTCGTACAACTGCGAGGAGTAGGTCGTTTACCTTAGTTATTGCAATTTTAAATGCGATTGGCGTCGAATTGAGGACAGTGGTCATTGAATTGAAACCAAATTTTTACCCGCACCCATCCCATCACATACAATCTGTCACAACAACCCACAGAGACGCAGCTATACCTAGTTAAAGCTGTTAAAATGAAACGTTTAGAGCCTTATCACACTTGCGATTTGCGAGCGTATTTTCTATACAATTATCAGTCGCGGCGAACACGCTGCGTGATCGCCTTCATACAAAATACGCTTGGAAATCGCAAGTGTGATAAGGCTCTTATAAGTGCGGCTTGTGACAAACTGAAGAATCGTTTTAAGGGGATGGCTTGATTTGAGTCGACCACGCCCCCTAGACAGAGACACGCTAATGCCTTCCGCGCACGAGAAAAATAGATGTAACACTCTTCGGGAATGGCTTTTTTGGACTATCGATGAGATTTTAGATGAGATAAAATACTATAGTATGAAGTATGAACTTGATTGTGTCATAAAATAATGTATCGTTTGAGTAGGCTGAGTAAAAAAAAAAACAGACCCAACATTGGACTTTTTTTCTATCGAGGAAATTTTAAGCAATCATATATCGATTAAATCAGATGAACAATCATATAGTCAAAAATCATGTATCTGAAAATCAGAGCTTATTGTTTCTTAATCTAGTTAGAACGTCGTTTCAAAGCACGCGATAATTTCCAATGCACCGGCTTGGCAACAAATGTAAATTTTATTTCAATTCAATGCCTTTCGAGATGGACTCCTTAATTACATTCGTTAGGAAATGAATACGTATAGTCAGTCAGTATCATAGTACGAGTAGTAGCAGCAAACGTAGCCAAACATTTCGGTAGACGTCATAATTACTGTAAGAGTAAGGATTTGTTACGATATATTACGGCTACTTTGACTTACTAACTACAGGAGACTGACTGTACCTTTTTCATGTAACATTGAAATAGGGATATCTGAAGGCAGCTAACAGAATTTACCTGTTTTGCCTTAAAGTAGACTTGTAGGAAATGCCATAGCATGACTAAGTATGATAAGTGTTCCTTTTATGCGTTAAAGGTTAAATAAATTCGTAAAAACTACTGAATTATGTTGGGATTTACTAAATAAATAACCGTAAAATGGGGTGAGTAGGGGCAAAACTGACATTCAAACCTCGATAACATTTTATTTTTACATATGCAAACTTAATGGTGTATATAATAAGCTTATAATAAGTGTTATCAGGAAGTTTGTATTTTATTTTTTATTTTATTTTGGGTAGTTCCATTTCATAACTTTGACGATAAACAGGAAATCCCACCCCACCCCGTAGTCCCTCGTAATTGGGGTGAGATGGGATTTCATACAAAGGTCATTTTGGAAGATTGCTGGATAGTTATTTTTGAAGTGAAAACTTCTTTAGCGGCGCTGAGCACTTTTTGGGATGGGGAAAAATTGTTAAATACGTGACAGAGTTTTGTGACGTCAGATGTGAAGGAGGTCACTTTTTGCTGCTAGCCGATTCGACTTCATTCAAAACTGAACGCTATTCGTAAGAGTATAAAGCCGTTAAACACTTTTTGCAATAGCATATTCTGCAAATAAATTTGTAATAATACCAACGCATCCTTCACCGTTTTGCTATTGAGAAAATTGGAATAGTTCGAATTTGGGCGTTATTCCTAAAGAGCTTAGAGATTTTGTCCGCCGCCGCCGTTCGCTCTTCTTGCAAATTCGAATAGTTCGAATCGTGACGTTATTCCTAAAGAGATATAGCTTCGAAACATATTTGGCAATGCCAAAACAAATTGGTATTTTGTTCGCCTCCGGCGGCGGGCGAGCCGGGCCATCGCGCCAGCGGCCCGTGCGCCTAAATAATTGATAATTGTTTATAAATTTGCGCCAAATTCATTTTTAGGGTGGCACCGTAAGATGTCACGTGACCTGATCGAAAAACTGTTACAATGTTATTGAGTTTTCACTTCTGCCGGCACTCCCGGAGTGCAACCCGGTATTTTTTTTTTAAGTTAAGTATTTGACAAGTGTTATTTGTAAGCAAGGTAGAGGCAGATTGAAAAGGCTGGCGAAAATTAGCACAGGAACGAAACGAGTGGCGAGAAAAAAGGAATGCATTTGCCCAGTGGGACACAATGTAGGCTAATACGTGTGCATGCGCAAACGAAGACGTCAAAAGTCTTTATTAAAAGGGAATAAGAGCTTTTGACGTCTACGATTGCGCAGCTACTTTTGATGCTGACTGTATTAAAGACACGTATATAGGATGTTACAAAAATACTCCTAAAACTAATACAGATTTTAAAAACTAGTTTGTGACTCGTAAAAGGCATCCTGGAATAGGTAAAGGTAAATCGCTGTATAAATCAAGTGGCTTAAGTGATACTACGTAAAGTCCCATAAAGAAGCTCCTACGTGACTTGTGTTTCAAGTTTTATTGTTGCCAGTTTAGAGATCTTTATCGTCTAACCACCCACCATACAAGGAAAAATGACATTGACATTTGAATCAATTATTACCTACTAGGTAGCGGCTCTGTGCACGGCTACTCTTGGGTATTCTTTCAAAAAAACTAAATCGAAAAAAAAAACCATATTATAACTATCGAACGTACAAACAAATGCTTTTCACCATTCCGTCCTGTCCGAGGAGACAGTCCGTCTGAAACCACGAAAGACATCCAGCCCCACTATTCTGTAACTCGTTTTAGCTCACCTCAACGCTCACCCACAACATATATCTTGACACCGTGATGCGTAGTAACTAAGCGTAGGTAGAGGTCTAGTTTCGTGACGGGTGACCGGCGGGATGAGCCGCATTAGCGCGTAGCGAATAACAGCCCTCTTCATTTATGCCGTAAAGTTGAAAATAAACGAGATGATGAAAATATTTTGAATCTGTCGCTTTTTTCCAATTTAATTTTCAAAATATCGGTCCTAGAAGAAAAATTGTGACCAAACATGTAGAGAATCAAATTTCCTACAATTTTTGTCGTCACGGTTTTACTGTAAAATCAAAAATGGCCGAGTTATTCAAGAAAAACCGTTTTTCGAACATACAGAGGAGCCTGGTTCAGTCTACTTTTTGAATTTACACTCCCAGTGACCCCCCCGAGGGACCTACGAAAAAAAATCCAAGAATGATTATTCACGGGTAGGGTCGGTTTTTTGGATATAATGACTGGACTAAATATGAAATACTCACTTAAGGTAGAATCAGACGGTGACTCAAAGTGACCAGTCTGAACGAAAAGTGAAACAAAACATGAAAGAAAAATGAAGCATTCACACGAGTGAACATTCATGAACCGTCTGATTCTACCTTTACGAGCAAGATTGTGCGCGTGTGGGGCACGCCATCAGGTGCGCCATGGTTTGCGCTGCCGTATCGCAAACACATTGGGTTGATTGGTCACGACGCAGTCCGCGTCTGCCATGTCTTCCTGGCCCCGTATCATGGTCGGAGTTATCACGTGATAAGTGACAAGATAGAGCGTCCGTCACTGGCTGCCACCGTTCGATAGAACGAGACTGACGCTCTATCTTGTTGCGTGCGCTCTTATTGCGTGATAAGGCCGACCATGATACGGGGCCTGAGAGACGCGAATGCCATAGCGGGCCACACCGCTGCTCATTGGGCTTCTCCTACTTGAGGAACCTTGAGACGAAGAAGAAGAAGAAGCATACTGAAGTTGACAGTCTCTTGGAGCTGTAAAAAATAAATGAAGGCGCCGTAGGTTCAGCGAAGTTAAGCGAACAGAGTTTGTGAAACAATAATAATGCGTCTGTTTATAATAATATGGTTTCAAAAAAATACGAATAGTAGTCTTGAGGGTTTTCTGCAGGGAAATCAGTGCTTCGAAACATGATTAAGCAAATTTCGCTCGATACAAAAAAATCACGAACATAGCTCTAAAACACACAAAAATACACTTAACATATTCGTAACAAATTATGCACAAAAGCTATATATTTTTTTTTTTTATGTACTTATCCATTTATTAGTAATACGTATTTATAAGCTTTAAACTAATACTACCTAATAAAAAAGAAGAATAGGTAAAACTAAGAGTACATCCCGCTCTGCGTCAGGCCCGAACCAAAGGTCCCCAAAATGCTTGCGGCATCGCCTCGCTGAACAATTGAAGCATCAGCACATCAGCATCAAAAGTGAAACGTGTTGGACGAGCCATGACCCAGAGCGGGGGTCAAGACCCCTCTCCCTTAAACGTCTGCCTAACTCCTTGCACAGCCCGAGAGCCTCACTACCCCAAGGCCCAGCTGTCTCCACAAAAGCCATAAATATAAAATTGCTTCTAAAAATCGGCAATATCATGTTTGAGGGAAATCAGTGTTTACATTTTTATTTATTTAAACGGCCAAATAATTAAAATTGAAAAACATAATATCCACGCTTCTGAGCACGCACTTCCATCTCGCTTAGGCCTTATGTACCTAGTTCTCCGTTTCAGCTTGGACAAGAATGCTTTCGCATATTAAGTAAGCCTGCTGTACACACTGGGCCAACGTTGGCGCGTGAGCAGGATGCACCTATGCAAACGCATGAGAACGAAATAAAGCCCTCTTCCTCTAACGCATAGCTGCATTCTGCTCCGCGCCAACGTTGGCCCAGTGTGTACAGCAGGCCTGAAACGGAGAACGGCGGCGGAGACCTTTGTTCGCTTCGCTCCCTCGTTCAATGAAGTACCTATGATATCTATTTGTAGGTAGAAGCTAAAAGATAATAAGAAGGCATTCTTAGTAACATTTTTTTCCTTATTAATTAATTTAAGTTATAATTAGTATAATTACCCACTCAGAAACAGACGAAAACCGTTACAAAAACGTCCTTACATCAGTAAATTAATCATAATAAAAACATGCCTCTACACTCTGACAGTAACTTGAATTACAAACTTACAATTTGCCGTTCATACCGTCGTACTATAATCAGTCTTCGCACACACTAACAGGCAGCGATAGCAATTGCACATTTTGCCGGGTGCACGTTAAGTTGGTACTTAATGACGTATGGGCAATTCTTCCGTGATTGTAAAAAGTTAGTACGCAGTGCAAATCTGCGGGTTCCCGGTTACAATGTATAGTGAGATATGAGGTAACATACATACATGCTTAAGTACATACTGATGTGCAGTGGCACTAATGGCATGGCAATATTAACAGTGGCCAATATTGCCATTCCCGGGAATATTATCACGGGTATTTTTTTTTCTCATAGTAACAATAAAAGCCTCGTGCTAAGTGGTTACCGTAGATAGTGGATCCTTGCAAGTCCTCGGATGTCAGATTGTCGCATGGTCGTTGCCGACCCTAAAATCAGTACTTGATATCAATGTCGCCCCTCGAATCAAAGTAACCCCGTTATTCTATCTTCTTCAAGCTATCAATATTTGTTTAATTATAAACCGACTTCAAGGAGCTTCTCAATACGTCGGAATCTTTTAACCCCCGTCGCAAAGAGAGGGGTGTTATAACTTTAACGTGTCTGTGTATCTGTCTGTGGTATCGTAGCTCCGAAACGGATAGGCCGATTTGAATGCGGTTTTTTTGTGTCATAGATAATTTTATCTCGAGTGTTCTTAGCCATGTTTCATGAAAATCTGTTTAGCCGTTTTTGAGATATTGGACTTTGAAATCAAAATGTCGGGGGTTTTTTAACTTTTCTAAGTTGTACGAGTATATAGTGATTATGTATGTTCCCTCCTTACTTTACTCGAATACGCCTGGAGCTATTTGGAAAATTTTTTTTTTGTTAGAAAGTATATCCTTCCCAGGTGCTCCCATGGTCATCAGCTCAGGATCTGATTATGGAATCTTAGTGAAATCGAGGGAACTCTTCTAATTTTATAGGCACACTTGAAGCGATTTGGGAACTGATTTGTAGTCGGTTAAAACTTTGTTTTTAAAGTTTTTTTTTTAATGCTATTTGGCAGACTGTTCAGACTGTCAGTAACAAAGGCTTTATTATGACTAAGTACCGTGTTCCGAACCGTCCGTGGAGGTACTGTTTGACTGCTCCAAATGTCCACTTCGACGTTGGCAAACGGTGATACGCGAGACTGATGACGACCGAGGGGTAATAATCATCATATCAGCCGAAAGACGTCCGCTGCTGGACATAGGCCTCCCCCAAAGAGTGCCAAACCGGTCCTGCGCCACCCGCATCCAGCGGACTCCCGCAACCTTTACCAGCGGCGCTACCACGAACTTCGAAAGTCGAAGTTCGGGTATTTCCATCTCTATCGCACTCCCTTACTCGAGTGACAGGGATGCATGTATTACGAACTTCGATTTTCGAAGTTCGTGTTAGCGCCGCAGGTCATAGTCAGTCAGTCCACCTTGTGGGTGCTACCTACGCCGCGCCTTCCGGTACGTGGTCGCCACTCGAGAACCTTTCCGCCCCAACGGCCATCGGTTCTACGAGCTATGTGTGCCCCGCCCACTGTCCCTTAAGTTTAGCGAGGGGCAATATAAATAATAATTGTTATTATGTCATTAAAAATTTAACTAGAGCCCTATCCGCAGTGTTTAATAACAAATCGTAATATAGAATAAGTAATTAAGTACTTCGAATAGCAGCAATTGCCATAATATAAGTACTCGTAGTACCTGGACCTAGTAGTAAAGCTCTTTATTGTAGAATATAAACATAGTAATCATTAACAAAAGGAGATGTTCAGAACAATGGCGAACATATTGATTCGATTCGATTCATTTACTTCACGATAAAAATTACAATATAAATTGGCATAAATATCATAATGAGAAAAAAAATACCGTGATCGTCAATTATATAATTGTATCTCCCAACAAGGATCGTCATTTGTTATACCTACGAAATAAAATCATATTTACCAAACTATTCATAATGTCACATAATAAAAATATACATTTTCAAACTTATCTCACAACACACATTGCCACTAATACTTAGGTATATACACTTCTTAAAATAGGAAATAATAATAATTAATATCATTTGATAAAATTATATGGTCAACAGGCAGCATTGTCAATTTAAGGATAGGTAATCTAAATACATTAAAAAGTATCTCAGCGGGATCTCTTCCAGTTAACCTTCGAGTAGATGAGAGTAGATACGACTAAAGGTACCGAACTGCTTCGAAGAAGTCCTTTCAAAAAGCAACTCTAGATCCAAGGTAAAAGATTCAAATTCCAATGACAGTTTTATTAAATAGTAGATCACATTCAATAATCTCAACTATGCCAGCACGGTTATCACGAGACTGCGCGCGAGCTCTCTCGATTTTTCTCGCACTATCCGTCTCTCTCTTATTAGAACGAAAGCGAGGTATAGAGCGAGAAAAATCGAGAGCGCCGAGTCGTGATAGCCGTGCAGATATATATATACCTATCACATATGTATATCACAGGAACTAACTATCATTCACGAGAGGACATAGGTCACATATTATCGTCGTCAACTTTTGGGTATTGGTTCATTTGTGTAAGATTTTGAGCCAAAAATGTCCACGTAGGTTTGTGTAATGAATTCGGTGCCGCCATGTCGCAAATTAAAACTTCGCGGACGGCCCTTGGGGGTTCAAGAAGTAAAAAAGTAAAGGAACTGACAAACTTGGTTCTAAATAACATAAAAAATGATATAGTGTTTATAAATATCTTAACTGAGATATGAACGGTTCTAAGAATTATCGTTTTTAAACAAAATTAAGATTGTTTGTTTGCGTGGATATGTTTTATATAGGAAGGTTTGACGCGGTCGTGTCAGTCTTGAAAGAGAACTCGCAACTAGTGGGTGTAGTGTCCAGCCCAGTGTGGGGATCTGACCTGAGATTATTTAAGATAACGGTTAGTTTCCTTTTCGTATTTTTTTATCTATAAAACATTTAATAAAAAATTACTGAATCAATCCTTATCCTTACTAATATTATAAATGCGAAAGTGTGTTTGTTTGTCCTTCTTTCACGCCGCAACGGAGCGTCGTATTAATGTGATTTTTTGTATGGAGATAGTTGAGAGGCTGGAGAGTGACATAGGCTACTTTTTCCAGCGGGAAAACATCTAATTCCCACGGGAAAATTCAATATGTTACATTTTCCAATAACCGCGGGCATCAGCTAGTCAAAAATATATATACTAGGGGCAATATACACAAATATACTTAGATCTTAGACAGATAGAATACCAATAGGGTTTCTTTGGAATAAAGCAGTTTTATACTAATTTTACAGGGATGAAGTGCCTATTAGCAAACTTGACATTCAAAAAGTGTTGGCCATGAATTAATTTTGAATAAATAATTTCAACTTTGACTTTGCTAGCAAACACATAAAATAAGATATTTGCTTAAGTTGCAAATACAATGGTTTAAAATAATATAACAACATTTATGTCGTTTTTTTAATATTAATTTTTCTTTTTCACGACGCAGTTGAATTATGTTAGAATAATTCAACTACGTACCTACCTAGGTAGAGTAGGTTGGTACTACAAGTATTTATTTGCTTATTTTTATTAAACTATAATTTATAGCAATTGGGCGCTATAATTCGGAAGTTATATCTAGTTTTAATTTTTCGTACTGCAGTATTTATTCATACTTATACAAGGTGTATTTTATTATACTGAAAACCTCAGACACCCCAACTGAGTTTTTTAATCCTTAATAAGATTAATACGTCCATTTACAAATACGTTAATTATTTCAATAGATATTCGTTGGTTTTCTTTATCAAGCAGATCTACTTGATTCGTAACTCTACACTTGTAATCACTAATCAGTACTTGTCAGTGACGTAGATCCTGACGTAGTCACCCTGCCTAAAGGGTCCCACAGATTAACAGTTCGCGTATGTTGCCTTCGTAACTTTTAGACCCGGCACAATAAAAAAATATTTTTCAAAAAAAATACAACCTACCTTAAAAGATGGTGCAATCGATTCAGCTTTCGATTCTGAACAAACTACTTTCAGGTTTTCAGTTATATGATTTACACTTTGTATATGTATAATGTATTTTTGTACACTTTATTGTTTAATTCTATTGCATCAAATAAACTGACGCTCATGAAAAATCCATCAAAATCATCAAAGATAACTACTAGAATAGGTAGCTGGGTCATTGTCAGTCAGTAAAACAAAAATTGTCTATTCGGTGGGCAATAGTTAAGGGCTTATGTTTATATATAATATGTCTTTATCGCATAGAATTATAGAAGAGGTGACGCCGTTTATGCGGATTCAGAGTTCAACCAAAAAATAGGCTTTAAAGCCCTTAACTTTGGCAATGTCCACCGAAAAGACGCGCACCTAAATCTGACATGACCCAGCTAAGATGAATATTGAACACTTACAAACGTTGACAACCCGTTAAGTCTAGTGTCTAGTCTAGTCTGGTGGCATACTAAGCTAATAATCACGGATTCAAATCCCGGTAAGGGCTAATAATTGCATGATGCATTGATGAACATGCATATAGGTATTTTTTGCATGTTCTTTACAAAATTACGTACTCGTATTAAATACATCGTGGTCTAGTACCCATAGCAAGCCTTAATGAGCTTCCTATGAATTTGTGTAAAATTGTCTTCTGATACATATTTTTGCACTTGACTGTACCACCTTTTCTTAATCGAGTGCCAGCTTTTAAAATGTTGTCCTTTTAAATTTTACATATGAATTTCCGGTTGAATAACCATTCCGATGTCATTCAGTGAATTAAAAGAAAGATAACATGAGAGGCCACAGGGTTAATGTAGTAATTTTAATCGTACGCTTGCAATGTCGCGCTTCCACATACGTAATACAATCGTTACTATAAATATATACTTAAACATTCCGTTTTCGTCAGTTTTCCAGGCTATACAACGTGCGGAAATATTGCCGGGAACATTTGGCACAAAATATTGTAAGAAAAAGCATTCAGAACGGTAGCGTAAATGTATTGCGAACAGGCGGCTGATCCCTGATATAAGGGCAATATTGCCGGCAACTTTGACGGCCCTCGCCATAAATAGAACCGATCTGTTTTTCTTTGTTTAAGGATTCTAAAACTAAATATGGGTACGTTAAATAACATTTAGGAAGTAACTGAACCTTACCTACATCATTGAAATCTGACTGTTTACGAAACATTATTATCTTAGAAAAAAAAATGTTTGTTTACTTATATTTGTACGCCTAATCTTATCGTAACTTTAGCCCTTTACATCACAGAACAATAGTTATACTTGTTAGTTGTTACTAAAAGTACTGCCTCGTTTTGAACACGGAAATAAATGCGCCAATACCTACGGCGTTCATGCTCTTCCCAAACCCGTGCGCGATTGGAGAACGAGTTCGTTAAATTGAACACGAGTTTGGAACGCCTATTATAATAACACACGGGCCCGTGCGCGTTTCGAGACAATACTGCCTTCTACTGAACACGCAAATGGAAGCGGCCGGGAATTATAGCCGACCAAATCTTTGGAGGAGGCCCGTATCATGGTCGGCCTTATCACGCAATAAGTGACAAGACAGAGCGTCCGCCCGTCACTGGCTGACACCGTTCGATGAACGAGACGGATTCGACGCTCTATCTTGTCACTTATCGCGTGATAAGCCCGACCATGGTACGGGGCCTTGGCCCATGTCCAGCAGTGGACGTCTTCCGGCTCCACATAGGGCTCCCCGAAAGAGTGCCACAATGACCGGTCCAGCGACACCCGCATCCAGCGGACTCCGGCGACCTTTACCAGGTCATCAGTCCACCTTGGGGTCTATCCACGCTGCGCCTTCCTGTACGTAGTCGCCTCTCGAGAACCTTTCCGCCCCAATGGCCATCGGTTCTACGTGCAATGTGCCCCTTATAGTTTAGCGATTCGGAGGGCTATGTCGGTAACCTTGGGTCTGCTGCGGATAGCTTCATTTCTGATGCGATCACGCAGAGAAACTTCCAGCATAGCCCTCTCCATTGCCCTTTGGGTGACTTTGATGTATTAACTAAACAAAATTCTTGACTCATATTTTTTCCTGTTCCAGAAAATGACGGGCCTCCTACCCCTCCTGCTAGCGTCACTAGTGATGTGCTCCGCCGACAACCCCCTCTCGAAGCTCAAGCCCGCCCTCCCCTCCATCCCTAAGTCCATCCCCAAGCCCTCCGTGCCCTCTGTGGTTGACGTCGTGAAGGTGCGAGACGCGGTGACGGCTAACGTCACTAATGCCGCTGGTGGTATAGGTAAGCAACCGTAAAGCTGAGCATTCACGACCGGCCCTATAAAGCCAAATGGAGTAACGCCGCCCCAAAATCTGTCATGAATGTCAAAACTGCAGTTAGATACTGTACGCGGAGCATTTACGACCGGCCCTATAAAGCCAAATGGAGTAACGCCGCCCCAAAATCTGTCATGAGTCATGAATGTCAAAACTGCAGTTAGATACTGTACGCGCCATCTTAATGGAACGGTTGTGAATATCAAAATTCAACGTTAAGACGATACCATGTCGATCCATTGCACATCTTCCGGTTAGAAGTAGCTCTGAACATTGAATTTCACGTGCTCAGTGCCTCTTTTGGGAATACAGGCGTGAGTTTATTTATGTGTGAATTATTATTCTTATAGGTAGGGGCGTTCAGAAGGAAATCGCCGCGGTGAAGCAGCCTATTGATGAAACTATTGCGTTTGTGGGGTCTAGTCAATGTGAGTACACAAAAAGGCAGACTAGTCTGTCAAGCGTGGTAAAGTCAGACAGAAAATCTCTATTATATACATATGGTGTATGGTGTATGGAAGATCTTCTGCCAAAAGACTAGGGTAGGTAACACATTTCACTTGCAACACATTTTGGGCCAATTAATACCTACTCGTCCAGCTGCGCACGGTGTTTTTTTAGTACCTATTATTGTTTAATTTTATCTCGGCATTTGCCAAAAATCTACAACTTTGCAATTTTTTTTTAAATGTGGCAGCACAAAAGTGTTTGTATTTTTAATCTCTAATGTATGCGTATTCTATAGAAATATTATTTTCATTTCTATAGAAAAAAAAATGAGCCGACAAAGTGTGCAGGGCAGAAAATATAAAACATCAAGCTCTACTTTATGGCACAATTTAAAAAAATGTTGAATCTCCTCAGATCTTTCTACCTATATCATGAAAATATCTCTAGTTCATGACTATTGTATAGTACGATTACTGTTAGTTAACCACTGACAGATAGTTTGCCTTCATTTAATTTTCAATTTTAATGTCATACAAATAAAGCAATTTTCAGAATACTGCTACCCACGTCTACCGATTTAGAAATAATTAACTACTTAAGAGGCTCCCATACGCCAATGACCTTCGATCTGAATCCCTTAGTTTTCTAATGTTTTTTGTAGCTTATTATATTAACAACAACGGCTTTAAGCAATATAGTATCCCATATTTACTTCAAAGTTCATTGTTTTCGAGATATTTGGCATCAAAGTTGAACAATTTTAGGCCAAAAAACTGGTTTTCTGGCCATAACTTTTGTGTTAATTGGTTTAAAATTAAAACCCTCTGCCAGTTTTTAGAGACGTCATAGACGAACCCAAATTTGTAGATTTCGTATATGTTAGATCTTTCACGTCAATAGAGATGCGAAATAAGTGTTTTTTTAGACAATGTTTAAAAAAATCATACAAAATTAAGTATTAATTTGTTTCAAAATCCGGTCTGTCAAAATGGAGATAAAAGATTGAAGAACCGATAGCCGTTTGATTTATGATTCTATCTGTAGTGCAAAAGTAGTACATACGATTCAAAACTTGTCAAAAATCGATGAAAACCTCGGGTAGCACCTTTGTATGAGGTTTTTAACGGTATACCACATGTCTAGAATCACTCACAATTTTGCGGCAAAAAATGGTTTCTGCCTAAAATGACGTAAATCACAACCTGGTACTTCTTTGAAACTACTTACCTACTTAAAAATAAGATTTGAAAAAAAAATTCTATCTAAATAAATCAAATTTATTCGACTAATGATAAAGAAAACATAAAAAAGATAGGTTGGCAAAATTTTTGGCAAATAGGTACCGAGATAAAATAAAAAAAAAAAAATAAAAAAAAAACACCGTGGGCAAGACGAGAGTTAAATGGCCCAAAATATTGTATTGCAAATGACCCTACCTGCCCACCCTAAAGGCCTCCACCCACCGAACGCGTGTCGTGCGCGGCGCGTGTCGTGCGCGGCGCGTGTCGTGCGCGGCGCGTGTCGTGCGCGGCGCGTGTCGGGCGCGGTTGAAGCGGTATATTCACACCGCAAGCGGGCGGCGTGTAGCAACGCGTCGCTGACGCGGCGGGCCCGCGCGTCATACTCTCTCACTACCAACACATTTAATATGTATCTCACTATCTCTATCACACTCGGCAGCGCGGCAGCAGCGCAGCAGCCAAGCGGGCCCGCGCAGCACACGCGCCGCGCACGACACGCGTTCGGTGGGTGGAGGCCTTCATAGTCTTTTGGCAGATGATCTTCCATACAGCCTGTATATAAATCGAATTGCAAATAACATATTGAGCGTTGCCAATGAATATTTTACTACGAATATTGCCGGCAACTTTGCCAGAGACATGTCAAATTCATACTTAGGCCCATTTGTGTAGTTTTACATAGTTGTTATTTGTAGGTGCCAACGTGAAGAAAATCTTCGGAGTCACGTACGAACATTACGAAGGAGAACAGGAGCCTGAGGTTGAGAAGCTGACCTTGGAGTACAGAGACCCGTAAGTTTATTGCCTACATTTACGTATTTCAACCCCATATTCGGATGATTTCAACCCTATCATTTTCATACACGATTTTACAAATTACTCAGGCAAGGGATACCAAACATCAAGAAAGCATTTTTGAGATAGGTAATGTAGGATTTCAACCCCACTTCCATTTAGACGCTACAACTACTTAGTTATCACTATCACTACATAGTATAAAACAAAGTCGCTTCCCGCTGTCTGTCCCTATGTATGCTTAGGTCTTTAAAACTACGCAAAGGATTTTGATGCGGTTTTTAATAGATAGAGTGATTCAAGAGGAAGGTTTATATGTATAATATAGTACCCGTGCGAAGCCGGAGCCGGTCGCTAGTACTTATAATAAACTAGCCGTCCGCGCGGGTCCGCGCGCGTACTACAGAGGTGCCAGGCAGAGCCGCGGGGTAAAATATTGCCTATGTCCATCCTGAGGCTCCATTCCGTATTTTGGTAAAACAAAAATGAAATCAGACAAGTAGTTCCAGAGTTTACCCCCTATATAAAGTTTGGGCTCCAAATATGAGCGACATAACGTTAAATTACGATTAAAATCTGTTTATAACCCATACTTACCTACAGGGGCATGCGCACAATCTACAACATCACAACCGCTGCAGCGCGCATCCCGCTTGCCCGAGAATTCAACCCCAACCAGAAGCTATACATCTTCATACACGGCTTCACTGATGACCCAAGCAAGGGCAGCTACAGTGCAATAAGCGAAGCACTTTTGAGTGAAGGTAATAAAGGATTTCAACCCCAATAACGCATCAGTTCAAATCCATTTGTATGGTGCTGAAACACCATACAAATGGATTTGAACTGACCCCATATGCGCCTGCACTTTTATACGCTGCTTTAAAAATAAATCGGTCATGGGCAGAGCAGCTACAGTACAGGACCAGCAATGAAGCTACAAATACCTATTCATAAAGGTGTTGATGGCTGATTCGAGTACATTTTAAACTCGCCGAACTGTTTATTCGTCTTTATACTCATGTTTGATTATTTGATAAGAATAAATGAATACCTAAACACATTCAATAATAACGACGGGGATTTTTCTAAGGGAAATAATAGATCTTTCATTTAATAACAAAAAAAAAAACTTAATATGACATCACAGATAGTATAAGGTCAACGTTCTAATAACTTAATTACGAGTGGAATAGCCTGCGCTCGTTTACGCCTCTCAGTAACAGTTATCGTCAAATTATACTACCGCAACCATCTTAGCCCCTAATTAATCACTTGTTGTCATTTGATTATCAACCTTATTTAACGTCAAGAAAGGCGAAAGTATAAGAAAAACATAGGGTATTTATTTACGAGTAGGTATTCGCCGTAACTAGTAAAACTTGTATCTAGACCGTTTTGTATCTTGTTAGTTGTCCGCGAATTCATTTTTGAACAAAAGAACTACGCTAATCTGATGCCTGAGGTAATGGTAATTTATAGACTCCTAGATGAACGTATTCAACAATGCTGTTATTATTTCATTTTGACATTGATTGCCCGCGATTAAATGAGAGAGTTACTTTTTGTTACCTTTTCTCGTTAACACTTCTGACGTATGAAATACATTAGATTAGGTACACTTCTTGTATTTCCTTCCTGTTCCTATTATTATCACGTTAAAGTGTTTCGCTTTCCATAAAAAAATGTTATTTGACATTCGCAGGCTAACGGCGTGATATTTAAAAAAACTTATGTACCTAATAAGTTTTATAAATTGGCTTTCTATTTACGCAAAATTCCCCCATTAATAGAATAAACTTGTAAAAACTAGAATAAATTGAGATAAATTTTCCCAAAATATGACATCCCGAACTAATTTCTCAAATTATTCTAGTTAATACAAGGTTTTTACCTACTTAGGTAGGTACATTGTATCCCGGAAATCACGAGGTGAAATGAGGGTGAAAGTTTGTCGCAGGCACCTACTGTCAAATACGCATGTATCTAACTGAATTATCCATTTCAGGGCAATCCAACGTGCTGGCATTGGACGCTAGCTCCCTGATCCGGTACCTGTATCTCCGGTCGTCGACCTACGTGCGTTTCATAGGGGAGAAGCTTGGAGAGGTGCTTGCCGCTATGGTTAACAGTAAGTGCTTTCATTATTTGCTATAAGGTAAACATTTTATGCCTGACACTGACTACTGACCCAATATATGGTGTTTTTAGGGTGAGCATAAAGTAACTAGAGCTGTGCGGGGTAGAGAGCCCCCCAGAAAGAAAATCCACAAATAGCAATCTCGCTCGCGTATCCTGTTGATGTAGTTTTTCCTAGCACACCGCTCCGCTACCTCGCACAGATCCTGGTGGATCCCTTTATCTTAAATCAAAACAAAATAGGTAACAGGGTGTCAACTATTGGAATAAAAGTTCAAACATTGGGACGGTTACCTTACCAGTGCCAGGTTTCAGTACTAGGTGGGCGACGTAGAGATGTGCCGTTCCCGGCAATATTCCCAGCTATTTACATGGGGAATATTGCCGTGCTGGCAGTATTCCCCGTACAAAAGTGGAATGGAACTGGGTGGGCGTCAACAAACGGCGTTTACGCGCTACAAAATCGTTGACAGTGAATGTGTTAAAAAGGTATTAAAATTTGGTGCTTAAAGTATATTAATTGGTTTGTTAATAACATTGTCGTTATTTATAACCAAGGTTGTGGAACCAGTTATTAACATAGGTAATTATTCTCCACATCTAATTTAAATTAAACGGGTATTTATACTTGTTTGTCTCAGTTTAATGGTGTCTGATATATTGTGGTATTTTCCATGATTGAACTTCTTATGACGCGTGTCGTTGGCCTAGGCTCGGCATTTGGCGAGCCTCTACTCGATCTGGCCTAGGCTTGGCATTTCGCGAGCCTCTAATCGATCTGGCCTAGGCTCGGCATTTCGCGAGCCTCTACTCGATCTGGCCTAGGCTCGGCAATTGGCGAGCCTCTACTCGATCTGGCCTAGGCTCGGCATTTGGCGAGCCTCTACTCGATCTGGCCTAGGCTCGGCATTTGGCGAGCCTTTACTCGGTCTGGCCTAGGCTCGGCATTTGGCGAGCCTCTACTTGATCTGGCCTAGGCTCGGCATTTGGCGAGCCTCTACTTGATCTGGCCTAGGCTCGGCATTTGGCGAGCCTCTACTCGATCTGGCCTAGGCTCGGCATTTAGCGAGCCTCTACTTGATCTAGCCTATTCAATTCAATTCAATCTATTCAATTAAATTCATTTATTCCTAGGGTGGAAATAGCCAGTCACTAGGATACTTTGTTTCAAAAAAATTGTTCTGTAAAAATAAAACTTCTAGTTAGGGACTGCAGGCCTAATATCTCCATGTGTTCCCGAGGAAAAGGTTTTTAGCAGACCGACGGACACCGACGAGTTCTTACCAGAGTACCTTTTTCCTTTTGAGCTACGGAACCCTAAATATGCAACTTGATGGAAAACATGATACCACGGAAGTGAACTAGTGACTTGATGTTGAATTGCAAAACGCGCTTGTTACCTTAACAATATCATTCTATTTATATCCTCTAAGTGGCATATAAACAGCCTATATGTACCTACACAATACGAACATAGTATGGAACAAGTTGACACGCGATCGCTTTGATTGTAGGAAAATACGATTCTCCGTCGTTATTGATCGAATGAAGCTCGTGATAATCGTGTGAAGGGTTTTCTAGAATGATTACTCATTTCACGTAACTTCTCGTCATAGCGTTGTCGTGGTTGCATACCTAATTATGATTATGATGCATAGCATAAAAAAAAAAAAAAAAAAAAAAAATCTGAAAAAATTACTAACGGCTAGGAAAATATGAGCTCTCTGGTGAGAAGAAAACCTGTTAGAAAACCGCAAATCTGAGACTAAAAAAATGTATAGGTACACACGGAATCATTAACACATTCAGTGTCAAAGATTTCGTAGCGCTATGCTCGTAAGCCTATAACATGGGGAATTCCGAGAGGAAAGCGCCTACGGGCAGCCCGGACCCGGGTTGATTTACAATATTTACAATATACCGGGGGACTTGTTGAATATACGACCTCCGTACTGTAATTTGTAATTGAATTAAAAAGAAAATAAATATATGTCATTCGCTCAAAAGTCGTTTCAGGTTATGGGCCCAGCACGGTTCCACTGCCCGTTCCCTCTCATCCATGAGGAGGCCTGTGCCCAGCAGCACGGCTATCCAAAAACGGAGCGCGAGCTCTCGATTTTTCTCGCACTATACGTCTCTTTCTAAGTTTTCTAATAAGAGAGAGACGAAAAGTGCGAGAAAAATTCGAGAGAGCTCGCGCGCCCCGCGTTTTGTGATAGCCGTGCAGTAGAACGTATAGGGTGGTATAGGTACTAATATACGCTGATTTATTACAAACGAAATACAGCAAAACAAGTTTTGTATGATAAACTTAAATTCGCTGTATTTTTTTACTATGGTATCTGAAGCTACATAAACTAATTACAGACCTTGATATACCTCATGTCATTTTGTACAGTGTTTCGTTACTATCCAACACGTAATGTGTCCGTCAATAGAATTTGCTAAATGTAAACAAACCGCCATAGTAAAAGCCAATTTCAATATGGCGGTTTGTTTACATATAGTTAGCAAATTCTATTCATGGCCACTTTAGTTTTAAAATGAGAGCGTAACTACGTTTGTATGCAGAATCGAGCTTACTGCGGCCTCTTATGTCGAAAGATTCTCACAAAATCTTCTCTCCCCAGAGGGGCAAGACCCATCAGCCATCTACATCATCGGGCACAGCCTCGGCGCCCACGTGTCCGGGTTCACGGGCAAGACCTTCACACAGCTGACCGGGCTGAAGGTCGGCCGGATAACCGGGCTCGACCCGGCCGGGCCGTGCTTCAGCACCGTCGAGCCGGAGCTGCGGCTCAAGGCCACTGATGCGGACTACGTGGACGTCATTCATACGGATGCGGGGGTTTATGGGCTGAAGGATACTGTTGGTAAGTTGTTATCTCTGTCTAGTTGACATAGACTAATTGCCGGTTCCCATAATCAATCCACCGATAGTTTTCCTTACCAACAGTTACATTTTGAGACATTTTCTACGGGTAAACTGTCAAAATGTAACTGCCGGTAAGGAAAACTATCGGTGGATTGATTAATATTACTAAACAGGACACTTTAAAATACATACCTAATAA
The DNA here is from genome assembly GCA_947578815.1 of Epinotia ramella. NCBI lineage: Eukaryota > Metazoa > Arthropoda > Insecta > Lepidoptera > Tortricidae > Epinotia > Epinotia ramella. The sequence goes on from OX388220.1 coordinate 4,147,566, forward strand.
ATTAATAAATACGCAGACATGTATACAACCGTACATACATAAATACATACAATATACATACATACAATACATAAAAGGCAACTTAAGGGAGAGACAGGTAATATTGTTTCAACAGATTTTTGAAAATAGGAAGAGATTTTGCACACCTTATATGCAACGGCAAAGCATTCCACAACCGGACAGCCCGAAAGGTAAATGAGCTATTATAAAATTTGGTAGATGAAGGTGGTGGGGCGAGAAGATGGTTTTGGGAAGATCTGATGGAAGTGAGACGATTAAAACGCTCTTTGAGATATGGAGGAGTAGAGGTAACAAAAAGTATACTGTAGAGTAACGCAAGAATATGAGAATCACGGAGGAGACAAATTGGAAGCCACTTGAGCTGAGAACGAAAGGAGGAAACGTGGTCGTACTTGCGCAAACCAAATATGAACCTAAGAGACAGATTTTGAAGGCGCTCAAGTTTGTTAAGCTGGTCCTTAGTAAGCTCCAGATAGCAAACATCAGCATAATCTAGAATGGGAAGAAGGAGAGATTGAGCTAGCGCAATTTTAGTGGCGAGTGGCAAAAAGTTACGATCTCGACGAAGAGAACCGATCGAAGCAAACATCCTCCTGCTGACCTCGCTCACCTGAGGTACCCAAGATAATGTGCGATCCAATATGATACCTAGGTTCCTTACCTGGTGCGAATATGGAATTTGAACACCATTGAACATTACGGCTGGTAAGTTAACAAAATCAACCCTAGGAATGAGCTTCGGACTGCCTACGATTATGACCTGGGTTTTAGCAGGGTTTACCTTAAGCCCAAAACGTTCATTCCAGGTAGAAATACTCTCTGAGGTAAATCAGTAATAGCTCCTTGAGAGTAAATTTGAAGATCGTCGGCATAAAGGTGATATGATGAAACGATATTACTAGTAATGGAATTAATGAAAATTGAAAAAAGAAGAGGAGACAACACGCCACCTTGCGGGACGCCGGCAAGCGTGTTGCACCACGACCAATGGGAAGAATCTACCTTTATGCGCTGCCGACAACCATGTAAATAAGTATGAAACCAATCAATCACCACATGAGATATATGTTGAGAGAACGTAATAAAATAAGCATAATATCAAAATCAACAGTGTTAAAAGCATTACTAAAGTCAAGTAGCGATAAAACAGTGACATTCCTGTTGTCCATGCCTGCTCGGACATCATCGGTAATTTTCACGAGAGCGGTAGCCGTACTATGACCTGATCGGAAGCCGGACTGATAGGGGTTCATCAGATTGTTCCTGTTCAAGAGAGATGTCAGCTGTTGATGAACAAGGCCTATTCCCATCATTAAGTAAAGAAAATAGCTTGGCAGGCCTATAAAATTTTAAACTTATGAAAAGGATTTTTTCCTCGCAAAATGTGTTGAAAAACGTCGTATGAAACGAGTGAGCTTTGATAATTACATACTCTGCTCTCTTATCTAGCTCACCTGCGGTTCGTGTGAACAATTCCGCCTCTGATGTAATTACCAACATACCTCACTTGTATCACAATGTACTATTTAATGACAGCGCCAACCCTCGTTCATCTTTGTATTTGTTTACCATTGACCTTGCTTCTCGATATTTGTCAATTACACTGTTTCTTATTCAGGGTCCAAGCAAAATACGACTTTCCGGTGACATTAATTCCTGTCATCCCTTAAAAGATTTACCAGTGATGGCATTGACCTTCATCGGTCAGGACATTGACCTTATTCTCCGTTAGAGTTGTCATATGCAGATTTTTGCACAAAAGTTTAATAAACTAATCTAACTTGGAAACGGTCAGAAATATTAGACATAAGGTCAGTTCGGGTATGTGCGCTACCGGGGAAAATGCGCCCCCGGGGTAAGTGCTGATATTGATTTAAATGACTGAATGAATGAGGCGCACTTTCCCCGGTGGCGCACATACCCGAACTGACCCTAGTTTATTTGGAAAATTGTAAGTTCTAAGGCTAAACTAAGTATCCTCCTCTTGCGGGAAAGTCTATCGTTCCGTTCCACGCTGTATAGTCACTCTTTGATGTTCAAAGCCTTTCACACGTTTTTGAGCGTGACTCGTTCCATAAGTAGGTACGTAGGTGTTACGGTTGCAACTCCAGAACCCGTATCATGGTCGGCCTTATCACACGATAAGTGACAAGATAGAGCGTCCGCCACTGGCTGACACCGTTCGATAGAACGAGACGACGCTCCTATCTTGTCACTTATCGCGTGATAAGGCCGACCATGATACGGGGTCAGAAGCTACGAGCATTTGTTAAATCAAGATTGTCAAACTAGCCGGTAAGCGGATACAATAGCTTCATTGCACTTTGAATTCAAACTATCTTTCCTCCATTCCAGGTCAAGTGGACTACTTCCCGAACAGCGGCTCGCTGCAGCCCAACTGCCTCTTCCAGACGTGCAGCCACAGCCGCGCGTGGGTGTACTTCGCGGAGTCCGTGCGGAGCCCTGACGCCTTCCTGGCGCTCCCGTGCAAGGACTACCAGGCGTTTAAGAAGGGCCAGTGCAGCGGTGAAGCTAGGTAAGTAGCACAGTAAACCAGTGAATCGTGCGACGAATCTATCTAGGCTAGGATTGTTATTTTTGCTTCGTCTAGATTGGTCCCAAGGGTTTAGTCTTCTGTGGATGAAATTATAGGCAGGCATCTCATGAAATAATACGTGCTATGCTAACCCGCCAGGCGACTATGGAAACTGTCACACCTGTACATAAATACTCCTTGTGAGTTATAGCTAAATGTATTTGTCAATAAATAAATAAATAAATAATAGCTCGGCTGAGTCTATATCACACTACTTCTAAGCAATGCCATCGTATGTGTGAATTTGGGCACCATCTAACGCGGGATCCGTGCCGCCGTACGCTAAAGGCTTTGGCCGTGTTCCTATGTTTTCCTTTTTTTTAATAATCTAATCATAATTGTTTTCTGGATGTTTGAACACAGCGGAAAATCTGGCTTTTTTTTTAGGTTTTTGAAGGAAAATAATAATCCGTGCCGCCGTACGCTTCACCTATCTATATACCAGTGGCGGATTAAATGCCGAGAGCGCCCTAGGCGAGCACCTCATCGGCAATTCGGCACCCCTCTAGCGGCCATAGAATAGAAATTCGTCGTGCGCCCCTTTGGAACCCCGCGCCCCTAGGCACGTGCCTAGTTTGCATGAATAAGAGGGGTGTAGACACTAAATAAAAAAATCAATAATGTTATACTTTCTCGAAAAAGGATTAAAAATGTAGTCAAATGGAGAAAAAATCAACGCAAAAGGTTAAAGTGTCCAAAGTTTTAAGAAGGGGTTCTGTCCCTTTTCGCAAAACTTCATATGAAACGATGACGTTCGCAGCTTGTGACGTCACCAGAAGACGGCAACGTGCCGTGCCCCATCGTGTTCGGCGCCGCCGTCGACGCGGCCTGCCGCGCGCGCGGGTAGCTCTCCGGCACCCTCGCATATTGTGACGTCACACACTGTTTGCGTTTTCTCTCTAACAAGCAATATTAAAACGGTTGTAGCTTCGTAATTCTTTGAGATATCTGAAGGGGACTTTCGTCACTAGGCATATTTTTTCGCCTTGTTTCTTTTGGAGTAATAATAATTTTCGAGTCTACACCCGTATTCGCCTCTGCTATACCTAAACACGTCCTAAGACGGAATGTTGCGTTGCCGGGCAGCGCGGACGCGGGTCGGGCGCGGCGCGAGTCGGGCGCGGCGCGGGTCGGACGCGGCGCGGGTCAGGCGCGGCGATCTACGAGCGCCGCTAGAGTCTCGCTCTAAAGGTCGTTTTCCACCGGATGAGCGCGGATTGAATTGATTTTTTATTTGCACGCTAAATTGAAACGTATTGCCGTACTATTAGAATGCACATTACACTGAAGAAATTTTCTCGCGATGTCAAGCGCTTGAAAATAATCTTCAGTGTGATTTGCACTCTAACAGTACAGCAGTACGGTTCAATTTAGCGTGCAAATAAAAAATCAATTCAATCCGCGCTCATCCGGTGGAAAACCACCTTTACTCATATTCTCTTTGCAGTCCCATGGGTTTCGCCTCTAAACCCGGCACGACGGGTCTCTACTACCTCCAAACGGGCGAGGATAGCCCGTACGGCCTCGGCCGGAACGGCACCAAGTGGAGAAACAACGAAGGCGTCGTGAGGAACATTGCTTCACATCTGTTCGGTTAAATTGAGAGTACCTTTTTTTTATAAGTAGAATCATAGTAGAATTTTGAAGTCTTGACCATACAACATCATCCTCCTAGGGATGGGGGATGGGAAACTCAATTGTACTGAGGAGCCTTGGGTCCGCTTTGGCGCCTTAAGCTACTGTTTTTTTTTTATATTTATTTCATAAACAGAATATATGTACGATTATAAACTTGATAATTAACAAGGTCCCACAAAACTGTCAGAACCGTTATCTGACTATCCAACCCAGAGGGAAAAACTAGACTTTACAATACAATACAAATACTCTTTTCTCAAACATGCAATGGAAAAATTGACGTTGTGTTCTTCATAATGGGCTTCGAAGTGTCGCGTTTCAGGCGCAGCGAGATGAGAGATCCGTGCTGGCCTGCAAGATGGTCTTTTTACAAGCTTTTATTTAATGCCCTGTTAGTATGGGACAAATCTTGCGAGTTTTTGGCGCACTTTCCGGTGACCGATTGAGCTGATGGGTATAAGTATAGTTTGGATGACAATTCAATATTATGGTACCATCGAGCTGATCTGATGATGGAGACAGAAGGTGGCCATGGGAAATCAGTACTTAACCGACGTAACCCCGTTGAGTTTGGGCTCGTCAGAATCGTCTCAATGTGTAGTTGATGATGGTATACAGAAAAGTACAGTCGGCAATAAAAGCTTGTAGGTACCAAAAATGAAATTTTTGACATAAACTTATTTAATTCCCATTCCACAATTTGTGGCACAACATCACGGCGTTCAGCCATGAAAATTAAAGTTTGATTTTTTGGAGTTTTATTTATTTATTTCATTGCATGTTTGCGAAAAGCACTATACATACCTCGGGCGTGAAAAGGGTTGCCAGCCTCATAACTATCCGGCCTCGCTACGCTCAGCCGTCTATATGTACTCGGCCGGCTATCTAGGTAGAGGTAGACAACTGGCGGTCTTATCGCTGAAGACCTAGCTTGTTGGGTTTGCAAACACAACATTTAGTCTTCTTCTGATGACCGAAATTGATAAGTCACTGTAATTTTCTTGGTCATCGGCAGAAGGATAATCCAAAAAGCTCGTAATGAAAGTTTTTATTCGACATTCCGCAAGGTCAGGGGACCGATTTTTGACTTTCGAGCGCTCTAAAATCAAATAAAAGTAAATAAGTTTGTAGTGTCAAAATGGCAGGCACTTACTTTCTACCAATAGAATTTAATACGAGTGGTCAATACCACTCGTTTTTCAATTTTCTATCGCTATTTCAAAATAGCATTTCATAATTTTTGAGAGTTTTTGAGTGAAAGAGTCGAGCGCTCGAAAGTCAAAAATCGGTCCCCAGATACTTTTGCTATATTCATTTTGATCATAAGTATTATGTGCTCTCTTAAAAACTTACGTCACTGGTTATGCGTTCAACGTTAAATCGGATTATATTTATTCAGTAATGTTATAAATCATATTGATTTGTCGCCAAACTTTTGAAATGTTAAGTTTGACATAATCATAGTTACTTATAAATAGCGTGTAAAATTAAATTGTATTCTATTACCTCATTATGTAAATCAATAGTAGGTACATGCATTGTGATATTAAGATTAATATTACGTATCTACATTGAAATATAATTACCTATATACCAGTAATTTTTGTTGTTATTTATTATCCATAGTTATTACCATCAATTTATTTTTTGTACGTCACTGGGCGGCAAAATTGTGTACGCACCACGGGCGGTAATTCGTAAAGCCCCAGATCGTATATTTATGGCCCGAACTGCGATCTGAATGTATGATCTACGTACATTAGGTACGTAATGTACTATTATCCGACTGTCAGTTTGTAAAGAAAACAAATCGATACTATTATAAATGCGAAAGTGTGTCTGTCTGTGAAATTACAGCAATGATAATGGTGATGGAGGGGGTGAAAGTTTGTATGGAGCTACGATATAAACGAGTTCCACGCGGACGGAGTCGCGGGCAGAAGCTAGTTATAACTAGTGGCTCTGTGAGCTGTAGAACAAAATTTCGAAAAAGCAACCCGACAAAAAATCTTATAATTAACGGACCTGCTCACAAAATTTCAAGAGAATCTTTTGAGAAATGCGACCTGCGGGGCTAGCACAACTGACGCCGCGCCGCGACGCGAGTCGAGAAAGATCTACCCTCCTTTTTCTAATTTGCACGGTGCGCGTGAGACAGGAGACGCTTAGTCGCGCGCGAAGCGACAGAGCAGCAAGTTGTGCTAGACGTACTGTAGCGGTGAACAGCGGGACAGACACCGGACACTGAACTCCGGACAGACAAACGATAATCGGCCCAAGCTGAAGCATAGATCTTCGTTCGCTTCGCTCGCTCGTTCGAATATCCTACTAATATTATAAATGCGAAAGTTTGGATGTTTGTTACTCAATCACGCTTAAACAGCTCTACCGATTTGGATGAAATTTTGCACGAAGATAGTTTATAGTCTGGATTAAAGTATAGGATAGTTTTTATCCCGGGTCCACGCAGACGAAGTAGCGGGTGGAAGCTAGTAGTCAGTAGCAAACAGCAATTGGTAATCTGAAAGTATGGAACGGTTGATACGAAGAACCACCGTAGAACGAAAGAAACTCGCTCTCAACATAGTGCACCCTCGGAGCTTACTCAATAAAGGGTTGGCATCAGTGAACGAAAAACCATAGAAGTCTAAGTAGCGCCGCAAAATGGCCGCAAAATGGATGCCATTGCCTTTATGCGGGTGGGGGCGGGGTGTCAAAACGATGCCAGGCAGCCGTTTAGTTCCAACATGCGCATACCGGGTTTTAGGCACGTGTTTGGTTAGAAATTTGTTAGGAGCTCGGATTCTACGGTTTTTTTCGTTCGCTGGTCGGCACTGCTTTAGTGATTCCTTTGACGTTGCCGCATGTTTCCACAGTTGTGTTAAAATAAAATTAACATTTTGAAATAACGCGACTTGTTTGGGACTGTCTAATTAAAATCCAAGTTTTAAAACAAAGCATCTTTATTGTAATTTATTCCATAACTTCTCGTTAAATACAAAATAATACGGAGACGGGACTCTTAGAAAAATAAACATCTTCAATAAATATACGACAACGCAAGTCGGAGGAGGACTTTTGGGGAAAAATAAAACAAAGACTGCAATTTCTGCCAATCGATTTTGAACTATCACGAACAGTACATAGAGCTGTATTTTACTTGTGTATGAGAAAACAAAATGCTGTTTTTGTGTGATATTTTTCCCAAAAGTCCAGTCATCATGTCAATAAAATTCAACATGTCACAATGCGTCTTTCTTTTCTATAAAATACTTCAGCTTCTTAAATATACATATTATATTGTAAGTTAGAATAAGATAATCTTTAGGAAGATGTGATAAAGGTAATTACTGAGAAAACTAAGATGGATATACTATGGAAGAGTACCATCGAAATATAAAATCTAATTTAGTATTAAATGTGACACATTACAACATGTTGATATTATAAGAAGTCAAATTGATAAAAAAAGTACAGAAAAAATATTACACTTAAATCTGATTTAAAATCAGCGTCAATAACTTCATAATATAAACTTATACTAATACAAAACATTACTTCTAGCGTGTAAGAAATATATTAATAATAATTGTACAATATCAGTATCATTGACTTACCTGTGCTGGCAGCATTGGCGAGTTTACGTCTGACATAGATCCGTCCCCTTCGCACTTATATAGTTGCTACTGTTGTTAGTGAAGGAAGTATGCTACATCTGACGTAAACGCCATGCTAGCTAGGCTGATGTCACAGGACATAAATAAAAGCAGTAGAGCAACTTCAGAGCACACACATAGCAGGGTTGTCCCTTCGTGAAAAATTTACCACACAACAAAATCTGTAGATATTGTTTGTAAGATAATAATATGTGTGTGTGTTACACTTGCTATGATGAAAATATTGATCTTCTACTTGTATTTATGAATTGTGAGCACTCCGCGGGTATTTAATATCGCACACATAAAGATAACTGGGTTCGTATGCGTCAAGAAACAAAGTTATAGTGTTTTCAAAAACAACCTTGTGCAGACACAATAAGGTTGAATTTACAATGACACAAGAATAGGAGCTAAAGTTTTCCCCGCAGAGTTTGCAATTAAAATTAAAGAAACTGTCATGATCTAGCGTAAAGCTAACGATTTTGTGATATATCAGGTATACTGGAATGTCCGGAGTTATATGACATAAATGAGTTATATAACGTTTATATAGAGTTATGGTACACGACATCGATGAGCTTCAAGCTATAGCTGCTTTATAAAAGTCCGGAAAAAATACAACCATTGTGTACCTTATGTACATTATAATAAGGTTCCTTTTTTGTTCCTTCCTGGTCCTGTCACGGTCGCCGTTTTGATTGTGCATGCATAGAAAAGAAATGCTCGACTGGCCCTAACATTAATCCTAAACATTGACCGCTAATAATCGTCATTATTATACCAATTTCGCATTATTTCGTAAACGAACACGAGACGCAAACACAAATTACGGAGTCGGTCGGATACGGTCAGTTAAAACGCATCATATTTCCGATAGATTCATTCGGAATACTGGGCTGTGGCAACCCTAATAGGCCATACCTATCAATCAACGAATTTGCACTCTCTGATTGGTCTAAAATCGAGACCGCTGATTGGCTGAGCGATTCCCACGCTTACCCAGTGTTATAAAATTTTAATATGCGAAAATGACTGTTTTCGTCAAGGCACTAAAGTCCGTAATTGCATGCAGCTTCAACTGAGCGTTTCCGACCTCTGAACCCTAAAGACTAAGTAATAGCACCTAAGTAGTGAAATATATTAGAAGTTGTAGCAACACGTCATATATTATATAATTAATGTAACATATACCTTTTGAAGTGCTCGACTTTGCGTTCCTCTGGTTATGTGATGATTTGAAAAACCTTAGAGGTATTTTTAACCAGTACTTTACATATAAGTAGGGTTGGCATTTTTATTATGTTATTTTGTGGAAGTAACGAAAGTCGAGCTTTAAACAATTTATTATTAGTCCCGCTTTACGTTGTAGTGTTTTAATCAAGATCAATACTAAATAGGGAGAGATTTTTTTTTACAATCTAAAAAACGGTGGTTTACATCGTGTGACATTGTTTTAAAGCTATCCCATATTGAAAACATTATTAATATTGAAACGTTATTATATTTTTAATACACGAACACTTTCTTTACTATGGCAACATTTATTTCTACAAAGCCCGATAACTGTTTGTTTGAAATGCGCATCCAGCCTTAGCTTATAAAAATGCTTCAATATCAACGCCGTACTTAAGTTTATGAGATTATTTGAGTTGGCCGAATTTCATCAAATTAGTCCATTCAGAAAGCAATTCTACCGTCCAGGGTACAAGATTCCAATTCCTATGACAGCTTTATAAAATGTCGGCCATATTAAATGATCTCAACCATATTTATACAAACAATGCATGATAAAATAAATCGAAGGTGCGTTTCGACGTCACAACATCTAATAAAAGATTAATTAACTTTCATAATTAATTAATAATAGCGTAACTTATATTAATATTCGCAGTGATGTCGCTTAGAACTATCGTATGTAAAGTGTACATAGCAGTTTAAGAAACGAGGCGGCCATTTTGTTGTCTCCCGCCATTTGCATTGCACAAGCAGAGTTTATAGTTTCAAACCGGTTTTAACTAGCCGACAGCGTAAGTAATAGAAACAAATACAAATATTTTTGTCTGATGTTTCCTTTAAGGGTTTTGAAACATAATATACACTTTTTTTAGAATGTTAATTTGTCACTTTGTAAAATTGACAAACATATGTAAATTATATTAAAAAACGAAGTAACTATACAACGCTCAAATACTACAATGTACTTCGCAAATTTAGGTAAATTGCAGTATCAGAGGTGCGTCTATGTGCCAACCCTAATTAAAATAAATAAATATGGTTGGCTCTTGACTCGTGCCATCCTTTTCTACCTATGACGATTAGACTAGGACAGCCTGCCTTGCACCGTGAAAAGTTAATCAACGTTTCCATAACTATTACTTAGGGTTGTCTATCGACTAGCTGGCGGTCCACGCACTATCGATGCGGGTTGGCGACTCGGCGTTGGCGTGTTACGGCTGCGTGCTCTGTTGTTGGATTTCTATCTTCTCGACTGTCATGTCCGGGTTCATCGCTGTGGCCTCCTGCAAAAGAAATTACAATGGTTAACATTATAAAAAAAATGAATAAAAATCAAATTCATTGTAAACATTTTTATATATTTATCAATGTCACTGTCGCGTGGGCGCTGCAACCCTTTGCCGCCTAGGTAACTGAAGAGGTTGCCAATCATTGGCCTGGTCATATTGGGTGTACCTACCCCAGACTGCTTACTCTATGTGCAGGGTTACTACCAAGTATGCAAAGTAAGCGTATTGCAGAGTAAGGATGTATGCGTTTACAGAGTATCCAACAAATATTTCGTATGTGATTGATCTAGATACTCTATATAATTATTACGACCTCTGTACAGTAGTACCACAAATATAAGTTACATCGGCAATCTTCGTCCACGCCGACGAGTGCTGACAAGTACCGAATTTCAATAAAGACCTTGTTGCACTATACATAAGGTACAATATGCAATGACAGGTGAACTCGTGCTTTCCCGCTCATGGCGTCCAGACAAAATGGCGGGCGCCAGAGCTGCCGGCGTCGCGCGCAAAATTTTGGCCAATGGGCGTTAAAGATTTTGCCCGCGCAAACGCGCTGCCTTATGATTAAAATCTTTTCAAAAAATGATTTCTGCGCAGGTACATCGAAACGTGTGTAGTTCCGATAGTTTGGTCGCTGGGCTATTAGCGAGTGTTCGGTTGCGCCGGGCGATTACTCGCTCCACTCGCTCGAACGGGGCCGTGCCGCCGGCGCCAAGCGAGCAGCGCTGAGCGAGTTTTATCTTTGATCTGCCACGAACTAGTGAAGAGAGTGCTCGCCGGGGCGGCAGTGTGAAGAGCCATCTATCAACTATAAATATCATCATCATCATCATATCAGCCGAAAGACGTCCACTGCTGGACATAGGCCTCCCCCAGAGTGCCACAATGACCGGTCCTGCGCCACCCGCATCCAGCGGACTCCCGCGACCTTCACCAGGTCATCAGTCCACCTTGTGGGGGGTCTACCGACGCTGCGCCTTTCGGTGCGTGGTCGCCACTCGAGAACCTTTCGGAACGGCCATCGGTTCTACGTACTATAAATATATCTGTATCTTTTACCGACATGGGATCTATATCTTTTGTTCGTTTCTTGAGCGAGAAAATAGTCGATAGCTAATCGCTTCCTCGCCCTAGGGTTAGTGCCGCAAGGCAAGGGAACCAGGCCGGATCAGTGTACCTCTATCAAGAGTGAAACAAAAGAGTTTGCAGTACCTGTATGGCCTCGGCGAGCGCCCTGTCGTGATCTATGGGGTCACCGTCCGACTGGATGGTGATCTTCTGTTCAACTCGCGTCTCCACCACTCCGTTTCGCTCCGTCTTGTACTGTAGAAGAATTAAAATATATATTAAATACAATAACGAATCTTAATCAAGTAATGTTAAATTGTTTTTCATCGTTCCACTACTCAAAGGGAGAGATCGCTCGTTAGCGATAAGACCACCTGTCTAATCCAAACCATCGAAATTAAGGTAGTTCGCTTTCCATACAAAACGTTATTCGACATTCGCAGGCGTGATATTTACTTATGCGACAAACTTTCATAAATTGCCTTTACATTTGTCATTTACTAAGACGCTCGCAGATTGTGACGTCACTAACTGCGAGCGTTATCTCTCTCTCACACGCAATATTAAAACGGTTGTAGCTTCGTAATTCTTTGAGATATCTGAATCGGATTTTCGTCACTAGATATATTTTTATGCCTTCTTTATTTTGGGGTAGTAATAAATAAATAAATAAATATATGGGGACAATCTTACACAAATCGACCTAGTCCCAAACTAAACAAAACTTGTGCTATGGGTACTAGACGACGTTATACACACTTATATAGATAAACAAATACTTAAATACATAGAGAAGACATCCATGACTCAGGAACAAATATTCGTGCTAATAACACAAATAAATGCCCTTACCGGGATTCGAACCCGGGACCTCCGGCTTCTTTGGCAGTGTCACTACTAACTAGGCTACAGAGGTCGTCTTAATATAAATAATAATACATTTTGAGTCTACATCCGTATTGGAAATTACTTAAAAGCAGTATAAGGCAGGGATCGGAAACCGGTATTTTTTGTATGGGAACGAAAACGTTATTTCTTCGTTAGCAGTATAAGGCAAGGATCGGAAACCGGTTTTTTGTATGGTAACGAAAACGTTATTTTTTCGTTCTTTGTTAATAATGGAATACGCAGTCGTTACCTCAAAACACAACTGAGTATGTAGTAGAGTATAAAATAGTTCGAGATATGTGGTTATTACGAGGTTTTTGCAAAAAATCGGTTCCGATCCCTGGTGAACTCACGGTGATAGTCTCGACCGTGCGCGTCTTCGAGCTGATCGTCTGCGAGGACACGATCTCGCCGTCCTCGTTGATCGTCGTCTCCTCCGGCTCGCCCTCACCCGTGCTCGTTGTCGTCTGAAAACATACGCCAATGTTACACTTCACTACCACAGAGAACATAATAGGGATGATGACTAAGATTTTTTTGTGACGTCATTCGAACCAGTTTTTGGAGAGGAACAAATGTTTGTATGGGAGCAACTACAATTAAAGAACATAAATACCTAAAAATATGAGATAAAGATTGACCTCGCTGGCGGCAGCGCGAAACGCTTCATACTGTGTGTCTATACAAGTGTGACGTGACATTTGTATATTTGTACTAATCGTAGTATGGAAATCCAGGTAAATTGTTGTTTCGGTCGCGAAATACTGCGTTTAAGTACATATTTGTCATACAATTTTGTTTCTAGAAAAGCGTAAGGATTCTATTGGTAGCTTTTAATGTACTCTTGGACAATAAAAAAAAATGCATATTTTTTCTAAACTTTCAAGGTTCATATCTTTTTATGATTTGAATTCTATTTTATAATTTATACTTTATTGCGATAATTTGATGGTTTACTATCCATTCAGCATCACTACGTTATCAATTTGAACATGAGGCATCATGCCTATTACAAATCTTAATTTTAAGTATAAGAAACCAGAATGATCCCTGTCCGTTTGACCGATTTCGACATATGAGGTGTTGTTGGATTCCTCTTGATCGTAGGAGTGGCATAGGCTATAATTTGTGTAAGAAAACAGTTGGGTTTTTCAATAAATCGTTTTATTTCACTTGTTTGAAGTATTTAATACAACCCAACCTAACCTAACACAAGCCTTTAAGAGTCCTTACTCCTACAGACTAGCGTATTTTGCAAAATGCTTCCTTTTTCATTCAAGATTGCGACGTAACTACTTATTAGTATTTAATAAAAGGCTGATAACGTACTAAAATAATCATTTCTTAAAGCCGGCTGCACACATTGGGCCAACGTTGGCGCGTGAGCAGATGCAGCTATGCGTTAGAGGAAGAGGGCTTTATATCGTTCTCATGCGTTTGCATAGCTGCATCCTGCTCACGCGCCAACGTTGGCCCAATGTGTACAGCCGGCATACGACTTGCTTTATGGGTAATGAATAATATTGAGCTTACTATGCAAGGGGACTAGTTAGATGTGTGTAAGATTGACCCCTAATATTTATTTATGATGATATACTGACCCTGGTTGTGGCTCCGTGGACCATACTGCCGAACGGGGCGTTGCCCAAAACGCTGGTCGTGGTCGTTGTGCTGTACGAACCCGGCTCCTGAATAATAAGTGCACGTTAACATCGACCTTATTGAAAGGAGATAAGGTGTACTAACGCTCAGATAAGTGTGTTTTTGTTTGAATTAAATGTGTACCATTATGCCCACTGGGCGTCTAGTTAAAAGCCTATTCAACAATATACTCTTGGAGTTAATATAATTTTGTAATTGGAACAGTGTTGCATTTGTTTTCTTCAATTTCAAAATGAACTGTACTCCTTTTCCCATTACAGTTGGTTCAAATTCCATTGGATTTTTTTCTTGTAAGATTGCGGCTAGAAGTAGGTCTAAAAGCAGGTTTTAGTACCCACCGTCTTTCACTGCAAAAAAATAACCGTGCTAGGAGGGCTACGATTATTTCAAACTGCTTTTTGCATGAACAAGGCGAAAATCATTTGCTGTAGTAATAGCTATTGCTATTACAGTCAGATCCTTCTGTTTTTAACCGACTTCAACCAAAAAGGAGGAGGTTCTCAACTCAGTTTTTTTTTTATTTTTCTTTTTTATCTTTTTTTTTCAACGTTTGTTCAAATTCAAATTCAAAAACATTTATTGCAAGTCACATTACAGTTAAAGAGATGGAATTAAGGATAGGTTTACATGTTACCTCAGAACTCCGGCATTGATGAGCCGATTCGTATTTTTTTTTTGTTGGTAAGTATACGCTTCCAGGTGGGTCCCATTTTTTTCTAGAATGATGGGATCCATGAGGAATTGAGGGAACTCCTCAATTATAATAGACACGCGTGTAGTGCTTTTGGGATTTTCTATTATAACTCGTGTATATACACCCGGAAATCATAAATTTGGTGGAGTGGAATTGATGATGAAGACCACAGATGACTTATGGAATTCCTCAATTATGTACTTAACTGTACAAAAGTATATCACAGATTCTGATAAGATTCCGTTGAAATAGCAACTAGTGAAGTGTCAAAGGTGATCCTTGTGGAATCGACGGAAGTCCTCAAATATTATCAGCCGGTTTTTTTCTCTAATAATCAACGCATTTGCTCTCGGAAATCAGTTCATGTGGTAAATTGGAAAAGAAATGTGGAAATGTTCTCGTGGCTTGTGGCGGAGTACCTACTAAATTGAACGAAACTTTGTTTTTAAAGTAAATTATCTGATGAAGATGACGCAGTGGTAATTTGATCTAAACTCAAAATTGATTCTGGGATCAGATCAGAATCGTAATATCAGAGTACGTTGTAACAAAAATACACACATTCTACGGGCTAGTGCAGTGCGAAAAACAAGAGTCAATGCATTATTTATCAAAACAAAAAGAGAATTTTAAACACATTTCTAAAATTCAAGGACCGTGCAATCAAACTTCATACCATGCTTCAACAAAATCTTAAACAATTGGTACCTTGGTGTATCTTGAACTCTAGTGCTAAACTGTGTTCGAAACTAAACCTTAATACATAGAACTTACGGTAGTGTAGTAATGGCCCTCTCCGGCCCCCTCGTCGAAATCGATGGGCGTACCGGAATCTCCGCTAGATATCGAGCTCTCTGAGCCGCGTCGGGTTAGCTGCTGTTCAAGCCACGCGATGTTAGGCATTCCAGGGCATTCGTGGTTCGAGAATTTTCGGGAAGGTTCCAGAATGTTCGGGAAAGATCGGGAAGGTCGAAGTACATTCGAGAAGGGATGTAGGAAGAAAATGGGTGATACAATGGATGTATGTTCCAGAATTTATTTATATTTTTGGAACGATTCCAGTTTAAGATGAAAATGTAGAAGATTACGAGAAGTATTAGGGTCATAGAACACAATTTTAAATGTGATGGACCGGGGTTACCACAACATTTATGAGTGTTTCGGAGTGTTTGTGAGGTTAGGTTCGGATTGCAAATGTTTCAAGACCAGTTTTCATTCAGCATCGTGCGTCAACCGGATGTTGATTTGAGATGGAAAAAAAATAAAAAAACGATAATTAGAACATAAGCTATGACGTGTCAGTGATTGCTATTTCATTGTTATTATATTGACTACACCTCATTCCTTATAACATGAGAATTTAAACCCATTCGTTGCCGAGGCGCCAATATTCCATATAGTTATGACGTGATATCGCGTTAACGGCAATCAAAGTGGGACAAATTCATCTACGTTTTTCCATTTATCTAGGATATCAAAGAGAAATGTACACTTCGTTTTACTTATTTCGATTACTAAGTGCAAACATACCTAATGGTTTTACGACGATTTTCTAATCTTAAATCGAATAAGGTATAGAAACATTGAAGACTTGAATGAAAGAGCAGTCACAGAGATGAAAACAAAGTCGCAATTAAAGTAACAAAAATGATATTAAAACAACGATAAAAACACATGCAAGAACTGATAAAGATGACCAAAGTAAATTAATCATAAAATAAAAGTCGCAAAAATGGATTTGAAAACTCACAAAATGATACAAACGCATGCATGAACCATTCAATGGGAACGATTGTCAAATAGGGCTGTCAATTACCTTATCTCCAGTAGTGACCATGGTCTTGACTTCCTGAGTCACAACTCGCTGCTCTTGCCTGGTAGCTGACGATGTCAGTGTGTGCGCGACGGTTTTTTCCTCCATCTGCTGCGTTTTCGCCTTCGTGTCGAGATCGTGGTGCGTAGTGGCTGTCCGTGTGGTGACAGCCCTGGCGGTCACGTATGGGCTCTTCCCGGTCTCCGGCGGCTCTAGGCTTTCCGCCTAAAGTTGAGGGTTAGACTAGCATGCTTCAAACTATTTACAAACTTAGCTTAAAACATTTACTAGAAGCTAGGCTTGAAACAAGGGGGTTTAAATTAATTAATTAAAAAAGGCCACACGTGACAACAAAAATGAAATAAGATTAAAATTAAGGCGTCTGGCCTGTTATGAGAGATGAAGTAAAAATAAAAAACACTCAAAACACGAACCTTATTGGTGTGTGTGGAGAACGTAACTTCGCCGGTGCCAAGATTCTCGACCTCCTGTTCGACATTATGCGTGACGCCTTCTTCGTTTTTCGTCAGTAGCTGTTTGGTTGTGGTCTTCACGACGACAGGGGGCGTGGGGGTCTTCTTCGCGCGCTGCGAAACCGGGATTTTGGAGAGAGGGGTGTTGGAAGACACGTAGCCTTGGTGCTGTATATGCTCGCTTGTGGTAAACTCTGTGAATGTTTTGGGCTCGTCGCCTCTGACTGGGCTCTCGTCTTTGCCGAACGTAGAGAACTTATGCGTGTTGACTTTCTGGATATCAATGGTTGCTGGGAGATCTTGAGTTTCCTTTTCTATCGTGTAGTTGCCGCTCTTGTCTTCGAAATGGGAGGGATCAATTTGTGAGTAATGTAGTATTAATTGTCCTGTTACGGGATCTCTTACTGCGGTGCTGGGGTCTATGTCTCCCGTGTCGGGATCGATGTCTCCGTATTCCGTCTTGATTCTGCCGGTAACCGGGTCGATCTTGCCTGATAGCGTCATGGTTTGAGTGACAGTTGTCCGCGCTCCTTTGAGTCTCGGATCGTCAGGGTCTACATCAATAGTCTCACCAGTGATCGGGTCAATGATTTGGTATAGGTACACAGTCTTTGTCGTGATGATTCTGCCTGTGGTTTCGTCAATCGTGCACTCTTTAGGATCGACTTCCTTGACGCGTCCCTTATCGTCCTTCTGAGTAATAATGTAGATCTTCACTATCACTAATCTACCGGTTTTCGGGTCGACTTTGCTTACTTTCGTGAAGATTTCTCCTGTGGAAGGATCTACCTGAGAAGCGGAATACAGCGGTACGTTGTCCTCATCAACTTGGCCTGTAGCGGTGTAGATTTGCCCGCTGATCGGATCAACCTTGATAAGCGACTTGTCAATATCGTTCGCTCTAGTTATCGTTCCTGTCTTCGGATCCATTCGACCGTAGATAGTGATGATGTAGCCAGTGACAGGGTCGATTTGACCAGCGGTGTAAAACACGTCTCCAGTTTGAGGGTCTTTCGGCCCGGCGGTCCAGATCTGGTTGGTTTTCGGATCGACCTTAACGTTTCTCGGTTCGTTGGACACAATTTGCTTTCCTGAGACGGGGTCGACCTTAGTTTGGATTATTCTTAGGCAGATAAGTCTACCGACATCCTTGTCTGGCTTTCCTGATTTGGGGTTAACCTGTCCGCTGCGTAATAACAGCTGTCCAGTGACAGGGTCAACTTTAACCTCCTTGCTTTCGAGTTTCCCTGTCTTAGGGTCGTTGTATGTCACGGTGCCTTTAACTAGATCGATTTGGCCGTACTTCGTGTCAATTTTGTTGGTTTCCGGATTAAACTGACCGGTCGAGCTTTCAATTACGGAATGTTTGGGCTCAATGAGGCCTTTCTTCGAATCAACTTTGCCGACAAACGTCGTGACTTCTACGACGGGGTCAATATGTGTACCAACGACAATGAGTTGTCCGCGTTTTGGATCGATCTTACCGGTTTTCGGGTCTACCACTCCAGTTAAGGTGATAAGGCCAGTGTTTTCATCAATGCTGATGGATTTCTTGTCCTGTCCTCCCAAAGTGTCAGTAACGAAGATAACCTCATTTGATGGATCGATGACACCGTACTTAGTGGAAATATTACCGGATTCAGCATCAACTTTGCCTTTAGTAAGCTCAACTGTGCTCTGGTCAATGTCTACTTTGCCCGTTGCAGGATCGATAGGACCAGTGATAGCAGTGATGTCTACAACTGGGTCGTCTTGTTTCGTGACGCTCAAAATCATGCCTAAGTTAGGATCGATTTTGCCGGTTTTCGGGTCAACTGCACCAGAGTTGATAAATATTTGGCCTGTTTCAGGCAGAATAACGCCGTTCCTTGTTTGTTTCTGTCCAGCGGCATCGGTGGCGACAATAGTGCCTTTGTTGATGTCAATAACACCGTATTTAGTCTCGACTAAGCCACTGGGATCAAGGATACCAGTGAGGTGTTCTACTTCAGCTGTGTGTAAGTCTGGTTTCTTGGTCTTAGGGTCAATCCTGGTGAAGATGACCATGATCTTAACGATCTTCCTTCTAGGCGGGGCCGGGGGCGCCATCGTCGGTTTAGAGGGCGGCATCTTCGGCACAGTCGCAACAGTAGGTGTTGTTCTCTGCACTTGGCTAGTCACTATTGGAGATGACTTGGACACAGGCGAATGCAATGGTGTGTGGACTGGCGTAGATGCAGGAGTCTTAACTGGTGATGGGGAGTGCCTCACGGGGGAAACGCTTAGTGGTGCTTTGGCCAGGACATTCTGCTTATCAACAATCGTCAATTGTTGAGCGAATGAAGGGTCTACCTTGCCTGTTTTGGGGTCTACAATCGCGGAGGTCACGATAAAGTTTCCGGTCTTGGGATCGATGTCCGCCTGTTTAAGCTCTTGTTTGCCGGTCAAGGGGTCTCTGTAGAGGATCTGTCCGGATCTCGGGTCGATGATGCCGAAGTCGGTGTGTATTTTCCCGTCCTCAGCGCTAACGTAGCCCTTGGAGGCGTCAATAGTTCCCGCGCCAGCATCCACTGTCTTTGTCTTCGGGTCATATTTGCTCGTCACGATCACGAGGCGGATCTCGCCAACTGAAGCTGGCTTCGTATGAGGTGTTACTGTTTTGTTAACGATACTGTATTGCTGTGCCAGTGTTGGGTCAACCTTGCCTGTCCTCGGGTCAAAGACCTGACTGGTGACGAGCATATGGCCAGTTGTAGGATCTACTTGCGCTTTCTTGACCTCTTGCTTGCCAGTTGCGGGGTTAGTCACGACGATTTCACCAGTAGCTGGATCAACGACACCAATAGCGGTGCGGATTTTGCCGTCAGGGCCGATAGTTCCACTGACAGTGTCGACGAAACCTTGGCTAGGATCGATCTTCTTCGTCCTCGGGTCGTATTTAGTAGTGATGATAACCAGGTGAATTTCTCTTTCTAGAGGTTTGACGTCTTTGTCGACAATGCTCAGCTGTTGGGCGAGTGATGAGTCTGGTTTTCCTGTCTTCGGATCGACCACGCCTGAGGTCAACAGGAGATGTCCAGTCTTAGGATCATAGGTCGCTTGTTTGACTTCAGTCTTGCCAGTTTTCGGGTCGACGCACTCAATCTTGCCAGTCTTCGGGTCTACAATGCCATAGTTGGTATGAACTCTGCCATCAGCGGCAATAATACCTCTTGATGTGTCTACATGTCCGTTGCTGTTTTCTAGAGTCTTGCTCTTAGGATCGTACTTGCTAGTGATTATCACCAACTGTACTTCTTTGCCTGGCACCGTTGCGAATGAATCTTTAGGTTTGTTAACGACGCTTATCTGCTGTCCTAATGAAGGATCGACGTGGCCTGTCTTAGGATCGGAGACGCCTGATGTGACCAGTAGATTACCGGTTTTGTGGTCAACGGTGGCTTTCTTAACATCTTGTTTGCCTGTGATTGGGTCGATGGTGATAACTTCTCCAGTAGCCGGATCGACAACTCCGAATGAGGTATGCACTTTACCATCTGAGCCTAGAGTGCCATTCACTGAATCGACATGACCGTTCGGATCTAATTTCTTGGTCTTAGGGTCATACCTCGAAGTTATGATAACTAAACGGACTTCTTTTTCGTGCGGTTTAGCATCCTTATCAACAATTGTGAGTTGTTGCGCGAGTGACGAGTCAACTTTCCCAGTTCTTGGATCAACAACGCCGGATGTGATAAGCAGATGACCCGTTTTGGGATCAGCGACGGCTTGTTTGATCTCTTGTTTGCCCGTTTTCGGGTCAACGTGTTCAATCTTTCCACTCCTAGGATCAATAACGCCGAAGTTAGTGTGGACCTTGCCATCCGGAGACATGATTCCTCTGGACGATTCCACATGACCGTTGGGGTGGTCTAGTTTCTTATATTTGGAGTCGTATTTGCTGGTGACAACGACTAATTGTACTTCTTTGCCGGGCACTGAAGCGAACTTATCTTTAGGTTTATCTACAACACTGATCTGTTGTCCCAGAGAAGGGTCAATTTCTCCTGTCTTGGGATCGACAACTCCTGAAGTAAGCAGTAAATTGCCTGTCTTCGGATCAACGGATGCCTTCTTCACTTCCTGTTTGCCTGTTACTGGGTCTGTGAGTGTGATTTCACCAGTGCTGGGATCAACAACACCAAATGCTGTGTGTACTTTATCGTCACTGCCGACTGTTCCGGGGACACTGGCCACGTGGGCATTGGTTAGGTCTAACTTCTTGTTCTTAGGGTCGTATTTAGTGGTGATGATAACCAAGTTGACGTATCTCTCGGGAATACCTTTGGGTGCGTCTCTATCGACAACAGTAAGTTGCTGAGCGAGGGATGAGTCAGATTTTCCTGTCTTCGGATCAATCACTCCTGATGTTACAATAAAGCTGCCTGTCTTAGCATCAATGACAGCTTGCTTCGAGTCTGGCTTCCCAGTTTTTTGGTCAGTGTAATGAACTTTGCCAGTATTAGGATCTAGGATACCGAAATTAGTATGTACTCTTCCGTCTTTGTCACTGATTATGGCTCGGGAAGTCTCCACGAATCCGTTGGATGTATCCAACTTCTTATTTTTAGAATCGTATTTGGCTGTAACTGCCACAAGTTGTACTTCCTTTCCAGGACAGGATGCAAAAGTATCAGTAGGTTTATCGACTATACTGTATTGTTGTCCCAATGTTGTATCGAGTTGTCCCGTGCGAGGATCAACAACACCTGACAGAAGTAGGATATTGCCGGTTTTGGGGTCCACCACTGCGTGTTTGATTTCCTGTTTCCCAGTCTTAGGGTCAGTGACCTGAATATCACCGGTTCTCGGATCAATGATACCGTAGTCTGTATAGATCTTGCCATCGCTTCCACTCAGAACGCCTTTCACGGCATCTACGTGAGCGAAGTTGGGATCTAACTTCTTGCTCTTCAAATCATATTTGCTTGTGATGACTACTAATCTGACTTCTCTGTTAGCTTTGGTGGCGTCTTTCTCAACAATGCTGAATTGCTGTCCGAGCGAAGAATCGATTTTACCAGATTTAGGATCAGCTACTCCTGTTGTGACCAGGATGTTGCCTGTCTTCTGATCAACGTACGCTTGTTTAGGCTCTTGCTTGCCTGTTTTCGGGTCGATGTAGTCGATTTTCCCAGTGCGGGGGTCAATAGTACCATAATTGGAGCTAACTTTGCCGTCTGGGGCAACAACTGCTCTTGAAACATTTACGTGTCCATGCGAGGCATCTAATTTTTTATGCTTTCCGTCATATTTGCTTGTAATCACTACCAAGTTGACCTCTCTGCCTGGCTTAGCTCCTACTTTGTCGTTAGCTCTATCAACAAAGCAATATTGTTGTGCTAATGTTGGATCAAGCTTGCCAGTTTTAGGATCAATGACACCAGACGTAAACAGAATATGACCGGTCTTCGAATCCACATGACCATTTTTGCTCTCCTGCTTACCCGTAGCAGGGTTTGTGTATGTAATCTGTCCAGACTTAGTATCAATGAGTTCTCTCTCTGTCTGGATCTTACCGGTAGCTTTATCAAGCGTTCCCTTAACAACGAGTACGGTACCGTTGGCGTCGTCAAGTTTCTTGTTCTTAGGGTTGTACCGGCCTGTTATTATGACGACTTGGATTTCGTTCTCCGGTTTGGGGGCGACTGCTGGTATTACAGCAGCTAGTGGTGCGCCGACTTCATGCTGTTGTCTTTCTGAGTCTAATAGTGCTAATGTTGGGTCGATGAGGTTGGCTCTAGCTTGTTCTTTTAGCGCGGCTGATTGGACGTAGTCAATGCCAGGGGTTATGAGTTTGCTTGGGTCTTCTGGAGTCTTCCTCTTCTCTGCACTCTCAGCAACCTTCCTATCTTCACCTGGAGCATAATTGAACGCCAGTCCAGCTTTTCTGGTCGTCGGACTTTGACTGTCATTAAGCTGTCTTTGTCTCTCGTCTGAAATTGGTTCTTTTTCGTAACTGAAAGCTCCTTGGATGAAGGGTTTCGAGCGCGTTGGGCTTCTTTCAGTGTCCATGTATTCGTAAGGTTTCGTGAACCCTGGTTTGTCTTCTGATTTCTCAGGACTCTTTTCATTTGAAGTGTCGAGATTGGAACTCTCGTTAGACGTATCGAGCACAGCGACTTTACCTTTAATATCTTTGATTTTCTTATCTTTATCTTTCGGCGATTTCTGTTTAGGAGACTTGTCCTTTGGAGATTTGTCTTCTTTAGGCGATTTCTCTCGTCTACTACCGAATAGGCCAAATCCGCTCTATGGAGGGAATAGGATAAGGAAGGGAAAAAAAACAAAATAATAATTAAAAATAATAAAATGCACGAAACAGCGACAATGTGTGTCAATTATAAGCATTCTTTTGCATTTTAAGGCTTACTAAAAAAATAAGACACACAGCAAATGAATAAAATTGCAATATGCCTGCATGCCTCTCTATTCGCTTCTAACATTTAATATTTACAAATTCTGTACAGAAAAGTCTACTTTCATAGACCTCACAGCGGAATCAAATGTTGGCCAATATGCTTCTACAAATTACAAATCCGTTGACAGATTGTCTGTTTAATGAGGTCACTCACCTTGTTCTTCTTAGGTGTGGTATCCACGTTGTTAATGACGCCTGGATCACTGGAGGTGTCGGTTCCTGGACCAAAGAAAAGTTTTTGTTATCATCACTGTACAAATAGCGCCTATACTAGGAGTTTAGTTTACCGGCGATTTTGAGGCCGGCTATTTGACACCCAGAACTTGCACCGCACGTCGCCTTTGTGTTAACGTGTTATTGTGTTATATTATAAGTTTTGTATATTGATGTGTCTGTAAGATATTTGTAAATATGGGCCTCGTTGCCTGACATAAATAAATAAATCAAACGCAAGTTTTAACAATTCTTTAGGTCAATATCTAACATAGATATACTATGATTAAAAGAGCTAGAAATACATTGTTCGGATATAAAACCACTTTAACACTTTCGCAACCGGACTAAAAATGGAACAATTCACCAGAAACCGACAGAATTCGCTAGGCGTGTAAGTTCATATCACTGCCCGCCTAGCGGACTCAGCCGGCATCTGAGCAAACATTACGAGTGCCCGCTAGGCGGGTTCTTGGTTGCGAACGTGTTAAAATATCAATATAACCTGAGCGTATGAAACCCCACCAAAATAACTGTCATAACAGATACGATAAAATGTCGTCACGGTACAAGATAGAACCTCCTTAGGGCAACTTTTTAAGCCATTCGCCGCCACTGACTTGAACCTAAGTTCGTCACGTTGAAGCCCACCTGCCACCGATATTAAACGCACTCCAAAAACAATAGACCTAAAACCTGCGTGGCGTAGGATGCCACCTCGCATTTTTTCCGTGGTGGCGAATGGGTTAATTTTAGTTAAACAAAAATGGTACACTAGGACATTACCATTACCATTCTCGGCCGGTTTCTTCTCAACGATCTTCTCTTCCTTCTTCTCCGTTTTCTTCTCAGGTGTCGGCATTACCTTCACAGCACCAGGGGGCGGTTTCTGTAAGCAACATTCATCGGATTAATAATAAGTAATAGTTTGGCCACGACCAGCACGGTTAGCACAAAACGGCGCGCGAGCTCTCTCAAGCTGTCTCGCACTATCTGTCTCTTTCTAAGTTTTCTAATAAGAGAGAGACGGATAGTGCGAGCTCGCGCGCCTTCTTGTGCAAACCGAGTGATGAGATCGCGACCTCTCGCTCCTGCATAATAACACCGCTGGTCATGCCGCCGGCGGTCGGTTCATAATGTTCAATTATTATAACAGTACCTACTAAGTTTACTCTAAGAGACTAGTGCAATATACAAGATACTATGAGCATGATTATGACTGTACTGTTAGTGCTTTGAAAGACACGACACGAATTTGGTTATTTAATTATTACAGTTACAAACCTTACCAGATAATGCTGAGAATGGATGGTTCCAGCGATTTCCAATTGTCCTGTCATAGTTATACTTGGACTTCGTGCTTTAGCAAGACTGGGGATCTTTTTTTCTGATAGTCACCTGAATGGCCAAAGACAGAGAGTTCTGCTTTTGTTAACGAATTATTTAAAACGATGTGTGGAATGCGGACCGAGGATCCATCATGGACGACTGGGAGGGGGGCCTCTGGCGGCCTGACCCACAAAGCAAGTAGTCATGTTATGATGGCTGCGGTCCTATGTAAACTGAAGGTACTTCGCCAGTTGGGCTTCTCCAAATATAAACAAGATGTTATTCCGCTTTGTCCTCTCTACACTGGTGGCTCTGTGAGCCGAAGAACTCGGGAGAACTTGTTGTTTTTTTTTATTAAAAAAAAACCATACATAATTATCGATCCTACTCACAAAATTTCATGTGAGCCGGTTGGAAAATGAGACCTATAGACGAAACCATTTTTTGCCAAGCTAAAACGGAGAACTTTCGTTTCTACTCTCATGCCTAAAATTGCCCAACACCAGGGGCCTAGACAAGGTTACAATCGACAAGTGCTAACGCCAATAGAAACTAATAAAATGTATGGGAATGACAGATGTTAACGAAAAGTGTTTCGTCGGCATCTGTCATTCCCCTACATTTCATTAGTTTCTATTGGCGTTGGCGCTTGTCGATTGTAACCTTGTCTACGGCCCCAGGTCATAAAACAGCACCATTAAAATCGAGAAGCATCCATTATCAGCAAGAGAACTGCCTCCCACCTTCTCCCCTCTCTCCGCCACATACTCCCCCTCGACGGAGCTGGCCGACGACGCGCTGGCGCCGCCCGAGCGCCGGCGCAGCTTCCGAGCGGCGTGCGGGAAACGCCACGGTTACACCAGGACACAGTATAAACGGTAGTTCACTCTTGTAGGATTCGACTTTATCGGTCATGAATGCATGATCTCGCACTTTGGCTTCGAGGGTTACAGTTAAGTGTAAAAATATGGGTGCATACAACTTACTCATACATATGTCCCATAGCTCTTATGTCAGCGGATTAAGGTTTTGGTACTCATTTATGAGAGGATGTTATCGATACATATTTTTGCACTTGACTGTACACGCCACTTGACACGACAAAACCTTCGTCGCACACTTCGCGAGATGCTGACGGGGCGTCATCGACGCGTGTCGCCGACGTCTAAATGTATGCCTTATACCGGGCCTTCTACGGGCCACATTATCGTGCAATGTCTGGCCGGCAACTATTGCTGTCTACGCTAGAGCAAGATGCACATACTTTCCGGCCACACATTGCCGTAAAAATGTTGCCCGTTTAGAAGCCCCGTTATGTTGTTAGACTAGGGCGCGCTGCGTGAACGCCCGCCCGGCATCGCGTGAGTGTGTGGAGAAGCCTTTATGCCTTAGATTGCTCTAAGCTGATTTAGGGTACGTATGACTGTCGACCATACAAGTGACACCTAGCTGTCAATGATGCGAAGTGTCAAATATACAAAAAGGCAGCTTAGCACATTTCTGCAGGATAATCACCCCTAGACCTGTTGACACGCGGTATCTCTTTGAACAACCTAAGGAGCAATCATGCCAAGTGCGTTTCTTAAGACAAAAATGCAAGGTCCCTTACAAAGCTGCCACTATAGCACGTGCAGCCGAGCCGTGTGCAGCACTACCATTTTTTAAGCTACGAGTTACTAATTTAAGTGTTAAGTGGCAACACTGTACAATAAAACCACACATCAATGGCCAAAGCGCCTGTGTTGCCAGTTTAGAATTACAGAATTGTAACTAGTAACTTTATTAAAATGGGCGCATTTCACAACGGCTTGTAACTTGTAAGTAATGCCATACAAGCGGAAGTCTCTTTCTAACAAACGGAGTTGAAAAGAGGCTGCCACTCGTGTAGCTAGTTACAAACCTTCAGGCTCTTAATACAGGCACCCTTGTCGTGTACTATTAATACACCGGTTTGAAGAGTCACTACTGTTTACACTGTGGAGTCAAATGCAAAAACATCTTCACTTGGCACTCAAAAAATAAATATAACACCGATTCTATTTCGACAATAGAGTGTAGACGTGTAGATATTATTGAGTGCGTTAATGGTTAAGGTTTTTTTGCAACTGACGGTACTGTACAGGTTAGATTAGTTGTGGTCGAGGTAGGAAATAAACGTTAGGTATGTGGATGGTCCTTCGAACCGGATTATTTGGTTTTTAATTTATTTACTAACAAGCTGCCCTCTAGTCTCCCAGAGATAATATGAATATAGCCTATGTCCGCCCAGGTGTTCTTTAGTTGATCTCTGGGAGACTATTGGTGAGAAATATTTGAAATCGGATGAGTAGTTCTGGAGAACCCCTTACTTCCTCTTTGTAATATTCGTTATAATATAATAAAGAGGAAAAGTCTGTGAAACGGTAAGTTATCTTCCGGTAACCTCCGGGACTACACATGCGATTTCGAAAAATCATTCACCAACCAATTTTATCACCTGGAGAGGGTTTGCAGTCCGGATCCGAAGTGTATGGAAATTTTCAGGATATTTCCATACAAGTTGGATCCGGATTACAAACCCTACACCTGGGTTACCTGCATCTTTTACAACACGCGAGCGAAGCCTGCTGGCAGCTAGTATTTGTAAAGATTAATATATAGAAGACCATTCCACAAATATAACGATTATCTCCCACGGTTAGTAATGCAACATGCTCACTATGTGAGTGATCTATATACTCTTCATTTCTGTAACTCAGAAGCAATAGATCAGTTGTCACGTATGTTAAACGAACCGACACATTGCTTCTAAGGGCTTATTTACATTGACCCAATCCAAAACGTGTTATTAACTACTGTGTGTTAAGATAAGTTTCCACCAGAGTGGACTTGTTTCCATTCATATGGCACGCATGCTTGACAGCCGAAAGACGTCCACTGCTGGACATAGGCCCCCAAAGAGTGCCACAATGACCGGTCCTGCGCCAGCAGTCGTCTTCCGGCTGATATGATAATGATGATGATGATAATGATTAGGTATCACCTGAAATGAAACCACAGCACATCTTTGGTAAATACTAACTCTTACAGTGATACACCACATACAGGGGAAATGCTGTCACTATAGCAGAAAGTAACGTGTTTCTCAATAAGAGTAACTTCTCACTAACAGAGCACCCTAATACCCTTAATTTAAGGGTTATTTTTTAAACGAAATAGTGCACTCTTATTGAGACACCCGTTATATGAACAAATCAAAATGTGTAGTGATAGTTACGTTCCTTATAGAAAGCTGAATCTCATGCATATCTTAAAATACCATGAGATGTCATTCTAAAATAGATTTCACTATCATAGTGAAATCTATTTACACAACTAAATTACACTTACCTCATGGTAAGTGTAATTTAGTTGTGTAAATACAGAGTAATATACATATGCAGAGCGCGTAGATAATTAAAAACTACTTCGGATTTGTAACATTATTTTCTTGATGAGTTTGATGACTATAAGTAGGACCAAAATCCATGTGCACTAGAGACATAAATAATTACTCTCAACCTCTCGCTCACACTCGCGAGTCAATTAAGGTTCACTTTTGTACATCGTATAATATCAGATGTGTTCAGAATCTACTGAATAAAAACTCTAATACCACAACCTAAGGTTCACTTTCTCATGTATACCTTGTCTTTAGTGGCGGGCCGCGGCGCCGGCTGCGGCGGCATGGTGTGACGCTTAACCGCCTCTGGAGGCAGCGTGCTCGCTTTCTCTTCTGCCGCAAGCGCTGTAATAGAAAGAGATAGCAAGTTAGAATGAGACTGCGGGGATTCTTCCATAAGGCTTAGGCCGTCCTTAGACAGAACAGAATTCAGTTTGAAGAACAGCTGGACAAACAGACATATGAAAAAAAATCGGCCCAAGTGAAGCAGAGAATTTAGTCTGTTCACTCCCTCGTTCAATTGAACGATTTTGATTGATTAGTATATTCCGTTCCTTCTAATTGACATCCATACTCGAACGGAATATACTCGATGGAAGTATGGATGTCAATTAGAAGGAACGGAATATACTCGATGGAAGTATGGATGCCAATTAGATGGAACGGAATATACTCGATGGAAGTATGGATGTCAATTAGAAGGAACGGAATATACTCGATGGAAGTATGGATGCCAATTAGATGGAACGGAATATACTCGATGGAAGTATGGATGTCAATTAGAAGGAACGGAATATACTCGATGGAAGTATGGATGCCAATTAGATGGAACGGAATATACTCGATGGAAGTATGGATGTCAATTAGAAGGAACGGAATATACTCGATGGAAGTATGGATGCCAATTAGATGGAACGGAATATACTCGATGGAAGTATGGATGTCAATTAGAAGGAACGGAATATACTCGATGGAAGTATGGATGCCAATTAGATGGAACGGAATATACTCGATGGAAGTATGGATGTCAATTAGAAGGAACGGAATATACTCGATGGAAGTATGGATGCCAATTAGATGGAACGGAATATACTCGATGGAAGTATGGATGTCAATTAGAAGGAACGGAATATACTCGATGGAAGTATGGATGCCAATTAGATGGAACGGAATATACTCGATGGAAGTATGGATGTCAATTAGAAGGAACGGTATATACTCGATGGAAGTATGGATGCCAATTAGATGGAACGGAATATACTCGATGGAAGTATGGATGTCAATTAGATGGAACGGAATATACTCGATGCAAGTATAGATGTCAATTAGATGGAACGGAATATACTCGATGGAAGTATGGATATCAATTAGACGGAACGGGATATACTCGATGGTAGTATGGATGTCAATTAGATGGAACGGAATATACTCGATGGACGTATGGATGTATTGTATTGTATTGTATTTTTTAATGGTAAATGTCAATTAAATGGATCGGAATATACTCGATGGAAGTATGGATGTCAATTAGATGGAACGGAATATACTCGATGGAAGTATGGATGTCAATTAGATGACACGGAATACACTCGATGGAAGTATGGATGTCAATTAGATGGAACGGAATGTACACGATGGAAGTATGGATGTCAATTAGATGGAACGAAATATACTCGATGGAAGTGTGGATGTAGTAGCTTCCATATCTTAGTTAGATATCAAATTTCTTATTGCACCAATGACACTAATAACTCACTACAATTGGCAGCAATCGCCCTAGTTGATACTCTCGCAATTCAGACCGCAAACGTCTAAATTTAACAGAACAGTCGGAATCATATCGCTTACATGAATGGAGTACTGTTTAATATAGGACGGTAAAATACGCATTCTATTTAGCATTTTGGCGTGTAAGCGGATATTAAGGGGCCAATGATCTTCGATCTGAATCCCTTAGTTTTCTAATGTTTTTTGTAGCTTACTATATTAACAGCAACGGCTATGAGCAATATAGTATCCCATATTTACTTCAAAGTTCATTGTTTTCGAGATATTTGGCATCAAAGTTGAACAATTTTAGGCTAAAAAACTGGTTTTCTGGCCATAACTTTTGTGTTAATTAGTTTAAAATGAAAACCCTAGACACGTTTTTAGAGACGTTATAGATGAATCCAAATATGTAGATTTCGTATGCGTTAGATCTTTCACGTCAATAGAGATACGAAATAAGTGTATTTTAGACAATGTTTAAAAAAATCATACAAAATGAAGTATTCATTTCTTTCAAAATCCGGTAGACAAAATGGAGATAAAAGATTGAAGAACCGATAGCCGATTGACTTATAATTCTATTACTATCTATCTACTGACTATCTGTCGTGCAAAAGTAGAAGATACGATTCAAAATTTGTCAAAAATCGATGAAAACCTCGGGTAGCTCCTTAACATTCCAAGGGAACCAACAGGCATACGCAGACTGCCTTTTTTCACGCGCCGACGACGCGCGTTCCCCTACTAACATCTGCTAACTAGGTCTAGGTCTAGGCTATAAGTCCTAATATAACTTACAAATTGTATACGGGAGGCGAAGACGGGCGCCCCGTTATCGTCATACCCCTGCACCGCGCCGCGCAAGCTAGGACTGAGTTAAGCCGGCGACCTATAGGTGCATATAGTATACACTATCTCGCTAATGGGATCCGGGCAACCAGAATCAATTAAACTTAAAGTAAACAACGTTACTTAATGGTTGATACATATTGTTTATCCGTGTTCTTTTCTATAAATACACAGTACTTACTCTATTATTCTCTACTACTCTATTAAGTTAATTTAATTATTGATAAGACATGAGCAATATTACATTATTGATGATGGAAATAAATTCATTAAATATTAAAGTTAAGTTAATACCGTAGTTTGAGTTCATTAATGTTAATTGATACTCCGGGAATGACAATTAAACAGTCATTAAAAATATAGCACAACATTAATTAAAGTGAAAGCTTTCATTCATCTAAAATAAGGGTAGATCAAAGTCCGAACCGAATAAGAATACTTATTAAATAAAAAAAACAATATTGACTTTTCAAATGTAAGTAACAAGTTTTGTTAAAAGCTCCACCAATAATTCACTATTTTTATCTCTACTCAGGTAACAAAACCATTACCGACTTCAACTAACTAAAACAAAAAAAAGAGAAAAACACATATTTTCTGATTTGCAGTGATTGACTGGTAGAGAATGCTCACGGCATTAAGTCCAACTTTTGTACGATAAATTCTACCTTTGGGCAATAAACAAACCTCATATCATAATAAGGCCAAATCCATTTTTGTGACTAATGTAATAACGTGTCCTGAAAATAGGTCAAAAAAAACCATTTGAAATTTCAAGTCTCTAAATAGAGTTCAAATTGTAATACAAAAAGCCAGAGTTGGGCTCTTAAGGCTGATATACATGGCCTAAAATTAGGCCGATATGCCTTACGAGGTTTTATAAATAAATATATAAAAAAAACATACGCGCCCGACAGCAATCCATGAAAACCATCTTCAACCTTCAAACACTTCACAGACTGTATATAACTCAAATGTGTGCACACAACACTATTCCACGGGAGTCTAGACCGGACTGTGTACGTTACGCATAACGCCGGTTGAGTAAATAATGTTATTAATATCGCCTGCTTCACTATGTAGTGCTGGCGTTTGGAGCAAGAGGGAACCAAGAAAGAAATAAAAATCATTTTCGAAGTTCAAAAACTAACCGTTACCTTGCTGCGGTTCGGGTTATGTTCGGTCGTTTGTATGATTCGCTTTAATTATCGTTATAACATTTGACGGACTAAAAATAATATGAAGGAATAAATAAATAATTAAATAAAATAAATAATTTGCGTGAAACCTACGTTTTTTATTTTACTATTTTTATTTAGTGGCTACAATTTTACTTATCAAGTATCTAATTTGCGATTATAAGTACCTGACGCTACACACACGTCGCTAACTCATACCAGCTTGTAAATTTTTCACATTTGCCGCTTTTTTCTTGTTTTATGGCATGAATCGGTGGTCAGACAAAAAACGTCATTATACGTTTTTTGAATATCCTAGTTATACAAATATGCAAAACAATTTAAAATGAAATAACTCATATGCTCATATTTCAATGATTGGTACTTTACACATTTTTGTAATTCTGTGGGGTAGTGAAAAATTGCGCACCCACATCTCTGTCAACAACTTGCAGGGACGTCAGTCATCAGGGCTGATATTAGGAACGCGCGTATGCGCCTCACCTCACCCGTCACGCCTAAAGAAACTAGACATCTGACTACACTTAGTTACAACGAATTTCGGCGTCAAGATATAACGACCTCTGTAGCCTAGTTTGTAGTGACCCTGCCTAAGAAGCAAGAGGTCCCGGGTTCGATTCCCGGTAAGGGCATTTATTTGTGTGATGAGCACGAATATTTGTTCCTGAGTCGTGGATGTTTTCTATGTATTTATGCATTCATTTATCTATATACGTATGTATATCGTCGTCTAGTACCCATAGTACAAGCTTTGCTTAGTTTGGGGCTAGGTCGATGAGTGTAAGACTGTCAAAAAAAAAAAATTGTGTGGGAACGGTGAGGTGAGGTTAAACAAATTACAGAATAGCGGGGCGTGGTCTCACCGCGGCTCTCGAAACCCGTGTCGAAACGTCAGACACAAAAGTAAACAATCATCGCGTTAGGCCAGGCGCGCACTACGATTTTATTGTCGTGCGATAATCGCGTCGCACAAATGCAACGTATTTGTTTATATGTCAGTGCGCGCACATGTCATACGATGCATTTTTGCGACGCGATTATCGCACGACAAAAATCGTAGTGCGCGCCTGGCCTTAGACCCGTGTATATGAATAAAGATCAAATTTTAGTCATTTATTCACTATAATTTGGATAAGTTGTTATAAATATGTATATAAATCTCATAATTTGTGAAATACATAATGTTTAAAATACTTGCATAATTTGTTTTTTTTTGTCAACCATACTTTGCCACCAATACAGCACGTTGATAACGATCTTTATATATGAATCATGAATCACATGCTCATTCTCGCATAACGCCGTCCCATAATGCATCTCTGGCAAGGTGACAATTAGGCGCATGAGTAATATCATATGGTCGTGCTAAAATTCACTTATCGCTGTCATTCATGCGGGCAAGGTCACGGGATGTCATTGATGAAACCGTTCGGGGAAAGGCGGGGTGATATCATTACATTCATCTCTAATTATAATTATGCTGATGAGCAGAGGCCGGAATTCTCGTGGCACTCTCGAGGTGTCATAGAGACTTCTCATTTATCGACTTCCGATATTCATATTATATCGATACATCTTTCCTTCGGCTTTGCCGTAGTCTGGCAATAAAAAAGCTCTCATGTGTTGATTTAGACTTTCACGATTCTCACACATTATACTAAACGGGACTTAATCGCGTATAATTAACTTATTTTATTTACCTCACTGAGGTCTCCCGACGTTTCGGATGTGTTGCAACATCCATGGTCACGGGACAACACATCCGAAACGTCGGGAGACCTCAGTGAGGTAAATAAAATAAGTTAATTATACGCGATTAAGTCCCGTTTAGTATAAATAAGCTCTCATGTGGTTTAAGAAGAAAAGTCTATTGTATTAAGTGGTGTAAAATCTTCCCTAACGCGTTAGAAGATTGAAGCGATTTAATAATTTGTCGCTACCAGTGGGACCCACGATAGCTCAGTTGGCTAGAGCAATGCACGGAACGCAAAGGTCGCGGGTATCTAAATCTCGTGGCGAATATTTTTCCCCTTTTTTGAAAGTTTATCTATTCTAATATTATAAAAAGCAAAACACTGTGAGGTTTTAAGTTTGTGTGTAGGGGACTCTGGAACTTCTCATGTGATTTCAAAAAATCTTAATCAAGTTTCGTATAAAGTTCTGGCAATCTCTTGAACAAAAAGAAAAAAAAAAGACCGGGTTGCACTCCGGGAGTGCCGGCAGAAGTGAAAACTCAATAACATTGTAACAGTTTTTCGATCAGGTCACGTGACATCTTACGGTGTCACCCTAAAAATGAATTTGACGCAAATTTATAAACAATTATCAATTATTTAGGCGGACGGCCCGCGGGCGCGTTGGGTGCGACGGGCCCAACGCGCCGCCGCGGCGCAACGGTGCCGGGGTCCGGCGCGCCGACGGCCGGCGGCAAACACAATACCAATTTGTTTTTGCCATTGCCAAATATTTTTCAAAGCTTTATCTCTTTAGGAATAACGTCTAAATTCGAACTATTCGAATTTGCAAGAACAGCAGATGGCGATGGCGGTGCACGGTGGCGACCAAAATATCAATTTGTTTTTGCCGTTGATAAATATTTTTCTAAGCTTTATCTCTTTAGGAATAACGCCCAAATTAGAACTATTCGAATTTTCTCAATAGCAAAACGGTGAAGGAAGCGTTGGTATTATTACAAAATTATTTGTAGAATATGCTATTGCAAAAAGTGTTTAACGTATTTATACTCTTACGAATAGCGTTCAGTTTTGAATGAAGTCGAATCGGCTAGCAGCAAAAAGTGACCTCCTTCACATCTGACGCCACATAACCAGAGATCGGAAATTCGGGAGCTTTTATACCTAAACCTAGCAAAATCCCGGAAAAAGCGAAGCAAGTATGGAGTCGGCTTCTTAAAAATAATATTTTAATTATTTAAGTTCCGGGATTGTATAAAGCATTATGTAAAGCCTACCTTTTTTTAGGTTATGACTATTTTCAGCGATTTTTGTCAACATACACGTTGGTAAACAGTTTTAACGACATACATTAGACAAGGACGGAAATGCAAAAATACCACGTGTGTCGCTGTAGGTTGATTACCTATTCACTTTTGTGTGGCTATGTACATTTGTTTTAATTTATTGATTTAACAGAGATACTTACGTTTGTACCATTATTTTTAATAAAAGTTACAAAACAATTTTGGTTTGATGTTATCTAACTGTTAGTTAAATGAATATGTGAATTAAATAATATTTTGTAAATAGGAACAACTAAAATAGTTTATTTAAATACTTTAATACGTATGTGTTCATGTTATCCTAATTTTCGGTATTCCGGGAAATCCCTGGAAATTTAATAGTAAAATTTAATTGAGTCCGCCTCCATGCTACTCAACAACAACGCGGTGTAGGTACTGGGGCCGAAGTTTAGGTATAAAAGCTCCCGAATTTCCGATCTCTACACATAACTCTGTCGCGTATTTAACAATTTTTCCCCATCCCAAAAAGTGCTCAGCGCCGCTAAAGAAGTTTTCACTTCTAAAATGCTCCAACATACATTAAGATAATGGTATGATGCATGATGCCACCACACTAATGTAGTCCGAAAATAAAAGTGATACAATATGGTACGAATACGGATAGCATGACATCAAATACAGATTTAAAATCCATTATTATTGGCTTAAAACGGGGGCATCTCAACCTCACAAACTGATATACATACTAATATTATAAATGCGAAAGTGTGCATATCTGTCTTTTACCTCTTCACGCTTAAACCGCTGAACTGATTTAGATGACATTCGGTAAAGAGATAGTCTGAGTCCCGGGGAAGGACATGGGATAGTTTTTATCCCGGAAATCATCCCCTAAGGGGGCGAAATGGAGGGTGAAACGTTGTATGCAGCTACAATATAAACGAGTTCCACGCGGACGGAGTCACAGCAGAGGCTAGTTTGGTATAGAGGTAGTTTGAGTCCCGGGGAAGGACATGGGATAGTTTTTATCCCGGAAAATGAAATGGAGGGTGAAACTTTGTATGCAGCTACGATATAAACTAGTTCCACGCGGACGGAGTCACAGCAGAGGTTAGTTTGGTATAGAGGTAGTTTGAGTCCCGGGGAAGGACATGGGATAGTTTTTATCCCGAAAATCATCCCCAAGGGGATGAAATGGAGGGTGAAACTTTGTATGCAGCTACGATATAAACGAGTTCCACGCGGACGGAGTCACAGCAGAAGCTAGTTTGGTATAGAGGTAGTTTGAGTCCCGGGAAAGGACATGAAATAGTTTTTATCCCGTAAATCATCCCCTAAGGAGATGAAATGGAGGGTGAAACTTTGTATGCAGCTACGATATAAACGAGTTCCACGCGGACGGAGTCACGGCAGAGGCTATAGTTTGGAATAGAGGTAGTTTGAGTCCCGGGGAAGGACACACTTTTTATCCCGGCAATCATCCCCTAACGGATTGACGTGGGGGTGAAAGATTGTATGGAGCTACGATATGAACGAGTTGCACGCGGACGGAGTCGCGGGCAGAAGCTAGTTGTAAATAAAATAAGGTGATTCATTCTAAATTTACGAGAAGTCATATAAACTAATCTCTACTATTTATTTGTATAAAATCTTAATATAAACAATGCAAGAGTTTCCAAGAACCAACGATTACGTGTTCAGAATAGGTTCACAGGAATCTTGTTTACCCTATGATGTAATAACGAATTTGCGGTAATGACGAACTGATTTATCGGTGTGTACTACGATTGATGTAAAAACGTTCGATTTTGAATCGTATTCACCGGACATAAGGGCTTTACCTATAACATACTTCAGAGGACCAGCATACATGCGATCTCTGCCCCGTTATTCTGTAAATTGTTTTTCATCACACTTGCTCGAAAAGGGCTTCATAATGCGCTGACATACAGAGCTGTAATAGCCTGTTCTTAAATTGTATCTGTCACTCATGCGGTCAGTTACAAAGCAAAGAGGTTTCTATATCAAATACGATGTTTGAAAACGTATTTATAAATAAATTTAAACTTAAAAAACGAATTAAACATGTTTAACTGAATTATTTACAGATTTAATATGTAGTTATTTAGTGTCTATGTAAAATGTTTTTAAGTGTT
The DNA here is from genome assembly GCA_947578815.1 of Epinotia ramella. Classification (NCBI taxonomy): domain Eukaryota; kingdom Metazoa; phylum Arthropoda; class Insecta; order Lepidoptera; family Tortricidae; genus Epinotia; species Epinotia ramella. The sequence goes on from OX388220.1 coordinate 4,184,965, forward strand.
TTCAAATCGTGGCTGTATACCGAAGGGTCTTTGCCATACGCGCCGCACGTCAAATTCAACAAAATGGACGACTGACATGTTGCAGTTCTTATTACGATGTGTATTCATTTCATCTAAAATGTATTTGTTTCCTCGCAAATGTGATGAAAAACATTGTGTATAACACGGGCGTAAGAATATTGCAAACTCGAGTCTATCAAAAGCCCTCCGCCTTCGGCGTCGGGCTTCTGATAGACTCTTGTTCGCAATATTCCACTTACGCCCCTCGTTAAACAATGTACTATTAAGCTCACCTCAACGCTCACCCACAACACAAGTATTCTTGAAGTAGAGGTCTAGTTTCGTTAAGCTGGCTACTCACACACCTGCTGCAGGGGCAATATTGAAAGTGGACCCGTAATTGCCTCCTTAATTGCAAAGCGGAATAATTGTGCGATTAAGAGGGAAGTATAGCTAGCAGCTCGCGACTGACAATAGGTACTTTTTATATGAAATTTCCATTTCGGGAGAAAACGTTTTCCACTAACTAAATCTTAACAAATCACTTTGATTTTGATGTCGGTCGCTTCAACATAATAATATCTAGGTTTTTTTTTAGTCTTTTTTTTTGTAAACCTACGTTGTGTCCCACTGCTGGCCAAAGGCCTCCCCCCTAGACTTCCAACCATCCCGACTCATTGCCAATTCTGGCCAGAGGCCTCCCCCCTAGACTTCCAACCATCCCGACTCATTGCCAATTCTGGCCAGTCACTTTGAAAGACGTCCAGTTCATCCCGCCATCTCCTCTTCGGCCGACCACGGCGCCGTTGCCCACCGTATGGCACCCACTCTGTAGCTATTTTAGCCCACTTCTGTGGGTGCATACGGCAAACGCGACCAGCCCAGTCCCATTTGACTCCAACGTCGACAATGCCCGTTTTCGAGCGCAGAGTACTGTTTCGGATCCGATTTATCCTTTTCACTCCAAGTATGCTGCGCTCCATGGCCCTCTGGCAAACCTTCAGTTTGGTCTTTTGTAACTCTGTCAGCGACCAGGTTTGGGCACCGTAAGTTAGGATAGGCAGTATACACATGTCAACGAGCCTCCGTTTGAGGGCCAATGGGAGATCACCGTTCACTAAAAAGTCATTGAGATTCGAAAATATTTAGAAGTGGAAAAACGATTTCTTTTTTTCTATGGACGAGTACGTAGTATTCCAAAGGTAGGTAAGGGCTCGTTGCGTTAACGTTTGACAGATCTGTCAAGGTTATCTCATGGCCCTGACGACAAGCAGGGGCAATTGCCCCTTTAGGCGTGACGGATGGAGTGAGGCGTATGCGCGCGTAAAGAATAACAGCCCGGGTCCGCCTGCATGTTCCCAATAGCAAACTTAGGGTGAATATCGACAAGAGATGTGCGAAAATGTGTTTTTCCTGGGTATAGTCAGCATCATATAGTTAGTAGCAGTCAAAGTAGGCAAAGATTTGGATTCACGTCTATTACTGTAAGAGTAAATATGTGTTACGATATATTTGGCTACTTTGGCTGCTATTCAATATACGATGCTGACTCTAGGTATACTAAATAACTCCGAAGATTAATTTGTCCGAAAGCATATTTTTTCCGAATTTCATAATTCCGAAAATGTGCCGCTGATATTTTTTTGATCTTTCAGGATATAATACTAACCTAACCTATTTATGTATTTCATATTTAATAATCTGGGTCCAAATTTTCGTTAAGTGGTAAATGGCGATCGGATTTTGAAATTTCCGATTAATTATGCTTACGGACCAATGACGTAATTTTTGTGTGTTCCCGTTATTCATATATCAGAGCAGAAGCTGCACACCACTGAAATGCGTGTGCTGAGATGGGCAGGTGGAGTGACACTTAAAGATAGAATACGTAACGAACACATAAGAGGAAGCTTTAAGGTTGCACCCATAAGTGACAAAATGAGTGAATCAAGGCTCAGATGGTACGGTCACGTGATGAGAAGACCCGACAATTATGTTGTGAAGAAATGCCTTTCTATGGCTACCAAAAAAAGGGGAAGGGGAAGACCTCAAATGACCTGGTTGACGAATGTCCACAGAGACATGAATAGCCTCGGGCTTAAAGAAGAGGATACCAGCCAGCGGACTACATGGCGCCGCATGATAAAGAAAGCCGACCCCGTGTAACGGGAAAAGGCGAGGACAAAGAAGAGGAGAGTTATTCATATATTTGACACCTTGTTTATGTAACTACATATCAAATAGGTGTATAAGAAAACAAGCTCCGTACGTCTCTGGTGGATATTCACCCGTAACGTCGTTCATTTCGGGCTGGTTACATCAAACACATTTTACAGACTGATTAAATATGGAGCTGGCACGGATTACGAGATAATGACAGCTCATTATCTCGTAATCCGTGCCAGCTTTTTATTTCCTAATGTCAGCAGCATCTTTTTGTTTCCTAGATCAGTAATAGTCTTTAAAAAATCTCATTATTTTACAATTCATCCTAGAACCCTGGTTCAATGTTGTGAATATGAAAACTGTTCCAGCACATACATATTATTAAAGTGTACTTTAAATAGATATTGCAATTTGGCAACAGTACCCACGTAATGTTGTAAGCTGTTTGTTGAGATTGTTTACATAAATTACGTACAATAGACTCTGGTATATTCTGCTTGTCTGTGACCTAATTTTCGAGTTCCATTGTGATCATGAATGCAATATTCAAGCGATTGGTGAATATTAAGAATTACACTCAAAAGCAATAAAGTGGGTCAGTTCTCAGATCTTGTACAAAGCGTATCCGTTTTCATTACTCTTGAGACTATATGTTGCTAATAACTGTGCCATTAAGGGCTTGTTGCGTTAACGTTTGACAGATCTGTTAAGGTTATCCTTATAAATGTGACCCCAACGAATCTCATTGCATGTAAAACCGACAAGTGTGTTACCACGGGTATTCCTTCATTTGCCCGAAATTCATTTGCCATCCTATTCACAGGCCGTAAAGTTTGTTTCCCATAATTTCATGTGCCATAACTGTTATTTACCATAATATTCATCAGACAGAATTTTTATTTTCCATAATATCATATGCCATAATATCATTTGCCAGAAACTTTATAATCCATAATATTCATATGCAATAAAATCATTTGCCATTTTTCAAAAGCCATACTACTACATATATGTAAAATAACAAATTACTGTGTGGGGTGATATTATGAAAAATAGCTACCAAAACCTGAACCAGCGCACCCCACTTACGCGTGGTCTTATCTGTCCTACCCTACCCCTAGAGTGTATATAAAAGCTCGCGGAGACGAAGCAAGTTTCTGGAGGGAGCCCGGGCGGAGGGCGGGAGACCGAGTTCCAGAAACGAAAGCGGGGCGCACCAACGCATGATTACACTCAACTCGACACGACAGCTAAACTATAGGCGCCTTTTATAGACTATGACCATTATAACCCAGGCAGGTCGGTGTAGGTAGGACGAGCGAAGCGAGGAGGAGTGTTAGGTAGAACTGCGACCCTACAGCGCGCGAGCCGAGCGAGCGAAGCGAGAGTGCCGCGGCAGCGGCCGGCGAAGCGCCAGAACCGAACATTCGCAACATTCGAACTGCTCGCAGAAATGTAGTTTGGCAAATGAATATTCTATCAAGTAAAATTATAGCAAATAAAGTTTATGGCGTATGTCTCGGGCATACAACTTTATGGAAAATAATAATATGTCAAATGATTATGGAAGATGAAACGTTATGGAATATAAAATTCAGCCAAATGAAATTCGGCCAAAAGATAGATAACCGTTACCACGACTTGTGTCTAAAGCGTTGCGTTTCATTGTTTCTGTTATTCACAAGATTTCTAGGCAAGTACAGTCAAGTGCAAAAATATATGTATCGATTTAATCTTCTCATAAATATGTACCATACCTTAATCCGCTGACATAAGAGCTGTTGGACATATTTAGGAGTAAGTTGTATGTCATATTTTTACACTTCACTGTACTATACAAAAGACGTTTCGCTTGTTGGACAGACTTACCATGGATGTGAGGGCACTGGCTAAATGCGAGTAGGCAAACTTGGGTCTGGTAAAAAGAGTGTGTGTTCCACTTCGTCCTCGGAGCTTGGCCTGACAATATATACTCGTAAAAACGCCAACACAGTTAACTAACCATCCTGTGATATTGAACCTTATTACAATGCACATAAAGTGCATGGTCAGTTAACTCTGTTGCCGATGGTACTGCTCACGATCTCGCAATGAATACAACTCTTATACGACCGCATATTACTGCTACTATACGCGACCCTTAGCGCGGCTTGCACCAACTTACAATTACAGGCCGATCAACGTTGAATAAGGCGCCGGCAGCTGTCGTTCCATACAAACTTGTCAAACTCTCCATACATTCAAATTTTAACGAACACCGTTTACTATTACAGACTGTTTGGTGCAACCCACCCTTAGTGGTCCACTGTGGCGTGAGTCGAACGACTAGTGGTTCTACTGTGGTCGCTTTAAGCCTGTCACAAGCTAGCGCGACCAGTCCAATACCTACTGTCTTAAAATTATACCTACACTTTACGCGCCGCTAGCGGCGATTCTGCCAGTCGGTTGGCACACGCGCTCACGGCCGAACGCTGCTTACGCAGAATAAAAGTTGTGACTAATTATTTAAAACATGTCTTCGTCGTGAATTCTTTCCGTTCGAATACTTACTGAAATTATTCATCAGAATTTCACCACTCTTAAATGAAATAACCGAACATTTAAAGAAGGAAAAAAAAACATTCAACACTACATTAAGGTAAAGCAATTGTAGACACATCACAATAAAAAATATATAGTAAGATATTTTTTTTTTTTTTTAAGCTGTTATGTCTATTTGTTTCGTGTTTTACGGTGTGCAATAAAGAGTATTTGTATTATTTCCAAAAATAAACGGTTTTTTATTTTGCTCTTTTATTTATTATAAAATAATTTCTAAGCGGTGTCAATCCTAGCGTCAATTGGCCGGCACGAGCATGCAACGACCCGCGCGGTCAAGGTAGCTGATTGTTAAATTCTGTAGGCATGCAAAACGGTAGGTATTCCCGTTTTTATTTGGACTTGTATCTATATCTGTTCGTAGAACTATTATATAATCTGTGGCGCGACCTGAGATGGTGACAGTTTGTGGCACGCCTCGTGCGTACTACAACACTCACCGTCCATGCTGCGCGAAGAGAGCTGGCGGGAGGAGAGCGTGCGCGCGAAGTTGGGCTGCGTGCGCTGCGGCGCCGCGCCGTGCGTCTGGTAGAGCGTGCGCCCGCTGTAGCGGTACTTGGAGCCGAGGCGGGGGAACAGCGTGCCTTTCGGGGGCGGCTCCGGGGACATCAGCCTGGGGACATAACAGTGTATTACTACACTTAGTTCAGTGGGGTATAGGCGAACGTGCGTAAAAAGGGCTCAGACGCTAATGAGCTCATTTTATCCGGCGCTTGGAGCTCCTTTCATGTGGTACATGTTGAAAAACCTAAGGATCTAACTTAAAGGAAGCAATCTAAGGTTCGATGGAGCCTTCGCCACACAACAGCGTGACGCTGAATAGTACATTGTTTAACGAGGGGCGGAAGTGGAATATTGCGAACAAGAGTGTATCAGAAGCCCGACACCGAAGGCGGAGGGCTTTTTATGACTCGAGTTTGCAATATTCTTACGCCCGTGTTATACACAATGTTTTTCATCACATTTGCGAGGAAACAAATACATTTTAGATAAAATGAATACAAATCGTAATAAACACTGCATCATGTGAGTCGTCCATATTGTTGAATTTGACATGAGGCGCGTATGGCAAAGACCCTTCGATATACAGCCACGATTTGAAAACACTTAAAAACATTTTACATAGACACTAAATAACTACATATTAAATCTGTAAATAATTCAGTTAAACATGTTTAAGTAGTTTTTTAAGTTTAAACTTATTTATAAATACGTTTTGAGCCATCGCATTTGATATAAAACCTCTTTGCTTTGTAACTGCCGCATGAGTGACAGATACAATTTAAGAAAAAAACTATTACAGCTCTGTATGTCTGCGCATTATGAAGCCCTTTTCGAGCAAGTGTGATGAAAAAATCATTATCGACGTGTGGATGTCTGGACGGTGAATATGGTATTCTCGATTGTCTCGCTCACATTCGAAGCGTTTAACTATAGAAGGACCTCCACCATACAGAAGGCCTTCACCTACTATACAGATAATAAAGCTGAAGAGAGTCGAAAGTCTGCGCATGGAAGATATTTGAAAGAAAGTTGGCTGGGGATACTTAGAATCGATAACAGAACACGTTCCAACAGTTTTTAGAATTTTTGTCTGTTTATCTGTTTATGTAATCACGCATCACGTGAAAACGGCTAAACGGATTTTGATGCAAACTTTACTAATCTGTCGAGAAAATCCCCGGCCAGGTATAAAAATTATAAAGATAAGGGTGCAAAGGGGTTAAAAATGGGGTTGAATTTTGTATGCGAACTGCTTGAATCTATGAGCTAAAGACTTGAAAATTGGCAAGCATATACTTGACTGTAAAGTAAAAAAAACCCCATTCAAACTTAGAAAAATATGGATAAAACACGGGATGAAAAACAGTGCTAGGCGGCTAACGACTATATATTAACCAAAACTGGTTGATACGTCAACCGATAGTAACTGTTAGACATTAGAGACCTAATTATATAGGAACTTCAGTCGACTGACGACGTCGCTGTTGATATTGAAAAACAGGCAACCTTTATTTCTGCCTCCTATATTTGCTATGAAATCAGAGGTCATCTAAAGTTGTTTGATAGGTTGAGTTAGCCGAAAGACGTCCACTGCTGGACATAGGCCTCCCCCAAAGAGTGCCACAAAGACCGGCCCTGCGCCACCCGCATCCAGCGACTCCCGCGACCTTTACCAGGTCATCAGTCCACGTTGGACCTTGGGCCTACCCACACTGTGCCTTCCGGTACGTGATCACCACTCGAGAACCTTTCCGCCCCAACGGCCATCGGTTCTACGTGCAATGTGCCCCGCCCACTGCCACTTAAGTTTAGCGATTCGGAGGGCTATATCGGTTACCTTGGTTCTGCTGCGGATAGCCTCATTTCTGATGCGATCGCGCAGAGAAACTCCCAACATAGCCCTTTCCATTGCCCTTTGGGTGACTTTGAGCCTTTCTATCAGGCCCATAGTAAGCGACCACGTTTCCGTGCCATACGTCATCACTGGCAACACACACTGGTCAAAGACTCTCGTCTTGAGACAATGCGGAATATTGGACGAAAAGATGTGCCGTAGCCTCCCGAATGCTGCCCAGCCGAGTCGGATTCGACGATTAAACTCTTTCTCAAAGCTGGACCTACCTAACTGGACAGTCTGTCCTAGGTATATATCATCGTCTACAACTTCGAGCGTAAAGTGTCGGATTCAAATGGGAGTTGGTACTACATGGACGTATGACATATCTTTGTCTTATCCATTTTCTTCCTTAGACCAACTCGCTCGAAAGCTTTGCTGAGGTCATCGAGCATCGTACTTAAGTCCTCCATGGTCTCAGCCAAGACTACTATATCATCAGCAAACCGAAGGTGAGTGATGTACTCGCCGTTGACGTTAATGCCTAAGCTTCTCCAGTCCAAAGTCTTGAAAACGTCCTCCAGTGCAGTGGTGAACAGTTTTGGGGAAATAACGTCCCCTTGCCTGACACCCCGCTGCAGCGGAATAGGCTTCGACCTCCGATCCTGGAGTCGGACTGACATAGTGGCGTTCCCGTACAAACACTTCAGTACTTCGATATAGCGGCAGTCTACTTGGCACCGCTGGAGAGACTGTAGTACAGGCCCAGGTTTCGATCGAATCGAAGGCTTTCTCTTAGTTCACGAACGCTAAGCAGAGAGGCAGGTTATACTTCTCAGTCTTCTGTATAACCTGGCGGAGCGTATGAATTTGGTCTACGGTACCAAAACCTCTTCAGACTTCTCGTTCTTTGTTCGGGAGGCTGGAAGGCATCAAGCCTGCGTGCGAGACGATTTGAAAACAGCACCACCTCACCTCTGTTTCACCACCCACGCCTTTGGCGTTCTCCCTTCCAGTAGGACGGTGTCGAACAACTTCTGAAGGGCCGTAAGGATCGGTTTTCCACCCCCCTTCAGGAGTTCGGCTGTAATTCCGTCTTCACCGGGTGTGTTGCTGTTCTTAAGCTATTTCAGAGCCATTCTAATCTCGTACAGGCTGATGTCCGGGATGTCGTCGGTATAGTGTCGGGTAAGTGTAGGTCTAGGATCTTCCGCCATACCAACTTCGGGTCTGCGAGTTGACGTATATAGCTGTCCGTAAAAACGCTCTAATCTCACTCAAATCTCTCTCTCTCTGAGTTGAATACGAGGGCTGCAGTGAAAGTATGTATGTAAATACTTTATTGTACACAAGACACAGGTAAAAATACAGACAAAAAAAAGTTAATTCGGTACAAAGGCGAACTTATTCCTAAGAAAAAAAGTAAAGAAAGTATCTGGTAGTGGAAGTAGTGAAAGTATCTGGCCACATAAAAAAAAAACAACGGTTCGGTTTCAATTGTTTCTTCAAGTGATTGAGTCGCTGCTAAATCAACAAAAATCGAACGCGGGCGGCAACGCGGCCGCGGGCAGTGTTTCTTTTTTAAATTATTTTGGTTGCAGCACCTATACTAATATAATGAGTAGTGCCTACTAAATAGTACCTGTACATTCATTTTAATTTCGCAATGTTCCTTCTGGGCTAGGTCGATGAAACTTTTGCGTGATGTAGAATATAAATTGGTTCATATTTGAAAAAAAAAAAAGGTGTGTGTACAGTCAGCATCATATAGTTAGTAGCAGCCAAAGTAGCCAAATATATCGGAACACGTCTTTATTACTATAGGAGTAAGGAAGTGTTACGATATATTTGGCTACTTTGGCTGCTACTAACTATGTGATGCTGACTGTACTTAGAGCCAAACTTGTTATACAGGGTGATATTTTTTTTATTTTAATATTTTTTACAAGAGTTTAAATGTTTAGGATGCTCATATTTTTTTTAACATATAGCCTTTAGTCCCATTAATATTTGTAAAAAAATTGAAATTCGTCTCTTTCATAGTTTAGGAAAAAATAAATTAAACAGTTTTGGGGTTAATCGGGTGTTTTTCATCCCCAGGGGGTAACAGAGGGATGAAACTTTGTGCAGGGTATTACCTCCTCAAGAGGCATCGTTTGATTATAGTTTCGACCCAAAAACGCTGGGGGCAATTTTTATTAGGTTATCCTGCTATACCCTTTGTCAGTACTATGGTTGAACATAAGAATATCATGATTAAACCATAATTTATACGCGTACGAAGTCGCGGGCAGAAGCCAGTAAATAATAACACCACAACTTGCTCTGTAGGCAGGTAGTGTTGTGTTCCTATCGTCGCGGTCCAGTGGTTGATCAACCTAAAGTCGACCATGGACTGTCCGAATTCGCCGCTGGCCCTCAGTTTCACACAGAAGTGCCGTTTGTCATTATATCCAGTCCATTTTAGTAAACACCGTTTGTAGACTCACCTAAAGAACGTGTGGTGTTCGACGCAAGTCTTCCACAGTTTCTTGGCGGCGCGGTGGTTGATCAGCTTGAAGCCGACCGTGGACTCGAACTGTTCGAACTCGCCAGGCCTCAGTTTCACGTAGAAGTTGTGACGTTTGTAGCTGATCTTGAGGATCTTGGGCCAGGCGAAGCGGTTGATGCGTAGTCTGAAATGAATGGTTTTAGTCATTGTTTGTTGCTTTAAAAAATTTGATTGCTTGGCCTGATAGGACTGATTTTTTTAATTTGTTATTTGAACTGCCCACAATCTTCTCCGCTTTGCCTTAAGCGCTTGTCCAGATATTACGTCATCCTTTTTTGTCCGTTTTTGACCCATTGTGAGTTTCTTCGAAATATGAATTCAAAAGCATATGATTCGAGATCATAATTTTAAAAGACGGGAGACGTTTATATGGCAACGAGCAATTAAAGCCTTTGTCCAGCAGTGGGACAGTACGGGCTAGAAATGTAAGCAATACTCACTTTTCTCTATGCACCAGCAGTCCAGACGAGCAGACGCCAAGTGTGATGTCGACGTTTTCGGAATCCTTAGCGGGATGCAGGTCCACGCCATACATGGCCAGTTTCTTGGCGTTCTCTAGGTAGTTCAGCTCGGCTTCCGCGGGAGTCTGGCCTCTGTGGACGGAAAAAATCATAATTAGTATGAGTAGTTGAAAAATATAATAATTATCAATGCTAGCAAACATATGTTAGGAGATGGCCTAGGCTATTCTATCATCTTATCGGTGGAGTAACTTCCCGTCTTGTTCGTAGATGACTAAGCAGAATTTAGGCTGGTTAGTGGCTTAGCTAGGTGACCGAGAGCCCTGAGGCAAAAAAACTGGGGCCCTTAAACTATTTATTCTCAAGGTGGGAGAATTTTTCGCTTGATCAATAAGAGGTTTGCTAATCAGGTACTCGTAGCTACGCCAGTGCTTATGAGCCATGTATTCATAGGTGTATGTAATATACCTAAATTGAAGAATAAATAACTTTGAACATGTAGACGTCAGGCTTCAAATTTCTATTTCTCTATTTCTCAACCCTCTGACAACAGTCAAATATTTTTGACCAGAAATTCATCACTGTCACTTTGTTACAAGCTGTTTAAAATATATAAGAAGCGACATCGAAATACGAAACGTATTTCATACAATGCAAGCTAATGCGGGAGCTGACTACGCGACCGCAAGCCTGGTCAGAAGTATTTAACTCGCGGTGTATAGGTGCTACTGGAATAACATTACAAAGAGGCTTCATATATTTATTTTACCCACCACTTTTAAATGAGTCAATTAACAAAGGCCCTTATTAGTACCAGCGTTCAATCCTGATACGATTTCCAAGTAAGCATTGAACCTTTCAATTCTTATGGCGGAAGTGGCGACCAAGTACAACACACAAACTCAAGCCCGCGACCCATTCCCATTCCCGTTGGGAACCGTCTTTCAGCTTATAGTGAAGACTTACCGATACGTCTTATGTGGTTTCCTCTATGGTACTGATGGCACAGATTGCTGGTAGAATTGTCAGGGTCGGAACAGATTTTGAATCAACATAACGAACAATGAAAACCGACGATCTGTTTAAGATCGCAGGGAACCGTTGAACGCTGGTAGCAAAAGACCGATCCTCAGGGTTATTCCTGAAGATCCTTTGAATCACTGTATTCCAACTCACCGATGCGTCTTATGGAGTTCTACAACCTTCTCCTCCAGCTCAGGAGTGCAGGCAGAAGGTGGAGCCAGCTTGAGCTGCTTGCAGCGGCCGGCGTTCACTTCCGACTCCTCGAAGTCACCCATCTCTGATTGTAGGAGGTAGCTTGCTAAGAGCGCGTGGGTGACCGTTGAGCATGGCAGGCGACCTGGAAAATATGTTATTGGGTATAACAACTGAAGCTTAAAGTAATTTGTAGTTAGATGAGATATCTGATAGTAGTCAACTAATAATTGTTGCTCAATAGACATATGCCGCCACATAGTACGAAATAAAGTGGTTCCTTAAAGTCTACTTACTCCTTGAAGAATTCCATGTCAATATAACGCAAGGGGTGTCTAAAATAATATTCCATTCGGTATTTAAGGTCGAGGAAGCTACGGTAGCCTAGTGGTTCAGGCATGCGGCTGTCAAGCGGCGATCTTGGGTTCGAATCCCGGCTCGTACCAATGAGTTTTTCGGAACTTATGTACGGAATATTTACCGTTAGCTTTTCGGTGAAGGAAAACATGATTTAAGGTCGAGGAATAAAAATACCTCCACACTTTGGAAACGCGTTAGTAAACCGAGACGCAAGTAAGGTACTTTTGATCAGCCATCAGACTTCTCATAGTTACTAACTATCCTCGCTATAGGAACTTAACTCACCGGGAATTCGGATGACCTTTTCTCATCAGGTCACGGGACACCTCTTGTGAGTTTGTGATAATGCTTCTCACAATATGTCGTGCTTTGCGACGCGAGCCTCCAGTACAAGTTACAATTGGACAAGTCTAATGTCGGGTTGCACTTACGATTATAACAGACTTATCAACGTTAGATATGGTGCCGGCAGCTGTCATTCCAAAGAAACTTGTCAAACATTACATTCAGATTTTAACGAACACCGCTTACAATTACAGACGGTTTTGTGCAACCCACCCTCAATAGGGGACAAAGAAAAGCTTGACCAATAACGACTGACCATATGAGCTGTGTTTACCTATTTAAACTTTTATTCGTAGCTACGTAAAACTGGTACAGAGTTCTCGTATCGCAAAAGCCCAGACGTTTACGTGCCAAATAAGTAATAGAATTACTACTCACCCTCAAGCAGGTCCTTCCTCACACCCAGCACGAGCTGGTATCTGGTCAGCTCCTCTTGAAGCTGCGCCGGCTCTGGCGGGTAGAACTTCACCCCGAAACGCACCTGCCACGGTTCATCTGGAAATATATCCCATCTGTTAGTGTTTACGCTGAGCTGCGCTGGTCGTAATAAATTAACCATGGCGACATTCGAACTGATCGATCATCAATCGATGATTGAGATAGGTGGTAAAGTGATATCCCTCTAGACTACTGTTATCATCTGAATGATTTACTTACGTTTAAGCATCTTGGAGACGCGCTTGTCATGGTCGATCCACACGCGGCTGTCGCCGCGATCGGAGTAGAGGAGCCCGAAGTAATCCTTCTCCACCAGGTTTAGGCTGTCGCACACTTTGCCGAGGAGCTCGTGGCCCCTGATCTTTCTCTGAAAATTGATGGAGGTAGGTTTATTATTACGCGATTACATGTGGAATGGTAGTGGATACGATTTAGAACATAATCTCATAATTGAACGTGTGAACTCAAAGTGTGACGAGGGTCAGTTTTAGGGTATTAGAGCCACCGTCCTGATTACCATCCATCAGGGCGGGGCTAGTACAACTGACGCCACGACGCGAAGCGAGACAAGAAAACCTCCTCTTTGGGGTAAGAGGTAAACCCTAGAAGGCGCTTCGTGGTGTCTCCTTTTCTTTATTTAATGTAAGAAGAACACGACAGAGTTGTGTTCTGTTTATTCCAATAAGTTGTGTATGCAAATAAGGGATTAAACTCACTTCAAGGTACAATTGGTGGGTGGACCCATCGAGCAGTGTTCCTTGTATTTCGTTTGATCTTCGCTCCTTGCTTTGAATTATGCTGATTGCTGACTCATTTTAGTCTAATTTACGTTAGAAGATAGCGCGCCAGTATCGACCCCCAGGCTTTATGTGCCAGGCAGACAGCAGCAGTTAAATGTAATTATACTGACTTCGTCCAGTTGCATGGTGGACCCGATAAGCAATTTAACAATTTAACCTTGTGTTGCTTAAACTTCCTTTCATATTTTATTACTTTGATGTATGCTGACCCATTTCAGTCTAGTCACTGTGCGTCAGAAGAGGCGGCTGTGCCAATATAGCCCCCAGCCTCCCCGGCTGACCCCCAGAATGTACCAGGCAAGCAGAATCAGTTAGGTGTATGTACTCACTTCAACGTCCAGTTGCATGGTGGACCCATCAAGCAGTTCCACCCTGACGTGGGCGGTGTTGCCCGCGGGCCGCCGCCTGGGCGACTCCTTGGAATTCTTTTCATCTTTGGCCTCTTTGGCCACTCCCTCCGGCATCTTGCCGGCTCTTCAACACCTGGAAAGAAAGAGAGGATGTTTAGTATATATATAAATAACTACACATATTTGAGTCTAGGTGCAACTTTAGGATTATTGGTCATATTTCTAGTCTGTAAACATCGGATCTAATATCGCATTTGAGAGGTGAGCGTGCTTTACTAAAAGTGACCTTCGTATAGAACTTCAAGAGTACGATAATAGATCGTCTTCAGGGGACTTTTCAAACTGCTAGTTTACCGTTAAAATAGGTGGTGTAGGTAAGTTTGTATGTAAGGGAATACTGGTACTGCTCATGCGAATTCGCTTGAAGCACTCCAGTACTTCAAGCGATATTGCCCCGACAACACTCATCCAGAAGAAGAACTCCCGAAGAGTTCGAAACATATCACCTGTCGTGACGTTTAATACTTGCGTTCAACCGTGGATTTATTAAGACGTCCCACGAAAGCTTAAATTCGATTCCTACGCCAGTATATACGATGGATTTCGACGGCAACTAGTACAATAGAAGAAATATGTATTTCAGAAGGGCTACCACGACGCCGTTAATTGACGACGCAAAACCTCGTTTATAACGGGCCAAATGTTTACAATATAATTAATAATACATATAAAATGCGAGTCATCGTCGAAGATTGAAACTCAAACCGAACAAACCACTCAAACTACCCACTTCCTATCTCTAATCTCTTCACTAAACACCTATGACTAATGCCCACAATGGCGCGACCTCTGCAACTATGCAACGGGCACCACAATAGAGGTATAAATCAGTTTATAGCCCCCGTACCACGTGGGAAACCTGCAGGTATCTGTCCATTGTTCATGAAACGTGACTGTTTGGATACATTAACTAATTAAGCGGAATTATGCGAGGTTGTTAGAGATTAACTTATCATAGAGTTACACAAATCATACTTCCTTTGGTCAATAAATACTGGGTGTTTTCAGGGTCATGACCAAATGCGAATAAGATGGTCATACTGAACTTCTCCCACGGGGAAAACCACGAAATTGCAAATAATGAGGCAATTAAGAGTTAGTCGCTCTGTGAGCTGTAGAACTCGCGAGTCTGTTTAAAAATCTTTTTATTTATCGTCAGGCAAATCCATGCATTTAGAACCGTGATATCTTCGAAAAGACTGTATACCGGGTATATGCATGTTACGTTCTTATATTTTTTTCATTCTAGGCCCTAAAGTGGCAACACAGAGGCGTTTGAACCATTTGACCTGTGTTTTTATTTATTTATTTATTTATTTATTTATTCCAAACAGATTACACAGTATGACAGTGAGACACCAAGGCACTGTGAAATGCATAAGTACAATAATTATATTTAACAATGAAAACTAATAATTGCATATACATATTTAAAAAATAAACTATATCAATACTTCACTGAAGATGGACGATCATCCATCGCCTCACATAACTTCTTACACTCATCACATATCATCTTCCAACTACTTGCAAAAACATCGCAGTCAGGTGTTGACTTGAGAAGCGCGTTCAGATACTGCAAAGCACGAAGTAATGGTGATTTCCTATGCGCCACAGTGCGCGCTTTAGGGACTGCTAGCAAGTCGCGATTACGTGGTCTAAAATTAAAATTCAATTGAGACACAGAAGTTATAGTTCCCGTGTTATAGTTCCCGTCAAACAACTTGAACATGCGGGACGAAGTGGGGGGGCAGCTCGCACGTACAATTCGCCTCTGCGCAGGCAAGGTCATTTGCTCAAGTTGTTTGGCGGGAATTGTACAAGCTGACCTAGAAATCCTAGAATGCAAATATCAGGCTGTATGTGTTTGAACGGGCCACTGAAATCTCAGTACCTGTGACTAATTTCTCTTCTAGATTAACTCGAGGTCACCACGCCATCGCCATTGCGCCCTAGGAATCGAGCCCTGGACACAGAAAGTTATTACTTTACGCCCTGGAACAAAGGCTTTGATTGCACTGGTATATGCAATATTTTTATTAGTTATCTGAGGTCAGCAGACAAACTTCCAATATCGCTATCAGAGATCGTCATAGCCATTACTCAATACTTTTTGTTTTTAACCGACTTACAAATGGAGGTTCTCAATTCGACGGAATCTTTTATTTTTCAAGTATGTTCCCCGATAATTCAAAGAGGCCTGCACCGATTTCGAAAATTATTTTATTGTCTGATAGGGTACCTATCTTTCTTAGGTGGTACCATGGTCTTTAGGGCAGGATCCGATGATCGGGTCCTGGAGAAATCGAGGGAACCCTTCAAATAAGGCGAAGTATTGAATTAAAGTAGATTAAAACTTTAGCCTTATGGTTAACTGGCAGCTTTTGGCCGTCTATTTAGGGCGCGGAGCCCGTGCCGGAACACGCGCAAAACGCGTTGCCGTAGTGCTTATGTACAGGAGTCAGCATTTTGGCGTGACAACCCGCGTTCCGCGCCGTCGAACGCCCCGCTTATCCGTAGGCCGCGGACTGGACGCGCGGCGGCGAGCGGCTATGCCCATGCATTGAAGTCGCTCGAATGTAGGAACTGCCGCTCGTCGCAAAGACGACCTACATATGTGTCAGTGTGGTAGCGTCGTAAAATGTAAACAAGACATACTTACCGTGTGTGTAAGCGAGTGGAACAGACTAGCAAAAACGCTTTTAAGTAATTGAGCCAGTGGCGGACACTTGTAATTATAAAGACATAAGCGCTGTGAATTGGATGCATGAGTACCTATATAGAATATGGTTCTCGTGTCATTTGGGCCAATTTGCACCAAGGTTATTTTGTTTGATACGTTTCCTCCTGGTTTTATTAAGTACCTAAAGTCAAAAAGAATTGTTAGTTACTAAAATTTGATCTGATATTTGGTATAACGCAACTTTATAAAACCGGGCTTTCTGGGCATATTACTAATTACTTGTGTTCGACAGTCAGTTACTCGTGAACGAATATTAGCCTTAGCCGACTTCGTAATAAAACAGTAGTTATATAAGCACTATCCCGGTTGCAGCCTGCGTATGATGCCTGCCATTTTAACTCTTATCGCTGTTTATAATGGCATCCGTCACGTTCTGACAAGTACAGTCGAGTTCTCCAATCTATACAGACAACCTTTCAAAAATATCTACACGTGTCTTATGTGAGTAACAATAAAGTCTGTAAAGATATTTTTGAAAGGCTGTCTGTGTAGATATTAGAGAACTCGAATATGCATACAGGATGTATCAAAAATGGGGTGTGAACCGAGCAAGGGCATATTCGGTAGCGCATTGCGATTCCAAATATGCATTTGTTTATGTTTTCTTATTTTTTGATTGTTTTTGTTAACTAGCTAGTTGTAGTGTTGTGTTCCTGGGGGTGAGCAAGATCGCCAGAGCTCCCGAGAGTCCCGAGGATGCGTTGTGTTGAGAGCGAGGGAATTTGTTTCCTTCAGCTGTCAACACGGCGAATCCTCAATCATATCAAGGGTCGGCAACGCCCATGTTACTCCTTTGGAGTTTCATGCGTCTATAGGCTGCGGTGTCCGCTTACCATCAGGCGGGCCGTACGCTTGTTTGCCACCGTCATTGTATAAAATAAAAATAAACCAAATGCATTTTCGGAATCGCAATACGCTACCGAACATGCCCTTGATCGGCACATTCACATTTTGATACACCCCGTATAATATGTAGTGAGTGCGAGAGTTTCGTCCATCCACAACGATAGGTATCTATGTTATACCTAATCCAAACCTATAGCCTAAAAACTGTAAACAAAACACTACCTACCACAACTATTACAAATGTCTGAAAATTACTCAAAGTTTCAAACTAGAACACGTTCAGGCCTCGTAGCGTGGTCGGCCTTATGACGTGATAAGTGACAAGATAGAGCGTCCGTCACTGGCTGACACCGTTCGATAGAACGCGACTGACGCTTTAGCTTGTCACTTATCGTGTGATAAGGCAGACCATGATACGGGGCCAGATAATTTTGGAAAAGTAAATGTACAAATCAATTTAAATTCCATTGCACAAAAGCCTACACTAACCCTAGCACACTTGAACTATTGTTACCTAGTACTAGTAGTACTTAGATCTACGATAATGCAACCAACGTACATTATGTTCTGTCCGCTGAAGCAATAAAGGTCATCGGAAGCTAACTGCGATTGACTAACATAATGTCCTGATTACATACCTAGGCGAGTTGTTGAAATACAGGCAGAAAATTACTTTGACATAAACTAACCATGCTAAAAGTATCAGTGGTTTACCCTTGTTTTACCCACAAACGTTTCATCGAATGTGTCGCAGAATGTTCATTTTAGACAGTAAACTTTTGAGGACCCAGATCCTAATTGTTTTTAATTATTTTTAATAATTTAATTATTCTCACTACTACACGTTCACGTGCACAAACGTCTATAGACGTCGCGACATAAGGCTTAAGAGGAAACACCAAGGCCGTTTTTCCATAGAAACGTAGTCCCCTGTTTTCTCCCTGCATAATGGCAGTAGAGCAATATTTTTTTTCCATAAATCTATGGCTACTATTGACATGTTCCAATGTTTTGCTTTTTTCATAAATTATTCTTAAAAGAGATATTAACTTTCAAAAACCTAAGAAAAATGCCAGATTTTCGGCTGTGTTCAAACATTCAGAAAACAATTTTGACTAGATTATTTAAAAAAAGAAAACAGGAACACGACCAAAGCCTTTCTTTGATTTTTAATTAAAAAAAATAGTTAAATAGGACAAGTTTTGGAGAAGAAATCAGAGCTATAACCACGAACTTCGAAAGTCGAAGTTCGGGTATTTCCATCTCTATCGCGCTCACAACACTCGGGTGACAGGGATGCATGTATACGAACTTCCAGTTTCGATATTCGTGGTAGCGCCGCAGGGGACTAAGAAACGTTGATTTTATGTACTTTTAATAGGTATTTTCGGTCCAAGCTGCAGTTGTCTCTATCGCGCTCTGCGGGGGAGGCTTGAGGTTGGCGCGACACTATTTCTCAATTATCTCGACCATAGAGTTTCCTCTTAACTACGACTTAATTGAGGTTCCTCACGTGAACGTTTTTAAGCTAAGTCATGCACGCACCTGTTTTGTTTAATTTCCTTTAAAACTGCACGCATGACAATACATCCAAATATTTGTACACCATGTCATGGTAAAAAAGATTGGCTAATAATTTATGTAACATCATTTTGTGTTCTTGTTTCTGTTTTCTGAGGATTGTTATAATAAAACCTACACAAATGGTTTCTACACATTCGCAAAAAATAACGGTCACAAAAATAATGTCTGTAATCTGCGAAACAATACATTCGGTGAAACTTTTGTCGATGATATAGGGGGTTCCCTCAACATCAGATACCTACATACCGAGCAAGTACCTAGTAGTATTATCGCTGTGGTAGGTGGTTCCAGTTCCCCAGTTGCGCCGCCCCACACGTGTGCCATTCGGCTGTGGCCCCTATCTCTCTAAAACATGACATGATCCGTTTAGGAGCACGACCAGATAGGTGTACAGTTTATGCTCGAGTAGAACTCGGTTTATTTAATCGTATGGACATTATTTTTACCCAGGGGACACGTGCAGGGTTGTGGTAGGTAGCTCCTGCGGACGCGAGTGACAGTAGTCCCCCCTTTGTCATGTGAGTGGGCAACTCGACTGTTAGAAGTTCTTAAGCCGCCTGAAGGCCTCTAACTCGGCTTAACGATTACTGTCATAGACAGCAGCTGGGATCAACTGCTTAGTGTGCCTTCCAAAGCACGGGAGCGCTCATTTATATTCCACTCAAACATGAGGCGGTCACCCATCTAAAGATTGACCGCTGCCATCGTTGCTTAACCTGCGTTATCGTTCCGAATCGCACGCGCCGCTAGGCTATGACCGCTTGAGTAGAACTCGGTAGTCGGACTATACAAACTTCCCCGGATTCCACTCCCCTAGATGATTTCCAATAGAAAGTAATTATGTACATACTTTCCTTTGACTCAGCCATCTCCATACCAATTTTTGGGTCGCCAGGACTATCCATACAAACGTAGTTTGGTTCTCATTTTAAACAGTCGACAGTACTGGGGACTCTTAAGTGTAAAAGACGACAAACTACGTTTCCGCATTTATTACATCAGAATAAGAGAATAACACAAAGCTAATAATGTAATACAGTATACGCGTAAGAAGTCGCTGGCACAAGCTAGTAATTGACATTAGAAAAAATATGCTAATAATTGGGTTCTAACAACGAATTTCCGTAGTCCCGAATCAACCAAACCGACCGTTACTCCCAAAATAGACCAGACAATTGGACCTTAATTCATGACATCACTGTCACTACGGGAACAGGCAATCTGAGCCGACACCTTGAGATAGTGTTACCGTCATCAACCGTCATTAGGTTTGACAGAAACTTGTACGCCCACGTGCTTCCGCGGTTTGAGTCATGATCTTTGTTAAATTACGAAACTGCTTTGTTAATATATTAAGTTATAGTTACGGCTTCAAAGTCAGAAATTGGCTGCTTAGTAACTGCGTGCGAAAGTATGCCTAATATATATGTTACGTCGTCACAACTTTCTTAGATTTGAGTTTGTAAGAAAGGGACTAAACACTTTTTATTTAGTTAGCAGGGTCCATCATAGGGGCACATAATACCCTTTTCACGAA
The DNA here is from genome assembly GCA_947578815.1 of Epinotia ramella. NCBI lineage: Eukaryota > Metazoa > Arthropoda > Insecta > Lepidoptera > Tortricidae > Epinotia > Epinotia ramella. The sequence goes on from OX388220.1 coordinate 4,205,357, forward strand.
ACAAATTATTTAATTAAATATTTTTGTTTTTGTGTTATGTTTAACGAGGAAGTTACCCCGATCATCTGTCGGGGGCTACAGACGAAGGTGGTTTATTTTTCCATTACAGTAGGGCCTCGATAATCCGAACTTCAAAAAAACAACCCCTGTTCGGACTCAGGGAGCGTTCGGATTATAGTATGTTAGTAATAAAACATCGATAATCCGATATATTCTTTCTCTGTATCATATCGTTTAGGGGCACATAATAGTTTATAATACATTCGTATACGTTCAGAAAGTACTGTAACTGATTTTTTAGCTAGAAAACACCTAACCATGCTATTCTGCTCTATCAGTCTATCAGTTATCTATCCAGTTAGGTTAGTCCAGTTTGTGCTTTAACGCCGTTACATAGTAACGTGTTTCCTATGTGTCACTGAGCGATTGTGTCTCTGATTGGAAAGTGTCAGTGCGGGTGAATTAACACCCCACAGTACGTCTAGCACAACTTGCTGACAAGCCGCTTCGCGCGCGACTGAGCGTCTCCCGTCTCACTGACACCGTGCAAATCAGAAAGAGGAGGGTAGATCTCGCGTCGCGGTGCGGCGTCTGTTGTGCTATCCCCCCCCCCCCCCCCAGGAACAGACCTGATAGAGGTATTCATGACATAAACATACGCCAATGTCAATTGTCCTGCTCATAAACTGTTATCATCAATTTGTAATATGTCTAACAACAAGAAACTAATGCCTATCTCACTAAAATCAACTGGCTATAAGCCAGACATCGAGACTGCATGAGTAATAAAGCCATCGAATCCCGATAGAAGGAGCTTCCAGCTAAAACGTATATAAATCATTTGCCACCAATCTGGATCGTTTGGAGATGCGCCAGAGTATTACACAGAATTGATCTTTAGTCATAATCATCGCGGGTGGGAAAAGCGTATGTTTTTTGAAATGCAAAAAAGTCATTGAATATTGATACGAAAATGTGGTCCGTACTTCGTATGACTGACGAAGTATTGTTGAAATCGAGGGCAAATCGCTCGGTTCGTCGCTCAAAACTACTCATATGGACCGGTCCGTTTTAGCACCGAATCCCTAGATTTGGTTTATACGAAAGTGACCGCCATCTGCCCAACAACACAGAGCGAACACTAAACCTTATTGGGATTAGACCGGTTTTCTCACGATATTTTCCTTCACCGAAAACCTATCCTTAATTGGGTCGTTCTTATTGATTTTTTAAACCTAGTGGTAGGGAGCCGAGTTTCGAACCCTCTAGATTGAAGGTGGCTCACCTAAAACTGCTCACATGAAGGCAAAACAAAGACCCCCATCCATCGGATAGCTCGGGCCATGCGGCAGTAATTCGTTTCGACACGTATCCGCTAGCGATCCCGGCGCCAATTTGGCGAATTAGGGTCACGGAGCCTCAGGACTCGTGTCAATAAAGACGGCGCCTGCAGCCTGAATGGTATATGACGCTGTTTTCATTCATCTTAAGTTAACTCGGGGTCCAATATTAATGCGTTAAAGTTCAGTTCTCTCAATGGGAGGAATTGGCTTAACGATTTGACGCTGTTTTCATTCATCTTATGTTAACTCGGGGCCCTTTACGAACGCGTTCAGTTTCTCTCAATGGCCGGATAAAAGGCTTAACGATATGACGCTTTGTTTGTACTGCTGAGTAGAGTTTGGGGTCTAATGTGAATGCGTTAAGGATCTTTTGAAGTTCTCCAGTTCGTAGATTGCGTTTAGGGACGATTCAGGTTTAGATAGAGGTTCTTTTGAATGTCTTTTCATGTCTGGGTGAAAGGGTTAACAAAATGAAATGTTGGTGAAGAGCACTTGCGGTCAAATATGAATCCATACTAATCCATACTATCCATAAAAAAGCGAAAGTGTGTCTGTCTGTCTGTCTGTCTGTTACCTCTTCACGCTTAAACCGCTGAACCGATTTGGATGAAATTTGGTATAGAGATAGTTTGAGTCCTAGGGAAGGACATACGATAGTTTTTATCCCAGAAATCATCCCCCAAGGGGATGAAGTGGGGGGTGAAAGTTTGTATGGAGCTACGATATAAACGAGTTCCACGCGGACGGAGTCGCGGGCAAAAGCTAGTGTCTTAATATTTGGCCGGCGAGGGCAAGTAACCAAGAGAAAGATAGCTTGTTCCTAGGCGAAGCATTGTTGAGTGCCGTTATGATCAGCTTTAAGGATTTGTGTTGAATATTAATAATACCTTAAGTTTAGGCTTCTAATTAAAGCATTTCTATAACTCACTGCTCAACTTACAAACACGTATAATTTATTTATTATAAAACATCAAAGAGTTTGTAAATATATTATATTTTAGATCCTTTGGCCAGGGAATTCTTCCGCATTGCGACCGGGTTTCCGCTTATAGCAGTTTTCGGTTGATTTCATCTCGTAAAATAACCGTGGATGGACTAAATTTATATACTTTAACGTATAATGGATTCACTGTTTGGGAAAAATAAATTCTCAGCGCGGGATTCGACAACCACTGATTCTGATGTCGATGTAATAAAGACAAAACTACGGGATCATACACTGCGCGTGGCCCGACACGCACATGGCCGGTTTTTTATGATAGCGGGCAGAGCTGTTATAAAGTCAGGTTATGAACAATATTAGAAAAGTAACAACAAAATACAATTTATCTATTTTCATCATTATATCAAAAATACTACATTTTCGCGTATGCCTTATACACTTTACTTATTATTCCAGAAAAAAATACTGTTCCCAAGAGAATTGCTAAAACTAAGGCGCGGCAACAGTAATGTAATGATGTAGCCAAATTTATTCATTGAAAACCAGCTCTAATGCCAACTGACATAGGCATACCAATTGAATACGTTACCAGTATCTATATACAGCCTTGACCGTACGAGTGGTGATAAAGTTAACTGACCTAACTTGGACCCTATTGCATGGCGATAAGGACTATCAAATATCAGTTGAGTGTTGCTCTCTGTACAATGCCGGCCGGTATGACATCATCCACCTTAACGTGTGGTCGTGGACAGCACAGTTAACCTCAGTTGACATTGTCAGAGATGATTGTATTTACTTTTACTGTTTTGTTTTAATACTACGACGGTGGCAAACAAGCGTACGGCCCGTCTAAACAGACACCGTAGTCTATGGACGCGTTCGGAGCTAGAAGAATCTCAAGTGCGTTGCCGACGCTGCATTGATTTTAGGATCCATTGATATTGATAACTAGATATGATAAGATTGCAAGTCGCTCATTTAACATGCAGTCGAGTTCTCCAATATCTGTACAGACAACCTTTCGAAAATATCTACCTACACATGTGTCTTATGTATGTCAGTAACAATAAAGTCTCTGTATAGATATTTTTGAAACGTTGTCTGTGTAGATATTGGAGAACTCGACTGTACATAGCGCATCATCGGTAGGTCTGGCGAACTTCCTCACCACCTGGAACACAACACCACAAACCCACAGAGCGGAGAGTGGTGTTCTGTAAGTTGAAAGAAAATTCCTTGGGCTGCTAAAGATATGAGCGTAATGACATTTCGCTGTGCCCTACACCTCCCAAATCCTCCCTGTACTATAAGTCGAGTATATCCCATCCCGATGGTCAGACGAAGTCCCAAAGATCCGTTTTTCTTCCAACCAATGAATCGGTAGACTTCTGGTAAAAGCCGCCATGACAGTCTGCCAGCCGATAACCGGTCCCCATTAATCCCATCTTGACTTTGAAACTTTGACGTAACGCCTCTGACCGGTCTCATGCATAAATTCCATGATCCGTCTATTAAACTATTGTAAGTGTTTATATTTAGTGGGCCTTGTCCCAGATGACATCACGGTGACTCGCGTACCAGAGAGTTAGTGCTTGTCTAGACATCTGCGGCTTTTTAGTTGTTAATTACATTCAAATACTAATTTTATTCTTCGATTAAGACAGATTGGAACGGAAAGACTCGGGAAAAATTACTAAACTTTGCGAAAATTATATTAAAAATCAATTGTATAGTAGCATTTATGACACAATATCTACCACTATTTTAAGGTACAGTCGACAGAATAAATATCTGCCTTAAAAACAGGAAAAAAAAATAACACGTCCTAACAGTCGTAGAAATAGAGTCGTGCTAGATATTATATGCGCGCTTCGTTTTGGCACATACTCGTACATATGATTCATAATCATAACCGTACATATAGGACAGAAAGATAAGTGACTTAATTATGATACGTACACATATTTTAATCTAGGCTATAAACTTATAGTCTAGATTAAAATATAGGAAAGTTTTTATCCCGGAACCTCGCAGACGAATTCGGGGGCGGAAGCTAGTAAATAAATAATTCGTTTTCTACTCCTGTACCGTTATCTATCATTTATATAGGCTTTAGCTCAAATACAATGACACCGATAATAAGTCGTCGAAAAACTCCATGCGCTCTGGCCCTTAAACGTATTCTTGTCTTTCTTGTCTTTTATTTCTTATATGCTAAATAAACATATTTAAACGCACTGTTTAGCGTACTTTTATGGTTCATACATTTTTCATAAAAGCACTGTTTACCACGATGTCAAATCATCTAACTTTTTTTTAATCAAGTGGTACCAACTTCATAAGCAAATTTTTCGAAATAAAATGTTTTTATTTACTATCAACCATTTGTAGAATATAAACTATTTACTAAAATAATAATAAATCATCTCATGTATTATGTGTTAATATACATATTTTACCAATTATTTGTATTATTTATAAATATAAACCGATCCAATTCGGTTCGGATCCGGATTCAGTTTGGTTCGGATGACAAGTGCAAGGAAATTAAAGACAAAACAGGCCATAAACAAAACAGACCATAAACTAAGTTCCAGTACAAAATCAAAGGACGAAATATAATAACTATTCGTTATTAATAACTAATTAAGATTTTATTCGTGTTTGTGAAGTGAAGAAAAATGTGTATGTTCCTTTTAAAATGGACGAAGAAGAAAATAACTGCACCGCTGAAGAAATTGCGAGAGTAGTAATAGAACTAACGGAAAACTTACTGCCTGAAAAGACAAATGCTATTTATTTAAAATTAGTCGTAGAAAAAGTATTGTATGCAACGGTGTATAACTTGGTCTTAAAACGCTCGTGGCGTCTTTAATTGCGATGCTCGCCAAGGCTCGGATCACAACTCACGACACTCGCGTTTTAAGACCCTACTTATACAACAGTTGCATAAAACACTATTATTGATCAGAAATACATTTCTACAACCAAACACAGTACATGATGGACGAACTAGGCAAAGCCTGTATGATATAACTAAAATAACTGTTTTGTTAGAGGACTTAAAAAGACCTAACAAAATAGTGGTTAATAATGTAAGTTGGTACAGGATAGTCCTATATAGTTGACTAGCGACCCGCCCCGGCTTCGCAAGGGGACTATATTATACATATAAACCTTCCTCTTGAACCACTCTATCTAATAAAAAAAACCGCATCAAAATCCGTGGCGTAGTTTTAAAGATCTAAGCATACATAGGGACAGACAGCGGGAAGCGACTTTGTTTTATAGGTACTATGTAGTGATGTGCGTGTATCTAATAGCTATTTACTGTATTACACCTACACCTGACCGTGAGAAATGCCTTAAAATAAAATAATAAATCGATCGTTACCTTGCAAACAAATACTTTTAACCAGCGCGTACCACGGTCAATTAATCAACAACGACAAATGAACTGAATCGTAAAACAAACGAATAACCAAAATGGCGGATGTAACTAGACACTGTTTGCACATTCCTGCATGAGGTCATCCATCAACAGACGGAGTGTCTGGAGGGATCAATAGCGGTTATTGATGAGGTATTTTTGCCTGCACATTAGGTTTACTCATACGTTCATTGGTTTAAGAAACGGTCGTTTGGAAGATTTATTTACTTTATTAGACGAAAAATGAAATAAAGAGGTGTGTTGAATATAGTACTAGTTGCTTGAATCTTGTCTTTTTTGCAAGCCTGCTCACAAAATTTCACGAGAGTCGGTTAAGAAATGCGACATGTAGACAGAAAACGCATTTTCGCCCAAGCTGAAATGGAGAATTTCGTTCGTTTCGCTCGCTCGTCCAAAAAAGAGAACAATCGTAATAATACTGTAAATACAAGTTTGTAGGATGTTTAGTGTTAGTTGCTCTTTACGTGTTTTATAATCAATGAACGCGGAAAACAATTATATGGCACATTACGAGACAACATCTTTAACCCTTAAATGCATACAGTATCAGAAATGATACAACTGAAGTTACACAAGTAGTAATCAAATTAATGTCAGTTATAGACTTTTCAAACTAGACATAGAGTCTCAAATGTGATGTAGAGTTAACTGTTCATTAGCCATTCCATAAGCAAAGTGATTGATACCAGATGCACCTAAGGGTTAAAACTAGATATTATAGAAGGGACGAAAGGAGATGCTATGCATTAAGTGGTTCAAGTGAAGGATAAAGCTAGTGTCATACAGTCGAGGACGCCGTACTCAAAGGGAACTGAGAGAGATATACTCCACCGGCAAGAGTCATCATCATCATCATCATAATATCAGCCGAAAGACGTCCACTGCTGGATATAGGCTTCCCCCAAAGAGTGCCACAATGACCGGTCCTGCGCCACCCGCATCCAGCGGACTCCCGCGACCTTTACCAGGTCATCAGTCCACCTTTTGGGGGGCCGGCAAGAGTATGTTTCTTAAATTCATGATAAAGATTATAATTTACTTTGTTTACATAAGACGAATAAAGACATGCTGGATGTAATTATATGACCGTTATCTATTTTTAATGGCAAAACAAATTGCAGGTGAACTTTGCGATAAACTGCTGGCCAAATATTTGTATATCGGTGGCACACCCTGAAGATAATGATAAGAGGGATTAAACGACTTAAATATTGAACATTCACTATACTTGCATTGATTTTTTTGGTAAACTATAAACGTTTCAGTGCAGAAAAAAAAACATAACTGGGTGGTTCTCAAAAAAACGTTGTTCTTACCACCCCCCGTATTAACTGTGGTGTTCTGTAGCTGATTGGGGTCAATCTTACATACTCAGAATCTATCCTCGATAACTAGCATACATTTTTGTGCTTTTATATTTAATTAATAATCACAATATTACAAACATGGTAAGACAACCGCTGAGCGTTTTAATCTCCCATTATCTCAAAATATGTTCTTCGAGAGCAGTTTTCCACTACAGGCAAAAAGTACCTACATAAAACATGTATTGTATGTACCACAGTAATACATAAATACGTGAAAACAATATCCGTGATATGTTCGTATAATCTCCAATGTCTTTAAGCTGATCGTACGTAGCCTAATTTTTGAAAGACACAAACAAACTACCCACAAATGAACTCGTAAATTACTATTGACATTGATGGGGCAATAGTGAATGATGACCCGACTGATTTATATCGTTTATGTTTCATCTAACCCATTCTGGCAGTAATTCAAAGGAACATAAACGGTTTCAAGTGAATTACAACAATTACCTGTAATAAAACAATGATGAGACTACTCGATTGCAACTGGCTTTCTTCAAATTACTCGTAACGTTGTTGCGATGCAGTTAAGTAACAAGATATTAATGAGCTTGGCGACCTTTAATATACCTACATGTGAAACATTTCCCCATGATTGAGGAACTTACTAAAGCCAACTAACCAAATGTATTATTCGAAAAAAATACGTTTAAAATATCATCGTTCAACAATGACTAAAATAACAGTAATATAAATTCTTAAGCCGAACACCAGATGGTCGGAACGACATTAGCGAAGCGTTTGACATCGTCGGCGTGCCACGCCAAAACAAGACGGTTGCCAACGTAAACAAAATATCTAACCCATATTTACGGCGAACTGGCGAAGCGGGATCGTAAAACTGGCAAGGGTTTGATTGTACCAAAAACTGTTACTAGTTAAATATACGTAAGATTAATTGCCTAATTTTACATATTTTATTAATTTATAATTATGAAGTGAAAAAAGGTGTGAAGTGAAGCTATAAATAATTTAAGTATTTGCTTTTTGATAAATAGACGTGATCATAAAAAGAGTTTCATTCTGTTTCGTATAATTTTACTAAATCTTTCATTTGATATTCAAATTTCAAACCGCCTCAAAGAACCCCGAAATGGAACACAAGTATATACCAAGACCAAAATAAATACGCACGAATTCCACCAGGGAATCAATAACAATTCCATTTCACTAAAATACCGCTCTCTAAAACAATAACAGCGTCCACTTGAGACAGACGGCTGCCAGCCAAATATATTATTCACTGCCTCTTCAAAACGCTGTTCGAGTATTCTTGGGGTTAAGCCATTCACCTAGCCACAGACAATATAATAGCTCAGAAATAGGTCTGCGCTTAAATTCTACCGACACTGGCAAACATAAACATTACCGACGAGTGGATCTTTGCGTAACAATTGGGGTACCTTGTACCTTGCCAGGAACGTCGCAATTTTTAACAGAATCAAGCGCTGTAGGGGTGTTTTCTAATCAGTAATCGCGGCAGTCATCAATGATCCGGCAGTTTTGTCAATAACAGTACTTGGCAGTTTCGGACTATTATAATGTCTGCAGACTTGGATAATAGGAACCCCGTCTAGGCGCAGTCGTCTATTCCCAAGCCGCCCGAAGCTATTGGTTGAGCCGACGTAAAGGATTCATTCTTGCGTTCAACAATGGAGTATTGGGTACGGTCTGGTGGTTTAAAATGCAAGCATAGTGAGTTACCGGGTATGAATGAACTCACGAAAAAGCTGGTTTGTATGAAATTGTTACGTCGTGAGCGCAGCGAAGCGTGTCGCGGTCACCCCTACATTAAAATTGTACTCGTACGTAACAGGTGGAGTCTTTTCGAGTAAGTTATCATGAACCAGAGATGGCAGGCTGTTAAATATGCGGTGGAGTAAAGTTTTTGAAAACCGCAAAATAACACCAATTCTCTCGTAGTCATTTCGCATTGCTTGCCGTTTTAAAAAAAACTTCGTATCATCGAGTTGTGATTCGAATTTGTAAATCCTAAAATACCGTGTTGAGTCAACGCTCCGAAATGTGAAAAAAATCCTTGAAATGCTAACGTAATTAGAACAAATATCAACGTCCGGTTCCGTTCCGGGAAGCTTGTTTTGGCCGGTAAATGGGAGTAGTTACTGTGAAAATTAATTAGGATTATGCTGGGTTTACTCTGGAGGGGTCAGATTACCGAGCCCCCGCTTAGGTGTTTGCTAGTAATTTATGGACGCAAAATCTGAGTGAAGTGAGTAAGCCTCAAGCCAGGCGATGATATTCAAAGCGTTGTACGTAAGCGAATTGTCACAACTATTGCGTCTAAATAAGACTGTGCCAGTACTTGATGAGACCTGAAATTTTATTGTGGTGAGACTACAAATGTAGTTTTTGAAAACTCAACCCTTAGTTTTGACGATGTCGGCATTGTTCATCTATTGGCATAATTCATTCTTTTGGCATTGTGATATTGTCGAAACATACGACAGAATTTTGTAGAAAGCAGAAGCAAAAGTCGTTAAACCGGCTGCGTGTAAGTAATAGTTTTCATCAACTTTAATGCAAGCCAAACATGCAAGTTCGCTGTGCACCAGGGTTTTAAAACCTGTAATTTTGAAACTGAATTTGGAGAATGCAGGACTATTATTTGCATAATAAAGTTACGAACCGCTACTACTCTTTGATTATGACTCGTGTGCTGCCATATTAGAAAGAAACTTAGGTATAGACAAATGCAAAAATATTGATAGATTGAATCCTCTCATAAGTATGTACCAAAACCTTAATCCGCCGACATATGGCACATATTTCGAGTCAGTTTATTTAAACTTTATTGCACAACCAAAATGATGCACAAATGACGGACTTAATGCCAAATGGCATGCTCTACCAGTCTACGTATGGCCAAACAGAGACACATAAAATAAGTGAGTAAGTAAGTATGCTCCCATATTTTTACATATGACTCACTCTACACGTCTACATACTAACTTATTTTGCGCGATATTCATTCTGAAGCCAAAAATAGAATCCTTATCAAGTAGATTTTAAAGATAGAGCATGTTCTAAACGTGTCCGTCCGGTAGTACAAACGCCAACATAGTTAACTGACCATTCGTGACCCTTATTACAATGCAAATAAAGTGCACAAATAGTCAGTTAACTGTGCTGGCGATGGTACGAATGTGAAGCAAGAGAATTCCAATCTAAGCGGCTGCTAAAGATTTCTCAAATCACTTGGGGCGACAATGGGGAAATCCATTCACACAAGGATGGAAAGGAATCCGGTGTCTTAGCAGTCCGGTAGAACAAACGCGATGGTGAGATCATCTACAAAATACATCTCATATAATGCTATAGTTACGGGAATAAAGCTAAGAGCGTAAAAAATATGTTCCCTTGCTATTGAGACGGTGAGTTGGATCTAGTACATCCTCTATAATAAATAAAGACTTCTCAATATAAGCCAAAAAAGTGTTTCGACACTAAAAAACGAGGAACTTTATGCTTGAAAACATGAAGTTGAAGAAAGAACTAGAACATTTATTAGAAGTTTGGAAACGTTGGAACCCCTACCGATTTCTTGTAGCATGTACGCACGCAACTTTGGTATTCGTGGCTGAATTGATCGCTATAAATTTGACACGACACGACATGACAGTGATACGACGATTAAATTGTACCACATCCGTATTTTCGAAATTGTATTGTTGGATTTTCATATCCGATAAGAAAGAAGAGGCCTATACTCAACAGTGGGTGGATAAGGGCTGAATAGACAGATAGATAGAACACATTTTAGTAGAATTAGAAAGAAAAGTAATCAAGCGGACGAAGTGCTGAAAATGATCGTTTTAGGGTCTCATAATCTTGACCATAAGTAAGGACGTACCTTTAAAATTACAATATTAAAATAGTATGCTCAAATACTCCTACTACCAAAGCGTTCATGGCATTCCTGTCGATATCCGGTGGCTGCCCAGGGAGCAAGCTAGCCTATATGGAAATTCTGTCAAATTGAGTCTTTGTATAAGTCTTTAATCGCGTCGGCTTCCCTGGAACTCTCGTGCAATAATAGAAAAATGTTGTGGTTGTGGATGTGCAGAGTGATAAGATAAGTAATAAGTCTTGTGTTGATAAATCAGAATCGATTTTAATCGTGAAACCACCCATTTTATACATTAGACGCTATCGCTATACAATACAAGCAATATTCGTTTATGTCGTAGTAAATGATTGTCTCACTAAACTCGGAAAAATCAATTACCATATTAGACTCGGGATTCGAAAGGTTAACAATCAAAATCGCTAATCCAGCTACTGAAATATCCCTTTTTATGCAAAAACGACGCAAAACAAAATAGTCAACAAAAATACCTCTATTCCCTTTACTGACCGTAAGAATGTCTCACTCGATTTAGTGGAATAAATGTGGCGCTCGACCTAACCCAAAGGGCACTGTAGATTTCCCGCGAGTAACGAAGGGATGTAAATGCTGTATCAAGTTCCCTAAAGGTATACAAAGGACGGGTTCGGTAAGATTCCTCGTATTAGGCAGATTTGTTCAAGCTAGATACATACTAAACACAATATTACTATGAGAATATTGGACCTGCTTAAATCGACATACTACCATTTTGGAAATTGAGATTTGTAAAACTAGATCGACTGGCGGAAATGGATGTTTTATATGATAAAAGGTGACAAATAATGTGAGCAGGATCCTGACCAAACACACATGAAAGGTTAAGTGTCTATTAAAGTACATACAAAACATTTCCACAACGCAGGTTTCGTCAATACAACCAAACAGCATCTGCAACATGCTTCGTCAATTATCTACAAATTATAAATCCACCGCAGGTTTCGTCACCTATATTTAACATTACCACTAGTTCCTTACTAGTTCACATCCCACTCCGATACTCACCCAGACCAAACGTGCCAAAAATACCGGCAGCATTACCACGCTGAATGGCCAGTGATATTCGTTGGACCAGGTAAGAACCAGAGCGAGGGTCGCAGCCCCTTTCTCTTAAGCGCCGCCCTATGTCTTTGATGAACTTCTTGGCCTCGGTACACCACGGCCCAGCTGTCTCGACAGCAACCGGGACAAAATCATACACCAGTTCAAGATTTGCGTATTTATCGTGCTTGTATTTAGACGCATTTTCAGCCGCTCCACCCGCCTTTCTAACCGTGTGGGCGAGGTGAGTAGGAGCGAAAGTACTCACACACGTAGCATCCCAAAGCAAACTACGACCCTTTGCCCATGGAACCAGTGTAAGACGGTCCGGCCTCTTACCGTCCGTACGGCTCAGGCCATGGGGTTCCATAACACATGGCACGTTCGCCGAGACTAAAGCGCGCCTTATCAACTCATTGATAGCGCAGTGCCTGGGTATCCTGCCGGCACATCGCACGCAACTTAGGCCGTGGTGTCCATCTGTTTCGACCATCACCCCACATCGACACCGGTGTGGCTCGCAAACCTTACTTCCGAGTCTTAGGGCCACCGCCACCCGCAACGTGTCGTTGTCCAATAAAGTCCCCAATTGTGGCGACGGCAAAGCATGCAACCATGCACCGGACTCAGGTTCCGCGGCAGCTTTCAGCCGGGCCACGTCACTTCCAACAGCGCCATGCAGCAGACCACTGTGTATATCTCGACACAAAATATCGTCCCACAACCTTTGTGACGAGGGATTATCCGGCCATGCAACTTCAGCAAAACGAGATGACCATTCGGACCGAGCTTCCTGTAAATACGTGATACAGATATTGCCACCATCAAAAGAAAGGATTCTAGTGACAAGATCTGTTTTATATTGCTGCCGACACTGAATAAACATAATTTGTCTAGACTAATTAGTGACTAACGACGCTTTGAAACAACAACCTTGCGTCGCTTCAAACATTTCCGTAGGCAAGCCCTAGCTAATCTGGCTTACCCTTTCGTCAAGGACATTTGAATTCTTTCGAATAGGCCAGACTGCAGGAATAAAGTTTCTAGGATCAATCGACTCTAGATAAAGACAGAAATCTGATTATTACTAAATTGATAATTGGAGCTAAAATGCACAAAAAAGTGTGGCTATGTCACCATCGACGTAGTACCTATATTTATTTTATAATAACTTAAACGCTTATTCGACCTTACTACCTACCCTAATGCCCTCACCTAACTCATGTCCACGAAGGGTAATTAAATCAATTAATTAGAAGCTCACACCTAACCTCCAGTTCACACCCTGGTATGCGATTCATAAGTTTCATAACCTGTCCTGACAACTCCCTCATTCCTAGTTTTACTTGACCCTTGACTACGTAACAACTACGCACAATCGAGGGTCATAGTATGCTGGTTCGTCTGAAGCGAGTGAATACCAACCCTGGAGTGACCTGTAGCCTGCCGCACCTCTGTTTACGTCAACGTCGCGTCGCAAAGTTAAATATGGGTTACCTGCTCATATTTCACCAACAGGATAACTGTTACTCATAATACGCTATACATTGCTGGGTAAACAGGAAACGCTACAGTGTTATGATATGGGTTATTTATTTTATCATATGGCTTTTCATGTAGTAGGAATATATATTATATATAAAAATAGTAGTTTATATATCCACATCCAGATTGCACAGCCAATCCACAGCTTCTGGTGTTCAATTATAGAGGTCTCCCGGGTCGCCCTGATAGTATCTTTTAGGACGTCGCTTCACGATATGGTCTATGGGTAACCACGTTGCAACAAACCATCCGACCAGGATGCCGTGGCCAATTATGATGATGAGGGATCATTAAAGAATAGCAGCAAAGGAAAACACCACCAAGCAGTCAAATGTCAAGTCAACTGTTGTTGAAAATTAGCCCGTAAAATCTACGTCAAAAATTGGAATAATAATAATAAATAATAAATAAATAAATATTAGGGGACAATCTTACACTAATCGACCTAGTCCCATAGTAAGCTCAATAAGGCTTGTGTTATGGGTACTAGACGACGATATATTTAATAGATAGAAATACTTAAATACATAGAAAACATCCATGACTCAGAAACAAATATTCATGCTCATCACACAAATATTTGCCCTTACCGGGATTCGAACCCAGGACCTTCAGCTTCGTAGGCAGTGTCACTACCCACTAGACTAACCGGTCGTCAAAATCATCTGGAATGGTCATCATATCAAATCATTAAGAAACCTACACACGTCTGCCGACATTTCACTTCCCTATTCAGTCATGAATTAGAATTATGCTACATTTGATCGTTAGTCCGAAAAAAATCAGCCAAGTGCGAGTCCGACTCGCGCACCAAGGGTTCCGTGCAAACTTTCATATAAGTAATATAGTCTTTCCCCGCTCATTAATGCTGGAAAAATCCTTATAACGCATAGTAGAAGTTACCGTCATGAGTACAGCGCTATTAATCGGTGCATTTTGTTACTAACTTACGCGGGGGAACTCAGTATTTATAACGTTAACCGATTTGAACGAAACCCAATCCGCGTTCCGAAATTAAAGTTTGAATACTCTGACAATGGCCCCTTTGTCATGTGCTCATTCACCGTACGTCAACTAAATCCTCGTATCTCTACAGGAGTTCCGTAGAGACACATGACTTTTTGTCATGTAGAATTGACGTCAAAGCCATATATACAATTTAATGCTTATTACAAAGGGATAAGGTGCAAAAATGGTACGAGTAAATGCGCCATGCGTCGCGTGCACGGGTCGCATGTCATAACATAACATGCACTCAATAACAACGGTCACAAACAATGTGAGCGATTCGGGACAATAGTGTCATGCAGGTGGGTAACGGTCGCCATTCACGCTTGTCGATGCGGATGACATATTAAAAACATAATTAAGTATACTGAAAACACATTACGGAACACTTTGGTGAGAGTTGAGCCTAACGCAATGGCATGGGTATTTGTGCTAATTGCACAACTTTTTATAGGATATTTACCCTTTTATTAACCGATTTCAAAATGGAGGAGTACTATATGTCGGAATATATTATATTTTATGTATGTTCCCGACTCGCAAGACGCCTAGACCGATTTGGAAAATTATTTTTGTTTTTAAAGGGTATCTTTCCCATGTGGTGAGGTGGCCCATGATCATCAGACACGATCTGATGATGGGATCCTAGAGAAATTAAGGGAACTTCAAATTTTATAGGCACAGTTGCAGCGATTTGGGTACTTACTGATTTGAAGTTGGTTGAAACTTTGTATTTAAAGTAAATTATAATAACTACAACTTAGAAAAGTTGAGAAACCCCCGACATATTCATTTCAAAGTCCAATATCTCAAAAGCGGCTGAACAGATTTTCATGAAACATGGCTAAGAACACTCGGGATAAAATTATCTATGACACAAAAAAAACTAAACGAAAATCGGTTCATCCGTTTGGGAACTACGATACCACAGACAGATACACTGACAGACACGTTAAACTTATAACACCCCTCTCTTTGCGTCGGGGGTTAAAAAAAGCTGGTTTTATTACGGAACTCTTTGGTGTTGGCGAATGTTGGATCAGACGCAACGACAGGTCATTACAGCGCGCTTTTGTCGTTGCCTCTGGACCCAGCGTAAGGAAAGCGTTGAATGGGTTACCTCTCACAATGGAGATGTCAGTTGGATGAGGGTAACTAGATATTGATTGTTGTGGCGATCTTTGGGGGAAGGGTCGGGTTTAATCAGCGACATTCACTCTATGGAACTTCCGCTCGAATAGGAACAAAGAAAAAGCAGAAAGAGAACTGAAAATTGGTGTCTCAAATGAAAGATATGTTCACCACTTTCTATGAGACGTAGAATATGAAAAACTCTTCTCATAGGATCGCTAACACACACAGCTCCTAAGTTCATTGAACTTTAAACAGATGTTCATTTAAATAACTGTATCCCACACAACATCCAAAAGCCCCCAAACCTAAGACCTATTTGGCATGAACATAACGCGCCATTTTGCGCCCACAGGGGAATCCAAAATGTCAGCGGAACCGTCTTTCGCTAAAATGTTCGGTTGTTCTGTTCAAATTACTATATAAATATCTATTTACAATAACAATGCGGTAGTATATGGACTCGTAAACAGTGTGTTTTATGCTCCATTGTACATAAAGCAGGCGGACATTACCTATAAAGCATCTCCAGTTAACTTTTGAAGAATTACGATAGAGTTTTATTCAGATACCACTGCATGAATTGTTTTTTTTTTTTTTTTAATACAACGACGGTGGCAAACAAGCGTACGGCCCGCCTGATGGTAAGCGGACACCGCAGCCTATAGACGCATACAACCCCAAAGGAGTAACATGGGCGTTGCCGACCCTTGATATGTTTGAGGATTCGCCTTGTTGACAGCTGAAGGAACAAATTCCCTCGCTTTCAACACAACGCATCCTCGGGAGCTCTGGCGACCTTGCTCACCTCCAGGAACACAACACTACTACAGAGCAAGTAGTAGTGTTATTATGGCTGTGGTCTTCCGCAAGGCGGAGGTATACTTCCCCAGTTGGGCTGCTCCAAATTCGAGCGGGATGACATTTCGCTGTGCCCTGCCTCACACCTACCTCAATACGTTCAAAGTTGGGAGTATTGACCCCTATATCGTTCTCTGTACTATTTATTACAGCTCAGCTTGTCTTCACATTGAAAGTATGAGCCCTCATGTTGCCATTAGATTTTATGTGAAATCAGAAACCGCTGAAGGTCAAATGGGGCTCATTGTCTTGTCTTCAAAGTACAAAGATGTTCCGCTAGCTAAAGACGCCAAGCTTGAGCATGCTTATATGTAACTAGCTTCTGCCCGCGACTCCGTCCGCGTGGAACTCGTTTATATCGTAGCTCGGAGCTCCATACGAAATTTCACCCCCTCAGGAAATGATTTCCGGGATAAAAACTATACTATGTCCTTTCCCGGGATTCAGATCTCTATACCAAATTTAATCCAAATCGGTTTAATGGTTTAAGCGTGAAGAGGCGTGAACAGACAGACAGACCGACAGGGAGACACTGTCGCATTTATAATATTAGTATGGATATAATCGTCCAAAGAATCACGTAAGTGTCTCTTTAACAGCCCAAAGCCCGCCCAAAACCGAGGTATGTCACATTAAAAAAAAATACGTTCAGGAATCGAATAAAAGGTTTATTCGATTCCTGAACGTATTTTTTTTTCACCTAACATGTGGGTCATACAGCAGTCGTCCCGCAAGCAGTTACTTGCTAGTAAATGTCTGACATAAACTCAATCATGCTAGCTAGGAAGGAAGACATAAAAGCGCATAAGACAAATGGTATTTAATGTGAGAAATACTCTGTGTCAGTCTTTGTGACAGTTACATATGATTTAATGGCGCCGGAATCGTGTAAAAGGTTTTACATATAATCGACTTTACTTACGATTATTGACGTTTGTAACAACCTTACGATAATAGACCGATGATCGTTAAATATGGCCCTATGGTCAGAATTTCCATACAGATTTGAAGCAACATCGCTTACGATTACAGACGGTTTCGTGCAAGCCACAAATCTGACATTTTGTCGAGCGATTACCGTACGTCGTCACAAGACCGCCGGGGCAAGACACATAGTTAAGAAACAGAATCCATGTATACATTACAGACTTCCTACTGCCATATCCAGCTCCATAAACCGATGGCAGCCAGGCGGGCCCCCTGGCACAGTTAGTTGTGACGTCACTCGGCTAGGTCGCTGACCCCGTGTAGACACGCAGTAGTAAAGGTGTACATACTTAGTTCTTAAGCCGCAGGATACAAAGGGTATCGTGGCATGGTTTGAGATTTTAACAAGTTACAACCGAGATGTTGTACATGATAATTTTTTGCTTTGCCCGATAATTTTGTTTTAAGGTGGTTCGATCACCATACAAAATGTCTTTTGACATTTGCAGGCTAACGGCGGGATAACTATTTTTAGAAACTTATGTAACAATCTTTCATAAATTGGCTTTCCATTTGCGCGAAATTCCCCATTTCTTAGAATAAACTTGTATAAACCAGAATAATTTGAGAATAATCATTTTCGCAAAGTATCACGATCACGTGACAAACTAATTTCTAAAGATATTCTAGTTTATAAATACAAGTTTATTCTAGGAAAGGGGGAATTTCGCGCAAATGGGAAGACAATTTATGAAAGATATATGTTACATGAATTTCTTAAAATATCACGCCGTTAGCCTGCGAATGACAAAAGACGTTTTGTATGGTCGTCGAACCACCTTAAAGGGAGAAATCAATGAGAATAATTACATAATTAAACATTGTGATGGCGTTACTGTGACACCACTACTTGCTCTTTAGTTGTTTTATTTGTTCCTGGTGTAAAATACTATTCACACCATTTTATCAGATCAGCTCGGTGGTACCATATTGAATTGTCATCCTAACTATACTAATATCCAAAACGGCTAGTGATTGAAAAATGGATTGCAAATTTTGACGGGCAACTTACAGACTTATATACCTACTTACTTACGAACAGGTCAAGTTAATATAAAGCTTGTGATAAATACGTACCACATAACCCAGTCATCCTCCGACGACTGAGTACCTAGTAGGCAAGTTCTCTCCACGAAAAAAGGTGTAATGTAAATGATGTCGAATTGGTCATGTTTATTGTGCAACAAAAACAATGATTGCATAAGCTAGGCCCTTTCATAATGGTGGAAAGTTTCATCCAGCTAGTGCCAAAATGCGTGGTATGTGTTGAGTTTACACCTTACGTAAACAATATATGTCTAACTTGTCAAACAGGCACGGGAAGTGTCATAAAGGTATTTTTCTCAAACATGCAATGAAATATTGACGTTGTGTTCTTCATAATGGACTTCGAAGTGTCACGTTTCGGGCGCAGCGAGACGAGAGACCTGTAATGGCATTTCATACAAAATTGGAGGCCAAGGCCTGCAAGATGGTCTTTTTTAATTTCCATTCAGATATCTTTCACCTATTCCAATATTCATGATGATTACCACTCCGTTTCCACCATAAAGCCCTTAATACATTCTACATTTCCTCAACAATAACATCTCGTTAACCAAACGGAACCTTATCTTTATCACGCATAAGGTATATGTTCCCAGTGAACGTCACAAATGAAAATAAAGCTAACACAATTTGTGCATAACATCTGAACCGATAAAAGTTTGCCCTACATACTACGTCTGACATCATATCGACTATGTGACTTCGCCGGTAAAAATACTCTGATTACTAACAGGACAGGTATTTGTAGTTATTTTTCTGGATTATTATAAATAGTACATTTAAAATGACTTCCTGATTACAACTGATCTGACGCCGCAAATGTTTTTCGAGCGCAAATGTAAGTAAGTTATCCAAATCACTCAATTTTAGGTTTTTTTTTATGTTAATTTTAAGACCCACTTCATGAAGCTACAAGTTACAATTTTTAGAGTTCCGTAGTCAACAAGGAACCCTTATAGTTTCGCCATGTCCGTCTCCGGCTTAGCTCAGTAACCCTTACTTAGAAAACTGTAATTTGGCATGGGTATATAAATCAATCAGTATTTTTTTAGGGTACCTCCCCTCCACCTAAAGTGGCGATTTTTTTTTTTTTTCAATTGAAACCTATAGGGTGGGGTATCGTTGGATAGCTTGTTCAAAAATATTAGGGGTTTTTAAAATCTTTTTCAACTCAGTGATTCGTTTGCGAGATATTGGGCTTTAAAGAAAAATTCGCGGCAGTAGTACAGTCGAGGAAATTGAATGTTTAGCACTTTTGGACCTTAACGTCATTCTAATAGAGTTGACATGTGCCAAACATTCAATTTCCTCGACCGTACATATAATGAATTTAAAAGGAAAACTATCACGGCTAAGTAGGCATAATTAGTTGCCGACTAATAGTTTTTGTAGCGTTGTTGTAACAGTTTGTAGTCATTATCACTGTTTGCCGCAAAAATGATAAATAAGTGCATTCTCGCATCGTTACTCGAGAACTTTCATAAATATCCTACGAATATTATAAATGCCAACGTTTGGACGTTTAGATGTTTGTTACTCAATCACCGTTCTGTGGTATCACAAAACGGAAAGCATATTCTCTGCTAAACAACATAGAAAAATCAGAGGCAATAAAGTTGTGGAAGTTCGCCAAAGGACAAAAACATGCTAAAGCCTTGATCAAAGGGTACAATAATAAACTGTCTAAAGAGCTATTACAACTCAAAAGACACAAAACCTGCGCAGTGACAAAAATTCTGACAGGACATTGCAAATTAAACAAGCACCTGTTTCAAATGGGTATGACACAGGACGCAACTTGCAGGTTCTGCCAGGAGACAGAGGAAACAGCAATGCACATTCTCTGCTCCTGCGGACCACTCATGCACAAAAGAAGTATCTACCTAGGGCGGCACATCGTGCACCCAGAAGAGATACAACATATCACCGCCCAAAGAATCTGGAATTTCTTAGAGGCAACGGGTCTTAACGGTGAAATCTAAAACAAAGGGCTGCCACAATAGATCACTTGCTGGTCGAAGCGACATATAAAGGCCCACAATAACACACAATAATAATAATAATACTCAATCACGCTTAAACGGCTCGACCGATTTGGTTGAAATTTTGTACGAAGATAGTTTATAGCCTGAATTAAAATATAGGCTAGTTTAAATCCCGGGACCACGCAGACGAAGTCGCGGGCGGAAACTACTACTGTATATATTGTAAAACGAGTACAAAATCTCAACAGCGCACGACATCAATAATGGCGAGCGAGGCCTCATTGGTATTCACGGAGCCATACATCGGGACAGCCACATCCGCTCACGCCGAAATACTCTTACGTACAGTCAACAACAGAAACGGAATAAATAATAGGTACAGTCCGATATCAAGAAGCGACATGATAGGGGACACACGAAGCACCCACCGTGCTCTGACCGAATGGACCCTGCGGAAGACCAAAGCTATAACCACGAACTTCGAAATTCGAATTCGAAGTTCGGGTATCTCCATCTCTATCGCACTTACATTACTCAAGTGTTATTACACAGGGATGCATGTACGAACTTCGAGTTTCGATTTTCTTGGTAGCGCCGCAGCGCTGGCTGTAAAGTTAGCAACATGCTGAGCTGGGTCCATTTCGTGACAAAGCCAAATATGTTTTATTTATTTGATAAAAACAACAGATAATTCTGTTGTTTTTGGCTGACAAAATTTCGCAAGAATCTCTTGACATATGCGACAGAACAGCCGGACAGAAGGCGACATACGAAAGATTTTTTTCCCTAGCTGAAACGGAGAATTTCGTTCGCTTCGCTCGCTCGTTAAATAAAAGTACAGTACGTAAAGACTGTAAAGAGGTAACAGACAGAGAGCTTCCAAATAACAGTATAGCGTAAAATCACTTCACATAATGATTATCATTCGTTTATCTCTAAATCACGAAATGCCGGCGACTCATTTTGTAAGTGTCAATGACACTAGTACTCTTTCCAAACGTAGTATCTTTCCCTATTCACATATCGTAATTGAACCTTATTTATGAATAATTAGGGTTGAAATTTGAAGGGAGATTGAAGAAAATATGAGTTTTGAAAATATACTATATTGGTCACGGTGTTGATGGCGTAATGGTCAGTTTTTACACCATTTACTAGCGTAGTAGTTTTATGAGTAGAATAACACTTTATAAAGATTTAGGTGTAGTGAAATAGTACATTACTTACCTAGGGCGGTAAAACAAAGAATGTCTCTGATCGTAGATATTTGGCACCGGAGGGAGCCGAAGGCAAGGGCGATAGATATGCGATGTGGGGCTTTCTTTATTACCGCCCGTGGTGAGTTTAATATTTGACCTCCCTGGCCAGGAAGTGAGGCGCGTAGCGTGCTGTTATTGCTACTTTATGGCCAGGTATGACGTAAAAAGATTTCCCACAGGCCAGGTAAATTATAATCTTATGTCAATGTCATACACTTTGACGGGGAGACTTTTCTCAATTATCTGTGTCTTATCAGCAGAGGCCGGAATTCTCGTGGCACTTTCGAGCTGTCATAGGGACTTCTCATTTATCGACTTCTGATATTCATATTATATCGATACATTTGACGTAAGGGCCTGTTTCACAATTGCTATCCTTTTCTCCCGTCATATAAAAGAAAAGTGACAGCCAACATTTATCTGACGGATATGTTTTAACTGGAGATTGTGAAACAGGTCCTAAAAGAAGTAATTTAAAACCAGATAATTTGGAAAAAAATATGACTATCTATTTCTTTTATAGAGAAACTAATGTTGAAGCACTTATGAACACTGAACTGAACTGATTAAATGTGACAATGTTAACTTCTCATTATTTTCTTTTGGTTGCATATATATTTAATTATTTAGCGCCTGTTGTTTACCTCTACTTTCAATCTTCTTTAATATGTTGTGTTATAATAATGATGTATCGATATAATATGAATATCGGAAGTCGAGAAATGAGAAGTCCTTATGACAGCTCGAAAGTGCCACGAGAATTCCGGCCTCTGCTAATCAGGTCATGCTACATACGTCATATAATTATATTGGTGTGATTAGTATGAATGTTTGTTTCTGTGTGAGTCACAGTCACAGCGCAAGTACCGGCATAACTAACTCAGTTACAGATAATGTGAGAATGGTTTACCTGGCAAAATCTTCAGTTCGAATTCAAATTCAAACATTTATCCGTGACAAAAAATGATGCAACAAAACAATACAGAAAATAAACGAAATAAATTCAAATAACATAAATAACACATTAAGTTTCGTCACGAAATGGACCCAGCTCAGCACGGCTGGCTGGGTCCATTTCGTGGACACTGGCTGGCTTCACGACAATGGATTAAGATTACATTTAGATTTAAGTGACTTGTACAAGAGGTTTTTCCCCTACCTGTAAAGGGTATCCCCAAAGCAATGGACTAATCGAAAGGTTGCAACGCACGCTTAACAGTTAACATCTTGATACAAACCACCAAGCAAATAGAAACCGAATTTTCTACAGCATTAACACACAATAACATATTAACAATGGCGTCTCAACGAATTTGTTCACAGAGCCTATTGTTCGAGCTTTCTTCGCACACATCGGTATTGTGAATGGGTTAAGGTTTGGTTCTTACTGTTCGATTAAGGGTTGCCAGGACGCTAGACTCTCCATACAAACTTAGTTTGGTTCTCATTTTAAACATGAAGCCTTGTATACACAATGGGATCTACCATATATATATACGTCGGAAACTATTTCTGTTGCTAGAAAAAAAAGTGAGTAGAACGTTTGTCATACAGTCTCTAATCGCTTAATTTTTTTTCTATTACATTATAATTTATAGAAAAATAGTTTCCGACCTAGAAATGGAGGATATCATTACACAATGAGGTCCGTAAGAATAATATGAAAACTTTTATACACATAAAATAGTAGTTTATGCAACTGATCCATAATGAGAGGCTTCAATAATACGAGTGTGGTTTTATGAAACTAGCGTCAGCGAGTTTCATAATAGGATCCACACGAGTGTTTTAAGGCCTAATTATGTACGGTTATCTACACACATATCATAAGTATTAAGTACTCTAAGATGGGTTCACAGTTCTACTTTCGTAACAGTAAAAAACCAACCAAAATAGGCATCAGCAATGGCGGCAATTCGATCCTCCAACAAGACGAATAGTTTTTTTTTTATCACAGACATACGAATTAAGTCCCTATACTCATGTCACTCGAGATCAAATGTCGTGCGTAAATATTTAAAAAACATACTGAATTGACGTTTCGTATCGATAACTGTTTTAATATCTACGGATGCTAGGATAGAGACCCACTTGAGTTTTGACAGCTGTTCCAAATTTAAACTCATAACGTTACAAAAATCTATACTGTTATTACTGTTATAAAGTACAGATTTTACCTACTACCACAGACAAGAAAGTTCTCATAGTAAAATCGGTTGTAATAATGCTGGTCATTTCCTACGGTTTCTGATCGTATTTTAGAGCATGATATGTGCGTAGATAAAGTATCATATTATTCCAGTATGGCGTTTTAAAATGAACACCACACTACGTGTGTACGGAGAGTCGACTGTGCAGCTGGCTCTTAAGGCGTGCATCGCGCCTTTACGTTGCGTAATGACTCATTTACGTACATTGGGTCGTCTGGCGATTTCAACGGTTGACTGGTTTGGGCTTCTGTGTGAGTGAAGCCCTTACCATTTGTACAGCAAGCTAAGGAAGAGATCTACCACTTCCGAACCAAATGTTCTGCATCGGTTCCTCAAGGCTGACCGTGACTACCAGGACCGCAGTTCTTCACAACCGTTCTCCAAACCCCTCTCATCATCATATCAGCCGAAAGACGTTCATCCACTGCTGGACATAGGCCTTCCCCAAAAAGTGCAACAATGACCGATCCTGCGCCGCCCGCATCCAGCGGACTCCCGCGACCTTTACCAGGTCACCAGTCCACCTCGTGGGGGGTCTACCCACGCTGCGCCTTCCGGTACGTGATCGCCACTCGAGAACCGTTCCGCCCCAACGACCATAGGTTCTACGTGCAAGGTGTCCCGATGACACTTAAGTTTAGCGATTCGGAGGGCTATATCAGTTACATTGGTTCTGAAACCCAAAACCCTCTATTTAACCCAAATTATAGTCGAAAAGTGGCAGACGTCTTTCTTGGCTTACTGTACAAGAAACTATGTTGTCTGTCTCCGTTTTTTTTCCTCAAATATTCTGTACACGAGAGAAAGAGTCTCGTTAAACTTTGATTAAAACTTTAATAAATGATGGTAATATAAATATACCTCTGTAGGCCGTTGGCTTCGACGCTTGATGGATCTACCAATTAATATCACCCGTTAATCCGTGGATTTACGATCAATACGATCATGATCCCGGATTTAAGCGATCGTGGAGTTTTCAGCTTACCTGAAACAATAAATGAATTCATAAATTTATGAACTTTCGTATCATTTAAGTATCGACGGATGGATATTGTGTGGAGGATTTGCGAGGATTTATTTGCTAACATAAATCTTCGCAAATCCGCCACTAAAATATATAAATGTTTTACGTCTTTTTTTGTAGTCATAGTTACCTACATATTACTGAAACATGAAAATGATAAGGGTACTGAAAAGCTTGTCACATTTAATTAAGAACTTAGCTTCGGTAAATTTATGCCGATGAGTACCAAATTTTAAGTATAGATACTAGTTATGACAAAATACTGTCAATTATTTTACATTGGCGCTAACATTGCAACTGACTGGAAGTTTTGGAGACAATTCGTCCGTTCCAGACTTGCATCCCATCCCACTATGGCTACGATAGTTGAGCGTTTCTCAAAAAAAATGCCGCTTTATTTTTCGTGATTTTTTTGCAACTTTTGATTCCACTCAAAATCACGATCTCTTTCCATCCCAATAGGAGAAAATAAGTGTCCCAAAATTTCCATACATTTTTTGACTTTCTTATTGTGTTACCGCCATACTATATGATTATTAACTGCCGACAATATTGCCTTATTGTTCACCATTAGACATGCATAATGATAACTGTACTACTGCGTTGTTACTTGAAAATGCCGCATTCAACAAGTACTCGTCAGTTATGTCCTTCTCAAAACACAGTCCATCTTACACTTCTCTAGGTCAGACCATACAATTAGCAGCCAAAAGGAAGACACTAATTGGGTGCTTCGTCTTAGTAATTGTTTTGTAATCGCAATTTCCGGAGCATCATGCATAACTGTTTATCTGTGTTGCCAAATTACTATTCATCACTGATCGAGTCTGTTGAACTGTTAAATTAGATACCAATAAAAAATTGCGAGGTGCAAAATTATGGACGCGTTCGCGTCTTAATAAAAAAGTATGCGTCTGCGTCTACGACGCTTGAGCTTCGCTCTGTAAAACTATCGATTACACACATTGTAATCTACTTTAAAAACAAAGTTTTGACAGACTTCAATACGGTATTTGACAAAACTCAAAACAGCTTCTTTTTGTGAAACTTCAAAAACGCTCCGTTAGTATGGAATTTGTAGGGATTATACTTGCTTGTGACGTCACAATTAAACAACGTCCTTATTGTTAGTTTTTATGAATTTAATTATCTTAAAATAGCAAACTTAAATGATAGATTTCTAATGTAAATCAAATTATTTTCAATGTTGTCAGTAATTCTCCTTATATGATGAGTTCCCTCGATTTCTCCAGCACGTCTATCATGAGAAGGCCGCGACATACTCTCGATTTTTCTCGCGCTATACCTCTTCTTCTAAGTGTTCTAATAAGAGAGAGATGGAATGTGCGAGAAAATTCGAGAGAGCTCGCGGGCTGTCTCATGATAGCCGTGCTGGACGTTTGCGACGAGGGTCAAAAATAGTATGATATCGGGATCACACAGCTCAGGTTTGAAATTTAAATTGGAACAAAATAATAGGAGCTTAACAGAGACGTAGCATGGATGCCGTTTTATCACTCACCGCTGTCGATAAGATATCCGTGACGTCAGTGGCGGATGAAATGTCGAGAGCGCCCTAGAGGGGCACCACATCGGCGCCCCTCTCGATTCAAAAATATAACGCAAAATTTCGCGCGCCCCTTTGGAATCCGGCGCCCCTAGGCATGTGCCTAGTTTGCCTATATGGATAATCCGTTCTGACAAGTATGCGAGTGCGAGAGTGACGGATGTCTTATACACAACGATAAGTGATAAAATAGTTATAATCTTAGGCCCGCTGAAAGCCTAAAATAACCAGAGCATCGAGGTCAAACCCTGGACACAAGAAACTCAGTTAAGACCAGTTCTTATGTCAATGCCACAAAAGTTAACTTGAGTTTACATTCAAGCATGTTAAATTCATTAATCTTGTCCTTGTTAAAAGCCACCGCCAAATATCCAACAACAGAAGCCTTCGCTTAAAAGGCTAGTTATGATGTAACGCTTCGCCGTACTCCAATCAATAAGGATTCGTTTCATTATAATTGGATCGTGGTTTTAATGCGGGAAAAAGCGTAGACGCTCTACTTGCAACTCGCGTTGTGATACGATGGCAATATGAATAGTACCTACGGTTTAAGGGATTGAAATTGAATCTAAAGGCGGGATTCCACCAGTGTGCGGCACTGTGCGGCACAAGCATTTTTGTACTGAATAAGCTTGTGCCGCACAGACCGCACAGTGCCGGAATCCCGCCTTAAAAGTGACTTGCAATCCTCGAAATGAATTTAAAAATGAACAAATAATAAGTCCATCTCGAAGGTATGGTCTACATACTTGTGTAATATTTCTTAAATCGGCTGAGTAGTTTCGGAGATTACCCTCTTCGTACAAACTTACCTTTATTGCTATAAAGAAGAAGAATAAATTAATTTACAACTAACTTTAAAAACAAGGTTCCCAAAGTTTGATGGATTTTCGGGCGACTCTGAAACTGGGCTGCAATGATTTAAGAAGATAGTACGGTCGAGGAAATTGAATGTTTGGCACATGTCAACTCTATTAGAATGACGTTAAGGTCCAAAAGTGCTAAACATTCAATTTCCTCGACTGTACATACGTAAAGTAATGTATGTACCTAATGGGGTCATCAGGTCCACGGATGAATAGTACGCGGAGGAGAATAACTATTGATAGTGCGATAAAGTCCATAGTTTTCACTAGCGTAGTCTCTGGTCTTCATTGACCGGCTTACAAGTCCACAGCGGCTGGCAGCCCGCCAACCCGCCGAATCAATTACTCGGGTTCAAGACACTTAATCGCCTTACCTGTTGTGCTAAGGTTTACAGCAGACGTTTGTACGCCTGTATACACGAGTTAAACCCGCCTAGTGTGATGTGGTGTTTGTAATTCTGTCAAATACGTTACGGTGAACTTGACGCTCTTTTGTAAAGATAAGACCTACGTTTGGATTCATACTTATCTGACGTGTTGGTCCCTGACGCCTGATACAGTCAGCATCATATAGTTAGTAGCAGCCAAAGTAGCCATATATATCGGCACACGTCTTTATTACTATAGGAGTAAGGCTGTGTTACGATATATTTGGCTACTTTGGCTGCTACTAACTATGTGATCTGAAACGTGGTCGCTTACTATGGGCCTCATAAGAAGGCTCAAAGTCACCCAAAGGGCTATGGAGAGGGCTATGTTGGGAGTTTCTCTGCGGGATCGCATCAGAAATGAGGCTATCCGCAGCAGAACCAAGGTAACAGATATAGCCCTCCGAATCGCTAAACTTAAGTGGCAGTGGGCGGGGCACATAGCACGTAGAACCGATGGCCGTTGGGGCGGAAAGGTTCTCGAGTGGCGACCACGTACCGGAAGGCGCAGCGTGGGTAGGCCCCCCGCAAGGTGGACTGATGACCTGGTAAAGGTTGCTGGAGTTCGCTGGATGCGGGTGGCGCAGGACCGGTCACTTTGGCACTCTTTGGGGGAGGCCTATGTCCAGCAGTGGACGTCTTTCGGCTGATATGATGAACTATGTGATGCTGACTGTACAACAGGAACTCTCTGAGTGCATCAGATGAATATTGTATTAATTTAGTTTTAATTATTACCCGCCAACATTTAAAAAGTTAAGTCTCTTCGCTGCCTAGGAGTATAATAAAATAACGCATACAAAACCCATTATATCCCGCTGCGTTAAACTTTTTAAAATCCTGATAGATACTAAATCGAGACGACTAAGGAAAAATCACGTTCAGCCAAAGAAAATAACCCGCGAGCCGCGCGGCTTTCCTGGTGATTTTCTTAAATTTTATTGTTCGCTCTTTATTGTTTATGGTTAGAAGAAAATGAAATTAATAGTTATTTACGATACAAGTGCCGAAAATAGGAAATTCGCAACGAGTGGTGATAAATTAAAACACGACCGAAGAGAACAAAAAAAAACGCACACGAGATTGCTACGCAACGATGAGTCCGCCGATAGGCAAAGTTATTGGACGTCAAGCCAAACAAATTGTATATAATGTATATAGCCATTAAAAAAAAGGCGACGATAAATATACTTATACAGATAAATGCATAGGTAACCCCCCCCCCCCCCCCCCCGCACGAACCATGGGAGTGTCACGAACGAAATTGACAAGCTATATAGTGCTCACTTCTTTGGAGCTTGACAGCTCCCCTCTCACAGAATGCAGTGTATAGTAACAGCGGCGCTACCACGAACTTCGAAAGTCGAAGTTCGGGTATTTCCATCTCTATCGCACTCCCTTAATCGAGTGACAGGGATGCATGTATTAGGAACTTCGACTTTCGAGGTTCGTGGTAGCGCCGCAGGATACGCTTTTGCTTGACAGTGACATAAAATTCTTAATTAGAAAGAGACGAATAGTCTATCTCGCCGCGCGTAATTTTGTGCTAACCGTGGTGGTGATAAAATTGATGAATAGCCTCAACCATCATGTTTCGCGAAAGATACTTTGTATTACAAGTTTCCATCGTTATTTTATATGGGTCTTTGTTACACTTAACACGACAAGTCTTGTCGCTTTTATGAAACCCACTTCTCCGTTGAACCCAGGGACCGGAACCGCTTACCCTTACACGGGTTTTTAAGCGGGTTTTCTTAACGCTTGTTTTGAGAAACCATATCATTCCGGTTAAGCTTATTAAGGGTTAATTGCATGAACGGTTAAGCCGATCGTTTGAGTTAATTCAAGTTAACTCCAATCCCAATCAAAACCCTGTTTAAGGGTTTTAGCGGTAAGCGGTTCCGGACTGAGCGTAAACTAAATGTATCTTAATCGACATAGTTATTCAGTTCATTTTGGCTTGAAATGGCCGCGCCGTTCATTTGAATTAATTCAAATTAACTCGAAACCCTATCAAAACCCTTTCCAGGGTTTTTAACTTATAGAGCATTAAACGTAATCCATATTGGTCCTAAGCGTTATACAGATACGATTCAATTTTTAAATGAGGATCGCCGAATCGAGCTAGCCACCTGCCGCGCCTCACTGCGCAGGCGGCGGTGGTGTCTGTCAAAGCTTTTAAAAAGGCACCGCTACTATTTTTGCGTCACACAAATTTACTACAAGCTGCCTTAGGAAGAGATGCCATAATCGCCTGAACATATTGCACCTGTTTCGGCAATTTGTTTGTTTACCTATGAAGTTCGTTACTTTCATTGCGAATAGCAAACTGATGCACATAGTAATCGTGTCTCGACCGTCTCGTCTTGATGCGAAAAAAGCAAAGTTACTTTTTTACCTTGACCTTTGTTACATCGACACGCGCGCGCCAACTAAACCTTGTGATTCTTTTTCATATTTAACCATATGGCCGGCAGAAGGCCGGTTACACGACTCTAATATAAAGCGGCCAAGTGCGTGTCTGACCACGCACAACGAAGGGTTCCGTGCCTATTAAAAAGGTCGTACCGTTACTGAAATCAAATGGCACTTACGTCCTTTTCTTTAACGAAGGCAGTTTTTTAGAAAATCTCGATAACCTTTGAACCGATCTTGTTCAAAACAATCTTCGCTGAAAGAATTTAATAAGCCCTATATCCATGATTTTTTTCATATTTTAAAAATACACGGTTCAAAAATTAGAGGGGGGGGGGGACACAATTTTAGTGACTTTCGGGGCGATTATCTCCGACTCTATTCACTTAATCAAAAAAATTGCTGAGAAACCTATATTTATTTTGAAAGGCCTATCGATTGATGTGCCACACGTGGGCTTGCAATAAAAGAAAATGATTTTCAGTTTTATGTATGGACTGCACCCCTAACAAATTTTTTTTTTACACATTTCATTACAAAACTATGTAGCGGCTAACAAAATACACGTATCATCAAATTTTATTCAAATACACCTTATAGTATTCGAGTAAAATGCCTGTCACATACGGACGGACAGACAGATAGACAGACAGACATGACGTATCCATAAGGGTTCCGTTTTTTGCCATTTGGCTACGGAACCCTAAAAAACATACAAACGAGGACAATGTTTTTTTTGGCCTGTTTAATGATTTCTGATATATTACCAGATTTTTAAAAAAAAGGTTTTGCCTAGTGGCAATATAGGCGCTTCACGGTTTTAACTATTTCATTTAGTACCTACTAATTTGAATTCTCCGCTCTAAACCGTACCGTACTTACCCCACCCAACATACCTACATAACCTACATACCTACCTAAAATTATTGGAACTGTAAAAGGCCTCTACAAAAATATCCAAGATGTGTTTATTTTTAATACTACGACGGTGGCAAAAAAGCATACTGCCTGTCTGATGGTACGATAACACCGTAGCCTATGGACGCTGGCGACTTCACAAGAATCACAATCAGGTTGCCGGCCCTTTATTGATATTTAGGGTTCCGTAGCCAAATGGCAAAAAACGGAACCCTTATGGATTCGTCATGTCTGTCTGTCTGTCTGTCCGTCCGTATGTCACAGGCATTTTACTCGAATAGGGCTTATTAAATTCTTTCAGCAAAAATTGTTTTGAACAAGGTCGGTTAAAATGTTTGTGAGATATATCTAAAAAACTGCCTTCCTTAAAGAAAAGGACGTAAGTACCATAAGATTTCAGTAACGAAACGATACGACCTTTTTAATAGGCACGGAACCCTCGTTGTGCGTGGTCCGACACGCACTTGGCCGCTTTTTTACTCGCTTGTCACCGGCCCCAGGAAGGGGTAAAGAAGTTTGCCAGCGTCATACCAATAAGTAAGCGGTTAAATTAAGCCAATAAAAACCCTTTCATAACCCCTACAAAAACCCTTAAAAACCCCTTCAAATAACCCTATCAAAACCCTAACCCAAAACCCTGAGGTTATTTAGGCTTAACTCTGTTTAAGGGCTTAACCCGTATATAAGTTAAGCTGAGGATACGGTAACCCAAACAAGCGATTAATCCTCGAACGGCTTAAGCCTTTCGAACGGATTAAGCCAAAGAACGGGTTTTCCGGTCCTTGGTTGAACCTAGTCTAGTTAAACCGTTACTTAAATAAGTATAGAGAACTCATGTGAACGCATGTTTACAATAGCGTAATAAATATCCATATTGTCTGTACCGAGCATTCAACTGATACTCCAGGCAAAATACGGTTTTGAAAAACATTAATTTATAATATCGTTTTTTTTGTTGATTTCATTTGAAAATGTTATTCCAAGATGATTTAGTCAAGAATCCGACAAACTTTCCACCCGGAAGTAATTATGTCGATTAAAATGAAGCATGCATTATCTTTTTTTGTACGATTTATCTTGAATATTATAGAGCAAATGTAAATGAACCAAAATAAAGACAAAAACATTTATTAATATTTTTACTGACTTTTTAGAAGCCAGTTAACTTATAATGTTTTCGATGTCTGAAATTTTGTCGGATTTTGTCGCTGGGTAACTATTTAATTGATAATATATCCGTTATACATAAAAAATAAGCTATTATAAATTATTTCCAAAATTGTCATTTTTTCCATACAAGTTGTCAGTTCATTGCCTGATTAGGTGCAGATACTGTTTTTTGTGTCTTGTGTATATTATTTCCCTTATTCATAAAACTAAGGAAACCTCTGGTAACTAAAATGTGTTTGTCCCTTTACAATACAATACAAATACTCTATATTGCACACCTCACACAAACGAAAAAGTTACAATGAGAAACAAACAATAACATGTAAATAGAGGTAGACAGCAGGCGGTCTTATCGCTAAAGAGCGATGTCTTGCAGACAATCATTGGGTAGCGGAGAAAGAGGTAAACTTACAGCATGCAATAGGTGGTACATATCACAGTGACAGATAAGGACAAATGAATTTCAATAAGAATTCTTCTTCTTTGTTGGAAACCTGTTGCGATCGGAAAACACTAGGTAGGTTAGGTTTGCCGACCCATATTCTTTGTCCGTGAGTGTATTCAATATGCAGTTAAGAGCTTACGCTATAATATAACTAATGACCGCAGAAAAGGTGTGAAGGTGTGAAGGTAATGTAGGTACTTACATGGCAAATAGTTAGTCCGAACTCTAGCTTTAAATAAGCCATTAATGGCTTTAGCACAACATAAAACATGAAACTCTGCGGAAAAAATATTTGGAACTTTAAATAAAAAAAAATAAAAAAAAAAAAAAAAAAAGACTTGTTTTTCTGACTGTGTTGACTTGACTCACACTCAACCGTGAATGAACTCCTGTCCAGGCAACATTTGCTATACAATGTCTGTTTGACCCATAGTGAAATCAGTCTACACAAACGACATAATTGCATCGAAAGGTTAACCCAAGAGGTTCGCCAATTATGCTGCTGTGACGGCACCGCGGGACAATGCAATCTGCATCCAATGTCAATGCCCCGATTATGCGTGCCTACGCGTTTTAGCACAAGCTGGCGTTTATTAGCTCTCGGAATTCATAAATATTTCATTTGAAGAGATAATTTGAACCGTACGGCCGCGTACGAAACCACAAATTCGTAACCAGTCACGAACAAATATTTTTTATTCTTTGTAGGAAACCAGTTGCGATCTAAGATTTTTTATTCTTTGTACGAAACTAGTTACAACATTATTTTTCGTATTTCGACAGTTTCGACGGAGCCTCGCGCACGGGGCTCCCATTTCTGCTCTTTTTAACCCCCGACGCAAAGAGAGGGGTGTTATAAGTTTAACGTCTATGTCTGTGTATCTGTCTGTGCTATCGTAGCTCCCATGTTTCATGAAAATCTGTTAAGTCGTTTTTGAGATATTGGACTTTGAAATGAAAATGTCGGGGGTATCTCAACTTTTCTAAGTTGTAGTTATTTCCCTTCGGGCATCTGAAGCTACCTAACGAACCCAAGCTACCTAGTGTTTAGCGTTCGCAACAGGTTTCTTATCTCTCTTCTGCTTATCTAAGAGCTAAGCTCTTGTCGGTGTAGCTCAAAGTAGGCCCTCCATTTACCCCGATCCCAGGCAACCTCTTTGACATTTCGATACGACCTAATCATCAACTCTTTTTTTGAGCTGTTCTATGTAGTTTATTCTTTTTTGAGCTGCTCTATGTAGTTTATTCCAGGTCTTGAAACAAAAGAGCATGTTCACAGCGTCACAGCCGCGTCCTCCACTAAACACTCATACTTGCATAGTATGTTTTGACAATAAGAATAGGTGCACTCCCGAATAACCTCCGGCTAATTTGATCTGACCCAGTTCCGCCGGGATCGGAGCCCGGGCCGGTCGATCGAACAGCTGTGTAAAGCCCTACCCTAATTACATTCAGGCCCGAATCCCGTTTTAACTGTATGAATACGGGGCAAAGATGTTCCTTAAGTTGGTCAAACTATTTGATATTCATCCTCACTTCACTTCAGTACTTCGCCAAGAACATACGTGAAGATTTCCACATTTCCTTCCCACTTTACCACATCTTTCCGAAAGCAAACGCACGAGTCACTATAAAAATAAAAACCGGCCAAGTTCGTGGCGGACCACGCCTATTAAACAGGTCGAATCGTCACAGAAATCTTACTCATCAGATCTTGTTCACTCGGACGGACAGACGGACATGACGAAACTATAAGAGCCTTATCACACTTGCGATTTCCAAGCGTATTTTGTATGAAGGCGATCACGCAGCGTGTTCGCCGCGACTGATAATAGTGATAATTGTATAGAAAACACGCTCGCAAATCGCAAGTGTGATAAGGCTCTAAGTGGGTTCCGTTAACCCCTGAACCCTAAAAAAGACCCAAATCGCTCCAAGTGTCCCTCGATTTTCCCAGGGTCCCATCATCAGATACTGAGCTGAAACAACGGACAACATGGAAAGCATACCCGTTCAAACAAAACAATAATCTTCCAAATCGGTCCAGCGGCGTCATGGAGTGATCAGGGAACATACATACAAAAAATAAGGACTGACCCTTTGTCCTGTGTTGACTGTTTAGAGTTGTAACTTTTAGCTTCGTGAAACGGGTCATAGAGTTTTCATAATTTTATTAAAATACCGGCCAAGTGCGAGTCGGACTCGCGCACAAAGGGTTCTGTACCATAACAATGGCATCTATAAAAACGGCAAAGTAATCACGTTTATTGTATGGGAGCCCCCTTAAATATTTATTTTATTCTGTTTTTTAGTATCTGTTGTTATACCGGCAACAGAAATATATCGTCTGTGAAAATTTCAACTATCTAACTATCACGGTTCATGAGATACAGCCTGGTGACAGACGGACGGACAGCGGAGTCTTAGTAATAGGGTCCCGTTTTACCCTTCGGGTACGGAACCCTAAAAAGGATTTCGACGAATTGAGAACCTCTTCCATTGTTGAAGTCGGTTAAAAAATACCAACCAAAATGGAAAAGTTTTCAGATTTAAACCTCTAATATCCTATATAATCCATACTAATATTATAAATGCGAAAGTGTGTCTGTCTGTCTGTCTGTCTGTCTGTCTGTCTGTTACCTCTTCACGCTTAAACCGCTGAACCGATTGCGATGAAATTTGGTATGGAGATAGTTTGAATCTCGGGGAAGGACATAGGATAGTTTTTATCCTGGAAATCACCCCCTAAGGGGATGAAATGGGGGGTTGAAGTTTGTATGGAGCTGCGATATAAACGATTTCCACGCGGACGGAGTCGCGGGCAGAAGCTAGTATATTATATATCCTATATTATATCCTATAACATAACATAAACCATTTATCGAAAATACCAACTTTCCATACAAACATTACAAGAAATCTGTATCCTTATCCTAAAAAGGCACAACTCAGTGTTATTGTACACGCGATTCTGCTTCTAATTCATACGAACCTTATGTTCTAAAATTGCGTAATTTTCACAAGAACTCGCTGTCTCTTAGATAAAGCGTGTTGATACAACATTAGGGGAAAGTTCGAAAGCGCAGTTTTTACTCCGTTAGGTCAGAGGGGATGCCATCCCAATAAAAAAACTTCCCCCGAAAGAAGCAAAGGGCTTTAATAACATATACGACATTTCTTGACTAAGAATCATTTTCAATCATAAACAATAAAACAAAGCTATTTCAACCAGATTCGCCCCTTGCTCGACTTTGCCTTTTGATTTTGAACTCCATTACATTGATGTAAAGTCGAGTTTCACATATTTTTAAAGAAAATTTGGGTCTGAAAAGTACGCTTTGACATGGAATTACTATGAAAATACAATCTAAAGAGAGGGGTGGGTTTAGGTTTGTTCAATGGCGTTGTCAACAATGGGGAGGGGTAACACCGCAATTGTCAAGGAATGCGTATAGGTTAGATTGCTTCGTGATTATGGCTTTATAATATGGGGGAATTTAAAGTACTGATCTTTATTTTATCCGTAAGGGATTTTACAGAGGTTCTCTTTTCGACGCTGTTACTATCAAAGCTTGCGATGCTCAACTAACGAAAAGTAGGTATATGATGGCTATATACAACGTGTTAATAAAATAACGCAAAACCTGAAAACAGTTTGTTCAGAATCGAGAGTAGAATGCAAAACAAATAAAAAATAAAATTTTTGACGCGATTTATTTTTTACATTTGTATGGAGCAGGTCGCCCCAGTCGGCCAACACTCCATACAAATGTAAAAAATAAATCTTGTCAAAAAAAAATATTTTTATTTTTTTCGCATTCTATGCTCGATTCTGAACAAACTGTTTTCAGGTTTTGCGTTATTTTATTAACACGTTGTATAAAACAGTCAGATGCAAAAGTCGCTATGCGGGTGAGGTGTTCAAAATAATGCAAACAAGATTTTATTCTTAATATTCTCTCATAAGTTATTATAAAGACGTGTGTAAATCATAATGACCTTTTCATACGCGTAGCTTGTTCTGCTGCCGACTAAATTATGTAACACCTTATTTAAATTAAATTAGCTTACTTTTACATGCAAGCCAATTACATACAGGATGTGGATTGTTAAGGATAGGAGGAAATACAAAGCCTGAGTGATTATATAATTAGATTTGCGTATCAACTGTTACAGCAATAATAATTCGTTTCCTCTATAGATTATAACTTATAACCTAACCAACAACTTAAAATAAGTTCGATTCTACGCAAAATTTAATACATATATGAATAACCTTTTTTCCTGAACTGTATCAAAAGTCAAACCAAACTAAAACAGGCAACATAAGTGGTCCTTCAAATTCCAACCTTATTCCCGCACAGTAGACTTCCAAATGCAGTCTCACCATCGCAGACACACCCAATAAATGTTTCATAATAGAAAAGCAACCTGATAGTAAAGCTTCAGAGTTCAAAATCGAAAGGCTACTTACGTAGCCAAACAAGTTAGGCCGATGTTTTCCAAACAAAGTTGCGTGCTATCCACACGGGAAGTGGGGAATGGGGGTGAAACGGAAGGGGAGATTGGAAATAGGGGAAGTAAGGGCAGAACAGTAAGTTTAACTAAATAGATCAGATATTGTTGGGAAAACTAAGTTTGAAGCAATGCGTTGTGGAGGTTTTTGTGGCAAAAATGGATGGAGATTTTTCTAATGTCCTATTACTTTGAATTGACTGAGACCTTTAAGTCTAAAATTAAAATCTCAAGTGTCGGCGGAATAGAGAAGGAGGATGAAAATTCTATTATATATAGTTTGAAGAAATTGGGACATGAACACGTATGTTGAATCATCATTCGCTTGTCCTTATCGCATTTACTTGGGGAAGGCGCAGCAAGTTTTTTTCTTCCATACCGCTCTATTGCCCGTCAACTCATCACACACATCCTTCCTATTTATATCGTCACTCACGCAGTCCATCCACCTTTTTCTTGGTGTACCTTTTCTCTTACAACTCTCCACATTCATACTTAATGCCCTTCTAGTAACATCCCTCCGCATAACTTGTCCATACTCCATACCACCGTATAGGCGATTTGCTCTCAGCTTTTCAGTTATAGGTGCTACTTTCAGGCTTCCTCTTATTTATACTCAATCCTTATTCGATCCATTCTCGTCCCGCCACACATCCATCTCATAGTTCTCAGATGAGGACATGAGATTGCATGTTACGGAGATCCGTAACATGCAATTTCGTTTCATCCGTCGTATTTGCGGTCCTACATTCCGATCCATGCAGGACGAAAGGTCTTATAATGGTCTTGTAAATTTTGAACTGAACATTGTATGTTGATTGCTTCACCCATGCTGCACCGAATATCAACATGGACCAAGATTAAACTAAACTCGAGTTGTTATAATATAACCTTGAATAGATATGTTTTTAGATGGATGTCTTTGTCTACTGTGGTAGAAACACATTAGGATAGCATTTAAACTTAAGCAGTGGCTGTCTTCAAACTTCACTTAAAAAACTATTTTTTATCACCATTCACAACATAATGTAAACTATTTTAGTCCCTAATTTATCAATCGTCGAACTAACTAAAGCTTCAATTAAATGAATTGTTTTCTCGCGTGCAGCGATGAAAGTTATATTATAATTTAAAGTGCGTTCACGCATCAGGGGCGATAATATCCTCCACGACGCTGCACCCCCATTACTAGAAGCAGCGATGTGGAATTGAATTAAATGCATAATCATTACGATTATTACACGTGTAAATTATGCATGAAGAAATTCTTCAGAATAGTAAGGAAAATAATACAATCCCATTTCTTGTTT
This sequence comes from Epinotia ramella, assembly GCA_947578815.1. NCBI lineage: Eukaryota > Metazoa > Arthropoda > Insecta > Lepidoptera > Tortricidae > Epinotia > Epinotia ramella. The sequence goes on from OX388220.1 coordinate 4,244,103, forward strand.
CATTTGCAAGATTGTTGTTTATGGATGATCTGGTCATAGTCACAGCGGGGCTGGCACAACTGACTCCGCGGCGCGACGCGAGTCGAGGAAGGTCTACCCTCCTCTTTTTCATTTGCACGGTGCGAGTGAGACAGGATACACTCACTCGCGCGCGAAGCGACTGAGCAGCAAGTTGTGCTAGGCGTACAGCTCCAGCCATTTTCTCCACTTGTTGGTTTATTTCCGGCCATATCCTATAATAGAACACTGTGTGTCTCATGAGATCTAATTATCCTTTCGAATCTGCGCCGAAACCAGTTGCCTTATAGAGAAAATAAGAGAGAAAATGATTAATCAATGATCACATAACATCACTTGTAAAACAAGACCAAAGGAATGTCATACAAGGAAATCAAAATGGCGGTCTAGATACAGCCAGAGCAGACGGAGAAAACAAGCTTTCAAAGGTATATCAACAAGAGCACAACTCTTGTTTTGATGATGTAGCAATTACAAGGAGATGTCTACCTATTAACTACAAAACAGAAGGGGAAATATGTTAGGGCACCTGATACGATATGACAATTACATATCCTTATCCTTACTTCCTTACTAATATTATAAATGCGAAAGTGTGTGTGTTTGTATGTTTGTCCTTCTTTCACGTCGCAACGGAGCGTCGTATTGATGTGATTTTTTGTATGGAGATAGTTTAGAAGCTGGAGAGTGACATAGGCTACTTTTTCCAGCGGGAAAACATCTAATTCCCACGGGAAAAATCAATGTTACATTTTCCTATAACCACGCGGGCGAAGCCGCGGGCATCAGCTAGTAATCTATAAATTGAGGAAAGATAGAAGGAGAGGCAGGAGAAGACCAAGACGTGCGTTTATGAATCAAGCTAAAGAGAAAATTGATGTAATGTCGTATCAGGAGCTCAAAACAGTGGCAGAGAGAAGAACAGAATGGCAAATACTCCACCAACGTGAGCCCGGATCTTAAACTTATGATGATGAGCAATAGCAATGTAGCGAACCAACAGTGTACAGGAAATGGCTACTATCTATAGCTAGTTTTTAATTAATCTCATGCATTTTTGATGAACAAGTTATCTGAGCTCTCAAACCTGGACATGAACCGGTGCTGATGTCAATTGATTTATGGCGAAGATAGCAAAGTGACCATTACCTGAAACAAAAATGAACACGTTTACTTACTCGTCTACTGACATATAAACTTTCGATGAAAATGTATGCTATTCGCAGTCATAGGGAGGGCTGCATTCATATTTCAAGTTTAGGGTCAAATGTGGCATTAACAGCTGTCATTTTATAAGGAACTGTCAAACTTGCCAGTATAGCGTTAAATTCAGAATTAGAAACAACCGGGCCTAAATTTGCAGACTGGCTTTGTGGATGGACAGCATTCCCTAGCCTAGACATACAGAAATAAAACATTCAAGTTACGCCGGCGCCCCTCAGACAAATCTTCAGGGCACGAGTATTCCGTTTCAGATACAGCAAAATTGGGATACGAGATTGTTGTGAAATAGAGATTAGTGTTCCTGCTCATCAAATGTTTCTGGCAACAGTTTTTATGCAACATTTCCAAACAATCCTCTAGCCAGAGCCATTAGACAACGTAAATGGGGCAGAAACGTTACAAATATAACCGCCAAAACGCACTTACGCAATGCCAGTGTAAAGAGCGATAAAACTTTTATTCCTGTTCCAAGACGAATTTAACTTAATGGCGGAGTATATATAGCTAGTCGGCTACTAGGTAGATCGACAGTTCGATGAAAGACTATAATTATTTATCGAAACACACGGACGCTAAATAATTCGTCAAGAATATTCGACCTATTATATGGTTCTTTTTATAGGATAGACCCCCGACAAGGTGGACTGATGACCGGGTAAAGGTCGTGGGAGTATGCTGGATACGGGTGGCGCAGGACCGGTCACTTTGGCACTCTTTGGGGGAGGCCTATGTCCAGCAGTCGGACGTTTTTCGCCTGATATGGTGATGATGATGATTATAGGATAGGGTTTTCTTTCCTATGCATGACCATACACATCTGTCGAGGTCTATAAAGCCGCTGATATTTGAAAAATTGTTTCTCGGTGTTGTAGCTGGGGCTGGGGCATGTTCGTATGTAAGTTGACCTTCATAATGTGAAGATCTTTTTTTCGGCCTCTTGCGGATATCCGATTGGGCTGAGGGCATAAATCTAGATTAGTTGAGAATGCAAAAGCACAACCAAGCCGATCTAATGATGGACATAGAAGGTAGATAGCAACTCCTAAATTCCAGCTGTCATAACGGCGCTAGTTGGTCGGTTGGCGCGGTTATGTTGCGTTCGGAAATTTTATTATTTGTCTTTACAGTATTGGTTTTGTTTTATATTACTATTATTATTATTTTCTGCGAGTGTAAAATGTGTGTTACGCCGTGGAATCACCGGATGGTTCCATAGGAAGATCAGCGCTGGTTACCAGGCCAGCACAACGCTGAGATGGAACCGTTTCGTGGCAATGTTGTCTTCTATTTTGTATTTTGATTTATGTGCATGTATGTGTTGTTGTCATGAATAAATGTTATTCTATTCTATTCATAAGATAAAACCGTCGTGTTTGAGCTCATTAGCTATTGGTAGTCACCAATTGGTAGTTGCATAGCAGTGCAACAAAAAGATAGTCGGCAATAAAAGCTTGTACCAAAACTGAAAGCGACAGACAATTACAATTTGTAAAGCTATGAAGCTCTTCCCAGTAACCTATTTACATTTCCTATTCATCTGCTGATAATTTCATTCCTCAATGGACTAATAATAATGGCTCGCTTATCTAACTGTAAACAGAATCTGAGTCATTCACATAAACAACCTCTATCTCCGTGACAACACAGGTCGGGGGTTATCGATTTACATAAGTTATGATAACATTGACAACTTAAAATGTAGTTTTTCAGAGCGAAAAAGTGGTTAGTGTATTTTTTATAGCACGAGATAGGCAATTGGGCACAAAGTCCACCAGGCTGGCTTTTATTCACCGACTTGACGTGTCATTTGATATTTTTTTAACAGACTTCAATTCAGTAGATACTTCGCCAAGCCACATACATGAGCATGTAGGTCAATTTCAACAGTACACATTTTTGACACCATTGGGGTTGTAATTCTTTGTTTTGGATTTTATCGTGGAATTTTAAACACTGTGTAAAAACATACCCAAAACGCTTCAAATCGGTCCACGCGTCTTCGAGTAATCGGGGATCGGTGCCGTACCGCTCTGTGTGTTCCTCGACTAAGAATTCGACAAATTGAGAACTTCCTCCTTTTTTGAAGTCAGATTACAACAGGCCGAATGACCAGACCTATGCACAGGGCGGGCTTTAGGGTGGGGCGACCGGGGCAGTTGCCCAGGTGTATGGCGCTACGAGGTATATAGGACGCCGTGAAATAGAAAAGTGCACCTAACGCCTTGACCACGACTTTGGTCTTAAGCGACCTGCGGCAGCGGTTTTTCTAATTCATTGCGCGTGATCCCAACTAACCACAGTGCGTTGCGCGTCTCGACCGCGCAATGAACAGATAAAACGCTGCCGCAGGTCGCTTAGGACCAAAGTCACAAGCCAAGCGCCAAGGCGTAAGGCATAACTCGCCCGGGGCGCCTAGATGGTAAAGACCGGCCGCTCGGCCGATGTTTTTTGGTGACTACCAATTACCAATGAGCTCAAACACGACGGTGTTATCTTATGTATTTTAGGAGTTAGTATGGCCACCTTCTATGTCCATCATTAGATCGGCTTGGTAGTACTTTTGCATTCTCAACGAATCTAGATTTATGCCCTCAGCCCAATCGCATATCGGCAAGTGGCTGAAAAAAAAGATCAGCACATTATGAAGGGCAACTTACATACGAACATGCCCAGCTGGTACACCGAGAAACGATTTTTCAAATATCAGCGGCTTTATAGACCTCGACAGATGTGTATGGTGATGCATAGGAAAGAAGACCCTATCCTATAATCATCATATCACCGTATCAGGCGAAAGACGTCCGACTCCTGGACATAGGCCTTCCCCAAAGAGTGCCAAAGTGACCGGTCCTGCGGCACCCGTATCCAGCGGACTCCCGCGACCTTTACCAGGTCTTCAGTCCGCATTGAATGAATGAAGTAAAAAATCAATAATCACAACCAATAATCAAAGTAATCAAAGCCATAGAAAGGACCTAATTGACAGTGAGAAGTGCAAGTGCACTAGATCGTGGGGCGGTTGATTGGGATCAACAGTCTATTAACAACGTGTCGATTACTCATCGAGGTTGCCTATTAACGTCGAAGCCTGTCGTAAGGCTGGCAACAGTGGCAGCTAGGCAGGACGAAAAACAACTTTTCACTTCTCATGCTCTAAAAGTTCGTCTTTATGTCGTGCGTAGGCGACATAAAGTCGCTTTTTATGCTCTAGAGCATAAAGTAAAATCTTCGTCGAAGACCAAGGCAATCGCTGCAACAGCCACACAAACATCTTTAACTTTATACAACAACCTCTTTATTTTATTTCGTTTCGTTCGTATTCTAAGACCAAGGCAAAGATATCAACAGCCAAAGTACACAATAAAACTTCATGAAATAAACTTATAATTTGTATTTCGTCTCATTTATTATTTTTTATATTTGTTTATTTTTCAATTTAGTAGATCAGTATAGTATTTAAGCCATAACAACAACTTATCATAGTTATAAAAAGAAAATGTTTTTATAACTGAGCAGTATGTAACGACCTTAAGTCAGGTGTCACGTCCCTACAGAAAAAAAAAGAAAAAAAAGTTAATTGGCGGGAACCATAATTATTTTTTCATTGTAATATTTGTGTTACAACTTGAAATTGTTTTTTGATTAACGATAAATAATGTCGTCAAGCGAAGAGGAAATAACACTCACTCCTAACACTTTAATGGAGCGGCACGCGGAAAACGTCGTTGAACAGATATTGCCGTCGAAATCTAAGCGAATTTATCTTACCGCTTATGAAAATTTCATGCGTTGGAGGGCGGAAAAACAAGTGAATAGTTTCTCAGAGAGCGTTTTCTTAACGTATTTCAACGAATTATCTAAGAAGTTTAAGCCGTCTACACTATGGAGTGTGTATTCTATGCTCAAGACTACGCTGCAGATGAAAAACGACGTGCATATAAAAACCTACGTGAAGCTCACATGTTACCTGAAAAGGCTTTCCACTGGGCACAAAAGTGTAAAATCCAGGGTTTTCAATGCGAATCAAATCGAAACATTCTTAAAGACCGCTCCGGATGTAAGATATTTGGCTGCAAAAGTACGTAAAACTCTACATTGTTAAACAGCAATTTAATATTGTACAATAATTCATTACCTAGTACTTATATTAGTGTGCAACGTTGTAATAATGATTACTATTTTAATTGTAGGTGGCGCTCATATATGGAATCAGTGGTGCATGTCGAGGTATAGAACTTATCAACATTACTGTGGATGACGTGAAAACGGACACTCAGTTGCAGGCTATAAACTTACCTGACACAAAAACAAATAAAGAAAGAACATTCGTCGTCAAAGGCGAATACTTAAATATAGTTAGAAAGTATCAAGCCCTACGTCCAGAAAATGTGGCAACGAAACGGTTTTTCCTTAATTATCAAAACGGGAAATGTACACGGCAACCCATAGGACGCAATAAATTCGCTGCAATGCCAAAGGAGATAGCAGCCTTTCTCAAATTAGAAAACCCTGAAAAGGCCATTGCTTTCGACGAACTTCAGCTACGCTGTTAGCCGATTCTGGAGCAAATCTCACAACATTAAAGCGACATGGCGGCTGGAAGTCTGACCAAGTGGCAGAGGGCTATATTGAGGAATCCATAGAACAAAAAGCTAAAATTACCGACTTGATTACCGAAGGAATCGACATAGTCCCAAATGAACCAGGCCCATCTAGTGCTAACTTACCATTGGAACAGAGCTTAAATGGTAATCCCGTTCCTTCAAAAGAACCTGAAGTTGACAATATGCCAAATATCGCATCACAAATACAATCTAATACAACATTAAATATGCCAGGAAAAACGATTACTTTAAATATTTCTCATTGCTCTAATGTAACTTTCAATTTTAATTAAATTAGCATTTACTATATTTACATGTTGCTGTTTCATTTCCTCGCAATCGAAGTGAAAAGTAGAGTGTACAACTCGTCCATAAAACCCATTTTACACTCGACTTTATATCTATCCTCGCTCGCAAGCTCGCTCGGATGGATAAACGTCTCGAGTAAAATGGTGCGTTTTATGCACTTGTTGTACAATCTACTATTTCACACCCGCAATTCAGAAAAGCGTCATTATTGCCCCCAAATGAGGCATTTCAATTTTATTCATCCTTTTTTTTTTCTTCTAGCAGTGTCCCACTGCTGGGCAAAGGACTCTATTTCATAATAAAATAAAATAAAAATTACACGTCAAAGTGTGCACAGATGCTGTGAAACTGAGTATGTGTCAGTCGTTTGCAAAATTACATCCATCTTGGGTGTAGACACTTGAATCCCTCGTTACGCTCAAGATTCTACTTTATAATCCCTCGCTACGCTTAGGAATCTTTCGCTCACCTCAGGATTCAATATACAGCCCTCGCCGTAAATTTATAATTTTGCTCCCTCGAGACACAATCTACTATAGTAATATGTAACATCATTTTGGCGACCTTCTTTGTGACTGTGTGGTCTGTCAGTAATATTGAACAGCCATTGAACAGGTAGCGAAGGTAAAAGTTGGAATGAGGTAAAAGCGACAGAAACAATAAGTATTTAGACTCATTATAAAACTCTTTGCATGCCATATATCTTTATTTTTCCTATTTAGTAGTTAAAGAAATGATGTAAAGTTAAGCGCTTTATTTTTCAGGTCCGATTCTTCACTAGTGCAGCACGTTAAAGTAAATTGGTTCAGTCAAAATCTCACTATTTTCCATAATAATTGCCATCCCTAACAACAGGCGTCTCTTGACAGTGATGACAGCCCTGGTGACAAGACAATAATAATAATAAACCAGGCGGAATAACTAGTGCTATATCTATACACGGTTATGCCAGCAACTTTTGATGACAACCTAATTCGATTTAGAAACAATTTTAGAAAACCTCGTTAACAACCCTAGCCACATGAGTGACACAATGTCAGCCCTATTGGCTAGGCAGTAATGAAGTCAGACTATCAAGTGATCTATCTATACATCGTATTACATTTAGCAAGGGCTGTCGATGGCAGACTAATGAGATTTGTAAACAATTTAGATAGGAAGTGATGCGTTAGCTCCAAATTGTGCTGGGATGGGGTTGCCTATCGACGTATATGTCAAGAACTAATTTACTGTAGTTAGGTATGACCAGAAAGGAGATTCACGAGTTGATAGGGTGGACTGACCTTATTGGCAAGCTGGATTTCCCGTTCTATCACACTGGATGCAACTCCATATGAAAGGTGTAGCGGGCAATCTAGGCCGCTGTATGAGTGATAAGTTAATGTTTAGGTGTTAAATAATTGTAATCGTGTCCACTAACATACGAGTTGCACTAACTTGCGATTACAGACCGATCAACGTTAAATATAGCGCCGGCAGCTGGCATTCCATAGAAACTTGTCAAACTTTCCATACATTCAGATTTTAACGAACACCGCTCACTAATACTGTGTTTTATTGTTACGAACCAAGGATATGGATGCACGTCCGAAATTAAGATGTTGTATTTGCATATTTGAGGGAGGCTGTAAGGATGGGTGTAGTCAAACAACGGTTCACGTTGGGATTATGATATATTCTGTCTAATATTACATAGGATGGTTACTTATATAGAGTTAGTGTGTGGCAGTGTGAGTGTCACACTACACCTCCCTCCTTGGCAAAAAAAAAGATTAATATTGTATTTGATATTAATATTTTTTTTTCTCATACTACTTAGTAGCAACGGCAGTAAAAAATAATTAAAAAAAAAAGAACAAACCCAAGTAAACTAAGTCGGTAAGTAGGTATAAGTATTTTTTTTGTATACAGTCATTTAAAGTTTACAGTTTACATTTTAGGGAAAAAAACGGATAATAAAATAAAAACGAAATTACTAGGTAGTAAAATATCTTTTTTTTTTTCAAAAGGAAATCTACTGTTTTACGCGTGACAATCATTTTCATTTTACAATTGAACTTTTTGACTTAAAAAAGTAACTTACTGCTTTTAGTAGACACAATAATAAGGCAATACGAAAATTAAGTGAGTAATTAACACATTGCACGCTTCGATGACAACACAAGATTATTAACTAATTTCTTACCTAGACGTAACACGATAAAAAAAATCTTAAAAATAAACACGTCATACAAACTATCTGTTATTTAAGGTCCTCGTCCAATCAATATGTAAGTACTTACGTTTACATCGTAACGCAGATAAGTCAGTCCTCTGTTTGACAATTGTCTTCTATATGTATACATCAGTGTGACTTGCAAGTTTTAATTTTTATGCATATTCATATTATACTTTTTTCCTTCTTCATTACAACTTTTAACTTAAAGTGTGCATCTCAATATGCTTCACTTGTGGCAAGGGTACACAACGCATTAACACTTGGTCGGCCGACCTTAAATATATATATATATTTTTTGCTCAGGATACAAGGTAATTACTATTTATTAACGCGCACTTACTATTTATTATTACTATTCAGGCAGTTCTTTTAACACTCCTTTCATTTAAACATACCCTGTGTCCAAGGACCTTCACGATTGATACTCGACCGAATCATGATCAGGTTCCAAGGATTCCCTGCCTGCCCTTGTATCCTGGTGTACCATGCTATATACGTACCTACTCGCTCAACGGCGCCTCTCGTGCTGCCGAAGATCACGAATGGACATACTTTAATTTAAATTCATATAATCGTTTCAATACTCCAAAAATCCACTCAAAATCCCTATCAAATTACGCAGAAACCCTGAAAACATCAACATATAAGAATTTCATCTACTCTTAGGTGATCAGTCTAATCGTTCAGTGAAAAACTTACATGTTTCAGTTTTCCCAGACACCAATTAAATACTTTTCTCAAAAAATAAAAACAAACTATCAATCTCTGAAATAACATAAACATTCAATACCAAACTACATTATCTTATAATATCTCAACATTCAGTTACAAACATAGTTACGATACCTACTTCAAACCTTTAAAATCCAACAAAAACTAAACAAACATTCCTATACCTTCATTAAAAAAAACTGTTCACATTCTAGCATGCTCTAATTTGGTTGTCCTATGACCATTCTTTATTTATTGTCTCTCATTTTGGTACCTACATATAATTATGTCACATCCGTATATAAAAGTCAAATCCGGTACACATGAATTGTCGTTATAAAAAAAAAATTGCATAACCTAACTTACTAGATACCTATTTACTAAAAAAAAAGATTTAATTACTGTATGGTTCTAAGTCGATGTTTGTATTTGGAACTAAGTATATAAGTTATTAAGATTTTTTTTGTGTTTTATAAAAGCAATTTCAAAACTGATGATCAATAAAATAGATTTTAAATAAAATGTAATCTGAAGTATGTAAAAACATGCACGGCTTTATAGTCAAATTGAAATTTGAGCTGTAATAACAGACGTCGCATGCCAATCCTTTTATGCTGACACGCGCGTCGCTTCGCGCCTTACTTGTAAAGTATGATGAAATCGTCTGTATAACTGTATGAAAAAAATCTATTAAATAATTATCAGAAATTCTGTTAAATTGCACACAAGTCACTAATTATGGTATTGGTAGTAATATTTTCGTCCGAAATGAAAAGTATGTTGTGTATTGTTTTGTTTTTCTTTAAAAGTCCTACATAAATATATTGTTGTAAGGAGACCGTTCTTTTAACCATATAATTGTGTCGTCATTAAGCGGCATACAATGTATCTAAGTAATCAAAATATTAATTCTAATCCATACCTATCTATGAAACAATATAAGTTAAGCGAAGACCAAAATAATATTATACTGACTCTTCCGGAGATTTACTTTTACTTATTTCTCTTTCATAAAATGTTTGTTTCGTGATAGTTATTGTCTGTTAATATCAGTATTATTTAGTATTATTTCTAAATAATTATTTATTTTATTTCATTTAGTAACATTTATAACACGGTTAAAGTAAAGTAAGTAATAAAAGGTAAAATGTTGGTAAAACACTAAAATATGAAAAAAAAACTTAATTATAAAATCAAAAGGAATTTTAGACTACTGAAAACTGGGTCAGCGATTTCCTGTTCTCTCCAATAAAATCTTCCCGGGTCCGTTGATTTGCCGGACTCCTCGGCTCCGAACAGTGGCCCTCTCCAAGGACACGAACAACTCCCAGCTGCAACCTTCAGCTTCGGCTCGCATCGGTTCTGACTTCCGATTTCTTTTCACAGTTTAAATAAAATATATTTCATTCTTTGTCACTAGTTCAGTATTATTTTAGCTTCATTTATTTTGCCACTGGTATTTAATGTCTTATTTATGAAACAAAGTTTTTTAAGTGCACTCTCGTTTCCACTATGATATGTACCTTCAGTGCAGATGTTTTAATATCGTTTATCACGAGCACATAATAATAATAAAAAAGGTCGTTGCCCTCTTGATTTAAATAATAGCTCACTCATGTTTCTGCTTTAAATTTTAACACTGATAAAATCACCAAGGTCACTCAAGTTCTTTTCTAAGCTGGCTGGCGCAGCGCGCCGCCGGCACGGCACAAGGCCGCACTGGCAGGTCGCCATGTAAGGATGGGTGTAGTCAAACAACGGTTCACGTTGGGATTATGATATATTCTGTCTAATATTACATAGGATGGTTACTTATATAGAGTTAGTGTGTGGCAGTGTGAGTGTCACACTACAAGGCGATGGCTGAAAACGGGTGCTGTTTTTGTGCCGGTCTGTTCATGCAAGGGATGTGTTTAAACTATCTACATACTAGCGTTAATCTTTGTTGGAGTTGACGTGAGACACATCATACTGTTCTTGATTGCATGTGTTGTGTTCTATGTAAACTAAATAACTAGTGGCTCTGTGGGCTGTAGAACTAGCAAGCATGCCTGTTTATTTTTTATAATAAAAAAAAATCGACAATAAGATTATAATAAATAAATAATAAATAAAATATCATTTATTTTCACCTCACAAAGGACATACAAAACAGTTTGACAACTAGTTGGTAAACATGAAAGTGGTACAAAGTATCCTTTGTGAGGGACTGGAGTCTGAACTAGGTATTGAAAAACCTGTAATACAGATCTCCAGGCCCTCACCCTGGAAAGCGACACAATTTGGTAAATCTAGTAAATACCCGTTTTGCACTTATGGAAACTTATGAGGTAGATAAATGAAGTACTACTATAAAGAGCTTTAGTAGAAAACTTACAATAAGAATTTGGAACAAAGCAATGAATAAGGCACGCGCAGTTGCGCTTTTGCATGCTTGTGTGTGTGTGTGTGTGTGTGAGAGAGGGTGGCAGAAAGTGGGTTACCGAAACTCGAGGAGATCCTCGAGCTCATTATATGTTCAAACAATTGTATATAATTGTTGAACCGGCTCATTAAATATCACGAGAACTGGTTGAGAAACGCGACGTGTAGATAAGAACAGCCGGACAGACGTCGGACATACGAAAGTATTTTGGACTAAGCTGAAACGGAGGACTTAGTTTATGAGAGAGAGACGGATAGTGCGAGAAAATTCGAGAGAGCTCGCGCGCCGTCTCGTGATAGCCGTGCTGTTCATGGCTTGAAGATCGCACAGATCTGATTACATTTTCTATGTACGAGATTCAATTTTCTTAACCGTTCGCTTCGATCGCTCGTAGAACTAACGGACTTCAATGGCTCAGTGATCCCAAGCGAGTCCTGGCCTCCGAAACGATTTTGTGCCATGTGAGCCATGTCCCACCAGCACGTCTATCATGGGACGGCCGCGACATACTCTCGATTTTTCTCGCACTATACCTCTTGTTCTAATAAGAGAGAGACGGATAGTGCGTGAAAAATCGAGAGAGCTCGCGCGCCGTCTCGTGATAACCGTGCTGTTCATGGCTTGAAAATCGCACAGATCTGATTACATTTTCTATGTACGAGATTCAATTTTCTTAACCGTATCAGGGGCGGCTCAGTCCGTGATTTGGTCGCGCCGCTACAAGTACACCTACCGGCCCCAGGGGGCATATTAGCGCTGTTACGGCACGCACGCGTTTCATCGCAGCGCTTTGCATGCGATAGAAAGGTATGGCCACGTTTAGGCTCGATCGGAAAGAAAGAAAAACGTTTATGCATTAAGCATCTCAAAGTCTCACAGATATTAAGAATAGGTATACATTACGTTAGGTGCACCTAAACACAAACAGGGTATTTGTTAACAGAGAACCTTCAGTACGTAGTACTATTATTTGTTCTGTGACCGTATGCACCTAGAAATGCAAAAAAAAACAATAATTTTGGAAGAAACAGCTGATCTTAGAAATCTTTGTAAAGAACACTAATCGTTATACAAGTTCCCGGGCCCGCCAATGTGAGAGCGGGCACTATGTCAACGCCAAAGTGGTAGTAAAACGAGCAATAACTTTTTATTAGTGGTAACTGGTAATGGTAACGGGTCAGCAAAAGGCTGGGAGTGGCGTTGGTTACGATGTTCGGGAGTGAAGTCATCTGGTGATGTAGCTAATATGATGTATTCTAGATGCACGTTGCATCTGACTACAGCATGACTGAGAAATAAAATGGTTTTCGATATTTGTCGCCACGCCAGTTGAACCGTACGCTGGTAAAGAGCACAAGCACAACAGACCATGATTTAGCGAGCGAGCGACAGAAAATTGAGTGTCACTGTAGCCGAGCGGTAAGGCAAGCGACTTTCAATCAAGGTTTAAACCCCCGGCTTTTCAAAAAACTTATGTACATTGTTGTAAAGGCTAGAAAGTAGGCAATAGATGGAGGAGTGGGTTCGACGTCCGAGCCGCAGGTGAGGACCTCGAAGGAGACGAGTCCATCTCCCGCGAGCAGGGCGGGGGGAGCTGTGATTGAGCGAATCGCCGTGCAAACTGTTTTGAACGTGTTTGAACTCATAGTTAACAACAACAAACAAAAACAAAACAAAAATCATTTATTTGCTTAACAATACACATGTTTACATATAACATGAAATGCCTGGCGGACCCCAAACTAGGCTGTGCCTGAATCTTGGGACCCTGGAGTGCAATTTGTAAAACAATATGAAGTTATTCAAGAAATCAGAATGAACTCAAGGAAGAAAGTAATTACAAGCATTATACCTACATATAAGAAAAATGTGTGTGCGTGTATATATATGTGTGTGTGTGTATGGTGTGTGTGTGTGTGTGTGTGTGTGTGTGTGTGTGTGTGTGTATGTGTGTGTGCGCGCGCAGGTGTGCGTTAGTTAGTGTGCACGATTGCGTTTTACTTGATAAGAAGTAGGGCCTCTGTGTCACTATATGATAGAGAGACAAGCCACTTTTTCACAACCGCCATAGCGTTACCAATAGAGTAATGTTGAATCTCTAGAACTTCGCTAGTTGGCCTGTTCGTGCGATGTCCAACTAAGCCCAGCTTTGAAGCCTGATTTCTGACCATCTTTTTCCACATTTCCGAGCAGTGGCGTGAAAAATATAATAGAGCCATGGAACACAGTATTTTGGGCTGTAATTTTGAAACACTGAATAGGTATGATTGAACGTGCTCACAAAATTTCACGAGAACCGGTTGAGAAAGGCGACCTGTAGAGAACAGCCGGACATGTGGACATCCCGACACGAAAGAATATCGGTCCTAGCTGAATCGGAGATGTTCGTTCGTTTCGTTTTTTTTTTTTTTTTTAAGTTTTTGTCCTGTTTGGCCTGCGAGTGCGGCCAGCAACAGATATGGTTCGATAAAAACCGCTCCGGGGGCCTTATGGGCCTCCCGGGGGGACATTGTTTCTTCTGTCACTGGTAACAACGTTAATTTCGTACGTATTTAAAGGTACTGTGTGAATGATGCCACATGGTGACGGTCGCGTCAAGTCATGTGGTGCAGTACTTAAAGTTAATAGCGATATTTAGCGTTTCATAAAAGCCACATTATTAACTTTATAGTATGCTTTTATAGTTCCTTTATTACTATCCTTTATTTATCCCACTAGTTAAAAGTAGCCAACCCGGAGGACAGTTTTAATATATAGTTTTTGTAGTTTTTTTTTTACCAGAACCAATGACAGGACGTCTACATCCAGCTGTCTATTAATAGCAATATTTAGCGTTTCATAAAAGCCACATTATTAACTTTATAGTATGCTTTTATAGTTCCTTTATTACTATCCTTTATTTATCCCACTAGTTAAAAGTAGCCAACCCGGAGGACAGTTTTAATATATCATTTTTGTAGTTTTTTTTTTACCAGAACCAATGACAGGACGTCTACATCCAGCTGTCTACCTCAATATACAGACAGGGTAGGTATTATTCAAACAGGCCAGTGAGGAAAAATCTGAAACTAGAAGAGATACAGACAGATTTGACCGGGTTCGATTCCCGGCCATGTATAAAACTTTTTTGCATTGCAGTTTTCATAAGAAAGAGCCAATTTCCGTATCTCTTTTTTTGTCTCGTTTGAATATACACCCTGTATATCGTATCGATGATATTATTATTCACAATGGCAGGAACGATGGTGCAAACGCCAACACTGTTAACTAATCATCCTGTATTTAAAGTGCACGGATGGTCAGTTAACTGTGTTGGCGATGGTATGAAGAGATTCCTCAGAGAATGAACAGGGCCAGCAATGCACATGTGGCACCCATCTGAAACTATACGCTTACCTACTATGTAGCGGGCTCTACGCTTGTTTGCGACCAGAGCGATAAACGACCGCTTTAGCCTAGTCGGTAGTGACCCTGCCTACGAAGCAAGAGGTCCTGGGTTCGAATCTCGGTAAGGGCATTTATTTGTGTGATGAGCACGAATATTTGTTCCTGAGTCATGGATGTTTTCTACGTATTTAAGTATTTATTTATCTATATAAGTATGTTTATCGTCGTCTAGTACCCATAGTACAAGCTTTGCTTAGTTTGGGACTAGGTTGATTTGTGTAAGATTGTCCCCTAATATTAATTAATTATTTTATTTTATTTATAAAACAAATCCTTTTTCACTCCTGCTATTCAGAAAAGAGTCATTGTCGCCTTCAAATTAGGCATTTCAATTTTCCTGATAGAAGGTGTGAAAAGCACTACGTGTCACTCGGTAGGCAGTAATATAATTTTCGTCTTGGGCGTAAAAACTCGAATCCCTCGTTACGCTACAGATTCTACTTTAGAACTCTCGCTACGCTCAGAGTTCTATTGTAGAATCTTTCGCTTCACGCAGAATTCAATGTAACGCCCTCGCCGTAAATATATATTTTTCCTTGAGGCACAATCTACTATATCACCGTTTTGGACTAACGTTCCTACTCACGCTGAACCCGAGAGGAGACATAAATGGCTCCTGAAATATAAATTAAGCCACTCGGTGACGTAATAGTCGCCAACTGAATGTCGTTAAAGGCAATAAAAGCCATCTTCTGTGGCGCAGTAAATTCAATTCATACGACTCAAGCTCCGCTAGAATGTACGGCTTATGTTTATTTCAATGTAGGAAAAATGGGTCACACGATAAAGCTTATAATTTAATAGAAAGACTGCATGCAAATGTGAACTAGTTTTTTATTGCAAAATGTATGTGCGTACACGTAGGATGGATTGCACCAAACCTTCTGTATTCATAGCCGGTGTTCGTTTAATATGGATGTATGGAAAAATGGACAAGTTTGTATGGAATAACAGTTGCCTACGTCATAGGTGCGTCGCTTAAATGTTGCGTACGGTGTGAGGATACATTTCCCCGTAATTAACAACTTATGAAATTTGAAAACCCTCGCTATTTCAAAGTTCAATATCTCAAAAACGGCTGAACGGATTTTGTTTAAACGTAGCTAAGACCCACCTCGATTACGTCAGCTTTCGGACAAAAAAATCCGCATTAAACCACTATTTTTGTTGCGTCGAGGGATATTTTTTTTTATTTTCTATGTGCAAAGTTTTCGCTTAGGAAAGTAGAAGACAGATATAGGTATTTTTCGAGCAGTGTGAAATACCAAAAGGCTCTTGTTTCAGTTAATAAAAGTTAGTTGTCTATTTATCAGAAAGAGCTTATTCAAAAAGGCTATGAACGAATGAGCGAGCGAAGCGAAAGAACATCCCCGTTTGGACCAAAATGATTTCGTGTGTCCGGCGTCTGTCCTCTACGGGTCGCATTTCTCAATCGATTGTCGCAAAATTATGCGAGCAGCAATTATTAAACAATAATTACACAAAAAATTAAATATGTATTTAGTTTTCGAATTAAAATAAAAGTTCGCAAGTTCTACAACTCACAGAGCCACTAGTTATTCATATTTCAGGAATATTAAAACATATATTGTATATTAATATAGTGGTTGTAACGTGTAACGAACCATCACCGTCCATAAATAGAAAAAAACAATCCAATTTTCCCCAACACCAGCTCTAGAGTTGATTAGCTTTTAGAGTAAATATTTGTCCAGTCCAATATTTGCCGGCTACACGGATAGAAGTGATCGCCGTTTCTCGAAGCCCGAGTGTCTGGCACCGTAATTACGACTTTACGACTGTAGCTAGACGTCATGTCTTCGTAAGCAAATCCTTTTCAGAGACTAGACTAGACAGACTATAGACTACACACGCCTGAAAATCGAGTTATTACCATTGATAACATAGGCTTTGTAACATGTTAGATGTTCAGCACATATTGACGGAATGTACCCGGAATGAAAATCATAGGCAAGTATTGATTAGATCACTCAATCTTAATAAGTTAGATGTAGGTGCATTTCAATGTATGGTACTAGCGGCACCGATCTCAGAAGAAGCTAAATTGATATATTTATTTGTGCTAGAATACCTTACGCAATATTATAATACCAATACGTAGGTAGATATACATAGTTTTAGTTATCTAGGTTAAGGTACAATGGAACTGACGATCTTAAGCATGATTAAATGTTCCTAAAACTCAACTAACTCTTTTACTGGCTTTGTCAACATAAATCAATTAGAATTAATTAAATTTAATCTAACATTAACTTTTTGACGTTTAATGTATTTGTTCATTATAAATAAATGAGTACGAGTATGAGTAAAACAATAAAGAGAAAAAAACAAAAGAAATAACTGGGGATTTAAGCAATGTTGGTGGTAACTATCTTTAGTGGCAACAGCTGGAATAACCCGAAAAGTCGCTTGGTAAAGGCTAAAACTGCCTCAGGGTTTGTTCATGCTAACTTAATTTTGGATTTTAAAAATAGTAATCCCAAATAAAAACTATAAAAACACGACCGCCGCGATGAAGATACTTCGCTTGGCAACTACAGTTGGTCTACAATTGGTTTAGGGGTGTGCGAAGTTGGCAACTATGGTTGCTAGAAGCGAGCGAGTAACAACAATCAAAATCCCATTGCTACTGGTATATTTTATTTACAAAGGCAGATAAACGACTTCAAGTAATTCCTCAGAGAATGTGTCACATGTGCATTGCCGACCCTTATAAAAAACCTTTCAAAGATGCAAGCGTCTGTAAGCTACGATAACCGCTAACTATCAGGTGGGGCCTACGCTTGTTTGCTACCATAGCAGCAGTCAAAAGCCATTGGTTTAGGGGTGTGCGAAGTTGGCAACTATGGTTGCTAGAAGCGAGCGGGTAACAACAATCAAATTGCTACTCAACTGGTATATTTTATTTACAAAGGCAGATAAACGACTTCAAGTAATTCCTCAGAGAATGTGTCACATGTGCATTGCCGACCCTCATAAAAAACCTTTCAAAGATGCAAGCGTCTATAAGCTACGATAACCGCTTACTATCAGGCGGGGCCTACGCTTGTTTGCTACCAGCAGCAGTCAAAAGCCAGTAGCAAGCAGGCCTCCAGACAAAAATATCCGCCCGCAGTTATGATGTCATCGTTTAATCTAATCTAATGTGCCATTATTGCGTTGTGTAACCGTTGAGGCGGTTGAACTTTCCGGTGTACTGGTGTAACTGACTTCAAAACAGTGTTATAGATAGAAGTAGGGCTATTTGAACGAGCGAGCGAAGCGAACGAAGATTTCCGGTTCAGCTTGGGCCAAAGTTCTTTCGTAAGTTCAGATGTCTTGTGAAATTTTGCGAGCAGGTTCATTGAGGGCAGGTTTTTGTTCAAGTCATACATAAATACTAATCCTACTAATAGTCTGGATGTTTAGATGTTTGTTACTGAGTCACGCTTAAATGGCTCAACCGATTTGGATGTGCACGAAGATAGTTTATAACCTGGATTAAAATAGAGGATTGTTATTATTCCGGGTTCACGCAGTCTAAGTTGCGGGCGGTGGCTTAAACCTGTAGACTGGTTTGAATTTCCAAATATTGATACAACATTTCATCAAGCGCCCAGTTTCCGGTAAAAGCCGTAGATACTGGTACAAGTTCGAATTTACATATACCTACTGATACAACATTTGAGAGCAACCAATTTCCGGGAAAATTGGCTATGTCAAACAGACGGACGTGAGACTTGAAATAAGGCTTAACTCAAAAAAAGAATCTCCTGATGCGTGTAATTGTGACCTACGGTCACAGAATAGTTACGATAGTACAGTCACCATCATACAGTTAGTGGCTAAATATATCGTAACACTTCCTTACTCCTATAGTAATAAAGACGTGTTTCGATATATTTGGCTACTTTGGCTGCTACTAACTATATGATGTTGACGTACACAAGGTCCTCTATTTAACGAAACCGATGATTGACAGCTAGAAAACTCCAATCATTCTTCTCCGCTCTACCATGTAGCAAGAGCTCTTTCGTCTAGTTAAGGACGTGCATCGGAAAATATCGCGTTTTTTAAAACGCTGTTCTTACCAAATTAGGAAACAACAAAGACTGATTTTCGGCTATATGATTGTTTGTCTGATTTAACAGAAACATGATTGCTTAATAATTCCTCGACAAAAATAAAAACAAAGTTGGACCTTTACATCCCAATTTTACATCAGCTTACTCGAACAACACATTATTAATCGAGACATCAAACATGTTCATATTCATTTTCATTTATTCATTGTTATGTCATACATACATACTAAGGTTACATTTTTAGTTATAACTGTTATAAGTCAATTCATGACACCCTGTAAGGGCACACAATAAATTACAATATTAATTCTAGACTTAAGTAAACCGAAAACTTAACCTACTTGATTATTTACATTTAGGGTATATGTCAAATAAATTAAGTATGTCTATGTCAAAAGCTTTAGTTATTAGTGACCGCATTCTATTGCAATAATTTTATGTCTGAGATCTAAAACTACCTAAAATCATATGTCCTATTTTTATTGTAGTTTATTTATATTACTAAAGTTTTATCGTCAAGGAATTCGTCTACGGAGTAATAACAATTTTCTAAGGGGCTACCCGAGGTTTTCATCGATTTTTGACAAGTTTTGAATCGTATCTCCTACTTTTGCACTACAGATAGAATTATAAATCAAACGGCTATCGGTTCTTCAATTTTTTAGCTTTATTTTGGTCCACCGGATTTTGTAACAAATGAACACTTAATTATGTATGATTTTTTTAAACATTGTCTAAAAAAACACTTATTTCGTATCTCTATTGACGTGAAAGATCTAACATATACGAAATCTACATATTTGGGTTCGTCTGTGACGTCTCTAAAAACTTTTCATTTTAAACCAATTAACACAAAAGTTATTAATCGATACGCACGATATATTCGAATGCACTTTTTTCCCATTATGAAGAGTTTGCGCTGGCTCCCCACAGGACCACGCCATATCGGAGACTTGAATCTATTGAAGCGAAATGAATGAATGTTTAAATGATCGTCGTTTTTTTACCTAATTTAAATACAAAGTTGGGTATAAAATGGCCATTCCCGAAGAGAGTGGCATCTCGCTTTCAACGTGGAAGACATAAACGTGTCTATTTTACGGGGGCGTGGTTGGCTCGAATCGAGGCATACCCTTAAGGTTATAACGATATTGTCACTGTCCGGCGATGTCACCCGCGTTAGGGTGAATTTACTCAATTTGCACCTAGGTGTGCGGAGCCGAAATGGCAAGTGGGACAGGCCTGCTACGGTACCCTAAGCACACGGAATTTAAATCACAATGGAATTATTCCATACAATACACGGCATGAACAATTAATGAATGACACATATTACTGTACCGTGACGGAATGCGGTACCGCCTCTGACCCCATAAAAAACCTATCAAACTTTTATGAACTCTTGAATGTTGAACTCTATTAAAATGTGACATGCTTGCTTTTCCAATGACACGTTGGTGCGAAATGCGAGCTTGCGAAAGTTATTGGGTATTAAAAATTCGTCACAGAAATTTTTATTGTGGTTTTCCGTACTAATATTGTGAACTTTAAATGTATGATTACAAGGTTGAGTTTAGAACTGCAGTTCCTTTTGTTGGCTGCATTCAAGTAATTTTTGACGTTGCCGTATTTCGGTGGATGTCACACTGCGCCGGACCTCCGGACGGAGGTGCGTTTCTCGTTATATGCAAGTGCCTCAGTTTGTATATAAATTCCGTATGGTACGGCACACTGCACCGCACCTCCGTCCGGCAAAATTTGTATGCAGCTCCGCACCTCCGTCCGGAGATGCGGAGCAGTGTGACGAACACCTTAGTATTGTAATGAGCTGCGGATTGTTTTTATCGCTCATTTGTTGGATGTTTAGAGAGAGATAGCATATTATGGTCGAGTTTATGACGTGAGAAAACATTCTTCTCTTTCTATCCGGTGTCAGAAAACCTCTCAACTAATTCTAAACGTGAAACGGAGATTCAGTTCCGAAGAAGAACATCGCATACCCAGGATTCGAACCCACGACCCATTTGAAAGCAGCATGAACCACTAGCCTAAGTTCAATACGGTGTTATAAAAGGAAAGCAACCTTCGATTGCACTTGCAAGAGTCAATAGAGCGTAACGAGCCTATTCACTCCAATTTGTCGAACCCTTTTCTAATTCTCAACGGAGGACAGAACTGTGACCCCTATTTGTCAATTGGAAAGAATGCCGATAAGACGCAGTTGGGAGTGTATCAATTAAGAACAGATTGAGAATGTGGAGGGGTCATACATAAAATTGGTCTCTCCTTTTCCCGAATTTAACGCCCAATGACCAGAGGCCAATTCTCGGTTCGCTCGAGATTATGTATTCGAAATGATCACGATTGATGCATCCATTTGTCGCTGAGATAAACGGCGCGAGTAGGCGCTTAGGTGAATGCCTAGCTTACGAAGAATATTTGTGGATCAGTCTGTTCTTGGTTTACCATAGCATATTACCTCGGATAGAGACTTTTTTAGAGAACCTATGTTTGTAGTTACATTATTTACCGTTGTAGGGAACAGCGAAACTGTCTTTACCTGGAAAAAGTAAAATAAATAAGTTAGAAAAAAAATTACACAAACCAGACCGTTTCAGCAGACATGTTTGTCTTTTACAAGCTTTTATTTACTTTCACCTGCTGTCCGTTGTCTGTAATCAAATCTTGCAAGATAAATTTGATCCACTTCCCGGTTTCCGATTGAGCTTAAATGTTGCATGCATATATAAATTGCGTGACAATGCAATATTATGATGACTTGGAGCTGATCTGATGATGGAGCTGGAAGGTGGCCATAGGAACTCCGTAATAAAACCACATAACCCCATCGAGTAGTTGATGACTGTATACAGAAAAGTACAGTCGGCAATAAAAGCTTGTCCAAAAATGAAATTTTTGTGAGAAATTTGTATCAGATTACTAGCTGCCCGGGCGTCTTCGCCCGCGTATTGCAAAGCGCGCAGGCAAACCCACGGCATTAAAATATAGCATATAACCAGCGACAAACCCATTCTACACGCAGGTGAAATAATTTTTGAAATCGGATAAGTGAAACGTCACGTCCCGAAAAGTCGGGAGACCTCAGTGAGGTAAATAAAATAAGTTAATTACGCGATTAAGTCCCGTTTAGTATAAATAATGTGTGAGAATCGTGAGAGTTTAAATCAATATATCGGATAAGTGGTTCCAGAGATTACCCAAAACATACAAACTTCCAAAGCTACCATTTCAGCAGACCTTTCCTATTTACGATACTAAATAGTATAGATAGATCATCAGTGTCTAAAGCCACAATTTATTGGAGAATCCTATAACACTAGACCACGCCATAGACTTGAATCAACAACGATAGGTATCCCATACCCTGATGACCATGACTTCAAATTAATTAACGTGTTCTGAATTAGTATACCCCAATTAGCATGGAATTACAACGAACTTGCGAGTCCCTAATGACTCATTTCTAAGGGCAATCTCATTTACAGCTTTTAGATTCAAATTCAAACAAATTTATTCATTAACACTGATTGATCGAAAAATTTCAAGAAAAGATGGGGTGGGAAGAACCACCTTATACAAAGAAAGAGTCTTCATAAATTTCAATAAAATTTCTGAATGTATTTGGCAATTGACAAAATCAAATGGCTTCGACATTAGCACGCGTCAGGTCAACATAACATGATACGCTGAGGTGCCTGAGGGTAAGACGAAAAAGTGTAAGCCACACTTATCCTCAAAGGCTGTATAAGACGCTAAAATGTCTGCCAACAAGCGAGCGGAAATAA
The DNA here is from genome assembly GCA_947578815.1 of Epinotia ramella. NCBI lineage: Eukaryota > Metazoa > Arthropoda > Insecta > Lepidoptera > Tortricidae > Epinotia > Epinotia ramella. The sequence goes on from OX388220.1 coordinate 4,266,950, forward strand.
GTGGGTTTTTATGGGCGCCACTGTGACTTTCATCTATAATTTACTTTAAAAACAAAGTTTTAACCGACTTCGGTACTCCGCCGAGCCACATACAACATAAACATTGCCACTTTAAGTACTTGTACCCACATAAACTGCTTTCCGAGAGCAAATGTGTTGGTTATTACAGAAAAAACCCAAATCGCTGTATTTGGGCCTACACAATTTGATGAGTTCCCTCGTTCCTCCAGGTTCCCATCATCAGATCCTGACCTGATGACGATGGGATAATCTGGGAATGATGCCCTTTCAAACAAAAAGTATTTTTTCAAATCGGTCCACGCGTCTTCGAGTAATCGGGGAACATACATACAAAATAACAGATTCCGATGAATTTAGAACCTTTATTGAAGTCTGTTAAAAACAACGGTCGTTGCAGACTTTTTCTTAAATCATACTGGAAAACAAAATATCCAGTAATTGTAATATGCACTGCAGCAAAACCGTAAAACCGAAATACCTACTATTGAAAGTAAAGGTTCATAGACCCTTTTGGCTTACGTCTTGCATCCGCAAAAACATGTAACCGGTCCGAGCGTATTTCTCGCTCTGATGTCACTATTCGGCTAATATGTGGAATTGAGAAACCTGAATCTTTTAGTGAAGTAACGTAGTTGGACGGATTTTTAATTCAGGCGGGTTGCCTTCTGTTTGAATTCTTGAATGGACGGTTGGAACGGTTTTGGTTCAAATTGGCGCGGATTTTTTCAAGCTTAGTATTATGTTGTTCCAACAATTGTTAAAAATATTTATAGAAAAACCAAAAACCAACGTAACTGCATGTCATAAGGAGTGTTCTCTAAAACATTTGTAATCGGAATGTTGTTTAAATTGCTGAAGGACGAACCCGTTTAATAAAAGCACGTGGTCGTTCAGACAGTTTTATTCTACAAAATCATGACTAACGACCAAATGGATTTTTAACTAGAAAATTAGAAAAGATTCCAAAGCTTTACGACACACTGTACGGAACATTTTAACAAAGTCAACGCATATATTCTCACATCAATAAAAACTGTTCCAGTTCGTAGCTGTAATTAGCAATTGGTGAGGCGCTTATCATGGACTGAATGAACTATGCATTCCGTGAACTTCTATACAACCATCCCGTTCAGTTTGAAGATAGCACGGGAGAAATCGCAACTAATCGTACCTACAGTTTAACCCAACCGGCCAAACTCCCTGCAGGGGAACCGGTCGAGTCGAGTCGAGACGCCTGTATTTATGCGATGATGTCAGCTTCGGTGGTTGAGAACGCTACCAAAGGATAGCAAACGTCACAGTTGATTATAAACCTTGTTGCGACGGGATAAGGTGCAACAATGACAAACCTTGTGGAGCGCCTTGTCCATTTTGTAATTGGAAGACAGCATTGGACATTGCAACTAACGTCAACGAGATGTTATAGAGGTCTTAGCTTGGTGTATTTGGGGATTTAAGGAATTTAATGGCGATAAAAATGCAGGTAGACGTTAGTCAAAACATTTTTGGTTTTCTGATCTTCATCATTTCTACTTATGTATACTTGTGTTATTTTACTCTGTCTAATAGCAGGCCTAGTCAAACGGACGAACACGCATCTCAGTCCTAGCATGATCTGTCAAGTTTTACTATCGATAAAACAGCCAAGCGCATGAAGAATTGTTCGTTATCTATACTAATATTATAAAGAGGAAAAGTGTAGCTTTATAAAATGTAATCTAATAGGTAATCGATTTAAAAAATGCTTAAATATACTATATTTTTTTTACCGCGGGTTTGTCTACTATCTTTGCTATACACGGGCATAACCGCGCGGCCTGCTAGCATTTTATATAGCGTAAATAGTAGCGTAGCGTTTAATATACACTAGACTTGTAACAAATCGGAGCCAAAGTGTCTCTTCATGAACAATAACTAAAAAGTTGTCACATTTTTCTCTACTGACAACTCGTTTAAATAGATTACATAGTTTCGTTGAAACAAAGCTCTTTAAACGAGTTTTAACTATTGTCGAAGACATTCACCGATCTTTAGAACCAATAGAAAGTACCGTTTCCGTAGTTCACAATACGGCGCAATTTCTAAAACCACCATATAATTTGTACGTAACATTTTGATTCAATGTGAAATTGTAGACCATTTTCTCACAATCATTTGTTACGATATTTGGAGGTTTTCCTCTGAAGGGACTAAGAAATGGTCCATTAATTCGTTATTATGATGGACACTCATTCTCATGCATTGCGTAACTCGATAGTAATTTATAACAATTGACATCATAAAGATCCAATGTTAAGGCCTTTTTGTCCGTAACCAGTGTACTCAAGAGCAGTAAAGTGGCAGTATTGTCATATTTGTATGACAAATGGAGTCCCTGTTTTCCCGACTATGGCAGAGGAAGTGATATGTTTTAGAAGTCTATGTTCGTATTTAGATGTGTCAACTGTAGCGTTTTTAAGATACTGAACCGATTTTGATAAATGCGGTGTCAATCGATTCGAAATTATGCTACGGAAGACAGCCTTAGTTTTTCCTTAATCCCTATATACAAAAAATAGTACATTGTTTAACGAGGGGCGTAAGTCGAATATTGCGAACAAGAGTCTATCAGAAGTCTTTTGATGACTCGAGTTTGCAATATTCTTACGCCCGTGATATACACAATGTTTTTCATCACATTTGCGAGGAAATAAATACATTTTAGATGAAATTAATACAAATTCTAATAAAAACTGCAACGTGTCAGTCGTCCATTTTGTTGAATTTGACGTGAGGCGCGTATGGCAAAGACCCTTCGGTATACAGCCACGATTTGAAAACACTTAAAAACATTTTACATAGACACTAAATAACTACATATTAAATCTGTAAATAGTTCAGTTAAACATGTTTAAGTAGTTTTTTAAGTTTACATTTATTTATAAATACGTTTTCAGACATCGTATTTGATATAAAACCTCTTTGCTTTGTAACTGCCGCATGAGTGACAGATACAATTTAAGAAAAAAACCATTACGCCCGTGGGCGTAACACAGGCTATTACAGCTCTGTATGTCTGCGCATTATGAAGCCCTTTTCGAGCAAGTGCGATGAAAATATAGTTTTACAGTTTTTTGAACTGTTCATGCCTGTTACTGTTCTCTTAAGGGAATGCATATCAAAATTATGAGACTTTTCAAAAGCAATGCTGTCTGAACTAGAAATCAGTAAGGTTTCATAAAATGTTTCGGTACTCGTTCAGAGCCAGTGGAGCTAATCACTGTTTTTCTTTCGTGCGCGGGAGATATAAACGCGTATCTTACACGGGGCCGCGCGAGGCTCGAGAACCGAGGAACGGACTTAGCCGCTCTATTTTCTTACATGTTTTCGACGATGAGACAGAGACACGCTGATGCCTTCCGCGCACGAGGAAAAGAGATGTAACACTCTTCGGGAATGGCTTTTTTGGACTTTCGATAAATAGCTAACTCAGTGAAGTTTTATTTAAATTTCATAAAGTGAGATTTTAGATGAGATAAAATACTATAGTATTAACTTGATTGTGTAGTAAAATAATGTATCGTTTAAGCAGGCTGAGTAAAAAAAGGAAAATACAGACCCAACTTTGGTTTTTTTTCCTATCGAGGAAATTTTAAGCAATCATGTATCGATAAAATCAGATAAACAATCATATAGTCAAGAATGATATATCTGAAGATCAGACCTTATTGTTTCTTAACCTAGTCAGAACGGCGTTTCAAAGCACCCGATAATTTCCAATGCACCGCCTTAATCCACATTGAAAAGCTTACTATCCGACAGGAAGACAATCAGAAAAAAAACTTGAATATTCATAGTTGCTACACTTATAATTATAATATCAACTTGTGTTCACGAAAAATCAGGTTTATGCCCTCCGTATAACCCTACCAAACGAAAAGACTACTGGCTAAGAAGAAAGGTTATACATTTCGTTCGTCTACTTTTCATGGTCGGTTAGAATGTACGAATAGGTGAAGGAGGCCGTGGGCGACCCTTTTTAGGGTTCCGGAGCCAGAATGGCAAAAACGGAACCCTTATAGTTTCGCTATGTCCGTCCGTCCGTCCGTCCGTCCGTCCGCAGCTTAGCTCAGAGGCTCTTGGTACTAGAAAGCTGTAACTTGGCATGAATATACATATTAGTCATGCCGACAAAGTGGTAAAATAAAATCTTGAAAAACATTTTTTTTAGGGTACCTCCCCTACATGTAAAGTGGGGATGATTTTTTTTATTGTCGTCTACCCCATAGTGTGGGGTGTCGTTGGATAGGTCTTTTAAAAATATTGGGGGTTTGTGAAAACAATTTTTCGATTAAACGATCCGTTTGTGAAATATTAAGCCTTAAAGTGCTAATTTTTGTTAGACTCCAGTGTCCCCACCCCCTGCTAGCTAAATGGTTGTTTTGGGATATGTGAAAAAATTCATGGTAGTAGTACATATAACGAAGTTAAAAGGAAAACTATCACAGCTAAGTAGGCTTTACACGTTTACGAGTAATAGTCGACCAACTTATAAAATGTACTTCAAGAAGTAATAGTTTCGTACAAATTCTATTGTAACTTATTATTATATATAATGGTACGGAACCCTTCGTGCGCGAGTCCGACTCGCACTTGGCCGGTTTTTATACTTATTACATTGACCAATAGGGAATATTCATGACATTTTTCTATTTTTTTTATCTATTCTATAAGTAATTATATAACCGGAAAAAAATATAACACTTTCACAATATTATTAAATAAGCTAAAAAAAAATAATTAAAATTACTATCATTTTCGGACGATCAAAACGCCACCATTTTGGCGCGCTCATTTGTGACGTCACCGTGCAGCTTAGTGCACGGCGGTTCTTAAACAAATTAACAACAAAGTGTTTGATTCACACTTTTAATAAATGTGAGTGATTAAAGCTTATAAGATCAACTTATTGTAATGGAAGAGCACACAAAAGCTTATTATAAATATTGTATTGTCCCTATGTGTGAAAATCACATTAAAACTGCAAATATTTTCATATGCCCAAAGGTGCAAATATAAGGATAAAGTGGTGTAAGGCGATGAGGAGAGATAATGTATCGTGCTTGAGTAGTTTAATATTGTTGTGAAGATCATTTCGACGTGAGTATTAAATATGTATGTACCTAAAATCTTTTTTATTACGACTCGCGAACAATATAGGTAAACAATAACCTAACCTCAAAATTGTATTATATACTTATTCATAAAACTATTCTGATTCCCAATTTTTTTAGTTATTAATGTTACAAATATTATGATTTTTGTTGATCAACAGCTGACTACGAGTGTTGATTTTGATCAAGAAACGTTTTAGCTAAGTTTCTTTGTTTGCACTGTTGATCGAAGAAAGTTAAAAGAATTTAATCCTTTTTACTGAGTGACCTACACAAATTTGTTTTATTTATAAGCCTTGACGAAAACAACCTAGTTTGTTAAAGTTCATAAAGATGTTCTCAACATTTAACATTCCTAATAGGTACCTACATATCTTTGATTATATAATACTAGCTTCTGCCCGCGACTCCGTCCGCGTGGAACTAGTTTATACTATCTCTATACCAAATTTCATCCAAATCGGTTCAGCAGTTTAAGCGTGAAGAGGTAACAAACAGACAGACAGACACACTTTCGCATTTATAATTTATTATTAAGTAAGTATATATAAAATATATAATATAACTAGCTTCTGCCCGCGACTCCGTCCGCGTGGAACTCGTTTATATCGTAGCTCCCCCCATATCCCCCAAAGGGATGAAGTGGGGGTGAAAGTTTGTATGGAGCTACGATATAAATGAGTTCCACGCGGACGGAGTCGCGGGCAGAAGTTAGTATATATAATATATAAAGTTATAGTATAGTAAAATAGTATATAGTATGGATAAATATCTACTAGTTTTTTATTCCACTTATTTAACAAAGACACCTATTTGAAGTAGTTTAAAAGTCTAGCTATTTGAATCGCCAAAATAGGTTATAATTATTTAATTGACCAATCTCACGAGTATAAAAACAAGGAATATGAAAATTTATTGAATATCTGTAACTTATTTACCTTGCAGCTTTTACTCCTCTTAGTTCAGCGGACGTAAAGTCACAAATATTTGCGTAGTATGTATTAAATTTAGTCATCATGAACACATCAATTTTAGGCAGATTATCCGACTGTGCCTTGACAAAACCGCCTTCAGTCATTGTGGCGAGTCTTTTTTCACTTAATAATTACCAAAAAACACTGATTATTTATCATAAACAGCGGCCAAACAATGCGAATAACTTTCAATAATCATACTAACGACCTGCACGGTGACGTCACGTTTCGCTCCGCCAATAGCGTTGCGTTTTGGAAATTTGCGAGGGAATTTGAAAAATAGTACTTTTAAACAATTTATTTTATCAATAGAAACATGATAATTTGAAAAAATAATCATGTGTGTATATTTATTAAGCAATATAGATTACACGTGATTTTTTTTGTCCATTTCTAAATCACATGCATATTCCCTATTGCCCTTTATGCGCCTATAAATGGAAGATGGAGGGCACAGGCTTGAGTCTGTGCCTAAATAAGGTCTATCAATCAGTGGTTAATTGACACCGAGGACAATTTTTAACCCCAAACACTAACGTTAGTGTTATATGTTTAAAATGTATATCTGTGTGTCTGTTTCCCAAACAAAAACGAAAGTAAGGCAGCAGCACCACAGGTGGGAGCGAGATGTTGCGTTCTGGTCTCTCGCTCACACATATGGCGCACCGTTGCCGCCGCCGCTCAGAATCGTGGCCACATCGCTCACAACGTATGCTCTTGTTCATTAAGGTTCCTTGAATCTGTTTTGGTTACAAAAAAACAAAATTTTAACCGACTTAATTTCAGTGCTTCGCGTTACTTGAAGAGTTCCCTCGATTTCCCCAGGATCCTAATCATAAGATCGTGACCTGATGACCATGGGACCACCTGAAAAGGATACCCTTTCAAACAAAAAAATATTTTCCAAATCGTTCCAGCGTCTTCGAGTAATTGAGAACCTAAAGTCGGTTAAAAATGTCGTTAAAATGAGCTTGTCTTTATCTGACACCGCCATTTGCGTTTGTGGGAAAGAGACAAAACACATATAAGACAAAGCTTCGTTAAGTTTTATGTTTATAGATAAACCCATGGAAGTATAGCAGAATACGCAGAGGATACAAACAAATACGCGAAAACACCGCCACTGTATATTCCCAAAGGAAAACATTTTACGAACTCATTGGCTTGCCAATGCTCCATCTACAGGCGGAATTCATGGTCATTTGCTTAAAGTAAACTTTCTCCAAGGTTTCTTTATTAATCCAGAATATAAAACTTCTATTGGCAAAGAGCGTGGAGGGAATTCTGAATGAAATTCCGAGAGAAGCACTCTGAAATGGTTTTTTTTGCTTTATTTAACGATTTTGCGATTTACATACGGGTCCTCTTCAATAGCATTTATTTCTAGTCTTCGAAAAAATATTTCAGAACTTGCAGAGTTCCCTGTCCGCCTGTCGATTATGTCTTGCAATAGGTCGGTAATACGGCAAAGACGACGAAGCATAGCCTCGCAATTCTTCTATTCATTTTTAGTGTTTCACAAATGGTTTACCATTGAATTGCCGACAAACATTTAATCGAATATTATCTCAAAGACAACGTTTCAAGTATTTTCATTTCATCGACAAGTCATTGCGTCGACGACTCGATACTAGGTAATTTGAACGGAGGTCTTTTAATTGGTAGTTGACTTATTTCAATAAAATTCATGTCATGGCTTTTCATTTCGGGTTTTTATTATTATTATTATTTTACATGTAATAATATTTATTCCGCATACAATTATTTCGGATCTATATCTGAATCCCTAACGTTTTTTAACCTATTTTTGCCGTGCAGCCGACGCCACCCCGCCGCGCGGGGTGTCTTTTCTGGTCTGAGGGACACAAGTGAACCCTAACCTAACCGACCTAAAACAGAGTTCGCTTATGACAAGCCATTTTTGTCCGCCCTGATATTTTTTTGTAATAAACGATTTACACCATTGATTCTTAGTTTTATTATACATACATATTATACATATTTGTATGTCACACAATTAACTATATAATTTGAATAATGTATAAATGTACAGTAAGACATATAAAATTGTATTAAAGTAATACGTCGAAGAAATGAATTGCAAAGTTTTGTAGTTGTGCAAATTAAGATAATTTGAATCAAATCAGCGCTTAAGTAATATTCGTTGAATAGTATTTCTACGTAGTAAGATAAATTTAAATAAATAGTAGTTGAAATAAAACAACACCAAACAATAGGTACTGAACTACTACTACTACTGAACTACTAGTACTGAAGTTTCGATGAATCGTGGTCGATGAAATAATATTCGATCAAAAGGTTGTCGACAAAACAAATAGAACTTACGTCCAAAGATAAATACTTTTTTGTGTACATATTTTTAGAGCTCAGCTGGTCTTCTGTTCAGGTTACGAATACAAATGTACGTTTTAAAGATCTAAATGCTTTTTTGTACAGAAAAATTACAGTCGATTTTTCCTATAGCTCGTTCCACGAGATACGTAATTACCCTGGTCTCAATAACCGCAAGGCGACGTCTTAAAACCTAACCTTAGCCAGACGTTAACGGTAAAGAATTAGCTGGATCAGAGATAGGTTCATCGAACCAGGTAATCACTAAATGCACCGGTTCTAGACCTATCATTTTAACGTTGCTATGAGCGTCAGCGGTTGAGACATTTCGAAATTCAATACTCGAAGATTAAAATTTTGTTTGTTGTGTAACATTTTGTATCAGTGCAATGTAATATATAAATCGGTTGAACAGCCTGTAGACCTGCCATACTAATACAAATCGAGTGCTGGACTTAAATAATACTAGATAATAAATAAACGATTAAAAAGCTCACACATGAATGTCACTATACTATGGGAGACATGTTTGTAACTCTTCGGAAGTGCTTCGTCAGAATGAGTGCACTGATGTGTGCGGGGTGATACGGACGCTTTTCACCCTGAAGATACAAGAATACAGTACTAGGTTCAATGTGAATCACTCACTAAAACTCGGCCAATGTTGAATAATTAGTTGACGTAATTTGTCGTATTGTAAACATTCTTAATCAAATCATTCCATACTAGTCACTTCATATTTTTAGATTTAACCTCATACACATCACGACCTTTGCAATGATTGTGTCATTGATGACTCACAGTTTAGGACTTACGCCATTTACTTTAATAAGCCTCATGATATTTTCTGCAAGATGACTTTCTATATGGAGAGTTGTTAACACCAAATGGCAGCCGTTTTATTTCGAAAAAACTCTACAACGTAAAATAAAGGTGTCTCTACGCCATTACTGCGCCTTCTTAAAGGTTAATTGATCTTTTAGTTTGATCGCCTTAAAGGTAGAGCAGGTCGGTTAGTTGATATTGGACAGTAGAGTTTGATAAAGCACGTGGTTTCAAATACGAGTTACAAATGATTTTTAAGCCGCCGACGAAAAGAGGGGTGTTATAAGTTTGAAGTGTCTGTCTGTGGCATAGTAGCTCCTAAACGAATAGACCGAATTGAATGCGTATTTTTTGTCCGAAAGCTGACGTGGTCGAGATGGTTCTTAGCTACGTTTCAACAAAATCGGTTCTGCCGGTTTTGAGATATTGAACTTTGAAATGAAAATGTCGGGGCTTTTTTCAACTTTTCTGGGTTATTAATTATTTTAAGGAACGGTTTGTAGAATTACTTAATCTTTGAGGTCTGAATGGAGATACGAATAGATATAAATAAAGGGTGTCTAATTATGTAAAAAAATCTGACTCCAACCCAGCTCGTACCCAACTGGTGTGAAGGCGTGCAGGATAAACAACCTCTGTAGCCTAGTTGGTTGTGACCCTGCCTACGAAGCCGGAGGTCCCGGGTGCGAATCCCGGTATGGGCATTTATTTGTTCCTGAGTCATGCATGTTTTCTATGTATATATATGAGTATGTATATCGTCGACTAGTACCCATAGTACAAGCTTTGCTTAGTTTGGGACTAGGTCGATATGTGTAAGATTGTCCCCAGAATATTTATTTATTTGTTTATAGCAGTGGCATTTTCTTATGTCAGAGCCAAAGTCCACATTGTGTCATACTTATACTACACTGGAGTAAGTAAAGATTGTGGATCCATAAATGTATACTTCCAAGTTCCAACTAAAGGAGCATTACCCTCGCCTAGAAAACGTGATTGCCTAGACCATGGGGCACCCACGCCAAATCTAAGGCGACGTAAATTGGGTACAGTACAAGTCACAATTTAGTGGCCTGAAAGTAGACCTTATTGTTTTGTAATATGGTTTGACTTCGTACACACGAAATACGAATTTACCACTTGTCCGGGCACTAGAATTTTAGTACATCTCCGACGGAAGCTGGTGGTTCAAACGCTTCAAGGCATTTGGCATGATCATAGGTTAAAACAATTACATTTTGAGTGGGTTACACTCATTGGCAGGAAAATGTGGTTAACAAACCACAAAACAAGGAAAGAACGCTAATATATATGCCTAATGACGAATATCCCATTCAAATATCTCAAAAAATTACGAAGCCGTTTTAATGTTGCTTGTTAGAGAGAAAACGCTAGAAGATCGTGACGTCACGATCCTCGAGCGTCATAGTAAATGACAATCGCTTCATATGAAGGTGCGTTTTGCGGAAAAGGGACAGAACATCTTCACTCTTAAAACTTTGTGATTATTTCGCCTCTTGCGTTGCTTTTTTCTTTATTTTACTACATTCTTAATACTTTTTCAAGAAAATACCTCCTTATTGATTATTTTATTTAGTCTATAACATCAAAAACGTGATGGAGTAGCAAATAAGCGCATGTCCTCATGACGACGAAACGTCAAAAAAGCTTGTTGAGAAATTGGAACAACGAAGTCACCATTTTCTATAGTCAAAAAGCGTCCATTTTCGAGCTCTAAGTATTTTAAAAATCTATAAATACCAAAAATAAGTTAACGCTTGATCCTTTCCTAGTACAAACGACAACACTGTTAACTGACCATCCTGTGTTTATATAGAACCTTATTACAATGCACTTAAGGTGCACCGATGGTCAGTTAGCTGTGTTGTCGATAGTATTATCCGTGAGTTTTGTTTGGTAATGTAAGCTTTATGTTTACAGTTGCCGACTTCTGTACTATCGCGCTTTTTTAACCTTTTCAATGCGTCACCGTCGAGCCCTATTAAGGTTCAAACTTCGTATAACCTGTCGCTACTTTAATTAAGTAAGCCGCCACGACCATATACAGCAACTAACTGTATATGAAAAGGAAATGTCTTTTATATTGACAACTGGATATAATTGGACTGGGCTGAGTATTAGGAATATATTACAGGGGCTGGTATAGGCAATGCCATACCAGACTGCAGGTTAATTACAATACACGTCACATTAGTTTGAGTGTCTGAAGTTAGCTACTAGCAGACGCAAAGGCGTCTGAGGGTTGACGGGACTGCGGGAGACGAGTTAAGGCTAATTTCAGGCTGTTATCCACGTTAATCCCCTAGCCTGATCCCTCAGGAGAAAAAAACGGTTAGGTTCTTAGGTGAACTGCGACCCTACAGCGCGCAAGCTGAGCGAGTGAAGCGAGCGTGACGCGGCAGCGTCCGGCGAAGCGCCATAACCGAACATTATCATTTTTTCCTAGTCGAATATAAAATAATTGCCACTAGGTTCCCCTGGGTGATCGGGGCCAGGTGATTAACGTGGATAACGTGAATTTCAGAGACGTAAATTTATGTGGCGCGTATTGGACGTAAGTTTGAAGCGAAGTCTTATCTAGGACTAGTATCTACTTTAAAAACAAAGTTTTAACCGACTTCAATTCAGTACTTCGCCTTATTTGAAGAGTACCCTCGATTTCACGAGGACCCCATCAGTGCTGCCCCGATGACCTTGGAACCACCTGGGAAGGACACTCATTCAAACAAACAAAAAGTCGGTCCAGGCGTCTTGTAATCGCGTAACATACATAAAAAATGAAAGATTCCGACGAATTGAGAACCTCCTCCTTTTTTGAAGTCGGTTAATAAAAGGATTCTTAAAGGTATCGTGCCTTCAACACAGTGTATCTACGAGAGCTTACAACTTACACATCACACTACTTAAAGTGTAATTAGTTCAAGATTTAATCCAAGCCGTCGCCATGAGGCCAATAGATAAGTGTTGAAGAATCGCGAAAGCAGCGACCCACAAGTCTCCGACCACTGTGTGAAGAGTAAACGACAAAGATAACGTTTAAAAGATTTACGGGACAATCAGCCAGTCTAACATAACCTTACTTAACCAGTAACCTAACCCAACATCAACATTTTAACGCGTGTTTATGTTAAACACTTCGTTAAAGCTATTAAAATGCAAACTACTTTTCTACCGCAACACTCAACATCCTAACTATTCTCATGCAACTAACTCATGTATTCAACACAAGTAAAATGGTCCAGTCTTTACACGGGAAAAGACTCGCAATTTCCAATAGCATAAGTCTTAAAATTGCGTGGATATTCCCGAGGACTTCAGCCTTGCTGCTCTCAGATACAACATGCATAAATAAAATGCACATTTTCTGGCCCTGTACCCAGTTGCTATTTGCTGTGCCATTTACAGGCAGTCTTGAATAAACTCCTTGCTAGTACCCACATTCGTTGTAAGTATTAAAAAGAAAGAAAATATATAAACGTGACAATAAAACAACGAATTGTAGACACATACAGATATACATATTGGTCACGAAATGGTCACATCTGAGCGTGATGCTGGCTGGACCAGCGCTGGTCTTCCGTTGTGGCCATTTGTTGAAACGGGGCCTACACGGCAATCGAGAGTTCAGACTGCGCCTTTGGCAAGCAGCTTAAGTGTAAGCTTCGTAAATAGCAGCCATGGCCGCTATACTGTTCTTGGCAACACAACCCTCAATAATCAACGTTTATCAACAACTCGGCTCAAGCGAACTGGCCTCTAGTAGTTAGTAACGCCCAAACCTTTTTAAACCCTGACGCTAACACGCGTGTGTAGAGTCGAGTCCTCCAATATGACACAGACAACCTTTCTAAAATATCTATGAAGAGACTTTATTGTTACTGACATAAGTAAGACACATGTGTAGATATTTTTTAAAGGCCGTCTGTAAGAAGTACCGGGAATTCCCGGTTCTTCGGTACTTTTGGGTACTGACTATTTTTGTAAGTATTTAAATGACAAATTATTGAAATAAAACGCTATTTTTATTACAATGATACAATTCTGAATAAACACAATCGGGAAATGTAATCGAATTAACAACAGCTCTAAGTGCAATAATCAGTCCGTAAAACCCGGATTTACAAACGGTTAGAACTGGAACTGGGTTTTTTTGAAAGCAGCCCGGGAGCAGGCCCTAGTGTGTCTGTCTGTAGCAACATAGCTCCCAAAAGGATAAACCGATTCTAGTGCGTTTTTTTTTTGCTTGTCTCTCGAGTTGGTTCTCAGCTGTTTGGTGTAGAAGATTTTTTAATGCATGGTGTATGCCAAGCATCTTCGACTACGAATTTAAATACCTTCATAATAACCGTTTTTCAACATGACCATTAACATAATAATTACCTATAGAACTGTCACGTAACCGATTGTTAGCTTAAACTGGATAACTATGCGAACATCGTGAATCCAATGGTAATTATTCATGATGTCATGCTGAGGCGCCAGTGACGTCATCGTCACAGTTGGAGATGTTTATGCCTGGTGACGACATTAACACAAAACAATATCACTAGTAATATTTCAAAGAGGTCGTTTGTGAGATTGTTGTACGAAGATGTAATCGCTGGTAGTTACATTCATCATCCTCCTGTCAATATTTCTGGATGTGCTCTAGTTTTAAAGCGACTGCCATCTGACCTTCAGACCCAGAGGGAAAACTAGACCTTACTGGGATTAGACCGGTTTCCTCACGATGTTATCGTTCACAGAGAAGCTAACGGTAAATAATCCATCCCGAAAAACTCATTGGTACGAGCCGGGATTCGAACCCACGACCGCCGCTTGACAGCCGCATGCCTGAACCACTAGGCTACGGTAGCTTCTCATGCGTTCTGGTACTACTCAACCGATTTCAGAAATTCTTTTACCAGCATGTAGAGACGACTTATAGGCATAGCTGCCCGCACGGTCACCGGCGTATTAAAAAGCACACAGGCGGTACCGTGGGAGAAAATATACCACATGTCCATCCCAAAGGTCGATTCTACAGATTACCCATAACATACAGACATTATCTCTTTACTGAACGAGCGAGCGTAGAGAACGAAGTTCTCCGTTTCAGCTTGGGCTTTCTTTCGTAGGTCCGGCTATCTAGCTGGTCTCTTTCTTCTTCTTTCTTTTCAGGATAAAATTTTTAGAATAAAAAAAAAAAGTAACGGTTTTGTGAGGTTTACTTACAGCTCACATAACTACTAGTTATATTACTATAGAAGTACCTATAAATTATAAGTATATTGCGTATACGCAGCGGAAACGACATCCACTGGAATCCAGCACGGTGAAATAGTACACAAACAAGCTTGAACTTTAATTGCCGAAGGCGAGCAAATGAACGGACGTATAAACTAGAGTCCCGTTGCAGCGACAGCGTTCATGATAATCCATACATTCATTACATTGTAAGATCGATAGAGACGCAAGTATTTGTTAGAATGAAACGTAAATAGGCACTTCGAATAAACTACGAAACTTAGAGTAACAGTGATTGCAATTAGACTTATTTTTAACCCCCGACGCAAAGAGCGGGGTGTTATAAGTTTACCATGTCTGTCGTATCGTAGCACCCAAACGGATGGACCGATTTGAATGCGGTCTTTTTTGTGTCACAGATAATTTTATCCCGAGTGTTCTTAGCCATGTTTCATGAAAATCTGTTCAGCCGTTTTTGAGATATTGGACTATGAAATGAAAATGTCGGGGGTTTTTCACTTTTCTAAGTTGTAGTTATTACATTTAATTTATTAAAGACTAGCTGCCCGCGTATTGGAAAGACGCAGACAAAACCGCGAGATAAAATATAGTCTAGAACCATCCAGAAATTCCATACTACACGCAGGTAAAGAATATTTTGAAGAAGAAGTGGTTTCGGAGATTACCCAAAACAAGTTGCAACAACGACCTAGTCCAAGTTGGCTCAGTTTGGGTTGCACAGGGTGGTTCTACGACGCTTTGGGAGCTCAAACACCGCGAGCCATCTCTCCATTGCCTCTCGGACACTGAAACTACGCGACATTGCTTTAAGGGGCTACCCGAGGTTTTCATCGATTTTTGTCAAGTTTTGAATCGTATCTCCTACTTTTGCACTTAAGATAGAATTATAAGTCAAACGGCTATCGGTTCTTCAATCTTTTATCTCCAATTTCGTCCACCGGATTAAAAAAAAATCGAATACTTAATTTTGTATGTTTCTTTTAAACATTGTCTAAAAAAACACTTATTTCGTATCTCTATTGACGTGAAAGATCTAACATATACGAAAGCTACATATTTGGGTTCCTCTGTGACGTCTCTAAAAACTGGTCCAGGGTTTTCATTTTAAACCAATTAACACAAAAGTTATAGCCAGAAAACCAGTTTTTTGGCCTAAAATTGTTCAACTTTGATGCCAAATATCTCGAAAACAATGAACTTTGAAGTAAATATGGGATATTGCTGAAAGCCTTTGTTGTTAATATAATAAGCTACAAAAAACATTACAAAACTAAGGGATTCAGATCGAAGGTCATTGGCGTATGGGAGCCCCTTAACTAATAGCTTCCTGAGTAACTATGAAAATAGTAATCGTCCGATCTCACCTTCCGCTTTACTCTATACTTCGACACCCAAACTTGCTTAATATTGATACTTAATTAAAAATTAACTCCGTGACAAGGCGTTTGACGAATTTGCGCCATTGCACCCAATTAACGTAATTATAATTAACCGGCATCTGTGTTGAAATACTTTTTTGTCTATTGAAGACAGCTTTCACTTAGACTTCGAGGTTCATTCTGAACTTGGTTGAATAATGTTACGCGGAGTTCAGTATTCTAGTTCTTTTCAGCGTAAAGACAACTAGAACTGCAGAACTCGTAAAAATTAGGCAAGCGCAGAGATATAGCGATGGCGGTTTGTAATATAAACAACTGTATGGATGATCTCCGTAAAGGCAGTGCACTACGAGTATATGTACACTATATGACTACCTTCATACAAGTTCATATACTTTATTTTATTGGTTAATGTTTTAATTGCGATGTTAATTAAACATAAATCTGATTTATTTCATACTTTGTTTTAAATTTAATTTATCATGTCAATTTTTGGTAGGTACGAATTCAAAATTTTTTGTGAAAAATCTTTTACAGATTGGACTAAGTCCAGTCTATCACCTCCTTAAATTCCTAAATCGTTATCCCGAACACCCTGTATAACAAACACGCTCGCTTCTCATGTGTTTGCGACTATCTTGTTTTGATGATCACGCCATCATAACTTCAGAAGTTAAAAAGGAATTACAAGTCTAGACATCTAAGGCTGGTATTCCAATTGTCCAAGATCTGTGCCCAATGTGTATTTGCATCTCACATTTTGCATAAAGAGTGAGCGAGACGCAATGCACATTGGACAAAGATTTTGGACACTACCCACCACCACACGACACCAACCTTGTGCGTATGCCGACCCTTTAGGTATGTATTCGCAATTTCGCAGTGTTGACAGCAAAGAGAGAAAATGCTCCATCATCCTCAGAAGCTCTAGGGCCCTAGCAGGAACCCAAGACCATAAACGTAAACATTTATAGCTACTAACGAGATAGTAGGTATTGTAAACGCCGACATCACTCAAAACCCAGACATGAATGACTCAGAACATTGTTGTTACCTAGTCTTCATTGATGAAACTTTGTATTAAGATACCTGCCGCACAGTTCTAGTACTAATCTCTTGAGCAATAAGGACCGTGTTTGTGTGCATAGTTAAGATAAGATTAGTTGGAAACGTAAATATTGTTCTCAAGGTGATTGTAGTAATCCTTGAAAACAATCTAGTGAGAATAGGTTTGTAGGTTATTGTTTTACGTTACTCAATTTCGCTACATTCTGGACTTGTTACAAGCTTTTAATGAACTCGGACTTTTCTAATAAGCTGTTATGTACAGTCTACAGCAGTGGCGTGCATAGGGTTTTTAGTTAGGGTAGGATTTTTTCTTTTGAGGGGACCTATGTCAACTTGTGGGGACAAACAAGTTGTGTTTAGCAGTGCACGTGTAAAGTAATGTTATACTTACCAAGCCTTAGGCTATTTCGACTTTCGACAAAGTGAATCTCCGTCAGCGTGCGTTGCGTTAGTGATACTATACATGAAATTGACGAGTAATACCTATTACCCCGAGTTTGAGCTAATTGTAACTGTGGCATACACCTACCTATATTAACTACCTTATTATCGAACAATAACTTGCTAAATTCACCGAAAGTTAACTTCCGCAAACACACTAGGTCAATAAATACACCGGTCCGGTCACAGCTAAAACACATATTTAAGGTTTAATACGCCAATATACAAAAACACACAGAAAATTCAATAGAAAACGTAAAGCCGCATTCACATTTGTCTGTCGTGTTGTGTTGTGACGCATCAGAAACGGTATCGGTTTCATACATTTAATATGGTTGCGTTCACATTTCCCTGATGCCGTCGTCGTCAGAGAAATGTGAACGCAACCATATTAAATGTATGAAACCGATACCGTTTCTGATGCGTCACAACACAACACGACAGACAAATGTGAACGCGGCTTAAGGTAATCGCCTACAGCAAAAGTAGTTACGCGGGCCACGTGCTCAAAATGACCTACACACGACTCTAAAGTCAGGACCGTCTAGGTGCTCTAGACCATTTTGAGCGTGTTATTTTGCGTAGGCAGTTCTATCGCTGACTGTACGTACTGTTGCGTCCTTCTAAATTTGAAATCCGATAGGGCTGATGGCAGTTACGTAAGTTCCGGCCGTTTAACCTCCACGGGGTAGATAACTCGACTAACCAGCTGGATATGCTGAGGCGCCTTTATCATGAACTGCACGGTTATCTCAAGACGGCGCGCGAGCTGTCTCGCAGCGAGATAGACTATCCGTATCTTTCTAAGTGCTCTATAATTATAAAAAGCGGCCAAGTGCGTGACGGGCCACGCGCAGGGTAGGGTTCCGTAATTGCCCGTCTGTCACAGAATGCGGACTTAAAAGGAGCTTTTGGGGTTTTTATTATAGCTTACCCTCGTAAATATTTGATACTACATAAACTAATCGAACCGCAGATCGCAAACTTTTAGCAGCAACAGGTTATTTGCGTATAATAATGGCAAGAAGCACCTTGCCGTGAAAAAGCAACTCTACCGTCCACGGTAAAAGGTTCAAATTCCAATGACAATGTATATGCACCCGAAATTAAGTGCATTTCTTACCAGTTAACTATAGCTATGTCTACTTAACTGTGATAGTTTTCCTTCTAAATTCATTATATATGTACCTACTACTGCCACGATATTTTTCACGTCCCTAGTAGTAGCCATTTAGCCGGCAGGGGTGGGGGGGGGGGGGGTGGGGGACGACACATGACTCGAACAAAAATTAGGGCTTTAAATCCCATTATCTCTCAAACGCATAACTGAGTTGAAAAATAGTTTTATAAAACCCATAATATTTTTGAACAAGCTATCCAACGATACCCCACATTATAGGTTTAACGAGAAAAAAAAATACATCACCAATTTACATGTACAGGTACACGAAAAAAAATTTTTTTTCAGGATTTTATTCTACTGTTTTGTCGGCGTGATTGGTTTATATACCCACGCCGAATTGCAGTTTTCTAGTTGTAAAGGTTACTGAGCTAAGCCGAAGACGGACAGACAGACGGACGGACGGACATGGCGAAACTATAAGGGTTCCTTGTTAACTACGGAACCCTAAAAAGACAGACAGTCTAATTCGCCGCGAAACATTTCGCGTCTTGTAATATGATAACCTAGCTGGTATAAATAGGTTAGAGATGGGCCGACTATGGGTTTGGCCGACTAGGCGACTAGTCGGCCGCCTAGAAGGCCGACTAGTCGGCTAGACCGATCGTGGACTTCGGCTAAGTTCGGGTGCAATCGGGAAACTTCGTTTCGGTTTGCCGTCGCGCTTTCTGCATGCGTTCAAAGTGTGATATTAAATCGGTATTTGAGTTAAATATAAAACGAATGGTAAAAAATGCCAGTTTACTTATTTTATGTCTCGTTTGCCTGTGATCCATAAAGTGCCGACTAGTCGCCGACTACAAATGAGGCCGGATAGTCGGCTTTCCCGACTAGTCGGCGACTAGTCGGTACATCTCTAAAATAGGTTAAATACGACCCTGTTCGCTCTTTAGGTATATATAGGTTGCACCGAACCGTCTGTAATTGTAATCGGTGTTCGTTTAAATCTGAATGTACGCAAAGCTTGTCCAGTTTCTATGTAATGACACCTGCCGGCGCCATATAACGTTGATCGGCATGTAATCATGATTTGGTGCAACCTATTATAACTATGTTGTACTTATATTGGAAAGTGAGACACTTTTTCGTGGATATAACAATATCATCATCATCATATCATCCGAAAGACGGCCACTGCCGCACATAGGCCTCCCCCAAGAGTGCCAAAGTGACCGGTCCTACGCCACCCGCATTCAGCGGACTCCGACCTTTACCAGGTCATCAGTCCACCGTGTGGGGGGGTCTAACCACGCTGTGTCTCCCGGTACGTGGTCGCCACTCGAGAACTCGGCAGAGACATATAACAATATATAGTCAGGGTAACTTCGTGGATATAAAAATATACGCGTAAGTCTTCTTACGACCTCTTGGTCAGAATGATCCCTGCGTTGTCAATTGGCAGGCCTTAAGACTATTAACAGCTTGTTTAGAGTAATTTGAGCTCTTCTGCTGTTGACTGTACAATATAGCCTTAGATCAAAGACAGAAATATCCCAATCATGTCAGTAGTCATTCCAGATATAACATAAATTGAGGTGACACCATACATCACAAGTCGGTGACAATTAAAGCAATTTACGAGCGGCAAGATTAAGCGGACTCGGCCTTGAGTCGCCGTTCTACAGACCTAATTGCATGGAGCATACAAGGTTTATATTTAAGTTCTCATACCATCAGATATTACCTCCAGTCTACATTTATGTCCGATATAAAGCATCCGTCTCTTACTAGCAAGTATATAAGTGCGAGAGGGACGATGCCCGTCACGGACTTAGCTGTAAAGGCCGAAACGCACTGACAGCGGTGGCGGAGCGGCGCGGTGCGGCGCGGAGGCGGTACCGGTTGTAATGTTCGAGCTAATATGAAATGGTCCGCACAGAAAACCGGTTCAGATTTTATTAACTTTAACAATGAGTACAACTGTAAAATGTATTTCCCTGGTGAAACTTAGTACCCTGCTTAACAATTCTTGGTTTTACGATGTCGTCTAATTCTTCAAAACTGTTTATACTCATATGAAAATAAGTGTAAATACGATCTTCATAAGAAGTCAGCTCTTGGCATAAATGATGGAAATCTCCAAATATTCCTCTTTTTTTATTTATTTCATGAACCCGGATGCCCGTTTAGATTTCTTCTTTTTGTTTTGCCATAATGCATCTTTTTGTTTTGCCATAATGCAAGTAAGAGCAAAATCTCGTCATCGCTATCTGAATCAGAGGATAACATTTTTGATCTTTCAGAATCTGTCAACTGTCGATTACCGCTTGATATGTCACACACGCCGCCTCCGCGCCGCTATCCCGCGCGAGTACCGGGCGGGATTCTGGTGCGACGTCCTCCGCCCCGCATTCGCTTTACCGCAAAACCGCCTCCGCACCGCACCGCGCCGCGCCGCTTTCTGTGCGTTTGCAGCTTAATAAAGGCATCTTACGGTATATTACACACACTTCATTCAGCCATAATATAATTATAGACATCGACTTAACAACGTAAACTTATTTCACAACTAAGATAAAACTGTTGAAACGACACTCAATACAATCCTAATATAGAACTTTCTTCTCTAAATAAACTAACAAACTTTCATGCTTACCTACTATTTAGCCATTAGTAAAACAAATACATACCAATATTATTTTCACAAGTTTCTTTCAAATGTGAACTCTATTTTCTATCATACAAGATACTTCTATAACACAACCGCCCGCGCGGTTTTGACGACCGCTTGCCTAGTTGGTAGTGACCCTGCCTACGAAGCAAGAGGTCCTGGGTTCGAATCCCGGTAAGGGCATTTATTTGTGTGATGAGCACGAATATTTGTTCCTGAGTCATGGATGTTTTCTATGTATTTAAGTATTTATTTATCTATATAAGTATGTTTATCGTCGTCTAGTACCCATAGTACAAGCTTTGCTTAGCTTGGGACTAGGTCGATTTGTGTAAGATTGTCCACTAATATTTATATTTATTTACAAATACATGACATACTTAGTCTTTAGTCTAGACTTTGCCCGCTTAAGGAGCTCCTAGCTCCCAATGACCTTCGATATGTAACTGTCGGTTTTTTCGTGTTTTTTATGGCTTATCGTATTAACAACAACGAGGTGGTTTACCGAAATAGTATATTTACTTCAAAAATCATAGTCTTCGGGATATACCTATGGCACCAAACTTTGACAATTTCAGGCCAAAAAACAGTTTCATGGACGTAGCTTTTGTGAAAAAGAGTTAATAATTTAAATCTCTCGCGGGTTGTTAGTGACGTCAATAAGGAACAGTTATATGTAGATTTCATATATAAAAATGCCTGGACAACACACTAAGCTTTTTTGGACCATGTTTGAAAAACACAAAGGATTGAAAAACCGATAAATATATCTATTGTTTTGCAGGAGGAATATCAACTCAAAACTCGTCAAAACTAGCCAAAAAGCGCGTAGGCCTTATCACGCGATAAGTGACAAGATAGGAGCGTCTCGTTCTATCGAACGGTGTCACCCGGTGACGGACGCCCTATCCTGTCACTTATCGTGTGATAAGGCCGACCATGATACGGGGTCTGATCTCAAAACTAACTCCATACCAGATTTCTTCTAAATTGAGTCCAGAGATGGGCCTATTGTACAACTCGTAAATTGCAATACAATACAAGCATGAGGAGGTTTCCACTTGTATCACATGTTACAAGTCTGTGTCATGATTTTATTGAATTAGCGTAGCGAACGAAGTTACCCGTGTCGGCTTGGGCAAAAATTATTTCGTATGTCCGCTGGATGCGGGTGGCGCAGGACCGGTCACTTTGGCACTCTTTGGGGGAGGCCTATGTCCAGCAGTGGACGTCTTTTGCCTGATATGATGATGATGATGATAATGGGGGCGATAAAAAACGGGACGCTATTACTAATTCCGTCTGTCTGTCTGTCCGTCTGTCACCAGGCTGTATCTCATGAACCGTGATAGTTAGACAGTCGCAATTTTCACAGATGATGGATTTTTTATTGCCGCTATAACAACAAATACTACCAAAAAACAGAATAAAATAATTATTTAAGGGGACTCCCATACAGCAAACGTGTTTTTTTGCCTTTTTATAGATAATACGGAAACGAAGGGTTCCGTATTATCTATAAAAAGGCAAAAAAACAGAGTCCGACTCGCACTTGGCCGGTTTTTTTATCAATTCAGGTTTCGAAATAAAAACTAGAAAAAGGCTCGCGAGTTCTACAGCTCACAAGAGCCGATAGTATATCTACACTACACTTCTACACTAATATTATAAAGAGGAAACATTTGATTGCTTGTTTGTGTGTTTGTATTGAATAGGCTCCGAAACTACTGAACCGATTTGAAAAAATACTTTCGGTTTAAAGAAACTTTATTGTCTAAAGAAATTAAGTATTTCACTTACAAGACAACTTATAAATAGTTAACTTATCTAAAGTTATTTATTACCATTAGAAGCCGACATTATCCCTGATGAACATAGGCTACATTTACCGCGGAAAAAAGCTTCTTTTCTACGGGAAAACGGGTAATCCGTGCGAAGCCGGGCCGGGCCGGGCAGCTAGTATTTTATATTACTAGTATGGATGACGCTAGAAATGAATCGATACAGACCACCCAATACATCTGGTTCCGCTATAAATATTGAAGAAAGGAAGTTGTGAAATATGTAGGTTGGTTTGTGG
Organism: Epinotia ramella; assembly: GCA_947578815.1. Taxonomy (NCBI): domain Eukaryota; kingdom Metazoa; phylum Arthropoda; class Insecta; order Lepidoptera; family Tortricidae; genus Epinotia; species Epinotia ramella. Next base: position 4,290,302 of record OX388220.1, read on the forward strand.
AATGTCTAATTGATGTTTATTGATTTAGTCCATTTTCATAGCTCGTTTTTATGACAGTTTGGAAGCACATGGGCAACATAAATTAAAAAGAGTTAGACTATTTTTTGTTCAGAAGAGTCCCTTTAAAAATGTGATTCAGCGTGGGATCTCAGGGACATTTTCTTAGATTAACAGTTTTTAGACTTTCGTGAGACATGTCTAAAATAACACTAATAATTCCACGGTAAAACTCACGTATAAAATGTCACGGGCGACATGATTCTAACCCTTTGGGAGTTCATCTTTACGGTAAGTGTTTCGCGCAGCGAACGAAAAAACCATAGAAGTCTGCGCCGCAAAATACTCCAGGCAAAATACGGTTTAGAAAAACATTAATTTATAATAGCGTTTTTTTTGTTGCTTTCAATTTAAAATGTTATTCTAAGATGATTTATTCAAGAATCCGACAAATTTTTCATCCGGAAGTAATTATGTAGATTTAAATGAAGCATGCATTGTCTTTTTTTGTACGATTTATCTTGAATATTATAGAGCAAATGTAAATGAACCAAAATAAAGACAAAAATATTTATTAATATTTTTTTTGACTTCTCAGGAGCTAGTTAATTTATCATTTTTTTCATGTCTGAAATTTTGTCGGATTTTGTGGCTGGGTAACTATTTAATTGATAATATATCCGTTAAACATAAAAAATAAGCTATTTATTTATTTATCGTATGGCATTTTGGTCACTGGATTACATATAAAATAATAAGAAAATTGGCTAAAGATTTAGATTTGCCCTCTTAAAATTATAAATTATTTCCAAAATTGACATTTTTTCCATACAAGTTGTCAGTTCATTGACTGGACTAAAATGGCCCCACAGAATGGGCGCCATTGCCATTATGCGGGGGTGGGGGCGGGGTGTCAAAACAATGCCAGGCAGCCGTTATGTTTTTATTACATTCTTACAATCTGTAGAGAATCACCACTAAAATTATTCAGTAAATTCGGCAGTTGAACCGAATAATTCGTCAGAATAACGAACGTTCAATAATATGCCAAAATAATTACCGAATATTCGGTGCATCTCTACAAAAGATAGAGTAAACCCGATGAAGTGTAAACCCGCCTTTTAGAGTAAACCCGATGAAGTGTAATAGCGACAATTAGAAAAGTTGAAAAACCCCCGACATTTTCATTTCAAAGTCCAATATCTCAAAAACGGCTAAACAGATTTTCATGAAACATGGCTAAGAACACTCGGGATAAAATTATCTATCACACAAAAAAAACGCATTCAAATTGGTCCATCCGTTTGGGAGCTACGATACCACAGACAGATACACAGACACACAGATACACAGACACGTTATGACGTTAAACTTATAACACCCCTCTCTTTGCGTCGGGGGTTAAAAATAAATGACTGTTAGCAAAACAGTTCACAAGTTTTGTTAATAAACATAAGGTACTGTTAAACATGCTCTTTAGTAGCATGAAAGCATGCTAGTTTCGAGCAAATAGCATGTGTAAATGTAAAGTTGCTAGTAAGTAGCATGCTATTTGCATATATGTATGCTCAAACAAGCATGCTACTAAACAGCATGTATACCAGTACCGTTAATATGCTAAAAATTCGAATTTGCAAGAATGATATATGTCACCAGGAACCAAGGCGTTAGTTATACTTGAGTATATTTGAGTCGGCCGAATTCCATCAAAGTTCTCCATTCAAAAAGCAACTCTATTGTCCAAGATAGAAAATTCTAATTCCAATAACAGTTTTATAAAAAGTCGGCCAATCATAAAGAATCCTCATGTTGTTATCAATTTGGCGGTTTGTACTGTTCATTATTTTATTTAGATTGTGACTAATATAATAGGAAGTTGAGGATTAAAATACCTACTCAACGTGTATGATATTTTAAATAAACAACTTACAAAAGTTGAAAAGCCCCCATCATTTCATTTCAAAGTCCAATATCTCTAAAACAGCTGAACATATTTTCATGAAGCATGGCTAAGAACACTCGGGATAAAGTTATCTATGACACAAAAAAAAACGAATTCAAATCGGTCCATCCGTTTGGGAGTTAGGATACCACAGACAGATACACAGATACACAGGCATGTTAAACTTATAACTACAACTTGGAAAAGTTGAAAAACCCCCGACATTTTCATTTCAAAGTCCAATATCTCAAAAACGGCTGAACAGATTTTCATGAAACATGGCTAAGAACACTCGGGATCACATCAGCTTGCGAATAAAAAAAACCGCATTCAAATCAGTCCATCCGTTTGGGGGCTACGATACCACAGACTGATACACAGACACGTTAAACTTACAACACCCCTCTCTTTGCGTCGGGGGTTAATAACACCCCTCTCAATACGTCGGGGGTTAATAACACCCCTCTCTATACGTCGAGGGTTAATAACACCCCTCTCTATACGTCGGGGGTTAATAACACCCCTCTCTATACGTCGGGGGTTAATTAGGGATTGAATATCACCACCAGGGACTAGTATTTTGGTATGCTATAGCAAGTTCTAAATTTAATTTCCCAACTGTATCAATTGTCCGAATTTTCATCTCGGCAAAAAGCCAAGACCCCAAAGCTTTTTTTAATTACTTTACTTATCATGCGGAACTCACTTGGTTAGGTTAGGTTTGTTTTATAATAATCCGGAAAATATCATGGCTTCAGAGAAAACCGTCTTTTAGGCCAATTGGGAATTATATTTTTAGTGATCAAGATCATACAATAATACGGCGGATACTCTTTGGGGGAGGCCTATGTCCAGTAGTGGTTGTCTTTCGTCTAATATGATATGATGATGATGACAAAAATACAATACATTTCAAATCCACAATTTTACGACTAACTGAACCACAAAATATAGCAAATTGAGGGAGATATTTCTTTATTTATAATACGGGTATAAGTCTATTATAAATATATTATATTCATATTAACATTCCATTGTTTTAAGCATTGCATGTAAAGTTGGTATGCACATGATATGAGTAACCACATATAATATTGTATGAGTAAATATGATTAAAGCATGTGTAGGCATTTAGATAAGTACTCATTAATTTGGCAATGATTGCTTTATCGTAGGAACACTTTGATGTTAATTTATTGCCTGTATTCCTATTACATTATTTTATTACCAAGAAAATCAAATACATCACCAGACATTGTACATTTTGTCACATTTTTGGTGCAGTGTGGTTGTGTTACCGATGTTTGTATAGCCATCTTTTTATTTTATTATGGTTAATATTAAAATTATTAACACTATTAAGCAGTATGATTGAAATTGTTTATACCAATTCCATTAATATAATAACACTATGCTGCAACAAAATTAATGTCAGCACATCACATACAGGTGGAATGAAAATGAAATGAAATATATTTATTAACAATAAGCATTGTTAAAGCTAGTTTTTTTTTTTTTACTTTTATACCTTTTTTTATAATTGGTTTGCAAGAGGAAGCTTACCAGCAACTAATAAGAATAATAGGTCCTATGACTAGACTCTCTAACCTCTATGAAACACAAAGATATTCCGGTTTTGGTCATTAATGATGACAGAAACATCTTTAAAAGAACTTGAAATAGTTCGTACCTAAGTTATCATATTGACCATAAAGCTATCAAAGAAGCCTGCAATGAGCTAATAACTATTTAATACCTTTCATTTATAAATACAGTAGTGCAATGACGAAAACGCTGTAACACGTTCTTTAATAAGAAACTTTAAAGAATAAATATTTTCAGCCTTGCTAATTGCTATTCGAAAAAAGCGCTGCTAACTGACGCGACAAAAGCCACACGAATATCGTGACAAAAACTGACCATAAATACGTTACCGTGCACTCGAATGGCCACAAGCTACGTGCCAAACTACCTGTGTACCATGTACTTTATCAAAGAAAACTGGGACGACCGGCGCCGCGCCCAACACGCTTGACCCAAGTACATTCCAATAAGAATAAAACAATTTACTACCACACAAATATTGTAGTAACGCTCTACTACGTGTTTCTTACTTTTACAAGTTTAGAATCGACGCAAATATGAATGAAAAACTCCGCCAATTCAGTCAAATTATAACAGCGACATAAAAAATATCAAATTAATAATCGCAATTCAAAAATACTGACCTGTTAATCAACAAGATCCCATTAAACGGCAAGTGCGAAGCCCGAGCACCGCTATGTTACCACACAATACCCCGGTTTTAGCACGTAAACACTTCAGTTTCAACAAAATAAAGATAGAACTGGTAAATACAGCACAAACCACGAATCCACCTTTATAAACGCAGTTTCACAACGCACCTTTGAGGTCCAACAATCAGTTTGTTATTTAACAATTCGTACACGAGTTATTCACCGTTTTTATTCATAGCAAGGTGAAATCGTTTGAGACGAGTGGCAGTTGCCGAAGACACTACGGGCGCGGGGGACAGGGTGTGCGCGCGTCATCCGCCATATTGGACAATTACGTCATCTCGATCTCGATCTCGCTAGTGTTACCATACTATGGAAGAGCAAACCCGAAAAGTTTACGTCGAAATGCGAAGTCCTAAAGGTAAATCGATGAATCTATTGTTACGAAGAAAATGTTTTACTGCTAGTAAACATTATTTATATTATAAGAAGCTTTTTGCACCGATTAAATAATGCTTAACTATATACGGTAGCAAACCAAACCAAAAGATAAATTAATAGTGTTGAACGCAACCATAAAAAAAGGTCATTCATTCTTTCCATTCGTTCGTTTCGTTTCTTTGTAATCTGTGGTTTCGTTTAACGTCAAATCTTGACTAATGGGTGAAAAGATTTGTCATCGTCTTTAAATTTATTATTGTTTAATTTCTAATTTATTGTTCTTCAACTTCGTGTGTACTTCACCTAATTCCCTTCACACGTAAATCCTACATCGTTTAAACCCCGGAATACTGGTAACAATGCAAGGTATGTTCTCTTGATCTTAAACTCTTGCTCCACCTTTGTTTTTCCAAATTTATCAGCACTTGACCGCTTTTCAGACACTAGACCAGAGTTATACGAAGAGGTGAAGCTCTACCGCAACGCCAGAGAGCGTGAAAAGTAAGCAATTTTATTTTTAAACCTATATTTCTATAAACCTACGCATCTTTGTCATTGTTTGCCTTCGACGTTCAAAATCGATTTTCAGCTAGTTTATTAGCTTCTAAATCTCCATATATAATCTTTAGACATTTATAAATTAATTAAGACTATTTATAATACTTTTCAGGCATGATAACATGGCAGAACTATATGCTGTAGTCAGCACACTACAGCATTTAGAGAAGGCTTATATGAGGGACTTGGTTCGTGCACAAGAGTACACGGCTGCGTGTAGCCGCCTGCTGGTGCAGTACAAGGTCGCGTTCAAGCAGGTGCAAGGCACCGAGTTTCCTAATATAGAGGCCTTCATTACAAAGTTCAGAGTAAGTACTATCAAGTTAATTCACTAATACTGTGAAGGTTTGGGCCACATAATGAGTATTTCCAATAGATTTGTAATGATTAGTTTAGCTACAAGTTGTAGAGATAACTGAGAACAATCATGTGCACTCCCAAACAAACAAAGAACCTCTACCAGTAAATCTTGTTAGAAAATAATGGTTCATAGTTAGAAGCCATAAAAACATGGTGCAACGGACTGTCTTCAGCCTTTATCAAGTGAATAATAGAGAACTGTCCTAATAGATGATAAAAGTGTGGAGTGTTGTATGTGTTGTCACTATCTCAAAAGTTCATGCGGGGTCAACAAAATCTTTAGGCAAATGGATGATATATTTTAACATGCCTTTATTTAATGTGACACAACACAGCTAACTGAACATCCCTGCATTTTATGTGCATTGTAATAAGGTTCTATACAAATACAGGATGGTTTATATAGAAGAGATTAACTGTGTTGGCGTTTGTATGTGTTATTATCTTGCCACAGTCAGAAAGGGATTAGATTTTACAGTTTCCCCATATATCCAAGAGACACTTTCCTCCCCTTTCTATTCCCCTCTCTTCGAGTAACTACCGGCAGAACAGTTTTTTAATATGTGCGAGTAAAAGTCTGAATAATTTAACGAAAGACATATAGACATAGACATTTTTAACTATATCCAATCTGTGAGACGTAATCTGGTGAACAGCAGCTTTGAGTGAGCTTGTCATAGTCGATGACTGTAGATGAGTAATGTGTGTGTGTGATTTAAGTATGTTGTTACTTTTGTTACTGTTTTAAGTTCAAATAAGATTAAGTAGTTAGTGTTACAGTGTGGTAGCGTACCACCTAATAATTCCTAGTATGTTACTATTGGTGGGAACCTGTTATTGGCTTTTAGTAACGTAATTAAGTTAACCATGTTGTATTAATAGCTGTTGGTTCTCCGAATAATAATAAATAAATAAAATAAATAAATAAATAATTTAGTTATGTCAGAGCCTGCTCACTCCGGTATTTCGTTGTGCTACAAGTACAGTCGAGTTCTCCAATATCTACACAGACAACCTTACAAAAATATCTATACAGAGACTTTATTGTTACTGACATAAGACACATGTGTAGATATTTTTGATAGGTTGTCTGTATAGATATTGTAGAACTCGACTGTACACCAACATCGCTATATTCTACCGGCTCCAGACGGTATATTAGTGCTGCTACGGCACACGCGTTCTATCGCAGCGCGTTGCATGCAATAGAAAGGGATGGCCACGGTTAGGCTTGTTCAGCATCTAAACAGGGTATTTGTTAACAGGGAACCGTCTGTACGTAGTACTATTTATTCTGTCAAAGTGTATATGGATTAACAGCTGTCATAATGCCAAGCTCATCGCGGGCGAATAATGTGATTTACTGTGATTAGACGCCATATGTGACAAGATATAGCGTCAGTCTCGTTCTATCGATCGGTGCCAGACAGTGACGGACACTATCTTGTCACTTATCGCGTGATAAGGCCGACCATGATACGGGGTAGGTCAAATTCATTCAACTGCCTAGTCTTTATAGAGTTGATATTTTTGTTCATCATCGAATTGCGTAATGTAATGAATGATGTATGCCCGTATTTATGAACCCATTTTAACTAAAATCCTTAGTTAAAATTGGTGTTTTTATCTATTATTACATTTGTGTCTGTCAGAAGGCAAAGGCAAAACACGTTTTAGATAACAAAGGCATTTTAAGTTAATTATGATTAGGAAGCTAAGATTATATATGTTTGTGGTGTTGGGTTTTTAGTTACATCGGGACTGTTAAGTTTTAAAAATAATTGACTATTTGACAACCCTGTCAATAGATTTAAATTTGAACCGTAAATTGTTACTATTTCATCTATGAGTTACCAATTTAAGGGTTAACCAGCTTAACCTATGCCATGCTCTACCTATATCACTAAATAAAAAAAAAAATGGCTCATTGACTAATCTTATTTCCAGTTAGACTGTCCAGCGGCCTTGGAGCGAATCCGGGAGAACAAACCAAACTTGGTCAAGGATGACAAGGGCAACACAAACAAATACATTGCCGAGATCGTTTCTGTAAGTTAAACATATATTTTACTAGCTTCTGCCCGCGACTCCGTCCGCGTGGAAATCGTTTATATCGCAGCTCCATACAAACTTCAACCCCCCATTTCATCCTCTTAGGGGGTGATTTCCAGGATGAAAACTATTCTATGTCCTTCCTCGGGATTCAAACTATCTCCATACCAAATTTCATCGCAATCGGTTCAGCGGTTTAAGCGTGAAGAGGTAACAGACAGACAGACAGACAGACACACTTTCGCATTTATAATATTAGTATGGATAGTATGGATTTGAAAGCTGCGGTAGCCTAGTGGTTCAGGCATGCGGCGGTCGTGGCAATCCCGGCTCGTACCAGTTAGTTTGACGGAACTTATGTACGGAACATTTAGCGTTAGCCGTTCGGTGAAGGAAACCATCGTGAGGAAACCGGTCTAATCCCAATAAAGTCTAGTTTTCCTTCTGGGGTGGAAGGTCAGATGGCAGTCGCTTTCGTAAAACTAGCTCAAATCTTGGGATTAGGTGTCAAAGCGGACCCCGGGCTCCTTTAGGGGCATTACCGGGAATAACACTAGGAGGATGATGAGTCAGCATTGTGTAGTTAATAGCAGCTTAAGTTACTCTTACAGTAATAAAGATGTACCGAAATATTTGGCTGCAACTAACTATATGAAGCTCAATGTACCTAATCGAAACTACTGATGGTACTTGTACCAGCCGCAGCAATATAATCTAAAATGGCGGCTTTTACCACAGGCAAAGCCGACTACTACGCTACTGACGTGTGAGATGGCGCGAGTCTGGGTGGCATTTTAGACTATATTCTTTATTGGTGCTGCTTAGGCCACACAAACAATCTGAATTTATGCACTGAATCATAAACTGAATCACAGAAAAGCAAATAAAAAGCGGCCAAGTGCGTGTCGGATTACGCACAACGAGGGTTCCGTGCCTATTAAAAAGGTCGTATCGTTACTGAAATCTTATGGCACTTACGTCCTTTTCTTTAAGGAAGACAGTTTTTTTAGGAATATCTCAAAAACCTTTGAACCGATCTTGTTCAAAACAATTTTCGCTGAAAGAATTTAATAAGCCCCATTAGCATGCTTTTTTTTTCATATTTTTAAAATACACGGTTCAAAAATTAGAGGGGGGGGGCACAATTTTAGTGACTTTCGAGGCAAATATCTCCGATTCTATTCAAAATTGCTGAGAAACCTTATATTTATTTTGAAAGGCCTATAGATTGATGTGCCACACGTAGGCTTGTAATGAATTTTTTTTTTTTACTTTCAGTTTTATGTATGGAGTACACCCCTAAAAAAATTTTTTTTTGTAATTGAATTACAAAACTATGTAGCGGTTAACAAAATACACCTATCCTCAAAATTTTATTCCAATTCACCTTATAGTTTTCGAGTAAAACGCCTGTGACATACGGACGGACAGACAGACAGACAGACAGACATGACGAATCTATAAGGGTTCCGTTTTTTGCCATAAAAAGGTGCACCCTCTGGTAGCAATTCTGCACAGAGTGTACCGTTTTATTTGCTCGTGAGTGTTTCAGATTATGTGTGAGCCCAGCCTTAATCTTAAGCTTATATTAAATTGTGAGAACTGAGACTACACCTTCTCACCCCCTACCTGACTCCTTTTTTTACCACGATCTGATGATGTCAAATTGACATTTGTCAAGTTGGTAAAACGGAGGCCTGCTTTAACCCTTTAAAAGCCAAGAATACCTAAAGATGTCATGTGTTGTCGTGCAAAGCGACTGTCAGTATATCAGGTAAGGTTTGTATTTGCTGTCTTGTGACAATGATGTTGGCGTGACACTGTCTCTTCCAGGGTTCGAAAGGATAATTATCAATGATAATTATCGTGATAATAACAGATGGATAATTATCGATTGATAATAACAAAAAATTGCGCTCGTGGAAGTGAACTGTATTCCGCACTTGCGTCTATCCGAACGCACGAAGTGTCAACGTGACGTGCCACGCCGTGGGGATTCCCCTTATAAGAAGAATTCAGTTCGGATTATGCAAAGTTGCGCGAACTCGAGTGTCATTGGTTCTTATACTGGTGATAATTATCAAGAAGCGTAATTACTGTTAGTATGTAATCCAATCTTGCAAGTTAAATTTGACCCACTTCCCGGTGACCGATTGAGCTGAAATTTTGGGTATAAGTATAGTTTTGATGACAATTCAATATTATGGTACCATCGAGCTGATCTGATGATGGAGACAGAAGGTGGCCATGGGAATTCAGTACTTAACCGACGTAACCCCGTTGAGTTTGGGCTCGTCAGAATCGTCTCAATGAGTAGTTGATAATGGTATACGGAAAAGTACAGCCGGCAATAAAAGCTTGTACCAAAAATGAAGTTTTTGACAGAAACTTATTATCTTGATAATTTCGAACCATGGTCTCTTCTGAATGTCTTGATTGGCGGTGACGAGGTATGAATGTGGAATATATTTCCAGCTGTTCATCACTCTCATGGACAAGCTCCGCCTGGAGTTCCGCGCCATGGACATGATCCAGCCCGAGCTGCGAGACCTGCGGGACACCATGGACCGCCTGATGATGCTGCCCGAGGACTTTGAGGGGAAACTGAAGGTTTGTCACGAGAGGGGTTACCGAGTAACTGTATGTTCCGGACGATACCCATCAATTAAAATCAAACCATAGGCATGTACAACTCGCAAACTGGATAATGTACCCCAGGTCGGGGTGTAAAATAATGCAAAGTAAGTAAAGGTAACTACCCTTGGATCGGGTTTAAGTAGTAACTTCCCTAGGATGGGAATTCAGTAATAATTACCCTTGGATCGGGTTTAAGTAGTAATTTCCCTAGGGTGGGAGGTTTGTTATCCAGCGTGCGACTGCACAGACTGTGTAAGACTAAGGGGTGGGTTTATGCAAGGGAGCCTACCATCCTACGTCCCTAAGTCCCTAACCTATCCTCGACTTACACCTTACACACACGTACACATGGAGCCAGGGATATCTGTTGCCACGAGACCTAAGGCAACAGATGGATACCTACGGGGAGGAATAGGGTTTAGCGGAGGGTGATTTTCTCACAGCAGATCAAACAGACTCTGTTGATCAATTGAGGGCTTGAAGGTGTCTTCGCCACTGTGAGAGGATGCTGAAAGGTGAGACCCTACACTCCCGGAGAGAGTGCAGGGTTTTAGGTAATAAAACACCAACGGACAATTGGTAACTAACTAGATTTATTTCTCTCTATTCTTTATATACAATGTTCGCCTACAGCACACTATTACATATTTTTCTTAGTATACTGTAGGTGTAAAGTGCCAACTGTAGAAAATTGTGCAGAGTTATCTTATATGTGATCTTTATACTTGTTATTTACAAATGTGCGGAATCTTATGATTTACTTAAACTAGGTTGATGTCGCAAACGTAGGCGCCTTGGGAGGCGCGTGATTCTGTTCTCTGAACAGGCATTTAGCATTTAGTACCCATTACCAAACAAAAGTTCTTGATTTTTATCATTTTGTGTTTTCTACACTAATATTATTAAGAGGAACGATTTGATTGTTTGTTTGTTTGTATTGAATAGGCTCCGAAAATACTGGACCGATTTGAAAAATTCTTTTACCATTAGAAGCTGACATTATCCCTGATGAACATAGCCTAATTTTTACCGCGGGAAAATGCATCATTCCTACGGGAAAACGGGTAATCCGTGCGAAGCCGGGGCCCGGGCAGCTAGTTGGTAATATACAGGATGTATCAAAAATAGGGTATGAACCGATCGAGGGCATGTTCGGTAGCGTTATGCGATTCCAAAAATGCATTTGCTTATTTTTTTTTAAATTTGGTTTGTTTGTTGGAGCAATCAGCGCGTTTGTATGGACACGCTATGAGTGCGCGTGGGTGAGGGCTCTAGAGGTTAGGCTAGATGGATTGTGAAATGAAAAGATACTACCTTTACTGTGCTGTAGCCCCCGGTTTATTTTATAGAGTCACATATTTTATATATGTATAGTTTATAACTATACAGCTGAAGCCTATATATTAATGTAATTAATTATTTATATAACAGAGATAAATTTACGTGCGTCCGGCATTGACAGAAGGGTGCAAGAGGAAGGAGGAAGGAGTGTTGCCAGAGCAAAACTATCAAAGCTACATTACTCGCATACCATATGTAAAAATCTAAATGTTTCAACATTGTTTACATCGAAATGTTCGTTTCTTTTTACATTACAGCTTTGTTTTTGTTGACATTGCTTGTGTATGACATCAAAAACGTAAAAGCTGTCACCTGCGTGTCAAAAAAACATACAGAAAACGTTAGTTTTCATAACACAGCTGTGCGCGCAGCGGTTGAAAATGAAATAAACCCTCCCACCCTTCGCCCTCGCGGGGGAATGTTGTCATACAAGCAATGTCAACAAAAACAAAGACTAATGTAAACAAACACAAAAATATCAATGTAAATAAAAACAAGAAAAAAATAAAAATCAAAAAAATGCATATTTGGAATCGCAATGCGAATATGCCCTTGCTCGGTTCACACCCCATTTTTGATACATCCTGTATGTTATTTGATTTAGGGCCGGTTGGAACTTACGATTACATACCGATCAACGTTAAATATAGCGCCGGCAGCTTTCACTCCATAGAAACTTGACAAACTTTCCATACATACAGATTTTAACGAACACCGCTTACAATTACAGACGGTTTGGTGCAACCCACCCTTAGATAGATAGATAAATCATTTAATTTGCTACATACCCAAAAGTTACAACAAGAAAAAAAAAGACCGGGTTGCACTCCGGGAGGGCCGGCAGAAGTGAAAACTCAATAACATTGTAACAGTTTTTCGATCAGGTCACGTGACATCTCGGGGTGTCACCCTAAAAATGAATTTGACGCAAATTTATAAACAATTATCAATTATTTAGGCGGACGGGCCGCGGGCGCGTTGGGTGCGACGGGCCGGGTCGCGGCGGCAAACACGATACCAATTTGTTTTTGCCATTGCCAAATATTTTTCAAAGCTTTATCTCTTTAGCAATAACGTCTAAATTCGAACTATTCGAATTTGCAAGAACAGTAGACGGCGGTGGCGACCGAAATATCAATTTGTTTTTGCCGTCGGTAAATATTTTTCTAAGCTTTATCTCTTTAGGAATAACGCCCAAATTCGAACTATTCGAATTTTCTCAATAGCAAAACGGTGAAGGACGCGTTGGTTCAAATCACAAATTTATTTGCAGAATATGCTATTGCAAAAGGTGTTTAACGGCTTTATACTCTTACGAATAGCGTTCAGTTTTGAATGAAGTCGAATCGGCTAGCAGCAATAAGTGACCTCCTTCACATCTGACGTCACAAAACTCTGTCGCGTATTTAACAATTTCTCCCCATCCCAAAAAGTGCTCAGCGCCGCTAAAGAAGTTTTCACTTCAAAAAAAAACACAAAGCAAATAAAAATTCACGTGTATATTTGACTGTCAAACTTGCAAAGCGTCAATTATCAACACATTTGCACATATCTGGTGTTGAAACAGGAGCGAGTGTAGTTCAGGCGGTGGACGGAGGTGAGAAATATGAAGTAATTCTTGAATTTCGACTCCTTTTACTGAATTAAAGTTATACATGAAAAAACGTATGCGTATAATTTAGAGTGTGGCGCGGTCCCGTCCGCGCTGGCTGGTTGCTGACGCATGTGAGTGTGTGTGTGCCTGTGCTTGCATAGCACACATACACTGGGTGTTAACATCTGGTATAGATATACTTATATGTGACAGCAATGACTTGGTTTTATTTTTCTACACAGGTCCAAGAATGGCTAGACAAGCTGTCCGAGATGTCGGCGTCGGACGAACTGTCGGAGGCGCAAGTGAGACAGCTAGTGTTCGATCTGGAAAGTTCTTACGGGGCGTTCAACAAGTTCCTGCATAAGGATTGAAGTCATGTAAGTCGTGGATTTACGATGGAGAGGGAGGCAGCATTTTAGAATTCACACAATTGGGGTTTTTTTTTTACATTAAATAAGCCTCCTTAAGGTCCAACTTCGAGATCGTCGAATCCGACTTCGCTAGAGAGCGTTCGGAAAGCTAAGGCACATCCATTCGTCCAATATGCCGCAGTGTCTCAAGACGAGAGTCTTTGACCAGTGTGTGTTGCCAGTGATGAGTTGATGACGTATGGCACGGAAACGTGGTCGCTTACTATGGGCCTCATAAGAAGGCTCAAAGTCACCCAAAGGGCTATGGAGAGCGCTATGTTGGGAGTTTCTCTGCGCGATCGCATCAGAAATGAGGCTATCCGCAGCAGAACCAAGGTAGCCGATATAGCCCTCCGAATCGCTAAAGTTAAGTGGCAGTGGGCGGGGCACGTTGCAGGTAGAACATATGGTCGTTGGGTCGGAAAGGTTCTCGAGTGGCGACCACGTACCGGAAGGCGAGGCGCAGCGTAGGTAGGCAAGGTGGACTGATGACCTGGTAAAGGTGGATGCGGGTGGCGCAGGACCGGCCACTTTGGTACTCTTTGGGGGAGCCCTATGTCCAGCAGTGGACGTCTTTCGGCTGATATGATGATGATTATGAGGACTCCTTATAGTTTTGTCATGTCTTAGTCTCTCCAAGTCACAGGAATTTAATTAATGAAATTCGGAATATACTAGGTGCATTACTCACAAATATCTGAACAAGTCCCTAATTCTCTATTGTCGAGGCATTAGAGACGTGTTCAGATATTTGTGAGCACTTTGGCCGCTCCGATATATCTGATGGCGACTGTACATGAGTTACAGGTAAAAAAATATACTGTATAAATGCCACTGAAGTCACACAAGATCAAATTACATAGGCGAACTTATGCATATGAGGGATCTCTTCCAGCATCCAGCTAACCTTGTGGTGTAGTCAAATGACTGAAAATTTTAACTGTTGAAATGTATGTTTGTTTATTCCTTTTGTTACAGATTTTCTTCGGCGCTCAAAAATGTTGTGTATCTTATACTCAAGTAGCTTCACTTCAACATATATTATTTATATTATACGCTATTTTTAAGATATATGTACAAGCACCAATCAAATCATATATATAGGGTCAACGCTCATGTGACGCCTCTGGAGTGGCAAGCGTGCTTAGGTTACGGTTTCCACGTAACATCAGGTAGACCGGACATTTGTTTGCCACCCTCAATGGTATATGATCAACACGAAATAATTCTGTAATAATGTTACTATCTTGTTTTAAAATAGTTTAATCTTGTAATCTTTATGAGTAATTATTTGTTATCCATAGTTTTTAATTAAAATAATAGTTTTTTTTACATATCTAGGGACGAAAGTGTCTCAGCCAAAGTATACAGGGTGTAAGAAAAATGATGGCGAGGTAAATCATTGTAACTGGAAATAAGTAGGTCAATAATTATTTATGAACCTTTTTTATGGGGATTAAGAGGATTTTAATAATTTCCGTTACACTTACACCCTGTATAGCAGCATGGCTATTTAATTTTTTTAAACGTGACAGTGACAGAATAATATATGTTAACAATTTTCATTTAAAGTCGAAATTAATTTAAGATAATGCAAAATATTTAGTAATGCAATTTTGAATGTCTCAATATAAAGTTAAGTATTATTATATCAACAATTAAAACATTATAATGGTTTGCCACGTTCTATAAATGCTGGCACATACTGTCTAGTATGTACTATCACAAATAGGTACAAAATTAAAAAAAGACCGGGTTGCACCCCGGGAGTGCCGGCAGAAGTGAAAACTCAATGACATTGTAACAGTTTTTCGATCAGGTCACGTGTCCGTCTTACGAATTTTCAATCTGTCGAATCTTACGGTCATGTGACATCTTACGGTCACGTGACCTGTGACGAGTTTAACAATTTTTCCCCATCACAAAAAGTGCACAGCGCCACTAATAAAGAAGTTTTCACTTCAAAAAGTCGTCGATAAACATTAATTAAGCCTGAAACACACTGGCGCGGCCTGCTATGGCGGTCAATAGCCAGTTTTAAAATTACTATTGACCGCCACCGCCGACCGCTCCAGCACGGCTAATTAGAAAGACACTGATAGTCTGTCTCCGCGACACAGAGCTGTAACCAGGAAAATCGAATTATGAAGTTAGTATATCTCCGTCTCTAACGCACTTATGGTTTATGGTACTCGAACGACAGAGATAGAGATATACTAACTTCGAGATTCGATTTTCGTGGTAGCGTCGCAGCTCGCGTGATATCCGTGCTGTCGCTGGGGCCACACTAACGAGAAATGCCATTAATTATCGCGATAATCGTAGTGTGGCCGTACTGATAACGTCAATTATCGCGATAATTAATGGCATTTCTCGTGTGGCCCGGGCATGAGAGGTCACCTGTCTTCGTCGAAATTTGGTGCATATGACAGCTGTCATTGTCATTACAAAAGGGTATTTGACAACGGTGAAAATAAATTATTTTTCATTAGCAACAGATAAACATTGCGAAAATACTCGGATAGTATCAATCTTTCATTTGTGTTCGCAATTTTAAGATTATTAAAATCATATAAACGTAGTTACGCTCTCGTTTGTTGACACATATTTTTCGTACTAATGGTACTATGCGTGCGAATGGGTACGAAATGAATTAAAAACTGTTGTATGCAAAGCTCTTATATTATATCGACAATACATGTAACTATATAAGTCATTTTAAAATAAATTTTGTAAAATCATGATGTTTTTTATTTCGAATAAGTTCCTGTTAAGGCGCTGTCAACACCTAAATGGCCTTGAGGATTTGGGATAGCGCGCACACTGTCTATTTGTATCGGAGTAAACGAGAGCGAGTGTCACTGGGCGGCCCGGTTTTTGAAGATAATAGTGCATAAATATTGAAACAAAAAAAAAGTGTGGATTATTTGAGAAATGTGACTCGTTAGCGGTTTAGGTATGAATATGCTGACTTCATATTTTTAATTGCAGACTCATACGTGAAAAAAATAAAGACTTAGAACCGTTTAAGATGATTTTAAGACCAATCTTTGCAATTATTTTCTATCGAGCCGATTTCGTCCAATTATGTATCGAGCCCGTCCACGCTCTTTGAAATATGGTGAATATTAACATTATATTTTTTTAATGTGCTAGAACAAGTAGTTTTTCTTGAAGAACTGCTTAAAAACATCAATTTCAACAAAATTAGGTCTTGTCAGCCCCTTAAGTTCGTAGTAAGCTCGGCCGAATTTCACCTTCCCATACAAACGTAGTTACGCTCTCATTTTAAAACTACGTGTTGGATTGTGACGAAACTTTGCATATACAATGACATGAGGTATATATGTCTGTAATTAGTTTATATGGCTCTAGTTTATAAAACAAACGATATATTACTATTACTGCGTCCGTCCGTCAGTCTGTCACCTGTATCTCATGAACCGTGATAGTTAGACAGTGGAAATTTTTACAAATGATGTATTTCTGTTGCCGCTATTTAAGGGGACTCTCATACAACAAACGTGATTTTTTGACGTTTTTATAGATAATGGTACGGAACCCTTCGTGCGCGAGTCCAACTCGCACTAGCCACGTTGTACTAAATTGAATTCTGTTTGTAGGGGAACAGAGGTCATTTTTAGTATGAGGTCGTCAGTTATTGACGATTTACCCTATGTCCATTCGTCGAAGCACTTTGAAATTTAAAAAAAGACCGGGTTGCACTCCGGGAGTGCCGGCAGAAGTGAAAACTCAAAAACATTGTAACAGTTTTTCGATCAGGTCACGTGACATCTTACGGTGTCACCCTAAAAATGAATTTGGCGCAAATTTATAAACAATTATCAATTATTTAGGCGGACGGGCCGCGGGTGCGTTGGGTGCGACGGGCCGGCTCGCCCGCCGCCGGCGGCAAATTAAATACCAATTTGTTTTTGCCATTGCCAAATATTTTTCAAAGTTTTATCTCTTTAGGAATAACGTCCAAATTCGAACTATTCCAATTTCCAAGAACAGCGGACGGCGGCGGTGAACAAAATATCAATTTGTTTTTGCCGTTGGTAAATATTTTTCAAAGCTTTCTCTCTTTAGAAATAACGTCCAAATTCGAACTATTCGAATTTGCTCAATAGCAAAACGGTGAAGGACGCGTGAACAAAATTACAAATTTATTTGCAGAATATATGCTATTGCAAAAAGTGTTTAACGGCTTTATACTCTTACGAATAGCGTTCAGTTTTGAATGAAGTCGAATCGGCTAGCAGCAAAATATAAAAGTTTGTGACCTCCTTCACATCTGACGTCACAAAAATCTGTCGCGTATTTAACAATTTTTCCCCATCCCAAAAAGTGCTCAGCGCCGCTAAAGAAGTTTTCACTTCAATAATATTTTGAGAAAAAAAGGCTGCCGATTTCTACACACAGAGCTAACTGTAACTAGTGGCTCTGCAGAGCCACTAGTTACAGTAGGTCAAAATAAGAAACGATTGATTTTAGTTTGAGTGAGTATATTTCGTAATGAATTGGAAACAGAAGTCGCAATGATTAGGATGTAAAGCCTGCTGTACACACTGGGCCAACGTTGGCGCGTGAGCAGAAGGCAGCTATGCGTTAGAGGGAGAGGGCTATAACTCGATCTCTTTCGTTTACATAGCCACCTGATCACGCGCCAACGTTGGCCCAATGTGTACAGCCGGCATATGAAAAGACCTATAATCATAGGTACAACGTACATGTCATAAATACTACCTACCTACAATCGAAATTATGATCATGCGTAACGTAAAACTAATTTAAAAAGCCATAAAATTTCTATTATTAGTAGTTACGTGTATGAATGTTTTATTATACTATTCGTGTACTTTACCTAGACGTAACTCAATTGTCCTTGCGCACTAATTTATTTAAAAAAATGTGTAACTTTTTATTTTAAGTTTTTAAAGTTTAACTAGACCGTTAAATTAAAAAGGTAACTTTTGTTATTGCTAAAGTAATTGCTATTTACAATGGTTTGGAGAAAAATTTGTTACGTTGCCCTGATTTCAATATTATATGTGCATCAAGTGAGTATATTCACCCCATTTGTAAAATATTGCGCTAAGGTTGCCCCTAAACGATACATTTTGGAAATCCCTTTCCATATCATATCTGTATGTCGCCAACACGAAAGCCAGAATCACCATGTCGTCACTAATAGTATGCACATCGCCCCACGTCAATTACACCCGACAATTCCGAGATCGAATTATTTGGGTTTTGTATTAATATTCACGTCAATACGTGCATATCGCTTATAAATCTTAATAATGATGTCTTAATCGGCGCATTAATTTAGAAAAGTCTATTTTTTAATAAGTGTATTCCATTAAATAACTCAAAGTCTAACAAATGGATTTCCATGTTTTTATTGCGGGTGACCAAAACTGGCAACAATATTTTTGTCTAATAGTAGTACGGTAGTACCTAGGTATGTAGGTACGCACATTGCAGATATAATATGCTTATTTCAAAATACCTAAATGATTTTATGGTAAACATAGGTACCTACTTATGTATAGAAATAGTAAAGTAAAGGTTCAAAAACATGACGAAATGGTGCTGCGGTATGGCGGGTTATACGCAGAAACTATAATTTAATGGCGTCATACCATACACATACGTATCCCAACCAATACGTCATAATTGATAATGTTTGGAAAAGGGAACATTTAACAAAGACATTTAAGGTGCTTCGCTTTCCACACACGTCTTTTTACATTCGCAGGCTAACGACGGGATATTTTAAGAAACTTATGTATTTAACAAGCTTTTATAAACTGGCTTTCCATTTGCGCGAAAGTCTCCCTTTCCTAGAAAAAACTTGTATAAGTATATTAAATGATGAAAGTTGTAGGTATACATAAGGTTCTTAAAATATCACGCCGTTAGCATGCGAATGTCAAAAGACGTTTTGTATGAAAAGAGAGTCCCCGGCAGCTATTTTAATTTCTAGCAACAGAAACTACCTAGTTTCCGACCTAGATATGGCGAAACTAGGCTTGCCAGATCGAACGACCCGAATATCGGGAGAAAAATATATTTTTTCGAGACTTCGGGACTTGATCGGGAGAAATAAAAATAAAATCAAACTGTAAAGGAACTGTAAAAAATATTAAAATCAACAATATTGAAAATTATTGTTACATACAAAAACTACCATAAATGGTTTTCTCATTACCCATGTTATTGTATTATAAAAAAATCAACAAAGTCTTATAGTTACATTTTTTTTATTTTGGTTTGCCACTTGTACCTATTTAACAGCTTTTAGCATCTTTTGACCTTTTTCGCTGTTTAAAGACGACTTGAAACTTATTTTCATTAAAATTAAGTTGAATCATTAATCCAGCTTTTATCAGGTCCATACTCATTCGGTTTCCGTCTTTTGTGTAAAGGTTATTCAGTAAACTGAATACTCTTTCACAATATGCAAATTTTCGTTTTATACAATGAATTGTTTTTCGGGAGTTTTTTGACTTTGTCGGGAGTCGGGAGGCCATACAAAAATTCGGGAGAATCCCGCCAAATCCCGACCATCTGGCAACCCTAGGCGAAACCCATTGTTTAATACAAAGTTTCATGTTAATCTGGCTTGTCGTTTTAAAATGAGAACCGAACTGCGTTTGTATATGTAGTCGAGCATCCTGACGACCCAAACTTTGCTCACTGTTTAACCGACTTCAACTAGGAAGGAGGCACTCAGTTCGTGTTCGTGTTTTTTTTAACGGAGAGCTTTATGACTGGGGTTCGCAAAATGCATTTTATTAGGGGGTTGGGCCATCATCGTTCATCAATGAGGGCCACTCTTATTTATGATGAGGGCATTAGGATATAATAATTAAAGCAATAACGTTTTTTACCCATTTGCCGCCACTGACTTGAACTCCATTTCGTCATTGTTTTTTTTTTTTTTTTTTTTTTATGACCTGTTCGTCATTGTTGCGTGTTGCTAATGTTGTTATTGCTACCCACCTGCCACCGACTTCATACGAAGTCCAAAAGAAATAGACTTATGGGTACAGATTATGTGATTTTACCCCAATTTGTCAGTACAACATGTCGAAGTCATAATTGGGTGTAGCGTACCTACAGATGTAACAATCCGACCACATGTGCATGCAATTTCTCAGTACAACTCGTTCGACAGTTGGAGCAGCAGCGCAACATGCCTCCAGAAGTTCAGACGATAGCAATTAGTCAGCTCCTGATAAATTGGGGCTGACAAATCATGACATGTATATACCCCATAAAGAATGTCAATAGACGATTGCCATTTAAAAAATAAAGAGGCGTGGGGGCGCGAATGGGTTAAATATTTTATTATACAAGCTTTTATTTAACTTGACCCGTTCGTTTGCCAGTTTGTTAGTGAGTGACAAGTTTGGGAACTGCATTTTGAACCAGTTAACCTGAACCGATAGAGCTGACATTTTTGGGTATTAGTTCAGTTCGGATGACTATTCAATATTATGGTACCATCGAGCTGATCTGATGATGGAGACAGAAGGTGGCCATGTGAATTCAGTACTTAACCGACGTAACTCTTGAGTTTGGGCTCGTTAGACTGGTCTCAATGACGGTATACAGAAAAGTACAGTCGGCAATAAAAGCTTGTTAGTACCAAGAATGTAATTTTTGACGGAAACTTATCTAATTCTACCAACTCCTTTTTCAGAGTTCACAACTATCATACCACGAACTCGACAAAAAATACTACCTCGTATCGGAAGCTTATAATTTGTCCAAAACGATCTTCAACAAAGGCAGAACCAGTTATAACGAACTAAAACAAAAATCGCTGGACACCATAGACACGTTTCTAGATTTGGTGAAGGTCATGAACGATATTATGGGAAGGGAGCTGAGGAGCGCCATTGTCAAGTTCTATAAGATCAAGTATTTCCACGATTTCACGAACTACATGATTAGTATGGAAGAGGTAAGCGTCATATTAGCCAGACGCAAAAACTAGTACATGCCAAAACATGGAAACAGAACCTAGGTGTTGCGATCTCCTAAACAGTGCCTGCGGGCCTGCGGGGTTATTCCCACCTGTTACCAGTGGAAACAGCTGGGATTCCCCGTCCTTTTTTTACCACTGAAGTATACCCGGTGCTAAAGAAATCCCAGTAGTCACCACCATTTAGTCGAGTACTTATTAACAGTTGGGATTTATATTCTCATTAGTTCTCACTGGTAAAAAATGGGAGAAAAAACCCAGCTGTTAACACAGGTACCCAACAAATTGGTGGTAACAGGTGGGAGTAGTACCTATTGACTGCCACCGCAGGCCGCGCCAGTGTGAAGTTTACTATTGTGGGCACTACAGTACCCACAGACTGTCATGAAGTAACCATACCATTTAATTCTACAGATCCTTAACATAACAGACCACTGCCTGGCAGAACCCGTGGAAAAGCTGACAGATCTGAGGGAACAGTTCCATGCCATCATTAAGAATTTTGAAGATGTTCGCAACTTCGATTTGGTGAATAAGTGCAATGATCAGCTGCCTGATGAGGTGGCGACGGCGCATTGCATTCTGCATCAGGCTGTGTTGTAAGATGACGTTATATCTAGATACATATAAGTACTTAGATAAACGTACATAAATATATGTATACCGGGTGTCCCAAAAGTCAACGTCAATCCGGAAACGGGTATACAGTCAGAGAGCCTTCCGCGAAACAAAAACGAACTTCGTTCGTGTATCTCCCTCTCTGTCGCACTTGCTAGTTCGAGCGACAAAGACGGAGATACACGAACGAAGTTCGTTTTCGTTTCGCGCTAGCCCCACAGTAGCAGTACGGGTGGGTGCAATAAACTATATTTCAAAGGCGTGTTAGTTGCGTGCATTTTTGCTAGCTGTTCCATGGTGTCATGGTTCATTTGTTTATCGTTTGTCACTGTTGATAAGACATCTGACATCTCACAGTCAGTGTTGTTAAGACATGACAAGCAATCAACTGTACCATCGCCAACACAGTTAACTGACTTTATGTGAATTGTAATAAGGTTCAATATAAATACAGGATGGTCAGTTAACTGTGTTGGCGTGTGTCCCGATGTTATTATATGTTTCCTTTATTGTCGTTTTTAATCTCGTTTCATGACGCATTGGTTTTACTGTAATGACATGTTTGCATGTTTTTAGTAAATAAATGTTTAAATGACAAATAAACATCTAACCATCCGAAACAATATCCGACGAAAACACGGGAGCGCTCCAAACTTAAAATAGTTATAATTATACATGTGCTATCTCCAAATAATAAGGATCAACGCGCATGTACATATAGATGCACATTGAAATTGGTGACGTAATCGTAATTTGTCAACGAATTCACAAATCAAATAGAGGGTCGGCAACGCGATTGTGACTGGTGGATTCACAAGCTTCTATAGGCTACGGTGTCTGTTTACCATCAGGCAGGCCATAATGCTTGTTTGTTTCATATTACATAACACTCAACAACGCTAGCTTCAATGCTTACAGCAAGAAGTCCGCCTTTTGTACGATAAGTTCTTCTTTCGTAATAAAGATCAAATAATAATTTAGATTCAACGAAACCATGCAACAAAGCCTGGGTACCATAGTGACCGTGAAGACCCGACAGCACGCGCAAGACATGAACGAGTCCATATACAACGTGCAGACGTGCCTTAACGACTTCGTGCCGAAGTTCTTTGATCAGCTTCTGGTTGATATCTATACGGATGAATCTGATTACTTGAAGGTAACGTTATTTGTGTTTTGCACCACTTTATTTAACATCCTTTGCAGAGTTTTGGGCAGCGAACGAAAAAACCATAGAAGTCTAAGTAGCGCCGCAAAATGGCCCCACAGAATGGACCGGTGCCAAGGCATGCGGGCATGGGGGCGGGGTGTCAATACGATGTCAGGCAGCCGTTTAGTTCAAACATGATGCGGGGTTTAGGCACGTGTTTGGGTAGACATTTGTAAGGAGCTCGCATTCTGTGTTTTTTTTCGTTCGCTGGTTGTGGGTGAATTAATTTTTAAACTTTTCCTATCTTATAAGTCACTTTCATGGATATGTCACACTTCGAAAAGACACGTCTATGGAATGACTTGTAAATAGTGCAGGAAAAAGTTGAAGACCCAAGATAGCGCGGCTTGTCACTAATGCACTGGACTGACCTATTCAAAACAGTATTCCACGTCATAAATTTACAATGAGAACTTACAGTGCGGGAGGGATGGCAATGGATTGTGAAGATTGCCAACAGGCAGCCACCCTTTTTTTTTCGTGGGGAAATGCTTTTACGCATCCCGCCCGGCTGGGGAAGCTAGGGCGGGTATGACGAACTTCCGGGAAACCCAACGGTGTTCCATCTCGTCACCATGGTGCCGGGTTACGGGCACGCCGAAGCACTCTTCAGCGACCCGGCGGTGACTAATTAAAGGCGCCGAACTTAAGAAAAATAAGTTTTGGATAATATTTTAGTGCGGTTTTTTTGTTTAAAGGTGGTCAACGCGTCAATCACAGACTTGATGAAAGATAAATGGAGAACAAATATGACTCACTTTCCTCAGAAATGGGGGCCGTTGACGGAATTATTGAAAACGAAGTAAGTTTTACATCATCTAGTTAAGTACTTATAATACCTCGTTTCATCCTACTATCCTACTACTCGTAATATTATAAATGCGAAAGTTTGGATATTTCGATGTTTAAATTTTTGTTACTCAATGACGCTTAAACGGCTCAACCGATTTGGATGAAGTTTTGCTCCAAGATAGTTTATAGCCTGGATTAAAATTTAGAATAGTTTTTATCCCGGGACCACGCAGACGAAGTCGCGGGCGGAAGCTTGACCATTTGAAAATATGACCATTCGAGTCATTGACCATTTGAAATTAGGTTAGCTGACAGAATAAATAATCACGAATCATGACAAGAATACATCTATTTTACAACATTTTACTTATCTTGCACTGTTTATAATAATAATAATAATAATAGGGGACAATCTTACAGAAATCGACCTAGTCCCATAGTAAGCTCATTAAGGCTTGTGTTATGGGTACTAGACGACGATATATATAAAAGATATAAATATTTAAATACATAAAAAACTTCCATGACTCAGAAACAAATATTCATGCTCATCACACAAATATTTTCCCTTACCGGGATTCGCACCCAGGACCTTCAGCTTCGTAGTCAGCGTCACTACCCACTAGGCTAACCGGTCGTCAAAATAAGAGGATCGGTTTATAAGTATGTAAGTTTGTATTCTGTTATCTTGGAAGCCAATTCTGACCAACTTTTTGAAGTTCAATCGAGTTCAGATATATGTGTAAGGTAGATGATAATGCAATATTATGGTATCATCAAGCTGGTCTGATCATGGGGACAGAAGGTAGTCATAGCAACTTCTAAAACACACAAGATACCTGAACTAACCATGTTTGTGCTCACCAGCCCCGCTAGCATGTTCATTTTTATGGATTATGTGTTACATGCGTGACGTTTTGAGACATTTGGGTAACAAAACTTGACCATAAAACCTATCACGCTAGGAGGGCAGATTTTTTGATTAACTACCTAGTTGTATTATGAGACGGCCGAGCGTTAAGAAGGACATTTCGGCCATTGTAGCAATATACAATGTCTAACTCATTCCAGATTAAAATTGCCGATCCACGTGTTGAACGAACCAATTTTTGCAACGTTGATTTCCACAACATAAGTAATGGGATTTCAACACATATTAGAACAATAGAGAGCGCACTGTATTTTCTAGTACAGATTACGGATAATAGATAGCAGATATGAAGAAACATGAGCCGTTTCTGTTAATTTTAGGCCATTATACACCTAGCAATTTGTCGCAACATCCTAGAGACGCAGCTAGAAGACGGCAAGAGACAGAAAACATTAAGTTCATAAAGTTTGAAGACGGCGTCGGACGGAGGGTTAAGTTGTGATAAGATAAATTGGTAGGCGTATAGAACGCTTTTACCGTCGCCCCAACGGGGACAGATGGAAAAATAAATGCATTCAGAGGATAGTAGCAGAGACGATTCAATGTAGGTAGTTGATATTGTACCTATAGTCGACTACAAAGAGATGGATACGGCCAAAGTTACAAAAATATGTACAGACGACTTTATTCCCTTAACATGGTCTTAACAAGGTCGTGTGTATATATATTTTTGAAGTGAAAACTTCTTTAGCGGCGCTGAGCACTTTATGGGATGGAGAAAAATTGCTAAATACGCGACAGAATTTTGTGACGTCAGATGTGAAGGAGGTCACTTTTTGCTGCTAGCCGATTCGACTTCATTCAAAACTGAACGCTATTTGTAAGAATATAAAGCTGTTAAACACTTTTTGCAATGGCATATTCTGCAAATAAATTTGTAATTTTGTCCACGCGTCCTTCACCGTTTTGCTATTGAGCAAGTTCGAATTTGGACGTTATTCCTAAAGAGATAAAGCTTTGAAAAATATTTGGCAACGGCAAAAACAAATTAGTATTTTGTTCGCCGCCGCCGTCCGCTGTTCTTGCAAATTCGAATAGTTTGAATTTGGACGTTATTCCTAAACCAACCATTGTATCTCATAATGTATGATGTCTGTAAAGTGTACCTAATAAATTAATAAATAAATAAAGAGATAGGGTTTTGGAAAATATTTGACAATGGCAATAACAAATTGGTATTTTGTTCGCCGCCGCCGTCCGCTGTTCTTGGCGCCGAACATTCATTCAAAATTCATTTTTAGGGTGACACCGTAAGATGTCACGTGACCTGATCGAAAAACTGTTACAATGTTATTGAGTTTTCACTTCTGCCGGCACTCCCGGAGTGCAACCCGGTCTTTTTTGTAACGTTGACCGTATCGATCTCTTTATAGTCGACTGCACAAAAGTGATTCTTCTATCCACTTGCTACACCCTCTGACTCATTGGGCACTATAGTACCCAAGGTATAACGAGTTGCTACACTTCCTACAGCGATGAAATTGAGATTACTTTCACTATAATAGAATATAATCTATGATATAGCTGTTAGATTTGTTATTAATTAAAAGAATCGAATAAATTATTAATAAATAATGTTGTTTTATTTCATAGGTAAGACTTAATAACTGAGTCTCGAATTTTCTTAATCTGATTAGATAGTTAAATAGTGTTGTTGATTTGTGCACTCACAGACTACGACCCGTCACTAATAACAAATTCTGAGAAATGTCGTTACCCCCGTGTCTTCAACCCTGAAACGTGAGCGCCTAAAAAGTATAAGTGATAGATGACCCTAATATTTCATCATATTCCAGCGTTATTTCCAGTAGTGCCCTAAAGGAGTCCTCGCTCGGAGGATTATCGCGAACATAAAAAGAGATTGCTCTAACTGCTGTATTACTCGACCATTGTTCACTTGCACCATGTTTATTATTCAATTAATTATCTATCATGTCCTTCGATTACACTCATTGACCGACGGCACGCGCGGCACCGTATAAGGCACGGTCGCCATGTAAGGTGCGGAGTTCGGAGATGAGGTGAAACAAGTGTTCAAGACAAATGATGCTTTATTAGTTTTATTACTGCTCTTACACATGTGTAGTAGTTCTATATATAAGCGTCCTATAAGCTACGTACATATCTATATCTAGTATACACCACAAGTGCCCTAAAGGAGTCCGGGGTCCGCTTTGTCGCCTAATCCACAGGATTGGGCATAGGCACTAATTTACAAAGGCGACTGCCATCTGACCTTCTAACCAAGAGGGAAAACTAGACCTTATGGAAATGTATACACCTAGCAATTTGTCACAACAACCTAGAGACGCAGCTACAAGACAGCGAGAGAAGCTGCAGAGATGGAGATACACGAATTAATTTCGTTTCGCGGCAGCGCCGCAGCTGGACGTCTAGCACAACTCGCTGCTTAGTCGCTTGGCGTGCGATTGAGGGTCTTCTGTCTCACTCGCGCCGTGCAAAATAGAAACAGGAGGGTAGATCTTCCTCGACTTGCGTCGCGGCGCGGCGTCAGCTGTGCTAGCCCCCCTGTACGACTAGCACAACTCGCTGCTCAGTCGCATCGCGCGCGACTGAGCGTCTCCTGGCTCACTCGCACTGTGCAAATTAGAAAATGGAGGAAGGATATTATCTTTCTCGACTCACGTCGCGGCGCGGCGTCAGCTGTGCTAGCCCCCCTGACATTCTAAAGGCGGTTGTTGTGACAAATTGAGAGGTGTATAACACGTTTTACAAAATCTTAAATTCAAGGTCTATTGCACTTGCTGATTTAATTAAGAGAGAGTGGGAGATTACGAACGAACGACATTCTAGTTTCGTGGTTGCTATTAGTTTTGCTTGTCTATTATGAGATTATGACATTAAGGCAGTATGGCCCATGGTCATAGCCTGTCCGAATAAAATAAAAATAAAACTATTATGACATTGACACATGACACTTGACAGCAGAAGTTGTTTCTTGTTGTCTGTGTTGAAAACGCGCGCTCTGTGTCTTGTTTTTGCTCTGTTATTTATTAAAAACAACGTTTTCTGTTCAAAACTTCGTATGTATGATAGCTACTTTCTCTCAAAATGCCAAAAGCGATGCGTGAGATCCTACAAAATGGGAACTCTTATGAATCTTACGATGAAACGGATCGAATGCCTGACAATATTACGATAACGAATCTCGACATTATTATGTACGTTGTAGCTATTATAGGGCATTTCGTGGATCTGGGAGTAGATATTAACGTGGCTGTGAGGTATTCCTTGGCTAGAAACATGCTGGAGTTCGGTTGGACACTGGCTTTCATACTTTTACCAGCGTTTGTAAACACCGCGGTGTCGATACGAATGTAAGTACGTTTTACTGTTGAAATTCTTGTAGATGAGTTTTGTGTCGGTATACGTACCTTTCTAATCTCTAATTAGAGCCCATTTGTGTGTAAGAATTTTTAGTTTTTTAATTATGGAATAATTATTGCACTATGGAAAATTGATATGGATATCTCTGTAGCTTAGTTTTGTATTAAAGCCTATGGGAAAGAATATGGGTGTGTTACGAATTATTTGGCTACTCTGGCTGCTACTAACTATATGATGCTGACCATACATGAGGAAATTACATAAATAATGTAAAATAAAATAATCTATTTGCCTGTAACTTGTGGTACACACAGCAACACACCTAACTAACCATACCGTGAAAACCTAGAACCTTATTACAATGCACTTAAGGTCAGATTAGATTTCCGATGGTCACTTAGCTGTGTTGTGACTGTGTCAGTTGCTTAGACTAGCTAATCCAACTTCATTGCTTGCAATTCCAAACATTTTGTTTGCATACTGTACAGGGTGTAGTGTATCAAAAATGGGGTGTCAACCGAGCAAGGGCATATTCGGTAGCGCATTGCAATTCCGAATATGCATTTGTTTATGTTTTTTATTATCTTTGTTTTCATTGTTATTTTTGTTTTTATTTACATTACAGTCACTGTTTTTGTTAATATTCCTAGTGCATATTCCCCACAAGCGTGAAGGGTGGGCGGGTTTATGTCATTTTCAACCCGATTATGAAAACTAATGTTTTGTGTATGTTTATTGACATGCAGGTGGCAGCTTTTACATTTTTGATGTTATATATACACAAGCAATTTGATATTATTATCTGACATTATTTGACGTTATTATTAGACGTCGTAATAAATTACAATATTGTAAGCATGTAAAAAAACCTATGATAAAATAAGACTAATAAATATGCTTGATTTAAGACTTCAAATTGCTGTGCCGTACCAGGGTCCATGAGAGACCTACTTACTTATGTAAAACCTAAATGGGTAAGGCCGTTATTTCTTGTTCCTGATTAAGCAGTTTAAATCGTCTACATTTTAATCTCTTCCAGTGTGTTACGCCAATTAGCCATATTAATGGATTACTAATATTCGTAACACACTGGAATTTATTAAAATGTAGACGATTTAAACTGCTTAATCAGGAACAAGAAAGAACGTCCTTACCCAAATGTAAACCATGGATGCAATAAACGAATTATGAATGTCAACAAAAACAAAGACTGTAATGTAAACAATAACAAACATTTCAATGTAAACAAAATAAATCAAAAATTAAAAAAATAAACAATACATTTTTGGAATCTCAATATACCACTGAACATACCCCATCAGTTCACACCCCATTTTGGATACACCCTGTATATACTAAAACCTTTTTAAGGGTAAGAGAGCATGAGTTATGTGTAGTTTCCACATGAGCCCTAGTACAGTCGCCAACAGATATATCGAAGCGGACAAAGTGCTCACAAATATCTGAACACGTCTGTAATGCCTTGACAATAGAGACGTGTTCAGATATTTGTGAATATCTTGGCCGCCCCGATATATCTGATGGCGAAAAATATAAATAAATTAATTTGGTATTAACCAGTAACGCTGCTAACAAAATTATACAGTTAAATTAAAGGAAAAATTTAAAAATTTAATGTTCCATTTAATACTAACATCCTAAACCAATTTTTATTGCTCGTTCTAATTTCAGGTATGCCCAAGACAAGCAGCAAGACTCCATCACTAACGAGGTGACGAAGCGCCACTGGCTGAGGATCTTTATTCTGGTGCTGCAGATGGCTCCGATCCTTAGATTCACTGATGCTTTGATGTAAGGAGGCCCAGATTCGTACTGTCTGTACAGCCAATTCATGTTTTACTATTTTTTCATGGCCCTTTGGTCCTGTTATTCCAGGATAAAATAGGTATGAATTGAAGGCAATGAATACTATGAAGTTTTCAAAGTATGCACACCTTAATTCAAAAATTGGGTGCATGATGTATGATAATGATAACAACTTGATTTAACATAACGTTTTTGTATTTGGGACATTGTCAGATTTAGGTTCGCGTCTTTTCGGTGGACATTGCCAAAGTTAAGGGCTTTAAAGCCTAATTTTTGGTTGAACTCTGAATCCGCAGAAACGGCGTCGCCTCTTCTATAATTCTATGCGATAAAAACATATTATATATAAACATAGGCCCTTAACTATTGCCCACTGAAAAGACGATTTTTGTTTTACATACTGACAATGACCCATTTGATATATTGAGATAATCTGAAGTAACCTGAGATACCTTACAATTTTTTTTAATAAAAAGTTTAGTTTAAATTTTTAGTTAAAAGTTTTTAGTGAATATATTAAATGATATCTAACATTACATTATGTCAAACATTTTTATTATATCAAGCATTATTTTATATTATGAGACGCTTCCCTACAAAACAGAAAATACATAAATAAACAGTTAAATACACTTTCCCATCCAGCATTCTCATGCCCTGTAAAAAATTCCAGCTACGCCATAAAGTCCCGAAAAGCGGAGACCAAACGCGACCAGGCCTCCCAGCGGCACTATTACAAGCTGATGCTGAAGGAGGATGCTGATGCGGCGCTGCTGAGGATCTTCGAGTGCTTCCTGGAGGCAGCCCCGCAGCAGGTGCTGCAGACCAGTCTACTGTTCGCCATGGGTGGCCAGTTCAGAGGTGAGGCTGGAAGAGTCTTTACTCAAATATTCCTAGGGTACAGGAGGAGGGAACCAAGGGGCTAAAAGCATCTGAGTTTTCCAGAATTATATTAAGAGTCGCCAGAACGCTTGAATCTATACAAACGTAGTTTGATTCTCATTTTAAAACGGTGTGTTGGAATAACATGACACTTTGTATACACAATGGGCAGAGGCCTCTCTAGCCGATGTCGGGCCCGGGTGCAATCATTACCGTAGCGCCCTGTAGCACCCCCCCTAGCGCGCGCTAGCGCCCGAGTCGAGATGAGTGGCGCTCGGCGCCCCCTAGGACCGTGCGCCCGGGTGCAACGCACCCCCTGCACTATAGGTAAAGCCGCCCTTGACATTGGGATCTGCCTTATATGCTGCTTACTGCTACAGCTCGCAGGTGAGACCTAACTGAGATAATCTTGGGATCTAAATGTTTCTAGGGTTCCATAGCCAAATGGCAAAAAACGGAACCCTTATGGATTCGTCATGTCTGTCTGTCTGTCCATCCGTATGTCACAGGCATTTTACTCGAAAACTATAAGGTGTAGGTGTAAATTCTGAGGATAGGTGTATTTTGTTAGCCGCTAGTTTTGTAATGAAATTACAAAAAAAAAAAAATTTTAGGCTTGCACTCATAAAACTGAAATTAAAAAAAAAAAGGTTTTTGGGATATTTCTAAAAAACTGCCTTCCTTAAAGAAAAGGACGTAGTATCCTGCACCTGCAGGGGCGGGAGTACTGGGGGCAGTCAGCTGTCAACTGCCGTACCGGGCGGACGTGCGTGGAGTGATTACCTGGTGTTACTGAGTATTTTACAAGTGGCGAACGAGGAAAACGTAAAGGCGTATTTTGTTAAAGGAAAGGAAAGTACCTAAGTAGGTAAAAAATGTATACGGAAAAATAATTATGGAAGTAAGTTGGTTATCCGGCCAAGACTTATTGTGTGTCGGATAACTACACCGGGTATAATTATCAATCGGAAACTAACTAAAGCATAAGAACTGAGTGCGTGGAGTGATTACCTGGTGTTACTGAGTATTTTACAAGTGCCATAAGATTTCAGTAACGATACGACATTTTGAATAGGCACGGAACCCTTCGTTGTGCGTGGTCTGACACGCACTTGGCCGCTTTTTTTATTTCAAGAAGGTACATAACATATTCAATTTCAAATTTACTCGCCAAGCTGACGGAACAGCTTGTTGGCGAGACCGCGCTTATTTTTTACAGGTAGGTATACACGGTGGAATTTAATCGGTGAACAGGAATCCATTTTTCTAATTCAGTAATCGATGGCGGTCACGTTTATGTAGTACTTAAGTGGAACCAAGTTTTTTTTTATCATAACTAATTTTTAAGTTGAAATTAAATTTTAATTAAAATTTATTGTCACCCTACTAATGGTTTAGTCTGAAAAGTTTAATACCTCTTTTCAAACTATCAGCCATAGAATCTTAAAACATAAATGATCAATAAGCTGTCAATTTGTCATTGTCAAATTCATAACAAACGTCTGCTCTGTCTAGTTTCCCGCCAAAGCCAGCAAGCACTTGACGTATGTACACTTACGAGTAACTTCCCTTCAATAAAAGTAGGGTGTCCATTTATTCAGTCAGTGTACATTTTACCGATGTTAATTAAGTGTGATTAATTAGATTGTGAGCTGTAATTAGATTGCACGAGATCTCACGTATTGGTTTCTGTGTAGATTGATAATTAAGATTTTTGGATTCTTGATCACCGATTAAATTCCACCGTGTATAATGCACCTAAGTCATATACTACTTAAACACAAATAAGCCTCTATATTAACTTCCACCCCCATTTCATTCCTTAGGGGATAATATACTGGACAGAAACTTTCTTATGTCCTTCCACGGGATTCAATCTATCTCCATACCTTTCATGTCAATCAGTTAAGTGATTTAAGAATTAAAAAGTAACAAACCGAGTTGACTGCATATAGGGTCAATCAACTATTTATTGTTGTAATTCTGTCCCATTTCCCAGACGACAATATGAAACTCAGAACATAACTCTTTGACTCAGAAAAAAGGTTGCAAGAGTTGCAACATAGACTTCTAACATACTCATAGAAGATGGTCCATTATCAAATATTACATTTGGTGGATTTCAATCCATAAATCTGTTTTAAAGTGATCCAGGCAACCCCTGACAACAAACGACAAAAAAAAGTTCATTGACATATATTCAACTGTCTCCTATTATTTCCAGTTCACCAAATCCTCTCAATCTGCTCGTCAATAATCGGCATGGGTTGGTGTCTGGCCGCGTACCAACGCGCCGTGCGCTTCGCCCAACAGGACAAGGAGAACATGAGCTGGACTGGCACTATACTGCAGACGCTCTGGCACTTCCTGGTTACACGTGAGTACACTTTATGGAAAACATAGGTCCAACCTAGTCCAAGCGTTTGTGTTGAAATGGCCGATGATCTATGCTTTCTGTAAATACTTGGCTAGTTCAGATTGTCTCAATCTGCTCGTCAATAATCGGCATAGGCTGGTGTCTGGCCGCGTACCAACGCGCCGTGCGCTTCGCCCAACAGGACAAGGAGAACATGAGCTGGACTGGCACTATACTGCAGACGCTTTGGCACTTCTTGGTTACACGTGAGTAAAGTTTATGGAAAACATAACATAGGTCCAACCTAGTTGAAGTGTGTGTGTTGAAATGGCCGATGATCTATGCTTTCTGTAAATACGTGGATAGTTCAGATTGTCTCAATCTGCTCGTCAATAATCGGCATAGGCTGGTGTCTGGCCGCGTACCAGCGCGCCGTGCGCTTCGCCCAACAGGACAAGGAGAACATGAGCTGGACTGGCACTATACTGCAGACGCTTTGGCACTTCTTGGTTACACGTGAGTACAGTTTATGGGAAATCATAGGTCCAACCTAGTCGAAGCGTTTGTGTGGAAATGGCCGACACACTCAGATATATGCACAATTTAGCTCAGAATGAAACTTCGCCTAAAACAATTAATACAGCCTACCTACCTGCCCTGCCTGCCTGCTTTATACCTGGGACGGCCTACTGGATGCCCCAAATATGCCCGTTTGGCACCCCGATCTTCCTCCATTCATTGAACATGACCGCTGTCATTTCCCCAATAAATTGAGCATCTCGTGGCCAAGTTCTTCCTGACTAACCTTTTTAATTTATTTTATTTAAAGTGAGCCGAGTGATGTCGATTTCCATAATCGCCTACCTCTTCCCATACTGGACAATCCTTGCCTGCGCCGTCCACATCCTAATCATGACAACGTGGCTGCAACTCTTCGACCGCTCCCCATTCTGTGCGCACAACAAAATGGCGGAGCTGTCCTTCTCGCTCGCACTCGGCGCTGTCTACCTCTTCACATACATTATACCCATCGAAGGTAAGACTAGGTATAGATACGCGACGTATTATACTGTATGTTTTATACAGAATATTGTATGTGCTGTTATTTGGTACTTATATGCTTCTGAAAGCATGAAGAATTCTGTGGTATATTTGCCTGCGTTGATTCTTACCGTGGTACCGTACGTGGTGGGTTTGCTTTTAATGGTGATTTACTATTCGTTCTTTCATCCGAAAAGGAGGGAGAGAGTTAATAAAGATCTTAATGTGAGTCTTAATGGAGAGTTGTCGGAAATTAGTTAACATTTCTAATACCATATTGTTTTAATTCTAATCTTGATTAATTATTTGTTGCATATTAATGGCATCTATGATTTTTAAGTAATAATCAGTGCAGTACAAATATTACCAAACATATAAGTGAAATATGAAATGCTTTTGTTTAGCTTTTAAGTTGATTTGACCCTCAACAAGCAGATATTATTTTTAATGTACTAATTGAATTACTTAAGTTCGTCCCTTTTGCACTTACGTGATAGAAAGAGTTGACCTGTTTTTTAGTGATAAACTATATCGCCCTAGCCCTGCTATAATCTCGACAACGAAGCCATTTTTATTAAACCTAAAATTAAATATTCTGAGCAGCCCCATCAGCTGTCCACGGATAATCCTCGGTTTACGGGACACCCTGTATATCCTTACTTGCATGTTTTAGGGTTCTTATAAATATAAACGTCTAGAGTATGATCTCCCAAAAAGTACGTAAAGCGTGTTTTTACAGTAATATGTGTAGTACGTATGTAATGTTATGTATACTCTCGATATCGTCTCGAAGTAATATTTAAGTATAAAATGGTTCTGTATCATATCATCTAATGTGTTCTTATAGTCTCAATTATTTAAACTTAAGTGTTTATATGTGATAATTATTAAGTTTTGTGTCACACAGATCAACCTCTTTAAGCATGTATCACACTGGTGCGGTTGCGATCTATAGTAAACTTGACAGAATCTGATATTGTCGAATTTACTATTGACCGCCACCGCAGGGTGATACAGGCTGCGCCAGACTGTGAGAGGTTTTATCAGTAAATAGTAAATTATAAAGGTTGGTCTACACAATGGGCCATCATGGTCCAATCACAACATGAATATACTAAAACTTTTTTCTACGAGGCGGCAAAAAACATTAGCTGAAGCCCCGGGCCGCAAGGTACATTAATGGTTTTTATACTAGGATCGCACGGTGGATGGCGGGCGTGCTTTAATCTATAATTCTATATATTATATGTATATATAAACGTAAAAGTCCTGACTGACTTAAATCAACCCCCAGCCAAAACCGCTGAACCTAGAACGCTGATTTTTTCACAATAGGTAGTTTATATGAAGTAAGTACCCACTAAGAAGGGATTTTTGAAAATTCCACCCTCAAGGGGGTAAAAAGGGGGTTGAAAGTTTGTATGGGGATGGAGTAAAATTTTAAGTGAGACTTAAAACTTTGTGTATGGATGGACTCCTTATTACAATACAAGAAAAGTAATTTTAGGGTTTTCGAAAAACTCACCCCTAAGCGGGTTAAATAGGGGTCGTTCGTCACAGCTCGCGACCCGTCCTGCACGGGTATCACGAGACGGCGCGCGAGCTCTCTCGATTTTTCTCGCACTATACATCTCGCTCTTATTAGAACACTTAGAAAGAGAGGTATAGTGCGAGAAAAATCGAGACAGCTCGCGCGCCGCCTCGTGATACCCGTGCTGTGAATGCTGTGATCGCCGTGCTATTGTGACAAATTGCCAGGAGTATAATATAATCATATAATGGCCTTTTCACGCGTCTCGAGTTAATGTAAGTTTAATGATTCCATATCATTACGTGTTTTTAGTAGAATTGTGTCAATAATTATTGAAATGCTCAATTTTTGTGAAACTATAAATCTCAATGTATTTTGGCAATATTTTATTAGTAACTAGCATTTACGACATTTGAACAAAATTGTATTTTTACCTATTTTTATGCGTAGAAATATAGTATAATCTGTATCATATTATTAAACTAATAATAATTCCATGATAGATTGGTGATGTTTAAAATAAAGTCCTTTCTTTCTTGTACATTTGACTCGATAATGTTTACATAAATTACATTAAATGAGTTAGTACATTAGTACACAGTTTTTATCTATGTACGATCTGTCAACTATAGTTGTCAGTAACGCTCGACTGCTCAAGACCGTTTTAGTGGCCAGAGTGGCATTCAAAAGGTTCTCTATTTGCTAATGTTTATTCGAGTCGAATCTTATAAGTAGTTTATTTAAATACAGTGATATGTTCTAAACTTTAATGAATGTCACCGAATGGCAAAATGTTAAGGTATTTTTGAATTGTACTTAATATGAATGAATGTCGCTAAATTACCAGTATATTCCAATAAATTATTTTCTACTTTTTAAGATAATGTGTCTTTATTATATCCTGTAATTACTACGTAACTAATCAAGGTTCATTAAAAAAAACAAACAGAAATTACTTAAACTACTTTATTCTACCAAATAAAAGGTGCTCTCTCCCTTAATATCCTCAACCCAAACTTATTCCACTCTGTCTGATTTATCCACAACTCCATCGCTGACTCCAAACAGGACATGACCGCAGCTCCCTTCCATACTGTACTAGCTGGGTCAATATCCTTCGGTGATGTTACTATTTCTAGCTGTTCGGTCTTGTATGCGTAAGGTATCTGCAAAGCTAACCGGTTTTGCAGCCACATAGATAGCCCGTGGATTTTAACACCACCTCCGACAATGAGAATACTGCTGTACATCTTACGCTTCAACTCTTCACTGCTCGCTCGGTCTATGCTTTGCAGTATCGCTGCGTCTAGAGCTAAAACTTGACCGGGCGCCAATGCAACGGCATCTCCGGGACCAACTTCTAGCGTATCAACAACTATGTCTTCATCTGGGTTAGCTACTAGCTGGCTTTCATTGACTGCTTCAAATTGTTGACTCTCATTTGCACTCGGGTCAGCAGTTTCTCGTTTTCTGCCAGTTTCTCTTAAAAATTCAGCGTCAAATGGATCCTCTGGGTCACTAGGTTGCCGGTTCTGTATTTTAGTCGTTTTTGTGCCGGTTATCTTCAGTAAATCTGTGTAGAACATGGATAGAGGTGATATGATACATTCGTCACCAACTTGTAGTGTGTATTTGTTGATGATGTCACCTGGATGGTCAACTAGGAAGGATTTTTCTAGAGGCCCGCATACATCTAGGTTTACATGGCAGAAGTTCTCATATAAATTTCTCATTAGGACTACATCTCGTGGGATGTTTTCATTCCAATTCTTATAAGGAAAGGCACTTTTATGAAACATCCAGGATAACGCTTGGCATACATCCCCCGCTCCATAATCCATCCGTAGCCTAGTTGTTTTATGAGAGATACCGTCTTCAACACAAGATATAGCAGTTTTTTGGTCACCAATGTCTACGACACATGCTGAGCCGATTCCTGCACCAAAAGTAGCTCCCACACTTTCTTGAACCAAAAAGCAGTGACCAAATCCCAAATCCTTCAGCAACAGAGACATTAAATACTTCAAGTGGCTTCTTGAATACAAATCCGGTATTAACAACACACACCTATACTTAATAAGCTCTATCAGTGGTATCCCAAGCTTATGTTCTATAATGGAGCTCCAAATTATGTACAAATCATTGAGAACGGAGGATATTGAGCCTCCAACTTCCGAGTGTATGTTGAAATCACCCCGTCTGTACGGAAAATGTATGTTGAATGGTAAATCTGGGTCTATATCTAGGACTAGATCACCGACGACGATGTCACATTCGACTTGAGCCCATGGTTCTCCGTCATTTACGTTTTCTGGCAAAGATCGTCGGTTAAAAGCAGCGATTTGTTGCGGAGGCGTAGCGTATCGCCGCGCCCCGTTCGACTGCATGCAAGACTGTAGAGTATGAGATATTTGTAACCGACATTCTTCAAGTTCCTCGATCAATTCTTTTGTTTTCGGCACGCTTGGAGGCACGAAGGGATCGCGGTAGATTTTGCCTCCGTGCCGGCGTTGCCTCGCGATGCAGTGGAGTTGCTTCACTGGTAGAAGGTCCGAGGCTCGTCCGATGCGAACGTAAAGGGATCCAGGGTGGATTACGATGATTCTATTCGATGGGAATTGGTGGAATTGCTCTGGACCGGGATCGTGCGATGGCATACTCATTCTAGGGTCAATGGCAGTATGTTTGATAACTCAAAATATGCGGAACGTCTTATAAAAGAATAGAACTACTTCGTTGCTTCACAATTACTGTAAATTCTTGCTTTAACACAATTTTAATATGAAATAAACAATCATAAGATTATAACCAAAAAAAAAACCGTAACTGTCAAGTCAAGAGTTTTTTTTAAGCAGATAGTTTTGGAGCACGTTGCGATATTTTTAAACCCGTTTTCTTTAATATAAAAAGAAATAATAGCTAAATTTTTCTACACTTTTCAATAGCGCCCACTACTAAATTTTTATTCGTTTAGTTTTTAATTAATAAAAATGTGCAGAATTTTGTGAAATAACAGACTAGCATACTTTACAAACGCTTCTAAACTGACACACGGCAGACCTATTTTTGGTATTTTTTCCCAAATGTCCAAACGATTATTGGAAGTTTTAATTATAGAAAACATTTTATTATAAAGTTTTGGATTCGTAACATTTATCTTTTCTTTAAAATGAATAAAAAATTGTAAATAATAGACACACTCCAGGACTTTTTAGCGTTTACGTAAAATTTTC
This sequence comes from Epinotia ramella, assembly GCA_947578815.1. Classification (NCBI taxonomy): domain Eukaryota; kingdom Metazoa; phylum Arthropoda; class Insecta; order Lepidoptera; family Tortricidae; genus Epinotia; species Epinotia ramella. The sequence continues at coordinate 4,329,642 of OX388220.1, forward strand.
ACAGCCTCCTATTGCGGAGTCGCAATCCCAATTCGGATCCACAAATTTAAGATGAAAGAAAAAAGACGCTTGTCTAATGTCAAACACATATGATATACCATACCCACTTTCCGAAATGTCAGCTCGGATACGTGACGGATCGAAGTGAAATAAAATAATATATCTTATTTATTAAGCTTAAACAGCGATAAGTAACCACTAATATGGTGTCACGAAGCCTCACCGAAGTCTTCGTGCTTATGCGCAACAACGCTATCCACAGTCGGCAGTTGTTTTCTGAACAGGTACACATTTTATTGATTAAAATGTCCACTAAATCGCTCTATTTACCATAACTCGGTCAGATGCAAAGTCTAAGTACAGGTTGAATGTTTATGAGGCTGATAAAGTAACTAGAACATGACATTAATGTCTATTTGTTTGTTAAAACACCATTGAAACTGCGAAGTTATAGCTATATGATGTATCTTGCATCATCCTATTTTATGAAAGGTTTCGTTTGTATAAACAAGTTTGTTTCTGTACTATTCACGACATTATTCCAGTCATAAAATGGCGAAGACCAGAAAGTAAACCTTATGAGACTTAATGAATTACAATAATTTAAAGAATTACATGAAATTACCTGTAATGAGAATAATTTATAACCATACAACCAAACTGTTAGAAATAGGTAGGACTTGGTTATTAGTCTATTGAACTTTCCTATTCAGTGGGAGAATTTGTTTATTTATCTTAACTTTGTTTTTGTTGTATCCTACCTAAGTGGGAGTGTTAGAAATAGGTAGGACTTGGTTTGAATAACCAACCTGCTTATTAGTTACTTGTCCTTATGATATGTATTCGCTGTGATGACAAGACTGTCATTGTTATATTAAAATAAATATACAAGAAAAATAACGTGTTTATTATCTAATACAAACTAAGTTGAGAGAAAGTAGTAAGGCCTAGGAGTGAAACAGGTATCCATGGATCAGCTCACCACAGCATCACCATGTGGGATACAAAGGATACTATTTTAGAGTTTAATTCATAGTTGTTTTTATTGAATTATTTATAGAATGAGCGAGCAAAGCGAATTTAAGCTTGAAACTCTTTTGTATGTAGGGATTTCTGACGTGATTAAAAATAAAAATATGCTCTTACTCTGAATTAAACTTTTTCCCCCTAAATTGAATGCTCATGGAATAATCAAACACTGTCCGCAAATTGTATAATAGGCATGATGCCTCATGTTCAAATTCATAACGTAGTGATGCTAAATGGATAGTAAACCATCAAATTATCGTAATAAAGTATAAATTATAAAATATAATTAAAGTCATAAAAAGATATGAACCTTGAAAGTTTAAAAAAAATATGCATTTTTTTTTACTGTCCAAGAGTAAAAGCTACTAATAGAATCCTTACGCTTTTCTAGAAACAAAATTGTATGACAACTATACAACAATACAATACAATACAAATACTCTTTATTGCACACCTCACACAAACAAAGCAGTTAAAAAGAGAAACAATACAATAACATGTAGGTAGAGGTAGACAACAGGCGGTCTTATCGCTGAAGAGCGATCTCTTCCAGACAACCTTTGGGTATCGGAGAAAGAGATAAAACTAGATTATGCAGTAGGTGGTGCAGAGATTATAATAAGCCAAAAATCAAAATAATTATATCAATACACGTACATAAATAGCTCTATATATAAACATACATACACAATCATACATATATACAAATAACACAAATAAAAATATATAAATATAATACATAAACAGTCAGCCAATAATAATAATAGTAAGACAATCGGGGTTAGGGGAGAGACAAATAATGTTCTTTAAGAAGAGAACTATGTACTTAAACGCAGTATTTCGCGACCGAAACAACAATTTACCTGATTTTACATACTGCGATTAGTACAAATATACAAATGTGACGTCACACTTGTATAGACACACAGTATGAAGCGTTTCGCGCTGCCGCCAGCGAGGTCAATCTTTATCTCAAAATTTTAGGTATTTATGTTCTTTAATTGTAGTTGCTCCCATACAAACATTTGTTCCTCTCCAAAAACTGGTTCGAATGACGTCACAAAAAAATCTTAGTCATCATCCCATTTCATTGTCATGATGTTACCAAACGAGGCAGCAAATCGATATGCTTCAGCTTGGGCCGAAAATCACTTGTTTTGTAACAATATGCTTATATTTCAGAATGAGGGTGAGCGTGTTAGGCTCATGCGGGCCAACTCCAACGACATGGAGGCAGGGCTGGAGCTGCGATCCGAGACTGCACCACCTCCCTGGACGGATGCCTTGGAGGAGGCCCATTATATTATCACTAGGTTTGTACAATACAATATAAATACACTATATTTCACACCCCAACACAATTAACACGGAACATAAAGCTTAAAGTAAAGGTACAAAAGGGTGCTCTTATCCTAAGAAGCGATCTCTTCCAGACAATGGTACTACGTTTGTACATTAGTATTCTAGTTTTGGAGAACATCAGAGACAATGATATTATAATTATACTATTTATAACAAAAAGATAAAACATCCATACCATAGCTAGTATAGCTATGGTCAAGGCAATACTTTATTTTATGCAGGCATTAAGAGTCTGCAGTAAGCTTGATTCTCCGTACAAACGTAGTTACGCTCTCATTTTAAAACTACGTGTTGGATTGTAACGAAACTTTGCATGTACAATGACATGAGGTATATCCAGATCTCTAATTAGTTTATGTAGCTTCAGATACCATAGTAAAAAAAATGTTAATTTAAGTTCTTCATACAAAACTTGTTTTTGCTGTATTTCGTTTGTTTTATAAACTGGAATCATACAAACTAATTACAGACATAGATATACCTCATATAATTGTTTATGCAAAGTTTCGTCACAATCCAACACATAGTTTTAAAATGAGAACGAAACTCCGTTTGTGTGGGATGGTGAAATTCGGCCGAGCTTACTGCGGACTCTTAAATTGGCTTCTTTTTTTCGGAAACAAGGAACACATCCATCCACCATCCTAGCATTGTACCCAATAGTGTCCTGAAGGAGCCCGGGATCCGCTTTGGCACCTAATCCCATTATTTGGCGCAGGCACTACTTTTGCAAAAGCGACTGCTATCTGCGAAGGTCCTGGGTTCGAATCCCGGTAAGGGCAAATATTTGTGTGATGAGCATGAATATTTGTTTCTGAGTCATGGATGTTTTCTATGTATTTAAGTATTTCTATCTATTATATATATCGTCTAGTACCCATAACACAAGCCTTATTGAGCTTACTATGGGACTAGGTCGATTTGTGTAAGATTGTCCCTTAATATTTATTTAATATTTATTTATTATTTATAACTGATGTCTTCCTTGACAAATGGACACACCCATTTCAGTAATTGAAAGAATTCATAAATGTCCAGATTTTTTTATTTTATTTTATATTATGTATTGTCTATACAGGGTGGAATCTTGAACGTGATCCAAAATAGCAAAATGTGAATCTATCCATGATTCTGAGCAACTTTTATTATGGGACCAACTTTGTGTTATGCCAAAAAAATCAAACTATTTCATTAACTCTGCTCATTTTACACTGACAAGAATGTATGAACAGGTGTGTTTTTTTTGGCATAACACAAAGTTGGTCCCATAATAAAAGTTGCTCAGAATCATGGATAGATTCACATTTTGCTATTTTGGATCACGTTCAAGATTCCACCCTGTATATATATGTGTCTTGTAGTTACACGAAATAAATGCTTTTGATTTGATAAATCATAAAAAATGCAACAGTAACTGGAACTTGGTTTTAATCCATACGATCATCATCCTCCTAGCGTTATTCCCGGTTGTGCCCCTAAAGGAGCCCGGGGTCCGCTTTGACACCTAAACCCAAGATATGGCACAGGCACTAGTTTTACGAAAGCGACGGCCATGTGACCTTCCAACCCAGAGGGAAAACTAGGCCTTATACCATACCATACCATACTACATTACCATACCATATTAGATTATCTTTATCCTTTTTTTTTATTTTATTCCTTAATAATCACCACGCCTAAGACAGTACTCAATGACATAAAAAAAAAATCCCCACTCACATTTTTTTCCAGGCTAAGAACAAAACTGTCCGAGCTACAGTCCTGCCACTCACGTCAAATCAGACGACCGGCGCTAGACGACACGGGAGAGCAGGAGCACATCGGGCGACTCACGACCGAGATCGGCCGACACTTCACCCATGCCTACACGCATCTCACGGCTATTAAGGCACAAGTCAGACATGGTAAGAATTCATTATCCTTCTAGCGTTTTTCCCGGTTGCATCGTAGCTGATCCCGTGGTTTTCCCGCTAAGTAGTGGAAAGCAGCTGCGGCGTAAGCGGGTTCTTGGCAGTGAATGTCTTAAAGGAGCCCGGCGTCCGCTTTGGCACCTAATACAAACATGGTAATAATTATGTAATCTTTAGGCTGAGAATGAACTCTTCGTCCGATTCTTTCCGTGCCTAGAAAGCAAGTATCTCAAGTCTGACACGGAACGGTTTAAGTATAGAGTGACCAGGAACACATCGGCCGACTCACGACCGAGATCGGCCGACACTTCACCCATGCCTACACACATCTCACGGCTATTAAGGCACAAGTCAGACATGGTAAGAATTAATTATCCTTCTAGCGTTATTCCCGGTTGCATCGTAGCTGATCCAGTGGTTTTCCCGCTAAGTAGCCGGAAGCACCTATGGCGTAAGCGGGTTCTTGGCAGTGAATGTCTTAAAGGAGCCCGGCGTCCGCTTTGGCACCTAATACAAACATGGTAATAATTATGTAAGCTTTAGGCTGAGAATGAACTCTTTGTCCGATTCTTTCCGTGCCTAGAAAGCAAGTATCTCAAGTCTGACACGGAACGGTTTAAGTATAGAGAGACCAGGAACACATCGGCCGACTCACGACTGAGATCGGCCGACACTTCACCCATGCCTACACATCTCACAGCTATTAAGGCACAAGTCAGACATGGTAAGAATTCATTATCCTTCTAGCGTTTTTCCCGGTTGCATCGTAGCTGATCCCGTGGTTTTCCCGCTAAGTAGCCGGAAGCACTTACGGCGTAAGCCGGTTCTTGGCAGTGAATGTCTTAAAGGAGCCCGGCGTCCGCTTTGGCACCTAATACAAACATGGTAATAATTATGTAAGCTTTAGGCTGAGAATGAACTCTTTGTCCGATACTTTCCATGCCTAGAAAGCAAGTATCTCATGTCTGACACGGAACGGTTTAAGTATAGAGAGACTGATAGACCAGGAACACATCGGGCGACTCACAACTGAGATCGGCCGACACTTCATCCATGCCTACACATCTCACAGCTATTAAGGCACAAGTCAGACATGGTAAGAATTATGTAACCTTATAGGCCGAAAAAGAACTCTTGCGATACTTCACTTGCCCTCCGATATCGTTACTGGATCCGACATCGACAGTTACGGATTGGTATGAACAGTCTCTCAATGTCGCTCTCGTATCGGCATTATAAGTTACGGATACTGCTGCACTTTTATGGACGCTGCTTGTATCTTTTTTTATAGATGTTTAAGGCCAATGATGATGATGTTAGAGTCCGAGAAATAACTCTTCGGCCGATACATCACTCATGTTTATAGGGCAAGTCAGACATGCGTATTCTTAAGATTATTGAATACGAAAGCATTCTTCCCCGAGCTGAAACGGAGAAGTTCGAACCTTCCTTGCACGTTCAATTATACTTTTTAGCAATGTTTAGATAAGACGCAAACCTTAACATTTGTGCGACCCAAATATGAATGACACGTTATATATATTTTCATCACACTTGCTCGAAAAGGGCTTCATAATGCGCAGACATACAGAGCTGTAATAGCCTGTGTTACGCCCACGGGCGTAATGGATTTTTTCTTAAATTATCTGTCACTCATGCGGCAGTTACAGAGCAAAGAGGTTTTATATCAAATACGATGTCTGAAAACGTATTTATAAATAAATTTAAACTTAATAAACTACTAGTAGTAGTTATTTAGTGTCTATGTAAAATGTTTTAAGTGTTTTCAAATCGTGGCTGTATACCGAAGGGTCTTTGCCATACGCGCCTCACGTCAAATTCAACAAAATGGACGACTGACATGTTGAAGTTTTTATTACGATTTGTATTAATTTCATCTAAAATGTATTTGTTTCCTCGCAAATGTGATGAAAAACATTGTGTATAACACGGGCGTAAGAATATTGCAAACTAGAGTCAACAAAAGCCTTCGGCGTCGGGCTTCTGATAGACTCTTGTTCGCAATATTCCACTTACGCCCCCCGTTAAACAATGTACTATTATTATTCTCTTTCCAGGCAACAAAACTGAACAGAAACTGGCGACAAACGTCGTACAAGCGTTAGTATCCACTCTCCAAGAACTGAGCGTGACTTTCCGCTCAGCCCAGTCCAACTATCTCAAATCCTTGACCTCTCGAGAAGAGCGCTCCAACGCCTACTTCGACCTACCCAACTTCGAGGAACTAAGTCTTGATGACGACACCAACTTACTACCTGATCTGACCAGCAACCAGACAGACTTACTATTCTCTTTACCAAGCACCTCAGGAACCCAGAAGAATAATTATATGGATGATGAGCCCAGTGAACAATTTGAGAAGCCATCCCTCAATCAGAAGCAGTTGTTTCTGATGGAGGAAGAGAATACTAGAGTCGTCGCGGAGAGAGAACAGGAGGTAACCAAAATAGTTCGGTCTATAGTTGATCTGAACGAGATCTTCAAAGATTTAGGGCACATGGTGCACGAACAGGGCACTATATTAGATAGGATTGACTATAACATTGAAGTGACACAAGTCCAAGTTCAGGAGGGCTTTAAACAGTTGCAGAAGGCGGAGAGGTATCAGAGGAAAAATAGGAAAATGCACTGTATATTAGTTTTAGCGGTAATGATTATGATTATGGTGGCGCTGTTGATTATTGTTAAGAGTTAGCTGATGGGTTAGTTTTGTTGTTGAATCTATGTGTGTACTCTTTACATGCTCATCATCCAAGCGTTTCCCATGTTGTACCCTTAAGATTTGGCGTAGGTTTTACGAAAGTGACTGCTATCTGACCTTCCAACCCCATAGGGAAAACTAGACCTGTTTCCCCGCGATATTTTCCTTCACCGAAAAGCTAATTGTGTACCTAATATCTGTAAATAATATCTATAAATGTACCGAGTTACTGGATCTCACATGAATAATGTTACAGATTTTATAAAACCAGGCCACTCCAAAGTGCAATCTCAAATTAAGTCCATACCAGTGTGGTCCAATACTAAGACTTGATTTGATCTCCAATTTAATTGAAATTTAATTAAAACGGGAGAAGTAACAATATTGCTGTGAAAAGTACTCACATGGATTTGTATTCAAAGTTTATAACTGGAATATGTATAAGGTTGAACATTGCCTTATTTTACGTAGATGAATTGGAAATGCCCTATCAACAGTCTTGTATATTGATACATTGCAAACAGGAGAACTCTGTCTGACTATCCTCTTAACAACTTGGTTGATTAGACTAATGTATGTAGATAGGATTTAGCTACACATGAGGGTTTCATTTTAAAGCCAAATCATTCCTATTTTAGTATATATTGAAATTGTAAATATTACCTATTTATTTATTTAATCTTTAGGGTGGATGTCCACCAGATATGTGCGAAGATATGTCATATACAGGGTGTGGCCTGTAATAGGAGCAAAAAATTTAAGGGCTGACTCTATGTATTATCCGCAGTGATTCTGTAAAGGTACCAGTGTTTCAAGATTCTTGAATTCGGAAATAATCTTATCTGAAGTTGTGATACCTAAGTAATGGATCTCGACATCTCGATATCGTAGCATGCCAGTCATTAACTATCTTGGTAGAACACTGGGCACTTTCGTAATTGCGATTATACTAACTTTGGTTTTCTAATTCTTTTTGTTTTTTTTTTTCAATTTTACAAGATTTTTTGGTGTTTTTGAAGTAAAACAAAATGGATATCATTCCAGTTAAGCAAAAGAACACACGTACGCTTTTACTTTTTTTTTTTTTTCTATTTTTTTTTCAATTTAACCACTTGGAAATAATTACTGATAAACTTAATAAGCCACCGTTTAATTGTTTGCTCCTATTACAGGCCACACCCTGTATTTGACAGCTAGCATGCTTGACTACTATGGTGGATCTATGCTCTAAAGGCAAGGTTTGCCCAACCCAATTTGTGGTCCTCACCTTATAAATGTTTTTGCTTAAGGTGACTTTTGACAATGTAATCAGTATGCATGAGTGCTGTCGAGTTTCAAGATTTACCTATAATTTAAAATTTAATATTTCCGCATAATTATCATAAAATATTATGTGAAAATTCTCGCACTCAATTCTAGTCTTTTTTCTTTAGCAATCATGTAATTAAATAATTAACTGTATTAATTATGAAATATGCATTTACATTTTGTATTATATATTTTAATAATAATAATTTTATAGATATCGCCTAAGTATATATGGGAAATACGATTCATCCAATTATACGAGAGATTCTGGGGGGAAAAGTTGGATGGAATGAATTATGTACCTAATGTGGAAAAATAACTGGTCAAAGGATTTCTGTAACATTATGGTATGAAAAAATATAATACCGTAATGTTGTATATTTATATAATTGTATGAGTGTGCCAATGAGTTTAAATGTTGCCACAGAGAGAATCCTAAGATACATATTGCAATTATAAATCTGCACTCATTACGAAGGGGACATGTTGGTAGTTAACTAACGAAATATTAATTAAATCGTAATAATTATTATTGTTGATTGGACTTGCCTCTATAATTTCGTTAAGAGTCCAACACGTTCGACTCATGTTCCATACAAACGATGTTTGGTCCTCATTTACATTTACATTAACATACTGAAATATCATGAAGCTTTATAACGAAACAAATTATTTAATTAAATATTTTTTGTTTCTTGTTATTTTTAACGAGGAAGTTACCCCGATCATATTTTATATTCTTTCTCTCTGTATCATATCGTTTAAAAAATGTTCGGGGTAACTTCCTCGTTAAAAATAACACGAAACAAAAAATATTCAATTAAATAATTTGTTTCGTTATAAAGGTATGATGTACAACAGCGCCATCTCTCTCGCCCATTAGAAGTGGTGCCAAGGCTGTGAACAAGTCTTTCAAGAGGACACAGAGAGGGCGCTAGTCTTAGCGGGAATGTAATTGTAAAGTATTCAACTTCCGTCACTGTCCTCGTAGCTCAGTTGGTAGAGCAGTTTAGCGTTAATAGAAAGGTCGCAGGTTCGAATCCTGTCGGGGGCTATACAGACGAAGATGGTTTATTTTTCCATTATATTATTTCTCTCTGTATCATATCGTTTAACATGAAGCTTGTTACACAATGAGATTACCATATGTAGGTCGCAAATCAGTAATACGTTTGTATGGAGAGTCGAGCGTTCTGAGAACTAATCTAGAAGAGTGTCATAAGCTGACGCATACATTGTGTAAGTTATTTAAATGGTGAGATTTTTACTTTCCATTATATGGATCCTTTTCGTTTGATGAACATTATTTGTCACAAATCGATAGACCTTGTACCGTCATTTGATTTTATTTTACAAGGTTATCGCAAGATGGTGCGCGAGCTGTGTCGCGGCGTGATAGACTCCGGCTCTTTCTAATCAGAACACTTAGAAAGTGACGGAGAGTCTATCTCGCCGCGAGACAACTCGCGCGTCGTCTTGTGACAACTGTGCAGCTTTGTTCAAGTTCCAAGTTGGTTTTAGTTTAAGTAAAATTGTCTGCATGTCTGCGGTCAATGTTGTTTGTAAATAGCTTTATTTGTTAATAATGTTCGTTTTCTCAAACATGCTCGGAAATGTAGGCGTTAATATCACGAAATGAAGACGTGAAGTTTCTTGTTTATGGCTCCCTACATTACTTCTTGGCCTTACGCCAAGAAGTAATGTATGAAAACCCTAAGTAAAACCATTATTGTCCGCTACTCTAACTTTTTAAATTTGCTTACTAATATTAAACTGACAAAGAAAAATTTACATACTGCCAACCACCACTAGACACTGAAGCATACTTGCTTCATAAAAAAATAAAAATAATCTATGGTACTATACTTTATGTGCGGTTAAACATGGTGCTCGAACGGCTTGTTCAAATGGCATGTTTAAAAAATAAAAAAGGCGCCAATTACCTATTATTTAATTGATTACCTAGTATTTATTTTAATTTTAATATTTCCTCACATCGTTTGAGAAAAGCACTATACAATCCTCGGCCGGAACAGGGATTGCTGGACTCGTTGTATTCGGCCTCGTCTACGACTCGGCCGTCTACCCCAATCTCGTCCAGCAATCCCTTACTTCACGGCCTCTGCTATTATTTATAAAGTGACATACAATTTGAAAATATATAACATTGAAAACTAACACTTGTTATTTATTTATTTAAATATTATTGCACAAAACGAAATACAAATGGCGGTTTTAAGAGGAAACACAAGGCCGAGATAATTGAGGAAGAGGTATTTGTAAAAAGTATTGCTGTCGCGCCAACCTCAAGCCTCCCCCCGCAGAGCGCGATAGAGACAATTGCAGCTTCGACCGAAAATACCTATTAAGAGTACATACAATCTACGTTTCGTAGTCCCCTGATTTCTTCTCCAAAACATGACCTATTTAACTATTTTTTTTATTAAAAATCAAAGAAAGGCTTTGGCCATGTTCCTATGTATTCCTTTTTTTTAATAATCTAGTCAAAATTGTTTTCTGGATGTTTGAACACGGCGGAAAATCTGGCATTTTTTTAGGTTTTTGAAGGTTGTTTTGAAACTTGTCCCACCGCCGGCGAGTAGCGAGTACTCTCATAGTAATTCTTACTCGCGCGAGTAAAAGCCTTGTAAGTGCCTTAATATGTCTTTTAAGAATAAATTTATGAAAAAAAGGAAAACATAGGAACATGTCAATAGTAGCCATAGATTTATGGAAAAAAAATATTGCTCTACTGCCGTTATGCAGGGAGAAAACAGGGGACTACGTTTCTATGGAAAAACGGCCCTTGTGTTTCCTCTTAATGTCTGCCATAGAGCCAGACAAACACAATTAAAATTAGTGCCAAATATATGTAGTCAGCGTCATATAGTTAGTAGCAGCCAGAGTAACCAAATATTTCGTAACACACCCTTACTCCTTTAATAATAAAGACGTGTTCCGATATATTTGACTACTTTGGTTGCTACTAATATTTGAGATAAAGATTGACCTCGCTGGCGGCAGCGCGAAACGCTTCATACTGTGTGTCTATACAAGTGTGACGTCACATTTGTATATTTGTTCTAATCGTAGTATGGAAAATCAGGTAAATTGTTGTTTCGGTCGCGAAATACTGCGTTTAAATACATAGTTGTCATACAATTTTGTTTCTAGAAAAGCGTAAGGATTCTATTGGTAGCTTTTAATTTACTCTTGGACAATAAAAAAAATGCATATTTTTTCTAAACTTTCAAGGTTCATATCTTTTTATGATTTTAATTATATTTTATAATTTAGACTTTATTACGATCATTTGATGGTTTACTATCCATTTAGCATCACTACTTTATCAATTTGAACATGAGGCATCATGCCTATTACGAAATATTATACAAAGCAAATGCAAATGAGTGATATGACGCACGCGCTAAGGAAGTACTCGTACAACATCCTTCGCATACATGTGTATCTATGGCATTATACTCCCAAACGAAAGACCTTACGAGTAAGTGCGGTTTCCATGTTCTTAATTAAGTTTATATCCAAATTGTGCCCATAAGGACGAGCGGACGCCACAATAATTGTAAGATAATTCATACTTGGCACTCCTTTGATTTAACGTAGCAGAGTTGCACGTAGAACCGATGGCCGTTAGGGCGGAAAGGTCTCGAGTGGCGACCCCGTACCGGAACGCGCAGCGTGGGTAGGCCTGATGACCTGGTAAAGGTTGCGGGGGTCCGCTGGATGCGGGTGGCGCAGGACCGGTCATTGTGGCAGTCTTTGGGGGAAGCCTATGTCCAGAAGTGGACGTCTTTCGGCTGGTATGATGATGAGCAGAGTTAGGGCTCGGTCACTACTTCCAGTTTTGCACCCGACTAGAGCCTGAGCTATAACCACGAACTTCGAAAGTCGAAGTTCGGGTATTTCCATCTCTATCGCACTCCCGTACTCGAGTGACAGGGATGCATGTATTACGAACTTCGACTCTCGACGTTCGTGGTAGCGCCTCTGTGCCCACCAATCCTTAACTGTCGGATCCGACAACCACACTTTGTGTGGAGCACGTTCCGATATCGGACTCGGGCGGTGTGAACAGTAATATTCAGAGCAATGACGCGTTGTTGCATTCCAAGAAGCAACCGGATAGCTCGCGGTATTTGAGCTCCCGAAGTGTTGTATAACCGCCCTGTGCAACCCGAACTGAGCCAACTTGCGATTGGTACGGAAATAGAAAAAAAAATAAGTTTTTTTTTATCGCGAGGCAACCGATTGAAACAGCCGTTGCCTGAAAGTGTCGCTGTTTATATAATGAAGTGCCGTTTCAATCGAACACCTGGCGACAATTTTCTTTTCACCTTCCCTCCAATTTTCGCCTCAGTCCAAATTGGCTCAATTCGGGTTGCACAGGGCGGTTCCACGCCTCAAATACCGCCAACCGTCGGGTTGCCTCTCGGACACTCAAACAGCGTCATTGCTTTAACTATAAGCATGTTTTCCGTACATTGAGTCGCCCGCCGATATCGTTGGATCCGACACCGATAGTTGCGGGTAGGCGTGAACGGTGAACGTGGGAACGAGAGGCCACGCTCCATCTCTCGCTCTCGCATATGGCGTTGAGAGAATCTAGAATCGAATGACGCAGTAAACCCTTTGCTACTTGGCCTACTTTTCTATTTACACACCCAATCAATTACGCGAGTATCTTCAAACAGATCAGACCTATTTTACTTGTTTGCTTATTCTACAAACAATGTCTTGAAAATAGAGTAATAAGGTAAACGTCTGAGTGCTCGACGCTGTACAGTCGGCATCATATAGTTCATCATATCAGCCGAAAGACGTCCACTGCTGGACATAGGCCTCCCCCAAAGAGTGCCAAAGTGACCGGTCCTGCGCCACCCGCATCCAGCGGACTCCCGCAACCTTTACCAAGTCATCAGTCCACCTTGTCGGGGGCCTACCCACGCCGCGCCTTCCGGTACGTGGTCGCCACTCGAGAACCTTTCCACCCCAACGGCCATCGGTTCTACGTGCTATGTGCCCCGTCCACTGCCACTTAAGTTTAGCGATCCGGAGGGCTATATCGGTTTTTTTTTTTTTTTTATGATATAGGAGGCAAACGAGCAGACGGATCACCTGATGGTAAGCGATTACCGCCGCCCATGGACACTTGCAACACCAGAGGTGTTGTGAGTGCGTTGCCGGCCTTTAAGATGGGAGTACGCTCTTTTCTTGAAGGTTTGAAGGTCGTATCGGTCCGGAAATACCGCAGGCGACAATCCATTCCACAGTTTAGCTGTGCGAGGCAGGAAGTTACCTTGGTTCTGCTCATTGCCTCATTTCTGATGCGATCACGCAGAGAAACTCCCAACATGGCCCTCTCCATTGCCCTTTGGGTGACTTTGAGCCTTCTTATGAGGCCCATAGTAAGCGACCACGTTTCAGTGTCATATGTCATCACTGGCAAATGATCATATAGTTAGTAGCAGCCAAATATATCGGAATACGTTTTTATTACTATAGGAGTAAGGATATATTTGGCTGCTACTAACTATATGATGCCGACTGTACTATACTCTGATTATTAATCAGACAGAAAAAATGTAAACACTGGTGTTGCCGTTAACAAGAACCATTTGCAGCAATGAGGAGATTTATAATTTTCGCAGTTAAACGAAACATACGTCCTATTTCAATAATATACACACAATTACAAAAAGAAAATTAATTTTGATAACGTATTTACCAAAATCCTCCCTCATAATTATTTTAAAAGATAATACCGTTTTTATGTGTAGAATATATTTTTAGCACTGGTATCACTGCTGCGATACACCGGGATTGTGCATCTTTGGGTTGCTTACTATTTTCTTTTCTTAATGCGAATGGCAAATATTATCGGTAGCTGGATTTTTATTTTATTCGACGTCTGTCCTGTCACTCAGCTCACTCGGCTTCTAAAAGCTTTATCCACTATAACAGTGTTTCTAAACCTGTGGTCAGTGGACCCCGGGGGGTCCGCGAGTACCTATAATTATGTACGGGGGTTCGCAGCAGTCTCACCCATAGACAATTTCACAATAATAAATAAAAGCCACAAAAAGTCTTGCCTGTTTTTTATTATTATTAATCCTTGGATTTGTGCTTGATTTCCTAGGGGTCCGTGGACGGAAAAAAGGTTAAGAATCGATGCACTATACAATTCAATGCTTTACTAGTAACTAGTATACTGCTTATAAATATGTATCAAATTTATTTTAAATTTTGCTGTTAAAGTAAACTTTAAATAATATTGCATGACCGACCCGTACTTTCAGAACCCCTGATATATCACTTTGACAGTGACATAACATAACTTTGTTTACATTTTTTCTGTCTGATTAATAATCAGAGTATAGTATATGGCATGGGCACTCTATGTGCAGCAGAACCAAGGTAACCGATATGGCCCTCCGAATCGCTAAACTTAAGTGGCAGTGGGCGGGGCACATAGCACGTAGAACCGATGGCCGTTAGGGCGGAAAGATTCTCGAGTGGCGACCACTTACCGGAAGGCGAGGCGTGGGTGGACCACAAGGTGAACTGATGACCTGGTAAAGGTTGCGGGAGTACGCTGGATGCGGGTGGCGCAGGACCGGTCATTTTGGCACTTTGGGGGAGGCCTATGTCCAGCAGTGGACGTCTTTCGGCTGATATGACGGTGACATGGTTTCATTTCGAATGAAGAAAAATCCTCTCAGTTCGAATTTAACATAGTGTCCATACCATATACTAGTACAGCGTAGAGGACTCTGACGTTTACCTTATATGGAGTATTATAGTGAGTACATATCACGGTATAACAACACAGGTACTCTCTTCCGAGACTCGCGAACCACGTGACTGACACAAGCCTACGTCATCACGCTGTTAAATGCCGTTTGATGACGTAGGCTTGTGTCTGTCACGTGGTTCGCGAGTCTCGGAAGAGAGTACCTGTGTTGTTATACCATGGTACATATATGTAGAGCCATTCATCATAGGGAAATTATATGTTAGAGATAGTATAATACGTTAGACAGGGACGGCAAAAGGGACGCGTACAGTGAGGGGTATAATACGTACATAAATATTTGTATACGCCTTTATGACACTGACAATAGTCCTGTACAGGTATTTATGTACGTATATTAATACCCCTGACTATACCTACCTGTACAAACGCTAACACAGTTAACTGACCCCTGTTTTTATATTGAACCTTATTACAATGCTCATAAAGTGCACGGGTGGACAGTTAACTATGTTGGCGATGCTACTTAGGTAGCTGGCAATCGTTCATTGACCCGGAATAGGTAGGTATATATATACCTCTCATTCTGGCCGATAACATTGGGAATATATAAACGGAGGGTTCTAATCGGGCGGACTCTTGACCCGATCACACTGAGAAAATTAGAAAGAGGGTAGATTAGAGGTGGTTTCTCTACGCGTCGCGTCGCAGCCATGGTATAACAACACAGGTACTCTCTTCCGAGACTCGCGAACCACGTGACTGACACAAGCCTACGTCATCATGCGGCATTTAACAGCATGATGAAGTAGTACGTAACCTTATACGTTTTAGTTCCTGTACTGTTCATTGCAATGTCATCGGTCCTACACACACATGGCAAATTTCAAGTAGTTACCGACTCATGGTACAGAATGCAAGGTTTTACGTATGATGAGAAAAACACCTATTAAAAGAATTAAAATTCTAGGGAGCAGGGTAAAATTGTAATCATGTAAGTACCTATTGCTTATTGTATTTGATGGGGTGGCAATAGGGAATTCCTATAACAATATAGTTACTTACAATACAAGTATCATCAACATCATGTCAGCCGAAAGACTCCCATTGCTAGACATAGGCCTCCCCCAAAGAGTGCCAATGCCAATATAAGAATACTGTCAAGAAACTTGTTATTTATACATATTATTTTTACTAAACAGGCTGTTAATCAAGTATAATTAACTAATTTATTTTGCTCTCCGACCCATAAACATGGATGCGACACATTCGAAACGTCGGCAGTAAATAAATAAGTTAATTATACACCCCCTTTAATAACGAGGATTTACGTCCAGGAGATGGATGGAAGGGTCGGTAGGGGGCGGCCTAGGCGAGGGTATCATGACCAAATTTCAGCGATACTGTTAAAAGGCCAGGTCAGGAGTACCCGCAACCGACGAGCCTGTATGAGAAGATGTATGGATGTGATCGAAGCGAAAGAAGTATGTTAGGAAGGACCGTAGTATTTGGCGTTCCTTAGTCTCTGCCTACCCCTATGGGATGCGGGCGTGATGCGCGACTTTGAATGATACTAATTGGATTAGTCGATTATTATAATCATTCAACTAAGTCGACTAATTCGATTATTAGTAAGCTAATCTAATGTGCCCGAATAGAACTTGACGTTGACATTAGTTACAACTAATTATTTGTCGTCATTCGATTATTAGCATTAGTATACAACTAATTTCCAATTCGAATATTGACATTAGTAATCACTAATTATTCGAATAGGCAAATCATTCGAAGTCGCGCATCACTAGCGGGCGTGAGTATATGTATGTATGTTTAATAACAACAATATGTGAGAATCATGAAAGTTTAAATCAATATATATCTATGATAGTAGGACTTTTTCTATGACTACGGCACTCTCAATAAGTTAACAGCCCGGGAGCCCATAATAACGGGCTCCCGGGCTGTTCAATACAATAGGACCAGCCCGTCAAGTCCATATCTGGAGCCAGCAAGTGAACGGGGAAGTCACATCAAGTACAGGGCCTCAGGTACTTGCCTGCTTGCAGCTAGGCATGAAGAAAAAAGCAAATAGTGAATTGCACTAAAGAAATTATATTTGTCAATGATTTTTCAATATACATTAATTCTTTCATTGGAATAAAACCTCGAGCGAAGTGACGGGCTTACTTGGCAAACAAATAAATAACATTAGCTACACAATTTGAGCGAAATAATTAGTTAATGATAATTAGTTTTAAGAAAGTTGCGTTATTTTACAAAATAAAAGAAAAACTGGTTGAGAACTGTTCGGAATGGTATTTAAATATGTCAAGAAACTTATCATAGTTCAGCGGCTTATAGAAAATAATCACAAACTTAAAAGAATACGCTCCGTCAATCCATTCGGCAAACTCACAAACGTTCACAACACAAAATACAACGCAAATCAAACCGTGTCGCACGAATAAACTAGGAGTCTTTGTGTTTACTATAGAAATCTTCTAAATGTTTCTTAAAAGCGGACTGGTTCGGCCAGAGGAACGACGCTTGCTGATTCAACGGACTCTGTGTGTTCGGCTCCGCTAGCAAGCTCTGGATAGACAATAATATCGTGCGAATATCGTACAAAGCCGTCCACTTATCTTTTAAAATATCTAAACATATTAACCCGCACGTATCCACGTTGGGATGGAAACAGGGCGTCACGAACTTCACCACAGGCGGCGCATATGGATACGAATTAGGGAACTCCAACGACAACTTGTACTTGTGTCCGGAGTAAACGGTATCCAATGGCCCGTTAATGGTCCCAATCCATTTGAACAGATTCTCGCTCTCAGGAAACGCTGATATTCCTTTGTCGGCGCATCGCATCAGCTCCATCAACTCCTTCTGCAATCTGGAACGGAAAACGATTCGTCCGTGACCGAAGCCTTTGGAGAAAGCAGAAAATCGAACGCTTTGTTACCAAAACTCACCGTTTGCTTACTGCATGGTTGTCCTTCAGTTTTATTGTGTCCTCGTTCTGTTTAGCGGGATTTGACGATGAAGCGTAATGTGGGTTGATATTTTGAGCCATAATAACACGAGCAGCTAAATCAGGTGTCCCCAATTTTCTGTTATAAAAGGCGACTTCCTGTTAATTTGAAAAAGCTCCAATCAAATTGCTCATTTGACAGGAGACTGTAATGGCGTCAATCAACGTAACAAAACTTTGGCGCCATCTATATTTCTGCCGAAATATTGATGGTAAAGCAGTTTCAACGTTATGGTTATTAAATAACACGTTATTCAATGCTGTTATTTAACTTGGTGCGAGAAAATTTGAAATGATTTACCTCAAAGTCAATCAAGTCGAATGTTTAATTAAGCATGAAATAAAGTTCCAAGAACATTCGGAGCAATTTTATTCTAGCCTTTCTTTTTGCACAATTACTTTGTGCTTTCACTTTCTTTGGAGTATTGGGTGTTCATTGAAGCGTGAAAAAAGAGAGCAGGGTCTGATTATTTAACAAAAGAAACTTGTCTATTTAAGACCTCTCAGTAATTTTGGCGTTCAGTAACAGTAAAGTTTTCGTTGTAGTTATTCCAAAGTAGCCGCTTGTTCCATAATGACTATCGAAGTGAGTACTTAGTATACGTTATTTATTATAACAACATTAGTAAATATTTCTTTAAGTATTGAGTCGGTACAGTCATGGTACAGCACGTCTAGCATGGAACGGCCGCGACATACTCTCGTTTTTTATCGCACTATACCTCTTGTTCTAAGTGTTCTAATAAGAGAGAGACGGATAGTGCGAGAAAAATCGAGAGACCTCGGGCGCCCTCGCGTGCTAGCCGTGCTGTATTGCATGGTTAAAGCTTGAAACAAATTATCGGACGCGTCCGGCGGACGCGGCACACAGCCGATATCTAGATAATGAATATACACTGAATTGTGCAAATTATCGGACGTAAGCCGTGGACGTAACCAGAGGGCCTACCGCGAAACGAAAACGAACTTCGTTCGTATATCTCCGTCTCTGTCGCACTTGCATATTCGAGCGACAGAGAGAGAAATACACGAACGAAGTTCATTTTCGCTTCTCGGTAGCCCCTCATGAGCGTTCGGAAGTCCGACAGGCATCTGAGGGGCTACCGCGAAACGAAAACGAATTTCGTTCGTGCATCTCCCTCTCTGTTGCACTTGCTAATTCGAGCGACAGAGAAGGAGATACTCGAACGAAGTTCGTTTTCACTTCGCGGTAGCCCCTCTGGCGCGCTAGATCCCGTTCGACTGTGCACATTTATCAGTCGCGGACATCAGTCGCGTCCGCCGGACACGTCCGATAATTTGTTTCAAGTAAACTATTATATTCGTACTTTTTTTGAAACTTTGCCATAGTAAAGGCGTTGATGAAGTGTGACGTCACCGTTATCGTTATATTGCATAATATGGCAATACTGTATGGCGCACACACTTGTACATATGATTCCTTCATTCATTCAATTCGATTTGTCAATTGTCACTGTTGTGTCAATAATTTTTCATTCATTAATTTGTAAAAGTGTTTGCACATCTGCGATTTACTTCTCAAACTCAATTTACAAAGACTTCACAAAGATTCACGAAATTTTACCATCAACACCCATATAAACATCAACATGCCGTGCCAAGTTTACTTCGAGGACACTGCCATAACGGATATCAACAATGTTCGCGATGTGGCGTCATTGAAGTGCAACATTTCACAAAAATATGGTATACCAAGCGAAGATCTGTTCGTGACAATCAATGGGAAAACTACCAACTGTGAATCCTCGTTGGAAAACATCGACAATGTGGTCAGAGTGTACACGAAACTCGTTGGCGGAAAAGGAGGTTTCGGTTCCATGTTGCGAGCCATAGGGGCCCAAATCGAGAAAACAACCAATCGCGAAGCTTGTCGCGACCTCTCCGGGCGTCGTTTGAGGGATATCAACGAAGAAAAACGCCTGCGGAAGTGGCTGGAAGGCCAGGAAGACCGTGAGCGTGAGGCAGTCGAGCGGAAGCAGAAGAAACTAGAACGACTGATAGCCGAGCCTAAGATCGATGTTAACTTGCATCCAAGCTATGAACGCGAGCGGCAGGAGCTTCCCGAACGTGTGAGCGCGGCTTTAGACGCTGGCTGGCAAGCGGCAGGCTCGTCTAACGAAGCTGGCATGAAAAGAAAACTTGTAGAGGAAAAACCCAAGGCTAAAAAGAAGAAGTTGTGGATTGACGCGGATTTGTCCGATTGCTCTTCGTTAAGTGAAAATGAAGATGAGGTAGTAAAGAAGAGCCCAGGACAGGCTGTGTCCACGGACAGTGGGAATGAGTCAGATAAGGCTTCGGAAAGTAGTAAAGTTTAGTGTAATTGGACTTAACTTTGAATTAACTGTACTAATGTACTAATTATGTTTTTATTAGATGGGTTGGGTTGATCAATACTTTCTTAGTTTTGCTGTCTCATTAAGTATTAGAGGCTGAAAAATAATTTATGATACATCTACCAACAGTACACCTGGACATAGCATACACAAATCAGCTTTGTTTGATGAATTTATATTATTCCATGATATTATAATTTTAAAGAGTGATTTTTTTATGTTGCTAATCTACAACAAAAAGTTGGTTGACCTAAAGTTAAATGTAAATAATGTACCTATTTGTAAACTTAAATGATAATTATTGAATAAAATATTAGAATAAGTAACTTTACTATCCACTTTTATTTTAGCTTTATCACGTCATAGATTAGATTGTAGAAAAGTAGACAACACCTTTTATAAACGGTAATTATTTGGGCGCCGGTTAATGTACTGCCCGATAATCCGCGTCCATCTATCTTTCTCTCCCAGAGATATAGTGGACGCCGATTATTGAGCCGTACATTAACCAGCACCATTTTCTGTAAACCAATCCATTACATCGCTTACGATTACAGAAGGTTTGGTACAACCCAGCCTAACTGTCTTTACTATTGACCGCCACCACAGGCTGCGCCTGTATGTTTCAGGCTTAAAGTGAGTAAATAATTATTTGAGAGCTAGAAAACTCAAATCATGGCATCCCAGTCTACCGTATACTGCATCGCACATGCACTTTCGTCTATTTAGGTTTGAATGTCAGTCAGCCGCGGTTCGATAAATTATCATCCGACGTGCGCAAGTACAGAGTTAGTAGAGTATCTTAAGCGGCAATTAAGTCTATGAAAATCTATTATATTAAGAAAGACAGGATCACCTGTGGATACGCAGATCAACCCTGGGTTAACAACAGTAGGGGCGCTGAATAAGTACCTAACAGGTAGTACGGGCCCGATTTTTTATCGGGTGTCGGCGCCTCATACAAATTGGTGTCCGACAAGTGTGAAAAGCTTCATATTAAATGTTTTGCCACTGGAAAGATCGATTAAAATCCGGACCGACATCTGACATAGTGGGAACCAGCTCTAAGCCCTGGTTCCCACTATGTCGTCTGTCGGGACGATTTTTTATCGTGTGTCGTAGTGGCAGAACATTTTATATGAAGCCGTTCACACTCGTCGGACACCAATTTGTATGAAGCGACGACACACGATAAAAAATCGTCCCAACAGACGACATAGTGGGAACCGGGGTAAGAGTTTATATATTTGTTTGTACCAATACATATGCAGCTACATGACCATATTTTATTCAAGCCATCTAGCGGGCAGTAGCAGCAGTTTCAAATAACCACAGATAATAAAAGTGAGAAAAGATTTGGCTGCTCGCTTCGTGGGTATATGATGTTGTGTTCCTGTTGGCGAGTAACGTCACCAGAGACGCTGTGCGGTGCGACGAGTGCATTTGTCTCTAGCTGTCGATCATCATCATCATATCAGCGGAAAGACGTCCACTGCTAGACATAGGCTTCCCCCAAGTGCCACAATGACCGGTCCTGCGCCACCGGCATCCAGAGGACTCCCGCGAGCTCTAAGGTCATCAGTCCACCTTGTGGGGGACCTGCCCACGCTGCGCCTTCCGGTACGTGGTCACCACTCGTGAACCTTTCCGCCCCAACGGCCATCGGTTCTCCGTGCAATGCCATCTTAACTAAGTTTAGCGATTCGGAGGGCTATCATTTCTGATGCGATCACGCAGAGAAACTCCCAGCATAGCCCTCGCCATTGCCCTTTGGGTGACTTTGAGGCTTCTTATGAGGCCCACAGTAAGCGACCACGTTTCGGTGCCAATACGTCATCACTGGCAACGCATACTGGTTAAAGACTCGTCTTGAGACACTGCGGAATATTGGACGAAAAGATGTGCCGTAGCTTCCCGAACGCTGCCTAGCCGAGTCGGATTCGACAATTGACCTCTTTCTCAAAGTTATTTATTTAATCGTATGGCATTGAAAACAGAAACATATAATAGCTAAGTATAACTAAAAATTAATTTAAGGTCTGTCAGCCACTTGATGGCCCTGTCGCTAAGGGTGGATTCTCAAAGTTAACTGGACGGTCTGTCCTAGGTTTATATATGTAGTTAGTCGTCCACAACTTCGAGCGTAAAGTATCCGATTGAAATGGGAGTCGCTACTACATGGGACATGAGCGGTCGATACGAATCCTGAAATCAATAAAGGGTTCATAGGCAACGGTGTCTGCTTACTTATGCTTGTTCGCCACCGTTATAGTATTAAAAACTAACATAAGATTGAATTTCCTTGGCGTGTGGAGACGTTTTTTTCAAATTCCTGTATGTCATTATTGCAGAAACGTCTATGCATTTTTTTAATGCTGTCGCTGATCGTCCTCTCGGCTGCGAGACCCCAGGAGTTCGATGAAGATGAGGATAGCAGCCACGCTGGTGACAAAAAAGGTACCTAAGAATATTACAATAATTTGACAGGTGGTAGGGCACAGCGAAATGTCATCCCACTCGAATTTGGAGCAGCCCAACTGGGGAAGTAGCTCCGCCTTGCATTCTGCCTTCTTGATTTAGCTGTGGTCAGAAGACCACAGCTATAATAACACTACTAGGTACTTGCTCTGTAGTAGTGTTGTGTTCCTGGAGGTGAGCAAGGTCGCCAGAGCTCCCGAGGATGCGTTGTGTTGAGAGCGAGGGAATTTGTTCCTTCAGCTCTCAACACGGCGAATCCTCAAACATATCAAGGATCGACAACGCCCATGTCACTCCTTTGTTGTTGCATGCGTCTATAGGCTGCGGTGTCCGCTTACCATCGGGCGGGCCGTACGCTTGTTTGCCACCGTCATTATATACACGGTGGAATTTAATCGGTGAATAGGAACCCATTTTTCTAATTCAGTAATCGATGGCGGTCACGTTTATGTAGTACTTAAGTGGAACCAAGTTTTTTTTTATCATAACAAATTTTTAAGTTGATATTAAATTTTAATTAAATTTTATTGTCACCCTACTAATGGTTTAGTCTGAAAAGTTTAATACCTCTTTTCAAACTATCAGCCATAGAAACTTAAAACATAAATGAGCAATAAGCTGTCAATTTGTCATTGTCAAATTCATAACAAATTGCTTCAAATCGTCTGATCTGTCTAGTTTCCCGCCAAAGCCAGCAAGCACTTGACGTATGTACACTTACGAGTAACTTCCCTTCAATAAAAGTAGGGTGTCCATTTATTCAGTCAATGTACATTTTACCGATGTTAATTAAGTGTGATTAATTAGATTGTGAGCTATATTGCACGAGATCTCACGTATTGGTTTCGGTGTAGATTGATAATTAAGATTTTTGGATTCCTGATCACCGATTAAATTCCACCGTGTATATATATATATTTTTTAAATAATTATTAATGTCGTGAATACGTGTTTGGTTCAGAGATGGCGCTGTCGCTTCGGTTATTTTCGCATAAGAACGTGTAAAGAGTATGCGAGAAAGAAATACACCCGAACATTGGCCTGAATCCTACTCTGTATTCAGAGCAATGACCCGCAGTTGCAGTGTCCAAGAGGCAACCGGATGGCTCGCGGTATTTGAGCTCCCGAAGTGTTGTGGAACCGCCTTGTGCAACCCGAACTGAGCCAACTTAGACTGGAGCCGAAATAGAAAAAAAAAGGCCGGGTTGCACTCCGGGAGTGCCGGCAGAAGTGAAAACTCAATAACATTGTAACAGTTTTTCGATCAGCTCACGTGACATCTTACGGTGTCACCCTAAAAATGAATTTGACGCAAATTTATAAACAATTATCAATTATTTAGGCGGACGGGCCGCGGGCGCGTTGGGTGCGACGGGCCGGCTCGCCCGTGGCAAACAAAATACCAATTTGTTTTTGCCATTGCCAAATATTTTTCAAAGCTTTATCTCTTTAGGAATAACGTCCAAATTCGAACTATTCGAATTTGCTCAATAGCAAAACGGTGAAGGACGCGTGGACAAAATTACAAATTCAGAATATCAGGAATATTCGGAATTCAGGTTTTTGCAGAATATGCTATTGCAAAAAGTGTTTAACGGCTTTATACTCTTACGAATAGCGTTCAGTTTTGAATGAAGTCGAATCGGCTAGCAGCAAAATATAATAGTTTCTGACCTCCTTCACATGTGACGTCACAGAAATCTGTCGCGTATTTAGCAATTTTTCTCCATCCCAAAAAGTGCTCAGCGCCGCTAAAGAAGTTTTCACTTCAAAAAAATTGTGGCCAGGCAGCCGATTGAAACAGCGGTTGTCTGAAAGTGTGTACGCTGTTTATATAATTAAATGCTGGTCGAAATCGAATACCTGGCGACATTTTTTTTCACCGCTCCTCCACTTTCTGCCCCAGTCGAAGTTGGCTGAGTTCGGGTTGGTTCGGACGGTTCTACAACGCTTCGGGAACTCAAATACCGCGAGCCATCCGGTTGCCTCTCGGATACTGAAACTACGCGTCAACTACTTTTACTACCACATTGCAGCCACTAAATGTAGCCACTAGCGGCCGCCACTTAAAACATCTGCTGCCAAGAATCGCTACGCGCTACGCTCGTAGCCGATCCCGTGGTTTTCCTCGTGTGTGGAGGAAAGCGACTACGGCGTAGGCACCCATAGGCGGGTTCCTGGCAGCGAAAGTGTTAAGGGGCTCCCGTCAAAAATCAACGAAATTTAGTAGTTTTCATTTCGACACTCGTCCTCGGTTTATTGAAGCTAGTTTTCCAGGTGCAGATATGGGAAAGCTTGATTCCTGTTTAACATTTTTGATATTGAATAACTTGAAAAATGTTAATACAGAATTAATTATCCATTTTTAAAGAGAGGTCTGTAAAAATACAAAACCCGACACTTCATCCTCATTAAAACTTTTATACACCCGAAACTCATACCTACTCATACATACTGAACTTACCTATAAATTTGATATGCGTTTTTATAATCTTACTAATTAACACAAAAGTTATGGCCAGAAAACCAGTTTTTTGGCCTAAAATTGTTCAACTTTGATGCCAAATATCTCGAAAACTTAACTAACTTAACTAACTTTAACTTTGAAGTAAATTTGGGATACTATATTACTTAAAGCCGTTGTTGTTAATATAATAAGCTACAAAAAACATTAGAAAACTAAGGGATTCAGATCGAAGGTCATTGGCGTATGGGAGCCCCTTGATGCGCGGCCGCAGTTTTTGCTCGGACGCGGCCTCTAAACTAAACGCTCGGTGCGGCAATGCTATCCCTTATGCCAAAATGGCCAAAAACCATTAGTGACTCAATGAGCAGCGGCTAAGGCGATTCGCCCACTGCACAGCGTCCCGCCGTGGTGCGCTGAGCGACAGATTTTACCATTGTATCCAAGAATCTCAATGTATATAGAACACACGCCTAGTACAACACACTGCCGACGCGGCAATGCGCGTGAATGCGCGTGTAAAAAATCTGCCGCTCCGCGCACCGCGGCGGGACGCGGTGCAGTGGGAGAATCGCCTTAGTGTTTACGAATTGTAATACAGTATTACTTCTTCGCTTATAGGTCGAACTGATTTCTGATTTGGGATAGAAAAGAAGTGTTGATAGAAGCTCTATGATAACGAATTCTAAGGGGGAAATGGATACTCAAATAATTGCATTTTTTTATTTACAGATGACGTTGCCCGAGTACAAATAAAGGTGTATAGAGGGCCTACGAAGCATGACGGTTACGCTCCGTGGGGCTTCTGGGTCAAACAGCCTGCGGACGACTAGCACTAGATGGCGCTGAAATCAAATAATATTTAAAGCATTTTTTATATTAAGTAAGAGTCACCAGCGGGCGTAGCATGGTTATTTTATCACTTATCGTAGTGCACAAGATATCCGTCACTCTCGCACTCTCATACTTGTCAGAACGTGACGGATATCTTATCCACAGTGATAAGTGATGAAATGGGAAACGGTCGACTCTTCACACAAAACTGTTTTGGTTCTCATTTTAAAACGACATGCTTGAAAAGCCGGTTTACATAGAGAGTCGAGTTGAGCCGAGTGTGCTGGTGACTTATATAATTGTAAGTAGTATAATATAATGACATATAAAATATATAATAGGATTTAAGCTGAATTAGTAACGTAGGGAATAAGCTTTATAAGCTACGGTAGCCTAGTGGCTCAGGCTGTCAAGCGGCGGTCGTGGGTTCGAATCCCGGCTCGTACCAATGAGTTTTTCGGAACTTATGTACGGAATATTTACCGTCAGCTTTTCGGTGAAGGAAAACCTCGTGAGGAAACCGGTCTAATCCCAATAAGGTCTCGTTTTCCCTGGGTTGGACGGTCAGATGGCAGTCGCTTTCGTAAAATTTGTGCCTGTCAAAGCGGACCCCGGACTCGTTTAGGGCACAACCGGGAATGCCGCTAGGAGGATGATGAGTAATGTAGGAAATAAGTATTTTAAATAATTTATACCTCGAATAGTTTCGGCTTGGACGTATAGATGGCGCTGTTAGTATAATACTATTTTGTTAAAAACCAAAGACTTTGATGAATTGTGTTTTTTGTTTAATAAACTTGGATAAGAGCTCATTTTGATCTTTTTTTAATTTAATGTTTGTTTTTATTTTGGTAGATTTTTCTCAATGCCACTATTATTGATGGGGAAGGGGGTTGTCTTTAGCAATAAATGGGGCTACTTTTGATTTATTAGTTTTGGTAGATCTTTCTCCGATACCTAACTTTATTTTTACCTCAGAATGGGGGGTGACTTTAGCAATAAATGGGGCTACTTACCTTGAATGACTTCAAACGCGAAGATGTTCGTACAGCCAATGCTATATAAAATATATATAAAAAATCAACAATTGAAATGAGAAAACGTAGTTCTGAATTTCTACATTACTTAATTTCAAGTTACTTTCGTCGTTGGCAAACGCGGACCGCCTACCCATATATATAGGCAGTCATCGTAGCCCATGAACGTTTCCAACTCGGGGGTGCGTGCGTGGGGGTACATCCGCATTGCCGATCTTTTACAATCCTTTGTTGAGGAACCCTTTAGTTCCTCGGGAAAACCTCAGCCGGTATCGACCTATCCTCTCATAAAAGGGGTGTAGGCACTAAATAAAATATTCAATAATGATGTACTTTCTTGAAAAAGGATTAAGAATGTTATTAAATAGGTAATCACAAAGTTATAAGTGTCCAAAGTTTTAAGAGGGGGTATTATTCTGTCCCTTTTCCGCAAAACGCATTAAACGCGCACCTTCATAGAAACGATTTGTCATTTAGGTTGTACAGTTGCCATCAGATATATATATATCGGAGCGGCCAAAATGCTCACAAATATCTGAACACGTCGATGCCTTGACAATAGAGACGTGTTCAGATATTTGTGAACCGTGGCCGCTCCGATATATCTGATGGTGACTGTACTATGACGCTCGAGGATCGTGACGCCGCGATCTGAAGCAACATTAAAACAGTTGTAGCTTCGTAATTCTTTGAGGTATTTGAATGGGATTTTCGTCATTAGGCATATTTTTTTGCCTTCTTTCTTTTGAAGTAATTATAAATTTTGAGTCTACACCCGTATTATGAAGGGAACCTTAATCCGCTGACATAAGAGCGATGGGACATTTTTATATGAGTAGGTAGCTAAGTTGTGTGCACCCATATTTTTACACTTGACTGTAGCTACCTAATTCTTTCATACAGAAGCTAGGCACAATGAAAAATGAACTGTGGCTGATCAGCGAACAAAAAAAATCTAGAAGTCTTAGTAGAATGGGTGCCATTGCCAAAATAAATGAAATGAAATGAAATTATGCGGGGATGGAGGCGGGGTGTCAAAACGATGCCAGGCAGCGTTTAGAACGAACCAGGTGGCGGATGCGATTTTTTAGACATCCGCGGATGAGGGTATTTGCATGGTCACATCCGCGGAGTCATAAACATAAATAAACACAGTAGTTACTCAAACACGTTGCGACTGATTTACAGCACATTTAGCACAACTTGCGTCTCCTGTCTCGCTCGCATCGTGCAAAGTAGAAAGAGGAGGGTGGATCTTTCTCGACTCGCGCCGCAGCGCGGCGTCAGTTGGGCTGTGCTAGCCCTGCTGAGCGAATGAGGCGAATCTTAAGATAATAGAAACGAAATGAAGATTCTTATTGACTAACTAGCTGTCCCACGTATTTGTTTTGTAACTTATAATTCTCCTAGGAGCATTTTTTTGTCAGTCACTTACCTCCGGGCGATAACTTGTGAGAAGGTTAAGAATTTTGTATTACGAAGCCTCGTAGACGTCAGCTGCGGCTCCGTCGATGGGTTACCAGATACAAATTTCAAAAGTCCTGACAAATTTCCTGATTTTCGGCCAAAACTCCTGACACGAGCTTGACGCGCTCGATTTTTAAAATTGTTTAATTTTATGTTTATATCGTAAAAAGATAATTACCATTATTTATAAGTTACAGTGTATAAAATTTGATTGTTTCATTTATTTGCCGAAAATTCCTGACATTACCCTTTTCCGGCCGCATTCCTGACATAGGTATGTCAAAAATTCCTGACATCTGGTCACCCTACCCCCGATTCATTTTATCATAAAATGAAAATTAATGAATATTATGACGGAAAAAAACCGTCTTTGATATCCTAGATATACGAAGAAACGTAGACGAATTTGTCCGTTAAAATTCTAATGTTATATGGAATGCGGTATCAGACAAGTATTTACAATGTCAAAGTGGCAACATGGCTACATTGTACCACTAGGTACACGCACACAAGTTCATATTCCATATTCCCTAGACACAAATAACATTGTCACTCCACGCTGTTTACATTATGGTGGCACTACACTTGGGAATGCGTGTTCGCGTAGCGTATTCGCCGTGTTTGTCTAAATATTCGTTGAAGTCTAAACATCACAAACACGACATCCACACTTAGGACAGCAACAGAAAATATATCAAATATGTGCAGTAATATATCGAGAGCATTTTGGGTCCCAAATACACCTATTCATTTGGTACAATTCTAAAAATCGCATCACGATATCATTTGTTCAATCCATTTTGCTGACGTCTTGACTTGTTGCCGTCGCTCACACAACTGAGCTGAGCGAGCCAAGTGTAGACGGTGAACGCAAATATTTGCAACATTTGCGTCCTTTGATGTGTGACAAAAACCGACAGGCGGGCGGGTACGAGTGTTTGTCTATTTGGGTGTTTGGCTATTCGTAAATATATATATATATTTTTTTTATAGTTTACTAATCTGCGATCAGTCACAACAACTATGAGCAGATGAGTTGAAAGAGGTTGGCGATTGGCAAGGTAGGGCCATTGCCCTAGCTTCCCCTAGTCAGGCAGCACATTGGCTCTCTTGAGTCTCTTCATTGGGTTTGGCTTTAGAAGCATCTGTGATAGAGGGTTTGGATGAGTTACTAGTCGGACTTTGTAGTTAGCTGTGTAGCGTTTTGCCTCTTCGAGTATGGTTGGGATTTCCAGATACTCATGGATTTCTGAGTTGCGAGCGTACCAGGGCGCTGATGACATAACTCTTAGGATGTTATTCTGAGCTCTCTGCAGGTACAGTATATTAGATTTGCAGGTTGATGACCACAGTTGGATACCATATGTCCATATTGGTTTTACTATTGAGCAATACACTTTCAACTTATTGGTTAGAGATAAGGCCGACTGTCTGCCGAGAAGCCAGAGAAGATTTCTGAAGCGATGATTCATTTCGTCTCTCTTTTTCTTTATGTGGTTCTTCCATGTCATTCTTCGGTCCAAGTGGAATCCCAGATATTTGACACAAGTCGATTGTGGGAGTATGTCAGTGCCCAGCTTGACTGAGGGACACGTTTCTCGTCTTAGTGTGAATGTGATATGATGGGATTTTGGGGCACTTACTTTTATGCGCCACTTGGTTAACCATGCGCTGGTGTCATCAAGCTGGACTTGCAGTACTCTGCTAGCCTCTTTTGGGTCTGGGTGACAGGCAAGGAAAGCTGCATCATCAGCAAAGGTGGCTACGGAATACGGTAAAAATATGGCAAGTATATCCTCCACACGTCATATTTGGCCAAACGAAGTAAATACGCGAACACGCATTTCCAAGTGTAGTGCCACCATTAGACAGTGTATACACAGCGTTGTCGGTGGCTAGTTTATCAAAACATTTCTTGCAAATGCTGGGTAACTATGCAAAATTTAAATAACGCCTTCAGAAACTATTCTGAAAGTATACACCTTAATGAACGTACTTACTAATAAATCCACGGTTGAACTCAGAACTCACGTACGTTACGACAGGCGACATGTTAGAGCTCTTCGGGAGTTCTTCTTCAGGATGAGTGTTTTGTGTGAGAAGGAGAAGCACTGCCCGCACCCGCTCCGACCGCCACGTGGGCCGTGACGCACGCGCCGACAGGGCAGGGGGAGGGGGGCGGTCTTGAGCTGGAGTTGTTGCGTGAGGTGTGAGTCTGCGGCAGGAGATCGACTCCTCCTAGAGACGAT
Organism: Epinotia ramella; assembly: GCA_947578815.1. Lineage (NCBI taxonomy): Eukaryota > Metazoa > Arthropoda > Insecta > Lepidoptera > Tortricidae > Epinotia > Epinotia ramella. The sequence continues at coordinate 4,360,665 of OX388220.1, forward strand.
ACGCACACTGAGCTCACTATTATTTTATTTAATCGTATGGTTTCATACTTTATTTTTGTCCACGGGATTGTCACTACCCACTGTCCACTTCAAGTCAGGAATAATAAATTATACCTTATAAATTTTATTCATAAACCTTATCGCTAATGTTAACAATGTGCTTGCGTATTAAGACATATAGGTAGTACATACAATATTACGTGCGTCTGAACTAGGATGATCCTGTGTCTCAGACAAAGATAATAATTACAAACTAATTTGTGCACAAAAATAGTACATTGTTTAACGAGGGGCGGAAGTGGAATATTGCTAACAAGAGTCTATCAGAAGCTTGTGATGACTCGAGTTTGCAATATTCTTACGCCCGTGTTATACACAATGTTTTTCATCACATTTGCGAGGAAAAAAATACATTTTAGATGAAATTAATACAAGTCGTAATAAACACTGCATCATGTTCAGTCGTCCATTTTGTTGAATTGGACGTGAACCGCGTATGGCATAGACCCTTCGGTCGGTATCCAGCCACGATTAGAAAACACTTAAAACATTTTACATAGACACTAAATAACTACATATAAAATCTGTAAATAATTCAGTTAAACATGTTTAAGTAGTTTTTTAAGTTTAAATTTACTTATAAATACGTTTTGAGACATCGTATTTGATGTAAAACCTCTTTGCTTTGTAACTGCCGCATGAGTGACAGATACAATTTAAGAAAAAAACCATTACGCCCGTGGGCGTAACACAGGCTATTACAGCTCTGTATGTCTGCGCATTATGAAGCCCTTTTCGAGCAAGTGAAAAGGTATATAATAGTATCGTACATTTAGAAACAATTGGAATATAGAACATAGTAACTTATATCTATTTAAAGTACATTCTTATTATTAAATCGCCTATTAAAATTACGTTAGGTATACATAACTAGTATACCTACAGTGTCAGCATCTGCAATTGCGTTAGACTGGGTCAAGCAAGTTTAAGTAAATTGAGTTCAATAAAATATGTGTAACAAATAAGTGCTTGCGTTGCGGCCTTCGCGTTTATTAGGATGCCGTTATAGTTATTATTATTAGTTATACAGGGGTGCAAAGTTGTATTTTACCCGCGAGTGTGGAATTGAAACACAAGCAAGCGAAAGGATTCTATAGTTGAACCACGAGCGAAGCGAGTGGTTCTAAATTAGAATCCTGAGCGTAGCGAGTGTTTCAACACACGAGAAGTAAAATACATTTGCACCCGTGTATAACACAAAACTTTTCACCTCGCTGTAGCGAGGAAAGTGCAACATGCAAAACAACTTTATTTAATTTAAATAATAATGTTTTTATTTTTTTAACAGTAATAAATAGTACTTAATAATAACGTTAAGTAATATCAAGTGGAATTTTGGTCAAGTGCGAGCCGGGTTTTAATTTTCCCATACATTTTGAGACCCAGCGCCTGAATGAAGTCAACAAGCAATTCTTTGAAAGTTCTTAAATATTCATTTTATTCTGTTTTTAAGTATTTGTTGTTATGGCGGCAACAGAAATACATCATCTGTGAAAATGTTGTATTATGAGTGTTTTCCGTTTTGTTACCTGTCAAAAGTCTCAAAAGTTTAAACACGCTCCAAGGTCAACTTACTTTCCCCACTAGGGGATAAAATGCGTGTTTGCTCACTGGTTTTAAAGGATAAAAGACGGCTTTCCGAGACAGCGGGGGGAAAAGATATATGCGATATGCCGAGTAAATAGGTGAAATAAATATATACGTATAAAATAAGTCAAAACTAAAGTAATGTAAGCGGCGTCCTTAGACCCCTTCGTAATCAATCGAGTTTATGTAACGTTGCTCGGCCATTTATCTAGCAGGCAGGACATTCAATGTTCAATCATTCAAGGAATAATAGGTTTCCATGCTGGCGGTAACATCCAGCCACCATCACGATTTAAATTTGGGCGGCGCCCAACCGTTGACTGGTGTAGCCGTGGATTCATTTTCATTGTCCCCTAATATTTATTATTATTTATTTTATTTTAATAAGATTATTTGTTGGTTTCCTTAAGCAGACCATTTCCGAGCGCTCCAACAAGCGAGCGAAGCTAATTGACTGAATTAATGCTTCTTTAAGATTGCTAAGTTGCAGAATTTTATTTAGCTAGCAAATAAAGAATAATAAGACTGCCTGAGACTTGGTACTACGGAATACCTCACAACTTTTTACTGTGGAAGAGTTATATGTCAAGCGATATTCGACCTTACAGACGTGATCGACTCATTCCATTAAATATCCATATCCATACTAATATTATAAATGCGAAATGTGTCTGTCTGTCTGTCTGTCTGTCTGTTACCTCTTCACGCTTAAACCGCTGAACTGATTGCGATGAAATTTGGTATGGAGATAGTTTGAATCCCGGGGAAGGACATAGGATAGTTTTCATCCTGGAAATCACCCCCTAAGGGGCTGAAATGGGGGGTTGAAGTTTGTATGGAGCTGCGACATAAACGATTTCCACGCGGACGGAGTCGCGGGCAGAAGCTAGTATTTTAATAAGTACCTACATAATAATGTAACCATCAATGTTTCTGGTGGAAACACTGGAAACTAACAACTACCGCGACGTCAATAACCCTCCCTGTGTATTGAATAGTGCTCACCTTTTAATGGAATTACTAATTTAGTTAAGTAACTTTTAAGTAACTATGTAGATGTAGTTACAAGCTTATTTTTCAATCCTTAAAGTGGTTCGACGACCACACAAAAGTTTTTACAGTACATATGGTGCTACTTTCCCGCACTAGTGCGGAAAGAGCACTTTCCGTGCATATGTCGAAACTTTAAAGAGCCATATGTACAGTAAAACGTTGTACGATACACGTGCGAATAGGTAATTCGCAACTCGTGTCGATTTAAAAAACACTCCCTTCGGTCTTGTTTTAATTTATCACCACTCGTTGCGAATTTCCTATTTTCGGCACTTGTATCGTAAATAACTATTTGACATTCGCAAGCTAACGGTGTGATGTTTTGAAACGTCGAACGACCTTAATTGCCTTTTATGTGTATATCACACTTGATATTATAAATGTGAAAATTCGTTGATGTTGTCAGAGAGACATAATAAGAAGTATATGAAGGAAACTGTATTTATACGTCATATTTTAAAAACTTCAATAGCGCGATGCAGAACATCACCAATTTTAGAGCATATTCTAGCCTTAGAAGGTTCTCCAGTTTTTTGTCGGCGTCTAAACTCCGTCAAACCATATGAAACGTATAAAAAAGTTTGATGGAGTTAAGGTGACCCGCAGGCCAAATTTGAAGATAACCGATTGGATAAAGTCGTGTATACGTAACAGCGCCATCTTTTGTTGTCATGTGGACGCCGCGTGGCGGCGATAACAACCAGTATATTTTTGGAGGCATAGCGAAAACTACTGAACCGATTTTGATGGCACTTTCTAATATTGTAGTTTAGACCTCAGAATAGGACATAGCGTGGCGTTTTTTAGATATAATTTCTTCAGAGGTCGATATAAGGTTTGAAAAATTGTATGGGAATGAATTTATTTTTTAAGACAGAGACTTGAAACTTCGTTAAAAGGTTTTTTGATGAAACAAAAAAAAAACAATTTCAGCGTTTTAGAAAATTCATACTCAAAGGGGATCAAAAATGGATTGAAAATTTGTATGGAGAATGAATTCTTTTTCGAGTTTGTATACCCCATGAGAGCGCTACGTTCACGCCCCGCTCGCCGCCAACATCGCGCTCGTGAGTGACGAAGCTAAGGCCGCGCTTGGACACCAGCGGGCAGCCGGGCGACGAGCCAGCGTTCGTAGATTGAAATCCAATAAACGTATGATATTGATAATAACATAACTGTAATTTTCCTATACAAAGAGTGACATTTAGATCTAACTGACGCGCGTACAATCGTTACGTGATCGACCAGGAGACAGCGGTGTAAAGGCTTCGATAGGTTACGTTTATTTATATTTTACAAAACATTATAAGTAATTTACGAAACATATTCATGTTTTACCAACAAGATCTAGATGATATACCATTAATATATTAAAAGATCCTTCGTGTGGTTCACGTTCCTAAATAAATCTTTCGATAGCTTAAGTCCCCACCCCGGCTATTCCGTAATTTGTTTACAGCTCACCTCACCCCCACAAATATATCTTGACGCCGTGATTCATAAGGAAGAAGTGAGACCGAGACTTGAAATTTGATTGGGATCGGAAGCGGACCATATAAATAGACTTCCGAGGCCTCTGTCGCGCCGATGTCGTAACCGGCATAATTTCCCTCATGTCAAATTATGTTGTTTTTTTGCGGCGTTTCCCAGATTATTGGCGGAGGCCTCCTTGTCAACTGACTTCAAAAACTGGAGGTTCTCAATTAGGTTGTGTGTAATACTTTGTCAAGTCATTACCCTGTATCTATATTGCAGCAGATTTCCTAAAAGTTGGTATGCAAAGGTTATCTGGAAGAGATCGCTCATTAGCGATAAGAATGCGTGTTGTTTACTTCTACTCGTAATCATATTTTAAATATTGTATTTTACCGATATACATATACATATAGGAAGTCGGAAGTCGATAATCGCGATACAGAAAGGTAACGCGGCTAGCGTCATGGGGACAATGCCACAAGAGGATCTCCTCGACTGGGTGTTCTTTTTATTAGGGTTCCGTAGCCAAATGGCAAAAAAAGGAACCCTTATGGATTCGTCATGTCTGTCTGTCTGTCCGTCCGTATGTCACAGGCATTTTACTCGAAAACTATAAGGAGTATTTGAATAAAATTTTGAGGATAGGTGTATTTTGTTAGCCGCTACATACCTAGTTTTGTAATTAAGTCAAAAAAAATTTTTTAGGGGTGCAATACATAAAACTGAAAGTCAAAATTTTTATTTCATTGCAAGCCCACGTGTGGCACATCAATCGATAGGCCTTTCAAAATAAATATAAGGTTTCTTAGCATTTTTATTGAATAAGTGAATAGAGTCGGAGATAATCGCCCCGAAAGTCACTTATATTGTGTCCCCCCCCTTCTATTTTTTGAAGCGTGTATTTTAAAAATATGAAAAAAATCATGGGCTTATTAAATTCTTTCAGCGAAAATTGTTTTGAACAAGTTCGGTGCAAAGGTTTTTGAGATATTTCTAAAAAACTGCTTTCCTTAAAGAAAAGGACGTAAGTGCCATAAGATGTCAGTAACGATACGACCTTTTTAATAGGCACGGAACCCTTCGTTGTGCGTGGTCCGACACGCACTTGGCCGCTTTTTTATAATATGTATTTTTACTTCGTTATAATATAGTTTAGTTTTATTTTCTTGTTTTAGTTCTATCATATTTGTATAATGTATTTTTGTGGTGTAATTATTGAACATTAAATTAATATAAAATATATGTATAAAAAAAAAACGAGAAGTCCCTATGACAGCTCAAAAGTGCTACGAGAATTCCGGGCTCTGCAAATAACTATTAAAATTTAGACAATTATATTTATTTAATGTTAATATTTATTCGAAATGAGTAAAGTAGAATTAAGTATTTCGTTTTTAAACTATGTTGTGTGTCCTTTCAGGGCGTCATGGTCTGACTTATTTACACCAAATTGTAAAATACCTAATTTGCTATGTACGAGTACATTACGGACGGCTACGGACTCTACAATGAAATAAATACTTAATTAAATATGGTTTTTTTATATGCTTTACCTCAGAACCGTGATTTATGAACCGATTCGTACTTAGTTATTTCATTTTATTAGCAAGTATATTCTTCTACGTTGGTCCCATTGTTAAACCTTCTACACGAGCGGTCTGTGGACCAGCTTTACCAAGCGAGCGTATAGCCCTCTGTCTGCGCGTCCAGTACAATGATGCACTCAGGATGCTTTGGGCTTCCGCGGTATTGCAGTGCTAGTTCGCTGATGCTCAGACACTGCTTTTACCCCTCCGGCCTCGTGATCCTACTGCTTTGTCCACATGAACTTTTTTTCCTGTTGGTCCTACTGGCTAATAGGACTACGCGGACTATTTATTTTTTAGGCCACATGGTCCCACCGATCGGACGATGTGCACTTTTGTATTCCGCGTAGTTCGATTAACTAATCGGACTACAGACACTGTCATTTTGTTAGACCACGTGGTCCCACCGATCGGACCACGCATTTGCAGCGTTCAGACGCGTAGTCCCTGACACGCAAATTATGCTTAGGGCTAGGTTTTCATTCGCGATTTACCTGCATTCACAAAAGGGGGGAACATGTGATTTTTTACAGCTTACGGCCTGCCTTGAAGACAAGCAGAAATTGTAGCCTACTAACGCTCGACTTCAGAAAGCTTGTGATTAAGCGCGTTGCTGACTCTATTGATATGAGGATACCCTGTGTTGACAGCTATATACAGTTCCACTTCTAGGAAATCATCAATACATATACTAAAATCGTAACTGATCGCTGTCTGTACATGGCAAATATATTAAAAAAACATCATAAACGCAATAGAGCCCAAAAAAAATATTTTTGATTTTTTTGTCTGTTTATCTGTTTGTCTGTGCGTTTGTGCACGCTAATCTCAGATACGGCTTAACCGATTTGGATGCGGTTTTCAGTAATATATTATGCTAGACTTCCGTTAACATTTAGTGTTTATTTAATTTAAATCGGTTTATAAATAAAAAAGTAATGTTAATTTAAGTCACGTAGTATAAGTATCGCATAAACTGGTAGTATTACACATACTGATCTATACATATAATATTGAATAATAGGTAAAACAAATACTGAGCTAACTTCAGTCACTGACGACGCTCGTTGTTCAGTCGCTGTTGATATTGAAAAACCAGCAACCTGGATCTGTGCCTTCCTTCTGGATATTTGCTATGAAATCAGAGGTCATCTAATGTTGTTTGTTAGGTTTAGTTGAATACTTATCTCGAATTATCATAGTTCACGAACGCCAAGGGATATAATTTGGATAAAACGGCATTCCGCGTAGAATTGAGTATACCAATTTTTCAACTCCCGTGACTTTATGAAATATGATTGACAGCGCATAAGGAGCGCTCCCTAAAGGGATATTTTGGACCTTCCATTCCTACGAAAAGGCGTTGCTTGCCTCGCCGCTCACCCTCGGAACTTTGGCCTGGGATTTCGCTTGCAAGACACCTGAGGATAGTGTGTACGTGGGGGCTCGCCCTCAGGTTTCGCTTGCAAGACACCGGGAGATAATGAGTGTCCGTCCATGGGGGCGCATTTAGAGCGCTTTCTGAAGGAATGCTTCGAGTCTTTAATTCCAACCAAAAGCACAGCCCTTGGCCTTTTGGCCACAGGTTTCACTTGCAAGACACCTAGGGATTGTAAGTGTCCATGCGGGCTTACCTTCGGGTCTTCGGCCCGCGAGCAAAATTTACTTAAACTGATTTAGGTGTTCAGTTGCGATTCGGACAACCTACCTCTGCAATATGACATTTTCTTCACCCTTACATGTAACTCCTAGAAGTTGAACTGAACATAGCTGTCAACACAGGGAACATCTTTAGAGAGTCAGTACTAGGTATTCTTCGTATTTTTAATCAATCAATCAATCATTTATTTGTCAAACATAGGTAGAAAATACAGCTGGAGAAAATTACAATCTAGTATCCCTATGTTTTGCCTGTTGGCATACAAATATCAATGTCACATTAAAAACGGGAATCATAATTTAAATAGTAACATGCGAATCCAATATGAACAAAAAATAGACATCAATAAAATATTAAATAATGAAATAAGTAGCAATTGTCAATTTGTATAATTTAAAGAAATGCATGTCAAATGGCCAATATATAATTAGTAATGTTACATGTCAGAGTCATTTAAAAAGTCTTGCGTATACTGTAATAGCATTTTCTGATTAATCATTTCGTCGAAGTTTTTCTTAAAGAGTTTTTCTTAAGAGATTTAAAGTGTCGTTTTGGCACTTACTTTTCCTTACTTTAAATCCAGCAGCAGAGTAACGATTCCTCGTAGTCCGAATGATCGGACCACGCGGACAAATAAAGTTCATGTCGTCCGATCACTCCGATCAGTAGGACGATGTGGAATTACAATTCCGTGTAGTCCGATTAATCGGACCAGCAGGAAAAAAACGTTCATGTGGTCCTATCAGTAGGACAAAGCAGTAGGACCACGTGGCTGGAGGGGCTTTTACGCTATCATGAGAAAACGAAGTACCTCGCTCCTCAACTGCAGCCGCGGCAGCTCAAACAGCATCTTGACTTGAGCACTTTAGCCTAGCCCAGCGCTGGGGTTCGCCGCTGGTGTGGCGGTAGCTGCACGCGCCTGTCGCCGCTCCAACGCACCGCTTTTAACTTTTAATTTTAATTTCTATTATTTTATAAATACTAACTTAACCAGGTAACTTATTACTGTAATTTCTAACAATATATGGATCAAGTTGTCCGAAATAAATATATTTGATTTGATTTGTTATCGAAACTCCAGTTGGATGCTGGGAACCATGACGAGTTGAGGGAACTCCTCAAACATAGGCACGCATGTAGTAATTTCGGTACTACCGTACAAAGGTTCTGATATGATTCCGTTGAAATAACAACTAACTGAGATCCTTGAGGAATCAGCGGAACTCCTCAAATATATTCCTAGATTAAAAAAAAAAATCTCAAACATGTGCCATCGCGATCTAGTTATCGACAATAACAGTTATAACTGTTTTAGTATTTGCCTTTCGTCATGTTACACAGTGTATAGTTTTTTATAATTTGTATCCTCAATAAATCCTTTATTATGTAGCTTTTATATCACAGCTACATTTATTACGCTAAATTATCAGCCGTGATAAGTTTAACAGATAAGCTGGTGCAGACTTATTTACCGCCGAAGGTGTAGTGTTCGTTCGAACTTCGCCCGCACCGCCCGCGTGGCGTCCCATGCCTAAAAAAAAAGATTAAAAAAAAAACCCGCGTCAAGCCGTCGTGAGACCATAGTCTACGGTACGGTCGCATTCATGCATTTCAAAACAGGCGTGGCTGACCGACGTAGCTCGCGCTCTTTTGTTTCTTACTGAATAGAAAGAGGCAACGAAAAAGTGGGGTTAATTCACAAGTTTATTTTTAAAGTTGAGTCCGTGAGATTCTCGTGTTCTTAAACGTCACGTGCGTTTTGTTTTGTGATAATAAGTGGTTTATTAAGATTAAAGGTGATTGCAGGCAATGGAATTAAGTGCCTTTGAAAAGTGATACAGTTTTTTGTCCTAAAAAGGCCATGTTTATATTCTGATAAGAAATTTCATGACGAATAGATTTCTAGTGAGATTTCATCGTTTATATCAATTTTGAGGACTCAAGTCAAATAAAATAATTGTGTTTCAGTGAAAATAGGCCTTGACGACACGTATAGTTAAGGCTTTTTTGGAGTGGGGCAAGTAGAAGAAATGAAACGCACGATATATGTGAAAACTTAAACAAAAGAAACTCGAGAAGTGATGTTTGCAAGTTGTTTTTCCGACCGTCAATTGTTTTTTATTAGCATGCGACGGCGAAGGATCTTGAAATTTGTGGGTAAGTGTCAAAATAGGTAATTCATTACATTTAAGTTAAATGAGAGGAAGAGACATTCTCTCTAAACACTGGTTGTTTAGAAAGGTTTAAATGTTTTGAGACTGACTAAAATAAGAACATATAAAATGACGCAATTTCGATTTAACACTTTCGCAACCGGACTAAAAATGGAAACATTCACCAGAAACCGAAAGAATTCGCTAGGCGTTTAAGTTCATACTACTGCCCGCCTAGCGGGTCCAGCCGGCATCTGAGCAAACATTACGAGTGCCCGCTAGGCGGGTTCTTGGTTGCGAACGTGTTAAAGTCTCGCCTCGCTGGCGGTGGCTGAAAACAGCCAATACTGATTGACAGGTAAAATATTGTGACGCTGAGCCCAGTACTAGTTAGTTAGTTATACTGGGCTCTTCTCCGCAAGTCGACATCCAGAGTGCCTATTTGGCGTGAAATGGTGGGGTAGCGCTACTCTAACCACCCCCAGCTCCTCTAGAAAGTTGGTTAAAAAAGCTTTGTGTTTCTGAGAAACCCCCGAAATTTTCATTTCGAAATCCAATATCTCAAAAACGGCTGAACAGATTTTCATGAAACATGGCTAAGAACACTCGGGATAAAATTATCTATGACACAAAAAAATCGCATTCAAATCGATCCATCCGTTTGGGAGCTACGATACCACAGACAGATACACAGACACACAGATACACAGACACGTTAAACTTATAACACCCCTCTCTTTGCGTCGGGGGTTAAAAAGGGCGATAGAAATCGAGAGTATGTCGCGGCCGTCTCATAGACGTGCTGGTATATATGTCGGCGGCCGATCGTAAAATCCGCCAGATCACGAAATTCCTAGGCATATCGTGAAACGCCGCCATTTCATGATTTGGCCAAGCCAGTGACGTTTAGGCTGATCATGAAATTCCTAGGCATATCATGAAACGCCGGCATATCGTTCAATACTCACCGTTATACGTAAGTAGGATGTCCAAAATTGAATTAGGTAAATTAAAAAAAATAAGAAGTGCGCGGGGTGTCTATTTCTGGTCTGAGGGACACAAGTGAGCCCTAACCTAACCGACCTAAGACAGAGTTCGCTTATGACAAACCATTTTTGTCCGCCCTGATTATTAGCCCCCAACAAAAACGGCCGCCATCGCATGTGCAGCGCCACCAGTGGCCAAGAAAGAAACTATTTTACGATGTGCCCGGTATAGAGCTAGGAATATCGACGAATGCGTTGCTCTAATCGATCTGCCGTATTGTTTATCAGGCACATCGTGATAAGCCTAGCCGACTTTTAGGCATATCATGAAATGGCGCCGTTTCACGATATGCCTAGGAATTTCGTGATCTGGCGTATTTAACGATCTGCCGCCGACATATATACTAAAGGCGCCGTAGATTCAGCGGTTAAGCGAACAGAGTGTTTGAAACAATATAATGCGTCTGTTTATAATAATATGGTTTCAAAAAAATACGAATAGTCAATTTGAGGCTTTTCTGCAGCGAGATCAGTGATTCGAAACATGATTAAGCAATGTTCGCTCGATAGAAAAAAATCACGAACATAGATCTAAAATACACTTAAAATATTCGTAACAAAAAATGCACAAAAGCTAAAAACATTAAAATTGCTTCTAAAAATCGGCAATATCATGTTTCATAGAACTCAGTGATCACTTTTTTATTTATTTAAACGGCCAAAAAATTAAAATTAAAAAACATGATACCCGCGCTTCCGAGCACGCACTTCTATCTCGCTCACGCTTACTTATTTATTTATTTATTTATTTATTTATTTATTTATTTATTTATCAGTGAGAGTGAGAGAACACCATGAATCTACGGCGCCTTGACTGGCTTTGTGAGCTATTATAGAAGTCGCGAGCAAGTCTTAAAAAAAAAACAGAATCAACAAAAGAAATCGGTTGCGAAATGCGACATGTAGAAGAGAACATACTCGTACGAAAGGATTTTGGCCCAAGCTGAGAACATCGTTCGCTTCGCTCGCTCGTTCAAATATCTGTAACTGAATTCGAAAAAAACAAAATGTGTTAGATTTACCTAATGTAAAGCCGGTTAGTGGTAACATTTATATTAACGAGGAATGTTTAGAAATGATAGACAAAACTTTATTTTTAGGTTTCACTCTAGAACAATGAAGTCCACACATATCCACTCTAGCAAATCGATAGCTCAGCAGCTTATGCAATATTTCAGAAGAATTAGACAACTCACCAACGTAGAAACTGCCCGAATAGTGTATTTCCGCTACTTCCACAGCGTAATGGCATACGGATTTTTACTTTGGGGCAAAGCTGCTGATATAGAAACATAAATATTTTAACAATGGCATCACAGTACATTTATGATACCATTATATATGCTCTAAAAAATGTAGACACGTTCCGTAAAATGCATAGTGCGAGACATAAACACAAAATTGCAATAACCAAGTTTCGGGTTAGGAAAGTGAGTAAATCCTTTTTGGGTTAATGCATTCATTTCTACAATAAACTACCCAAGGAAGCATAAAGTTACCCTTTCCTAGGATACAAACTTAAAGACTTTTCTACTGAAAAAGGCTTATTATACCGTTGAAGGGTTTTTAAATGATAAAGATGGCTGGCCTTTTATTATTACTTAGAATTAGGTGACATATTAATTATTTTAATTAGGAAATGCGTATGTGATTTGTGTAACAGGATGGTAATATTAGTGATAAAAAGAATAAATAGATACAATGTAATCTTTGACGATGCAATAGTGATTGTAAAATCCTACTTGAATAAATGTTTTTTTTATCTTTATCTCGGTCTACGAGGGCTGTTATTCGCTACGCGCTAATGCGGCTCACCCCGCCGGTCACCCGTCACGAAACTAGACCTCTACCTACGCTTAGTTACTACGCATCGAGGTCTCAAGATATGTTTGTGGGTGAGCGTTGAGGTGAGCTTAAAACAAGTTACAGAATAGGGGGGCCGCTATCGGCTTTTGTTTACACAGTACTATTGACCCCTTTAGGCGACATTGTCACGTGACTTCAACGTTCCGTTAGCAACAGAGCCAACAGAGGTGTCAACGAACGAAGTTCCTCCAAATCTGCTCATGACTATTCTATAAATAGCTTCTTCTCGCGACTCTGTCCGCGTGGATTATGTCGTGTCATTTACATGGTAGCTCCATACCTTCACCCCCCATTTCACCCCCTTAGGGGATGTTTTCAGGGAAACATGTCCTTCCCAGGAATCCCAGGACTCAAATCTCTATACCCCAGCGAACGAAAAAACCATAGAAAGCTAGCTCCTTACACTACCCAAACACGTGCCTAACACCCGTGCGCATGTTCGAACTAAACCGCTGCCTGGCATCGTTTTGACACCCGCCTCAAACCCCGCATAATGGCCATGGCACCCATTCTATGGGGCCATTTGGCGGCGCTACTGCTATAGTTTTTTCGTTTGCCGCTATACCCATCTAAATCGGTTGAGCGGTTTAAGCGTGAAGAGTTATCAGACAGACGGACAGACACACTTTCGCATTTATAATATTAGTATGGATAAGGATGGTATACAGTCAACTACAAAAATATTTTAATGTTTATCACTTTGTTGTAAAACAACTAGCTACCCTCGCGGCTTAGCCCGCGTACTTCCAAGAAAGCAAGCAAGTAGGTATTTGCTTAACCTCATTCCATATAACATAATAATATTAACGGACGAATTCGTCTACCATTCTTTGTGTATCTAAGGCAACGGTCGGCAACCGGCGGCCCGCGAGCCTCCCTAGCTGTTTTGTATGTAAAGATTATATTCAGCATTTTCAAATTGCCAGTTAAAGTAACAAAATATGAAGAAGAACGGCCCGCGTCAATTTCGTTAGCGACTATTTAGAATAGAATATAATATAATATAATAGAAATGAATTTATTGCCAGCCAAAATAACACCACATCACAATTTCGTTCTTAATTAGAAAACACAATATATAAAAAGAAACTTAATAAATACCAGCTTAAACTAAAAATAACGTGTACGTAAAGAAGACTGGTGGTGCTGCTATAGTGGCCGCAAGTGGACACCACTCAGCATATGCTCTGACATTGAACAATGCCACAGCGCTGGTCTTCCGTGGAGCCCAGGGCTGTATGGTAGTTCCGAACAGCAATAAGTGGCAAACGTGGTACTACAACCTACATTTAGGGATAAAATGATGAATCAACGTTTACATACCTAGTATATACATAAATTTTATTTAAGAATATAATATTTGATTACTTGTAAGAAGAGTTAGGAGTAGGTTTGTACGTGGCAAGTTGCATGCATATTAAGTACTACGCGTATTAAGGAAACGGACTATACAGGGTGATTCAGGAGACATGAGCAGGATCAACCCTACGGATTCAATAGTTTATAAGCTACTCAGGCGTACCAGCATTGGTAAGATTAACGTGAATTTTTTTTTAGTTGTGTAGGGTGACCATGATTTATTGTGAATGAAACTTTTACACAAAATGTAAAAAAAAACTGTGGGCGTTTAACTTAATTACGATGGTAAAAGATCCATTAACATTAACTGTATGTGTAGGGTTGATCCTGCTCACGTCTCCTGAATCACCCTGTATAACAGAATATTGGATAATAATTCTATGGGATAAATTATGACGATTTATGAGACTAACGTGACGCTATACAGCTATATACGACTAACATAAATATATGAAATAGTTAACGACACGGGCTAGGAGAGTTGTAGGGTAAATAGATATTTTTTGAAGTGGAGCTTAAAATTACTTAAAGTTTTAGAATTACGAATAGGCGGAGGGATGTTGTTCCAGCATTTCTACTTAACTATATGGCCATTGGTTGTTAAAAGGTTGCCGACCCCTGATCTAGGGTATCAAAGGGTACATAGAAACCAGTCGTGTCGCCGCGACAAGTCGTCTGCTATCTGCTGTCGGGTTTCAACTTGTACCTTTACTGTTACTGTTTTATATATACAACTTAGTAAAGTTTAAATACCCCCGACATTTTCATTTCAAAGTCCAATATCTCAAAAACAGCTGATCAGATTTTCATAAAACATAACTAAGAATACTCGGGATAAAATTATCTATGACACAAAAAAAACCGCATTCAAATCCGTCCATCCGTTGGGGAGCTAAGATACCACAGACAGATACACAGATACACAGGTACACACACGTTAAACTTATAACACCCCTCTCTTTGCGTCGGGGGTTAAAAAGCAATCATGGAAGTTGGCAGCAGAAAGCACAAATTTGACAAGAATCGACTCGACAAGAACGAACGGTTAATATCAAATGCTTGTTTACAAGTTGTATGACGTCATAGCACATAATTATAATCTATAGATGGATAATATTAATATGGTTGACGTCGGGTACATACCTCCAACCTATTTATCCATGGAACTACGCAATTGGTGTCAAGTCAAGTGGCGCAATTACAAGGCTGCGATTCGACTTGCCTTAATGACGTCTAGTGACATTAATTAATAAATAAATATCAGGTCACAATCTTGACACAAATCGAACCATGCTTGTGTTATAGGTACTAGCCGACGATATATTAAATAAGTCGATACAAATCTACATCTACACTAATATTACATATAACTACGAACAATTATTCGATAAAGAGCGAATCTGACTCCCGTACCGGGTTCCGTATTACGAATTGTTTCTATTGAGTTTCGGAATACATAATGATATTGATCTGATAGCTGATTTATCATACTTTTTCTCAAAAATGCTCTAAAATATTGTTCTTCGGCCAATCAACTATTTTTGTTTGCTGTAAAATCAAACATTTTTTTCGAGGTTTGATTTCATTGTGTTCTGCTCCCTACAGTAACGAGTACCGTAAACCAGTGTTACTTTGGCCCTGGAGGATAACTTTGGCTTTCGCGAATTAATCTGTCCACGGCTTTTTTATGAATTTGGCTCATATCATCTTATTTTTATTTCCAGCTAACTGCTCATGTTGTTACTTTTTATGTGACATTGCTATGAGTGCTTTTCATGCGGGTCAAAGTAACCCTCGATTGGGTCAATGTTACCCGAGTTAACGGTATGTAATTAGTAATTAATTATGGTCACCATCAACGTTACACAAAAGTATTTCTTTTTTACACATAGACAACCATCATAGTAGAAAATGAAAATTTAGGTAGCTATTATAATACAGGGTGACGGGAAATTCGACGTATTCCTTGAAAGGGGTTATTCTATAGCTCATTTGCAATGATTTAGATCCAGTCAACCGGGGGTCAAAACTCATTGGTTTGCAAGTTATTCGAGTTTTTAGAGTTGTTTTAAGAAAACCCACCTTTTGGCATAAAACTCGTAATTGTGAAAAAACTAATTAAATTTAGACCTCAAAAAAGGATTTATTTAATAGCCAATAAATGACTGAGGAAAATAAAAAAAACATGCCAAAACTTTTCAAGATATTGCAAAGAAAAGCATTTAAAGTCACAAGGTTTTAAATTTTGTTCCAAATTTGGTAACACTTCGAGGCATTATTTAAAAAAAAGTATGACACTTCGCGTAAAAATTACATAAATTAGTTGCTCAGTTCATAAGCTTTCATGAAAGGTACAATTGGCGATATTTTTGTAATATTTTTTAATAATAATGATAATATAGCGGAACAGGTAGGCAGCGTGCCTTCGGCGACGCGACACAAACAAACCAATTAAGGGTCATTAGGTTAATTGTTCATTTTGGTTTTTATGTATTTTTTTCCTTATCTTATTCATTTTCATGAGGTGGGGGAGTACCTGGGAGAGGGACTAAACTAGGCTTGATAATTCTTCATGCATTAAGTAATCAATCAGTTAGTTTCAACTTTCTTTCCAATTCGGACGATTATTGACAACTAAGCTTCCTTTGCAAATGGCTGCTTACGAATTTGCAGAATACGCAGACATCATTTATTGTTACGGACTCTGTGAGGGTGACTCCGCTGCAGCTAGAAGAGAGTACCAACGTCGTTTCCCTAACCGCCCGCTTACCTCACAGAAGTGTGTTTGGGACGACGTATCGACTTATTCGGGAAAAAGGAACAGTTCGACGCAGCCAAGCTGATGCTGGAAGACCTCGAATTTATGATCCTGCTGAAGAGGAACAAATCCTACAGTGTTTCCGAGCAGACGGCACTACCTCGACGAGAATTGTTGCTAACCGGCTCGGTATTTCTCAGTGGAAGGTGTGGTTTACCCTGCACTCAGCTCGGCAGTATCCATATCATTTTGCTCCAGTCCACGCAATTGAAGAGGGAGACCCAGCAAGAAGGGTGGATTTCTGCAGATTTTTAATTAATACTGATGCTGAAGACCCCGATTACCTGAAGAGAATTTTATGGACCGATGAATCCAATTTCGACCGTGACGGAATTACAAACTACCAATCTGCATTTTTGGGCGCCTAAAGGTCAAAACCCAAGAAAATCCAATGAAGGAGCTCATCAGCAAAGATTTTCTTTGAACGTGTGGATGGGAATCGTGCACGACAATTTGATCGGACCGTTCTTTCTGCCAGCGCGATTAAACGGCATCGCGTACGAACATTTTTTAAGGGAAGAGTTACCCACATTACTGGAGGATGTGCCACTTGCCACAAGATTGAATATGGTTTATCAACACGATGGCTGCCCTGCTCACTTTCACCGAGGTGTGCGAGAGTGGATGGATCAGCACTACCCAAGAAGATGGATTGGTCGAGGTGGCCCAACCCCTTGGCCAGCCAGAAGTCCAGATTTAACTCCATGTGACTTTTACATCTGGGGTCACATGAAGGCGTTGGTTTACGACACACCGATAAATAACGTTGAAGAGTTACGGCAAAAAATTGAAGCAGCTGCACAAACAATGAAAGAAGGGCTTTCGACGCGAGTGACAATCACTGAAGTTCGAAAAAGGCTTCGTGCTTGCATACGAAACCGAGGCAGGCAGTTTGAGCAAGACTTGTGATTTTTAAGAGTTTTTTTAAAGATAATTATTAGGCAGTTTAGTTTTAATTAAGTCTTTCTTTTTACTTTCTTGTATCTAAGGTTAGTGTGACTTTATAAGATACTTATTATGTTGATTTTTTATGATTGATTAAATTATTTTATTTACTAATGAAATTGTTAGTAACTCTTTTTAATCCTTTCCTTGTGACTGTCATTAAAGTGAAGAAAATCAAGAGACCATCTAATAAATTACTTAAAACACCAAAGGCAACTTTTAGTGACTCCTACCCTAAGAAGATAAGATAAGATAAGGAACCGAAGACAAAGCCATTGTAACATGTAAAATACCACCCCTTAATTGGTTTGTTTGTCGCGTCGCCGAAGGCACGCTGCCTACCTGCTCCGCTATTATTATCATTATTATTAAGAATTATTACAAAAATGTCGCCAATTGTACCTTTCATGAAAGCTTATGAACTGAGGAACTAATTTATGTAATTTTTGTCGAAGTGTCATACTTTTTTTTAAAATAATGCCTCGAAGTGTTACAAAATTTGGAACAAAATTTAAAAACTTGTGACTTTAAATGCTTTTCTTTGCAATATCTTGAAAAGTTTTGGCATATTTTTTTATTTTCCTTAATCAGTCATTTATTGGCTATTAAATAAATCCTTTTTTGAGGTCTAAATTTAATTAGTTTTTTCACAATTACGAGTTTTGTGCCAAAAGGTGGGTTTGCTTAAAAAAACTCTAAAAACTCGAATAACTTGCAAACCAATGAGTTTTGACCCCCGGTTGACTGGATCTAAATCATTGCAAATGAGCTATAGAATAACCCCTTTCAAGGAATACGTCGAATTTCCCGTCACCCTGTATAGTAAATAAGGTTTCAGAGGAAACGGTAGAATGGCTAACAAGAAATAACCTAACTATAAATACAGATAAAAACAAATATATTTATTTTCGTACCAGGCAGGGAAAAGATCTGAACCTTGATTATAAATTGTAATGGGAAACCAACAGAGAAAGTAAAGTATCAAATTTTCTTGGGTCTTTATGTGGACGAGTACTGTGAATGGAAAGAGCAGGCTAAGGCAGTCTGCAATAAAGTTAATTTTGTATTTGCTATTAAAAAAATTAGACTTGTAACTTCACATATAAAACTGCCTTGTTCGTGTATTACGGATACGTGTGCTCTGCCCTCAGATATGGAATAATACTGTGGGGTAACTCAACAGTTATGCCTAAAGTTTTTATAGCTCAAAAGCGCTGCATAAGAGCGATATTTGGTTCCTGCAGACGTGTATTTAAAAAACATGCTAACGCTTCCTTGTTTATACATCCTGGAGGCATGTACGAGTATGTACTTTTGTAAAAAAACACATGGATCTGTTTCTGATTAAAAACAATAACAATAAGCGAACGATTACACAAAAACCTTTGAACATGCCAGAAGCAAAATTGAGCCTATTTAAAAATAATTCCTATTATATGCTAAGCAAATTTTATAACACAGTGCCGAAATCTATAACTAGTTTAGTTGGACACAAATTCTATACAAATCTTAAGACATGGTTAATTGAAGAATGTTACTATTCATTAAATGTTTTTGAAGTGAAAACTTCTTTAGCGGCGCTGAGCACTTTTTGGGATGGGGATTTTTTTTAAAATACGCGACAGAGTTTTGTGACGTCAGATGTGAAGGAGGTCACTTTTTGCTGCTAGCCGATTCGACTTCATTCAAAACTGAACGCTATTCGTAAGAAGTATAAAGCCGTTAAACACTTTTTGCAATAGCATATTCTGCAAATAAATTTGTAATTTTAACCAACGCGTCCTTCACCGTTTTGCTATTGAGAAAATTCGAATAGTTCGATTTCTTAATGAGATTCGTTTCCTAAAGAGATAAAGCTTAGAAAAATATTTACCAACGGCAAAAACAAATTGATATTTTGGTCGCCACCGCCGTCTGCTGTTCTTGCAAATTCGAATAGTTCGAATTTAGACGTTATTCCTAAAGAGATAAAGCTTTGAAAAATATTTGGCAATGGCAAAAACAAATCGGTATTGTGTTGGCCGCCGCCCATCGGCGCGCTGACGGGCGAGCCGGCGGCCCCTCGCACCCAACGCGCCCGCGGCCCGTCCGCCTAAATAATTGATAATTGTTTATAAATTTGCGTCAAATTCCTTTTTAGGGTGACACCGTAAGATGTCACGTGACCTGATCGAAAAACTGTTACAATGTTATTGAGTTTTCACTTCTGCCGGCACTCCCGGAGTGCAACCCGGTCTTTTTTTTTAATAATAATAGTAGGTAATTAGATAGACATAATTTACTCGTATTATATATTTCTACAACTAGTTTTAAACATCGCCATATTGTTAAAATTTACATAATTTCATATTTAAAAATGACTAAATTACTAGAGATTTATAATTATATTTTCCTGCTCTCAACTCTCAGACATCTCAATTTAAATATAAGATTTGTGTACAAGTGCATGTTGCATGCTGCAAGAGATTTTAGGTTTAAGATGTACATTTTGCACGCTGCAGGTCAGCTAAATGTGTGATCCTTCTAAATTATAATAATTAAGACCTTTTGTTAACCACATTTAATGCAATAAAAAATTACTTAGGTACTTACTTACTTACTTAATTTATTGACACAGCTAACTGACTATCCGTGCACTTAATGTGCATTGTAATAAGGTTCTATATAGATACAGGATGGTCAGTTAACTGTGTTGGCGTTTGTATATACTTACTTACAGATTTTTATTCGACAAACTGTATTCACAGTTTGTTGGCGAGTGATGCGCTCTCATTTGAATACATTTGCAAGTTAAACCTACTTATTTAACATTAAACTAAAACATGCAAACACACTAATTATAAATCCACGGAGCGTAGCCGTAGGTACCAGCGACGTCACGCCGTACTGACAGAGATCTTAAATGCTTTAATGCAACGACACTTTTGTACACGGCATGTGTTTGATGCTGTTGTCCACGTTAATCCCCTAGCCTGATCCCCCAGGGGAAAAAAAACGGTTAGGTTGTTAGTTGAACTGCGACCCTACAGCGCCATAACCGAACATTATCATTTTTTCCTAGTTGAATATAAAATAATTGCCGCTAATTCCCCTGGGGGATCAGGCTAGGGGATTAACGTGGATAACGTGTATTTGATGGGTTCGTTTACTAGAGCTCAGTAGCCAAATAATACCTATATGGTCAGATAATTTTTAATGCGGCGCGGTGCACTATAAGCCATTCTTTAGATTACAATTTTATCGCATAGTCGAGCGAGCGAGCGAAGCGAACGAAGTTCTATGCTCCAGCTTGGGCCGAAAATCGTTTGTCCCGAGTCCGATGTCCCGCTGTCCCGCTGTCCTCTACAGGTCGCATTTCTCACCCGTTTCTTGTGAAATTTTGTGAGTAGGTTCGTTAATATAGAACTTAGCTTCTGCCCGCGACTCCAAGCACGAACAAACACTTTCATCCCCCTTTCCACCCTCGGGGGACGATTTTCGGGATACAATCTCTCCATACCTTCATCACAAACGGTTCAGCGGCTTAAGCGTAAAGAGTTAACAAACAGACACACTTTCGCGTTTATAATATTGCTAGCGACCCGCCCCGGCTCGCAGGGGTACTATATTGTACATATAAACCTTCCTCTTGAATCACTCTATCTATGAAAAAAAATCGCATCAAAATCTGTTGCGTAGTTTTAAAGATCTAAGCATACATAGGGACAGACAGCGGGAAGCGACTTTGTTTTATACTATGTTAGTGGATGATATAAGTATACCTATGGATTTCTTTGTCCAGTCACATTTTCGAAATGAATTATTTTTTTGTTAAACACGCTCGCTATTTTTTTCATCTCACAGAGCCACAAGTAATAATAGTTATAATTTGAGGCCCTACAGCCGCCGGCGCGGCGCCGTCCAGTCGGGATGTTTGCCCTCGCCGTCAGACGAGACGGCTACGAAATTCACATCAAGGACGCAAGGGCGTTCACGGGCAAAATGAATCATAGACGCAGAATAAACTCGCGATACAGCGGCCCCGCTATTCTGTAACTTGTTTTAAGCTCACCTCAACGCTCACCCACAAATATATCTTGACATTCTTGACACCGCGATGCTAGTAACTAAGCGTAGGCAGAGGTCTAGTTTCGTGACGGGTGACCGGCGGGGTGAGTCGCATTAGCGTTTAGCGAATAGCTCGGGGCAGCGGGACATCGAACACAGGACAAACGATTTTCGGCCCAAGCTGGAGCATGGAACCTCTTTGATGGTATACAGATTATGTGATTTTACCCCAATTTGTCAGTAGGTACAACATGTTGAATTCATAATTGGGTGTAACGTACAGATGTAGCATACCGACCACATGTGCATGCAATTTCTCTGCAACCCGTTTGACAGTTGGATCAGCAGCGCAACATGGCTTCAGACGATAGCAATTACTCAGCTTCTGATAAATTGGGGGTGACAAATCATGACATGTGGGAGTCTTTTTTTTTCCCGACTGCCAAAGGGGAGGAGGGTTATGTTTTTCGAGCGTATGTATGTATGTATGTCTTATTCTTTGGCAAGCCACGCTCTGCAGCCTAAACCGTTTGACGAATTTCGATATTTCATATTATGTCGTTGGATTCCTCCAGCTATAATAATATATATGTAAAAAAAAACAGTCTGGTTTTTCGAAATAGCTTTTGATTTCACATGTTTAAAGAATCATTATTCCGAAATTTCCAAATTCCGAATGATTTGGACTTAGATGTATAATATATTTTTGAATTTCGAAAAACTGAATCGTTTAATAAAATCTATGTAGTTATATATCGGCTCACAAAATTTCACGAGGATCTGTTGAGAAATGCGACCTGTTGAAAATACCTGGACATCAGGACATCTGAGACTAGTATAAGTTAAGCCAAAACAAAACGTTACGACCGCGTTCGCGTTTAGCTGTCTAATCCCATACAAATTGAGGGTAAAACGCAAACGCGATCGTAAAGTTTTGTTTCGGTAAAACTTGTACTAGAGCCTCTGGACATCGTGCTATGCGCACATACGATTTTTTTTGGCCCCTACTGAAACGGAGAACTTCATTCGGTTCGCTCGCTTGTTCAATAAAGAAGAAATACTGTGTGTAGAAACTTATAAAGGACGTCCTGGACATAGGCTACATATTATATTCTATCCTGATGCTTTGCAGACTTTTATAAATTGACCATGACACTACATTCATGCACTCTATTAATTATGCGTAATTAGAGGTTAGACTTTAAACTGGTGCTGAGGCGAGTTGTCAGTAATTAACTCTAATTTAACTACGAGTACTTAAGGTACGCTTGCGATAAAGCCGACTTAGGTAGGTGTGGCTTTTTACGTTGATGACTTCCACTCCCACTGGATGAAAATCTAGATAATTTAAAATTCGTTCCAAATTAAAACGTCTTTTCTTAAACTTTACCCATTTAAAAAGGGGTTGATTATGACGAAAAGATTGGTGTATTAAAAAACCCATAAATCGCTTTAAGGGGCTGAGGCTGGGCCGAGGCTTTCGCTGATTTTTGAAATTTTTTGAATCGTATCTCCTACTTTTGCACTACAGCTAGAATTATAAGTCAAACGGCTATCGGTTCTTTATTCTTTTATCTGGTCTACCGGATTTTGAAAGAGATGAATAAGTAGGTACTTCATTTTGTATGAATTTTTTAAACATTGTCTAAAAAACCACTTTATTCGTATCTCTATCGACGTGAAAGATCTAACATTTACAAAATCTACATATTTGGGTTTGTCTATGACGTCTCTAAAAACATGTCTAGGGTTTTCATTTTAAACTAATTAACACAAAAGTTATGGCCAGAAAACCAGTTTTTTGGCCTAAAATTGTTCAACTTTGATGCCAAATATCTCGAAAACAATGAACTTTGAAGTAAATATGGGATACCGTAATGCTTAAAGCCGTTGTTTTTAATATAATAAGCTACAAAAAACATTAGATAACTAAGGGACTCAGATCGAAGCTCATTGGCGTATGGGAGCCCCTTAATAACCCAGCAGACATAACTACGGCGACTAGTAACAGATAACAGTTGATTCATCTAAAGTCTTTTCTATTTCCAGGCAGCCGCAAAGTCCTCTTCCTCCTAGCAACATTACCAGCGATCTACGTATCATGGCACCTCAGCCAAGCAGTCGGCGAGGCCCTTACCCCGCCACCTCCGCCTGACCAGACCCTGCACCATTTCAGAGCCAACAGGAGTTTGGCGCACTACTTAGATAATATGTAAGTCATTAGGTCTTTTGTAGACACCAAAGACTTCTCTCGACACTCTTAAGATTCGCTGACGACACAGCCATGGAGCCGTAAATTCCTCTTCCCCCTAATAACAACACTGCAGGCTATCTATGCGTCCTGGCACTTCAGTCAAGCAGTTGGCGAGGCCCTTACCCCGCCACCTCCGCCGGACCAGACCCTGGACCATTTCAGAGCCAACAGGAGTTTGGCGCACTACTTAGATAATATGTAAGTCATTAGGTCTTTTGTAGACAACAAAGACTTCACTCGACACTCTTAAGATTCGCTGACGACACAGCCTTTTCGAGGCTGACACAGGGAGCCGTGGAGCCGTAAATTCCTCTTCCCCCTAACAACGCTACAGGCGCTACAGGCGTTCTGCCTCCTCAGCGAAGCCGTCGGCGTATATAGCACTGACCCCGCCACCTCCACCAAAGCAGATCTTGGACCATTTCAGAGCCAAGAGGAGTCTGGCACACTATTTAGTCATAGTCATCATTACGTTGAAGCTTGCAGCCTAGTGGTTTAGGAATATATCGGCGGTCGTGGGTTCGAATCCCGACTCGTATACCAATGTGTTTTTTGAACTTATGTACGGAATATTTACCGTTAGCTTTTCGGTGAAGGAATAGGTCTAATCCCAATAAGTTCTAGTTTTCCCTCTGAATTGGAAGGTCAGATGGCAGTCGCTAAAACTAGTACCTATGCCAAATCTCGGGATTAGGTGTCAAAGCGGACCCCGGGCTCTTTTAGGGCACAACCGGGAATAACGCTAGGAGGATGATGATGAAGAACGAATAACTGTAAAATACAAATACTGTTTGATGTGTTGTTATCTGTGTGATGTGTTGTGCACACGTCAAAGATAGAAAAGTTACAAAAGTAAACACATAGATAGAGGGAAACAGTAGAGGTAAAACAACAGTACAGGCGGTTTTTTTTGTGGTTTATTTATTTTTACCCGACTACCGAAAGAGAGGAGAATTATGTTTTTCGATTGACGGTGTCGTGTTCGGCAGTCGGGCAAAAAATAGAGTGAAATAATTATAGTATGAAAAGCTCTTTCTGTTTCTATGTTATTCCAGAATGCCCTTTTAAAATGAGTACTTACCTAGCAAACGGTACTACGATACGTTTATATGCAGGGTCGAGCTTCCTGTTGACTCTTAAAAGACTTAAAATAATAGGTACATGCGTGTTATGTACCATGAGGAAAATGATTAGCTGTAACTTGAGGAACAAAAATAAGTACATCACATACATTCCACATAATTATATGCCTTCCTTGTGCACAATTTGTCTGAGACACAGGATCATCCTAGTTCAGACGCACGTACCGAATATTGGGGTTAGTATCATCTCGTCTAAAAAAGAAGCTGGTCTAATTATTTTGACGGAGCCCCGCAGAGCGGGGCTCCTATTTCTGATCTGTTTGCCCTTCGGGCATCTAAAGATACCTAACGAACCTAACCTACCTACCAGTAATACCCACCAGGTAGTTCAATTTTGAACCAGTTGCTAATTAGACCAGCTGCTTTTTTAGACGGCCGGCTGCACCTTGGGAACTTAGAATTATACCTACACTTTGCGCGCTGCTAGCAGGGACTCAGCCAGTCGGTTGGCACACGCGCTTACGGCCGGATTCTGCTTTGCTTACGCGCACAATAAAAGTTGTGACCAATTATTAAAAAAATGACTTCGTCGCGAATACTTACTGAAATTGTTCATCAGATTAAGAATTTTCACCACTCTTAAATTTAATATCCGAACCGAAAGATCTAAACGTCACTTTTAGTATGGAAAAATGGCAGTTGTGTTGTTTAACGTACGTTCGGATCGTTACGTGATTGAGTACCTACAACTTTACTGTAATTTTTCCATACACAGTGACATTTAAATCTACCTGACGCGCGTACCGGCGTTATGTGATCGACCTGATAGTTGAAATACTTTTTGTTTGCCGGCATTGTGTAAACCTGTCTTTGGGTTTTGTTATATTTTGACGATCTCTGTAGCCTAGTTGGTAGTGCCTACGAAGCCGGAGGTCCCGGGTTCAAATCCGGTAAGGGCATTTATTTGTGTGATGAGCCCGATAATTGGTTCTTATTTATTTATCTATATAGTATGTACATCGTCATCTAGCAACCATTTTTGCTTAGTTTGGGACTAGGTTGATTTTATTTCCTCTTACTTGGAAGGTAGTCAAGGTAGGAGGATGATTATTCTAACATTAAATTTTCTCTCCTTCCAGAAACCTCCTCATAGAGCCATCATCAGCCTGCGACCACCAGGTCCCAGTTCTGATCCTGGTGACCAGCTCACCCTCCCACCAGCGGCAGCGTGACGTCATCAGGGACACGTGGGGGAAGCATCAGCACACCTACTTCTTCCTGGGGCTTGGCTTGGATGAGGATCAGCTGGTGAGTGTAACCAGGCAACCTCCTCGACAATCGAATTCATAACATTGGGAATTGGCGCGCCAGTGTGATTCAGCTCTTAAATGTACTATTAAAAAAGCAACATTTTAATGGCAACACATTGGGTTGTATTACTTGTATTAGACGGTGAAAGATTTCTTCTGTTATTTGTTCGGACTGTCATATATACCGTACCGTGTCTATTTACTATCAAATAGTCCATTGGGTTGCATTTCGTATCACCATCATCATCATCAGACTATATACGTCCCACTCCTGGGCACTGCCCTCCTCTCAGGTATGAGAGGGATAAGGCTCCCCTCGCTGGCCCATTGCGGTTTGGGGACTTCACACACACCTTCATATGGTTGAAGTATAATTTCCACCGTATTCCGCCATACAATATGTTCGAAGAATCGGTGCAAATTATATTTCCTAAACTATCCATACTAATATTATAAATGCGAAAGTGTATGTGTGTGTTTGTTTGTTTGTTTGTTTGTTTGTCCGTCTTTCACGGCAAAACGGAGCGACGAATTGACGTGATTTTTTAAGTGGAGATAGTTGAAGGGATGGAGAGTAACATAGGATAGTTTTTATCCCCGTAATCATCCCCTAAGGGGGTGAAATGGGAGGGTAAAAGTTTGTATGGAGCTGCGATTTAAACGAGTTCCACGCGGACGGAGTCGCGGGCAGAAGCTAGTTCCTAATAAAGTTATGTGCGTTCGAATGATGCTCATTCTCCTGTGTTCCAGGTAGACAGCTACGTCGAGGCCAAACAGCACAGCGACCTGGTAGTCCACGAGTTACAAGACCATTACCAGAACTTGACCGTGAAGGTAGCCCTGATGCTGGAGTGGGCCGTGCGTCGCTGCGCACACGCAGAGTTCGTCTTCAAGACGGATGACGACGTCCTCGTCAACCCTTGGACGTTGGAAGACGTCCTGCAGGATAATAAGGATGCTGCGTTAATTGGTAAGTAGGTATTCTATGTAATAGAAACACTCCACAAGTGAAATCCAAAGATTATAGACCCCTCCTACGATTATGAGGAATCCAACGTCATCTCATATGCCAATATCCATCTGGCGATGGCGTCTGGTCGCCGCCATTTTGACTTATGATTACTTACTACTGTCTTGTCTTCAGTGACATGATTAAAGCGAATTGATTCAAGTATGATTTTCAAGTTTTATCTCTAGAGTGCCACAAAGGAACCAACATGGTTGTACTTTGCTTTACCACCGAATATATGTTTGGCAGAATTTTAATTTCATTGAAAACCGTTTTTTTTAGAATCCGTAAACTGTTCAGGAATGTTATGAAACAAACCTAACCTAACCTAATGGGTTCTACAGAATGACCGTTTAGCTGTACCTAAAAAGTTAACGGTTTCTGCGTAACAGAAATTCGACGAAACGAAAATTCGAGAAAACCCAGCAATCGGTGAAACGTTTGTCGGTGAAATAAGGGGACACCAAACAACATACGTATGATGAATATGTGTTTTCTTTTCACCCGGAGCTTAATTTCAAATTGATTGACATCTCATTTACGGTATTGTAAGTATCTTAAATGCTACGGTCGACCACACGTAAATACAAACATAGACTTCTAAAATCATATCCCTTCCTTTCAAAAAGGATAAAAAACCGGCCAAGTGCGAGTCGGACTCGCGCATGAAGGGTTCCATACCATTATCTATAAAAACGGCAAATAAATCACCTTTGTGGTATTGGAGCCCCCTTAAATATTTATTTTATTCTGTTTTTTAGTATTTGTTGTTATAGCGGCAACAGAAATACATCATCTGTGAAAATTTCAACTGTCTAAATGGTTAGACATAGGACGGCGGTTCATGAGATACAGCCTGACTGACGGTCGGACGGACAGCAGAGTCTCAGTAATAGGGTCCCGTTTTACTCTTTGGGTACGGAACCCTCAAAATCGCAAATCACGCACAAATTCATATTCAATTCATAAAACTGACCGAAGCACACGCTGCACGCTTACTTTTTCTTCCTTTATTTATGCGTCGTTGTTTTACAACCCTACTTGAAGATAACATTTAAACAAAAGATGTCGGTAATGGTTGGTTTTAAGTACTTTTCGTAATTTTAAGTAAAACAAACTACAATGTAATGACATCCCGAAGTTACGTCATCACACAGAGGCTCTAGTATAAGTTTTACCGAAACAAAACTTTACGATCGCGTTTGCGTTTTACCCTCAATTTGTATGGGACTTGACAGCTAAACGCAAACGCGGTCGTAACGTTTTGTTTCGGTAAAACTTATACTTAGACCCTGTGACTCACTTAACTTTTGGTAACCCGCAGCTCGATCACGTAACTCATTGTACGTACGTTAGGTAGATCGAAATATCAAAATTTATATGGAATAATGACAGTTAAACTGTCCTAACGCGCGTTCGAAACGCTACGTGATTACCCCTCCGAATTGGATCCATCTCTCTTTCTATTTCAGGATACAAAAAGGAAAACAGCGTACCACATCGGGACGAGTACACCAAATGGTACCTTCCCCGGTGGTTGTACAATGAAGACCTCATACCAGAATACTTGTCCGGTACAGGATACATTATAAACGGTAAATACACTTTTTGGTACAACTTTTTATTGCCGACTGTAATTTTTTTGGACAGTCATCAACTTTGACCGCAATAACCAAATCTATTTAATATATTCTAAGTATTCTAACGACTCGTCGAGAGGGCTTCATTAAGCCAAACACATCATCATCATCATGAAAAAGAATAGTAAATGCGCGCCAGAGTACGTGTTTTCCGTATTGAGCGCAAATTTGGCGCAAATTTGGTAATTTCACTTACCTAGCCGACTCATTCAACGGTAAAAATGAGGTACATTTTACCCGAAAAAGTATAATTATACGCGAAATCCCTTCTATTTATGTTTGGGGTTGCTGTGGAGATGC
Source organism: Epinotia ramella (assembly GCA_947578815.1). Taxonomy (NCBI): domain Eukaryota; kingdom Metazoa; phylum Arthropoda; class Insecta; order Lepidoptera; family Tortricidae; genus Epinotia; species Epinotia ramella. The sequence continues at coordinate 4,389,916 of OX388220.1, forward strand.
TCTCCAGCAAACCCAAATTAAAATAAGTAATTGTAGGTACTCTCGAAACTATTGGAGTACAGTTTTTTTCAAGTAAATATTTTTTTTGTATATATTGGGTACAGTTTTTTCACGTACTCATAAATGCCAAAACAGTGAGTGGGGTTGCCCGGGAGCATGACATGTTTTGAGGCAGCGTTCTTAATCAGTAAGTCCAGCTCACATACACTTTCCCTTTCCAGGCAAGCACCTCAAAGAAATCTCCTCAGCGTCCCTCCACATACCAGCAATCAACATGGAGGACGTATATTTCACGTACATCGTCGCCAAACGGGCCCTAGGCCTAACCCTGACTCACGACAGGAGACTAAGTCCATACAAACCTTGGACTGGTTTCTCTTGTCCTTATAAAAGTTTCGCTTCCATACATAGTGTCAGTCCGGATGAGGTGGAAAGAATATGGCCCAAGATAGAGAGTTTAGAGAAAGGGGGTGGCTGTAGCGCGTTCGGTTTTTTGTCTAGTGATTTGTTTTTGTATTAGAAAAGTTTGCAACTTAAACCCTGACTCACGAGTGAAGGCTGAGCCCATACAAATATTGCAAGGGTTCTCTTGTCCTTACAAAAGTTTCGCTTCCATTCATGGTGCTAGTGCTGAAGAGGTGGAAAGAATATGGCCTAAGATAGAGAGTTTAGAGAAAGGGGGTGGCTGTAGCGCGTTCGGTTTTTTGTCTAGTGATTTGTTTTTGTATTAGAAAAGTTTGCAACATAAATCCTGACTCACGACTGAAGGCTGAGCCCATAAAAATATTGGACAGGGTTCTCTTGTCCTTACAAAAGTTTCGCTTCCATTCATGGTGCTAGTGCTGAAGAGGTGGAAAGAATATGGCCTAAGATAGAGAGTTTAGAGAAAGGGGGTGGCTGTAGCGCGTTCGGTTTTTTGTCTAGTGATTTGTTTTTGTATTAGAAAAGTTTGCAACATAAACCCTGACTCACGACTGAAGGCTGAGCCCATACAAATATTGCAAGGGTTCTTTTGTCCTTACAAAAGTTTCGCTTCCATTCATAGTGCTAGTCCTGAAGAGGTGGAAAGATATGGCCTAAGATAGAGAGTTTAGAGAAAGGGGGTGGCTGTAGCGCGTTCGGTTTTTTGTCTAGTGATTTGTTTTTGTATTAGAAAAGTTTGCAACTTAAACCCTGACTCACGACTGAAGGCTGAGCCCATACAAATATTGGACAGGGTTCTCTTGTCCTTACAAAAGTTTCGCTTCCATTCATGGTGCTAGTCCTGAAGAGGTGGAAAGAATATGGCCTAAGATAGGTATAGAGAAGGTAAGGAGTTAGAGGTGGTTGTAGCGAGTTTGATATTTTTTCTAGCGATTTGTTCTTGTATTATTTGATTAATAGATCTTAAGTTTTCTGTAAAATAATTTCACTTCTTTAAGAAAATTGGTCACATCAATTGCATCATATTGTGTCTGTTATCCTGACAGGTATGATTTGCTAAAAAAGGCTGGTATGAGCTGTTGATAAGTTGAGGTTTTTTTTATCTTTTTTTTACCAGAAAACCGTCCCCGCGAATGATACGGGCGTCTGAATCCGCGATTACTTTATGGTAAATGATTTCTAATGGAATAAGTGATTCTGTGTATGAATGATGGGTGATGACTCGTAATGGATGATGGGTGAAATGAAGAGTGAACTATGTGCCATTTAACTTTCTCAGATTATTTTATTAACTATGGAGGTGGCGAGTTTGCAAAAAGAGGATATTGTAGTTTCTTTACGAGTTGATGAGGATAGGTGCCTTGGTGAGTATACGTTGTGCACAAATGTACATTTCACTTAAAGTGCGTGAATTGTAATTTTTTACCTTTTTGCCCGACTACGGACTGACTTATGACTTACTGCAGAGCCGGAAGGAAGGATATGTTTTTACCAGTTTATGTTTGTATTTACGTGTGTTCTACCGTATCGTTTAAGATACTGAACCGATTATGATGAATTAGGTGTTAATTGATTACAAAAAATGCTCCGGGCAATTAGAATCAGAAATAATGCTTTGTATGAAAAAAGGTAGCTTATGTCATCCGGAGCATGATTTGTTGATTTTTTTTCAGTTCGTTTACAGATTTTAAATCTATGTTTTCTATTAAGTATAAAGAGCTATTTTTCTCACGATGATTGTAACTATTTTTGTGATAGTAGGTAGCTTATTCCTAGACTTAAGGCTTCGTAATTGTGAAAAAGCTCGCTACCAATACAAAATCACTACAATAAAATGTTTAACGAACATTCTATGAAATGAAACAGCGCCTAGCACATAGTTGGCCGCATCACGCATTTCCACGACTCGACGTTCATAAACGAATCTTACAAAAGGTTCGATAATAATTAACAAATTAGAAAAGTTGAAAAACTTCCGACATTTTCATTTCAAAGTTCAATATCTCAAAACCGGCTGAACCGATTTCGTGGAAACGTAGCTAAGAACCGTCTCGATCTAGTCGGCTTTAAGACAAAAAAACCGCATTAAAATCGGTCCATTCGTTTAGGTCATGCCACACACACGTCACACACGTCAAACTTACAACACCCATCTTTTTGCGTCTGGGGTCAAAAAGATTCGATAAAAAACTGCCCATCACTAAAATACCTATGTAGTATTATATATATTATATAAAATATTATGGATACACAGCATGGTGCAGTTGACGTTAAAAGATATGTTTTCTATACTACGATTGTGGCAAACAAGCATAAGTACAGTCTATCCTATCTATGACTTCAACCATGCTCAGAAATTGGCATTTTTACAAGCCTTCTTCTGATTGTTTCTCACATAATACATGTACAATTATACACATGGCGTATGTAAATATATAATCAAACTTTGAGAGTTAATTTTCACCCGCTCATATTAGTCGTATTTCGATTTGAATATAAGTGCGTGTAATATAGATGACAAATGACAATACAATATTTTGGGGCCATCACGTTGATTTGACCATGGAACCAGAAGGAAATCTTTAATGGCTCATATATTATGACTTAAGCAAAAAAAATTTTTTAATCTTCTTTTTTGTTAAATCGCGGCATAAAGCCTGATATATACTATCGGTTTCATACATTTAGTATGGTTAGCTACACTCATCTCACGCGCTCAGACATGACGGCTCCTTTTGTGTCGGCGTCAGAGCGCATCAGAGTCACGTCAGATGATTATGAATTCTTAAGGCCTCTCACAGACTGGAGCGGGCTGGGCGCGGCGGTCAGTAGTAAATTTATCATTAGCTGTCAAATTTACTATTGACCGCCACCGCAGGCGCCAGTGTGATGCATGCCTAAGGCTGATTTTCCACCGGAGGGGCGAGACGAGACGAGGCGAGGCGAGAATTGAAATTCGTATGGCATCTATTCCCATCCGGTGGAAAATCAGCTTAATGCGGCGTCTATTTAGAATATTTAGATATAAGCGATTGTCATATATATAGATGTTTTGTACGAGTAAATCAAGAACATTTGTTGGATCTCCTGTTGAGTTATGTAATGTATACGAAAGATGATTAAAAGTTTACTTTTTCATTATATGTGTTTTCGATAACCTTTTCCACTGACTCTTCGGCCGCGGACTGGACGCCAGCGCGCAGCGGAATGCTTCCCATACTTGAATTATTATTATGATAAATAACATGTGGATCTATAACACGCTCAGCCACCAAAACGAGAAGTCCAACACCATTTACCTTATGTGTTATGGTGCCCGCGTGCCTCGCAAACTTTTATGGATCGTACTTTATGGTTAGCAACTCAGTATTTTTAAATGAATACTTAGCGTCACTACCTATGCTCCCGCTTCCCCATGCGTTCCTAGTTACAGTGGGATAATTTCTTTACTCAATCTATATTTTGTTACAAATAAATACGTGCAAGATATGCGCTCCTAGTATGTACAATGACCCGACCTAGTCGAAACTCAATGCAATTTTAGACGCTCATTGTCATAATGAGCGTATGTGTAAGTGTATGTGTGAGAGAGTGACCCCCTATTTGAATGCAGTTTTGAAACTATAACTTACTCCCCGAAGGTAATTCCGGATTTTGGCATATTTAAAGATGACCCAGGAGCCAATAATAAATTCACTAAACTCTTGGAAAAGTGGCCAGAATATTTAGCTGTATTTACTGACTCCTCCAAGATGGATCCAGCAAGGTGTGTTGGAGCAGCAGTATGGATCCCAAAATATAACATTGTGCTATCTCTGAAATGTCCTCCACAATCTTCCATATTCACTGGAGAGTCAGTTGCAATCCTGGAAGCAGTATCATATTTAGAATCACATCACATAACAAAAGCACTTATTTTCACTGACAGCAGGAGCTGCTTGCAAGCCTTAACGAGCAATCAGTTTAAGGCCCAAAATAAGTCCCCTCTAATTCTGGGCATTAAAGAAAAACTTTTACAATGTGAGATCCAGGGCCTTGATATTGTTCTCGGGTGGATCCCTAGTCATTGTGGCATCTCCGGCAATGAATGTGCGGACACTTGGGCAAACAGTCAATTGAGACAGGCACTCAACTCCATAACAAAGTATATTCCTCAGACCTACTGACCTGTGCTCAAACCAGCTTGTCTGACTCGTGGCAAAACTTGTGGGATGCATCCAGACTAAATACAGGACGCTATTACGGCGGCATTCAACCCTTGATCCGTTGCAAACCATGGTTTTTTAATTTCCGGAGTGCCCTCAAGTGGGCTACATCAACCATCTGCCGCCTTCGACTCGGTCATAACTGCACTCCGGTGTTCCTTGCCAAGATCAGGGTGCGGGATAACTCTTCGTGTGAATGTGGGCTCGATGAGGGTTCGTTGGATCACATATTTTTCAACTGTCCCAGGTTTAGTTACTCAATGTACGACGTATTACCAAAGAAAATCCCACGTCCTATAAATTTCTACTCGCTTCTTTGTTCAATGGACTCTCCCATAATTGCTATTCTTTTAAAATATATTCAAGTACACAACATTAGACTTTAAAACATTCCCCACTGTGCATTTTAATTTAATATATTTGTAATTTCTCTTCTATTTCATTTTAATATATTTCTAATGATACATTTTCCACTATATATCCGTCATGTTGGCATGATAAACACTCTGTCACCCACTTTCCCGCTCTTTTTTCATAAGTTTCATAACGTTTGTTCCTGTCATGTGATTGTCTGTGATGTCCATAGTTTTTATTTGTTTTAGGTTTCCAGACTGATCCTTCCCCCAAAAAAAGTCAAAATTAAACCGAACATTCTCCTCGTGTGTAAATATGTCATAAAACTGTTATTGGCAAATCCACCTTGCTAAAACAGCAAGGAGTAAAAGCCATAATTGAAAGAAAAAAAAAAAAATGACTATTGATAATGAGCGTATGTGTAAGTGTATGTGTGAGAGAGTGATCTCTCACACATACACTTACGCGATACTCACATATATACACAAAACGAATATTTACATCAACCTATATGTTCCTGGTCATACTGTGCAATTACCCTCTGTGACCGCTGTCCAAGTTGTCCAACGCGCTATAAAAAAGCGGCCAAGTGCGCGTTGGACCACGCACAACGAGGGTTCCGTGCCTATTAAAAAGGTCGTATCGTTACTGAAAAGTTTTTTAGAAATATCTCAAAATCCTTTAAGCCGATCTTGTTCAAAACAATTTTCGCTGAGAGAATTTAATAAGCCCTATGAGCATGATTTTTTTCATATTTTTAAAATACACGGTTCAAAAATTAAAGGGGGGGACACAATTTTAGTGACTCGAGGAGATTATCTCTGACTTTATTCACTTAATCAAAAAAAAATGCTGAAAAGCCTTATATTTATTTTGAAAGGCCTATCGATTGATGTGCCACACGTGGGCTTGGAATGAAAAAAAATTTTTATGAATGGAGTGCACCCCTAAATTATATTGTTTCAAAAACTCTGTTCGCTTAACTTCACTGAACCTACGGCGCCTTAAACTAGTGCAATGTTTTCCTTTGATATCTTACTTTCCTACTAATACTCGTATTATAAATGCGAAAGTTTGGATGTTTGGATGTTAAGATGTTTGTTACTCAATCACGCCCAAACGGCTCAACCCATTTGGATGAAATTTTACACGAAGATAGTTTATAGTCTGGATTAAAATATAGGATAGTTTTTATCCCGGGTGCACGCAGACGAAGTCGCGGGCGAAAGCTAGTCCTAGATAAATGCGGAAACGTAGGGGAATTTGTTCGTTAATATTCTAATGTTATATGGAAATAAGGTATAGGGTTTGTGAAGCAGACTGACGTCTTTGAAAACGTTCCGCAATTAACCCGCCAGTGAGAATGCGCGCGCGCATCTGCACCGCAGGTGGCGATAACGTTTATGGCTCGTCTTATTGCTCGATTACATTGTGTGCTCGTTCATTCAGTCAGCGCAGGCGCGGACTTGGGCGGAAATTGGCAGCTTTTCTTTCGGCGCGTGAATTGGAAAATATCGCGTTCTTTGAAACGCCATTCTAACTAGATTAGGAAACAAAAAGGGCTGATTTTCAGACATATGATTCTTGACTACATGATTGTTTATCTGATTTAATCGATACACGATTGCTAAACATGTCCTCGATAGAAAATAAAACTAAAGTTGGGTAGTTATTTTTCTTTTTTAACTCAGCCTACAAAACAATTTACGACACAATTGAGTTCTTATTTTGGTATTTTACCTCATCTAAAATCTCACTTAATGAAATATAAATAAAACTTTGCATCTCTTTTTCTCGTGCGTTGAAGGCATAAGCGTATCTCTCACAAGGAGCGAGGTTTTCGCAAATCGACTCCAATCAAGTCATCATCTTAATGGAACCCTTGAAAATGGCTACTTTTCTTTAAAGGAATCCTTGTAGTTCCGTCTGTCTGCTGTATTAAGAAAGTTTTTTTTAAGTCGTTTTATTTTGTATACATACACAAATGACTAAAGGAACATTTTATTAAGTGGAAAAAAAGAGTATGTTCCACGTAGGTCAATATGTGGCACGAAATAAAAAGATAAGATTTCCCGGCCAATCTGTCGTGGATTATGTGAATATATCGCTCTGAAAGATACAAAATATCATATCGCGTCCTTCCCTATAAACGTTGCAACAAGAAACATAAAAAAAAAACAATTTTTGTAATCTAACACATATAACACAACTAGCTTCTGCCCGCGACTTCGTCCGCGTGGAACTCTTTTATATATCTCTATTTCGCCCCATTAGACGATGATTCCCGGAATAAACACTATATGTATACCAAAATTAATTTTAATCCGTTTTTGCGTGATTGAGGTCCAAACTTTAGCATCATAGGCTAGCGGCGGCTGCGAGTCGGAAACGATAACGCAGGTTAAGCAAAGATGGCAGCGGTCAGTCTTTGGATGGGTGACCGCCTGATGTTTGAGTGTGTGGTTAATATTTAATTTTTTTTAATTTTTTTTATTAAGTATAGGTACGCATTTGACCCCTATCTCGCCTGATGGTAAGTGATGATGAGGTCGAGGGTGTTGCATGCATACCTAGATAGTGCCTATTCACTCTCGTCTTGAAAAGATCCAAGTTATATGTAACTGGGAAAAGGTTTGCCGGAAGCGAGTTCCACTCTTTGGCTGTCCTCGCGAGAAAACTGGAAGCAAAGCGCTTCGTGCGAATCAGTGGTAAGTCAACAACATAAGGGTGGAACCCGCGACCGCGCCTAGTCCCAAGATGGCGAAATGGTGAGGGCGGGATTAATTCGTGTAATCCTAGCGCACACTCTCCGAAATGTATCCTGTAGAACACCGATAAGCAGGCAACCTTTCTACGGTGTTCCAGTCTTTGCATTTTAGCCTCGGTTAAATTTAGGTCACCAATGAGCTTCCTGGCACGCCCATCAATCGAATCCAAGGCGGCTAGCTGATATTTAGCGGATCCATCCCAGAGGTGGCAACAGTACTCCATACATGACCGGACCTGTGCTTGGTAAAGCTGAAGAAGCTGCCTGGGTGTGAAGTACCGCCTCACCTTAGAGAGGATGCCAAGCTTTTTTGCCGCAGTTTGCGCCAAGGATTCAATGTAGAGCCCAAAGTTCATATTGGACTTGATGTCCATGCCAAGGAGCTGCAGATGGTCTGAAATTGGTACGGATACACCTCGGAAAGTTGGAGTCAAGTTAAACGGACTCCGTTTAGTAGAGAACAAACACGCCTGCGTCTTGGTTGCGTTGAACTTGACTAGATTAGCATCGCCCCAGTCGGAGACTGCCCTAAGAGTCAAATCCAAACGATCAACCATATCCTGCCGACAAGATTGAATTTCATCGTTGCTGGCCTTTGCACTGGACAGATATCTGACTGCAACCGTGCTATCAGCAGCATACCCAAAGGTTCCGGGCAATAACATGTCGTTGATATGCAATAGGAATAAGGTTGCAGACAGAACAGATCCCTGAGGAACACCGGCATCTAAAGCCCATTGATCCGATGTGTAGCCTTCTAAGACCACACGGAACGATCGCCCGTTCAGGAAATCAGTTATCCAGTTACAAAAGCCAGCTGGTATCCCATAAGCTGGAAGCTTGCTCACTAGGCTAGCATGCCACACCCTATCGAATGCTTTGGAGATATCGAGAGACACGGCAAGAGCTTCACCACGCTTCTCGATAGCCTCGCTCCAAAGATGAGTAGCATGCACAAGAAGATCCCCAGTTGATCGTCCCCGGCGGAAACCATACTGACAATCACTGAGGAGATCATTGTCTTCTAGGTATGTTAGGAGACGCCTATTCAGTACACGCTCCATATTCTTGCAGAGTATGGAGGTGACAGAAATCGGTCGATAGTTGGCAGGGTCTGCCCGACTGCCCTTTTTGGGCACGGGTTGCACATTAGCCAGCTTCCAAGATATGGGAACTACACCCGTTTCAAGTGACAGGCGATACAGGCGAGTCAGAACCGGAGACAGTTCTGCTGCACAGTTTCGCAGAACAATGGCAGAAATTCCATCAGGCCCACTAGCTTTATTCACGTCTAGAGCTCGTAGGTTTTTAAGAACTTCTTTCTGGCGAATACGAATGTTGCTCATAGAGCAATTCATTTCTGAAAGCACCGGAGGAAGTTTACCTGTGGAGTCCAAGCGCGAATTCTCCGCAAAAAGACAAGCAAATAAGTCGGCTTTGTCCTTGGCAGTGTGAGCAAGTGAGCCATCTGGTTTCAGCAAAGGAGGTAGAGAGGGCCGACAGAAGTTTCCTTCAACCGCTTTCGCCAAGGACCAGAACGCCTTGCTTCCAGGAGGATACGAGGCCAGTTTAGTCCCAATACGACGAACGCGGTGGAAGCGTGCCCTACGAAACTGTTTCTTGCTTGCCTTGGCGGCTTTATTAAACGCTCTCTTCAGATGACGCGTATTCGAGGCTTTATTCCTACGAGCATCAGCCCAAGCCAGGTAAGCTGCTCGCTTAAGTGCGTCGGCACGGTCGCAGTCAGCGTTAAACCACGGCGAAGCTTTGCAGCCAGTCGGGACGTCAGCATAAGGAATAAAATATTCCATACCCTGCCGTATGACATCGGCAACTGCGCCAGCACATATCGATGCATCATCTGAAGAGAAACACACTGCACGCCAAGGATAAGATGCGAAAAAGTGGCGCATCTCATCCCAGTCTGCTAACCTGTATCTCCACACCCGTCTTTCACCACTAGGGCCCCGATGAGGTGGGGAATATGTAGATACAGCCTTCACCAGACAATGGTCGGAGGTACCTAAAGGGGCTGTTACCGACACTGAGTATTGGTCTGGGTTAGTAGTTAGCAGGAGGTCTAAGCAGTTGGCCGAGTGAGTCAACATCAGGCACCCTGGTAGCACAGTTAACAAGCTGGGAGAGATCAAGTGTCAAAGCTAAGTTGCGTGCCTCTCTTCCAGCATGATCGGTCACTTGATACGGGAACAACCACTCCTGGTGGTGCGCGTTAAAGTCCCCTAAAATGACCAATTCAGCCGTAGGATACCTTTGTCGAGCTTCATCGGCTGCCTCCCTGAGGTAGCTGAACAGTTTTGACGCCTCCTGGTCACCACTGTGCGAACGATATACGTGTTAATAAAATAACGCAAAACCTGAAAACAGTTTGTTCAGAATCGAGCATAGAATGCGAAAAAAATAAAATAAAAAAATTTTGACAAGATTTATTTTTTACATTTGTATGGAGTGTTGGCCGACTGGGGCGACCTGCTCCATACAAATGTAAAAAATAAATCGCGTCAAAAAATTTTTTTTTTATTTTTTTCGCATTCTACTCTCAATTCTGAACAAACTGTTTTCAGGTTTTGCGTTATTTTATTAACACGTTGTATACAAGCGTAGACAATTTGAGTTACGCCGGTATCCACCCACGCCCACATGACGGAAAAACTGGACTGCTCAAGGTTTTTGAGACGCTTTATACAGATGTCATCACGAGCATACATGCACACTCCTGCACGGGGAAGAAACTTGTGCTCAAGAGTATACCCAGGGTAGTTGAGGTATGCCGCGTCACCTGGACACCTGATTTGCGTCTCGGTGAGGAACAGCAGCTGCGGCTGGTCAGTCTCCAGGTGGTAATGGACTGCATCGATATTGGAGTGCAAACCTCGAATGTTACATAGGTGCACTTTCAGTGGGAGGGAGTGCATCCGCTGTTTAAACTTATTTTTCTTGGTTTTTTTTGACATATTTTAGGTTTGAAGGGGAAGAGAGTGAATAGACGAGAAGGCGCAAGTTGAGTGAGGCATCTCAGCCTTGAAATCCAAACACAGGCTTTTATATGCCACACGAGGATGCAGCTGGCTTGGAGACCGCGGGGACGCCCGAACCCCCCCGAAATGGCCACCTGGCCCTCCCATCCGGTCGCCAACCGGCAAAGTGGAGCCATTCCGGGATTTTTCGCTAGTTGGCGGGGCAGCCTTTCACGGGTGGCTCTCCCGTTACTTGGGCCCCCAACTACCTGCGGTCGGCCAGCGGAGCACCGTGCTTCGGATCCCGCTAGCCTCCAGAACCAGATGCTCACGAACGGCATATACCAGCCGTGACACGATAATATACAGGAAAGAAGCAACTACTCAGACACGACCTCTCGGGGTGGCAATCCTCAGACTTCGCTCCGGAACATGGCGGACCATTATGGCGCAGCGGTTTAGTCGGAGGGGTGGTACCTAGCCACGGCCAAAGCCTCCCACCAGTAGAAATTGTCACTCGTTTAGCACCGCCCAGGGGTCACTTGTAGGGTCTCGAGGGTAAACCTACGGAAGCGAGTGACGTCGACCCCCAAAATGAGTGTTAAATATAAATGAGCGCTTCCGTGCTTTGGAAGGCACGCTAAGCAGTTGATCCCGGCTGCTGTCTATGACAGTAGTCGTTAAGCCGAGTTAGAGGCCTTCGGGCGGCTTAAGAACTCCTAACAGTCGAGTTGCCCACTCACTTGACAAAGGGGGGACAACTGTTACTCGCGTCCGGAGGAGCTACCTACCACAACCCTGCACGTGTACCCTGGTACTAAAGAGTGATAAACTTTAAAGGCCAAAAATAATGTATGCCATACGATTAAACAGTTTATGAATTAGGTTTAGTCACGATTTTCGCTACGGTGTTAGAATTGTGCTGAAGTTTACCAACAAAGTAAAAATTTAATTGATAAAATAAGTATAAAATAAAGTCAAGGATAATCCTACTAATATTATAAATGCGAAAGTTTGGATGGTTGGATGTTTGGATGTTTAGATGTTTAGATATTTGGATGTTTGTTACTCAATGACGCTTAAACGGCTCAACCGATTTAGATGAAATTTTACACGAAGATAGTGTATAGCCTGGATTAAAATATAAGGTAGCTTTATCCCGTGTCCACGCAAACGAAATCGCGGGCGGAAGCTATTATTAAATAAGGGATAAAACTGGCCGAGATGGAGTCGGACTTTCACAGCGGTAAAACGCGCCGGGTGCCGTTGAACGTATTAAAAGTCTTAAAACTAACGCAATTTCAGATCTTTGTTACAATTACAACGGATATTAACAATAATATGTTCATGATTATGAGTCGCAAATTCAATGAAAAATAAACATTATTAATGCTTGATGTATATAATGATAGCACCATCTATATTTTGATACAATTTCACTTTGATAGAGGTCGTTGATGTTAGTTGTCGATTGGCGCCATCTACCGAGCTTAAGTTTAGTCCAATTTCAGCTCGATAGATGCCGCTTATATTATGTTTTTGATTTTATTTAGACTAATAAAAATAACATACCAAACCGTATTCAATGAGTTTTATTTGATTCTAAAATTATGAAAGGAAAACTAATTTAAAACTGTAAATATTTCATTTCGTTTCATGTATAATGCCATACAATATTTCCGTAACTTCGCAAACAGATCATTTCATCAGTTCATATTTTAATTAAGTTTGGCCCATGTTGGGGTCATGTTGGCGAAACTTGGCATAAATTTAAAACGCTAAGACTGCATGAATGCATTCAAATCCACAACCGTCGATATTGTTATTAATAAAGCTTTGTTTTTTCCGGGGACTGAGTTTTTCTCGGCTGTAATACTACGAAAAATTGATTTCTATTCAACGTTTACCAATAAAAAATATATATAAACAATTTTACATCCCGTGTTTTTTCACGTTACTACATTTCGTTATCACGTTACGTTACATATTTTGCTGAAAGTTTGAATAGGGTTCTTTTTAATTTCTAGTCAAGTATATGCTTGCCGATTTTCAAGTCTTTAGCTCATAGATTCAAAGGGTTCCCATACAAACTTCAACCCCATTTTTTAACCCTTTTGCACCCTTATCTTTATAATTTTTATAGCTTATTGCGTGGTCGAAGATCCATTGAACGTTTTAGTGAAAGTTGCATATTAATCCATTCGATAGTTTTCCCATGATACCCAGACAAATATCCTTTTCGTTGGGCTGTCGTATTAATAAACAGATAGATGGCGCCGCTGTTGAGTAAAGTAAAGACGACTTTATCCAAATGTTCTCAAATTTGGCCTGTGGGTCACCGTAACTCAATAAAACTTTTTTATACGTTTAATATGGTTTGTTGGAGTTCAGTCGCTGACAAAAATCTGGAGAATGACCTTCTAAATGCGTGGAAATTGGTGAAGTTCTGCATCGCGATATTTAAGTTTTTATTGTATGTTGTATAAATACAATTTCCTTCAAGCTCTACTTCACTACTCTCACTGACAACCTCAACGAACTTTCACATTTATTATATGTAGAAATAAACATAAAATAAAGTATTTATTTGCAAAACACCGGTACGAAGTACATACATGAAATAAAAGCCTTCAACTTACAGAAGCATCTCAAAAGTCACACTCAGACGCGCACACACAAAAAAATTAAAACACCTCGACGAAGGGGGGTTAAACTAGTCTTTTAAAATACTTTGTGAATATTTGGAATACAGATTTAACGACTTGATGTTGTTTAATTTAATAAATCAAATCGATTAAAACCATCGCTCAGTGAGTTAATTCAAATCTAATTTACGCGGAAACTGAATTATATAATCGTACACCACCCAAGTCCGTCCCCCAACCCGAAACAAAAGCATCAGCGCGCCAATTCACGCGTGAAATCATATAAAACTGCATAACTCCATCATTGGACATCACTCCACCATGCAACCAAAGCTGATCTGCCTCTTCGTCATCATAGCGCTCATCTCCGTCCAGGTTGAAGCCGGTAAGTCTTTGATATAATCTAATCACTTATAATTACTGAGAAACATTAAAAAAATTGGTTCGAGCTGAATTTATACTAGCCCTTCTGGCATGTCGGGCCAATAAGCTAACGATTCAACGATTTTTTCAACCAGTTTCCTCTTATAGCATCTAGCAACATCTACTTCGAAGACTCAGTCATCTAAATCAAGTTGCAATACTTATTTTATGGCCAAGATGGCAGCATCTAGACTTCCTCGGCAATTGGCTGGATGTGTCATGGCCTTCAAGGGGCTTTCGCTCACCCACAGAGGCAAAAAAATCTATAGAAGATTAAAAATCTGGTGACTGTACCTAGTATCATTAAGGAGACAAAAGACAGAGACTCAGCTGTCTTTGCCACGTTGAGAGGATACAGGAAAACCGCCAATTGAAGAGAGTTGTGTTCCAGGAGTTTGACGTACTGTTGTACGTCCTAGGTTTTGCTAGAACGAAATATTTAATGGCGACGTGAACTCTAAATCAGAAATGGGAAGTGGAATAATCTCGAGTCGCAAGCCAAAACGATTGGGTCGCTGATGGACACGTATACAATGAATGGTGGATCGTTTGGAACTCTTAGGAGATGTGTCAGTGGTATAACCTGGTTGGGTGATAGCTTTTATTGACTGTTTAACTAACCAGTTAATCTGTCCGATCGATATGATACCCACGTCATGACCGGATTATACGTAAAAACGAAATAAACTAACAGACATACGTCTGTTAAATCTCGCAAAGTATGTCAGACCGTGGGTCGCATAAGTTTTTGGGCAAACCACCTTTTAAATGGAGCCACCATATTACATCAATATGAGACCATGGAATGGCGAATGGCGGGAGCCTTTGGAGGAATCTGGTCACCCAGAATGGGACATGATGTTACAATTAGTATTCTCGGAACGACTGATCATAATGAAAGTATACCTTTTGGCCCAGGGTACTCTAGAGTCTAGAATAACAGCCCTAGTGGTCTAGTTTGTGAACTGGCAGGTATCTCATGGAAGCCACATCTATCCCTGGGCCCATAACCTGCCCGGAGTAGCTGGGTGCGATGTGACAGGCATTCCAGAATTTTGACGCTAAGCACAAACCGTATTAATAAAGTAAGAAAATGAAAGAGCAGATGTGTTTATTCTAGAAGATAAAAAAGCCTATTAAATGTGTCGAGGTGATCTTTTAAATGTTCCAGTTAAGGAACGGATTGCTAATCCTTGTAATTAAAATTAATTTTGGTATAAAGGCTTACTATGTAGTTAATTCAATATTTGCTCTGTAGGTATAATGTATTCCTGGTGCTGAGTAACGCCACCAGAGCTCCCGGGTTGCGATTTGTTGTGTTCTCTTCAACACAACAAATCGTCGAGTCATTAAAGGGTCGCTTGTGATTCTTCTGGAGAAGCAAGCATACATAGCCTATGGTGTCAGGTTAACATAAGGCAGGTCTGCTTGTTTGCCACCATCGTAGTATAGAAAAAAAGATCACTTATACTCCTTTTACATCTTTTAGAGGATGATGACGATCGTAAAGACGACGAAGAAGATGAACGTAAGTTGTTCACGATTGTTACGTATTTGTCGTCAATATATATCGTGATAATAGTTTGTCTGATTCATTTTAATTTCTTATAGCTATAGTAACAAATAGGGGTAAGTAGCCAACGGTTAAAAACTTTCTTCTGTTTTAATAAGTTCTGTGCTAAATTCTATAGCACAACGTTTCAGTTTAGTATCAGGTAAAGTGTATATGCCCAGCATTAAAAAGTATTATGGTATGAAATGTGAAGTTGTAATTCAAAAATTTTAATAGACAAGTCTAAATACTTTTATTATTAATTATAAAATTAGATTTGATATAATTTTGAAATTTCTCTATTGATGTAAAGCACTTTGCTACCTACAAATATTTAAAATACGAATTTTATAGCCATCGATTTCGAACCAATGAAGCCAGAAGAAGTTAAGTATAGAAAGCTTAAGTGCGTTCCCGGACGTACCGTAGTCCAAATGAAGTCAAGTCAAGCCAGCCTACAACCAGAACAGGACGAGGAAGAGGAGGATTCCCGCAGAACTCACATGAACTGGAAAGTAGATAAAACAAAAGAAGCGTGCCAGATCTGCACCTGTTCTCTGGCAGGCCATGGCGAATACTGTTCAGGACGGCCGGCGACAAATCTGAATGAATGCCTGATGCTAGCTAGGTTGACGGAACAACTGCAGAGCAATGTTCCCTTTGACCATGAGAGAGAGTTGTCTAACAGAATACGGAGATATGGTGGTAAGAGTAAAAACTAGGTGCGTGCAGTGTAATTAGGTACAGGATCCACAATACCCACAAGTATATTAGAATACTATATTGCCGAGGTTTTATGCGAAAATAGGTATAAAGATGATGTTCCAGATATGGAACTTTACGGCCATTTTACGAAGTTAGGTACTTTGTAGTAGATTAGGACTTTTAGATTTCAGATGGCTATTTTATAAGTTTATAACGCGTATGTATATTACATGCGATACTAGTATCGGTAAAATGCGAAGAATTATTAACTTCATTGCTAATTTGCGTGAAATTTACTAAAAACCCAAAAGTTAAACAAGTTTTTTGAAAATCTAAAGCTATACAAGTTTATTGAAAATCTAAAGGTTGCAAGCCGCGAAATTCCATTCCTTCATCAAATCTTAATAAATGATTTAGCCCGCTTGTGGAACCGAGTTGCGAGTAAAGGTTTCCGACTGTGTTGACGCCTAGTGTGTAGATGCCTAGTTCACCAATTTTCAACTAACACTGACAATTCATCGTACATTTGTTAATCGATAAATAAATATTCATGGCATTTCACGACTATCTTTACTTCTGCATATTCCAGGATCTATTCCTGGAATGTACAGAACATTGTCGGAGTCAAGTGACAATAATCAAGCTGTATTGGTGAAATAGTGGCTTGGATGCTGCCGTTGACTCCTTAGCGGTTTTTCATTAAGTTGACATTTTGTTGGTTTGTGCAACCATTTAGTAGCTTCCTTCAAGTACAGACCGTGATATGAATATTGAGAACAAAGTGTGTGAATGACCATTATTATCACAGATCTGCTATGGCACAACGATGAAATCCCCTACGAGGCTAAAGCCAAATGCCGCCGTGGCTTCTCCTACTACTCCAGCAGCTTACACGCTGAAAGCACAGACATCGATGTCCCTACCGAAGTCGATTCCCTCCTAGACTACTCCAATAAGACTGTATGCTTCTACTGCGTTTGCTCGACCAGCGCCAGGGAAGTGCGCTGCGTCGCTAGGAACCCTTGGTTCTGCGAGTACTACAGGACTATCAGAGACGAAGGAGCCATGAGGTCTGAATATGCACAGACGTACCAGCAGGACAGACCGGCTTATTTCAGAACGCTGTCGTATAGACTGAGGAGGACGATGGATTGGGGGTTGATCGATATGGTCGATATTGGTATGATTGATGTTTGGGGGCGCTTTGGGATCTTTGGTTTTGTTTCTGGTTGTTTTATAGGTATGGGATTAAGTGACGGAGGCCATGGTTTTGCATGGCAGCTTTAAATACATAATCTTTCTGTGACTAAATGACAATCAGGTCTTTTTTTAATTTTAATTCTGAATGCCTCGGTGCAAGCAAAATATGATAACTATGTATGTTTTATTTTGGTGTCTTTGATAAGTGTTTTTCTTAAGCATTGATACAAAGTGTTTACAACGTGTACATAAATATGTGTTAAAAGTGTGGTGTAACAATATGTCTTGACACCACAAAGAATCGCCTTTTGCCACCAATCTTGATTAGCCTACATATTTCCAACTAAATATTATTTTTGTCTTATAAATATTGACGTTGTCTTAAAGATCTTTAAATGTAAAAATATTACTATCCAATTAACTGTTGTTACGTAAAGTTACGTAAGGTTAAAGTATGCTTTAAACCTGTGATTGCGGGTTATCCACTCAAGTGCTTAATCTGAATATATTTTACTAAACTGTTATAATAACATTGAGTTGTAATATATTCAATACTAGCTTCTGCCCGCGACTCCGTCCGCGTGGAAATCGTTTATATCGCAGCTCCATACAAACTTCAACCCCCCATTTCATCCCTTTAGGGGGTGATTTCCAGGATGAAAACTATCCTATGTCCTTCCCCGGGATTCAAACTATCTCCATACCAAATTTCATCGCAATCGGTTCAGCGGTTTAAGCGTGAAGAGGTAACAGACAGACAGACAGACAGACAGACACACTTTCGCATTTATAATATTAGTATGGATTCAACTTGGTTATGGCCCCCGTAACATGTGTCCTTGCGTAAACAAAAGAAACCAAATCGTTCAAAATCAGAGTGATTTTCCCTTTTGCTTAGTAGATAATTAAGTCCAAGTCGTCCTTTTTAAAGCATACTTTAAAAATGTTCTGTACCTCAAAAGCGTTTTATCAGATTTGTAAAAGAGATTGGTGCTTGCAGGGGGCGATTCCTTGTGCTGCAGTCACTCGGATGGCCATCGACGGAGCCTGCACAGCGGGGTCCGAGCCAAGCTCAGGCTGTTGAGGAGGAGACTACCGAAGGAGAATCTCATGGAGAAAGCTGGTGACAACGTAGGAGACTATGATGACTTCATTGTTAACAACGATAAGTGAAGAAGAGAAGAAGTCTGGATTAATAATCAATTAAGTCTAGAAAAAAAAATTACGAGAAATTATTCAAACATACAAATCACATTAGTGCCAAAATTAAACACCTTGGAGATCCAGATAGCAACAGTGATCTGTGTGACAATAATCGAGGTTACTGGCATAAATAACGTTTGCTAAAAAAGAAAAAACTAAAGGCCATTGAAAATAAGTTGTGCAGATGGAGTGATGGAACTAATGATGGAGAATAAAATAAACTATCAAATATGATCTAATGTCAGCAAACAAAACTCGGAAAGTAATTTTTAAATTACAAAGGTACTCATTAATTAATTAAAAAACGAATTAGATGACAACGAAGTAATGAGAATGACACATGAATTGGTTCTACATGACATCTTTATTAATAACCACGAAAAATGTAAGAATAATCAATCAGTTTAGACGGTTCAGTGATTTTCATGGTGATGGTTTCGATTATGATTATTAATTTGGACAATTTTATATTTGTTGTGTGTTTTTTTATGTTTTATACCTTTATATCAAGTGTTTGATTATTAAAAAATTCAAAACAATAACAACATTTTATTTACAACATTAAACGTCCTAGTAGCCACTGAACACAATGCACATTTCTGCAAATAACTGCACATTACTGCACCTAATTGCACTGCCCATCACAAGCTTTTTGAGTTATTGCACAATTATTGTTTAGATTTATGTTTCATTAATTTAATATTCCCTAAATTTACTGATGGCCGCCCAACTCATCGGCATAGCAACATCTTAGTTGATTTTCATTTCGTCTTAATCGTAGTGCCTAGTAGTAGGTAATGGTCGTTAGTTACCGGCTCGCGGGCATTTATTCAAATTAATTATAGTAGCATTTGTTTCCATCTGCAAATCATAATTAAGTAAATTAACTCCACAATTAAATTTCTTAAATAGGTAATTACAGACACCTATCTTGATGACGTCGTATCACTACATAGTATAAAACAAAGTCGCTTCCCGCTGTCTGTCCCCTATGTATGCTAAGATCTTTAAAACTTCGCAACGGATTTTGATGCGGTTTTTTTCAATAGATAGGATGATTCAAGAGAAAGGTTTAGTGTAAGGCCTGAGTGGACGCCCCGCTCAGAGCGGGGCGTCGAGCGTCCATATAAATTGCATTTGTTTTATATGGACACTGCACGCCCCGCTCTGAGCGGGGCGTCCACTCAGGCCTTGCACTTATATAGTAACCGTGTGAAGGCGGGGCGGGTCGCTAGTAAATAGATAAAGTATGCAGCGCTGTCATTTACACTTACTTTTCAATTTAGTTTAGCTGTAAATTAAATCTTGTAAAAAAAAACGGATTTTTAGTAAATAAGTAATTGAATTAAGGACATACGTTAAAAACCATGTTATGTACCCTACTTTGGAAACAAACCACTTGCCGATAACGCACTGTAGAATGTTTATTTTTGGCCACATACACATTTTTGTACCTAATATGGAACAAAATATAAATAACTCAATCAGGCCACTCAACTGAGATGTGGAGAATGCCATTGAATTTATTAGAGCCACCATTTATGAGTATGTTCTTATAATGAAATAATTTGTAATACTTTTTGTCTCTGGTCAAAGATTATAGTATTTCTGCAAAAGTAGCTTTAAATTTAAGGATGGATACGACTTTTCAAACTGAAATATTCAACTTTGGAGCAAGTATCACCTGAATTGACACATAATTATATTACAGTATTGCTTGTTGAAATATATTTTAAAATAAGTACTTTCATCTTTAACTTTAGTTTAAGAAGTACACTCGAGCCTTGCGTGTAAATCCGCTATTGCAAAGATGCTTTTATAATAGAGAACTATCCAATCAAATCGATCAATTAGCCAATTAACCTGATACATATAAGACATTTGCGCTGCTTGTTAAAATAGCGGTCCTAGGTTCGCATCATCGTAAGGACTCATGTTTGGGTGATGAGTACGAATATTTAGAGTTAAATTAAACTAATCTAGGGCGACTAAGGTAAGGTGAGATAAGCAACTACAATACTATTATAAGCTCACAATAGTGTTCACTCACTGAGGTTATAAAATGTTGTATAACACAAGGATAACGCTATGTAACACTAATATGTGGAAAATAAATTGTTGATGTTATACAACATTATATAACCTCAGTGTGAGAGGCATAAGGGAAAGAAGAGATTTCTTAAGGCGGGTGTGAGACATACCGGGTGAAATGTGGAACTGTTATTGTCAATTATCGTGAATTGAAAACGAGTGGTATATCTCGGACGAGATTTCATTATTCGTTTACTATCAGTTCGCAGTATATAGCTGCTTTCCCGTAACAACTCCAGGATCACGTTCTGAAGCCAGGGTATCAATTTCCAACTGCTGCTTACTCTATATGATATACACAGTATAATGCCAATAATTTTTGAGTTAAGAACAAAAATACGAGTAATATAAATCATTTCAGTAGTAGTCGTATCCCTAATGACACTGCCAATACGTATTTTCTTTATAAAAAATACTTCTGAGGTTCGCTTTTTGGAGGAAAGCCAATTGCAAAAAATCCCTGGTCACGTTGCAAATGATACATATCACTAGATACAGATGTATCTCAATGAATAATACTTGTATATGGTACTGTACATTTTCAGCTCAAAGAGGCCTTGGAAGACCAGCTTGTATTCCATACATCTCGGAATATAGCGACTGTAGCGATTGTGAGTAATATTTTAATGTTATAAAAAAAACATCGGGAACGTAACCAGCGTAAAAATGTTTGCAGGACGATTACGGGTGTTTGTTTTGCCTTAACACGGTCGCGGACAGTCTGTGAATGTCATAATCCAAACGAAAGAAATAATGACGCAAATGCTATAGCATTCGCGTCCACGAACGTGTTAAGCTTTAAAAAGTGAATTTTGTGAGACAATAACATTTTTTCTATGCATTAGTGTTCAGTGTTTCCTGTAGATACAAGCTTTAAAGCCTTATATGGCCTAGTTTTATCGTTGGACTCATACCTCCAAGGTATGTAAAGTTCTTACGCGCGACGTATGGCTTTTATGATCGGTACATAATAGATAATATGTACCTAAACTTTTGAACTGGAATGACGCCTAGTTTTTGTCTCCGTACACGTAGAGTCGATTAAAATGGTGTGGTTGAGTTTCATTTTGGTAAATATTTTACAGTACCTAGTTGTATTGAATCGTGATGCAACAAGCGTGGGCAAGCGTTCCCTCTTCATCGATGTGAAAAGCATGTGGCTAGCAGTGGGACGTATGTAATTGTAGGCTAATGATGGAGATGTACTAGACTATATCATGGAATTACAAACGCATTACAGACACGACTTGCCACGGCTGTAACCAGTGCCGCTGCAACGAAGAAGGCCAATGGGTGTGCTATAAGAAGCGTAACACGTGCTCTGACGGTATGAACGAGATGGAAATGTATGAAGATGGCACTGATGAAAACGTTGTTGGAAATATTTTGAAAGGTCCTAAAATTACCAAGTAACTTAACCTACCACTTAATACAACTTTAGTCCTAAGTCTGTAATATAAATCACCTATTGTCCTTTAAATGAATTGTTTTATATTAATTAGGGGAAATTATCGGGGTTTTAAAAATCATTTATAGTAGTATTGATTCAAGCGATCTCGCTTACGTAAATTAATTGGCAAGTCAGTGTACGCGTGTTGCACTGTCACTCAGATGGGATATTTTTTGTTGCCAAGTGGATGGAAAATAAAAAAATATGAAAATACACGGCAAAATAAAGCTCCATTTTGTTTTAGAAATCTCGCAGATTTTAAATTAGTAATACTCATAAAAAATATGCCGCCTGATTAGACTGTTTGTACTTGTTGTAATAGTTTTTCTAGGTACCTAATTAATTATATAAAGATGAAGGAAAGGTTTATAACTAATTCTGTGACCCCTTTAATTGCAGAATTGGCAAAGAAAGAGAAAGAAGAGACAATAAGAAAGACTCCTACTCACCGTGCACCTCTTCCAGAAAAGAGGAAGCGAGTTACAGACTCTCCAATTTTAGGTTATAACCAAAATCTATTTTATATTACCAGACATGAGCGCCTGTTTTACAACCACTTGGAACTTCTGCGAAAGGAAAGCGGAAGTCGCTTTTTAACAAATATTATAAGAGAGTGATTTCCGCTGTATTGCAAGTTGTTGTCAAACGGGCACTTGATTCCCATTTCAAAAACTTGAAAATTGTTATCTAACATTCACAATGCTGTTTCTGGGTCGCCAAATAACGAGTGTACCCAGCCATCATATTTAATTATCGACCCATGGACATAGAATTGTCAGTGTCAGTTGGCAATTGTTACTGAAATAGGGGTGTAAATTCGTTTCTACTAGCTCTACACGTTATTTAAAGACTTTACTAGCACTGACTTATTTTTTTTGCTTTTGTTCCATATTTGGAACCTGCGGTTTTTTGTTTTTAACAATACTCTAAATTTCTTTTCAGGTTATCTCATCGCCGTTCTTCGATAAAAGCACGCTGTGTTGCACATTTTTAATAAATGCACGTTGCACTTTGTTTTTTTTCCTTAAGAGATTATTTACGTGGAAAAATCATTCCGCTATATGACCGTAAAATTTTAATACTAATAGTAATACTAGCTTAGGCAAAACAAATAATGTTCCATTTCTAAGGTTTTCACCTTTGGAAATTTTTATGGTGAAACATTTAAAAAAAAATCTCCACGAGCGGAATTAGAACCCGCAAGCTTCGCGTTCTATGCGTTGCTATTATACGGGCACCATTTGGCTCTCAAAAACCTATTTATTACTAGGCTTTGCGAAGTTTTAGCTCTGCATATAATCAAAATAAAAAGTTCAAAAAAGATGTATCCCAACTAAGGAAAAGTAACTGTTTTTTTCATATTAAATATAGCTTATGTCACACGAAACATAATTTTGAATCGATTGATACCGCATTCATCAAAATCGGTCCAGTAAGTATCATATCCCTTCCCTTTCGACCTACCGTACCTATTCCGGCAAAAACTTAGGTCTATTTTTTTTTGACGAAATGTGGGAATCATCTCGTCCGAGCGAGTCGTCTCATCCAATATGAATACGTGCTTTTAGAATTTTATACGTATTTAACAGATCTCTTTCAGTCTGGAGGTAAATTTCATTTACTATGATTAAAATTATTTCTAATTTCACGGATTTAACAAATATTTTCTTCTACACGTGATAATGATTTTGTTACATGTCTGAAACAGAGGTAAATAAAAATACGCGATTAAGAGTCCCCTGCACGCTCGACACTAGTGGACTCCCCATGCAAACTAACTTTGGCTCTCATTTTAAAACGGTATGCTTGGATAACGTGAAACTTTGTATACACAATGTTGCTGAAAATGAGTTTATTTTTATTTTATAGTTTCTTGTTTGCCAGCGCCGCCAGCCTGATCATGAAGTTTTAAAATGATAACCAGAGTCCGGAATTATGGTAGCATTTTTGAATTTTCACATTCACGTAATAAAATCTTAACATTTATACGAATATTGTTTCATAATATGTTAGTGATTCTTCAGATTGTTCCCGGTTTCCTTTAGGATGCAACCGTAGAAAACGATAGGAAGATGAATGATTCCTTAATTATTTGTAATGAAACGTACCTATATACAATGTATTGCCTGAAATTGCATGGCACAATAATTTGCTCAATATCTATTTTGAATTTTCTTACGTACGGATATCGCAATCGATACCTAGACTGCCGTTAACACAGTCAAACTGTTACTACGCTGTTTAATTTTTAGTATTAATAAATTGTACTTATTAAATAAAATTAATAATTATAAATGAGAAATCACTACGAAGTTCAAAATTACCTCTAAAATTCCTGTCTCTGATGAGAACTAGACTAGGTTTGTATGGAAAGCCGAATGCCATGGAGACTGTTAAGTCCCGTTTAATTAAAATAATGTTTAATCAAAAATTGCTAAAAAATAAACATCCCAATTTTTTATAGCGCGTCTTTTGGCCTAGTCTTATTTTTTATTTATTTATTTATTTCTTAAGAAAGAAACAATAATACAACATAAACAAGTACAGGGTCCCGCAAAACCGTTTGCACAGTTTGACTGTGGGGTGTTTATTTCCAGCCGAGTTTGTATTCACACTGTTTTAATGATCGTATTATTTGGATCAATCAACTTGTTCTTATTATTCAGTCTCGGTAGCCAGGAGACAATATGACAGCGTGTCTAAGAAAACAAAATTACAATATGGACTTTAAACATGCTTAAAAGATGGACCTTTCCAAAAGGGGTTGAACGTGAGAAGAAAACCCCACTTTTGTTGAATATAAACCCATTTAGGTAACCCAGGAGACTAGAACAATGGCAACAAGTGACAGAAAAAAGTTGATTGATACATTTGGTTATGATACTTATGATTATGGAATAGTGATAAACTTTTTAAATACAATACATTTTTCAGGCATGGATGATGAGGACGTAATGAAGGAATTACGACAAATCCTGCGCGGGACACGATCGTTGGGAGAATTTAACGATACACATGTCCCAATTAAATTCCATCACACCATAGACGAACTCAATGAAGGTAACTATGAATTTAAACTTGATGACGATCTAGATCTTCTATAATTCAACCACGATAGGTTTGGAAATGGGATTGGTAGTTATAGATGAATTCCATTTGTATCGAGGCTAGATAATCGTGTTGGAAGCGAGAGCAGATAAAATGAGACTACAAAAATTCCTTGTTTTCAAATAATTACGTAAAAATAATGGCGGATCGAAATAAACACTACTGCCGTTCAAAACCAACTGCCTCTATTACTTGGAATGATGTAAGGATCCCAACGATTACTCACATATCTTAATCGGTTAAGGCGTTTAGTAGGTAGAATTACCTATTATAACAAATTAAATCAAGAATCCTATATTATATAATTCCAAACTTAGAAATATTACAGAATTTTTGTCACAAGTGTAGATGATAAAATAATTATATTTCTATGTTTCATTATCATATTTAACAATTATGCTCTTGATTCTTCAGATACATTGAAAAACTCGAATATCTCTGGAACATTAGGAGTGCAGAAAGTACCCGCTATTCCTTCCGGGAGAGGCAACCGAAGAGCTGGTGTGTTTATCAATTCAACCACTAATCCACTTCATATAGACTATAACCAACCGTCAATATACAATAATCACATTACAGATAACAAAATTGAATCGGCTCACAATATTGAAAAATACGATGCTCTGGTTAACGAGAAACTGCATAATATTATCAATTATACACAAAACGATAAGGACAAAGAACTATCTAAACTTGTGGTGAATGAATTGAAGAGAGGTACCGAAACGATTGGTGATTCAAAAGCCCCAGTAACGTCTAACATAACTTTCACGCCTGAAAAAGATACTTTAACAGCAATGGCAATGATTGCTGGCAATTTATTGAATAAACTTTGGAACCTAGAGAGAGACACATTAGATGATTCAATGGAAATAAACAATATGAAAAAACAGAAGATAGCAGATTTACTGTATTTATTTAAAGAACCTATGACTTACAGACAAGAAGTATTTCTAAAAGACGCACTTGAAAAGTTATCAGAAGCTGTTAATAAAAATAAAGAAAATAAACATTTTTCGTTGTGTGAAACTATAGACAAAATTAAGGATGAAGTTGTAGGACATGATACAGTACAAGAAGTTAAAAAGGCAGATGTAAGGCTAAGAGCAGATGCAGGAGAGTCATCAGCGAATAATGCTTTGTCTAAATTGATAGAAGTTCTCGATTTAATAAAAAAATATGAAGCTGTACAAGAAAATCTGCACAACGTAAAACACCCTAAAGAGGCAGCTCAAAATGATCCAGAAATGTCTGCTCAAAATACGACTAAGGATGATAAAAGCCCACTTAACCCATTTGGTAATATTTTGGAAAAAATTACGAATTTATTAATACCAAACAAAAACAGTAAGTTAAAAAATAAAATCAGAAATCAAAATATGTTAAGAAATTCTTATAATTTGGACGATGATGTTAAGAAAGCATTTAACCTTAATGTGGATTCAATGAAACTTACATCTGCAGATAAACTAATTTTGGATTACATAAATAGATTACAGACGAATCCTTGTCCATCTTCAAATTTACCAGGAGATAAATCTATTCGCTATAAAGAAAGCGATATATTACTAAATCTATCGGAGTTTTTCAAGATAAAATCTTTCTCCGACCTTTTGAAGACTGTTGAACCAAAGCCTTCTTCAACTTCACGAACTCCAACTGCTGTAAAAGGTTACGAAATACGAAGATCATCAAAGAATGACTCAAATACAGAAATCGATGATATTAAGAATACATCAAGTATAAATGATAGACTTAAAGTTCACTTAAAAGCCATAGTAAATGACGTAATCGAATTACAACATGCTAAGGGCAAAGATATAAAATCAGGCGAGCTCAATATTGCTGATGCGTTGCCGTGTATTTTTAAAATGCTCAATCAAGAAGAGCAACC
The DNA here is from genome assembly GCA_947578815.1 of Epinotia ramella. Classification (NCBI taxonomy): domain Eukaryota; kingdom Metazoa; phylum Arthropoda; class Insecta; order Lepidoptera; family Tortricidae; genus Epinotia; species Epinotia ramella. Next base: position 4,416,911 of record OX388220.1, read on the forward strand.
TAAATCAACGAATTTATATACGAATAGCGCTTTACTCAATAAAATAAGAAACGTATTAGAGGCTGTAAAGAAAGATATAAGACAGATACCTCTAAGTCGTAGAAGTAATATAAATGCTGCTCCAAGGCCCAAGTCAGCTGTAGTCTGGGAGCGTTTGGTTAAGAATTTAGATGAAAACCCGAAATCAACTCGAAGATTTTTCAAAATAGTAAAACCTCAATCATATGAAGCCGTAAAGAAGTTAATAGATTATTTAGAAACAAACAAGTCTAATACGTATAAATACATAGCCGTACGCAACGGTGTACCACCCGCTGATAAATTATTATTTTTAAAGACAATAGCACTGGACACCGGTAGCTTTGCGAATGTTTTAGGTAAGTTACTGGTATTAAATCGTGACAAGAAGCTAGCTGAAAATGACCTTCAAGATCTTTTCGATTTTGTTGATAACGCAATTTCCAATTTCGAACTGAACAAAAAAGTCTTAAACGGTCTGGATGAGACGAAAAAGGAAAGATTCAATATTTTGGACAATAACAATCAAGAAATAAGAGGAAGTATTAAGAAATCGAATGATAACTTCAAAGCAATTGGTGAACAGTCGATGAATCAGCTTATTAAGAGTAAAGTGAAGCAGTATTTGAAAATGAAGGAATCCGAAAGTGGTACTCACGATGTGGGTTACGATATTGCTCAGAGAATCTTGTCGAATTTGGAAAGAGGTAGTGATAAGTTAGCGCGAGAACTCTATAAAATACTAATTGAAATTAGTCAAAGGGAGAAAAATATGCCTGGTAAGGAAATTTTATTGATTGTTTTATTTTTATTCTTTGATACAAACATTCTGTAATGTATTAACTTTACTGCTACAGTAGCTACGCACTTCGATGATATCTGTGGGGTTTATAATCTTTATTATTATAAGCAGTATGGTAATCTAACAGTATTCTACAAGAAGAAAGGAATTGTGAGGAAATCGGTCTAATCCCGGTCAGATGGCAGTCACTTTCGTAAAACTAGTGCCTATGCCAAATCCTGTGGATTAGATGTAAACCGGACCCCGAGCTCCTTTTGGGCTCAACCGGGAATAACGCTAGGAGGATGGTGATAGTAATCAAATAACATTGTTGAGTTTATCTGCATCATTTGCAGTTAATCTTCGAGTTTTGTATTCTATTTGTATAAAGAAAGATCTTCATTTGAATTTATGTATCCTAAGATGATATTGATTAAGAAGATTTTGAACAAATTCTAAAATCTTACATTTATAGTAAAAGCTTTTTATATTAAAATGAGTATTTTTCAGTATCGAAACAGATGATGACTAGAGGACGCCTATTAGCTGATAAACGACCAATCAAATTGGAGGATCCCTCAAACAAGCAGCGGGAATCCGAAGATATGTTTCTCAAAACATTGGAATCCGCTTGGGCAAATTTACAATCAGTGTAAAACAGATATAAGAAGATGAACATATTTTTCACAATGATTACTAGAACAGTTGCAGCTACAAAGTGGAAGGAACTGGTGTTTTAATTAAGTATTTATGGTTTTTTGTAAATGTTTTTAATGAAATAAATGATAGTGAATAACATTTATTACTTCTTTATTTCTTACTTCTCTTAACATATTAGTTTGAATCGCTGTAACTTATGATGTATACTTTAATGTCATCTTGCACAACAATGTGTGTAAAAAAATCAAATCATATTATTTTACTTAGGTACTTTAATGTTATATTCTATTTCAAAAATCTTAGTGATGATAACTCTGGGTTCTAACTCCTCTTTTGGCTGTAGTGCTCTTTAATCCTGAAACACAATTTAGGAATAATGTTATTAAAGGAGACTGGGCACTTCTGGACCAAAGGTTGAAAAATAAAACTAGCGGCCACTTCGGAATCTAATTTTAAAGAAAACTATGAATATGTGCTTCATTTATTCTTATGAGCATAACTCTCAGATGTGAATATTTAAAAAAGATTGCGAGTAGTGGGTTGTGTACTGTGCGCTTGCGTTATTTTATCTTCTATTCTCCTGTTATTTAATAAATCATAACTACCTACAATCCATGACATGGAAGTTAGGTTTTCAAAAAATGAAAGTACATATCACTACCATTAAATACAGCCTACTTCCAGAAGTGGCCGCCACTTTTTTTTTCATGGTCCAAGCTCCATACATTTTTGCCCACTCTCCTTTAAAGTATATTCAAAAAACATTATTGTTATTTTAAAAAGAATGAAAGTCAATTATTGATTTATATGGTTTTCACACACGACTGGCATGGCATGCAATTAACAGAGTATTTATGATTTAATAGGATGAATACTTTAACGAACCAGTTTTCTGTTCTAGTTTTGCTCCACTTTTCTTTGTTCTGTTATTTCCTTTAGCATATACCTTATCCTTTCTTCTTGTAGCAAATGTATTTACATTAGCTATATTAGCATGTTTTTTATTCTTACTTGGTTCACCAAATGCATTCACACTGGCATGTACCTTATTCTTACTTGTCCCGCCATGTGCATTAGCATCAGTGTGCCCCGTGTCCTTTCCTGTTCCAGAAAATTCATTTACAGCATGTAACTTATTCTTACTTCTCACAGGATATATGTCATAGTTTCTTGAAGTCAATTTATGCACATGTAACTCAGGATTTATTTTAGTATCTGGCTTAATTTGTCTTAAGTATTTCGGTAAAATATTCTTCATTCGTTTCGTGTAGTGTTTTATCGACCTTTTTTGCCTACCTTGATAAGTATCAAAATTGTCTTGCCATCTTTTCATGACTTCTAAGAATTTTTGTCTATTCACTTCTTCCAACCTTCTTCTTACCATATCATTGACGATATATGATTTAGGTTTTTGAAATTTGATCTTAAAATATTTTACCAAACCATTTTTTGAATTTGAGAATGCGTTTTTAATGTTATGCCACATCGACTTTTTTTCTTTTTCTTTTCTTTTAGGAGTTACTTTTGTTACGTCTGTGCTAAAAACGAATTTAGTTATACGATTATTTATGGTAGATAAATACTTAGAGGCATCTAAGACTAGGTCTTTGCCTACATGCTCTTCAATAAAGCTCATCCGACGACTGTAGCCAAACTGGATCGAAATCAATGCATCCTTTAATTTATCTATACCCTGTGATAAAGTCAAATGCAATAATTTCATGTTATGTAGACGATCTGCTGGATTAGGCTTATGTACCTCAGCTGGAACATTTTGCCACTCTCCTGCTAGAGTTGTTAATATTTTTGTTAAATTAAAATTGGAATCTCTAATATATGGATGAACTGGAGGCTCCTTATATATATTTGTCACTATTCTGTTGAAAATGTTCTTAATTCTTGACTTTAATGGACTTAGAACACTTGGCGATGGGGTATCTTTATCTATCATTACCAGCATTCTTGTAAGTGCTCGTTTTATAAGCTTTATTTTATAAACATTGTTAAGACTGGATTCAAAAACTCTTCGCTGAGGCATTAATTCAGAATAAGTAGTTTGGTTCTCTGATGAATTCATTGATCGTGAACTATCGGGAATCGGGGAAAATTGATGAGGTAATATGCTATACTTCTTATTATGTTCATAATTTCTAGTGTTATTTAAGTAGTAAGATGTTAAAGCGAATAATAATGGCTTAAGTTTTAGAATACTTCCAGCCACTGGATCAACTCCTAGATTTTTAAGTTTTTGAATTGCGTAAACATCTCGTATAGTATCTTTAACGTCGTTTTTTAAATTATTCATATAAAAATTTAGCATATCTACCTTCCAGTTTTCATGCTTTCTAGAACGGTATTCAGAGATGTTACGGTTTTCGCGCACCCCAGTAAGATTAGAATAATTCTTATATTTTCTTAAGAACTTCAGAAGATATTCTTTAATGTAATTTAAATGATTTATTTCTTTGCGCTCATTATTAATCAAAACGTTAACAACGTCTACTACGTGATGTAATTCATTTTCTGAGTATGTTATGTTTTTTATTTCCTTTGTTGATGTCTCATTTCTTTTAATAGTTTCATTTCTTGTTGTAGTCTCATTTATATCTTTAACATTTCTTTTTTGTACGATAGCATCAGAGTTAATAAATGATGGCTGTTCAAAATCATCAGTGTCAGTTATGATAGCATTGATGCTATTTGGTTGATTTGAAGACTTTGCAGATTCTGGAATCAGTATAATAATGCTAAAATTTTATGACAGTCTAGCATTTTACTTTTAGAATTTGAGAAAAAGTAGAACGTCGATTTTTAGAGTAATTGTTTCTTAAAGGGAACAGAGGGAAGGGAGGGGGAAGGGAGAGAGGGGACTTACTGATCAGAATCTTATATGATGTGTATAAGTATATTTTAACCTGATATTGCATACAATTAAATACTTGTATACTAACGTACAAAAAAATTACCAAAATCAAAATCTTACCATTTCCATTTGAGTTTTCTTTTAAATATTTTTTAAGGTCCTTAAGTAATTTAAAATTTCTAACAGGTTTATCTATGTGCACGGATTCATCTATGCCTTCTTCAATATTTTTAAGAATTCGTAGGAACTGACGCGAGTTAGCATTTTCGTGTTTCTCGTTTTCATTGTTATTTTTCTCACAAGATTTTATCCAGTGTTCCAAATTATCATAATTTAGAATATCATCAAACGCCAAATTGTTATTATTTACACCGTTCAAGCTTCTTACAGATTTATTAGTTGGCACTGAAAGTAAAGTATTGAAGCTTTTTTATTATCAATAGATTTAAATTGATTGAATGGCGCTCATAACACTTCAAGTTTCGAATCGATACCAAGACAAGGACAACTCCTCTTTTGGCTGTAGCGTTTATGATTAATTGATGATGATGATGACACATACATATTTATATATGTACTTATAAGTAAACATATGACGAAATAAAAACATATGTTTACTAAACGGGACTTAATCGCGTATAATTAACTTATTTACCCTCTCAGTTGTCCCGTGACCATGGATGTTGTGATACATCCAAAACGTCGGGAACCTCAGTGAGGTAAATAAATAAGTTACTTTGGTTTTAGTTAGTTATCTATTGATAAAGTCCCGTTTAGTAAACATAACGTGTGTGAATCGTGAATAATGAAATCAATATAGTTTGAAAAAAAAAAAAGGTTCAAAGGCGAGCTTTATCTTTAAGGGATCTCTTTGAAGTATTCGGGGTTATCAGTCATTAATACAAAGAGACCTGCGTTGCAGTCTAAAATGATGACTGAGCACTAAACAATTATGATCAGGGATCGGATAATCGGATAGGTAAGTACACTTTAGCGGCGGCGTTGATGTTGAGTTGTATGGAGGCGGACACAACTCAATTTTAGTAATCAACATCCCGGGAATTATAAATTAAATCCTTAAAAAGTAAAAAAAACGCGTAATTAAGTAGATAAGTATCTGGATTGAGTTATTTTCCATGTCTAGGTAAAGATCTACTATATGTTATTTCATTTCCCTGCAATTTATTCAAGTAACGAAGTATTAGTAGCAAATTAAACTAACGTAAAGTTTAAATATAAAATAAAGATATCAACTAGCAAGTATTTCTATTTAATAAAAAAAAATAAGAAGCCTATTCCATACTTGCTTAACTTTTCCGGGAATATGCCAACTGTAGGCATTTATGTATCTGATTATCCGATCCCTGTTTATGATGTTTTTTCTCAACACAAATATTTGATGACATGTTTTTTTTTTACCGATAGTTGTAGAATGCTCCGGGTTTTTGGTATTTTTCTTTCTTTCGTATGACTTGGGGACAAACATAATATCAGCCAGTTCTTCAAATACGTTCTGTGTCGATGATTCTTCCAAGGCTTCATAAGATCTTTTATATCTTGATGCTGAAATACGGGACATTGTATTTATGTATAGTCCGTCTATTAATGTCTAGACGAGGTTAAGTAGCTATGGTACTCGAGTGGTCTGATTCGAATATTTAGATTTTTATAAAGTGAGGTGTAGTATGGTCCGAGGGGGTAAGTGCGCCCCCGGGCTAAGTGCGCCTTTCATCAAACATATCGAGATCTACAGATATTTCACAAATAACGACATCTTACATTCATGCAACAACATTGTAGATGTATCGAGTTGAAATTAAAACCATAATACTCAAGTTTATAGTCCCTTGAAGCTGTAAAAAAATCTTTGTAAGGTAATGTTAAAAAAAGATATATTTCGACACTCTAAAGGGAATCAAATTTTATAGGGTTGGTTTTACTTTCCGTTGACCTAGAACTATGAAAGGCAAGTATAATATCGTCTTATGGTACAGTCAGCATCATATAGTTAGTAGCAGCCAAAGTAGCCAAATATATCGGAACACGTCTTTATTACTATAGGAATAAGGAAGTGTGACGATATATTTGGCAACTTTGGCTGCTACTAACTATGTGATGCTGACTGTACTACAAGTACGGGAAACAATCTGAAACTACGTTTGTTATTAAGTACGGAACCCTCGGCGGGCCAGTCCGGCTTGCACTTGTCCGGTTTTTATTGACAGTATATTTGGAGATAATCGCACCGAAAGTCCTAAAAATTGTGATACCACGATTCGAAAGTGGATACCCTCGTCATCACAATTTCTAGGACTTTCGGTTGTAGTGCAATAAAAAAATCATGGACATAAGTGCTTATTAAATACTTTCCAGGAAAATTATTTAGATCAAGATCAGATCCAAAGGTAATCTGTAAAGTTCCTTAGTGGGTAACGATGAATCAGCAGGAGGCGTCGCCACATACACACTGACACAAACACACAAAACAATAGACCAATCCGCTGCAGGCTTCGTTACTAAGCGTATCTACTTATTTGCTGCGGCAGGCGTAGATACCCCTCCACAAGGTGGTCTGGTGACCTGGTAAAGGTCGCGGGAGTCCGCTGGATGCGGATGGCGCAGGATCGGTAATTGTGGCACTCTTTGGGGGAGGCGTCTTACGGCTGATATGATGATGATGATGATGACTAACCGGCCGATAAGACGGCACTGGCCGGAATCGCAGTTGGTTCAAAAGTTCACATTATGCTGGCAGCGTTGCCGCGCTGTATAACCAACGAAATCTTGAACCAGATACGATCCAGAGCGCGAATTGGCCCGTATCTCAAGCCCTCAAGGTCGGTCCTTCATGTCTGAAGATCGCGATCATGGTGGGATGCCAGTCTGGAACGGACGAACTGTCTCCATCGGCTTCTGGCAGCAATGTTAGCAAGAGTGTTACAGTGTGTCTGGATTATTTGGGGTCCTGTCACTTGACCTACTAACTTTTGCCCTAACGTTTCATTAGACCGAATGTTTCACTAGACCTAATGCATTTACTATTTAAGAACCTAGTGCCACCTGATGGTAAACGATTACAAGGCATACCTAAGATGAACGTCACTGGTTCAGTAATAGCCTTTTCATTTGAAGGCACCAAGATCATACACATACACACCTGATTTTAACCGTTCAACTACCGTGGTCAGGACTTGACGGTCGACGTTAAGAAGTGTGCTGCTGCATTTATGGGTCTCGGTGCAGTTCCAGCGGCCGGTCTCATCACACACGCACATTTTGCAGCCGAGGCAGGTGTTGTCTAAAAATAATAATGTGCATCACCACTGTGTTCCGAAAGGGGTAGGCAGAGATTCAAAGGTGGCCGCCTGAAGTAAGACATCAAGAAAAATGTTCTAGGTGGCCAGTCGATGCGTAGCAATAGTAAGTCTATGCGTAGAAATAGGAAGTAATTGAGCAGGTAGGGTAGGACATCTTCAACTGACGAAAAATGTTCTTCCAGGTCCAGAAAGTTAAAGGACATGGGAGCTATAAACGGCAGGGCAGGGCCATTCACAACCGCTCTAACAAACTGAACGGAGTAGCGCCGCGCCAAAATTGCTCCATGAATGCCTAAACTGTAGCTTTAATAACCTTAAGATTTTCAGCGCAGCACGTTGGATAGCCAAACGGATGAAAAGCCATCGCGGCACTCTGATGCGTCATTGAAGTGGTCGTGAATGTCTAAATTCTACGTTCAAATTATATTACGTCCATCAATTTGTTGCAGAAACTAATTGCACGGCAGTATATTATTCAGAAAAATAAATTCCATCAGCGGAACTTGGCTTACGGAATTATGATACTCGAAAAAAAGTTTTCGCACAAATGACTCTTGGGAATTATGTAGAGAATGCACTTAGGCGGTCACACTGCCGCCGCATCCCGCTCCCGAGCGACGGTTCGCCACGTTGTATTGCCAGTACCTCAGCCCCCCCTATTCTGTAACTTGTTTTAAGCTCACCTCAACGCTCATCCACTAATATATCTTGACAACGCAATGCGTAGTAACTAAGCGCAGGTAATGGTCTAGTTTCGTGACGGGTGACCGGCGGGGTGAGCCGCATTAGCACGTAGCGAATAACAGCCCAGTTTGTATATTGATTCCGCACGGTACCACACACTGCACCTCCGTCCAGCGAAGTTTGTACGCGGCTTCGCAGGCCGCAGCGTGATGCGGCGGCAGTGTGATGACTGATAACCGTCTTAGTAATCTCTAATAAACAAGCTGATGAATAAAGCTACCTTTGTTGCATGTGCTGAAGGAAGAGATGAGAGGTATACAATCGTTGTATTCTTTCAATGAATCTGCGAAGAAAAAGTCTTGTTAGAAAAACTAGCCCACAGCTAACCCAAAAGTTACGTTACGTTACGTGCGTCACACACGATCATAAAGTGGCAATTACCGTTACGCGTGCGGAAAATCACACTCAGTAAACGTAAAGTTTTATTTTCACCGCGGGCGGTAATAAAGAAAGCCTTAGATCACATTTTTAATTACAAATACCAGCGTTCTGAGGCATTCTTTGTTTTACTGCCCAAGATGAGTAATTTCCAATTGGCACTTTGGCAGTTACTTTAGATTATTGATAACTTGGAAATAATTAAATATTATAATAGTGGACCTGTAGAACTGGCGAATTGTACCTATAACTATATATAAAAAAAAAATGTTTTTGATTGAAAAAACTATTAAAAAAAAAACTATACTTATACTTAATTATCGAACCTGCTCACGCAGTTTCACGACAATCGCGATCTTTAAATAAATAAATATTAGGGGACAATCTTACACAAATCGACCTAGTCCCATAGTAAGCTCATAAGGCTTGTGTTATGGGTATATTTAGACGAGAACAGCTGGACAGCTGGACATATGAAACAATTTCAGCCCAAGCTGAAGTAGAGAATTTCGCTCGCTCTTTCAATTATTTCCAAGTTATGTAGAATTCTGTAGATCTTATAGTCTTACCTTCTAAAACCAAGTCATACATCAGCGAATCTACCTTGGCCGTCAAAGCATCATTCACGATGTTCTGGAAAAATACATTTCAAAAGTCAATGGAGAGGACGGAAGTGTTTTAATTATTGAAAATTATTGTTTTAAAATGCACGTTATATCATTCGCACCGTTAATACTAATCACTATTAGGTCCATAATTGACCCGCAGGGTAAATACCCGGCGTAGAGCGATTCTTAGTTGTGGCCTGTTTTTAAAGATCGGGAGATGGCTATACATGTCCGTAGACCGTAAATCTTCTTCATAGAAGACCTTGCATCATTCTTGACGTGTTACAAAGCCCATTTACCAAATTGCGACGTATAAGTACGTGAGTTTTGACGGCTTCACACCATAGCATAACAAATACTACAAAATTATAATACACAGAAGAGCCAAGGGTATACCATTCCATCGTCTTCATTCAGCACTTCAGCAGCTGCGGCGTTGTAGACACACTGCTCCATGCTGAGACAGTCGAACTCTCCATAGCAGACCTGGCACGCGACCTCGTTGCGGCGGAAGACTCGGGGGTACTTCAAGTAGTGGAACGTCAAGGATGGGTCTAACGCTGAAACGAAAGCTATTGGTTAAGAGTTTGGTGAAATTGATGTTATTTAAGCAGTTTTTTAGGAAAACTATTTGTTCTAGCTAATCAAAAAAAATAAATGTTAATATTCACCATATTTCAAAGACCGTGGACGGGCTCGATACATAATTGGACGAAATCGGCACGATATAAAATAATTGCAAAGATTGGTCTTAAAATCATCTTAAACGGTTCTATATCTATATTTTTTTGACGTATGGGTCTGCAATTAAAAACATGATGTCAACATATTCATACCTAAACCGCTAACGCGTCACATTTCACAAATAATCCACACTTTTTTTATTTCAATATTTATGTAATGTTATCTTCAAAAACCGCGCCGCCCAGTGACACTCGCTCTCGTTTACTCCGATACAAATAGACAGTGTGCGCGCTATCCCAAATCCTCAAGGGCATTTTGGTGTTGACAGCGTCTTAACAATTATTATCATCACCAGCCTACGAGGGGCGTTCAACAAGTTCTCGGTATCGGCATGATGACGTCTTATGATAATAATTTTAGATTATTTTTCATACTGCATCACTATTCAGGAATACACAAAATAAGTAAAAAAATATAAGATGAATTTATTTTCTTTAACAACTTTAAACAAAGACTGGATAGCAAATATTCTGACGTGAGTAAAATTGAAGGATTAAAAAAAAAAATTAGGGGTGTTTTTAGTAAAATTCTGGTGTGGAATATTGATTTTGAAGTGAGATATATATCTATTTAGAAGCCTGGAAAAAAAAATATCTCATTAATCATATTTTTAAACACAGCTCCCTTAACAAAGTTAAAGGTGGGTTTTAATGGCCATCAATATATTTTTTTAAATTTCTAGAAATTGGTCCAGTATAAATGAAAAATATATGGATGTAAATACCAAGGAAGAGTCATACAAGATAATCGTATAGCAATTAAAGGAGGTAGACTAAGAAAAAAATTAAGAAAAATAAATGCCAATTTTATGACGTTTCTGTTTGGAATAGATTGCAGATTACCAGGGGTGCTATTTAGGGACGTAAAATCTATACAATGAACATCTACCCTATCACCTAGACCAACTCATATACTTTTACTTCTTATTCTTTGTTACTAAAAAATCCTCAATTAAATGTGTGCAATTGCGTTGATTTAAAAAATCAGCCTCGTTTCGTCGAAGAAAAGTTTTTATTTTTTAATGACGTAAAATTAAATTAATTTAAACACTATATATTCACGTAAAACAAGAAAGAGTGTATTTAATCATAAAAAATTATAGGATACGAATAACTTCTGCTTTTAATGCCGATACCGAGAACTTATGTCGCCCCTCGTATATACTTCCCACTGCTGGCCACAGGCTAGATGGAATAGGCAGTAGTAATAAGTCAGTCCTTCGAATGAAATTGCAAATAGATCTCGACTACGGGTAGCCTCCGAAGTTTGGTATGAACTATGGAGGACAGGACCCTGGGGTGATTTTTATGCTGAAAATCTCCCCTTAGGGGGGTGAAAGGAGGAACGGAAGTTTCTGTGAGATATGAATAAGTATGTCAAGTAAATCGTGTGGTTAGAGAGTGAATTTTAATTCCTCTGTGGGGCTTACCAACCGCATCGCAGTTGCTTTCGGAAAACGATTGCATACCCCAAATATTGGGATAAGATGTCGAAGCGGACTCCGGGCTCCTTCACGGCCTGGCCACGGACACGCGCGGCGGCGGCAGCGGCAGCGGTTTTTCTAATCCATTGCGTGTGATCCCAACTAACCACAGTGCGTTGCACATCACGACCGCGCAATGAACAGATAAAACGCTTGCCGCGCCGCAATTCGCGCAATCTCGTGGCCGGGCCGTTAGGGTGTAACACAGGGTGTAAACGGGTAAAACGCTAGGAGGATGATGATTTCTCTATGGGCCTTTGCTTGAAATGTACACCGTTTGTTTATATGTAAAAAAGTAGAATCAATCTCTTCTCTATCTCTACATATAATAAATGTGAAAGTTCGTTGAGGTTGTCAGAGAGACATAATAAGTAGAGCTTGAAGGAAATTGTATTTATACAACATACATTAAAAACTTCAATAGCGCGATGCAGAACTTCACCAATTTCCACGCATTTAGAAGGTCATTCTCCAGATTTTTGTCGGCGACTGAACTCCAACAAGCCATAAACTCTAAATCGAATGGATTAATATGCAACTTTCACTAAAACGTTCAATGGATCTTCGGCCACGCAATAGGTTATAAAAATTATAAAGATAAGGGTGCAAAAGGGTTAAAAAATGAGGTTGAAGTTTGTATGGGAACCCCTTGAATCTGTGAGCTAAAGACTTGAAAATTGGCAAGCATATACTGAACTAGAAATTAAAAAAAACCCTATTCAAACTTTCAGCAAAATATAGATAAAACGTGAAAAAACACGGGATGTATATTATATTCTTTCTATCAGTTTATTTCGTTTGTTTTTGGTAAACGATCAGTTATTGGTTTTTTGTTTAATTTTGAATAGAAATAAATTTTTCGTAGTATTACAGCCGAGAAAAACTCAGTCCCCGGAAAAAACAAAGCATTATTAATAACAATATCAACGGTTGTGGATTTGAATGCATTCATGCAGTCTTAGCGTTTTAAATTTATGCCGAGTTTCTCCAACATAACTCCAACATGGGCCAAACTTAATTAAAATATGAACTGATGAAATGATCTGTTTGCGAAGTTACGGAAATATTGTATGGCATTATACTTAGAAACATTTACAGTTTTACATTAGTTTTCCTTTCATAATTTTAGAATTAAATAAAACTCATTTAATACGGTTTGGTATGTTATTGTTATTAGTGTAAATAAAATAAAAAACATAATATAAGCGGCATCTATCGAGCTGAAATTGGACTAAACTTAAGCTCGGTAGATGGCGCCAATCGACAACTAACATCAACTCGGCCAGTTTTATCCCTTATTTAATAATAGCTTCTGCCCGCGACTTCGTCTGCGTGGACACGGGATAAAGCTATCTTATATTTTAATCCAGGCTATACACTATCTTCGTGTAAAATTTCATCTAAATCGGTTGAGCCGTTTAAGCGTCATTGAGTAACACATCATCAAACATCCAAATATCTAAACATCTAAACATCCAAACATCCAACCATGCAAACTTTCGCATTTATAAATAATATTAGTAGGAATATCCTTGACTTTATACTTATTTTATCAATTAAATTTTTACTTTGTTGGTAAACTTCAGCACAATTCTAACACCGTAGCGAAAATCGTGACTAAACCTAATTCATAAACTTTTTAATCGTATGGCATACATTATTTTTGGCCTTTAAAGTTTATCACTCTTTAGTACCACCCAGGGGACAAGTGCAGGGTTGTGGTAGGTAGTTCCTCCGGACGCGAGTAACAGTTGTCCCCCCTTTGTCAAGTGAGTGGGCAACTCGACTGTTAGGAGTTCTTAAGCCGCCCGAAGGCCTCTAACTCGGCTTAACGACTACTGTCTGCAGCATTAATTGCATTCATCCTTGCAGAACTATTTAAATTCGTATGACTGTTTGCCTTATATTGCAGCACCATCTAGCGCATTATTACTGAAGTTCAGTAGTCGCACAAGGCGCGTTTCAGATGGTGTGCATTTTCCTTATATACAACTTTACCGACGGGTTTGCCTGCTTTGGTGCTGTCTGGTTTTTATGAATGAAATTGGAAGAAGTTTTTGAAATTTGAATTTGATTGTTCGAGAATGATTCTGGTTTATTGTCAAATCATCAGAAAACAAATGGGAGTCAAAGAGAATAGTTCTTGGAGAGTGAAGTGTTGTTATTTTTCCGTTGGTCTATTAGCTGAAAGTGTGAAGCGTGGTGTACCGTTTATAGGGTACAGACCCGAGTTCCTCGTCCACAGTTTTTTGTGTTAAGAACAACAGTTTTCGCGCTAGTGCATCAGCGTTTTCTCAAGCCCTGAGGCGAAACTCGCCGGGCGGTGGTGGAACCAGTTGTGGTTGTTGACACACAGAGGGAAACGGAAGAGTTTCCGCTTTTTTCTGAAGGCCGGGTGCTATTTTAGCACACTGGGTAAGCATTTTCGTCTATCGGTTGTGGTTGATTTTTGGCTTTTAGTCTAGACAGTGGAGTAGAAGTATTTATTCTGAAATTTTGTTTCATAGCTTCCGGGTTTAGGCCCCAAGCCTAAGTTCGCGGTGGTTGTTGCCCGAGGACTGATGCCAGTTCGAGTGCGCTGAGAGCCATCATCCGGAGTCTGCGAGCCGGAGGGAGAAGCGATCGGACTGTCCCGCTTACCAGCGCTTCCGGCTCTTGATCGGGAGAACCTCCGTCGGAGACGCCGCCAGGAGTTAAGTCGCGTTTAAAGGACTCCCGAGAGTTCGGCGTGTATTCCTTTTTGTTTGACCTTCGGTCAACGTTAGGGTCCTTTTTTAATGTGACTATTACCCGTGATATTCTACCATACCGTGCCGCCATTGGATTGTCAAACCTCCGACCTTAAGATGGGATCGATGCCTTCCGTTCTCCTGTAAAACCCTCAAAATTCAGAAAGGCCCTTTACCGCCGAAGTTGTCAGAACGATCGTTTGGATTTCATTTAGGCCCCATACACTCAATCAACACACAACCTTTACCAACACTTAACATCTCGTCGAACCCAGACGTTTTACATCCCTTTTTATTGTCGTGCTGGTTTGTCGACCGTAAATCACCATGTTTTGTCTATCATAGTCCAATCGTGTGCCGCAGCAACGGCCAGAGCACGGTTACACGTACGGTATTGTATTGCAAAGTGTTATTTAACATGATCTAATAAACCTGATCGCGTTCGGGTCGTGATGTTTTCTATGCCGCAGTTATATGTAATAATTTTAGGAAAATAAAAAATAAATTACGTTCGTACGAGTATCCTTGTGTGAACCTTTTATTCAATTTTCACTACATGTCATAGACAGCAGCCGGGATCAACTGCTTAGCGTGCCTGCCAAAGCACGGAAGCGCTCATTTATATTAAATATTAACCACCCACTCAAACATCAGGCGGTCACCCATCCAAAGACTGACCGCTGCCATCTTTGCTTAACCTGCGTTATCGTTTCCGACTCGCAGCCGCCGCTAGCCTATGATGCTAAAGTTTGGACCTCAATCACGAAAAAACGGATTAAAATGAATTTTGGTATACATATAGTGTTTATTCCGGGAATCATCGTCTAAGGGGGCGAAATAGAGATATATAAAAGAGTTCCACGCGGACGAAGTCGCGGGCAGAAGCTAGTACTAATATATAACTATTTAATTACAATATTATAAACAGGAAAAGTCTGAGAATGTAGCTTTAAGTGTGTATGTAGGAGGTAATCAAAAAAAAAAACTTGGGTATGGATCTTTCTGGATCTTCCCTTGCGTGGCCCGGGGGCTGCTAGTATTAGTATACACGGTAGGGGGCGAAAAATCAATCTAGCTAGGTCCCATATCTGGGAAATAATATTTTTCTCTATTTTCACCAGAGCAGTTCGGTCGCCCAGGTCGTATTTGATAACATAGGTACACGAGTTTGTTTGTATTACCCACTGCCTTAGGAAACCTTACATAAGTATGCCAAATGTAGCTCAATCGGGAACCCCTTGAATCTATGAGCTAAAAACTTGAAAATTGGCAAGCATATACTGAACTAGAAATTAAAAAAAACCCTATTCAAACTTTCAGCAAAATATAGATAAAACGTGAAAAAACACGGGATGTAAAATTGTTTATATATATTTACAAATATATACAGGATGTTAACGGGGTCATGATCCGGAATGACAAAAAGCGAATAAGATGATCATACTGAACAACCTTTCCCATGGGACCAACCACGAAATCGCAAAAAAAAAACCAGGTATTCCATACATTAACTCTCAATTAAATCGCAGTTAACTCACAGTTAACTCTTAATTGGCTCTTTTTTTTGCGATTTCGTGGTTGGTCCCATGGGAAAGGTTGTTCAGTATGATCATCTTATTCGCTTTTTGTCATTCCGGATCATGACCCCGTTAACATCCTGTATAAACAATTTTACTATCAGTATATTCTTTCTATCAGTTTATTTCGTTTGTTTTTGGTAAACGATCAGTTATTGGTTTTTTGTTTAATTTTGAATAGAAATCAATTTTTCGTAGTATTACAGCCGAGAAAAACTCAGTCCCCGGAAAAAACAAAGCATTATTAATAACAATATCAACGGTTGTGGATTTGAATGCATTCATGCAGTCTTAGCGTTTTAAATTTATGCCGAGTTTCTCCAACATGACTCCAACATGGGCCAAACTTAATTAAAATATGAACTGATGAAATGATCTGTTTGCGAAGTTACGGAAATATTGTATGGCATTATACTTAGAAACATTTACAGTTTTACATTAGTTTTCCTTTCATAATTTTAGAATTAAATAAAACTCATTTAATACGGTTTGGTATGTTATTGTTATTAGTGTAAATAAAATAAAAAACATAATATAAGCGGCATCTATCGAGATACCAAAATACATGAGCCTTGAGTAACACCTTGAAAATAAATGCCATTCGATTTGTTTGGGAGATTGTTTAAGATATAAATTTGTTAGTACGATTGTAAATAACTTTATTTTCTAGTCGGAAGACTAAGATCCAACGGTCATTTTTAGACTACGACGGTTCCAAACAACCACACGGCCTGTTAAGCAGACATCCCTAGCCTATGCAGAGGTCGTGGGTTCAAATCCCGCTCGTGGCGATATTTTTTTCAATGGAGTTTCGATAGCAGAGGTTTCTGCTTAGTAAACATTTACTGTTGAGGATACACGCGTTTGTTAGTATGTCTCACTCACCGGATGTGGCTGCGAGCACGGCCAGCAAGCGCAGCATGGCGACGGCGACATGATCGGTGCGCGGCTGTAAGCTGACGCTTTATCGGTGGCGGCGGACGGACTTGGGAGCGGCGAAAATAATTATGCTAGGCCTTACATAATTAACGTTTCTTCCTAGTTGCAATATTTACTCACTCCGTTGGCTCAGTGGCCCAAAATGAATCTTTCCGACACGAGAGTGCGCCAGTTTTCTCGGTTCCGCGTCAACTCTTGGAGGCTTGGAGTCCCCGCAGATCCACCTGGACCATGTCGCTCCAGCGGTATCATGGACGTCCGACAGGACAGGAAGAATTTTATGGTTGGACTTTTAAAACGCACAAACGGCGTATTCTTGTCACGCGAATCACGCGATCAAAACATTATTTATATGCCCAGTAAGCTCCTATACAACCATTTTTGGTAACATTTGGTAACAGTGTAACAACAACACACTTTGTGTCGACACAGGTAACATTTTTGGTTACAATTTGGTCGCAGTTCTATCGCCACGACTTAAAGTGGGTAAGATTTGACACATGAAAATGGTTACACTTAAGTAACCCGCTTACCACACAAAGTCCACACCGTGTGTCGGGGTGTGTCTACTATAATGAGAGTTTCATTCACTCATTCATTAGATTTCGTTCTTTTGATTGCCATGTCTTCGACTTCTGTTCCTTGTGGTCAATAGTTATGATGATATGGGCGAATCCTTGGCGCAAACTGCGGCAAAAAAGCTTGGCATCCTCTCTAAGGTGAGGCGGTACTTCACACCCAGGCAGCTTCTTCAGCTTTACCAGTCCGGTCATGTATGGAGTACTGTTGCCTTGCCACCTTACTAGCGTGTGATACCTACACATTGAAAAGCGAAACGTGACGCGAATGTGATCGCTCAAGATGTAAAAAACTCTTAACCCGACTCGATCTTGGCTGTAGCATTTTGTCACCACCAATTCGAAGGCGTTTGACTTTTCTGATATGTAACACCCTATTCATCAGACGGGGCTCACAGATAGCAATAAAATATATTAAATAATCTTTTATCCTTATCCAGAGCCAGATCATTTGTGAAATACCAAATCTGTTCTTGCAATTCTCTTTCACGTCTGTCTATGTATTAGTCTTTCTACCTATATTTATGCCTATCTATCTATTATTGGGCCCTTGACTCCAACTTTGGTGTTGCAGCGCTGGTAGAAAATAAATCTCCCTCCCGGGAGGGAGGGATCCCTTGTCGCTCTCTCTATTTCTCAATGTCTCTGTTCGTTGATCTGCCTATCTATCTGTCTGTCATCTATCTATCTAAATATCGGTCTGTATATCTATCAGTCTCTCTAAACATATTTCATTCTGTCTGACCTATCTATCTCTATATCTTTCTTTTTCTTCTTCTCTCACATACAAAGCTACTTAATTTCACATACCCCAAGTCCGCTCCCTGGCGCCCGGCTCGCACAGTGTTTACAAAACAGCGCACGCGCACCGTGAGGGAGCGCAGTCTCTCGCCGGCGATGATGCTGCTGGTACTGCTGCTGCCGGTACTGCTGCCGTTGCTGCAGAGCCTGGGGCTGACCACTGACACCATGGAGGGCCCAGGTTAGTTCACTTTTTAAATAACAGGTTATCACAAGCTACTAGAAAGAGGAGTGTCTTCTATCGAGAAATTTATGTAAGATTAGATGATAGTTCGAGACAGAGTTTTCTTCAGAGTTCTTGATTTCTCTGTGTCTGTCTCTAATTTGTAAGTATGACGAGACGGATGCTTTATAAGGCACTTGTTTCTTTATCAATTTCTATAGACGATAGAATGAGATGGAATTACTCTTTTACCATCGTTTTCTCTCTCTCTCTCTCTGTCTGTATCTTTCCTTTTCTTTCTATTTCTGTATGTCTGTTGATCTTCCTATTTTTGAAGTGAAAACTTCTTTAGCAGCGCTGTGCACTTTTGTGATGGGGATAAATTGTTAAACTCGCAACAGATTTCGTAAGGTGAGATTCGAGAGAGGTCACGTGACCGTAAGATGCGTTGGGTGAGATTGGGGGGAAGGGTGGGGGTGGTGAGGATGGGACGGTTTGACGGAGGTGGGTTTGCACTTCTGCCGGCACTCCCGGAGTGCAACCCGGTCTTTTCACAGATGATGTATTTCTGTTGCCTCAATAACAACAAATACTAAAAACAAAATAAAATAAATATTTAAGGGGGCTCCCATACAACAAACGTGTTTTTTTTTGCCGTTTTGCCTGTCGCCAGGCTGTATCTCAAGAACCGCGATAGCTAGACAAACAGTTGAAATTTTCACAGATTATGTATTTCTGTTGCCGCTATAACAGCAAATACTAAAAACAGAATAAAATAAATATTTAAGGGGGCCTCCCATGCAACAAACTTTTTTTTTTTTACTGTTTTTATAGATAATGGTACGGAACCCTTCGTGCGCGAGTCCGACTCGCACTTGGCCGGTTTTTTACTAGATTGGTCTCTCTCTTTCTTTCTGTCAGCGACACACAATTTCCAAATCCTAAGTCCCCCCCATCGTGCCGGCTCGCATAATGTTTGCAAAACAGCGCACGCGCACCGTGGGGGAGCGCAGCGTCTCACCGGCGACGATGCCTCTGCTACTTGCTGCTGACACAAGGAGGGCCCAGGTTAGTTCAGTTATTACGCCTATTTTTAACAGTAATATCCAATCTGTGAGGCGTAATCTGGTGAACAGCAGCTTTGAGTGAGCTTGTCATAGTCGACGACTGTAGATTAGTAATGTGTGTGTGTGACTTAAGTATGTTGTTACTTTTGTTACTGTTTTAAGTTCAAATAAGATTAAGTAGGTAGTTAAGTGTTACAGTGTGGTAGCGTGAACCACCTAATAATTCCTAGTATGTTACTATTGGTGGGAACCTGTAATTGGCTTTTTGTAACCTAATTAAGTTAACCATGTTGTATTAATAGCTGTTGGTTCTCCGAAAAATAATAAATAAATAAAATAAATAAATAAATAAATTAAGAGCAGGTTATTCACAACCGAAAGAGGTCTAGTGTGAAAACATCTTGTACGAACCTTTACCTCCACCCTTGGTCAATAGGCATGATGCCTCATGTTCAAATTGATAACGTAGTGATGCTAAATGGATAGTAAACCATCAAATTATCGTAATAAAGTATAAATTATAAAATATAATTAAAATCATAAAAAGATATGAACCTTGAAAGTTTAGAAAAAATATCCATTTTTTTAATTGTCTAAGAGTAAATTAAAAGCTACCAATAGAATCCATACGCTTTTCTAGAAACAAAATTGTATGACAACTATGTACTAAAACGCAGTATTTCGCGACCGAAACAACAATTTACCTGATTTTCCATACTAGGTACTACGAGTATTAGAACAAATGTACAAATGTGACGTCATACTTGTATAGACACACTTTTTGGTTTTTCTGTTTGTGTGTCTATTTGTCTGTTTGTATCTCTGCCTCCTGCCTGTGTGTCTAACTATCTTGGAGTTTATCTAAGTATCTATTATCTATCTGTCTGGTCATCTCTCTCTCTTTATTTATAGTCCTCTCCCACTCACTATACTGCTAATTCAATTTCGAATCCCAAGTCCGACTGCGACACGACGGAGAGCCCGGGGCTGTTATTCGCTACGCGCTAATGCGGCTCACCCCGCCGGTCACCCGTCACGAAAGTAGACCTCTACCTACGCTTAGTTACTACGCATCGCAATGTCATCATTGAAATACATGCGAACGAGGACATATTTGTCTGGGCAAACTCGGGAGCTCATTAGTTCCGCCGCGCGCCAACAGAGGGCTATGACGAGTATTATTTTGAATTAGAAACAGAACAACGGACGGTTGTGTTCGCTGTCATTGAGGAAAAAGCCTGAGTGCAAGGCCTGAGTGGACGCCCCGGCTCTATTCATGTGAAATACAGTGAACTGGCAATTTCGGTTCTCGTATTCCCTCACACCATTCTCTCTAAACGATTAATTCTCCATCCAAGAGAGCAACCACCTCCTGTCAGTGTAAGGCCTGAGTGGACGCCCCGCTGCGTGAGAGCCGTGCAGCGTTCATATAAACCAAATGCAATTTATATGGACGCTCGACGCCCCGCTCTGAGCGGGGCGTCCACTCAGGCCTTACACTGACAGGAGGTGGTTGCTCTCTTGGATGGAGAATTAATCGTTTAGAGAGAATGGTGTGAGGGAATACGAAAACCGAAATTGCCAGTTCACTGTATTTCACATGAATTTTATAATTATGCTGTGGAGAAGTCCTTAGTAAAGTTTGTAATCATAGTAACATCGTTTCCTATCAATGCCCGAGAACCCAGGATACGCCCACACCTCGACATCTATTTAAGATTTTATATCTATTCAATTTGTCATGAGCATAAGGCTAGCTGTGTATGATTGTCTCCTAATATTTACGTAACAAGATGCCCAACGATTTTTCTGTTTTGATACATCTTAAGGTATTCGGTGGCTTGCCGCAATACAATAATGTTATGTGTTTTCCACGCGTAATACGAATTGTTTTGAAATTTTTAACTTCCGCGCTGTATGTTGATTGTTAACCCATTGTTTCGACCGTGACTTCGCACGAGTTCAATTAAAAAATGTATAAATTTTCGCACGGAGGTGGAATTAAAATTAAACCTACGCCATTAAATGAATAACCACTATGTTATTTATATTGGGGAAATTGGTGATTGTTGATGTGGACCACCCATGGGAAAAGTTGTTCCATAATAAGATTAATAAGGAATAAGTATAATATCTTCTTCACTTTTTGTCATCCCTGATCATAACGCCAAATTCACCCAATATATTAAATACTAGCTGCCCGGCCCGGCTTCGCACGGATTACCCGTTTTCCCGTAGGAATGAAGCATTTCCCCGCGGTAAAAAGTAGCCTACGATCATCAGTGATAATGTCGGCTTCTAATGGTTACATATTTTTTTAATCGGTCCAGTAGTTTCGGAGCCTATTCAATATAAACAAACAAACAAACAAACAATCAAATAATTTCTCTTTATAATATTAGTGTAGATGTAACTAGCTTTTATCCAGCACACGTAAAAACTCGTTGGTCACCTCAGAAAGTTTGCTATTAATTTTTGCAGGCATAGTTCTAAATTTCGCTCCTCAATTTTAGAAAGTTCTACCTCCATTTTTCACCCGTAAAGGATTTCCGGAATTTAAATGTATCCTATGACCTACTCTGGAAGTCAGACTGTCTCCATAGCATATTTCATTTGAATCTGTTCTGCGGTTTAAGCATGAAAGGATGATAGACAGACCGACAGAAAGAAACATGATATTTGATGGAAGTACAAATTGCTGAACATTCTCAAAAATGTAGGAATATTCCGAGAAAGTTCTGGAAATTTTCAAGAGAACTTAGGTAAGACACGTTTCTGTTTTGGTAGTTCCCTCAAGGGAACATTTAATTTTGCAATATTACTGAGATCTTTCACAGAAAGCTTCGCAATTTTGGAATTTTCCCGTTGGTGCTCTATACGACAATCTTCACTTTCATATTTCCTCTTACAGGTCCACCCAAAACACTCCAAAAATCAATCACACAGTGTCCAAGTGTGGGCTTTTTCTTCGAGCGCCAGGACCAACCAGGTTACCCCGCGACCTGCTACCTCTGCTACTGCAAGGACGATGAGCTGGCTGGCTGTACCTTGAGAGACAGCGAGCGGTGCGATGGCGACGGTAGCTACCAGCGAGATGTGGAGACTGTGCTCCGAAGTGGACAATCTCGCAAGTATGACAATGGGACAAATAATCGCCCTTGTTTTGTTTCTATAAGTTTAGTAGATAGTTTAAGGTGATATTTGACGTGCGTACTTCCAGTTGTTCACCTGTGCTTTGTGTCTGATACATTAACGATTTGCCCTGCTGTGTAAAGCATAAATGTATGTTTGCTGATTATACTACATTAGGTTAGGGGTTAATTAAGTCTGACAATTTGAACAGTTTTAATAAAGAGGTTACTGACACATTAATAACAATTATCAAGTCGCTAGATTATAATCAATATTAATAAGAGTTATTTATTTTCTTAAGTATATACAAGATGATAACTAACATTAACTAAATTAAATTAAAACTAAGTTAAATCTAAAAAAGGCCCTCGAGGCATTGTACCGAGGATGCTGGCGGCATTTTCTCGCTGAATTGCAATGCTGATGCGTTGCGCGAGAAAACCGCCAGCATTTCGGCCACCATTTACGTCAACATGTCTTGCACTGTTGTCACATGACGTAAATATACAAATTTTGACCGGAAGTGAAGGATTTCCAACTTTCAACCAATTAACAAAAAAAAAACTTGCTCAGCAGAACTTTCTCGACCGGCTGCCATGTATTTTATTATGTTGTCATGAGTCGTAGTGTATTGCGAGAGGGTGAATGTAATGTAATGTCATGAAATATATTGACATTTTAACTTGTAATAATCAAACGTCTGGTTGACGTAACTGGTGACCGAAGAGCTGATGGCGGCTTTCTCGCGCCACGCATCAGCATTGCAATTCAGCGAGGAAATGCCGCCAGCATCCTCGGTACAATGCCTCGGGAGCTTTTTTTAGATTTAACTTAGTTTTAATTTAATGTAGTTATCATTTAATTATAAATAAATGATTATTAATCATATTATTTATTTTAAAAAATATGCCTACATGGCAGAACATTTAAGCACCTTAAATGTAATTAAATATCAGATCAATGTATCCTGTCGCCGCCTCCCTCTCTCTCTCTCACGGTAATATCACGAGACCGCCAAGGGAAGACGGCGACATATTATAATGGGGTTGTATAATAGAATGCATAGCGTACCTTTTCTTATCCTTGAAGTTGTTGGTCTAATGGTCGACTCAACGGTAATCGAGTGGGATTAATATCCCGTTCTTATCTGCTTCGCTTAGAGTGCCGAATCTGAACCTCTCCTTGGTCTGTGGAAGAAAGCTCTATAAGTATGGTATTCTTTCTACAACCCACCTCTTCTTCTCTTCATTTCTCTACTTTAATGAGAGCCTCATCTTAGTCGGCCGGAGGAAGGTCACAGCGTTGTGTGGGCAGAGTCCCACTACAGATCAGGTCACGGCGGCCTAAAGCCGCGGCACCTATGAAATGTGGGCAGAGTCCCACTACAGAACAGTCCATGGTTAGGTCACGGCGGCCGAAGCCGCGGCACCTAGGACATGTGGGCAGAGTCCCACTACAGAACAGTCCATGGTTAGGTCACGGCGGCCGAAGCCGCGGCACCTAGGACATGTGGGCAGAGTCCCACTACAGAACAGTCCATGGTTAGGTCACGGCGGCCGAAGCCGCGGCACCTAGGACATGTGGGCAGAGTCCCACTACAGAACAGTCCATGGTTAGGTCACGGCGGCCGAAGCCGCGGCACCTAGGACCTCTATGTACCTATTCCGCCATACCTAAGATGAGCTCAAATAGTTATTCCACAACATGGATTACGTAGCCAATAAAATACATATACGGTAGTTGTCTAGAGAAAACCATACGACCATTGTGAGCTTTACTAAGATATTCAATTATACTTAGCTTCGATGTTTCTGGATTGCGTGTAGGCAATCGTTCGGCAGTTTCACTCTCAACTCACTTCCACAGAACGTTCACACTTGGAGCCATATTGGCGGTAACTAACTAACCGTTACCATTTCAATTTACTTACCGCTGCCCACCCTAGGTGGCGCTAGTCAGTGTTGCTACACTGGAAAATTAGGAGTCTTTCGCGTTCGTCGCGACACTCCCCACGAAAGGCCGAAGCACGGCTACCAGGCTACTCGTCCATTCACGGATCTTCTCAAGGGCTCTAAGGGCAACAGCTCTCTTCGGTCTTGGCTCAGTTTCTTGGCTGACAGTTTCATAAGGTTCGAGCGGTTCAGACTCAGTGGCTGGCTGATACGATTCAGATTCTGATACGGACTTAGGCTTAACAATTACAGTGGATTGGGGCAAGGTTTCATCCAGGAACTCTTCTGTGTATTCGAATTGGGTACTTTGCTCCTCTGGAGATTTGGCATCGTCGTTGACAGGTACTTCCACCACTACGTCGTCCCTGCATGACCGCGGTGGAAGCCCTGGAAGCGTCAGATGTTCATCTGTAGAATTTTCTTCACTTTCTGATGTTTGCTTGCATTCTTCTTCTCCATCTTCAATCTCTAATGGGTAGAGATGTGCGATGGACCTTGTAAATTCTGTATCTCCTACTTTAACCTTAGCTACCCTAAATTGACCATCTATGCCAGTGATCAACGAGGCTATCTTTCCCACCTTCCAGTTTATCCGATTCTTCGTGTCTCCTTTGATTTGCACTATCTGGCCTACTTTTGGGGCTAATTTTGACGTTATCCTTGGTTCCTTCGGACCGTGGGAATATCGCTCTCTCAAACTGAGGAGATACCGGTTTTCAAACATATCTTTAAATTCCTTTAAAATAACACGCGCTTTCTTCCAGCTTTTAATTAAGGTCTCCTTGGTCACTGTCCCTTGTGACGTTGTAGGATCCTTGTTTGAAGTTTCCATAATGATACATTTTCCCATGGTGAGAAAATCTGATGGTTTAAGTACATGGTCCGGTTCGGAGTCCACACGCGTTAAAGGTCGAGTGTTGAGAACTGCTTCAATTTCCTTTACTACCGTTATCAATTGACTATCCTTTAACATATGTTTCTGCAGGGTTTTCTTCATGCAATTCTTAAAAAGACTGACCAGTCTCTCGTAGAATCCGCCATGCCATGGTGCTAATTGTGGTATAAATTTCCACCTTATTTCCTTTTCCACACAGTATGGATTTTGAAGAATCTCTGAAATCAATTTGAAGTTTGTCGCATTGTCAGATGTGATTAAATCAGGTACTCCTCTAGCGGACACCATCCGTCTTAGGGTTAGTAGACCTTCCTCAGCCGTAAGATCGTTGACAACTTCTAGATGTATAGCTCTCACTGCTAGACATGTGTATAAGCATATCCACCGTTTGCAATTGCCGTCACCGTTGTTAACCAAAACGGGGCCCATGTAATCAATTCCGACGTATGTATACGGTGAACTGTAGTTAACCCTTTCCTTCGGCAAGGCTGGTGTCTCAGGTAGCTTATATGGCCCTCCTTCATGTTTCACACAGTCGGGGCACCTCTTAAGGACGTGTTGAACTTGGCTTCTTCCATGCGGAATCCAGTAAGTTTGCCTTAACCTGTCTAGAGTGTGGCCAACACCTACATGTTTGTTTTCTTGATGGGTCTTCATTATAACTTCTTTGGTGAAATCCGAGTTTTTAGGAATAAGTATAGGGTAACGTTTATCAAACGACCAGTTTGCATTTTTCATGCGACCTTTGCACCTCAATAGGTCATCTATATCTTTGAATATGCCTAAATTTCGGCTTAAACTAGTTACTTTTCCTTCAACTTCTAGAGGGAAGTATTCCGCTTGAATTTTCTTTAGTTTACGTATCTTATCCTCTAATGTTTTACTATTTTCTCGAATTTCTTCTTCTTTACCTAATGTTTCTTCTTCCGTTTCCATCGGATCGACGTTCCGTGACTCTTGTACTTGTTGATCATCTACTTCCATCGGATCTTCACGTTCTTGCACCGCAAGACCCTCCCCAGCCGAGAAAGAACAGGTCTGTCCACTGCCAGGTCTTATTGGCCACGCCGTCAGGCACTGTGTTATAAATTGTGGACCACTCAACCATTTCTCTCTGTCCTCTCTCGAACAGGTGGGTCTCGTACCCACGTCTGCTGGATTGAGTTCCGACGGAATGTATTTGATCTTCAGGTCTGAGTTAGTTTTAATCTCCTCAATCCGTCTGGCCACGAAAGGAGGCAACAGCTTGCTGGACTTACACCATTCTATGACAATCTGGCTGTCCGTCCACAAGAATTGTTTTTCTATTTTTTGTTGAAGAAATTTAAGAACAAACTTTATTAGTCTGCTTCCAATCAAAACTCCTAGAAGTTCAAGACGAGGTATCTTGAGGTTTTCCTGGTCCTTTATTGGTACGAGGCGCGACCTGCCAATAACAAAGCTTCTCTCAGATCCGCTGACTAGAAATATAGACGCAGCGTATGCCTGCAGAGAGGAGTCGGTGAAACAGTGTAGATCGTACCTTTTCTCCCCTGGTTCACTCGTGTAGCATCTGTCCAGCGACACCTCTCTGATGGCACGTATTTTTTCTTGGATGATCTTCCATTCTTCTGTGAGCTCGTCTGATAAGGGCACATCCCACTGTATCTTGGCTTTCCAAAGCTGTTGTAAAAAAAGTTTGGCTGATAAGATGTACGGTACCGCGTATCCACACGGATCGTAAACTGATGCGATAATCTTCAAGAGTCCTCTTTTTGTATTAGTTTCTTCATTTAAATTATATTTCAATTGAAGAGTATCCTTCTTGATATCCCATTCTAAGCCGAGTACATTGACCTTTCCATCCTTACATGAATCCTGAATATTCCGCATGAATTCTTTGGAATTGGAGCTCCAGTCTCTGAGTGACATAGATATATCATGAAAAGTCCCTTTGAGATTTCTGTAGAGCTCCATTGCCTCGCGAGGCGACTCTGTGCCTGATATAAAGTTATCCACGTAGATGTCGTTAGCTTTCTGTCTGACTTGCTGGTCATCTGCGTTGGACAGGTGCTGTTTAATCGTCGCGCTAAGCAGGAACGGCGAGGAAATAACTCCAAATGGGACCCTACAGAATCTCAGGTAAAGTAAGTTGTCTCTTGATACTGGTTTAGACGTATCTTTCAGCCAGAGGAATCTAGTTACGTCACGATCCTTTTCATGTAACGCCATCTGCAAGAATGCTTTCTCAATGTCGGAAGACAGTCAGTATTTGGTGAGTCCTAAATTTTATAAGTAATCCTGCGAGGTCTTCCAGCATGAGAGGTCCACGGTATAAGCATTCGTTTAAGCTCTTGCTATCTTTACTACTCTTAGAGCTAGCATCATAGACTATTCTCATGGGTTTCCCCGCATGACGAACTCCGTGAAATGGTAGGTAATGAACAACCTTTTCTGTTGGTGAAGTCTTCGATTCTGGTATAATTTCAATTATACCTTTCTTCAATTGATCCTTGAAGGTATCGTTATATGTTAGTAACGTATCTTGATCTATACGTTTCAATAGACTCGTTAGACGACCTATAGCCATTCCAAAGTTATCTGGTAAGTCTGGTGGATAAGTTATCCATGGCCAGCTCACCGTGTACCGATTATGTATTTTTTGAGTAGTATTATTGAAGTACTTGACAGCTTCTTCGTCCCTATTCGCTTTCGGTGAATCATTGATACCAATGCATTCTAATTCCCATAGACCTTTTATGTCTCCATTACATAAAGGTGGGTCTGGTTGGTTAAGTCTCATTTCGGTACTAGTTTGCGCGTACGTTACAACGTACGACTCGTTGATAGCTTCAGGTTCAGCCCTACCGCTTACTATCCATCCAAGTGTAGATTTGACTAGGAACAGATTCTTTTCTAATTGTATCCTTTCATCTTGAACGATGTTGAAGTAGTAGTCGTTCCCGATCAATATGTGCACCTGGTCGTTCAACGATCCATCGTCGGCAAGCACGAATGACTTTTGTACGTTTTCTAAGTTTATATAAGGTACGCCGCCTCTTGAAATGTATTCTACGCAATTCGCGTGTATGATTATATTCTCGCCCGTTCGCGATAGCAACTTTAAGATAACTATTGGGCTGTGAAGTTCTTGAGGATGCTCCGCTCCAAAGGTGAAAATTGTGAGGTGGCTCTCCTCTTCTACAGGAAGCTGCAGCTCTTTAGCAACCTTGAAGGTGGTGTATGATCGTTGAGATCCGGAATCTAGGAGGATACGACACTCCTTGCTCTTCTTCCCGTCACTGAAAGAGCTAGCCTTAACTGTTGCTGTTTGAAGAACGGTGAGCCCCTTTTCTTGTGTGGTCATGACAGCTTCCTCTCCGGTGGAGCATGAAAAAAATTTTTAGGGCAAAGAGCTCTGTTGTGTGGCCGCGAAGTTAGGCAGTGTGGACACATCCTCTTAACTTTACAGTCCTTCTTAAAGTGATCGAACTGGAAACAAATATGACACCGTTTCCCCAGACGGTATATCCTTTCTTTTACAGTTGTAAAGTTTTCACATTTGTCATTGTAGTGGTTGCCGCTGCAAAATACACACACCAACCCAGAAGAGGTTCCTTGCATCCGGGTTTCGTTTTTGAGGGGAGCTTGTTGAGGCCTGTTGTAGGTTTGATGAGTCCTGTTGGGTGGTTGTGGAAATTTGTCTTTTCTCCAATTACTATTTGCTTTCCTTTCTAGGTGAAGTTTGTTGTTCCAGCTTCCCTTGCTACTCCTAAATTGTCCTTTGGTGTTGTTTCCCTGGAACTGAAGTTGGTTTGCGTATCTTGCTCGCTTTGTTTGTACATGCAATGTCTCCACAGTGCTACTTCCCGGTTCATGTGAGCGCTTTTTTCCGGATATTCTTTCAGCATCTTCTTTAGCTGTGATGATTCCTTCCAATTGATTGCGGAGTTCCTGTATAGATTCATCAACGATCTTCAGCCTTATCTCATATACTATTTCAATTGGAAACTTTTCCATCAGCATGAAGCGTAGATGATTGTGGTTGATGTTCTCTCCCAGGGACTCCAAAATCTTGAGGTTTCTTTCTATCTCATTAAGTGTCTTCCTACAGTCTTCAGCTGTGTTATTAGCCGCTTTAATCTTATATAGTTGGGCGTAATGCGCATCTATAAGGTGAGAGGTCTTCCCAAACCTTTCCTTAAGGATTGACACCGCTATCTCATAGTTAGCGTTTGTTGTAGACAAACCGTCAATAGCTTTCTTGGCATCTCCGGATACTGAAGCTTTAAGATATGAGAGCTTGTCTACCTCGGACAAGTTCTTCGAGCCTATATTGCTCTGGAACGAATCCCAAAATTCGCACCAGGTCAGTACATCCCCTTTGTACACGGTCAGCTGCAGTTTTGGAAGCCGGCAGGAGGAATTCATTTCTAAAGAATTTTCTTTTGTTCTGCTCTTCGAAAGGATCCGGGTGATCTTGACGTTAAGTGCAGCTAAAGCTTCTTCCGCTTCAAGTTGGGTTCCGCTCATTAAAAAAATTTCATCCGCAGCTGGAGACGATGCCATCCTAAAATACTCAACGAGATCGCTGTTGAAACGCTTAACTGTTGCTTCCAATTTACTGTAACTTAATTGCCCTTGCATAACCGTATCATCGTCAATAGTATTTGGTAGAGTGACTAAGTCCGACCGAATTTTATCATGTATAAGCCTAAGCCTTCTTAGTAACGCTTCGTCCATGGTAATGTTCTATCTTGTCTAATCCTGTAAATCACATAAACAAGTTCTATTCAACCTAAAATTCTCGAATAGCTATTGGTTTAAAGATAACAACTCTCATTCAATCACACAGGTACGTCTTACCAAGTCAATGATTTGATATTAAGAACGTTGATTGTTAATCACTAAAACTCTTAATCTATCTTGGGATTCTCTTATCTGTCCAATATTCATTTTCATAGATGCAACTATCATTGCCAAGTTCAAAATTCAAAGAGAAAAAAATAAAAATAGAAATTTCAGTCAAAAAACAAAGAAATTCACAACCGGAAATCGACACGAGTTCCAAAATGTTGCTGTCCTTGACCAGTATTAAAATTAAAAATTCAAAACCAAAAAAAAATCAGTCGAAATCCAAAATAAATTTAACTCAATAATCAGGTCTAAGTTAACAAGTTAACCTGGACTTCTCAAAAGTAAAAATACTCAAATGTCTTTGTCTCAGAACAAATGAATTTGTAAAATATTTCATAATCCAGTGCAAAGGAAAACTTAAAATTGAAATTTAAAAATCAAACTAAGTTCAAAGTCATAAGAATTGATGTAAGCAAATAATTTTAAAGTCGAAGTCAAATAATTTCAATCTCCCTCAAAAATATCAAAGCTAAACTTTAAAAGGAGTCAATGATCCACTAGGTGAAATTATTGTTTATGTAGGTCGTCACACAACTAAGCAATGTTCAACAGATATATAATTAAATTATTTTTGTAGTCGACTTTAATTTCAGTTAAGTTCTTCTTACTAAGCAAGTTGAATTAAAAATAAATTATCAATATATATGTAGAAGCCAGGGATCTACCATGTCCCGTCATTATATGTCTATCTGATCAGCCAAAAGAAAGTAAATTAAAAAACATATTGTTTGCAAGACATGGCACCTCAGACACACTAACATACATCTTCTATTCTATCTGAATAACCAAATTAAGAATACAAAATTTCAAAAATATCTTTTCTAATAGTTATACCGTTGCAGACTCACTCTATGTAAGTATAATCTTCTATGTAAGTATTGAGAAATAAGCACAATATTAATCAATTATTGTATTAAAGACATACACATACCAGTAGGTACAATGGGTAAAACTTTATAAATGATTACACTAAATTGGACTTTATGTCAATGTCATAAGGACTGACGTATGCAAGCCTTTCCCACTGCATCAAAACATTCCTAAAGTGGGAAATGTTTTATACATAAGTTCTCTACAAAATCTACACTCAATCACTGCTTGAGTTCACTTCATAATAATAAATTGTACTTTCATTGGAATAATGATTCCCTACTATGTACTTACACCATTTATTTAACAACACACTTGCTAGGGGGAAAAACAAATCATAAACACAAAACACAATAACTGTCACATAAATAGTTATAGACCAAGCGAGAATCCAGACCGAAGTAAATAAAGAAACAAAATAAACAGAAACCTTGGTCGCATTCACGATCGGAATAGGGTTGAAGTACAGTGTGGACGATAGACCAGCGACCTCTCACCACAATATCACACTAGCTCAATTTTATCTACAGCCATAAATGTAATTTGTACTGAATATAAAAGTTTTTATTTACTCTATCTACCCCTTGGGGATCACACGCTTGTGATTACATAATGCAAATAATTACTCACGTAAATACTGTCTTTCTCGACTATTTAGTCACAAAGTGTCTATTCGGTTTTCACAAATGAAGTGAAATGGCAATAATTAGTACTGTCTAAGTATTTTTTATGACGAACAGTAAGTAAAACAGAAGAAAGTTTTCCTAGACATAATTATTGTTAAGTCAATATATTTTGTTTGTACGCGTCAAGCTTTCCTGAGCAAACAAGATAAACTTTAGTTGAAAACATATCTTAACCAGATTAATTAAAACTTCGTTAGGTTTTACTGTAATAAGCGGGAATATTATGATCAAGATCTTCGTCTAGAAATATAGTTTTTCGATTATGTTATCATAATTACATACAAAATCAAAAAGATCCGCCATTTGCAATGTTCTAGAAATTTCCTTACGTTCGCGCTCAAGTAATGACCCTTAAGATGTTCGAAATAAGGTCCAGTTTAGCTCGGCACACGTCTACTCACTCGAACACCGGCCAAAATTAAACAAAATTACTAAATGCAAGAAATATCATCTTTTGCTCGTTTACCTATCGAAATTTACGTGAAATGAGGCTTTATTATGATTATATCCTAGCAAATATGCCTTGCGTTAAGAAATCGCATTCCTATGTAGGTAGTAGGCGGCTGAAACACTTGCCTACGCGCACTCCGTAACCAGCCTCCCACTTTTAATTGGAAAATCCTATTGTAAGAAGCAAGAAAACTTACCGGGATGTCTAGTCAGGGGGTTTTAATATGTCAATTCCGAGGGGGGTTCGTCAAATCCGGGATGGTCGGAAGCGTTCTTTGCGGTAACCTATAATACAGAGATGGAATGTTATTACGCACATTTCCCTAAGTACACACTTTTCTTCACTCACGCAGAAGATTTTTCAACAATTACCTGTATAAAACGAGGCACCGACTTAAAGAACAACTATCTTGCAGGGACAATGGCTTCCGACAAAATGCTTCCGGGGTTCACAAGGAAACAACGGAAACGAACGGCCTCAGGGACACCACCATACCAATTTCTAATTCTGAAAAAAATACTTAGGTAAAATACGACGAAGTCGAAGCCTTTCCTAGAGTTTCGCTATTTTCACTATATGTCCGTTTCTGTCGATCGAATACGCGAGTGCAAAAGAGATAGAGATACCCGAACGGAACTTTTCATAGTGGGTACCGTTAAGTTGGTACTGGTATCCTTGATGGATTGTTTACGAACATTATACTTATTAACATAAAATCGCCTTAAACGAATAATTCCTGGAAAGTACATTACAAACAAACTTAATTAAAATAAACTTAATTTTAAGTCACGTACTAGGTAGTAAATAAACCTCGAATAAAGTTTGTTATAATTTGTAAATCCACGACTGTTTGAGACCGGTAACGCCATCTATAACCTTCAGGTAAAGTAATAAGTTCCTCCTTTTGCCATCATTGTCACCACTGTCTATGCCTGTGTCGTATAGTTTTAAAAATCAGTGTTCTAATTTCAATTATTCATGCATGAATTTCAACAATTACGTTCAACAAGTTATTTAGTCCCGCTATAATTTGAAGTTCATTATGCCGTCTTGGGTTAGTTGTTAGCACAACACAATTAACATCTTTATTATGAAAATTAACACTATGCATTCCTTTGTTATTCATATGCCTTTGATTCTTTATTTCTGTTTGATCATAGTCTGATCCCAGCTATTCTCCACCATTTTGTCGCCGCCTCCCTCTCTCTCTCTCACGGTAATATCACGAGACCGCCAAGGGAAGACGGCGACATATTATAATGGGGTTGTATAATAGAATGCATAGCGTACCTTTTCTTATCCTTGAAGTTGTTGGTCTAATGGTCGACTCAACGGTAATCGAGTGGGATTAATATCCCGTTCTTATCTGCTTCGCTTAGAGTGCCGAATCTGAACCTCTCCTTGGTCTGTGGAAGAAAGCTCTATAAGTATGGTATTCTTTCTACAACCCACCTCTTCTTCTCTTCATTTCTCTACTTTAATGAGAGCCTCATCTTAGTCGGCCGGAGGAAGGTCACAGCGTTGTGTGGGCAGAGTCCCACTACAGATCAGGTCACGGCGGCCTAAAGCCGCGGCACCTATGACATGTGGGCAGAGTCCCACTACAGAACAGTCCATGGTTAGGTCACGGCGGCCGAAGCCGCGGCACCTAGGACATGTGGGCAGAGTCCCACTACAGAACAGTCCATGGTTAGGTCACGGCGGCCGAAGCCGCGGCACCTAGGACATGTGGGCAGAGTCCCACTACAGAACAGTCCATGGTTAGGTCACGGCGGCCGAAGCCGCGGCACCTAGGACATGTGGGCAGAGTCCCACTACAGAACAGTCCATGGTTAGGTCACGGCGGCCGAAGCCGCGGCACCTAGGACCTCTATGTACCTATTCCGCCATACCTAAGATGAGCTCAAATAGTTATTCCACAACATGGATTACGTAGCCAATAAAATACATATACGGTAGTTGTCTAGAGAAAACCATACGACCATTGTGAGCTTTACTAAGATATTCAATTATACTTAGCTTCGATGTTTCTGGATTGCGTGTAGGCAATCGTTCGGCAGTTTCACTCTCAACTCACTTCCACAGAACGTTCACACTTGGAGCCATATTGGCGGTAACTAACTAACCGTTACCATTTCAATTTACTTACCGCTGCCCACCCTAGGTGGCGCTAGTCAGTGTTGCTACACTGGAAAATTAGGAGTCTTTCGCGTTCGTCGCGACATATCCCTTCTGTTCTTGTCAATAAAAATCGTCATCATTATCATCACCATATCAGCCCAAAGACGTCCACTGCTGGACAAAGGCATAATAAAAATTTTGAAACTAGAATAATTTTAGAAATTATTGTGGGACGTGGTACTATGGGAAAATAATTCTTTTCACATTGTTTATACAAGTTTATTCTAGGAAACGGAAAGTTTCGCGCAAATTGATAGCCAATTTATGAAAGTTTAATGTTACACAAGTTTCACGCCGTTAGCCTGCGAATGTCAAATAACGTTTTGTATGGAAAGCGAACCACCTTAACGTACCTATCTTTCCGCGTGGCGGTACCTAGGACCAGGCTGGACATCCGATCTTCTATATTCTAACTCCAGTCTCAGTCGCACTGTGGGTACTAGAAATAGGAGGACAGATTTTCTGGTCTCGCGTCGCATTGCGGCATCAGTGGTTGTGGTGACCTGGAACAACAGGCAGATGGACTTTCACGATAGTTACCGGAAAGAGGTGATGCAGGTGATTGCAGGCTGTACAGTAAATAAAATAAATAAATGAAATAAATCAGGAAAAGCACCGTCACATAGTATAACGACATATAAGAAATGGGCTCAAGCTCGGAGACCTGCTTTAGGGTACCTTGAAGCTGGCGCGATTGTCGCGCTGGACAGCAATGCTGACTCTGGTCTGTCTTCTGGTCGCCTAATTTCCTGGTAGGATTAGCGTCATTCTGACTATTTCTGACTCCCAAGAACATACACCATCGAGAAAACAAACACGTGGTTCGTCAAGATTTCTAAATCTAAGTCTGGAAGATACCAAATGTGGGTGAGATGGTGAAGAGTACCATCTCTAATCCAAATTGCGTGGTTTTGGGTTGGTGTTCTCAATATGGCTCAAGTCGCAGAGTCCACCCAACGCAAAGACATCCGTCCTCTACTCCTCTTCCCCGCCATTTTTTTAAATTAATAGTAGATTACTGCAGAGGCCGTGAAGTAAGGGATTGCTGGACGAGATTGGGGTAGACGGCCGAGTCGTAGACGAGGCCGAATACAACGAGTCCAGCAATCCCTGTTCCGGCCGAGGATTGTATAGTACTTTTCTCAAAGGATGTGAGGAAATATTAAAATTAAAATAAATACTAGGTAATCAATAGGTCATTTGCGCCTTTTTTATTTTTTAAACATGCCATTTGAACAAGCCGTTCGAGCACCATGTTTAACCGCACATAAAGTATAGTACCATAGATTATTTTTATTTTTTTTATGAAGCAAGTATGCTTACAGTGTCTAGTGGTGGTTGGCAGTATGTACATTTTCCTTTGACAGTTTAATATTAGTAAGCAAATTTAAAAAGTTAGAGTAGCGGACAATAATGGCTTTACTTTGGGGTTTTACTTCTTGGCGTAAGGCCAAGAAGTAATGTAGGGAGCCATAAACAAGAAACTTCACGTCTTCATTTCGTGATATTAACGCGTACATTTCCGAGCATGTTTGAGAAATAGTAGATTACTGCAGAGGCCGTGAAGTAAGGGATTGCTGGACGAGATTGGTTAGACGGCCGAGTCGTAGACGAGGCCGAATACAACGAGTCCAGCAATCCCTGTTCCGGCCGAGGATTGTATAGTACTTTTCTCAAACGATGTGAGGAAATATTAAAATTAAAATAAATACTAGGTAATCAATTAACTAATAGGTAATTTGCGCCTTTTTTATTTTTTAAACATGCCATTTGAACAAGCCGTTCGAGCACCATGTTTAACCGCACTACCCTACTACAGTGCACTACAAGTATAGTACACAAGTATAGTACCATAGATTTTTTTTATTTTTTTTATGAAGCAAGTATGCTTACAGTGTCTAGTGGTGGTTGGCAGTATGTAAATTTTCCTTTGTCAGTTTAATATTAGTAAGCAAATTTAAAAAGTTAGAGTAGCGGACAATAATGGTTTTACTTAGGGTTTTCATACATTACTTCTTGGCGTAAGGCCAAGAAGTAATGTAGGGAGCCATAAACAAGAAACTTCACGTCTTCATTTCGTGATATTAACGCGTACATTTCCGAGCATGTTTGAGAAAAAGACATTCTTGATCTACTTATTTTTATTCTTGTCAAAATGAGATACCAATTAACGCATTAAACTTCTGTAATTCTGTTACACCCCCGCCATCATACTTAAGCTCTGTAGAAAAGTGGTACATTCTTTTCTTATATTATAGGAGAACGCGGCGAAATCCTGGCCTTATGGACCTTTTCTTTAACGACGCAAAAAAAGATAGTAAGTTTTTTCGAGAGAATTATTTTCTTCTTATTCGTTTTATATCACACTAAAGTTAAAGCATGACTTTTTTAATCTAACCCAAGATGAGTACAATGAATCTTGAAATATATGTGTATTAGACAATAATATAAACTTAGTTGGGTATAACGAAATCAACAACTCATTCTGACCCAAAAAAGTAGGTATTAATAATTTATTTTATTTATTATTTATTTATATTTGCAGTTTTGATGAAAACCATGGTACAAGCGAACGAAGAAGACTGCAAACCAAAAGACAGCAAGAGTATAGGATGTCCACCAAGTACGTATTAAAATGGCTAGCAATTTTAAGCTATTCATACCCGAATACCCGGGTACTAAAGTCAACTCGAGAGCGTTTGCAATTTTTCAACCTATTAAGTCTAAGTAACAGGAGAAAAACACCACTTAAGAGGCTCCCATACGCCAATGACCTTCGATCTGAATCCCTTAGTTTCTAATGTTTTTTGTAGCTTATTATATTAACAACAACGGCTTTAAGCAATATAGTATCCCATATTTACTTCAAACTTCATTGTTTTCGAGATATTTGGCATCAAAGTTGAACAATTTTAGGCCAAAAAACTGGTTTTCTGGCCATAACTTTTGTGTTAATTTGTTTAAAATTAAAACCCTCTGCCAGTTTTTAGAGACGTCATAGACGAACCCAAATTTGTAGATTTCGTATATGTTAGATCTTTCACGTCAATAGAGATGCGAAATAAGTGTTTTTTTAGACAATGTTTAAAAAAATCATACAAAATTAAGTATTAATTTGTTTCAAAATCCGGTCTGTCAAAATGGAGATAAAAGATTGAAGAACCGATAGCCGTTTGATTTATGATTCTATCTGTAGTGCAAAAGTAGTAGATACGATTCAAAACTTGTCAAAAATCGATGAAAACCTCGGGTAGCCCCTTAATGTTTCTACATAAGTTGGTTAATGATAGAGGTTTATCCCGATCTGTTAAAGGCAGTTAATTTCACCATACCGAACAGATTGCCAAGGAAAGGCACGTATAAGCTTTTTAAGGCGGTGCATTGGAAATTATCGCA
Source organism: Epinotia ramella (assembly GCA_947578815.1). Classification (NCBI taxonomy): domain Eukaryota; kingdom Metazoa; phylum Arthropoda; class Insecta; order Lepidoptera; family Tortricidae; genus Epinotia; species Epinotia ramella. The sequence goes on from OX388220.1 coordinate 4,454,820, forward strand.
TGCTTAGAAACGCCGTTCTGACTAGATTAAGAAACAATAAGGTCTGATTTTCACACGTTATCCACGTTAATCCCCTAACCTGATCCCCCAGGGGAATTAGCGGCAATTATTTTATATTCAACTAGGAAAAAATGATAATGTTCGGTTATGGCGCTTCGCCGGACGCTACCGCGTCACGCTCGCTTCGCTCGCTCGGCTCGCGCGCTGTAGGGTCGCAGTTCAACTAACAACCTAACCGTTTTTTTCCCCTGGGGGATCAGGCTAGGGGATTAACGTGGACAACAGCGATTTTCAGATATATGATTCTTGACTATATGATTGTTCATCTGATTTTATCGATACATGATTGCTTAAAATTTCCTCGATTGAAAAAAAATCCAAAGTTGGGTCTGTTTATTCCTTTTTTTACTCAGCCTACTCAAACGATACATTATTTTACGACACAATCAAGTTAATACGATAGTATTTTATCTCATCTAAAATCTCACTTTATGAAATTTAAATAAAACTTCACTAAGTTAGGTATTTATCGAATTTTGTCCAAAAAAACCATTCCCGAAGAGTGTTACATCTATTTTCCTCGTGTGTGGAAGGCATCAGCGTGTCTCTGTCTAGGGGGCGTGTTCGACTCAAATCAAGGCATCTCCAGGCAATAACTCACCAATTTCAAGGATGGTGCGGTTATACAATGGCATTTCAGACTCCAGGGGAATAGATATATTCAATGACTCAGAGACTAAATTCAGAAAAAACTATCATCTCTCATCTAACTTCACTGGAGTTTGGAAGGTGATTGTGCCGACCCACTTTTGTCGACATCCTATATTGTATTAGTTTATCATGGTTGTGTCGAATGTGTCGTACCTACTGCACACTGTGCATAATTCACTATGTAGGTACATACCATTCTGTTTGTTTATTATTATTATTTAATGTATTTTTGGTATTTATTCTTTATTAAACACGTGTGCGAGCTGTACTTGTACTAGGTTAGTTTTTTAGGATATTGATTATATAGTATTATCAGTTGGTGATATGATATGACATGATATGATTTATTTATCTCACAATATACAATTTCACTTTAACCCTTTTCTTGGCAAATAACAAAAAAAATGTGAGTTCGAGCCTCGTTTGCGCCTTGTAGAGCCAAAAAAATTGTCTGTTACAAAAATACAAAAAGAACAACAAAAATTGTGTATCATATATGATACAATGTCAAGAAAAGGGTTAAAGTTAAACCTTCCTCCTGAACCTTAAATAAATAAATAATATATTGAAAAAAAAAATTAAGAAAAACTTAAACTAACGTACTGGCCTGCTAGAGCAGGACCACTAACGAGATCGACCTCTGGTTCAGATTGTGGGGAACCGTTGGATGCTGGCAGCGTACAACCAGTCATAATGGAGATCCTTGATATCTATTTATTTATCGACGACCGCTTTTGTAAGATTGTCCGCAAAATGTTAATTTTATTTAGTTTTTTTTTTTATAATGAATATAAGGGGACAATCTTACACAAATTGACCTAGTCCCATAGTAACCTCAGTAAGGCTTGTGTTATGGGTACTGTAGAATGACTAAACTAGCCTCCTTTAAATAAAATACTATTTAATAAGTTAACTAAAATACTGGCCATAAATAAAATACTTGTGATCGTCTAGTTCAAGAAGTACGAATAGGACCCTCTACGTTGTGTTAAAATCTCGTCGTAAAACGCATTGTATAAAATAATAATGTCAAATGATGTTCCAAATGAAACCGTAACAAACGCAATAAATAAATGTGAATAAATAACATTCGTAATAAATAAAACGAATGAAACTAAAATTTCAAAATGAATCAGAACGTAAATGTAGTTCAATCGACGCATTAAATAATGCGTTTAAATAAACGTCAAAAAAATCATACGTAAATGTATGATCATAAGCCGCAAAAACCGAATTAAAACACGTGAAAGGTAATTTCAGTAATCGTAAACATTACTGTAAAATTATAATCCGTCAATAAATTTTATCGTCCGCAAATCAAAATGAACATTTAAAATTGAGATCAACAAATAGTCTATCTACATAAGTGAACATGCGACTCACCCGATCAGGTACAACTCGAACAAAAATAATCGATTCAATTCGTTAATTACCGTATACGAATTATAATTATCTAATACTAATTACAAACATATATTTCTAACTTAGAACTAACTAAAATTATACTATAAAATGCTTCATCACGATGAACGACAACGATGACCTGTAAAATAAACAGACTACAAGGGGACCTTGGGATTCTAGACCTTAGGTCTTGAAAAATGGGGCCTATACCTATTGTTATATCTTGAATCTTTCGAGGGCTCCCAGCGCTCCTACACCCTCGCCAAACCAACAAATCCGTCATGATGCAACCTATCAACCCTTACTATCTATTTGATTCAAACCATCTCTCCTACACATTCATCATCTTACACGAATCTTAAGTACTTAAGTACTTTTAAATTTACTTTACGCAGATTGCCAAGATTAAATTTTAATAATTACGCAAAACATAACGCGCGGCAGAATTTACGCATACCCTAAACGTTCGTGCAGCCACGGTATTTGTAACAGAGATAGTGATTGTTGTCGATTATGTACAAGGTGCTCTGAATACTACGTATACACTATAACATAGTCTGTACTGTAGACCCCTTAAATTGGACGGAGAGCTCTCTGCCTTCACACACGACATCAGACGTCAGGGGTCAGCTTTATCGAAAGGATGCGCCCCAGGGAAAACAGAGAATACGTTACAGACATATACACAGCTCAGGCCTTTGATGTATACCTATTGTGTATGAAAAGTTCACAGCTTCTAAGAAATTGACACGTCAGATTCCTTAGGTGTAAACTCGAGTCGACTCCAGCAATCCAGGATCTAGTATCAGCCAAAAAGCTTTGCGTCGAGTGTACCTAAGTGCGTGTATTCAAATGAAATCTAAGCTCGTGGTGTGTCAGCTATGTATGTTGGTGTAAATGTGATATGTGTATGAGTGTATGTCCATTGAAATCAGGCTAAAGCCACGAAATACAATGGGTGTGTATAAGTTTTTTTTTTGTAAGTTCACTATCTTGTCACAAATAATAGAATCAAAAAAAGCCATTAAATGCATAACACTACAATGCTTTAACAAATTAAAAAGAGCCAGTTATAAAATTGAGATGTGTGTGTGTGCTCTTCCAAAGTTCAATCACATTGCAATGCTATCATTTATTATACCTATTCATGCATCCTTATTTAAATTAGAGTTGTATTTCAAGACAATAGTAGTGTATCTTTAAATCCACTCTCACCAGAGATAGTATATACATAATATTCAAATTTAGAATAATATCTGGCCCTATGGCCTCTATTAATGTTCGATTAAACGTCTCAGCGGACCCGTTGAATTGCAGAAAAGAACTAACTATACCTTTAAATTATGAAGCCTTGGAAATGACTATCTCAGCAATTAGCACGCAGAATTATATTTCCAGCTAATCTCCCGAAGCGACGACCTAAATATTACAAACCAAAAATAAACACTTTACTCTTAAATAACTACATAGGTAAATTTTTATAAATACTTAATGTGAACACTGACTCTATAATTATTAACTATTCATATAAAAACAAATCAAACACTTAATGTTTCACACTCGCACTATTGTCAATTGTCTTAAAAAAATACGTGCCTACATTAAATTCACTTATTCGTCTCTAAAATGTCTTAAAATTGTCTCTATAAATATCACTATTAAATCTCTAGTAATTGAACACTATTTCATACAAATAAAACGCGAAACGCGCGCGGAAATCTAATATCAAATTTAATTGATGATTAATTATAAGGGAAACCGAATGAGATAATTCCAACCTGTCGCGAGGTCCAAACTCGACTGCTCTAATGTAAAGACAAAACCCTATACATGGATTCTTGTCCAATATTAAAAAGGTGTAATTATTTTACATGCCATATTAACATACGTCATTTTGGTTTACAATAATTAATAGTCCTACTATAAATTAGTCAAAAGACATATGTGTTATATCTTGCAACTAATATAAGTCCTTTCGGATCTAAGCCCATTAACTGTTTTTTTGTTATCGTCTGGTCGCATAGAGTTTCAAGTACCTAAAACACTTGAATGGTATACATGAGATTATTTAAGTTGACCAAATTGCATCAGTGGTTCATTCAAAAAGCAACTCTACGTTCGAAGGTAGAAGCTTCTAATTACAATGACAGTTTTATAAAAGGCCGGCCACATTAAGTAATCTCAACCATAATACAAAGACGAAATAGGAGACCAGCTCTGTGCTTTATTGTTCCAATGTTGACGTAAGGTCAATTTCAAGGAGCGCCGGCCGTGTGAAACGGTTTTATAGTATTTGTCTGAATTAGGTACCTATTTTTATGAATATAATCAACAAGTACTGTAAACTTGCAGTTACAGAGCGCCCTCAGATTGACGATACAATTTTAGAATTGAAAAGGATGAAATTGTGAGGCTATCTCAATAGGTAATGTACTCAAACCCCTGATAGCATCTGAGCAAACTAAGCATAAACCTGCGCCCTCACTTCTCTAAGACCGAAACGATATTTATTTAATTTAATTACAATTGCTATTAAGTACATGCTTTGTCCGATAATAGGCAGAACGTACACTACATCCCATAAAAATTATATTCACAAAGAAATCGCACGACTGTTTAGTAAAGATAATAATAAATTACGCAGTCATGAGTAATAAGTATCAATTGTACCCCCTGACATTCGTAAATAGGGGTTGGTTCTATAAGCGTACATATTTTATGTTTCATTCTAAAACCACAAACTACTACACAAAAACGATTTAATGCTAATAACACCTTTTAATTGTATCTTTTACAATTTTGTTATAAGTGTAGTAACTTGCGAATAATGACATATAAACTAAACTTTAACTCAGATTCGTAATCAAGTAATTAAATCAATTAAATTGACTCAATTTTGAATAACTTGAATCCTGGTCTCACGGCAACACTGTAGAATGACTAAACTAGCCTCCTTTAAATAAAATACTATTTAATAAGTTAACTAAAATACTGGCCATAAATAAAATACTTGTGATCGTCTAGTTCAAGAAGTACGAATAGGACCCTCTACGTTGTGTTAAAATCTCGTCGTAAAACGCATTGTATAAAATAATAATGTCAAATGATGTTCCAAATGAAACCGTAACAAACGCAATAAATAAATGTGAATAAATAACATTCGTAATAAATAAAACGAATGAAACTAAAATTTCAAAATGAATCAGAACGTAAATGTAGTTCAATCGACGCATTAAATAATGCGTTTAAATAAACGTCAAAAAAATCATACGTAAATGTATGATCATAAGCCGCAAAAACCGAATTAAAACACGTGAAAGGTAATTTCAGTAATCGTAAACATTACTGTAAAATTATAATCCGTCAATAAATTTTATCGTCCGCAAATCAAAATGAACATTTAAAATTGAGATCAACAAATAGTCTATCTACATAAGTGAACATGCGACTCACCCGATCAGGTACAACTCGAACAAAAATAATCGATTCAATTCGTTAATTACCGTATACGAATTATAATTATCTAATACTAATTACATACATATATTTCTAACTTAGAACTAACTAAAATTATACTATAAAATGCTTCATCACGATGAACGACAACGATGACCTGTAAAATAAACAGACTACAAGGGGACCTTGGGATTCTAGACCTTAGGTCTTGAAAAATGGGGCCTATACCTATTGTTATATCTTGAATCTTTCGAGGGCTCCCAGCGCTCCTACACCCTCGCCAAACCAACAAATCCGTCATGATGCAACCTATCAACCCTTACTATCTATTTGATTCAAACCATCTCTCCTACACATTCATCATCTTACACGAATCTTAAGTACTTAAGTACTTTTAAATTTACTTTACGCAGATTGCCAAGATTAAATTTTAATAATTACGCAAAACATAACGCGCGGCAGAATTTACGCATACCCTAAACGTTCGTGCAGCCACGGTATTTGTAACAGAGATAGTGATTGTTGTCGATTATGTACAAGGTGCTCTGAATACTACGTATACACTATAACATAGTCTGTACTGTAGACCCCTTAAATTGGACGGAGAGCTCTCTGCCTTCACACACGACATCAGACGTCAGGGGTCAGCTTTATCGAAAGGATGCGCCCCAGGGAAAACAGAGAATACGTTACAGACATATACACAGCTCAGGCCTTTGATGTATACCTATTGTGTATGAAAAGTTCACAGCTTCTAAGAAATTGACACGTCAGATTCCTTAGGTGTAAACTCGAGTCGACTCCAGCAATCCAGGATCTAGTATCAGCCAAAAAGCTTTGCGTCGAGTGTACCTAAGTGCGTGTATTCAAATGAAATCTAAGCTCGTGGTGTGTCAGCTATGTATGTTGGTGTAAATGTGATATGTGTATGAGTGTATGTCCATTGAAATCAGGCTAAAGCCACGAAATACAATGGGTGTGTATAAGTTTTTTTTTTGTAAGTTCACTATCTTGTCACAAATAATAGAATCAAAAAAAGCCATTAAATGCATAACACTACAATGCTTTAACAAATTAAAAAGAGCCAGTTATAAAATTGAGATGTGTGTGTGTGCTCTTCCAAAGTTCAATCACATTGCAATGCTATCATTTATTATACCTATTCATGCATCCTTATTTAAATTAGAGTTGTATTTCAAGACAATAGTAGTGTATCTTTAAATCCACTCTCACCAGAGATAGTATATACATAATATTCAAATTTAGAATAATATCTGGCCCTATGGCCTCTATTAATGTTCGATTAAACGTCTCAGCGGACCCGTTGAATTGCAGAAAAGAACTAACTATACCTTTAAATTATGAAGCCTTGGAAATGACTATCTCAGCAATTAGCACGCAGAATTATATTTCCAGCTAATCTCCCGAAGCGACGACCTAAATATTACAAACCAAAAATAAACACTTTACTCTTAAATAACTACATAGGTAAATTTTTATAAATACTTAATGTGAACACTGACTCTATAATTATTAACTATTCATATAAAAACAAATCAAACACTTAATGTTTCACACTCGCACTATTGTCAATTGTCTTAAAAAAATACGTGCCTACATTAAATTCACTTATTCGTCTCTAAAATGTCTTAAAATTGTCTCTATAAATATCACTATTAAATCTCTAGTAATTGAACACTATTTCATACAAATAAAACGCGAAACGCGCGCGGAAATCTAATATCAAATTTAATTGATGATTAATTATAAGGGAAACCGAATGAGATAATTCCAACCTGTCGCGAGGTCCAAACTCGACTGCTCTAATGTAAAGACAAAACCCTATACATGGATTCTTGTCCAATATTAAAAAGGTGTAATTATTTTACATGCCATATTAACATACGTCATTTTGGTTTACAATAATTAATAGTCCTACTATAAATTAGTCAAAAGACATATGTGTTATATCTTGCAACTAATATAAGTCCTTTCGGATCTAAGCCCATTAACTGTTTTTTTGTTATCGTCTGGTCGCATAGAGTTTCAAGTACCTAAAACACTTGAATGGTATACATGAGATTATTTAAGTTGACCAAATTGCATCAGTGGTTCATTCAAAAAGCAACTCTACGTTCGAAGGTAGAAGCTTCTAATTACAATGACAGTTTTATAAAAGGCCGGCCACATTAAGTAATCTCAACCATAATACAAAGACGAAATAGGAGACCAGCTCTGTGCTTTATTGTTCCAATGTTGACGTAAGGTCAATTTCAAGGAGCGCCGGCCGTGTGAAACGGTTTTATAGTATTTGTCTGAATTAGGTACCTATTTTTATGAATATAATCAACAAGTACTGTAAACTTGCAGTTACAGTACTAGACGACGATATATATAATCGATATAAATACTTAAATACATAGAAAACATTCATGACTCAGAAACAAATATTCATGCTCATCACACAAATACTTGCCCTTACCGTGATTCGAACCCAGGACCTTCAGCTTCTTAGGCAGCGTCACTACCCACTAGGCTAACCGGTCGTCAAATTTAATTAACTAACTTAAAAACCCAAGAAACACGCGTAACTTCGCGTTTCTGTATTTATTTTTCTGTATTTGGCTTAACTTTAGGTCAATTCATTGGAGCTTCAAGCCTAGTATTATTTCAACTCAAACGCTCAGCACCATCGATAATCTTGATACTTCTAAATGCCTGTTTTGATCCAATCGCAAGATTTATTTCATGGCCTTTATTATCTTTTGTAGAGGATTGGTGCAAAGGATGTTTGGTTTGCGACTGCGATGACCACAACGAGTGGCAGTGTCACGTCATGAGTTTCTGTGAAGGCAGTGAGTACCTTAAACCTAATTTTATCATACATCATTTTGAAAGATGAGAAATGTATCCGCTGGTTAACCGAAGTCAATCTTCAAAAACCTTGTGCTGTAGGAAACTCTAAGAATAAATAAAATAGAGTATTGGAGAGGTTCTCATGAAATTATATTGTCTCACGTTTTTTTCAGAGACTCCACGGCCAATTGCAAAAAAAAATAAGAAACCGGAAACTAAACAAATTATTTCTTCAGAAAATCTAGTAAAACCCTCGACAAAGCAGAATAAGAAAAATGATAAACGATCTGTTAATTCCAAAAATAAGAAACCTAAAAAGGTATCATCCACTACGACACAAAAACCTGCAGGGCCACAAATCTCTGTAAAAACATTAAAAAAGTTCATACGTAAAGACCAAATGAAAAATGGAACTGCAAATATCCTCATCATAAAGAGATATATATCAACTATATCTCCTATAGAGTCGCCAGAACTGCTTAAGTATAAAGATGACTCTAGAAAACTAGCTCAATTACTTTACCAGCAGTATGAAGCGAGTTCGAAGGAAACACCTGCTAAACGAGAAATAAAACTTGAAAAGATATTTAACACAAAACAGAAAAGAAACTTTGAACTAAAATACAATGCCAGGGGTAGAAAACCAATGAATATTAAAGAGCATAGCGATTGGAATAAGAAAACGAAGGCAAACAACTCGAAGCGTGAGAATACTCCTAATTTCTACTCAAGACAAAATGCATTGATGAATCCAAATGAAAAAAATAACATAGAAATAGAGGAGGATAAAGAAAATGAAGAAAATAAACTAAAAGGCAACTACAAAAGGAAGGAAAAGGTTATTTACATTCCTAGGAGGAGGAATAAGAGGGAACTTCCGGCAACCACTGAAGTCTCCAGTAGTTCGACGATTATGAAAAATGAAAAAGGTAACTCAATAAAACGAGCCATAAATAGAGCTAGCATAATCAGTAGGCGTTCTTGAATTTTCTTTTACCGAAAGCACTTATTCTTAAATTACTGTTTATTCTTACTTTTTATATTTTTTTAAATATTATAAATGTAGCCTTGGCCAGTCAAATTTAAAAACAAACATTTATACTTTTATTTTTTTCAAAATCATAGTTTATTGATAAGCAATAACGAAAAAAAGCGATGCTCAATACTTTTTAACCAAGACTAGATACGTTTTGGAATAACGCTAAAACCGGTTTCATATACAGGGTGGCTCATTCAGAGCGGTCAGTATGGGAAAGTCTGAAACTATAAGATATACGAAGATCTGTTCTTAGGAACCATGTCATCGATTTTAGTAACAAGAAAAACTGCATTCATACATTTTAAAAAAACTTGTACTCAGCTCGGGAATCGACCCCGGTCCTTTTGAAAAAAAAACTAACACAATTTCTATTTAGATATCGATTGTGTAGGTCTTAAGCAGTAAATGTTTCTATGGAACATGATGTCTAAAATGAATAAAAGGCATTGTTTTCACATAATTTAATTTATTTTAGTAGGTGTTCGAAGTGACCACCGTTTTTTTCAATACAATATTCAACACGATTAGGTAACGATCTTACTATTGCATTTTGTATCTTCATGTGGTGAATTTGCGTTAAAATTGACTCTATGGCTGCTTTTAGGTCTTCAACGGTGTCATAGCTTGTTTTGTACACTTCATCCTTAACATAACCCCACAAGAAATAGTCTTGAGGCGTTAAATCGGGTGACCTCGCGGGCCATTTGATAGGGCCGTTCGTACAGTCGAGGTCATAAATATGTTTACACTTTTGCACCTTATTACAAGGCAATAAGGTGCAAACGTGTAAACGTATTTATGACTTCGACCGTACCAATCCATTTCTGGGAAAAGTGGTCAGTTAAAAAGTCTCTAGCTATGTGACTATTGTGAGCCGGTGCTCCATCCTGTTGAAAATAAAGTTGTTGTAAAAGTCTTTTACTTCTGCTGACATTTCTCCTAGGGCCTCTAATAGATCTTCTAAAATTGCAAGGTACTTGAATCTATCCAAATGTCCATCATAAATTTTAAACATGAGTAGCTTATTATAAAGTAGGCCGACCCAGCAGTTAAATGAGAATCTAACTTGACGGCGTCCTTCGTGCATTCTTAAGGGATTTTCTCGACTCCTATAGTGATGATTTTTACGATTGTACATTCCATTGTTGGAAAATTGCGTTTCATCAGAAAATATTACGCACTTAAAATGAATAAAAGGCATGCATGGCAGGCGAACTGAGTACAAGTTTTTTAAAAATGTATGAATGCAGTTTTTCTTGTTACTAAAATCGATGACATGGTTCCTAAGAACAGATCTTCGTATATCTTATAGTTTCAGACTTTCCCATACTGACCGCTCTGAATGAGCCACCCTGTATATATATAGGTATATATCATAAAAGTAAAGTAGTAAGTCTATGATAGATACTAATAATATAAACAGGTATTTTTTGTAACTTTGTTGCCACGGATAATTATTTTGCTTTCATGTAGAATGGACCTTTGGGATGGACATATGCCATATTATATTCCGTGGCTCTGCTCGCGTTTTTCATTTATAATACTTGGATTGAGCCGTGCTGGTAGCTAGTATACCATAAGATTTATTCATTTTAATTATTTCAGTGAATATCTCTTCTGTCGCCAGCGACCAAGTTTCTGAACCACCAGCAAGAATATTTAGAAATAACGAAGGAATTGAATCAAACTTATCCAATTATAAATACACTGTTGATGATATAGGTACGCAAACTTCCAACTATGACGAAGGGAAAGTAAATAACGATACTGTTAACGAAACAACAATACAATATGCAGATTTAATTACAATTGAAAATCGTGAAGTAGGCAATCGTACGGTACTCAATATATTAAACTCCACAAACATAGTTGATGAGTCAACGACTAAGCAACTAAACTATGATTCTCAAACACTTGATTTGAATTATACTATAAGTGAAATTACAGATTCACCAGTCGGTCAACTGAAATTGATAAATAATCAGAGTTTGGAGACTACTACTTTGATTTATTACAATTTAGACGTAATATCATTGTCAGATAAGGAATTCAAAAATAAGGAAAATCGTGATATGGAGACGACTACTATTAACGACTATACCGCAACAGGCTGGCCAACAATTGAGAAGCAGGAAATTAATGATACCAATAACAAAATAAACAATAATACAAATGGAATAAATATTAAAACAGTTTATATAAAAGATATAAATAGGATAATAACTGATCTTAAAACGTATAAATTAGAAGAAAATATTGAAATTAATAGAACTAATGTCACTAGTCCAAAGGACACTTCAATGAAAAGAACAACAAAATCCTTTAAAAATGAGTTTGAAAAAATGCTGCATAGTTTTTCTAATAATGATACTAAACCGCAACAAAACAGTATGCTTGCTATAAAATATTTAAAGAAATTGTATAGTCAATTATTATCAAAGAAAAATAACAAAACTCGTCTTAATAATATAGCTGTCATGGAGTCTATATGCGATACTTTTGGACCGTGTAAAATCAGCACTAATAAAGTAGGACTTATAAATTATAAAATTACCGAACTTATCATGGAAGCCAAAACAGCATTGGATGTTATAACAATGATTAAAGGGTATTTACAATTAGTTAATGGTAAAAATAATAATACCGGTGACATAAACGAAGAGGCAGAATTTAAAAGATATGTCAAGCAACTAAACGCGATTATTACTGACAATTATGAAACTCCATTGACAGAAACCGAAATAACGCAGATGATTTACGTTAAAAATAAAACAAAAGTATTCATAAATTCCGTAGGAAACTTTGCATCCATTCTTAATGATATTCTGAAAATAATACATTCAGAGAAAATAAAATACGATAATATTAAAAAACGACGTAAACTTATAATCAACAGAGTTACGAGACATAAAGTCGATAACAGCCCACTGCGTAAAATAAAAAGCCTTTTCCTAAAATTTAATTTGCTTCAAAACACTTTTATGCACAACATGTATCAAGCCATATCAGAACTTGAGAAGAAAAATAACAAAAATCCAGTAGACGTTGATATAATTAAGACCGACCAAAGAGATAAAAGGTATAAAACGTCTGTTAATAAATACATGAACAAAATAAATTTCAATTTGGAGAAGTTGAAAGAATTGGCCGTGAAAATGGGTGCGAAGCAACGACGAAAGAGAAGTGTAAGAGTAATGAGGAACGATGACGCTGTTGAATATTTGCTGACATTAATGGAGTATTTGTTGAAACAAAATAACCCAGTGGACACTCCGCCAGGTGAATTATTTCTTTAATCTGTAACAATTTAATTAATTCTAAACAGGGCATTTACAACTCATTAGGTACCAAGTAATTAATTTGTAAAATGTGTCCTACGATTATGTTGTCCAATTAAAGTTTCATGTAAATTCATCAAATATTAGCCAGTAAGCTCTAATATTTTACTTACAGTAGCCGATGGAATTGATTTGCTGATAGACGCAATAAGACGAGCACCGGACATAAAACCGATTAGGAAAAAAGTTCTCAACCAAATGTCGTTAATGTCCCCAATACCATATTTTAAACCGATATCGAAATCAAGTAGCGAATCTGACGAAGACAATATAAAGAACTTTAAAGGAAACTTGAAGGAAAACCTTAGTTTTGAGAAGCCATATTCCAACGATACCCTAATACTTAAATCGAACAACGACGAGCTTGAAAAATATAGAAACTTAACTTCTGACACTCCTCCACTGTCTGTCGCGGTAACAACAGCAAAGTATGTCGATGTTGAGGATTTGGTTTTTAACGGGAATGTGGTTCAAAAAGTTTATATGGCTACTATTCCTGCTTATGAAAGTACAGATGATACCTTTGCAGAAAAAGAAGAAGTGAAACCAATGAAACCAAAAAAGGCAAAGTCTAAAATTAAAGAGTCAGCTAGTGGAGCAGAAGACGACACAGTAATTGTGACGGCTATAACAAATACGGAAACAGAAGCGAAGAGTGAAAACAGCACTTCTACTTATTCTACAGAGAGTACTGTTAAGACTCAATTTGATCGACTTAATGAAGAATATGAAAAAGAAATGAAAGGTAAAGCTCCTTCTATAAAAAATATTAAGATAAAACGCAGGAAGAATAAGCGTCTGCGCAAGAAGCAAAAAGAAGAGACCAAAAGTGACGTTAGTAGCATCACCAAAGAAGTAGAAGAAGAGAAAACTAGAAAGAAAGTTGTAGCAGAAGAAGCCATTTTACGGAAACATATAACTGCCCCTGAGGTAGACCTTTTTCAATCTATGGATGACGAAAGTGCCTCAAGAGACGTTGCCCCTCTAGATACCATTGACAATGAAGTTTTTCCTAGTTTTTTTACTAAGTAACTTTTACTTCAAATTATATTGTGATTATTTCATTCACACTACAAAAATGCAGTTAGTTTACGTATGTTGCTTGAAATGTAGGAATTATTGAATTTATTGTTATTTAGTTTTGTTTACCTATGCTCAACTATATGTGCATACATATTAAGGCATGTAGCTTTATTGTTTTTGAAAAGAAAATACTTTTTTTTACACTTAACTTTGGAAAGAAACGGGTATAAAATTGTTAAAACCTACGAATTACTATTGGAAATTCGAATGTATAATGGTGCCTTCAGTTCATGTATCTGATCACTCTCTTACTATGAACAATCTGTTGATTACCATTCAGCTTTCCGCGTGATATCGATTTAGAATAGTTCCATCCTGTTTCTTGCCATACATTTTGTAAGAGTCGATACAATACTTACGGAAATAATACTGAAAAGACTGAAAAGTGCGTACCACTACATCATCGTATCAGCTGAAAGAAGTCTACTGCTTGACATATGCCTCCCCCAAAGAGTGCCGCAATGACCGGTCCTGCGCCGCCCGCATCCAGCGGTCTCCCGCGACCTTTACCAAGTCATCCGTCCACCTTGTGGGGGTCTACCCACGCTGCACCTTCCGATACGTGGTCACAGAACCACATAGTGTATACCTACCTATATTTCAGTAAATTGGCGAAGTTAACACCTATTTGTGGGGATTTACCCTTTTCTGGCAAGATTTTAAATGCAAAACCCCAAGAGGCAATCTGTCAATTTAGACATAAGGGTAGCTTAGATTGCCATGTAACCTTATGTTAGTTCCCTTTTCCTCACGGCGGTTCTTTTTTCGCTTAGTCTTAGGTACTCGAGCAAATACATATTATATCATCATCTTCATATAAGCCTATATAAATATATAAGCCTATATAAATATATAGGCCTCCTCTCATGGATGAGAGGCAATGGACTATAGTCTTGTGTAATGATAAGCAATTTCTGTAACATTTCATTATTTTTCTAAACAGTTAAACATGTCTCCATTTATTTGAATTATTGTTTCACACGGGTCTAACGCGTCTAGTTAGCACATCAATTAACTATTTAAAGCTTTTCTAGAAATGCTCATGTGTATAAATGCCAACACAGTTAACTAAATATCCTGTATTTATGTAGAACCTTATTACAATGCATATACATGGCCCGGCTTGTCAGTTAGCTGTGTTGCCGATAGTACAAAGCGCGAAAATTTAAAGTGTTATATTTCTTCATTTGTTTTCTGAAAGAAACTTTACGTGTATGTTCCGGTTATAATTGATTGGTCTAATGACAAGTAAGCTGTCTTAATTCAGAAGTTTCGCGCCAAATTAATAAAATTACAAAAAGTATTAAGGGGCTACCCGAGGTTTTCATCGATTATTGACAAGTTTTGAATCGTATCTCCTACTTTTGCACTACAGATAGAATTATAAGTCAAACGGCTATCGGTTCTTCAATCTTTTATCTCCATTTTGGTCTACCGGATTTTGAAACAAATTAATACTTAATTTTGTATGATTTTTTTTTAAACATTGTCTAAAAAAACACTTTTTTATTTCGTATATTGACGTGAAAGATCTAACATATACGAAATCTACATATTTGGGTTCGTCTATGACGTCTCTAAAAACTGGTAGAGGGTTTTCATTTTAAACCACTGTTTTTTGGCCTAAAATTGTTTAACTTTGATGCCAAATATCTCGAAAATAATGAACTTTGAAGTAAATATGGGATACTATATTGCTTAAAGCCGTTGTTGTTAATATAAAGCAACAAAAAGCATTCGAAAACTAAGGTATTCAGATCGAAGGTCATTGGCATGGGAGCCCCTTAATAAGAACGATCATGGTAACTGACAGCTTAGAACAGCCGTTCCCAACGTTGCCAGGGCCGAACCGAACTAAAAATTGCATCATTTGGCCAATCAATCAAGTCAAGTGGCGTTGGGCAGAACCTTGCCCCACCACTTGGACCAAAAAGGTGTCAGATTGGTGGCCACTTCTAGGTAAAAGGAGCGTCGGGCGTCCACCACCTCGATGGGTGGACGATATTAGGAAGGTCGCGGGTCACTTCTGCATAAGATTAGCTCAGGATAGGGACGGGGGGCGTAGGTACTCGAAGAGAGGCCTATGCTCAGCAGTGGGCGCTTACGGGGTGAAAATTATGATGATGAGGAACTAAATGAATGAATGTCCTTAGATATGTCAGTTTCTCGTTAAGGGGCTCCCATACGCCAATGACCTTCGATCCGAATCCCTTAGTTTTCTAATGCTTTTTGTAGCTTATTATATTAACAACAACGGCTTCAAGCAATATAGTATCCCATATTTACTTCAAAGTTCATTGTTGTTGAGATATTTGGCATCAAAGTTGAACAATTTTAGGCCAAAAAACTGGTTTTCTGGCCATAACTTTTGTGTTAATAAATTTAAAATGATAACCCTGGACCAGTTTTTAGAGACGTCACCGACAAACCCAAATATGTAAATTTCGTATATGTTAGATCTTTCACGTCAATAGAGATACGAAATAAGTGTGTTTTTAGACAATGTTTAAAAAAATCATACAAATTTAAGTATTCATCTGTTTCCAAATCCGTTGGACTAAAATAGAGATAAAAGATTGAAGAACCGATAACCGTTTGATTTATAATTCTATCTGTAGTGCAAAAGTAGGAGATACGATTCAAAACTTGTCAAAAATCGATGATAACCTCGGGTAGCCCCTTAAGTTTTCGTAATTTGTAGCATATTTTCGTATCCAATATAAGTGGGTTTGTTTACTTAGTGAGTACCTATGCAAAAGAATAGCACTTTCGTTTTTAGTTGTACATACTTGTAATCCATTGTTATTTATCGTGTATTAAATTATAAACATTTATTTTTGTTTTATTATTTACTAGCTTCTTCCCGCGATGTCGTCCGTGTGAAACTCGATTATATCGTACCCTCATATCACAATGCCCCGCACTACGGCTGGCAGTGACAGATTTTTCCCTAATAGGGCTAAGAAAAGTAACGCCTACGCCAAGCCAATAGCAAAAATCGTCTGTATGAAAAGTGCCGTGACTATTATCCTTATAGCTAGGGTGACGCTTTTTAAACTCAAGTATATCATGAAATTCATGAACGAAGTTGAAGGAAAGATGATCCTATTAAACAATACAAATAGCGTCGAATGCAATTTCCAGTTATCCCACCTTTTGCACACCGTCAAAATATGGCTCGATGATCATAATTTAGATATTAATTTAAACAAAACAAAAATAATTTAGTATTATATTAAACTACAATAAAAATAGGACATATGATTTTAGGTAGTTTTAGATCCCAGACATGAAATTATTGCAATAGAATGCGATCACTAACTAAAGCTTTTGACATAAATATACTTAATTTATTTGACATATACCCTAAATGTGAATAAACAAGTAGGTTAAGTTTTACTTAAGTCTAGAATTAATATTGTAATTTATTGTGTGCCCTTACAGGGTGTCATGAATTGACTTAACTAAAAATGTACCACCTTATTATGTATGCATGACATAACATAACAATGAATAAATGAATATGAATATGAATATATAGGCATCGACACCGGAGTTGAGGACACATAAGTATTTCGTACAGCGGGATTTTGAAATTAGTGTTCGTTTTTCGTACCGACAGCAAGTAAAGTTCAACAGCAAACTGCACGATTGAGTAAAAGATTCTTCGCTTCAATTATATTCTAGAAAAAAAAGCATTAAATAAAACAGATCACAATATCATATTATCTGTGTCCGACAACCATAAAAAAAAAAAGCCAAGTAGGGAGTAATATATCGCTACTTGCTCCTGCCTTTTTTCTTTTTCTATAATCAATAATCAATGTTTTATGAAATCTTAAAAATTAACCTAACTTAATGTAGTGTAATGTAACATGTAATTCTAACATAGTTTTGTAAGTCCCAATTGTTACTAACACTATTATGGATCTCGGTCTGAAATAAACAATTTTTTTTTTTTTTTATAAGTCTGTAAAATTAATCACATGAAGATGTAATGACTATGTGTGAGTAATAATTACTCAACTCTCCTGCCTATATCTTTACGGATAATCTGGTCATCACGCGCACATACCGACGACCGCTTTAGTAGTGACCCTGCCTACGAAGCAAGAGGTCCTGGGTTCGAATCCCGGTAAGGGCATTTATTTGTGTGATGAGCACGAATATTTGTTCCTGAGTCATGGATGTTTTCCATGTATGTAAGTATGTATTTATCTATATAAGTATGTTTATCGTCGTACAAGCCCATAAAGCTTTGTTTAGTTTAGGACTAGATCTTCTACCTTCGTAGTGCAGTGCAGCATGAAGGTACAATTTTATCAGTCACATTTTTTCAATCTAGTTAATATAGGGCTGGCAGCACAATATTTAGTAAGTATGTATGTAGGTACTAGGTATGTAAGCACATGATTGTACACAATAACAGGTTAAAGAATATACATGTCACACATGGATCAAAGTACAAAGGCAAACTTATCCTTATAAGGCATCTATTCCAGCTAACCTTTGAGCAATTGAGGGAAAGGTAGCGTTCTACCAGATAGGCAAACTTATACCGTTTACAAACGCACACTGATAAATATACACTAAATAAATAAATACAACTAAATATATTAAACCAATTCACAAGTCACTGGAAAGCCACAACTTCTTCCTATTAATCTTAAGTGACGCAACAGACAACACAAATTAGTTTAAAGGAATTATATATAAGTATATCTATATCTGCAAAATATGTATTGAAGAGTGATGTTTTTGAGACTTTGTAGTATGTATTTGGTACAGGTAATCTCTGGTACTACTTATCTGCTTTCATAAAATATTTCACTAGTAGAATCGACATTAGAGATGCATATAGGATATATTTTATCCTATGGCTTCGCCTGGGTTTTCTGTAATAAGCGGGATAAGCGGCGCGGGCAGCTAGTAATATAGCGTGCAAAAAAGTCAAAGAAATAACCACGCCGTCAAAACTAACTTGGCATGTGTTACTTTACTCGTAGTTTTCATATTATAGACTCTGGCGCTGTCACCCCTCCCGCTCTGCGGAGTCGGTTTCGACTACCGTGGAAACCGACTCAATTAAACGCTATGCCATCATCGTGTAATTCTTATGAAATTGGCACCCAATCTCTGAATTAAAACAAAGGCCAACTTTTGGCAACCCTACGAGAGCGGGAGGTGACAGCGGCGCCCGCGCACCGGGCCGGAACGCTTGCGACACGCTGCGTTAAACGTTATGTTATGTTACACCCTTATTCCCTTATGATAAGGTTTGTTTTTCCTTAACATATCATAATTAAAAACATGCTGCGATTATCGCAATCCGTCAACCTTATACCCTAGTCATAGGGCTTTTCTTCCCATAACATGTCATAATTAAAATGTACTTGCCGAAAGACGTCCACTGCTAGACGGCCTCCCCCGAAGAGTGCCACAATGACCGGTCCTGCGCCACCCGCATCCAGCGGACTCCCGCGACCTTTACCAGATTATCAGTCCACCTTGCTGCGCCTTCCGGTACGTGGTCGCCACTCGAGAACCTTTCTGCCCCAACGGCCATCTGTTCTATGTGCTGTGTGCCCCGCCCACTGCCAATTAAGTTTAGCGATTCGGAGGGCTATATCGGTTACCTTAAGGATGGAGCCATACGAACTTCTATATCCGTTGTCGCGGTATTAGAGTAAAACCTCTGGTGTTGCAAGTGTCCATGGGCGGCGGTAATCGCTTACCATCAGGTGATCCGACTGCTCGTTTGCCTCCTATATCATAAAAAAAAAAAACAAAAAAAAAAAAAAAACAAATCTTAAAATGAATGCGACTTCCCTAATCGGCATGGTCAAATGTGTGCGAGCAACGTTACTCATACTCAGCCTCCTCACCTCATCTAGAGCGGTTAAACAGAAAATGTCTATAAGTACCGTAGGTATTTGATGCACCAGCCAAGGGCAAGGGCGATAATGATGCGATTGGAGTTTCTTCATTACCGCCCGTGGTGATCACATTTTACGTCTCCCCAGCAGGTCGATCACGTAACGCATTTTATAACGTTAGGTGGATCTAAATGCCAATTTTTATGTCGAAAAAAGACAGTTGGATCTACCTAACGCGCGTTAAAAACCATTAAGCGAGCGGTAATTATCAGCTTAATGGTCACATGTGTTAGCTTTTTTTCCATATGAAAGTGTATAATTCATTCATGTGTACCAACACAAGGGCTATACGTGTTTGTTACTACATATTACCTTGTTAATCCAATCGTTTTACAGAGTACCAACATTAGCAATTGTAAAACTAGCGGAATAATATCAGCTATGTTTAAGCCCGCCTAAACGCGCTTTTGGCGCGTTTATGCTACATATATTTTACCTATAAAAAAGTTGTCAGAGGTTAGCTGTCATGTTTGGAGAAGTGAAGTTTCGTTGTGTTTATGTACTATTAAAATTGTAATAAAAGTTTGCCAAGATACAGTTGTTTACGTGAAATACCATACCGAAGACCTCAAGACGTTGGCTCGAGGGATGAGCCAACACATGTGACGTAAACCAATGTTGCAACGGGGTAATTATCCCCGTGAAAAGCTATTAAGGAGATTTAGAGTTGTACGTTAAATAAATAAATATAGAGGGGGTATCATGGGTTCAGTTTCCTATAACTCACAGAGTAACAATGTCTTAAAGGCTAAACCATGCCAGGGACCCTGAATCTGCGTGGGAGTTGAGCCTTACGACTGACATAAATATATTATTACTAGCTGATGCCCGCAGCTTCGCCTGCATTGTTATAGGAAAATGTAACATATTGAATTTTTCCCGTGGGAATTAGATATTTTCCCGCTGAAAAAAGTAGCCTATATCACTCTCCAGCTTCTAAACTATCTCCATACAAAAAATCACACCAATACGACGATTGCGATGTGAAAGAAGGACAAACACACACACACACACTTTCGCATTTGTAATATTAGTAAGGAGTAGTTAGTTAGTTGAAACGATAACGCAGGTTAAGCAAAGATGACAGCGGTCAGTCTTTGGATGAGTGACCGCCTGATGTTTGAGTGGTTATAATATAAATGAGCGCTTCCGTGCTTTGAAAGGCACTCTAAGCAGTTGATCCCGGGTGCTGTCTATGACAGTACCCGTTAAGCCGAGTTGGCCTTCGGGCGGCTTAAGAACTTTTAACAGTCGATTTGCCCACTCACTTGACAAAGGGGGGACAACTGTTACTCGCGTCCGCAGGAGCTACCCACCACAACCCTGCACGTGTCCCCTGGGTGGTACTAAAGAGTGACAAACTTTAAAGGCCAAAATAATGTATGCCATACGATTAAATAAATATTAATTGGGTCAGGAGACAAAGGCCCATATACCATACTAACAGACATATCAGTAAACTTATTTTTAATAAACTACAAAAAAACAATACTGCGATGCGTAACGCATATACTAATTAACTACATACTATATGGAGAAAAAGTCTGTGAGATGGTAGGTTTGTAAGTTTATATGTAGAGAGTAATCTCCGGAAATATTCTTTCACCTGTATGTAATATCCTATAGACATTCAGGTTGCGAAGGTGTGTCTGTCTGTTCTTCTGGCTGTCTTTCTGTCTGTCTGTTTGTTTGTTACCTCTTCACGCTTAAACCGCTGAACCGATTTAAATGAAATTTGGTATAGAGATAGTTTGAGTCTGGAGCAAGGACATAGGCTAGTTTTTATCCCGGAAACCATCCCCTAAAGGAGTGAAATGGGGGGTGAAAAGTTATACGGAGCTATGATATAAACGAGTTCCATGCGGACGGAGTCGCGGGCAGAAGCTAGTATGATATATTTGTAACCCCCGACGCAAGAGAGGGGTGTTATAAGTTTAACGTGTCTGTGTATCTGTGTATCTGTTTGTGGTATCGTAGCTCCCAAACGGATGGACCGATTTGAATGCGGTTTTTTTTGTGTCATAGATAATTGTATCCCGAGTGTTTTTAGCCATGTTTCATGAAAAGTTGTTTAGCCGTTTTTGAGAAATTGGACTTTGAAATGAAAATGTCGGGGGTTTTTCAACTTTTCTAATATCCCATGACTCTGCCCAGCCTCTTTGTTATACTGTGTGTGTGTGTGTGTGTGTCTTTGTCGTTGTGTGTTGTTGTTCTTTGTTATACGTGGGCAGAGCCGCGTGGCTAACTAGTATCTTCAAATGAATGCAACTGCTTTTCGACAACGCAAATCGTGTTTTTGCACCGCCCCGCCCGGCCCTGATACTCGCTCATTACCGCCAGTCCAAAACATTAAAACTATGTCACGACCGCGCGAATGATATGTATTATTATACCTTGTTATAAGTTAAGGGGATGCCTTGCTAAATAATGAGTTTTATCAAAGGCTAACGTTTCAACTCAAACAACTTTTATGCAGCAATAACTATTTTCACACAAAGATTTGGCACTACCTGCCACACTTAGTAAAAGTTTTAGAACTTAGAAAAAGTTATCCAGTGATATAATCGCTTTATTGACGACCTCTGTAGCCTAGTTGGTAGTGACCCTGCCTACGAAGCCGGAGGTCCCGGGTTCGAATGCCGGTAAGGGCATTTATTTATGTGATGAGCACGAATATTTGTTCCTGAGTCATGGATGTTTTCTATGTATTTAAGTATTTATTTATATATATAAGTATGTATATATCGCCGTCTAGTACACATAGTACAAGCTTCGCTTAGTTTGGGACTAGGTCGATTAGTGTAAGATTGTTTCCAAATATTTATATTTATATATTTTTTGAAGTGCTTCTTTAGCGGCACTGAGTACTTTTTGGTAACCATTACAACTAGAAAACTGTAATTCGGCATGGGTATATGATTCAATCACGCCGACAATTCGACCAATTTAATGTGTAATGTGTGAAAGGCCGATTTTCGTACGAATTCGGCCGACGCAACCGCATCGCACGTCGATGTAACATTACCAGAGATCGGAAAAATTTGCGACATTATTTGCAATTATGTGGACATGACTCCAAAATCAATCAAAATGTTATTCAGTTAATTAATTTTTTATTTGACATATAATTTGATTCCTAGTCAATAAATACAAAAGTTTGTTAAAGTATAGGTTTATTAAAAAAAAATATCAGTATTTTTTTCAAATTTTTTTCTAGTGTAAGTAATCGTGTCAGTTTAAAATCGTTATTTATTTATTGTATATAAATATTTACGGAAACGATACCCATTTTAAATACGAACCTTTTGCTAATAATTATTTATGTAATTCATCGTCGTCTCAACGTCATTTTTTTTAAGTTATTATAGTATATACGTGCTTATAAGCACTTTATAAATAAACTATTATCTCCAATAATTCAAATTATCTTTCAATGAATAATTAATTAACATTTTGATTAATTTTGGAGTCATGTCCACATAATTGCAAACAATGTCGCAAATTTTTCCGATCTCTGAACATTACATAAGACAGACAGGCAACTACGGAAATTGCGCGTGGCCCGACACGCACTTGACCGGTTTTTAATGTGTTCAATTGAATACGGATGAACAGTCGAAAATATTATTAGGTACAAAAGAGAGAAGGCAAAATCGCATTCAGATATGTATAAGAATGACGATTCCTCGTGTTAATATTCATAATGTAGTGTTGCTATAAGGATAGTAAAACATCGAATTAAGTAGGTACTGCAATAAAGTGCAAATTGCAAACGTTATACAAACTCATAAAGTGATATTGAACTTGAAAGTTTAGAAAAAATATGTGTTTTTTAACTGTATGTACCAGTTAATGCTGCCAATTACACTTCGATAAAAAAAAAATGTTTGACAACTACGAACCTAAACGCAGTATTTCACGAATATAACAGCAATTTACTGGATTTTTACAAATAGTAAACGGTGACGTCATACTTCTGTGTCAATTAGTATGAAGCGTTTCAACTGCGCCAGCGAAGTTTTTTTGTCTATTTATGTCCTTTAATTGTAGACCGTAGTTGCTCCCATACAAACATTTGTTCCTCTCTAAAAACTCGTCCAAATGGCATCGTAATTAAAACACAGGAATCATGCTTATTACCAAATTAATTTGAGTCTATATTTTGTTACTGAAAAACTTAAATAGATCTGTTTACGTACAAATGGACCGGTCGGTGGTCGGCGGTAAAATCGCCCTAACGCCGAATAATCATCATCATCATCATATCAGCCGAAAGATATCCACTGCTGGACATAGGCCTCCCCCAAAGAGTGCCAAAGTGCCCGGTCCTTCGCTACCCGCATCCAGTGGACTCCCGCCATCTTTACCAGGTCATCAGTCCACCAGACCCCTCTTCCCCAGTGGGCACTTTGGGCAAGTGCCCAGGGCCCCGCGATCGATAGGGGCCCCCCTCAGATCAAATACAAAGTCATAGGGGCCACATTATCCTAATATGCCCAGGGCCTCCAATAGGTTAAAGACGGCCCTGCAGTCCACCTTGTCGGGGTTCTGCCCACGCTGAGTCTTCCGGTACGTGGGAATAATGACAGGACATAATACCCTGAACAGACACCTCTACCTAACCTAACCTAACCTTACCTTATCACAGACAACCTCATGTGCAGCGCAGGAGGCGGAAGAAACATCTAGACATATTCTACTGGACTGTAAGCAGGTAGAAACGTACAAGAAAAGACACTCACTTATTCATAAAACTTAAAATGCCCCTGATAAATGAAATTTTGACCCTTTCTGACGAACACAAATGTCAAAGTGACATACGTGTTTTAACGGCATTTTAGCGAAAGTAGGTTGGTTGACCGTTTATGACATTATGAGTAGGTACGGCCATTAGGTTCTCCTGATACATGCTTATAAAGGAGGCAGTCAGCCAGTCGACAATACCAAAACACTGACAGACTTTTTCAAGGAGCTGAGATGGTTAGAGTAGCCTTCCCTTCCCACTTTTCACGGAACAGGAACATTGGATGTCGCCTTGCGGCATTAGCCCAGCATAACTAACTAGGCGACACGTAGAGAAAGGATTAAATAGAGGGAATCACACATACATACACACATGTGTGACAAATATGTGAGCATTGACAATACCAAAGGTGGGAACGAGATACAATGTCACATCTCCTGTCTCTCAACGAGTATAGGCATTTTTAGGTTGTCAACACCAGTCAATTGTTTTTGAGAAAGTGATGGGGTGTATACATGTCATGATTTGTCAGCCCCAATTTATCAGAAGCTGACTAATTGCTATCGTCTGGAGGCACGTTGCGCTGAGGGGCTACCGCGAAACGAAAACGAATTTCGTTCGTGTATCTCCCTCTCTGTTGCACTTGCTTATTCGAGCGACAGAGAAGGAGATACTCGAACGAAGTTCGTTTTCACTTCGCGGTAGCCCCTCTGCTGATCCAACTGCCAAACGCGTTGTACTGACAAATTGCATGCACATCACATCAACACAATTTGGACCATGGAAATATTTATTTATGTTCAGCCAAGTTTTCTGTCAGATAATATTGAAGTAAAATATTTAAAATATTATATAAGAATTTGTAATTGGCCTTTCAACAAACTTTTAAAGAGTTTGTATTTTAAAGGTGTTTATAGTGCTATAAAAACGCGTTTTATAGTCGATTTGAGTCACGCTTCGATGTCTTTGTATTTTTTTAATTTTGAAAGATTTTGACAGAACGTCAAATCAGAAGTGATAATTGTATGGTTTGTAGAGCCTATGACGGCATTGACATAATACGACTAAAGTAGATTATTGTATAGACATGAGAGGGGCTAGCACGCTAAGTGTTATGTCGGACATAAAGCAATCGTCCCATTCTTGCCAATATGCGAGAGCAAGAGGGACAAATGCTTTATGTCGGACATAAGACCTAGTGTGCTAGGGGGGAGATGTCGAGGATACATTAGTCTTTTGATCCTTCTCAATTTAGTCAGGTTATTTTACCTCTATCCCTTTTGGGCACTCGTTAGGACTCTCTAGGAGGAGACAGCGTCTTTTTTTTTCTTTTAGCCTTGAGCGGTTTTAAACAAGGCCATAAGATGCATACAATCTCCGGATGTGTCGGTCTAGTGCGTTGTCACTAAATCTAGTGCAGGATCCGAGGTCTTTGCGATTATAATATTGTGTTACTTACTGTGAATTAAATACCGAGGTCGTGGCAATTAATGTAATTGCATTTTATGTATTGCAAGAAATATTGTACTTGTGAGTACGTAAATATCAAGAAAAACTGAATATTAGTTCGGTATTCACAAGCTTTTCTATATATGGCAATATTTACAAGCAATGATGTACGTTCGTAAGTATATGATGATGATATGATGATGCTGACCAGTGAGATCATTTAATTGGCTGTCTATCTATATTCTATCCATATCCATATCCATATTCCATATTTAATATTATAAATGCGAAAGTGTGTCTGTCTGTCTGTCTGTCTGTCTGTCTGTTACCTCTTCACGCTTAAACCGCTGAACCGATTTGGATGAAATTTGGTACAGAGATAGTTTGAGTCCTGGGGAAGGACATAGGATAGTTTTTATCCTAACCTAACCTATCCTAACCTTGGGGGGTGAATGTTTGTATGGAGCTACGATATAAACGAGTTCCACGCGGACGGAGTCGCGGGCAGAAGCTAGTATTCTATAAAAGAAGAAGTGCTGACTGACTGACTCATCAACGCACAGCCGAAACTACTAATGTTAGAGAGTTGATTTTTGCACAGTAGGTTACTTTTATAACGTGGGCTAGGGATAAGAAGGGATTTTTGGAAGTTCCATCTCTAAGGGGGTTCAAAAGGGGTGCAAAGTTTGTATGGGAAACTTTTTTTTTAAACTAGAGACTTGAAACTTTGTAGAAAGATTACTTATTAAGATACAAAAAAGTAATTTCAGCGTTTTAGAAAATTCCACCCCTAAAAGGGTTAAATAGGGGTGCAATGATTGTATGGTGGAATAAATATTTTTTGAACTAGAGACATGAAACTTTGTAGAAAGATTACTTATTTAAAAAACCCCTAAGGGGGCTAAAAAGGGGTGCAAAGTTTGTATCGGGGAAACCTTATTTTTTTTAGCTAGAGACTTGAAACTTTGTATAAAGATAACTTATTAAAATACAAAAAAAATCATTTCAGCGTTTAAGAAAATTCTATACCTACGGGAGTTAAAAAAGGTTGCAGGTTTTGTAAGGGGAACACTAGATTTATTAGCTAAAGACTTGAAACTTTGTACAGATTACTTATTAGAATACAAATATAAAGTACTTTGAGCGTTTTAGAAAATTCCACCCCTAAGAGGGTTGAATTGTCATCTCTTAAGCAAGCAAAATAAGGGTTGATTATACCTTTCGCTATTCGTCAGCACCAGCAGGTGGCGTTAGTGTAGCAAATGAATTTAATTATTCCTTAAGGGATTTGCCACACTGGACGCGTTTTGCGGTCTGCGGTCAGGCCTCCCATACAAAATAGTAGGTAAGACCTGACCGCAGACCGCAGAACACGTCCAGGAATTGCAAATCAGTGTCTGCCACTGTTTGAAATGTAATGTCTAGACCATTTTAACTAAGAATAAAATTCACTTACCTATTTTAATATCTTTGTCATCATCAAAAATCTAAGCGGACGAAGTCGCGGGCGGCCGCTAGTCTATATATAAAAATGTTGTTGTGTTACAAAAGCGGTTGGTTCTCCATATAAATAAATATAATGCTGAGCTGGGTCCATTTCGTGACAAAGTCTTTTGGTTTTTGTATTTATTCCTTTTATTATCTGTTTGTGTTTGTCACGAATATATTTTTGAGTTTGTAAGTTAAACCCATTTTACAAACCAAATTTAAACAACTATTGATGTGCCGATGCCAAAATTCGAATTTTTAGCAACACTGCCACCGGGATTATTGCCTCTCAATCTCAAGCCGTTTAAGTTAGCTTTCCAAAAAAATAGACATACATGCACCCGAAAAACCTAACACTGCCACAGTCGGATAAAAAGGAACGAGGTCGTTGCAATTACTACTTAAAGGGCCTCTCACCATAACTTGAAAAGGGGGCGACGCCTTGGCGATTAGAGCTTCTCAAGGATAATATGTGAAGGGCCAGAAAAATATACCTTGACTTGCGAACGTCCGGCCAAAACTTCAAGCGGCAGCGTAGGCAGCAGCGGAAGCGTCAGCGGTGCGTCATAGGTCTAAGCGTGAGGCCGCACTCTCCATTCAAGAAGTCCATTCCGTGCAAGGTGAAAGAAGTTCTGAAACCGGATAAGTTGTTCCGGAGCTTACCCACTACTTATAAACCTACCAACTCGCTGACTTTTCCTCTCTATAAACTAGTGGTTCTGGGTGCTGTAGAACTCGCGAGCCTGGGTTTTTAGAGTTCCGTACCCAAAGGGTAAAAACGCGACCCTATTACTAAGACTTCGCTGTCCGTCTGTCTGTCAGTCACCAGGCTGTATCTGGAGAACCGCGATAGCTAGACAGTTGAAATTTTCACAGATGATGTATTTCTGTTGCCGCTATAATAACAAATACTAAAAACAAAATAAAATAAATATTTAAGGGCGGCTCCCATACAACAAACGTGTGTTTTTTGCCGTTTTGCCTGTCGCCAGGACGTATCTCAAGAACCGCGATAGCTAGACAGTTGAAATTTTCACAGATGATGTATTTCGGTTGCCGTTATAACAACAAATACTAAAAACAAAATAAAATAAATATTTAAGGGGGCTCGCATACAACAAACGCGTCTTTTTTTTTTTTTTTTTGCTGTTTTTGTAGATAATGGTACGGAACCCTTCGTGCGCGAGTCCGACTCGCACTTGGCCGGTTTTTTTATTTTGTTTTAATTTTGAAAAACAGTGCGAAAAATTAAGTCAAAAAAAACCTATATAATAGGGATGATGACTAAGTTTTTTTTGTGACGTCATTTGAACCAGTTTTTGGAGAGGAACAAATGTTTGTATGGGAGCAACTACAATTAAAGAACATAAATACCTAAAAAATCGAGATAAAGATTGACCTCGCTGGCGGCAGCGCGAAACGCTTCATACTGTGTGTCTATACAAGTGTGACGTCACATTTGTATATTTCTACTAATCGTAGTATGGAAAATCAGGTAAATTGTTGTTTCGGTCGCGAAATACTGCGTTTAAGTACATAGTTGTCGTACAATTTTGTTTCTAGAAAAGCGTAAGGATTCTATTGGTATAGCTTTTAATTTACTCTTAGACAATAAAAAAAAATTGATAGTTTTTCTAAACTTTCAAGTTTCATATCTTTTTATGATTTTAATTATATTTTATGATTTATACTTTATTACGATAATTTGATGGTTTACTATCCATTTAGCATCACTACGTTATCAATTTAAACATGAGGCATCATGCCTAAATAAGATTTGTAGAGTACAACAGCCGAACAGACGAAATAACTTATTCGCTTCTATGCTCAAAAAGTGCGTAGGCTTAGCTTAAGTAGTAGGTACATTTAGCCCCTACAGAAAATATGTATACATATTTATGACTTATAAAACATTTTAATTTGACCAATCAATCAATACAGTTCGCCGTATTATCCACTTATTGAGCTTACTATGGGACTAGATCAAGAGGTCAGTGAAATGTAGGTTTTTGCTGTTTTGACCCTCTGGTCAAGTCACGCCTGCGCCTTGCCCATGCCGAGCAAAAGGGTCCCGGCTTGTAGAATACTCCACTCAAAAAAAAAAATGTAGGTTTCTATGCAATGGGTTATATCCGGAGTTACTAGTCCGATTTCAAAAATTCTTTCACCAGTATATAGAATGGCCCTTCAGCATAGACACAGGCTACATTTTATTCCGTGGCTCTGCCTACGTTCTACGTTGTACGCGGGCGAAGCGGCACGGGCGGCTGGTTTTAAACAACGGTACTACACTCCTCGAGTCTGTATTTAAGTAAGTATGTTTAAAATACGGAAGCTGATGTATCTGTTCAGAACCATTTGCCTTGGAATGTATAACTACTTAAATACTAAATAGTTGTAACTAATTATTAATTCAAATAAATTGGAATGTTTTGACCTCCAACAATCATATTTTTAAGAATGGCTTGTCAAGAAACGGGTTAAAAAATCTAATTTACATCTTGTCGTTGCACAATGTTTTTGAATAATAATGAAGTAGTATTTGTATTCAATATGAACAAATGCAAAAAATCCCATGTATTTAGGTACAGTCAGCATCAAACGAAGACGTCAAAAGTCTTTATTAAAAGGAAATAAGAGCTTTTGACGTCCTCGATTGCGTAGTTACTTTTGATAATGACTGTACAATTTCGAGTTTCTGCCCGACTACGGCAGAGATAGTAAGGGTATAGTTTTCAGCAGTCTGTTTGTATTCATGTGGGTTCCACCGTAGCGCTTTATATACTGAACCGATTTTGATGATTGAGGTGTCACTCGATGGGAAATTATACATAGACCACCTTTTGTATGAAAAAGTTTTTCTTTTTGATAGTTTTCCGTAGTCGGGTTTGATTTTTTTATACTTTTAAGGATAGACCTGGATAGGAACTGGGACACGCGACTGCCAGACCTGTCCATACCACTGCCCATGTTGGGCATTTTTTATGTGGAACCTCATCACGTAGAAGATGGATATTAAAAACAATTTAGGGTAGTTGGTGGTTGATCTTGGATTTTTTCATACCGCGGTGGGTGCGGTGGCAAGCGTACGGCTCGCTGGTGGGAAGCGTTTACCGTAACTCATGGACACTTGCAACTCCAGGGGGCTCGGATGTGCGTTGCCTTGCCGACCCTTTAAACTCCTTTTGGAAGCGCGTCCTTCGATAAACGGCAGGGTTTCCTAATAGGGGCGAAGGAAGGAAGGCCGTTCAAGGAATTAACAGGATGAAGATACGTGGGGCGGGTCAAAAATCGACAAAAAACGATACAACTACATTAATAAATCATTTTACCGTTTATGAAATTAAGATACAATAACACGGTGGCATTCGTGATTACTCCAAATAATTATATTAAACGGCCCCTCCATTTACTCCGACCTTACGTTCGTTCCATTTGACACTTCACCGCGTTTTGGCGGCAAGCGCGCGCGCTTCGAACGCAGTTTTTAAATTAACTTTTTAATTTTTACCTTTTTCTCGTGAGTGAATGGAAATGTGCCTGTGAAGTGTGTGGTTTAGTGTGTCTTTGGAATTTTCAGGTTGGTAGCAAGGTTAAGGTTATGTACCTACTTACATTATATTTGCATTTAGGGAATTTGTTACAGCGATGAAATAAAATAAAAACTAGAATCTCATCTAATCTGCCATTTTAACAGTTGAAAAATACGTCGCGTATTAATTTTATTCAGCTTTAAGTAAATATAACTACTTTAATTAAAATATCAATTATCAAATTATAAAACACAAACAGAACAACAGAAGTAAACAGAGTGTAAAATCGCCAAAACTTTTATGTAGATTCAAATTGGTATTATGATTATTTAATCATTTTGTTTAATATATTCTCATTTTTGTGTCATACATATTTATGTTATGACTATTTGTATGCCTTATGGCGAAGACATAGTGAGATCTGTAAATGTTCATAACACCTATGTATACGAACCTATGTTTTACGAATAAACGATTTGATTGATTGATTGATTGATTAGTTTCGGTGTTAGGTGCATAAAATAAAATTTGTGATTAAAGAGTTACTAAAACATAAAGGCAATTATAATTACAAGACTAATAAATGTAATGCAATAACTTAACAAATAATGGAGTCCAGTCCAGAGGTCCAGTCCATTGTAACCTTCTAAACCTCTCTAGTTAATAATGATTAGAATCACCTGAATCAGCACTTAATGGCAATGTAAAAAAAAATACAATCATTTAATTCCTGTTTAAAAAAATATCTTTGTGAATGCTGTTTTTTAAGTGGTTATCCTTCTTGGTGACCCGAAATTACAAGCGTTATTTGAAATTCGCCTGTAATGTAACTAAGTATTAGGTGTACAATTAATGTAATTATATACCTAAGCAGATAAAAAATAAATAAAAATAAAGTATCATTGTATTTCAATGAAATGAAATTTTGCAAGTCTCTTATTGAACCCACCTAAAGTTAAGAGGAAGAGTGATCGAGGAAATAAAAAAAATAAAAAAAAGAGCTATCTTGAAACATTGAAAAGTCACAAAATCTGATTATAACTTAGGTGATCGCAGAAAAAAATTACACCATTTTTAAATCTTGTTACTCGATTTTAACCCAGATCCATCAGTCGTATTCATTTGAGATTTACAATAATTTGGTCTGCCGATAGAGCCGGAAAGTATACTTTTGATTTTGAAAAACTGAGTCGACCAAAAGTTTCAATACCTATATAATTATTGAACTCGTTCACAAAACTTCAAGAGAATCGGTTGAGAAATGCGACCTGTAGAGAGAGAGAGAGAGAGAGAGAGAGAGAGAGAGGAGACCTGTAGAGCCGGACATCCGGACATACTAAATAGTTTTGGCCCAAGCTGAAACGGAGAAAGTCGTCCGCTTCGCTCGCTCAACAAACTCGGCAGTTTATGTAAACGTCCTGTCTATGCAAATCAATCTTTGAACGCCGATACGTTTGCGGAGTAATTGCGTAGCCGGGCTTCGGTTGCCTAACAATGGAGTTTCACATTGCCACTGAATTATTGGTTGTTGGCTACAAACACCGAACAGCGGCGCTACCACGAACTTCGAAAGTCGAAGTTCGTAATACATGCATCCCTGTTACTCGAGTAAGGGAGTGCGATAGAGATGGAAATACCCGAAATTCGACTTTCGAAGTTCGTGGTAGCGCCGCAGACTTCGTTCATTAGGTACCCCATCATCATCATCATCCTTCTAGCGATGTTGAGGTTGCTGAAACGAGCACATTTTTTATTTCACTTATTTAGAAATACCTTTATAACGATGCAAATTTATTTAATTAAATATTTTTGTTTCGCGTTATTTTTAACGAAGAAGTTACCCCGATCATTTTTTAAACGATATGATACAGACAGAAAGAATATAATGGAAAAATAAACTATCTTCGTCTGTAGCCCCCGACAGGATTCGAACCTGCGACCTTTCTATTAACTAGACTGCTCTACCAACTGAGCTACGAGGACAGTGACGGAAGTTGTATATTTTTCAATTACATTCCCGCTAAGACTAGCGCCCTCTGTATCCTCTTGAAAGACTTATTCACAGCCTTGGCACCACTCTAATGATGTCTACCCTGTCGGGGGCTACAGACGAAGATGGTTTATTTTTCTATTATATGTTTCTCTCTGTATCATTTCGTTTATTTCGAAATAGTTACACAGCATAACAGTCGAAAATAAATCACTGTGAAACAACAGAAACAACGATACAATTAACAATACTATATATAACGAAATAAATATCAGACAGAAGACGTACATCTTCTCGCAGAACCTCAAACATTCATCACGCACTACTGCCCATCTGCTTGCAAACACATCACATTCAGGGGCTGATGCGAGGAGTAAGAGGCGTCTCTAGGCCATTACTCTAGCGCCCCCTAGTAAGCGCACGGTCAAAATGGAATGGTAGCGGGCGGCGCTCGGCGCCCCCTAGGACCGCTGCGCCCGTGTGTAACGCACACCCTGCACCATAGTTAAAGCGCCTCTGCGAGGAGTGCGTTTAAAAGCAGTGGTGGCAGCACGTAGAGTCTGGCAACCGAAACGCTCGCTAGTTCAATCTAAAAGATTTTTTTTTCAAAGGTAGATCGAAACATATTGCCAAAATGTGCTTGACACATACTCTCAATTACTATTTGTTGTATGTGAATCGTTAGCGTAATAGGTAAGGTGGAGTCATGTAATTCCAACTAAATTTAATTATCCCCTTTAGGTTTTTAATTTTAATATGCCCTGTAATAATTTTAGTTTAATATTGCAATTAAATGACTCCTTAAAACTAAATGATTTATAGTCGTCAAACTACCGAAATTCAAAGCGTTAAGTTTTTGAATATATGTACGGTTTCCGGTCACTCGGTCGTCTTTTTTAGGGTTCCGTAGTCGACTAGGAACCCTTATAGTTTCGCTTTGTCTGTCCGTCCGTCCGCGGATAATCTCAGTAACCGTTAGCACTAGAAAGCTGAAATTTTGTACTAATATGTATATCAATCACGCCGACAAAGTCGTAAAATAGAAAGTGTTTTTTTTTTATTAGGGTAGCTATACGTGGGGAGTGTTTTTTTTTTCATTTCAACCCTAACGTGTGATATATTGTGGGATAGGTATTTAAAAATGAATAGGGGTTTGCTAGAATCATTTTTTGATAATGTTAATATTTTCGGAGATAATCGCTTCAGAAGTAAAAAAAATGTGTCCCCCCATCTAACTTTTGAACCATAAGTTTTAAAAATATGAAAAAAATCTCAATAGTAAAACTTTATAAGAGCTTTCTAGGAAAATTATTTTGAACTTGATAGGTTGAATAGTTTTTGAAAAAAAAATACAAAAACTACGGAACCCTACACTAGCGTGGCCCTACACGCTCTTGGCCGGTTTTTTTAAATTATTGTTCATAGAACCTTAAAACTACTATAAAACTTCGTTAAACTGCGGAGCAATTCGTTAGCGAATGGGTTTACTTTACAGTACACTCATTCTTTGCTTTTTCTTTTGTTATGCTAAAACTAGGGGTAAATTATTGAATCGTAGATATTGGTTGTTTTTGTCTTCTGTGCGTGTCTCGCACTTGGCCGGCTTTTTGTCTGTTTAAGTAATTAGACATTAAAGTAACAAAATGCGTAAACCACTTTATTTATAACAACCATAACAATAACAACCATCAACCGTTGCTCTCATCAAGCTTGGCTTGCGTCACCGGTCACGGTCGGCGCGTTACGCAAGCAACTCGCATAAACGCATATACCACGGTTGTTATTAATCTAAAGCCCGCTCGACATTCTCGTCAAAACTACACGAGACTGCGGCGCTACCACGAACTTCGAAAGTCGAAGTTCGTAATACATGCATCCCTGTCACTCGAGTAAGGGAGTGTGATAGAGATGGAAATACCCGAAATTCGACATTCGAAGTTCGTGGTAGCGCCGCTGGTTTCGGCGGAACATTTGCCGAGACCGGGCGAAACCGAGAGCGGCCCTCTACACTCTCGCCTTGCGCAGTTGTAATTGGACTTTCATATAAGATGGACGCTTCCTACGGTTGCCGTCGGTCGACTGACGGAAGCGCAGCGAGAATGTGGAGGAGAGGTTTCGCGCAAACACGTAACTTCACGAGAGCTCTTTGATGTTTAGCCATTTTACCGACACGGAACGGAGACTACGCGAATATACGCAAAACAACACGAACATAGACGAATACTCACTCCACACTCGTATTCGGCAAATCTCGTGAGGTTTTGTCGAGAATGTAGAGCGGGCTTTAGGCAGAGATGTACAAAATACTTTAAAAAAAGTATTTAAATACTAAATACAAAATAGGTAGGTATATTCAAAATACTTTATTTAAATAAACTACTTTCAAAAAGTAATCGAAACAAAATCGAAGACAATCTCGTTAAAAAGCGAAGCGTAATGTTTCACAGATAATAACGTTCATTTTGTTTTAACGGTCATTTTGCACATAGAATTTCAAAGTTGCAGCGCCTCTAGTGGCCATTTGCCGAATCGCTGACGAGTCACTTGAAAATTTGAGTGGTAAAGGTAAAACTTTCGAAACTTAGCAGTATAAAAGTATTTTATATTTGACAAACATAACATTAAGAAACATATTTCAAATAAAATACAAAATACTTAAAAAAAAAGTATTTAAGTACAAAATATGTATTTCAAATAAGTCACAATTCTGATCTTAGGATACTTGCGCACCCGAGGATCGACCTTATAGTTCCTACAGAACAAGGTATTAGTGTTATTATGGCTGCCTAGTAAAGGACTTAACACACCTAGCAATTTGTCACAAAAACTTGCTAGCAAGTTGTTGTGACAAATTGCTTCGCTAATAGTGTGCTTAAAATAAGGAGCAGCCAGATTTAGTTATTCTTAGTTTTAACGGTCGAAAAATTGTTATATGATCATTTACGAGTATCATTCAATCAAAGAGAATATAACCACTACGTTCTAAGAGACGGGACTTCGAACTAAGTTTTGGATGACAGTGACCTTGTCATTTGATTTTGACATGATAACTCAATTGATGTTTAGCTATTTTGCCATACCACATTAAAAATTCCAATACGGAAGTAAGTCGTACCAACATAATGGCACGAAAGGGATTAGGGATGTACCTAGTACTTAACATTATCGATGTCGATAATATTAGTACGCAACATTATCGATATCGATAAATTATGATGTTCAGGTTCACTGCATGAAGAGCAACTTCTTGTACTTTATCGATACTAACAAAATAATAAAAGGATAACAACACAACAAACTACCCGTGAACATAAAATGCGCGGATAGTATCTCATCTTTCTTAAGAAAATTAAAATCGCGGCTTCTCACTCACTCTTTTTATGACATCAAGGAATTTTACAAGTTACCACAATAATAATGAATATCCATAAATGTGTACAATTTAATTTAAGAATGATGACATGTAATATTTTGAATATTATTAATAAATGACTTATGACTTATGTATGACTTAATAAATGTTTTAAGTCACTTTATTTCACACCCATTTAGAAATTATAAAAAATATTTAGGAGTAGGTAGGTATATTTGTTTACAAAATTTCACCAATTTGTCCATACTGTCTCTTGTTCGTTCGCAAGCAGTCCCAATGTATTTCCATAATTCTTCTTGTTATAACACAGCTCCCGCTTATATTATCCAAGTGCCGTTGATTTTCAAAAGTAAATCAATGTTTACGCTCGATATTTCGTTATTTTCGTTATGGGTATGTATCTACTTACATTATAGGTTAAACAAACTTGTATGTAGGTAACAGATACCTAAAGTTCTTGGTATCTATTATGCTGGCTTTAAACTGGTTGATGACGGGAATCTTATACATACATATTATGTTTATACATTTGAAAATAACTGAGTACGTGTTTTAAATGTATTCGTAAAAGCATTGGTTGTTTGTCACACACGTTTTCTCTTGAAGTTACAATATCCATGGTAACCATCCAAATGCCACAATGACAGAAAGAGAAAGAACGGAAGTAAGAGATAGCACGTGTCCGCCATGGTAGAAGCACAGATAGAAATCTTGTCATTTGGTCTAACACTTGTCAGATTTGATGCTGAATTTGAGCAAATGGATGTCATTCTTATTTTTGTTCCTAGTTGCGTGACACTGCATTCAATTACTTTGATTCGTTAGTTGAATTGCATAATCGTCACGGTCAAGTGGTTATGCCAGTCGAAGTTGATTTGATAAAAATAGCTATCTTAGTCGTGATGAATAAAGTGACTGGGTGCTAATAGGTGGTTAACGTTTTGAATCGGGTCTTTCCCTCTTTCTCCTCTCAGTGACGTCATTGCGTTGAGCGAGGAAGCCGCAGCTCTTCCTCCGGTGGTGTCGGCTCATTATTTTGAGAGTTCGTTGAAAAGGTTGAGGGCGCTGGGACCCCACGGACCAAGGGTCTCGACGCCGAATGGAACAAAGCAGTATTCGGCGCCGAGACTCCTGTATTTGTTAATTTATATTTAAATAGCGGCCCACCCCGGCTTCGCAGGGGACTATATTATTATACATATAAACCTTCCTCTTGAATCACTATCTATAAAAAAAAACCGCATCAAAATCCATTGCGTAGTTTTAAAGATCTAAGCGTACATAGGGACAGACAGCGGCAAGCGACTTTGTTTTATACTATGTATGATGATGATCATCATAGTGAAGTGATGATAGTGATAGTATTTTTTTGTCTATTAAATAAATATTTTTTTATGATACAAATAATAATTTACGGTGATATCCATCCATTGTTGTGGCAGAACAACAAAAGCCAATCATTTGACAGATTCGACTCTAAGGGGGAAGCCTATGTCCAGCTGTGCACTTATTTCGGCTGATATGACGATGATGACTTTTTGGGGTTTAAAACAGGGATGTTGCAGACATCCGCATCCGCAACCGCAAAAATCGATACGGAGTTCTTGCGGATGCGGATGTAGTGCAATTACGACAAGAAAAATAAATAAATAAAAGGGGACAATCATACACAAATCGACCTAGTCCCAAACTAAGCAAAGCTTGTACCATGGGTACGAGGCGACGATATATAAATACTTATATAGATAAATAAATACTTAAATACATAGAAAACATCCATGACTCAGGAACAAATATTCGTGCTCATCACCCGGGACCTCTTGCTTCGTAGGCAGGGTCACTACCAACTAGGCTCAAGCGGTCGTCAAGAAAGTCAAGAAAGAACGCTTACCGCGCGCGTTTCAGTTATTTTTGCCATTAGAAAAACAAACTTAATTTCTTTTCTGTGACCAAGACCAGACGCGCCTTTTGTTTGTTCGCTATTATTGTAATTTAGTCTCAACGTGTTTGATGATTGCGTGATATCATAAAATGGACGTTGGTTTTACGTTTTTTAGTGAGTGACCCCAAATATCCGCATCCACCTTCACATCCGCGGATGTCAATAAAAATCGCATCTGCGGCATCCCTGGTTTTAAACACCGTTTAAATTGTGCATGGCATACAATCGTACTTATCAACTAGGCTTACGCACAAGCCGGTGAGTAGCATAAAAGCTTCATAAAGATAATTTCGATGTTGCGCATTTAAGAGATATATACCTATGTGTAGTTGATGACCTTCCCAAATACTGGATTATATCTAGGTTAGATTAATTATATTGCAGCGGCATTTCGGTAACAAGACCGGTGCAATAACGAAATAATTTATCTCAAGATCTTACCAGTTTCTGCTACTACACGGGTTAAAATAACAATATCGGGCCACGAACATTGTAGGGTTCCATAGTTACCCGTCTGTCTTTGTTAAAACGACACGTGCGTCGTCCGAATTTGTACGAATGTTGGCCTTTCGAAGTACGTTTTTTTTAAAATTTCATTACCTGTATGTACTAGCGCAAATTTTTTTCGCATACCCAGTAGTAAGTAGTAACCATTTCCCCGGCAATTTGTGACGATCTTTATGTCCTTAACGTGGGTCACTAGGAAAGTTTTGAGATACTCAAAATTTATAAAAAGAACGCAACTAGATTTAATCTTTTCTTAAAGATAAATATTTGTTATTCGAACATAGAAAACCATTTGATCAAATATTTAAAAATAAAAAAAATAAGGTTGTTTTTTGTTTCAATTCCGCGGGCTTTTATCGTCAACTATGGACTTTAAGCGAGAACATTTTCGTGCGATGATTTTGTACGATTACAAATTTGGATTAAATGAATGTGAGTACAGAGAGCGATTCGTTTTGGCGTTTGGGGACTATGCACCATCGCGTGCAACAGTTTTTAGATGGTTTGCTCAATTTAAACGAGGAATTTTCTCCTTAAATTACGATGAAAGAAGTGGCCGGCCCGCGACTTCAGTTACAGAAGAAAACGTCCCAGCTGTGAAAAAAAATATTAAGGAAGACCCAAAAGTGACTTACAAACAAATAGAAGAGGTCGTAAAGATTTCATCGCAAGCTATTAATGAAATTTTACACAACCGGCTTGAAGTCAGGAAATTATGTTCACGATGGGTGCCTTCCTCGCTGACTGCAGAACAAAAGAAGCTCGCGTGACATGGTGCAAAGATATGCTCAGCAAATTTGATCAGGGAGAAGGACGGTCAATTTTGAACATTATTACTGGAGACGAGAGTTGGATTTACCAATATCCACCGACTAAACGGCAATCGACAATTTGGGTGTTTCCCGATGATGAACCTCCAACGAAGGTGAAACGCGGGCGAAGTTTTGGGAAAAAAATTGTGGCCACATTTTTTTCTGCAAGTGGTCATGTGGCCACAATTTCCTTAGACGACCAAAAAACTGTGAATGCTAAGTGGTATATTGAAGTGTGTTTACCTACTGTATTTAATAATTTAAAACAAAAACGACCTAAAACTGGTTTGAGGGGGCTCTTTTTGCATCATGACAATGCGTCGCCGCACAAGGACATTGTCACCAAGGATTTTTTGGAGAGTACAGAGATTGAAGAATTGTGTCATCCTCCGTATAGCCCCGATTTAGCTCCTTGCGATTTCTTCCTCTTTCCGAAAATAAAACTCGGACTTCGTGACACGCGATATAGTAGGTAGTCCTGAGGATGCACGGAATTCCTACTTGCAGGCCGTAGAAGACCTCGTACCGGGAATGCTATAAATCATGGTTTAGGCGGATAAATCGATGCATAGAAGCTAATGGAGAGTAGGTACTTTGAGAGTAATAAAAAAATAAAAAAAACATTTATACTTTTTTGTATCTCAAAACTTTCGTTGTGACCTAAGGTATGACGGAATGATTCCCAATATGACAAGAAACATTCCACTCGAAGACGCGAAGGTTAAAACTATTTACTTATACTAAAAACTGGCTAGCTTGCGCAAATGTAAACAATTATCGATTAGGCTAGAGATGATAGTTGGCGCAAATGTCAAGGTCGTTTCAACATGGTGTCAAAGAACTGTGTACATAGAAAGGGACCGTGAAACTGACCATGTGGGTTGTAGTTATTCTTATTTTTAACTCACGACGTAAATGATGAGTTTTTTTAATACCACTTCGGTGGCAAACAAGCTAACGGCCTGGTGGTAAACGGTCACCGTAGCCTATGGACGCTTGCAACTCCTGTGGTGTCACATGCGCGTTGCCGACCCTTTAAGAGGCTGACAAGACCTAATTCGGTGAAATTGATGTTATTTAAGCAGTTTTTTAAGAAAAACTACTTGTTCTAGCACATCAAATAAAATATATGTTAATATTCACCATATTTCAAAGACCGTGGACGGGCTCGATACATAATTGGCCGAAATCGGCTCGATAGAAAATATTTGCAAAGATTGGTCTTAAAATCACTTTAAACGGTCCTATGTCTTTATTTTTTAGACGTATAGGTCTGCAATTAAAAACACGAAGTCAACATATTCATACCTAAACCGCTATCGAGTCATATTTCACAAATAAGCCACCCTTTTTCTTATTTCAATATTTATGTAATATTATCTTCAAAAACTACAAATAGACAGTGTACGCGCTATCCAAAATCCTCAAGGGCATTTTGGTGTTGCGTGTCTTAAGAATGTATAGACTCGTTCCTTGAAGAACCCCATACTGTACCTAGTCTCTCGTGAATACCTCGGCAGGCTCATTCCACTACCGGGTACGCGACCATTTAGGTTCTAGGATGTGAGGAGCGACGGCGAGCGGTGCGGTGGTCGAAAGCAGCCGCGGCCATCATGTCGAACAGGGTGATATAAGTTTAACATACCCATACCGATACGACCTTCAAACCTTCAAGAAAAGAGCGTACTCCCATCTTAAAGGCCGGCAACGCACTCACAACACCTCTGGTGTTGCAAGTGTCCATGGGCGGCGGTAATCACTTACCATCAGGTGATCCGTCTGCTCGTTTGCCTCCTATATCATAAAAAAAAAAAAAAAAAATCTGTATTGTGTGTCTGTATGTAGCATTGTTCCTCCTAAGCGGATTGAACCGATTTAAGTGCGTCTACTTTTAATACGTACGCGTACGTAGAACCGATGGCCGATGGGGCGGAAAGGTTCTCGAGTGGCGACCACGTACCGGAAGGCGCGGCGTGGGTAGGCCCCCAAGGTGGACTGATGGCTTGGTAAAGGTTGCTCGAGCCCGCTGGATGCGGGTGGCGCAGGACCGGTCACTTTGGCACTCTATGGGGGAGGCCTATGTCCAGCAGTGGACGTCTTTCGACTGATATGATGATTATGACTTATATCGAAAGTCTTCTCTGTCGGGATCTTAAGGGGAAATGCACAAAAGAACGTGTTCCAAATTCAGGCCCGTACCTACCAACCCTAAAAGCTCCATGAAGTTCTATTAAAGGTTCGCCGGCCAACTTGATTGCAATTTAACCTTTTCGATCTACGGAACCCGTTTGACCTATTGCGGCCATAGCGTCACCTATTTCAATTTGCCACCAGTCTTGACTAGCATTCTAGCCATCCATATCCATCCATACTAATATTATAAATAGGAAACTGTATGTGTGTGTTTGTTTGTCCGTCTTTCACGGCAAAACGGAGCGACGAATTGACGTGATTTTTTAAGTGGATGTAGTTGAAGGGATGGAGAGTGACATAGGCTACTTTTTGTCTCTTTCTAACCCCCCACTTCCCTAAAATGGGGGGGGTGAAAGTTTGTATGGAGCAACGATATAAACGAGTTCCACGCGGACGGAGTCGCGGGCAGAAGACCCATGTCCACTTTGTTACCATATACAGTAGCATATGGTAACAAAGTGGACATGGGTCTTGTCGACACCATTAGCCGCTCACTTGATTTCGGATTAAAATACCGGTAGTTTATTCAAGTGCCCCATAGTGTTGGTAAAGAGATATTTCCGATCCTGTACAACTCGTGGCTCAGTGAACTGCTGAATTCGCGAGGCTGTCTTAAAAGAAAAAATAATAATTTCGAAAAAGTGACTACTATATTTTTTTATACAACGTGTTAATAAAATAACGCAAAACCTGAAAACAGTTTGTTCAGAATCGAGAGTAGAATGCGAAAAAAATAAAAAATAAAATTTTTGACGCGATTTATTTTTTACATTTGTATGGAGCAGGTCGCCCCAGTCAGCCAACACTCCATAGGTACAAATGTCAAAAATAAGTCTTGTCAAAAAAAAATATTTTTATTTTTTTCGCATTCTATGCTCGATTCTGAACAAACTGTTTTCAGGTTTTGCGTTATTTTATTAACACGTTGTATACTTAACCACTCACTTGCGGCAACCACAGTTGCCAATTTGGCGGACCCCTAAACTGATGGTGGCAACTGTGGTAGCCAATCGAAGTATGGCCCGCTTTGATAATTAAAAATTAGAAGCAGTTTAGGCTAGGCTTCTTTAAAATCCGAAATCAAGTGAGCATAGAACTTCGTTCGCTTCGCTCGCTCGTTCGACAAGTGTATTTACGAACGAGTAGTTGGGTTTGATAGGTTTACTGTCTAAAAAGCTCCAAGGCTGTCGCCCACCTCCGAGGTGTCAGTTATAACCGGTCGCACTAGGAACGAAAGAGCACGTGCTATGCAGCGTGTGCGAGCGGGATGCCATGATTTGAATTTTCCAGCCGTCAAATATATCTTTTTCTTTGTAATGGACTTTCACGTCCCTGTAATTCGGCATGGGTATATAAATCAATCACGCCGACAGAACAGTACAATAAAATCTTGAAATCATTTTTTTTAGGGTACCTCCCCTACAATGGATGCTATTTTTTTCTCGTTAAACCCATAGTGTGGGGTATCGTTGGATAGCTCGTTAAAACTATATTAGAGATATTGAGCTTCAAAGCCCTACTTTTTGTTCGAGTCATGTGCCCCCCCCCCCCCCTTGGGTAGTAGTACATATAATGAATTTAAAAGGAAAACTATCACGGACAAGTAGGCATAAGTAGTTACCGAGTAATAGTCGACCAACTTAATGTGTACTTGGAAAGACCAATCTTCGTAAAAATTCGGCCGACGCAACCGCACCGCACGTCGATGTAACTAAGACAGACAGGCAACTACGGAACCCTTCACTGCGCGTGGCCCGACACGCACTTGGCCGGTTTTTATTTTAATGTGTGCTTGACGACCGGTTAGCCTAGTGGGTAGTGGACGAGTATGTGTGTAGCCTATGAAGCTGTAGGTCCTGCGTTCGAATCCCGGTAAAGTCCAATATTTGTTTCCGAGTCTTGTATGTTTTCTATGTTTTCATCATAGGACAAGCCACCCGTAACACAAGCCTTATTGAGCTTACTATATGGGGCTAGGTTAGATTTGTGTAATATTGTCCCATAGTACTTATTTATTTATTTTACTATGGGACGGTACAGTT
This sequence comes from Epinotia ramella, assembly GCA_947578815.1. Classification (NCBI taxonomy): domain Eukaryota; kingdom Metazoa; phylum Arthropoda; class Insecta; order Lepidoptera; family Tortricidae; genus Epinotia; species Epinotia ramella. The sequence goes on from OX388220.1 coordinate 4,498,716, forward strand.
CCATTTTTGTAAGATTGTCCCTTAATATATTTAATATTTTTATTTGATGCCCTGTGCGTAGACTAAGTTCTGTTCCCGAGCCTCAAAATGTGATCTTGAATAAAACGCGAATAAGATCTAACTCGTCGCATCGTTCTGGTTCCCACGAATCTTACTTGCTTAGGTTTCTATATTCTATAGTGTTGCGCAAATCAGTTACAAATCGGTTGGTATTCACATTGCTCTTCGACTCGCTTCAGGAGGACCAATGGACCCGATTCTACGTGCACATGGCTTAACTAGCCTAAAACTAAATTGTCTAATTAAGGCAGATTAAAAACGACATATTTAGAATAGCATTTAGGCAGCTAAGTAAGTTGTATAGACCGCCTAAAATAAGAAACGTCAGTTTCAAATTAGCGCTGTCATTGGATTAAAGCGAAGCGTTTTAGCGACACCTAAATACAATTAGGAAGTTTAGAAGCCACTGTAGAATTGGGTCCAATGTTTGGTTAAAAAGGTGAAGGAAATGAAATTATTTCGGTGCCCACTGCTGAGCAAAGGCCTCCCCCTTTTCCTCCACTCGACCCTATTGCTGACATGCTCCCGCCAACCCAATCAGAACGAGTCCAAATCGTCCCGCCATCTCCTTTATGGTCTGCCTTTGCTCCGGTGGTCGTCTTGCGGGGTCCATTCTGTACTTAGCCTGGCCCATCTTTCCGGATGCATACGGCAGACACGTCCAGTCCAGTGCTACTTCAGTCTTGGCACCCACATTTACAATTTGTGTTTCGGGTCGCAGTTCCGTGTTTAGTTCGAATGTAATATTTTTTTTACAACTCTCTCTTACGTCCTCCATCTCTCTCTGTGGTACTGTTTATGATATACTAGCTGATGCCCGCGGCAGGCAATATAACATATTGAATTTTCCCGTGGGAATTAGATGTTTTCCCGCTGGAAAAAGTAGCCTATGTCACTCTCCAGCTTCTAAACTATCTCCATACAAAAAATCACATCAATACGACGCTCCGCTGTGACGTGAAAGAAGGACAAAAAACACACACACTTACGCATTTATAATATTTGTAAGGATTTGACAGCTACGGCAATGAAGGAGTGGAACTTTTGAACTATAGAGCTAGCTAGCTTGGCGACCGGTTTAGCCTGGTTGGTAGTGACCCTGTCTACGAAGCTATAGGTCCCGGGCTCGAATCCCGGTAAGGGCATTTATTTGTGTGATGAGGACGAATATTTGTTCCTGAGGGACTGTGATGATTTCTATGTATTTAAGTATTCATTTATGTATATAAGTATGTTTATCGTCGTCTAGTACCTATAGTACAAGCTTTGCTTAGTTTGGGACCTGGTCGATTTGTGTAAATATTTGTTTATTTTATTTATTTATTTACATTATTTATTCTGTAATTAGGCTTTTCACTAAGCACATTTGTTCATGAACAGACATTGTACATTTCGTAGCATTTTCGGTGCAGTATGCTTGCAAGGTTTATATTGACGCTAATTAAGCTTTACGATTGAAATTGTTTATAGCAATTCCGTTAACAACACTACGAATAATGGAATCAAGTTGTACTTGAGAAGAATAGTCAGGTGAGTTGAGATTGATTGCGAATTGCATTAGTATTTGCGCAATATTGATCTTGATTTGCGAGCACGATCTGTTGTTTGCGGTGTCTGGCATTTTGGGAGAACCAAGCGAGATTCGATTCTGAGCCTTGCAATATTGTAAATAAAATATAATTATTAGTCGCTTATAAACTTTAATAAACTCGTTTTTAATTTATGGGACTCGTAAAATAGTAACGTGTTGTGGAGCCCACGACGGCACCAAGAACGACTATCAGATTACCGATTTATATGTAATTTAGCACGAAGATAGTTTATAGCCTGGATTAAAATATAGGATAGTTTTTATCCCGGGTCCACGCAGACGAAGTCGCGGGTGGAAGCTTATACTTATAAGTATCGATGAGAATTATATATTTCGTCAACTACCAAGTAATACACAACCACGATTATTCGCATTATCTGCCCACGAAGGGCCGGCCAGTTACCGCGTTGCGAAACCCGTTAGAATTGAACATTAGCCAAATTGGGACCTTGACTCGTGGGTGTATACCAGGCAATAATTATACGAAATAAACTTTACATTACGCCATGAGCGTATGCTATTCGATGTTTTGACGAAGTATAGGTAAGTAAAATATCTTTTGTAATCTGCGACTCAGATTACTATTATAGATTATTGAAATAAAGTATTGTACCTTTGAAAATAAGATATGTTTATCTATCTATCTATATATATGGACCCAACGGAAGCCAGCCAGCATCATGCTGAGTTGGGCCCATTTCGTGACACGGCACAGATTTACTTTTTCTTTTGTTTTTGTCTTGTAAATACTGTGTGTTGTGTTGTGTTATACGAATAAATGTTTGATTCTTGATTCTGATTCTAAATTTTACGTGATGCCAAGTTTTTTACAGCTTTAAGAAACCCATATCTTTGAACAAGCTATCCAACGATACCCCACACCACAGGTTTAACGAGAAAAATATTACATCCCCACTTTATGTGTAGGGGAGGTACCTAAGAAGAAGCAGGTTTTCATGATTGTGTTCTACCATTTTGTCTGCGTGATTGATTAATATACCCATGCAGAATTACAGCTTTCTAGCTGTAAGGGTCACTGAGCTAAGCCGCAGACGGACAGAGAGACATGGCGAAACTATAAGGGTTCCTTGTTAACTACGGAACCCTAAAAAACTACTGTGCGCTGACCACGTGACTTTGGCTGTACTCCAGGCAAAATACGGTTTTGAAAAACATTAATTTATAATAGCGTTTTTTTTGTAGATTTCATTTGAAAATGTTATTCAAGAATCCGACAAACTTTCCACCCGGAAGTAATTAAGTAGATTTAAATGAAGCATGCATTATCTTTTTTTGTACGATTTATCTTGGATATTATAGAGCAAATGTAAATGAACCAAAATAAAGACAAAAACATTTATTGATATTTTTACTGACTTTATAGAAGCTTATCATTTTTTCGATGTCTGAAATGTTGTCGGATTTTGTCGCTGGGTAACTATTTAATTGATAATATATCCGTTATATGTAAAAAATAAGCTATTATAATTTATTTCCAAAATTGACATACTTTTCCATACAAGTTGTCAGTTCATTGCCTGGACTACTGAAAGGCATCACGTGAAGTAACCTCTGTTTAGACTTGAGATGACAATGTAAAATAAACAAATAAGAATTGAACTCAAACCTGTAGTATGTTAAGAGCAACATATGGACACAACACAACACAACACTAAGAAAATTAACATAATAGAAAATAAACTTTCATTTACAATGTTTACAAAAACTGACTGACGTATTGTGTCAACTGTTGATGTTTTTTTATTTGGCTCTATGTCATAAATTGCCATGTTTTTTTTTTCCTTCAAAAACTCGATTCCTCAAATTTTATCTCGGTTCGAAGTCCCGTTGACTTGAATACCATCTAATACCATATAATAATTATTACTCAAAACTCTGCTATGGGTAGGGGGCGACACTAGCACATACCGTAGATATAGCACCGTGACACATCATGTCATATGTCATATTTATTAGTATCAAATAATTCGTGAAAATATGTTAAATTATGATAATTGGCAAACCGATATGACTTTAAAATACCGGAAAAATGAAAAAAAACAGTAGGTATGTGCCACTAGGTAGGTGTAGTCGATATAAATAGTCAAATGCAACTATAACCGGTAAAATATTATCCCCTATATCCCCGATACAGTATTCTTTGATCTGTGCCGATACTAATAATAATCAGTAACAGGTGTAATATCTGTGAAATATAAGTTTGTAGATTGGTAAGTTTGTCAGTTTGTATTTCTCTGTTTTCAGTAGGTTATATATAGAATAGACATACGGGATTATGTGCTATACTTTTCACCTCACTAGCTTGGAAAACCCTTTTGTATTCTTTAAAAACAGATACTAAAACTGCATTTTATCCACAAGAGTGCAAAGAATATTTGAAATTGGAACTAGTAACGAATATACTTTTTTAAACATCAAGGACAATTAAAAGGCCCCCCCCTTTACCCCTTGCGCCCCTTCTACTAGGCCTTGAATCGCTCACGTTATTGGTTATCGAGATAGTACGAGTGTCCGGCACTAGGTGCCGTCCGGCGTTAAGGGACCCCCAGAGGCAGTGTCTACAAGATTGTATGGCTTTCTTTGGAGCCGCTTAACCGATTTCAAAAATTCTTTCACCCGCGTTTATGGACTTTTTGGATGGTTCTAGGCTATATATAAACCCGCGGGTTAGTCTGCGTTCTTTGCAATACGAGGGCGAAGCCGCGCGGGCAACTACCGTAAAATGGGGTGAGTCGGGATCGCGAGGAGAGTTGGCTTATGAATGGGGAGAGAAGGGATGAAAGAGGGCTGGGGGGGGATGGGATTTTAAGGCTACTGCTACCTAAATAATGTATTCCAATTTAAAATGGACCTATAGTAATATTCATAATAAAAAAAAAACGATCCAACAATCTTCCAAAATCACCTTTGTATGAAAACCCATCTCACCCCAACTACGAGGGACTACGGGGTGAGGTGTAATTTCGTGTTTATCGTTAAAGTTATGAAATGGAACATTTTAAAACAATTTTATTTTTCTACACAGGCTCCAAAAACATCTATACACTTTTGCCATCTTGACTTTAATTATAGATAAGTATCACTAAATAAAAATTACAATTAAACTAACACTACTTAGTCTCCCAGATCAGGCCCCTGCGGCAGAGTCCCCATTAGGCTGGCTACGTTCGTAATTCGCTATGCTGATCCGTTGAGTGAGGAACGAGCCAGCTCTGTGGTAAATGGAACTACCCAAAATCTTAAAAAAAAAACAAAATACAAGCGTCCGGAACTTATATTATAAACAACATTCAGTTTGCATATGTAAAAATAAAATGTTGTAGAGGTTTGAATGTCAGTTTTGTCCCTACTCACCCCGTTTTACGGTAGTAAACAATAAATATGTACTTGGCCATTGCAACATCAATGCGAGATAATAACAAAGTTTCAACAATATTATTATACTGTACTTACTAGCTACATATAAATAATTGCGTGTTTAAATGACCATTATGATTTATATTATGCAAGTAACCTTTTTCGTCAACTGATACGTGCATGTAAATTCGATGTTTTACATATGTAAAATGCTTAATAACATATGTTATGCTTGTCAATTTCACCCGGAATGCCATTGGCTGCGACGCCATCTTAATTGACAAAATCAATCAATCAAATCGTTTATTTGCTGGAAAAGGATATGAAAATAAGTTATAAATTAAAAAAGAAAAAGTTCCATTGTATTCAGCCTGTATGCAGGCATGCAAACAATAAAACAAAGCGAACATATATAAAATATTGTTTTTGTTTTACATGTCCATCATTTCTTCCCAAAGCCACCAAGCAACACGAGATGGCATTGTGTAGGAAGTAGAATCGAATTTATATTGTTCCAAAAACTGACCGATACAAAACAAATGCAACACGAGTTACGTCTATTTATTGCGTGAACATAGCCAAGTCGGTACACCTATCGGTATAATGATAATGATCTTTATGATCGTGCAGGGGTCAATACCGTCATTATCTAGGTAGACTGACATAATATTGGTCACGAATCACACACTTGATTATTAGACAAGAATACGGCAGCGTTATGAAGCTTTGTCTGAGGTATGAAGGCGTAAAATGTTACACGAACCTTTGCCCAAAAGGGATGGTGTAGTGACACTAAATAAAATACTTAATCATTAATGTTGAATTTTCTTTAAAAAGGATAGAAAATATAGTCACATGGAGAAAAAAGCAACACAAGACAATAAGTAATCACAAAGTTATATGCGTCCAAAGTTTTAAGAGTTGTGTGACGAAAGTGAGGAAAATCTCATTCAGATAACTCAAAAAAATACGAAGCTGCAACCGTTTTAATATTGCTTGTTAGAGAGAGAACACGCTCGGAGCTCGTGACGTCATGGTATTCGAGCGTCAAAATGACAATCGTGTTATATAAAGGTGCGTTATGCGGAAAAGGGACAGAATGTTCCCCCTCTTACAACTTTGGACAGTTAATAACTGTGATTATTTAAACCCATACTTTTTTCTCCATTTGACAATATGTTTAATTCCTTTTTCGAGGAAATTCATCATTATTTGTAATTTTATTTGGTGTCTACACCTACAGTGATATTATTAATTATGTGACTATAAGCTCACAGAGTTTCTCAAGCTCACTATCCCTTTCGTTTGTTATTGCTACGAGGTTAAGTGACGTTACATAAGAATATCTTGCGTTTGCATATCGCCATGTACTTTGCATGCACTTACAAATGTTTATGAAGACAATTTGAGTGGATCATCAACCTAAACTTAGGGCCGCGTTTACACACATGCGTAATGTCCTGCTTTCACGCGGCATATTACAGGTTCGGCAGGAGAGTGATCATGATTTCAGAGACAGCCACATAGAGTACTAATTACAAAAAAAGTTGTCAGTTAACGAATGCAGTGAGTCGTGTCGTGTGATCTAAGTGCACGCTATATCAATATATTATTGTCGTTAATTTTCACGATTAATATATTCATCTACAATATTTTGGGTAGGTATATCTATCCTTTATTCATTCAGATATCAATTTATTTAAAGAAAACTATTTGTAACGGATAATGTTGCGTATGTTATCGCGAACGAAAAATTATAATACAATGACCTTTATTTCGTAAAAACAAACATCCCCCTAGGCACTTAACTAACAATGATAGAATCCGCAACAGGCTTCGTCAAATATGGATTAGGTATACGACGTTCATCACAATATGAATTCCACACAGCAGAATTTTATCACATGCGTTATTCTTCACCGTCATTCATTCATCACAATCTTGTTTCTTCCTATTCGCGATTCTGCACAATATGAATTCCACGCAGCTGAATTTTATCACAGGCGTTATTCTTCACAGTCATTAATTCATCACAATCTTGTTTCTTCCTATTCGCGATTCTGCACAATATGAATTCCACGCAGCAGAATTTTATCACATGCGTTATTCTTCACAGTCATTCATTCATCACAATCTTGTTTCTTCCTATTCGCGATTCTGCACTATATGAATTCCACGCAGCTGAATTTTATCACAGGCGTTATTCTTCACAATTCATCACAATCTTGTTTTTTCCTATTCGCGATTCTGCGCAATATGAATTCCACGCAGCTGAATTTTATCACATGCTTTATTGTTCACAGTCATTCATTCATCACAATCTTGTTTCATCCTATTCGCGATTCTGCCCAATATGAATTCCACGCAGCTGAATTTTATCACAGGCGTTATTCTTCACAGTCATTAATTTGTACTCCTCGAAATTGTTATAACTTTCTTAAATTATTCTCTACTTTTTTTTTTAAATCGGAAGACTAAGTATAGCTCCGGACATTACCTTCTAGAAACTAACAAAGCTACAATATCACCGACTTTTCCTCTCTTTAACATTAATCAATGTAAATTGGTATAAAAATATACTCTAGTCGGCTTAGTAGTAGTTAAGTAGGTAGGTAGTTGGTGTGGTGGGTAACAAACCTTATAACTAATTGAATGAACCTTTGTATTGACTGATTGCCGTAACTAGTGTTGCACTCTGTCTCTCATCTTGGACCTCATCATCATCATATCAGCCGAAAGATGTCCACTACTGGACATAGGCCAGCAGAGTGCCAATAACCGGGCCTTTACCAGGACCATCTTGGACCTGACTGGCTATCACGCGACGGCGCGCGAGCGCTCTCGATTTTTCTCGCACTATCCGTCTCACTCTTAGTAGAACATTTAGAACAAGAGTTCACTGATTGACACATTATGATTCACATGATCGAATAGCAAGCATTATGGCGAAAGGTGACGCGTGACATGTAATACGCTATAGTGATCGTGTTTGCGCAGTTCGAGCAGCACGCGATATTACACGCGTTTAGTAATGAAGCAATTAAACAACGCGTGTGAAAATGATTTTATGCACGGGTGATCTTTTTGTTACCTATTAAGATAGTTTAGATCTTTTTTTCGCATTATAACAAATAAGCTGCCCGCAAGGCTCCGCCCGTGAATTGCAAAGAACGTAGGTAAACCAGTTGGATAAGATAAGATAAGATTTGTTTGCAACCAAGTACTTCAAACTAAGATACTAGAATTAGGTAACTTATACTATGTACATATTATACAGCGTGTCTCTGACTTTGGGGCTATAAATGCAAATGCTAACGGAACTACTTTTGCTCTACAACTTTTCAAAAATACGTTCTTTTTATATTTTCATTATTCCATACAAATAAAATAAAATGTTCAATGTACATCATCCATTAGTTAGTTTTCATACTTGTCAGTGTCATGGATGTCAAATAATGAGGCCGTGTTTGCAATACATTGATGGTACAGTTAAAGTTCAAACGCGAATAAATTATAGAAATAATAGTTATTTTACAAAGTTGCGGAACAAAAGTGGTTCAGTTTCAGGACCGTAATGGACATTTGCATTTAAAGCCCCTAAGTCAGAGACACACTGTATAGTTAATTTTTAACTAACTAAAATCGATAGGTACCTATTGATATTTATAATATATAGCCTAAATATAACCATCCAGAAAATCCACTCTACACGCAAGTGAAACTCTTGAAATCGGATTTACGGTTCCGGAGATTACCCATCATATACAAACGTACACTTAACAAAGCTACAATCTCAGACTTCTCTCTATACAGTGTTTTTTTTTAAATGGGACAGTATGGGGAAATCCGAATCTAAAGGAGATAGAGGAAAAGTGTCCAAGGAGACCTTAGGTGTTTTTTTTATGTAAACAAATTTGGCTCATTAAAATTTTTGGTCAAGCGTGAGTTGTTCTTAAAAAATTATAGTTGGTCAATTTTTTTTTTGACGCGGGTCGGCTCTGTTTCATGTAAGGATTATTTCATTGTATGGAAAGAAAAAAATCTGAACAGCAGAAGTTGGTCAAATTTAATGAAAACTAATCTTCATACAATTGCAGTATTCGCCTTTTAATATTGTTACAAGTGCCTAGGCGTGTAAAAATGTAAATGTAAAAATATTTTATGGCCATTTTTTTAATAAAAAAGAAGGTTTATTATCTGGTACATAAAAGGTACATTTATTTTCTATTCAAATTAAATCTCGAAGTTGCGTATATTAGCAGATCTGTGTGGGCCGGGCTGGGTAGTACACTTCTCAGCCCGGCCACATTAGATGACCTGTAACTGGCAAACTATGGAGGTACAATTAATTTGCGACTTGGTACATAATAGTACATAATGGGTACATTTTATCACTGCAATCACAGCCTCGTACGAGCATGTGGCCGGGCCAGGAGGGAACACACTTAAGTATTCCGTTTTAAGATGAGAACAAAACTACGTTTATATGTAGGCTTCAGTCGACTTTGCTCAGACTCTTAACGAGGTTTTGGGCAGCCGTGTGAACATTTTTTGCTTTAGGTCTGTAAGCGGCTTATTATAGGTAGTTCGTTAACCACCTCACTTGGCAACTCATAACTGAACATAATCCTGCGTAATCCGCAAACCGAAGATTATCCAACGTAATAATGTACTCGCAATTCTGTTACTTAACATGAACCAAACGCTAGAAAGTTCTAAGCGACTTCATTGAGTTGAAACTTATGGTTGAGATTTTTACTTTTTATAAAGTTGTCATTGGAATTTGAATTTTCTAGCTTCGCTGATAGAGTTGCTTTTCGAATGGTTCGATGCAAGTCGGCCAACTGAAATAATCTTAGGTATACTTTTGTTTTTGCGTAGAAATTGCCAGAAAAACAGACAACACCTTGAATGTATGTTAACGTTTATGTTAACATACATTCATTTACTATGTTTACTGCAACTCCTTATCGCTCCGATGACTTTTGCGTCCCACTTTTACTTAGTTAACGATTTTGTATGATACCGATCTAAAATGCAAGGTAAATGTGCCAATGCTCCACACCTTAATCGAGCGAGCGAGCGAAGCGAACGAAGTTCTATGTTCGAGCTTGGGCCGAAAATCGTTGCCCTTTTTTTGCTTTTAAAAAGGAAATCGCATTTTCTATGCATATATTGTTTTTTTAAGTATATTTTAAAATCAAATGCTTCTATAGATTCAACGTGTAATCATACCACGTACGTACGTGTTTAACTTTCAACATAACTTTGAAACTTACCAGAAAAAATATTCGATAAATGTTTCGTACACAAATTTTAGTACGGAACACCAATTTAACAAATTAGATGTACAAGTATAACAATTGTGAACTAGGTATAGTATTAAAACTAACTACAAAATAAAATAAAAAATCATCAACGTATTAAATTCTATTAATAGAAATATTTGTTTTGTTACAGATGGAAAGCCGAAAATGTCCCATCGTCTACGCCGAAAGATGACATATATCATTGGTGCCATATTGCTATACACCTCAGTAGCTATCGCAAAGAATATCGACAACACTGAGAAACCGCTCCCCACCGAAGTAGATTTCGATAATAATATCATCGATTTCGACAGTCAATATATTGATAAGGAAAACGGAAAGTATGCCACGGTGCCATGGCATGACGATTATAATAAGGAGTCGAATAGGTATACCATTGTAAATAATTATAATGAAAAAATCAAGAAACAAAAGAATGAAACAAATAAAGAGACAACAGAAGCCAGCGCTGCTACAACTGCTTCAGAATTAGATGTAATACCGTTAGAATTAGTTTCAACGACAGAAAATTATTTAGTTAGTATAGTAGAAAGTACATTAGAACCAGATTTGACTGTGATCCCTTTGTCTACGACGGAGAAAGTAACTCCGATCGTTGAAATATATCAACCAGTGAAATTACCTTCGACCCAATCACCTGAAAGTACAACTGATTATTACACTACAGATTACCCAGAAGATAAAAGAAATAGTAATATAACTAACACTTTGCAGACAAAAGAGAATTATGCTCATATGAATAAAACAAAATCTACGAACTATACAGAAGCAACGACAACTTCTGAACCTGTTACAGAAAATACTACACAAGAAGTTCTTAAAACCAATACGAGCAAACAGATAGACTTTGTTAACAGATCAGATGAAATCGTAGTTACGGATGATGGTTTAGAATTCACAGGGCTAGATTTAGATGAAGAAGAGGTCCCTGAAGATTATTACGATACTAATGATGTGATACCAACCAAAGCTCCCAATACAGATGTCGTATCAGTTATATTTGGATTCGCCGGGAGTGTGGTAGAGAGCGTGGTTGGAAGTGTTGCTGAAAGGGTGGTGCCGAAAGGAATATTTGACTTGTTCAAAAGGATACAGAAGCAGAACGAGGCGTTGGAAGCAGAAAGATTAAGGAGTCGGGAAGAAAATGGTGGATTAGGTATGACATTTTGTAATTTATCACAGTCTCGTGTACTTAATGTAAAATTATTGATTGTTAATTATATACTTGTTACCTGTACCTACCGTAAAATGGGGTGAGTAGGTTTCGCGGGGAGAGTTGGGTTATGAATGGGGAGAGAAGGGATGAAAGGGGGGTGAGATAGGATTTTAAGGCTACTGCTACAAAAATAATGTATCCTAATTTATAATGGAGCTATACTCATAATAAAAAAAAAAACGATCCAACAATCTTCCAAAATCACCTTTGTATGAAATCCCATCTCACCCCAATTACGAGGGACTACGGGTTGAGGTGGGATTTCCTGTTTATTGTCAAAGTTATGAACTTCCCAAAATAAAATAAAAACTAAAATACAAACGTCCGGAACACTTATTAATCTTATTATATACACCATTCAGTTTGCATATGTAAAAATAAAATGTTATGGAGGTTTGAATGTCAGTTTTGTCCCTACTCACCCCGTTTTACGGTACTTAATGTAAAATTATTGATTGCTAGGTATATACCTGTTACCAGTAGCTACCAAAAATAACTAGCTTGTTGTAATATAAGTACTACAATAAGCTGTTATTTTAGGCGCTATACAATTTAATATATTTTTTGGGAGTTCTTGGTGTCCTTTACTTGACGATTGTTCTTTGTCAGAATTTAGAGGTGGGTTCAAAAGTAACAAAATAAAACTCCTAACTTTATCCAGTTCTCAATGGGACGGGCTTGCCTTATTTCCAAGGTGTTAAATCCAAAACCAATGAAAGCGTCGGTTGGTACGAAAATTCGATCAAAATTTCCTTGACGAAGCGATTTTGCCACCCAGAGAAGAGAAGACAATATTGAGGTTAGATTTTGTCAACTAAGTGCAAAATACATCTTATCGTGGCTAGACCCAGAGCAGGGATGCCGCGGATGTGTATTTTTGACATCCGCGGATGCGGATATTTGGAGGCACACATCGGCGGATGCAGATGCGGATTTTGTGGTCAAACACTCAAAAACGTAAACAAACAACGTCCATTTTATGTTATCACGCAATCATCAAACACGTTGAGACTAAATTACAATCGCAGCGAACAACTCAAAAACGCGTCTGCTCTTGGTCACAGAAACGACAAAAAGTTTTTTTACTAATGGCGAAAATATCTAAAGCTCGCGCGGAAAGCGCCGCGTGCGCTCCTTTCTTGTCGTGAATTACACTACGTCCGCATCAGCAAAAACTCCGCATCAACATTGTTGAAATTAATGCGTCTGCAACATCCCTGATCCAGAAGTTCTACGAATAACAAGCTACTTTCTTCACCTCGTAGGTCAATTCGGCCGCGGCATCCTAAAGTCCATCTCCTCCGGTCTGAGTCGGCCGCTCAGCCAGCTCATGGCCGGAGGCAAGGACATCGGTTCCCTGGACAACGACCGAGGGTTCGTCAGCAGCCTAGCGTCTGGAGTCTCCAGCGTGGCGAACGTTGCGAACTCGGTGGTCGACGCGTTTAAAGTTCAGGTGCAGGCTATTTATCCTGGTAAGTTCTGTTATTAAGTCTTGTTATTAGTTATCGATTGACACGAAGACTTACATTTAACATATTTTGAACTTCAATCACCTGCAGTTGAAAAGCTGAAGGTCATCTGAAAGTATAATGGTTAGTCAAAGAAGCGGTCCTGTCCTGGCTGAATACAAATAAATATCTTCTCGATGTTGTTACAAAATACCTCATAACTTACTCGTTTAAGCAGGACTGTTATTTTGATATCGGAAAACGACTACGTTTGCAGTTATATGTATAACTAAGATATTTAGGCATTTAGTAGGATACCTTACCTAAGCGCAGTTATTGAGGGTATTCCACTTATTCCACTACGGGGCAAGAACGTTGCCGTTGTCTTGATATATCAAGTTTGTAGATAACCAACAACAGCAGACAGACGAATGAAACGACACCAATAGTACATTACTACAGAGGCCGGGAAGTAAGGGGTTGCCGGCCGAGTACCTACATATAGGATAGTTATGAGCCTAGCCACTCATTTTCACGCCGAGGTACTTTGGTTGAGGTTGGTTGAGTTCCTGTCGGTGCAGCGTGATGCATAGATTCCACCTTTACCCGTTCGAGGCCCCATAATGGCCTCGTACCACCCCTATCCGACGTGGCCTAAAACCAGAACCATAATCAACAGGGACCCTCTGGTGCGGCGACGGGCACTCAGCTCAAGCTCGCTCCAGTGACCTGGGGCTGTTCTTCTACACCGACACCTGCTGCCGGGAGCACGACGCCTGCAAGATCTACATCAAGTCTGGCGACACTAAATACGGGCTCACCAATACTGGACTCTTCACCAGGTATTTATTTAATCTTTATTGCACAAAAGAAGAACTTATGGTACAAAACGACCTCTGTAGCCTAGTTGGTAGTGACCCTGCCTACGAAGCTGGAGGTACCGGGTTCGAATCCCGGTAAGGGCATTTATTTGTGTGATGAGCACGACTACTTGTTCCTGAGTCGTGGATGTTTTCTATGTATTTAAGTATCTATTATCTAAATCGTCTACAAGCTTTGCTTAGTTTGGGGCTAGGTCGATACAAAAAAAAAAAAACTTCGCGGGCTTCTTACACGTTTTGGCGGTATTTAAGGTGGACTGACGACCTGCTGGCTAAGCATCGCTGACATTTTATCACTTATCGTTGTCGATAAGATATCCGTTAGGTACGTTCTGACAAGTATCCGAGTGCGAGAGGATGTCTCATCAGGTCAGAACCGATTATTTAAGGTCCTCATTAAGGTCTTTGGACTGAACATGACAACAATTGTGAAAAGATCAAAGCCATTTGTCATGAAACTAGTTTGTAACAAAACCCGGCCTAACATTTTTTTTGTAAACTTGACGAAATACTGAATAGAACGCCTTGGGTCACGACCTTATCAATACCTTGTCGCAAGCTTGTAAACTATTTCCATTATTTGTGCAGATATTTGTCATTGCATTACAATCGTGTGAACGTGACTTTAGTAAGCGGTCTCATTAGCAGCATATAGCGTATAGCGGATTGCATCAAGAAGCAGCATCGCTACTCGAAGTCGAAGTTCGCGTTCTCTGCCGCTGGAGAATATAAATGGCAGAGATATCCTAACTTCAATATTCTCATTTCGTGGTTATTATGTAGTGAATTGTACTGAGGATCCTTCTTCCTATGATGGTTACAAACAGGCGTACGGCCTGGTAAGCGGAAACCGTAATGTAAAATCATCGACAATCCCAGAGAAATCAGATGTACACGTAACAAGATCGTTGAATTCGCTAAGTTGACGGTGAAATACAAATGTAGGTCCCACTAGAGTGTAGGGACTCTCGACACACATACCTACAGAGCAATTAGTAGTGTTAGTATCGTGGCTGTGAGCTATCTTCGGTAACACTACGGAAGTTGGAGATATTTACTTGGCCATACATAAATTAACCAGTCTACGTTATAGACATGTCATGACAGAATTTTTAAATTTGCTAGAATACTTATTTCTAGTTACATGGTGTTCTAGTGAATAGTGGTACAGTATTCTATCGTAACTAAACGACATGCAAATATATAATGAACTAGCTTCCGCCCGCGACTTCGTCTGCGTGGACCTGGGATAAAAACTTTCCTATATTTTAATCCAGGCTATCTTCGTGCAAAATTTCATCCAAATCGGTAGAGCCGTTTAAGCGTGATTGAGTAACAAACATCCAAAATTTCGCATTTATAATATTAAGTAGGTTTGTAGCAAGCGCATGCAATTACTCCAATTAAACTTTAATACAATTTTTTCCACAAATTTTCTGTTAAAATTGTCCATGCCTACCTACGAAACCTACCTACCTGCTACCTAACCCACGAAACATCGTAATTTGTGCAAATTAAGGAACAGTACATAGGAGTTACTGAATTTTACACACCAGACGCCTCGCTTATGTCTCCTCTCAGCACTATACTCACACCCTTTACGTGGTCTTAGCGTTGCAACAATTCCTATTTTCAGCCCATAGGTCGGTAGTCGCAATAGACTAGGTAGCATCGAAAAAATATGCCATTGTTTGTTTTGGGGTCACACATTCAACTTCACACTAAAGTCGCCGTCAATGGAATTTGCTAAATATGCTAACAAACCGCCATAGTGAAAGACAATTTCAATATGGCGGTTTGTTTACATAGTTAGCAAATTCTATTGACGGCCACTTTAGGCATTAATGGCTTAACACAAAGAAAAAATCCGTTAGCAGCGTAAGAAGTTGAAAATACGGTTTTCTAGTTTCCATATCGTAGGCGTAGGTTTAGTTTTTATGCTCACGCGACGCGATACAATTGTCGCAGATACATTGATTATAGTATGCAGAGTACATGAAACTTAAGTTCCAGCGCCACTTTTAGCATAAATGTGGGTATAAAAGATCGACAATATGTTATATCGCAGTGATAGGTTGCTAGCCCATCGCCCAAACACACTTCAGCCTTTAGTAGACGTTTACGACACCAACGGGAAGAAAGGGGGTGGTGAAATTCTAAGCCGATACCACACGGGGTACCACCACCACGCGTTCATTTTATACCAGGCAATCTAGAGAAAAGTATGGGTTCAGTAGGCCAATAATAACACGGTAAAATAATAGCCAGCAAGATACAGGTTTTCAAGAACTTACACAAGTGCCAGGTATGAGAACGCCTATGTTCCTCTGTGGGCTTAAACTGCTGCTACCAAGATCGAAACAATTATCAAACCAAGCTCTTATTGAATTGAAAATTCTTTAGCGGCGCAGAGCACTTTTTGGGATGGAGAAAAATTGCTAAATACGCGACAGATTTTTGTGACGTCAGATGTGAAGGAGGTCACAAACTTTTATATTTTGCTGCTAGCCGATTCGACTTCATTCAAAACTGAACGCTATTTGTAAGAGTACAAAGCCGTTAAACACTTTTTGCAATAGCATATTCTGCAAATTAATTTGTAATTTTGTCCATGCGTCCTTCACCGTTTTGGTATTGAGCAAATTCGAATAGTTCGAATTTGGACGTTATTCCTAAAGAGATAAAGCTTTGAAAAATATTTGGCAATGGCAAAAACAAATTGGTATTTTGTTCGCCGCCGCCGTCCGCTGTTCTTGGCGCCGACGGCGGCGGGCGAGCCGGGCCGACGCACCCAACGCGCCCGCGGCCCGTGCGCCTAAATAATTGGTAATTGTTTATAAATTTGCGCTAAATTCATTTTTAGGGTGACACCGTAAGATGTCACGTGACCTGATCGAAAAACTGTTACAATGTTATTGAGTTTTCTTCTGCCGGCACTCCCGGAGTGCAACCCGGTCTTTTTTTTTTCTGTAATTTAGTCAGTTGTTACATTTTGTCAAAAAGGCTTTTATTGCCGAATGTGCTCAAATATTCGTTGATAGGGTTCCAATGGGCCCAAACGCACGACGGATTTGTCTTGTGTAGTTTAGGAGATGCTATGGGCTCCATCAGATCAGCTCGGCGATGCCAGCATATTGCATTGACACCGAATATAAGTGTGCGAAATTTCAGCTCAATCGTATACCTACCGGTTAGCTGGGGTCTGAAAATATTCATAGACAAAGTACCTACATACACTTATTTACACACTAGCTTCTGCCCGCGACTCCGTCCGCGTGGAACTCGTTTATATCGTAGCTCCACATAATTTTTCACCTCCTCAGGGGTTCATTTCCGGGATAAACACTATCATATGTGCTTCCCCATGACTCAAACTATCTCTATACGAAATTACATCTAAATCGGGTCGGTTCAGTGGTTTAAGCGTGAAGTAACAAACAGACATACAGACACACTTTTGTATTTATGATATTAATATGGATATGGAAATAAATAGTAATCCATATCCATACTATCCATATTAATAATATAAATGCGAAAGTGTGTCTGTCTGTCTGTCTGTCTGTTGCCTCTTCACGCTTAAACCGCTGAACCGATTTGGATGAAATTTGGTATAGAGATAGTTTGGGTCCTGGGGAAGGACAAGAATAGTTTTTATCCCGGAAATCATCCCCCAAGGGGATGAAGAGGGGGGGAGAAAGTTTGTATGGAGCTACTAAATAAACGAGTTCCACGCGGACGGAGTCGCGGGCAGAAGCTAGTAAATAATAAATATAAATATTAAGGGACAATCTTACTCAAATTTACCTAGTTCTAAACTAAGCAATGCTTGTACTATGGGTACTAGATGACGATAAACATACTTATAGAGATAAATAAATACTTAAATACATGGAAAACATCCATGACTTCAGAAACAAATATTCGTGCCCATCACACAAATAAATGCCCTTACCGGGATTCGAACCCGGGACCTCTTGCTTCGTAGGCAGGGTCACTACCAACTAGGCTAAAGCGGTCGTCAATTAGTATGGATATTTACATAAGAAAAGTGCAAATTAAATAAAACCTTGTAAAAAGTGATAATAATGTTAAGTAAGCATTACGCTGGATCGTAAAGATGAGATTCATACACGAAATAACCAAAGTACCACTTCAAATAGGTAAATGTCAAAATGGTTGCATTTAACGCAAACATTTGGTAACAAATCATGTCTATCGTCACATCTTAAGAGTTACCTAGTGTTGCAACTTGCAAGTTTTGACTCTCAAAAATTGTATGTATCTTGAAGGCCCTTTGGGAAGGTTGGGCGGGTTGCACCAACTTACGATTACTGACCGATCAACGTTAAATATGGCGCCCGTCATTCCATAGACACTTGTCAAACTTTGCACACATTCAGATTTTAACGAACACCGCTTACGATTAAAGTCTGGTTTTTTGAAGATATCTTCGAAACGCAACACTCTTGAAATATTACAGCCCTCGATGTTCAAAGGATGGTTACCAAACTTTCAATTTAGGTAGACGATTAGTAACAAGTTCTAAAATGTTCAGTTTTTAAAGTATGTTGGTTGAACTTACAGACGGTTTGGTGCAACCCACCCATAGTCTTAGATTTGCATAAGGGTGACAACCTCTGTAATGTGGTCTGGCTGGAGGTCCCGGGTTCGAATCCCGGTAAGCGTGATCCCGCTAATATTTATTTCCTCTATAAAAAAAAATCATCCTCCTATCTAAATATGAACAACGATAAAACCACCAAAGTTGAAAGCGTCCACAAGCTAAGCTACGGAGGCTGTGATCTATTGCAACAATTTTGAAAAAGAATTTACCTACTCTTGCTTTTTTTACAAGCTTTTATTTAACTTGCCCTGTTAGTATGTGACAAATCTTGCGAGTTAAATTTGACCCACTTCCCGGTGACCGATTGAGCTGGAATTTTGGGTATAAGTATAATTTGGATGAGAATTCAATATTATGGTACCATCGAGCTGATCTGATGATGGAGACAGAAGGTGGCCATGGGAATTCAGTACTTAACCGACGTAACCCCGTTGAGTTTGGGCTCGTTAGAATCGTCTCAATGAAGTAGTTGATGATGGTATACAGAAAAGTACAGTCGGTAATAAAAGCTTGTAAGTACCAATAATGAAATTTTTGACAGAAACTTATGCTACATCTACCTATACTTTAATCACGAAGTCGAGCGCAGTTATAAAAAAACGTATTATTGCAAAACACAACGATACGGTATTTTATTTCGTGTTGACCTCAGAAAAGGGCCACTAAGGTTCTGAGGTCAGCGTTGTTCATTTTTAACCTTAGTTGTTTAATAATTGTGACACGTTTCGTTTGCGTATAAATGGCGCATACAGACGGTGATGGCAGTCTTACGCTTATTGAACGATTGAGCGAAGCGAACGAATTTCCTAGTTTCAGCTTGATGCTGGTATTTTTTGTGAGCAGGTTCAATAATTATACAGAAAGTTTTTTGTCGATTCAGTTTTCATATTAAAAAAAAAAGTTTTTAAAAGACGGACTCGCCAGTTTTAAAGCTTACCTAACCACTTAGTATAACTACTTTAACTGGTATTAAAATTATGAATATAACCGAATTTCCGATCACTAATTAATTTCAAAGATACACATCTGACTGCGTACCGTATACTGCAAGTCTTTCTTAACATTTTCGCTTCATGCATCATTGCGTACATGCAATCTGGCGTTGCATGGCACATGGCTGGTTGCTAACTATTGATATAGCATTACCCATTACCCAACTCACAACCGAACTCGATCGGTCGGCTGCCGGCTTATATGTCACCGGTGGAAGCGCGCGCCCGCGTTTTGCATAGAACCCAGTACGTCTAACACAACTTGCTGACAAGTCCCTTCGCGCGCGACTGAGCGTCTCCTGTCTCACTCGCACCGTGCATATTAGAAAGAGGAGGGTAGATCTTTTTCGACTCGCGTCGCGGCGCGGTGTTGTGCTAGCCCCCCAGGCAAGCGAGCGGGATAAACTATAACCAATGTTCCTCCGGAATTCAGGTCCAACACTCGAAACACAGTGCATCCTAGGGACCCCTGGCGACCTTATTCACCTACCATCAGCCTATTTAGAGCAAGTAGTGGTGACATTATGGTTACGGTCTTCTATAAGGTGGAGGTACTTCCCCAGTGGCTGCTCCAAATATGGGCGAGAGGACATATCGATGACACGCTGATTGAGCTATTCGTGAATAAAATGATCTGTAGGTTTGAGTATGCAAAATGTTAGCATGGATTGAACGATTAACAATGTATGCACCATTTCTTCCCTTGGGGTCTTGCAAGAGTCGGCTATGGCAATGGGGTTGAATGTGTGCATTGGGCTAGCAACACACTACAATATCACATCATCCGTCTTCAAACCTATACCATTGCTAGAACTACCACACTACCGGAAGGCGGTCGAACTGCTCATGCCATGTTCAAACTTTACAACGGCGATCCTTCCAGCACGAGTAACATATCGAAACAAAGTAGTACCGGTAAATTGTTAATCCCATAGAAAACGTTCCATGTAAAAAAGAGGCCAAGTCTCGAAACTCTTCCACCGTAAAAAGTTGTGAGATATTTCGTAGAGCCAAGTCTCAGGCATTCTTATTAATCTTTAATTGCTTGCTAAATAAAATTCTGCAACGTGGCAAGAGAGCTGTCGAAGCATTATATCGCACGATTGTTCAATCGGCGGTTACACTTAAAATGGCATGTGGTCTGCCTAATCCATTTGCGAATGCAGGCGTGAGCTTATGTGCAAAATATGCAAAGAGCAGGCTTGGCAACACAACAACGCATATGGTAATTGCATGGCGTTACTCGCTGTCGCAACGGCGGACGCCGATGTCGGATGTGTTTCTAATTGTTATTACTTATTTAGGTAATTAATTGCGTTACTTCGCTGTTTTAAGTGTAGGTTCTAATTAGACAAAAGAAGGTTGTAAAATACGATATTGTGTCGTCATAAATCATCACATTATGTTATCTTGTTGTACTTAGGCAGATATAAGCCATCCGGGGCAATCTGCCGAATCCTACACCGGAGATGACGATGCAACGGGGCCACGCCGTTTCGTCGCCTAAATAGTATTATTTGTTGTTTTTAGTTTCGTGACGCATTGGTTTTTACTGTAATGTCACGTAAATGTATTTGTCAATAAATAAATAAATAAATAAATAAGTTGATATTATGTTCTTGTTAGAGATGGGCCGACTATAGATTTTTCCGAATGGCCGACTAGTCAATTAATCGGCTCTGAGCTGGCTATAAATGTGACCGGATAGTTGGCTCGACTAGTCGGCGACTAGCCGGTACATCTCTAAGTTCTTCTTCTTCGTCGTTTTCACTCTTGTGGGCGCGGTCATCATTAAGATAAGATAAGATAAGATAAGATAAGATTTACAACACGCCGCCATTCCTCTCTGACTGTCCCCTTCCTTATGCTTGCGTGTAATGCATCTACTGCAGCTTTAATCTGGTCTGTCCACCTCATCGGTGACCTGCCTTTGCGGTCTGGTGCCCTCGACGTTTCCCTGGACAACAAGTCGCTCGATAGCTACGCCTCCTCGACGACATATAGGCCCAAACCCGAACGACGTAAGGATGCGACGACGTATGGATGATAGACGTTGCTTGATCCCGAGTTCCTGGGGCATTCTGGTGAAATGGATATGTTGCAATCTTTTAAATAACTAGCAATGTATGTATGTTTGTTTGTTCAGTTTACCAGCTCATAAGGTGGTCGCTAACGGGTGCAATGACCATATTATTAACATGGATAGTTTGACAGGTTGAGTGTCTAGTTAAAAGAAATTGTAGGTAGGTATGATCCGAATCCCTCTCCTAGAACGGTCTTTAGACCACACAACCGCTTTGAAATGTAAAATAAATACTTTATTCGAATACTGATTCTATTATTAAAGTAGCAAGGTAAAATGAAAACGATAGGTAAGTACATCGGTATTAACACCTTTTTATTAGTAGTTGCAGCATACTTAGTACACCGTAAACAATTAGTGTTTACACTTAACAATTAAAGACAATGGCTTTGTATCCCATTTGTGCCTAGTATGTACAAAGAGAAGTGAATTCGTTCTAGAAGGGATTTTTACTATACCTAAAAACTGTCCCTACTGTTGTGCGCCTACGCAGTTCTACCTCTCTTGCTACCTAGTTATCAGTCCTTATGCAACATTATACGGATATGATCCAACTTTGGTTCCGCCCGGATTTCCAACATAATTATTAACCGACGAGCGTCTGTGTGTACAATTATCTTCGGATTTCCTCGTCGGAGTCAACTGTCAGCTATTACTAGACTTAAATTGCAAGGTAATGAATGGTTCAGGCAATTTTGAGAGCCATATTTCTTGTTTTACCCGACTGCCATTTAATAGGCATGAAATTAAAAGGAGTTTGTATGAGCACGTCATTTCTAAAAATTAGGTGGTACAATGTCAATGCCATATGGCATTAAGTCCGCCTTTTGTACGATAAGTTTTCTTTTGTGCAATAAAGTTTAAATAAATAAATAAATAAATAAATGTCCTACTTCAAATGAGGTGAGGTACCATCTAATAATTCGGAAGTAAAATAAGGTTTTTTTTCAAGTGTAGTGTACAATAGACCACCAATTACTTTCATGTTCAATATTCTTACTTACCTTCCTCCACTACATACAATATTGTATTAAATAAAAAATAAAAATGATTTATTTTCAGATTGCATAGATCCATAGTTTGTTAGTTACAAAAAACACTTATAAAACTACATTTAGTCAACTTAAACTACATATTTTTAGGCCTTAACAAATGAAGGTCGGTGTATCGGCGGAGGATATCCGAGTCCCACCTCCCTGCTATTATTCTCAGGATGCTATTTGAGCTCCCCCTCGTCTGCATCACCACAGATGCCGTCTTCTTACGTACTATGGCATAAAAGTCCTCTACGCTAGCATCGGCAAACATCCCAGAGGCGCTGCAGAATCGGGTATTGCAGATGGGGGAAAGTTAGAGTGGCGAGTCTGGAGCTCGAGAGGCGAGGCTTTAAGGTTTGAGGGATAAATGAAGCGCGAGCTGATGACCGAGCGAGTGAGGAACGAGGGGAGGGGAGGGGGGAATTTTGACATATGAGGTGTCGTTGGATTCCTCATAATCGTGTGAGTGACCCATACTTAATATTATAAATGCGAATGTGTGTCTGTCTGTCTGTCTGTCTGTTACCTCTTCACGCATAAACCGCTGAACTGATTGAAATTGGTTTTGAGATAGTTTGAATCCTTAGGAAGGACAGTATAGTTTTCATCCCGGAAATCATCCCCTAAGGGAATGAAAAATTACATGGACCTACGATTTAAACTCCACTCGGCGGAAGTCGCGGACAGAAGCTAGTCCACTAGCAATTGGATTAAAAAAAAATGTTTTGAATTCACTTGTTACTAGCTGATATTTAAGCTTAAAGTGCAGCGGACCAAAACCCGAATACCAAAAAGTAGTCTGGAAGGAATGACTTTGTAGAAATAAAAACCCCCTGTGTTACCTTATTTATGTATTATTTAAAATATTAAAAGTCTAAATATAACCACAACGTTTTAGGTGGTTCTAGCCGTACATAATGTTAAAAATGTTGTTATACGATTACCTAACCCTTCATTTGTTTTCCGTTTTTTTATTGTGATCTACACTTAGGTACTTTATGAACTGTCATAAATACCTCAGAGGTACAACAAGGTCGGCCACGGTACAGTAGTGCACTCTCGTGCGGCCTCATTACGCCGAATTTAATGCTTGAGGAATGTTGAAAAAGTTTCTCGAAATCGATAGACTCACTATTATGAGACAAGTCCGACGCTTCCTATCGTAAATTAATTAAATTAACCGCTAAAGGAGACATGACAGGTCAATGAATCGTGCAAAAGTCGCTGGTGCATTGCATAAGCCAAAAGGCATCACCTTGAACTGACACAGCCCCTTACGTGTCGTAAAAGCAGTTTTCTCTTTGTTTGACGGGTCAAACTCTAATTGCCAATAGCCAATCTTTAACCGCAAAGACGAATATCACTTCATGCCACTCAGGGTATCCAAAGGACTTAACCACTGTACAAAAAAACCGCCGAAGCTACCTTACCTAAACCCACTGCATAGGCTACGAGCGTAGCGTTACGAAATAGTTGTCAATCAGCGGAAGAAAAAACCACAGAAGTCTAAGTAGCGTCTCAAAACGGGCGGGGTGTCAAAACGATGCCAGGCAGCCGTTTAGTTCGAACATGCGCATACCGGGTTTTAGGCATGTGTTTGGGCAGAAATGTGGAAGGAGCTCGCACTCTACGGTTTTTTCGTTCGCTGTTGGCAGGCAGTCACATTGTTACAGTCATTAATTTTTTGCCAATATTCAATCGTGGATAAGTTGCCGGACCTGTGCAAGAATTGCGTTGTGTCGCTGCGAGATAGACTACCCGTCTCTTTCTAATTAGAACGCTTAGAAAGACTTTATCTCGTTTCGATAGCCGTGCAGGTTAGACAAACGAAAAACCTTAATAAATGAAAAATTAAGGTACGGACCTCAGCTCTTCAGATTCGTCGCCAGCGGCCGGCGCCGCTTTCACCGGCGCAAGCGCAGTTATATAACGCACCGGATCATTACATAACGAGCGTGTTCTGTTGATAATATCTCGGGCAGAGGCTGCACAGCGCACGCGTTTACTGTCACATGCACACTAGTATTACCTATAGCTTAACAAAAAGTAGGAAATGTGCAGAGGCTGGGAAAATTGCTATTAGATAGGTAAGTAGATAGGTATATAGGTAGATAGGAGAGGCTGGCAATCTTACGCCACTTGCCTTGCTTACGTTTCTCAAAAGTGCAACTATATAAAAAAACTATTTTTTTTTAAATTGGCTGATTCCATGATGTTTGTCTTAAATAGATATTGAAACAAAAGAAACTCACTTTGTCACGTACCTACACGGTCACGTAATATGGCGCAGCCTATTTTAAGGAACATAACGTCTATCGCAATCAATAAATCAATCGTCAATATTATTAGCCGAACAGATCATCGAGTACTGTCGTTTGAAGACCAAGCTTATCCTGAGGGTTGAGAGGTTAGAGTCCCGCCACAAACCGAGTTTCAATTCATTTGTGGTGAGTGTACCAACTGACAAGCTGTCTACCTTCATGAAGGAGATCTGGCCGAAGGGAGTAGTTTTCCGGCGATTTCGAGAACGGCTATTTGACACCCAGAACCTGCGCCGCGCGTCGCCGTTTTAACGTGTTTTTGTGTTATGTTATAAGTTTTGCATATTGTTATGTATGTTAGTCTGTAAGGTATTTGTAAATATGGGCCTTGTTGCCTGACTCAAATAAATAAATAAATATTTTTTATTAATATTGTTAAAATCGTTTGCCTATCCCGTTTCAGATCTCACTGTGGCTGCGACGCGAAATTCCGGGAATGCCTGAAGAAGACGAACTCTCTGATATCGGCCCAGATCGGGCTCACCTACTTCAATGTCCTGGGTCCCCAGTGCTTCAGGAGAACACATCCTATCGTGCGGTGTGCGAGGCGGACCAGGTATATCTACCATAAATTTCGGCGACCGGTTAGCCTAGTGTAGTGACGCTGCCAACGAAGCTGAAGGTCCTGGGATCGAATCCCGATAAGGGCCAATATTTGTGTGATGAGCATGAATATTTGTTTCTGAGTCATGGAAGTTTTCTATGTATTTAAGTATTTATATCTATTATATATATCGTCCTCTAGTACCCATAACACAAGCCTTAATGAGCTTACTATGGGACTAGTTTGATTTGTGTAAGATTGTCCCCTAATATTTATTTATTTCCTTTAGTCCGGTTTCGCAAATGCGGTTTCACAATTGGCTGCGAAAGAAGAATTATTTTTCGCTGTTTCGTAATTAATTGTCAAACAAGATTTTTTTTTCCGTTTTCGCAATTGCGGTTTCACAATTGGCTTTGAAAGCGGAATTATTTTTTGCTGTTTTGTAATTCATTGTCAAACAAGAATTTATTTTCTGTTTTCACAATTAAGTTAACTACGAAATATTTTTTTTTTCTGTTTTTGGTAGTAAATTGGCTCCGAAAGTTTAATAATTTGTCACTGCTTCGTAATTATTTAATTATCAAACAAGCATTTTATTGCTGTTTTAGTAATCGAACTTAGTAATTAACTTCAATGTCTGTCTGTCTTAGTAACACCGACGTGCGGTGTGGTTGTGTCAGCCGAACTTGTACGAAAATTGGCCTTTCCAAGTACACATTAAGTTGGCCGACTATTACTCGGTAACTACTTATGGCTTCTTGTCCGTGATAGTTTTCCTTTTAAATTCATTATATGTACTACTACCACGATTTTTTTCACATGCCTAGTAGCCGTTTACGGGACACATGACTCGAACAAAAAAACCCCCGACACAAAAAATAAACTTTCCGCCAACCGCTTCAGTCACCCGATGGTCCCCCGACGCGACGATACTTGGAAAATAAAAACATTTGAACTTACATAATATATGTGACGATAATAGTTATTATAGCTTTAAACTATTATTTGTTAGTTTGTAGTTTCTTTTTTGTGTCGAGGGTTTTTAAAATTAAAAAAAACAACTTTTATTTTGTCCTTTTTTAAGTGAGGATCTTCAAACGGCTGATCAGGTCATGGTTACCTTACCATATATTTTCAATATCATTGAAGTAACACGGTACCAAATTTCGAATCGATAGGACATACTTATATGGAAGGTAGTCAGATTCCCACATCAACAAATAAAGAGCTGATGATCTTCAAACGGTTGATCAGGTCATGGTTACATTACCATATACTTTCAATATCATTGAAGTAACACAGTACCAAATTACGAATCGATAGGACATACATATGGAAGTTAGTCAGATCCCCTCAACAACTATTAACGAGCTGATGATCTTCAAACGGCTCATCAGGTCATGGTTACTTTACCATATAATTTCAATGTCATTGAAATAACACGGTACCAAATTTCGAAACGAGCGGACATAAGGACGTTAGTCAGATCCCCTCATCAACTAGAAAAGAGCTGATGATCTTCAAACGGCTGAAAGATTTTCGTGAAACATGGCGTTGTGATGGGCAAACGCCTTTATTGTTATTTTTTTCGTTCAGTTTTTAGGGTTCCCTAGACAACAAGGAACCCTTATAGTTTCGCCATGCCCGTCTGTCCGTCCTCGGCTTAGCTCAGTAACCATTACCACTAGAAAACTGTAATTCGGTATGGGTATATAAATCAATCACGCCGAAAAAAAAAATATTTTGGGGTACCCTTCACCTAAAGTAAAAAAATGAAAATATCTTTATTGAGTAAAAAAAAACAGTAGGTAACATAAATATATTTGTACAGCGGGCCCCAAACTAGGCAGTAGTGGGGATGTACAATTTTTTTTCTCGTTAAGCCCAGTGTTGGGTATCGTTGGATAGCTTGATCAAAAATATTATGGGTTTTTTAAATCGATTTTTCAAATTAGTGATTCGTTTGCGAGATATCGGGCTTTAAAGCCCAAATTTTTATTCGAGTCATGTGTCCCCCGGCGGCTAAATGGCTGCTACTGGGAATGTAAAAAAAAATCGTGGCAGTAGTACATGTTTATTATAATGAATTTAAAAGGAACACTATCACGGCCAAGTAGGCATAACTAGTTACCGAGTAAAATTCGACCAACTTAAAATGTACTTAAGAAAGGCCAACTTTGGTACAAATTCGGCCGACGCAGCCATTTAGTTGGCGCGCGCGTGTATACTAAGCAAAGACTACAATATACATACTGATACTAAGAAAGACAGGCAACTACGGAACTATGGAACCCTACACTGCGCGTGGCCCGACACGCACTTGTTAATATTAATATACTTAGCTACGCGCGCGGCTTCGGCCGCGTATTGCAAATAACTCAGGAAAACCCGCGGAATATGCATTTCAGTTGGCATTTCAATCTTCCATTTGGTGACACTGGACAGATTTACTTCTTCTTTTGTCTTTGACTTGTAATACTGTGTTTTGTTGTGTTGTTTTATGAATAAATATTTGATTCTGATGCTTCATGCATGCTTCTATTGTCAAATACGTTTTTTTGCGTATTATCTTTGTTTGTCGCTCAGTTACTTGTAATAATATATTTTACGTAAGTGAGATTTACCCCCACGGGTGCAGCGGCTAATCTCGCTTCACACTTAGGAGAAGACGTAAAATTGTGTACGCACCACGGGCGGTAATTCGTAAAGCTCCAGAGCGCATATTTATGGCCCGCACCCTCGGTTCGAGGCACAAACACCTGCGATCTGGGGCATTGAAAGAATTCACCGCCCTAGGTAATGTACCAAGTAATAATTAAATTGTTTATTTTGCAGGATAACGGGTCAAAAATGCGAGGAATATGAAATGGACTATACAAAACCGAAGATGTGGCAATGGTTTGACAACGAAACCTTCTAAATAACCTTATTGGATTCCCATGTGGTTTCCGATTCCGGTTTTCCACCAGCGAGACGGGGCGAGGCGGTGCGCGAAACGTAGGTACTATCGATGACAACTGATGATAATGTAACGTCATATGTTTTATCGGGAACTGCGACTGCCGCCGGTGGCAAAGTTGGACATCGGTGGTCTCATCAGGCGGCCGCGTACAAACTTAACGGGGCGAGGCGGTGCGCGAAACGTAGGTACTATCGATGGCAACTGATGATAATGTAACGTCATATGTTTTATCGCGAACTGCGACTGCCGCCGGTGGCAAAGTTGGACATCGGTGGTCTCATCAGCCGGCCGCGTACAAACTTAACGGGGCGAGGCGGTGCGCGAAACGTAGGTACTATCGATGGCAACTGATGATAATGTAACGTCATATGTTTTATCGCGAACTGCGACTGCCGCCGGTGGCAAAGTTGGACATCGGTGGTCTCATCAGGCGGCCGCGTACAAACTTAACGGGGCGAGGCGGTGCGCGAAACGTAGGTACTATCGATGACAACTGATGATAATGTAACGTCATATGTTTTATCGCGAACTGCGACTGCCGCCGGTGGCAAAGTTGGACATCGGTGGTCTCATCAGGCGGCCGCGTACAAACTTCGCTGGACGTAGGTGCCGTGCGGAATTTATATACAAACTGAGGTACTGGCATACAACGTTGCGAACGGTCCCTCCGCACACCAGCATCGGTGGACAACTGGACAGTCAACATTTATTGTTACTTCAAAAGAAAGAAGGCAAAAAAAAATGCCTAATGACGAAAATCCCATTCAAATATCGCAATAAATTACGAGGCTACAACCGTTTAATATTGCTTGTTAGAGAGGTAAAACGCTAGAAGATCGTAACGTCACAATCCTCGAGCGTCATACTAAATGACAATCGCTTCACGAAGGGGCGTTTTGCGGAAAACGGACAAAACATACCTCTCATAAAACTTTGGACACTTACTTTATGATTATAAACTCTTGCGTTTCTTTTTTTCTCCATTTGACTACATTCTTAATATTTTTTCTAGAAAATATATTATTATTGATCATTTTATTTAGTCTGTACACCCTTATTTTTATGTAATTTAGCACAGCTAGCACTATAGGCTTTATCGTCACGTTTTACAGCGAAAAAGAACTGAAACGATACGTAAAACATAACGATAAAACCTATCGTGCTAGGGCCTCAGCATCTCATACTCATGCCCAGCGAATGACGTAGAATGTCCCTGTACAGTCGACTACAAAGAGATCTATACGGCCAATGTTACAAAAATATGTATACACGACCTTAATGTCAAGGCAATACAGTCGTGTATACATATTTTTGTAACTTTGGCCGTATCGATCTCTTTGTAGTCGACTGTACCAACCCGATGTGGCAACCAAAAAAAGTTGAAACAATAGGGGTGTAGACACTAAATAAAATAATCAATAATGTCATAATTTCTCGAAGAAGGATTAAAAATGTACTCTAAAAGTGTAATAAATGGAGAAAAAATCAACGCAAGAGCTAAAATAATCACGAAGTTATAAGTGTCCAAAGTTTTAAGAAGGGGTACTTATGTTCTGTCCCTTTTTCGCAAAACGCAACTTCATATGAAACGATGACGTTCGCAGCTTGTGGCGTCACCAGAAGACGGCAACGTGCCGCGCCCCATCGTGTTCGGCGCCGCCGTCGACGCGGCCTGCCGCGCGCGCGGCTCGCTCTGCGGCAGCCTCGCATATTGTGACGTCACAAACTGTATGCGTTTTCTCTCTCTAACAAGCAATGTTAAAACGGTTGTAGCTTCGTAATTCTTTGAGATATCTGAATGGCATTTTCGTCACTAGGCATATTTTTTTGCCTTCTTTCTTTTGGAGTAATTATAATTTTCGAGTTTACACCCACAACAAATGAAATATCTCTCTCGTCACATTTATTAAGCTTTTTATACGACCATCTCGCTCGGTAGTGGCATTAATCGCAAATACCTGCGGGCGTAGCATGGTTGACACTTTATCACTTATGGCTGTCGATAAGACATCCGTCTCGTTCTAACGAGCGAGTGCAAGAGTGACGAATGCCTTATCGACAACAATAACTGGATATTCCTGGTTCTACTTTGTGCCGGACTGTACTTAGTTTTTAACCGTCTTCAAAAAAGGTGGAGGATCTCAATTCGTCGGAATATTTATTTTATGTCATGTTCCCCGATTAGTAATTCATTTTTGTTTGAAAGGGTAGCCTTCCTAGGTCCCATGGTCAGGTACCAAATAAATCGAGTGAACTCTTAAACATTTTATAGGCACACTTAAAGCAATTTGGGTACCTAGGTACTGAAGTCGGTTAAAACTTTGTTTTTAAAGTAAATTATAAGAGATTTGTAAGTACACCGTTTTACTTATTTTGTGACCGTGTCCAACATTGCATTGCTAGTTTTAGTTTGTAAATATATATGAATAAAAATGAGCCCAAAACTAACAATCCATGAATTCAGCCAACTACAGTCAATTTCAATAAATAACTCTGATTTTGTGAGATTATTTTTAACATAAGGATCTATTATAGTAACTAATTTATAAAGAAAAGAGGGCAATATAAATAAGTCTTTCAAATACAGACAGGGGACCGATTTTTGACTTTCGAGCGCTCGAAAATTAAATAAAAGTAAATACGTTTGTAGTGTCAAAATGGCAGGCACTTACTTTCTACCAATAGAATTTAATACGAGTGGTCAATACCAATCGTTTTTAAATTTTCTATCGCTTTTTCACAATAGCATTTCATAATTTTTGTCAGATTTCGAGTGAAAGAGTCGAGCGCTCGAAATTCAAAAATCGGTTCCCGGTATCATCGCCTTATGAGTTTGGCATTCTTCGTATTGGCCTGAATTCTAATTTGCCTGAATTTAAGATATCGCTAAGTAGTAGTATTAAGCTAACTTAACTGATATTTTTTCTACTGACTTTTGATACTATTTTAGAAGATATGTTGTAATATAGTTCGGGATATTTAAGTGTAAATAAAACAATTATTTTTATTACTTTTTTTATTTTTATATAAGAAACATCAGAATATATTTCGAAATGTCACATTTAACAACAGATAAAATGTTACCTTTAAACATTTTAAAACGCTATCAAAGGAAAATTAAAAAAGATAAATAAACAAGAAAAAAATTGCTCAAAAAATTTGAGCGTCTACGCGGATCCTGTGATATTATTTTTTGTGCGCAAAAAAGTTTCAGAAAAATTGTGTATAATTTTAATTAGATATGTGGTTATATCAGTTAATATAACGATATTCTGACGGTACCGTCCTTGTAGATATATTTTATCAATGTTAATTATAAATTACTTACGATTTTTTATGAATGAATATTAAAAACAACTACGTTTTTTCGTAAATCATGTCTAAATAAAGTAAAGAATGTTGCATCTCGACAGAAAAATAAGCCGTTTTGTGAAATGTCTAGATTACTGGATAGTAGTTGCCTATTAGTGCCTTCAGTTTTTGGCTCATGTAAGTACGTGTGGTAATAACTACATAACAACTGAATTCTGAAAAATGTTTTTTTATTTTTTTTATATATAAAGAGATTATTAGACTCCTAAAATCTAGTAGTAAACAAATATTGACTTTAAGTTGTGATCACTAGACGTAGACACTGTGTTTTTTACAAAACGGCTTATCTTTGTCTTGTATTTTTCAAAGAAATATATTTCTTAATGTATATTGTTACAATTACAATATGAATGTGGCACAATCTACGTTAATTGAAATATTTTTTTATGAACTACATTTTAATAAATGTTTAAATGGAAAAGCTTGTAAATGTTTAATTTTTAAAGCAATAGCTTATATAGTTCAAATATCTTGATTTTATTTAGCATCGGCATTTTTTCTATAGATTCTATATTTGTTATATCTTTGAATATATCGGAAACATATATGTACATATTGTATGAACAAAAATATACGAATACTCCATTAAAAATATGAAAAAACATCAAACATCAAATCGTATTCACATGGACACACTGATAGGTATATTAAATCTTCACAAATATGAGCTAAACACTATTAAAATTAATTAAATTATATTAATTCGTTTTTATTGCTCATTTCTTATAATTATTAAGACTTTCGTTATTATGACACAAATAGATTAAATCACATAAGTGTGGAAAAAAAATACCACAGAATTTACATATTTCCATGTTTTTATTTATGCATAGTAGGAAATTAATAGTGTGTAGCTATATTTGTTTAATATTACAACATTATAAAATTCTAGAGTAAGCTACGTCTATTATTCACTAGTTAGTGGACTTATATACCTGGGATATATTGCTTAATATGGTCCAATGGGGTTAACACTAGGCATGGGTTAGTCCCATTTATATGCAAGACCTTTTTTGTATGGACTAATGAATATAAACATACAAATCCACAAATACATACACGAGATCGCAATGTTAAATTATGGGCTATAAAATGAATGAAAACAACAACCGTTTCAGTGATATTATTGTTAAGTGACAGGGTATAAAAAAACATGGTTAATACTGTGAACTAAGATTGTTAGTGTTCCGCACCAAAATTGGTCCAACGCAACACTGCGACCACTCGTGTCTGTTTGTCCGGCACATGCAATTATTTTCAAGTTAGATTCATAACATTGCAGGAATGTTTTAACATTTTCGGTCTATGGTATGTTCAGTCCCATACAGAAAAGAGCATGCGCATAAAGGTGACTTTCTATCACTTTGGTACCACACGAGGCCTGTAAAAAGAGGGCCAAGTCCCGTACCGAAGAGTGAACACTTTTACAAAGCAGAAATTGTATAATGGTCTCATTTATACATATCGCGGCGAAAGTCGATCCCTACGACTGCTGTCATCTCAGTATACTTTTACGTTTTGAAGTTATAAATTGTACGGAGATGAGATGATAGTTGTCATAGGGGTTGAGATTCACCGCGATACGTGTAGTAACGAAAGCATAGCGTTATTTTTCATGTATGTCAAACAATTAAACCATTATACACTTGTGGAAAGAGATAAGCTAAAGGAAATGGAACGACTCAATTCTGACACTTGACTGCCTTTTTTAAAATGCTACAAACGAATAAATTCTTATATGTACTACTTTTTGAAAATAATATTTTGTTAGTTCATTACATTTCCACTTGGAAATTGCGTTTAGTTTCAATAATCGTCATTAAATGAAGGAAAACCATCATTGGCCAACTCGAATACTTAATCTCAAGTAGAGGTATAGTTGCGGAGCAGAAAGAGAAAATGTTAACACAGTTTGGCTACAAAGTTGGTCAAGTTCAGAATCGTAATCGGAAAGCAGCAGTAGATTAAGTAGCATCTCATTAGATTTCAACGTCTAGCCATCTTAATAAACTAACGAGTTAAGGAATCTAGCTTCAATACGATAACGTGTATTTGATGAATCTAATTGCGATGCCGATGATACCCTTATTGTCAATTCCCTGGGTTTATAATGTATTTCGTTAAACAAAAATGTGAAGTTCCGATCCCTATGTAAAAAAACACAATATTTACATCTTTGAAGAAGGAACTTGGCCTGCATTTTAGCTTTGGTTTTCAAAAATTTAGCAAAAGCAGAGCAAAAGAGAGAGAAAAATAATAAACTAAAGTCTGAGATGATATTCGAGATCAAAAATGTACACCGATGGGTTGCCACCATAAAAAATAAACGCAAGCAGTGGTAAGTCTAAAATAATTGAAATACTCATAAATATTATAATATTAATATCGTATGAAAAGTCAAAAATATTTTACTAAATTATAAAGCCAAATTTTTTTTTATTACGTATTGTCGTTGTTTAAATAAAATATGTGGAGTTTTAATTTATGCATTTGGTAATGGTGAGAAGTTATAATTATAAACATTTGGTTAGTAATTAAAACAATTACCAGTTTCCTATTAGTTTAATTGGCAAATATTCATAGTGATTGATAAATCATTGAATATTTCTGAACATACAACATAGGCATGCGTAGACCGTGTCATGTCATAGCGGCCATTTTATTTTAGTTTTCTGTCTGACATTTGTAGACGAGATTCGATTTGCAGATGTCCTCCTTTTCGTTTATGCTCATGTGTTTTTTTTGGTTTTATTTTGTTGTACATTTTCTATTTTGTGAGTGTTCTTTTGAAATCAAGGACTATGGAACCTCAGCCAGGCCCTTCAAATATAAAGAAAAGACAATCTTTCACCGCCGAAGAAAAGGCCACACAGTTCTATGTCCGTTAATGAGAAACTTATGGTGATGAATACCTATACATAAATAATACATATATTAAGTGTTTTATTTCCTCCTTGTATTCCTGTCAAAATACTATAGATATCCGAAAGTCTTTCGGCCTATAGTTGTATCTGTCAGTTAAAATCATGCATAATTTATATTTGGTGTTGGTATTGGTGGTGGTGGTGGTGGTTGGATTGGATAAAACAGATTTTATACCCCTGGAATGCCAGGGGCGCAATTAAGTCCCGTTTCGTAAAAAATGAGTTATTCTCAGGCCAAAGGTCCGGTGGCGTCAAACAGGCACCATTTCCATAACCACGCGATAGTAACGCTGCTTTATTGACATCGGCAAACAGGGACCTTTTGCTTAAGAATGACACGAATATTGGATTGGATTGCACGCATGATAATGGCGTGTTTCACTAACATTTAAAATAACCACTGCCAAGAGTGAAATACCTACATTAAAAAAATAAGTACGGGATCGGAACATTTATCCTTATTTCGACTACTCATCATCTACTGCTGAAGGCTAGATCTGGGATGGTCCAGGAAGATCTAAGGGCGAAGTGAGATTGGTGTTTTATTTGGACCCTGGGGTTCACACATATTGAGACATTTCGAATATCGTAAAACGCTAATCCGTTCCTTATACTTCATTTGGCCAACATAAACAAATTCATATTTTATTATACGCACTTCAATGAAAACGAATATACTAACAAATCTATGGAGATTTTCTATGGCGTTCGAATTAGCAGTTTGCGATATGCAAAATATCTAGAAGCTAAATAGCTTCACAAAAACTACTTTATAAGTAACGCACAGTTTGACTCGTCATTTCTAATGTGCTTTGGCGACACAAGCATGCTATCTCCTTCCACCTTATAAGTAAGAAAAGGACGGCATGCCTGTTGCATCCAAAGTGCGCTATCTCAGATTGTACTAAATACCCAACTACTCAATACTTTACTTACAAATCCATTCCTTGAATCAAACTGACGCAATAGACAAATGTAAAAATACACCTAAACCTTACGTTTTACTAGTAATTCTGATAATTATTAATTCGCTAATGTATATACTAATTTCTACTAGTAACGCTGCTACAGAAATAATAATACACTAATAAAATAAGGCATGGGTACCACGGAGGGATCAAAAAATTACATATATACATATCTCTTTAAATATCAGGCACTCAAATTGAAACAATTTTCATTTTTAAATAATACTTACAGGTCTAGGGCTTAAATCTAAAAACAAATTGGGGCATAATTCTACACAAAAGAAAAATCTAATTATTTTTGGATGGACTCTTTTTTCACATCCCAAAATCATCCTTCGAAAGCGATGTTCCGTAATATCCTTACCCGTCCACTCTATACCAACCGCTATAAATCTAGATTTCAATATCGATAAAATTTCTGATAATTTCGCTGCCAATCGTGATGGTTACCGTCCAAAGAAGCTGTGTATAGGAATGAACATTAAAAAAAATATATATATTAAAATAACTTTACCACAAGTCGGGTGAAATAATATCTTACATCAGTGTAAAAAAAGCTTTGACTTACGTAAATCAAGAGTTTACGACTCCCGTGACTGCATAATTATTATAATTAAAAACATTGTAGCACTTTTAGCAAGTCAAGTTCGGTACTTTATATTTCCTGCAAGCATGAAAGCAAAAATATCAAACTAATTGTCCATTCCCATACAAATAAGGCGTATAAATATTCTCAATTTCTACGTTTTCTAGTCGAATACCCAACTAAAGCCCCTATCTAATTCGTTTTGCTCAAATTTCGAAGCAGTGGACCCAATTTTTTGTATATAACCAAATTAAGATTAAGCTAAAACTAAGACCTAGATCAGTAAGGTCCTTTTGCGTATTTATAATATTGATAAGTATTTTCGAAACGATGATTAGTATCAGAAAATTATACTTAATTATACTCAATACTTAATTCGCATGTACAAACGATACGAGATTTATAATATTGCTTTTTATAATGGCACAAAAATAATTAGTTAAATAAATAGATTTGAACGGATCACAATAGATCAAATTCTGATTCAGCTAAATGAATCGATAAACGAGTGAATAAAAATTGTGTGCACAAGGTGTGCATCATCGGTCAAAATCAAATCAACAACCCGTTAAAAAGAACCTCTCCAAAAAAAGGACTATTCATTTTAAACAAAGCATAATCACGCAGATATATAACTTGTATTATGAGACTAGCATCTTTCACTATACGTCTGACATGATAAATATACACTTAATATTAATATACAAAACATACAAACAGAACAGCAAACTATATCATATAGCAAATAATCTCTATACTAGTCGTACACTTTTTACATCTACAATAATACAATTTGTAATGGAATACAATATAAATGTTAGGAGACACAATGGGATCACATATAATTCTCACTTTCTAACTCTCTACTAATACTTTCAAGCAGTTCTTTCGTATATTCGCTTACTACTTTAGTATAATACCATGCTTTGATATAAATACTAAGTATATATGTATGGAATAACTTGACATTTTCAGTTCTTATTTTCGATTCTAAGTATATATTTAAAACTCATCGAAACGATTTCGACAACTACAAACTCTTTTCCATTCGAAAAAATACAACTAAATTTTGTCGCCGACCCTAATATTCCCGTTCTGGGCATTTTGTTGAAAAGCTGGTTCATTGGTTTAGCGGTAGCATTTGTAAAAGCGTGTAAATCTGTTCTCTTTCAACTCGTGGCAACATTTGAATGCAAATAGAGAAAGCATTATAGTGCCAACTGAAATGAGTGAATCTTAAATGATCAGTTGTTTCATATCCTCAGCAATGAGAGACAAAGAAAGAAATGAATACGTTGCAGCCGAGTTCAGTTTTAAACTTTGTTTTTATTTTAGTAAATAATTTATGTTCTACAAATGTTTGATAGTAAAACTTTTTATTTCGAAAAATTTGCTTATGAAGTTGGTACCACTGTAATATGGCGGCCGATTGAAAAAAAGTTAGATGATAATGTGATCGGGACTACCAATTGTTAACTTTACAATTAGTATTTTAGAATTTATTGCACGTGTTTAAGAACATTGTGTATTGCAATTTATGTGACTGTTTTTTTATTCGTACTTATTCATTTATGAGGGGAGTCCCTCATTTTACTGACTAACGATTGACCGAATGCATTGTTTCGCTGAATTTTCATTTCATCGAATTTATTTTTCTCAGATACCGTTAACTTTTTAGGTACAGTTAAAGGGTAATTGTCTAGAACCCATTAGGTTATGTTAGGTTTGTTTAAGAACAATCCTAAAAGCCTAACTGTTTATGAAAAAAGTAGTTTTAGATGAAATGAAAATTCGGCGAAACATTCATTCTATGAAACGGTTGTCTGTAAAAATTGAGTAAACCATTTACGAGTTGACTTAAACAATAGACTTTGGCTATCCTGCCACTATTTTGAATATCACTGCCATCTGTCGTGCGAAGATGAAAATTAGAACCCAATATGATATGTTGCAACTTTAACCGAACTTGGCTGATAGGCCTAATATCGCTATTCCATAGAAATACCTACCACGCGGTTTTTTTACATTCAGAGAAAGTCAGGATTTAATTGAATAAAAATTGAATGCCGCTAAATTATATCTATATTCGTTGGCAGTTGTAATTTGATTTTTGAATTGGTCATTAATTCTGTTATTATCAGAGTCCGGATTTTTCACGGCAAAACAAAACACTATCGCAATCTAGCCAGTTGTAGAAACATTATTTTATCGATATCGATAATTATGTAGTGGAAGAAAAAACGTCACCAAATAAAATAAATATTTAATTAAAAAAATTACGTGAAGTTTATATGAAATCTTGCACATTACTCATTTTTATTTTTATTAATAACTGTAACATTAAGGTATTATACGTCTATCAAACATCGGTTTCAAAGCGTTATAAGAAATAAATAATATCTAGACGCAATTTATGTTTAATACGTAATGAAATTACATTTAAAGTCTTATGGAGTAATAAGTGTCTATTACTGACTGTATTGTGTAAATATTTTCAATGAAGTGGTGTAGTCATTATCGCGACCTTTTAGTTGGCTCAAAAACCTTATGGCGTATTCGGAAGAAAAATACACTTCTAGCTTTTTATTAAAAAATATAAAAAGGTTGTGCACACTGTAAATTGTCAATAATGTAAAAATATATCGGCATGTTAGTTTTATACCTATATACCGAATAATACTCGATATCGATAAAATAATGTTTCTACCACTGGCTAGATTACGATAGTGTTTTGTTTTGCCGTGAAAAATCCGGGCTCTGGTGATTATTATTATTTCTATGGAATAGCGATTAGTTATTTCTGCTTTGTCCCATTTTTGATGACTGTGGTTCGACAGTTTCATGATGATTGCCGTATTATAAATATATTTAAAATTAACATTTTCAAAATTGGCAAATATGTAAAATTAGTCTTAATATTGCTTACGCTGAAAGAAGTGTGAAATCTTGTCATTTATATTGTCAAAAACATCTTTCATGTTCATTCTTTGTAGTTTATTTTGACACTTTATTAGAATTTTGTGAGGCTAGGTGTGAGGGACTCTAAGCGTAGCCAGTGGCTTTTGACCGCTATATATAGTCCATTTTGCTGCAATTTTGAACACAGTGAGAGTCCAAAAGCCGTTCCTAAATATGCAATCTTTTGGTGAAACCCACCCTAACTGGTTACCAATTACGGACAGCGCCTCTAACTATAATTGAATATAGGAAATGGCTGTAGCGTTGCAAAACCCAACCTAACTGCAATTTTGAGGGTAGTGAGGAAAATTCAAGCGTGGTCAGTGGCTCTTGCCAAAGTCCTCTATTCCGCCATTTTGAGGGGAGTACAAGCGTGGCTAGTGGCTCTTGCTGCAAATATACCACTTCATTTCAACTGTGAGGTTAATGTGGGGATTCTAAGCACAGTTAGTGGCTCTTGCTGCAAATATACCACTTCATTTTAACTGTGAGGGTAGTGTGTGGATTCTAAGCATAGTTAGTGGCTCTTGATGCAAATATACCACTTCATTTCAACTGTGAGGGTAGTGTGTGGATTCTAAGCATAGTTAGTGGCTCTTGCTGCAAATATACCACTTCATTTTAACTGTGAGTGTAGTGTGTGGATTCTAAGCATAGTTAGTGGCTCTTGATGCAAATATACCACTTCATTTCAACTGTGAGGGTAGTGTGTGGATTCTAAGCATAGTTAGTGGCTCTTGATGCAAATATACCACTTCATTTCAACTGTGAGGGTAGTGTGTGGATTCTAAGCATAGTTAGTGGCTCTTGATGCAAATATACCACTTCATTTCAACTGTGAGGGTAGTGTGTGGATTCTAAGCATAGTTAGTGGCTCTTGCTGCAAATATACCACTTCATTTCAACTGTGAGGATAGTGTGGGGATTCTAAGCGTAGTTAGTGGCGCAATCGAAGAACGGGAAACAGGCGATGGGGTCGGCGACCGAGTGCTAGAGGACGTGCAGGTTTTCGCACGATTTCGATTTGGAGTCTCTTGCCCACACGCGCCCTAGGAGCCCTCGGACCTGAAAATGTTAATTATAACCGTTTAATATCAATGATTTTTTGTTTTTCACTAGTAGTACATTCTAACGAAAATTATGCATTTCAAATAAAAAAGGGAAAAAACTACAAAATAAATAAAAATAACCTTATCACGCCTTAGGAAAGCGTGTAGCGAGCTCGAAGACTCAGGCTACTTAAACGGCACCAGCCTCACATTATATGAAGAAAACTTCAGTATAAATGCCACCCTATATTATTATATACATTTTGTAACAAAAAACGAAAATTTGGTACAAATTTCAAATGGTTCTCTACCTCAATTTCTCATTGGTTTTCAACCTTATCATAGATAGCTAAAGTACAAAATCACGTGGCCCCATACTTAGTCCACTGCCTGGTTAAGGGTTAAAGGGAAATATATGACAGCACAGGTCCATAAAGGCAAGGCTCGAAGACTGACATGTAGCTGCACTTGCATAGAGCTAGATTCCAACGTGCGGCTCCAACCAGAGACCACGGTCTTAGGATCCCAAGCTGAACGCAATGGTAGCAACAGTACAATACAATACAATACTAATACTCTTTTCTCAAAAATGGCCCGCAAAGTGAACATAACTCGCTACATATTGGAAGGTAAAGTGTATAGTTTAAGGTCAGAACTAAATTAAAAAAATCAAAAACATTGGAGGCCGCCTGGAATGTTATATATAAATTCCTTTATTTATTTTGTCGATTACCAACATTTTTTTAAAGTAGAAACTGGCATATAAAAGACGGCACAGCTCGTATTTAGCCAATTCAACTCGTATTTTTCTGTTGCAAACACGACGTTTTTGTATGTGTCTCAAACAGTTTGCGTTTTTTTGTTGGAAAGATACACTTGCGATTCTGTTTAAAAAAAAACGGCGGGAAATCGTAAATATTTTCACGTTGTTCAACGATATTTAAAGTTTATATAAATTTAGTATTTTTTATTCCCCCATTTTTGGGAAAAGTACTATATTAGCCTCAGCCGAATGGCAATTGCAGGCTTCGTGTTATAATTAAACGGACTCGCAAGCTCGTCCGTTTCAACAAATACTCAGCCTGCAATTGCCTCCTTCTCGGCCACGACAATAATGTACTATTATTGCAATGTACTATTATGCGATTATTGACTCTCTGGTCTTGCGCCACCTTCATCCAGTGATACCCGAGTCCTTTAATGGCATCAGTCGAGTGGGAGTCTACCCTCGCTGTGCCTGGAGGCGCGGTACGTGGTTGCCACTCGAAAACCGAAAAACGGCCATCGGTTCCACGTGGAATGTGCCCTTTAAGGTCCAACCGGGAAAACACTAGGAGGATTCTCAAGCCTACTAAATATATATATATATTTATTTAGTAGGCTTGAGTACGTTGCTATAGCGCCCTGCGCGTCCTCTATAACAACGCATTCGGGATGCTGATGGGGTTGCCGCGCTACTGCAGCGCATCAGGGATGTTCGCGGAGGCGCGCACGGACGACTTCCATGCTAAGCAGCTAAGTCATATGCGTAAGCGAGTCGCGTCCCTGATGCGGCGTGTCCGCGGCAGCACCAACAGCCTCCTGAGCGCAGTTGCAGTCCAATAGTCTGTCACTGGACGCGATCTCATGGCTCACAGGTGAGCTATGAGAAGTGACCATCTGTGTACCTACCTACCCTACTACATAATACCTACACTAACATAGCTCCTAAGTTAATAATGTACCTAACAGATATGGATGTATCTTTATTTCGAAATAAACGTATTAATTATTATTATTAAACTATCGGTACGGGCCGCAATGATCAAGATCACACTTTTCGAGTTAAAAACTGGCTTCACGACGTTGTTCGACATATGCTCCGTTTATCTTTTCTTCTTTGTCTGAGGGAGGATGAGAGTTAACAGGCGGTTGGGGGATGAAATAAATAAATAAATATTAAGCCACAATCTTACACAAATCGAACAAGTCCCATAGCAAGCTCAATAAGGCTTGTGTTATGGATACTAGACGACGATATATTGGATGGATGATGATTCGATGGGATTGGAGGTAATGTGAATATCCAATAGGTAGGTACC
The DNA here is from genome assembly GCA_947578815.1 of Epinotia ramella. NCBI lineage: Eukaryota > Metazoa > Arthropoda > Insecta > Lepidoptera > Tortricidae > Epinotia > Epinotia ramella. The sequence continues at coordinate 4,541,124 of OX388220.1, forward strand.
TTAACGCTAGCGGAGAGTCGCGTGCGTTTCCTCGGCGTGCTGGCAGCGGACACCGACGGCGGCGGCGCGGGCGCTGACGTATCGTTCTGTGGCGAGCGCGCGCGATTGCGGTTTTTACGAGAGGTGCTGCGTTTCCTGAAATATGTGGGAAGTGTTTTTAGTGCGTTCAAAATTGCCGATGGTTTTTAAAGTAAATTTTCCTGGATTTGTTTTATGTAAAATGGAATTTAACAGAAATAGTTTCAATGAACAGTTTAGAAGCTACGGTTGCCTAGTGGTTCAGGCATGCGGCTGTCCAGCGAAGGTCGTGGGTTCGGATCCCGGCTCGTACAAATGAGCTTTTCGGAACTTATGTACGGAATATTTACCGTTAGCTCTTCGGTGACGGAAACCGGTCTAATCCCAATAAGGTCTAGTTTTCCCTATGGGTTGGCAGTCGCTTTCGTAAAACTAGTGCGTATTCCAAATCTTGGGATTAGGTGTCAAAGCGGACCCCGGGCTCCTGTACGCGATTCTCCTACTACACCGCGTCCCGCCGCGGTGCGCGGAGCGGCAGATTTTACCATCGTATGCAAGAATCTCAATTTATATGCGTGAAGGGAGCGACCACACCGGTGGGTAACGCTGCGTATACGCGTTGACGTGTCGAATGCGTCACGTATTCTTCATACATTTTGCTGCGTTTACAGTGCGTTAGCGTATTTTGAGCAGCAGTGTGGGCGTACCTGAATGCGCATGTAAAAAATCTACCGCTCCGCGCACCGCAGCGGGACGCGGTGTAGTAGGAGAAACGCCTTAGGGGCGCAACCGGGAATAAAGCTAGGAAGATGACGAAAGGCTTACCGGACTCGCTCGGCGTGTTGCTGCTTCAGCCGAATCTGCGTCAGGAGGCCCACGAGCAGCTCGTCCACATTGTGGTTGATCCCTACCGACGTCTCGATGAACTTGCACTCGTATGATGTCGCCAGCGATTTGCCTTCTGGAAACAAGACAATAAACTGGTAAGATAAGCTTCTTCGAACACAGTAAAACCACAGAATAATGAATAGTGCCTAAAGTTACAGAAGCTCCACTGCTTAACACGTTCGCAACCAAGAACCCGCCTGGTAGGCACTCGTAATGTTTGCTCAGATGCCGGCTCAGCCCGCTAGGCGGGCAGTAGCTATAAGCCTACACGCCTAGCGAGTTCTGTCAGTTTCTGAGGCTCTAGCATATGTTTTACCGAAACAAAACTTTACGATCGCGTTTGCGTTTTACCCTCAATTTGTATGGGATTTGACAGCTAAACGCAAACGCGGTCGTAACGTTTTGTTTCGGTAAAACTTATACCTCTACCTATACTAGAGCTTCTCGTGTATTGTTCCATTTTTAGTCCGATTGCGAAAGTGTTAAGTAATGACGTATGCCGCCAGTGTGGGGCTCCTGAGCAGACTGTACACCACACGGTATTTGATTGCCCTTTAACCAAATACAACGGGCAAGTGGAGGATTTTACAACTTTAACCGAAGACGCGGTAGCGTACTTGAAAACTGTACATCTTTGAAGTAGAGATATATAACCAGCCATACGATAAATAAATAATGACCAGAGGCCGGAATTCTCGTGGCACTTTCGAGTTCATAGGGACTTCTCATTTATCGACTTCCGAAATTCATATTGTATCGATACATTTGACTGCAAAAGAAGTAATTGAAAACTAGATAATTTGACAAAAAAATATGAGTACTTATCTATTTATTTTATAGAGAAACTGATGTTGAAACACTTGGTAGCACTAAAACAGACTTTGAACATGAAATTGATAAATCACTGAACTGAACTGATTAAATGTGACAATGTTAACTTTTCATTCTTTTCGTTTGGTTGCATATATATTTAGCGATAAGACCGTCTTTAATATGTTGTGTTGTGTTATATAATGTATCGATATAATATGAATATCGGAAGTCGATAAATGAGAAGTCCATATGACAGCTCGAAAGTGCCACGAGAATTCCGGCCTCTGTTACCAGAGTATAACGTCATTATTGACGTTAGCTGTAATTGTTTGCAATAGACTATCATACAGTGTGATAGGGTTATTGACGTACCACATAGCTGAACGTCCAAAATTATAACCGTTTTAGTTCTCTATGTTCCATTTTAAAAATAATAATATGATAAGATAATAAAAAGTACAATAGCGCGGAAGCCAGGATTAAGGCGCCGTAGGTTCAGCGAAGTTAAGCGAACAGAAAGTACAATAGCGCGGAAGCCAGGATTAAGGCGCCGTAGGTTCAGCGAAGTTAAGCGAACAGAAAGTACAATAGCGCGGAAGCCAGGATTAAGGCGCCGTAGGTTCAGCGAAGTTAAGCGAACAGAAAGTACAATAGCGCGGAAGCCAGGATTAAGGCGCCGTAGGTTCAGCGAAGTTAAGCGAACAGAAAGTACAATAGCGCGGAAGCCAGGATTAAGGCGCCGTAGGTTCAGCGAAGTTAAGCGAACAGAAAGTACAATAGCGCGGAAGCCAGGATTAAGGCGCCGTAGGTTCAGCGAAGTTAAGCGAACAGAAAGTACAATAGCGCGGAAGCCAGGATTAAGGCGCCGTAGGTTCAGCGAAGTTAAGCGAACAGAAAGTACAATAGCGCGGAAGCATAAAATAAGAAAGAAAGGAAAGAAAGACAATAATTTATTCGTGCGAAACTATACATAAATAAAAGTGTAACAAAACTTATCTTAATACACATTGTTTTAAGTAATTTGCACTAAAGGGCTTGCTTAAAAACATGACTACTGATTAAGTCTTATTAAAGCAATTCATCTGTTCCTAGAAGATAGCTGTGTTCAGATGTTTCTGATTACCACGATTTTCATTCCGAGCTCCGATACACATGCACTCGTAGGAGTGCATTATGTACAGTCGCCATCATTTAACGTATATTAAGTACCTACCATACAAGACAATTAAATCACCAGAAACATCACAATATATCACTGAGCGTAATTCCATGAAAGTCCACTGCACAGTCATGAAAATCATTCACTACACATTCCAGAACAACTTATGACGTCCCTTCGCATTTTTTATTGAATTCAATTTGTTGCACGCATCAACGGCTTTTAAGGTACTGACACATTTGAGCATTCACTTGTAACGGATGAGCTTAGCGAATGTAACATTACAGGCAAAAGCTCACAAAGTAAAAGAGAGCGTTTTTGCGACGCTACAAGAAACCCTCGGCAAGAATCTCGAAGCAAATATATCGTAGTTTCGCTAGAATGCTTGTTAGAAGAAGATAGCCTGGACTAACATAAAGGATAGTTTTCATACCGGGTTCACGTAGACGAAGTCGCAGGCGGAAGCTAGTGTCTAATAAGTACGCCTGGAGCGCGTAAAAGCGCCACACATTGAAATCAACTTGCGATGCAACATGACCAACCAAATTTATGTCATCGTTCGCGACACATTTCCTGGACAAACAATTCGAAATAACAATTAATCTGGCTCAATTAATTTCCGCTTGCTTTCTGTGCATCGCGTCAGTGATTTATGTTCTCGAAATGATTTGTTTTTATGATTTTTGTTGGCAGAATGGCAGTCTTTGGTAAAACAAGTGGCTATGCTAAATCTTAATTATCCCGTTGGATGTGGGTGGCGCGAGATCGGACACTTGGACGTCTTTCGGCTGATACTATGATGATGATGATGATGATTTCTTGGGATTATGTGCCAAAGCGGACCCGGGGTCCTTTAGAGTATAACCGAGAAAAGGCTAGGTTGATTGGTGATAGGATTTGAGGGTCTGGGCGGTTTCCTGGTAATTTTACCAGAATGATATCACCACTTCAGTCAGAACCAGAAATACTGAGATGTCAGCGTTACAATAGATCTCTATGTGACCATAGGTATATATCTGCGGGCGTAGCATGGTTGAGATTTTATCACTTATCGTTGTGGAAAAGTCACTCGCACTCGCATACTTGTCAGAACGCGCGGATGTCTTATCGACCGCGATAAGTGATAACATTTCTAACATGCTACGCTCGCTGTTGTGTGTATCAGCAACAGAGTTCGGCACACACACAACAACATGTCACATAATGACAGCGGGACTTTGAAATTAGTGTTCTTTTTTCGTACCGATATAGCAAGTTGAGCAGAAAACTGGCAGTAAGACTGACTAATGGCCGGTTACAATAATCAATCCACCGACAGCTTTCCTTCCCAGCAGTTACATTTTGACAGATTACGAGAATGTGTCAAAATGTAACTGTTGGTAAGGAAAACTATCGGTGGATTGATTATTGGGACCGGCCATAAAAGTTTCTTCAATGTATTTAGTTCCAATTTTTTTTAAAGGTGTTATAAAACATCATAATTTTAAACAGGTACAAGATAATATATGGGCAACAGTGACTCAATTACCATAAATGCTTCGGTTCGCCTAATAAAATGTGATAGCAAACTGTTGAGTTGAGTTCTTGGCTTGTTACCTTCAACACATTGACTGCCAAGAATCGCTATGCGCTACGCTCGTAGCCGATCCCGAGGCTTTCCTCGTATGTAGCGGAAAGTGACTACGGCGTAGGCACTGAATGAGTGAAGGTAACTACTCGCAGCTACATACGAAAACGTAATATAACTGAATGAATAGAGCCTAGAGAAAAAGACTTAAAAAAAAAACGAATAATTCGATCGAAAAATAATTTTATTGAAGCTGCTCACAATTTTAAGAGAATTAGGAATAAGAACGAATCGTATTTAGACATAGTTTGAAGATGTTTTCTTTAACTACCTACTAGCTAAACCGTGACTTAGCTAGCAAATTGTTCGCATATTCAAATTCAAAACCGGATTTGTTCGTGACGGCAAATTAATTAATACACATATGAAAAAGACAAAAAAAATACCGAGGGTAGTTCGTGTCACATACAACATCTAAGTAACACTTATTCTGTCTATCTCTTTTGGAAATATAGGTGTGTTCATGTGCTGTTATGTAGTAACATAAGAGCTATGTGACATATTTATGAGTAATGTAAATAATGTCATAGTTAAACACTTGACTTACATTATAATATATATTTTGGAATATGATACGCTTTATTTGTTACTTAATGGTTTTGTCAATATCATCTGTTATGTATTGTATCAAACAGAACCATTTTAAATAGAATTCTAAATGCACGGCCGACTGACGTCCATTTAATCTTTCATTCAAATCTAACTTTTAGTTAATTAGTGGAAATAGCCATCGGCTCCTGTGCGTGTACTCAATTTGTCGCAACAACACATACAAAATTTACAATCACGGTGTTCGTCTATTTATGCATTATTCATATTCAGGTAGCAATAATATAGCGCAATAAAAGGTTCATACAACTGTAACTCGACGACGGAAAAATAACTGTTTGTGTTTCTCTTAAAAATATATCGCATTTCTTTTGAAGGTAGCAACAATACACGGTGATTTTTAATCCATGCTCAAGAGTCAAAAAATATTGATAATCAGCCAAAATGGATATCAATGGACGAGGTCTCATGCAATTAAATCACTGTTTAATCGATTCAATTTTATGATACTTAATGTTACACTAATTTCCACTGAATGTTTGGTCACCCTACTTTTCTTGAAGTTCAGTAGATTAGATACATACGTCAAATTTTCGCTTTCGCGTCAAATAAACTCTAACATCTACTTGTCATATGCATGCATGTGAAAATGGATAGTTTACTCTTAAATTAATTATTTTTAGGTTGGTTTATGAAACTATTTTTAAGGTTTTAGCAGTAATTAGAATTATACCTACACTTTGTGGGCCGCTAGCGGGGATTCAGGCAGTCGGTTGGCACACGCGGCCGAGGGCGGACGCTGCTAATACGCGCACAATAAAAGTTGTGACCAATTGAAGAAATAAATACTTCGTCGTGAATTCTTTCCGTTCGAATACTTACTGAAATTATTCATCAGATTCAGAATTTTCACCACTCTTAACCTTAATAACCGAACATTTAAAGAACGTCAAAAAATCAATTAACACTACATTAAGGTAGAGCAATTGTAGACACAACATAATAAAAAGTATTTACTTATTAAGATTATTTCGAAAAAATAAACCATTTATTAATTCACTCAAAAATTAATTATAAAATCATTTCTAAGCGGTCTCAACCCTAGCGTCGATTGGTCGGCACGACCGGGCAACGACACGCTCGTTGAAGGTAGCTCCATTATTAAATTTTTGTTAGCATGTAAAACGGTAGGTATTCACTTTTTATTCAGACTTGAGTATCTGTTCGTAGAACTAATACAATCTGCGGTTTTAGTTTCATATATTTAAACTATGGTTAGGCCCTAACAATCGCGGCTAACGGTTAGGGTGACAATGATGTGTGTGTGAAAATGTGTGTGAAAAGGAGTGTATAAATTCTTAAAGCGTCCACAGGCTACGGTGACAGCTTAACATCAGGTGGGCCGTAAGCTTGTTTGCCACCGAACTGGTATAAAAAAAATGCACAAAAAACAGAAAACAACGTAATTTTCTCCTCATCACATCAATCATATTAAATTCCTAATTAAATAAAATCGTGCTGAAAACAATGAAAACGACCGGTTTTCCCGCCTTAAAATGATCCAGGCAACTTACTCGTATTAGAATTGTCTTTGACGTCGCTCGGAAAACAACTAATCAATACCAAAAACGTTGTAACTGCCATAGTACTAAAAGGTTCTTTATGCATTCTTATTGGGTGGTTTTCGTGGCAACAATTTTCAGCATTGAAAAGGTTACTTTATAACGTAATTGAGACGGGTTTACATTTTCATTAGTCTCGTTTTAAAGGGTAATATGGAGAGGAAAGATCAATCGCTGCTTCGGGGTAGCGTTTATTTGATATTTTTTTATAATTTTAATGTTTAATATAAATATTTGAATCTCATCACGCATCACATGTCGCCGCATGCGTTGCCTTTGTATAAAAAATGCCTAATATTAATTTTTCTACAACGGAAGTTTCGTTGAATAATTTACTTTAAAAACAAAGTTTTAACCGACTTCAAATCACTACCCAAACTGCTTCAAGTGTGCCTATAAAATTTGAATAATCATCATCATTATATCAGCCGAAAGACGTCCACTGCTGGGTCCTGCGCCACCCGCATCCAACGGACTCCCGCGAGCTTTATCAGGTGATCAGTCCACCTTGTGGTCGCCACTCGAGAACCTTTCCGCCCCAATGCCCATCGGTTCTACGTGCAATGTGCCCCGCCCACTGCCACTTAAGTTTAGCGATTCGGAGGGCTATATCGGTTTGAATCCGAAGAGCGATCTAATAAAACTTCCATCCGGCGTCTCCAGCCGTAATGAAACTTGATTAAAACCTTCATTTTTGCTCCATTCACCATGACACAAATATGTTTTTTACCATTTTTCTCTAGAGAAAAAACCCTAACAGCGTCCTTTGTGTCGTTCAATTTCGAGTCTAACTGCTATATAAAAAAGCGCATATGTGTTTTTGTTATGTTTTAACATAAGTTTATATTCTGCATGTTAGTCTGTAAGGAACGAGCATGTTTAAATATGGGCCTTTGTTGCCTGAGTTAAATTTATAAATAAATAAATATTTTGAATTATAATGACAGTTGAAGTTTATTATTATATTGGTGGAGATATATTATGTTATGTTGAAGCATTTATCTGAAAATCGTTTGAGTTTTGAAGTTTCTTATTTTTTTTCATATATGTTATAACCTTTTAAAAATATCTACACATGTGTCTTATGTCAGTAAGAACAATGTCTCTGTATAGATATTTTTGAAAGGTTGTCTGTGTTGAAGAACTCGACTGTACAAAGAAAGCAAATGAAGGAGAAAGATCAGATATCGCTTTTTATCATCTCGAAGGTCCATTTTCTTCTCTTCCTCTTATAATTGTTTATGAAACAACAGCTTTTTAAATTTTGTAAGGTATACCTACACTACAAGATGGTTTACAAAGTAAGTTCGTTCGATATTAGGTACGAACTGACTCGGAGGTATATTTTTTTATTTCGTGTGTCTCCTTGGAGCTTCTAGTCTTGAACCCTTGTACAATAAGACAATAATACCTAATAATGCTACATAAAAATACTTTATAGTTTTTTTTTTAAAGAAATAATTATGCTCATTTGTTTCTGTGAATGTACTCTGCAGTATGCCGAAGTTAACGGAAATTTCCGGGAACACCTTGTATAAGAGCGAGGCTCTTGTCGGTGGAGTAATTCCCAACTTATTCTACACTGGGGAAATCTTTTTTTTTAATCGGTTGTGTAGTTTCGGAGCCTACCTTTATATACTCATACGAACTTAGAAACTAATAACTAGCTTCCTATAGGTAGATATCGTAATTCCGTGCAAAGTAATAGAAGCCGCGCGGGAAGACAGTAATAGGGTCAAACAACCATTATCAGGGATGCCGCGGATGCGATTTTTTTGACACCGCGGATGCGGATTTTGGGGTCACCCACTAAAAACCGTAAAACAACGTCCATTTTATGTTATCACGCAATCATCAAACACGTTGAGACTAAATTACAATAATAGCGAACAAATAAAAGGCGGTCTTGGTCACAGAAACGAAATTAAGTTTGTTTTTCAAATGGCTGAAACTGAAACGCGCGCGGTAAGCGTTCTTTCTTGACGTCAATTGCACTACATCTTTCACGATTCTGTGCACACTTTATACCATCTTATTTGACCCAGCTGCACCGGAATATCTTAAATATAAATTTTGTATTTGTTACACCCCTTGCTGGTTGCGAGCTACGTACATACAGGAGTCTTAAACTCTCTGTCCTGTTTCACCGTACTGGTTTCCTCTCGAATTCCTTCGCTGTTCAGGCTATTCGTCTGTGGAATGAGCTCCCTCTTACCGTCAGGCAAGCTCAGAGCAAGTTCTCCTTTAAGGCGGTGCATTGGAAATTATCGCGTGCTTTGAAACGCCGTTCTGACTTGATTAAGAGACAATAAGTTCTTATTTTCAGATATATGATTCTTGACTATATGATTGTTCATCTGATTTTATGGATACATGATTGCTTAAAATTTCCTCGATAGAAAAAAAATCCAAAGTTGGGTCTGTATTTTCCTTTTTTTACTCAGCCTACTCAAACGATACATTATTTTACGACACAATGAAGTAAATACTATAGTATTTTATCTCATCTAAAATCTCACTTTATGAAATTTTAATAAACCTTCACTAAGTTAGGTATTTATCGAAATTTTTCCAAAACAGCGATTCCCGAAGAGTGTTACATCTCTTTTTCTCGTGGGCGGAAGGCATCAGCGTGTCTCTGTCTAGGGGGCGTGTACGACTCAAATCAAGGCATCCCCTTAAACGCAAGTTGCGTAAGCATCTCTTATTAACTATTAAAGATTGATGATCCTCATAATATCTTTGTTCGGGTGCATATAATTGTATGTATTTATGTATGTATAAGTAAGTTTATATTGTATGCATTATATATGTATGTATATTAATGAAATGAATTGATTTGTGTGTCCATTTGAGTCTCTGTATTTAGGATCCTGCACCACTAAAGTTTCCTTTTAGCCCAATGGTTGACTCGTAAAGAATGCCTTAAGGCATTGAGTCCGCCAACTGTACTTTTATTTTTATATTTGTGCAATAAAGTTTAAATAAATAAATAAAATAAAAAAAACATCCGCATCCGCAAAAACTCCGCATCGATTTTTGCGGATGCGTCTGCAACATCCTTGGTTATTCTGTTCCTTCAGCCAGGAGACAAAACGACAGAGTTTCTTAGAAAAAAATGTTACAATTAACTATGGACCATACAAAAAGGGGTGAAACGTGACGCCACATTTGGTGAATTTAAACCCATAAAATGCAGGTTTAAATAGTGAAGAGACGTAACCATGTCAACAAGTGACAGAAAAAAGTCGATTCACCCAAAAAAAAAAGACTTATCTACTTACAAATTAGTTAGGTTTTTTTTCCGAGTTATAGAATAAAGATTTGTTTATAAGTATTGTAACAATAACTTTTCTCGTTAAACATAACATGTGTTATCTGGAAACTAATAATAAGTTTACAACTCAGTATAACTGTGAAACTCCGTTTCACGATTTCTTTTGGTCAGGGAAAACTTTTACAGTGTGAAAACGATTTTGGATTATTTCCAATTCGTATTTGCTATTAATATCATGTAGGCTTTAAATTATTATTGCCACGAAAAATGATTCGTCGTAATAAACGTAATTATGCCTAAGTAAATAGATTAAAAAGAAACGGTTCTGGCGCTTTGCCGGTCGCTACCGCGGCACGCTCGCTTCGCTCGCTCGGCTCGCGCGCTGTAGGGTCGCAGTTCTTCCTAACACTCCTCCTCGCTTCGCTTCGTCGTACCTACACCTACCTACCACCCACCTACTACCTTCAATGTAATAAGAATTTTGGGAACATAAACTTACGTTAAACCAAAATTATAGTAAAGGCGATTCGATAAAGGACTACGTCGATGGACAAATAAAATAATGGAGTAAAATTGGATGAGTTGATTCTTATGTAAAAGGTAATTCGAGCGATCTAACGAAGTTCGATGAATGATTCTTAAGTGATGATATAATTCTGCGAATAAATAGTGTTATGGGAAACGATACTCGATGAAACTATTTTCGGTAAAATGATGGATTCCCCCTTATCTGCCTTGTTTTCATAAGTATCACAGCATTCCGCTGCCTACAAAACTACTTCTTTCTGTACCAGTAGCACTTTAATCAGTCAAAGACTTATTATCGCACCAAGTCCAACTTATTTTAAACAATCATCACGGTTCTAGAAGTATGTCCAGCCAGATACCTACTCTCAACCAACGTTTGTGATCTCCATTGCTGAAGGTTGTGCGTGACTTGAACCTTTTGGCAACTTCTGTCACCAGCTTCCAACTCACACTGCCATCGGCTTTTTTTAAGCCATTTGTTTTGAGCGGATATCCTAAAAAATGTTATTTTCCTGTAATACTCGTAGCTATAGTATTTCAACCCATTCCAGGCCAAGCAACGCTACGTGTGCTATGCTGTAGCGCGTAGCAGCATTTTCCCGCTTTGCAGCGAAAATCGATGACAGATTTAGTGGCCTGGAAGGGACAATAAGACTAACCATCAGTATTAACAGCCCTCGACCGCGCCAAGTCCGCCTTGTTCCCGACCAGTATGACCGCCCGCCGAGTAGTATGCCCGGCCGCCCACAAGCCTTGCAGGCTTCGCTCGGCTTCGGCGAAACTGCCGCGGTCGGCTGTCGAGTAGACCACGCAGTAACCGTGTGCGCAGCCGTCGGTCTGGAAGTAATGTTGTATGATGTATTGGATGAGATGTGTAATCGTTAAACTCCGAAATAATACGTGCGAAGCTGTTGCATTTGACACCTATGCAACAATGAGAACTATTTTCGCACATCTCTGATTCACCTTTACCGATCCATCATTTCTCATTGCGTACTCCTTTGTGGTTTATCCATATTATAAAAGAAGAGAAGGGATACCCTTGTTCATAAAACTTAAAATGTATCTGCTAAATAAAAAGTGCTTTGTCTCTTTCTGACGAACACAAATGTCAAAGTGACAGATAAAGACAAACGAATCTTAACGCCATTTTAGTTAAAATAAGGCTTGTAGAACGATCTTCACCAATACCAATCAATACTTTTAAAGCGTCTCACAGACTAAGCGATATAGCCCTCCGAATCGCTAAACTTAAGTGGCAGTGGGCGGGGCACATAGCACGTAGAACCGATGGCCGTTGGGGCGGAAAGATTCTCGATTGGCGACCACGTAACGGAAGGCGCGGCGTGGGTAGGCCCCCCGCAAGGCGGACTGATGACCTGGTAAAGGTTGCTGGAGTCCGCAGGACCGGTCACTTTGGCACTCTTCGGGGGAGGCCTATGTCCTAGTCCAGCAGTGGACGTCTTTCGGCTGATATGATGATTATGGTATGACAGACTAAGCGTGCCCTGTGGTGGCGGCCAATAGTAAAGCTGACAATAACTGTCAAATTTACTAGGTATCTATTGACCGCCGCTGGCCGCGTCAAGTGTGTTTCGGACAGGGAGTTTCTTTTCGTTACGAGTAAGTTACCAATGTTATGTCTCAAATGTTACTTATACAAATTGTGACCATATGCTCATTTAGGACTATTTTTGCAACAACTCGTATAGCAAAAAACTATAGGTACAGTCGGCGTCATATAGTTATAGTAGCAGCCAAAGTACAGTTTAAACAGTAATAAAGACTTGTTGCGATATATTTGGCTAGTTTGGTTGCTACCAACTATAAGACGCTGACTGTACATAATGCCCTGCTGGTTTCATTTCTCTCGACATTTGTTCATGTTCTATTTTTAGACCTCTGAAAATCTCACAATATTATTCAAATATTATGTGAGATTTTCAGAGGAAAATGTTTTCTTGCGTGTGCAAGAAAACATTTCCCTAATAAAATAACGAAGAAACGCTAAATTCGTAGAAAAAATAATTTCATAGCTGTATTTTACAAATGGCGTCCCTTCACGTCTAACAGAAGAGCGTAAGCCACACCAGTTTCATAACGACATAATTCCTTTAGAAAATATGAAAATTTACAGAAAATTACGACGGACCAAAGGGTCACTTGGTAAATGTTGAGCATGCTATTCTTATTACTTTCAAAACCTCGCGTTTTACCCAATCGTACAGTTCTGAAAGCGACGGTAATTCGTAGGATATAAAGTTTAATTTTGAAAGCTTCGTGGAAGGACATTAGAGGGTTAGTAGGTTTGGTGATTTTATTTTTGATCTCAGGAGTCGTTTTATGAAGCGACAATGTAGGTTGAAGGATTTGGACGTTGAAATGAGTTAGAATCATGATAAAGATTTTTTGGTTTACCATTGTTTGACCTACAAAGGTTTAACGTTTCATAAATACTGTCGTTCGACAATAAACGACCATTATAAAATTGAATATTAGCAAAAGTAATTTTGTCTATTATGAAATTGGTAATATTTAAATATGTATGTGTAAAGTGGATGTTGTCTTATTAAAATTGAATATGAAAATCGATTTTTGTACAAAAAAAAATATATAATTAATAATTATATAAGGTGCTAACAAATTAGGTACCAATACTTTTAGAGCTGATAGTACTAGTCTCTAGGAGTAGAGTTAAGTATGAAACATTTAAAAGTGTGTATCACTTTTTGGAGATAATTAGGGATACAACGTTACTGCGTAAAAACACCCTGTTAATGAGATAGTCAACAATCAATCATTGACGTTTGTCACAAACGACGATGTTCACTTGACAGATAGTGTTTTAACATCTTGTCAGTTGAATGCACAGGCTGATTATGTTTGGTCGAAATTTTAATTTATTTATTTTGTACCGGAAATTAAAACAAAAATATCATATGAAAAGTTTTCTTAATTTCTATTTAAAGTCAATTGTTTTGATGTAATGTAACACCTCTTAAAATATTGGTACTTAATTTGTTAGCACCTTATATATTATTATTTTTTTTTCAGATTGGTTTTATCTGGAGCGTACAGTGAGACCAAATGAAAGTTTTTCTTAAATAGAAACAGAAAATCAACGAATAATTTCGCATTGTTTGTGCTGAATGATAATTAATCGTATCATACAATTTGGTCGTCGGTAGTAATTTCCAACTTATTTTACAGTATTTCCATACTTTAGGGAAGTTTAGCGTGAAAGTTTCCTCCTTGCCTTCCACACCAATAAATAAAGAGGTAAAGTTTGTGAAATATAATTTAATATTACAACACAATTCAAATTCTACACTCATTTCTACAGATTCTCGTGTATACGGATACCTACTTATTTCAACAGATTCCTATATTTACAGATTTCAGTTTCGGCAGGGGGCCGATTATTGACTTTCGAGCGCTCGACTCTTTCGCTCGAAAACTTTCAAAAATGATGTATTGAAAGAGCGATAGAAAGTTGAAAAACACGTGGTATTGATTGACCACTCGCATTCAATTCTATCGATAGATCGGATAGATAGTAAGTGCCTGCAATGTTGACACTACAATCGTATTTAATTAAATGCCCTGATTAAATGACCTGAGAGCTGATTTTTGACTTTCGAGCGCTCGTAAATTTACGAGCGCTCGAAAGTCAAGATCTGCACGACTGGGAATCTGCATACACAGTTTTCGTATAGCTACGAAACTCCACACACTCAAATCAGAATAAACGGGAGTCTGTCATCGAAATCTGTATTGTTCACCATCCGGTTGAGCCGGTCAATTTTTTTTTGTTTTTTTTTGTTTTTATGATATAGGAGGCAAACGAGCAGACGGATCACCTGATGGTAAGCGATTACCGCCGCCCATGGACACTTGAAACACCAGAGGATCTGGCATTTGACATAGGTAACTAATTGATTATTTGACATATTTATAATACTAGGGTATAACTATAGGGACTTGATATTATTATTATTATTATATAGTATAAGGAAATGACATGTTATAAATTGACGACTCCGAGAATATGTGGCTATTACTATTAGTATTAAGGATCCTATTTGATACAGGTTGTCGACTGGTGTATGTAGTACAGATGTTTTACAAAAATAAAATAAAAAATAAAACTGTTATGACATTGTAAAAATTTGCACACCTGCATGCAGGTTGAATATGCATGAAGAAATTCAGTTTTAAGACCTTACCCTGTTACCATATTCTGGCAAATAAAGAAATTTTGAATTTGAATTTTTTTGAATTTTTTGTTGCCGGCCTTTAAGATGGGAATACGCTCTTTTCTTGAAGGTTTGAAGGTCGTATTGGTCCGGAAATACCGCAGGCGACAATCCATTCCACAGTTTAGCTGTGCGAGGCAAGAAGTTTCTGGAGAAGCGCACAGTTGAGGACTGCCAACCATCTAAGTGGTGAGGATGGTAGTGATGTCGCGTTGGACGATGGCGAAAAGAAGCGAAAGGCAAAAGAATTAGCCGCTCCATTGCGTAACGCTTCATACGGACCTTTACCCTAGAGTTCTTCTTCTTAGTCGCTTCCCTCTTGGCAGACTGGTCGTGATCGTTATGTCGGTTAAGTGGAAAGCTTGAAAATCCGTCGCCATTCGGTACTACGCCCCTGACGCGCCTACTACGGCCCTGATTTGGTCAGTCCATCTCGTAGGCGATCTGCCACGCGCTCTTGTGCCCTCAATTCTGCCCTGCACTACAAGTCGCTCGACCGAGTCACCGCCCCGCCGATACATGACCGAAGAAAGTTAAAATGCGGGCCTGGACAGTGGAGGAAAGGCCTGATGTTCAACTATTACCCAAGACTAGTGTATCCGCACCCTATTTTGGAACGCGTGTGCTCGCGCGGGAGCATTTTGCCGCCGAACGCGACACGCTGACAGCAATCCTATTCTCTTACGGTCACTTGTGCACTGATTTTCTTTTAATTAGCATAGTGGTAAAGAATGAAGACGCAGCTACTGAAAAACTTGTCCTTGGCAAATTATCCATACCTACATCTACATACATCAATTCACGCCTTTATTCTATACCTACTCTTGTTCCAGTGCGCAGTGGCCCTTTTAGCATAAATGAGGGTATAAAAGATCGACAAAATGCGATATCACAGTGATAGGTTGCTAGCCCATAGCCAACAAAACACAACCCTGCTCCCTTAGCCGACGTGTAAGACACCCACGGGAAGAAAGTAACAAATGAACCATATACAAAATAATACAAACTTTGCGGCAAAATGCTTAGTGCAAGGCCTGAGTGGACGCCCCGCTCAGAGCGGGGCGTGCAGCGTCCATATAAAACAAATGCAATTTATATGGACGCTCGACGCCCCGCTCTGAGCGGGGCGTCCACTCAGGCCTTGCACTTACAATGCCGGTACTGCTGCAGCGTTAAGTACAGTCAGCAGCAGAACTTGCTAAGCAGCCCTAGTGCTCAAAATGATCTACACACCAACTCTAATGTCAAGGGAATAAGGATCTGTGTAGATCATTTTGAGCGTGTTATTTTGCTTAGCTACTTCTGATGCTCACTGTACTTAGATCTAATGTCATTGTTCCACTCACCACTAGCTGATCAGCCGGTGCATCCATGAAGGTGATCTCCGACTCCTCGCCAGCTAGCAGCACGCAAACGGAACGCTCGCCAGATTCATCGTCTGTGGACAAAATGGCATAATTAAGGATAGAAGTTAAAAACCGGCCAAGTGCGAGTCGTACTCGCGCACGAAGGGTTCAGTACCATTATCTTTAAAAATGTCACGTTTCTTGTGTGGGAGCCCCGTTAAATATTTATTTTATACTGTTTTATAGTATCATTTTTATAGCGGCAACAGAAATACATCAGCTGTGAAAATGTCAACTGTCTAACTATCACGGTTCATGAAATACAGCCTGGTGACAGACGAACAGACGGACGGACGGACAGCGGAGCCTTAGTAATAGGTTCCCGTTTTTACCCTTTGGGTACGGAACCCTAAAAAGCTTCATTGCTTGACTGGTTCCTTGAGAGGAAAACTGTGGACGTAGCACGGTTGCCATTTTATATCACTCATTATCGCTGTGGATAAGCCATCTGTCACGCTCTGACGAGTATGCGAGTGCGAGAGAGACAGATGTCTTATCCACAACGAGAAGTGATAAAATTGCAACTATCTTAGGCCCGCAGGTGTTGGAGTTGCATAATCAACTACTCGTTAAGAGGGTTCCAACTGAACCAAACACAACGGGTTTATTTTATATAGTTTAGGATTAGGAGTTGCTTTTATGTACTATCCTTTGAATCATTACTCAGAGGAGATTTGATAGTCTGTCCATTTAGACCAGGGGACCGATTTTGACTTTCGAGCGCTCGACTCTTTCACTCAAAAACTGACAAAAATTATGAAATGCTACTTTGAAATAGCGATAGAAAATTGAAAAACGAGTGGTATTGACCACTCGTAACTAATTCTATTGGTAGAAAGTAAGTGCTTGCCATTTTGACACTACAAACGTATTTACTTTTATTTGATTTTCGAGCGCTCGAAAGTCAAAAATCGGTCCCCTGGTAGATTTCGGTGAAGTAAAACATCGTGAGGAAACCGTTCTAATCACAATAAGGTCTAGTTTTCCCTCTGGATTGGAAGGTCAGATGGCAGTCGCTTTCGTAAAAACTAGTGCCTATTAGGCGTCAAAGCGGACCCCGGGCTCGTTTAGGGCACAACCGGGAATTAAAGCACTGGCTGCCAGCACTGGCGGGAACAGAGCGCCGGCCTATTTTTCAAGCCAGTGAGCTAGCACTGGCTTCGTCTAAACCTAGCTTACAGCTAGGAGTATGATGAGATTGCACTGGCCGCCCACTTGGCAGCTTGACCCATTTAGGAGTGGTTATGGCCGCCGTCTGTCTCCATCATGGGATCAGCTCAGTGTTGCCACAACGCGTTGTCATTTAATTTACATAAGTATGTCAAAATGTTCAATCGGATACAAGCAAGTTGCTCAAGTTAATCAGAAAATCTTAAAGAACATCATACACATGTATTTAGCTACAGTCCGCGTAAATATTTGATACGACTCTATTCCTAGAGCCGTTAGGACATGTCAGATATTTATGGTCGCTTTTGTTCGGCAGATATTGATTCGGGTGACTATACCAAGAAACAGTACACGTTAAATAAGAGCCTTTATAAATAGACTCTCTAACCGGATTGTACAGTTGAGTAATTTTACGCTACGTGAATAAAATTATGAATAAAATACACATTTATTTACGCCTCGGTACCCGATTTTTTACCCGAATGCACGACGTAAAAATACGGCTAATATTGTACAATTTATCGTCTGATATACAACGTGTTAATAAAATAACGCAAAACCTGGAAACAGTTTGTTCAGAATCGAGAGTAGAATACGAAAAAAATAAAAAAATAAAATTTTGACGCGATTTATTTTTTACATTTGTATGGAGCAGGTCGCCCCAGTCGGCCAACACTCCATACAAATGTAAAAAATAAATCTTGTCAAAAAATTTATTTTTTATTTTTTTCGCATTCTATGCTCGATTCTGAACAAACTGTTTTCAGGTTTTGCGTTATTTTATTAACACGTTGTATATGCGATTTCAGCAACCGTAATCGTGTTTTATAAACTTGTCAAAGCTAGCCGTTGCTAAATCTGTTCGACCGATGTGTTTTTGCTTTCGTCGTAGCAATAAGAATAAAAAATACGAACAAACGACGTGCAAAATCGAAACGACGATAAAAATAGAAAATTTAGGAAATGTAGTATGCTATTTCTACAGTCCGTTCGCAAATGCTTTTGTGATTAAGCCATAAGTTTATCGGTTTCACCTTTAAAGGACTGATCCTTTCCGAAAAAAGTTAGGTAGCTATATGATTACATTACTGAGATAGTTTTAGAGACTACTACATGCTCTGTGGGTATAGTTTGTTCCAGTTAACATGACGAAAATTTCCTTTACGTGGGATTCTACAACTCCTTTTGTTGCTAAACATGAAAGGAAAAGACATCAAAGCGACGTCATAAAACTGTGGCACGTGTACTGGGTAGCAACTGTTGGTTCTGTTGTTTAAGCGTAATTGTTTTACAACCCTACTTGAAGATAACAATTAAACAATAGATGTCGGTAATGGTTGGGTCAAATTACTTTTCGTCATCTAAACTGGAACAAACTATACGTGTTATGTTCGGTTGGTGAGTAAGGTAGCTAAAGCTCCCGAGGATGTACATTCAGTATCATAAACATGTATGCACTTTTCGACCTCATCTCGTAGCTTTTAAGCAGAGGTCGGAATTCTCGTGGCACTTTTGAGCTGTCATAGGGACTTCTCGTTTATCAACTTCCGATTATACATATGTATATCGATAAATACAGAATATAATATATGTAAAATATGATTAGTTGATTACGAGTGATGCGTAAACAACATGCAGTCTTATCGCGATTGCGCGATCTCATTTGTAGAAAATTATAAATAGAAGTTAAAATTATAATATTTTGTAGTTGAACATGAAATTAATAAATGTTAAAACATTGAACTGAACTGATTCAATTTAAAAAATTTAACTATTAACTTTTCATTGTTTTCATTGCAAATCTCTATTTAACAATTTCAGCCACTCCAAAGTTATCTAAAAGAGATCGCTCTTTAGCGGTAAGACTGCCTGTTGTTTACCTCTACTTTTAATCTTGTTTCATACGTTGTGTTCTATAATTTATCGATATAATTATGAATATCGGTAGTCGATAAGCGAGAAGTCCCTACGACAGCTCAAAAGTGCCACGAAAATTCCGACCTCTGCTTATAAGGTTCTAGAATGTATACATGTTTATGATGCTGACTGTACTAACTATGTTGAAAGGGACCTTGTCTCTAGCTATGGCAACGCAACGAATTCTCCAGTGAATAAAAAGTCGGCAACGGGCTTGTGACTTCTCTGGATTTGCAAGCGTTCGTAGTCTATACCGTCTGCTAACCATCTCGCAAGCCATATATGTGCTTATTGGCGACCGTAGTAAAGTACAAAATACACAAACATTTTCATACTGCATTTATATCCATATGTCACACGCGAGAGCCAAAGTCGCCGATAATGTCCCTGACAATATGGGTTGTCGCGTCGCATTTCCGAGGCAAAGACCCCATTTGCAATTCTCAGAGCGAATACGTCGGAGAAAATGTATCAATTGAATCTGTGAAGCGAAGGGAATAAGATTAATATGTGAATAATGAGTGTTATAATCTGGGGGCACGGCGGTGCCCCCCAAGTATAGCGCGAAGCCAGCCTTTACTGGAACCATTTCGCCGCATTTTCAGGCCCCTATTTGAGAACCTCTGGATAAGACCAGAGCGCAGAAATTTTCGTCATCCAGTAAGCTATAATCACATACTTAAAATCCAAAATTTCAAGTCTGTAGGTCATTTCGTTCCGAAGTTAAGCGAAAGCAAAGTTTCGCATTTATGACACTCACTCACTCATGATCATCAAAATAGAACTAGTACTTCCCATAAACTCAGAGAGCTGAAATTTGGTACAGAGTTAGGGTTTAATGGCCACATAAAGGGAAAACTATAAAAAATCGCAATTTCAACCCAGTTTTCTAGATACACCAACTGTCTACATTACTTTGTAATCCTATACAAAAATATAGGATTACAAAGTTACATTTGTTTACTTACTGCAACAAATAACTATGTATAAAATTAACAACGTCTGCTTGTTCGTTTTTAGCATGTACTACAGGAAATGTTATATTAAATTTTTTTTATTTCTCATTTAAGTGAATTTGTAATTCTTTATGAGAAAATAAAAGTTCTTAAACCAGACATTTGCAGTGAATGGGAAAATTCAAAAGCAAGAATGGGCCTGCATTCATAGTTTGTATGTATGGATAACACATTAACCTACAAAAAGAAGTGAGATCCCATAAAAAACATTCCATGTAAAAAAGAGGCCAAGTCTCGAAACTATTCCACCGTAAAAAGTTGTGAGATATTTCGTAGAGCCAAGTCTCAGGCATTCTTATTAATCTTTATTTGCTTGCTAAATAAAATTTCGTGACTTGGCAATGTGCATGTTGTTTGTGACTTGGCAATGTGTTGTATGTTTTTTCTCTCTACTTACTTCTCTACCCTACCCTGCCTCGTTTCCTGACCCTTTGCATGTTATTTGTCCATGAACAAAACATTTTTGTACAAGTAAGTAGTTAGATGAGTTCTTTTAAATTTTGCCTTTCTCGGAACAATTCACGTTGTGAAACAGGTTTTATCGACCTATGTGTAAAAGGTGTTTAGCTTAACTTAAAAAAAAAATGGTTGTTGGTATGATTTTAAAAACTGTTTACCAACAGAGCATGAGAGTGATGAATTAGATTTAAACTTGACAGTAGAAATAGAGGACTACCGCAGCTGGAAGTTTAAGCGCGCGCCTATACCTCTCAAGAATTGGATTTGGGCTCTACTCGGTTATTGATCACGTACTGTACCTACAACATCATAAACCAATGTTTTTCCAGCAGACCTCTTCGTAGCTATATAATCAATATCAAAACCCATAAAAACTTATATTTTACCATAACTGACCGACCAAACTTAACAACTGGTGAAAATGATTATTATTAGCAACAAAGTACTGCGTACATAATACCTCAAATGTAATAATAATATCCGTTTACGTGTCGCCGTCGCAACGCAGTGGTTCCTTTATCTTCCTACCTGTGTAGGTACAAGTTGAGAGTAGGTATTATTCATAAAAAAAATGCATTTGTTATAATTATCAGATTAATGATATTTCAGTAGGTAGCAAGAGAGTAGTATTAATTTAGAGTAGCTTTCGATCCTACTGAAACGATATTGAAATTGTATGTTATACAATCGTTACGTAATGAGGGCTGATTCGGTGCAAGTAGAGAGTTTAATACAAGTAACATATTATGTATATTATTATTCGCTGTTAGATAAATAACCGACAATCTTACACCATTCGATCTAGTCTGAAGAAATGAATGATGAATATTGATGGTTCTGATAAGGTAATCAATTAATCATTGAATATGCTACATCAACTTAGCCAAAATCATAAGGAATAAAATAATTATATACAAATATTTATTCCTAGCGACGCGGCGGCATGTAAGCCCAGTCCGCCAGTGAGGTGCGATTGTTCACGCCCACTGACCATTTCTTGTCCTTGTCATTTTGCATAGAAAAGTGCAATATAGAGGCCGCTTTGCTAACTCTATAACGTAGACAGATTTAACACGTATAAGATTGTCCGAAAAATATATATTTATAAGGACAGAAATATCTGTACAGGGCTCTATTGTCAGTGTCATAAAGTCGTGTACATATATTTAGGTGTGACCTTATTTATTTATATACGTATGTGAATACCCCTGAATGTACCACCTATTACTAGAACATGTTGTTGCAGAATCCGTCGAACAAGTGCTTCACTTTCGGATATCAGCGCCATCTTTTAGTATGTTGTTAGACATGTCTCCTGGACCCCAAAACTGCCGGGAGACAGTCTTTAAGGAGTCGGTCTCCCCAGTAATAACGTCATCACGCTCGTGGTGGTCGCGTTGGGAGAAGTGTCAATTAATAATTAATTAACTATGCAACGAACATTAACGTGTGGGCTCTCAAACGAAAGCTGACTTATATATACATATACTAGCTTACTAGGATACTGGCTTCTGCCTGATCATATAGACATGACATATTTAATATCCTTAAGAAACAAACCGAATGTATAGTTGAACAGTCAACAGTACAAGAAAGACTGATTGAGGTAGATGTTTACCCTATTGTTTGCCAAACAGACGCATAACCTAAGCAGATAAATAAACAAGAAATAAATGGAGCAATTTCACTCCATATATTTCCTTACAGGGACAGATGCAGTGAAAATAAACCATGAAGGGGACGCTGGGGTTGACAGGCTGCATGGAAAAATAGGATTTCCACGCGAACTAAATTACTAGGTAGAGCTCGTAGTTTTCTATAAAAAGTGGGGCAAGAGCGAGTCCACAAGCAACTAAGGTTCTGTGCTATCTTATTATTACATTTAGTACCCACGACTGTATAGACATGTGCAGGTTTTAGTACCGATAGGGTTAATCCCTTTTAAACATGAAAACCTCGGGTAGCCCCACCCGAGGTTTTCATCGATTTTTGACATGTTTTGAATCGTATCTACTACTTTTGCACACAGATAGAATTATAAGTGAAACGGCGATAGGTTCTTCATTGTTTTATCTCCATTTTTGTCTACCGCATTTTGAAAGAAATTAATACTAATAATAAGTTTTTTGGCCTAAAATTGTTCAACTTTGATGCCAAATATCTTTTCTTTTTTTCTAAAATTGTTCAACTTTGGAGTAAATATGGGATACTATATTGCTTAAAGCCGTTGTTGTTAATATAATGAGCTACAAAAAACATTAGAAAACTAAGGGATTCAGATCGAAGGTCATTCCCCAATGACCCCCATGAGATCCCCTTAACACGACAGTAGATTTATTACGTGACATACACAGAGCAAACTGCTGAGTCCACACGCACTAACTAACACAGACTCAATTAACACACACAAGTTCACTGAACCCGCGCCTACTAGTACTGACACAGTTACACTTCACTGATACTTTGCACTAGACCACTTCAGAATTCACCACTTATTTTCACTGTTCTCCTTCTTCTAGTTCGCACTCTCATACTGCTTACTTTAGTGCTTCACTCAAGACTGAGCTGTACCGCGAAGTTGGTCCGTTTATATAACCCTTTCCAAAGGTTCTAGACCGTAATTTCGATACTCATTCCGATCTTCATTTCATTACTCATTTGTTTTGAGTAGCATGGACTTTTGGGTAAGGAAAAAATGCTTGACCAGTAGCCTGGTTAATCGGTAGTTAGCGATACAAACTGAAGAAGTGTAAAAAGTACCTCCGCCTTGCAGAAGACCACAGCCATAATAACACTACTACTTGCTCTGTAGTAGTGTTGTGTTCCTGGAGGTGAGCAAGGACGCCAGAGCTCTCGAGGATGCGTTGTGTTGAGAGCGAGGGAATTTGTTCCTTCAGCTGTCAACACGGCGTATCCTCAAACATATCAAGGGTCGGCAATGCCCATGTTACTCCTTTGGAGTTGCATGCGTCTATAGGCTGCGGTGTCCGCTCATCATCAGGCGGGCCGTACGCTTGTTTGCCACCGTCGTTGTATAAAAAAAAAATCCGTTATGACACAACAATTTATCGTGCTACGTCTACGTTTCTCTAATATCCTATTAAATTTAAATTTCCGTAAGCATCGAATATTCTATTCGCTTACTTTTTCTAGAACAATCCATGCCACTCGGCGTTTTGAAAATGTGTTTTGAAAATGTAAAGGGCATGTCGGTCGCTGGACTGGAACCAGGGTACCTACATCGAGTCTAAAGCCGCAGTCTATGCCCATAAGCTACTGGTGACTTATGCACCACGGCGAATTTTGGAATACCTACCTTTACGGCGCGCCATCACCATGGCAACGGAACTGTTATAACCCCGCCGTCGTGACAATATGTTACGTTCGCTTACCACCAAGCAGGCCGTATACTCGCTAGACAACGTCATAGTATAAAAAAGCCGTTAGATACGGAACCTTAAAAGAATCATGGCAGCTTTTGTCGTGTAAAAGGTATAGAAACCAAGGTGGGCTGGGCTGGTGCTGTGAAATTGGATTTTGGACGCTGATTGTAGGATCACGACGAAGTTTAATATACGCAGACATTGCCGCACTGACAGCTTACGCTCGTCACGTTTCTAACCCATGCTGATTGCTGAAGTAATATAAGGTTTTTACACCAGATATTCAGAAAATAATGATGGTTGCCCCCAAAATGAGGGATCAGAGTTGTACTTTTCTTCAAAGATTCAAAGATATTTAAAGATTCAAAGATTCAAAGATATTTAAAGATTCAAAGATTCAAAGATATTTATTTTGCTCAGAATGAAGTTACATAGTTCTTAAAAATTACAACATTGCAGTCCAGTGCATTCAGCCTGCGTGCAGGCGTGCAATACATTTTTTTGAGGAGCGTTATATTCCACCATAATTATCATAAAAATTACCATTAACAAGTCAAAATTATAAAAATATCAAATGCAAACAAGCATAACAATGTCAAATAATAATTAAATAAAAAATATCAGTTACAATAATTAGGAGGTGGAGAGAAAATTAAAATAATAATTAGATAACATCATATCACACAGCATGTCAAACTAAATCCAAAAAAAAATTTACACTATAAAAGCATTTGTCCAGAAGCCAGGTTGTCAATTTGTTCTTAAAGCTATTTTGTCTTAACAATTTTAGGTCTTTAGGTAGTTTATTATATATTACTATGCACATGTTATAAACAATCTTATTATAAACCATTTTGTGAGCACGCGGTTTGTATAAGAGATTCATAATGTTTCGACGGGTCTGTCTCTGTATTATTTCTCCTCGTTTTTAAAAAAAGGTTTGATGGGAATTTACAAAAACACAACATACACTCAGAGGCAATGAAAACGGGTCACTTCCCATGGATTACTTTACAAAGCGACCCGTTTTCATTGCCTCTGAGGTAGCGTACCTTCATAGTTCACATTGGGAATTACACTCAGAGGCAATGAAAACGGGTCACTTTGTAAAGTAATCCATGGTAAGTGACCCGTTTTCATTGCCTCTGAGTGTATATCTCTTATGTATAGGCAGGGTAAGGGAAGAATGTGCATTTTTTTAAATAAGGGTACACAATTCCCTGATCATGCTATTCAAAAGAGTTATTGTTGCTCTAAAATGAGGGATATAAAGAATCCCGCACAAAATGATCGGTAAAAGCCGTTCAGTCGATTTGGCTGAAATTTTGTGAAAATATATCCTCTAATACTCTGATCAACTGTGAAGTTGCAACTTTAATTAATAACTAGTTTTTAAAATAAATAATTTCGGGTGCATATACATTGACATTGGAATTTGAACCTTTTACCGTGGACGGTAGAGTTGCTATTTCACGGCACGGTACTTCTTGCCATTATTTTACGTAAATAACCTGTTGCTGGTAAAAGTTTGCGATCTGCGGTTCGATTAGTTTATGTAGTATCTAATATTTACGATTATTTACGAGGGTAAGCTATAATAAAAACCCCAAAAGCCCCTTTTAAGTCCGCATTCTGTGACAGACGGGCAACTACGGAGCCCTACCCTGCGCGTGGCCCGACACGCACTTGGCCGCTTTTTTAAATCTTGTCTGACATCTAGATTTGTATTTGGACAATACCTAATATTCATCTTTTACGTAGGAGTTGTAAAACTCCCACTAGACGGTCTATGGCAAGGTTATTAATAAATTGCTATTATTGATTTGTCACACACCGCTATTTCTTACCGCGTTAATTTGATGCGTATTGACGTGGTTATGGACTAACCGACTAATAAGTAGGGAAATGGAATATATAGATTTTCTTCGCTCAATTGTCCGTTTTTTGTGGTCGGCTTAATATTTGTAATATTTTGACAAATGGTCATTATTCGAGAGTTTGTTCCTAATCATTGTCGTGGTGACATTTTTGTAGAAGTGGCTGCAGATTTCGTTTCTGGTTAGGTATCCTAGTTTACCGGACTTTTACCTAATATCCGAAAACTGCATCAAAATTTACGCCCGATTCTTCAAAGATATGACCCATAATATAGGTAGGTACTGTAAGTTTATATCTGTGTTTAAGTTCCTTTCAGACGATAGAGAAGTTTTTTCAAGTCGAGCAGTTGAGCTAATTTAAATAAGTTGAAATAAAATAAATAACTTAATATCATAAATAAACGAACAGTGTGCCTACAGCCTGTGATGTACCCTTCCATACGATATCAATATCTTGCCTGCTGCCAACTAGTGTAGAGCGCCAAAGGCGCCCCATTTTATCAGCGCGCGAAGCGGGCTTTGAGCGTCAGCCTTTTCTTTAATGTACCATCGACAACACAGCTACCTGACCATCCGTGCACTTTATGAGCATTGTAATAAGGTTCTATATAAATACAGGAATGTCAGCTAACTGTGTTGGCGTTTGTACGCCAAAACTTACCAATACTAGTGTCATACGCATGGAGATACTCCGATGTCATAAACTGGCCGACGAGACTGGACTTGCCGACTCCGGGCCCCCCTAGCACGAGCACGCGGTACGCGCTGAGACCCGCTGAGGAGTCCCTAGGAAGAAAAAATAAGAATACAATTGTAGTTATAGTTTGATCACCAATTGTCTGAGTAATATAAGTCAAAAAGATCGCTGTTATCCACGTTAATCCCCTAGCCTGATCCCCCAGGGAAAAAATGGTTAGGTTGAGCCGAGCGAGTGAAGCGAGCGTGACGCGTCAGCGTCCGGCGAAGCGCCATAACCGAACATTATATTTTTTAATGATTTTTAAAAGATCTGCTCTTTTCTTTCTTAGTAGTGCAATTTAAGTGTTAGCATATGCAGCTCCCTCCCTCTCAACATGGCGCATCCTGGGGAGCTCTGGTGTCCTTACTCGCCACCAGCAAAACAACACCTTAGCACCTCTCAGTTTTTCTAATTCATTGCGTGTGATCCCAACTAACCACAGCGCGTTGCGCGTCTCGACCGCGCAATGAACAGATAAAACGTTTGCCGCGCCGCAAATCGCGCAGTGTCGTGGCCGCGCTGTTATGCTCATGCTTACAGAGCAAGTAGTGATGTTATTATCGCTGTCTTTTATATCTTAGTTACTTTCCCAGTTGGACTGGTCCCCGCTAAAAGTTCGTGAAGATGGAAGTCTTCTGTTTCCACGGCGTGGAAGATATTTGTTGGGTGGGCGTGTCGGGAAGATATACTGGTTTGGAATTATATGTACGTTGATGATTGTGAATGTGTGTCTCTGTGTGAAAGCTTTACTTCTTGGCGCTTTATATGTATATATATATATATATATATATTTTTATTATATAGGAGGCAAACGAGCAGGCGGATCACCTGATGGTAAGCGATTACCGCCGCCCATGGACACTTGCAACACCAGAGGTGTTGTGAGTGCGTTGCCGGCCTTTAAGATGGGAGTACGCTCTTTTCTTGAAGGTTTGAAGGTCGTATCGGTCCGGAAATACCGCAGGCGACAATCCATTCCACAGTTTAGCTGTGCGAGGCAGGAAGTTTCTGGAGAAGCGCACAGTTGAGGACTGCCAACCATCTAAGTGGTGAGGATGGTAATGTTGTCGCGTTGGACGATGGCGAAAAGAAGCGGCAGGGATTAATCCGAACAATTCCTCGGAGCACTCCCCGTTATACATGCCCCGTTATATGCGGGCTTATCTGAACCATCCAGTTGGGCGGTGACCCATCGGACATCCTAGGTATCGTTGGAACGACGTCGTCGTCCCAAAGCGCTATCTATGAACTGGCGGCGAATGTCGCGAGATCGGGAACAGTGGAGACAACTCGTATCGAGGCTAAGCCTCGCTTCGGGTCGGTGCGCCATTATAGTTAGTTAGTTTGTGTGTATGTTTGCTACACGATAGGGCCTGGTTTGACCTCTTGTCCCAAAAACTAGAATAGAGGCATTAGGTAGCAGCTGCGCCTCCGACGACCGCCTTAACATGTCATAAATACCTATATATGGACGTTACTGTCGCTCTCCTTGGCTTTACAAGCCTGCTGCTTAAATTATACATGTCAAAGGCCAATGATGATGATGGTCTACCTTGAGGAAGCTAAGGAGCACGGTGCCGAGGCCCTGTTTACGGCTTCTGTACTGGAAGCACTAGAGGCAACCGACGTGTTGGAACGCGATCGTCTCGACCGAAGAGAGTCCCCTCGGTTGATCACACCTTTGCCTGTAACACATGATTTTATTAGGAAAGTTGTATGAAATTACGCCCTTAAACTAAGCAGTGTTCAGTTTTGTGTCCATCTTGACATCTGAGTTGTGTGTAGCTACATTTGCTGCTGACTGTACATCACAGAACTCACCAGTTATACTAAAATGCCTCAGTCTATAGTACTCCTCTTCGACCCCAGTGTTGGGCATGGAAGCCACTCTCGCTCGCTGCTGCGGCAGGCCCAGTAGTTGTCGTTCTCCCGTCCGCGACCGGGCCGCCTTTACCGACTGCGACCGGGAGTGGTGCGGGCTGCCATACCTGTAGAAGAATGGGGGTCATCTGTGTATTCATAGGCATACACTATTAAATAATATATATATACTATAATTCTTAATGCTGCCTATACCCAATTAGGGATCCATATTAATTAATGTTACTTAAATCTTGTAAAAATCTGATAAAATACATGCTACGTTATACCTATTCACGTGTATAAAACAGTATTTTAACTACATTTGTGTTGTATCCGGCCGACTTTCAAGTACTTTGTGCCCGCTGCTTTTCCCAGCTTTTACGCGCGGTTTCTGATATAACGTCGTGATTACGTTCTTCGTTTGACGCGGCATTTACACAGTATATGTAATGCAAGCAGTTTAAGAACTACCGCTGCCGCTCTTGACATTACCCTCGTGGTGTTTTCCCAGTTGTATCCTAAAGGTGTCTGGGGCCCACTCTGAGTTTAGTTTAGTAGGCATCGTTGCCGCTCTCTACGTCCTGTCTTATTTGATTCTGACTTGATGGTGACATAGGTACCATGTATCTCTTTTAGAGCTTTTGTACCAACACACATGTTTTTTTCTATATAAAATCCATCCACCATGGATAACTTTGCTGATAATGGTTTTTAAGGCCACTTCCGCATTGTCTGTCAGCTGTCAGTGTCAACGATCAGTCAAATCAGTACGGATTCTTCACTAAATGTAGGCGATTTAATTGAGTGCTATCCGATGCTATATCATTGGCACCCCGATGCGTAAATCGAGGCGGCACGAATACAATACTGCATGAAATATAATACCTAATACTACTGCGCAAATTGAATACTGTCAGTATTATATGACGACAAGTAAGCAAATCTGGACGACATAGTAAGCTCTCAGAAAATACAATATACCGCATACCGATTTTGTCCCGCCAAATGTGAATAAACCCTTATGGTTGTTAATTCCGAGTAAGTACCTATTGAAGATGTTTACCGACTTTTCACGCGCGGTTCCCAGCGGCACTACCTCAGAAATGGAATCTCTAATTTCCCATATCTCTATCTCTTTGGTCAAGTATGAGTGTGTTAGAGACGGAAATATCCGAACTTTGAGTTTTGATTTTCGTGGCTCAGGTACGGTTTTCAATACATGTACTGTGACAACGTACTCCCTAGCCCTACTCCGTTTGACACGACCCCCTTCATAAGCAAATTTGTGTCCTCAACTTACCAAACATCGTATCTGGCTGACTTGTATCATTACAATAACAACCTAATACTGATGTGATACAGTTCAATTTGGAAATACAATTGAAGTAATGTACGCAGTTGAGTAAAGTATTTGTCCTGGAACCAATTTGGATCTCAATTAACGGCTCTTTACAGGTTTTGCGGTAATTTGAGTGGATACGACATTTATACAATGTTTCACGATCAAAGGGCTTAGTATGGTTTTAAACGTAACGTATACAGGGTGCGAGAAAGTAGTGGCAAATCCTAAAATTAAATCCAATCGACCTTCGTCCTTATTTTGAACGAACTTCAAAAAAAAGGAGGATGTTCTCAAATCTCAATTCGGTTGTATTTTTTTTATCATGTTTATTTTTCAATGTTTGTTACTTACCTCAGAACTCCGTCATTTAAGTGCCGATTCGAAAACTTTTCTTTTTTGTTTGTAAGTATATGCTTCCAGATTGGTCCCATTTAAAAAAAAAATCCAGTTGGATGATGGGATTCATGAGGAATTGAGGGAACTCCTCAATTATACATATTAGGTACGCGTCTAGTGATTTTGGCATTTTCTATTATAACTGGTGTATTTATACCCAGAAATCATAAATTTGGTGGAGTGGAATTGATGATGAAGACCGAATATGACTTATGGAATTCCTCAATTATGTACTTAAAAGTACAAAAGTACCTAGGTAATATCACAGATTCTTTCTGATAAGATTCCGTTGAAATAGCAACTAATGAAGTGCCAAAGGTGATCCTTGTGGAATCGACGGAAGTCCTCAAATATTCTAACAAACATTGAAAAAAGAAAGACCGGGTTGCACTCCGGGAGTGCCGGCAGAAGTGATAACTCAATAACATTGTAACAGTTTTTCGATCAGGTCACGTGACATACAATTATCAATTATTTAAGCGGACGGGCCGCGGGCGCGTTGGGTGCGACGGGCCGGCTCGCCCGCCGCCGGCGGCGAACAAAATACCAATTTGTTTTTGCCATTGCCAAATATTTTTCAAAGCTTTATCTGTTTAGGAATAACGTCCAAATTCGAACTATTCGAATTTGCAAGAACAGCGGACGGCGGCGGTGAACAAAATATCAATTTTATTTTTGCCGTTGGTAAATATTTTTCAAAGCTTTATCTAATAACGTCCAAATTCGAACTATTCTAATTTGCTCAATAGCAAAACGATGAAGGACGCGTGAACAAAATTACAAATTTAGGTATTTGCAGAATATGCTATTGCAAAAAGTGTGTAACGGCTTTATACTCTTACGAATAGCGTTCAGTTTTGAATGAAGTCGAATCGGCTAGCAGCAAAATATAAAACATTGTGACCTCCTTCACATCTGACGTCACAAAAATCTGTCGCGTATTTAACAATTTTTCCCCATCCCAAAAAGTGCTCAGCGCCGCTAAAGAAGTTTTCACTTCAAAAATATTTTCAAGATTTTATTGTACTTGTTTGTCGGCGTAATTAATTTATATACCCATGCCGAAGCCCTAATTTTTGTTCGAGTCATGTGTCCCCCCCCCCTGCCGGCTAAATGGCTACTACTGGGGATGTGAAAAAATTCGTGATCGATGTGATCGGATGTGAAAAAGTAGTTAGTACATATAATGAATTTAAATCTACTCTAAATTGTTTTTTGAATACAGCGGAAAAACTGGAATTTTTTTTAGGTTTTAGAAGGTTAATATTACTTAAGAATAAATTTATGAAAAAAAGGAAAACATGGGAACATGTCAATAGTAGCCATAGATTTATAGAAAAAAACATATTGCTCTACTGCCATTACCCACGAAGAAAACAGGGGACTACGTTTCTATGGAAAAACGGCCCTTTATTTAAAACTAGTTTTCTTAAAATCTTTGAATGTGTCAGGAAAGATTGAAAATAGAACGAATACAACAACATTGTGAGCTTATGTAAACAGTCTTAACAGTAAATGTTTATTAAGCAGAAACGTCCGCTAACGAAATTCCAAATTTCGATCAGTGGAAAATTGAAAAATTATTCGCCGCGAGCGGGATTTGAACCCACAACCTTTGGAATCCGTCCAACGCTCTGCGAATTGAGCTACCGTGGGTCCGCTGATGGCGACGAATCTTTCAATCCCTTCCAATATTCTATTTTACACCTTAGGGAGGCTCGTAGCGACATCTACCGCGAAGTTAGTACAACTTCTGAAACGGCACCAACGTCTCAAGTTACATTGAGAATCGTTAGTGACAATGCGCTACCCCATTTTTAACAGTAAATGTTTATTAAGCAGAAACGTCCGCTAACGAAATTCCAAATTTCGATCATAGTGGGAAATTGTTAAATTATTCGCCACGAGCGGGATTTGAACCCACAACCTTTGCAATCCAGTTGTATACAGTCTTGACAATAAATAAATGATTATGATTATGAAAAAAAAAATACATACAGTTTATTTATGTTATTGTCTTGGGAGAGAACGAGCCGGTAGAAGCCCCGCAAGTATTTTGACAAATGGAGAACTCTTCTGCGAACCCTATGTTCCTAATGCGGAATAACAGGACCACATTATCATCATCAATAAGAAATTTTACAGTGCGGTGATTTTCATAAGGGTGGCTCTTTGCTTACCATGTCACTACCCTAGTAGCATTTTGCGTTGGCCAACCGTAGCTAACGGTTGGGAAAAAGTTGGGAAATTGTTAGTAGCAATCTAACGAATTGCCAACAATGGCCCTAATGCTATTTATGGTTCATTTTCCAACTGCAAAACCATACAAACATCTAACATAGGCCCTACCACAGTTATCGGTTGGGTTACCAACAAATAATCCATACGAACAAACGACGTAGGCCCTACTACCGTTTTTGGTTAGATTTCCTACAAAAAATCCATACGAACAGCCAACATAGGCCCTACTGTGGTTTTGGTCGGATTTCCAACTGAAAATCCCATACGAGCAGCCAACATAGGCCCTACTGCAGTTTTGCGCAGCGTTCCCAACAAAAAAACCATACGACTATACAACGTAGGCCCTACCGCCGACTGAGTTGGCTTTCCAACTGAAAATCCCATACGAGCAGCCAACATAGGCCCTACTGCAGTTTTGCGCAGCGTTCCCAACAAAAAAACCATACGACCATACAACATAGGCCCTACCGCCGACTGAGTTGACTTTCCTACCAAAAAATCCCTACTAGCAGCCAACATAGGCCCTACTGAGGTTTTGTACGGCGTTCCGAACAAAAAATCCATACGATCATGTAACATACAACCTACCGCGGTTTTGGTCGGATTTCCAACAGAAAATCCCATACGAGCAGCCAACATAGACCCTACCGCCGACTTAGTTGGCTTTCCTACCAAAAAATTGGAATTTAGCGCTATCTCGTGTCGAGTAGAGGCATTGCTCATCTGTCACGGGCCTGGACATAGGCTAAACAAATACTTTTTACTCTATTCATCACCAGAGAGCACATAGCATTAGTACTATTGCATATTGAAAACAGCATAGGGCCAACAGTGGGCCACATAGGAATCCAATGGCAGCGGGAGGAGAGGGGAATTCGGAAACAAAGTGCGGTGCGGGGGGCGGTGGACAGGAGCAAGCGCGGCGCGCGAATTCGATCGGCCATTTTGTTATCGATCTCCATCGTGAATAGTGCGTGTAAACGTATATAGTGGTTATATTTTCTTTTGAGTGCGTGCGTGCATGGTATAAAGTATTACTTGTTTTTGAAAGGGTTGCATATGTACTTAGCAAATATATATAAAAAATAGTGTGCAAGTTAATACTTACATGTTATATTCACTAATCAAATAACAATATATCGTGTTTATTAAGCAATCATTTCAAAATCACGTTCAGTATGATCAAAGTGGTGGAATTTAATGATTCTGATGGTGACGGCGTGGTCTTAGTGTAATACTTATGTAACAGAAGAGTGGATTACGCCTCGGAAGAAGGAGTGCCTTCGGCCTCCTCATAAAATCGTCAGTACAGTACCTATGCATCACAACTAAAATATTACCGGACGAGAATTGACATGTGTATCCCATTAAACGCATATTATACGAGACAGGTGAGTTAATATTAGTTAATTTAATTTTTAAATCACAAGGTCAATTTAGTTTTGTAACGTCGTGTGTTCATTTTGATTTAATATTTGTTTAAAACTGATGCTGGCAAAAGTTTCGAGCTGCCATTTCTCTATAAGTACATAGGTAATAATAAATAGTTTTAGCTATTTGTCGTTTTTATGAAAAGGTTAGTTTTAGCTATTTCATCACAGTCCTCTTTGTCTGTGTCATTTAAATGTGTGTTCATCTCTCTTCTAACAGATGGCTGCGTCCTTGTCAATTGGCTGAAGAAACTGGCCAGTGTGGCGCGACATTAAAGTTGCTGAATAATCCGGCGTCTAATTAACTTATTTGGACCTTGCGCGATGAGCGGACCATTGGATTTTTGACACCTGAACCCACTGAAATGACGGAGTGCAACTGCTCGGAATCTGAGGTCAAAATATGTTAGTCCAGTCATGACGTTGACAAATTTGGGCTAGTATGATGCCTTTTATGGCCCGCCATAAAGAATGTGTCCCTTTCTCACTTTCATACTTGCTAGAACGTGATGAATGCTTTAAGGCCGGTCAAAAAGCATCGTGCTACAGGGCCAGCATTCAAATACAATTAATTATAATAGAAACATATCGATTATAAATCGAGGTTGTCTTTTTTTCCTTACAATAAAATTATAAACGTATTATGTGAAGTTTTATTTTACGGTCTAGCTGTACAAAATGATGGTAACGCAAGTAAATGTGAAAAGTCTCAGAAGGCATTTAAATCTCCGTTAACAGTTAATGTGCAGTTACGTTTGTAAATTCGGTTATTTAAAGACGTTTACTTTGTATGTTACAGATGTTTATTCTCACGAAGGCGGTTTGTGAGTATTATGCACATGCACATTATTGTGTGCTCGGCCAATATAGAATCTCGCTCGAGATTACGCACCTAGAAACCATGGACATGTGCACTAAATAGGTACCACCCCACAACAAATGTACGATCCCTACCGACCACGAGCGACGCCGGGGCGCACATTGTAAGTGCCAAAGGAAATTGAAGCTTCTCTGCTGTAGTTAAATTCCACTACTCGCAGGTGGCAAGCTGCGTAAATTCCGTGCAAATATGGAATTTAACTACAGCAGAGAAGCTTCAATTTCCTTTGGCACTCACAATGTGCGCCCCGGCGTCACCCGGTCAGTGGAGATCGTGCATAAGTAAGACCAACCCGCCTTCGTGAGATAAACAACTGTACCTAACCCTACTAACTGCCAACGGCTATTCTACAGTTGGTACAGAGTGCTTTTATTTTTTAGGCCCTTCTTCGCAATGTTGCTTTAGGTCCAACAGTCGGAAACTGTGGTTGGCCCAACATAGTTCTCGTAGTAATGTTGCTGTAGGCCCTACTTTGCAAATGTAAATTGGCCCTACAACCGGAAACGGTGGTTGGCCCAACGTAGTTGTCGTAGTAATATTGCTGTAGGCCCTACGTTGTAAATGTAAATTGGCCCTACAGCCGGAAACGGTGGTTGGCCCAACATAGTCATCATAGTAGGCCCAATGTTGGGAGACACCGTTGGCTTTACCGAAAACAGGTGTTTCACTCGCAACGGTTGACCAACCATTCGGTGATCAATGGCCCTACGAAATGCCAACTTAAAATGCTACTAGGGTAGCTGTCATTAAATCTATAGTCAAATAGGTACACCATAGTGTTGCGACTGTCAATCTTTAAATACAACCATTTATTTATTTATTAAGCTAACTACAAAGTTACATATAAAACAAAAGCCCTGCAAAACTTTTTCATACAGTTTGTCTGCAGGAAGACTTTTATAACAAGTGCAATTTTACAATACATATCTAGGTTAGTTCGACACTTATACTATTTATAACACGTTTCCGATATACAAAGAATATCATACACTCAACTCAAACCGAATAGAACGCCAGTCGCTTAAAAGCTGTAACGTTGTTAAAATTGACTGGACTACTTATCCATATTACAAAAGAAAAACCGGCCAAGAGCGTGTCGGGCCACGCTCAGTGTAGGGCTCCGTAGTTTTTCGTCCAGAAATTATTTTGTAATTTTTTTCAAAAACTATTCAACCTATCAAGTTGAAAATAATTATCCTAGAAAGTTTTTATAGTTCTACTTTCGAGATTTATTTTTTATTTTTAAACTTATGGTTCAAAAGTTAGAAGGGGGGGAAGACACATTTTTTTTTAACTTCTGTAGCGATTATCTCCAAAAATATTAACATTATAAAAAAAATATTGAAGCAAACCCCTATTCATTTTTAAATACCTATCTAACAATATATCACACGTTAGGGTTGAAATGAAAAAAAAAACACTCCCCCACGTTACGTATAGGGGAGGTACCCAAATAAAATAAAATAAATCACTTTTTATTTTACCACTGTCGGCGTAATTGATATACATATTACCAAGTTTCAGCTTTCTAGTGCTAACGGTTACTGAGATTATCCGCGGACGGACGGACAGACAAAGCGAAACTATAAGGGTTCCTAGTCGACTACGGAACCCTAAAATGTACCTACTCCAAATTGAATTTTATATAAATTCATAGTAATAAATTTAATAATATTCATCTATCATATTTGAATCCTCCGTAAAAACTCACTTTTTACAAAAAACAAACGCTGTAAAAGCAAAACACAAGTATGAGTGACGTATCTCGTCTCTGTAGCAACGTAAATTATTCGGATTAGGTTATTATGCGGTAATGGGAGCATCCTGTATATTTATACAGGGTGTTATCCTGAGCCTGTAGAGTGTAGATGGATTACAGACACAGTGCAAAGAAATGTAAGAGGGAGATGAAAATATGATATATTTTAGATTGGATGAAAATATTACGCCGAAATTTTTTACTGGAATGAATAATTTCTGACATTTTGCGTAAAGCAGTTAATGCGTTGGATTAGGTCTTTTACAATACGATCTAACATTATAAAGAGGAAAAGTCTGAGATTGTAGCTTTGTCAGTTTATAAGTGCGCTCATAGCCTAGCGGCGCTTGCGAGTCGGAAACGATAACGCAGGTTAAGCAAAGATGGCAGCGGTCAGTCTTTGGATGGGTGACCGCCTGTTTGAGTGGTTACTATAAATGAGCGCTTCCGTGCTTTGGAAGGCACGCTAAGCAGTTGATCCCAGCTGCTGTCTATGACAGTAGTCGTTAAGCCGAGTTAGAGGCCTTTGGGCGGCTTACGAACTTCTAACAGTCGAGTTGCCCACTCACTTGAGAAAGAGGGGACAACTGTCACTCGCGTCCGCAGGAGCTACCTACCACAACCCTGCACGTGTCCCCTGGGTGGTACTAAAGAGTGACAAACTTTAAAAGGCCAAATAATGTATGCCATACGATTAAATAAATAGTTTATAAGTTTGTATGTAATGGGTAATCTCCGGGACCGCTTATCCGATTTCAAAAACTCTTTCACCTGCGTGTAGAATGGACTTTTTGAATGGGTTTGTCTGTGTGTCTGTGTCCTTTGAAATACGCGGACGAACCCGCGCGGACAGCTAGTAATGCATACGTGGAATGTCACCCTACATACATACATACATACGTACATACATACATACATATACTCACGCCCGTATCCCATTGGGGTAGGCAGAGACTAAGGAACGCCAAATACTACGGTCCTTACATACTTCTTTCGCTTCGATGATATCCATACATCTTCTCATACACGCTCGTCGGTTGCGGGTACTCCTGACCTGGCCTTTTAACAGTATCGCTGAAATTTGGTCATGATACCCTCGCCTAGGCCGCCCCCTACCGACCCTTCCATCCATCTCCTGGACGTAAATCCTCTTAGTCAGTCTACTTTCACACATCCTCTCAACATGCCCAAACCACCGAATGTCACCCTGGCATAATATAATCCAGACAAATTACCAAGGCGGCCATTGTCCACGTTCATTTGGGCTCATTGTCTCAAACTCAGTGAACCATGGACTTAAGGGCCCTATATACAGCACGATTTATCACCACAAATAATCTTTAGAAAGTCGTGAGAATTCTTCTATCATCTTTGGCCTAATCCGGTTGCATCCCAAGCTACAACTTCAAGTCAAGGCGATTGTCTATGATCCGTAGAATAATGGCAATGTGTAGACTTGTCTGACGTGTCAGGTTTAGTCAGGCAAAATATTGGAGAAACGAAATCTACGTTAAGGTATTTGAATCAGCAACTTTTTATGAATCGCCGAAAACGCTCAGGCCCCGTAGCATGGATGGCGTTATCACGCGATAAGTGATAGGATAGGCGCGTCGTCTCGTTCTATCGAACGGTGTCAGCCAGGGACGGAAGCTCTATCCTGTCACTTATCGCGTGATAACGCCATCCATGCTACGGGGCCTGTTAGCAGTGAGTAAGTACTTATGTGGAGAAATACAGGCTAGTGACGTCACCATTTCCTTTAGTCAATGTGTTTTTATGGGTATTCATGAATTTAAAAATCCAATTAAATTGAAAACAAATTGTATCTAATTCGTAAGAACATGTTAGAATCTATTCCTATTATAAACGCGCGGTTAAAGCGACGGCGCGATACTTTGCCATGCACTTTAAAGCAGAATAACGGCTGCTGACGATTTTATTTAGGCACAAGATTAACTATCATTTGATAGTTAACCTTGATAGAATCAATTAATACATACTAAATAAATAAATAAATATTAGGGGACAATCTTACACAAATCGACCTAGTCCCATAGTAAGCTCAATAAAGGCTTGTGTTATGGGTGTTATGTGTTATACTAGATGATAGAATCAATCGGGGGGAACAACGATTTTTTTTTTGCGAGTGTGTGAGGTGTCGCTGGTCAACCCACCTTCGGAGCCGCAGCTGGCGTGCACGGGACTGCATCATGATACAACTTTCTTGAGCTTCTCACAAGTGGTCGCACGGGGGTAGATTGGTCACGCAAAACAGTTAGTAGCTCGCGGGCTATTAAAATTAAAATTAAATAGTCATTTATTTCAGATTGTTACATCCATATTACCTCACTACACATTACAAATACACATTAGTCAATACAAATAAAATAAAATAAAATAATAATAAAAACATGTCAAAATATAGGAGGTTAGAACACTTAGAACTTATTTATTTAAAACATTATGATGGAGCTTAGTGCAGTGGTTTAGGTAAGCCCCATCCCACCTGCCTGCAAACATTGCTATAAGTGCACGGGTTTCAAATTGCGAATGGTGATGACGGATCGCCTAGTATAAGGGGCCCGTTTCTCCGTACTACGGGCTTACAGGATTAAGTGGTTATTCGTGCGCGCTCACCCCGATAAAATGCGTGTATATATACATAAGGTACTGGAAGTGCTGTGTAACAGTTATTCCCTTTTTGGACCGCTAGACGGCCAAAACATCTTTCGTATGTCTTTCGGCATCAAATTTTATAGGGTAAGTACCTACTTTCCGTTGACCTAGAAATGTGAAATTTGGCAAGTAAGTAAGTCTTATACAACAAGTACAAAAAAATCTGAAAACTATATTATTTGTAATTAAATCATACAAAATATAGTCATTACTTAGAGTACGTAATCAATCATTGACGTCGCAGGATTTTTTTAGGGAACCCTCCGACATGCACTTGTCCGTTTTTTTGTCAATTCAGGTTTTGGAACTCGCGAGTTCTTCAGCGCATAGAGCCTCTAGTATTCTTTGAGTTAAATTGACTCTATAGTTGAGCGCTTTGAACTATATTTCAAAATTAAAAAATTCAAAACATTCATTTCGGACGTGTATGTACAGTACATCCATATTTTTGGTTAGTAACAATAAGAAACACTCAATAAACTAATGTTAAACTAATTATAATTGGGAGGTTTTAATTCTAACGCATCGATTAGATTTCGTGTGAATACTACATCTGTGTACACCATAAACATTTATTAAACGGTGTAAGCGGAGTCGCCTTCACACGGCTGTCACATAAACGCGGGTCATTGTTACCAGCCCCGCTATTCTGTAACTTGTTTTAACCTCACCTCACCGTTCAGTTCACCCACAAATGTATCTTGACACCGCGATTCGTAGTAAGGGGTGCAGGTAGAGTTCTAGTTTCGTTCGTAGGGTGGGGTGAGGCGCATGAACGCGTAGAGAATAACAGCCCTGAATCGGCTGGTCATGCCTTTTTAATGAACGCTTAGGTGGCATATCGACGCTTATCTAAAACAAGTCGGTATCGCGAAATAATCCGTTTTGCTACTAAGTATAAGACTAGACGCAGAACACGTTAAAGTTTATCGTGACTAAGACTCACGTGTTCTAATTCAAAAAATTGCCACCGTGGCAGCATTGTGCCGTTATGCCATTGGTGGGGTGTCGACGTCATTTTATCTGGAAGACCGTCCGTAGGCCAGATGAGCCATAGCGATCGACGCCGTCACCACGTTTTTTTGTTGACTACCGGCACATCCCCAAATAATTCGTTAAAACACATCAATTTGTTTGTACAACAGCGGCATTACGCGAAATAGCTCAGTGGAACACTAGCGAATTTTTGTGCAATATAGGATTATTCGTGGATGGGACACTTTCCGTTAAACAGTAAGTACCGATGTTTTGACTTAACAACAAATAAACGAGTATTCACGAAAATAATGAAAGTTGGCTTGTTCATGTAAGCAAAATAAGCCCCTATACTACATAAGACTTACTTCATTATTGGTATACTATACGAATTTGGACTATGTTCATCATAAATATGCATTTAGTTTCTTGATTCAAAACGAGAAAAGCCACTATAAATAGATAAGCAGCACGATGATAAACTTATTTAGATGTTATATGTATTGCAAAAAAGGTATCTATGTATTCATATCAATTAAAATAATAATGTACAACACAAGCCTTATTGAACTTAACTAGTTCGATTTGTGTAAGATATTATAAACCTCTAATATTTATTTATTTTGTAATACTTATCAAATAAGATAAGTATAAGATACATACCTACTACATGCTCCATGTACATGGGGACTTCAATTACTCGTGTGCGTCTCTTTTTTGTATAAAAAGTGGTATAATAACAATAACTTCTATATTTTTATTATGGACACTATTTTTGTCAAAGAATCAGTAACTCTTTCAGTTGACTATATTATACTTTGGTTATAGAAATGAACACGCGAACTGGAAAAAATATCCGAAATCTGCTTTGGTTTTGCTGCGGGTAGCCTCATTTCTGATGCGATCGCGCAGAGAAACTCCCAGCATAGCCATCTCAGCTCTCCATTGCCCTTTGGGTGACCCCGAGAGCTTTCAGCTGGAACTCCAAAACCGTTTCCATTGCCTAGGTTTTGTGGAACCTGTTCGTGCCACTGGGTCTATGTTCTTCAGTTCAACAGAACTAAAAGGCTCTCTAGCTCCACTCAGAAGCTCATGAAGGAAAGGAGTCAAATGATTCTGCAGTCTTCAAACGATGCGACTTTATACCGGCAGCGAAATAAACAGAATCTCCAAGTCCCTTACCCGCGATCTGCGCCAATTCACTACGAACCGTATTGAAGAGGCCATTGATAGAAATAAGGGCTCTAATGTGTTCGCGCGAGATCTCGATCGAGTCTATTGGGCAGAGCCAGCTCGCA
This sequence comes from Epinotia ramella, assembly GCA_947578815.1. Lineage (NCBI taxonomy): Eukaryota > Metazoa > Arthropoda > Insecta > Lepidoptera > Tortricidae > Epinotia > Epinotia ramella. Next base: position 4,582,688 of record OX388220.1, read on the forward strand.
AGGTAAAAAACTGAGGACTGGAGAGTCGTTTTTTCCAAACCTGAGCTTTTGAGTGAGTGCGTTTCTACACGTCATACATATCGTATACACGTCAACTCGCAGACCCGAAGTTGGTCTGGCAAAAGACCCTAGCTAGACCAACCCGACACTTTACCGACGACATCCCGGACATCAGCCTGTCCGAGATTAGAATGGTTCTGAAACAGCTTAAGAACAGCAAGGCACAAGGTGAAGACGGAATTACAGCCAAACTCATGACGGCGGGTAGAAAACCGATCCTTACGACCCCTCAGAAGTTGTTCGACACCGTCCTACTGGAAGGGAGAACGCCAAAGGCGTGGAACAGAGGTTAGGGGTGCTGTTGTTCAAAAAGGGGAACAAAACCCTGCTGAAGAATTACCGACCCATCTCACTTCTGAGCCATGTTTACAAGCTGTTTTCAAGAGTCATTACAAATCGCCTCGCATGCAGGCTTAGTGACTTCCAGCCTCCCGAAAAAGCCGGTTTTCGAAGAGGTTTTAGTACCGTAGACCACATTCATACGCTCCGCCAGGTTATACAAAAGACTGGAAAGTAAAACTTGCCTCTTTGCTTAGCGTTCATGGAGAAAGGTTTCGATTCGATCGAAACCTGGGCTGTACTACAGTCTCTCCAGCGTTCAAAAGATGACTGCCGCTATATCGAAGTACTAAAGTGTTTGTACGAGAACGTCACTATGTCAGTCCCACTCCAGGATTGGAGCTTGAAAAGTATTCCGCTTCAGCGGCGTGTTAGGCAAGTGAATGCTATTTCCCCAAAACTGTACACCGCTGCAATGGAGTACGTTTTCAAGACTCTAGACTGGAGAAGGCTAGGCATCAACATCAACGGCGAGTACATCAATCACCTTTGGTTTGCTGATGATATAGTAGTCTTGGCTGAGACCATGGAAGACTTGAGTACTATGCTCGATGACCTCAGAAAGCCTCCGAGCGAGTCGGTCTCAGGATAAACATGGATAAGACAAAAATCATGTCAATCGGACACTTTCAAGACTTCTTCAGACTTTCAAGTTAGATAGGTCCAACTTTGAGTAAGAGTCCGACTCGGCTGGGCAGCATTCGGGAACCTACGGCACATCTTTTCGTCCAATACTTCGCAATGTCTCAAGACGAGGGTCTTTGACCAGTGTGTGTTGCCACTACGTCACTGTGTGATGACGTATGACACGGAAACGTAGACGGTTACCTCATAAGAAGGCTCAAAGTCACCCAAAAAGCAATGGAGAGGGCTATGCTGGGAGTTTCTCTGCGCAATCGCATCAGAAATGAGGCTACCGCAGCAAAACCAAAGTAACCGATATAGCCCTCTAAATCGCTAAACTTAAGTGGCAATGGGCTGGGCACATTGCACGTAGAACCGATGGCCGCCGGATGGCGCATCGTAGCTAGGCCCCCCACGAGGTTCAAAGATTTCAAAGATTCAAAGATTTTTATTTTGCTCGGAATGCAGTTACATAGTTCTTAAAAATACAACATAATCGTCCAGTGCATTCAGCCTGCGTGCAGGCGTGCAAAACATTTTTATGGAGCCTTAAAGTCCATAATAATATATTATCTTTGAATCTTTAAAAAAGAGTTACTAATTTACATCCATACCAAGTGTTGTAAACTAAACTACCGTTATTGTCTATATAGTTTAAGTATTATTGTGAGGTATGTCGTTTAAGGCCATTATTGTCCATATTAAAAAAGAATATTTGAGAAACAAAGCAAAATAAGTCAGTATTCTTTTAATATTTTAGATATACGTTTGTCGTAAAGACAAATAATACACTATTATTCATAAGAAAAAAATATTTTTTCGAATTATTTTCTATTGAGACGTTAGTACACATAAAAACTTATCCAAAGTATATAAATATCGTGTCACAACTCTAAACTGTAGTACATTTTTGAGTTTTTTTTGTGTAGTTTTTTGTTGTTTTCTTTTTATTTTCTTGGGTTTAAATAACTGGATGACAGAGGAAACTGTGACTAAAAGAAGATTTTAAATTGGTTATCTTAATAAAAAAATATAACAATATCTTTTTTGTGTTTTTTTTAAACCTCTGCCCTGAAAAAACACAGTTTTTGAGATACAGAGTTGTTTTAGATAAGCATCGATATTTGTGTTGACGTACTTATTATACAGGATGATTTTTAAGCATCTTAGAGCCGAAGCCGAGTTAATTACAAAGAACTTAAAAAGGTTTTTTTTTGTGTTTTTTTTTAAATGTGTTTATATTTTTTTTTGTAATGATTAGCCGAGTGACCACAGTGACTGCTAGCTGCCATCTTATGTAGATAGGTACGAACTCTAACCGAGTTGAACTTCGCACCGCGCGCGCACCATACAGGATTTTTCAAACTTAATTACCTTTTATTACTAAATACTTAACTAATACATTTTTTTTTACGAATGTTTTGGATACTTTAAGTAGGTTTCGGCTGTAAGACGGTTAAAATAACACGTTGAATCCCGGTAAGGGTAAATAAATATTGGGGGAGGGGGACACTCTTACACATATCAACCTAGTCCTAAACTAAGCAAAGCTTGTACTATGGGTACTAGACGACGATAATCATACTTATTTAGATAAATAAATAGTTAAATACATAGAAAACATCCATGACTCAGGAACAAATATTCGTGCTCATCACACAAATAAATGCCCTTACCGGGATTTGAACCCAGGACCTCTCGAGTCTTGCATGTTTTTTATGTATTTAAGTATTGGTATCTATTAAATACATCGTCGTCTATTACCTATAACACAAGCCTTATTGAACTATAGGGCTAGTGCAATTTGCGTAAGATTGTCCCCTAATATTTATTTTAAAAAAAACGCGTTACTTAATCGACCAGCTGGTCACTATGGCGACTATCGCTCTTAGCTATTCTAACAGATCTTACACGTGCCCCTATTTACAACCTTATTTCTTAGCCCATTTAAATTATATATCTTTTATATTTCTTTTAATAACTCGCTACTGCAATGGCACAAAAACCTTTACATTTCCTTTAAAAGAGTCAAAGCTTTGGAACCCCTTTACAAGTCTTACGAACCAAAAAACTCTTTGCCCGTTCTTTATTCCCTTTTAGATGAAAGACATAGAAGCGTGTTTAAAATATAATAAAAGATAAAGATATTTCGGTCTGTTGCCTCGAGCAACGTTTATCATTTTATATGAGATCTGTCACTCTGAAGGCAAGGCGATGCTGACGCGAAGTTGAAGGATAATGTTGCTTAAATTGATTAATCCTCATGTAAACCCTTAAATGCGATGATGTAATATAATAAGGTTCTGTCAGAAATGTCATTTTTGGTACAAGCTGCCGACTGTACTTTTCTGTATATCATCATCAACTACTCATTCAACAACGAGCCCAAACTCAACGGGGTTACGTCGCTTAAATACTGAATTCCCATGGCCACCTTCTGTCTCCATCATCAGATCAGCTCGATAGTACCATAATATTGAATTGTCATCCAAACTATACTTATACCCAAAATTTCAGCTCAATCGGTCACCGGGAAGTGGGTCAAATTTAACTCGCAAGATTTGTCCCATAGTAACATACCTACTGACAGGGCAAGTTAAATAAAAGCTTGTAAAAAAGAGTAATAATGGAAAAATACTTCGTATAAATTCTGTGTTTAAAAATGACCGCCAAATCTGACAGGGTGCGTTTCTATTGACGACGACGCCAAAGTAGGTGCGATTGACCCAGTTTTAGTGTACAACTTTTGGAGCGCTTATATATAACCTATCTACCTCTTATTTATGATAAATGCAAATTATGCATTTTGTTTTAATCACATTCCTTCGGAATGCCTTATGTACAGTCGAGGTCAAAGATATGTATACACTTTTGTACGTTATTTCATTGTAATAAGGCGAAAAATGTATGCATCTCTTTGACGTCCACTGTACAATTAAATCTAAGTCACATTTCAGACTACAAGTTAAGTTTGACAAAGTCTATAATTGACATTATTTTATTACTCCTTGTGACACTTCAGTTGTACCTATAATTTTTTCATCACACTTGTTCGTCAATGGCGTTATTACTCGCGAGCGTACATAGCAGTTATAGCCGTTTTACCTCCCACGGGCTTTAGTTTTAAAATATAGAAACCACTCATACTTCACTTCGGACTGAGGATGTTTCCAATCAGCCAAGGTGTATTTCATATCTTCAAAAGTTAAAACTATAAAACATATCTTTATATTAAATTTGACTGCAATTTAATGTTTAGCAGAATTATTTACAGATTTAATATGTAGTTATTTACGTAACGGCCATATTCATAAACGTCCTATAAGCCTGTTTTAACTAAAATGCCGTCAAAATTCGTTTGTACTTATCTGTCACTTTGACATTATTTGTGTTCGTAAGAAAGGGACAAAGCACATTTTATTTAGCAGAGGCATTTTAAGTTTTATGAATAAGGGGGTTAGTGTCTACATATGTAAAATGTTTTTAAGTGTTTTCAAATCATGGCTGTATACCGAAGGGTCTTTGCCATACGCGCCTCACGTCAAATTCAACAAAATGGACAACTGACATGTTGACATTATTACGATTTGTATTATTTTCATCTTAAATGTATAATTTGTTTCTTCGCAAATGTGATGAAAAACATTGTGTATAACACGGGCGTAAGAATATTGCAAACTCGAGTCATCAAAAGCCCTCCGCCTTTTCCACTTACGCCCCTCGTTAAACAATGTACTATTGATACTGTACTGTATGCTATATTAATATTATTAATTTAATTTATAACATGGTGCCGCTGTATGAATAGTAAACCACCAAATTGTCACAGCAAACATATTATTTATGTGTTTTTGTTGCAAGTATTTTTTTTGTTATTGATGTATTTATTGTTATTGCATGTATTTTTTAATGGTAAATTACTCGCTAGTTAGTAACTAAATTATTTACACAATATACCTAATCCAAATCACAAAAACACACAAAACATCAACATTTCGAAAAAAATATAATTATATTACTGTTTATTGCTATGTGACTGTTTGATGCCTAAATAAATAAAAAACAAAAAAAAATTACCTCCCCTTCCCCGTGTGGAGTCAGGTTAGAATTTCACCCATCCTTTCTTCCCGTGGGTGTCATAAAAGTCGACTAGGGAGCACGGTTGACGTGTGTTGTTGGCGATGGGCTAGAAACCTTTCACTGCGATTTATGCTAAAAGTGGCACTGGAACAGTTTCACTACCTATCCCTTTTGGGAATAAAGGAATGTGTGAATATAAAGTGTACCAAAAATGGGGTGTGAACCGATCACGGGCAAACTTTTTTGGACCTGATTTTTTTTTTCATTTGTATGGAGCTGGTCGCCCCAGTCGACCAACGCTAACGACGACAGAAATCAGAAGTTTTTATTTGTCAGAATACAGTTATAAAAGGTTTTACAGTATAAAATGTCCTTGTATTCAACATGCAAGCATGTGTACAAATACTTAATAAATTTACGCTAGAATACAATATTGATAGATGTCACTGAATTAAAAATAATGATAATAATAAGATACAATCAGTCAGTAAGATGTCAGTAGATTTTTATAATTTAGATATTCCCTTACACTGTAAAAACATTTATCCATCATCCATTTCGTCAATTTATGTCTAAATATATTCCCCGATAATGTTTTTAAATCATTTGGTAAATTATTAAAAATAGTTATAGTTGTATTAAATACATTTCTTTTGTATATGTCCTTGTGACTGCGAGGTTTGTACAGAAGGGACATAAGATGTGGTCTTGTTCGTCTCTCTATGACTTCACTCCGTAACTTGATGTATTCGGGATGTTCTTTGACAAACACACATAATACCTATATCCCGTATGTACAAACATGGCAGTGGCAAAATGTTTAATTTTTTAAATAGAGGGACACAACTATCATTCACCCAGGCATTACACATCACCCTGATACTTTTTTTTTTAATTATAAAGATTCTATCAGACTCTACAGAGTTACCCCACAAAATCAAGCCATAACAGAGAACCGAGGACACATAGCCATGATAAGCCGTTAGTGCAGCTTCCAAAGAAACCGTCTCTCTTAATCTTTTGAGGGCAAACACAAAACGATTTAATTTATTCGCTATACAGGGTGTGGCCTGTAATAGGAGCAAAAAATTTAAGGGCTGACTCTATGTATTATCCGCAGTGATTCTGTAAAGGTACCAGTGTTTCAAGATTCTTGAATTCGGAAATAATCTTATCTGAAGTTGTGATACCTAAGTAATGGATCTCGACATCTCGATATCGTAGCATGCCAGTCATTAACTATCTTGGTAGAACACTGGGCACTTTCGTAATTGCGATTATACTAACTTTGGTTTTCTAATTCTTTTTGTTTTTTTTTTTCAATTTTACAAGATTTTTTGGTGTTTTTGAAGTAAAACAAAATGGATATCATTCCAGTTAAGCAAAAGAACACACGTACGCTTTTACTTTTTTTTTTTTCTATTTTTTTTTGTATTTTTTTTTCAATTTAACCACTTGGAAATAATTACTGATTAACTTAATAAGCCACCGTTTAATTTTTTGCTCCTATTACAGGCCACACCCTGTATATTCAACATGGTCTTTCCAGTTAAGATGTTCATCTACAGTTATTCCAAGAAGTTTAATCGAGTTTACTTCGTCAACTTGGTTTTTATTATAATTAATTCTAATAGGTATTTTATTTGAATTATAGGAGTGGAATTGTATACACTTGGTTTTATTAATATTTATATGCAAATTATTATGTTCCATCCATAGAATAATATCATTCAGTCCTCCATTAATATCTGTCTCTGACGCTACAAATGTCAAAAAAAATAATCGCGTAATATTTTTTTCTTTCTTGGTACACTCTGTACAGCAAATTTGCTCACCTTTTATCAAAGTCATGCAGGTCCTCCGTCGTGAACTGACTGGTCACGTCCAGCAGCTGCTGTATGTGATCGCTGCAGACGCGACTCTTACGCCTGCAGTCGTCTCCGTCGCGCACGAGCACGGTCGCGCAGCCGCCGTAGTCGAGCGAGAGGGACGGCTGCTGCACCACGATGGTCGTGCGGCCCGAAGGCATGGAGGCGGCCGAGTCGAGCGGGTTGGCGGTCACGTGGACTTGGGCCGCTGGAACGGAGGTTTGATTTAATTTATTGTTAACAGAGAAAATAAAAAATAGATACCATGACGGTGGCAAATAGTACTTTTCTTATATTTGTAGAATAGGGAAGATGCAGCATAATATTTACCATTATTTTGTGACCAAAATTATGAAAAAAACATGAAAGAATAGTTACCTACTGAAACGTTTTTACTTTAGTTTATACTAATTTCAAACAATAATTACGGTTTGAATCCAACAATCAGCGTCAGTCATAAAGCATTCGTTCCATTTTGGCCAATATGCGAGTGCAAGAGGGACAAATGCTTTATGTCGGACATAAAACCTAGTGTGCTAAGGGGGCTGGCGACGTCACTCCTGTCAAAAGTCAAAACTAAGGCAACTCTATGATATCTAGGGACGAACCACGGACAAACAAATATGGCGCGTAACACACATGAGTGACGTCACAGGAACGGTAGATCCGTTTAGGCGCAAAAGTTTGAATTTTCAGTTTGTAACAGGAATTTTTGACTATAAATTATAGTATTTTAATTTTTTAAGGCTCTCGTGGCCTATTCTACATGCGATTCATTCAAATGAAAGCAAAAATGAAAATATTGCATCTTCCCTATTACTGATAGAAAACATTCGATGGATTAAAGTCGGACGTGACAAAAATACATTTTTTTATATAATCTGGCAAACTATTGCATTCGTGTCTCTGAGACTAGCTTCAAGACTAACCCTATCTTTCTTATGCTAGCATTATAACCCCAATGAAAAAGATGATAAATAAGTAGTACAGTCAGCATCATATAGTTAGTAGCAGCCAAAGTAGCCATATATATCGGAACACGTCTTTATTACTATATGAGTAAGGAAGTGTTACGATATATTTGGCTACTTTGGCTGCTACTAACTATGTGATGCTGACTGTATCTGGGGACACGACTGTGCCCCCATCAAGAGGAGCACATAATATAATATTAATAGAAAAGGACAGCGTTTCTTATGGTGAGTAGGTAAGGTCGGTCGAGTCAGAAGCACCCACAGGCTACGATGCCTACTTACAATTAGGCCGTATGCTTGTTTGCCACCTTAATATGAAAAAAAGAGTTACCAGTCGATTGTCTTCTAGAAGCAGGCGGCGGCACCGAATGCTGATGCGCAGAAGACCTCCTCCTCGCCGTCGTGAAAACTTCCGTCCCTTCCAACTGCCTCCGCAACTTCGCCACCTCATCCTTATAATACTCCTTCTCCTTCTTCTTCCTTCCCTCACTGCCCCTCCTCTTCTCCGGTTCAAACTTGAAGTGCATCTCGTATTTACTCTGACTCACTTTCGGACTCTTCGGCGTCTCCATTTTGGAGTCATAAGGTACCTGTATCGATGTGGATGGCGTGCTGTCTTGGACAGTGGTTTTGTTTCTCTTTTCTGGCCCTTTTCTTCTCTCTTCTCTTTTTGGTTCTGGTAAGGGCACGTCGAAGATGAAGCGGGCGGGGCCGGGGCGGGGGGAGTCGAGGATGTCTGTCGCTGACTGGGGTTTGGTGTAAGCGGGGGAGTTGATTTCGCAGCTGTCTTGCGCTCTGTGGTAATGGGGAGGGGCTGTGCTGGGGGGTTCCTGTAACAAAAATATTTTGGTTAAGGCGCCGTAGGTTCAGCGAAGTTAAGCGAACAGAATTTTTGAAACAATATAATGCGTCTGTTTATAATAATATGGTTTAAAAAAAATTACGAATAGTAATCTTGAGGCTTTTTTGCAGCGAGATCAGTGATTCGAAACATGATTAAGTAATTTTCGCTCGATAGAAAAAAATCACGAACATAGGTCTAAAATACACTTAAAATATTCGTAACAAATTATGCAGAAAAGCTAAAAATATTAAAATTGCTTCTAAAAATCGGCAAAATGATGTTTGAGAGAACTCAGTGATTACTTTTTCATTTATGAAAACGGCCAAAAAATTAAAATTGAAAAACATGATATCCGCGCTTCTGAGCACGCACTTCCATCTCGCTTACGCTTATGCTCAGTGAGAGGGAGAGAAGACCATGAACCTACGGCGCCTTAACTTATGATCATCATCATCATCATGATTGTAATCATGGAAAGAGACCTTAAAAGCTCAGATGTATTAGATGTCGAAAGAGACAATCCAGGACCGAGTTACTTGGCGCAGAAGAGTTAGTAGGCCGGGCCCCAAATGCAGGGAGCATGCAGTGCATCATCATCATCATCATATCAGCCGAAAGACGTCCACTGCTGGACATAGGCCTCCCCCAAAGAGTGCCAAAGTGACCGGCCCTGCGCCACCCGCATCCAGCGGACTCCCGCAACCTTTACCAGGTCATCAGTCCACCTTGTGGGGGGCCTACCCTTCGCGCCTTCCGGTACGTGGTCGCCGCTCGAGAACCTTTCCGCCCCAACGGCCATCGGTTCTACGTGCTATGTTATAATCGCCATAACCATCATTATCCTCAAACTATACATGTCCCGCTGCTGGTCATGGAAATTTGCGTATGTTCCAGGAAAGCCGGGGAGGAAATTTACTGCATTTGCTACTCTTACCCTTTACTGTGTATTTTATAATTCAATAACAATGTTTAATAGATCTAAAAATATATCTGTGTTTTGGGATTGGGACACCCTTATAACCAGAGCCCGTAATTTTCATGCCGATGACATCAATTTGACATCACGCTGCATATAGGATGATCCCAAATAGTTTTATTGTAATTATTAATCATTAGTCGTCAATCATTTTAATCATGTAAAAATTACTTCAAAAGTAATCTATTCACAAACAACGTGGAACAATTAATAGATACCTACTTGATACGTGAAAGTAAATTAAACTATTTGTTTTGTTTTTATACATACATTTTATTAAACGGTATTGTTACCACATTTCAATAATTACGTAGAAAACAGAATTCCTTCCACGTGTGAATAGATTATTTTTGAAGTAATTTGTACATGATTAAAATGATTGACGACTAATGATTAATAATTATAATAAAACTATTTGGGATCACCTATATGCAGCGTGACGTCAAATTGATGTCATCGGCATGAAAATTACGGGCTATGTAAGTGAATACTTACATATGAACAGTGCAAGTTAATATAAAGTCTTGTAAAAGGTACCTGCTTCAGTTCCATTTACCGTACGTAAAAACAAATATATACAATACTTAAAACTAATAACATAACCAAATATTTATAAACTAAAAACCACCACCACAAAAACTAAATAGTGTTTTTTTTTTATGGTATAGGAAGCAAACGAGCAGACGGATCACCTGATGGTAAGCGATTACCGCCGCCCATGGACACTTGCAACACCAGGGGTGCTGTGAGTGCGGTGCCGGCCTTTAAGATGGGAGTACGCTCTTTTCTTGAAGGTTGTTAAAATGTAACATGAATTCTTCGGCGTCATCTTAGCGCTCATCACTCGAACCGCAGTTTTAGCGCCGTTGCGAACATGTGCGCATCGCCTTCGCGGGACTCCCGATCTGCTACCGAGTTTGAACGCACGTCACATACACTCATATTCGGTCTACGTGAAGATAGTCTAATTGTTAAAAACGTAACTGAAAGTTATAGTGTTATTCACTAAACTCCTCGAGTTCATTTCAATAATTAAATGTTTTTCGCGTGTGTTGTTCAACCCCAACTTGGAGTCCAAAGTTCGGGTTTCTGTTTTTCTTTCCACGCAGAGGGTGCGTTACACCAACGTGTCGACGCCGCGAGGCTGGGATGGGAACGACCCCCGCCATCTTCGACATCTCCGGGACGCGGCACGAGTACAGTCGGCCACAATTACGAGCGTCCGCGAGCCCCAGCCTACGTCACGTGCCCCCCAGGCGAGATTACCTAATCCGTGGGACAGAACCGGGACTGTGTGAATTTTATTTTAACACCACGACCCTAAACCTTTCTATGCAGTCGGATTTCAACTTTTAGTTAAGGGGATGCCTTGATTCGAGTCGACCCCGCCCCCTTGACCGCTTAAGCCTACCGCGCACGAGAAAAAGAGATGCAACAATCTTTCAAATTTCGATAAATACCTAACTTAGTGAAGTTTTATTTATATTTAATAAAGTGAGATTTTAGATGAGATAAAAAACTATAGTATTAACTTGATCTTGTCCTGAAATAATGTATTGTTTGAGTAGGCTAAGTAAAAAAAGGAAAATAAAGAACTAACTTTGGCATTGTTTTCAATCGAGGAAATTTCAGACAATCAGGTATCGATTAAATCAGATAAACTAGTCAAGAACCATATTATGTAATTTTAATAATAATAAATTAGTGTAATTGGTGTTAGCCGTTCTTGTTTTTTAATAATAAATAAATATATTATCTGAACATCAGACCTTATTGTTTCTTAATCTAGTCAGAACGGCGTTTCAAAGCACGCGATAATTTCCAATGCACCGCCTTAAGTAATTACATTTTCTTGCACGAATCTTGTCTTTTTATTTCAAACCACGTCATTTAGGAAACCTTGTTAGGAGAACAAAGACTAATAATAAACGTGACACTGGCGCGCTTCCACGTGGTAAAATTCACACAGATCCTGTTTTTTTCGCTTGGTTTTTATAGTTAGTGTATGTCTGTGGCTTATTTTTGTGAAAAGTTTTTTTTTGCTACTAAGGTGTACCTACATTTGTTTATGACTGAATTGTAATTTCCCCCCTGTGTTGTACCCTCCTTTTTAAAACAAGTAACACATTTTAATACCAGGACGAGCTTAATATAGATAGCGCTTTTACAATAAGATTCCAATATTTTTGTATGTTTATTAATAAATCTGCTAATGAATTGGTTTAACAATTGCAGTACACATTAGTCGCACCCCTTTTTAGGGTTCCGTAGTCAAAGGTTCCTGATAGTTTCGCCATGTCCGTCCGTCCGTCCGTCTGTCCGTCCGTCTTCGGGTTAGCTCAGTAACTATTACTACTATAATACTGTAATTCGACATGGGTATATAAATTAATCACGCCAACAAAACAGAAGAAAAAATCTTGAAAAAAATTGTTTTTTGCTCTACGTCCCCTACACTTAAAGTGGGGATGTGTCTTTTTTTCTCGTTAAACCCATCGTTGGATAGCTTGTTCAAAAGTATTATGGGTTTCTTAAAACGATTCAGATTAGTGATTCGTTTGCGAGATATTGGGCTTTAAATACCAAATATTTGTTCGAGTCAAGTGTCCCCCCCCTGCCAGCTAAATGGCTGCTACTGGGAATGTGAAAAAAAATCGTGGCAGTAGCTCATATAATGGATGTCAAAGGAAAACTATCACGGCAAGAAGACATAACCAGTTACCGAGTAATAGTAATAGTCGACCAACTTAAAATGTACTTAGAAAGGCCAACTTTCGTACAAATTCGGCCGACGCACTACTACGTGTGGCCCGACACGCACTTGGCTGATTTTATTTTTTATTTGCTGCTAACCTGTTTTTTTTTACTATTAGAATAATCGTGACAGTCATTAACATTTCTTATCTATGACACGGAATGAGCCAAGATATGTGCACGTTACGCAAGTTTTCTTATTCAAATAGAAACGGTAAAATACGTCATGCTCTATCCATGAGAATAGCTTCGACATTTAAATTGCACGAAACCACGAAAGGTCACAGCTCATTAGTGCCACTCGGCACCCGACCCGCACCGCCTCGCCTCGTAACTGTACTAACTACGGAGTTGATGAGGTAAAATACTATAGTATTAACTTGTTTGTGTCGTAAAATAATGTATTGTTTGAGTAGGCTGAGTAAAAAAAGGAAAATAAAGACATTGACTTTGTTTTTTTTTCTATCGAGAAAATTTTAGGCAATCATGTTTCGATTAAATCAAATAAACAATCATATAGTCAAGAATCATTTATCTGATAGTGAGACCTTATTGTATCCGACTAATCTAGGAACGGCGTTTCAATGCACGTGATAATTTCCAATGCACCCCCTTAAACCGAAGGTGCTGCCAGTTTGCGGTTGCTCGTAAAGGAGAAAGCTTTCAGCGTTTACTACGTTAGTTCTATGGAAATTAAGTTACAGAAGCAAAGCTTTAAGAACTGAGAGGTGGCTGAACGCTTTAGAACCTTTTCGCAATATTGTTGCGAAGCGTTTTTTGTCGATTCAGTTTATGGACATTTTTCAAAATGGAATAAAAAAATCCTATAGCTCATAGAGCCACTAGTAGGTACGAGTATTTAGCTATAACACTAGTAAATGAGTAGTTACATATTTACTTGTTTACTCGTGTTAGGTTTCAGGGGTTAAAACCCTAGTCGTAACTTTTCGTCTTTTAAATTGTATATCTTTAATTCGTTGCCACACTAAACACTAACCCCCTAATTCATAAAACTTAAAATGCCTCTGCTAAGTAAAATGTTCTTTGTCCCTTTCTTACGAACACAAATGTCAATGACAGATAAAGAAAAACGAATATTAACGCCATCTTAGTTAAAGTAGGCTTAAAGAACGTTAATGAATACGGCCCTAAATAGCTAAGGGTGGTATTCCACTTGTCTAAGATCTTTATCCAACGTGCATTGCGTCTCACTCACTCTTTATGCAAAATGTGAGACTCAAATACACATTGGACAAAGATCTTGGACAAGTGGAATAACACTCTAACAAACTGCTTACAAGGAATAACAAGTTGTCTGAAGTATTTTTTTACCAACATTTTCAGATCGTCAAGTATGGGACCCTGTATATCACACTGAAATGTAACATGACGTCACGTTGGAGTGTAATATCATGCTGAACTGTAACATGATGTCACAATGGGGTGTAATCTCACACTAAAGTGTAACGTGGTGTCACACTGCAGTGTAATATTACATTAAAGTTTTACATATTTTTTTTTTAAGTACTAGGTAAATGAATTGTTGTTAATTTCAAGTTAGTGTACAAGCCTCAAACTGTTTAAATGTTGTAGCACGCCTGTTATAGGTGCATATATATTGTACGTGTCTATAATACCTAGAATGGTTTTTGTTTGCATTGTTTATTTATATTTTATTTATATTACCAACAGTACTGGTGTGTCTTTTTCAATAAATAAATAATTAAATAAATAAACATGTTTGCATGCTGGTGTGTAATATCACATGAGATTTTAACATGATGTCACACTGGGGTGTAATATCACACTAACGTGTAACATGATGTCTCACTTCAGTATAATATCCATTTATGCAGTAACCTGTGACTATGTACCACATTGGAGTAATATCGTACTAAAGTCTAATTTCACATTGATAGTGATATATCACTATATATCAGATGATAATTGAGTGTAATAACACACTAGAATGTAATATTACATTAGCGCGTCTATCATGCCGGAGTGTTATATAACACTAGACTGTTAAACTACACTTGAGTGTAATGTCACACTAGAATAAAATATCACACTTCATTTTAATATCACACTTGAGTTTAAATCAGCCAAAAGCGAACAGTTTTTTCTTAGTAAAAACAGTAACTAGTTACCTGTTGGACGTGGTCGTTGTCGATCAGGTTGGGGGGCTGCTCCGGCTCGGGCTCCGCGTCCATGGAGTCGTCGGTGCCGGTGACGGAGGTGAGAGCGGTCGCCGCCGAGTCGGTGCTCGTGTTGATCGTCTTGTCTGATGTCGTGCTGCTGCCCATGACGACCACCTGGAGACATGTGGCATGTCAATAAGGTGTCCAAGACAAGGGCACATCACTACGGCATGAAGGAGCGACCACACCGGTGCGTCACGCTGCGTATACGCGTTGACGTGTCGCATGCGTCACGTATTCGTCATACATTTTGCTGCATTTACGGTGCGCTAGCGTATTTTGAGCGGCGGTGTGGTCGCTTCTTGACGCTGTCACCGTAGAAATTCACAGCGCGGAGACGTGTATTCACACCTTGTTAGGGTTCCGTAGCCAAATGGCAAAAAACGGAACCCTTATAGATTCGTCATGTCTCTCTGTCCGTCCGTATGTCACAGGCATTTTACTCGAAAACTATAAGGTGTATTTGAATAAAATTTTCAGGATAGGTGTATTTTGTTACCCGCTACATAGTTTTGTAACTAGTTTACTAAAAAAAATTTTTTTTTGGGGACTCCATACATAAAACTGAAAGTCAAAATTTTATTTTTCATTGCAAGCCCACGTGTGGGACATCAATCGATAGGCCTTTCAAAATAAATATAAGGTTTCTCAGCAATTTTTTTGATTAAGTGAATAGAGTCGGAGATAATCTCCTCGAAAGTCACTAAAATTGTGTCCCCCCCCCTCTAATTTTTGAACCGTGTATTTTAAAAATATGAAAAAAATCATGCTCATAGGGCTTATTAAATTCTCTCAGCGAAAATTGTTTTGAATAAGATCGGTTCAAAGGTTTTTGAGATATTTCTAAAAAACTGCCTTCCTTAAAGAAAAGGACGTAAGTGCCGTAAGATTTCAGTAACGATACGACCTTTTTAATAGGCACGGAACCCTCGTTGTGCGTGGTCCGACACGCACTTGGCCGCTTTTTTTTCTACAGTGCCGTAACGTGAGTGAGGGGGATGGCTCACGATGCTAAATGTGGATTTACTCGAGCGTCGGATTTGGATTAGATTTACACCAGCGAACGAAAAAACCGTAGAAGTACTTAAGACTTCTACGGTTTTACGGCCCCACAGAATGCTGTTGTCCACGTTAATCCCCTAGCCTGATCCCCCAGGGGAAAAAAACGGTTAGGTTGTTAGTTGAACTGCGACCCTACAGCGCGCGAGCCGAGCGAGCGAAGCGAGCGTGACGCGGTAGCGTCCGGCGAAGCGCCATAACCGAACATTATCATTTTTTCCTAGTTGAATATAAAATAATTGCCGCTAATTCCCCTGGGGGATCAGGCTAGGGGATTAACGTGGATAACGTGCACAGAATGGGTGCCATTGCTCGGGGATGGGGGCGGGGTGTCAAAACGATGCCAGGCAGCTGTTTAGTTCGAACATGCGCATACCGGGTTTTAGGCACGTGTTTGGGTTGACATTTGTAAGGACCTCGCATTCTATGGTTTTAATGATGTGTACCATTTCAAGTGGGGAGGGGATTGGTACAAAAATCAGTCACTCTAGTTCGTCAGATTTTGATAGTGTATACGCCCCACGTGTCTCTGATAACAATAGTACATTGTTTAACGAGGGGCGGAAGTGGAATATTGCGAACAAGAGTCTATCAGAAGCCCGACGCCGAAGGCGGAGGGCTTTTCATGACTCGCGTTTGCAATATTCTTACGCCCGTGTTATACACAATGTTTTTCATCACATTTGCGAGGAAACAAATACATTTTAGATGAAATTTATACAAATCGTAATAAAAACTTCAACATGTCAGTCGTCCATTTTGTTGAATTTGACGTGAGGCGCGTATGGCAAAGACCCTTCGGTATACAGCCACGATTTGAAAACACTTAAAAACATTTTACATAGACACTAAATAACTACATATTAAATCTGTAAATAATTCAGTTAAACATGTTTAAGTCGTTTTTTAAGTTTACATTTATTTATAAATACGTTTTCAGACATAGTATTTGATATAAAACCTCTTTGCTCTGTAACTGCCCCATGAGTGACAGATACAATTTAAGAAAAAATCCATTACGCCCGTGGGCGTAACACAGGCTATTACAGCTCTGTATGTCTGCGCATTATGAAGCCCTTTTCGAGCAAGTGTGATGAAAAGGTATATTAATCTGATGGTTTGGATGGTGGAGCTGCTTTTCGGCAGTCGGGTAGCCCCGTAGTGGAGTCTTCCTACAGGCCAGCCAAGACCAGCTGACACAGCCCTCGGGCTTCAGCAAAGAGCCAGGTCAAAAAAACAAAATGGTGGAGCTGCCCATGCGAAAGGATACAAGTGAGTATGAATGAGGAAAAAAATACTCGAGCGCGTCAGATATTTATAATGGACGTTAGAGAGGCGAGCCCGTGGCGGCTATTTTGATGTTGAAGACGAATAGACGCGCGCTCATATATATAAGCTATATAAATGGCGGAGGTACTTAACATACAAGGCATCCCCCTATGTGATAATCTGCCGCGCTCGACTAAATCCAAAATCCCCCGTTGGGCTCCCCTACTAACAGCACGGGCGTCGTACCACGGCGAGGCGATAATAATAATCATTATAATAATAATAGTCATATTTTATTGGTAGTGTAATATAACATGATATTTTGCTTAGTCTTCTACAAAATTATGCACTATCGTAGTAATTTGCCGCGTTTTTATAGCGCGCACCGCGTCGTGAAAATATACGACATCGCAACGTGAGTTTCTATGACGCCGTGCCGCGCCATTTCACGTTGACGACGCTGCGCCGTGAACATGTGGCTGAGCTTTAAGTAATGTATAGGTTACTAGCTTCTGCCCGCGACTCCGTCCGCGTGGAAATCGTTTATATCGCAGCTCCATACAAACTTCAACCCCCCATTTCATCCCTTTAGAGGGTGATTTCCAGGATGAAAACTATCCTATGTCCTTCCCCAGGATTCAAACTATCTCCATACCTAATTTCATCGCAATCGGTTCAGCGGTTTAAGCGTGAAGAGGTAACAGACAGACAGACAGACAGACAGACACACTTTCGCATTTATAATATTAGTATGGAGTATGGATATGGATTAATACACGAGAAAGCACCCCTCTTCAAGAGTTTGTGCTATGCCCGTATGGTAAGGCGTGCGACATGAGATTGCGTATGTTACGCCGCAGTCTGGACACCAGACCCCGTATCATGGTCGGCCTTGTCACGCGATAACTGACAAGATAGGAGCGTCGTCTCGTTCTATCGAACGGTGTCAGCCAGTGACGGACGCTCTATCCCGTCACTTATCGTGTGATAAGGCCGATCATGATACGGGGTCTGCTCACGCTCGTCACCCCGCTGCCCACTGGCGACCAAACCGCAGCCTAAGGGTGCCTTTCCACCAGAGATGTGCTATGCCATGTTATGCTATGTTTTCATACATTTGAAACGTAGCTGGACTACTACTACTCACCCTAAGCGTTTGAATGATAATCCGTCATACACGCCATGGGCGGATATTACTTAATGCACATGAGCATAAAAAGCCATGTGTGCCAACACACATTTACGAGCGTGAAAAGTGAAATCTATTTATTAGTACTTCACAAGGTTACTGAAAACCATACATACATGACCTTATGAGATATTCAAATGTTGAAAACTTTGTACAAAAAACCGGCCAAGTGCGTGTCATACCACGCGCTGTGTAGGGTTCCGTAGTTGCGTGTCCGATTCGATTAGATTCGATTTATTTATTTCACAATAAACAATATAAATCTCCCTTTGTTCCATTTATCTGTCTTTGTTCCATCGACACGCACGCACTAAATGGACACAGAATTAATGGTGACAGACGGACATGGCGAAACTATAAGCTGGGTTCCTTGTTGACTAAAGAGCCCTAAAACTCTGCGTCATGAGTAAAACGTAAAAGTAGGAATAAATGTAGTTCATCTGTCACTTCAAATAGTACCTACTGCTAGTTTTTGGCAATAAAATCGGATTTGTTCCGAGTTTTCCCTAGAGAATTCGTCGCCATTTGAAATTTGTTGTACCTAGTTCTATACTCGAACATTTTAGTTTTGTAACGGAGAAATTCGTCTATGTTTTCGTTAATCTCGGATACCAAAGAGAAATATAGTACTTACTATAGTCCAACCGCTTCACTCGTATTAGTAGCAACTATCTTATTGTTTCATTAGGTACAAATTAGTTGTAATGTGTCTGCTATAAAATCAAAAAACATGTCATTATTTAAATCAGATAAAATTTAAAAAAAAAACATCTTAATCACATCGAAAGATAAGTCATTTACACAACATTAATAGGCACACAAAACTCGGAATTAATAACTACGGAAACCTTTTAATTTTAATAACTTTTGAGTCGGCAAAAAAGGCAATATGATACCTTTCCCCGTTTCGTTAAAATAAAAACGAATAAACGATAAAAAGGTATAACGCTTCGATAGCATAATAAATCCCAGGGCGGATCAAATCCTGAATCACCTTCAAATATGTTTAGGTACTCTATTGATCCACCTTCATATCGTATTAAGACCTCAGTAATCCTAACCATGCCATGAACGAATTTATAAGTCAAGCCAATAATTTACCGGTGAAATTAAATTCGTGAATCGAAACGCCAAAATGTGATTCATGATTCTGAGCAACTTCCCAACTTTATTTTATGCAAAAATTAAAACCGTCCAAGTGCGAGTCGGACTCGCGCACGAAGGTTTCCGTACCCATTATCTATAAAAACGGCAAAAAATAAAATCACGTTTGTTGGGAGCTCCCTTACATATTTATTTTATTCTGTTTTTTAGTATTTGTTGTTAAAGCCGCAACAGAAATACATCATCTGTGAAATCTTTCAACTGTCTAACTATCACGGTTCATGACATACAGCCAGGTGACAGACGGACAGACAGACCGACATACAGACAGACGGACAGCGGATTCTTAGTAAAAGGGTCCCGTTTTACCCTTTGCGTACGGAACCCTAAAAATCAAAAACTTTTTAAGCAAAACGTTCTACGCGCTCTATTTTCTTTTAATTTTAATTTCTTAAATAAACTATTTTCCGACTTAGGTATGGCGGATCCCATGTACCTATACAAGTATCCCGTGTGTACAAAGTTTCATGCTATTCAGATTCAGATGTTTATTTGCTTAGCGTACAAGTACCTACATGCAAATACAGGAATACAGGAACACAGAACACAGTTACAAGTTACAGTAGTAAGAATAATAATAATAATTTAGTATGGGGTGGCGCATCGTTACTGACGATTTCTCAATATAATTTGAGACGTTGGTGCCGTTAAGAAGACTAAGTCTTCTGGTAGATGTCGCTACACGCCTCCCTAAGGCGTTGTAGGAAGGAACTGATTGAAAGATTTTGTGCCCGAACCGGATTGTTCCGATAACTCAGTTGGTTAGTAGCGACGGGCCATGAATGCCTGTGGTCGCCGGTTCAAATCCGGCTCGCATCATTAAATTTTTCAATTTTTCCTTTATTTAAAAAATTATAATTTCGTTAGCAGCGTAACTGCTTAATACAAAATTAATAATAAAATCCGTTAAATTATTCACAAATGTCAATATTAATTGAGTAAAATAAGTACATTATAAGTGAAACATCAAAAATAAAGTAAAATATAAATTAACCAGATTGTTCATAAATGTCAATTAGTTACAAAGTAAATAGTCATCACAGACAATTCATAAATGTCAATTAGTTAGGAAGTAAATAGTCATCACAATTAAATCAGTCAAGTGCATTTGCAAAAAATTCATTGACTGTATAATAGGGTTTATTTATAAAGTTTTTTTATAATTTCTAGTTAAAAATAATCTAGCGTGTCATTTTAAAATGAGAACAAACAACGTTTGTATGGAGAGTCGTGCTTCCTGGTGACTCAACAAGGTGCATTACATCTAATACCCATCCTCCTAGCTTTTCCCGGTTGTACTCTAAAGGAGGCCCGGGGTCCGATTTGCCACGTCATCCCAATTTTTAGCGCAGGCACTAGTTTTAACAAGGCAAAATTATTTACAATAATTCGTACGCGCGATTTCCCTATGTTATTGATCCTAAGTGACGTTTCCGGGCGTATTATAAACATGATGCAACTGCTTTTAGACAATAAAATTGCTATGTAAACAGATGATTTTCCAGTAATCAGCAAATTGAACAGTAAGCAATTATCTAAGAATGCAATTTGTCTGTATATTATTATGTTTTGATTTGATAGATGCTTGCTTACTAAAATTGTTTATTTTTAGGATTCTGCAGGTGTAAAACTTAAGCAACTCTTACAGTTGTGGACTGTTTCGCATAGGCTTTGGTTTTGTCTGTTACAAATTTTAAATACGCAATGTCTATTCAAACAGCCTTTACCAATTCATCACATCAGTCCACCTTGTGGGGTCCTACCCACGCTGCGCCTTCCGGTACGTGGTCGCTGCTCGAGAAACTTTCCGTCCCACGGCCATAGGTTCTATGTGCAATGTGCCCCGCCCACCGCTACTTAAGAGGCTGGCAAGACCTAATTTGGTGAAATTGATGTTATTTAAGCAGAGTTTTAAGAAAAACTATTTGTTCTAGCACATCAAATAAAATATATGTTAATATTCACCATATTTCAAAAACCGTGGACGAGCTCGATACATAATTGGATGAAATCGGCTCGATTGAAAATATTTGCAAAGTTTGGTCTTAAAATCGCATTAAACGGTTCTATGTCTTTATTTTTTTGACGTATCGGTCTGCAATTAAAAACATGAAGTCAACATATTCAATTCATACCTAAACCGCTAACGATTCATATATCACAAATAATCCACCCTTTTTTTTATTTAAATATTTATGTAATAATATCTTCAATAACCGGGCCGCCCAGTAACACGTTGTCGTTCGTTCTCTGATACAAATAGACAGTGTGCGCGCTATCCCAAATCCTCAAAAGCATTTTGGTGTTGACAGCGTCTTAAGTTTAGCGATTCGGTTCGCAGGACGCGAGTGGCGCAGGCGCAGTCATTTTCCAGCAGTGGATTTCTTTCGGCTGTAATATGATTCCCTTTCTTCCCGTGGGTGTCGTAAAAGTCGACTAAGGGAGCAGGGTTGAAGTGTGTTGTGGGCGATGGGCTAGCAACCTATCACTGCGATATCACATTTTGTCGATCGTTTATACCCACATTTATGCCAAAAGTGGCGTCGGAACATAAGTTTCATGTACTCTGCCTATACCTTTTCGGAATAAAGGC
Organism: Epinotia ramella; assembly: GCA_947578815.1. Lineage (NCBI taxonomy): Eukaryota > Metazoa > Arthropoda > Insecta > Lepidoptera > Tortricidae > Epinotia > Epinotia ramella. The sequence continues at coordinate 4,604,682 of OX388220.1, forward strand.
GTGAATGTAAGTATGTATACCTGTATGAATTTACTATCCAGAAATAAGTGATGAGATGGTTATTTTTTACAAGTAGGTACACGAAAGATGTTATAGAACGAAATGATGCAATTAAAATTTAGTTTTGAAATATATTTAAATGCTGCGATTGCGTAAAATATGGACTAGGTATGTGAAAATAAAATAAAATATCATAAACGACCCAATATCGCTTTTTCATCCATACCCAGACCCAATATTATAAATGCGAAAGTGTGACATGTATTTCATGAAAGTTGGTATAAAGATAGCTTGAGTCCCGGGGAAGGACATATGATAGTTTTTATCCCGGAAATCATCCCCTAAGGGGATGAAAGTTTGTATGGAGCTAGTATTTAAACGATTTCCACGCGGACGCAGTCGCGGAATGAAGCTAGTAACTTTACAAAGATCATCTAGTTATAACCTTTAATGCAGCTGCACATGAATATATAGGATTATTGATACTACCTACATTGGATAATAACGACGAACACGTAGCTAATAATTAACATAATAACTGTAGTTATTAGGGTTATAATAACAAATAGTTTAAAGCATACCAAGCTATGTTTAACCTCGTAAGACCCTTCTACTACTAGGACGAATGTAATAACGGTCTAGTGTCCTGAAAATAGATCATTTATAAATAACTATTTGGAAATTTAGAGTCTCCAAATAGAGTTCAAATGCTAATATTAAAATGAGTTGGGCTGTTAAGCCTACAATCTTTTGTCCAAAAATTAGGCCGATAGGCATTACTAGGTAGCACGGGATTTGTATAGTTAAAATTTAATATTTTTGGGAAAAAAAACTTTTTTTAACCGCCGACGCAGAGCTGTCTGTGTCTGTCTGTGGCATCGCAGCTCCTAAACGAATGGACCGATTTTATTTCTTTCTTTTGTCCGAAAGCTGACATGATCGAGATGCTTTCTAGCTACGTTACAAAGTCGGTTCAACCGGTTTAGAGAACTTTGAAATGAAAATGTCGGGAGTTTTTCAACTATTCTAAGATGTTACTTAAACTATTACTGTGTTCTAAGTTTTAATATTTCAAACTGACGCTCCAAGCGTCTGCAGTACCGGCTAACCATGCAGGCTGTGCGCTGGTTTGCCACCGTCGAATTAAAACACGACTGACGCGAACCTTTGTTGCGCGTGCGACTCGCTCTTGACCAAATTATTATAATTTTTGTAAGCGATATAAATTGCATGCATCAGTGTAATGTTAAGTATCGAATGCTACTTCAATGCCATACCATCGTCCGATCGCATGCGAAGCTATAGTTGTGATTAAATACAAATATCTGTGTTGTTTTATCACTGTGTATTAAAAAAAACTAACAGGACTACTGCATTGTGCATCGCAATCGCAATCAAATTGAGTGACAGATCTACGTAACGTAATAATTTTGGAAGTGTATATCGACCGGCCATTGCCTAGGCTTGCCTCGTAGTGACAGTGAGGCAAGCACTGTTTAGTGGCTGAATTACCTCATTTCCGTGGATTTAAAGTATTGGCAAGGTAAGTCTGTTTTGTTCAGTATTTAGGCTTCATTACGAGCACCCGGCAAGGTCGACTCAAGTATACAACAGAATCACAACACTGATCATGCCAGTAAACGGGGTAATGATTTTGTTTGTCCTAAATATACGCAAAAACGCCACGCTTTTTCTTCTAGATTTTTTCTTTTCCTAGGTCCACTTCTTTACAATAACGTCAACGTCAACGGCGAAATACTCGCATGCTTTGCACTTTATTTTCTATTCTTAATGATCCACATTTTGAATATCTCAAATCATTCTTTCACTTTCATGGTGCTTCCCGTGACCGTCAATTTCGCTCTTCTGGCAATCTTTCTCTATCTATCCCTCTTCACCGTACTGGAAAAAAATCGGCCAAGTGCGTGTCGGGCCCTGTAGGCGTGTAGTGTTCCTTTTAAATTCATTATATGTACTACTGCCACGATTTTTTTTCACATTCCCAGTAGCAGCCATTTAGCCGGCAGGGGGGGGAGACATATGTATGACTCGAACTAAAAATTGGGCTTTGAAGGCCAATATCTCGCAAACGAATCACTAATTTCAAAAATCGTTGTGAAAAACCCATAATATTTTTGAACAAGCTATCCAACGATACGCCACACTATGGGTTTAAAGAGAAAACAAAATTACATCCCCACTTTAGGTGTAGGGGAGGTACCCCAAAAATATATTTTTAAAGATTTTATTCTTCTGCTTTGTCGGCGTGATTGATATATATCTCCATGCCGAATTACAGTTTTCTGGTAGTAATGGTTACTGAGCTAAGCCGAAGACAGACAGACAGACGGACGGACAGACGGCCAGACGGACATGGCGAAACTATAAGGGTTCCTTGTTGACTACGGAACCCTAAAACAGCAAATGGTTTTTTTGAAAAAATCTCTTGATTTCACTTGCTAATTTCACTCTATGCATTGTGTGCTTCTTCAATTATAAAATGAAACTTACAATAAATCTGCGTCACCGTTTTAGCCTCCATACAATTACATTAATCGCGAACGAAGTTTGCGTAGACCCTCAGTGATTACAGTTGTCATTAACTTAGTATTATACCGATCAACGGAGACCCCAAGGACAATGAAAGCCGGACATACTTATCTGACCTGATCCGTCAGATCAATATCGGTTTCATACATTTAGCACGGTTACAAGTGAAAAGGCGGCTTTACTTTGGTGCTGTGGCAGAGCTGACCCCGTATCATGGTCGGCCTTATCACACGATAAGTGACAGGATAGAGCGTCCGTCACTGGCTGTCACCGTTCGATAGAACGAGACGACGCTCCTATCTTGTCACTTATCGCGTGATAAGGCCGACCATGATACGGGGTCAGGAAGTGTTTGCCGTGGGACGCCACGTGCGTCAGTACTTACGCCGCCTCGCACCTCGGCCGAACAGAGCGAACAGCTGGTGCTGCTTCAGATTTTGCCGCGGTCAAAAAGCGGGATAAATTCGGCCCTGGACGGTATTTAACATTTTGTACCCTTGCGTTTGAGACTACTGGGTGCTGGGGGTCGTTATCTTCATTAGGGAAGTGGGAAGTCGAATTAGGGAGAGGAGATCTGACGACTGCGTGGGGTCGTACCTGATGTAAAGGTTGTACGTCGCCATTCAACATGTACCTTTGCGCTGCAGAGGGTCGACTGGAGTGGACTTTTTGACCAGGTCTAAGCTAGTCTCTTAAGTTTATTGTAATTTTAATTTTAATTTCATTGTATTTGGTTGACATGAATAAATAAGCGAAAAGGCCATTACTGAACCAGTGAGCTTCATCTTAGGTCGCTTACCATGAGGTGAGACTAAGGTCAATCACTGGTGAGTAATTTATATAAACAAAATAACACACTCTGACGTGACGGCTCCTTTTGTGTCAGGCGTCAGAACGCATGAGAAAAGCCGGCTTTACGTCTGTTCTCCCCAGTTATGCAACTTCCGCCCATTGTAGGAAGAAAATGTGATGTTCCAGTGATAGGCTGTTAGCACATCGCCCACGACACTCTTCAAACCAATCCTCGTAGGCGACTCTCGTGTCCCCCCCGGGAAAATAAAGATGGCGGTGCTATTTTAACCACTAACCACATACAAGGAAATTTTCACGCAAATACAAAATGAAAATAACACATTCTTATTTCTCGCGCCGGCGACACAGGAAATGTATAATAAATATTGCCAGAGGTAGTTTTCCTTGCTGCTGTCCACTCAGTCTACAAGGGGCGTGCAACACTAAGAGTAGTCCTCGTTGATTGGTGTCCAGTAAAATACTCTCGATCGATATACTTAAATTACTAGAAGGGCGTTTTTCAAAAAAAAGTGTACTAAACTTTTTTTTTTCAGATTTCGTTTTTTTTTTGGTTTTTCTTACTCAGAATCGTTGACACTGTCGATCGTCATACAAGAAAAAAAGTGTCCCAGATTTTACTATGTAAGTTTGTTCTTCCAGTGCGTCACGACCATATAAATAAAAAAAGACTGCAGACAAAAATGTGACGATCTGGAATGGAAATTTTGGACACTTTTTTTCTTGTATGAGGATCGATAGTGTCAACGATTCTGAGTAAGATAAACCAAAAAAAACGAAATCAGAAAAAAAAAAGTTTTGTACACTTTTTTTGAAAAACGCCCAGAAACAACGTCGTTCGAAGAAAAGCATCAAATCACACGCTTGAAGTATCTAGTCGTATTATGCTATATGAAACAAGGTAGAGCAGGATCAAAAAGATAGAAAAAAGATGATAAAATCGTGAGTTCAGCCTCTCACAGACTGGGGCCGGTGGCGGTAGATAGCAATTTTGACTGCTATTGTCAAATTTACTATTGCCCGCCACCACACGCCGCACCAGTGTGATTCAGGTCTTACAAAGATAGACACAGCGGAACATCAGCCATAATAAAATTAGCAATACTTTCTTTGTAGGTATATGGTCCTGTTTTCTTGCCTAGCATGATCGCTTTTATAAAAAAAAATCGGCAGACCAATGATCCGTAGGATGTTATAAACAGTGACTTAATAACTAAGTTAGTAGAAAATACGAAACAAACACGGCAAAGGCGTCCCGCGATTGATCGCGGCCTCATCCTATTTGGCCCTACCGATGGCCACTTCGACCCAGTATTTAGTTATGGGACAGTCAAGACTCTCCGACAATACCCTGAGGAGGCCATCTCCGCGGCCACGCACTCGCCTGACTAGTGATCCAACGCGCTTGCGTCTGATTGCGAAAGAGTCATCAGTTCGCGATTCGGCAAACATACAGTGCTTCGGCAGCCGCAACAGCATCCTCAAAATATTGTTATATTTTTATTTCGGACATAGCATGCACGTTGTAGTACAGAAGTAAAGTTGACACTATTTTAAAGCTTTTTGTCAAACTTTCTATACGAGCGGGCCTGTGGGCTAACTTTACGCAGCGGGCGTACGGCGCTCTGCGCGTACAGTATTATGACGCATTTAGGATGCTGTTTTGGTTGCCGCGTTATTGTAGCGCCTCAGCGATGTTTGCTGAGGCACAAACAAATTGTTTTTTTGCCATCATGAGGAAGCGATGCGCGTCACTCCTCACCCGCAGCCGAGACAGCACGAACAGAATCCTAAGCACGCTGGCTCAGCGGTGGGACTCGCCCCTGGTCGAGAGGTACGTGCAACTACACGCACCTGTCGCCGAACCGCCACCAAAGTTGTAAATGTTATGTAATGTTTTGTTGTGTCTCCTTAAGTGTAGTACTAACACTAGATATATAAGTTACTGTATTACCTAACCCTATGAACTTCAAGTCTGAAATAAATTAATAATAATAATAATAATAGCAATTGTCCCTTGCCACCAACGCGCGAGAGGGACCAATGCTTTCCAAAATAAACTCTATATCATGTTAGGTAAGCTGGTGGCGACAAAGGTCGCTAATTTTAAAGCTCCCGCGGATGCACTGGAAATGGAAATATTTCTACCTAAAAGATAGCTCTGACACGTATTTTAGGAAAACACTCCGATGAAAACCTGGTTGTTTTAAATAACCGTTAATAGAAATAGTATATATATACAAAACAGTAGTTTACTTTAAGAATGTAAGCATTTGAACAAAAAAATGGTCTTTGAAAAAACCTTAAGTTAGCTAAAATACCAACTTTTTGTTCGTACGCTCTGGCTAGTTTTAGTGACATGCTGACCGTCGGCGCTTACGGTTGGCGGAGCTCATCCGCTCAGAGTTATTCTAAAACGCTCCCTCAAAATCATACATATTAGCCTGTCAGCGCCGATGTTCAGACATTTATTCGTCCCTAGCTGTCGACACAAATAATCCAAAAATCAATTAACTTCAGGTATTATTCTTTCTCTTAGCTTTATCCCAGTTGCAGACTAAAGGACAGACTCGCTACGTAATCCCAAGTATTGGCACAGCCACTATTCTTGCAGAAGCAACTGCCATCTGATCGTCCAATTCTAAGGGAAAACTAAACCTTAGGCTTAGTTAACGTCAAGTGACAACAACCGGGATTCCTGTGATTTTGTTGCATTATAACGCAGGGTCTCGAGTGGCGACCACGTACTTACCACGCGCAGCAGGGGTAGCCATGGTGGGCTGATGACCTGGTAAAGGTCGCGGGCGTCCGCTGGATGCGGGTAGGCCAAGAACGGTCATTGTGGCACTCTTTGGGGGAGGTCTAAGTCCACCGGTGGACGTCTTTCGGCTGACATGATGATAACGCAAAACCAGCTAGAATAGAAACAGTATCTCATACACAAACAAAAATAAACGTCTCATTAAGGCGAACAAAAAACCTTCAATTAAGTGAAACAGATGTTTCTCGAAAGCAGATCATTAAGAGGCTCCCATACGCCAATGACCTTCGATCTGAATCCCTTAGTTTTCTAATGTTTTTTGTATATTATTATATTAACAACAACGGCTTTAAGCAATATAGTATCCCATATTTACTTCAAACTTCATTGTTTTCGAGATATTTGGCATCAAAGTTGAACAATTTTAGGCCAAAAAACTGGTTTTCTGGCCATAACTTTTGTGTTAATTCGTTTAAAATTAAAACCCTCTGCCAGTTTTTAGAGACGTCATAGACAAACCCAAATTTGTAGATTTCGTATATGTTAGATCTTTCACGTCAATAGAGATGCGAAATAAGTGTTTTTTTAGACAATGTTTAAAAAAATCATACAAAATTAAGTATTAATTTGTTTCAAAATCCGGTCTGTCAAAATGGAGATAAAAGATTGAAGAACCGATAGCCGTTTGATTTATGATTCTATCTGTAGTGCAAAAGTAGTAGATACGATTCAAAACTTGTCAAAAATCGATGAAAACCTCGGGTAGCCCCTTAAGGCGTAATTGCAATATTAATTAATGACGTGAATTGTAAAATATCGCCACTAGCCGAGCGTTAAGGTAGGTACTACGTGACTTTAAATCTAAAGGTCGTGGCTTCTAACCCCGGCTTAGATTTGTCAAGAAAACTTATGTACTTACGAAATATCATTTGATATTCAAGGTTGCAGGTTCGAATTCTGCTCGGAAACACATTTTTCCCTTTTATTTGCAATGTATAATTTTCGTTAGCACAATCGACTGCTAAATAAATATATACCGGGTGGAAAAATCGAATGCAACATGGATGGCAACTACCTTAAATATTGTAAATAGCACATTCTGTGTAAAGGAAACATTCCTTTGTTTTTAAAAACAATAAATTCTGCATTTAAGGATTTATGAAAAATCGCTTGCCTTAGTCGGGACTCGAACCGGTCAAATGTGACAAAAAATAACGTGCTCTATTTTATGATGCAGATTGAAAGGGTAACTGATAAGGTTCATTTTTCTCTAAATAACAAATACAATCAGAATAACGGAGTGCCATGAAAATTGAAAACTAAAAACTAAACCGGTTCGAGTCCCGATTGAGGCAAGCGATTTTTCATAAATCCTTAAATGCAGAATTTGTTGTTTTTAAAAACAAAGGAATGTTTCCTTTACACAGAATGTGCTATTTACAATATTTAAGGTAGTTGCCATCCACGTTGCATTCGATTTTTCCACCCTGTATAGACTAACTCTGTGGCTCTGTAGGTAGGTACATCTAGCACAAAACTTGCTGACAAGTCGCTTCGCGCGCGACTCAGCGCCTCCTGTGTCACTCGCACCGTGCAAATTAGAAAGAGGTGGGTAGATCTTTCTCGACTCACGTTGCGGCGCGGCGTCAATTGTGCTAGCCCCCGGGAGCTGTATAACTCGCGAGGCGGTTTTTTTTGTAAACTGTTAGACATAGAAAATTGATATAATATTATCGATAAAATTTCACTAGAATCGGTCGAGAAATGCGACCTGTAGAGAGTAACATTGGACAGACACCGGACGACTTTTCGCCCAAGCTGAAATGGTAAACTTCATTTAAATTCAATAGTAAAACATTAAACTCTCTTTCCAGTAGGGTAAAATTGCACACACAATCAACCATGTCACGTAATTAACCAAGATACCATCAACACTTAATGATATAGTATTACACCTCTGCGATAATAATCATTTGTAATTGTTTAAATATTTAATTGCTTTAAATGAACCATAATTCTGTAAAATGACTGGCTACTTTGAGTCATTTCTGAGACACTTTTATCTGTTAGTCAGTGGCTTACAGTTTATACCTTAAAGAGGACGTCAGGTTCCGGATCAGAGGTGTAACCTTATTGTACAAGTTTTGACAAATCAAATAATTTTCCCATACAAAAAAAATCATTTAGATCTACGTAACGGACGTCCGAAACCGTACGAAATCGACCAGCTGGTTCACAGCACGACTATCGCAGAACAGTACGAGCTGTTTCGCAGCGACATACACTATCCCTTACAGGGATTAGTTCGCCTTTGTACCGATTTAACTTTTTATTTGTCTGTATTTTTACCTGTATCTTGTGTACAATAAAGTATTTACATACATACATACTATCCGTCTCTTTCTAAGCGTTCTAATTAGACGGATAATCTATCTCGCCGCGACACATCTCGCGGGCCGTCCTGAGAAGGCCATGCTTCTCTCTGGGCGCGAGGTGTATTGTCAAAAACACGTCAAAATCATTGACAGTGTTCGAATATGATAATATGCTCGCCCGCGCCTCAATCTTAAAACCATGAGAACCTGATCCGGGAACCTGACGTATGCTGCGTGCCTTGTTCAGTGAGGTTGTGAAGACATATGATATGTGATTAGCCGGATCAGAACAAAGGGATTTTTGAAGCGTGTGCTGCATGTGTAGAAGAGCGGTGAGTCTTCTTGTCTTCCATTTTGGGTACTGGCACAGAATAGATAATAGTACAAGTACAGAAGGGACACCCCTTAGATCTTTACAAAAGCCGCCTTTTTCTCAGCCAAAACATTATGATTTATGGCTCTCTGGCGTCGTCGACTCCAGCGCAAGCCAAACGGAACGTTAAGGCTGTGTGCGAACGGTGAAAACGAATTAGCTCACTCGCCGCGTCGCCGATTGTGAGGGCTGAAAACGACTAAAAATACATAGTAATGTATTGCCCATTTATTGGTTGCATTCAATATAGGTAGCAATAAATGTATATTCTACATACATTATATACATTATTTCATTATTTATTAACATAATGAATCTCACTATTTGGACGAATTGAATACACCAAGACCACCAGGCCATATTTTATTGGCTTTGCTGCAACCCACAGTAATGCAAAATCTTGTTACTTTAAGGTCAGTGTGGGCAAGTCCGGCATACTTTATTTAAAGTTAAGTTTGATCGGGATTTACAAGGTTATTATTTATTCCAGGATAAACGGCTTAGACTTATAGGATGATAAATATTATATTTTACAATGTCGCTGCAACAAATTAACAAAATAAGCAAAACTTTTGCAAAAAAAGAGGTTTTTATAGAACTCGGCGAGTAGACGATCTTCCCGTGATGTATAAGGTAAGGCCGTCTAGTACTCATTGCCGCGCTATTTGAAAGTCAATAGGCATGTAGATTACATTGTTGGTATCGTAATTTTTTGCCATTCCAAATTATGTTTTGAGATCAGGGATATAGAGTTGCAATTTCGAAATATATATATCTTTCTGTTATAAAGGCAAGATCGGCATATCCGTGGAAGAAGAGATTCTAAACCTTTTCACGTCTAAAATAAAAAAAACATGATAAACGCAAAAAGTTTATAAAAATTACAATTGCTTGTTTAAAATCGTATAAGATCCCAAAAATACTATGAAAGTATTCATCTTAAATACTTATTTATTAAATAAATGTAAACTATTAGGTATCGATTAAAAAAAAAAAAAAATATCAAAAAAAATCTAAGTCCAAAAACCAGGCCCCTTTTCCGATACTCTGACCGGAAATCATCCGGAAACATGAAGATGATAATTATTGGCCGGTACTGTACGTAAATAGCGTAGTACACAAAAAGCAATACTGTATATATGTTTTAAGTAATTTAAAAAAAGTTTTATAGATTTATCGTGACAATATTTGAAATGAGAATATTTCAACGCAAAAGGTTGGCAAGATCAGGTTTAAGGCATGACCGGCACATGACGGGCTTCCCTTGATAATTTCAGACGGACTTTCCAACTAGATAAAATTTAAGGTTAGACATTTCGAAACCTGCAAGCGATGAACGTAAATCGCGGAGTGTCCTGCTGCGCCTGGTACTGTAGCCTTACCACGAGTTTTACATTGCCATATTCGTTAGCGTGTGCGTAACTTACTATCTATGCATCTCGCTCGTACTGGCATATTAGTGCGAAGGAGATATATATAAAGTAAGTTACGAAGACGTTAGCGAATATGTCAATGTCAAAATCGTGGTAAGGCTAACTGGGGTTGTTGGACAACATCGTTACATATCGAGCAATGTAATCGAATGGTTATTGGTTGGTGGTTTGACGACCGCTTTAGCCTAGTTGGTAGTGACCCTGCCTACGAAGCAAGGTCCTGATGGGTTCGAATCCCGGTAAGGGCATTTATTCGTGTGATGAGCACGAATATTTGTTCCTGAGTCATGGATGTTTTCTATGTATTTAAGTATTTATTTATCTTAATAAGTATGTTTATCGTCGTCTAGTACACATAGTACCTACAAGCTTTGCTTAGTTTGGGACTAGGTCGATTTGTGTAAGATTGTCCACTAATATTTATTTATTTATTTATTGTCATTTGACGTTTGACAACTGTCAAGTTTGTGAAATAGGGCAGGGACACAACAACACATACCTATCAGGGCAGCAGTGTGTTTATACCTGGTGTCACGTAAAAATAACGCCGAATGCCATATAAAGTCCTATGGCCGCCAGCGTTCTTTTTACGTGAACTGAAGTCTAGTAATTGTGTTATTATGGCTGCACGCTGAAGCTTGCATACACTGTCAGACTGCTCTAAATATGACCGAAATTCCATTTATCCGTGCCTCTCTAAAAAACTGTATTTATACCTACAGCATGATAAATATTCTTAGCAGTCTAGAAGCGAGAGGAGATTCCATAAATTTGTTATTAGATTTGTCGGTCCCGCGATACGCAAAGTGTCAAAATACCAAGACATATGAAAGGAAAGAAATATGTAAATTTAAGAGACATCCAATGAGTTTGACAAGGGTTCGTTCAATTCATAAAAAAGGGGTAGAAATCTTTGTTTTGACTTGAGATTTATTACTTCAGCCCGTCAAGAGAATAAGCAATAGTATTATACTAAAATCCTTAGAGTAAGAATTCACTCGACGCGTGTCAATCAATAATTCACCAATATCTTATTTGCCAGAATACAGTTACGTGCTGCTTAAAGGTTAGCTGGAAGAGATCTTCACTTTCACTCCTTTTTTAGGGTTCCGTACCAAAAAAGGAAATAAAGGAACCTTTATGGTGCTCCGTCTGTCTGTCTGTCTGTCTGTCACAAAGTGAAATATCTCACGAACTACTTGAGCTATCAATTTGAAATTTGGAATGGTTTTAAATGAGAGCTATCCACGTGCATGGAACATGAGAAATTTAAATATACATTTTCATTTCCTATAAAAAATTACGAATATGAGGGGGCGGCAAAAAAAAAAACTATTATTAGGTCAAATGGGGTATCATATGAAAGGGCTTGAGTTGCACTATTTGAAACAGTTTTTCTTAAAAATCAATAAGGTTTTGTGCATGCGTTCTTAATAATTACCATTAGTTTAGTACTTCCTATAGGTAACGTATTATTAACTTTTTATCTCATAATTTTGTTAAAACCACTGAAATTGTTCAATTAAACAAAAACTGATTATTTTCGTGGCGCACTAAAATTTTCTTAGATAATCCATACTAATATTATAAATGCGAAAGTGTGTCTGTCTGTCTGTCTGTCTGTCTGTCTGTTACCTCTTCACGCTTAAACCGCTAAACCGATTGCGATGAAATTTGGTATGGAGATAGTTTGAATCCTGAGGAAGGACATAGGATAGTTTTCATCCTGGAAATCACCCCCTAAGGGGGTCAAATGGGGGGTTGAAGTTTGTATGGAGCTGCGATATAAACGATTTCCACGCGGACGGAGTCGCGGGCAGAAGCTAGTGCATATATATAATGTCAATAAACTTGCATTCCCAAACAGTTTTCTCGCATTAATATATAAAAGATCGTGTACAAAATGCAAAATGACAACCCTTATACAAAATGACTATTTGTGTCGTTGCGCTTTTTGCTTCATGTCACTTCTGCGTTCGTTTACTATTACTAAAATAATATAAGCTGCCTTTTAAGGCAGAGGTGTATAAGTATGTTATTAATTCTCTTTTATTCAGCCCAACGTCAACATTTCCCGGTATTAGGGTGTACATGTGACACATTTTCTGAATAAAGGGTAACTGGTGGTCTCTTACAAAATATAGCTTTATAACCCCTGCTACCACTTCTAACTCCGTTAAATTGCTGCTACAACGCGCTTAAATAGCTATGTGAACTTGAGGCTGCCAAAATTTGTGTTCAATTAAGAGTAATAAGAGCCGCATAGCTGGCTATACAGCCCTTATGCAGCTCTCATATTCAGCCTCAAGCGTATTCGTACTCCATTATTCGGCTGCTATACAGCTATCTGTGCTACTTGGGAATAATTGCAGGTTTGTTATGATTTTATGTCATTTGATACGTATATATTAAAATAAGAGGAAACAGTAAGGGCGAGATAATTGCGAAATAGGTATTTGTAAAATGTATTGCTGGCGCGCCAACCTCAAGCCTCCCCCCGCAGAGCACGATAGAAACAACTGCAGCTTGGACCGAAAATACCTATTATTAAAGGGACATAAAATCAACGTTTCGTAGTCCCCTGATTACTTCTCCAAAACTTGACCTATTTAACTATTTTTTTAATTAAAACTCTAAGAAAGGCTTTGGCTGTGTTACTATGTTTTCTTTATTTAAATAATATAGTCAAAATGATTTTCTGGATGTTTGAACACAGCGGAAAATCTGGCATTTTTTTGAGGTTTTTGAAGGTTAATATCTCTTTTAGGAATAAATTTATGAAAAAAAGGAAAACAGGAACATGTCAATAGTAGCCATAGATCTATGGAAAAAATTATAGCTCTTCTGCTATTATCCAGGGAGAAAACAGGGGACTACGTTTATATATGGAAAAATGGCCCTTGTGTTTCCTCTTAACACGTTCAAACGGATTTAGATAGTTATGATGTATAATGATATAAGTGGTGATATAAGTAGGGTATATTAAAATAATGGTTCTGTATTAAATACTTTTAAATTACCGATTTAATTATCTTGTACCGTTCTAAGTGTGCATAAGTGCATGAATTATAAAAATATGCGTTTTCAGGGTTCAGTACCTCAAATGGAAAAATCGGCCAAGTGCGTGTCGGGCCACGCGCAGTATAGGGTTCCGTAGTTGCCCGTCTTTCTTAGTTATATCGACACGCGCGCACCAACTAAATGGTTTGGTTCGAATTTGTACGGAAGTTGGCCTTTCTAAGTACATTTTAAGTTGGTCGACTATTACTCGGTAACTAGTTATGCGTGCTTAGCCGTGATAGTTTTACTTTTAAATTCATTATAAGTATTACTGCCACGATTAATTTCACATTCCCAGTAGCAGCCATTTAGCCGGCAGGTTGATCACATGACTCGAACAAAAATTTGGGCTTCCAAGCCCAATATCTCGCAAACGAATCACTAATTTGAAAAAAAATATTTTAAGAAACCCACACACACTATGGGTTTAACGAGAAATAAAAATTACATCCCCATTTTAGGTATAGGGGAGGTACCCGAAAAAAAAAAAAATTTTATTCTTCTGTTTTGTCGGCGTGAACAGACGGCCAGACGGACATGGCGAAACTATAAGGGTTCCTTGTTAACTACGGAACCCTAAAGAAGGAACCCTTGTTGTCCGTCTGTCTGTCTATCAACACCATTTATCTTGGGAACGCGTAGAGCTATCGAGTTGAAATTAAAACTATAAGTATTCTCAGTTCTATAGTCCCTTGAAACTGTGAAAAATCAAACTTCTAAGTTTACGTAAAACAAAAGATACGGCGGTATATGCCGCAATAAACGTACGTTTTAATTCGTATTTAATTTTCTTGATTCGTATTTTTTTTTCATATTTAAATCAAAATTTAAAACGTACTCTCCGATAATCTAGAACTTTGACTTTTGACAAGTAATATCGTCTTATGCTGCAAGTTCAGAGAAAAATCTGAAAACTATATTTTTTTTAATTTTGTACTGGAACCTCGGTGGGGAGTCCGATTTTTTCATACAAAGCACCTGTTTCCCGGAGGGGTAGGCAGAGATCACGGATTTCCACTTGGTACGATCTTGACCGTGACGTCGCAGAAGTCATAACTTACCTCAAATGGAGTTGGGCAGGACATATACTCCAGGCAAAATACGGTTTTGAAAAACATTAATTTATAATAGCGTTTTTTTTGTTGATTTCATTTTAAAATGTTATTCTAAGATGATTTATTCAAGAAGCCGACAAACTTTTCACCCGGAAGTAGTTATGTAGATTTAAATGAAGCATGCATTGTCTTTTTTTGTACGATTTATCTTGAATATTATAGAGCAAATGTAAATGAACCAAAATAAAGACATAAATACTTATTAATATTTTTTCTGATCTTTCAGAAGCTAGTTAATTTATCATTTTTTTCATGTCTGAAATTTTGTCGGATTCTGTCGCTGGGTAACTATTTAATTGATAATATATCCGTTTCACATAAAAAATAAGCTATTATAAATTATTTCCAAAATTGACATTTTTTCCATACAAGTTGTCAGTTCATTGACTGGAGTAATATCGCCAGGCAGCGTGACGGTAGGTGGACAAAATTGGTGGCCACACAACTTGGAAAACTTGAAAAATCTCCGACATTTTCATTCCTTCATTATCGTTGTTCTTTTACATGTGAATTTTCAAGTCTATCGGCACCTTAACGATGTATATAGTCTCATGGGCACATGCCCATTCTCCCATCTAATCATGGCTTATATACATATATATGTACCGCTTTGCCTGGTCTGACAAACACCTTATGTTAGATGCACGTAGCCAGAACAAAGGACCTCAATATAACGAACACAAGATGGATTAGTTATTATACATCGACATATGTCCGTTATAAACTTTATTGCCACTGTATAAGGTATATTATTGGATCTACCATGTCTTCGTCCGCTTTGACTAGAAGCAAATACATGGTAATTACGACCTTATTATACAGTGTGTCTGTGTAATGTAATAGTACCTAATTGGAGCATTGATTTGCGCAATTGTTATGAATGACGTAGATATTATGCTGATACGTAAGAAAGGACCTATTATGGAGTTCAATAACACTAAATATTCTTTTGTTTTATGCATTATATATCTGTATATTCGTTGATTCTTACGTTCCGATCCACTCATCGTACTCGTACATAAACGAAACTTATTTTATTATTGTTGACCGACTTTAAAAAAGGAGGTTCTCAATTCGTCGGAATCTTTTATTTTTTATGTTTGTCCGTGTGAATATAAGTGAAAACTTCTTTAGCGGCGCTGTGCACCTTTTGTGATGGGGGAAAATTGTTAAACTCGCCACAGGTCACGTGACCGTAAGATGTCACGTGACCGTGAGATTCGAGATACTCGCAACAGGTCACGTGACCGTAAGATGTGACGTGACCATGAGATTCGAGATACTCGCAACATGTCACGTGAACGTAAGATGTCACGTGACCATGAGATTCGAGATACTCGCAACAGGTCACGTGACCGTAAGATGTCACGTGACCGTGAGATTCAACAGATTGAAAATTCGTAAGACGGACACGTGACCTGATCGAAAAAATGTTACTGTCATTGAGTTTAGACTTCATCATCATCATCATCATATCAGCCGAAAGAAGTCCACTGCTGGACATAGGCCTCCCCCAAAGAGTGCCAAAGTGACCGGTCCTGCGCCACCCGCATCCAGCGGACTCCAGCAACCTTTACCAGGTCATCACTTACAGACGAGACGAGGGAGTTTAGACTTGTCAGTGAGATTTCGTGTCATTGAGTTTTCACTTCTGCCGGCACTCCCGGAGTGCAACCCGGTCTTTTTTTTAAACATTTGTATGGAGCGTTGGTCGACTGGGGCGCCCTACTCCATACAAACATACCATTTTAGTATTTTCTTATCAGAACACGATACATGTTATGCCCTTGATCGATTCACACCCCATTTTTGGTACACTCTGTATAGATAAGTTTGTAGTGTTGTTATGACTGCGGTGGTCTTTAAGGTGTAGGTACTTCTCCAGTCGGGCTGCTCCAGATAGAATCGAGATGATATTTAACTGTGCTCTACCTTTCCAAACCTTTCAAGACCAAATAGTCCAGGCTGTACGATATTGGGCTTGAGAACGAATCTCTCTTTAAATGTGCGTTCAAATTGACGCACATAGAAAACTGCCACAACCTCTTTTGTGACGGAACTGCATGAAATAATGCTCTATGTCACCTGCGAGCGGCCATAAACTATGAGTTCGACTGAAAACGCCGGCCGGCTCGGATCGCTGTAAAAACTGAAACTAAAAATGTGAAAATATGAAAGTGGTGCATGTATCTGGAATCAGAAAGCCTATGGATAAATGTAAGTGAGACCCCTTTTTCTTTCGCCCAATACGTAGCTTGTCGTAGTTCAAACATTTTGGTCACTTCGGACCGGATTTCTCAGTTTGTGAACCAGATACTCATTCACTCATATTACAATACAATTACACAATAACACAGTTTTAAAACAGTTTTTCATACACAAAGCTTTATTTCATAACTAAAGATTGTGTAATTTACGAATTTCAATTCATTTTGCATACCCGTCGTTGCCGTTCTGTTTCAAGTCAACATGGCCGACGCGGAATTGTTAAATCAACTTGTGAATAAAAAGGAGATGTGTTTTTTACGTGTTCAAACACTATTCGAATTATCCAAAGTTGTTGTGACCGATTCAAACCGTTTAACCGAATTCAATTTACGTCTCAAGGACATTCACTCAATCCGGGAACTTTTCGAGAAAACTGTTTTCGAAATACATAGTTTACGAAAGAAAGAAACCCCTAGGATTGAACCTAATTTTAAAGAAATTCAATCGTTTGATGATTTGTATTATCGAATCTTGAGTGTCGCGGCAATTTCAAATGAATCGTGGCAGTCGTGCGAGAGCGGCAGCTTGCCCCCGACAGACGGTAGCTTTTGTGGGCCCGGACATACCAACAATGATTCGCGTTCAGTCCGAGCGCGTTTACCTAAACTCGAGCTATTCCACTTCGACAGTAAACTGGAAAACTGGCAAACTTTTCATGACACGTTCACTAGTTTGATACATAAGAATGACGGCATTAGTAATGTTGAGAAGTTCTATTATCTACTGTCTGCCGTCAGCGGTTCTGCGCTCACTGTCGTCAAGGGCATGCCAGTAACATCCGATAATTACCCGATTGTCTGGGCGTTGCTAGTCAAAAAGTTCGAAAACAAACGCGCCCTAGCAACCAGTTATTTAGATCGGCTATTTCAATTCAAACCATTGTTGGTAGAATCGGCCTCGGGGTTAAATACCTTCTTACAAACGTATCAAGAATGTGTCAAAGCGTTGAAACATTTAAATATCGACAATTTGTCTAGTTTCATATTGTTTTATATGGGACTTCGTAATTTAGATGCGGTTACTAGGCGGGAGTTCGAACAATCCGTCGAACAAACACAAATACCTACTTACGAACAGCTGATTGCCTTCGTAGAGAAACAAGCGCGCGTTTTGGAAATGTCGGAAGTAAAAACTAGTGCTCAAAAGAATCAGTTTTCACCGCGAGCTGTTTCTAACGTAGTAACAAAACCGAATGTGTGGCGTCCGAATAATAATAATAACTATCACACCGGCGTAAATAAACAGTCACCGAAGCCGTGTCTGTCAGCTGTTAG
This sequence comes from Epinotia ramella, assembly GCA_947578815.1. Lineage (NCBI taxonomy): Eukaryota > Metazoa > Arthropoda > Insecta > Lepidoptera > Tortricidae > Epinotia > Epinotia ramella. Next base: position 4,622,701 of record OX388220.1, read on the forward strand.
TAAGACGGTTCCTGAGAGGTCAAATCAGTGCTTATTTTGCGATAAACCGCATTCGACCTACCGGTGTTACGAATTTTTGGATCTTACGCCCTCACAGCGTCTTGACAAAGTGAAACAGCTTCAATTATGCGAAAACTGCTTGCGTCAGCATCCGCTGTCAGAGTGTATTTCAAAGATTCGTTGTGTTTTGTGCAAACAACCGCACCATCATAGCTTGCACTTAGATTCAGTGTCAAGTGCTCAAAGCGCTAGTCATCAAAATCCTAGCAGTCAAGTTCAGGTCAAAGGTCAAGGCCAACCACCCAATGTCGGTTTGACTTGTTCATCAAATTCAACTGTATTGTTAGGCACTGCAATGGTGCACGTCGCAGATCGTTGGGGAACTTACCACGCCGTGCGTGCAGTCGTTGACAGTGGGGCGATGTCTGGGTACATCACTAATGAGTGTGCTCAGGGCCTAGGTCTATCGCGACGGAAGTGTCCGTTTGAGCCCACGGGTCTGGGAGGTGCGCCAGTGCAAAATTTCGGATTGGTTACATGTTCAATTAAACCACGAAATTCACCTGCTCCAGTTCTGACTACCGAGACCGTAATAGTAGGCAATATAACCGGCAATTTACCTACACTGACACTTTCCAAGAAAATAGTCAATCATTTCAAAGATCTCGAGTTAGCAGACCCGAATTATTTCTCGGCTGCTCCTGTTGAATTGTTATTGGCGGGTGATTTATTTCCGTATATATACAACGGACAAAACATACTACCGCGTGAACCGGGTTTGCCCGTCGCGATGAGTTCGATATTTGGGTATGTCATAGCTGGCCAGACAGTGCTGGATAGCGATAGCGAATCGAACAAACCTTCGTTTGGCTTGTTCTCGGCTACCAGTAGCATCGATAAAATTATGAGCTCGTTTTGGGAGATTGAAAACGTACCGTGTGACGTACCTAAGAACCCCGAAGACTTATTGTATGTCGAACAGCTGTTTCAAAAAGAACATAGTCGCGATAGCACGGGTCGTTATACGGTGACGTACCCATTCAAACCTAACTTTGAGTTGGGCGATTCAAGTCAACAAGCGTTACGACGTTTTAATAATTTAGAAACGAAGTTGAACCGTATGCCGGAACTTAAGGCTGAGTACGGCAAATTTATGTCCGAATATGAGGACTTAGGTCATATGACTTGTTTAGGTGATTTAGGGTCTGTGGATTCGAAGTATGTTATTCCACATTTTTGCATTCTGCGACCTTCAAGTACAACGACGAAATTACGCGTCGTTTTCGACTCGTCTTGCCAAACGTCAAACGGCAATTCTCTAAATTCGGTTGTTTACGCCGGCCCTAAGTTGCAAACGGACATAAACGAAATTTTGACCAACTTTCGTCTTCATGAAATTTGCATGACAAGTGACATTTGTAAAATGTTTCGAATGACCTTGATTGCTGAAGCTCAACGCAAATATCAACACATTTTGTGGCGGTTCTCTCAAGATCAACCGATAAAAGTCTATTCGCTAAATACCCTTACTTATGGCGTCGCCACTAGCCCTTATCTAGCGATAAGAGTCCTGCACCAGCTAGCAGACGACGACGCTGAGAAGTATCCTTTAGCGAGCAAGGTTCTAAAAAAAGGATTCTTCGTCGACGATCTTCTGTGGTCTGTGGGTACTTTCGAAGAGGCAGCTCAGCTTCAAGATGAGCTGTTGGCGTTACTGGAAGGAGGAGGTTTCATTCTGCGCAAATGGGCAAGCAACTGTCCCCAGCTACTGGAACGTGTGCCTGCTGATTATCGCGAGACGCCGGTAGCATTCGAGGAAGAAAAGGACCTGTCATTGAAAGTTCTAGGTCTTCAGTGGCGGCCGGCAGAGGACTCGTTCTCATTTGCGACCAATGTACTCCCACCTTCACAGGCGATCACTAAGCGCAATGTCTTGTCTCAGTTAGGTCGTCAGTTCGATCCTCTAGGTTTCGTAGCCCCTTGCATCTTCTACGCGAAATGCTTCATGCAGAGGCTGTGGCTCCATCAGCTCGGTTGGGACGAGAGGCTTCCCCAGGAGCTGGAGAAGGACTGGCTCGACTACGTGTCTGAAATTCCATTGTTGTCAAACTTTAGGCATGATCGACAGGTTACTGTCAGAAATCACAACTACTATCAGCTCTTATGCTTCTGTGATGCTTCTACAAAAGGAATAGCTGCAGTAATTTACTTGCGTACTTTCAACGAGCAAGGTCAAATTAAGGTCAGCCTTGTTATTGCCAAGTCCAAGGTAGCACCCTTAAAAACTGTGTCCGTACCTCGTCTCGAGTTGATGTCAGCGCATTTATTAGCCAAACTTGTCAAGTACGCCAAGTCTGTGTTACTTCAGCGAATATCTATTAATGACATTTTTCTGTTCACGGACTCTTCAGTCGTGCTGAACTGGTTGAATACACCCAGCTACACTTTAAAAACATTTGAAGCTACGCGTGTTTCTAAAATCCTAGAAACCGTGTCTAGCGAATATTGGTTTCATGTGAGTGGGGCCTTCAATCCTGCTGACGTGTGCTCTCGAGGGGCGCTTCCCTCCGCGCTGCTGGCTATGCCGGAGTGGTTAGCGGGCCCAAACTGGCTTTACACGCCACAAGAGAACTGGCCTATTCGATCAATTGATCAATTTAAAGCGGATAGTGTACCAGAATTGAAGGTTAGCGGCTTGTCAGCTCAGACTGTTCAGGCACTCGTGTCTAACAATGATAATACTGAATCAAAGTTCCTCTCCGAATTGGCTGAAAGGTTTTCAAGTTTTGTGAGGCTACAAAACGTTGTAGCACGATGCTTTCAGTTTATCAATAATTGCAAATCGATTAAATCAAAACGTAACTCGGGTCCGCCGCGTCTGTCTGACCTAAAGAAAGCGCACGATGCTATTATCAAATCAGTTCAAGAACAAAACTTCTCGTCTGACATCGATGCACTTGCCAAGGGTAAGACTTGCAGCCTATCGTTCAAGAAACTAACACCCTTTCTGGACCCCCTCGGTTTCCTCAGGGTGGGGGGTAGACTGTCGCTTTCGGATCTGCCATATCAAGTTAAGCACCCATTGTTGCTTCCTAAAAACGGGAATTTCACTAAAATTCTAATAGACTATTATCACAAAATGTATCTACATGTAGGCCCGCGTACGCTTCATAGTCTATTAAGTCAAAAATATTGGATTATTTCAGCAAGGCGAGTAATAAGATCGCGATTCTCTAAATGCCTTCAATGTTTCAAAGTGTCGCCGACTGCTTTACAGCCCATCATGGGCAATTTACCGAAATTTCGTATGCAAAATATACACAGTTTTCACACTGTAGGCGTCGACGCGGGAGGTCCTTTCTATACGAAGGAGAGTAACCGACGGAACGCAAAGACAACGAAATCGTATCTGCTGATTTTCGTCTGTTTTTCAACCCGTGCAGTGCACGCGGAGGTTCTAAGTGCGCTCACAACTCAATGTTTTTTCGCAGCTTTCGACCGTTTCACGGCTAGGCGTGGTTTGTGTCACACGATTGTGTCTGATAATGGCAAAAACTTTGTATCTGCCGGCAAACAACTTGCTGAAATCACTCAATTTTATAAACAAAATACGGATGGAATTACAAACGGTTTCAATAATCGCAGCGTTAACTGGACGTACAATCCACCTACTGGTAGTCATTTCGGTGGGATGTACGAAAGCGCTATCAAGTCTTCAAAACAATTGTTGAAACGTGTAATCGGCAATAGGCCATTGACGTTCGAGGAACTTAGCACTATCTTCGCTCGTGTAGAGGCTGTGTTAAATTCCCGTCCTCTGACTAGTATATCGAGTGACCCGTCGGAATATACGGCGCTCACACCTGGACATTTCCTTGTTTGTCGCGAGCTTTTAGCTGTCCCTGAGTACGACTTGTCTGACGAATCAGTTCACGGATTAACTCGCTGGCAATTAGTTCAGCAGGCGTCACAACAATTTTGGAAATTGTGGAAGAATAATTACCTTCATACGCTCCAGCAGCGACAGAAGTGGTTTAGCAATTGTCGAAACCTTAATGTAGGTGAACTAGTTCTAATACATTCCGATGCTCCTCCACTTCAATGGTCCCTTGGACGTGTGACGGAGCTTCACCCTGGCGCAGACGGCGTAGTCCGTGTAGTCAAAGTACGCACTCAGAATGGAGAGTATACGCGGCCCGTTGTTAAGCTCAGTCCGCTTCCAATGGATGCCGACTAGTTTAAAAGTTATGTTTATAATGTTAACCGATTTGTTACATGAATTTGACGCAAGAAGGTGTCAAGTTTGTGAATATTAGTTAGATAAGTATGTTAAGGTAACACACGTTTGACACGTTACATTATGTTTTAATTTCAATATGTTTTTTTTTCAAGTATTCGCGTATATACAGTCCATTGTTCTTCTATATTTCACTGTCAACCATCCCTGGTTCATAGACTGGGGAATCTGGGGTAGATTCCCGGTGAGGGGTTTATGTACGATATTGGGCTTGAGAACGAATCTCTCTTTAAATGTGCGTTCAAATTGACGCACATAGAAAACTGCCACAACCTCTTTTGTGACGGAACTGCATGAAATAATGCTCTATGTCACCTGCGAGCGGCCATAAACTATGAGTTCGACTGAAAACGCCGGCCGGCTCGGATCGCTGTAAAAACTGAAACTAAAAATGTGAAAATATGAAAGTGGTGCATGTATCTGGAATCAGAAAGCCTATGGATAAATGTAAGTGAGACCCCTTTTTCTTTCGCCCAATACGTAGCTTGTCGTAGTTCAAACACAGGCAATGAACTGACAACTTGTATGGAAAAAAAGTCCATTTTGGAAATAATTTATAATAGCTTATTTTTTATGTGGAACGGATATATTATCAATTAAATAGTTACCCAGCGACAAAATCCGACAAAATTTCAGACATCGAAAAAATGATAAGTTAACTGGCTTCTGAAAAGTCAGTAAAAATATTAATAAATGTTTTTGTCTTCATTTTGGATCATTTACATTTGCTAGATAATATTCAAGATAAATCGTACAAAAAAAGATAATGCATGCTTCATTTAAATCTACATAATTACTTCCGGGTGGAAAGTTTGTCGGATTCTTGAGTAAAACATCTTAGAATAACATTTTCAAATGAAATCAACAAAAAAAACGCTATTATAAATTAATGTTCTTCAAAACCGTATTTTGCCTGGAGTACTATTTATAGGTGCGTCCCTCAAATATTCATTTAGTACGTGAGTTGTGAGATTAATATTCAATTTTGATACGATTTTAGCGGTGCGAAAATATGTATAGCCAACAGATTTGTATCTAAATAGACGACGCAGGTGCCGCATGTCGTTTGAAAACTAAGCGCCAATGCCAATTTCTGAGCGTATAAATATGCATACGTTTTGGAACTTATGTCTGACGAATAGGCAGAGGCGTCTCTAACCCATCTAGCGCCCGTGTGCTAACATTACTCTAGCGCCCCCTAGTAATCGCGCGGTCAAAATGGAATGGTTACAAAGTTTGGCTCGGCACCCCCTAGGACCGCTGCGCCCGTGTGCAACGCACACCCTGCACCATAGGTAAAGATGCCTCTGCGAAAAGGAAACAAAATTGTGCACATTTTAGAGCCGAAAATACGTCATAAAAATATATTCGTGGTAGGAAGAACACAAGTGCGATTGGCAAAATCGAATCTAGGCAGATAAATGTGACTATAAAATCTATTACCTTATGGCCTGAATCATACTCTTCAAGGTCATACAATATTGCTTAAAGATTGGAGAGTGTATAAGGGTTCCCTCCCTGGACAACCTTCGGGACAACCCAGGGAGAAACTCAGTGGTACGAGGGCCATCTTTCGTGGAAATGATTCCGTGGTAGGGCTGTTCCTTGGCGCATTGAAATGAAATGATTTATTTTGCAAAACATACACAGGTGTTATAAATGTACATGTCAGTAGAATTAATTAACATGAGGGCATGTTGCGCCATAGTTGGCATTCAAAATATAAATTCTAATTTAAAACGTCATAATACTAATCTATTTATACAATTTATCAAAATATTCTTCCAAGTTATAAAGTGTGGTATCTAAACTATGTCTGTGTCGTCCAGCACGCCCACATTCGTTCGTTCAGGCAAGTGTTTCCTGCATAACAATCAGTACTAAGACGGAATTTGGGTAATCGTATTACCTCAACGTGTATGCTAAATAAGGGACCACAATGAAGAGAGACGGGAATTGAGTTACTCTCGTTTAATGTCGTTGTAATCCTTTATAAGGCTGAAGAATATTCCCACGAGGCATGAACCTTATTTATATGTGATACAGTGTTCAATTTTATAAAAAAAAAAACAGTTTTATCGACGCACATATCATTAGTGCTCTTAATTGCGTTCAGAAACCGTAGGAAATTACCAGCATTATGACAACCAATTTTACTATGAGAACTTTCTTGTCTGTAGTAGTAGGTCAAATCTGTACTGTAATGTTATTACAGTACAGATTTTTGTAAGGTTATGAGTTTAAATTGGGAACAGCTGTCAAAACTCATATGGGTCTCTATTCTAGTATTCATAGATATTAAAACAGTTATCGATGCGAAACGTCAATTCAGTATGTTTTTTAATATAAACCGCACGATATTTGATCTCGAGTGACATGAGAATAGGGACTTCATTCGTTTGTCTATGATTTAATAAAACATTCGTCTTGACGTAGGATCGAATTGCCGCCATTACTGTTGTCATTTCTTTGTTGTTACGAAAGTAGAATTGTGAAAAGTTGTTTGTAACTCACATTTTAGTTGAAAATATGAGTAGCAGTGACTCCGAGAACGATATGCACACTCCGCCGGATATCGTAAATGCAGCCACGATTGCAACAAAGATATTTTACAGGTAGCACTGTAGTAGCAATGCAGGTAATTTCCCTACGGCTTCTGAACCCATCTTAGAGTACTTATGATGTGTGTGTAGATAAAGTAGTGTATGAAACTGTACATAATTTGGCCTTAAAACACTCGTTTGATCCTATTATGAAACACACTCGTGTTTTAAGGCCTCTGATTATGTATCAGTTGCATAAACTACTATTTTGAAGTAGATACTTCTTTGCTCGCGTTCTTTTATAGGGGTACAATTCCAAATGTATCACGTGACTTCCGGAAGAACTTTTTGTAGAGAAGCCTAATCTGATTTCAAATAATTGTTTGTTACATGTTTTAATCCTTATTTATTTGCCATTAGTTGTTAATCACAAAATGTTATTTAGTTTATGTGGCGGACATGAAAACAATGCTGAAATTACCGCCATTTTCAATGTATCGCGATTTAAATGAGTCACGTCAGTCAATGTTGCCATACATACCGATTGATCTGTAGGTACTTATACATATTTTAGTGAATTAATTCAGATGTATATTTTACGGGTACCTACTGCACCAAAATAGCAGGCTTGGCCGGTTTTTTGAAGTGAAAACTTCTTTACAGTACATATGGTGCTACTTTCCCGCACTAGTGCGGAAAAGTGCACTTTCCGTGCATGTGTCAAAACTTTAAAGAGCCATATCTACAGTAAAACGTTGTACGATACACGTGCGAATAGGTAATTCGCAACTCGTGTCGATTTAAAACACTCCCTTTGGTCGTGTTTTAATTTATCACCACTCGTTGCGAATTTCCTATTTTCGGCACTTGTATCGTAAATAACTATTAGCGGCGCTGAGCACTTTTTGGGATGGGGAAAAATTGTTAAATACGCGACAGAGTTTTGTGACGTCAGATGTGAAGGAGGTCACTTTTTGCTGCTAGCCGATTCGACTTCATTCAAAACTGAACGCTATTCGTAGGATTATAAAGCCGTTAAACACTTTTTGCAATAGAATATTCTGCAAATCAATTTGTATTTTAACCAACGCGTCCTTCACCGTTTTGCTATTGAGAAAAGTCGAATAGTTCGAATTTGGGCGTTATTCCTAAAGAGATAAAGCTTAGAAAAATATTTACCAACGGCAAAAACAAATTGATATTTTGGTCGCCACCGCCGTCTGCTGTTCTTGCAAAGTCGAATAGTTCGAATTTAGACGTTATTCCTAAAGAGATAAAGCTTTGAAAAATATTTGGCAATGGCAAAAACAAATTGTTATTTTGTTTGCCGCCGCCGACGGGCGAGCCGGGCCGTCGCACCCAACGCGCCCGCGGCCCGTCTGCCTAAATAATTGATAATTGTTTATAAATTTGCGTCAAATTCATTTTTAGGGTGACACCGTAACATGTCACGTGATGACAATTCTATTGAGTTTTCACTTCTGCCGGCACTCCCGGAGTGCAACCTGGTCTTTTTTTTTTATTAGGGTTCCATATCCAACAAAGAAGTATCCACTTAAACTTAATTAACGGTTGTATCTCCGACACAACCCGCTTCTTTTTTTTATAATACAACGACGGTACAAACAAGCGTACCGTACGGCCTGATGGTAAGCACTAAGCAGACACCACAGCTTATCGACGCATGCAACTCCAAAGGAGTAACATGGGCGTTGCCGACCCTTGATATGTTTGAGGATTCGCCGTATTGACAGCTGAAGGAACAAATTCCCTCGCTCTCAACACAACGCATCCTCGGGAGCTCAGCTGGCGACCTTGCTCACCTCCAGGAACACAACACTACTACAGAGCAAGTAGTAGTGTTATAATGCACTTAACATGGGATTTTACAACTTCTTTTGTTACTATATGAAAAGAAAAGATAACAAAGAGACGTCATAAAAGTGACCGAAGTGGGGCACGTGTACTGGGAGTAGCTTTCCGTTCGGTTGTTTATGCGTAGTTGTATTTACAACACTATTTGAAGAATAACAATTAAACAATAGATGTCGGCAACGGTTGGTTTTAAGTTATTTCCGTTATCTAAACTGGAACAAACTATACCACTAGGTTTATCAATATATGTACGAAATAACGTTTCATATTAACAGATTTTTTTTTGGTGATGGAAAACATACAAACTACAAATAGTCAAATATTATAGTAAGTTTGTAAAAAGGTATAAACTAGAAAATTCATAAAGCTTTATTACTTACAAAGATATTCCTTTTCTATGACTAAAAAGTTGGTACAGTCTACGCTAAAGATATATTTACACTTTTGCACTTTATTCATTTATACAGGATGAGTAAATTTGTGGTTTACAGTTTTAACATAATAATAATAAATCAGCTTAGGCATCATAAATACGTCCCACATCTGGGCACAGGCCTCCTCTCATGAATAAGAGGGAACGGGCAGTAGTCATCACGCTGGCCCAGTGCGGGTTGGGGACTTCATAAACACCTTTGAATTTCTTCGCAGATGTATGCAGGTTTCCTCACGATGTTTTTCCTTCGTTTTTGCCTCAGTTTTGCTTCGTCAATGGAATCGTATGCCGTCAGAATTAGTGGCCAATTTAAACACGGAATTTCGTATAGACAACGTATCTACGAGTACTTACCTCTTTTTATCCTTTAAGGCGCCGTAGGTTCATGGTCTTCTCTCCCTCTCACTGAGCATAAGCGTGAGCGAGATGGAAGTGCGTGCTCGGAAGCACGGATATCATGTTTTTTAATTTGAATTTTTTGGCCGTTTAAATAACTAAAAAAGTAATCACCGAGTTCTCTCAAACATGATAGTGCCGATTTTTAGAAGCAATTTTAATATTTTTAGGTTATGTGCATAATTTGTTACGAATATTTTAAGTTTATTTTAGACCTATGTTCGTGATTTTTTTCTATCGAGCGAAAATTGCTTAATCATGTTTCGAATCATTGATGTCACTGCAGGAAAGCCTCAAGATTACTATTGGTATTTTTTTGAAACCATTTTATTATAATCAGACGCATTATATTGATTCAAAAACTCTGTTCGCTTAACTTCGCTGAACCTACGGCGCCTTAAGCCTAGTTGGTAGTGACCCTGCCTACGAAGCAAGAGGTCCTGGGTTCGAATCCCGGTAAGGGCATTTATTTGTGTGATGAGCACGAATATTTGTTCCTGTGTCATGGATGTTTTCTATGTATTTAAGTATTTATTTATCTATATAAGTATGTTTATCGTCGTCTAGTACCCATAGTACAAGCTTTCCTTACATAGTTTGGGACTAGGTCGATTTGTGTAAGATTTTCCCCTAATATTTATTTATTTATTTATTTATCTTTTTAACCCCCCACCGCAAAGAGAGGGGTGTTTTAAGTCCAACGTGTCTGTGTATCTGTGTATCTGCGTATCTGTCTGTGGTATCGTAGCTCCCACACGGATGGACCGATTAAAATGCGGTTTTTTTGTATCATAGATAATTTTATCGCGAGTGTTCTTAGCCATGTTTCATCAAAATCTGTTGAGCTGTTTTTGAGATATTGGACTTTGAAATTAAAATGTCGTGGGTTTTTCAATTTTTCTAAGTTATTTTTTATATTACAACATTGTGTCAAGCATACATACGAGGCAAACATATATATAGTCTTACAGAAAACAGTAAGAAGAGGACACACAACGAATGTCATTAAATATTACGTACCATTTTACAAGCTTTTATTTAACTTGCAATGTATGTAACTATGTATGTTCGGGTAGAATCATGCAACTCAAGTTTAAAGCAGACTTCAACCGAGTAAGCGGAAACTGTGGGTTTAAGTATAGTTTTGATGACAATTCAATATTATGGTATCTACTATCGAACTGATCTGATGATGGAGATAGAAGGTGGCTATGGGAACTCAGGACTTAACAGACGTAACCCCCTTAAATTTGGGCTCGTTAAAATCATCTCTACGAGATGACGGTCTACAGAAAAGTACAAAGGGAGCTTGTACCAATTTTTTTTTTTTACAGTGGCTTATTTTGAAATTACCTGACCCATACATTTCAGTTATTGCCACGGTGATCCGTGCCATACGTTTCTCAAACGTACACGCTCCTTTATAAACAAGTTTCGCTTGACATTTGCATAAATTAATCGTGAGATTTACCGCGTAAAAAAGGTATAGACAAAAAAATATACCTTAAATTTGTCCACACCCTGTTGTGTAGGGAAAAGTGTATCTTTGCTGCACAGTCGGCAAATGTAATAAAACTCGAGACACGACTAATGGCGGATAACTCATTTTTACCCTCTTTTTACCCTCTCAACCCCCCTTTTATGGCAGCCACTTTGTCTCTGAGAATAGAATCAAAGCTATTTGCTGTGTTAAATGTTGTGTAGGCTATAAAAGAGTTGATGAACGCTTTGAGGTTTTGATAAGGATATAAAATGTGTGATATTAAATTTCAAGTGACATTCAGTGCGCGTAGAACCGATAGCCGTTGGGGCGGAAAGGTAGATACCTGAAATGAAATTCTTAGGGCCAACGAAAGAGAACTGCCCTGCTTAGGCAAAATTCTGATGCCATAAATATAACTTTTTTTTTATACAACGACGGTGGCAAACAGGCGTACGGCCCGCCTGATGATAAGCGGACACCGCAGCCTATAGACGCATGCAACTCCAAAGGAGTAACATGGGCGCTGCCGACCCTTGATTTGAGGATTCGCCGTGTTGACAGCTGAAGGAACAAATTCCCTCGCTCTCAACACAACGCATCCTCGGGAGCTCTGGCGACCTTGCTCACCTCCAGGAACACAGCACTACTACAGATCACTGAATCATTATCATCAATTCGTGATCATCGTCACATCATCACGGAAGACGTCCAATGCTGGACATGTTATTTGGAAAATTAAGTAATAAAATAAAAAAAACATAGTGAAGTAGCAAAAAGGGAAAGTGGTGGAAAACGCGTACCTGGTTCAAACGTAGCGCTGGCTGCAAGATGTTAAGGCTGCCGGTCTTACGCACTTTTCTTCTTAAAACTTCTGCGTTGATGTACCGATTTAATGACGACGATGATAGGTAAAAAATGGTTAGTTCGAAGCCTTTGGCGAGTGACGGAATGGAGATAGTACTCGACATTGACCGACCCGAATCGTATCAGGAGCTGAACTGGTTGGTTGACAGCGATGTCAGTTGATGTCTTCATTCTACCCGCGTTTTCCAGGGATAGGAATATGAAAGGTATTGGAGGTGGGTGACATTAAAGCTGACATATGAATTGTAGATAATCTATACTAAACACATAGGTAACCCTCAAAGAGTGCCACAATGACAGGTCCTGCACCACTCGCATCCAGCGGACTGCCGCGACCTTTACCAGGTCGCCAGTCCACCTGTGGGGGGTCTACGGTCCGCCTAAAGCAAAGGGGGCGCAAAGTAAGGACTTAGAAAATTTTTGATCCAAAGTGAAAATTGTATAGGAATCATAAAATACTTAGGAAAATTTTATTCAAAACGCTAAAATAAGCATGTTTTATAGAAAAAACTTTTTCTCTAAAATCAAAAATGGCCGAGATATTCGCCCTCAAAGATTGATGGTTTTCAAGGAAGCTGGGACAGAAAAATTTCGATGGATGTTGGTGTTATTATAACACTCATGTCTTTTTTATATTGTGTCAGACACTGCCTTAGCTCCGGCGCTGCGGGAAGTGCAGCCTTTCCGCCCTTGCGTGACAAAGCACGGTCGCCCGTACTCCGCTTCGCAGCTTCGGCTTGTTGGTCGCCTTCGGCGACCAGCCTCAGCCGCTCCGCTCCGCACGGCTCCCGAGCTTTGTCACGGCGGGCGAGGGCTGCTCTCCCTCCGCGCCTCCGGCTTTTTATATACACTCTAGGGGTAGGGCAGACAAGACCACGTGGAATCGGGGTTGACAGCTTCGGTTCTGTGGCAAGTCTTATGATAATGATTTTTGATTTTAGAGAAAAATTGTTCCTATAAAACATGCTTATTTTAGCGTAATATTTACGATAAAGCAATAATAATTAGGTGTTATAATAACACCAACATCCATCGAAATTTTTCTATGTCCCAGCTCCCTTGAAAACCATCAATCTTTGAGGGCGAATATCTCGGCCATTTTTGATTTTAGAGAAAAATTGTTCCTATAAAACATGCTTATATTAGCGTAATCTTTACGATAAAACAATAATAAATAGGTGTTATAATGACACCAACTCCATCAAAATTTTCTCAGTCCTGCGCCCCCTTTGCTTTAGTCCAACCCGTGACTCTTCTGGAATCCCAATCATTCATACAATCATAAATAATAAGAAAAAAAAAACCGGCCAAGTGCGAGTCGGACTCGCGCACAAAGGGTTCCGTATCTATAAAAACAGTAAAACAAAAACAAATCGCGTTTGTTGTATGGGAGTTTCTGTTTTCAGTATTTGTTGTTACAGAGGCAATAGAAATGCATAATTTGTGAAAATTTCAACTGTCTAGTACAGCCTGGTGACAGAAAGACGGACGGACGGACAGACAGCGAAGTCTTAGTAATAGGACCCGTTTTTACCCTCTGGGTACGGAACCCTAAAAATTGGGGGTAATCTTACACAAATTGGACTAGCCCCCCCACCACAGTAATCTTAATAAGGCTTGTGTTATGGATGGGTACTAGACGACGATATATTAAACGGATATAAATACTTAAATACATAGAAAACATCCAAGACTCGATATCAAATATTCATGCTCATCACACATATATGAAATGTGAAAATATATAAAACGAAAAAAAAAAAAAAAGACCGGGTTGCATTCCGGGAGTGCCGACAGAAGTGAAATCTCAATGACATTGTAACAGTTTTTCGATCAGGTTACGTGTCCGTCTTACGAATTTTCAATCTGTCGAATCTACTGACATCTTCAGTTTCACTTCAAAAATTTGCCCTTACCGGGGATTCGAACCCAGGACCTTCAGCTTCGTAGGCAGCGTCAGTATCCACTAGGCTAACCATCACACTGTTCAATCCGACCATGACCGGGGGGAATTTTAACAGCTGTCATTCAGTTTACTGGCTCGACCCTTCGCTAATTAAGCGAGTGACTGTTCTAGCTTTGTTTAGCGCGTCGTTTCGACAGGGTTATTGAGTGATAGGAACGTTAGTAAATGTCAGCGAAACAATAATGGTATAATTTACTTTTTTATCGGAGGCAAACAAGCGCACGAGCCGCCTGATGGTAAGCGATCATCTTAGCCTATGGACGCTTATAGGTCCAAGGGTATCAGGTGCACGCTGCCGGTACTAAAATCTATAGATTATAATTATGCTGAAAATTGTGATTATGATAATTATTAGGGACTTGTGTTATAAAAATGTAAAAGATTGATATTAACAAACGTTTAATCCATTTCCCACAGTAGAATCAATAAGGTTTGTGTTATGGGTATCTTCTGATGACTACATAGAAAACATTATTTTAACAGTAAATGTTTAGTAAAGCAGAAACGTCCGCTAACGAAATTCCAAATTTCGATCATAGTGGAAAATTGAAAAACTATTCGCCACGAGCGGGATTTGAACCCACAACCTCCGGAATCCGTCCATTAAACATTATTTTTACTAAACGGGACTTAATCGCGTATAATTAACTTAATTCTTTACCTCGCTGTTTTCTATGTATACTGATTTAAGCTTTCACGACTTCAGTGACCTTATACTGAAGTCGTGAAAGCTTAAATCAGTATACCTACATAGCAAACACACGTGACTCAGGAACAATTGTATTTGCCCTTTCCGGGATTTGAACCCAGCACTCACATCTTCGCAGGCAGGGTCTCTACCAACTGAGCTAAACTGACAGTCTAAACCCTCTAAACAGTAAATCTGTTTTCCTGAAAGTAAATATTTTTATTTCCTATTTTATTGTTGTTTCGTAACTTTCATTACTTTGGAGCATAATGAAACAGTAGAAGATAGAATCCCTTTTAATCGGCATTTGAAAACTTAATTTGGTCGCATTATTGATGTCTCCAAGGGTACGAGTAGATAATAAAATTTTGATGGCCTTATCAGCAATTTAATTGTGAAAGTGTACCCAGCTGGTAATTATCCAATAAAATGGAATTAGTTTTGGATATACAGAGAATCTAGCTTCTGACCGCGACTTCGTCTGCGTAGACCCGGAATAAAAACCATTCTTTATTTTAATCCAGATTCCAGGCTATAAACTTTCCTCGTTACATCTAAATCGGTCGAGCGAATCGGTTTAAGCGTGATTGAGTAACAGACATCCAAACATCCAAACTTTCGCATTTATGATATACTATCTTCCGCCCGCGACTTCGTCTGCGTGGACCCGGGATAAAAACTATCCTATATTTTAATCCAGGCCATAAACAATTTTCGTGCAATATTTCATCCAAATCGCCGAGCCGATTGAGCCGTTAAAGCATGATTGAGTAACAAACATCTAAACATTCAATCTTTCGCATTTATAATATTATAGTAGGATGTAGGGCCCATCGCTCGTGGCTGAACGTATCGCAATTTTTTAAAACTAGCTGCTCAGGTGGCTTTGCCCAAGTATTGAAAAAAACGCAGGGAAACTATAGTCTAACGAGTATGTCCATCCAAAAAGCCCAATTATTATACACAGATAAAATTATTATGCAAAATCGGAGTGCTTTCGGAGATTACCTCCTACATACAGTTACTTTTCCTCTTTTTATATAGTGAATAGACTAAAACGAGACATTACTGAAGTTAATCTGTACTGTAAAGAGGCTAAGTCTGTGAGAACTTTATAAGTTTGTTTTTTGTATGTAATGGGTAAACGCCGGAACCGCTTAAACAATTCTTTCACCTGCCTGTAGAATGATTTCATACAAAGACTCTATCATTACTTTTTTAGGGTTCCGTACCCAAAGGCTGTATCTGAAGAACCGCGATAGCTAGACAGTTGAAATTTTCACAGATGGTGTATTTCTGTGGCCGCTATAACAACAAATACTAAAAACAAAATAAAATAAATATTTAAGGGCGGATCCCATACAACAAACTTTTTTTTTTTTACAGTTTTTATAGATAATGGTACGGAACCCTTCGTGCGCGAGTCTGACTCGCACTTGGCCTGTTTTTTTTATTGTAATTTATAGCAAAAGAAACTAGTATTCGACCTAGATATGGCGGATTCCATTGAGTATAAAAAGTTTCGTGTTATTCCAGTATGTCGGTTTAGAATGAGAACCGAACTACGTTTGTATGGAGAGTAGTTGGGGACTTTTAATAGCTCCTAGTAGACCATTTATTTTTAAAATCATATACCTCAGTTACTTTAAACATCAAACCAACATTTAAAAGTAGCTAAACTACACAAAAAATTCACTGAAATTACCTTCAAAGTAATTCAGCATTATTAAAATCGCATTTTTTTACGAAAAATATTAAATATTCCACCAAAACAAACCGCAGGTAAAGATCTTGGGTTTATTAAGATATATTTGCAGTTGAAAGTGTGTTTTCTGAGCCGTTTTTAAACGATGGCATAAATAAGTTGGTAGACGCAATACATGTAACCTATCTGCCACTAACACCAAAGCCTTCCTAGTCACGCAGTGGCGCGTAAAACTAAGAAAATAGTTTCAGTCAAAAATAAATTTTTTGGAGGCAACTTTTATTGCCGACTGTACTTTTTTTGCGCAGTCATTGGAAAGCATTTTTAATTGATCGTTTGGATTCGAATGCTCGACAGTCTGGCTCTTCTACAGATCGCAGTTCTCAACCGATTCTCGATAATTAAATGGAATATTTTTTTACGACACAGTTTACAAAATATATATATATATATATATATTTCATATAGTATCAAGTTTGTTAACCCTTTCATTCGCAAAAGATAGCTAAGGTCCATAGTTCAAGTCCTGAGGTCGCTAAATAGCCCAAACACGAAAAAAAAAAAAAGAAAAGCCAGGAAAAAAAAAAAAAAAGCCGGTCAACGGGTATGTCTAGCCAGCTGGACAATGCAAATTAAAGGGTTAAAGGATTACCTGCCTTACAGAACGTATATAGGTACTTGCGTAGATAACATACATATTTAGATAACTTGACGATAAAATAACACTATTAACTGAGCTCCAAGAAAACCTGTACAGAATTACTGGCCCCTTTCCCTTGTAAAGGGATGTCAAGCATTATTAGATTATACACCAATTTCTCTCATAATGCAATTTAGACCTCCCTGACCGACCTGTCTTTCGCTGGATTGGGTTAGGCTACTTCAATTTAGACTATTTAGCCTTAATAACTTGGTAAATTGGAGAGCTATTCGACTAAAGCTGTTGATAGTTTGTGACCACAGATATAGATATACACAGATCACGCAAATGCATGACTGTACAGTCAGCTGCAGAGAAACATGACCCCCCCGGCATAGAAATTTGGTATGCAGGGGGGTCACGTTTCCCTGCAGATGACTATACTTCGCGTGTCAGAATTCGGGCTCCGAGTTGGCACTCCGACTTACATTCCGCGCGCGTCTGTTGTGGTAGCCGGTAGTCCGTGAATATTAAGAAAATACCTTATTGCAGAATCGATTTTCCGCGGACAACGGGGAATTCAGATCACTAATTCGCCCGTGTGACGTCAAAGTAGGTAGAAAAAAGTGACACGGTCGGTTTTCATACAGATTGAGGTGTTTAAGTTATCTAGTGTATATCTATATCTGTGTTTGTGACATCGCCAATCTTATGTCATCATGGTCGTAATTATCACGACACTTTACGTAGGTTAAGGTGATGATACACTGAGCATTCACATGTAGCAGAACATCGAGCATTTACCGTTTTTAGGGTTCCGTAGTCAACAAGGAACCCTTAATAGTTTCACCATTACCGTCTGTCCGTCCGTGCTGCTCAGTACTAGAAAGCTGTAATTCGGCATCTTGAAAAACGATTTATTTTAGGGTACTATAACTATATACGTAAAGTGGAGATGTATTTATTTTTCATCGCACTTGCTCGAAAAGGGCTTCATAATGCGCAGACATACAGAGCTGTAATAGCCTGTGTTACGCCCACGGGCGTAATGGTTTTTTTCTTAAATTGTATCTGTCACTCATGCGGCAGTTACAGTACAAAGAGGTTTTATATCAAATACGATGACTGAAAACGTATTTATAAATAAATTTAAACTTAAAAAACTACTTAGACATGTTTAACAGAATTATTTACAGATTTAATATGTAGTTATTTAGTGTCTATGTAAAATGTTTTTAAGTGTTTTCAAATCGTGGCTGTATACCGAAGGGTCTTTGCCATACGCGCCTCACGTCAAATTCCACAAAATGGACGACTGACATGTTGCAGTTTTTATTAAGATTTGTATTCATTTCATTTCATCTAAAATATATTTGTTTCCTCGCAAATGTGATGAAAAACATTGTGTATAACACGGGCGTAAGAATATTGCAAACTCGAGTCATCAAAAGCTGATAGACTCTTGTTCGCAATATTCCACTTACGCCCCTCGTTAAACAATGTACTATTTCTCTTCAAACCCATGTGTGGGTTATCGTTGGGTTTTTGAAAACCACTTTACAACTTAGTGGTTTATTTGTGTGATATTGGGCTTTAAATAAAAAAAAATGTTAGTCATGTGTTTCCACTCCCTGCCGGCTAAATGGCTGCTACTGAGAATTTGTAAAAAATTGTGGCAGTACATTTAATGAATTCAAAAGAAAAACTATCACGGCTAACATTACACGGCGGGGGGATATTACTAGTTACCGAGGAATAGTCGAACATCTTAAAATGTACTTGAAAAGGCCAACTTTCGTATAAATTCGGCCGACGCAACCGCACCATTTACTTGGCGCGAGTCGATGTAACAACCCTACACTGCGCGTGGCCCGACACGTACTTGGGGGGTCTGACCATTGGGATGACGTTAGTCAGTTTATTAGGGGGGGGGGGGGGGACAAAAACGATGACGTAATATTCGCCAGACAGCTCATTACTACTGACTACGACCGACTAATCAGCACCTCTATATTATTAATTCAACTATAATAGCCAGAGATCTGATAAATGGATTTAAATGGCCGCCGGCTTTGGCATAATGGAATATATGGGATATCTATATCTTTACTTTCATGTCTGTGCCATGCAAAATCAAAATGTCATAACTGGCATCCCAACCGCAATATTTGCCTTAACGGAACGTATCCATGTCCCTCCCTAACAAAATGGAAGCATAGATCAAAAGCGATATACTAGGGATATCTTTTCAATAATTGAAACGAATGGAATGGCGGCCCCGGGATATTGCTGTATTCTTACTGAAGCCAATTAGGCTTATTTGCAAGAATCAGTTGCGACTTATTTATTTATATTATCCTAGTATGTTTACTAATATTATTTTTCAGTTCTGTTATGGAAATCTATGTCATGTTTTTTAGGGTTCCGTAGTCAACAAGGAACCCTTATAGTTTCGCCATGTCCGTCCGTCTGTCTGTCTGTCTGCCGTCTTCGGCTTAGCTCAGTAACCATTACTACTAGAAAACTGTTATTCAGCATGGGTATACAGGGTGATTACGGGGTCGTGGAGCAAGAAAGAAGCATTTAACTTACTTTCTCCTAAGGATCACGATAGGTTAGGACTAACAGTACACCAGCGACTTATTTTAGTCAGCAAAAAAAAACTGCGATAATTCGAGATCATGGTCACCCTACTATTTCCCAAGAAAACTTATGTCAAGTGCATGGACTTAACAATCGTTGCAGTAAGGTTGTTATGACGATATTGATAGACAGATAAGAACATCGGATATCGCTGATGAAACATTTCACTTGCTCTGGTAGTGTTGTGTGTTTGATAGTAAAACATAACCATATCTGATCGCTCGATATTATAAAATGGGTACGGCGGAGGCATAATTAATTTATTTTATTTAAATCTTTGTTGACACGTTTATTGACTTTGACGTGTTGTGACATTATTACTCATAAATTATTAAGTATTCTATCAGAGAGTTTGTTTTCTAAAAAGGTGTAATATTAAAAGTAGGGTGACCACGCATTTTATGTCAATAATATTTTTTAAATAAAAATACGTAAATAACGAATCATCTTTGTTTCAATTAAAATAAATACAGGTAGCATCGCAATCATTTACTGAGTCAGAAAAAAATGGTTCGGATCACGACCCCGAAATCACCCTGTATAAATCAATCACGTCGACAAAACGGTACAATAAAATCTCACAAACAACATTTTTTAGGGTACTTTCCCTACACCTAAAGCGAGGATGTAATTTTTTTTTCTCGTTAAATCCATGGTTCGTTAAATCTATCGTTGGATAGCTCGTTTAAAAATATAATGGGTTTCCTATAACTATTTTTTTTGTAAGATGTTTCTCTCTTGTAGTGGTGCAATAAAGAGTATTTATTATTATTATTTATTATTTTTCAAATTAATGATTAGTCTGCGAGCTTCAAAGCTCTAATTTTTGTTCAAGTCATGTGTCCCCCCCCCCTGCCGGCTAAACGGCTACTACTGGGGATGTGAAAAAATTCGTGGTAGTAGTACATATAATAAATTTAAAAGGAAAACTATCACGGACAAGTAGGCATACGTAGTTACCGAGTAATAGTCGACCAACTTAATGTGTACTTGGAAAGGCCGATTTTCGTACAAATTCGGGCGACGCAACCGCCCCGCACGTCGATGTAACTAAGACAGGCAACTACGGAACCCTACACTGCGCGTGGCCCAACATGCACTTGTTTAAGTATTTTTTTGCACGCGTTTGGGTTCTCCGTTCCTTGTATTTTTATTAATATATCTAATGGATATTTAGCGAAGCAGGTAATTGATTATGTTGTTGATTTGAGATCATTTGTCTTGACGCAGTTATATGGACCAAATAAAGGAACAAGCTGGTGTTGTGTCGTATCAGCAAATCAAAGGGCTGGCGTACGACAGAGAGAAATAGAAAATACTCCACCGACAAGAGGATACTCTTAAATTAATGATGATGATGATGTCTTGACAATTGACATCAAGATCAGCTTGCTCAGATATTTTTCAACATTTAGAAACATACATATACTTATGAACTCGGCTGTACATGACCGAAGGGGCTGTACGTCCAGAATTTACCGCACATAGCGTGTTTCGACCGTGCCAAATCAACTCAGACAGGCATTTCCCTTCATGTTCGGTAACAAGTTTAATTAATATGCATATCCTTTGTTCTCATATCAAACGTCCAACGCAGGTTTACACGGCAATTATTGATTTAAGGCGGTGCATTGGAAATTATCGCGTGCTTTGAAACGCCGCTCTGACTAGATTACGGAACAATAAGGTCTGATTTTCAGATATATGATTCTTTACTATATGATTGTTTATCTGATTTGATCGATACATGATTGCTTAAAACTTCCTCGATAGAAAAAAAATCCAAAGTTGGGTCTGTATTTTCCTTTTTTTACTCAGCCTACTCAAACGATACATTATTTTACGACACAATCAAGTTAATACTATAGTTTTATATCTCATCTAAAATCTCACTTGATGAAATTTAAATAAAACTTCGCTAAGTTAGGTATTTATCGAAATTTGTCCAAAAAAGCCATTCCCGATGAGTGTTCTGACATCTCTTTTTCTCGTACGGGTAAGGCATAAGCGTATCTCTGTCTTGGGGGCGTGTTCGACTCAAATCAAGACATCCCCTGAAGCTGCTACGATTTTCATTTAATATAAAGTACGGTCGAGGAAATTGAATGTTTGGCACATGTCAACTCTATTAGAATGACGTTAAGGTCCAAAAGTGCTAAACATTCAATTTCCTCGACTGTACATTAATACAATGTTGCCATCTTGTAAATGTTATACAGTAGGATTGCCATGTTATTTATTTATTTCCATAGAACATCTTTTACAAGTTTTCCTTCAGGTGGTTCGACGACCATACAAAACGTCTTTTGACATTCGCAGGCAAACGGCGTGATATTTTAAGAAACTTATGTAACACACTTTCATAAATTGGCTTTCCATTTGAGCGAAATTCCCCATTTCCTAGAATTAACTTGTAAAAATAATCGTTATCCCAAAGTATCACGCGACAAACTAATTTCTCAAATTATTCTCGTTTATACTAGTTTGTATACGTACGTTTGTGTTTGTGTGTGTTTGTATGTTGTGTTTGTGCCGGGGGATGGGCAGCAGCGTCCCTGGAGTGCGGTGGAAATACTGCGATCGCCAACCCGCATACCAAGCGTGGCGATTATGGCATATACCCCCCCAAATGAAAGCACTCTTTGGGGGAGGCCTATATCCAGCAGTGGACGTCTTTCGGCTGATATGATGATACTAGTTTGTTCTAGGAAAGGGGGAACTTCGCGCAAATGGAAAGCCAATTTATGAAAGTGTGTTACATAAGTTTCTTAAAATGTGACGCCGTTAGCCTGCGAATGACAAAGAAGCTCACCTCCGGTTCGCGTGAACAATTCCGCCTCTGATGTAATTATCAAAGCTCACGCGTTTCGTACGACGTTTTTCAACACATTTTGCGAGGAAAAAATCCTTTTCATAAGATGAAAATTTTGTAGGCCTGGCAAGCTATTTTTAACCCCCGACGCAAAGAGAGGGGTCGTAATGTTATAAAACACGCGTGTTTAATACCCAGGATTACGAGCCTAAAAGCGACATAATAAGAGGTGCGTTACGAGCAAATGTGTTGAAAAAAAAGAAAACATGTAAGAAGTAAAATACATGAGATGAGAATGTTTTAAGTTATAGTACATTACTGCAGATGCTGGGAAAACAGGAATTGCCGGCCATGTAGATATAGATCGACGAGCCCGCATAGACATAAACTGAACCCTGGCACTGGGGAAACTGGCAACCCTATTTCACGCCGAGTTATGTATAGTGCTTTTCTTAAACATGCAATGAAATAAAATAAAAATCTCAAAGTTTTTTAATGGCTGAAGGCCACGTTTTTGGGGCACCAATTGATACTGAAACAAAATAAGGTCACTTTGCCTAGGCTTGCAGCTTCAATTTTGTATGAAATTCGTTTATTTACGTTTCGCCGCACCCGAAACGTACAAACGTCCAACGAATACTTCTCAGCCCATTATATGGAACACTAGCTTCCGCCCGCGACTTCGTCTGAGTTGACCCGAGATTAAAACTATTCTTTATTTTAATCCAGGCTGTAAACTATCTCCGTGCAAAATTTCATCCAAATCGGTAAAGCCGTTTAAGCTTGATTGAGTAACAAACATCCCAAAATCTAAACATCAAAACATCTAAACATCCAAACACATTCGCATTTATTATACTATACTAGCATCCGCCCGTGACTTCGTCTGCGTGGACCCGGGATAAAAATTATCCTATATTTTAATCCAGGCTATAAACTATCTTCGTGCAAAATTTCATCCAAATCGGTTAAGCCGTTTAAGCGTGATTGAGTGAGCGTGATATTATTCTCTTTATTAGATACAGGAACCTCTTGACTATCCGCGCAATATCCAGGAGTACCGCCTTCTGTAACTGATCCTGATCCAGCCATCTAGCGAGAGTCTCTTGAGGTGATGGTCGAGACTCTTGGCTATTAAACCTTTCGCCGAAACGACTATCGGGACGATGATCGTCGAATCAACATCCCACATGGCGGTTACCTCGTGAGCCAGGTCTACTTGCTGGCTTTGTCCTTCTCGGCCTTCAAGAGGTTCTCGTCATGGGGAATGGTGATCTCGACGAGCACTGCCTGGCGTTTCGATCGATCAGTCAGCACGATATCAGGCCTATTGGCAAGAATAGTCCTGTCCGTGATGACAGATCGATCCCAATAGAGCGTGGCACGACCATTTTCGAGAACTGGCGCAGGTGTATAAGTACTTATAGTAAGGCACTTCGGAGACCACAAGACCGTATAGCAGAGCAAGTTGCTGGTGAATAATGCTGGCTACAAGGTTATGTACATAACCTAACATAACTCTGTGCCGGTACTCGCTGTTAACAAGGTGACCACAACCGGAGATAATATGCCTGAGTGACTCCCCGGGACGGCGGCATGCCCGACAAAATGTCGACCGTACCGTCCTTCAGGATATACCTCCGGTAATTGTTCGTCATGATATTATTATTATATTATTAGTACGATAACGTCAATATCTCTTTGCATGTTTGAGAAATGTTTATATATTACTCAGGTTCTCAAAAGTTAAAAGTTAAGGAAAATAAGTTCGCCTTTGTATAAAATATAGGCAAAAACCTCGAAGCAAATTTTAATGTCGTTAAAGGCATTTAGATTTTGACGGGCATTTTCCATGTCAATAGGGGTGTGAGCTAAGATTTTTTTGCGGTGCCATCCGAACCAGTTTTTGTAAACAAATATTTGTACGGGAGCAACTACTATTAGAGAACATCCCAAAAATTTTTGTCAAATATTGACCTCTTGAATTGACATAAAAGTATGACGTCACAGTCTGCTACTTAAACTTGAACTAATCCATATTTGATGGTATACAATCCGTTTAGCAACACTACCTACGTTATGAATATTAACACGAGTCTACACCCCTATTAATAGAGCGGGCGTTCGTTTTCTGAATGGTTTACTTTACCAATGCTGGTGAAGTTAAAATTGCATTATTAATTCATTGAAATAGCCACTTTGAAGGTAGCTGAACCTCTAAAAACATATCAAATAAAATAAGACCAGATAAAATCCACCCTTGCAGCAACTGTAAATAAGCGTCGTTTACGCTTGCTACAAAGGTCAAAAACACCTATACATATCTGCACCTTATTTCAAAGTAGTAAGGTTCCAAAGTTCCATATATTTGACTCACTCTAGGTACAACCGTCTAGAGGGCTGTTAGGTGGAATTTATATGTAACTGTGAATTTATTTGTCTAGAGGTACCTATTACGGTCGTAAGTGTGAAATAGACGAAGCTCAGAAAATAGATATAGTTTTAGGTTTTCGCGATTTACATGGACATTTATGTAGGAAGTTCTCCGAAACTACTCATCCGATGTTAACAATTCTTTCACCAGTATATCCGCTCACTTGATTTCGGATTTAAAAAAACCGGCCAAGAGCGTGTCGGGCCACGCTCAGTGTAGGGTTCCGTAGTTTTTCGTCCAGAAATTATTTTGTATTTTTTTTCAAAAACTATTCAACCTGTCAAATTCAAAATAATTTTCCTATTAAGTTTTTATAAAGTTCTACTTTTGAAATTTTTTTCACATTTTTAAAACTTATGGTTCAAAAGTTACAGGGGGGGGACACGTTTTTTTTTACTTCTGGAGCGATTATCTCCGTAAATAAACATTATCAATAAATAATTTTAGCAAACCCTCATTTTTAAATACTTATCCAACAATATATCACACATTAGGGTTGAAATGAAAAAAAAAACACTCCCCACGTTACGTATAGGGTATATAGGTATACCCTAATTATTATTATTTTTTTACTTTTTATTTTACCACTTTGTTGGCGTGATTGATATACATATTAGTACCAAATTTCAGCTTTCTAGTGCTAACGGTTACTGAGATTATCCGCGGACGGCAGGACAGACAAAGCGAAACTATAAGGGTTCCTAGTCGACTACGGAACCCTAAAAAGGTAGCCTAAATTACTTTCAATTTTTCTTTATCAAAGAAGTCCATACTTCACTTGGCAACCACAGTTGCCACCATCAGTTTAGGGGTGCGCGAAATTGGCAACTGCGGTTGCCACAAGCAAGTGAGTGGATATAGAAAGGATTTTGGGGATCGATACCTATTTTATCCTTTGGCTCTGCCTTGGTTCTTTTAAATACGTAATACTATTATCTAAGTCTACATACATCTAGACTATAATAATAATAATAATAATTAGGCCCCGCCTCGCTGCCGGCTGCACCCTAGGTTAGGTTTTTATAATGATTTTAAGTTTTGTTTGTATAGTTTTATATTTTACTTTTTATATAATTATTGTAAAAACCTAGCCTAAGACGAAATATAAATAAAGATAATAATAATAATCCATACTAATATTATAAATGGGAAAGTATATGTGTGTTTGTTTGTCCGTCTTTCACGGCAAAACGGAGCGATGAATTGACGTGATTTTTTAAGTGGAGATAGTTGAAGGGATGGAGAGTGACATAGGCTACTTTCTGTCTCTTTCTAACCAGCCACTTCCCTAAAATGGGGGGTGAAAGTTTGTATGGAGCTACGATATAAACGAGGCCCACGCGATGGAGTCGCGGGCAGAAGCTAGTAATATTATAAAGAGGAAAGATTTGATTGTTTGTTTGTATTGAATAGGCTCCGAAACTACTAGACCGATTTAAAAAAATAATTTACCATTAGAAGCTGACATTATCCCTGATGAACATAGGCTACTTTTTACCGCGGATAGATGCTTCATTCCTACGGGAAAACGGGTAATCCGTGCGAAGCCGGGCCGGGCAGCTAGTATTCTAATAAAAGAGGAAATGTCTATGAGAATGCAGTCTTGTATGTTTGTATGTAGAGGGTTATCTCCGGAACTCCTTATCCGACTTCAAAAACTCTTTCAAGTTCCATAGCATGGAATTTCTTGATAAAAATATATATTTCAACCCAAGGCTCTGACTGGATTCTCTATAATACGCGTGTGGTGGTTACGTTGAATTTTCCCGAAAAAGGATTAATAATATTGTCAAGAGGAGAAAAAAGTAAACGAGGGGATTAAATAATCACAAAGTTATAAGTGTCCAAAGTTACAGAGGCGGTATATTCTGTCCTTTTTCCGCAAAAAGCACCTTCATACGAAATTATTGCCATTTACTATCGCTCGCAGATCGTCTGCGAGCGTGTTCTCTCTGTAACAAGCAATATTAAAACGGTTGTAGCTGCTTAATTCTTTGAGATATCTGAATGGGATTTTCGTCACTAGGCATATTTTTTGCCTTCTTTCTTTTGTACTTATTATAAATTTTGAGTCGTATTAAAAATATCCGCATATCGAATTAAAAATATAATGGAAACCGGAAACTTTAAACTATAAAAACGGCAAACAATCATGTCTGTTGTATGGGAGCCCCACTCCGACTCACACTTGGTCGGTTTTTTAGTACCTATTTGTTGTTATAGCGGCAACAGAAATACATCATCTGTGTAAATTTCAACTGTCTAACTATCACGGTTCATGAGATACAGCCTGGCGACAGACGGACAGACAGACAGACAGACCGGAGTCTTAGTAATACAGGGTCCCGTTTTTACCCTTTGGGTACGGAATCCTAAAAACCGACACAACAAAGATAACTAAGAACCATCTCGACAGACAATACAATACAATTATTACAAATACTCTTTATTTCACACCTCAAAACATATGAACCAAATATTCATCACACCATTCTTATTCAATGCCGCTGACTGTACAAACAATGCCGCTGACTGTACAAACAAAGAAACTATGATTCGTTGTTGAATGTTGATTGGGTTTAAATTAAATTGGTTATCGTGGTCTAGACTGCAACAGGCTTCTAGTTATACTCCACTGAACATACACCAATCAGGGACAGTCCAGTGGTTTTAACCACAGATATAGATATACACTAGATAACTTAAACACCTCAATCTGTATGACAACCGACTGTGTCACTTTTTCTACCTACTGTGACGTCACAATGGCGAATTAGTGATGTGAATTCCCCGTTGAGCGCGCAAAGTCGATTCTGCAATAAGGTATTTTCTTAATATTCACGGACAACTGGCTACCACAACAGACGCGCGCGGAATGTCAGTCACAGTGCCAACTAGGAGACCGAGTTCGGACATGCGAAGAAGATGCATTTGCGTGATCTATGTATATCTATATCTGTGGTTTTAACCCACGTTAGCCAACTGCGAGCGTTGAATGAACAGAGGTCGGTTTGAGTGACCTTTTAACACATTCACTGCCACCAAATACTGCTATGCTCGTAGCCGATATCGTGGCTTAGTAGAAAAAACCGGCCAAGTGCGACTCGGACTCGCGCACGAAGGGTTCCGTACCATTATCTATAAAAGCAGCAAAAAAAATCGCGTTTGTTGTATGAGAGCCCCCCTTAAATATTTATTTTATTTTGTTTTTAGTATAATTATGTTGTAATAAGGGCAACCGAAATAGGTACATCATCTGTGAAAATTTCAACTGTCTAGCTATCGCGGTTCTTGAGATACAGCCTGGCGACAGCCAAAACGGCAAAAAAACACGTTTGTCGTATGGGAGCCCCCCTTAAATATTTATTTTATTTGGTTTTTAGTATTTGTTATTATAGCGGCAACAGAAATACATAATCTGTGAAAATTTCAAGTGTCTAGCTATTACGGTTATTGAGATACAGCCTGGTGACAGACAGACGGACGGACAGCGAACTCTTAGTAATAGGGTCCCGTTTTTACTCTTTGGGTACGGAACCCTAAAAAGCGTCTATAAACATAAAAAGATTCGTAACACAAACTGATAAAAAAACCGTTTTTTTTCGTATCAAAGGTGGCATGTCACTCGGCGGATAATTTCGAATCGATTGACGGCTCATTTATCGAAACCGGTTCAGGATATTAAACGGAGGAACACACGTAAATACAAACGTAGCCTGCTAAAACCATATCCCTTCCTTCCGGCTCTGTAGTCGGGTAAAAAGAGTCCTCGCGCAGTGAACGTGTTAAAACAAATTTTAACACTTTCAATGCCAACGGTTTCGTATCGCTTTCGCACGCGTAGCTAGTCAGTAGAGGAGAGCGCCTACGGCCAGAGCGACCGCCTAGCGGGGTCTTGCCAGTGAAAGTGTTAACCCCCGACCCAAACAAGGGGTAAGGGGTATTATGCGGTTAATATGTGTGTCTGTCTGTGGCATCTTAGCTCCCAAACGGATGAACCGATTTGAGTGCGGTTGTTTATCAAAAATATTGTTGTTTAAACCTCTGCTTTTATGTTTTTACAGCACATATGGTGCTACTTTCCCGCACTAATGCGGAAATAGCACTTTCCATGCATATGTCGAAACTTTAAAGAGCCATATGTATGTACAGTAAAACGTTGTACGATACACGTGCGAATAGCTCATTCGCAACTAACACGTGTCGATTTAAAACACTCCCTTCGGTCGTGTTTTAATTTATCACCACTCGTTGCGAATTTCCTATTTTCGGCACTTGTATCGTAAATAACTATTACCTCATACCTGGCCATAAAGTAGCAATTACCGCACGCAAGCAATTATCCCGTTTCCTGGCCAGGGAGAGACGTAAAATTGTGTAATCACCACAGGCGGTAATATAGAAAGACTCGGATCGCATATTGACGCCAGACCCGGTGATCTGATACATTCTGTGTTTTACCGCCCTAGGTATGTAATAAACTATTACGTCCTGTATTTGGTTCATATGTTTTGAGGTGTGAAATAAAGAGTATTTGTAATAATTGTATTGTATTGTCTTTTGTGATGGTTCTTAGTTATCTTTGTTTTGTCGGCTTTTAGGATTCCGTACCCAAAGGGTAAAAACGGGACCCTATATTACTAAGGCTCCGCTGTCTGTATGTCTGTCTGTCCGTATGTCGCCAGGCTGTATCTCATGAACCGTGATAGTTAGACAGTTGAAATTTACACAAATGATGTATTTCTGTTGTCTCTATAACAACAAATACCTAGCCTTTACTCCTTGCTGTTTTAGCAAGGTGGATTTGCCAATATCAGTATAAGTTTTTTGACATATTTACACTTAAAAAAATACTAAAACTAAAAAACACAAACTTATTAAAAAAACAAACGTATAAACTTATTATTCGAAGTTGATCTTTAACTAGATCTCATTCAATGATACTGTCGGGACCAAATCTTAGTTGTCTAGGAGCTGCACGATTTCACCTTTTTATCGATGCCCATAAAACGGTTCTTTCGTGTGTCGTTAAAACCGTTATTTTTATTTATTTACTTCTAAATCCTGCGGGTTTTTAAGGCATTGGGCTGCAGGGATGCATTATTTATATGACATTTAGTTTAAGGACTAGCATTTTACGACCGGCTAGCCTAGTGGGTAGTGACGCTGTCTACGAAGTTATTTATTTAATCGTATGGCATACAATATTTTGGCCTTTTTAAAAATTTGTCACTCTTGAGTACCACCAGGGGACACGTGCAGGGTTGTGTTAGGTACCTCCTGCGCACGCGAGTCACAACTGTCCCCCCTTTTTCAAGTGAGTGGGCCACTCAACTGTTAGAAGTTCTTAAGCTGCCCGAAGGCCTCTAACTCGGCTTACCGACTACTGTCATAAAGAGCAGCTGGGATCAACTGCTTAGCGTGCCTTCCAAAGCACGGAAGCGCTCATTTATATTAAACCACTCAAACATTAGGCGATCACCCATCCAAAGACTGCCCGCTGCCATCTTTGCTTAACCTGCGTTATCGTTTTCCACTCGCAGGCGCCGCTAGACTATGAGCGCTTCGAAACGCCTACGAAGCTGAAGGCTTTGAATCCCGGTCAGGGCAAATATTTATGTAATGAGCGTGAATATTTGGTCCTGAGTCTTGGATGTGTTCTATGTATTTTATTAATTATTTATCAAATCTATTAATATATCGTCGTCTAGAACCCATAACACATAATTCAGGTTATAAAACTTTCACTCTGCTAAGTTTTATAAAAATTTGTTAAGTTGTACTTGCGCGATTGAGTAATAAGCACATTGGCACTTGTAATATATTAAGTACGTCACAAGTTCTGATAAGATTCCGTTAAAAAAGCAACTAATGAAGTGCCAAAGGTGATCCTTGTGGAATCGACGGAAGTCCTCAAATATTATCGGCCCACATTTGCGATTGGGGTTTTTTCTCTTATAATCAACGCATTTTGCTTTCGGAAATCAGTTCATGTGGTAAATAACTGCAGACACTAAATAAAAAAATCAATAATGTCATATTTTCTCGAAAAAGGATTAAAAATGTAGTCAAATAGAGAAAAAATCAACGCAAAAGGTTATATAATCACGAAGTTATGAGTGTCCAAAGTTTTAAGAAGGGATATGTTCTGTCCCTTTTTTGCAAAACGCAACTTCATATGAAACGATGACGCTGCTGGAAGATTGTGACGTCACTAGAACACGGCAACCCCCCCCCCCCCCCCCCCGTGCCCCGTCGTGTTCGGCGCCGCCGTTGACGCGGCCCCCCGGCAGTCTCGCGTAACGTGACGTCACACACTGTTTGCGTTTTCTTTCTCTAACAAGCAATATTAAAACAGTTGTAGGTCTACACCCCTATTGGAAAAAAAATGTGGAAATGTACTCATGGCTTGGCGGAGTACTAAATTGAAGTCGGTTAAAACTTTATTTTTAAAGTAAATTATTTACATACAATAAATAACCTATGTCCCCGGAGCATAATTACGATTCGATTGACTTCCCAACTCCGCATTTATCGAAATCGGTTCAGTACCTCGCTAAACGCTACGGAGGAACGGACGCTTATGCCTTCCGCGCACGAGAAAAAGAGATGCAACACTCTTCAAGAATTGCTTTTTTGGACATATTTAGATAAATACCTAACTTAGTGAAGTTTTATTTATATTTCATTCAGTGAGATGAGATAAAATACTATAGTATTAACTTGATTGTGTCGTAAAATAAAGTATTGTTTGAGTAGGCTTAGTAAAATAAGAACACTCGGGTTAAAATCATCTATGATACAAAAAAAACCGCATTCAAATCGGTCCATCCGTTTGGGCCCTACGTTACCACAGACAGATACACAGATACACAGACACGTTAAACTTATAACACCCCTCTCTTTGCGTCGGGGGTTAAAAAGGAAAATAAAGACCCAACTTTGGTATTTTTTTCCATCGAGTAAATTTTATTATATAATCAAAAATCATATATCTGAAAATCAGTTTTTTTTTTTTATGATATTGGAGGCAAACGAGCAGACGGATCACCTGATGGTAAGCGATTACCGCCGCCCATGGACACTTGCAACACCAGAGGTGTTGTGAGTGCGTTGCCGGCCTTTAAGATGGGAGTACGCTCTTTTCTTGAAGGTTTGAAGGTCGTATCGGTCCGGAAATACCGCAGGCGACAATCCATTCCACAGTTTAGCTGTGCGAGGCAGGAAGTTTTACTAGTCAGAACGGCGTTTCAAAGCACGCGATAATTTCCAATGAACCGCCTTAAATACAAACATGAGCTAAAAACATAGCCTTTCCTTTCGGATCTGCTGTAATCGGTCAATTATACTCATTCGATTCCAATTTCCTTTATCGGTACGGGAAATTGACCCCTTCAGGCCCCGTACCATGGTCGGCCTTATCACGCGATAAGTGACAGGATAGAGCGTCAGTCTCGTTCTATCGAACGGTGTCGGCCAGTGATGGACGCTCTATCTTGTCACTTATCGCGTGATAAGGCCGACCATGATACGGGGCCTGGTCGAATTCGTTACGCACGCAGTAGATACGTTAGGTAGATCTATATGTCATTTGTGTGTGAGAATGTGACAGTTCAGATCCAGTTGTCCTAGCGCTCGTTCGAAAAGTTACATAATGATCCCTTAGAGGAAGGTCAATCTGAGGATTAATTAATAAATATTTGCGGACAGTCTTAGGCCCTGGTCTGCAAACTCCATAGGTCGCGTCCGGCGGTCACTCTAGGACGCGGCTTCCAGCGCAAACTGCGATCAGTTTCTCGCACGCGCTAATGTGAATGGACGTGAATTGATTATGGATGAACAGATAAACTTTCTTCCCAACGTTTGTGTTTCAACACATTGTTTTTATAGTAATTCGTCTTGCTCCTTTGTAAATTTCACCATCTTCGATGACAAAAACGCGAAGTCCGTGACGCCAGAATGCTCTGAAATGACTGCGCAGGCGGCGTACGACCTATGGACGCGGCGCACGGCGCTCGTGCGCCGCGTCTGGCGTGTGAGAGAGACCACTTTAGTGCATTTCCATAGTAAGCATTCGTACGTCGCGTACAGCGTCACGCCGGACGCGACCTACCGCGTTTGTTGCAGGCCACCGCCTTACACAAATCGACCCAGTCCCAAACTAAGCAAAGCTTGTACTATGGGTACTAGACCGTGATAGACATACTTATATAGATAAATAATTAATTAAATACATAGAACAATCCAAGACTCAGGATCAAATATTCGTGCCAATCACACAAATAAATGCATTCACCGGGATTCGAACCCAGGACCTCTAGCTAAAACCAACTAGGCTAAAACGGTGGTCAAAGGTGAAGGTTTGGCATTCAAACTTGTATAAAGTTGACGAGCCACCATGAGCTAACTAGCTAGGCGCGCGTGAAAGCGCGAAACAAGTTGAAATTAGGGTAATGACCCTAATGACGCTGGTTACGCGATCACCTTCGGTTAGCGACCACCTGAAGGTGAAGGTTTTTTCTATTGAAGATAACATCAATTCTACAGACCCTATTGAGACAATTATTTGTACATGCATTTTTTGTTGTTTTCGAATATAAATCTACTAAAAAACCGAGAAAATAACCTTTCAGTTCACCAAGTGGTCGCCAACCGGCACATGAAATTAGGTGGTCGCTAACCGGCAAAATTACCCTAAATTGGAATGCTATAAACTCCAACAGTTTATTGTAGAGAGTACCGTCTACGGTTTTTTGCTACGTAGCCAGTAAACATTGCTACGAGCTACGCCGCGTAGCACGCGTAGCGGTACCTGGCCTTGAAAGACACAATAAATAATTAAGATTATTGAATAATGTCCTTCATAACGTGGCGACTTTTTATAAGACCCATTGGAATTGGAATCTACACTTGGACGATAGAGTTGCTTTTTGAATGGAATACTGTAGTGCAACTCGGCCAACTTAAATAACCTCAACACATTCTCTTCCGACCTGTTTAGCTCATTAACTTCTAAAACGCACGCTCGTACCTTAACGCCGTAATCCTAAACTGGGGTAGCTTCGGTTAGATGGGCGGGCGACTTTAATAAAACCGGTTCTTTTTCTTAATTATTGTTTTCATTAATAATCTTGCTGTTTACTTCATTAAATCTACTTCATTCCAAAGCGCATTAGTTATTACATTCTAAAATCTACATAATCAAAATATCCCCATTTGTTTTCTAAAGTAACCCCAGTTTTAGCAACCAATGATTGGACTAAATAGGTCGCATATGAATTTGTTATGTACGGAAATACTGTCGTAAATAATAAACTCACCTTTTGCTTGGTATCCATTTCCAATCCATAATAAACAACGCAATATAGCTCTTTTTAGTTCCAAACTCGGTTTAACACAACACGCTTCCAATTCAACGGAAAAAGTTTGAATTCACCCTTGATGGTAATAAAGGGCTTTAACTTTTTAAGAACGCTCTCTGGTTTGCGTCCGAGTTAAGGATGCTTTTATTTTTGAATTTCAATTCGTTTGATCACGTTCGAAATTTACAATTTGACGTCTCCGATTTGACATCTGGTTCAGTTTTCTGTCTCTGTTTTAAAGTTAAGCAACATGGACGCCACCTTAGACAATCGTCACCTTCCATTTTAAGATAACTGTATTTTCACTAAAACACTATCTCAATATTGATTGCAAAGCGAACTTTACCCAAACTTGAACTAATTGTTTCACAATAAACATTTAACTTTAATTTAACTACCCTCCAATTACGAAAACAAACAGCCGAAGACTACTAAACTTTCCAAACTAATCTAAAATCTGCACAATTATTTCCAGGTCACCTAATTTCACAAACTTTTTAAAACACTGCACAATTCGGACCCTCGTCACTCAGTTCTTTATATAAACGGTTAAATTTAAAATTGGAATTGTTTTTTTTTAATGGCATTGGAACGGCCGGGCGCGGTGAGCGGCCAGTTGTGTCTGATACCTATCGCTTGTTTTTGTGGTGGTGCGATGTAGGGGGGACAGCGGGTCGAGGGTGAAAGGACGGGCGATTCAATGGAAATAAAAAATATTTTTGGTTTCTACTCGATTTAATATTTATAACAAATAATATAGTAATTTTATATAGAAAACTCCTCCTTTGAACGCAAGTTGCGTAAGCCTCACTTTTTAAATATTTAAGATTCTCATTATATCTTTGTTCTGGTACATATAATGGTATGTATTTAAGTATGTATAAGGAAAGTTATATTGTATGCATTATATTTATATGTATAGTATATTAATCTAATTAATGGATTTTTGTTTCCATTCGAGTCTCATTATTTAGGATCCTGCACCACTAAAGTTTCTGTTTAGCCCAATGGCTGACTAGTAAAGAATGCCTTAAAAGGCATTATGTCCGCCAATTGTACTTTTTTATACTTGTGCAATAGTTTAAATAAATAAATAAAACTACATACGTGGACCGGTCATTGTGGCACTCTTTGGGGGAGGCCTATGTCCAGCAGTGGACGTCTTTCGGCTGTTATGATTATGATGATGATTGATGACAAACGAGAAAAACCACGGGATCGGCTACGAGCGTAGCGCGTAGCGATTCCTGGCAGTGAATGTGTTAAAGCGCCATTTTGTGGTACCATTTCATGTTTATTTTGCATTTTTCGTGCCACAGGCTATAATTGAACGAGGGAGCATAGCGAACGAAGTTCTATGCTTCAGCTTGTGCTAGAATTCTTTCGTATCTACGTTTGTCCAGCTGTTCTCGTGAAATTTTGGGGGCAAGTTCAATAATTATGTATGTAGGTAGAATGTTTTTGTTGACCCAGATTTTTGAAAAAAAAATATTTAAAACGGACGGGCTCGCGTGTTGTTGTACAGCTCAGAGCCACTATTTTATAATTAACAAACGCTTCCGCTCATGCCTCGGGCGTCGCTAAATGGACAACATGCGTCACTGTCAGCTGACGTGCCGCGACCAACCCCGCGATTATCTTTAAATATCGTATGCGATACATACACATGCGATATGTGCACTTTAACCCTTTTAAGGCCAGGCGGTAATTACTCTACGAACGATTTTCGCTACAAAGTGGGAAAATTCACGCTACAGCATAGCACTCGTACACGGGATAACCCGTACAGCGCCAATCATATGTGCATCAGAGCGCTACGGGCACTTTTCGCTGCATACGAATATTAACACTTTTACTACTAAGTAGTGGAAAAATTATCAAAGTAAGTAAAACTAGTACAATGTTTCCTTTTGATATCCTAGATAACCTAAGTAATTTGTTCCTTCAGCTGTCAACACGGCGAATCCTCAAACATATCAAGGGTCGGCAACGCCCATGTTACTCCTTTGGAGTTGCATGCGTCAATAGGCTGCGGTGTCCGCTTATCATCAGGCGGGCCGTACGCTTGTTTGCCAACGTCGTTGTATAAAAAAAAAAGTAACAGACGAATTTGTCCACAAAAAATGTAATGTTATCTGGAATAAGGTATAGTTACGAAGGTATAAACAGGGCAAAAAAATGGAGTCATGTAGAGAAACGACCCTCAAAATAGCGAAAGTAAAGACAAAATAAGCTCTCCATATTCCTACCACAGCTAATATACTTACAAAATAACGATATGCAACGCCATCTTCCGTAAGCTGTCTGAAATGACACCTCACATCTCTCATTACATAAACGTCATAAGTGCCGTAGAGTTGGTAACAAGTTAAGACCTTTCTATAATTATCCTGATCACAGTAGTCGTATGCCGCACGTAGCAGAACTACTACTCCAGGCAAAATACGGTTTTGAAGAGCATTAATTTATAATAGCGTTTTTTTTGTTGATTTCATTTGAAATTGTTATTCTAAGTTGATTTATTCAAGAATCCGACAAACTTTTCACCCGGAAGTAATTATGTAAGCATGCATTGTCTTTTTTTGTACGATTTATCTTGAATATTATAGAGCAAATGTAAATGAACCAAAATAAAGACAAAAATATTTATTAATATTTTTTCTGACTTTTCAGAAGCTTATCATTTTTTTCATGTCTGAAATTTTGCCGGATTTTGTCGCTGGGTAACTATTTAATTGATAATATATCCGTTACACATAAAAAATTTACTATTATAAATTATTTCCAAAATTGTTTTTTTTTTCATACAAGATGTCAGTTCTTTGACTGGACTATATAGTCTCACGGTAATATGAGAGGAGGGTGGCCATGAAATGGGTGGGACAGTCTCAGTTTAATTTTTATATTTCAAATTTTTACTGAATGTGTCAAACATTTTGGAAACCTGCTCTTGAAACATGTATATATTTTTTTTAATTTTGAAGAAAATCATAACGTGTATTCTTCAAGAAGGAGACGCCAATAACCATTTTAGCGTTCCATTTCACAAAAAAACTGTAAAACTTCTGGCTTTTTCGTGTATTAGAAGCACATAATTTCGAGGAAACATTTTAAGTATGACGTCATTTCCAGCATCCAAAACTAAGAAGTAAATTTTAGCGGTCATCACACAAAATTGGGCATATTCATTAATTTATGTCCCTTAAACGGATAGTTACGGATAGTAACAAAACCGACAGTCAATGTCAATCCCATACGTTTAGTAACAAAACCGACAGGTTAGACGTGAGTTAAACATCGCTTTAGCTAGCCTTAACCTGGCATTTTTTTGGGAACTCCCCAATTACGAGGATTTGACCGACCAGCTTCGTGGACAGTGTTACTAACCGAAAATCTTGTTAGTATATAAATAACTACCTAGTTACTTTTTACACTACTCGTACACAATAAAATCGTCGCATATTTTTTTTGTTAATACCTAAATACCTCAGAAATTGACGGTTAAAACCCCCTGGTTCTGACCCCTGTGTTGGGGGAGGGTTCACCAACTCAAGATAACAGATCGATTAATGTTAAATATGGCGCTGTCATTCCATAGAAACTTGACAAACTTTCCAGACATTCCGATTTTAACGAACACCGCTTGGGATTGTAACTGCTGCTCACGAATGTAGTGAAAGGCAAGCTAAAACAGACCTTATTAGAAAACTTACCTTAGTTCTAGTTAGTCTAGTCTGATTTATATTTGTGTTTAAGTGGTACCGTAACTTAGGTTCATTAAAGGCCTGAAAACTACAACTTAGAAAAGATGAAAAACCCCCGACATTTTCATTTCAACACAGGACAGAGTTTCAGAACAGATTTTCATTAAACATGGCTAAGAAATCTCGGGATAAAATTATCTATGAGCCTATGACACAAAAAAACTAAACGAAAATCGGTTCATCTGTTTGGGAGCTACGATACCCCAGACAGATACATAGATACACAGACAGACACGTTAAACTTACAACACCCCTCTCTTTGCGTCGCGGGTTAAAAAGGAGCGCTGTCTCGCCAACAAACTGTTGTCACTTTTTAAATAAAGGAAAAATTGAAAAATTTAATGCTCCGAGCCGGATTTGAACCGACGACCACACCGGCGGCGGCATTTGAGACGTTGGTGCCGTTAAGAAGCCTAAGTCTTCTGGTAGATGTCGCTACACGCCTCCCTAAGGCGTTGTAGGAAGGAACTGATTGAAAGATTTGGTGGCCGAACCGGATTGTTCCGATAGCTCAGTTGGTTAGTAGCGACGGGCCATGAATGCCTGTGGTCGCCGGTTCGAATCCGGCTCGGAGCATTCAATTTTTCAATTTTTTCTTTATTTAAAAATGTATAATTTCGTTGGCAGCTTAACTGCTTAATACAAAATTAAACTGTTGTCAGTTTGGCGAACATTTGAAATTGAATGTCTTATGGTAACTTCTTGAAGAAAAAAAAAATACAGACGGTTTGGTGCGACCCACCCTTAATCCTACTAATATTATAAATGCGAAAGTTTAGATGTTTGGATGTTTAGATGTTTGTGTTCAGACTCCTGATAGTTTCTTTCTGATACTTGCTGCTATTCGATAATCGCAGGCGCTTCAACTTAGTTTTAATTATTTCAAAAGACTACCCGGCACATTCACCTTTTTATACAAACCTCTGTATAGACGCTCATCGTCAATAAATTGTTAAAAATTGCCAATTTTAGGTTTTAATTAAATAAATTAAGGCTCCGTTATGTACATCGATACATAAATTGGAGGCTCATGAGGGGAGCAATGAAAAAACAAGAAAAATCAGCAAAATACTAAATATCAAGATCCGATTTCACATAAGGCGCGTATGCAGTAAAGGCCAGAAGATTGGATCCGTGGACCAGGAGACAGAAGAGTAAACCTTGTCTGGATTGTGAAAAAGTGCAGTGCAGTGGTACAGCTAAAGACCACCCGCGCGAAGAAGCAATTGCCAAAGATAAGTGCCCTTCCTTTGTCCTTCCGCCATTACCTAAAGCCTAACTAGTTAGTCAAAATTGCAAACAATTTTCTTATAGTTAGTCATTAAAGTACAATATACTTCTACTTGCGCAATAAGGGCAAAGTAGACGTCTAAATATCATTACTTTTCGTGCTAAAATTACGTAGTTCAATTCCATTGTTCTATCCACGTAGGAAAATAGATGTACCTACTTTTAATTTCGTAAAACATAACTGTGAATCTTTAAATACTTAAATTATATAGTGGCCCATGTTTTAAACGTCTGATTGTATAAAATACATAAAGTTTTACCTAACATTTGACCAGTTAAAATAACTTAGCGTAATTTCTTTACTAATAACTAAATTAAATTCATTTTACTATTACGAACGAGTTCTTGTTAACCCATAAGCCCTCAGTTAACCTATATACGGTTCTTTCGTGGTATTTAAATTGATTCGCCGACTATTCCAGGTTCGTCACATCGCGACTCGGCATTGCAAGTATAAGATCAGCTGAGTTCGCGCGGCCGGACCCCCAGCTCGGCAAGTACCAGCGTAGTGAGGAGCGTGAGATAAACCTATTATTATAATTTCTATAGTTAACAGCTATTGATTAAACATAAAGTTATATTTTTATAAATACAATGACTCCGGACCCAATTGACAAATCCAGTGCAGCTGCGGTGACTAGGCGGCTACAAGAGCTAACTACATCGCGTAGTTCAATTAAAGGACAAATAACTAAATTTAAAAAGTACATGAGTGAGTTTATGAGAAAATCGGATGTTACGACTATTGAATTAGCCGAGCTGAGTCTCAAGGTCAGTAAGCTGGAGGGTTTGTCAATTAAGTTCGACTCTGTGCAAAATGAGATTGAGGTCCTGAATTCTGAAAATATGTCAAGTGAGCTTGATGAACGGGAGATGATTGAGCAAAATATTATCACAAACTTAGCAACAGCTAAAACAGCGTTGGAAAAACATAGTATAAGCGAATTTGAACGACGGAACTCGGTCGCTTTAGAGGCTCAATGTACTCACGATCATCAGGATCAAAGTTTTAAGTTGCCACAGATCCAAATTTCGAAATTTGATGGTGCTTACTTCCGCTGGCTTGAGTTTCGTGACACATTCGAAAATCTTATTCATAAAAATGATCGCATTAAGCCAATACACAAATTTCACTACCTCATATCCTACTTAGAGGGAGACGCGGCCAGAATTATTTCCAACCTTGAAGTATCTTCTGATAATTACGCAGAGGCCTGGAAACTGCTCGGTGATCGCTATGACAATAAACGGTTATTGATAAATCATCACTTGAGCTCATTGTTCAACATACAAGCGCAAACCCGAGAGTCTGAAAGATCACAGCGTTTTTTAGTAGATCATGTAACTAAAAATTTGAGAGCCTTGTCTAGTCTAGGCCAGCCGACCGACAAGTGGGATATGTTGATCATATTTATGTTGTCATCCAAATTAGACAGCCGCACACTGATGAAGTGGGAAGAGTATCGGAATACAATCGATGACGTTCCGACCTTAGATCAATTTCACAAATTTTTGATTGATCGTGCTGACGTTCTGGAGGCATTGAATCGCAACAAATATGAGTCAGGCACTACTAAATTCGTGCCTTCCACGTCACGTCCAAGCCCGCCAGCACCTTATCACCATAATAACTATAATAACAACAAGCATGATTGAAATGCTCATGTCAAATCATTTGCAGGTATAAATCAAAAATCAAAGCAATATTTTAATAATAATCAATCCTGGCACATCTGTGTGTATAATATGTGGTGATAATCATAAAATATACGATTGTCACATTTTTGCAGCAAAAACAATGAAAGAAAAATTAGCCGATGTCGCGAATTACAAGTTGTGTCCAAACTGCCTTAGGCAGGGTCACCCAGTCAGTGAGTGTCGTGGGGGTCCTTGCCGGGAGTGTAAAAAGATGCACAATAGTTTGCTGCATGAGCCTAGTCCAGGCATTATAAATAATGCCGCTACGTTCAGCCACACATCGTCTACGGCTAATTTTCCTGACTCGGGCAATAAACAAGTGCTTTTATCCACGGCGTTGATTGAAGTGTCTAATCCTGAAACTAACCAAAAGGAAAAGGTTCGAGCTCTCTTAGACTGTGGGAGCGAGTCGTCCTTTATTACTAAATCGCTCAAAGAAAGATTGTCATTAGAATCAAAATCCATAGACTGTCTAAAGGTCATAGGAATAGGAAATAACTGTGCAAACAACATCGTCGAAAGGTGTAATGCTCAAATAAATTCGTTAAAAGATCCGTTCAAGGTTGCTTTATCGTGCTTTGTTCTAAAGGAGCTAACAGGCAACATACCTAAATATCCAGTAGATATCCAAAGTCTACAGATACCAGAACATATTCAGTTAGCGGATCTCGATTTTAACCAACCAGCCGCCATCGAAGTTTTGATTGGGGCGGATATTTTTTGGGACATCCTAGGTAGCGAACAATATTCCTTGGGTCCTCATAATCCTAAATTGCGTAAAACTAAATTAGGTTGGTTAATATCCGGACCGGTATTTACAAAAGATAACACTAAAATAAATCAAAATAAAATAAACTGTAATCACGCACTAATTACTAAAACACAAGACAATATAGAAAATATGCTAACTAAATTCTGGGAGACCGAAGAGGTTCCCAACAAACCCGTTTTAAATCAAAATGATAAGGAATGCGAAAAGCACTTCTTGACTCATACTATGCGTTTAGAAAACGGCAGATTCTGCGTTAAATTACCGTTAACTGAATCACCCGAAAGTCTTGGTGATTCCTACTATTTAGCCAGAAAACGATTTTTTAATTTGGAGCGAAAATTCAAGCGAAACCCGACCTTGAAGTCCGAATACATTAAATTTATAAATGAGTATGCAGAGTTAGATCACCTATCAGAATCTACTTTGCCTAAGCCATATCCTAATTATTTTTTGTGTCATCATGCAATTGAAAAAGAAAGTGAGTCTACTTCTCTTAGAGTAGTTTATGATGGTTCTGCTGCCTCCTCCTCTGGAAAGTCGCTAAACGACATTTTGATGGTGGGTCCTAATGTCCAGGACTCTCTTTTCTCCATTCTGGTAAGAGCAAGACAGTATAAGTACATTTTATCTGGCGACATTGAGAAAATGTACCAGCAGGTACAAGTCCATGACAAAGACCGCGATTTACAATTGGTGCTATGGAGAGAAGATGAGTCTGAGACCCTTAGAACGCTGCGATTGAATACTCTCACTTACGGAACCGGAAGTGCGAGCTATTTGAGCACGCGTTGTATATTTCAAGTCGGAGAGGAGCAGCAAGATCAGCTCATCAAAACGATAATTCAAAAATACTTTTATGTTGATGACCTGATCACTGGATCCAATAATGAAAATGAAATAAGATATATACAAAAATCTGTTTCAGATGCGTTGATGACAGGATGTTTTAATTTAAGAAAATACAAAAGTAACTTGTCATCTTTATTTGAGGACTCAAGTATAAATACACGCGAAAACTTAGTAATAAGTGAAGCAGCAAGCACACTTGGACTAGGGTGGAATCCAGTTAGTGATACGTTAAATTTTCCAGTTAAAGACCCTCCCCCAAGTGATAACATAACTAAAAGATACATAATGTCAAATGCATTTAAGATTTTCGACCCACTGGGTTGTATAAGTTTATGTATAATAAAGCCAAAAATGCTTCTTCAGCAGTTGTGGCAGCTGAAATACGATTGGGATCAGCCTGTGCCTGATTTCATAAGAAAAGAGTGGGAGAAATTTGCTGAAAGCTTGCCATCCATTCAAAATCTTAAAATAGATAGGCGTGTTTTATGTGATTCACCAAAGTATATCGAAATGCATGTTTTCAGTGACGCATCTCAATTAGCGCTTGGAGCTTGTATTTATATGAAGTCTGTAGCTGAAAACGATAACGTCACTGTAAGGCTTTTGTGTGCGAAATCGAAAGTGGCGCCTCTGAAGCCCACTACGATGCCGCGGCAAGAATTGAGCGCTGCTCTGCTCGCTGCCAAGCTCAGCAGGGCAGTTCTAGACTCGCTGAGATATAAACCGGATCGTGTGGTTCATTGGTGCGACTCGAGCATAGTGTTAGGTTGGATTCGCAATAAAACCGCCAAACTAAAGGCATTCGTAGCAAATCGTATATACGAAATTTTAGAGAAGACTATAGAATCGTCATGGAGGTATGTACCTACCTCTACAAATCCAGCCGATTTTATTTCGCGCGGGGTGGATGCCAACCATCTTCCAAAGCTGGATCTGTGGTGGTATGGACCCACATTTTTAATTGAACCAGAAAATAAATGGCCTATTTTAAACA
Source organism: Epinotia ramella (assembly GCA_947578815.1). Lineage (NCBI taxonomy): Eukaryota > Metazoa > Arthropoda > Insecta > Lepidoptera > Tortricidae > Epinotia > Epinotia ramella. The sequence goes on from OX388220.1 coordinate 4,666,209, forward strand.
ACTCTAAAATCGACTTACCAGAAGTAAAATCGAATTTTATAAACATAACGCCCCCATTAATTGACTTTGAAAAATACTCGACATTAAATAGATTGCAAAGAACTTTTGCGTATGTTAAAAGAATGATTTATAATTTAAAAAATCCGACAAATAAACGCATGGGAATTTTAGGCGTTGACGAGTTGAGTGAATCGTTAAATTTTATTTGCGTAATTGCCCAAAGGCAATCATTTCAAAATGAGTACGAGATGCTAACAAAATCTAAACCGTTGAACTCTAAATCTAAAATATTAAAGCTTTCACCTTTTATTGATGAACATATGGTGATTAGGGTTGGCGGGCGAATAGATGCATCTGATTATCCTTACGAAAAGAAGCATCAAATATTGCTTCACGCGTCTCATCGTGTAACTAAACTTATTTTTGCTGACGCGCATATCAAAAATATGCACGCACCTCCTCAATTGTTGCTATCCATTGTGAAGGAAACTGTGTGGCCGTTAAATGGAAGGCGACTGGCTCAACGCACAGTCAACAGTTGCATGCGATGCAGGCGTGTTCGTGGTGACACTCTGACTCCTAAAATGGGTAACCTCCCGGCTCAGAGGATAAATCCAGACTTCCCGTTTGTATCAGTTGGCTTAGATTTTGCAGGACCTTTTTACATTCTAAATCGTAAAGGCCGAGGTGCTAAATTGATAAAATGCTATCTATGCTTGTTTGTTTGCATGCGCTATAAGTGTTTGCACTTAGAAGCAGTTAGTGATCTAACCAAAAATTCCTTTATAATGACGCTTAGGAGATTCATTGCGCGAAGAGGCAAGCCAGCGGAAGTATTTTGTGACAATGGCCGGAACTTTGTGGCTGCGGCTAAAGAATTAGGTCAATTTTTGAAAACAAATCAAGAATCTTTATCTGATTTTGCGAGCCAAGAGTACATAATATTTATATTTAGCCCTACTTACGCACCTCACTTCGGCGGTATCTGGGAGGCTGGCGTAAAATCCGCTAAGCACCATATAAAACGAGTAGTTGGCAATAGCCATTTAACATTTGAAGAGATTTGTACTTTGTTTGCGCAAGTGGAAGCTATACTTAATAGTCGTCCCTTGTGCCCTATGTCAACATCCCCTGACGATCTCCTTTCCCTCTCTCCAGGGCACTTCTTAATCGGAAGACCGCTGACAGCACTGCCGTCACCTGCACTGGAGAACTACAAAGAATATTCTCTGCAACGTTACGCTCGCATAGAGAAGATGCGCCAGCACTTTTGGCAAAGATGGCAGAGAGAATACATATCAGAGCTCCAAGAGAGAACCAAGTGGAGAACCAACACTGCCAAGCTAAGCGTGGGTGATTTGGTTCTGCTTCATGAAGACCACGTGCCTCCGCTCTGCTGGCGTCTTGGAAGAGTTACGCGCTTGTTCCCGGGATCCGACGGTGTTTCCAGAGTAGCAGATGTAACCACTACGAAGGGATGCGTACGACGGCCACTCGTGCGCCTGTGCCCTCTACCATCAGCTGAGGACCTACAGTTTTGAAAGGCTGTTCCTTTCAACGAGGCGGGAAGATGTTCAGACTCCTGATAGTTTCTTTCTGATACTTGCTGCTATTCGATAATCGCAGGCGCTTCAACTTAGTTTTAATTATTTCAAAAGCCTACCCGGCACATTCACCTTTTTATACAAACCTCTGTATAGACGCTCATCGTCAATAAATTGTTAAAAATTACCAATTTTAGGTTTTAATTAAATAAATTAAGGCTCCGTTATGTACATCGATACAGTTTGGATGTTTGTTACTCAATCACGCTTAAACCAAAAAACAGGTACAGAAATCAATCTACGTACAAAGTGCGCTCGAGCAACGCACACATAGACACTGCTCACGTACACGATATCTCGGACCGGTTAGGACCAGTGCGAGCGCGACTGCCATCCGCTTGCGACGCGTCTGATAACTTTTTTGTGCAATAATGGAGCAACAAAAAAAAGTTATTATAACTGTTCAGTGGACGGTTGTTTAAATTCAACATTAAACGGTGAATTGTCGTTTTTTAAGCTAATTTGTAATATAACAATGACATTAAAAATAAAATATTTTAGTCATTATTAATGTATATTTCCATTCTTCCCGTTTCATTCTCAACAATAAATCAAACAACTGGATACGAGTGCCACTACCACGATAGTTGTTTGTGCATAAGCCATAGTTGACAACCCTAGAGCGACCGCCGAGCGTAGGTATGAAAAGTGAGGTACATACATGTGATTGAGTTCTGTATTTATCTATTTTGTGCTTAAACGGCTTAACCGATTTGGATGAAATTTTGCACGAAGATAGTTTATAGCCTGGATTAAAATATAGGATAGTTTTTATCCCGGGTCCACGCAGACGAAGTCGCGGGCGGAAGCTAGTCAGACATATATTTGAGCTCTTGTTATTAAAACAGCGCCACCTGGCGTAAACTGGGTCATATTACGCCGTACCTCATTCAGTAGGTCCGTAATTTGCGCCTCGCGCAACTATTGTTTTGGGGACTTAGTGTGTCCACACGTTCGTAAGATGTTTGAATTAATCCTTAAATTAGTTCAGCATAGTTCGTTTGTTGACTTAATATAAAGCTTGTCACCCGTGTGGTGTCGGGTTAGAATTTCAACACCCCCGTTCTTCCCGTGGGTGTCGTAAAAGTCGACTAAGGGAGCAGGGTAGAAGTGTGTTGCGGGCGATGAGCTGGCAACAGCACTGCACGGTTAGCACAAGACGGTGCGCGAGCTCTCTCGCTCTCTCGCACTATCCGTCTCTCTCTTATTAGATAACTTAGAAAGAGACGGATAGTGCGAGAGAGACCGAGAGAGCTCGCGCGTCTTGTGCTAACCGTGCTGCGATATCTCATTTTGGCGATCTTTTATACCCACATTTATGCTAAAAATGGCACCGGAAAATAAGTTTTCTCAAAAATGGCCCGCAAAGTGAACATAACTCGCTACATATTGGAAGGTAAAGTGTATAGTTTAAGGTCAAATCTAAATAAAAAAATAAAAAACATTGCAGGCCGCCTGGAATGTTATATATAAATCCCTTTATTTGTCGAGTACCAAATTCTTTAAAAAGTAGAATCTGGCATATGAAAGACGGCACAGCTCGTATTCAGCCAATTCAACTCGTATTTTTCTGTTGCAAACACGACGTTTTTGTAGGTGTCTCAAATAGTTTGCGTTTTTTTGGTGGAAAAATACACTTGAGATTCTGTTTAAAAAAAAACGGCGGGAAATCGTAAATATTTTCACGTTGTGCAACGATATTTAAAGTTTATATAAATTTAGTATTTTTTACTCCCCCATTTTTGAGAAAAGCACTATATTAGCCTCAGCCGGAATGGCAATTGCAGGCTTCGTATTATAATTAAACGGACTCGCAAGCTCGTCCGTTTAAACAAATACTCGGCCTGCAATTGCCTCTTTCCCGGCCACGGCAATAATGTACTATTTCTCAAACATGCTCGGAAATGTACGCGTTAATATCACGAAATGAAGACGTGAAGTTTCTTGTTTATGGCTCCCTACATTACTTCTTGGCCTTAGGCCAAGAAGTAATGTATGAAAACCCTAAGTAAAACCATTATTGTCCGCTACTCTAACTTTTTAAATTTGCTTACTAATATTAAACTGACAAAGGAAAATTTACATACTGCCAACCACCACTAGACACTGTAAGCATACTTGCTTCATAAAAAAAATAAAAAAAATCTATGGTACTATACTTTATGTGCGGTTAAACATGGTGCTCGAACGGCTTGTTCAAATGGCATGTTTAAAAAATAAAAAAGCCGCAAATTACCTATTATTTAATTGATTACTTAGTATTTATTTTAATTTTAATATTTCCTCACATCGTTTGAGAAAAGTACTATACAATCCTCGGCCGGAACAGGGATTGCTGGACTCGTTGTATTCGGCCTCGTCTACGACTCGGCCGTCTACCCCAATCTCGTCCAGCAATCCCTTACTTCACGGCCTCTGCAGTAATCTACTATTCATGTGCTCTTAGGAATAAAGGCGTGAATCTATGTATATATATACATAAGGCTTGTCGGAATCGACCCTCATTACAGAGCCAGCAATTTATACCGACTTCCGGTTACTGCACCGGAAGTGCGAGGAATTTGACAGTTAACCTGTTCCTGCACGTAGTTTAATAAGGCCTCCGAGCGTTATTAACAGTTAGACAAGGACAGCATGCTTGGGTAGAGTGTATATGAGTTTGGAGAACTTGCAACTTTCCTAAATTTAGTGACGGAAAAGATTCTCCAATAAACAGTTATGCTTGGCGAAACAAATGTAAAAACCATTGTACCTACTTTTTGTTTGGAAAAAAATTAAAACAAAAAAAAAAATACGGAAAATTATCATATAAAAAAAAGTTGTGATATTAGTTTTGGTTTCCGCATTAAGCTCATTAAATAAAACTAAAAAGCTATGTCTGTTTGTCTCTGTGTGTCTTTTGCGTAGTGAATAAATGTCTTCTTTCTTTCTTTCTATGTTTTCATGTAAAGTTTATTCATTTTTACGTGTCCTATCATGTAAACAAAAATTATGTCAAATATGATCAATATGATCATAGACTACTGGAAGTAATTGGAAATGACGACACAATATATATGAAGTGTGATTCATAGGCAATCTAGACAACGTTATGTCATTTATTTTTGAGGTCATTCGTTCGTTATTAGTATATGTAGTATATCTTATATATACTGTAAAAAAAACATTTTTGATACAAGCTTTTATTGCTGACTGTACTTTTCTGTATACCGTCATCAACTACTCATTGAGACGATTCTAACGAGCCCAAACTCAACAGGGTTACGTCGGCTAAGTACTGAATTCCCATGGCCACCTTCTGCCTCCATCATCAGATCAGGTCGACGGTACCATAATAATAAACTGTCATCCAAACTTTACCTTTACCCGAAATTTCAGCTCAATCGGTTGAAGATATCTGCTTCAAAATTCAGTTGCAAGATTCCACCCGGACAAACACATTGCAAGTTAAATAAAAGCTTGTAATAAATTATATTTTTCAGCGGTTACTTGGTTGATTTATATACTTTGTGAGTTTCTTTAAGTACACAACAACATTTTAAGTGATGTTTTTTGTATAATCCCAGAGAAAAGTGTGATAAATATAAAGAGAATATAATGATTATTTTGAATCTTTAATCCGCCACAATATGCAATCACTTGAGTGTCGTAGAGACTGTGCTGACTCAGTTTTGCTTCATAAAATAATACATAATCATCTTGACGCTCCTAGCTTGCTCCAAGATATACAAATTAGAGTTCCACGTAAAATTGAACGCCAATGTCGTAGTAAACATTTATTTTCCGTCCCTCGTAGTAGAACAAGTTATGCAAAGAATATGTTTATTAAGCGTGCCTCTGGGCTTTATAACAATAACAATAAACTAAAAGATATTGATATATTTAATTGTACTATAAGTTCCTTAAAAAATGTCTTTAAAATTGCATCTAGATAATTTTGATTTATATTCCTATAACAAAGTTAGGTTACCTAGGTACTTGCAAATGTAATAGTAGTAGTACTTAGTGTTTTTCTTGCTCGCTTCTCTTTGTCATTGTTTACCTTGTCGCAAGATTTTCTATTTTTATTTGTAGCAACTAATAACTGCAACTATGTAATCTTTTTTAAATTAAGTTTTTGCTATAATTTGTGATACATATTGGAAACTATAGATCTGATTTGTAATTAACTAACAAGTAATATTATACTTTTGTATGACCGTTTGTTTCATAAAATAAATAAATAAATAAATAATATCTTCGAGAAGTGTCTGGTCAGATGATAACACAAATGATGAATAAAACTTTATTTGACACCTAGCTGCCACGCTCGCGCATTTCTAGTGAATATTCATCCCAAAAGCATATATACGGAAGGCGGTTCACAAATGTCAATTTAAACTAACACAATAATCCATAAAATATATTCTTCTACTTCTAACGGCCATTCCCAATAATCAATTCACGGATAGTTACATTTTGACACATTATCTATGGGTAATCTGTCAAAATGTAACTGCTGGTAAGGAAAACTATCCGTGGATTGATTATTGGGAATGGCCGTTAGACGATCCCACATGACTAAGGATCGTGACCGCATGCTATACAGTAGACTGCACGGGAAAGACTGCATTTTGCAGCCCTCTTAGCATCAGTCCAGCGAACTGGAATCCTTCCTCTAGTGCCTTTGCCTTTCACAGAACCAGGAATTATTTGTTTCTCTAGATCATGCATGATAAGTTGATAACACAAATGATGAATAGACTTTATTTGACACCTAGCTGCTAAGCTTACGCATTTCTAGTGAATATTCATCCCAAAAGCATAATACGGAAGGCGGTTCACAAAGTCAAGTTAAACTAACACAAATTATCCACAAAATATATTCTTCTTCTAACGGATCCGTCTGCTCGTTCGCCTCCTATATCATAAAAGAAAAAAAAAAAACGACCATTCCGATTCACTGCCGCGAAGACACACACATTATGTGTAAATTGTATTGTATTTGTACTCCCTTTGTCTCTGTGTGTCTTTTGCGTAGTGAATAAATGTCTTCTTTCTTTTCTTTCTTTTTTACCATTCCCTATAATCAATTCAAGGATAGTTTTCCTTACCAGCAGTTACATTTTGACACATTATCAATGGGTAATCTGTCAAAATGTAACTGCTGGTAAGGAAAACTATCCGTGGATTGATTATTGGGAATGGCCGTTAGACGATCCCACATGACTAAGGATCGTGACCGCATGCTATACAGTAGACTGCACGGGAAAGACTGCATTTTGCAGCCCTCTTAGCATCAGTCCAGCGAACTGGAATCCTTCCTCTAGTGCCTTTGCCTTTCACAGAACCAGGAATTATTTGTTTCTCTAGATCATGCACAGATGAACTCATGATATGTCCAAAGAATCCTTCCCAGGCAGATGTCCGTGAGTAGTCTGGTGATGGCGAGTTCTTCTAAGATGGAGTTATTAGTTCTCATGGCTGTCCATGCAATCCCAATAGTTGTTTCTCTAGATCATGCACAGATGAACGCATGATATGTCCAAAGAATACCTTCTTTCCAAGCAGATGTCCGTGAGTAGTATGGTGATGCCGAGTTCTTCTAAGATGGAGTTATTAGTTCTCATCGCTGTCCATGGAATCCCCAACAGTCTCCTGGCATTGACTTTGCTGTGTTCACGGCTCCAAGTTTCCGCGCCGTACAGAAAGATGGAGAACACAAGTATGTAACTAAATACATATGAATGAATAATATTTGAAGAAAACTTTTGCCTTTTTGGAAGTCAGTAGAAGGTTGCAATTAAGTGTCCCAATGGGAGATCCTATCGACCACTTATTGAACTTCTATACAAACTTTCACACCCTATTACGCCTCCTTAAGGGATAAACTTGCATAATAAAGTTATGCTTATGTTGTACTAGGTTGTAGCGTGTGCATGGCTAGAACGCTAATGTGCGAGTGTGCGGAGAAGGTAGGTGCCTAAACAAGCGTTAAGAACCATAACTCATAGATATGTTCAAGCATTTAAATTTTAAATAGTGTTTCTCTTTCATAACTGTGGCAAGGCGTGAGTGGAAGCGCGATGCACTGATTTAATCCAAAAATATATGTGACAGGAAATAATAGGTTAATCAAATGTTTACGACCTTTACATTATTAATATTGGATTTCACCTGGCCTGTCGAGAAGGTTTTTCCATGAGTCACTTTACCAAAAATGCGTGTGCGTATCTCAAAGAACTTATAAAGAAGTAGTAAATTGTAAAGTTTAGTAAGTTTATAACATTTACGCCTGATTCATACGAAATTTATGTAAAGATTTTTTTTTTTGCGCGGTAAGTGGATTATTAAAGAATACTTGGTCAAACTACCTGACCAAATTTTTTATACAAAAAAATGCTGATATATATTTTTTTTTCATATACTTATAGCGCGTCCGTATTTTCATAAGGCTAGTAGTCTAATTGTATAATAAGACACCCGGGGAACTCGTATATATTCGAGTCCTGGTGATTAACAAAGGATGGACACAGTGACGTAAGCACACTAATCCACTAGTCTGGTATAAAATAAAATGAAAAGTTGTCTGACACATTCTCTCTTTTCAGCATTATTACTACACAAAACATGCTCATAACGCTCGCTCCCAATATCTCCATCGCTTAGAAAACAAAAGCCAACTAAAACCGTAAATACAAAAATGTCCTATCACAATCAAAGTCCGTTAAAAAATCAACCGTAACGCCTACTCTTTAAGTTATAAGTGTAAACGAGAACTTATATTCCTTTTAAGTCCATTTAGTTTTGTGTTATGAAAAATATTCGTTCCGACTCGCGATTGTCCGTGCAGCTATGCCATTGCGGTATGCGGTTGGTATTCTGAAGATATTGAAGGCATACACATATGCACTGCGTGAAGCAGGTCACACAAACAGCTTCCGGGAGTATATTTCGGGACATAAGGTGACAGGGTATTCTGTACCGAATCACTGGTGAAAAATAAAATGTTGCTCCAAAGAAATGTAACTAATTGCGTTTGCTTTTTTAAATAAGAAAAACCGATATCTTCGGGACACTTCTTCGATGAATTCGAGTTACGACTAAAATTAATCAACGCTTGAGCTTTTTAAACAGACTTGGCGTAGCAATCTCATTTTAAATACACTATATTATATTGAATTAACATTATGTTTCGCTCTTTTCAGATTGCAGAATGGCCTCGCACGTGTTCAAGTCTCTGATCGGCACCATCTTATGCTGTAACCTAGCCTATGGTTTCTTCGGAAAACTACCCCCGTACCCTCCCGACGTCAACTACACACCTACTTTCCCTCAACTGGTTGCAAACAATGGATACTTTGCAGAGACCCACAAAGTGACGACAGAAGACGGCTACATACTGACTCTGTTCAGGATACCAAGAGGCAGAAAGTGTTCGGGTCCCATAAGATCTCCGCCTGTACTAATCGTACATGGGTTTTTAGAAAGCGCTGACTGCTTTATAGATGGAGATCCAGAACATAGTCTAGGATACCTGATACCTGACGATTGCTATGACACTTGGTTCGGCAACTATCGTGGCACATTTTACTCAAGAGCACATGTCACACTAAACCCCAATAAAGACAGAGCATTCTGGCAATTTTCCACGGACGAAATGGGTCTATACGACGTACCAGCGTTTATAGATTATGTCCTTTACACCACTAAATCGATCCAGTTGAATTACATAGGGTTTTCTCAAGGTGGCGGTGGTTTTATCATCATGTGCTCAGAAAGACCTGGCTATTGCAGGAAAACCAAACTTTTCATTGGCTTGGCCCCTGCCACCAGACACTTGAACACCAAATCTTTACCGTTCAGACTTATAACGCAAGCTATCAACGGCATTTTGGAACCATTAGAAGACGCTGGCATTTACGAGTTACTAACTAAAGGCTATCCAATTCAGAGAATACTAAATTTCCTGTGTCAAAACAACTTTATGGCCGGATTTATATGTGGAACGTTAGATGCTGTTTTAGACTCACCTAATCCGGGTTCTATAACGGCAAATACTTTAAGGATAGTCTACGAGCATACGCCAGCAGGGATTTCAACGAAATTAGCAGCTAGGTACGGCCAAGCTATGACTGAATTCGAATTTCTCAAGTTCGACTACGGACCTGTGAAAAATATCAAATTTTATGGTACGATTTCGCCTCCAGCATATAACTTAACAGCTGTTACTGTGCCTGTGGTGGTTATTCAAGGACGGAATGACGGTATAGTCGATATGAGAGATTCTTTGTGGGCAGCGCGACAAATGCCCAATCTCCTTGAATATAAGAACGTTACAGATCCTCTGTGGACACATTTTGACAACATCAGGAGTAAGTTTATCCCTAAGTTCACGTTTCCCACTGTCAAGCGCTATTTACGGCAATTCAGTTCGAACAGGTATATGCAACCTTGAACCGAACGAATAATATATGGAGTAGGTTCACAATTCGATTTAGATAACACTATTAGACAAAATGGAAGTGGTGAATATGACAGATGACCTGCATGGAACTTTAAAGGCGGTTTTACTGATCCCGAAAAATATAAAAATATTTGGTTGCGAAGTAAAAAGGAATAACCAGAAAGTAAACGTGATAAAATAATTTATTGCACATGGACTGGTCAGAATTGATATGATCTCGATTAGTTTAAGAATCTAGCTGGATTTTTTAGGTGTTAATCAGAATAGTGTTCTCCAAAGATTAAAAAAGTATTTTGCTTACATAGATTACTGTATGAACCTTAAATAATAGTATGATTCTATTTTGATATTAAAACTGCCCCATGCTGTAATAGTAGTTTACAGTACATAAATGGTGCTACTTTCCCGCACTAGTGCGGAAAAGAGCACTTTCCGTGCATATGTCGAAACTTTAAAGAGCCATATGTACAGTAAAACGTTGTACGATACACGTGCGAATAGGTAATTCGCAACTCGTGTTGATTTAAAACACTCCCTTCGGTCGTGTTTTAATTTATCACCACTCGATGCGCATTTCCTATTTTCGGCACTTGTATCGTAAATAACTATTATGCAACTGATCCATAATGAGAGGCTTTAAAATATGAGTGTGGTATGAGTGGTAATAATAATAGGATCACACGAGTGTTTTAAGGCCTAATTATGTACAGTTTCATACATTACTTTATCTACACACATATCATAAGTACTCTAAGATGGGTTCACAATTCCACTTTCGGAACAGCAAAAAACCAACAAAAAAATGACACAACCACACTCATATTTTAAGGCCTCTCATTATGGATCAGTTGCATAAACTACTATTATGCATACGTGACGTGCTACAGTGTTAAAAAAAAATCACTTAATTTTAATTTTAACATCATCCTTATCATTATTTAAATGTCCCACTGGGCATAGACGTCTCTTATGGACAAGTGGGAATAAGGTTTTCGTCTCTATGCTGACTATAGAGCATAGACACTAAAAACTCATTCCCCCTGGTACCTATGTACCATACCATGGTATGGAGTTCACATACACTTTTGTTGTTTTTCGGAAGTGAATGTTGATTGGCCCGTATTTTCCTTGGCCAAAAAGCTTAAGAAAGCTTCAAACCTTTGTATGAAGAATGTTATGAAAGTAAATTAACCAATGAAAGGTTCTTCAAATTGTAAACATTTTGTAAATATATTTAAATTTGGTTAAGGTAAAACATTGTAAATGTAATAAATTAAAATTTGTTTTCATAAATGATTATGTTGGCATTAGAGTTAGTTAATAAAAAAAAAAGTTTAATTAAAGTGAAAATAAGTTATTCCTGCCTACCTCCCAACGTTCCCTAACGTTTATACATGTATGTATGTAAGTTCCAAGAAACTCATTTTTAGTGAGTTTAGGACCAGAATTGTAACCCATGTTCTGTCTAAAATACTGCTTAAACTTTTCTTAAATTTCATATTTCAGTGTAATGCTTAAAATAAACAAACTCCTGTCAAAAAAAAACATTTTAGGTACAAGCTTTTATTGCCGACTTACTTTTCTGTATACCATCATCAACTACTCATTGAGACGATTCTAACGAGCCCAAACTCAACGGGGTTACGTCGGTTAAGTACTGAATTCCCATGGCCACCTTCTATCTCCATCATCAGATCAGCTCGATAGTACCATAATATTGAATTTACATCTAAACTATACTTACCTATACCCAAAATTTTAGCTCAATGGGTCACCGGGAAGTGAGTCAAATTTAACTTGCCAGATTTGATTACAGACAGACAGACAGACATGAATGACACAACCACACTCATAATGAATGAAATGTTTGACAGAAGCTTTTATTTTTTATAGCACTGACCACAGCTAAATCATGTGCAGAAATAACGACTAAGCGGATTAAGATGAACTTCGGTATACAAATATATCCTCTCAGCCGCAAATACACTAAAGTTGCCAATTAAATTTTTATACCAACGAAACCTTATAAATGCAACTCTGTTCCAATTTAGAATTATATAAATTCCATTGAATGTGAGAATACCTATGAATAGGCCTTTAGGCGACTAGAAGATATATATTAATTTAGTTTCAGTTGCACAATAAACGTACAGGAGGCGGATTTAATGTCATGCGGGATTCTCGATCAGTCAACCTTTTAAAGCCATCGGGTAACCAGCATACCCCAAAGGGATGATACGGGAGTTGACGCGAAAAAAGTCGCGGGCAAAAACTAATAGTATAAAAAAGAATCTCTATGACAATTGAAGGTTGTCTAAGAACCAAAACAAACCTTAATACCACATATAACCCTGCCAAATCCTGTTGTCAGTTCTAATTACAGTATCTACAGGGTGCTGAGGCTCATCTTTATTTAGCGGGACAAAGCGCGACCCAGTTCTGCCGATCGATCGGGGGTCGTTGACCCGGGATAAACCTGATACTTGCATTTATAAAGCTATTGGTTCAAATCGGTATGTTTTTATTGAAGCTCATGATATGACTATAATACAGTGAGTGGCATAAGACATCTTGATGATGTGACATTCAATTTAGATAGAATAAGTTTCTGTCAAAAAAATAATTTTTGGTACAAGCTTTTATTGCCGACTGTACTTTTCTGTATACCGTCATCAACTGCTCATTAATAAGTAATATTAAGACAATTCTAACGAGCCTAAACTCGGTGGGTTATGTGGTTTTAATACGGAGTTCCTATGATCACCTTCTGTCTCCATCATGAGATCAGCTCGATGGTACCATAATATTGCACTGTCATCCAAACTATACTTATACCCAAAATTTCAGCTCAATTGGTCACCGGGAACTGGGTCAAATTTAACTTGCAAGATTTGACGGACATTTACTTACATACGAACAAGTCAAGTTGATATAAAGCTTGTAATAAAAAGCTCTATATCCGCAGTCGAGTCCTGCCCTAATCTCTGATGCCTAGCTTTTGTTATCGGCTGAAACTATTTCTAGTTACCTTACTACGGGCAAAATGTTTGGTACTGTCGCAGCAAAAACATTTCTAAGGAAACTTAACTTACTCTCACCACCATATTTCTGCTATTACCTGTGAACAAAATAAAATCAATTTCAGTTACATCATCACAGCTGCTTTATTACAAATTCTTAAGGCAGATAAGCGTGTAGTCGATCCTTTATTGTTTTGGGAATTTGCATAATACGAGTATACAACGAAGTGTATACCAATAACAGGTTCGGTTTATGCAGCAAGGTAGGTGTCAATGTCATTGAGCATAATTGGAAAATTGACAGTAGAAACTGTTGGTCGAATCTGAATAATGACAATTTGTTAATCTTCGACATGGTAAATAGTCCGGCCTGAATAATGCTTACGTCATAATTATACTTATTTATAAATTTTGTACAATATAGTCGATTTTGTAGGGTTCCGTAGACAACAAGGAACCCTTATAGTTTCGCCATGTCCGTCCGTCTGTCTGTTTGTCTGTCCGTCTTCGGCTTAGCTCAGTAACCATTACAACTAGAAAACTGTAATTCGACATGGGTATAAATCAATCACGCCGACAAAACAGTACAATAAAAATCTTGAAAAAAAAATTTTTTTAGGGTAGGGGAAGCTGTTCTACCTCGGCCAGTTTTTTCTATTCGGATTTTTAGAAAAATAATCAACAGCTTCAGAATTGTTGAATATGGGAATTTCTAAATTTACATTATTAAACTACATATCGCTGTATTAAGTCAAGCACTTCTTTTATTAGTTTTGATAGGATAGGCTGACGAAAAAAAAGGGAAAACTGTCCATGGTACAACACACCCGATGTACCTTGGACAACAGCCGTTGTACCTTGGACGCATGATATGTTTTCCAAAAAAAACACGTCCTAATGACCACATTTAATTTTTTCGAAATCACGGACAGGTTACCGTATGTATAATTCTATAGATTAATCTTGTACACTTGACAACACTACTGACTACAAAATGAACTTATAAAAACCAAATTTACTTACGGGACGTTCCTTAGAAGGTTTAGAATATCGTATAAAATGTTCCATGAATCCATCCAGATGGATTCGCACCACCAATACTGCCTTCAGGTGCCCCAAGCAACATAAAATCTTTGAAGTTAACTCTGGGGAATATTAGCATTGGTGGTATGAATCCACCACCAGCATTGCAAGCCGCTATCATTGTTACAGTAGTTCCTCTTTCGCCGCTAGTCATTGATCCTATTTGTTTGACACCTGTTGGTGCCAAAATTTTGGGAGGAACGTGAACAGTGGATAAGCCAGTTTCATCCATATTCCAAATATCAACTGCTACTACTCCTGATGGACACTGAGCGAGCACCTTTTTGAAATTATCAAATGTCATCCCAACTATATGCTTATTAAACGCTGAAGAACGAGCAAGGCTTGTAGCTTCTGGCTTACGAAGCGAAGGTTCTGGATTGCGTTTCCTGAATAAACGTAGCCAGAAGTCACCGGCCATACTGTCAGAATCCCACGAGGTAGGATATTGTTGGCCTTGGCGAATTGGTAAGCTAGCACTTTCACTTCTCTTAAAGTTAATCCATATTGTAAGAGAGCAGCTTCTTTATTGTAAGTAACAAGCATACTTTCTAGTTCCTCATCAAATACTTTTTAGACTGAAAGATTGTTATGTAGGTCTTTTATCGTCGTACCTTCTTTGCTGCAGTGCTCGTAGTAGCGTCTTAAGGTGGTTCCAGGCAGATTGAAGTGGCGTGCAGCACCATTAAGCGTGTTTTTTTGTCTTTTACTACACTCAGAGGCAATGGAAACGGGTCACTTGCCATGGATTACTTTACAAAGTGACCCGTTTTCATTGCCTCTGAGGTAGCGTACCTTCATAGTTCACATTGGGAATTACACTCAGAGGCAATGAAAACGGGTCACTTTGTAAAGTAATCCATGGAAAGTGACCCGTTTTCATTGCCTCTGAGTGTAGTTTTATTGCGTAGCTGAGTTTCAGCGTCGCGTTCAACTCTTTTAAATTTTCCCTTACTTCGCGGCATTTTCCTAAAAATATTAAACCACAAATGCTTACAAAAATTTTGAACTACCCTGCAATAAACAATAAATTATATTCATGACCCAAGGTTCAACAGGTCCGTTGTACCTTGGACACTGACCAAGGTACAGAGAGTGTTCGGTATCCTAGGTACAACAAAGCGACTTTTAAGATAAACAAGCCTCGTAAATGCACTACAATTTGAGATTAGGTTAAATCAACCACAACTTTTCTGCAGCTTAGTAACATACCTACCTTTTACAAAATCTATTAAGGTCTATGATAAGTTAATAACATCACACTAATATTATAAATGTGAAACAGTGTCCATATGGAAATCCATGTGGTCAAAGATACATAATAAAGTAACAACGAAGTAAATTGTATTTATACAACTAACGTTAAAAACTTCAATAGTGCGATGCAGAGCTTCACACATTTCCAGGCATATTCTAGCCGTAGTAGGTAATTCTTCCGATTTTTCTATGCGTTTAAACTCTGCCAAACCATATGAGAACGTATAAAAAAGAGTTTGATGGAGTTTAGGTATCGTAGACAGAGTTCGAGAAAGAACGATTTAAGAACACATCACCAGCGCCATCTTTTGGTAATCAGTAGAAACATGGATTCTTCTCTAATGTGGTATAGTGGCGTTGAGGACAAATTAAACAAAAATATGCGAACCGATTTTCTTGAAACTTTCCAATATTGTTGTTTAATACCTCAGAGTAGGATATAGCGTGCCGTTTTTTTAGATATAATTACTTCAGAGGGTGGAATAAGGAACCAAAGATTGTATGGGACTTAATTTTTTTTTTTTTAATAGAAACTTGAAACTTCGTAGATTGATTTTATATCAAAATATTAGAAAACTAATTTCTGCGTTTTTGAAAATTCATTCCCTAAGGGGGTCAAAAGACGTTTGAGAATTTGTATGAAAAAAAACGGTCACCCATCCAAATATTGACTTCTCTCGACGTTGCTTAACTTTGGTGATTGTTGCGAAGTGTTCATCGCTATTAGACTACATAATATATTATATTATAGGCAAGTAGTTTCTGAAGGTTACATTATCTTTTAATGATTTTTATAATTACAATAACAGTGTTTTTAAAATAAAACTGTACTGTTTACTTATAATTACAATATCAGTGTTTTTAAAATAAAAATGTACTGTTTACTAGAAGGCGACATATTTGTATAAGTCAGCTACTGATCACTAGATAGCGAAACCTGTCGCAATAAAATAGTATATTTTAGCTACTGGTCACTAGATGGCGCAAGCTGTCCCACTTTTTCCAAGTATATAGGGAATATAACCGTTATAATATAAAACGGGATATTGCGAAGATTAGACGATAGGCAATTAGTTTCTGAAGGGTATATTATCTTTTAATGATTTTTAAGGCACTTAATGTCTGTTGTAAGGTTAAGGGTAACGTTATTACGTTAACAGATGGCGCTGTACTTTAAGAGTTATTTCTACTTCGCGGTGTTAAGATTTTTCCTGGTTGCATAGGGTCACGCTCTATTATTCTTTGAAATTTCGTAATAAATCTTAATGGTCTTTGGTTGTGTTTTGGTTCTGTCCAAGTCTTAATACCCTTTGGTTGTGCTTTGATTTCGTCTGGAAGTTCATCCATGTCTTAATGGTCTTTGATGTTATATTGGTTGGTAATTGGTAAATTAGGTTGTTTACTTAAAAAAACACCAGCTTACTTTAACTCAAAAAATCTTGGAAAAAATATCAACCGAAACAACAGTGTACAACTCCATAGATACAGTAATGACATCCAACGAGCACCAGTTACCCGGTTGAGTTCTTAAACTCTCTGGAGCTATCCGGGGTACCTTCCCACAAACTCGAATTAAAAGTAGGCGTACCCGTAATGTTAATGCGCAACTTAGATGCACCAAAATTGTGCAATGGAACAAGATTACGGGTCACTGAATTGGGAAAATACAAAGTAAAGGGCACAATCTTAACTGGTGAAGCGAAAGGAGAAGATGTACTCATACCCCGTATTCCAATTATACCTAATAACTTGCCATTTAACTTTAAACGACTACAGTTCCCTTTAAAAGTAGCGTTTTCAATGACAATTAACAAATCGCAGGGTCAAACCTTAAAAGTAGCGGGATTACATTTAGGCACGCCATGTTTTTCCCACGGGCAGTTGTATGTAGCTTGCTCACGTGTGTCTAAATCTAAAAATCTACATGTTTTAGCAGAACGAAATAAATCTTACAATATAGTTTATAGAAGTATATTGGAATAAGTAGCAGCGGCGAAGCGGCCAACTTATTTTTTTGTTTCAGTATTTTTGTAAGCTTTTCTCTTAGGTGCTTTATTGTCTGACAATATACTAGGTAAGCAAAGTAATTTTTTTAGTTTTAATTATGAATAGCGTGAAAAAGAAAATAATCTCTAGAGGGGGTAAAATAACAACAATTTGTATAGTGAAACGAATTCTACGCGGACGAAGTCGCGGGCAAAAGCTAGTATTAAATAAATGAGTTTGATATAAGTCTCAAAATTCTCACTTTTTACAGCAGAATTCGTTTTTTTCTAATTTTTTCGTCATTTCCGCCACTCTCAAGTTTCGTAACTAACTTCACTTTAATGGTCACAGATAACGTTTCAAATGACATAGACAACATAATTAAAGAGCGCGGGAATCTTGAAATACTGACAACTGGCCGAGGTAAAACTATGTCCAAGGTTCAACAGGTTCCCCTACCTCCCCTACACCTAAAGCGCGGATTTTTTTTTCTCGTTAAACCCATGGTATGGGGTATCGTTGGATAGCTCGTTGAAAACTATTATCTATAACCATTTTTGAAATCAGTGATTCGTTTGCGAGATATTGGGCTTTAATTTAAAGCACTAATTTTTGTTCGAGACATGTGTCGTCGTCCCCCCCCCCCCCCCTGCCAGCTAAATGGCTACTACTGGGGATGTGAAAAAAATCGTGGTAGTAGTACATATAATGCATTTAAAAGGAAAACTATCACGGACAAGAAGGCATAAGTAGTTACCGAATAATAGTCGACGAACTTAATATGTACTTGGAAAGGCCAATATTGTACAAATTCGGCCGACGCAACCGCACCGCACGTCGATGTAACTAAGACAAGCAACTACGGAACCCTACACTGCGCGTGGCCCAACACGCACTTGGCCGGTTTTTTATATTACATTTTGATATTGATTTAAATTAGGCAACATTCACTTTGCCCGTATTTAAATAAGAATTTATTTCATACTGGACAAATTCCATTTGGGCTAGATTCATTTTAAACGAGATAAAAAATTATCATATAAATGTATAGACACCATTAAATTTTCACCGAATTCACTTTTGATGGTATTACTTTGGCCCAATTTGAAAATGACCTTTTCGCATGGACTATTTTACAAGCTTTTATTTAACTTGCCCTGTTAGTATGTTAGTATGGGACTCTTGCGAGTTAAATTTGACCCACTTCCCGGTGACCGATTGAGCTGAAATTTTGGGTATAAGTATAGTTTGGATGATAATTCAATATTATGGTACCATCGAGCTGATCTGATGATGAAGACAGAAGGTGGCCATGGGAATTCAGCACTTAACCGACGTAACCCCGTTGAGTTTGGGCTCGTTACAGCAAAGTAAAGTTGGCAATAAAAGCATGTACCAAAAATGAAATTTTTGATAGGAGCTTGTTTACGTTAACTTGGAAGTTTGATTTTTTCACAGCTTCAAGGGACTGTAGACCTGAGTATATGGTTTTAATTTCAACTCGATACCTCCACACCTCCACGCGTTCTTCAGATAAAAGACCCTTTTCTGAAGAACACAGACAGACAGACAGCAGACGGACAACAAAGTGATCTTATAAGGATTCCGTTTTTTCCTTGAGGTACGGAACCCTAAAAAAGGAATGTGGTTTGAAAGTTACCCGTATTTTTTCGTCGAATCATATCTTCTTCAACACAATCAGACGAGACAATGCTTTTCAAATATGGACCTAATTACAGCTGCGTAAAAATGAAAATTACAAAACCAGCTACTCCGCTCTTTTGAAGTTGCGTTTACGTGCATCACCTTTAGAACATATTTGCATATTCCGTGGTTAATCATTTTTAACCTTATATCGTAGGTCACAACGTCTTTTGTTGCATAAACCCTGGGTGAGATGTGACGTTGTATGGTTGTATGGGTACAGGGTATTTTGTAACTGGGTCAAGATACGGGGGCTAAACGAACTTTGACACAGTTTGTTATAACATATACGTATCCTTATGTTTAGGACTTAGGTCAGATTTGACCAAACTAGGGGTGTAAAAGGGGTGTACCTACTCACTAAATTCATCAATTTCATCATCATCATGTCAGTCGAAAGACGTACACTGCCTCCCCCAAAGAGTGCTACAATGACCGGCCCTGCGCCGCATCCAGCGGACTCCCGCGACCTTTACCAGGTCATCGCAGTCTACCTTGTCAGCCTGCGCCTTCCAGTACGTGGTTGCCACGCAAGAACCTTTCCGCTCCAACGGCCATCGGTTCTACGTGCAATGTGCCCCGTCCACTGCCACTTAAGTTTAGCGAATCGGAGGGCAATATTTTAACTATATTGTAATAATATATTTAACGATATTGTAATTTAAGTGTAAGCTCCCAAATACATAATAATGCGTAGCAAGCAAGTAACCTAAACCTGTCAAATGTCAGTAGGTTTACTCACCAGCCAAAGGCCAGTAGGTCACCGAACCACTTAAGCTTTAAGTTCATAGCAGCAGTTTAGACCCGAGCTTATAAGCTTACATAGCGTGTAACTGGAATAATGCAAATCCTGAAAGTTCTGAATTGGTATATGAAGAGAACCGATTCGCCATGGCTTACCCGCCATTTTTGACTGACTAAAAACGAGGAGGTAGTTCCAAATGCGTCGGTTTTACTTTTAGTACTCAAAGCCGCTTGCTGGACACAAATAATTTTTGTATATGTAACGGTGTTCTTTCCAGGTGGTCATAAGGTCATGATCTGATGATGGGGTCATGGAGAAACCAAGGGAAGTTTTCAAATTTTATAGGCACACTTGAAACGAAATGTCATCCCGCTCGAATGTGGAGCAGCCCAACTGGGGAAGTACCTCCGCGTTGCAGAAGGCCACAGCCATAATAACACTACCACTTGCTCTGTAGTAGTGTTGTAGTAGTGATGTGTTCCTGGAGGTGAGCAAGGTCGCCAGAGCTCCCGAGGATGCGTTGTGTTGAGAACGAGGGAATTTGTTCCTTCAGCTGTCAACACGGCGAATCCTCAAACATATCAAGTGTCGGTAACGCTTATGTTATTCCTTTGGAGTTGCATGCGTCTATAGGCTGCGGTGTCCGCTTACCATCAGGCGGGCCGTACGCTTGATTGCCAACGTCACAGTATAAAATTAATAAAGATTTGGTCTTTTTTCTGTAATAATCAACGCATTTGCTTTCGGGAAGCAGTTCATGTGGTAAAGTGGAATTACTGAATTGAACTCGGTTAAACTTTGTTATTAACGTAAATTACTATCAAAAAAGACTGCCATACTCTTGTTTAATTGTTTTATCGTTGAATTTGGAAAAGAAAATAATGAATAACTACAACTAGGAAAAGTTGAAAAACCTCCGTCATTTTCATTTCAAAGTCCAATATCTCAAAAACTGCAGAACAAATTTTCATAAAACATGGCTAAGAACACTCGGTATAAATTTGTCTATGACACAAAAAAACTGAACGAAAATTGGTTCATCCGTTTGGGAGCTACGATACCACAGATAGACACACAGATACACAGACAGACACGTTAAACTTATAACAGCCCTCTCTTTGCGGCGGGGGATAAAAATAAATATAAGGTGACAACAAGGGGACCCCAGTCAGCCCAATCAGGCCAGATGGTAGTGGTACCATATTACTGCATTGTCACCAGACTACAAATGTACACAGCTCCAACTCGATTGAACTTTGAGAAGTTGCTCCAATTTTATTCAAGATAGCTGCCCGGCCCGGCTTCGCACGGATTACCCGTTTTCCCGTAGGAATGAAGCATTTCCCCGCGGTAAAAAGTAGCCTATGTTCATCAGGGATAATGTCGGCTTCTAATGGTTAAATAATTTTTCAAATCGGTCGAATAGTTTCGGAGCCTATTCAATACAAACACACAAACAAACAATCAAATCTTTCCTTATTATAATATTAGTGTAGATAGTGTAGACTACCTGCCCGCGCGGGTTCGCCTGCGTATTGCAAAGAACGCAGGAAAACCCGCGAGGCAAAGCATAATAAACCCCCAGAAAGTCTACTCTACACGCAGGTGAATGATTTTTTGAAATCGGAAAAGCGGCTTCGGACATTACCCATTACATACAAACTGACAAATTCACAAAGTTACAATCTCACAGACTTTTCCTATTTATAATATTCGTATATACAGGGTGTGGCCTGGAATAGGAGCAAAAAATTAAACGGTAGACTATTGAGCTTGTGAGCAATTAAGTATTTCCAGGTGGTTTTATTTGAAAAAAAAAAGTTGTTTCGTTTTTTTTTTTTTCATTAAAGTTCACGTGTATTTTTTACTATTCCGCGGTGACACAAGTAGTTTTTTTATTTAAAAAACAGAAGAGAACAAAAAAAATAAAAAATCTGAAAATATCTTTTAAATCTAAAATGCCTAAACTATGATGACTCATTACATGATGTTACCTCAAAATTTGCATTAACTGCTGTGCTATGATCTCGTGGTGCCAAGATACATTACTTGAAGGTCATAAATTTAGATCAACATTACTCCGAATTAAAAAAAATGGTCTCAAGGGGTTACTACAGATGCTCTAAGGAAACGTCCCTTTAAATATTTGCCTCTGTTACAGGCCACACACTGTATAGATTTGACCTAATCAAACTGACAAACATGCACTGCATGCTAAAAGCTAGCAAAGTTTTTAAATCTGAAAGTCCGTTGGGAGTTCTCCAACTACTGTTCAACTTCTGTAAGCGCATTTTAATTCTAATTGAAATCACATATGGAAATGAAGTCTGAATTAATAGTTTCAGCGTAAGTTATGCATGTGAAAATAAGTATGTAGTGTGTAAATAAGTTGGCGGCATATTGGCGGTCTAATAAGGCCGAAATTAACATATTAGAAAAGTTGAAAACCGCCCGACATTTTCATTTCAAAGATCAATATCTCAAAACTGCCTGAACCGATTTTGTTGAAGCGTAGCTAAGAACCATCTCGATCACGTCAGCTTTCGGACAAAAATAACCTCATTTAAATCGGCCCATTCCACAGACAGACATTTGTACCGTAAAGCCGCAAGAGTTCCTCGTAAAAATAAATGGTTGATTGACTGATTGACTGATTGAGCTTTCGAGGGCGCTATATTGACAGTCTAGGACCTGCATCCTCAAACCAGTAATAGGTCGGCAACGTGCTACGGTTCTGCTAAACATCCTCACACCATAGAGACTATAAACAAATTAAAGTATTATAATTTATTAACAAAACAAATTATTTTATTTAAATATTTTATTTAAATGTGAATCAATTAAGTTTCTCCGTTTATCAGATTACGTAGGAGACAAAATAGGTTTTTGGAGATCAGAAACGAGAGAAACTGAAAAAAAAACCGGCCAAGTGCGAATCGGACTCGCGCACGAAGGGTTCCGTACTATTATCTATAAAAAAAGTTTGTTGTATGGGAGGCCCCCTTAAATATTTATTTTATTTTGTTTTTAGTATTTGTTGTTATAGCGGCAACAGAAAGTACATCATCTGTGAAAATTTCAACAGTTTTACTATCACGGTTCATGAGATACAGCCTGGTCAAAGACAGACAGACAGACGGACGGACAGAGGAGTCTTAGTACAGGGTCCCGTTTTACCCTTTGGTTACGGAACCCTAAAACGGCCAATTTCGATGTTCTGTTCTCAAGTCTTTCAGCACCTTAAGAATTCATTCACAGTTAGGTACTTAGTTCTAAAAACAGCAATTTATATCGAAAAGTGGGACACGTGTATCGGTTTATAGAAAATAAACATTATTTTTTCACCTCCGCCGCAACCTGTACCGACCCTAGTGCGATATCCACAATATGGCGTTTTTTTGAGACAGTCTCCATTAAAAAAAAACAACCCGTAGAATGTGACAGTTTTTTAGCTTAACTATGAATTACTCTCATCATATCAGCCTCCCCCAAAGAGTGCCACAACGACTGGTCCTGCGCCACCCGCATCCAGCGGACTCCCGCGACCTTTACCAGGTCACCAGTCCACCTTGTGGTTGGCCTACCCACGCTGCGCCTTCCGGTACGTGGTCGCCACTCGAGACCCTTTCCGCCCCAACGGCCATCGGTTCTACGTGCAATTTGTCCCGCCCACTGCCACTTAAGTTTAGCGATTCGGAGGGCTATATCGGTTTACCTTGGTTCTGCTGCGGATAGGCTCATTTCTGATGCGATCGCGCAGAGAAATTCCCAACATAGCCCTCTCCATTGCCCTTTGGGTGACTTTGAGCCTTCTTATGAGGCCCATAGCAAGCGACCACGTTTCCTTGTGATACGTCATTACTTGCAAGGCACAGATCAAAAAATCTCGTCTTGAGACACTGCGGAATATTGGACCCTAATAACACGAGTAGGTACCTCATTTCAGGGTTATTTGCCAATTAAATAGTGCACTCTTATTGAGATGAGACACCCGTCAGTTTTACGAACATCACATGATGTCAAATCGTCATGATACAATGGTTTAAAAAGTTTAGGCTTATAGTTTTTTATAAGTTAGAGAATGTTAACAATATTTTAACTTCAATAACTGTTGTTTAGTACTTTTTCAGCAAGTAAGTAAAATAATTTGGCTGGCTTGGTGATGTGAATGATGAAATGACGTAAGCGGCGGTCCAGCGAATAAAATACTAATTCGGTATGTTCTACATGGTTTCTGTATGAAGCTAACGTTATATAAAATAGTAAAGAAAAATTGGTAAAAGCTGTGTGCAGCTTATGAAGCGAAAGTCGAAGTGCGAGTCATCTTTCACGTCCGATATCTCCATTAGTGCTTGAAGAGATGACATTCCAAGATGTGATTAGCAGCCGATCAGGTCATATGTGCCTCTGATTGGCCGCTGGGGCTATGCCGCGATTCGTGACGTCATGGAAAATGTACCGTGTCTCTAGGCGCGCGCTGACCCTAGGCGCATGCCGGGTTGCAGGTATCCCAGTCCACTGCCAGCTGATAAGCGCGTATTTAAAATGCGCCTTAACACCTTCTAATATTGTTATGCAATCGACATGCTTACCATCTTTACCGCACAACACATTCAATTAGCATAAAACTGACAACCTTTGAGCATGAAGGTAAAAAACCAAAGAAGCGTTATTAGTTATACTTGACTTTGTCTTATCCCATTTTGTCAATCGGTATTCCACGTTATTGATGTATTACTGGGTTATTGTAAAAGTGACTGTCAGCGAGATCTTCCGAGCCTTATACAACTGGGCTCAACGGCTCATAACACATTCAAAAGGCAAGCACGGAAAATACCAGTTTTCTTCTGACCTGTTTTAGTGAGAGACTTTCTACGCTTATATCTTGGTATTAAAGGTTCTCTTCTTCTTTGAGGTCTGTGGTACACATTTAGGGTAATACTGCTAGTTTCATACAAAAATCTAGTTTTATAGAAATATAACCCTATTTTATGGATTCTTTGTTATAAAGGGTGAGACCACATATTGTTTCTTTGTTTAACTAGTGGAATAAATGTAGTAAACATTTAATGATTTGTGTCGTTGCATTTACCTAAATATTTTCGTATTATGGAATTGGTCTGCATGAAGACGCTTTTTCTTATAAAATTAAAAGACAAATCCAATCCTCACGCTGTGGGACAAAAGGAGACTCAGACCCTGATAATGTTAATGGACTGAAGCTGAGGTATAACAAGTTATTTTCTTCGGTCACTTAAAAATGTCTACTTCTTCTATCTTTAATGTACAACATACTTCCTGTTTCAAAAAAACATTAAGACATAACAATGCTACTTATACGATGGCATCATCCACACCCAAGCCCGTAAATATTCCATTAGCCCGCACAAAAAAATAAATTTCCTTTTTATCGTCACAACGTGACAGAAAAAGTGAGTTCGTCTCAATTTGTCCAGATCGCTGTCATCGCTTGGTCGCCCTAGCGGGGACAGCTCGCCCTGCCAAAGTCCTATCGCTATCGAAACTCCGTTCAAAATAAATTCGTAATCAGTTGTATTAAGGTTCATATTTGCTTATATTTTTATAGTAAATAGGTACAAGTTTATGGTAGCACGTAAATCTATTCATTCCGTTCTTTAAGAATACGCGAGGCGTGATTTTTTACGTGTAAGGGGAAAGTTATTTTTTCTGTCGTGATGCAAAAAGTCATAAACGCCTTTTTAATAAAAGAGACATTGTCCTTTTACATTTTACTTTGAAATATTAGCTCATGACTCATGAATTACATGATGAAATTCTACAAATGATTTATAAATTACAAACAGTATATACGCGTTTTTTGGGTTCTGTATAAATACAAACTACTGACACAAAAGTTCAATTTATTGCAGGCAAACGACCCCACGAACGATGCACTTCATGGTCAAAATAAGTACACATTCACTGGTAAGAATTGCTACGCGCTACGCTCGTAGCCGATCCTGCGGTTTTCCTGCTAAGTAGCGGAAAGCACCTACGGCATACGTGCCCCCGCTAGGCGGTTCCTGGTAGTAAATATGCTAATCTTAATTAACACGTTCACTGCTAAGAATCGTTACGCTCGTAGCGAATGACGTTTCCCCGTATGTAGCGGATGGCAACTACGGCGGAGGCGCCCGCTAGACAGGTTCAAGCCAGTAACAGTGTTGGTTTTCTGTAATAATAACCGAAACAATTAAGTTAAGTTTAATATTTTGGTATCCAAGTACGATAAACGAAGTAGTAGTAATAATAATAACAAAAGGCAGTAGGTAATTAGGTATATGTCATTCGAGCTACAAGCGTAGCACTATCTGCTACGCCGTAGCCCGTAGCAGCAAATCTCGTATCGTAAAACATTCAGTGCCAACAGTTTCGCTGAACGCTACAAACGTAGCCGATACGAAAAACAGATTGTAGAGGAAAGCACCTACGAACCAGACCTAAGGCCTGAATCACACTGCCGCGGCCTGCGGTGGCGGTAAATAGTAAATTTGAAAAGTGTACTATTGACCGCAGCGGTCTGTGAGGGGCTTAAAGGGCCACTGAAAGCGGTCATCGGGCCCCCTATTCCATCATTAACACATTCATTGCCCAGAATCGCTACGCGCTACGCTCGTAGCCGATCCCGTGGTTTTCCTCGTATGTAGCGGAAAGCGACTACGACGGTCTGACGCATATGTGTCGTCCATGGGCCCTGAATGGGGTAAAGGAGCACGAGGCTTACTTTAGCATCTCATGCCAAGATTTAGCGTAGGCACTAATCTCGGATTCATATTTAGGCGAACATACGTAATCAGGGCCGGGATTAATGATGTGTTACAATTTTAATTATTAGGAACCTACTGACATTTATTTATTGCAATTATTATTTGACATACTCGTAGTTAATAAGTTTTTGATAATTGATATTGATAATTTATTACGATTGACACGTTATTTCAGACACAATGTATATTGTTAACCCTCTGCAACTGAGGTGGGATTCTTGTAATTATTCCACTGAGGAGTAGTCTGTCAGACGTGCATTTTAGTTACTATTATATAAAAAAATAATGAACTACTATATATGTAAGTGTATTAGTATTACTTTATAGTAATAAATAGAACCGATAAAGGTAAATTTGATGGAATAAAACTCATAAATCAGTAAAATATTCAATATTGTTTATAATCATCATAATATAGGAACTTTTGACACAGCCCTCTTTAAAAAACTATATAAAAAACTTAAAACATAAAATCAATAATTATAACTTAAATTTACCTTCTTCTGGCATAAAACTAACAATAAAAAAATTATCAAAATAATCCTTAGAGCACTTTTTTTTTAATTCAGCCTTAAAATTCGGTCTTGCAGTCTTCGCAAATTTGCGCCGCACACTGCAGACAAATCGGTTTTGCGCAAGAACAACAGGCAAATCTTGTTTGCCGCTTCAATTTGCTTGGGCAAACACGACATCACCTTGCAGATGACGATTCAGGCTCAGTTGGTGGTGGTGGAGGAGGTAACTCACTACCTAAAACACAGCGTAAGGTCAGCCTTAATTCCCTAGGCAACTTTTCATTATAGACTCTCTGTTTCAAGGCAGGGAGCACTAATTCACGAGCCAAATGCAGCACAAAGTTTCCTCTTCTCAATTTTGGTCCTTGACGTTTACCCTATAACACAAATGTGTTTATCTCTATGTTCTCGGAATCCATAACCTCACCTTCCAAAGTTTCTTCTTCGCTTGCTGACATTTCGCTCTCCTCATGAAAGTCATGAACCTCCTCTTCAATGAGAAAGTCCTGGTCGGCTACATCATCGTCACAATCACTGAAGTCGTGCTCCTCCTCTTCATTTAACCATTCCAGAATTTGCTGCTCGTTGTTGATATTTACAGCTCGAGAGGCTTTTCTTTTCCTCGAAGCCCTAGTCTGAGCCTGGCTCGCCATCTAGAATAAGATACTTACCTAACAATATACTGAGCTGCACCTAGAAAATATTTTCACAAGAATTTACTGAGATTACGACTGGTAGACACTATGAATACAATTATTTTACTGACGTGACGTATGTGAGACAGTATGGGGTTATAAAAATATTACTGACAACACGTCTGCTAGACCCATCACTTATTACTGACCTTATGTCCTGTGGACACCAAACAGCTCTAACTCCACACGCCGCCGCAGCTGCCGTCGGTCGCTGCACTGGCGCGAGGCGTGCGTCCGCGCAGGAAGGTACAGAGAGAGACGGAACGATACGCCGCTAAATGGCGACGTAGCAACAGCGCGTAGGTATTATGGTGTCTGTCAGACGTAACGTCAGTCGCAGAGGGATGAAAATAAAAAAAATAACCAACTTGACAGTTCATTGCACACAAATGTTGCCACAGTTTCGCTAGTGCTGTAAATATCGATATTTAAAAAAGCGGCCAAGTGCGTGTCGGACCACGCACAACAAGGGTTCCGTGCCTATTAAAAAGGTCGTATCGTTACTGAAATCTTATGGCACTTACGTCCTTTTCTTTAAGGGAGGCAGTTTTTTTGAAATATCTCAAAAACCTTTGAACCGATCTTGTCCAAAACAATTTTCACTGAAAGACTTTAATAAGCCCTATGAACATGTTTTTTTTTCATATTTTTAAAATACACGGTTCAAAAATTAGAGACGGGGACACAATTTTAGTGACTTTCGAGGCGATTATCTCCGACTCTATTAACTTAATGAAAAAAATTGCTGAGAGACCTTATATTTCTTTTAAAAGGCCCATCGATTGATGTGCCACACGTGGGCTTGCAATGAAAAAATTGACTTTCAGCTTTATGTATGGAGTGCACCCCTAAAAAAATGTGTAACAAAACTATGTAGCGGTTAACAAAATACACCTATCCTCAAAATTGTATTCAAATACACCTTATAGTTGTCGAATAAAATGCCTGTGACATACGGACGGACAGACAGACAGACAGACAGACAGACAGACAGACATGACGAATCCATAAGGGTTCCGTTTTTTGCCATTTGGCTACGGAACCCTAAAAATCCAGTTCATAACAGCGGGGCTAGCACAACTGACGCCGCGCCGCGACGCGAGTCGAGAAAGTTCTACCCTCCTCTTTCTGAATTTGCACGGTGCGAGTGAGATAAGAGACGCTCAGTCGCGCGGGAAGCGACAGAGCAGCAAGGTGTGCTAGACGTACAGTCCGCCTTTTTGTTTTATTAACAGTTCCAACCATTCATTAGCCAAGCCATTCTTTCGTAACGTCGTTGAGTTGTTTTTAATAGTTGTTATATTCAGATTTATAGTAGGTACAAGATAAAATAAAAATTGACTCAGATTTATAGTAGGTGTAAGATTATATCGACATATTTGTATCGACATGAACCTATCACTATTATTTTTTTCCTATGTCTGGTTACATTTTCAGCTGTCAAGTTAGTTCGCCTAATTATGAATCCGAGATTAGTTATTCGAAAGCGACTGCCATATGACGTTACCACCCAGAGGGAAAAACTCAGAGTTGTAACTTATTTGAAATACTTGTATTTAACACATTCAGGGCCGATGACGACACATATGCGTCAGACCGCCGTAGACACTTTCCGCTACATACGAGGAAAACCACGGGATCGGCTACGAGCGTAGCGCGTAGCATTTCTTGGCCCTCAATGGGTTAGGTTAGGTTACAAAATACGTATTCTATATTTTGTACTTAAATATTTTTTTTTCAAGTATTTTGTATGTTATTTGAAATACTTTTCGAAATGTATTTTATATTTGTCAAATATAAAATACTTTTTTGCTGCTTAGTTTCGAAAGTATTACCTTTACCACTCAAATTTTCAAGTGAATGGGTCAGCGATTCGGCAAATGGCCACTAGAGGCGCTGCAACTTTGAAAGTATATGTGCAAAATGACAGTTAAAACAAAATGAATGTTATTATCTGTGAAACATGACGTTGCGCTTCGCTTTTTAACCATATTGACTTCGATTTTGTTTCGATTACTTTTTGAAAGTATTTTATTTGAATATAGTATTTGAAAATACCTATTTTGTATTTAGTATTTAAATACAAAAAGAAAAGTATTTTGTATTTTGCATTTGAAATATTAAATTAGAAAACTATTTTCATTTTGTATTTAAATACTTTTTCAAAAGTAATTTGTACATCTCTGAAAAAACTAATATATCTGGTTGGGATTAGACCGGTTTGCTCACCATGTTTTTCAACGAAAACTGTTAAATATCAAATGATATTTCGTAGTGTCGGCTACAAAGAGATCGATACGACCTCTAAGTTATACAAATATGTAAACCTACACGACCTTAACGTTAAGGCAATAAAGTCGTGTATACATATTTATATAACTTTGATCGTATCGGTCTCTTTGTAGCTTTTTTTAATCGTCTGGCATACATTATTTTGGCCTTTAAAGTTTGTCACTCTTTAGTACCACCCAGGATACACGTGCAGGGTTGTGGTAGGTGGCTCCTGCGGACGCGAGTGACAGTTGTCCCCCCTTTGTCAAGTGAGTGGGCCGCCCGAAGGCCTCTTAACTCGGCTTAACGACTACTGTCATAGACAGCAGCCGTGATCAACTGCTTGGCGTGCCTTCCAAAGCACGGAAGCGCTCATTCATATTATAACCACTCAAACATCAGGCGGTCACCTATCCAAAGACTGACCGCTGCCATCTTTGCTTAACCTGCGTTGTCGTTTCCGACTCGCAGACACCGCTAGGCTATGAGCGCTTCAGGCGCTTCTTGTAGTTGACTGTCGGAAAAATGCGATAAAAAAGATTTAATATAAACGCGATCAGCCCTTAAATGGTGTAATTAGATCGACGAGTCATGATTTTACGAAACCTTTTTTCTGTTTACTCGATTTTGACCTTTTCTCGCCAACATAGAGTATAAATAGCAAGAATGTTTACTTCTTACAAAGCCGGCTGTACACATTGGGCCAACGTTGGCGCGTGAGCAGAATGCAGCTATGCGTTAGAGGAAGAGGGCTTTATTTCGTTCTCATTAGCATACCCCGGGGTTTTGGGTGCGGGAATAACTTGAGAAAGAGTAGAGATAAACAGATAGGTTATATTGACAAATAATCATATTGTGCCTAATGAATAAATACCTTCCTGCGAATTGTAAACAAACTACAATTTAATTACAATTTTATTTCATTACACTTGGTGGAAAAGAACATTGAATCTCGAACCTCTATTTCTGGATTATTTTCTATCCACGAATGCACGAACTCGTAACGAGCTTTTTTCCGTGAAGGCATGTTTGTATTAACTGTTATATAGTATTTTGAAAATGCTATTGCGTATATGTAAATTACATAAGACAAAGGCACGGTATGTATGACAGACATTGAATGTCAAATATCAATCTTGACGTTAGATATCTCTGAAGTGTTTATTAATTTATAAATACTTGAGTAAGAACTGAACTGAAGAGGTTGATAATAAATTACTGAGCATTTATTTGATATCATACTAGATGTTATCCGCGGCTTCGTAAGCGTAGTTAAATGAAATATTTTCAAATAAATCAATAATTTAACGTATGTTTTTTTTTTGTATTTTTTTATTCAATTAATTATTCAGTAGATAAGTATACATTCTGTTATTTAATTCATACCTATTCTTTGGCTTATGTCATTCATTCGCGCGCCCAAAACCCCGGGGTATGCTCATTAGTTTGCATAGCTGCATCCTGCTCACGCGCCAACGTTGGCCCAATGTGTACAGCCGGCATCGGCATTATAAAGGCGTTCGTTCAAAAGTTTTTTGTTGCTCCAGGTCAGTATGTGCTAAATGTTTTATTGATACCGTTATGAGGGCAGTTTTCATAATCATCGTCCCTCCCCCTCAGTCCAGCTGAGCTCCCTCAAAGAGTGCCAATTTTCATAATGTTATTTATTAAATTCTATTTTTGTTACCAAACGACGTTTTGTGTGAAGTTTGAGAGTTAAACTAAGTAATAAATATGTTCTTTTGCTTTTGGTTTGTTTTTTTCTATTTCCTTGTTATTGTGTTCTTAAATTTGTTGACATTGTCTTAATATTATATCTTTATTTTTATCTGTTTTTGAAGATCGTGATAAAAAATCGTTTATTTGACATGTATGCAAATCTGTAATGTAATTTTATATTATGAAATTAATAATCTAATCTAATCTAATAAAGAGCGATAATTTGACTCTAACAACTGTTATGACATTTAAGTTTCCAGTATAAAGTGTGTTTATTATTATTACTTAAACAGACAATTTATAAAGAGGAAGGATCTGTGAAGTTGTAAGTACTTGTAAGTTTGTATGTTCTCAGCAGGACATAATCTCCGGAATCACTTATCCTTGTGTACGGCAGCTAGTCTTTAATACCTATAACTCATGCGATGATAAAATAATAAAATGTGTTCTATTTTTCTTAAGATCCTATGGCTGAAAAGGAAAACCACACGACGAATGATTCTTCGAAAAACGGCAAGATTATTGTAAAAGAAAACATAAATAAACAACATATTAACGACCGGAAAATTTTAAATTAAATATAGAATATACATGAAAAAGGTACACATAAAAATGTGCATAATAATTACAAAATAAATATGATAAAAAAAAAGATTTTTAAAAGACAACAGGAGCACATTCAGCAACTGCTAAATGGCCTATAAAAGTACCACCAAAGCTGATTTTCAATGTGCCCCCAACTCGGTCTAAACTGATTGCCAAGAAAAAATGAAGAATAAGCACAAAACAAAACTAACTTAAAAGCAAAAAAAGCGTAGAGTAGCGTAAAAGTTATAGGCGAACCATTTGCACAATCTAATCTGTCCCACAGGCCCAGAATCCTTATAAGAGCAGTTTTAATCTCCGGTTGCCAGGAAGAGGAAAATTCGGCTCCACTCCCAAAACAGACTCCGTTGGGGCCAAAAACAAATATATACAATATCCCCTCTAGGCGCTATACAAGAAATACTGGCAATTAAAATTTAACCAACTATTATAGGGCATAGAGTAGAGTGTGTTTTGTTTTCAAATAGAACGTAAAACAAATGCAACTGTTACAGTTTAAAGATGAACTCCACGAAGAAGGGTCCGCTTTTGTTTCCAAGTTCTATAACTTTAATTATGACACGACACGACACGTTGGCGACCACGTACCAGAAAGCGCGGCGTGCGTTGGTTGCGGGAGTCCGCTGGATGCGGGTGGCGCAGAACCGGTCACTTTGCCGCTCTTTGGGGGACACCTATGTCCAGCAGTTGACGTCTTTCGGCTGATATGATGAACTATAATTAGATTTTTTTTACAGCCGATATTTGACAGCGGTCATCCCGGTACAATAAACGTCAATGATGACACAAATTGAACTGGATGATGATATTGGATGTAAGGGCATGTTTTGGGTCGTTTAGAATGCTTCGGGAGATCTAAACCTTGTCATACGAGTCAATCATAAGGTTGCTGTCATATCGACTGGTTACTTAACCAGTTAATGCGTCTAAGCTGTCGTAAGCGGCACGGTTAAAAAAATAGTTATATAATGGGCTTCCAGATTTAAGCGAAATGAGATTAAGGTTTCGTTGAGGCTGAAGAAAGCTGGTTCGAGGAGGACCAAACAATAGTAGGCGGACAATCCCGGGGATTATATGCGATGTGGAAGGCAAGACGAAAAACTAGCACATTACCTATAATATTCCCCAATGTAGAGTTATAGACGTTGGCAGTAAAGCGAACGGAGGATGGCACAACTTGTTG
The DNA here is from genome assembly GCA_947578815.1 of Epinotia ramella. NCBI lineage: Eukaryota > Metazoa > Arthropoda > Insecta > Lepidoptera > Tortricidae > Epinotia > Epinotia ramella. The sequence continues at coordinate 4,699,831 of OX388220.1, forward strand.
CCAATAGATCGTGGGCCCACTCCCAATACACCTACGTCACATGATAAATTGCTTGGCAGCAGGTAGTGAAAGTTGTGCCGAGGAAGAAAAAAAAACGCCCAAACATTGAAAATCCTCTAAATGCCACATGTCTCGTACTGTTGCCACTTGATCTTAATATACACCCATACAAATTTAGACCGGAAGTGAAGGATTTTCAAACTTTCGGCCTTTTTTTGCTCATCACAACTTTCTAGACCTGCTGCCATTTTATCATGTGGTCATGTGACGTAGGTGTATTGAGAGTGGGCCCACGGTCTACAAGTCACCGCACGACTTAGCGACTCCTGTCTCCTTCACACTGTGCAAATTAGATAGAGGAGGTAAATGTTCCCGTCTCGCATTGCGTCGCTGTGTTACTTAGCGCCTGACAGCAGAACAAGTCACCGCACGACTTAGCGACTCCTGGCTCCTTCACACTGTGCAAATTAGATAGAGGAGGTAAATGTTCCCGTCTCGCATTGCGTCGCTGTGTTACTTAGCGCCTGACAGCAGAACAAGTCACCGCACGACTTAGCGACTCCTGTCTCCTTCACACTGTGCAAATTAGATAGAGGAGGTAAATGTTCCCGTCTCGCATTGCGTCGCTGTGTTACTTAGCGCCTGACAGCAGAACAAGTCACCGCACGACTTAGCGACTCCTGTCTCCTTCACACTGTGCAAATTAGGTAGAGGAGGTAAATGTTCCCGTCTCGCATTGCGTCGCTGTGTTACTTAGCGCCTGACAGCAGAACAAGTCACCGCACGACTTAGCGACTCCTGTCTCCTTCACACTGTGCAAATTAGATAGAGGAGGTAAATGTTCCCGTCTCGCATTGCGTCGCTGTGTTACTTAGCGTCTGACAGCAGAACAAGTCACCGCACGACTTAGCGACTCCTGTCTCCTTCACACTGTGCAAATTAGATAGAGGAGGTAAATGTTCCCGTCTCGCATTGCGTCGCTGTGTTACTTAGCGCCTGACAGCAGAACAAGTCACCGCACGACTTAGCGACTCCTGTCTCCTTCACACTGTGCAAATTAGATAGAGGAGGTAAATGTTCCCGTCTCGCATTGCGTCGCTGTGTTACTTAGCGTCTGACAGCAGAACAAGTCACCGCACTACTTAGCGACTCCTGTCTCCTTCACACTGTGCAAATTAGATAGAGGAGGTAAATATTCCCGTCTCGCATTGCGTCGCTGTGTTACTTAGCGCCTGACAGCAGAATGGCGAATATTCCACCTACAAGACCTAGGCTCTTAAATATATGACTATACACTACTAGAACTAGACACACTACTGACTAGATATACTAGATTTAGTTTATATTTCTCTGTTTGGTATGTTTTGTTTCTGTATCTGGTATGTTGTGTGGCAATAAACTACTATTCTCTTCTATGATGTGCCCTACCACAATACTACCATTTTATCTCAAATTCAGCAAAAACGAGACAAACATAGCTGATTACAGTAGCGCCGGAACCGGAAATAGGCTTTATAGGAAATGGCGCTGCAGGAAGTCAGCCACCGGAAACTATTATCTGTAAGTAATGAAATAGATTGAAGCCTGTATTGTGTCGTGTTTACCACAATTTCCCACTAGATGGCGTAATTAAGCATAACAAGGCTTTCCACGTTTATTTTGGGACCCAGGATAATTGCAATTAAGCTCAAAGCAATGAATCTTTCAACAATTTTCCCTTACATTATAAAGGGGAATTATAAAACGATCGAATAAAAAAAACTTAGCGACTGATGATGTAAGCACATACATACTGTTTTAATAACTTGAGCGGTATGAATTTGAATGAGCGAAAAATTAACTAAACTAACGATGAATATTGATTAATAATAAAATCCAGAACGAGCTTACAAAAAGTGGGTTGTGATTAATCCATATCAGACATTAAAATTCTATCCGTGCGACTACATTACTAAATGAGCGACTAGAAATAGCTCGCGGATAGGTTAGAAGACGGCGGCGGAGAGGTATTATTTTTTATATAAGAGCGCAAAAACCTCTGCTCATTATAGTATTTTTCAGTGGTTTTTGTATTCGAAACACTTCATTTAAGATAAAATGGCTTTCAGTATAAAAAAAATTTTTGCCAAATATTGAAAAAAATGCAGGATGTAACGTTGACACTCAAACAAATATTAGGTCGTTCAAATATTATGAAGCTTTTTTAGCTTTTGTATTTTAAGTAACTTAAATTAATATTTGTAAGTTGCTGTTCTGTTGATTTCTCGTCACTCGCAGTCAGTCGCTCACTTAGTAATACTATAACGTAAATTAATTATTTTTGACACTTAAAACTTTAATTTACAGTCACTCAATTAAATACTACCTCATTATAAATACCTGTACTATAAAAAATAGACAAAAGAGGTGTATATACAATTTTGAATCGATATCATTATAATTTACATTAAAAATTAAGTTTAAACCGACTACAATTCAGAACTTCGCCAAGCCTTAACATACACGAACATTTCCACTTTTACCACATGAATTGCATTCCGAAAGCATTGCACGAGCTCTACACTAAAAAAAGCGGCCAAGTGCGTGTCGGACCACGCACAACGAGGGTTCCGTGCTTATAAAAAAGGTCGTATCGTTACTAAAATCTTATGGCACTTACGTCCTTTTCTTTAAGGAAGGCAGTTTTTTAGAAATATCTCAAAAACCTGTGAACCGATCTTGTTTGAAACAATTTTCGCTGAAAGAATTTAATAAGCCCTATGAGCCTGATTTTTTTCATATTATTAAAATACACGGTTCAAAAATTAGAGGGGGGGGGACACAATTTTAGTGACTTTCGAGGCGATTATCTCCGACTCTATTCACTTAATCAATAAAATTGCTGAGAAACCTTACATTTATTTTGAAAGGCCTATCGATTGATGTGCCACACGTGGGCTTGCAATGAATTTTTTTTTTTGACTAACAATTTTTTTTTAGTTAATTAATTACAAAACTATGTAGTGGTTAATAAAATACACCTATCCTCAAAATTTTATTGAAATACATCTTATCGTTTTCGAGTAAAATGCCTGTGACATACGGACGGACAGACAGACAGACATGACGACTCTATAAGGGTTCCGTTTTTTGCCATTTGGCTACGGAACCCTAAAAATACCCAAATCACTTTAAGTATGCCTATAAAATTTAAAGAGTTCCCTCGATTCCAGGATTCCATGATCAGATCCAGGCCTGATGACCATGGAACAAGCTGGGAACCCGACCCTAACACAATAATAACAGCTTAAATTAAAAAAAAAAAAATCTTTTATATCATAGTCACATATTTTGTTAGTGAATAACTTAAATTTTGTTAGTGAATAACTTAAAAACTTAGTCTTAATTTACTAAGGAGGTTACCATTTGATAACACTAGTGGAAGCATGCAATCTTCCACAGTGTACTTATAACATATAGGGACAATCTGCCCTCTCGGCTATCATCTTTAGGATAATGTTGGGATTGTTTTTTTTTTTTTTTTTTTTTTTTTCTTTTTTTTTTTACTTTTTCGAGATTCCTCCACTCTGTACCCATCAACGCCGGGGCCGTCGGGACGCGCCGCGGGAATCGTGCCCCACGCCCTACACATCAGGGATGCGGCGCGCCCGCGCATTATTTATATTTGCGTAAAAACCCCGACATTTTCATTACAAAGTTCAATATCTCAAAACCAGCTGAACCGATTTTGTTGAAACATAGCTAAGAAACATCTCGATCACGTCAGCTTTCGGACTAAAACCGCATCAAAATCGATCCATTCGTTTAGGAGCAACGATGCCTAAGACATTCACACAGATACGTCAAACTTTTAACCCCTTTTTTGCGTCGGGTGTTAAAATATAATATTTTAAATCGATTCAGACGTCTACGAGTAATCGGAGAACATACATAAAAAACAAAAGGTTCCGACGAATTTAGAACCTCCTCCTTTTTTGGAGTTAAAAAAGTAACAAATATATATTTTTTGTATAAATGTTATTCTTAAGACTCGGGCAATTAGTAGGGAAATAAATAGCCCTTGCGACACGGAAAATTGCGTGGCAGTTTCACGGCGTTTTTCACGACATTTCGCATAAATTTCCGAGGGTATATTTTTTTAAAGAGTAGGCAGATTACCTACGCGAAGTTTAATTTTCAATGACGCTTTTATTTACCAATATTATAAAAGAGGAAAAATCTGTGAGATTGTGTAGTTTTGAAAAATGCAATTTTCAATTTTTTTTTTTTTTATGATATAGGAGGCAAACGAGCAGAAAGTTTTCCACCTATACTGGATGGTTAGGCTATATTTTATCCTGCAGATTCGCCTGCGTTATTTACAACTAGCTTCTGCGCGTGGAACTCGTTTATATCGTAGCTCCACACAAACTTTCACCCCCCATTTTAGGGAAGTGGGGGTTAGAAAGAGACAAATAGTAGCCTATGTCACTCTCCATCCCTTCAACTATCTCCACTTAAAAAATCACGTGAATTCGTCGTTCCGTTTTGCCGTGAAAGACGGACAAACAAACAAACAAACACACACACTTTCGCATTTATAATATTAGTATGGATATGGATATGCGGGCAAAGCCACGCAGGCACCTAGTATTATAAAGATGAAAAATCTGTGAGACTGTACTTTGTCAGTTAGTATGTTTTGGGTAATCTCCATAACTGCTTGCTTATCCAATTTCAAAAATTCTTTCATGAGCGTGTAGAACGGAATTTCTCGATGGTTATAAGCTATACTTTACCCCGCGGTCTTGCCTGTGTGCGCTTTGCAATACGAGAGCGAATCCGCGCGGGTAGTTCATCATGATCATATCAGCCGAAAGACGTCCACTGCTGGACATAGGCCTCCCCCAAAGAGTGCCAAAGCGACCGGTCCTGCGCCACCCGCATCCAGCGGACTCCCGCAACCTTTACCAGTCATCAGTCCACCTTGTCGGGGGCCTACCCACGCCGCGCCTTCCGGTACGCAGTCGCCACTCGAGAACCTTTCCGCCCCAACGGCCAGCGGTTCTACGTACTATGTGCCCCGCCCACTGCAACTTAAGTTTAGCGATCCGGAGGGCCACATCGGTTACCTTGGTTCTGCTGCGGACAGCCTCATTTCTGATGCGATCACGCAGAGAAACTCCCAACATGGTCCTCTCCATTGCCCTTTGGGTGATTTTGAGCCTTCTTATGAGGCCCATAGTAAGCGACCACGTTTCAGTGCCATATGTCATCACTGGCAATACACACTGGTCAAAGACTCTCGTCTTGAGACACTGCGGAATATTGGACGAAAAGATGTGCCGTAGCTTCCGTAACGCTGCCCAGCCGAGTCGGATTCGACGATTGACCTCTTTCTCGAAGTTGGACCTACCTAACTGGATAGTCTGTCCTAGATATACATAATCGTTTACAACTTCGAGCGTAAAGTGTCCGATTGTAATGGGAGCGGGCAGTTAGTCTATTATAATTTTAAAAGATTATGTGATGTTGTAGTGATAAGTTGCCAGTCCTTCGGCCACAATACACTTCAAACTTAGGACATAGTTATCCTTAAACCTTATTACCATATTAATTTCGTATAAGGCGGCGCATCGTTACTGACGATTTCTAAATATAATTGGGCGTTCGTGCCATCAAGAAGCCTAAGTCTTCTGGTAGATGTCGCTACACGCCTCCCTGAGGCGTTGTAGGAAGGAACTGATTGAAAGATTTGGTGGCCGAGACAGATTGTTCCGATAGCTCAGTTGGTTAGTAGCGCAGGGCCATGAATGCCTGTGGTCGCCGGTTCAAATCCGGCTCGGAGCATTAAATAGTCGACACTTACAACCCCCAGGGGAAGAAACAGAGAAGTGCTATTCTAATCTAACTACTCACGAAGGCGACACCACACGACACGACGCGACATTAGTGGAATAGATACCTCAAAAAAATATACGGATCCAGCTCCAGCTGACCAGCTGTTCTTTCGTATCTCCAGATGTCCAGCTGTTCTTTCGTATCTCCAGCTGTCCAGCTGTTCTTTCGTATCTCCAGCTGTCCAGCTGTTCTTTCGTATCTCCAGCTGTCCAGCTGTTCTTTCGTATATCCAGGTGTCCAGCTGTTCTTCTCTAGAGGTCGCACGTCCCAATGAAAATTTGTGAGAAGGTTCCACGATTATATACCTAGTTTTTTCGTCGATTCAGTTTTTAGAAATTGTCTAAAAAACTGACTCACGAGATTAACAGGTCACAGAGACACTAGCTTTTCTCCATCAGGCAACAAGGGCTAAGTATATTTACAAATACCTCACAGACTAACATACATAGGGCTTGTCCATATTAAATTACGTCATCGTTTTTTGTGGATTTTTGACCCCCTTTATCATCATCCTGTTAATTCTTTGAACGGGCCCGCCCGGCCTAATAAAATGACTACCGCCATCCCATGGTCAGACCCCCCCTTTTTTTGAAATTACGTAATATATGGACAGCCCCATATCAATATACAAAACTTTACATATACAAAGCTAGACCTTAAAGCCTCTTACAGTCTGGCGCGGCCTGCGGTGGCAATCAATAGTAATTTTGACAGCTATTGTCAAATTCACCATTGACCGTCACCCGCAGGCCGCGCCAGTGTGAACCAGGCCTAACTTGGTTTTTTTTTTTTATAATGGAGTCCTGCTTCTTGGCCCAATTACGCTTCTTAAAAGCCGAAAACTTATAAGTCATCTCTTTTTATTCCTTAATCCACAATCCTAATAATATATTTATAAGCGTAATTAAAAACACAATCAACTGGTAATCGCCAAGTTCGGGGGCTCCCTTACATTTTACTAACTGCCATTTGAAAACTAACCTTAACGTCATTGGCTCAAGGTGCAATTCAACAATCTGCTCGCTGAAAAGATAAGATCTTTTGATGAACATCTTTAGTTGCCAAGTTTGGTAAAGTTTCCAAGATGGGGCCCCTTTGTCAGCCAAGTTTTGGTTACAATTGAAACAGTTTAGATAGAAAGAAGACAAATTAATTATCCGGCAGAATTAATGGGCTTTTAGTCGCGTCTTCGTTTTATGAGGTTTTTGTAGGAATATTGGAACACAATGGCGCCAAAATTATGGACCTGAGATACTGTTATATTTCAATAGGATTTGTAGGTAAAGTTTACGGTTTTTGTTTGCAAATATAAGTACCTATAGTGTAGTTGAGGAATGAAAAGGTTTTAATGATGTTAACCTTTCCATTTCGTGACTGTATCTTAATTATTAAATTTGCCAAAATAAAGTTGGAGATGGAATTACAGATCAAGCACAAATGGGCTGGCATCAAAATAAGTTTCTGTTAAAAAAATAATTTTTGATACAAGCTTTTACGAGCCCCAATGCAAAAGAGTTCGTCTAACAGGAAATAAATGTTTTAACCTAACTTTAATCTAAAAATTCAGAATGACTATGATGTTTAATCGAACATTTAAAATAAACACAGTATAGATTAGAAAGAATATTTTATTTATTAAATGACAAAACTAAAAAATAACTCACAGTTCGTCAAAAAAACCTTTTTGTCTTCAAATCCAACATACGCAAAAAACTTCGTCTACGGTGTAGTCGAAGCAGAATAGTACGTCTACCACTTGGTGGTGCCACCTTTTGCATCCAAAACGGCTTTGATTCTGAGTGGCATTGAATCTACCAGTGCTCTACACTCTTCAAGGGTTATTCCATTCCATACACTGGTCAGTTTCTCCCTAAGATCAGCCTTTGATCTAGAAGGATGCTTTCGTAACTTTTTTTTCATTTTCCACCACAAAGATTCTATGGGAGAGAGGTCCGGGCTGCTGGACGGCCATGTCATGGTAGGGATTTTTTTGGACTTCAGCCAAGCCATCGTTGTCTTTGCTGTGTGGCATGAGGCACCGTCTTGTTGGAAAGTAAATGCATTCTTATACTTTAACTTTGGTATAGACGGCCGCAAACTCTCTTCCAAGATACTTTTATATTTCTCGGCATTGACGGTTCCATCTATAAATTGCAGGCAGCCTACACCCTGTGCCGACATACAGCCCCAAATCATTAAAGAAGCAGGAAACTTCACCTTTTGTTTAAGACAGTCTTTTTGAAATGCCTCTCCTTTTTCTCGAATAACTTTACTTCGTTGATCGGCAACTGTGACTTCAAATTTTGATTCGTCACTCCATATACTCTTCGCCACTTATCGGCAGTCCACTTTATGTGTTTTTGAGCGAACTTAAACCTGTTGGTTTTCTGCTTTTGAGTGAGTAGCGGCTTTTCTTTTGCTGTGTAAAAACCGTAGCCGATTCTCTTCATCACTCTCTTGCATGTATCGACTGAAATGTTCTTTTTGATCGCGTCACGCCATAGTACGGTAAGTTCTCCTGCTCTTGCACGGCGATTTTTCTTGATAATCCTCCTCAAAATCCTGTTTTCTGCCTTGCTGGTTATGCGTGAACGGCCGGTTTTCTTCAAACAGGAGACTGTACCGTGTTTTCGGTGATGCTCGATGATAGTTTGAATTGTAGATCTTGGCAACGAAAGATCCTTGGCTATTTGGTACGCAGATTTGCCGTTCTTGTTACTGGTAATTATAAGTTTCCGCACATCTTGGGTCACTGGTTTGCCTCTTGCCATTTCGATAGAATAATGATTATAAAGTAATGAAAATTTACTCTGAATGTCCCTTTTTATATAGCCCTCTGTCATAATATAATGACAGAGAACATTCTTTATTCAATTTAAAATTGAATTTTGTATTTAAGCCACCTAAAAGCAGTTTTTATCTTACATAGACGAACTATTTTGCCTCAAAACTGAACTAGACGTAATTTTTTGCTCGTGAGATGTCCATTTTATGATTTAATTATAAACAACGACACAACAGTATTGAACTTTGTACAACATAAGATTAATCTAGGTTTAACGACTCTTTATGTAGCGTATTCTATATATCATCAAATGCAATCAGTGTTTAAATACTAGTCTTTGAAATAAATATCGTAATTTGAAGTACAACTAGACGAACTATTATGCATTGGGGCTCGTATTGCCGACTCTACTTTTCTGTATACCATCATCAACTACTCATTGAGACGATTCTAACGAACCCAAACTCAACGAGGTTACGTCGGTTAAGTACTGAATTCCCATGGCCACCTTCTGTCTCCATCATCAGATCAGCTCGATGGTACCATAATATTGAATTGTCATCAAAACTTTACTTATACCCAAAATTTCAGCTCAATCGGTCACCGGAAAGTGGGTCAAATTTAACTTGCAAGATTTGTCCCATACTGACATACTAACAGGGCAAGTTAAATAAAAGATTGTACAAAAATAATTTTCTGTCAAAAATGTAATGTTTAGTACAAGCTTTTATTGCCGACTTTACTTTTCTGTATACCGTCATCAACTACTCATTGAGACGATTCTAACGAGCCCAAACTCGATGGGGTTATGTGGTTTTATTACGGAGTTCCTTTGGCACTTTCCAGCTCCATCATCAGATCAGCTCTACGTCATCATAATATTGCATTGTCACGCGATTTATACATGCATGCAAAATTTCAGCTCAATCGGAAACCGGGAAGTGGAAATTTTCTACAAAATTGGTCATATGTATTTTAACTCTACGATTAATACTTTAGAAGCTACAGGCTGTTAAAGTAAACAAAGAGATTAAAAAATAGTCGATTTAAGAAAACGTCGTTTTTCGTAGTTGTTCATCATAACTACGAATAGAATTATAATTACTTCGGATAAAAGTTTTTCCATAAAATTTCCTACAAAATTGTACATATTTTGAAGGAAATTTTATGTAGAAACTTTTGTTTGAAGTTACGCTATTCGCTATTTGTACAGATATTCGATATATGTATGTACGAAAATCTGAAGAAAGGTACCTTCAACCCCCCCTACACCCACAGCACAGCCCCCACCCTCGAGGACTTTAAGTATGTTTATCTGGACACCACAAGGTATAATTGTACCAATTTACAAAACTACACGAATTATGTCCCCTGATTGCCCATAATCGGCTTAATTTTCTTAAACGAATTCCATTGAAATTGATGTCGCTTGGCTCTATCTGCGAGTTTCGTGAACCACGTTTAATCGTGGACTTTCCTTCCATGGAACACTAGTTTGCGCTATTTATTTTGTTGTGAACTGGGATGTTGAAGGAAAGCATATCGCTTGACGTAGTCTTTATGCCGTAGCATTGGTCGTACGACGTTGCTGCTTAGCTTAGCATGATGCCAAACAGCTAATGGTGCCAAGCAAACTAAGGCGCGCAAAGGTGATCCATTGTGCATAGAATGCATAATGCCAAGCCAGCGTAAGCGTCTCTGTTTAAGAAGCGCAAAGTGACTGTGCAGCTGTGCCATCTCAAGCTCCCTCTCGTCCATGACCCTGCCCTTTCAATGTATGCCAAAGATACGGATGCAACGCATGTTTCGTCGACGTTCGTGTTTGGCATACGATCTCCAGGTCTCAGCCCCGTACAAGAGTATGCTGAGGATGCAAATTTCATAGACTTGGTTTTCCTAGTCAGATGTTTATTTTGCCATGTCCTCGACTTCCCAATCATCGTGGCCGCTTTTCCGGTCCGGACGTCGATTTCTAGTCACAGTCGACCCGGGGTAGCAAAACTTGTCGACTGACTCCAGCCCTTGAGCCAGCACAACGGTTTTCCGGGAGTTTTGGACATGGAGAACAGGGCGCACGCACGTGAAAACGATTTGGAGCTCGTACTGCGATGTAGGAACGAAGGCTGCGTCGCAAGAGAACTGTCAATGAATAAACCGACTCGTTTTTGCTTGGACTTCAGGAGACAATTTAATGTAATCTGCCAACCCCTTCTGGGAATACAGGAGTTAGTATATGCATGTATGTAGCTACTGAAACAGTTAGCCAGACCGTATGATTGATTGACACATCGCATCAAGTCGAAACTCATTCCCGATCCCCATCGGTCACACCCGTCAATACTGGTAATGAGTAACGTGTGGATTTAGGTCAATACCGATTGAAGCTGCTCAAGTACCTAATGGAAATTGAATAGTACGTTATCGCGTCGTAGTCGGGACATTTAGAAAGAAAGAAACAATAAGTATAAAGAGACTCGGACACACAAACACACATGAGTGACAAAGAGGTGGAAACGAGATACAATGTCGTATTCCCTGTCCCTCATCGCGTATAGGCTTTTTTTGTTTGTCACCAGAAATGACAAAAATCAACTCTAACTGACGTCATGGATATAACACGACTAAAGTAAGAGACTTGAGATATCAAGGATGTTTTAGTCTTCTGATACTTTTCAATTTAGTGAGGTTCATTTACTACCATCCCTTTGTGATATTTGCTAGGACTCTATCTATGAAATTCTCTATCTACGATTTATTCACACGAAGCGTTTGGCTTCATCGATATACTTAACACAATACAATATATTTAAGTAAATAGCTATTTTAGATCCTCGTGAGTTCCTCGTAATAAAACTGTCAAGTGTGAGTCGGACTCACTCACGATTCCGTATCTTATACTCGCATAATTTGTAGCTACTTAATTGAACTTAATTTTGGATTGTCTACTGTAACGTGAGCTTCCATCACTAAGTGATGTTTACCTATCTGGAAGTCTCTTTGCGCTAGATACACTCGAACAGTATTTTTGTGTCTGAAGTATGTCTGTGTCTGGGTGGTGTGGCGATGTGGTGGCGGGCAACGGCCGAGTGCGCCTGCCTAGTCGCCTTGTAGTGTAGCCGGCGCAGCGCGCCGCCGACACGTTCGGGGGAGGCATCGCCTCTATCATGCATGCGTACTTTGAGGTGTAGGTGTCTGACTGACCTGGGCGGTGTGGCGGTGAAGTGGCGAGCGGCGGCCACGTGCGCCCGCCTGGTCACCTTGTAGTGTAGCCGGCGCGCCGCCGACACGCTCGGGGGAGACATCCCCGGCATGTGTACTCAGAGGTGTATATTTATTTACGTCATACCTGGCCATAATGCGAGTTATACCGCACGCTGCGCGTACGGTTAAACTAGCATTGTGGCCAGGTGAAGACGTAAAATTGTGTACTCACCACGGGGGGTAATTCGTAAAGCCCCAGATCGCATATTTACAGACACAAACACCTGCGATCTGAGCCATTCACGAATTCACCGCCCTAGGTACGTAATGTACTATTTCATCACACTTGCTCGAGGGCTTCATAATGCGCAGACATACAGAGCTGTAATAGCCTGTGTTACGCCCACGGGCATAATAGTTTTTTTCTTAAATTGTATCTGTCACTCATGCGGCAGTTACAAAGCAAAGAGGTTTTATATCAAATACGATGTCTGAAAACGTATTTATAAATACATTTAAACTTAAAAAACTACTTTAACATGTTTAACTGAATTATTTACAGATTTAATATGTACTTATCTAGTGTCTATGTAAAATGTTTTTAAGTGTTTTCAAATCGTGGCTGTATACCGAAGGGTCTTTGCCATACGCGCCTCACGTCGAATTCAACAAAATGGACGACTGACATGTTGAAGTTTTTATTACGATTTGTATTAATTTCATCTAAAATGTATTTGTTTCCTCGCAAATGTGATGAAAAACATTGTGTATAACACGGGCGTAAGAATATTGCAAACTCGAGTCATCAAAAGCCCTCCACCTTCAGCGTCGGGCTTCTGATAGACTCTTGTTCGCAATATTCCACTTACGCCCCTCGTTAAACAATGTGCCTGAATGTGTATTCTGTGTCTGACCTCGGTGTGGCGGTGTGATGGCGAGCGGCAGCCAAATGCGCCCGCCTGGTCGCCTTGTAGTGTAGCCGGCGCAGCGCGCCGCCGACACGCTCGGGGGAGACATCCCCGGCATGTGTACTCAGAGGTGTATATTTATTTCTGTGTCTGACCTTTGGCGGTGTGGCGGTGTGGTGGCGAGCGGCAGCCGAGTGCGCCCGCCTGGTCGCCTTGTAGTGTAGCCGGCGCAGCGCGCCGCCGACACGCAAGGGGGAGACATCCCCGGCATGTGTACTCAGAGGTGTATATTTATTTCTGTGTCTGACCTTTGGCGGTGTGGCGGTGTGGTGGCGAGCGGCAGCCGAGTGCGCCCGCCTGGTCGCCTTGTAGTGTAGCCGGCGCAGCGCGCCGCCGACACGCTCGGGGGAGACATCCCCGGCATGTGTACTCAGAGGTGTATATTTATTTCTGTGTCTGACCTTTGGCGGTGTGGCGGTGTGGTGGCGAGCGGCAGCCGAGTGCGCCCGCCTGGTCGCCTTGTAGTGTAGCCGGCGCAGCGCGCCGCCGACTCGCTCGGGGGAGACATCCCCGGCATGTGTACTCAGAGGTGTATATTTATTTCTGTGTCTGACCTTTGGCGGTGTGGCGGTGTGGTGGCGAGCGGCAGCCGAGTGCGCCCGCCTGGTCGCCTTGTAGTGTAGCCGGCGCAGCGCGCCGCCGACACGCTCGGGGGAGGCATCGCCGCGGGCCACTGTCATGCTCTCGTCGGCACCTGGACACAGAGATACACAAGTTACTACGATTCTACGACAGACACATTAAGGGGCTCCTAGCTCCCAATGACCTTCGATCTGTAACTGTCGGTTTTTCGTGTTTTTTTGGCTTATCGTATTAACAAAAACGTGGCTTACCGAAATAGTTTCCCATATCTACATCAAAACTCACAGTTTTCAGGATATATGGCACCAAACCTTGGTAATTTCAGTCCAATTAACCGTTTTTTGGACGTTACTTTTGTTAAAATGAGTTAAAAATAAAAGTCTCTCGTGGGTTTTTAGATTGATTTATTGATTTATTGAAAAAACAGGTTACATAACATTACAGTTTACACCAATGCGTCATGAACCGAACAATATTTATTTTGACGGCGAAACGGAGTGGCCCCGTTGTTCCGACATCTCGGGTGTTGGATTTGGTAGGTTGAACCGGAACCGACGAAACACGACACCTTTCGGCCAGAAATCAGCACACGCGATGGTCTCCTGGAGCGGCCGCGGCACGCGCACTACAAACGAGCTGAAGTGCAGGTAGTGGCGCGAATGCAACTGGAACACCCTCAGCGAGTAGCCGGTTTCCTGGCGAACATACTGCGTCACTTCTTCAGCGGTGGCAGTGTGATGCAGGCGCGACACGTACAGCGCCTTGCTCGGTGTGGAGACCCGCAGACCACAACCGACCGGTTCTGCAGTACCACACTGACTCTTGCGTGTCTTACGCTTTCTTGACACCGTTGTGAAACCCTCCTTGTCCACACTGGTGCGAGGGGTTTCCTCTTTTGGAGGATCCCGAACTTCACGCGCTTTTGAGGGCGCGGCTTTCCGGCGGGCTGGAACAGGCTCACCAGCAGAAACGACGTCAGCAAAACGACGACGTGGTTTTGATGAAGCGTTGACGGGAGGCCCCGCGAGGAGGGGGCAGGGGGGCCGCGGTTCGGCATGCACAGTGACATTGTTTTGCGCAGTGTCAGCTACACGCGAATTGACCGAGTTGGCATTTGACGCCCGGACATTATTCTTGAAATTTGACGCCGTCAGTGACCGCGTTTCTGGGGCACCGTCGCGCAAACGGATGATTTCTTTGCGCAATATGTCAATAACGGCCTGTGATTTGTCAAATTTCTTTACAATTTCTGCCATGCCTGCCTTAAGAGCCACAATTTCTTTCAGCAGACAGCTCACGTCGACATGGTCTGGCGTATTGGATACGTCAATAAGGAACAGTTATATGTAGCTTTCATATATAAAAGTGCATAAACAACATAATAATATCGAAAACAGAGCCTTTTTGGGCCATGTTTGAATAAATCATAAAAAAAAAATTAATTATTTTCAAGAAACCTCTCGTGCAAATGTAGATAAAGCATTGAAGAACCGATAAGTATTTGTGCCATAAATATATCTATAGTTTTGACGGGGGAATATCAACTCAAAACTCGTCAAAACTAGCCAAAAAGCGCGTGGAGCCCCTTATCATCAAGGTTTTACTACCACAAATTAAATTGGAAACGCTTATGTCCATCATTGGGCTAAAGAGATCTTTAGTCGCCCGGTTGCCTGACGGCGGGGCTGACGTGAAACCAGTCTGAGAACCGAATACCGTGTGGCACGAAGTAGGCAACTTTCGGGGATCCAATAACAAAAGCTGCATGCCTATTGGTTTTTATGTATCTTTCTTTATTATTTACAACTCAATAGCACAGCCAGAAGCACTTTTGTCAGAAATTCTGACAAAAGTGCTTCTCGCTGTGCCATTTCACTGTTATCAAATTTTTCATGAAATTTCATGAAAAGTTAATTAGTTGTAAATTTTACTCATCAAATGACATTATTTCTATACAGTGTGCTGAAAAAACAATATTAGCAATACACAAATCTGTAAATCCACGCATCCCACATGAGCATTTCATGTTTCTAAAACTCATTTCCAACCTCATTATGCATATTCATTTTATCATCGAAACCCGACCCTACCGTGAATCACAACCGGGTACACAGACTTTCTTTTATCTCATAATACAAAAAGGAATTTTCGACTTTATTTTATGGTGTGTGTAGGGTGCATAAAATGGCTATTTATACACTAGAGCATAAATAAAAAATACACCTCCCACGAGTTTGATTTGCATGAGTTAGAATATATATACCTTTATTATAACACCAAAATAAAGAAGGCAAAAAATATGCATGGTGACGAAAATCCCATTCGATATCTCAAAAAATTACGAAGCTACAACCGCCGCGGTTTAATATTGCTTGTTAAAGAGAGAACACACTTGGAGATCGTGACGTCACTAATAAATGTAAATGACAATCGTTTCATATAAACGTGCGTTTTGCGGAATAAGGACAGAATATATATATCTTACAACTTTGGACACTTATAACTATAGGTATGTGATTATTTAATCCCCTGCTTTTTTCTCCTTTTAACATATTTTTTCCAACTCGAGCACTTCTATCCGTCTATTAAATGACTGACAGCGATATCTGAATCAACTTCGTTTGAGTATAAGATAACTGTGTACAGAACTAAAATGAACTTTGACCGATCACGAGGCTCGATTTCTAGAAGACATCAACGCGCAAAAATAAAAAAGCGGTTGGCTGCACTTCGTTTCAGCAGGGCGATTTTCAATAGATACCAAGTTTGTTTAATAAATTATTATTTCCGTTAACTCGTAGAAAAAGTATTGTATGCAATAGTTATTAAATATAATTAACTTTTTAACTCTCGTATCTTAATTAGGCCACTCATCAAGCATCGTGGCCTAAACGCGGTACTCTACTGAAAAAGCTTACATTATATAACGATTGCATAAACAACTATTAATCCTTTTTCGAGAAAATTCAACATTATTGGTTATTTTATTTGGAGGACGTGCCTGGGCTCAAATCCCGACAACAGCATGTATTTGTGTGTTCAGATATTTATTTCTGAGTCTTGGATGTTTAAATACTATGTATTTTTAACCATAATATTGGGCTAGTTCGAATTGATGGTCCCCTAATGTCATCATCATCAACGTATATTTAAAAGCTAGGCTCTTGTCGGCGGAGTAATGTCCTACTTATACTAAAGTGTTCCATTACTCTAATTTAGGGAAGTGTAATTTGTTGGTTTCCCGTTGCCTTCCACACCGCAGCTTTTGAACTGAGTTTGTCTCGCACCGTGACACCTGAAAAGGAGCCCTACCAGATTTCAATCTTTGTTGTTCTGTCAGTATATGACACTGCGACATGATATTTTTAATAAAAAAAGTGACTCCAAAACGAATCTAAGATCCCAATATAAATATGATGTACAATTAGGCCTTCTAGTTACATAATTAGAAAGAGTACCTATGCTTTTATCACTTTTCGTTTGTGGATAAAGCAAGCCCTCACTCTCGCACTCACATACTTGTCAGAAGGTGACAGACGTTTTATCTATATATATATAGCGATAAGTGATAACATGACAACCATCTTAGACCTGCAGAGCAAACGATCCATATTGAATAAATAGGTATTATTTATTTTTATGACATGTACACCTACGCTGTCTATAATTTTATATTATGAAATAAATTTTCTAATCGAATCCAGTATTTTTGCTTCTGAAATTTTCATAATGTCAGTTACCAGGCGTTATACTGGCACAGTCGGTAGGATTATTACATCCGCCATTACGTAGCCCTTTTTGCGGGTTTGGGATAATGTCGTAAATATAGGAAGCTGTGGGATAAGGCAGTTAACGAGATGTCGATGGATACGAATTCCAAAGTACCGTCGTTAATAAGTTGTTTGGTTAATGTCGCCCGCTTTTAGAGAAATCAAAGGTTTTTTTTTTTTTTTGCTTCAGATACAGTTAGAGGGTTCTAACAAAAATGGTGCGCACAGTGTATCTAGCCTGCGAGCCGGCGTGCAAATCATTAAAAAATATATTGAATGTCCCAACTACACACATGATAAAAAATCAAATGTCAAATGTTATGAATAATTTGGAATAATAAAATAATAATCAAAATAATCGAATATTTTAAATATAGTCACAATAATAATAATTAATTTAATTAGGAGGCTCATACAATTAACATAGATTATTTAATTATGCTCAAGGTAAGCTTTGACACTATAAAACAGCGGTCTAAGAGACTACGTTTAAAAACGTTCCCCTCGAGCACTTTCAAGTTTACAGGGAGTTTGAGATAAACCACAATGCACATATTGAAAACGTTCATCCTATACATCATTTTCCGACATCGAGAGGCGTGATTACGTGTTAAATAATATTGTATATAATATAATATCTTCGTGTAAGCCTGTTGCCGGGTGGGAACGTTCCACCTGTTATAGTCTGATCATATTTTGTGTACGGGCTATAACTACATTTTATATTGTCAATGTGTTTTAATATGTAGTACTTACAGCGAGTTGCTTGCATAAATTTCGTTCCGCACTTGAATTGTTACTAACCAAACTCGCCAGGGCAATAATAATACCAAGACCAAGCGAGTGGTCGTACACAAATCTCAATCAGTATGACAGAGAGATGTTTAAATCGTTTTCGTTGCAACAATTCCACTTCTTTTTTTGTATGCCGCAGTCGAGTCAGTATAAGATTGTGGCAAATTAACCATAACCCACCAAAATTCAGTAGGTTGTTTATGACAAGCCGTCAGCCATTATAAGACCAGTTCTTAATTTATCTGCATAGGTCCTTTCCATCCCTTATGATGGCACGCGTATAGCTCCTCTGTAGAAATGAATGAAATGTTATAGGATGACTTTTAATCCGCGCCATGCATACCTAATGTCAAATTTCATATACCTAGTTCTGCTTTAAAAAGACAATTGAAGCGCGCGAGCCCTTGCTACGCAGGTTAATTGCGAATACTTAAGAAACACGTCGATGGGGAACTGTTGTGTTACCTTTGATGGTAGCTTTGACATTAGGGTAGCAATCTATAACACCTTACTGAAATATTGTAACCTAAAAGCTGCAATATAAATGAAGCTAAAATCCTTAAATCTAAATTTCTTCATTCATTAAACTATGCTGAGACTGAAGCTATTTTTGATATTTAAGTTAGTTTTTAAGTATAAACTTTGAACTTGTAAAAATTTTCTTACTCCTCCGAATGTAATAAATATTTAAGGTAACTTATTTCTGATGTTTAAAATCAGAAAAAAGAAAAAAAATAACTGGTTCTCCACGATACAGGCGTAGCCTAGTGTGGGGACCCCTGGTAACTATGTAACAGAATGAGATTAAATAAATGACTATTACATACTATTACTTTTTCAGGCGGTGGTTTAACCAACCCGAATGGCGTCAATCACAGTGATTCTATACCACGACGGTAGCAAACCAGCATACGGCCACCACAACAGACACCGCAGCCTATCCACGTTGCAACTCCAGAGGAGTCAGAAGCACGTTGCTTGAACACATTCACTGCCAAGAAACGCTACGCGCTACGCTCGTAGCCGATCCCGTGGTGTTCCTCGTATGTAGCGGAAAGCGACTACGGCGTAGGCACGGCGTAGTGAAAGTGTTAAGGAATCATCTTGTGAGACAAATGCACGTCCCTCTGTACACGGCGCATCCTCCCAAGCTCTGGCCTTGTCTACCACCAGGAACCAAACACCTACAAAGCCAGTAGTGTTGTTCTTATGGCCGGGGTCTTGTTTAAAGTGGAGGTAATGCTCTAATTGGGCTGCTCCCAACAACAGCGAGATTTATTTATTCAAATAGAATTCAGAATCTCATACAACATGTTTTTTTAACCGTCTTAGAGCCGAAGCCCACTTAAAGTATCCAAAACGTACTAATCATTCGCGAAAAAAAATGTATTAGTTAAGCTTTTAGTAATAAAACGTAATTAAGTTTGAAAAATCCTGTATGGCGCGTGGTGCGAAGTTCATGCACCCGGTTAGAGTTAGTACCTACCTAAAAAAGATGGCGGCTAGCGGTCACTGCGGTCACTCGGCTAGATGATTAAAATTAATATGAATACAAAAAAATCGATATTAATACATAAAACAAAGAAAAAAGGAATCGGGGAATTGCTATATCGGGGGGCTCCTAATCAGATGACTTTCTACCCCTACCTCTCTAATGTATTTCACTTCCCTGATATGCCCTACTTCTCTTATACTCATATCACCAAGAACTCAACACCACATACCTTCAGAGTAGTAGTTAATTTCGCTATCAACCCATTTTGTCGGTACTATTAGTTCTTTCGACGGTGTTTACCTGCGGCGCGGTCAGGGGAGGGTCGAGGCGGCAGGATTTTGGGAGATTGGTGACGCCCATCCGCCTGCAACAAACAAATAGACTGCTTAATATAAAATTACAAAAACAACACACAGGGACTGACAACTGTCAAAACATTCTCCGCAAAAAAATGCAATTTATGCAACACATCAAGTAAAAAACTGCCAGGTGATTAGATCCCCGTCACACTCGCACTCGCATAATCGTCAGAACGTGACACAAGAGTTCTCTCACACGATAATTATAAAGCAGCCAACACTTTCTGTCACGGAGTGATAAGAGAAAGAGGTGTGACTGAAGATTTACGGCCTTATTCATAAACGTCCTATAAGCCTGTTTTAACTAAAATGGCGTAAAAAATAGTTTGTCTTTATCTGTCATTTTGACATTCGTGTTCGTAAGAAAGGGACAAGGCACATTTTATTCAGCAGAGGCATTTTAAGTTTTATGAATAAGGGGGTTAGTGACGAATACTTAGAAGGTAATGCTAAGATGGTTTGGGCAGGACAGAATGGATGAAAGTACATTAAGAAACAGAGTCACTTCATATAATTTTAATTTTTTATGTGTAATAGTTTATTCTAAGAAATTAGCTGACGATTTGAAAGTGCTTGGTACTAGGCCTACTTGAATAAAGATCATTTTGAGTTTGAGTTTGAGAGTTTATGAGGGAAAAGTGGATGGTACAGTTCAAAGAATATGACCTCGTCAAACTTTTACTGACCGGAGAAAGTCATATGAAAAGTCAGGTCAAGAGTAACTTAAACCGACGATCATGTATGAAACGTCATTAAAGTGAATGAAGGACGCTAAGTTTGTCAAGAGCACTCTGTATAACAGCTTCATGCAAATACAGTATATACACGTTTTTAAACGAGCGAGCGAAGCGAACGAAGTTCTCCAGTTCAGCTTGGGCAAAAATGTATGCCCGGATATCCCACTCTCGCGCTGTTCAACTATCCGTCTGTCTGTTCTTCTCTACCAGTTGCATTTCTCTACCGATTCTCGTGAAATTTCGTGAACAGACCCCGTATCATGGTCGGCCTTATCACGCGATAAAGTGTCACGATAGGAGCGTCGTCTCGTTCTATCGAACGGTGTCAGCCAGTGACGGACGCTCTATCCTGTCACTTATCGTGTGATAAGGCCGACCATGATATGGAGTCAGGTTCGATAGCTATATAGCTTTTAGGGTTCCGTACCCAAAGGGTAAAAACGGGACCCTATTACTAAGACTTCGATGTCCGTCCGTCCGTCCGTCTGTGTGTCACCAGGCTGTATCTCAAGAACCGCGATAGCTAGACAGTTGAAAGTTTCACAAATTATGTATTTTTGTTGCCGCTATAACAACAAATACTAAAATCAAAATAGAATAAATATTTAAGGGGGGCTCCCATACAACAAACTTTTTTGTTTTTACTTTTTTTATAGATGGATGGTACGGAACCCTTCGTGCGCGAGTCCGACTCGCACTTGGCCGGTATTTTTTTTGTACATTTCGATTATGGCCATTTTACAAAAACATTTTAAAACAAAAACACTCGCGAGTATTGCTCACAGAGTCGTCAGTATGGCGCTCGAAATATACGAAGTTTACTCAACCATTTTGTAATCTTAACCACCGATCCTCAGCTGGGTGGGTCTTTTTGACCGACAATGTCATACATTTCAATCGAAGTATATTGATTCACGGTTACCGAGTTCCAATAAAATAAAGTTGCATTTTTTATTGGCATTATGTAATGTTAAAATACTTTAATGAAAATAACGTCGTTTTCCTCTTAGTTCGTTTTTAGAAAATGCTGTGACAGAGTGGCCAGAGCACCGCACTTCGACTTACCACTCTGTCACAGGATTGTACAAAAAAAAATGAAGCGCTCATAGCCTAGCGGCGCCTGCGAGTCGGAAACGATAACGCAGGTTAAGCAAAGATGGCAGCGGTCAGTCTTTGGATGGGTGACCGCCTGATGTTTCAGTGGTTATTATAAATGAGCACTTCCGTGCTTTGGAAGGCACGCTAAGCAGTTGATCCCGGCTGCTGTCTATAACAGTAGTAGTTAAGCCGAGTTAGAGGCGTTCGGGTGGCTTAAGAACTTCTAACAGTCGAGTTGCCCACTCACCTAACAAAGGGGGGACAACTGTTACTCGCGTCCGCAGGAGCTACCTACCACAACCCCGCACGTGTCCCCTGGGTGGTACTAAAGAGTAAAAATACAAAAAAATATATATTTGTTTATAAAATAGTTACGGTTTTGAGAAAATGAAGAATGATGTGGTACACAATTTGTATTAAAGGAACAACGAGGTAACGTCAAAGTGTTGGAATAATCTCCCCCCTGCACCTATCCAAGGAGCGTCTAGCAAGTATACCTTTAGGCGCCGACACTCCAAAAATCCCAACCCTAACCCATCCTGCACTTTATTTAATTTTTATCCATTTTATTTTTTTAAACATCCCAACCGTTTTGCGTTTTAGATCGTGTCTCTCATGCCATTGTGGTTGTGTTACATGTGCAACAAATTTAGTATGTTAATTATTTATTATGTGTATACGTTTGTATAGGCAGTATGTTGTGTTGCGTTCCATGGGTCACGTACGGTGTGTCTGAAAATCAGCGCTGTAGGTGTCTGTCTGACACCTCGGCATAATGCTGAGACAGCGACCGATTTACTGCTGCGAAGACACACACATAATGTGTCAATTGTATTGTATGTCTACTCCCTTTGTCTCTGTGTGTCTTTTGTGTAGTGAATAAATGTCTTCTTTTTTTCTTTCTTTCTTTCCTAGGTATATTTATGAATAAAACTTAACAACCAATACTCTTATGACTCGCAGTATATTGATAAAGGACATTTTTGGTAAAAAAGAAGAACGACCCAACTACCAATTTACCGAACGACAACTTGAACCTCCGTATCCGGTTCGTATCCAATCCAAATCCAATCGGAATCAGATTGAAAGGTATTCTTAAAGTTATTTGCCGTGTTAGAGAGGTTTAAGTGTTTTGATACCCTTGCGGATCTAAATAACATTAAAACTTGAATTACGTTGAGTGTGGAACAGTAACTAGGGTGGCCGATTGTGTAACACAAAACGTTACATACGTTGTGTTAGCTGGGTCTTATTATGTATTTTTTGTACGGGAAATTGACAGTTAACCCGTCAAGCGCGCTAGTGACACACGTCGGTCAACATAGGTTTTTTTCATCTCAAATCCTTGCGCGCTTGGGGCATCGGGCCTACAGAAAGCCGCACGCTTGACGGGTTTAAGTTGTCCTAACGCTTCTTTCGAAAAGTTAAACTCCCTTCAGAAGCGTACAGCCTGTGTGCTCTTAAGGCGCTTTTTCATTAGTCGTTAATTTATAATGAAACAAATTATTTAATGAAATATTTTTTGTTTCCTGTTATTTTTAACGAGGAAGTTACCCCGATCATATCGTTTAGTCGTTAATTTGATCAATATACAGCATTCGGGTGCCCCCCGCAGACGGGATAACAACTAAAGCAGGCGCTAGACGGTCGCCAAAAAGCCCCTCTGACAGAACGACCTTGACGGACCGTGTAGACAGTTGTTTGCAGCATAATTTTGTTTGACCTGCGGACCTTAGTCGTACGGTACTGGACTGTCTAGCAGGCGCTGTATAAAAGTCATTAGTCGATAGCACAGTCGTATCGCATGCAGGAGCAAGAAGTGACATTCAACAAAAAACGGCTACCAAACAATGGCTTACTTCTACCTATCCAATCAACATGGGCATCCTCGTAAGACTCTTAAACTTCGATACGGATCGCTCACGACTCTAAATAACATTAAATCCCGAATACGTTGAATCTCAAGCAGGCTGTAATCAGGGCTTCGTACTTGTTTGCTCACCCGAGCCCGAGGCACAGTGAGCAGAGTACGGACAGTAAGCGAATGCTCTGAAACTGCTATATTTTATGCCCCGACATGGTAGCATACAGGCAGTTTCGCCGATGTAGCAGCGGTGAAGGAAAACATTGTAAGGAAACCGGTCACCTTACAAGGTCTAATTTCCCTCTGGGCCGGCCCTAGAAGTGCTTACGCCAAATTGGGATTAGGTACCAAACCGGAGCCCGAGCTCCTTTTGGGTACAACGTGGAAACTTCGTAAGGAAACCGGTCTAAACCTTACAAGGTCTAATTTCCCTCTGGGCCGGCCCTACAAGTGCTTACGTCAAATTGGGATTAGGTACTAAACCGGAGCCCGAGCTCCTTTTGGGTACAACGGGGAAACTTCGTAAGGAAACCGGTCTAAACCTTACAAGGTCTAATTTCCCTCTGGGCCGGCCCTACAAGTGCTTACGTCAAATTGGGATTAGGTACTAAACCGGAGCCCGAGCTCCTTTTGGGTACAACCGGGAAAAGGTTAGGAGGTGATAGTAGCCAACAAACCTACGGGTCCTACATTCTTCATCCATTTAGCAAGCAATTATTGTAAAGTTGTTTTTAGCAGAGCTAAGCTAATCTATCTTTCCTTACAAGTTGACCTAAGATATAAAATAAGTGTCACTCGTGTGAATGGTTGGTAAAGCTCTGTCAGAAAACTAGCATAACCTGTGAACATAAACTATCATATTTTTGAGTGCCCGGTGGCACAATTTATGAAGTTACGATTAAAATTTTAGCTGGAAGCACATTGTTACTAACGATTTTCAATGTAATTTGAGACGTAAATGCCGACCATCTGTACACTACTGTCGTTTGTATGTATGTAAGCACTTTATTGTACACAATAACAGGTTAAAGAATTTACATGTCACACAATAGATCGAAGTACAAAGGCGAACTTATAACTAAGGGCAATTGAGAGGAAGGTAGGTAGAACGAGATAGGCAAACTTATACCGTGTACAAAAACACAGAGAAAATGAAAACAAAACCTAATAGGTATTAATCCTAGACAAATAAAAACATATATGCCAATACATATATAAATATACAATATAAAATATAATACACACTATCATTATTTAATATATATATGGCAAATATACAATAAATAAATAAATACAATATTCAACCAATTCACAAGTCATTGGAAAGCCACAACTTCTTCAAATTCATCTTAAGTGACGCAACAGACCGCGACTGTCTCAGCGACAAAGGCAACTCATTCCACAACTTAACAGCGCGCGCGGTAAAAGATCTAGAGTACATGTTCGCGTCTTTTTAGACGGTACAGCAAGAGTAAGGTTAGCACTCGACCGCAAGCGGTGTCCACTGCCGTCTGCCATATAACTAAACCGCTCAGAAAGATAAGGAGGGGAAGTAGGGCTGAACAGTGTGATGAAAAGTAATGACAGGATATGCACGTCCCTGCGCCGGCGAATCGGTAACCATCGAAGCTTAGAACGGAATTGAGAGATATGATCATACTTGCGTAGACAAAATATATATCTGATACATACATTTGTAGGTGCTCCAGCTTATCATGTAGCTCCTCGTTGAGGTCCAGAAACGCAATATCGCCATAGTCCAGAAGAGGAAGCAAAAGAGATTGAGTAAGGGTCAACTTGGTACGAAGAGGAAGGAAATTCTGGAGACGCCTTAGGGAGTGAAGGGATCTAAAGATCCTCTGACTCACCTCAGCTATATGGGGTGACCAAGAAAGCGTCTGGTCCATGGTGATACCCAAATTCCTGACAGTAGAGGAAATAGGAATAGAAATTCCATCAAAAATAATGTCAGGCACCACCACCTCTGAGAGCTTTTTTACATAGTAAGGACTACCAATAACAATCGCTTGCGATTTCTTCGCATTAATTTGTAAACCAAACTTACACGCCCAGCAGCGTATAGATTCAAGGTTTCGATTCACTTCCGAGATTAATGAGGAGATATCATCTACAGTAGCCGCTGCATAAATCTGTAGGTCATCTGCGTAAAGGTGATATGATGTAGTTAGGGATTCGGTGATACTATTTATAAAAAACATAGAACAATAATGAAGAAAGCACACCTCCCTGAGGAACGCCAGCGGAGAGTTCGCACCACTCGGACATCTTGTCATCGAACATGACGCGCTGGCGCCTGCTAAAGAGGTAGCTGCGAAACCAGGATAAGGGAGGTTCAGAAATCTTAAGAGAGCGGAGAGAGAGATTCAATATTGAGACGAATGTCATCGGTGACGTTAACTAAAGCGGTGACCGTGCTATGCCTGGGGCGGAATCCGGATTGGAAAGGATTAAACAAAGAATTTCTGTTAAGATGTGAAAGGAGACGACGATTAATATAATGTTCAATGATCTTTGACAAAACTGGGAGAATAGAAATAGGGCGGCATTGAGTGAAAGATACAGCATTAGGGATTTTGGGGAGAGGAATTACGTGAGCACACTCCCATGACGCCGGAAAGGTTCCAGTGGACAAGGAGAAATTTATAATATCCGAAAGGGTAGGAACAATAAAATCCGCCACGAGCATAAGCATATCCACACTGAGGCTATCGTCACCGATGGCCTTCGTCTTAATAGATTTGAGAAGGGCAAAAATCAAACCAAATTCAAACGGAGATAAGTCGGGGTGTGTAATACTGGCAAGAAGTGCAAGAGTGGATTGTTTAATGGACGGGTCAAGAATAACCGGCGACGCGCTGAAATGTTTGTTAATAGCGTCAATGTCAAGAGTGTTGGAAGAAAATTGCTGAGTTTTGCCGACACCAAGAGACTTCAAAAATTTCCACAACTTAGATGGGACACTCCTCAATCGATTTGTGAATATGGAGGCGTTTTGCTTCCCTACAGATTCTGTTGCAGCGGTTACGTATGGAAACATATCTCTGGCGATTCTCGTCCGAAGGAACCAGCCGGAACTTAATACGAGCTCGATCGCGCTTGGCCATGTACTTTTTGATCTCCGGCGTGAGCCACGGTGCAAGAAAGTGTTTAACTCGTGTTGGTTTTAAACGTAAAACGTAAAACGTAAAAAATCGCAAGCAATATGCCGTTGAAAGCCCCTACTTTCAGGTTAATATCGTCATGACACCCTACACTGCACCGATCAGCATGTGAACTGTCGTACTGTTATTAAAAAGCTCACTGTTTCGAGAAGGAACGCTTATACCCATGGCATTTGAACTCAATCTGCCATAATTTCCCAGCACAAATATCAAACGACTCTGATATTATTAGTTCAAAGGTCGCGAAGATGTAAATTATTCATATAAGCAGATTTCAATAACACACATACATTATTTGACATAAACGGAACTTATGTACGGAATATTTTCCTCTGGGTTGGAATGTCAGATGGCAGTAACTTTCGTTAAACTAGTGCCTATGCCGAATTTTGGGATTAGGTGTCAAAGCGGACAACCAGGAATAATGCTCGGAGATGATGATGATGATTTGACATAGGTAAACTATAATTTGTGCTAAAACTTGTCCTGCATTTTTTTTTTCAAGTATACCTACTTCAGTAAAGGAAGAATACGAGATCTTTAATACCATAACCTAAGACCATGTACTGTATTCTTACAAATATATTTTTTTGAATTTGAATTGAATTTGAAACAAGTAAGTTTCATCATCATATCAGCCGAAAGAGAGTGTCAAATGCCTGTATATTAAATTGGTGGCAAACAAAAAGTACTTATATGATTTTACATAACGATATTTACCTATATGCTAAAGGCACCACTTTTCAGGACACATTAAACGAAGTATAGTCCCAAACTAAGCAAAGCTTGTACTATGGGTACCAGACGACACAAAACTGAGGAAAGGAAAGTAGGTAAAGGATTTATACATAGTTTATTCAGAGCAATCGGATGGCTCGCGGTCCATGTTGGCTCAGTTCGGGTTGCACAGGACGGTTCCACAACACTATACGGGAGCTCAAATACCGCGAGCCATCTGGTTGCCTGCCGCGAGTCATAGCGAATCCCCGACAGAGGTGGGGGTAAATTAACCCTACTAAATAGGGGTGTAGACTCGAAAATTATTATTACTCCAAAAGAAAGAGGGCAATAAAATATGCCTAGTGACGAAAATCCCATTCAGATATCTCATAGAATTACAAAGCTACAGCCGTTTTAATATTGCTTGTTAGAGAGAGAAAACGCAAACAGTGTGTGACGTCACGTTACGGGATACTGCCGGGGGCCCGCGTCGACGGCGGCGCCGAACACGATGCGCGCGGCACATTGCCGTCTATTAGTGACGTCACAATCTTCCAGCGTCATCTTTCATATGAAGTTGCGTTTTGCGAAAAAGGGACAGAACATACCACTTCTTAAAACTTTGGACACTTATAACTTCGTGATTATATAACCTTTTGCGTTGATTTTTTCTCCATTAGACTCCATTTTTAATAATGTTTCGAGAAAATATAACTTTATATATTGAGAAGTATTAGAAGACTAATACATCCTTGACATCTCACTTGCTATATACTTTAGTCGTGTTATCGTCAGTTTCAGCACGAAGGGTTCCGTACCATTATCTATAAGAACGGCAAAAAAATCACGTTTGTTGTATGGGAGCAGCCCAGCAGTATCGTTGTTCATCATACCATCCGAAAGCCGTCCACTGCTGGACATAGGCCTCCCCCAAAGAGTGCCACAATGACCGGTCCTGCGCCACCCACATCCAGCGGACTCCCGCGACCTTTACCAGATCACCAGTCCACCTTGTGGAGGCCTACCCACGCTGTATGTAGTATTGTTGTTACAGCGGCAATAAAATTTCAACTGTCTAACTATCACGGTTCATGAGATACAGCCTGGTGACAGACGGACAGACAGAAGGACGGACAGCGGAGTCTTAGTAATAGGGTCCCGTTTTTTACCCTTTGGGTACGGAACTCTAACAACCCAATCTGCGAGGGACAGGAAATATGACATTGTATCACGTTTTCACTTGTTTAATTGTGTACCTTTGTCACTCATGTTTATATGTGTCCCTCTCCCTCTATACTTATTTTTCCTCTATACTCACGAAAGAAATGTTCGCACTCATCAGAGAAATAAACACTCGTACACCGTGCCGTATAGGCACATTACGCTGCAGAGTAAAGTGACTCCATCTGCATAGAAGTTTGCAAGCAAGGGGTCTCAGTTTCCAGCAGCCGACTGTACAAAGTGTACATATTCTGATCCTGTGCTAACCATACTGTTTACCACACTGCTATATCTAAATACAAGTAGGTATACTAGGTATTCGACCCAGCTAAAGCAATCACGCCTGAAAACACAAACAAACAACTGTATACAGCCGAATTATAATTAATTCACCCTGATTTGGACATTGTGCTTGACGTTTTGAAGTCGCAAATTTATTTCACGAAAATGAAACGGCAAATGGTGATTACGAACGAGGAAAAATTAATTAAGTAATACAGTGAATACTTTTCAGCAGACTTTCAAATGTTGAAATATTCGTTTTGCTAGTGGGCCTTTTATAAATTAATATAAATTTCACCTGTTAAGGGACTACCCGAGGTTTTCATCGAATTTAGAGAAGTTTTGAATTGTATCTCCTACTTTCGCACTATAGACAGAATTATAAGTCAAACGGCTATCGGTTTTTCAATTTTTTATCTCCATTTTTGTCTACCGGATTTTGAAAGAAATGAATACTTAATTTTGTATGATTTTTTTAAACATTGTCTAAAAAAAACAATTATTTCGTATTGACGTGAAAGATCTAACGTATACGAAATCTACATATTTGGGTTCGTCTATGACGCCTCTAAAAAAGTTTGAACGGTTTTCATTTTAAACTAGTTTTCACACAAAAGTTATGGCCAGACAACAAGTTTTTTGGCCTAAAATTGTTCAACTTTGATGCCAAATATCTCGAAAACAATGAACTTTGAAGCAAATATGGGATACTCTATATTGCTTAAAGCCGATATTGTTAATACAATAAGCTAGAAAAACATTAGAAAACTAAGGGATTCAGATCGAAGGTCATTGGCGTATGAAGGACGGAGCCCCTTAAGATGCTGATATGAAGTCTATCAGCACTCACAGAACATCAAACATCCACTGTTTTTAAATTTGTCGAACTGAACAACGAACAGAGCGAAGCGTGGAGCCATACATAGCAATAACATAGCTACGAACATATTCACCATTATTGTAGCA
This sequence comes from Epinotia ramella, assembly GCA_947578815.1. Taxonomy (NCBI): domain Eukaryota; kingdom Metazoa; phylum Arthropoda; class Insecta; order Lepidoptera; family Tortricidae; genus Epinotia; species Epinotia ramella. The sequence goes on from OX388220.1 coordinate 4,729,736, forward strand.
AAAAACGCTGTAGTAAATGGTGGGCTGTTATTCGCTATTTGCTAATCGGCTCACCCCGCGGGTCACCCGTCACGAAACAAGACCTCTCCCAACGCTTAAGTTAATTACTACGCATCGCGGTATCAACATATATTTGTGGGTGAGCGTTGCTTCTTCTTCGTCGTTTCGTCGGTCGTGGTCATCATTTCAGGGGCCGTAGACAAGGTTACAATCGACAAGCGCTAACGCCAATGGAAAACTAATAAACCGGCCAAGTGCGTGTCGGGCCACGCGCAGTGAAGGGTTCCGTAGTTGCCTGTCTATCTTCGTTACATCGACATGCGTGCGGTTGCGTCGGCTGAATTTGTACGAAGTGCCTTTCTAAGTACATTTTAAATTGGTCGACTATTACTCGGTAACTAGTTATGCCTGCTAGCCGTGATAGTTTTCCTTCTAAATTCATTATATGTACTACTACTGCCACGAATTTTTTCATCCCCATTAGACGCCGTTTAGCCGGCAGGGTTCCCCCCCCTTGACTTGAACAAAAGTTAGGGCTTTAAAGCCCAATATCTCGCAAACAAATCAATAGTTATTCACAAGGGACCAAGTCTGGACAAATATGCTATTCTACTTCTGACATCAATTATAAATCGCACTCATATGTTCCACTCCTTCCACAAAAACTTTCCTTCGTTCTTTCCAGTTTCAAACTATCTCCAAACCAATCATCTAAATCGATTCAACGGTTTAAGTTTGGAAAGATAACAGACAGACAGACAGAGTTACTTTTGCATTTATAATATTTGTATGGTACGATTTCTTTACTAAAAGCCATACCAATTCTCCTCAGGAAACCTTAGATATCCTGCCTTATTGATCAAATAATAATGAGGGTTTATTACATTTCGCAGTCATTATTATAAGTGCCTTCGGCAGTATCCATATCCACCTAAGGCACTGTCACACAGCGAGCGATTTTATATCACAACATCGGAGTGGCAAACAATACGTGTACAAATCATACGAAGTACAGATAAAGTGAGAAAACTATTCTGTCAGTCTTTATGACATTCATATAACCTATTTGACGACCGGTTAGCCTAGTGGGTAGTGATGCTGCCTACGAAGCTGAAGGTCCTGGGTTCGAATCCCGGTAAGGGCAAATATTTGTGTGATAAGCATGAATATTTGTTTGTGAGTCTTGGAAGTTTTTCTATGTACCTATTTAATTATTTATATCTATTATATATATCGTCTCCCGCAACCTTTACCAGGTCACCAGTCCACCTTGTCGGTGGCCTACCCACGCCGCGCCTTCCGGTACGTGGTCGCCACTCGAGAACCTTTCTGCCCCAACGGCCATCGGTTCTACGTGCTATGTGCCCCGCCCACTGCCAATTAAGTTCCCGCTAGATGCGGGTGGCGCAGGACCGGTCACTTTGGCACGCTTTGGGGGAGGCCTATGTCCAGCAGTGGACGTCTTTCGGCTGATATGATGATGATGATGATGATATATATCGTCGTCTAGTACCCATAACACAAGCCTTAGTGCAAGGCCTGAGTGGACGCCCCGCTCAGAGCGGGGCGTCGAGCGTCCATATAAATTGCATTTGTTTTATATGGACGCCGCACGCCCCGCTCGAGCGGGGCGTCCACTCAGGCCTAGCACTTACTGAGCTTACTGTGGGACCAGGTCGATTTGTGGAAGATTATCCCTTAATATTTATTTATTATTATTTATTATATAAGATTACATTTCAAATGGCATTTCACTAGTTGCATGAAGTTGACGACATGAGAATGTGGTCGTGCTAAGAAGATAACTTTAGATGACACAGGAAAGTGGATTATGGCAATGGGGACAAGTTAAGAAAGAGACAAAAAAGGAATGTAGACGAAGTCAGCATAAAGCCCGCTCCACACTATGGGCCATCATGGCCCATCATACAGGACGCGGTTATGCGGTTGAACGAGACGTAAATATGTCTTACTCCCTTTAACGCATAGTTGCGTCCTGTATAATGGGCCATGATGGCCCATAGTGTGGAGCGGGCTTAAGCCATCAGCAGTATATTATAAATAGTTAAGTTAATATTAGGGAAGTGTGAAGGAAAACATCTTGAGACAATTACCGGTCTAATCCCAAAGGTCTTTTTTTTCCCTCTGGGTTGGAAGATCTGCAGTCGCTTTCGTAAAACTAGTGCCTATGCGAAATCTTGGGATTAGGTGTCAAAGCGGATCCCGGACTCCTTTAGGGGCACTACCGGGAATAACGCTAGGAGGATGGAAATGACATATTTTTGGATATACGCGTGCAGTGTAATAGCTGCCTAATACACGATTGAGTAATCAGCGAAAGACCCAAATAGTCCACCAAGGAACAATTCATTAAGAGGGGGCGTATCGCCAGGGAAAAATCAGAAATCACCCGCGCGCCCCGTACCTGCCGCGCTGATGCGTCTATTGCTGCCCCGCTCCTTCTCGCATAGTATATGCCCCGACAGTCAGATGAAACATGATGAATACCTATAGATAATTATAATAAGTGGAAAGAAAGACAAAATCTGTAAGTACCTATATTTGAAGATATAATTTTCGCTAGTAGGTAAGTCAGTTTTGAGAGCTATAACTGAAATATGACCTTCCGTTTTTTTACTAAATCACGTAAGGGTTGTAATTTAGCATAATAATGTCTCGTAAAAGGCTAAAGCAAAAAAACAGATATAATCGAATTTAAACTTTTGTGAGACATATCTAAAATACTACTAAGAAATCCACGGTTAAAAAATTAACGTAAATGTCACGGCAGGCGACATGTTTCGAACTCTTCGGGAGTTCTTCTTCAAAACAAACATCGAAAACACTAATCCTGAAGAAGAACTCCCGAAGAGTTCGAAACATGTCGCCTGTCGCGTCATTTAATACGTGAATTTATTAGTAGCATTAAAAAAAAACTGTAATTTATTATGAAAACTACGATCATGTTTATGAAAGCCAGATTTTCAGGCCACTGTGTGGCGGCCAAATTTTTCAATTCTGACCCCGTGTCATGGTCGGCCTTATCACGCGATAAGTGACAGGATAGAGCGTCCGTCACTGGCTGACACCGTTTGATAGAACGAGACGATGCCCCTATCTTGTCACTTATCGAGTGATAAGGCCGACCATGATACGGGGTCTGATCTCGGATTCGTACTTGGAGACAATGGAGACGCTTTGGCCCTTTAGTTATCAATTTTGAACATACTCGTATTAAAGAAAAACTGCAAAATTGTGTTCACTTTTTTTAATATAAAAATTTCCAACTTCGCAGGCAATAATTCGGGTGCAGACTCGAAAATTATTATTACTCCAAAAGAAAGAAGGCAAAAAAATATGCATAGTGATGAAAATCCCATTCAGATATCTCAAAGAATTACGAAGCTACAACCGTTTTAATATTGCTTGTTAGAGAGAGAAAACGCAAACGGTGTGTTACGTCACATTACAGGATGCTGCCGGCAGGCCGCGTCGACGGCGTCGCCGACCACGATGCGCGCGGCACGTTGCCGTCTTCTGTGACGTCAAATTCTTCCAGCGTCATCGTTTCATATGAAGTTGCGTTTTGCGAAAAAGGGACAGAACACATCCCTTCTTAAAACTTTGGACACTTATAACTTCGTGATTATTTAACCTTTTGCGTTGATTTTTTCTCCATTTGACTAATTTTTTTATCCTTCTTCGAGAAAATATCACATTATTTTATTTAGTGTCTACGCCCCTATTGTTGGAATCTAAAAGCGTCACCCATAATGACTTTAAAGAATTGTATTAAAGAAGTGTAATTATTAGTACTGTTTCAACACGTCTCACGAAAGTTTAAATTCGAAAAGCAATGTCCGCCATCTTGGAATTCAATATTGACATCATTTCTAGAATCTTCACCCTCGAGAAGCCTGCCAATGTATGTTGTTCTTTAAAAACACGCGCATATTAATTTACAACGAATGTTTCAAAAATTTTAAATAATGCGACCACCTTTTGAAATATTTCTGACTATGAATTCGTATTTAGACCTCTCAGACATCGATTTTGAACATAACCGGATTTATTCTCAACTAGCGATCCGCTCCGGCTTCGCACGGATACTATATTATACATATAAACCTTCTTCTTGAATCACTCTATCTATTCAAAAAAACCGCATTAAAATCCATTGCGTAGTTTTAAAGATCTAAGCATACATAGGGACAGACAGCGGGAAGCGACTTTGTTTTATACTATGTAGTGATAGTGATAGTGATAATCTTTCATAAAGTAAATACACGATCGACAGAAAAATGTTCGTCTAGTTTTGCATGTACTGCACAAATTATTCTAAGAAGCCGGTCACCCGCCGATCGCTGCGTAATCTTATAGTTGTATTTTGAACTTTAAGATCTATATGTTAAGGTCGACTTTTAAATATATTATTTCAAAATGTAGCAAAATATCTACTGGAATGTAATGATACGTTCATTCACTGGACGAATATACTGGGGTCACAATATTATTGAAATAATTATGTTCATCGTGCTGTCGTGAGAGCACAGAACGTAGTCCTCTCGTCTCAGCGGAGCGATTACGACTGACTCCGCCCGCGAACGTAAACAAAAGATATACAGAACCGCACGAAACACGCGACGGGAGAAAGGGTATCGCGCTAAATAAAAAAGGCCTATACGCCAAATACGTTTCACCTCAATAAGTCTGAAAAGGGACTACATAAAAATACCCCGCTAGTACTTTCATTAGGTAATGTGAAAAGCTATTATACACTCAACTTTTACTTAATTTATATGCACGGGAACCTCACACTATTGAAATTGAGTAAAAATAAGACATGTTTTGGCGGTTCTTTTCTATCGAGGCAATTTTGGTTTTGTATGGTTTTGTTCAGACGATTCAATTGCAAATATGATGTAGTTTTGGTATGTTCTTTTTCCTGGCATTCGCTTTAGTTTGTCATAGGTTCAATTCAATCTAAGAACCCCGATTTCGCGGAGCGCCCCCTCTTAATAATATTCAATACTAGCTGCCCACGCAGATCCGCCCGCGTTTTATAGAGTAACCAGGCGAAGCGCGATAAAATACCCTGAATGTTGCATTTTATATACTGGTGAAAAGATTTTTTTTTACCTGACGTTTCGGATGTGACACACACCTTCCTTTCCTTTCCTTTTCTTGGTCAATATGATTCAGTCATAACAGCCGTAAGACGTCTACTGCTGGACGTAAGGCTTCTCCCAAAAATGGTCCTGCGCCACCAGCATCCAGCGGACTCCCGCGACCGTTACCAGGCCGCGATGGCCGTTTAGGGCGCAAAGGTTCTCGAGTGGCTACCACGTTCCGTAAAACGCAGTGGGTAGACATCCACCATATGGTTGGTTTTTAATAAATATGTGATTGTTTAACGGATGAGACAACACTAGCGCTGGACGATGAGAAGTCAATACAGATATGCGACTCCAGCACGTCTATCATGAGACGGCCGCGACATACTCTCGATTTTTCTCGCACTATCCGTCTCTTTCTTATTCGAACACTTAGAACAAGATGCGAGTAAAATCGAGAGTATGTCGCGGCCGTCTCTTGATAGACGTGCAGCTCGGTTTTGAGCGGTCGCGGCGAGATAGACTTATCCGTCTCTTTCTAATTAGGACACTTAGAAAGGGACGGATAGTCTATCTCGCCGCGACACACCGCGCGAGCCGTCTTAATGTACTGAAAAATCACAAGCGCGATGCCAATCCTTCATTAAGGGGCTCCGCGCGCTTTTTGGCTAGTTTTGACGAGTTTTGAGTTGATATTCCTCCGTTAAAACTATAGATATATTTATGGCACAAACACACACACACACACACACACACATTTGCACGAGAGTTTTTTGAAAACAATTAATATTTTTTTTTATGATTTATTCAAACATGGTCCAGAAAAGCTCTGTTTTCGATATTAGTATGTTGTTTATGCACTTTTATATATTAAATCTACATATAACTGTTCCTTATTGACGTCTCTAAAAACCCACCAGAGATTTTTTTTAAACTTATTTTCACAAAAGTTACGTCCAAAAAACGGTTTTTTGGCCTGAAATTGCCAAAGTTTGGTGCCATATATCCCGAAAACTGTGAGTTTTGATGCAAATATGGGATACTATTTCGGTAAACCACGTTGTTGTTAATACGATAACACATAAAAAATCTGACAGTTACAGATCGAAGGTCATTGGGAGCTAGGAGCCCCTTAATGTGAGTATTCGTTGTCTCTAAAAACGCATTCTAGATACAACGCCATCTAGAATTTCCTTTGAAGATGTCTTTCTTTTGATACCACGTCCATTTTTACCCTGAATCAGAGTCGGGGGATAAGCAGGATTGTCTTTGATCTAAGTTTCTCATTAATGGCTAATTGTGTGAAAGAAGTGACACGACGCGGTGCGATCCAAGTGACATCCTCTGAGCGGTTATATAAAATAATTTAAGTCATAAATTCAATAGGGGTGTAGACATAAAATAACCAAAAATGACATATTTTCTCGAAAAAGGACTAAAAATGTAGTCAAATGGAGAAAAAATCAACGCGAAAGGTTAAATAATCACGAATTTATAAGTGTCCAAAGTTTTAAGAAGGGGTGTGTTCTGTCGCTTTTTCGCAAAACGAAACTTCATATGAAACGATGACGCTGGAAGATTGTGACGTCACTAGAAGACGGCAATGGGGCGGGGCCATCGTGTTCGGCGCCGCCGTCGACGCGGCCCTCCAGCAGCATCCCGTAACGTGACGTCACACACTGTTTGCGTTTTCTCGGTTGCAGCTTCGTAATTCTTTGAGATATCTGCATGGGATTTTTTGCCTTCTTTCTTTTGGAGTAATAATAATTTTCGAGTACCTGTTACTACATAGTAGTAAAAGCTTTTGTTGCCGACTGTACATTTTTGAGATGGTTCCAATGACGGCGGGTTTATCTTGTGCCACCTTCTGTGTCCATCATCAGTTCAGTTCGGTGGTTCTATAATATTGCGTTGTCACGTAACTTAAATAAGTAATAGGTTACCAAATTTCAGCCCAATCGGATACTGGCAACTGGATACTTACATTACAAAGTGCAATAATATTTTAAAGCAATAAGCAAGAATCCTACTAATATTATAAATGCGAAAGTTTGGATGTTTATATGTTTAGATGTTTGGATGTTTGTTACTCACTCTTCTCTATTTTCACTAGAGCAGAGCTCAGTCATCATCATCATCAGATCAGCCGAAAGAAGTAAGTAATTAAATCTAGTAAAATTCGCCATACTCGATGGCTGTTTTGAGTAGGTCGGTGAGAATCCTACTTAATGGCGTCTGTTCTGTGGTTCCCCGCTCGCACCCCTCCCTTGCACTCAGCCCTTTTAATCCGGGGCCCTCTTAGGAGGGCCTGAGTGATTTAAATCGTATACGTTAAGATTTAATGAGGTATCTTCAAGCCGTCTTAGACTTAGGCCTAGTGTTTTAAAGCGTTGTCAAAGGTCTTTTATAGGACTTCTGGGATGATATAGAGGTATAATAGGGGTGATGACTAAGATTGTTTTACGATGCCATTCGAACCAGTTTTTGGAGAGGATCAAATGTTTGTATGGGAGCAACTACAATTAAAGAACATAAATACCCAAAAAATTAAGACAAAGATTATCCTCGTTGGCGGCATTGGCAGCTGCTTAGTAGTTGACATAAAAGTATGACGTCGCATCTGCTATTTGTACCAATCGTTGTACGGAAAATAAAGTAAATTGCTGTTTCGAAATACTGCGTTTAGGTCCATATTTGTCTACAATGTTGTTTCTATAACAGCGTAAGGGTTCTATTGGTAGCTTTAAATGTGCTATTGGACAATTAAAAAAATACATATTGTCCTTTTATGTTTTTTCTACTCCTGTACCGTTATCTGTCATTTATATAGGCTCTAGCTCAAATACAATGACACCGATAATAAGTCGTCGAAAACGCACTGTTTAGTGTACTTTTATGGTTCATATAAGTACATTTTTCATAAAAGCATCATGTAACTTTTTTTCAATCGGCCGCCATATTGCAATGGTACCAACTTCATAAGCAAAATTTTCGAAATAAAAAGTTTTACTATCAAACATTTTGTAGATCATAAATTATTTACTAAAATAAAAATAAATGATCATGTATTATGTGTATACATATTTTACCCATTATTGGTATTATTTATAAATATAAACCTATCCGATTCGGTTCGGATCCGGATTCAGTTTGGTTCGGATGGCAAGTTCAAGGAAATTAAAAACAAAACAGACCATAAACAAGAGGTGTCAATGTGTCATATTTCTAATTTCCCACCAAAGTTCCAAATGAAAAGACGAAATAAGATAACTATTCGTTATTTATAACTTATTAAGATTTCGTGTTTGTGAAGTGAAGAAAACTATGTACGTTCCTTTTAAAATGGACGGAGAAGAAAATAAGTGCACCGCTGAAGAAATTGCGTGAGTAGTTTAGAACTAACGGAAAAACTACTGCCTGAAAAGTCAAATGCTATTTATTTAGAATTAGTCGTAGAAAAAGTATTGTATGCAACGGTGTATAACTTGGTCTTAAAACGCTCGTGGCGTCTTTAATTACGAAGCTCGCCAAGGCTCGCATCGCAACTCGCGTTTTAAGACCCTACTTATACAACAGTTGCATAAAATACTATTAATTATATTTATAATTTATACTTTATTACGATTTTAACATGCTTTATGGAGAAACAAGTAAGGTGCTGTAGATGTACCTAATATCAGGGGTCGCTGGTCGCACCGCTGCAGGTAGGTACATTTGCCGGCGGCCTAGCTGGCCTGTTATTCGAGGTTGTCGCGCGCTTTTATGGAACGCACGCGTTCACGCTTTAAGTCATTAGGTAGAACACGGATGTCCCGACATGATTGAATTAAAGCTATTAGGAAAATGTAACGAGTCGGACTCGCCCACCGAGGATTCCGTCCAAAATTACAAATGTATACCTAGTTTCAGATTTATCCCTGTAAGTACTTGTAGTATAAGACGATATTACTTACCAGATACCTACTTTAGTCGTTCTGTACATAAAACGCAGTCAGACTAATTTTATTCGCCTCAGTAGCTGTTTGTCCATTTCGCGATAAACAAACACTAGGTAGGTTAGGTTCGTTAGGTATCTTCAGATGCCCGAAGGGCAAGCAGACCAGAAATAACTGTCGAAATACCAGGAGACCATACATTAATAAGACTGACTTTTTTTCCATTTTCATAAGCAAAACCTCATATTAATATACTTATGGTTTCCTGGTATTTCGACAGTTTTGACGGAGCCCCGCCCTGGGGGGCTCCTATATCTGGTCTGTTTACCCTTCGGACATCTGAAGATACCTAACCTACCTACCTATCTTTTACAAGTTCAAGTCTCACTCTGCCGAGTTCGCTTTTGGACAAAATCGTAATAAGTTCAAGTCTCACTCTGCCAAATTCGCAAGAGGCCAAAGTCCTAATGCGGCTACCTATCGATTGGTCTAGGTATAATGCAAAATCAGCAGACTGCGTCTTAGGTACAGACCGACTAAAGGCTGTAGACTTGGGTTTCAGTTTCAACTCGATAAAGTCTGAAGGTCGGCAATTTATTTTCAACACTCCTTTTAGCCTTCAATATCCCCGTACTAAGGTCACACAATGAGCAAAAGCTTTGATACCGTTATTTCTGAGAATTTTCATAACTCACCGAGCTCTGATGCTAGCTCGACCAATGGTACGGTAAATAATAGAATTATTACTCGTTCAGCAATAAAGGGTTCAAGAAAACACTAAGGATTCCCCGAGGAAAGGTATACAAAGAAAATTCCTAGCTTTGAATGAAACGTTCTGTAACTAGTACCTACCTATTAACTTTCAATGCAGAACCTCAGATACTTACGTTTCGCACTCCAGACTACAAGCGCGTTGAAAACCCATTATTTATTTTAGAATTCGTTGTGACGACAGCTAGACATGACCCTTACTCTCAACTCAGCACAATGCTTCTCGGGAATTCTGCCAACCTTACTCGTCAGAAGGAACACAACACCACATACCTACAGAGCAAGTAGTCTCCCCTTATCTCTACGGTAGGTACCTCACAGTATACCTGACACCTACAGTTCCATTGTTGTTTGTCGTATTCCATCCCGGTCTCATTTCAATTCGGCTCTCACGTCCGCTTATAATTGGAACACTTATGCAACTTGTGCAATTTAGGATGGGTGAGGTTTGGAAGATTTTGGGAGATTTAACACTTTTAGGGTTCCGTAGTCAACAAGGAACCCTTAAAGTGTTGTCATGTGGCGTAGCTCAGTGAGCCCTACTATTAGAAAGCTGTAATAAGCATGGGTATATAAATCACGCCAACAACATAGTAGAATAAAATGTAATTTTTTCTACGTGTCCAGTCGATCTGAAATGCGAGTATGAATGACAAGCCGCGTCAGCGTTGCATCACTGTTGAATCTTCCATTTGCATTAGCTGCATGCGGATTGCGAGAGATTCCCTCAATTCAAACCATAGGGAAACGGGCAGTTGTTTTCACTGGTCGATAGCCGGAGTCCTCTTAGATCTATGTTCAAGCTTCAATCTACCTGCTGAACGACTGCTGCCCTTTAGCGAGCTTTTAATTGACCGATAGATTGACAATGTCCTGTGTCCCCTAGCTTGGGCAGAGGGCTTCCACAGTGCTCCGCCATCGCGTTCTGTCTTGGGCTACACGCTTCGCCTCGCACCACGTCAGCCCGATTATTGCCTTCAGTTCCGCTGCCACTGAACGGTGTATTTCGGCCGGCCACGTTTCCTCTGCTCTTGTGATGTCCATTCCAAGGCTTGCCCTGGGATGTGGTTGGGTGCTCTTCTTAGAGGGTGACCGATAGATTACACATTGTTCGTTAAACCGCATGCAGTAAAAGTCAGTGTCACTGTCACTGTCAAGTTGACAGTGACAGTGACACTGACACACAGTTTGGCGACGCGTTCACACGCTGCAATCTGCCGTGCCACTCTGAGCTATAACCACGAACTTCGAATGTCGAAGTTCGGATATCTCTATCTCTATCGCACTTACATTACTGCTTAATTTTACTTAAGATACCTATGTATCCCTAAAATAGGAGGAGGTAAGTCATGTAAAGGTTCCGACGGAAGACTAGCGCTGGCCTTCTAGGTTAGCACCATGCTGAGTCGGGGCCTTTTCGTGGATCTTGCTACTTTTGTTTTGTTTTTTATACCCATTGTTTTGTCCACGAATAAATGTTTTCTTTCTTTCTTTCTTTCTAAAACGGCTGTGCTATCGTCAGAAGACTTTCATTAGTCGCCCGTCTGCGGTATATCGACCGACTTAAAGTCCAATGAAACTTAGAAACCTCGCAAATTTTCTAGTGCCAGCCGAGTAGAGCAGGAAACAAATTGAAATGCGATTACCATGCGAAAGAGAACTGAATTAGGATCCTGAACCAACTATCCCCCGCCCATTGAACCGGAAAACCGCATTACCCGCCTGACCTACCTCAACGGGTTCGATCTCGTCAAAGGAACCGCCCAAGTAAGCGATACGGCGCTTTAATAGAAAGTTATATAACTTTTTTTTGGGTCAGTAGACTAGAAATAGTTTAAGCAACGCCTAAGTCAGAGGTGAATAAGTTAGTCAAAAATTAAAATTTACTACATTCGACTACAAAGAGATCGATACGGCCGAAGTTACAAAAATATGTATGTATGACACGACATTAATGTTAAGGCAATAAGGTCGTGTAGACATAATATAATTATGTTTGTAACTTTGGCCGTATCGATCTCTTTGTAGTCGACTGTTCAAGGTTTTATTGTGAAGTGTACTTTTTTTACGCAGCTATCGACTATTCGTTGAGATGGTTCCAAGCGCCCAAACACACGGCGGATTTATATAGTGTAGTCTCGAAGTTGCATTAGCCAACCCTGTCTCCATTATCAGATGAGCTCGTTGTTGTCATAATATTGCGTCACCGAACATACATAAGAGCCTAAATTGCAGCTCACTTGGATACCGGATAGCAACTTGCCGGTTGTTCTATTTTAAAGACAATTTTCTTATGTTGGTAAAACTTACATACGACCGTTTTAAGTAAAATTAAAGTAATGTGTAACATTTTTGAAACCTTATTCGCACATCTCTGGTGGAACTTTAACCTTAAACCACTGAAATGACTATGATGGGAATGGTTATAGATCTATGAATGCATCAATTCTCATAATATACTTAATATTTTTTTATCCCGGAATAGTGTGAAATGGGATGTGGAAGTCTTTATTTATGGGAATGCTAACGAATACATTAAAATACTATCGAGTTTAGGTACGTGGACGATATCGCGGACAAAACTAGAGTAAGTAAATACTTATTTGACGACCGGTTAGCCTAGTGGGTACTGGGTAGTGACGCTGCCTACGAAGCTGAAGGTCCTGGGTTCGAATCCCGGTAAGGGCAAATATTTGTGTGATGAGCATGAATATTTGTTTCTTAGTCATGGAAGTTTTCTATGTATTTAAGTATTTATATCCATTATATATATCGTCGTCTAGTACCCATAACACAAGCCTTACTGAGCTTACTATGGAACTAGGTCGATTTGTGTAAGATTGTCCCCTAATATTTATTTATTTATTTATTATTTATTTATTTATATATATAAAGCGTAGTACGCAGAACATTCAATAAAAAATGCGTACTTACATTAATTCTCCGTTTAATCTTCAAAAGCCAATAGTGCAGAGGAATTTTTAAATGGCGATGTACATCAAAGGAATACCAACTTTAAAACAATCTATAAATACGGTCTTTATTACTTCACAATGGTTCCTCGGCTTCTGCACATTCAGTATGGCGGTATGTTAAAATTAAAAACACTTCAAATAACTGGCGCTGATATTTTTTGTGTCCTGCGGCCCATTAGAACATTGGAATTTATACCTTATTTCAACTATGGTAGCTTACATATTGATAAAGAATAATACTCCAGGCAAAATACGGTTTTGAAAAACATTAATTTATAATAGCGTTTTTTTTGTTGATTACATTTGAAAATGTTATTCTAAGATGATTTAGTCAAGAATCCGACAAACTTTCCACCCGGAAGTAATTATGTAGATTTAAATGAAGCATGCATTATCTTTTTTTGTACGATTTATCTTGAATATTATAGAGCAAATGTAAATGAACCAAAATAAAGACAAAAACAATTATTAATATTTTTACTGACTTTTTAGAAGCCTGTTAACTTATCATTTTTTCGATGTCTGAAATTTTGTCGGATTTTGTCGCTGGGTAACTATTTAATTGATAATATATCCGTTATACATAAAAAATAAGCTATTATAAATTATTTCCAAAATTGATTTTTTTTCCATACAAGTTGTCAGTTCATTGCCTGGACTATAAAGGTAGGTAGGAAAAACCTACTCTCCGCTGCGGTGCTTGTATTAAAATAAAACAAAACGATGTTTCGAAGTTTCTACTACTAGGTCTCATATCACCTACTACGAATCGAACTGGTTAGATTTGATACCCGCTAACCTAAAGAGTATTTTTAGGGTTCCGTAGTCAACAAGGAACCCGTATAGTTTTACCATGTCCGTCTGTCTGTCCGTCCGTCTTAGGCTTAGCTCAGTAACCCTTAAAACTAGAAAACAGTAATTCGGCATGGGTATATAAATCAATCACGCCGACAAAACAGTAGAATAAAATCTTGATTTTTTTTTTAATTTTAGGGTACCTCCCCTAAAGTGGGGATGTAAACTTATTTTCTCGATAAACCCACAGTGTGGGGTATTGTTGGAAAGCTTGTTTAAATATTATGGGTTTCTTAAAACCATCTTTCAACTCGGTGATTCGTTTGCGAGATATTGGGCTTTAAAGCCCTAATTTTTGTTCAAGTCATATCCCCCCTCCCTGCCGGCTAAATGGCTACTACTGGGAATGTGAAAAAAATCTTGGCAGTAGTACATACATATAATGAATTTAAAAGGAAAACTATCACGGATAAGGAGGCATAAGTAGTTGAAGACCAACTTAATGTGTACATGGAAAGGCCAATATTCGTACAAATTCGGCCGACGCAACCGCACCGCACGTCGATGTCACTAAGACAGACAGGCAACTAAGGAACCCCAAACTGCGCGTGGCCCGACACGCACTTGGCCGATTTTATTGTATTGTATTGCATTGAAGTTTCCCTTCGAATAAGATTTTTGTTCGCGAAGAATACCTGCAGCATGGCGTGAGGACCTGATAATGTGGTACTATTATAGGTTCTGCCCGCGACTCCGTCCGTGTGGAACTCGTTTATATCGTAGCTCCATACAAACTTTCACCCCCCATTTTAGGGAAGTGGGGGGTTAGAAAGAGACAAAAAGTAGTCTATGTCACTCTCCATCCCTTCAACTATGTCCACTTAAAAAAACACGTCAATTCGTCGCTCCGTTTTGCCGTGAAAGACGGACAAACAAACACACACATACACTTTCCCATTTATAATATTAGTATGGCTTTCTATCCACTAAAAATTCCACGGCGGCCGGCATCTGCGCTCTCATGCCGACTCCAAGATCCCATACTGAACGCACTGGAGCGACCTTCGCGCCTCGCTACTTCTAGCTGGCCCTAGGGCGAACAACTTAGAAAAGTTGAAAAACCCCCGACATTTTCATTTCAAAGTCCAATATCTCAAAAACGGCTGAACAGATTTTTATGAAACATGGCTGAAAACACTAAAGAGGTTACCCCAGGAGGGTACCAGCTGCACTAGCGCTGGAGAATCCCTCTCTGGGCTTCCACGCTCAGGTAACATTATGCCTGAGCGTGGACGCCGAGACCGCCCCACGTCGTACTCTGGGGGGGGCAAAACCGCGCTCATTCATCTGCCATCTGCCCGAGGCAAGAGCAAGGCAGCTCCGGCACCCCTTGCTACGCTGGCCGTGGACTTCTGCAACATCAGGGGTTTACATTCCAACCTTAATGCTGTCCACCTACACCTCGAGACAGCAAAGCCGGCCTTGCTTTTCTTGACCGAGACGCAGATATCGACTCCAGCGGACACATCTTACCTCTCCTACCCTGGGTACGGACTGGAACACTCCTTTTCGCCCAGGGCTGGCGTGTGCGTGTACGTTAGAGACGATATCAGTTTTCGCCGCCTCAGCAATCTTGAAGGTAGGGACCTCTCCTCCTTATGGCTACGTATCGACAACGCTGACCATCCCCGTGTCTATTCGTGCCTATACAGGTCCCATAGTGGTGATGCCGAAACTGACCGACTCATTGAGCAGATCCAAACGGCTGCAGACTCTGTGCAGCAGCAGATCCCATCCGTTGAGATTATTGTACTTGGTGATTTTAATGCCCACAACGCCGAATGGCTCGGCTCTAGCAAGACTGATCATGCGGGTAGATCTGTTTTTGACTTTGCTCTGGCATATGGCTTGACACAATTGGTTACTGCGCCTACGCGAATCCCAGATGTGGAAGGCCAGGAACCTTCCCTGTTGGACCTTCTGCTGACCTCTCATCCGGTTGACTACCATGTATCCGTTGAAGCCCCACTCGGTTCTTCGGATCATTGCTTGATCCGGAGTACGGTGCCACTCGCGTGCCCGCCGCGTCGGCGAGTTGCTTGTGGCCGCCGTGTGTGGCACTATAGGTCAGCAGATTGGGACGAGATGCGGTCCTTCTTTGCATCTTACCCTTGGGGGCAGGTTTGCTTCACGCCGGATGATCCCTACGTCGTTGCTGATTCTGTTGCTGACGTGGTACTGCAGGGAATGGAGCTTTTCATTCCTTCCTCTGTGGTCCCTGTTGGTGGCAAATCCCAACCCTGGTTTGGTCGCTTCTGTAAAATGGCCTCTCGCCGAAAGCATGAATGTTACCAAGCCTGGGTAGACGCAGCGGCAGTACGGGATGAAAAGACTAGCGTATTAAAAAAGGAGTTTAACTTTGCCTCCAGGTCCTTCAAAAGAGATATTGCCAGAGCAAAGTCGCTGCATATTGGTAGAATTGGTGAGAAATTAGAGCGCCTCCCGTCGGGAACTCGTGCGTTCTGGTCTCTTGCCAAAGCTATCCAGGGGAATTTCTGCACGCCGTCTTTTCCGCCTCTGCACATGGATAACGATTCATTGGCCCACGACGCAAAAGACAAAGCCGATCTTCTGGGTAAACTCTTTGCGTCCAACTCGACTTTGGATGACGGGGGAAACGCGCCGCCGACCATTCCGCGGTGCGAGAGCTGTATGCCGGATATCCGGTTCAACCAAAGCTCGGTGCGTAAAGCTCTTCTTTCCCTCGACACTCATAAGTCGAGTGGGCCTGATGGAATCCCTGCAATTGTGCTGAAGAGGTGTGCTCCCGAGTTGGCTCCGGTCTTAACGCGTCTCTTTCGGCTCTCTTATTCTTCTGGCGTAGTCCCGACCTCGTGGAAGTCAGCTTTGGTGCATCCGATCCCTAAAAAAGGCGACCGCTCAAACCCGTCCAACTACAGGCCAATAGCTGTTACCTCCCTTCTCTCGAAGATAATGGAGTCCATTATCAACTGCCAGCTCCTTCGGTACCTAGAGGACCACCAGTTGCTTAGCGATCGACAATACGGTTTCCGTAGAGGCCGCTCGGCTGGTGATGTTCTAGTCTACCTGTCACATCGTTGGGCACAGGCGATCGAGACTAAGGGTGAAGCATTGGCTGTTAGTATGTATGTATGTATGTATGTAAATACTTTATTGTACACAAGACACAGGTAAAAATACAGACAAAAAAAAAGTTAGTTTGGATATAGCGAAGGCCTTTGATCGGGTTTGGCACAAAGCACTTCTTTCGAAGCTACCATCCTATGGGCTTCCCGAGAGACTATGTGTATGGGTCAGTAGCTTTCTAGCAGACAGAAGCATTAAGGTCGTAGTTGACGGGGAATGCTCCGACTCCATGTCTGTGAATGCTGGTGTCCCCCAAGGTTGTGTGCTATCGCCCACGCTATTCCTTATGCATATCAATGAAATGCTGCAAATCAGCGGAATTCATTGTTATGCTGATGATAGTACAGGTGATGCCTCTTACACCGGCCGTACCAATATCTCTCGGGAAATCGTCATCGAGAACCGGAACAAACTTGTGTCTGAAATTGAGACTTCCCTAAGTGCAATCTCTGAATGGGGTCGACTTAACTTAGTCCGTTTTAACCCTACCAAGACACAGGTTTGCGCGTTTACCGCAAAAAAGTTAAAGTTCGACGTGTCACCTTGTTTTGAGAGCACTCCCCTGACTGCCGCAGCCAGTATCGGAATCCTTGGCGTCGACATTTCGAGTGAAGTCCAGTTCCGCGGCCATTTAGAGGGTAAGGCCAAATTAGCCTCAAAAAAGCTCGGTGTGCTCAATAGATCGAGACAGTATTTCACACCGGCCCACCGCCTGCAGCTTTATAAGTCGCAGGTCCGTCCACACATGGAATACTGTTCTCATCTATGGGCAGGGGCACCCCAATACCAGCTTCTCCCTCTGGATCGCATCCAACGACGAGCAACTCGAATTGTCGACAGCGAGCATATTTCGGTTCGGCTTGACCCCTTGGCGCTGCGTAGAGATGTGGCCTCTCTCTGCATTTTCTATCGCATGTATAACGGGGAGTGCTCCGAGGAATTGTTCGGATTAATCCCTGCCGCTTCTTTTCGCCATCGTCCAACGCGACAACATTACCATCCTCACCACTTAGATGGTTGGCAGTCCTCAACTGTGCGCTTCTCCAGAAACTTCCTGCCTCGCACTGCTAAACTGTGGAATGGATTGTCGCCTGCGGTATTTCCGGACCGATACGACCTTCAAACCTTCAAGAAAAGAGCGTACTCCCATCTTAAAGGCCGGCAACGCACTCACAACACCTCTGGTGTTGCAAGTGTCCATGGGCGGCGGTAATCGCTTACCATCAGGTGATCCGTCTGCTCGTTTGCCTCCTATATCATAAAAAAAAAAAAAAAAAAAAAACTCGGAATCACATCAGCTTTGGAATAAAAAAACCGCATTCAAATCGGTCCATCCGTTTGGGAGCTACGATACCAGAGACAGATACACAGATTAACTTATAAAACCCCTCTCTTTGCGTCGGGGGTTAAAATACGATTTTCGACGTATCCCCTGAAGTTTTTCGGCGAGTGCGCCGGACTCCCACCGCTTTTGCCAGGGTCCGCTTTTCTACTGACTTTCCTCGTCCACTTTAGTACCTACAGTATTTACAAATATTCATAAATATTATGTCCTTTATGAATGTCCCGGAAACTTAGATTGTTTCCGCTCGAGAGTTTCCGGAACCGGAAATCCGGAACTTCTTAATTAACGAAAGCTGATTCTGTCACAAGGTTCTTTGTTTCGGCGTGAGAAAATGGAAGTTTATCAGTCGCGATAAATGTTGCAGACGTCATGAAAAAAAACTTCTGGAACAGTCGAAAGTAGACGAAATTCATTAAAGTATTGTACATAATCTTTAGCGGCTGAGAGTGCGTAATGAAACCAGATATCGAGTTGTAATGAACATTTATTTGTAATTTCAAGATACATACAGGGTGTATCAAAAATGGGGTGTGAACCGATCAAGAGCATGTTCGGTAGCGTACTGCAATTCAAATATGCATTTTTTTTATTTCTTGATATGTTTTTGTTTACATTGAAATGTTTGTTATTGTTTACATTACAGTCTTTGTTTTTGTTGAGATTGCTTGTGTATGACAACAAAAACGTAAAAGCTGTCACCTGCGTGTCAAAAAAAACCTACATATAACATTAACGTTTTCATATCACAGCTGTGCGCGCAGCGGTTGAAAATGAAATAAGCCCTATAATAATAAGAAGGGAGGGGCCCTTCACCCTAATGTGTGTGTTGTCATACACAAGCAATGTAAAAAAAAAACAAGGACTGGAATACAAACAAACATATCAATGTACTTAAACAAATAATCAATAAATTAAAAAAAACATAAACAAATGCATATTTGGAATCGCAATGCGCTACCGAATATGCCCTTGCTCAGTTCACACCCCATTTTTGATACACCATGTTAATACACATACGAAATGCAATAAAAAACATACAACAGGGTAGTTTGGAACGGGGTTTACCCTACACGAAAATATAAATCGCGTAAAAAACAGATATGAATAGGTATGCCGCCACAAGATCTAGCCTTAGGTTCGCCACATACAATGCTGATGCCTTAAACCAAATCTTAAGCGTACTCATACTGCTACTCATAGTCATTTATTGATAATACTAATAGTACATTACTACAGAGGCCGGGAAGTAAGGGGTTGCCGGCCGAGTACATATAGACGGCCCAGCGTAGCGAAGCCTCTGAGAATGGCAACCCTTTTGACGCCGAGGTATTGTATAGTGCTTTTCTCAAACATGCAATGAAATAAATAAATAAAACTCCAAGAAATCAAACTTAAATTTTCATGGCTGAACACCGTGATGCTGTGCCACAAATTGTGGAATGGAAATTAAAAAAGACCATCTTGCCTCGCTGCGCCCGAAACGTGACACTTCGAAGCCCATTATGAAGAACACAACGTCAATATTTCATTGTATGTTTGAGAAAAAAGTATTACTTTTACATGTCAATATAATACAATTATATAAAATTTTATTCATACAATTTCATTAATTAGTGCCTAGATAATGTTAAGTTTTGTATATGGATATATATGTTTATCTATAAAGTAGTCGGCGAGTAACGAGCGAGCGAAGCGAACGAAGTTCTACGCTTCAGCTTGGGCCGAAAATGGTTCGGATGTCCGGTGTCCGTCACGTTGTCCCGCTGGCACGCTGTCCGGCTGGTTCTGCTCTACAGGTCGCATTTGTCAACCAATTCATGTGAAATTTTGTGAGGTTCGTTAATTAAGTATACAGATTTTGTTTGTTTCAACCTTTTCATTTTTTTTTCTTTTGAAAAAAGACAGACTCGCTAGTTCATAGTCGCTCACAGATCATCTAGAGTTAACTAAATAGTCAGAAAAATGTCTGTTTGGAAAATGCATGTGAATCAGAAGTAAACCTTTTGTAACCTAAACATAAGGTAAATAATCAACTGTAGTTTTGCACAAAATTAATATACTTAAATTAACTTTCCGAAGGCAACCCCGGAGTCCCTAATTGCTCATTAAATATTTAACGGTTCCAATTAAATTCATTAACCTGTAACAAAGGTCGGACTCTTGTTTCAATTATTCCAGGCCTTCATAAGGAATGAGATATTTTTCATGCTACGTCAGAATAACATCCATACTGTCCATTCAAATTGACAGCTGTCATCCCAGTACAATTTATCCTACTAATATTATAAATGCGAAAGTTTGGATGTTTAGATGTTTGGATGTTTGTTACTCAATCACGCTTCAACGCCTCAACCGATTTGGATAAAATTTTGCACGAAAATAGTTTATAGCCTGGATTAAAATATAGGATAGTTTTTATCCCGGGTCCACGCAGACGAAGTCGCGGGCGGAAGCTAGTATCATCATATATGTTATTGACTTTTATTGTACCGCACCGGGACGACGGCTGTCAAATATCGGCTGTAAAAAAATCCAATTATAGTGGCTCTGCGAGCTTTAGAACTCACGCGGCTAAATATTTTTGCAAAAAAAATGTTTGTTTAAATTTCGAAAAAGTGACTCCGATATTTCTGATGGGGGACCTACTCATAACGCATACTTTTTATTTACTGTCATTCGGCATAAGTAAATGGCAAATCGTCAACACAAAATGACCATGTTAATGAAATTAATCTAAGTAGTTAAAATGGAATTTTGTCCAGTATGAAATTTGGAATTAGAATCTTGTACTGGAGGCAGAGTTGCTTTTTGAATGCATTTGGCGGCTTTGATGCAATTCGGCTAACTCAAATGGCATACCGATCTCGTCCCGCCAATTCAGGAAGTCCCCTAAGGGTGAATTTGCGAAGCTATATTTTCAGTATATTCAACACCTCGCAAGCTTGACAGGGTGTTAACTAATGAAATCAGCCTTGTTTACCAACTAAACAAACACCATTATCAAAAAGAACGAAAGCTAATAAGAAATCAGGGCAAACAGATTGAAGTTAATTCTTTTCCTTCTGCGAAGCGGGGAATTTTGAATTCCCCCAATCCACTGGGATATCATTTGCTACGAGGAAACTCAGCCGATTGCCGCCATATTTAAAGCATGCATTAAGGAAAATGACGGCATACATTATTATATCATGTTATCCCTCTCATCCATGAGAGGAGGCCTGTGCCCAGCAGTGGGACGTATACAGGCTGATTCAGTTTTATTAACACTGTAGCGCTCATGTCGGAGCGGTGCCTGCACCGCACCGATTGTGTGAGTTAAGAGTCCGCAGTAAGCTCGATTCTCCGTACAAACGTAGTTACGCTCTCATTTTAAAACTACGTGTTGGATTGTAACGAAAATTTTCATGTGCAATGACATGAGGTATATCCAGGTCTGTAATTAGTTTATGTAGCTTCAGATACCATAGTAAAAAAAATACAGCGAATTTAAGTTTTTCATACAAAACTTGTTTTTGCTGTATTTCGTTTGTTTTATAAACTGGAACCATGTAAACTAATTACAGACATAGATATACCTTATGCCATTGTATATGCAAAGTTTCGTCACAATCCAACACATAGTTTTAAAATGAGAGCGTAACTACGTTTGTATGGGAAGGTGAAATTCGGCCGAGCTTACTGCGGGCTCTTAAGCAGTAAGCAGTCATCCAAATTAGGGCCTTTATTTTTCTTTTTACCTCAGCGAACAATATACCTATTACTAGCCTATGAAAAGTCCATTCAGAAAGTAAATTCTATACACAGGTGGAAGAATTTTTTGAAATCGCTCCTGTGGTTCCGGGGATTACCCCTTATACATACAAACTTTTTGTAAGTTTGTATGCTACAATCTCACAGAAACTTCCTCTGTATAATATTTTATTTATTTATTTATTTATTGGAAAGAAAGAAAGAAAGAAAGAAAGAAAACATTTATTCGTGGCAAAAAAACAGTGTGGACACATACGCACATACACATTTGCCACGAAATGGTCACAACTCAGCGTAATGCTAGCAACGCCAGCGCTGGTCTTCCGTTGTGGCCATTTGGTGAGGTACGGAATTATTAGGCCCTTCAACAATAAGCATACCATTACATAATAATGCTCTTCAGTGCACAAATTAAAACTAAGTACCTTATTAATTACAGAATGACACAGCATGCATCAAGTAACAGTGAAAATGTAAAATAAAAACTGATTACAATTAGTTTACTACTACTAATATTGACATATTCAATGTCAAGATTCAAATGAGACATTTTTAGGGTGACACCGTAAGATGTCACGTGACCTGATCGAAAAACTGTTACAATGTTATTTAATTTTCACTTCTGCCGGCACTCCCGGAGTGCAACCCGGTCTTTTTTATTTGTTTGTGTAACTGTCATATATTTATGTTATTTTATGTCCTAACATTGTAGGCGCTTTGGTACCACTAATTCTCCTACCAGCGCGTTGCGTAATTCACTACTGTAAGTCTATTATGTAAATGATTAAATAATAAAAAAATAAAACATAATTTGTGTCCGGACGCAAACTAAGTTTTGTCAGCAATCGTGGCTTTTATGAATGGGGTGGTAATAATCAAGTTACAAGCAGGATGTTTTGCCGGAGGCCGGCGTGATGGTTTACAATAATCGAGACATTTCCTTACATGGCAGCTAACTAATTTCTGGGATATACCTAATAGTCTTACTTCGTCTGCTTGGACCTGAGATAAAAACTAACCTATATCTTAAGTCAGGTTATAAACTACCTTCATGCCAACATTTCATCCTAATCGGTTGAGCCGTTTAAACGTGATTGAGTAACAATAAAAGTCTGTAATGAAGTAAGACGCCTCCATATTCACAAATCGATAGAGAAGTGTCCCCCCTCTAAGTTGTGGAAAATAAGTGTCTTGGGGTCGGCAAAACTCAGCTATGTTCTTCCAATACCTACTCTTGACATTTTGACGCTATTAACAAACATTTCAGCGCGTCGCCGGTTATTCTTGACCCATCCATTAAACAATCAACTCTTTCACTTCTTGCCAGTATTACACACCCCGACTGATCTCCCTCTGAATTTGGTTTGATTTCAACGCAAGATACGCTTATAATATTAGTAAGATCGCGTACTCTTTCGGTGATAAAAAAAAAAATTGACCGTCATGAACCCAATGGATGGGCGCTCAGTCTCGCTATACTGTAACTTGTTTCAGCCTCACCTCACCCACAAATATATCTTGACGCCGGGATTTGTCGTAACTAAGTGTAGATAGACGTCTAGTTTCGTTAATAGGCGTGACGGGTGAGGTGCATTAGCGCGATCCAAATAACAGGCCTCGTAGGCAAACGTCCACTACAAACGGTGTTTCGCATGTTACCGGCTAGTGTAACGCTACGAAATATTAGGCAGTGAATGTGTTAACTCTCGCAAAGTATCCCAAACCTCATAATCATCATCATCCTCCTAGCGTTATTCCCGGTTGTGCCCTAAAAGAGCCCGGGTTCCGCTTTGACACCTAATCCCAAGATTTGGCATAGGCACTAGTTTTACGAAAGCGACTGCCACCTGACCTTCCGATCCAGGGGGAAAACTAGACCTTATGGGATTAGACCGGTTTCCTCACGATGTTTTCCTTTCACCGAAAAGCTAACGGTAAATATTCCGAATGCTCCGAAAAACTCATTGTTACGAGCCGGTATTCGAACCCACGACCGCCGCTTGACAGCCGCATGCCTGAACCACTAGGCTAGGTAGCTCTAAAACCTCATCATCAAGCGCAAGTAATAAATGACCGAAAGCGCCCCCGATCAATTCTGATCCAATTACCCAAAATTCAGTTCCAATTTAGATAATGGTTAGAGAATCAACGTCGCGAGTAAACTTGTTAATGAATATGTAAAACTGGTATTTAAATTACTAAAACCTCGAGGCGACAGCGTTAGTTACGTCATGTCGGGGTGACAATGGTGACTTAGACGGTTAGAATACAACGCCAATTTATCACTTATGTAATTTGCTGATTCACCGCAAATGCTCGTGACATGGACACACGTTTTTAGCGTTCCGTAGTCAACAAGGAACCTTTATAGTTTCGCCATGTCCGTCTGTCTGACCCAGATGCGGCTTAGCTCAGTAACCCTTACACTAGAAAGCAGTAATTCGCCATCAACACTAATAGTATAAAACAAAGTCGCTTCCCGCTGTCTGTCCCTATGTATGCTTAGATCTTTAAATCTACGCAACGGATTTTGATGGGTTCAAGAGGAAGGTTTATATGTATAATATATAGTACCCGTGCGAAGCCGGGCGGGTCGCTAGTGGGTACAGAAATCAATCACGACGACAAAACAATAGAATAAAGCCTAAGAAAAAAAAAATTGCAGACCTACACGAAAACTAGGGATGTATTTTTATTTGAGTAGCTTGTTCAAAAATATTATGGATTTACAAAGATATTATTTTCAATTCAGTGATGTTTGCGTGATATCTTGGCCTTTGAAGACCTCATTTTTGTTCGAGTTACGTGGCGACGTCATCCCCCCTGCCGGTTAAACGGCTACTACTGGGAATATGAAATCGTGGCAGTATAGTACATTTAATTAATTTAAAAAGAAAGCTATGACAGCTAAGTAGGCATAACTAGTTACCGAGTAATAGTCTTCCAACTTAATGTGTACTTGGGATGGCCAATTTTCGTATTTCGGCCGACGCAACGACACGCGCGCAAAAACTAAATGGTGCGCATTTAGTTGGCGGGCGCGTGTCGATGTAACTAAGACAGGCAACGACGGAACCCTACACTGCGCGTGGCCCGACACGCACTTGGCCGATTATTTTATATTATTTTCGCTACGATGGTTATACGTTCGCAACGTTTTTATTAACTGCGTGGTATCATAAACGCACGTTGTTTATTTACGTTGTTGAGTATTTTACTCCGAAATCCTCATCCGCGGATGTGAGCCTCGCAATATCTGCATCTGCGGATGTCTAAAAAACCCGCAACATCCCTAATTTCAACATAGACACTAATAACACTGGGAACGAGATATAAATGTCATATTTCCAGTCCCTCATCGCGTATAGGATTTTTTGGTTTGTCAATATTTAACTTTTGTGACGTAGTGGAACCAGCGAACGAAAAAACCATAGAAGGCTAAGTAGCGCCGCAAAATGGCCCTACAGAATGGGTGCCATTGCCATTATGCGAGCATGGGGGCAGGGTGTTAAAACGATGCCAGGCAGCCGTTTAGTTCGCACATGCGCATAGCGGGTTCTAGGCACGTGTTTGGGTTGATAAGAAGCTCGCATGCTATGGTTTTTTCGTTCGCTTCAAGCGAACATGGAAGGCATTAAATTTCAGAAATTAGTTTTTAGAAACGTTTAGTTAGGCAACGAGACCGAGTGGGCTTCCAAGTATATTGAGCAATCTATAGGTACTTATTTTAATAATGGTCCTTCGAACCGGATACCGGTGAAATTACCCAAGCATCTTATCGGAAGTTTCACTGTTCATTCACTTCGAATAATTGAATTATTGTAGTTTCTACCTTATTGGTTATCTCAGAATTAGGGGGAAGAACTGATTGGGGATAAACGAAAGATTCTAGAATAGAAACTAACAAGAGGAGCATAGTGACAAATATAATCCATAATTTACTTTAAAGGCGCACCGTATCAGTACCAAGATCGCTTAAAGTGTGCCTATACAATTTTAAGAGCACCCTCGATTTCTCCAAGATCCCATCATCAGATCCTGGCCTGACCCCGAATCATGGTCGGCCTTATCACACGATAAGTGACAGGATAGAGCGTCCGTCACTGGCTGACACCGTTCGATAGAACGAGACGACGCTCCTATCTTGTCACTTATCGTGTGATAAGGCCGACCATGATACGGGGTCAGGCCAGGATCTGATCGAGAGTATGTCGCGGCCGTCTCATTATAGACGTGCAGAGTAAGTATTATCTCGTAAGACTAATGGCGCGAGCAAGCCTTTCTTTCAAAGTTTTTATTAAAAAACGAAGAACTAAATCGACAACCAAGTTCGAAGTATACCCATAACCTCCATACAAAATTTCACGAGAATCGGTTGAGAACAGCTGGACAGCGGAACATCTACATCTGCACATCGGCAAATACTTACAAAAGAATTTTAGCCCTAGCCGAAACAGTTCTTCATTCGTTCCGCTCGCTTGTTCAAAGATATAAGATACAGCTAGCCAGGAAGCTCAGTGCCGTAATTACTTTCCGATAGGTAATTAACCTTAATTCAAAAGATAGCCTCTTTTAGTTAATGACGGTGCTGAGTGCGGATTCGATCTAATTCAATCTGAACCGATCCCTAGAGCTCTTGGGTGAGCGTAATTGTGAGAGAAGTGAAAAGTGCATTATAGTGCCGTTTAGTGTGGACTCAATAACTAAGAACACGGTCGAGTCAAGTCGGCTCCCCATACAAACGTAGTTTAAGTTAAGAAGCTAAGTCTTCTGGTAGATGTCGCTACACGCCTCCCTAAGACGTTGTAGGAAGGAACTGATTGAAAGATTTGGTGGCCGAACCGGATTGTTCCGATAGCTCAGTTGGTTAGTAGCGACGGGCCATGAATGCCTGTGGTCGCCAGTTCGAATACGGCTCGAAACATTAAATTCTTAGATTTTTCCTATTTTATTTTTTTTAACCTAGTTTGGTTTTCATTTTAAAACAATATGCTAGGATAACATGAAACTTTTTATACGTAATTGGATCCGCCATACCTAGATATGGCGGATCCAATTACGTATAAAAAGTTCCGTTCAGAGACTAGTTCCATTTCTATATAAGTATATTATAATAGAAAAAAAAAACCGGCCAAGAGCGTGTCGGGCCACGCTCAGTGTAGGGTTCCGTAGTTTTTGTAATTGTTTTCAAAAACTATTCAATGTATCAAGTTCAAAATAATTTTCCTAGAAAGATTTTATAAAGTTCTACTTTTGAGATTTTTTTCATATTTTTAAAACTTATGGTTCAAAAGTTAGAGGGGGGGGGACACATTTTTTTTAACTTCTGGTTCGATTATCTCCGAAAATATTAACATTATCAAAAAATGATTTTAGCAAACCCCTATTCATTTTTAAATACCTATCCAACAATATATCACACGATAGGGTTGAAATGAACAAAAAAAACACTCCCCACGTTACGTATAGGGGAGGTACCCTAATAAAAATAAAAAAACACTTTATTTTACCCCTTTGTCGGCGTGATTGATATACACATTAGTACCAAATTTCAGCCTTCTAGTGCTAACGGTTACTGAGATTATCCGCGGACGGACGGACAGACAAAGCGAAACTATGAGGGTTCCTAGTCTACTACGGAGCCCTAAAAACGATTACGGACGGTATAAAATTATTCTACACGCTTAATTTTTTTTCTATTTTAATCACACTTTCGCATTTATAATTTTAGTATGCATTTATTTATTTATCGTATGGAAAATCAGTGTATATATAGAACCGTGAGATCTTCGAAAAGACTGTACCGGTTGCCAGGTTGTAAAAACTAACTAATTATTAAAACCTAACCTAAGCTACCAGTGTGGTCAGGGCGACAGAGAGAGCAACCTCCTGGCTACCCGCGCGGTATTGTAACAGCAAGCTTACAGTACTTGTTGATTATATTCATAAAAATAGGTACCTAATTCAGACAAATACTATAAAACCGTTTCACACGGCCGGCGCTCCTTGAAATTGACCTTACGTCAACATTGGAACAATAAAGCACAGAGCTGGTCTCCTATTTCGTCTTTGTATTATGGTTGAGATTACTTAATGTGGCCGGCCTTTTATAAAACTGTCATTGTAATTAGAAGCTTCTACCTTCGAACGTAGAGTTGCTTTTTGAATGAACCACTGATGCAATTTGGTCAACTTAAATAATCTCATGTATACCATTCAAGTGTTTTAGGTACTTGAAACTCTATGCGACCAGACGATAACAAAAAAACAGTTAATGGGCTTAGATCCGAAAGGACTTATATTAGTTGCAAGATATAACACATATGTCTTTTGACTAATTTATAGTAGGACTATTAATTATTGTAAACCAAAATGACGTATGTTAATATGGCATGTAAAATAATTACACCTTTTTAATATTGGACAAGAATCCATGTATAGGGTTTTGTCTTTACATTAGGGCAGTCGAGTTTGGACCTCGCGACAGGTTGCAATTATCCCATTCGGTTTCCCTTATAATCATCAATTAAATTTGATATTAGATTTCCGCGCGCGTTTCGCGTTTTATTTGTATGAAATAGTGTTCAATTACTAGAGATTTTATAGTGATATTTATAACAGACAATTTAAGACATTTTAGAGACGAATAAGTGAAATTAGTGTAGGCACGTATTTTTTAAGACAATTGACAATAGTGCGAGTGTGCAACATTAAGTGTTTGATTTGTTTTTATATGAATAGTTAATAATTATAGAGTCAGTGTTCACATTAAGTATTTATAAAAATTTACCTATGTAGTTATTTAAGAGTAAAGTGTTTATTTTTGGTTTGTAATATTTAGGTCGTCGCTTCGGGAGATTAGCTGGAAATATAGTTCTGCGTGCTAATTGCTGAGATAGTCATTTCCAAGGCTTCATAAATTAAAGGTATAGTTAGTTCTTTTCTGCAATTCAACGGGTCCGCTGAGCCGTTTAATCGAACATTAATAGGGGCCATAGGGCCAGATATTATTCTAAATTTTAATATTATGTATATACTATCTCTGGTATGAGAGTGGATTTAAGGATATACTACTATTGTCTTGAAATACAACTCTAATTTAAATAAGGATGCATGAATAGGTATAATAAATGATAGCATTGCAATGTGATTGAACTTTGGAAGAGCACACACACACATCTCAATTTTATAACTGGCTCTTTTTAACTTTTTAAAGCATTGTAGTGTTATGCATTTAATGGCTTTTTTGATTCTATTATTTGTGACAAGATAGTGAACTTAAAAAAAAAACTTCTATACACACCCATTGTATTTCGTGGCTTTAGCCTGATTTCAATGGACATACACTCATACACATATCACATTTACACCAACATACATAGCTGACACACCACGAGCTTAGATTTCATTTGAATACACGCACTTAGGTACACTCGACGCAAAGCTTTTTGGCTGATACTAGATCCTGGATTGCTGGAGTCGACTCGAGTTTACACCTAAGGAATCTGACGTGTCAATTTCTTAGAAGCTGTGAACTTTTCATACACAATAGGTATACATCAAAAGGCCTGAGCTGTGTATATGTCTGTAACGTATTCTCTGTTTTCCCTGGGGCGCATCCTTTCGATAAAGCTGACCCCTGACGTCTGATGTCGTGTGTGAAGGCAGAGAGCTCTCCGTCCAATTTAAGGGGTCTACAGTACAGACTATGTTATAGTGTATACGTAGTATTCAGAGCACCTTGTACATAATCGACAACAATCACTATCTCTGTTACAAATACCGTGGCTGCACGAACGTTTAGGGTATGCGTAAATTCTGCCGCGCGTTATGTTTTGCGTAATTATTAAAATTAATCTTGGCAATCTGCGTAAAGTAAATTTAAAAGTACTTAAGTACTTAAGATTCGTGTAAGATGATGAATGTGTAGGAGAGATGGTTTGAATCAAATAGATAGTAAGGGTTGATAGGTTGCATCATGACGGATTTGTTGGTTTGGCGAGGGTGTAGGAGCGTTGGGAGCCCTCGAAAGATTCAAGACATAACAATAGGTATAGGCCCCATTTTCAAGACCTACGGTCTAGAATCCCAAGGTCCCCTTGTAGTCTGTTTATTTTACAGGTCATCGTTGTCGTTCATCGTGATGGAGCATTTTATAGTATAATTTTAGTTAGTTCTAAGTTAGAAATAAATGTATGTAATTAGTATTAGATAATTATAATTTGTATACGGTAATTAACTAATTAAATCAATTATCTTTGTTCGAGTTGTACCTGATCGGGTGAGTCGCATGTTCACTTATGTAGATAGACTATTTGTTGATCTCAATTTTGAATGTTCATTTTGATTTGCGGATTTAATTAATTATTGCGGATTTATTACGGTTTGTTTTACCATGCGATTTGATTTGCGGACGATAAAATTTATTGACGGATTATAATTTACAGTAATGTTTACGATTACTGAAATGACCTTTCACGTGTTTTGATTCGGTTTTTTGCGGCTTATGATCATACATTTACGTATGATTTTAGACGTTTATTTTTAAAACGCATTATTTAATGCGTCGATTGAACTACATTTACGTTCTGATTCATTTTGAAATTTTAGTTTCATTCGTTTTATTTATTACGAATGTTATTTATTCACATTTATTTATTGCGTTTGTTACGGTTTCTTTTGGAACATCATTTGACATTATTATTTTATACAATGCGTTTTACGACGAGATTTTAACACAACGTAGAGGGTCCTATTCGTACTTCTTGAACTAGACGATCACAAGTATTTTATTTATGGCCAGTATTTTAGTTAACTTATTAAATAGTATTTTATTTAAAGGAGGCTAGTTTAGTCTTTCTACAGTGTTGCCGTGAGCCAGGATTCAAGTCATTCAAAATTGAGTCAATTTAATTGATTTAATTACTTGATTACGAATCTGAGTTAAAGTTTAGTTTATATGTCATTATTCGCAAGTTGTAACACTTGTAACAAAATTGTAAAAGTTACAATTAAAAGGTGTTCTTAGCATTAAACCGTTTTTGTGTAGTAGTTTGTGGTCTTAGAATAAAACATAAAATATGTACGCTTTATTAGAGGCAACCCCTATTTACGAATGTGAGGGCGTGCAATTGATACTTATTACTCATGACTGCGTAATTTATTATTATCTTTACTAAACAGTCGTGCGATTTCTTTGTGAATATAATTTTTATGGGATGTAGTGTACGTTCTGCCTATTATCGGACAAAGCATGTACTTAATAGCAATTGTAATTAAATTAAATAAATATCGTTTCGGTCTTAGAGAAGTGAGGGCGCAGGTTTATGCTTAGTTTGCTCAGATGCTATCAGGGGTTTGAGTACATTACCTATTGAGATAGCCTCACAATTTCATCCTTTTCAATTCTAAAATTGTATCGTCAATCTGAGGGCGCTCTGTAACAGCAAGCTTACAGTACTTGTTGATTATATTCATAAAAATAGGTACCTAATTCAGACAAATACTATAAAACCGTTTCACACGGCCGGCGCTCCTTGAAATTGACCTTACGTCAACATTGGAACAATAAAGCACAGAGCTGGTCTCCTATTTCGTCTTTGTATTATGGTTGAGATTACTTAATGTGGCCGGCCTTTTATAAAACTGTCATTGTAATTAGAAGCTTCTACCTTCGAACGTAGAGTTGCTTTTTGAATGAACCACTGATGCAATTTGGTCAACTTAAATAATCTCATGTATACCATTCAAGTGTTTTAGGTACTTGAAACTCTATGCGACCAGACGATAACAAAAAAACAGTTAATGGGCTTAGATCCGAAAGGACTTATATTAGTTGCAAGATATAACACATATGTCTTTTGACTAATTTATAGTAGGACTATTAATTATTGTAAACCAAAATGACGTATGTTAATATGGCATGTAAAATAATTACACCTTTTTAATATTGGACAAGAATCCATGTATAGGGTTTTGTCTTTACATTAGGGCAGTCGAGTTTGGACCTCGCGACAGGTTGCAATTATCCCATTCGGTTTCCCTTATAATCATCAATTAAATTTGATATTAGATTTCCGCGCGCGTTTCGCGTTTTATTTGTATGAAATAGTGTTCAATTACTAGAGATTTTATAGTGATATTTATAACAGACAATTTAAGACATTTTAGAGACGAATAAGTGAAATTAGTGTAGGCACGTATTTTTTAAGACAATTGACAATAGTGCGAGTGTGCAACATTAAGTGTTTGATTTGTTTTTATATGAATAGTTAATAATTATAGAGTCAGTGTTCACATTAAGTATTTATAAAAATTTACCTATGTAGTTATTTAAGAGTAAAGTGTTTATTTTTGGTTTGTAATATTTAGGTCGTCGCTTCGGGAGATTAGCTGGAAATATAGTTCTGCGTGCTAATTGCTGAGATAGTCATTTCCAAGGCTTCATAAATTAAAGGTATAGTTAGTTCTTTTCTGCAATTCAACGGGTCCGCTGAGCCGTTTAATCGAACATTAATAGGGGCCATAGGGCCAGATATTATTCTAAATTTTAATATTATGTATATACTATCTCTGGTATGAGAGTGGATTTAAGGATATACTACTATTGTCTTGAAATACAACTCTAATTTAAATAAGGATGCATGAATAGGTATAATAAATGATAGCATTGCAATGTGATTGAACTTTGGAAGAGCACACACACACATCTCAATTTTATAACTGGCTCTTTTTAACTTTTTAAAGCATTGTAGTGTTATGCATTTAATGGCTTTTTTGATTCTATTATTTGTGACAAGATAGTGAACTTAAAAAAAAAACTTCTATACACACCCATTGTATTTCGTGGCTTTAGCCTGATTTCAATGGACATACACTCATACACATATCACATTTACACCAACATACATAGCTGACACACCACGAGCTTAGATTTCATTTGAATACACGCACTTAGGTACACTCGACGCAAAGCTTTTTGGCTGATACTAGATCCTGGATTGCTGGAGTCGACTCGAGTTTACACCTAAGGAATCTGACGTGTCAATTTCTTAGAAGCTGTGAACTTTTCATACACAATAGGTATACATCAAAAGGCCTGAGCTGTGTATATGTCTGTAACGTATTCTCTGTTTTCCCTGGGGCGCATCCTTTCGATAAAGCTGACCCCTGACGTCTGATGTCGTGTGTGAAGGCAGAGAGCTCTCCGTCCAATTTAAGGGGTCTACAGTACAGACTATGTTATAGTGTATACGTAGTATTCAGAGCACCTTGTACATAATCGACAACAATCACTATCTCTGTTACAAATACCGTGGCTGCACGAACGTTTAGGGTATGCGTAAATTCTGCCGCGCGTTATGTTTTGCGTAATTATTAAAATTAATCTTGGCAATCTGCGTAAAGTAAATTTAAAAGTACTTAAGTACTTAAGATTCGTGTAAGATGATGAATGTGTAGGAGAGATGGTTTGAATCAAATAGATAGTAAGGGTTGATAGGTTGCATCATGACGGATTTGTTGGTTTGGCGAGGGTGTAGGAGCGTTGGGAGCCCTCGAAAGATTCAAGACATAACAATAGGTATAGGCCCCATTTTCAAGACCTACGGTCTAGAATCCCAAGGTCCCCTTGTAGTCTGTTTATTTTACAGGTCATCGTTGTCGTTCATCGTGATGGAGCATTTTATAGTATAATTTTAGTTAGTTCTAAGTTAGAAATAAATGTATGTAATTAGTATTAGATAATTATAATTTGTATACGGTAATTAACTAATTAAATCAATTATCTTTGTTCGAGTTGTACCTGATCGGGTGAGTCGCATGTTCACTTATGTAGATAGACTATTTGTTGATCTCAATTTTGAATGTTCATTTTGATTTGCGGATTTAATTAATTATTGCGGATTTATTACGGTTTGTTTTACCATGCGATTTGATTTGCGGACGATAAAATTTATTGACGGATTATAATTTACAGTAATGTTTACGATTACTGAAATGACCTTTCACGTGTTTTGATTCGGTTTTTTGCGGCTTATGATCATACATTTACGTATGATTTTAGACGTTTATTTTTAAAACGCATTATTTAATGCGTCGATTGAACTACATTTACGTTCTGATTCATTTTGAAATTTTAGTTTCATTCGTTTTATTTATTACGAATGTTATTTATTCACATTTATTTATTGCGTTTGTTACGGTTTCTTTTGGAACATCATTTGACATTATTATTTTATACAATGCGTTTTACGACGAGATTTTAACACAACGTAGAGGGTCCTATTCGTACTTCTTGAACTAGACGATCACAAGTATTTTATTTATGGCCAGTATTTTAGTTAACTTATTAAATAGTATTTTATTTAAAGGAGGCTAGTTTAGTCTTTCTACAGTATCCAAGAGTACCGCCTTATGTATTTGACCCTTGACCCAGCTATCTAGCGAGAGTCTCAGGAATCCTACTAATATTATATATAAAGTTTGGATGTTTAGATGTTCAGATGTTTGTTACTCAATCACGCCTAAACGGCTCTACCGATTTGGATGAAATATTCCACGAAGTTAGTTTAGTTTAAGTTACGGTAGCCTAGTGGTTCAGGCATGCGACTGTCAAGCGGCGGTCGTGGGTTCGAATCTCGACTCGTACCAATTAGCTCTTCGGAACTCATGTACGGAATATTTACTGTTAGCTTTTCGGTGAAGGAAAATATCGTGGGGAAACGGTCTAATCCCAATAGGGTCTAGTTTTCCCTCTGGGTTGAAAGGTCAGATGGCAGTCGCTTTCGTAAAACTAGTGCCTATACCAAATCTTAGGATTAGGTGTCAAAACGGACCCCCTTTAGGGCACAACCGGGAATATCGCTAGGAGGACCCCATTTCACGAAGATAGTTTATAGCCTGGATTAAAATAAAGGATACTTAAGTAGTTTTTATTCTGGGTCCACGCAGACGAAGCCGCGGGCGGAAGGTAGTAATAATATAAATTATTATTATACTCTAGCACTCGCGACATAAAAATTGGCAATTAAAAGGGAAATGGAAACTTGTTTTGTTTTTAAATTCAAACGAAAACAAATGCAATACTGTTCCAATTTAGAATTGTTGACATTCAACGACTACAAAGGCCGGGAAATAGGAGATTGCCTGCCGAGTGCCATATAGATAGATAATAGTACGAGGCAGGTAATTTCTAGCACAGGCCGAGGTATGTACAGTCGAGGAAATTGAATGTTTAGCACTTTTGGACCTTAACGTCATTCTAATAGAGTTGACATGTGCCAAACATTCAATTTCCTCGACCGTACATTGCTTTTCTCAAACATGCAATGAAATAAAATTAAAATCTGAAGATATTTTTACTGTTTTATCGCCATGATGTTGTGTTGTGTCACCAATAATTGAAGATGAAACAAAAGAAGATCACTTTGCCGGCCCGGGCCTCCAATTTAGTATGTAATTTCATTATCCTCTTGTCTCGCCGCATCTGAAACGTGATCTTCGCAACCTGTTAAGGAACGTAACGTCAATATTGTATTGCATGTTTGGGCAGCCAAAGGAGTCGCCATGTCTAAAGTCATTAAAACAAGTCGTTACGCCGTGATCAGAACGTGTAGCATAATAAGGTTTAGTGTAATCTAACCCACCGGTCCCCTGTCAGAACTTATCGTTTTCGTCGGTGATATACACACGCTCGAACTTGCTTGATTAACATTGGCAAGTTTAGGGCGTATCACAGAGTAAGAGTAATAAGGCACAGAAGGTTCACTCCCTTAGTAAGTGTCCATTTTTTCATTCATACTTAATCCTATCCTGAAACCTATTTTTTTATTCCGTAAGCTCATTAGACATTTCATGTATTGCTAGTTTTTTACGTCTTATAAATAGTGATGTGCTACAACCGGTAGATACTATATATTTGTTGATGAAGCGTCTGTAACACAATGAATGGATAATCCGTGACGTGCTAAAAGGGGACTCTAGGAGAGGTATTAAAAAGGGTGATATAGTGTAGGTAAAAATGTCACCATTTTAATAATGCAACAAACGTAACAGAAAAATAACTAGTTAAATTCAACTAACGTAACAACAAAAGTCAACAAAAACGAGAGAACACGCACTGAAAACATCCGATCACTATACGAGTAAAATAACGAATGCCAAATACCTACGTAAACCAAAATGGCGTCGCGTCAGGTCGGCGATACATCATTCTAAATGTTTGAGTACATACATTAGTAGTGAGTAAATTTTATTTACTGTTTATTTCGTATCATTTTGTGAGTAGATTTTATTTATTGTTTATTTTGAATCTAAAATTAATTTAAGATTTTATCGGTTATTCACAAACCGATATCAAAGATCAGCACTGTTTGTATATAGCTGGTCACATTATTTTCTACGTTTGATATTTGTGGTTGTCGTAAAGTCTACGGAATAAAAAAATTGACTTTATAGTATTACACGAGCAATCATCATCATCATCATCATATCAGCCGAAAGACGTCCACTCCTGGACATAGGCCTCCCCCAAAGAGTGCCAAAGCGACCGGTCCTGCGCCACCCGCATCCAGCGGACTCCCGCAACCTTTACCAGGTCATCAGTCCACCTTGTCGGGGGGCCGACCCACGCCGCGCCTTCCGGTACGTGGTCGCCACTCGAGAACCTTTCCGCCCCAACACGAGCAACATCTTACTAATATTATAAATGCGAAGGCTTGGATGATGTTTGGATGATTGTTACTCTATCACGCTTAAACAGGTCAACCGATTTGGATGAAATTTTGCACAAAGATAATTTATAGCCTGCGCCATATTTACAATTTACTGTCAATGCCATTCATGTGCTAGAGTAAAAATAATATAATGAGTTAACATTCCGCTTCGATTTTTACGAAGTCCAAAATAATCATGCCGCCCAAGAAAAAGTCACGCCCAAGTGAATATTCTATTAACTCATGGATGTACTAATATGTATGTAATTTTAGCAATAAATGAAGATGGAGTAATGTTTAAAAAATAATTAATAACGATATAAAATGTAT
This sequence comes from Epinotia ramella, assembly GCA_947578815.1. Taxonomy (NCBI): domain Eukaryota; kingdom Metazoa; phylum Arthropoda; class Insecta; order Lepidoptera; family Tortricidae; genus Epinotia; species Epinotia ramella. Next base: position 4,766,633 of record OX388220.1, read on the forward strand.
AGAATAAAACATTTAGTGCCAATTGAATGTGGAAATACTGACCTGGTTCAATAATAAAATAAATAAATTCTTCTAAAACACCATTTTAGAATTTAATAAGCGCAGTCTGTCTACAAAGCGATTTTGTATACATATATTATTATTTTAGAACATTTCGATGTTGACAGTAACATTGATATATTTAATTGTCGATAAAATATTTTGCTACGTCACTTTAGTATAAGTGCCCCGAGGTATCCCAGGTATGAGTTTACTCGGTAACTTGTTATGCCTACTTAGATCGTTTAAATTCATTATATGTACTACAGCCACGATTTTTTTCACATCCCCAGTAGCAGCAATTGAGCCAGCAGGAGGGGGACATGACTCGAATAAAAATTAGGGCCTTAGCCCATAGCTTAGGGTTTAAAGCCCAATATCTCGCAAACGCATTTTAAGATTATTTTTTTCTGTTTTGTCGGCATGATTTATTTATACAGGGTGTTAACGGGGTCATGATCCGGAATGACAAAAAGCGAATAAGATGATCATACTGAACAACCTTTCCCATGGGACCAACCACGAAATCGCAAAAAAAAAAGAGCCAATTAAGAGTTAACTGTGAGTTAACTGCGATTTAATTGAGAGTTATGTATGGAATACCTGGTTTTTTTTGCGATTTCGTGGTTGGTCCCATGGGAAAGGTTGTTCAGTATGATCATCTTATTCGCTTTTTGTCATTCCGGATCATGACCCCGTTAACACCCTGTATACCCATGCCGAATTACACTATTCTAGTAGGAATGGTTACTGAGCTAAGCCGAAGACGGACGGACAGACGGACGGACGGACGGACGGACGGCCAGATGGACATGGCGAAACTATAACTAAAAACACTACGGGTAAAACGAAATTAAAATGTTATATTTTCCCAATTTTCCAAAGCACAGGGTGAACAGTGCAAGGGTTCACTTGCAATTTGAAATCCCTCTTGCACGAATTCAGGCGGTTACAAGTGACGTTTACAATTATGCCCGTTCCCGTAGACCGATACTCGGACCCTCATTTAATCGTGCCCTTAATGGAAACGGGATAGCGGGTGGGTTAAAGTGATAACTCGTTGTGATATACGGAGGTTGGGAATAAAACTCGTTCATTGCAGGTTAAAACTGAGATAAGGATCTCTTTAAAATTACAGCTATGAAGAATTAGGTACTCGAAAAAAACATTGATGTCGAAGGCTTATTATTACAGGGTTGAGGACTATCTATATAACTGACAGAAACCAAAATAGCTTAATTATTCATATAGCTTATTCGGACAAGTGTTCTTGTAGAACAACGCATTATGATGATTTTTTTTCTTTGTATTCATATTCAGTTTGACTTTTTTTTGTAGGTTAAGAACTATCATTGTATTCATTGTAATAAGCTTTTTTTTGGCAAAAAATTACTGACTGTTGAGTTTGTTTCGGCGTTTCTTCTTAGCAGTGGTCTTCTTTTTCAGAAACGCTGGTAGAATTTTGACTTGTAAAAGTGCCATTACGGCCTACTTGAAGAATAAAATTCATTTTCTCAAACATGCAATGAAATATTGACGTTGTGTTCTTTATAATGGGCTTCGAAGTGTCACGTTTCGGGCGCAGCGAGACGAGAGACCCGTAATGGCATTTCATACGAAATTGGAGGCCTAGGCCTGCAAGATGGCCTTTTTTAATTTCCATTCCACAATTTGTGGCACAGGATTACGGCGTTCAGCCATGAAAATTAAAGTTTGATTTCTCGGAGTTTTTTTAATTTATTTCATTGCATGTTTGAGAAAAGCACTAAACATACCTCGGCGTGAAAAGGGGTTGCCGGCCGAGTACATATAGACGGCCGAGCGTAGCGAGGTCGGATAGTTATGAGGCTTATTTCCCGGCCTCTTACTCCAGGCAAAATACGGTTTTGAAAAACATTAATTTATAATAGCGTTTTTTTTGTTGATTTCAATTTAAAATGTTATTCTAAGATGATTTATTCAAGAATCCGACAAACTTTTCATCCGGAAGTAATTATGTAGATTTAAAGCATGCATTGTCTTTTTTTGTACGATTTATCTTGAATATTATAGAGCAAATGTAAATGAACCAAAATAAAGACAAAAATATTTATTAATATTTTTTTTGACTTCTCAGGAGCTAGTTAATTTATCATTTCATGTCTGAAATTTTGTCGGATTTTGTGGCTGGGTAACTATTTAATTGATAATATATCCGTAACACATAAAAAATAAGCTATTATAAATTATTTCCAAAATTGACATTTTTCCCATACAAGTTGTCAGTTCATTGACTGGACTATCTGTAGTAATGTACCTACTATTATTCCATTTAACAAGGGAGCGAAGCGAGTTCCGTGTTTCAGCTAGGGCCAAAATTCTACCGTATGTCCGGATGTTCAGATGTATGCTGTCCTCCTCTCCAGGTCGCATTACTCAATCGATTCTCGTGAAATTTTGTGAGTAGATTTAATAATTATATATTTTTTTAGATATGAGTTTTTGGATTTTTTTTTAAACATAGGCTTCCGTGTTCTACAGCTCACAGAGCCTCTAGTAATATATGTATGTAGGTACGTATAGAGCGCGTGATAAATCCCAATATAATGGTTGATTTGTAGAGTCAACTTTGGACATAAAAGCCGCATTTTTTTTACATAGTGCAATATCGTTGAAACAATAAAACAAAAACTAAACCCATAATGCTATCATTCCTAACGCTTTACCAATGACCCTGTATACGACGTTAACTCTGAAATATCGTATCTTTATTCGAGTCCCATAGTGACATACGACTTTTTGGAATACATTATGTCCTAGATAATCAAGCTTACTTATCTGCCTGTCTGTCACAGTCGATTCTCTGCCGCCATAATGATTAATAACATTGCTTCCAAGTAAATCACTTCCGTTACGCATAGATGGAAGTTTCCAAAATTCAAATAACTTCACTTTTTTCGCTAGTTAAGTTAGTTTTTATGTTGTGTACTGCCCGCATAAAATTGTTTTCATATCCAAGGGACGTTCGCTTCTTTCACTTAGACACTGGAATCGCGGCCAAGCATTACTTATTTACGTGCGTAGTTAGGTACCTACTCGTCAACACATGTGTAACCTCGAGCTTGTTGTCCACGACCTTCAGCTAAGTTGTGTTTGTTTACCTACTTCATGCCATTCAAATGGTAGATTATACAACAAGTGCAATACAACAAGCTATTTTATCGATCCGTGCCACAGGCGATGAGTTATTCTGCTTTTCACGTTTGTAGGAAAATTAAACTAAGTATGTAAGATGTAATTTAGGTTATGTTAAAATAACTATAATTACATTATATATATAACTATAATTACATAATAAGTATGATCACTATCATATTTAAACGCGTGCGACTGAACCTCGTGTTGCAAAGGGGCGTTTTTTTTATTGAGCGCGCGAGCGAAGCGAATGTAGTTCTTTGTTTCAGCTTGGGCGAAAATTATTTCGTATCTCCTCCTCTACAGGTCGCATTTTCTCAAGCGATTCTTGTGAAATTTTGTGTGCAGGTGTTCAATAATAATATAGTTTTCTTTGTCGATTCAGTTTTTGGAAGTTTTCCCGTTCACCGCCGTAATAACGTGTAACTACGCCCGCGAATCCGAACCCTTCAGACGTATCAACTAGGCCATACATACCAAACCCCATAAGTCTAGGAATGGGGCCGACAGATAAGCCAGTCGACCTTGCCCCGATGGCCCAGTAAACCGAATGCCGTATCGCTAAAAATCACTCGTGCAGTCAAGGTTTTATGTTAGAAACAAAATGGGACGGGGTAAGACAAATGGAGCTATAATACAACTAGCTCTCCACGCGGCTTCGCTCGCACATTACAGATTACAGCCCGGGAGCATTTAGAATGGCATTTTGGTCTATATTCTCTCTCGTTCTTCTCCAAGCGTTATCCCGGCCTTTGCCAGGGTCCACTTTCCTACTCACTCTCCTCCACTTTGCACGATCCTGGGCGTATTCCGTTGTGAGCCCGTTTTCACTCATGTCGGCCTTCACGACATCGAGCCAACGCTTCTAGACGGACTCGGACTAGGTACGCCAAGGCATTTGTTCCCTACGTAGTCAGATGACTTGCCAGAGACATGACCGAACCAACAAAAGCGACATTCTTGGGGCTTCTCTGCTACGTCACGAACTCCGAGGCTGCCACGGATGTACTCGTTACGCTTACTCATCCACGTTCCTATGCCAAAATCAACAATTTCCCCCGACCCCGAATACTTTCCTATGAGCCCTCGGCCTGTACGCAGGGACAACTATTGTATGTGTCCATTCAGAAGGACCAGCCTGTATACAGCTAAAAGATTTTTTTGAAATTGGATAAGTAGTTCTGTATTACCCCCTACATACAAACATAGAAAGCCTGCCTATGTTGCCTGCCTGGCTATGCCTAGTTTGAACTCACAAATGTACTAAGGTATCAGTTTGGAAGTTAAATAGATTTATTAATGTAATTTCTAGACGACACGGCGCGGTCTATTCACTAACAGCTACGTATCTACTATTTTCGAACTTATTCCTGTACTTTTGCTACAAGACATACCTATAGCTTCTTGCCAATGGGCTTTGCTCAAAATTAAACTATTATAGAATAGGACGCGTAACTCGAGACGGATGTACTTTAGAGCTGAGCTGCTATAGTAACTATTGTTTGTATGGAAGTACTCTACACATCTAACAAGGTGGCGTTAGTGTGCCTTAAAAGAAAAGGCACCAGTTGCCCATACATTTCCAGCAAAGCCCTTTCATGATTGAAATTTTATTGCTTTTTTGCAGGTTGAAGGGATTGTACCTACACTCGATTCGACTACGGCAGAGCCGAAGGGAAATCCATGTTTTAGCAGATAATGTTTGTATTTATGTATATATTTATGTAGTGCAGTTATTTCAAATCGATACCTCCCCTCCACGCGTTCCTGAGAAAAAGTATCTTGACCTTTTTATTTCGAAGTATGGAACTGTAAAAAGCTACAACTTAAGAATAATTCGAGGAAATTATATCCCCCCATCCATATTTATAATTAAATAGGGGCCTTATTCATTTTCTTGTAGTCCATGAATACTAAACTTACTACTTACCGCTTCGCCCGATCTATCGCTTTTTGTCTTTTAAAACCGTCCGCAGCCCCGTTCTGAGCCTAAAGTAAATTTCTTCAGGGAAATCGCCACGTCTAGTTGACCAAAACTGTCAAACTGCGGTAAGTTTTCGGTCCCGCGGGGGCCGGTCAAGTCAGAATTGACCTGTCAACTCGTCACAGTCCGTGGCATTTGCCGGCAAGGGCTGTTTCGGAAACACGGTCGACAGGTAAAATTATAAGTTAGAATGACGCTGTACCTTATTCCAGGTAACATTCGAATTTTACATCCATACATACATAATTCACTCCTTCGTCGAAAGGGATAGACAGAGCACATAAAACGTATGTTCCAGTGCAACTTTTAGCATAAATGTGGGTATAAAAGAGCAACAAAATGTGATATCGCAGTGATAGGTTGCTAGCCCATCGCCCACTACACACTTCAACCCTGCCCCCTTAGTCGACTTTCGAATTTTAACGGACAAAATTTTCTACATGTCTTCGATTATCTAGAATATAAAGGAAAATATTGTACTACTTTTACTAATCGACCATTAAGTGTTTTTAAAACATAACAATACTTAAAGTCTGCGTTTCAAAATGGTGTTCCTGGAAATCGCATGACGATTAACGCACTATTTTTAACCCCCGACGCAAAGAGGGGGTATCTGTGTATCTGTCTGTGGTATCGTAGCTCCCAAACGGATGGACCGATTTGAATGCGTTTTTTTTTGTGTCGTAGATAATTTTATTCCGAGTGTTCTTAGCCATGTTTCATGAAAATCTGTTCTTGATATATCGGACTTTGAAACGAATATGTCGGGGGTTTTTCAACTTTTCTAAGTTGTAGTTAAACTAATCTTATCTGGAATAGGATATAGGGTTTGTTTTAATTCTGATTTGAGAGCAAAGCAACCTCTTCATTTCTAGGTCTCCGTACCTCAAAAAAGTGATCATCATAGGAGCACTTCGTGGTCTGGCCATCGATCAAAACCCTTTTTGCTGACTACGGCACAACCGAAACGAAGGGACATGATTGTAGCAAACTTTGTTTGTATGTGTTCCACCGTAGCCACGTGTTCCACATTCACTGCCAAGAATCGCTACGCGCTACGCTCGTAGCCGATCCCGTGCTTTTCCTCGTAGCGGAAAGCGATTACGGCGTAACCGCCTGCCAAGCGGGTTCCTGGCAGTGAAAGTGTTAAGATAATAACAAGATTTAGATAAATGAGGTGACAATCAATTCCCAATTATGCTACGAGTGACATAGGCTAACTTTTGTATGAATAAATATATTTGGCAATTATTTTTCCGTAAACTTTGTATGCTTCTTCTCAAGAACGCGTAGCTATCAAGTTGAAATTGAAATCAAAAAGGGACTCAAATCTGCAGTCCCTTCAAGCTTTGAAAAAAATCAACTTCTAAATAGGGGTGTAGACACTAAATAAAATAATCAGTAATGTCATATTTTCTCGAAAAACGATTAAAGATGTAGTCAAATGGAGAAAAAATCAGCGCAAAAGGTTAAATAATCACGAAGTTATAAGTGTCCAAAGTTTTAAGAAGGGGTATGTTCTGTCCCTTTTTAGCAAAACGCAACTTCATATGAAACGATGAAGCTGGAAGAATGTGACGTCACTAAAGGCGGCAACGTGCCGCGCCGCATCGTGGTCGGCGCCGCCGTCGACGCGGCGCCCCGGCAGCATCCTGTAATGTGACGTCACACACCGTTTGCGTTTTCTCTCTCTTACAAGCAATATTAAAACGGTCGTAGCTTCGTAATCCTTTGAGATATCTGAATGGGATTTTCGTCTCTAGGCATATTTTTTTGCCTTCTTTCTTTTGGAGTAACAATAATTTTCGAGTCTGCACCCCTATTAAGGCATCACAAGATATAACCGTTTATGCCGCATATGTTTCTATATCACGATGGAAAACAAGCATAGGTGCGGCCTGCCTGACGGAAAGCAGACATCGCAGCCTATAGACGCTTGTGATTCCGCCGTCATCATCATTATTTTCAGCCTTTAATCGCCCACTGCTGAGCATAAGCCTCTCTCCGAGTACGCCACTTATCCCGGTCCCATACTAGCCCCATCCAGAAATGACCCGCGGTCTTGTTTACGTCGTCAACCCATCGTGCTGGTGGACGACCGACGCTTAATTGAACATTCAACAATCATGTCCCTTCGATTTCGCCGTGCCTATATAAAATTAAATATTCCTTGCCAAGTGCCAAGTCGTACGGTCCTCCGGTTTAGATAGAAAGCGTAGAAGGTAGATTATTCCATATAACGCTAGCGGCTCTGTGAGAACTTGGAGCCAGTCTCTTTTTAGGGTTCCGTAGTCAACCAGCAACCCTTAGTCCACGGAAGACCATCAGCGCTGTGGCATTGTTTAAGTCCAATTCGGTTTTTTTTTTTTTTTTTTCAATGTTTGTTACCTCAGGACTCCATCATTGATGAGCCGATTCGTATTTTTTTTTTGTTTGTAAAGTATGCTTCCAGGTGGTTCCCATTTTTTTTTTATTCAGTTGGATGATGGATATCTCGTGTATTTACACCCGGAAATCATTTTGGTGGAGTGGAATTGATGATGAAGATCACAAGATGACTTATGGAATTCCTCAATTATGTACTTAAAAGTACAAAATAGTACGTCACAGATTCTGATAAGATTCCGTTGAAATAGCAACTTATGAAGTCCCAAAGGTGATCCTTGTGGAATCAACGGAAGTCCTCAAATATTATCGGGCCACATACAGCGATTGGGTTTTTTTTCTCTAATAATCAACGCATTTGCTTTCGTAAATGAGTTCATGTGGTAAATTGGAAAATAAATGTTCTCGTGGCTTGGCGGAGTACTAAATTGAAGTCGGTTAAAACTTTGTTTTTAAAGTAAATTATTATATATTGTGTTTTCTCACAGGGCACTGGTAAATATAGGTAATATCTAAGACTACATGTCTATCCAACTTACAGGTAGATGAAACGTAATCTTAATCTTCACATTAATGTATTACATTATATACTTGAATAAAGACAGAGGACGTCTGAAGACATAAAGACGACGACAAAGGTCATATTTAATGTAATATTATACTTATTATTAAGTAATCCATCATTTCATTTGGAGGATAGAAACCTGATCCGTAACCTTTATATTAGAGAAACTTAGCTTATTTCCGAACGTTTTGAAGATATTGGGATAATAATATTGATAACATAAATACTCGTAACCTTTTTTTTCGGCTCGAATCCTACTAATCCTAATAATATTATAAATGCGAAAGTTTGGATGATTGTTACTCAATCACACTTAAACGGCTGAACCGATTAAATAGTTAATAGCTTGGATTAAAATATAGGATCGTTTTTATCCCGGGTCCACGCAGACAAAGTCGCGGGCGGAAGCTTGTATTATTATATTTGTAGAAAATTTAAAGTCCTTTATAAGGCACAGCTAACGGTTATATCCAGTTATCGTGTTCAAACAATTTATTCCATACACACATTGTCTCCAATTTTTACAAGCTTTCTATTACCTTGAATGTATATACCTAACTATGTAGGTATATATTTATGTTTGTTCGGGTGGAACCTTGCAACTCAATTTTGAAGCAGGTACCTCTCAACCGATTGAGCTGAAATTTTGGGTAAAGGTATAGTTTGGATGACATTATGGCAATAAAAGCTTGTTGCTTAAAAATATTTTTTTTGACAGAAACTTATTGTAACTGTAATTTGAATTATTAATTAATAAAATAATTACTTGATGACTATAGTACTAGCGACTAGTGTTGGGTTACTCACTCATTTGTCATGCTCATTTCATTAAATTGTCTCATTACTTCACACTTGACTATGTACGGTCGAGGTCATAAATACGTTTACACTTTTGCACCTTATTGCCTTGTAATAAGGTGCAAAAGTGTAAACATATTTATGACCTCGACTGTACCTCATTCCTCACAAGGCAACGCCTCGTTCCTCACTCGCTCGCTCATCAGCTCGCGCTTCATTTATCCCTCAAACCCTAATACCTAGTCCAGGCAATGAACTGACAACTTGTATGGAAAAAATGACAATTAAGGAAATAATTTATAATAGCTTATTTTTTATGTATAACGGATATATTATCAATTAAATAGTTACCCAGCGACAAAATCCGACAAAATTTCGCACATCGAAAAAATGATAAGTTAACTGGCTTCTAAAAAGTCAGTAAAAATATTAATAAATGTTTTTGTCTTTATTTTGGTTCATTAACATTCGCTCTATAATATTCAAGATAAATCGTACAAAAAAAGATAATGCATGCTTCATTTAAATCTACATAATTACTTCCGGGTGGAAAGTTTGTCGGATTCTTGACTAAATCATCTTATAACATTGTCAAATGAAATCAACAAAAAAAACGTTATTATAAATTAATGTTTTTCAAAACCGTATTTTGCCTGGAGTATAAAGCCTCGCCTCTCGAGCTCCGGACTCGCCACTCGCGCCTAACTTTCCCCCATCTACAATACAATAATGTATGTAGTGGAGGAAGGTAAGTAAGAATATTGAACATGAAGGTAATTGGTGGTCTATTGTAAACTACACTTGAAAAAAACCTTGTTTTTACTTCCGATATATGTTAGTTATTAGATGGTACCTCACCTCATTTGAAGTAGGACATTGTACCACCTCATTTTTGGAAATGAGGTGCTCATACAAACTCATTTTATGTCCTACCCAACACTACTGGCTACTGACAGGGTAATTCCTAAAGAATTTTACCTCACAATTTACGTTTAATCGTCATTTAATGATGAGCCATTGTTTTCGTTAAAATGGGCTTTCTTATTAAAACCGGGTGAAACGATAACTTTTGAACAATTGTAATTTTCCCCAGGTATTGGACACAGAGAATATAAAACTACACAACTTTGACTCTAAACGTCATATTTAATTTTCGATATTGTTCGGTATTTCTAAATTCTATTTAGGTAATCTTATGTTCTCTTTGGGGGATGTCTTACGCCTCATATTATGATGATGATTTAGGTAATGGCGCTGAAATATTAAAAGGGTCGGTCGGACAAATATATCTACGAAAAAAATATTCGCAAATCCGAACTTAAATACCGGTATGCGATTCCTGTATGGGTTTACAAACGCTTGTGGTCGGATATATTATGTGATGTCAAGGTGTTCTTTCATATAAAAATACCTGATTCGTGTTATTTTGCACACCAAGGCACAACATTAATCATTAAAATAAATAAATTATACATTAATTTTTTTATTGAGCAGAAACGTCCGCTAACGACGCTAACGCTAATTTTTCAATTTTCCACTATGATCGAAATTTTAAATAAAATATAAATAAGTATTAAGGGACAATCATAGACAAATCGAACTGGTCCCTTAGTAAGCTCAATAAGGCTTGCGTTATGGGCACTAGATGATGATATAATTAAAAGGTATAAATACATGCAACACTCAATCATCACACAAATATTTTGCCCTTACCGGGATTCGAACCCAGGACCTTCAGCTTCATAGGCAGCGGCACTACCCACTAGGCTAACCGGTCGTCAAATATATCCATTATATTCTATAGATTATAAAAGTCAAGACACAGAATTGAAACAACAACAGATATTGAAAACTCACTTTATCAAAGTCGAGCTTTTTACTATTAGACTCAAAGTTTGCTTTAGAAGCTTTTCATTATAAGCAATACCAAACTTCGTCTATTATGATAAAATACGAAAATTAAGCTTAAAGTAAATTGCGTATAGAATTTTAACCGAGTTCAAGTTTTCTATTTAAAGAGTTAGTATGTATGGAAATTTTGAAACAATAGTGGTTTTTAATACAATAAGAAATCCATACTAGTATTATTTATAAATGCGAATTGCTCTTCACGCTTAAACCGTTGGACCGATTGAGATGGAATTCGGTATGGAGATGGTTTGAATCCTGGGGAAGGACGAAGGGTAGTTTTTATCCCGGAAATCATCCCCTGAGAGGGTGAAATGGAGGATGAAAGTTTGTATGGAGCTATAATATAACACGACGAATTCTCAGATCAATAAAGACCTTAGGCTACGATGTCTGCTTACCATCAGGCAGACCGATGGCTTGTTTGGCACAACGTCGGAAGTTACATTGAGACTAGCATTACACATTAGACAGTTAGATAAAGCCCAATAAGGCTTAGCGTTTGATATTGGCACCAAAACTTGGCACAACACTGGCCCCTGGCAAACGACACCGGCGGCGTGCCAAATGCAACTTTGAACCTAGCATTATTTGCTTTTTAACCAAGTTGTGTAAAGGTTTCTAAGCTTAACACGTTCACTGCCTCCTCTAAAATGTAGTATCACAGACAGCCCCATGTGCAGAGCGTGCATGGAGGCAGAGGAAACGACCAAACATATTCTACTGGTGCAGACCGCAGGGCAGCAGGTGTAGAAGTATACAGGAAAAAACACCTGGGGAGTCATCCAGACACATTACGGGAGGCAGTAAACAAGAGTAGCCCCCGCCTTTTCACGCAAAATACGCACACTGGATGACGACATGCCAAAAATGCCCAGTAAAACTTTTGTCTAACGAGTAAGTGTGACGCAATGCACATTGGACAAAGATCTTGGACAAGTGGAATCCACCCTTACAAACGTTCACTGCCAAGAGTGGCGTAGGCGACCGCTCGACGGGTTCCTGCTGGCAGTGAAAATGTTAATACCTATTCAATGTCAAAGATTTCGTAGCGTTACCGCCGAGAAAACCGCCTGCGACGAGAGTATATATGTATGTAGGTATACAGTGTGGAAGTCTAATACAAGCAAATAATTAAATCAGGTATAGGATTAAGTACCGTAATCATGAATTAACAGGACTTTTTAAGTTAGACTTAATTTAAAGCATGTAAATAATTTTTGAAAAAATATCAAGCAGCAATGTAATGCACACAGCTAATACACCACGTAACAACTGTCAAAAAGTCTGACAAGTACCTACCTGTCAATCAGCTTTAGTAAAGTGATGCTGCGTAATGAGTGCTTTACACTGCGGGCTGAATTATTTTGTATGGAAATTTTTTTTGGCGTAATTTAGGATAAAAACTAACTAAATACTCGTCTTAGGATCTTTATTAACCACCGTATAATTATTTGCTTGTATTAGACTTCCACACTGTATATGTGTATTGTATGTTATTTATAAAATTTAAGTAAGTTAAGGCTAACTCTTAATTATTATTCACTAGCTTCTGCCCGCGACTCCGTCCGCGTGAAACTCGTTTATATCGTAGCTCCATACAAACTTTCACCCCCCAATTATACAATGTTAACATTATTAACATTAGCAACAAGGTTTATGAATACAATTTATTTATTTATATTTCATCTGACCCCAACCTGACATACGCAGTACAGGAAAACACCCTAAATCCCTAATAGACTTATCCTACCCAATCATAAAATCAACCGTATTTAAATTAAGTGTTTACCAAAATGTCTCCAAGTCCAAACGACTTACAAATACTCGCTTCCCGAAGGACATAAGACCTTTCAACATAAACTAGGTTTATTTAACTTGGGCACACAAGAGTCAGCCCCAGACGTTCTCAAGTGGTAGAAAAACATGTTTTTCGTCAAAATGTTTATAGTGAAAGGGCGTAAATGCCGTTATATTTGGGCCAATTAACTATTTTATGTTGTTCGTTGCCATGGTTACGCATCCTGGGTCACTTAAAACTGTGCTTTTATCCATACTAATATTATAAATGAGAAAGTATGTTTGTCTGTTTGTTACCTCATCACGCTTAAACCGCTGAACCGATTTAGTTGAAATTTGGTATAGACATAGTTTGAGTCCCGGGGATCCTTCCTTGATAGTTTTTATCACGAAAAGCTACGATATAAACAAGTTCCACGCGGACGGAGCCGCGGGCAGAAGCTAGTGCGGCATTAATCCACTATACCTACACGTGTTTTTGTTATATTGGTAACCCCATTCCATAGCGGGGCATCTCCTGACATGATAGAAGTACTTTTTTTTAAGACGCTCTGCCACCGTTGTCTCTTGGCTTACCGGGGCAGAGCAACAAGAAAAACTTGACTGACCCATTTCTACAAAATCAGGCTTTACGGATGACAATTCAACAACTTAGAAAAGTTGAAAAACCCCCGACACTTTCATTTCAAAGTCCAATATCTCAAAAACGGCTTAACAGATTTTCATAAAACATGGCTAAGAACACTCGGGATCACACCAGCTTTCGAATTAAAAAACCGCATTCACCGGTCCATCCGTTTGGGAGCGATACCACAGACGGATACACGTTACAGATACACAGACACGTTAAACTTATAACACCCCTCTCTTTGCGTCCGGGGTTAAAAACGGGCACGTCATCCGGGTCGGTCTTCTTCAACACCTGGATGATAACCTGGAGACTGACTTCCCTCCCCCCCTTCCCTCCGACGGGACGGCACTTGGTCAGCTTCACCGAGCGTCTGGAAAAGAAGCGCCCTGCCACTGAAAATGCAATGCAATGTCGTCTTCACTGAAACTCAATTTGCAGATCTACCGGATTATCCGTTGGGGCGGAATGGTTCTCGAGTGGCGACCACGTACCGGAAGGCGTGGCGTGGGTAGGCCTCCACAAGGTGGACTGATGACCTGGTAAAGGTTGCTGGAGTCCGCTGGATACGGGTGGCGCACGACCGATCACTTTGGCACTCTTTGGGGAGGCTTATGTCCAGCAGTGGACGTCTTTCGGCTGATATGATGATGATGATGATGACCGGATTATCATCTTTCATCTCAATCCAGGAATTCACTATGGGACACCAGCCATTCCATTCCAACCCATTTCCAGTTACACCTGGCCTGGCCTGTTTCAAAAGCATGTCCACATCCCTTTGTGCAGCAGTGAAATTGCCGTTTTAATGCAAAGCCTGAAGCTTTTCAGATAGCAAACGATTAAATGACGAGACTGCTACATTGCAGCGACATTTTCCACAGGCGTTTTAATTTCCGCAGTGCCACAGGGGCTTATAAAACGGTAACGTAGCAGCAGCATTATCTCGATTTGTATCCATGTGTTTTATTGAACATGTTATTAAGAGGAAATGACAATTTAAATTGTGATGTGAAGCGCCGATTGCCGCAGGCAATCAATCTTTGTGCAGTAGGATTATTATTTTATATCGTATTGTGAAGCTCGTCGCTTATACTTTTATGACTTTGATCGCAATATGGTGTTTGAATATTCTTCGAAGAATCATCGTATAGAAGGAACTGTCACGGTGCGCTGCAAATATCGAATGGAGTAGCGCCGCGCCAAAATCGCTTCACGGATATTAAAACTCTAGGTATCGTTTAATTAAACGTAGTTGGCGCGGCCCATTGGATATCAAAACGGATAAAAAGCCGTTGCGATGCGCCAGCGAATTTGGATGCACTAGTCAATGTCGAAACAACACACGCGACCACGACCAAGTGACAGCTATGTGGCGCGCCCCTGAATGTAGTCAAAATATTGCGTCCATCCATTTGGATAGGTACATCCATTTCTCGCAGCGGCAAACGGTGCGGTGCGGCGCTTACGTCAAGGCACAACTTAAGACAACTTTAAGCAGGTACTATCAAACATCTGTCATCTATATATGTAATACTTACGGTACGTGCGGGGATAGGGGAGTGCGGGTGGGGATGAGGGGTGCGACGCAGGCGGGCCAGGGCGCTGAGCAGCCCGTCCGTGGTCACGGCGCCCTCATCTGTGGTAACAGAAACACGGCCTTGAGTGCTGGTGATAGAGTTGATAACTACTTAACTAAGTGGTGGATCTTATGGTCTACTTCTTCTAAATTTCCTGGACACTACCTAGAGTGCTTGTGATAGAGTTAGTTACCAACTCTAACGACTTGTCTAAATGGTGGGCCTTATTATGAACTTCTTCCAAATTCTGGTCAAGGCGCTCTCATCCGTTGTAACTGTAACACGAGCTTGAGTGTTTATGATAGAGTTGGTAACTACAACTACTTTACTAAGTATAAATAATCTACTTCTTCCAAATCTCTTTGTCATGGCGCCCTCATGTGGTAACAGAAACACGATCTGAAGTGCTTGTGATTAGAGTTGATAACTACTGGATGAAATGGGTGTCTTTTTCTGAATTTCTTGGTCATGCCGGTACAACAAAAACAGGATCTTAATGTGCTTGGGATAGAGTTGGTAACTACTTGACTAAGTGAGTGAGTCTTATGATCTACTTCTTCCAAATTTCTTGGTCACGGAGCCCTCATCGGTGGTTACAGAAAAACATCCTGAAGTGCTTGTGATGTGATAGAGTTGGTAACTAATTGACTAAATCGGTGAGTCTTATGATCTTCTAAATTGCCTGGTCACGGCGCCCTCATCTGTGGTAACAGAAACACGACCTGTAGTGCTTGTGATAGAGTTTATAACTACTGGAATAAGTCAGTGAGCCTTATGATCTAGGTCTACCCTGGTCGCCGTGTCCGTCATGTGGGAAGAGAAACACGACCTTCAGTGCTAGTTATAGAGTTGGTAACTACTTGTCTAAGTGGTGGGTCTCATGATCAACTTCTTTCACATTTTCATATCTCAGCGCCCTTATTTGTGGTAACAGAAACACGACCTAAGTACTTGTGATAGAGTTGGTAACTTATTTAATGACTGAGTCTTATGATCTTCTTTTTCTAAATTACTTACGCACAGCGCCCTCATCCGTGTCAATAGAAACAAGACCTTAAACGCTTGTTATAGAGTCGGTAACTTAGTTAATGAGTGAGTCGTATGATCTACTTTTCTACATTTCTTACGCACAGCGCCCTCATCCGTGGCAATAGAAACGAGAGCTTAAATGCTTGTTATAGAGTTGGTAATAACGTGACGGGCGGATCTAGGGGAGCTGGCCAGGCTCTCCCCAGCAGTCGTCAAGCGTTTTTGCATCAATATGTCTAAAACTTTTACTTTACTAGAATACGATACCAAAATATGTACAGCTAAAGCAATGCAAATATACCTGCTACATAAGTTACTTAAAACCCGTCGAACGCGCGTCGTCTGTAGAACAATGTGTAAAGGCCTTATGACTCAACTCCGCTCCCTAATTAGGACGCTCTAAATTCAGTTACGTGTCATAAGCCCTTCAATATTGTCCGTTAATAACACACGTGTGTTACTAGCGCGCTTGACGGGTTAACAGAATCCGTGGCAATGTGCCTAATTCTCCGTTCCTCCAGGCAACACCTCAATCTGGAATCACGCGATAATAGTGACAAGATAGAGCGTCCGTCACTGGCTGACACCCTATCTGCTATGCCCTGCAGCCCTATGGCTGAGACGGACGCTCTATCTTGTCACTTATCGCGTGATAAGGCCGACCATGATACGGGGTCTGAGTAACATACGTCAATAAACCCGAGGTTTATAATGAATTGATGATGTCATCAGTGTTTACATGCCCAAATAATTACTTCTTTAGTTAATCATCTGTTTGGTAACGATTGCATAAATTCGCCGATGAGAATTTGTTTAACGACCTCTTTCATTAGTTAATGATTCAATTAAGCTAGTTAATTAAATTGCTATGGTCATTAATTAACATACACATCGTATTCACCCAACTGTTACAGTTTATCGAACGAGCGAGCGAAGCGAACGAAGTTGTCGCATTTCTCAACTGACTCTCATGTGTCAATTTTGTGAGCATGTTCGATTATTATATAGTTTCTTTTTATCGAGTCAGTTTTACGAAATCTATTTATTAAAAAAAACACACACTAGCGATTTCTACAGCTCACAGAGCTACTAGCAAGAATCGCTTCGCGCTACGCTCGTAGCCGATCCCGTGGTTTTCCCGTAGGTAGCGGAAAGCGACTACGACGTAGGCGCTCGCTAGGCGGGTTCCTGCACGTCTAGCACACGACGGCTGCGACATACTCTCGATTTTTATCGCACTATACCTCTTGTTCTAAGTGGTCTAATAAGTGAGAGACGGATAGTGCGAGAAAAATCGAGAGAGCTCGCGCGCCGTCGCGTGCTAGCCGTGCTGGCAGCGAAATAGTTAAAACAGTAATGAGCATATAATTAAAATTTGTTCGTATTTAACTGTCACTGACATTTATGTTTGTGAGCAAAATGTTGTGCAAGTTAGTTCATTATATGGAAGTGTTGTCGATTAAGTTCAACGATTCTTTTGTTTA
This sequence comes from Epinotia ramella, assembly GCA_947578815.1. Classification (NCBI taxonomy): domain Eukaryota; kingdom Metazoa; phylum Arthropoda; class Insecta; order Lepidoptera; family Tortricidae; genus Epinotia; species Epinotia ramella. Next base: position 4,784,007 of record OX388220.1, read on the forward strand.
AACAAACTAATGTGTTTTACAGCTCATATAGAGCCACTAGCGAATAAGGGTTAATTAAATACTCCAGCATTAGTAGGTAGGTCTGTACTAAATGATCACCCCGCAAAGTAAACAGCGGAAATAACAATGGACAAAAATGTGTTATAAAATGCTACCTGTAACTATAACCCTTCCTCCGTCCAGTAATGCGGGTCGGGCAACAATGTGACCGTCACCCGTACAGACCCCGGATCATCCGGATATTTACCCGGACGCACCCGGATACAAGGTGGAGCAATAAACGTCTGTCCTGATTCTATTTGGTACTCGTCAGGGATTAAAGTATTTTATTTAGTTTGTGTTTTACAATGACGGCGGCACATAGCTCGTAGAACCGATGGCCGTTGGGGCGGAAAGGTTCTCGAGTGGCGACCACGTACCGGAAGGCGCGGCGTGGGTAGGCCCCCGACAAGGTGGACTGATGACCTGGTAAAGGTTGCGGGAGTCCGCTGGATGCGGGTGGCGCAGGGCCGGTCGCTTTGGCACTCTTTGGGGGAGGCCTATGTCCAGCAGTGGACGTCGTTCGGCTGATATGATGATGAATGACGGCGGCGATCAAAACAAGTGACGTTTAAGCTACGGTTGCCTAGTGGTTCGGGCATGCGGCGGTCGGCCGTGGGTTCAAATCCCGGCTCGTACCAATGAGATTTTCGGAACTTATGTACGGAATATTTACCGTTAGCTTTTCGGTGAAGGGAAACATCGTGAGGAAACCGGTCCAATCCCAATAACGTCTAGTTTGCCCTCTGGGATGGAAGGTAAGATGGCAGTTGCTTTTGTAAAACTAGTGCCTATGCCAAATCTCGGGATTAGGTGTCAAAGCGGACCCCGGGTTCCTTTAGGGCACAACCGGGAATAAAGCTAGGAGGATGGTGATGGTGGCGAACAAAACAACCGTTCCCGTAACTTGTTAAAAGCTCACCTCAACGCTCACCCACAAATATATCTTGACACCGCGATGCGTAGTAACCAAGCGTAGGTATAGGTCTAGTTTCGTGACGGGTGACCGGCGGGGTGAGCTGCATTAGCGCGTAGCGAATAACAGCCCAGGGCTGTATATATACGCCTAACGAAGCTAGACCTCTGCCCCGCTATTCTAAAACTTGCTTTAGCTTCACCTCACCGTTCACCCACAGATATATCTAATTGACGCCTCGATCGTAGTAGCTAAGCACTTCTTCTGTAATTTACGGTGAGGGCGGGCGGTATTTTTAATCCTGAATACAGCTACACCTCGCTACGCTCGCATCATCATATCAGCCGAAAGACGTCCACTGCTGGACATAGGCCTCCCCCAAAGAGTACCAAAGTGACCGGTCCTGCGCCACGCGTATCCAGCGGACTCCAGCAACCTTTACCAGGTCATCAGTCCACCTTGTGTGGGGCTCTATTGTAGGAAATTATTTTGCTACCGAACCACATACTGTTTTTCACACCTTCTATAAGCAAAACTGAAATCCCTCACGAAGCACAACAATGGCTCGTTTCTGAATAGCACAAATAGGAAAGAAAACAACAACTTTGATCCCTTATTAGGACAACAATGAACACTTTTGTGAATAAGCAGGTTTGAAAAAATAACTTAAGAGTCCGCAGTAAGCTCGGCCGAATTTCGCCTTCCCATACAAACGGAGTTTCGTTCTCATTTTAAAACTACGTGTTGGATTGTGACGAAACTATACATATACAATGACATGAGGTATATCTAGGTCTGTAATCAGTTGATATGGCTACAGTTTATAAAACAAACGAAATACAGCAAAAACCAGTTTTGTATGAAAAACGTAAATTCGCTGATATTTTATTAGGTACTATGGTATCTGAAGCTACAAGAACTAATTATAGACCTGGATATACCTTAACTTATTCTAAGTACAAAGTTTCAGAGCAAACTACGTAGTCGTTTTAAAATGAGAGCGTAACTACGTTTGTATGGAGCTTACTGCGGACTGTGTCGCTGGGCCGCGATTCCATTAGTCTTGCAGTGCATAGGCTAGCATATCTCTGTTGTTTCAAGTGTCCATTCTGATTTTGATGGAGACGTCACCTTTTTAGGGTTTTTTAACTCAAAAGGAAAAAAAAGAACCTCTCTAGCTGTCTGTCTATCAAGCCCTTTATCTCGGGAATGCCTGGTGATATCGAGTTCAAATTAAAACCATATACTCAAATTTACAATCCCTTGAAGATGTGAAAAAATATTTTATCTAAATTAACGTAATAAAAAGATACGGCCGTTTATGCCGCAACAAACTTATATTCGACACTCAAGGGAATCAAAACTTATAGGGTAGTTTTCGTTGACCTAGAACTATGAAATTCGGCAAGTAATATCGTCTTATACTACAAGTACAGGGAAAAATCTAAAAACTTACATTTGTAATTAAGTACGGAACCCTCGGTTGGCGAGACCGACTCGCACTTGTCCTGTTTTTTCTGCTGATGGACGGCAAAATGATTTTATATTTGACCTTTTTAAATGTCTGACTTATTTAAATACGAACAGGTTTTTTCAGATCACCAGTGAAGTGGGCGGTTTTTAGGCCGCGGCGTAAATGAGGGATAAGTATTTATTTATTTAATCATACAAAATGTATACAGTTTGACAGTAAGAATCCAAAGCACTGTACAATTTATAATTCTTAACATGTAAAAACCGAAAAAGAAAAAAAAACATAATATTTAAACATTCATCGTCTCGCTACTGCGATACTGAAATACTTCTCAGACAAATATGACATATAGGTGCTTGTGACAGAAGAGAGTTTTAGTGCCCGAACAGCAGGAGAGTTTCTGTGTACCGAGTTGATGGGACCGCCAGGAGATTTGTGATGTCTCGGTCTCAGGACTGTTTTGAGCACAAAGGGTATAGAGCTTTCCGGCTCGTGCCACTAGGTCCGGGCAGTCGGTGTCGCCACGTAAGATACTGCACGTGGTCTCCAGAAGATTGTAGTTCCTTACTTCAAGAGAGTTAAATCCCAGAGAACCTAACAGAAACTTTGTACAAGAAAGGTTAGAGGGAGTATAGTTTCTTATAAATAAACCCGAGGAAGGTTTTCTGTACTTTCTTCAACAACAAGGCGTACACTTTCAGCTGGGTTCCATACGATGCTTGCCACCCCAAGCTTACTCCGGACAAGGGCTGAGTAATAACCAGTCATCGGAATTCTCGTAGCATTTTTGAGCTGTCATAGGGACTTCTCGTTTATCGAGAGTCGCTTGTAACAATCGGCTTGGTCATGAAATTTAAGAGACATATCAAAAAGAACGCCGAGGTCTCGAACAGTTGTTACGCGAGTTGTCTTGCGATCTCAGCATATCGAGGGCTTCATGCTAAAGGGGCGTATAAGCAATAATAGGGTTCTTGCTTATACGCCCCTTTAGCATGAAGCCCTCGATATATTGGGCACTTATGGGCTTCACCGAACGAGTGAAGGACATAACGCAGCATTTGGGAACATTGAAATGCAGCTAGATGTCTGTGGCACCGTAGCGCCCAAACGGATGTACCGTTTGAATGCGGCTTTTACAAATTAACTCTTCTCCGTCGTTGTGGTTCGTAGCTAAGTTTGTTGTATCGATATGTGTTGTTATTTTTAATTTATCACAAAACTGGTTATATCTAGAGCCGTTATCGATGCGTGCTGAATAGAGCCCCAAAATCGATTGAATATTGTTCGATATTACTGAAACAGAGCCGTTATGTTAAGAGCGATAATCAATTGTTTAAACAATAACAACCACATTGTATCTTAGCAACATACGTTAAAGTCCCTTTTCGCTTGACAACTCAATCGTAGGCCGTTTCGCATAAACAATTGTGTGCCTTAAGCACACGCAGTAAGGTTCTTATTAGCTTGGCAACACGGTGAAGTTGTGTTTGCCAAATGCGGACCAGATGTCGCCCCTTCGTAACTGTGTTTACGCTGCATGAGCATAGCTTATGTTGACAATGTCACTTTCAACACTAGGGTGAGTGTCCATCGGGTGAGTTTCCATACAAACGACAGCTAGCTGCGGAGCAATATAGTGCCTCTGTGAGCTGCAGAGCTCGCAACCCTGATTATTATTCAGTTTTTTTTTAATCGACAAAAAAATCTATATAAGGTGGAGTCTTGTAACTGCAACTATCTGGTAATTGCAACTAAATCGAATAATGCCCTCTAGGATAGTGATCCTAGGGAGCATTATTAAATTTAGTTGCAATTACAAGACTCCACCTTAATTATTGAAACAGCTCACAAAAATGCGAGCAGTGGAGGACAGCGGAACATCTAGCCAACCGATACGAAAAAAAATCGGTGTAATCTGAAACGGAGAACTAACGTTTGCTCCGCTCACACGCTCACAAACACAGCTTAGCTCATCTCTGCCCACCCGTCTGGCCTTTAAGGCGACAGTAACCCCCAAATATTTTGTCTCGCTCGCTCGCGAGTGTTCAGAATCAGAATCAGAATCAGAATCAGAAATTATTTATTGTCAGATATCGTCGTATAGTTTATTGGCCATTGCTACTACAATTTTCTGCTTTTGAAGTCGCACGCGCTGCGCCTACTTTTTCGTAATTTCATATAAAGATCGCGCTTTTCCATATAGAATTTAAAAGTTTTTATTCTTAAGAGTGCACGTCACATCAAGAGAGTTTGGGCTGTGTCGTTGAGGTATCTTTAGGCGAAGACCGGTGGTAAGTCAGATCTGCGCGCCCGGTGAGTAGCTGAGAGTGCCTTAGAGAACAGGAAGCCCTGAGGAGGCTCCAGACCTGGACGCTTCAGGTATGTGATTGTGCACTTTCTCTTCCGTCTCGATTGTCTAAATTAAAAATTATTAACGTGTTTCTCGCATTCTCGGATTTTGCTAGAGTTCAGTCTTTTTACAGTACATCTTAATTTATCGCGTTTAAAAACATTGGCAGCCAACCAATAGCTCGCTCGCTATAGCTCGATATGCTCTAGCGAAATTGGAATAAAAATTGTATTGTCAAAACGAACGATTATTTCGGAATTTCAAACATTCAGATATATTATTAGATAAATAACACACCAATATTTTTTTCGAAACAACCGTCTAAATACAATTTGTGGTTTAGAAGCAACAAATTTTAAGTTGAAAATAGCCTCATTTAATTTCGTAAATACTGGCGGCCGTATTCATAAACGTTCTACAAGCCTATTTTAACTAAAATGCCGATAAAATTCGTTTGTCCTTATCTGTCACGTTAACATTTGTGTTCGTAGGAAAGGGACAAAGCACATTTAATTTAGCAGAGGCATTTTAAGTTTTATGAATAAGGGGGTTAATAAATACTTGTGGCTCTGTGAGCTATAGGAATAGCTAGCCTGTCTTTTCTAAATCATAATTCTGTATAATTACTGTAACTGTTCACACAAAATTTCACGAATATCGGTTGTGAAATGCGAACTGTTAAGGAGATAAGGCGGAGAGCCGCACAACCGGACGGACATGTGAAAGAATTTTTGCCCAAGCTGAAAAGAAAAACTTCGTGCACTTTACTCGTTCTTTCAATAATGTTCTACAAGAAATTCAAACACTCAGATTATAATCAAATATAAAGGCGGTGCATTGGAAATTATCGTTTGCTTTGAAACGCCGTTCTGACTAGGTTAAGAAACAATAACGTCTGATTTTCAGATATATGATTCTTGACTATATAATTGTTTATGTGATTTTATCGATACATGATTGCTTAAAATTTCCTCGATAGAAAAAAAATCCAAAGTCGGGTCTTGTTTTTTCCATTTTTTACTCAGCCTACTCAAACGATACATTATTTTACGACACAATTAAGTTAATACTATAGTATTTTATCTCATCTAAAATCTCACTAGATGAAATTTAAATAAAACTTCACTAAGTTAGGTATTATCGAAATTTGTCCAAAAAAGCCTTTTCCGAAGAGTGTTACATCTCTTTTTCTGGTGCGCGTAGGGCATAAGCGTGTCTCTGTCTAGGGGGCGTTTTCGACTCTAATCAAGGCATCCCCTTAAGCCGTTCTGACCCGCGGCTTTACCCGTGTAGCGAAAAAAATTGTGCATAACTCAAAAAAAAGATTCGATTTTAAAATTTGAAAAGTGAACGCTCTGTTTTTGAGACAGGTATCTACCCCGAACCCTGACGCGTACAAACATTGTTGTTCTTCAATTTCGTTCTAAAGCGACATACATACATACATACATATAAACGTACATACCCAATCCGCTCCGTACCCTCACTGTTTGCAAAGACAATAACATTGCAAAAATTGAACCCGAGAACAGGAGCGGTAGGGTACAGTCAAGGACTTTAATTGTTGACCCATTTAGAGCCCACTTTATACTCGACACTTCAAAGCTACTATTAAAAACCAAAATTCATCATATCAGCCGAAAGACGTCCACTGCTGGACATAGGCCTCCCCCAAAGAGAGCCAAAGTGACCGGTCCTGCGCCACCCGCATCCAGCGGACTCCCGCGACCTTTACCAGGTCATCAGTCCACCTTGTGGTGGGCCTACCCACACGTACGTAGTCGCCACTCTAGAACTTTTCCACCCCAACGGCCATCGGTTACGGTTGCTGCGGATAGCCTCATTTCTGATGCGATCACGCAGAAAAACTTAGCTATAGCCCTTTGGGTGACTTTGAGCCTTATGAGGCCCCATAGTAGGCGACCACGTTTCAGTGCTATACGTCATCACTGGCAACACACACTGGTTAAAGACTCTCGTCTTGAGACACTGCGGAATATTGGACGAAAATATGTGTAGCTTCCCGAACGCTGCCCAGCCAGTCGATTTTTTTTTTTTTATTGGGAGGAAAATCCTTTATGGATACCTCCGCGCCACGCGCGCGGAGGTTATGTCCCCCAAACCTAAAAAACCCCCGATGGTCGACGCATTTCGGACGGCTCTGGGATCTCCTACGGAACGCACCAGTGCCGCCCTAGCGTCATGCCTCTGTGGGCCCTACCTTTTTTTTTTAACGATTGCAGCCCCCAGATGAACCGTGTACCACCACGAGGACCCCTTTTAGTCGCCTTGTACGACAAAATATCGTAGCTGTATTCTAATGTTCGGGCTACAGGGCGCTTGTCGAAGTTGGACCTACCTAAAAACCAAAATTAGTTGACACCTAAATGGCCCAACAATTAAAGACCCTGACCGTACATAATTTTCTTTAAAAACAAAGTTTTAACCGACCCCCAAACCAGGTTTGAGTTGAAATAATTAACAACTCAGAAAAGATGAGGAACCCTGACGTTTTCATTTCAAAGATGAACCGATTTTGTTGAAACGTAGCTAAGGATCACGTGAGCTTTCGGACAAAAAAACCGCATTAAGCCGCCGTAGGTTCATGGTCTTCTATCCCTCTCACTGAGCATACACGTGAGCGAGATGGAAGTGCGTGCTCGGAAGCGCGGATATAATGTTTTTTAATTTGAATTTTTTGGCCGTTTAAATAAATAAAAAGGTGATCACTGAGTTCCCTCAAACATGATATTGCCGATTTTTAGAAGCAATTTTAATATAAACGATAATGACACAGAGAAAAAATATAATGGAAAAATAAACCATCTTCGTCTGTAGCCCCCGACAGGATTCGAACCTGCGACCTTTCTATTAACGCTAGACTGCTCTACCAACTGAGCTACGAGGACAGTGACGGAAGTTGTACATTTTTTCATTATATTCCCGCTAAGACTAGCGCCCTCTCTGTATCGAGTTATAGACTTGTTTCACAGTCTAATAACACGAAAACAAAAATATTTTATTAAATAATTTGTTTCGTGATAAGGGTGCAATTTTAATATTTTTAGCTTTTATGCATAATTTGTTACGAATATTTTGAGTGTATTTTCGACCTATTTTCGTGATGTTTTTCCATCGAGCGAAAATTGCTTAATCATGTTTTGAATCCTGACTTCTCTGTAGAAAAGCCTCAAGATTACTATTCGCATTTTTTTGTAACCATATTATTATAAACAGATGCATTATATTGTTTCAAAAACTCTGTTCGTTTAACTTCGCTGAACCTACGGCGCCTTAAAATTGGTCCATTCTTTTAAGAGATACGATGCCACAGACAGGCACACAGATACACAGACACGGCAAACTTATAACACCCCTCGTTTTGCGTCGATGGTTAAAAATGTAATCGCAACACAAATCAGTCTGGCCATATTTCTAATTAAGGCGCCGTAGGTTCAGCGAAGTTAAGCGAACAGAGTTTTTGAAACAATATAACGCGTCTGTTTATAATAATATGGTTTCAAAAAAATACGAATAGTAATCTTGAGGCTTTTCTGCGGGGAAATCAGTGCTTTGAAACATGATTAGGCAAATTTCGCTCGATAGAAAAAAATCACGAACACAGGTCTAAAACACACAAAAATACACTTCAAATATTTGTAACAAATTATGCACAAAAGTTATAAATATTAAAATTGCTCCTAAAAATCGGCAATATCATGTTTGAGGGAAATCAGTGTTTACATTTTTATTTATTTAAACGGCCAAAAAATTAAAATTAAAAAACATGATATCCGCGCTTCCGACCACGCACTTCCATCTCGCTCACGCTTATGCTCAGTGAGAGGGAGAGAAGGCCATGAACCTACGGCGCCTTAACCAAAAACTGTTACTGTGATGCCAAACAAATAATTTAAAATAAGATGAATCTAATTACCAACGTATAACATGATACCTATTTAGGAACACGTATCTCATCATTGCCAATTGTAAACATATCGATGCCTCATTTTCCATTAATATCTACACTTTTTAATTAGGAAACACGACGAAGTAATCAACCGTATGTCAAACCCACAGCACGGCTAGCACGCGACGGCGCGGCGCGCGAGCTCTCTCGATTTTTCTCGCACTCTTGTCTCTCACTTATTAGACCACTTAGAACAAGAGGTATAGTGCGATAAAAATCGAGAGTATGTCGCGGCCGTCGTGTGCTAGACGTGCAGATATACATAGATCACGCAAATGCATCTACTTCGCGTGTCCGAACTCGGTCTCCGAGTTGGCCGTCCGACTGACATTCCGCGCGCGTCTGTTGTGGTAGCCGGTTGTCCGTGAATATTAAGAAAATGCCTTATAGCAGAATCAATTTTGCGCGGACAACGGGGAATTCACATCACTAATTTGCCCCTGTGGCGTCACAGTAGGTAGAAAAAAGTGACACGGTCGGTTTTCATACAGATTGAGGTGTTTAAGTTATCTAGTGTATATCTATATCTGTGGTCAAACCATTACCTCCCACTTCTGGGTAATATAATATCATTTGATTAAACATGTCATATCTACACATGTCAAAAACATTTGCCTCCTCAAATTTACTTTCTACAATCGAATTCATTATCATTACACAGAGTAAACAGGCGAAAGTAACATTGATCTTGTATTGTATACTGTATGAATAAGGTCCAAATTTAAATGGCAAGGTGTAATTTGGTGGAATAAATGGATGTGTCACTGATCAAGGCCAATTTTGGTCAGATTACGTGTAAATAATTTGCTGTTATTTAATGCCTACGACTAATGTTATTCATAGAGAATATAATGAGGAAATACTTTTACATTTTGAATTATTATTTAATTGTATAGCATACATTTATAATAGGCAATTTAGTTTCACATTAACAACACTCGATACGAGAGTGACACGTGGACAGGACATTAATTTAGTCAGTATTTAAATGCCAACATTCAGGGTGTTGACATTTACAATGTTAGTAGGTAAGTAGTATAAAAAAGAGGTACCTAGATAGGTTATAAGCGCTCTAAAAGTGGCACACTGAAACTCAGCCAATTGCATGACCTTGCCTCAGTGTCGCGTCATGGCCTCCCAACTAGAACAACGTATAATTGATACTAAAAAGAACTCATAGATGGCGACACAGGTACCGAGCGAAACATTTGAACCAGTAATCGTGAAGATAGAATGATTTTTACACCTTAATAAATTCAACGTACCTTAATTATATCACAAACATACTTCCGCACATACAATAAAGGTATATTTTATAAGTTTAGTAAATGGAATAAAATTGATACTAAATCCATGTAACTCGTACTATTCGAGTGAGCTTTCAAGCTTGCTACGTATTATTGGGTACTGTCACTAGATGGCGCCATCACGGCTCGCGAAAGTTCTATGGAACCACAGGCTCTAAGCATTTGGTTATGTATATTTTTGTGTGATGTGTAATATTGTCTCTAAAATACTACTTTTATATCGAAAAAATCAAAAATACTCTATTTGTTGCCCGGGAAGTCAACGCCATCTGGTGATATCTCAATGTATTACTAAAGGCTGACAGCGTCATAGCCGTGGTACGTATTACCTAAACGTGTCTCAGCTATCAGATTTGGTGGCCATTTTTAAACACGGAATTTCATATAGACAACGTTCGTCTTTTATATTACATCATTGGTTAGTAGGATATTACTTAGTCGGGTATTTTATATGTTTTTGGTTTGGTTGTAAGAGGGAAAAGGCACATATTTAACCCCCAACGGTGTGTGAGGGGTGTTACGAGTATAAGTCTGACGTGTCTGTGGCATCGTAGCTGATAAACGAATGAAACAATTTCAATGCGGTATTTTTGTCTGATAGTTGACGTGATCGAAATGGTTCTTAACTACATTTCAACATAATCGGTTCAGCCGTTTTTGAGATATTGAAGTTTGAAACGAAAATGTCGGGAGTTTTTCAACTTTTCGAATTTGTTCATCTTTTTAAACTATATATTACCTAGGTATCTAATTTTGTTATTCCAAAGTTCACTCAATCGAAAACAATTTATATGTACGTATAATCCATCTACGCGAACAAATACAATAAGTTTCCGATTCCTCCTACTTTACAATTACCTTACTGGGTCAGGATACTTCCCCTTTCAATCTAAATATAAAACATAATCATTTCATTTCAAAAATATATACAAGGTGTATTTTATTATACTGAAAACCTCAGACACCCCAACTGAGTTTTTTAATCCTTAATAAGATTAATACGTCCATTTACAAATACGTTAATTATTTCAAAAGATATTCGTTGGTTTTCTTTATCAAGCAGATCTACTTGATTCGTAACTCTACACTTGTAATCACTAATCAGTACTTGTCAGTGAAGTAGATCCTGACGTTCACCTCACAACAACATCCTCCAACATTTCTCTGATTCGCGTATGTTGCCTTCGTAACTTTTAGACCCGGCACAATAAAACAATATTTTTCAAAAAAAATACAACCTACCTTAAAAGATGGTGCAATCGATTCAGCTTTCGATTCTGAACAAACTACTTTCAGGTTTTCAGTTATATGATTTACACCTTGTATAAATAGATTTTTGCATCAACTAAATTAGATGTAGCTCCATAAAACTGGTAATAATTGCCGGATTAAAATTGTCAGATGACGATTCAAGTTGGTGAAATACAGACCCAAAAGTAACAGGGCTCGGCAGTGAATTTTGAAGGCCTACCACAACATCACTATCAGGTGAAGAGTCATATAAAAGACCTCCAACAAACTAGTAATTTATAGTAAGGCTACTCATTTAATTTCCGACAAACGATCTCCAAGTTACCCTTCGCACTAATGACGCATTCAAGCACTTTATCCCCAAACACTGCATGACGCAGAGCAGTGTCCGTTCTGCATATAATAATCTCTACGTCATTAGGACGCGGTATGCGCAGTATGACCGGTCCCTGCGTCTCCGCCGGTGTTTTATTGTAATTATTAACAACTAGTTTCTAGCCGAGTGGAAATATATTCGTGGTTTAACAAAAAGTGAATTTAAAGTGTGGATTCTGAGCTAAGAATAGCGGACACAAAAAGGAATAGGTACTTACTTACGTACAAAAAGTTAGTTATAGCGAAGTGGTAGATACAATTAGCATGAAAAGCTTAAAAAAAGTGATTTAACAGTGAGAAATCTCTTTAGCAGCATAACGTTTAGTTCCATTTGTTATTGAAATAGTGCAAATAAGAATTATCTAGTAATTGGAATACAGAAACGAACATGACTTTCTGAAACTAAGGAAGAGCAATAAACAAATCATACTTTGAATGTGAAAGTGCTTGTGACTAACGAACTTTTAATTATAAAAGTGATTTATCTTAATGACAAAAAAGTCCCTAAAGCAAATCAGAGAAACAGTAAAGTGAACCATGTGAGAGAAACAAAAAAACGATGTATTTTGTGTTTTCAATTTTACTAGTGACAGTGTCTGCGAGAGACATTTCTCAAAATTACAATAATGAGCCCCGTCAAGAAAGGTTTGACAGACCTAACGGTAATTCACCGGATAATTTTGACAATCGCAGACAAAATGGGTTCGTGAATACTAATAACCACCGACAATTGAATGCACCAAATAACAGACAATTTGTTAATAATGAAGGAAATGGCGAAAGATCTTTCGCTAACCCACCTTTGGAAAGGCATCATACAGATAGACAAGAAAATGTTAAGTACCATGGTCAAAATGGTTTTGAAAATACAAATAACGCTGAACAATTTAATATGCAAAATAATCAAGAATTCATTCCAAATGACAATGATAGAAATGACAGAAGTCGGAATCCTCAAGCAAATCAACGTCACTTTCAAGAGAATCTAAATAACCATGGACAATTTAACGCAGAAAGCAATAGAGAATTCATTCCTAATAACAACAATGATAGAAATGGCAGGAATTGGAATCCCGATACAAATTCAGGTCACCCTAATGCAAATTTCAATAAAAATGAACAGAGCGTTCCACAAAATAATAGAGATAATATTTCTAATGACAATAACAGAAATGACAGTCCAAACGCATATCCAGGCTCCCACGATAATGCAGAAATTATGAGCATCAACCTAAGTTTTGACAGACAGGGCAATCAAAACAGACGTGAACAAAGCAATTTTAACATACCACGACAAAGCTTTAACATCAACAATGAATATTCTAATGGAGATGACGCTAATAATAGAAGCATAAACAGGAACAACAATAGAAACGACAAGTACAATGAAAATATTTTGCACGCCAGACGCCAGCAAGATGAAATGACATTGGGAGATTATAACAGAGAAACACAAGGGAGCCACAGAAGTCAAACTGAAAACAATCAACCAAACAGAAACAACCGGAGACACCAAAGCGGACTCAAAAACACTGACACAGCATACAAGCCTAAAACAGCCATAGAAAACGAAGTCACGCAAAATCCTCTGGAGAATGGCAAAGTGGAGAAAGGGAACGAGTCTCCGGATGAGTGGGTGTGGGGCGTAGAAGAGACCACGACGATGTCCACAGTGACCCTTGACGACAGGGCTGCGTTCAGTGGCGACAAGTGCGCCCAGGGCTTGGTGAGATTTATGGGAAAATGCGTGCCAGAAGATTAAAGATCCAACAGCCTTGTGTTCATCATCAATGATCGTGATTTTCATTCGCTAAGGTCGTGTCCGCTTTTAACTTTTTGGTGACTTTTTCGCCAGGTGCTTGAAGCCAACTGCGGGCCGATTTTTGACTTTCGAGCGCTTGAAAATTTAATAAAAGTAAGTGTCAAAATTGCAGCCCAGTTACTTTCTACCGATAGAATTACATACGACTTACGAGTGGTCAATACCACCTTTGAAATAATCTATCGCTATTTCAAAATATAATTTTATGATTTTTGAGTGCAAGTTGTATTCCCAAAAGTTAGTTAGAGACATGAAAGTTTTACAAGGTAGGTAGGGGCACGAAGGAAGGCTCGGCTCCTAAATAAGGCCCGGTCCCACCTTTAAAAACTCACAGTTATGGATGGATGTCCAAACTAATTCAAATTTCGTGAGTTACAAACTAAACTGCATTTCAGTTTATACTCAAGCGCGCTGCTATATTGAAAAAAAATACAGTTTGCTGTGTCGTGTTGAATTGCACATTGCACCTTTTATTAATTTCCAACCTTTACATATCATTCCAAATTGAGGAAAATAAAGAAAAAAATGTCAAGTGTCGTTGTTTAACATAAACATCCAAATATAGGTAAATACTGTTATTTTAAATTAATTCATTAATATTTGCGAGACTCCATTGAGCTGGAGTAAAAGTCTCCTTATAAGGCCCACCGAACTAAAAGACGGCAAGTCAAAATTATGATTGAATATAGAACTGATTTATAATTATAATACAGGCTGATATAAAGAATTCTGTTAAGTTGTTTTTTTTCTAATTTAAGAAGTTATTTTCATTTTATAGCAATTTTTAATTTTCGTTCTCCTATATTTAGTGTATTTTACGACCAGTTCTAGACGATAAATAATGTTTGAACCTTGATTAAACGGATATTAATTAATTTATACCGCACCTCAATAGGCGACCGGGTGCTTAATAAGGCCCCACCAGCAACATTTTTTCCGTAATAACGGAATATATAACAAATAATATTGTTTTTTTTTTATATTTTGTTAGTTAACTAGATCATTCCGAGTCCTATGAAATGGCTCTTCTTTATTAATCATAATGTAATTGATTTACAAGGTTATGAAATGAAAGTGGCCTTCCATGGCGCTGGTATTACCTAATATGAATGTATTTACATAATATGACTGTAGATATTAGATGAACATTCTAAATAACCAAAAACTAAAGTACTGTGTATTCATTAAATAAATAAAAATAAATTGTGAGCAATTACTAAAAGAATTGAGGTCAGAAACATAACTCTTTACTAAGAGTACCTAATCGTTGCCCACAAATGAGGAATTTACATTTTTCTCATATAAGGTGTGAATAGCAGTATGTGTCACTCGGTTGCAAAATTATTTCCGTCTTGAGTGTAAACATTTCACTCAGAATTCAAAATACCTCCCTTGCCACATATATAATCTTTCTCCCTTGAGATACAATCTACTACTATTGTACACTAAAATAATTACTCTGAGAGAAAAACAACACTTAAATAAGGCCCGCTACGCGTGCTCTAAACCATTTTCCTGGCAAAAGAGCGTTAAAATTCGTACTCACCACGGGCAGTAATTAAGAAAGCCTTAGATCGCATTTTTAGCGCCCTTGCCTTTGGCGCGGGTAACAAATGCCTGCGGTCTGAGATTACTTGTTTACCGCTCTAAATGAGTAATGTCTTTTTGTCAACCGCCGGTCTCTTTTGATAACATGATGTTTGCATAGTGCGATTTTTTTCCGGAACGTATCTTATATTTTAAGACCCACCGGTCTACCAATACCCATTGTTTAGCCACGTACCACAAACGCTTCGAAATGAAAAGGCCATGTTTAATAAATATTTTACTCGAATAGTGACTATTCTTAAAGTCGCAAGGTTCAAATTAAAACAAAAGGTATTATTAACAACTTTTTATAAATAGGTGCAGGATACTTAGTACAATACTCCAGGCAAAATACGGTTTTGAAAAACATTAATTTATAATAGCGTTTTTTTTGTTGATTTCATTTTAAAATGTTATTCTAAGATGATTAATTCAAGAATCCGACAAACTTTCGACCCGGAAGTAATTATATAGATTTAAATGAAGCATGCATTGTCTTTTTTTGTACGATTTATCTTGAATATTATAGAGCAAATGTAAATGAACCAGAATAAAGACAAAAATATTTATTATTTTTTTCTGACTTTTCAGAAGCTAGTTAGTTTATTGTTTTTTTGATTTCTGAAATTTTATCGGATTTTGTCGCTGGATAACTATGTAATTGATAATATATCCGTTACACATTAAAAGTAAGCTATTATAAATTATTTCCAAATTTGACTTTTTTTCCATACGAGTTGTCAGTTCATTGACTGGACTACAACGTAAACGAATAGCGGTTATACTTAACAATTAAAGATAATGGCGTTCTAAAAAAAATATTCGCACTATACTTGTACCTCAATCATAAGTTAGAAATTAGAACATGTCA
Source organism: Epinotia ramella (assembly GCA_947578815.1). Taxonomy (NCBI): domain Eukaryota; kingdom Metazoa; phylum Arthropoda; class Insecta; order Lepidoptera; family Tortricidae; genus Epinotia; species Epinotia ramella. The sequence continues at coordinate 4,799,969 of OX388220.1, forward strand.
AATGGAACGGACCGACGTCTCCTCAATTAGTATGTTAACTAGACGATTTTGGTACCTACCTAAGATATATGATATTTATATGTTTAACTAGACAAATATTGGAAGCATGAAGTATTATTAGCTATTCAGTTTGTAAGTACATAATAGTTATTTACGATACAAGTGCCAAAAATAGGAAATCCGCAACGAGTGGTGATAAATTAAAACACGACCGAAGGGAGTGTTTTAAATCTATACGATTTGCGAATTACCTATTCGCACGTGTATCGTACAAAGTTTTACTGTACATATGGCTCTTTAAAGTTTCGACATATGCACGAAAAGTGCTCTTTTCCGCACTAGTGCGGGAAAGTAGCACCATATGTACTGTAAAATAATATATTCATTATCAATGATGTAATTAATGTAATGTGTAAATGGAAGTAAATATTGTTAATGTTCTTTTTTGTTTTTTTTCCTAACAATTACCGCTACCTTGGCTCTGTGAGTTATAGAACTCGCGAGCCTTTTTTTTACTCATATTGTTAAACGAAAAAAAAAAGATAAACTGAGTTGAGTAAAACAATCTATATAATTCTGGGACCTATTCACAAAATTTCACGACAATCGGTTAAGAAATGCGACATGTTTTTTTTTGGCCCAAACCGAAACTTCGTTCGCTTTGCTCGCTGGTTCAATAAGATAAGATAAGATACATTTATTGTCAAAACTGTCTAAATTGTGATAACAGGTTATAAAATAATTAGTATCAACAGCTTGCGATTTCGGACGTACAAAATAATAATACGATACAATATTAATTAATTAAATAATAAAAAAAGGATACATCAATAGGTATTAATAATTACACGAAATATTAATTTAAGTCATAGAAACATTTGCATAGCAGCCAGTGTTTCTGTTTCCTTTTAAATTGTGCCCCTTCTAACGACTTAGGCTTCGGCCGGTTCGAATCCGGCTCGGAGCATTAAATTTTTCAATTTTTCCTTTATTTAAAAAAATATAATTTCGTTAGCAGCGTAACTGCTTAATCCAAAATTGACTTAGGCTTTATGGTAAATTATTGTAGATTTTAATCCTAGTGACGTATGTGCTCTTATTGAGTGTAGGTACAGATGAACGGACTGTACATAAGTAATATCTATATAGAGATCTTAAATTTACCTTAAAGTTACATTTTTTGATAAAAATATCCTTGCGTTCTTTTACACACAAATTTCTAGTATAACACACGTCAGGGTTAATATTTTGTGGTGTTTAAACACGGGTACTAAGGGTCCTCCATTTTTGACATTAAATAATAATCCGCAAACACTTTTATTGAAGAAATAAAGTGGACTGGACATTTAAATTAATTAAATAATCGACCCATTTACTATACTGTGTTCAGATCCATCACACTACTTTATTATCACTGCGTGATGTTATTATAATTCAAGTAACGTTGTGTGACGTCATACTCGGTAAAGTTAGGTATGCCGCAGGGACCGGTATTAAGCATCTGAGAATATAATGTGTTTTGTAATAGATATGACATTAAATGGCGTCGTACAGAAAGTCATTATTGTGACTATTGTACACGTCAGCAAAGCGAACGAAGTTTTCTGCTTCAGATTGGGCCAAAAACAGTATCTCCGTTTGTGCACCTCTACGTGTATCTCAACAGATTCTCGTGAAGTTTTGTGAGCGGGTTCAATAATATTTCATATTCATTTTTTTGTTATTCAGAAATAGTGATTTATGGAATAAATATTAATACATTTTGGATCCCATCATCAAATCCTGAACTGATGACCTTGGAACCACCTGATACACTTTCAAACAAAGAAGAATTTTCCGAATCGGTGCAAGCATCTTCGAGTAATCGGAGAATATACATAAAAAATAAAAGATTCCAACGAATTGAGAACCTCCTCCTTTCTTTGAAGTCATTAAATTAAAGCCTGTAATTAGGTTTAGTTAACAGTAATAACTATTAATGCACCGACAGACAGACATGCGAATGCGACAGACAGACGCATTGAAGCTCAGGCTCGGTAGCGACACATAAAAATAGATCTACGGTCACGAAGTTAATTTATAAAGTATAATGCGGCACAACAGAAGCTCGGAACACAGTCACGTTTTATTGGCCCCAACAAAATGGAATAATGGAAAGATACCACCGGGGCTTGACAAAAAACAGTTGTTTTTGCTAAACATCAGCGATGACACGTTTCATCTCGGGCAGAGTAGATTTGTGCTTCATTTTGCGTCGACGTTACCACCTTATTTCGTTGTCAGTACCTCTATATTAAGGAACTTATAATCAAAACCGGCCAAGAGCGAGTCGGACTCGCGCACGAAGGGTTCCGTACCATAAAAACAGCAAAAAAAAAACTGTTGTATGGGAGCCCCTCTTAAATATTTATTTTATTTTGTTTTTAGTATTTGTTGTTATAGCGGCAACAGAAATACATAATTTGCGAAAATTTCAACTGTCTAGCTATCGCGGTTCTTGAGATACAGCATGAAAAAAATAAAAAAACGTTTGTAGTATGGGAGCCCCCTTAAATATTTACTTTACTTTGTTTTTAGTATTTGTTGTTATAGCGGCAACAGATATACATAATTTGTGAAAGACAGACGGACGGACGGAAAGACAGCGAAGTCGTAGTAATAGGGTCCCGTTTTTACCCTTTGGGTACGGAAGCCTAAAAAGGTAATGTCTGTCCTATGTAAGTATGTATGTATGTAAGCACTTTGTTGAACACAAAACAGGTTAAACCATACACATTATATATAACATGATAATGTAATGATAGGTAAGTTTGCAACTTTGTAAGTCGTAGGGGGTCCTGCAAGGGTCCCACAAGGTAAAGGTCGCGGGAGCCCGCTGGATGCGGGTGGCGCAGGACCGGTCACTTTGAGACGTCTTTCGGTAGATAAATAGTTATTTGTGTCACAAGGGAGCAAAATAGTATATTTACGGCGAGGGCGGTGTATTGAATCCTGAGCGTAGTGAGGGATACAAGTGTTAACGCCCGAGACGAAGATAATTTTGCTACTGAGTGACACATACTATTTTACGCACCGACTATGAAGAAATTTAAAAAAGATGCTGTTAAAATTACTTAACAAGTTTTAACAAACTTTCTTAATTTTTATTACAATTTTTTAAATATTACGAAAAATTCAAATATTTATATAACGGTGTTAAAGTTAAAACTTGAAATATGTCAGTTTTTAAGCGACTACGAAATTACAATCGTCTATTTTATTAAGATCTGTGTTCAATTGGCACATTGCATAAATCGACATGCCAATGAATAAATTAGAAAAGTAGTATTTGGTCCCTCTCGTCGCGTCGTGGAGCAAAACTTAGGTACTTTTCCGAATGAAAGGTGTGAAAAATATATTTCAGCACGTCTATCATGAGACGGCCGCGACATACTCTCGATTTTTCTCGCACTATACCTCTTGTTCTAAGTGTTCTAATAATAGGGAGACGGATAGTGCGAGAAAAATCGAGAGTATGTCGCGGCCGTCTCATGATAGACGTGCAGCGGTATATAAAATGGTTCTTTGGGATGCACATGGCTACGGGTGTTAATATTGCAGATATACTCAGCAACATGGCCAGCCGGCAATATACCGATATCAACCACTATTATGTAGCCAAGAAACAATGTTTCTCGAGTAAAGGCAAATACGCCAACACCTAAGCATACAAACTTATTGAATCGTGCCTTACATTGTTGATTTTACCCTGAGGCCAATGTAACGCGGCATTTCACATCCCAGTTATCTATAACACGATAGTGACAAACAAGCACAAGGCCCGCCATAATATGGTGAGCAGACAACGTAACCAACTCTTTCCTAATTTGAGGGTTCGTCGTGTTGACAAATGCACCCCTCACTCAAAACAGAGCATCTCGCGACCTCTGGCGACCTTACTGACCACGAGAAAAACGCCACATACCTACAGAGCGAGTAGTGGCGTCATTATGGCTGCGGTGGAGGTAGGTGGAGTACTTCCCCAGTTGGGCAGCGTCACATATGGGCGAGATGACGCTACCTCGCATTTCGCTGTGCGCTATACCTCTCTTATCTGCCCTACATACTTCTCTAATGTGCGCTACCTCTCTAATTGAGTGTGGCCTACTTCTCTAATGTGTCCTACCTTAATAATGTGCCCTACCTGTCTATTGCGAGTGCTTTAGTTCTGACACGTTATCTGGGTACGTATGGAAGCGAGCACGAGCAACATTTTGATATCATGAGGAATGCGAATCGTCAAGACAGATTGACCTCTTGTCATACACGAAGTCGGCAAACCTCAAGAGATTTACCTATACTAACTTCGCTTGGTTGAAGGGGTAAGTATAGTTTTTTAACTTAAGTTATCTTTTGGCGTTCAATTAAGTTTTAACCTCCTCAATGGTGGTGGTGGTTTGGTCCTTTTGGATTAAGTTATGGAAGGATTAAAACTTAATCAAAAATAGTAGGTACGGAACATAAACACGACCCATCGTTATATAATGTACACTGGCTGAATGTATTGAATAGAATAGATTTGCGTTTGGATGTTTAGATGTTTGTTACTCAATCAATCACGCTTAAGGGGCTACCCGAGGTTTTCCTCGATTTTTGACAAGTTTTGGATCGCATCTCCTACTTTTGCACTACAGATAGAATTATAAGTCAAACGGCTATCGGTTCTTCAATCTTTAATCTCCAATTTTGTCTACCGGATTTTGAAAAAATGAATACTTAATTTTGTATGATATTTTTAAACATCGTCTAAAAAACACTTATTTCGTATCTCTATGACGTGAAAGATCCAACATATACGAAATCTACATATTTGGGTTTGTCTTTGACGTCTCTAAAAACGTGTCGAGGGTTTTAATTTTAAATTAATTAACACAAAAGCTATGGCCAGAAAACCAGTTTTTTGGCCTTAAATTGTTCACTTTTGATGCCTAATATCTCGAAACCAATGAACTTTGAAGTAAATATGGGATACTATATTGCTTATAGCCGTTGTTGTTAATATAATAAGATATAAAAAAAAATGAAAACTAAGGGATTCAGATCGAAGGTCATTTGGGCATGGGATCCCCTTAAACCGCTCAGCCGATTTGGATACGTAAGTATATTGAATTTAAAAGGAAAGCTATCACGGCTAACTAGACATTACTAGTTATAGTTACCGAGTAATAGTCGACCAACTTAAAATGTACTTGAAAAGGCCAACTATCATACAAGTTCGGCCGGCGCAACCGCATCATTTACTTGGAGCATGTCGATGTTAACAAATACAGACAGGCAACTACGGAAACCTACACGGCGCGTGGCCCGACACGCACTTGGCCGGTTTTTACCTATACCCTTTACTAAAAATAAGGCGGTAATGACTGTGAAAAGTAAGTTTATAGCCTATTAAATAAGAAGTAATATCTGGAACTACATACTTATCCGATTATAACAATTCTTTAAGGCGCCGTACGTTCATGGTCTTCTCTCCCTCTCACTGAGCATAAGCGTGAGCGAGATGGAAGTGCGTGCTCGGAAGCATGGATATCTTGTTTTTGAATTTTAATTTTGTGGCCGTTTAAATAAATAAAAATCTATTCACTGATTTCTCTCGAACATGATATTGCCGATTTTTAGAAGCAATTCTAATACTTATAGCTTCTGTGCATAATTTGTTACGAATATTTTAAGCGTATTTTTGTGTATTTTGGACCTATGTTCGTGATTTTTTTCTATCGAGCGAAATTTGCTTAATCATGTTTCGAATCACTGATCTTACTGCAAAAAAGGCTAAAGATTACTATTCGTATTTTTTAGAAACCATATTATTATAAACAGACGCATTATATTGTTTCAAAAACTCTGTTCGCTCAACTTCGCTGAACCTACGGCGCCTTAATTGGAACATAGAATGGACCTTTGGAATGGACACCGGCTATAATTTATGCAACGGCTTTGCTTGCGAACTTAATAGAGACTTTAAAAACACATCATCCACTTAAGAGTTCTAAAACGTACAACTCAATATCTCTAAACATAGTCCAAGAACTCACTGAATTTTGCGTACGTTCGGTTATTTTACACTTTTTATGTATTATTGTTTTTGTTTGTTTTCTTGCGTGTCTTAATGACTGCTAACACCTTCATCTGAGGTCTTTTAAAACATTATGCTGTAAGTGATTTGTAATTACATTAGATCCTTTTGCGACCTAATCTTCAAGTATACTTAAAGTCTTCTATACCTACTATTATCCATATCAATACTAATACTATAAATGGGAAAGTGTATGTGTGTGTTTATTTGTCCGTCTTTCACGGCAAAACGGAGCAACGAATTGACGTGATTTTTTAAGTGGAGATAGTTGAAGGGATGGAGAGTGACATAGGCTACTTTTTGTATCCTTCCCTAAAATGGGGGGTGAAAGTTTGTATGGAGCTACGATACAAACGAGTTCCACGCGGACGGAGTCGCGGGCAGAAGCTAGTTATTCTATATATTTTATAAGTGAATGTTGTGCTTGGGTTATTATTGAAATATAAATTTAGACTTGAACCATGTAACCCACCCGGGTTGAACCAAACCGGCTGTAATCGTATGAGGTGTTCGTTAAAATTTTAATGTATGGACAGTTTGACAAGTTTCTATGGTATGAAAGCTGCGGGCGCCATATTGAACGTTGATCGGTCTGTTATCGTAGGGTGGTGCACCCCGCCCTTAAGACGCTGTCAACACCGAAATGCCCTTGAGGATTCGAGATACGGCGCACACTGTCTATTTGTATCGGAGTAAACGAGAGCGACTGGGCGGCCAGGTAATAATAAATAAATATTGAAACGTAAAAAAGTGTGGATTATTTATGAAATATGACTCGTTAGCGGTTCAGGTATGAATATTGTTGACTTCATGTTTTTAATTGGAGACCCATACGTCAAAAAAATAAAGACAGAACCGTTTAATGATGATTTTAAGACCAGTCTTTGAAATATGATGAATATTAACTTTTTTTTTTAGATGTGTTAAAACAAATTGTTTTTCTTAAAAAAACTTATAGCTTTCTTAAATACCTACCATCAATTTCAACCAAATTAGGTCTTGTCAGCCTCTTGTGTGTAAATTATTTTACATTTTGTTAGCTTGCCTTAGTAAATAAATAAAGAGGAAATGTCAGTGAGGTTATATGTGTTGGTATTATACCTAGGAGGTCCTGGGTTCGAATCCTGGCGAAGGGCAAATATTTGTTTGATGAGCATGAATATTTGTTTCTAATTCTTGGATGTTTTCTAACGTATTTCAAGTATGTCTGTTAAATATATCGTCGTCTAGTACTCGTAACACAAGCCGTTATAAGTTTAACGTGTCTGTGTATCTGTCTGTGATATCGTAGCTCCCAAACGGATGGACGGTTTTTTTTGTGTCGCTGATATTTATCCCGAGTGTTCTTAGCCACGTTTCATGAAAATCTGTTTAGCCGTTTTTGAGAGATTGGACTTTGAAATGAAAATGTCGGGGGGTTTTTCAACTTTTCTAAGTTGTCGTTATGTAAGGGTTATTTATTCTCTACAACTGCTTATCTGATTTTAAAACATATTTCACCAGTGTATAAACATAAGGACTCATACTAACACTTTCACTGCCAGGAACCCGGATACCGGGCGCCGACGCCGTAGACGCTCACCGCTACATATGAGAAAATCCACGGGACCGGCTACGAGCGTGGCTCGTAGCGATCCTTAGCAGTGAATGTGTTAATTTATAAATGCAAAAGTGTGTTTACTGTCTGTCTGTTACCTCTTCTCGCTTAAACCGCTGAACCGATTCAAATGAAATTTGGTATGGAGATAGTTTGAATCCCGGGGAAGGACATAGAATCGTTTCGTTCGTTCGTGAAATGGGGGGTGAAAGTTTGTATAGAGCTACGACATAAACGAGTTCAACGCGGACAGGGTCGCGGGCAGAAGCTAGTAGGATATATTTTATCGCGCGGCTACGCTCGGGCAAAGCCGAGCGGGTAGATAGTCATCATCATCATTATCAGCCGAAAGACGTCCACTGCAGGACATGCCACAATCCCGTCCTGCGCCACCCGCATCCAGCGGAACCCCGCGACCTTTACCAGGTCATCAGTCCCACCTTGTGGGGGGCCTACCCACGCTGCGCTGGGCGCTGGGCTAGTCCTTACTAATATTACAAATGCGAAAGTGTGTGTGAGTGTGTGTGTGTTTGTTTGTCCTTCTTTCACGTCGCAACGGAGCATCTTATTAATGTGATTTTTTGTTTAGAGATAGTTTAGAGGTTGGAGAGTGACATAGGCTACTTTTTCCAGCGCGAAAACATCTAATTCCCACGGGAAAATTCAATATGTTACATTTTCCTATAACCACGCGGGCAAAGCCACGGGCATCAGCTAGTATTTCAATAAAATTAACCACCAAACTCTCAGTTTCCTAAGCCAATTACACCGCCGAGCGTAGGCGAGTCACAATACTGTCCGGGTCGTTCTTTCTCAAATATAATTTCACTGGCAAGCTCGTAAACAATGGCCGCCCAACAATGTTGCCAGGGACTTGGGTTTATTACAGCTGGCAACTATGTTACAATTCTAGACGGCTAAGAGTGGTGGTACAGTGCTAGCGGAAGCGAGCGTTCAATAACCATTGAAACAGAGGTGCCTACAGTCGACTGCAAAAGGGATCCATACGACCAAAGTTACAAAAATGTGTATATACGACCTTAATGTTAAGGCAATACAGTCGTGTATACATATTTTTGTAACTTTGGCCGTCTCGATCTCTTTGTAGTCGACTTTGCCTATGTTTATTGAAGAAGTAAGAACTAGCTCGCGTATTACAGAGAATACAGGCAGAGCTGAGGGTTTTATAATATGTCTAATATGATGACTAAGATTTTTTTTATGATGTCATTCGTACCAGTTTTTGGAGATGAACAAATGTTTGTATGGGAGCAACTACAATTAAAGAACATAAATACTCAAAAATGTGAGACAATTGACCTCGCTGGCGGCAGCGCGAAACGCTTCATACTGATAGTGACACAGGTATACGTCACAACTGACATTTGTACTAATACGTTGTATGGAAAATCAGGTAAATTGTTGTTTCGGCCCGAAATAATGTGTGTTTAAGTACATAGTTGTCATACAAATTTGTTTCTATAAAAGCGTAAGGATTCAATTGGTAGTTTTAAATTTACTCTAGGACAAAAAAAAAAAAAATTTTTTCGAAACTTGTTATTTTATGATTTTAATTATAATTTATAATTTATTACGATAATTTGATGGTTTACTATATTACTATCCATTTAGCATCACTGCGAGTACGTTATAGATTTGAACATGAGGCACGACCGACGAACGAACTTCTCCGTTTTAGCTTGGGTCGAAATTCTTCCACCAGTCCAGCTCTTCTCCTCTATCGGTTGCATTACTCAACCGGTTCTCGTGAAATTGTGTGAGCAGCTTCAATAATTATGCAGGCTTAAATTTAATGCGTGATACAAAATAGCAAAATGTGAATCTATCCATGATTCTGAGCAACTTTTACTATGGGACCAACTTTGTGTTATGCCAAAAAAAAACCATCAGCTCATACATTTTCGTCAGTCTAAAATGAGCAAAGTTTATGAAATAGTTGGTTTTTTTTGGCATAACACAAAGTTGGTTCCATAGTAAAAGTTGCTCAGAGTTGCCGCCTGTATAGATTATTTTGGCGATACAGTAAAAAAAAAAAGATGGGCTCGCGAGTGTTACAGCTCAGAGCCACTGGTTATTTTGTACAAGTTAGCCCAGTGGCCCATTTAGAAGCTAGAGGTTACAATTTTGCATGTTAAAACTGGCAATACTGAGGCTCTTGACCAAGAGCGTTCGCTCTCCGCTCTGCTCGCCGCTCCGCTAGTATCTCCGCTTATGGGCTCAAGCATTAGCCTCACAACTGTATATGGTTTACAATCAGACAGACTTCATAAACTTAGTTACCTATGTCTTAAGTTAGACTAGTAATAAAGGGTACACTGTACGCCACTTAGATTGTTGTTCAAACTTTATAAAAGATAATCTTCCATCAAGTAAAAAGCTTGGACGGGAAAAATAATTCATGATTCACAGAAAGTGTGTCTGTCTGTCTCTTACCTTTTTACGCTTCAACTGCTGAACTGATTGAGATGAAATTAAGTATGGAGATAGGTTGAATCCCGGGGAAGGATATAGGGTACTTTCTATCAAAGAAATCATGCCCTGGGGGTAAAATGGGGGCCAGTGTGACGTCTGAGGGTGGTGAAAGGTATTTAAATAATAACCACTGCGTCAACAAAATTAAAAAAACACTTTTATTTGAAAAAACCTAGTGAGCAGGGTCGTTTATGGGGGTCTTAAGGCCGGTCTGGTTCCGTGCGCAAAACGGTACTGCCCTGGCTGGTTATTGGTCCACGTGGGTGGTACTCGAGCCAGCGGTGATGGGGAGCAGGGGCGATGGTGGGCGAACGGCGGACGAACGGCTAAGTGCAAGGCCTGAGTGGACGCCCCGCTCAGAGCGGGGCGTGCAGCGTCCATATAAAACAAATGCAATTTATATGGACGCTTGACGCCCCGCTCTGAGCGGGGCGTCCACTCAGGCCTTGCACTAAGGCTCCAACCCTGCCGTCGAGATGGTGTGCGTGTGATGGTGTGTGTTTTTGTTCTTCTTAATAAAAACGTACCTAGGTAAAATGGGGGGTGAAAGTTTGTATGGAGCTACGATATAAACGAGTTCCACGCGGACGGAGTCGCGGGCAGAAGATCGTATACTTAGTACAGTACGTCTAGCACAACTTGCTGCTTAGTCGCTTCTCGCGCGACTGAGCGTCTCCTGTCTCAATCGCACCGTGCAAATTGGAAAGAGGAGGGTAGATCTTTCTCGACTCGCGTCGCGGCGCGGCGTCAGTTGTGCTAGCCCCGCTGGTAAAGTAAGACTGAATATGACAGTTTGGCGGCAAATTATGTACATCAATGAAACTTTGTTCATAACTTTATGTTGGCATTAGTAATGAGTATCTGCCGAACCTACCAGAATTTAAGTAAAGTCGCCGTCAATGGAATTTGCTGACTATGTAAACAAACCGCCACAGTGAAAGAGAATTTCAATATGCAGACAGCCCACAGCCGGACACGAAATATTTTTTGCCCAAGCTGAAGCAGAACTTCGGTAGCTTCTCTCGCTCGTTCAAATATGGCATAATTATACGTGTGAAGGAATTTGTGACTTTTCCCAAATAAAATAGGAGATACTTCATAGTATTTTATTTATTTCGGCTTACAAGGATATTTTTGATGCTTGTTGCAGCCATGTTTAAAAGCAAGAGAGGGGAGCCGATAATTCACGACCCAATAATACGAGTCCATAAAAAGCGGGATTGTCGGGCCGTGCATTATCAGCCCGGACAAAAGTGGCCTCCAGCACGGCTAGCACGCGACGGCGCGCGAGCTCTTGATTTTTCTCGCACTATCCGTCTCTCTCTTATTAGAACACTTAGAAGAAGAGGTATAGCGCGATAAAAATCGAGAGTGTCGCGGCCGTCGTGTGCTAGACGTGCAATTATTGCCCCGGATCAAGTTTGCTCAGAGTGATAATCAGTGATCGGTTATTTGGATTCTCCCTCGCGGGATATCAAGTAGAAAAGTTAATATAGATACGACAGTTTTCCGCAATACCGAACAAACCGTACAATAATAAAACAATTTAAATTATCTCTAAGGAATTCTTTACTCTTACATGCCAACCAGTTGAGACATAAACTTCTATTCTTTTCTTATCTCTACACTTTATTTTAAGCAAAATATATTATTAGCTTAATATATCTATCATGATGGAAAAAATACTTCAAAATCTTGACATTGACATTTCATATTAGGCATTTGTATAATATTAGGTCACAGGTTATCGTATAAGTGCAAATACATAGATCTTATAGCTCAAAGGCGATCCAATAAATAAGTATCCACGTTAAGTTCGCGCACTATGATTTATGGTTCAATTTTCATTTCATCGACTTGTTTCTGAGATTATCTTATACGACAACTGTGGCTTACTCTAATTGAACTTTTGATTCGCGTATGATTGGAATATTCTCGGGAAGTACTAGACCGTAAGGCAGTGTTACATACTAGTTGGCATGCCGCGAAAACCTAATTCTTTCCCTAAGGATGAAACTATTCTAAGTTGGATCGAGCCCCACGTTGACTTGATGTATGAAGCCCGGATTCCCGGGGCATATCCATACTAACATAATGATTGAGGTCGTTCACCCCATGTCGAATCCAAAAAACCGATCACTGGTGATAATGCACAGCCAAATAATGCCCGGCCCGATAATGTACACAATGGACGCGGATTATTGGGTTGTACATTATTTTGGCCGTGCATTATCATGGCTGTACATTAACCGGCACAACAAGAGATCGACCCGCTTTACCGACGGAGCACTCCGTGGCAAAGCAGATCGATCCCAGCGCCGCCTAGTGGCGACAAGCCGAACCACCGAGAGCAGTATTATGTATTGGTAAATCTCGGCTTGGTGGCTCTAAGACGCGCCACTAGGTGTCGCTGGTGACAACGTGACGTTATCACCAGCTGAGTGAACCTTCTCTACCTACTCTATTACTATCTTGCGACTGCGCCTCAAGTATTTATTATACCCTATTCTGTCTAAGGCCAGAACACATCAAAGGTGCGGTCCTCCACAGACCTAATGCCTCTGCCAAAGCCGATTCGTCAAATATTATTATTGTACAAATCCCGAGGGTTGCAGGCAATCAAAGATGCCACTTTGGGCTTTGAAGATGGAAACCTACGGCTCACTAGAAATTCTTTGTTTTATGTCACGATGGTGGCAAACAAGCATAATGGTTGTCTGATCGTAAGCAGGCACAGTAGCCTAGACTCGAGAGTTCCACATGCGTGTGGTCGAAGCTTATACAATTATAATAAGCAAAAGGCTTTGCTGGAAATGTATGGGCAACTGGTGCCTTTTTATTTTGATGGCACACTAACGCCACCTTGTTAGATGTGTAGAGTACTTCCATACAAACAATAGTTACTATGGCAGCTCAGCTCTAAAGTACATCCGTCTTGAGTTACGCGTCCTAATCTTCGACCATTAAATGTAACTCATACTTATTCTCAGTTTTCATAATTAGATACGCACGATACGCGTAAATCAAGACGGACGTAGGGTCATTTCGCCGGTTAGCGACCACCTAATTTAATGTGCCGGTGGGCGACCACTTCAGCTGAGTTGGTAAACTGAAAGGATATTTTCTCGGTTTTTAATAGATTTCTATTCTAAAACAACAAAAAAATGCATGTACAAGTAATTGTCTCAATAGGGTGTGTAGAATTGATGTTATCTTCAACAGAAAAAACCTTCTCCTTCAGGTGGTCGCGTAACCAGCGAAATGACCCTACTGTAGAGCTGAGCTGCCATAGTAAATATGTTTGCATGGAAGTACTCTACACATCTAACAAGGTGGCGTTAGTGTGCCATCAAAAAAAAAGACCGGGTTGCACTCCGGGAGTGCCGGCAGAAGTGAAAACTCAATAAAATTGTAACAGTTTTTCGACCAGGTCACGTGACATCTAACGGTGTCACCCTAAAAATGAATTTGACGCAAATTTATAAACAATCATCAATTATTTAGGCGCACGGGTCGCGGGCGCGTTGGTTGCGACGGGCCGGCTCGCCCGTCGGCGGCGGCAAACAAAATACCAATTTGTTTTTGCCATTGCCAAATATTTTTCAAAGCTTTATCTCTTTAGGAATAACGTCCAAATTCGAACTATTCGAATTTGCAAGAACAGCAGACGGCGGTGGCGAACAAAATATCAATTTGTTTTTGCCGTTGGTAAATATTTTTCAAAGCTTTATCTCTTTAGCAATAACGTCCAAATTCGAACTATTCGAATTTGCTCAATAGCAAAACGGTGAACGACGCTTGGACAAAATTACAAATTTATTTGCAGAATACGCTATTGCAAAAAGTGTGCGTGTTTATTTTATTCTGTTTTTTAGTATTTGTTGTTATAGCGGCAAAAAAATACAAAAAGAAAAACAGAAGTTAGAAATACATCATCTGTGAAAATGTCAAATGTCTAACTATCACGGTTCATGAGATACAGCCTGGTGACAGACGGACAGACGGACGGAAAGCGGAGCCTTAGTAATAGGGTAGGGTCTAAAAAGGTGGAACTAAGGTAAACGTCCACTGTTTCGGCATGTTAAGCCTCTTACGAATTAGTATTTTTTTTAAGACAATACAGAACATGATATCGCATTGAATTTTTTTGTGTGATGAACATTGATATCTTGCCTATTATTTAATGCAAGAATTATATAGTATTAGTTTCAATAACTATTTTTTTATAATTTATTTGTAGACCTCGTATTTGAACCCCATTTCGTGATAAAATTTGGCTCTGCTCCTAAGTTTGTGAGTTCTTGGCCCCTGTTTCGGCATAAAGTTTTCGAGTGCCAGGTAGTAAGAGAAACATTTTGTTTGTGAACCCTCATTTGTTATTTGATATTGAACAAGATTATTGAAAAGGTAATTAACATGATTATTGGAAAAATCCAATAGGGGGTCTGGATAAAAATCGGTATTTAAAATCCCGGGACATTTTTTCTTTCTCCAGGATGTTTTTTATGAAATGTAAGGTTAAATAACTTATCCATTAGTACAGGGTCACCTTTTCAAAAATGTGTCTCACATAGGTTACCTATCTACGAGTATATTAACCAAAACTGTTTAACGTAAGATAAATATCTAGGCAAAACCTTTTGGACGTGACATGTAGGTATCTGTAAACGATATTCTGTTTAATAGGGTATAAAGATACCTTTCACTTCTTAAAAAAAAAACCCTTAAAAATAAAGAAAGTCCCGGGGATAGCAAGTCCCGGGATATCTAATGTTAAAAATAATAAATATCTTCAATCATTTTCGTCAATATTCCTTAAACGTATCTACCTAGTTATATATAAGTATGTATTGATTATCTACGATTGATTAGGTAACCTAAGATTAAAATCTAGACAATGTTGTATGGGACACACGACACCCTTTTGAAAGAGCAATTCTATACTGTTTAATAGGGTAGAAAGTAAACTTTCATTTAATAAAAATTATCCCGCAAAAATAAAAGGTTCCCGGAATTTACCCAGGCAACACTATTCCATTATATCGATGCACATGTTACCTCTTCAAGAAGAATATCAAATAACAGACGAGGGTACACATTTGATCTGTGTGTTTGCCTACCACTATAGATTTCTCTGTCACGAACTTGGGGAAAAGTATTAAAAGTAGTAGTCCCTTGTTTCGTGTTACTATTTCTTGGATATTCCCGCAATCAATAATGTACATCACCTTTAAATTATGTTCAATAACCATTAAGTATCCTATATGTAATAAATAAACATAAAAATACATTACAGGAATCGAGCAATAAACAAAATTATGCTGCAAGTAAATATGCGAATTCACCTTCAAATTGTAAATTTAGGTCACGTTCAACCTCGTTTTACGAGAATTCAAGTGAATAAAACATATACCGAATTTAGGTCAATGAAAACGTCATTAAATACAATATCTGTTTTTTAAATTAACATTTACAATTTCTTAAGTATTATTTAAATACCAAAGATACAAGGATGTATAAAGAAAGTCCTTGATTCGGTAGTAACACGAAATAGGAGCCAGACGAAAAATATAATGACCGTTAGTTCGTGAGTCCATTTATTGCAATTTTAAGGGACACCTATACCAAAATATACACTTATTTCTTATTAAATCCATTGTTAAGGAACTAGACAAAGCACTGTTAAAAGTTTTTTTTTCAAATGGACTTCCCTTTCTCTTTCAATTCCCTTAAGAAGTCGGAGCGAGCACCTTACGTCAACAAGCAGTTCGCGCACACCGTACAGCTGTTTTCGGCCGACTGACAGTTTCGAGCGTTGTGTTGCTATTAGTTTAGTCGTTAAAATTTTTTAATTTGATTTTTTGGAAAGGTTTAATGATAAAGTTTTTTTACAAATGTATAAATTAAAAAAAAAAAATTTCAGTTGCTTATTATAAGCCTCAGAAACAAAACTAACGAAATGACGTACTAGCACGAACTTATGGCCCGTTACCTTAAGTAAGACAAATACAACCTACATGTCTCTCTCTCTCTGTCAGACTTATAATATTTGTAAACGATAATCCTACTCGATACTGCTATTATTACCGTGGCAAGTCTGAGTTCGACAACCATTCATTTCCGCAACGGTGGGATAAAAGTAAATATCTATATCCACTCCGAGGCCCATCGTCCCGTTTAGCCACATTCAGCTATTTATACAATTCCAGTTCTCAGTCGACATGAATAAGTTACTCCCTAAGACTAGGGTTTATGTTCAGAACACGCTAATGCGAATCACCTCACCCTTCACGGCTTACGAAATTAGGCCTCAGCCCAGCGAATGAAAAAACCACAGAAGTCTAAGTAGCGCCGTAAAATGGCCCCACAGAATGGGTGCCATTGCCACGACGCGGGGATGGGGTGTCAAAACGATGCCAGGCAGCCGTTTAGTTCGAACATGCGCATACCGGGTTTTAGGCACGTGTTTGGATAGAAAGTAAAGTAGTAAGAGAGCCCACGACCAAAACCATGTCTCATAGCAATACGGCAAAAACCCTATAAAATCGTTAGATTGTATGATTCTGAACCCGACTAGGTGTGTAGTAACGGTCGAAAGTGTAGCAACTGCGTGGGAGGCCATTTCTGCTGTGTCAAAAAAAAAAGACAGTCGGTATTATAGCAATACGTCTGATAGTGAAAATGTACATAGATTTTATAATTGTATTACGAAAAAGGTTGTTTTCAGACATTTTGCGCGTAGCATATAGCCTGAGCGCATTTTTGAAAATGTCAACAAATTTAGCCGACCTGTATCATAGCAATACGGATATTTATTTTTTTCAACTTTTCGTATTGCTGCCATGATTACCAAAAACCTGTTTTCAGACACTTTAAGTGTAGCAAATACTGCCAAAAGAAGAAAAGGTGCTACACTTAATTTGTCTGATATAAATTTTTTGCACATGTGGACAACTTATTTTATCATGTCCAACAATTTTCAGACATATTGCTATGATGCAGTTCGGTAAAATTCTTTGACAATTTTGAAAATTCGGTCAGATCAAACGCTACGCGGAAAATGTCTGATATTGGTATTTTCGAGTTCAGGATAATCGTACTATCGATTTGATGCGGTTTTGGCCGTATTGCTATGAGACAACAATTTTGGTCGTGGGCTCTCGTACTAAAGGGCTCGCATTCTGTGTTTTTTTCGTTTGCTGACTCAGCCTTGCTATTCTATAACTTGGTTTAAGAGGAAACACTAAGGGAATATATCATAATTGAGAAATAGGTATTTGTAAAATGTATTGCTGTCGCGCCAACCTCATAGCGCGGTAGAGACAACTGCAGCTTGGACCGAAAATAGGTACCTATTAAAAGTACATAAAATCAACGTTTCGTAGTCTCCTGATTTCTTCTCCAAAACTTGACCTCTTTAACAATTTTTGAAGTAAATTTTTAGGATGGGGATTTTTTTTTATTATTGCAAAATTAAAATCATTCAAGTTTTTACTTCTACGGCACTCCCGGAGTGCAACCCGGTCTTTTTTTTATTAAAAATCAAAGAAAGGCTTTGGCAGTGTTCCTATGTTTTCCTTTTTTTAAATAATTTAGTCAAAATTGATTTCTGGATGTTTGAACACAGCGGAAATACTGGCATTTTTTTTAGGTTTTTGAAGGTCTCTCTTTCAAGAATAAATTTATGAAAAAAAGGAAAACATAGGAACATGTCAATAGTAGCCATAGATTTATGGAAAAAAACATATTGCTCTACTGCCATTATCCACGAAGAAAACAGGGGACTACGTTTCTATGGAAAAACTGCCCTTGTGTTTCCTTTTAAGCTCACACAACTCTTACCCACAAATAATCTGGACGCTGCGGTTCGTACTAACTAAGCGTAGGTCGAGGTCTAGTTTCGTGACGGGTGACGGGTGAGGTGAGGCGCATGAGCGCGTAAATAATAACAGCTGAGAGGCTACCGCGGAACGAAAACGAACTCGTGTATCGTCTTTGTCGCTCGCTTAGCAAGTGCAACAGAGAGATACGCGCTTTCGCGGTAGGGCTTAGCTTAGTAGGGCGTAGCTTCCGTCCCTGGCTGACACCGTTCGATAGAACGAGACATCCTGTCACTTATCGCGTGATAACGCCATCCATGCTACGGGGCACGAATCGCATCGTCAAGATGGAATATTTGTGGTTGGACGATGAGGTGAGGTTAAAACAAGTTATAGATTAGCATGGACTAGGTATATAAAAGCCAGTCAGTGCTCAAGGATCGGCCACATATTTGCACGTCTGAAACATGTACCAGCTTATAATTTTAACAATAATTTTAAAAGCGGCGGCGTCACCGCTTTACCCAGTTCACGAGAGAAGTTTACTCGGAGATTTTGGACTGCTCCCTGGACAGAATCCGTACCCTGGCGGCAATGTCCCGTATTATGGACATGGGCACGCTTTTGGACCATGGACACGGAATCAAACTAGGCATATCGGAGAGGCTGGCATAATGAAAAAGACTTACCTGGGTTAGTGGATAATTGTAACCAGACACTAAATATTCACAATTTTATTGCATTTTTATAAATAAATATTTGAATAAAGAAAATGTTTTTATGATTTATTTGACGTATAATGTATTTTTTCTACTCCTGTACCGTTATCTGTCATTTATATAGGCTCTAGCTCAAATACAATGACACCGATAGTCGTCGAATAAATCTATGCTCTATGGCCCATAAACGCACTGTTTAGTGTACTTTTATGGTTCATACATTTTTCATACAAGCACTGTTTACCACGATGTCAAATCATGTAACTTTTTTCAATTGGCCGCCATATTGCAGTGGTACCAACTTCATAAGCAATTTTTTCGAAATAAAAAGTTTTACTATCAAACATTTGTAGAACATAAATTATTTACTAAAATAAAAATAAATGATCATGTATCATATTTTCCCAATTATTGGTATTATTTATAAATATAAACCGATCTGATTCGGTTTGGATCCGGATTCAGTTTTGTTTGGATGGCAAGTTCAAGGAAATTAAAAACAAAACAGACCATAAACAAGAGGTGTCAATGTGTCATATTTCTAATTTCCCACCAAAGTTCCAATTCAAAATGAAAGGACGAAATATGATAACTATTCGTTATTTATAAGTTATTATGATTTTATTCGTGTTTGTGAAGTGAAGAAAGCTGTGTAGGTACGTTCCTTTTAAAATGGACGAAGAAGAAAATAACTGCACCGCTGAAGAAATTGCGTGAGTAGTTTAGAACTAACGGAAAAACTACTGCCTGAAAAGTCAAATGCTATTTATTTAGAATTAGTCGTAGAAAAAGTATTGTATGCAACGGTGTATAACTTGGTCTTAAAACGCTCGTGGCGTCTTTAATTGCGATGCTCGCCAAGGCTCGCATCGCAACTCACGCCACTCGCGTTTTAAGACCCTACTTATACAACAGTTGCATAAAATACTATAAATCATTTTAAATAAATGACTGTGAGTAAACAGTATCACATTGTTGTCCCGTGGAGCAGAGTATAATAATTAGTAATTTAATGTGTACTGTGATTCACAACAAAAATAGCAATTCATCAAAAGCTTATATATGTTTAATTGTAATATGATGTGCCCCGTGTGGTGTCGGTTTCATAGCACCACCCCCTTTTATCATGTTGTCGTAATAAGAGTCGTACTAAGGGAGCAGGGTTAAAGTGTCACATTTAGTCGATATTTTATACCCACATTTATCCTAAAAGTGGCACTGCAACACAAGTTCATGTGCTCTGCCTACCCCTATAGGGAATGAAGGCGTGAATAGGCATGTATGTATGTATGTATGTAGGGTCGAATCCTCCTCCTCCTCCATCTTTGAATTCTCGGGTAACATTGAATCAAATAGGTTTCCCTTAGTACTTTTGATTATTTGTATTTTATTTATACCATCACGATGGCAATCGAGTACTCGGCCTGCAATAGTTGGACAGTTCGAAACATATTATGAGCGAGTACGTCTGGCAAAACTTGCTGCTCAGTCGCTTCGCGCGCGACTTAGCGTCTCCTGTCTCACTCGCACCGTGCAAATCAGAAAAAGGAGGGTAGATCTTTCTCGACTCGCGTTTCGGCGCGACGTCAGTCGTGCTAGCCCCGTTGATTTCCGCTTTTTCTCACCTCTATTAGGTATATTTCTCACAGCTCAGCGCTATCTCAATGTCTTATTTATCCACGAATACTAAACTCCATTACTGCAAAAAATACCCTAAAACACGTTTCATCGGTAAAAAGTAAACTGAAAGACAACCAAAAAAGTCAAATAAAACTCGGCCGTGTTTACTCCACAATTCAGCTGAAACTTTCAAAGAATAAGTTGTTTAGAAGTTTGTCTCCCTGTTACCGAGACAATCGATTCTCAAAATAGAACAGGTTTACTTATCGACTGTGTTTTTTAGGGTCCCGTAGTCAACAAGGAACCCTCATAGTTTCGCCATTTCGCCAAAACTGTCTTTCGGCATGGGTATATAATAAATCAATAACGCCGACAAAACAAAAGAACTACATCTTTAAAAAAAAAAGTGGGGATGTAATTTTTTTTCTCGTTAAACCAATAGTGTGGGGTATCGTTGGATAGCTTCAAAAATATTATGGGTTTCTTAAAACGATTTATCAACTTAGTGATTCGTTTGCGAGATATTCGGCTTAAAGCCAAATTTATTTTTGTTTGAGTCATGTGCCGTTTGTTTTTGACGTTGGTAAATATTTTTCTAAGCTTTATCTCTTTAGGAATAACGCCCAAATTCGAACTATTCGAATTTTCTCAATAGCAAAACGGTGAAGGACGCGTTGGTATTATTACAAATTTATTTGCAAAATATGCTCTTGCAAAAAGTGTTTAACGGCTTTATACTCTTACGAATAGCGTTCAGTTTTGAATGAAGTCGAATCGGCTAGCAGCAAAAAGTGACCTCCTTCACATCTGACGTCACAAAACTCTGTCGCGTATTTAACACTTTTTCCCCATCCCAAAAAGTGCTCAGCGCCGCAAAAGAAGTTTTCACTTCAAAAGTTTGACAAGTTTCTATTGGTGGCACTACACTTGGGAATGCGTGTTCGCGTATTTGCTGCATTTGGCCAAATATGACCATGTGTGGAGGATATATTTGCCATATTTGTACGAATAGCCGAACACACAAATAGACAAACACTCGTATCCGCCCGCTTGTCGGTTTTTGTCACACATCAAAGGACGCAAATGTTGCAAATATTTGCGTTCACCGTCTACACTTGGCTCGCTCAGCTCAGGGGGCCTAGACAAGGTTACAATCGACAAGCGCTAACGCCAATAGAAACGAATAAAATGTATGGGAATGACAGATGTTAACGAAAAATGTTTCGTCGGCATCCGTCATTCCCGTACATTTTATTCGTTTCTATTGGCGTTAGCGCTTGTCGATTGTAACCTTGTCTAGGCCCCAGTTGTGTGAGCGACGGCAACAAGTCGAGACGTCAGCAAAATGGATGGGACAAAATGATGTCGTGATGCGATTTTTAGAATTGTACCAAATGAATAGGTGTATTTGGGTCCCAAAATGCTCTCGATATATTGCTGCAAACATTTGATATATTTTCTGTTGCTGTCCCAAGTGTGGATGTCGTGTTTGTGATGTTTGGACTTCAACGAATATTTAGACAAACACGGCGAACACGCATTCCCAAGTGTAGTGCCACCATATGGTTTTGCGTTATCAATATTCACGCAAAACCACTTAATTGTATGCAGTATAGTCTTTTCACCCAAGATAAATAGTCAAACTAGCAATTTTGTTTTGAATGCTAGTCAAAAAAAATGCTAAAGAAGGTGTCAGTCTAGCCGCTTCGTCGTGTTTTGTTTTCCCGATTTACTATAGGGTATAGATAAAATATATACCTACATAGTATAGTAAAAATATACAAATACGAGGGCTGCCTTTTAAGTTCTGTCGTTTGCAAACCTCCCGTGATTGCATAAAAAAGAACTAGTGTCACGTTAAAATATTTGAATTTAGAATTCGAAAACAAAAGAATGACTCGAAATCGGCCCAACCGTTTTAGTACAGCGTTCGTTCAAAGTTGACAAGTCAGTTGTGAAAATGGAAATTTCGAAGGAAAATTTACGTGCGATAATTTTTTACAACTTCAAAAGGGGCTTAACGCGACTTCAGTGCTCCGAAGAGTTGACTACGGTTTTCAATGATAAAGCACCATGCCTTCGGACTGTGGAACGCTGGTATTTAGAATTTCAACGTGCTTGCTCTAGTCTTGGTGATACACATCGTGAAGGTCGACCAAAAACAGCCGTAACCCAGGAGAACATTGATGCTGTACGGCAACTGATCATCGAAGATCGCCATGCGACATACCGTGAGATAGAAGCTTCCTTAAGTATTTCAGGGACCAGTGTTCACAGTATTTTGCATGATCACTTAGGCGTAAAAAAGTTGATCTCACGCTGGATACCACATTTACCCAGTGAAGACCAAAAAACGGCTCGGGTTCGATGGTGTCGCAAAACTCTGCGGCAATTCAACCGAGGAAACTCGAAACATGTTTACGACATTATCAGTGGTGACGAATCTTGGATATATGCCTACGATCCCGATTCTAAACAGCAGTCGACTGTTTGGGTGTTCCAAGATGAGCCAAAACCGACCAAAGTAATACGCTCACGGAGCACTTCGAAAAAAATGGTCGCCACGTTTGTGGCGAAAAGTGGCCACGTTGCCACCATCGTGCTCGAGGATCGTAAAACGGTTAATGCTGACTGGTATACCACTGTCTGTTTACCCGAAGTCATCGGCGAGTTTCGAAAAAATAACCCAAGACGTCGTATAAGACTGCACCACGATAATGCGAGCTCGCACACCGCCCGGCAAACTATTGCGTTTTTAAAAGAGCAAAACGTCGAAATTCTGGAACACCCGCCGTACAGTCCAGACTTAAGCCCTAACGATTTTTTTACTTTTCCAAAAATCAAGCAACGACTTCGTGGTCAACGGTACCAGACGCCTGAAGAAGCGTCGGGCATACAAAACGGCCATTTTGGAGACCCCGACTTCGGACTGGAATAAGTGTTTCGAAAACTGGTTCGATCGAATGAAAAAGTGTATTACATATCACGGTGATTACTTTGAAAAACAATAAATACCATTTAACACTTAAATTGTCTTTAGTTATTCCAAACGACACAACTTAAAAGGCAGCCCTCGTATACGATATATAAGGTGCTAACAAATTAGGTACCAATACTTTTAGAGCTGATAGTACTAGTCTCTAGGAGTAGATTCAAGTATGAAACATTTAAAAGTGTGTATCACTTTTTGGAGATAATTAGGGATACAACGTTACTGCGTAAAAACACCCTGTTAATGAGATAGTCAACAATCAATCATTGACGTTTGTCACAAACGACGATGTTCACTTGACAGATAGTGTTTTAACATCTCGTCAGTTGAATGCACAGGCTGATTATGTTTGGTCGAAATATTAATTTATTTATTTTGTACCGGAAATTAAAACAAAAATATCATATGAAAAGTTTTCTTAATTTCTATTTAAAGTCAATTGTTTTGATGTAATGTAACACCTCTTAAAATATTGGTACTTAATTTGTTAGCACCTTATATATAAATATACGATATACCTACATAGTATAGTAAAAAGTCTTGATTATTTCGCCGACGGGTTAACGATTGATGTATATTCCCTGTTCATCTGTCTACAAAGCTATTCGGAATTTGAATCAAAATCTGTATGCACGAATTCGGTTCGTTAATATTTCCGGTTCGCCGACTGGACGATGGGCGCATCGTTCCAGGGATGTCTACTGGGGTGCATTGTATAAAAAATTGCAACATAAACGGACAAATAAAAACTCCTTTCGTTAGAAAGAGAAATCAGTTTGTATTGTCAGATGTAAATTATTGTGCAATGGGTACACTGAAGTACTAGTACCTAAGTAGTTGTATTTACGCGTGTTCCAGTTGTATTTATTTAAGGTACAGAACCGATTTTGTCAGCTATCAATCGATTCATAATAGGGGTGTAGACTGAATAAAATAATCCATAACGTCATATTTTCTCGAAAAAGGATTACAAATTTAGTCAAATGGAGAAAAAATCAACACAAAAGGTTAAATAATCACGAAGTTATTTATAAGTGTACAAAATTTTAAGAAGGGGTATGTTCTGTCCCTTTTTCTCAAAACGCAACTTCATATGAAACGATGACGCTTGAAAATGGTGACGTCACTAATGGACGGCAACGTGCCGTGCCCGTGCCCCATCGTGTTCGGCGCATCGGGCAGTTTCGCGTAACGTGAAGTCACACACTGTTTGCGTTTTCTCTCTCTAACCAGCAATATCAAAACGGTTGTAGCTTCGTAATTCTTTGAGATATCTGCATGGGATTTTCGTCACTAGGCATATTTTTTTGCCTTCTTTCTTTTGGAGTTGTAATAATTTTCTAGTCTACACCCCTATTATGCTCCGGGTCACATAGCCTACCTTTTGTATATATTTTTTTTTTTCAGTTAGTTGGGTATTTTTTTTAATGCTTGTACATGTTTGGGTTGGGGATGTACCTACAA
The DNA here is from genome assembly GCA_947578815.1 of Epinotia ramella. Taxonomy (NCBI): domain Eukaryota; kingdom Metazoa; phylum Arthropoda; class Insecta; order Lepidoptera; family Tortricidae; genus Epinotia; species Epinotia ramella. The sequence continues at coordinate 4,824,789 of OX388220.1, forward strand.
ATCCAATCTACGTGGCTAGACTTAGTAGCATGATGATGCCTGTGGTAAGAATGCGGGGAGTGACAACCCTAAGAGTGCGGACCCACGTTATTATACGCCCAGTCGGATAGCTCCGACAATAAAACAAAGTCGCTTCCCGCTGTCTGTCCCTATGTATGCTTAGATCTATAAAACTACGCAACGGATTTTGATGCGGTTTTTTAATAGATAGAGTGATTAGAAACGTTACGTTATTATACATATTATAAACCTTCCTATAGTACTCGTGCGAAGCCGGGGCGGGTAGCTAGTACAGTAATACAGACGTGTACTGAAAAATTTGGCTATACCTTGGCTGCTAGTTACTAACTATATTTCGCTGACTGCACGTACAAATTTATATGAAATACCTATCCATAAAATACACACAATCCAAAATGGAACGGCTAACGTTCAACTCTGCTTTGAAACATTTTCAGAGTTCCTTATGTATGTCACTAATAAAACCCGTACCAGCCCATCTAGCTCGATAGGTTTTATTAAAATGTCACGTAAAACGAGACGATAAAAACTATCATGCTGCATAACACAACATACACACAACAACAACATATTAGGACACATTAGGACATAACATAACACATATTAGGTACACATTTTGAACATATTAGGTATATTATATTATATATGTCGGCGGCCGATCGTAAAATCCGCCAGATCACGAAATTCCTAGGCATATCGTGAAACGCCGCCATTTCATGATTTGGCTAAAGGACATCCGCCATATCGTTCAAAACTTAACGTTTAACGATTTGTCTAATGACGTTTAGGCAGATCATGAAATTCCTAGGCATATCATGAAACGCCGGCATTTCATGATTTGGCCAAGCCAGTGACGTTTAGGCTGATCATGAAATTCCTAGGCATATCATGAAACGCCGGCATATCGTTCAATACTCACCGTTATACGTAAGTAGGGTGTCCAAAATTGAATTAGGTAAATTAAAAAAAATAAGAAGTGCGTACTGATAATCTCCAGCGAGTCGACGCCACCCCGCTGCGCGGGGTGTCTATTTCTGGTCTGAGGGACACAAGTGAACCCTAACCTAACCGACCTAAGACAGAGTTCGCTTATGACAAACCATTTTTGTCAGCCCTGATTATTAGCCCCCAACAAAAACGGCCGCCATCGCATGTGCAGCGCCACCAGTGGCCAAGAAAGAAACTATTTTACGATGTGCCCGGTATAGAGCTAGGAATATCGACGAATGCGTTGCTCTAATCGATCTGCCGTATTGTTTATCAGGCACATCGTGATAAGCCTAGCCGACTTTTAGGCATATCATGAAATGGCGCCGTTTCACGATATGCCTAGGAATTTCGTGATCTGGCGTATTTAACGATCTGCCGCCGACATATATACCATTCAAGCGAATGTTACATTCCAGGTATGTTACTTTACCTGGAATGTACTCGCACAATAAACAGAGCTATATCCACGAAAGTCGTATCTCGAAGTTCGTAAATCTCCGTCTCTATCACACTTATCGTTTACCTACTCGAGCGACAGAGATAGACTACGAACTTCAAGATTCGATTTTCGTGGTAGGCGCCGCAGGAGCGTTTTAGCGGAACGACAGTGCTTCGAATTTTTTGTCGAGCCGAGCAATTTTGTTACACAGCCGTCAAGAAGAATACATTTTTGACGAGCATTTACTAGAGCATCCGCTAGTACGAGCGTCAAAGTGTTCGTAGCGATGTTTGTTTCTATGCGTGGCTCTGTTCGATGTTCAGTTTGACAAATTTAAATAAAAACGGCGAATAAAAAATAACTGTTTATTTCAGTAATTTAAATGGTACAAATTTTTCTACTAATTACTTAGCACAATCTCAATTTTTTTAAGATTATTTGCTAAGCTTAGCAAATTTCTAGGTTTAATCTAGATGAATGTTTACATAACAATAGTTATTTGTTAATACAAGGGTGCAAAGTTGTATTTTACCCGCGAGTGTTTCAACACAGGAGAAGTAAAAACAGATTTGCACCCGTGTGTAACACAAAACTTTTCACCTCACTGTAGCGAGGAAAGTGCAACATGCAAAACAAATTTATTGAATTTAAATAATAATATTTTTTGATTTTTTTAGCTGTAATAATAACGTTAAATAATATCAACTTATCAAGTTGAATTTTGGTCAAGTGCGAGTCGGATTTTAGTTTTCCCATACATTTTGAGACCCAGCGCCTGATGAAGGCAACAAGCAATTTTTTAAGTTCTTAAATATTTATTTTATTCTGTTTTTTAGTATTTGTTGTTATATCGGCAACATAAATACATTATCTGTGATTTTTTGTATCATGAGCGTTTTACTTTTTGTTATCTGTCAAAAGCTACTTAAACACGCTCCATCCAAGGTCAAATTATTTTCCCCACTAGTGGATAACATGCGTTTTTGCCCACTGGTTTTAAAGGATAAAAGACGGCTTTGCGAGGCAGTGAGGGGAAAATTTAATTTAATGCTATATGTTACATGTGAATGCACACGTCTATCAGCGCCCTTATATCTGTAGCAGTTGGCATTTATTGGATCCGAATCGTTTCGAATTTAAAATCAAATAGCCTCGTCAGACAGTATTGTCCACAATGCCCCCAGACGACCCGACTTTTTATAGGATCCATAGACCGACAAGTGTGAACCAGAGAGTGTGGTTGTAGTTTTTCAACTGCCTCTACAATTCACGATTTTTTTCAAGTGGGCCATTTTAATGATTTAGTTCGCTAGTTTTTTTAAGGCAATTTTTTATTTTTATTTCTCCCTAAATTATAATTTTCATTCAGAAACATCAAATTGAAAAGTAGCGAACTCCAGTATGGCGTAAGTAAATTATGACGTTAATATTACGGCCCTGTATGGCATCTTGCACACCTTTCATATGACAGACGTACATCACACATGGTTTAAACAACGTTGATAAAACTTCGCTATTTTCTTAAAACGAGTGAGAAAATAATCTAAAAAGTACTTTATCACCGAACTGGTTTTCGATTTGGGTATCATTACATAGGTATTTCGAAATGTTGTCAATTGCGATTGAAATATTTTATAGTACGCACGACTCTCACTTAGCCATTTTTTGCACCGCCGCATCGAAATGTAATTTATTTAGGTGGAAAGCTGGCAAAGGTAAAATGCACAGTGACGGAAATCGAGTAATACACAGGCATCCCCAAAAAAGCTTGCAAAAAGCTTTGTTTGTGACACAAAAATAGAAACCTAATTTTGGTGTAACTGTATATCCGCAACATGGCGATTTAAACGTATTGTTGGCCTTTTTGAAATGAAATATTTTCGCGTTCCGATTCACTGCCGCGAAGACACACACATTATGTGTAAATTGTATTGTATTTGTACTCCCTTTGTCTCTGTGTGTCTTTTGCGTAGTGAATAAATGTCTTCTTTCTTTCTTTCTTTCTTTCAGGTACCTACATAGACCTTGATTAAAATCTAACATTTACCCGGTAGTTAAATTAATTAGATACATTATCACCAAACTTATTTCTTTCAGAACATGACAACGAAACAGATTGAAATGAGAATGCGATGCACAAGTGATGGACCATTAAAAGCCCTCTATATTATGCTTACATTGGTACTGCCATGTAAATTTGATTACATTGAAAAGGGTCACCCCAAATTTACGTAGACTATCATACTGAGACTTACTCGTAAGTTCGCATCTGGCGTCTGTTCTGTGGACATTGTCAAAGTTAACCCTTTGACTATTTGACAACTCTACAGTCAGAATACAATAGTTTTTGTTTCATCTATGACGGCAAATATGTTGCCATTACACGATATGGGGGTGGACTAGGGTCATTTCGCCGGTTAGCGAGCACCTAATTTAATGTGCTGGTGGGCGACCACTTAAGCTGAGTTGGTGAACTGAAAGGATATTTTCTCGGTTTTTTAGTAGATTTCTATTCTAAAACAACAAAAAAATGCATGTACTTACAAGTAATTGTCTCAATAGCTGCTGCTGCTGGCTTCATGCTGAGCTGTGGCCCTTTTGTGGCAAACAGTGTTAGATCTATTTTTATTTTTTATTTACTATTTATTTCTCTCTGTGTTTGTCATAAATAAATACTTTTCTTTCTTTCTTTCTTTCTTTCTTTCAATAGGGTGTGTAGAATTGATGTTATCTTCAATAGAAAAAACCTTCTCCTTCAGGTGGTCGCTAACCGAAAGTGGTCGCGGAACCAGCGAAATGACCCTATAAAGCCTAATTTTCGGTAGGACTCATAATCCGCATAAACGGTGTCTCCTATATGATTTCATGCAATCAAAACCTTTTATACAATGTGTATTGCTTATACTTGATCAAACGAAATGTGCGGATACTAGACAAAAAAATATCGATAAAAAAAAAAAAAAAAAAAAAAGCCAAAAAAGTGCAAAAAAGTCTACCTCAAACTGCTAGTTTTAAAGTTACAGACACTAATTTAAAAAAAGAATGTTCTTTTTCACAAATTTCTACTAATTACCTCTTTTTTTGTAGGTTTATGTTTGATATTGTTATTATTTTTTGGTTGGTCGATTAGCTGCATTTTGAGACTTTTGAGAAACTACACCGTTTAGACGCAAAGATATGAATTAAAAACCAAACTCGGAAATATTCATCAGAAAAAAATTTAAAACGCCTTAATTTTTTAAATATAATTTTTATTTTCTTGACTTCGTAGGCAGGGCCACTACCAACTATTAGGCTACAGAGGTCGTATTTAATGTAAATTGACTATAATGTGTATAAATTAACACTGCAGCAGAGTTTAGTGATACGCTAGTTGTTTCGTGGTCTGTTTATTTTTAGCAAGTGACAATACATAAGGAACGTAAACAAACGGTTTCTATGTATATTCAAATCGTGACAGGCATGTCGTAATAAAGATTACTTATGGCCACTACACATATGCGACCTCCAATACGCCCTCTTAATCTATTACGTACAATTAAATATGCATAACGAAAACATAATAATAAAATTATTCTATAACTCTCCTACACAAATCACTTTAGATAAACATTACACCATATCTAACATCGAACACTAATGAATCTAACACTAATCCGCCCTCTTAAAAGAATAATTTGATAGCGACAAATCTTTCAAAAAATCTTTTATTTTCGGGCCATTAACACTCTTTGTTAAGATGTCCGCTATCATTTTATCAGTTGGCATGTACTTTATTTCAACTTTATTTGCCAGTACACACTCACGAATAAAATGATACTTTATATCAATGTGCTTTGTTCTATTATGCATCATCTTATTAGCAGCTATTTTATGTGCCGACTGATTGTCATTAAAAATGATGACAGGTTTACCGTCTACAGCAGTCAAACTATTAAGTAAGCTTCGTAAGTAAAGTGCTTCCTTTGAAGCCTGACTCAGTCCTACGTATTCCGATTCTGTAGAGCTCAAGCTAACCGTTGCTTGCTTCTTGCTCTCCCAGGAAACAATATTTCTGCCTAATTTGAAAATTAAACCCGTGAATGATTTTCTATCAAGCGCTCCACCCCAATCTGCGTCCACATAGCCGCGTAAGTCTAAAACACCTGATTTCTGAAAAGTAAGACACAGATTTGACGTACCTTTCAAATACCTTAGCACCCGTTTCGCACACTTAAAGTGTATTTCACCGTAGCAGTTATTGAACTGGGAAAGTACACTTACTGCGTGAGATATGTCAGGTCGCGTGTTACAGGCTAAATAATTTAGACAACCTACCAAACTTTGATACGGCAGCTGACAGTGAGAACTTGTCGATCTCTCCAATTTCATTCCCACTTCCATCGGGGTAGTAACCGGCTTAGCGTCTGTCATGTTAAAGTCATTTAAAATGTCCAGAACAAACTGCTCCTGATCGAGATGAATAACACCTTTCTCTCGTCTCAGTCTCATGCCTAAAACATGCCTAGCCGCGCCTAAATCCTTCACCTTAAACTTGTCAAGCAAGCTCGATTTTAATTTTTGCTTTTCTACTTCACAGTTTCCGAATACAAAAATGTCATCAACGTAAATTACTACTATTAACTTCTTATCATCTTTAAGCTGTTTTTGGTACAAACAAGGTTCTATTTTTGATTTTATAAAGCCTAAATTCAACATTTCTTTATCTAATTCTTTGAACCAAGCATTTGAGGCTTGTTTCAAACCATACAGAGATCGCTGCAGCTTGCATACCTTGGTTTCTTGACCTTTGGCGACTGCTCCTTTCGGTTGAAGCATGTAAATGTCCTCTTTTATTTTCCCGTACAAAAACGCAGTCGTGACATCCCATTGGTCAATAAACCAATCGTATTCAGCAGCCAACGAGAACAACAATCGTAAAGTAGAGCTTCTAACTACTGGAGAATAAGTTTCAGTATAATCTACCCCACATACCTGTGTAAACCCTTTCGCTACAAGTCTAGCCTTATACTTCGTTACCTTGCCGTCGCTGTCTTTCTTGATTTTGAATAGGTACCCATTTGCACTGGATAGGTTTCTTATCAGCTGGAAGGTCGACTAAGGTCCAAGTCTGGTTCTCCTTTAATGACATAAGCTCTTCGTCTATCGCTTTCTGCCATAAGTCACTATCAGGTCGTGCCAAAGCTTCTCCAATAGTCACAGGATCGCCGTCATAGTTACCTTCCGTAGCACACATAACGTTACAACCGTATCGGTCAACTTCTCTGCGTTCTCTCTGAGGATACCGCCTTTCTTGCAGGTCCGGTATAATCACATGTTCTGTGAACACCTCATTCGGTACCGGCTGTTGTATATCAGGTTCAGGACTCCTTACGATGTCGTCAACAGCATCGCGGAACACTTCATGACTCTCCAATGTCGATCGTGGTTCGCTGGACTGTTCACAGTCTGTGTTAAGATTGATGATAGCCTCTTGTTCACAGTCTGTGTTAAGGTTGATGATAACCTGTGACCGCTTCTCGTCCTTTCCATTGTGTAGAAAATCATTTTCTAAAAATATCACATCTCTTGCAGTGATAACTTCATGCGTCTTCGGATTCATCAAACGGTAACCCTTTTGATTATCTGGGTATCCGATGAATATCATTGGTTCTGTCTTCATATCCAATTTCCGACGCTTTGCTTTGGGTATAAGTCGATATCCCAAACAACCAAAGATTCGTAGATGGCTGACATCTACCTTCTTGCCTGTCCAAAGCTCTTCAGGTACTGCCCCTTTCACAGCTTTTGTTGGGCTTCTATTTTTCAAATACACTACGGTATTTACAGCTTCCGCCCAATATTGTTTGGGGAGCTTCGCCTCCGACAATAAGCTCCGAGCCTTTTCAATAATCGTCCTGTTCGATCTCTCTGCGACAGAGTTTTGTTCCGGCGTGTAAGGTACCGTCGTCTGATGTTTTATTCCTGCGGACTTCAAAAAAGATTTAAATTTTCCATTACAGTACTCTCCGCCTCCGTCACTTCTTAAAACTCGTATAGATTTACTTGTCTCGTTCTCGACTTCCGCCTTCTATTCACGAAACTTATCGAACGTCTCATGCTTATGTTTCAAAAAGTAAACATGCGTCCTTCGAGTAAAATCATCGATAAAGAGGAGAACAAACCTCGCACCTCCGAACGAAGGTTCCTCAACTGGTCCGCAAATATCGCTGTGTACGATTTGTAGGATCCCGTTCGCTCTCGTACCTTTGTTCTTAAAGGGACTCTTGCATGTCTTTCCTTCAATACACGGAATGCACGGTTCGCACAAATCAGAACTCTTAAATTCCATACCGGTTACAATTTTCTGCATCTCGGCCATATAATTTCGGCTTAAATGGCCTAAACGTTTATGCCAAATGTTCGAAATGTTTACATTTTGCCCATTTTGGTTTGACATTGTCACATTTACGACGTTGTTTTTCTTTTCTGTCAACTCGTAAATTCCGTCAACTTCTTGACAGCTTGCAATAATTCGGTTCTTATTTTGAATAGTGCAACCTCCTTTGTCAAAATTAATCGACCAATTTTTCTTGGTCAAATCGCTAACCGATATCAAGTTCATTGAAAGGTCGGGAACATGTAAAACATTATTCAAAATCAATTTTTCGTTTTTGCCGACTTGAGGTTCAGCGTTCCCTCGACCTTTGACCAATAACTTCTCGCCATTCGCAACAGAGATTTTCATGTTGCCCTTTTCAGGTCTATAGGACACCAACTTGCTCCGGTCATGAGTCATGGAATTAGAGCACCCGCTGTCAAGATACCATTTGTCCTTGTTGATCGCCTCCTTGGTGTTCAGGCAGACATTCGCGGTCTTGACTCGCTCTTTACATTCAGATGCCTTATGTCCTGGCTTGTGGCACTTGAAACACTTGTAGACGAACTTCTGCTTACGATCGTTAGTTTTGCTTGTAGATCTGGCATCGTTCTGTCCTTTACGTGTCACAAAAGCTTGCTCGTAGTCTGTGTTCATCTTGCTCTGTCTACTTCCTTCTTGCAACAACTTCATTTTAATTTGCTCTAAAGTGATCTCTTGGCCACTGTTATCTACAGCCATTATAAGTGGGCTGTACTCAGCAGTCAATCCACCAAGCAAAATTGAAATTATCCAATCCTCAGGGATTCCAGCATCAATATCATGCAATTGTTGTGCAAAGAATGTGACTTTCGATATGTAGCTCTCCATACAATTAAAATTTTCTAACTTACAGTTGAAAAGCTCTCGCTGTATGTGGATGCGTCTTCCCCAGCCTTTATCTTCGTAGGCTCCCTGTAGACTGTCCCAGGCTTCCTTCGCAGTTTTCGCATTGTAAACATGGGTAAAGCACTCTGGTTCCAACAACAAGCATATAGTTGTTCGTGCCTTCCTATCTACGTCCGCATTAACGGCGTCTTTCGAAATTACATCCCACCAGTTTTTATTCTCTAGGTAATTCCGCACCAAGAACTTCCAGTTCGGGTAGTCTGACGATCCCCTCAGCTTCTTTATACCACTTATGCCGCCTTCTTCTGACATAATTTCGCAAGATTACAGAAAATATCAGATCCACTCAATTTATTAATTAAAACTAGCACTATCAGTGCGTGAGGCACATAACCTAATGTAAATTGACTATAATGTGTATAAATTAACACTGCAGCAGAGTTTAGTGATACGCTAGAGTTGTTTCGTGGTCTGTTTATTTTTAGCAAGTGACAATACATAAGGAACGTAAACAAACGGTTTCTATGTATATTCAAATCGTGACAGGCATGTCGTAATAAAGATTACTTATGGCCACTACACATATGCGACCTCCAATAGTATTGACCAGATCACGCAAGAAAGATGAATTTTGTTTTACTCTATTTGTATGACCCAGCCGTGGATCACCAAGTGGCCCATATTATGTTTTGAGCAGGTATAGTTAAGATAAGATAAGATAAAGATTTATTTGCAGAATATGTGCCATCGATATATACAGTCCACGGCTGTGGTACAAACGCCAACACAGTTAACTGACCATCCTGTATGTATATTGAACCTTAATACGATGCACATAAAGTGCACGGATGGTCAGTTTGTTAGCGATGGTACAGTGTGTTTGCACAAAAATCTGAATGGCCAGAAAATAAAACTCGTGCACATTTTAATATTTATTTTATTACAATTGAATTTCATATACCTAGGGTTTCTAAAAAAAAATAATTAACACGACAATATACCATTGAAAACACTATCAAGTTACCGCCATCCGTCAGCCATGGCATTTTGAGCAATGTAACTACTCAAAGAGATGAATTACTTAGCCATTTATTATCTCATCGTTTTACAATGGCTGAGAATAGTTATTTACGATACAAGTGCCGAAAATAGGAAATTCGCAACGAGTGGTGATATATTAAAACACGACCGAAGGGAGTGTTTTAAATCGACACGAGTTGCGAATTACCTATTCGCACGTGTATCGTACAACTTTTTACTGTACATATGGCTCTTTAAAGTTTCGACATATGCACGAAAAGTGCTCTGTTCCGCACTAGTGCGGGAAAGTAGCACCATATGTACCGTACCTACTGTAAAATTATTTACCTTCCAAATTATTAGTACTTGTCGGCAAAACTCACATAAACATTAACTATGGATAGACTGTCACCATTCTTATGTATTCCTTCTTTAGATTTTTCTTGCGCTGTATCAAATTTTTGTGCATAAATCGACTTTTGAATGTCCCGTTTATCACTTTTCCTATGGTACTTCGACGGCATAATATTCCTTCCATATTTATACGCCGAAGGAACTGTATTAACACTGGAATGTATTGGTATTATTTCTTCTATTTCCACATCTTTGCCATCTGCTAATTCAAGATCTTCTCTGATTTCGTCCAATACTTTTGCCACTTGCTTTGATATATCTAAAGCTTTCTTTGTTGCTTTAATTGTCTGGTCTATAGCTTCTATTGTTTTGATTATAGACTTTTCCAATGAATCTTCAGTAGCTTGAAAATCCTTTATGTCTTGAGTTGTTCTTATTTTTGCGACATCACTCTGATGTTTAAGTTTCAAATCGTCTTTTTCTTCTACTGTAAGTTTAGTCGCATATCCAATTTCGTGTTTAGAAGACGCCGTCACAAATATAAAAAGTAAAGTCAGTATTAAGCACCGCATAATGAAAACAGCTGCCGCAGCGATGGTATTAAAGATGAATGCGATTATTCCTGCATACCTTTTATTACAAGCCCGTCAGAGTACAGTGACCAAGGCTATTTATAAATGAAGCACAAACTAGTTTTAAGGGCTGTACGTATCCATGCCAAGCTTATCCCACTTGCCGATTCGGATGAATTCTCACAATTCGGAGCAGACAATTCATCTGTTGACTTTTGGTCAAGATTACATAACACAAGTGTAATATAACGCGTAAACCTGCCAATTGTAGGAGATCAATGAAGGCGTGCTATGCAGTAGATCGGGATGACCTTTATTCGAATTTTCTAGCCATGAAACATCGATTTGTTTAACAGCGGACCTTTTAGCAGATTAGTTAGGCCGTTTCCATGTTGTCGTTCTTCTTAGCGAAGTGTACATATATATTAACTTTATTTTTGGGACTGTCTCGTTTAGGATGTTTTTCTTTTTCCTTACCGTTTTCTTTAACTGCGAAAGGCCGGGTCCCATATCCAGGCATCGTATTAACAACTGGTTTCGGCTTTAAAAGAGGTTCTGTGGGACGACCGTCATTCGGGTCTTGATAGGTCGGCATTACGTCAATATTGAGTGGCCTGACTGGATAAATATGGACAGAACTGCGCTCTTCTCCGTCGATTTCTTCAATTTGACTCGTGTCTTCTGAGTCTTGATTGCCATCCTTAGCATGTATGTTTGTCTTATTAGCATTCCGTGAATCTTTTGTTTCTGTTTTCTTCTGTATCTTGATATCACCATCTTTTTCCTGTGCCAACTGTAGTGCGTTCTTTACAGTTATAGTTGCTTTTGTGTCTTTTAGTTCATCGTTTTTTTCAACAGAGCCGTCCAGATTTTTCGATTTCTCTTTGACTTCTTCATTTTCTATTCCGTGTGTCAACTGCATTACATTATCTACTTTCATAATCGCTTTTGTATCATCGTTAATTATTTTGTCCACGTTCTCGATCACATCGATTTTCTCTGTTGTTTTGTACACATTATTGCTAGTATATTGCGGCGACGCTGCTGCGTATATTAAAAAACAAATTAGTATCAACCGACTCATTGTTAGCCAAAGGGCTGCTCAAGATATGTGAAAAGCGAGTTCTGTGTGCCTTTTATAGCGCTCGCGTTTCAAAAGGAACAGGTTTTGAAGCATAAATCATAATATAAATGCGAAAAGATCTGTCTGCTTGTAAAAACCCTTTTCGTACATGTACACCTAAAATTGTCTTAGATGATAATGGTAGCTATACTTGCTTGAGTTCATCCTGGCTCAAGCAAGTAATGTGCCAAAATGGAAACTTCTGAGAATATTCATATCACTTAAAGATTTATCTGCAACATTACAATAGATACTAACACGACCCTACAGAAGAGCCCTGAGGCTGGAAGTTTGTATGGGTATGCGACTAAAAATTTCTCGGTCAAAGTCACGGGCAATAGCAGATGGCATAGATTATAAAGGGCTTGCATTAAGTAATTCACGTATCCCATTAACTATAGTTACAACTGCATCATTAAACCAGTTTTTGTAGAACTTGCTCTCGCTTGCTAATGAGGTTGAGTACCGAGTTATAAATAAGGATTAACTACGAACTAGTTAGTTAAGTAATGAGATAATACGTTTTGTTAAAAACTTTTAAGTACGCCTCATTATTAACCAAACCGAAGTGCGAGTCAAGCCGCCGAGGGTTCCGTACTTAATTACAAATGTATAGTTTCAGATTTTTCCCTGTACTTGTAGTATAACACGATAATAATTGCCAAATTTTAGTTCTAAGTCAACGGAAAGTACCCTTTAAATTTTGATTCCCTTGAGAGTGTGAAATATAGGTACGTTTTTTGGGCATAAACGGCCGTATCTTTTTTGTGTTAAATAGAAGTTTTTTTTTTCACATCTTCAAGGGATTGTAGTCCTGGGTATATGGTTATAATTTCACCTCCACGCGTTCCCGAGATAAAGGGTCTTGACAGACAGACAGACGGACAAGAAACAGATTCGATAAGGGTTCCGTTTTTTCCCTTTTGAGGTACGGAACCCTCAAAAGGAGGAGGTTCTCAATTTGTGGGAATCTATTATTTTTCATGCATGTTCCCCGATTACTAGGAGACGCCTAGACCGATTTGTGATAGAACATTACTACAGAGGCCGGGAAGTAAGAGGTTGCCGGCCGAGTACACATAGATCGGATAGTTATGAGGCTGGCAACCCTTTTCACGCCGAGGTATGTATTAGTGCTTTTCTCAAACATGCAATAAATAAAAGCAACTCCAAGAAATCAAACTTTAATTTTCATGGCTGAACGCCGTGATCCTGTGCCACAAACTGGAATGGAAATTAAAAAAGACCATCTTGCCGGCCTAGGCCTCCAACTTTGTATGAAATGCCATTACGGATCTCTCGTCTCGCTGCGCCGGAAACGTGACACTTCGAAGCCCATTATGAAGAACACAACGTCAATATTTCATTGCATGTTTGAGAATATTTTTTTTTTGTTTGAATTGATTTTTTTCTAGACGGTTCTATGGTCATCAGGTCAAGATTCTCTGCCACTGACTGTACTTTGCATACGAACAGTGCAAGTTAAATAAAAGCTCGTAAAAGTATATTTGTCAGAAACACGTTCATCATTAACTACCAAGTTATTTAACTTTTAGCAAGTTGTAGAATTATTGACAATAGAGACAATATAAACATGGCTTCAAGTTATTGTTCATAAACGTGTTCAATTACTTTACAAGTCAATGCCTCTGAGAAGGCTATCAACTCACCAAATGACGTAGGAATTCCGCCGTCTTTATGGACTTGCCTTTATACGTTAACTAGCTTCTGCCCGCGACTCCGTCCGCGTGGAACTCGTTTATATCGTAGCTCCAACAAACTTTCACCCCCCATTTTAGGGACGGGGGGGGGGGGGTTATAAAGAGACAAAAAGTAGCCTATGTCAGTCTCCATCCGTTCAACTACCTCCACTTAAAAAATCACGTTAATTCGTCGCTCCGTTTTGCCGTGAAAGACGGACAAACAAGCACACACTCATACACTTTCCCATTTATAATATTAGTATGGATTGAACGAGCGAGCGAAGCGAACGAAGTTATCCGTTTAAGCTTAGACAAAAAAAAATTGTGTGTCCGTATTTCCTGATGTCCTGCTCTCCGTATGTTTTCCTCTAAAGGTCGCGTTTCTCAATGAGCTGGTTCAATAATTATTTATATTGATTTTTATTTATTTATTTAAACTTCATTGCACAGTAACAATTTTCAAATACAAAAGGCTAACTTAATGCCGTAATGCATTCTCAACCAGTCAACCTTTAGGCCAAACAGAAAATAATGATATCTGGTGCGGGATATGAGAACAACCCAGAAAAAAAGAAAACGGACAAACTACTGGTGTGTTGTATAAATGTATTAGTTACATATTTACGTATTTATGTTTCTAATCAATTGAGTTTTTTTCAAATTAACAGAAATATATATATTTTCACGCCACTGCTCGGAAATGTGGCAAAAGATGGTTAGAATTCAGGCTTCAAAGCTGGGGTTAGATGGACGTCGCACGAACAGACCATCTATGAGTTCAAACTGTCCAACAATGTTTTTGTAGTCCAGTTTGAACAGCGATTCGAACAATCACAGCTCCCACCGCCCGGCGCGCTGCCCCCCACACGCGCGCGGGCCCGAGATACAGTGTTTCATATTGTGATCTTTAATTAGGTACCAAATTTTGACTTATAATTATAATTATTTGCAATTTCCTCGCAGTAGGCGTGAAAGGCACTATGTAATGTCTCGGCCAGAAGTGCAATAGATGGACTCGTCTCCTTCGAGGTCCTCAGCTCGGACCTCGAACACATTCGTCCATCTATTGCCTAACTTTCTAACCTTTACAACAATGTACTATTTTAAACCGGCTTGCGAATTCTACAGCCCACAGAGCCACTGTATCTAGAATGTTTTGTCCGTTCATTTTTCGACATAAAATGACCACTTGGAAAGAGACGGATATATCTCGCCGCGAGACAGTTCGCGCGCCGTCTTCAGCTAACCGTGGTGGTGATTTTGACAGGTGCCATAAGGACATTTTCGCGAGAAAATATCGGCATTTTGTCTGCAGTGACGTCACCGAGTAAAAGTAAACAATGATCCATTTTGTTACTTTTATTTGTCATACAAAACAAATAGTGTTGTTAATTTTGGTTACAAAATGGAACATTCTAAACTTTTAATCGGTGACGTGACTAACGATGCATCTCTTCTCGCGATAATGCCTAGTGTCGCGCGACAGTCCGTTTGTATCGCTATCCCTATAAAAGGTCGCCGAGTGTATACTTCATATGACCAAATTGCATCAAAGTATTCATTCGAAAAGCAGCTCCACCGTCCAGGATACAAAATTCCAATGCCAATGCCAAACGAGTGCTCGAACAAATTGTCGTAAATGTGGACACGCTGGACAAAAGGACCAATTTTTTTTCAGGCACTTGTTAGGTCCATAGCTTTAAGTTATTGATAGGAACCAACTCCTCCGTCAGCCATATTTATTTTATGGCGGCCATTTTGAATTATACCTTACCACACTCAGGGTCTGAGATCTCGCGAAATTTCATTCTCTAACGTTGACTGTTCAGTCGCCATCGGATTCATCGAAGTGAACAAGATGCTCACAAACAGGGCTCTATTTTGTCAAAGCATAAGAATGCATGTGCACATATTTCTGAACACCCACAAGTGTTCAAATGTATGGCACCTTTACAAAAACTTATTTCCGCTAAAGTTCTTATTGCTTGGCCACGACTTGGAGCGGCGGCGGCTGCGGCGGCGGTGTGTTGTGAGCAAGATATCACAAGGCAGCATCTCGCTCCATTTGGTTTAAGGTCGAAACTTGCTGACAGCGGTGGCGGAGAGGCGCGGCGCGGCGCGGGGGCAGTACTGGACGTACTGGTTGTAATGTTTGAATTAATACGAAAGGATCCGCACACCGCGCTGCACCGCGCCGCACCGCACCGCGCCGCTCCACCACCGCTGTCAGTGCGTTTCGGCCTTTAGTGCTGCCACCGCCGCTGTTAGTCGTGGCAACGTCCCTAGGCTGGATTCAACCAACTAGGAATAAGGATTTATGAAAGTCAAAATGCATCTAATCTCGAAATAAAATCGTTTAATCGAATTGGCGCTTAATCTTGATCATATTCGACACATGCTCCTAAAACCTTCACATGCCCCTTCGGACACACTGCGATCAGCGTCGGAGGCTGCTTTGGCACCGGTGAACCTTGCGGCACCGATGTCCCTTGTGACACCGATGACCCTTGTGACGCTACAGTCGGGTTTGTCCCAGGTGATTCTACTGTCACATGCTTGATTGGCACTCCAGTTGGCATCTTCGGATCATTAATTTTCTCTTCCAGTGTTGTTTCACTATTTGACTCGTTGTTGAAATAGACATAGATGTTTACTTGATTCTTTGGCGCACTCCTCCGTTCAGGTTTATTCTTATCTTTTTTCCTGTAGTATTTCACTCCTTGCGGTCCATACCGCATTGGTTTAAAGAAAGCTCCTGTATAAGGAAACGGTTGTTGGGGCTGATTGGGTGCAATTTGATATTTCATCGGCATTATATTAATGTCAGGTGGATTAGGAGAATGTATATGGATAGCTTTGGTTCCACTGTTCTCCTTTTTCACAAGATGAATGACTTCTCTACCTTGTGCTGTTTCCGATTCATCCTCTTCGCTGATATCGAGAACGATTTCTCCGGCTTTTTCTCCGCCGGCATCTTCTATTTTTTTATCAATTTCTTCATTTTTTACGGGTGACGCTGCTACGAATATAATGACGCAGGCTAGTATTACTAGTTGACGCATGACGCTACTAGTATTACGAAGAGCCTTGGAGGCCGTGTGTGGAACATCTGCCTAGTAAGCCTTTTATATCTGCCTTTGCACAGTATAGGCGAAAAACAGTACAACGTTATTTTTATCTACGCAGCCGCATTACATTATTATTTGTCAAGTTGTCAGATTGAAGGATAAGACCAGCAGTGGGCGATAACAGGCTGGTGATGATGGTGATGATTGTTTAAAAGGTTTTGTTTGGGTAGGCCCCAAGCCGATCGTACCGGCCCGACGGTTAAGCAACATTACCCACTGTGAGTGGTTACTAATTGCGACCCGTTAAGCCGTTGATCTCGGCAATTATCTATGACAGCCAACAAGTTGCTCACTCGCTTGACGAAGCCTTAGACCAACTAGGTCCAGTTTTCCATTTGTGTTGGAAGGTCAGACGGCAGGCGCTTTTGCAAAAACTAGTATTTGTGGCAATATTTGGGATTCGGTAGCTAGCGGAACCGCGGACTGCTTTAGAATGCACCTGAGATGACACATAAATGAAAATGATTTAAAATAAATTGTATAAAAGGATTAAAAAAAAAAGAAACTAAACAAGACAATAGTTAACAATATTTTATCGTGCTGCTTCGCTTGTCTTATTTGTAATACGCGGGCGAAACCGCGGGGGCAGCTAGTCCATACTTATATTATAAAGAGGCAATGTCAGTGAGTTTCTAGCTTTGCAAGAAGTCAGAACTACACGAAGACTACAATCATATATAGTTGACAGCGTAGAAAAGTTGAAAACCCCCGCCCCGACATTCTCATTTCAAAGTTCAATATCTCAAAACCGGCTGAAACAAATTAGTTGAAACTTAGCTAGGAACCATCTCGATCACGTCAGCTTTCAGACAAAATACCAGATTAAAATCGGTCCATTCGTTCAGGAGCTACGGTGCCACAGACAGACACATAGTACACGTCAAACATAAAACACCCCTCTTTTTGCGTCTGCGGTTAAAAATTTACCTTCGGGATGGCCATATGCTATATTTTATCGTTCAGCCCTTTTTTTGTAATAGTTGAAACAAGTTAAAGTACTGTGATTATAACTTACACTGCGCTGATACCAGTGGGCAGTCAAAGACCAGTTCAAAATAAAGCCTACATAAATAAACGATGAGCGTATTTCTGCAAAAACTGCATAAAGTCCATGTTCACGCGATTATAGGTCATGTGCGTCCGTAATTAGGTGGAAAGTCGTGTGAAAGTAACTGGATTTGGTTCATTTTGACTCAGGTTCAGGTTTCTTTATTCATTAATTGTTCCCACAGGTTCCTTAACGGGATGAGAGTCCTTATAAGGCTGTCATATTTAATAGGCCTTTTATAGATAAAACTAGGTTTTTAATGTAGGGCTACTGGTCAAGCTTTTTTAAATGCACAACCAACTTATAGGTACATAATAATCAAAGATCGTTATCAACGTGCTGTATTGGTGAATGGTGGCAAAGGGTATGGTTGGCAGAAAAAACAAATACATTTGAATATTCACTTTTGTTCTTAACCATAAAATAAATACTTACCTTCTTAGGATTACACCTCTAGATATAACTCTCTACGGTACAAAACCTTTTCGGCCCTTATATATTTTTAAAACAATGTACATCAAATGACATAAAATGTCATAAAAATACAACTATAGCTGAACATCTAATTACATTACGCGAAGTGTTTATTTTACCTAATCTAAATAATCCAATGCACATCGTATCTAGAGTGGATGGATTTTTTCCAATCGTCGTGAACGACTGGCAGCCAAATCTGTTGAACAAATTTTAGTAATTTATTCACTATAATTTGGATAAGTTGTTGTAAATATGTATATAAATCTCATAATTTGTGAAATATTAAATTAAAATACTTGCATAATTTGTTTTTTTTTGTCAACCATTCTTTGCCACCAATACAGCACGTTGATAACGATCTTTAATAATAATAATAAATTTAATCATTGTTAGATAATAACGTTACGTTCATTTCGCACCTATCCGCTGAGTGTAAACATTAGTTACCTTCATAATGGCAAAACAAAGCAATCAATTTGAGGAATTTGTGAGGTCTAATATCTTGGCCATTTTTGATTTTAGAGAAAACTTTTCTAATAAAACTCGTACTTTTTGCATTTTCTGTAGAATCAAATCATAAAAATATGTGTTATAATGAAATCACACCATCGATTTTTTTTGTCCTTTTTACCCTTTACTACACCCCAAACCTCCGAAGTCCGAATATACTTACTTAACTGTACAAAAAACACTGAGAAACCTTACTTTTATATTTTGAAGACCGAGAGGCCACATTTATTTTCACTACCAACAACACAACACCACATATCTATAGAGCAGGTAGAGGTTTTAAGTTAAAATCTTTAACTTATTAAAAGGTTTGTTCATGAAAAAAGTAGCCATCGAAAACGATGTCTCCACTGTCACCCAGTAGGTCTAGGTAGTCAAACCGCAACTTGATTGCCAACTGAGTATTCTTTTTTATGTGTAAGAATCTAAAATCCTTTTTTTTTCCTTAAATGTTGTGAAATCCACTTAATGCCAATTAAGGGTTAAAGCTAAAATGAATGCATAGAAAAGTGTTGCACTTCTGGCATGATTTAAAACAATTTACGACTTGATTTTACAATTTAATTACGAGTAAAAGACTGGAAAGATATTCGCAGAGCATTAATATCATCGATAATATATTTGAGTGTAGAAAAAAAAAGAACCTCTATGACCCAAGCGTGTAAATTACAAAATCTAAGACACCACAGATTCTGAAAGTAAGCCCAAAATTGATAGCAGTTGATATAAATATCCATAACGCCATTGAAAACGAAAGGTAGTCCTTCTTTATAATTAATTTCTTATAAGAATGGCATTCCATATTAAAAACCTGAATTATACAATGGCTACTTCTTTTCGTGGACAAGCCTTAGTAGCGGTCACCTGCCCCCGTATCATGGTCGGCCTTATCACGCAAAAATTGACAAGGAGCGTCGTCTCGTTCTATCGAACGGTGTCAGCCAGTGAAGGACGCTCTATCCTGTCCCTTATCGTGCGATAAGGCCGACCACGATACGGGGTCTGAACGCATTTTGTAATGACTGGCCAGACATTGCTCAAACCCGGACGAGTGGAAGAGAAAAAACTAAAACCAGCACGGCTAGCACGCGACGGCGCGCGAGCTTCTCGATTTTGCTCGCACTATCCGTCTCTCTCTTATTAGAACACTTAGAAACGTTAAAAAAATATATATATACTTTTATAAAATTGAGAGTATGTCGCGGCCGTCGTGCTGAATCGACAAAAAAACGATGAGCCTGCTCACAAAATTTCACCAGAATCGGTTAAGTAATGCGACCTGTAGGAGAGAACAGCGGGACAGACACCGGACAGACAAACAATTTTCGAGCCAGATGACATTTCGTCGCACCAGCGGTCCGTCATTGCTAAACATTACAAAATGCCATGAAACTTATTTCTTTGGGCTGAATGCACCCATTTAGTATGAAAGAGTTCTTCAACGTACCTAATGGGATAATTTATTGAATCAGGCGTTACTTTGCGGAAGTCCATGATATATTACGAGAACAATATTTCTTTGCTATTCCGCTAAAAAAACGTGCTGGTCTATCAGTGAAGATAAGATGCAACTATTTGCGTATAAACATGCAAAAAATTACAGCAAACCACCACCAATATTGACAAAAACCTCGACACGTGTTTCGCCTCTCTACGAGGCATCATCAGGAGTTGCTGGCAGGAGATGTTGCTTGCGCCACGTCCACTGAGCTCAGTGGACCAGCACGTTTTTTTAGCGGAATAGCAAAGAAATATTGTTCTCGTAATGTACCTAATGGGCATACACCGGTTTGGCGGGGGCAAATCTGTACTGACGTTTAACAGTGCGAGGACACATTAAACAAATTTTGTTAGTTGATATCGATAAAAATGACGTACAACCGTTGGGTAATTTCAAGAATTTGAATGAAGAAGAAAACTACATACACAAAAATAAACTTTTTCGTATTTTTTTTTTTATATTTAATATAATTTTCATAATATACCAACATTTTCTCCACATTTTCAGACTTTAATCTTCGTCGCCTGGGTGACAATATCCATTTTAGCCAACTAAATGACCTTTCTAGGTCAACTGTAGTAATTGGAGCAAATTCAAACAATTTATAGTATTGATGAATTTCTGCTATATGACTCAGTTCTATTTCTTTTCCGGATACCAAATCATTTAATGTTTTTAAAGTTGAAATGCCGACGTTTTATTTTTTCGATGTCGATAAACTTAGTCGATTTTTAATAAATCACTAGCAATGGTACATTTTTGCCCCCGCGAAACCGGTGTATGCTAATGGGTGACCGTTAAACTAGAACTGTGTCAACTTGTCAAGGTTTGAAAAACGGAGATGGGTAAGGCCGTTATTTCTTGTTCCTGATTAAGCAGTTTAAATCGTCTACATTTTAATCAATTCCAGTGTGTTACGAATATTAGTAATCCATTAACATGGCTAATTGGCGTAACACACTGGAAGTGATTAAAATGTAGACGATTTAAACTGCTTAATCAGGAACAAGAAATAACGGCCTGACCCAGCTAAGATGTAAGAAGTGACATTTTTATATTTATATCATGCGACGACCGGCTTAGCCCAAGTGTGTACATAGTGCCTACGAAGCTGTCCTGGGTTCGAATCTCGGTAAGTGCAAATATTCACGCCACCGGTTTGGCCGAATGTATACTTATAAATACAACAAATATTTGAGACATGACATAAATAAAAGCCCTTACCGGGATTCGAACTCAGGACCTCTAGCTTCGTAGGCAGAGTCACTACCAACAAAGCCCTAATATGTATTTATTTACTAGAGTTCCATAAGGTCGGGTATAAAGTATTATAAAGATACAAATGTTTTTTAGAACAATAGCAATCTGATTTTAGATTATGTTCATGGATACATTTCATTACCAGCTTATCAGCCTTTAATTACATGCCCCAGAGACCCTATATTACACCGAGTTAACAATTTTATTGCCATCGGGCGAACTAGCTCAGTAAGGCGTGTGACTGTGATATGGGTACTAGATGACGAAATTTATCGGCATATAGCCTTGATATAAATATTTAAATATGCAGAAAACATTCAAGACTCGGAACATGGAACTAATTATGACTGAATTTTTAATCTATTATTCTCGTTTTATTTTGTTTTTTGACATTAGATTCTTTTTCTAGAAACATTCTACTACTTAGTATTTTTTATACAATTTTTAATTCATATCATTTTTATTTTTTATGTTTAATAAATAACTTTAAAAAAAGAAACTGACGATTTGAAAGTGCTTGTTACTAGGCCTACTTGAATAAAGATCATTTTGAGTTTGAGTTTGGTTTCAAGTATAATTTACGTACGGGTAAGAAAAATCAAAATGATGCCAACTGTGGCGTTGCACTGATAGAAATAATTGCATCAATCACTATTGACTCAAAAGGTAACCTGGTATTACGTGAAAACAAAGTTCATTAGTGCAGTTCATTGCTCGGTTCATCACACAAATATTGGCTCTTACCGGGACTCGAACCCAGGACCGTCAGTTTCGTATGCTGGCTAAACCGGCACTAGGCTAAACCGGTTGTCAATATTCTATAATATCTTTATCTTTCAACTTGGTACTTGGAGAGACATCTTTTAACTTGGCAAATTGACATTGTTTCGAACAAGTTATATACCTACTCTAGATATTAAATATGTAAAACAAGAGTTAATAAAAAAGTCCTCAAGGGCAATTAAAACGGGTATAGTTCGTATAACATATTTGTACGTCTTACATAGGGCGTCTAAGGGAATGAACAATTAATGCGCATCTTTATTTCTCTAAAGAGCACGCATAAAAATAAATAACCCAATTAACGATATATTATTCAGCAGCGCTCCGGCTATTTTCTACAAACAGGATCTAGAGGCCACTCGCCTGGCTCCCTGTATATATAGACGCACATCCCATCCACACACACATTAAATAAGGAGCCACCATGCGTATCCTATTATTATCCTTATGTCTTATCGCAGTCACAGCGTCACCGGCGCGGACATACAACCGGACATACGGGAGAAAAATAGATCGTATTGAACCTCAAGCTGTAAATGGTAAAATTTCTAGGATGGTGGAAGACAAAGTTGAACTTCACGACATAACAGAAATCAACGCAAGGAATATGGATGGAAAGGAAGCTCAATCTTCAGATATTGTATCAAAGAACGCTAAGATAGAAGAAAAAAATGAACCTCAAGACAAAATAGAAAACAACGCTAGGAAGGTGGATGAAACGAAACCAGAATCTTCAGGTATTAAATCAAAAAACGCTAAGATAGAAGAAAAAAAAGAACCTCAAGACACAATAGAAAACGCCGGGAAGATGGATGGTCAGGAAGCGAAATCTTTAGATATTAAACCAAAAAACGCTAAGACAGAAAACAGCAATAGGAAGAAAGACGAAAAAGAAACTGAAACATTAGATATAAAACAAAAGAATGCTAAGACAATAGAAGACAAAATTGAACCTCAAGACACGATAGAAAACATCGCTAGTAAGATGGTTAAAAAGGAACCTGATTCTTTTGAAATAAAAGAAAAGAACGCCAAGAAAATAGAAGAAGAAATTGACAGCCCCCGAGCAATATACGACCAAAACGTCGTCGTCAGCAGCACCATGGCGACACTCTCAAGTGGACAAGACTTCTCCCCTCACGTCATAAGCCTGCCTCAAATAAATGTCGGCTGGCCACAAGGCGTTATTCCCAGCAATGTAGCGCAAAAAATAACGAAAGAAAAGGACGAAAAGCGACGACGCAAAGAGTCCGAAGGCGACGAAAATGTTAACATACAGGTGAACTTCAACGACTGCGATGCGCAGGAGTATGAATACTATTAACGCTAACATCAAGTGATCTTAGGCGCATCACACACTGCCGTAAATTTTCCTTTGTACTTTTGTACT
The DNA here is from genome assembly GCA_947578815.1 of Epinotia ramella. Lineage (NCBI taxonomy): Eukaryota > Metazoa > Arthropoda > Insecta > Lepidoptera > Tortricidae > Epinotia > Epinotia ramella. Next base: position 4,848,354 of record OX388220.1, read on the forward strand.
TTTCCCAACCTATGTGATTTAATAAATAATAAGAATACGTTGTTTATTTTTCAACAATAATTATTTATCACATGATCCTATTTTTTTTTTTTTATTTAATATAAACACTGTTTCATATGACATATAAAGGTAATTAAAATTTCAAACTTAGTTTCTAACTTTTTTTGATGATTAAAAAGAATAACCTAGAATACATATATATACTTATGTATTTCTCGTAATATTTTTCTTAAATGTCAATTATTTGTGTAATAATTTAAGACAATCGTTTGGTAAACTTCGGAGAAAAGGCAAGTGGTCTTCATAGGTTTTTAAAAAACTTACGCACGAAATATCATTTGATATTTAACAGTGGCTTTTCGGTGAACTAAAACATCGTGAGGAAAACGATCTAATACCAATAAGATCTAGTTCTCCCTCAGAAGGTCAGACGGCAGTCGCTGTCGTAAAACTAGTGCCTCGGCCAAATCTTGGGATTAGGTGCCAAAGCTCACCGTGACACCTTGTGGTGTCGGGTTAGAATAGCACCACTCCCTTTCTTCCCGTGGGTGTCGTAAGAGTCGACTAAGGGAACAGGGTTGAAGTGTGTTGTGGGCGATGGGCTAGCAACCTGTCACTGCGATATCACATGTTGTCGATCTTTTATACCCACATTTATGCTAAAAGTGGTACTGGAACACAAGTTTCATGTGCTCTGCCTACCCCTCTTAGGGATAAAGGCGTGAATGTATGTATGCATGTATGTAGGTGCCAAAGTGGACCCCAGGCTCCGCGGGAACAACGCTAGGAGGATGATGATTCCTTTTTTTATACAACGACGGTGGCAAACAAGCGTACGGCCCGGCTGATGGTAAGCGGACACCGCAGCCTATAGACGCATGCAACTCCCAAGGAGTAACATGGGCGTTGCCGACCCTTCCCGACTCCGACCACGACCGTCCGTTTCTTCCGACATCTTCCTTCAAAGGTACATGTAATTTAAACACTGTAAAAAATAAATAATGACTGCATCACTGTTCAAATGAAGCCCTTTCCCTACACTTCTTTGACCTAGTAACTAGATTTATAATTTATGCGTGTCTCCTCATCCTACTATATCCTACGAATCCTACTATCCTACTAATATTATAAATGCGAAAGTTTGGATGTTTAGATGTTTGTTACTTAATCACGCTTAAACGACTCAACCGATTTGGATGAAATTACGCACAGAGATAGTGTTAGCCTGTATTCAAATATAGAATAGTTTTATCCCGGGTCCACGCAGACCGAAGTCGCGGGCGGTAGCCAGTTAAGTGATAAAAGACACTTGTCTTCCCTTTTATTGGTTTGAGGGTTCGTTGTGCTGACAGAGACAAATGCAGGTCGCTCTCTCTCAACACAGAGCTGTTATTAGGAACGCGCTAATGCGCCTACCTCACCCGTGTCGCCGAACGAAACTAGACCTCTGGGCTGTTATTCACTACGCGCTAATGCGGCTCACCCCGCCAGTCAGCCTAGTCAAAAACTAGACCTCTGCCTACGCTTAGTTACTACGCATCGCGGTGTCAAGATATATTTGTGGGTGAACGGTGAGGTGAGGTTAAAATCAGTTGCAGATTAGCGGCCGTACCGGTATAAGAGGAACCTACAGTCGAGTTTATAAAATATACCTCAAAGGTCTAAAAATATTTCAGTAACCGTATGCCTTTAAATGCCCTTGACGACCGGTTTAGCTTCGTTTGGTTGACCCTGCCTACGAAGTTGGAAGTCCCAGGTTCGAATCCCGGTAAAAGGGCATTTATTTGTGTGACGAGCAGGAATATCTTGTTCCTTAGTCATGGAAGTAATGTGTCTCGTAATTTATTTCAGTATTTATTTAATCTATAGATATATGTAGACATGTGTAGATATTTTTGAAAGGTTGTCTGTATAGATATTCGAGAACTCGACTGTACCTACCTACAAGCTTTGCTTAGTTTGGGACAGCGTCGATTTGTGTAAGACTGTCCGCATTATATTCCATAACAGTAAAATCGCGTTGACATATTTTTGATTACTCCCTCCATGCACTTTTCGAATTCGACTGTACATTGCTAACCCCGACCCGTGTACCCATTTACCTCCTTCTCATAAGAAAACAACAAATTAAAACATTAAATAAACAAACTGCTCCCAATTTCTAGCGTTGTGACAAGCCACCCTTATTTACGGCTTAACTTTCCAGTAATTCCAGAAACTCCTTTAAACCTCCTTTCGCCATTTAGAGGGTTAATTTAAGAGACATAGTGGGCGATCCCAGACACTATGATGAGTTTTGCACGGACGTTGGCCTCTCATTCAAATGCCCCAGACTGTCTACCGAACTTTTCATTCACAAAATACGCCCAAGTCCATGACTTAGGTACTATCGACAACACAGCTAACTGACCATCCGTGCACTTTATGTGCATTGTAATAAGGTTCTATATAAATACAGAATGGTCAGTTAACTGTGTTGGCGTTTGTACTAATAGGGATGTAGACACCAAATATAATAACCAATAACGTTGAATTTTCCCGAAAAGGTATTAAAAATATTGTCAAATGGAGAAAAAAGTAAAGCTGGGTATGAAATAATCACTAAGTTATAAATGTCCAAAGTTTTAAGAGGGGGTATATTCTGTTCCCTTACCGCAAAACGCAACTTCGTATGAAACGATTGTCATTTACGCTCGCAGATGCCTGCAAGGAAGCATTATAATTTTTTGGCCGTTTAATTAAATAAAAATGTAAACACTGATTTCCCTCAAACATGATATTGCCGATTATTAGAAGCAATTTTAATATTTATAGCTTTTGTGCATAATTTGTTACGAATATTTTAAGTGTATTTTTGTGTGTTTTAGACCTGTGTTCCAATTTTTTTTCTATCGAGCGAAATTTGCTTAATCATGTTTCGAAGCACTGATTTCCCTACAGAAAAGCCTCATGATTACTATTCGTATTTTTTTGAAACCATATTATTATAGACAGACGCATTATATTGTTTCAAAAACTCTGTTCGCTTAACTTCGCTGAACCTACGGCGCCTTAATTGGCTCATTAGTAATGGGGCAACATTATCACCCATAATTTCGTAATGACAATATTCCATCATGAAGTTAGCTTTATTTAATAGCTGAATAAATTACATTTCAAACGACATCCTAATTAATCCTTTTTCATAAGCAGATGGTGCGTCAAGGGGATACCATTTCACCCAAGCTTTTTACGGCTGTTCTAGAGGATGTCATAAAAACGCAAGTGCGACAAGAATGCACCATTGATTGGGTGTATTCTTGTCTTGAGATTCACCGACGACATTGTTTTGTTTGCCGAGACCCTAGGTGAGCTCCAAAATATGATCCAAGATCTTTATAATGCTTTTGTGAGACATATCTAAAATACTACTAATAAATCCACGGTTAAAAAATTAACGTATTAAATGTCACGGCAGGCGACATGTTTCGAACTCTTCGGGAGTTCTTCTTCAAAACAAACATCGAAAACACTAATCCTGAAGAAGAACTCCCGAAGAATTCGAAACATGTCGCCTGTCGCGTCATTTAATACGTGAATTTATTAGTAGGTAGCATTAAAAAAAACTGTAATTTATTATGAAAACTTCGATCATGTTTATGAAAGCCAGATTTTCAGGCCACTGTGTGGCGGCCAAATTTTTCAATTCTGATCCCGTGCCATGGTCGGCCTTATCACGCGATAAGTGACAGGATAGAGCGTCCGTCACTGGCTGACACCGTTTGATAGAACGAGACGATGCCCCTATCTTGTCACTTATCGAGTGATAAGGCCGACCATGATACGGGGTCTGATCTCGGATTCGTACTTGGAGACAATGGAGACGCTTTGGCCCTTTAGTTATAAATTTTGAACATACTCGTATTAAAGAAAAGCTGCAAAATTGTGTGCACTTTTTTTAATATAAAAATGTCCAACTTCGCAGGCAATAATTCGGGTGCAGACTCGAAAATTATTATTACTCCAAAAGAAAGAAGGCAAAAAAATATGCATAGTGACGAAAATCCCATTCAGATATCTCAAAGAATTACGAAGCTACAACCGTTTTAATATTGCTTGTTAGAGAGAGAAAACGCAAACGGTGTGTGACGTCACATTACAGGATGCTGCCGGCAGGCCGCGTCGACGGCGTCGCCGACCACGATGCGCGCGGCACGTTGCCGTCTTCTGTGACGTCACATTCTTCCAGCGTCATCGTTTCATATGAAGTTGCGTTTTGCGAAAAAGGGACAGAACACATCCCTTCTTAAAACTTTGGACACTTATAACTTCGTGATTATTTAACCTTTTGCGTTGATTTTTTCTCCATTTGACTAAATTTTTTATCCTTCTTCGAGAAAATATCATCTTTTCTCTCTGTAACAAGCAATATTAAAACGGTTGTAGCTTCATAATTCTTTGAGATATCCAAGGATAGGACAAACGCCCGTCATTTTGAAAACTTAACCCTGTTCTGTACAGTAGAGACTTCCTAATGATATTTTATTTTTTTTAGAACAATATACCAATGTCAACAATTAGACATGCCCCATGACGTCAGTAGACTGTGAACGCACTTTTTCGACTCATAAATGGGTCCTAAACTCACGTCGTCGATATAGGCTCACAAGTGAAAATTTGGAAAAAATTGTGGTCATTCTTTTCCATTGGCGAAAGTGATTTATCGCCTTAATCATCGTCATTTGAATAATTTGTCACTGGAAACATATAAATTATGGTACTTACTTAAAATAAATTTATAAAACATTACTTTTGTCCTTTGTTTTGTATTGTCACGAATAAACTATTCTTATTCTTATTTAGTACCTAATTTTTTTTATTAATATAAGGAAGTCTCTACTGTACAGAAGAGGGTTAAGTTTTCAAAATGACGGGCGTTTGTCCTATCCTTGGAGATATCTGAATGGGATTTTCGTCACTAGGCATATTTTTTTGCCTTCTTTCTTTCCGAGTAATAATATTTTTCCAATGTAGACCGTATTGAACAAGCGACCGCAGCGAACGAAATTCTCCGTTTGTGTGTATTCGGATGTCCCGCTGGCCCGCTGTGCAGCTGTTCTACTACAGAGCCTCTAGTATAAGTTTTACCGAAACGAAACTTTACGAAGGCGTTTGCGTTTTACCCCGAATTTGTATGGGATTTGACAGCTAAACGCGAACGCGGTCGTAACGTTTTGTTTCGGTAAAACTTATACTAGAGCCTCTGATCGCATTTCTCAATCGATTCTCGTGAAATGTTGTGAGCAGGCTCATAGTCTTTTTGTCGATTCAGGTTTTAGTTTTTTTTTAAGTCAGATTTGCGAATTGTGCAGCTCACGGAATCACTAGTTTATACACTTTTTGGATACACCTTAAGCCGACTGTACACATTGGGCCAACGTTGGCGCGTGAGCAGGATGCAGCTATGCAAACGCATGAGAACGATATAAAGCCCTCTTGACGTTGGCCCAAAGTGTACAGCCGGCATTAAGTTTAACTTTTGGCCCAACGTTTTACTTTTCGGGACCTACTGCTTGCCTTACGACCACTGCAAGTCTTTTTAGACCCGAGGACCTAAGTTAATGTTATAAATTTAAATTAAACTCTGTCTGCTCTCGAGTGTGACTCGGTCACATGTCAAAACCGAGAGGATCACAAAACTTGTGACGTATTTGACCATTCCATTAATAGGTACCCTCCTGCATATTGATTAGGTTGGGGTCAGATACATTTAGAATCCTTCATTTAGAAATAAATACCTTTATTTTTTATTTAATACTAGCTTCTGCTCGCGACTCCGTCCGCGTGGAACTCGTTTATATCGTGGCTCCATACAAACTTTCACCCCCCCCTTAGGGTATGATTTCCGGGATGAAAACTATCTTATGTCGTTCCCCGGGACTCAAACTATACCAAATTTCATTTAAATCGGATCAGCGGTTTAAGCGCGAAGTTAACAGACAGACACACCTTCTCATTTATAATAGTAGTAAGGATGGACTTACTTATTGGAACTTTGAGTTTGCCTCGTTTTTCCCACTTTCCACTCAAATCAATTGCTCAAAGGTTAGCTGGAATAGATCCCTTATCTATTCGACGATTCGATAAATTCTTAAAGGGTCGGCAACGCGCATGTAACACCCCTGGAGTTGCTACGGTAACCACTTACCATCAGGTGGGCCGTAAGCTAGTTTGCCACCAACATGGTAATTAAAAAAAACAAAAAAAAAACCTGCTCGTAAAAACGCTCCCGTTTATTATGCCAGCTTTATTATGAAACATTCGCTAGATTGCTCAATTACAAGTAAATGCTCAATTGTATCAGCACCAAATGATAGCTATCCAATGTTTTCATCTCGATAAGAAATTTACTCCAAATTTAGATCCGTAGTATTCCAAGCCGTTCAATTTCGAATTCCCGGCAGTTTGCACAGTTTTCCCAGTTTTTAGCACAGAGCCGGCTTGGCTCCTCGCCAGGTGCAGAATATATCGAGCATTACGTAAGCCTTGCAGGCTTTGGCCTAAGAAAATGATAAAATCTTAAAACCTGACTGGGTTCACAAATACCCTAACCTATTAAAAAACTAAAACAGTAGCCAATAACAGATGTCCACAAAAAGCCAACTTAAGTGGTAAAGGAAAAATTAATGTATATGCATTATTGTATGTGCTTGAGTGATGGTGTGAGTAATTCTGTGTGTGTATGACGAGTGTGTGTGTGTAAGAGGGAGAGGGAGAAAGCAAATACGCGCCGCGTCTAGTGACCTAACTCGATTTGGTGCAATCAAACAAGTCAATACTGCTAAATGTTTATTGTACTGTCGCAAATTAGGACTAAGTAATTGGAGCATTTTGGGCATATCTAGTTATGAACCATAGGAAGGCTGAAAAGGCAACACTTGGAGTGACGAGTTCTATTCTCGGTGTCGGTACCTACCGGTTAGAACTTCTAACCGGTAGGTACCGAGAATTTGACTTTTAACTAAATATGTTAGGGTCATTTCGCCGGTTAGCGACCACCTAATTTAATGTGCCGGTGGGCGACCACTTAAGCTGAGTTGGTGAACTGTAAGGATATTTTCTCGGTTTTTTAGTAGATTTCTATTCTAAAACAACAAAAAAATGCATGTACAAGTAATTGTCTCAATAGGGTGTGTAGAATTGATGTTATCTTCAATAGAAAAAACCTTCTCCTTCAGATGGTCGCTAACCGAAGGTGGTCGCGTAACCAGCGAAATGACCCTACTCTAAAGTCTATGGGGCGAGCATCCTTCAGAAATATGCGAAGCTCGCCGCGCGCTTGACAGGTGTCAATTGTATGCAAAATTGGAAACAGTTTAGCATTAGCATATCTGCAGTGGATGTTTATCTGCGTGCGGATGCACTGGAAATTATGAAACTTTTTATAGACGGTACTGAATGAATCATTTTTGAAGTTACTCATATAGGTAAAGGTATCTTGTGTTGTAGTAGAAGGCAAAAATAATCTAAAAAAGTGGCTTAATTGTTTTTCAGCCACAACAAACGGCACAAGAGAATTAATTCAAAGCGTGGATAAATATATAATATATATAAAATATATATAATGTGTATAAGTACCTACTTGTGCCGATGCCGTCAATTTACAAAATGAATCAAGTGAAGTATGAATTATCAAGCAATTTAAGTGCTCGATTCCAATTATTATAATAACAGTTCCATTGCGAATTCCATTATTCACCAATGAATAACTAAATGGAATTCATATTCTAATAATTTATTCAACATTTAATAGTCTACGATATAATGCAGACATTGGATACCCATTATATTGTATCCCATTAGCATTTAAATGAAACATGGAGAGATCCAACATCAAAACCTTAACTAAGGTAACCAAGGATGGCCCGGTTCCTAATAAAGCAATACCCCCCTTTAAAAACTTGCAGTTATGTTGTCTAAACTAATTTTGTGAGCACATGCGGTTACGGTCACAGACGATAGTAGATTGGATGACAAGGTTCTAACGTAAGCCATATCAGGCCCCGTAGCATGGATGGCGTTATCACGCGATAAGTGATAGGATAGAGCTTCCGTCCCTGGCTGACACCGTTCGATAGAACGAGACGACGCGCCTATCCTGTCACTTATCGCGTGATAACGCCATCCATGCTACGGGGCCAGCACGAGATGGTTATTTTCCCGAACGAAGTGAGTGGAAATAGTTCGAGGGGTAATATGGCTTTGAGACCAGAGTTATACACTCTACTTTTCACTTCGACTGCGAGAAAATAGTAAAAACAAAGATTATCCATCCACAATCAACAATTATACCAAGGCGAAAAGATTGTTCAATTTGGCGCCATTCTTTTTAATACTTGACACAGATACAAAATATTCATACCACGAATAAACGCCTCTGACCTTCTTATAGCCGCGTCTCAACGGCCGAGCGCGGCGGACAGCCTATGGGGCATACGATAAGGCGAGAGTAAGAAGAGCAGTCTATCCCGCTCAATCTTCATAGCTTATGTCATGTATGCAGTCATCCACGCTTGAACGTTTGGACGCGGCTATAGTCGGTCAGAGGCGGTTATTTTTTTAATCATTGTTAATTAGGGAATAAAAAACACCTAATGTTTGAAATTCTGTTTCCTGATTGGTCGATTTTAATGTCTAGCTGTATTCTGGTTAGTTGAAGAGTTTTGATTAGTGGATGTAATACGTTGAGCTGTTTTGATTGGTCAAATTAAAATGTTTTATAAATCAGAGGCTAAATGTACTACTTTAGCCCCGCTTGCTAAGCCTAATATGACGCACTTTTTGAACATGAGAAATAAAAAAAGTACATTACACACACGTACCTACATTAAACGTATCGTAACGTCGTCACGATCCTCGAGCGTTATGTTATAGTAAATGACAATCATATAAAGGTGCGTTTTGTGGAACAAGGACAGAACATACCCTCTTAAAACTTTGGACACTTATGTATAACTTTGTGATCACTTAACGTCTTTCGTTGCTTTTTTCTCCATTTTACTACATTATTTATTCTTTTTCAAGAAAAAACATCATTAATTAAGACGTTGTTAACGACAATCAAAAACCACGACCACTTACACTCACATACGAGAGTCGTAGAGTGGTTAACCACTTTCTTGGCTTATAATGTATAAACATATAACATATAAACTAATTACAGGCATAGATATACCTCATTTCATTGTATATGCAACGTTTCGTCACAATCCAACACGTAGTTTCATAATGAGAACGAAACTCCGTTTGTATGGGAAGGTGAAATTCGGCCGAGCTTACTGCGGACTCTTATGGGACATTTTTTTGCTCCCAAGTCTAAGCCTTAGATGGTTAAAGCCTTTCTAAATACTCTCAGTAAGAGCAAAATCAGTCGTTTTGACACTAGCTCCTGCCCGCGACTCCGTCCGCGTGGAAATCGTTTATATCGCAGCTCCATACAAACTTCAACCCCCCCATTTCATCCCCTTAAGAGGTGATTTCCAGGATGAAAACTATCCTATGTCCTTCCCGGGATTCAAACTATCTCCATACCAAATTTCATCGCAATCGGTTCAGCGGTTTAAGCGTGAAGAGGTAACAGACAGACAGACAGACAGACAGACACACTTTCGCATTTATAATATTAGTATGGATAGTATGGATAGTATGGATACCAAATTTCATCGCAATCGGTTCAGCGGTTTAAGCGTGAAGAGGTAACTGACAGACAGACAGACAGACAGACAGACAGACACACTTTCGCATTTATAATATTGGTATGGATAATGCTAGTTATTAATCTGCCAAGTTTTATCGTGTAATTATTGACAGTCGAAATTCGTGGCGATAGGGAATGACACCAAATAAAATAACCTATAGACTTCCTACCCAAAGGTTGTCTGGGAGAGATAGCTCTTTAGCGATAAGACCGCCTGTTATTTACCTCTGCTCTTATATTCGGTGTGTTCTGTACTATTCCGTATTATTTACAATTGAGGTGTGCAATTAAGAGTATTTGTATTAAGACTAATAATTACTCCGTTAAACTCGCGTATTAAATGTCACTACAGGCGACATGCTTCGAACTCGAAGAGTTCACAATGTTATACATTAATGTTGTATTAAGTTAAAAGGTCAAGTCCGCTAGGACAAGGGCTCAAGTGCGTTCAACCTGAGATCCTAGAGTCCTCCGAATCCGAATGACATATCGCAGATGGCGGCCGGTGGCGGCGGGAAGTTTTTAGTCGGTAGAAATACTTAAAATACATATTGGTATATAAATACACTTGTGGCTCTGAGAGCTGTAGAATAAGCGAACAAAACAGGCGTTTTACAAGCTTTTATTACAAGATAAGATAAGATAATATATTTTTTATTGTTAGAACTGTGTACATTGTTGTGGTAGTCATAAAATTGTGGAATCAACAGTCTGCCCATTTCGGACGTACAATATTATGGCGTGGAATTTGTAAAACTATAAAACATAAGTAATCACACTATAAAAGCATTTCTACATTATAAATAATATAAGAATATAAAATTGAAAAAATTACAAAAAATATTCATTTAAATTATAAAAACATTTGCATAGAAGCCACTCTTTGAGTTTTGTTTTCAATTGCGTTCCTTCTAGTGATTTGATACTTTCCGGCAAGTTATTAAATACCCTTATTGCAGTGACATATGTGCTCTTCTTTAATATATGACTAGATGGCCGGACCGTACATAAATTATATCTATACTGGGACCGTAAATTTCTCTTAGTCACATTTTTTTATAAAAAAATCTTTGCGATCCTTAACAAATACACAAATTTCTAGTATGAATAATTGAATATACACGTCAACGTTAATATTTTATACATTTTAAAGATTGGTCTAAGGGAGTCCCTATTATTTTTATCTTAAACATAACCCTCAAACATTTTTTTTGTAGTATGAAAGTGGACTGGACGTTTAGGTACAGAGTTGCCCCAAAATATGACACCATAAGTAAGAAGAGGATACACAGTACCATAATATGCTTGTTTTACTACTTCTATTGAAGTTATATTAGATAAAATAGATATTGCATAACAACTCTTGGCAATTTTTTTTTTGTTTCACCTGTCCCGTTGTCTGTAATCAAATCTTGCAAGTTAAATTTGCCCCACTTCCCGGTGACCGATTGAGCTGAAATTTTGGGTATAAGTATAGTTTGAATGATAATTCAATATTATGGTACCATCGGATGATGGAGACAGAAGGTGGCCATGGGAATTCAGTACTTAACCGACGTAACCCCGTTGAGTTTGGGCTCGTTAGAATCGTCTCAATGAGTAGTTGATGATGGTATACAGAAAAATACAGTCGGCAATAAAAGCTTGTACCAAAAATGAAATTTTTGACAGAAACTTGTTTTAAGGAAATCAGAATAGCCAGAAAAAAAAACACATTATTATTGAACCCACGAATTTTCCCGAGAATCTGTTGAGAAATGCAACCTGTTGAGTAGAACAACCGGAACACATCTGGACGTCCGGACATACGAAATAATTTAAAACGGACAACTTCGTTCGCTTCGCTCGCTCGTTCTATAATCCAAACTTCCCCCGAAAGCTGGTTTATCCACGAAAAAAAGGGGTGTTTATGTACCTACAGGCGTTAGCGTTTCCATACTCGCCTGACAGCACGCGTCTCGCGCCGCTTAACGCTCCGCTTGTCCATAACCACGGCCTTATAATGCTTGGCTGCACGTCACTTGCCGGCTGTACACATTGGGCCAACGTTGGCGCGTGAGCAGGAGTCAGCTATGTAAACGAAAGAGATCGAGTTATATATAACCCTCCCTCTCCCTCTAACGCATAGCTCCCTTCTGCTCACGCGCCAACGTTGGCCCAGTGCGTACAGCAGGCTACTCGCTCATTCAAAAAATGATTCCAATATTCAAAAGAACTCCGTACCAGAACATAACTAGATTTGATATTGCATAAATCAAGTCCTTTTATGAGGGAAATGCGAGATTTCGCAGCTATTCATGGCACGAGCAGACAGTAAAACAATTTAGAACACATTTACGTACAGTCAGCGTCATATACCTAGTTAGTAGCAGCCAAGGTAACCAAATGTTTCGGTACACGTCTTTATTACTGCAACAGTAAGGGCGTTACGAAATATTGGGCTATCATTATTATTATCAGTAATAAAAAAAATTAAAAAAATTTGCCTACTCCGGCTGCTACTAACTGTCTGACGCTAACTGTACCGTACCACCCCCGAGGATTACCACAGTAGATAGTCAAACAATACGAATACATATCAAAAATATATATATTGCTCACATTAAAAACAAACTACTACAAAATCTTCGCCAAACTGCGGGGCAGTTTGTTGGCGAATGGGTTAAGTACTGAGTGTACTTAACTGGCTGCTATAAGTACATACTATTATGCTAAAACTAGGGGTAAACTGTTTAATTGCTCATCTTTATCGGTAAACAAAGATAGTTCACCTCGGCTTTGCGCGCGGCTCCCTTTTCTTGACATTGTATCATAAATACACAATTTTTGTTGTTCTTTTTGTATTTTTGTAACAGACAATTTGTTTAGCTCTACAAGGCGCAAACGAGGCTCCAACTCACATTTTTTTTGTTATTTGCCAAGGGTTAAGTCTCTGAGACAGGCGCGATCTGGCCGCGGCGGTCAATAGTGAAGTCATTAGCTGTCAAATTTACTATTGACCGCCACTGCAGGCCGCTCCAGTCTGATTCAGGCCTTATGTGTGCGGCTTGTAATTGTAACTATGCAAGTTTAATTAGTGTGGTACTGACACGACAGTCGTCGTTACAGGCTCACGTTGGCTGTGCGGCCTATAAGGCCCCCAAGGAGGTTATCTCGCATCAAATCTGTGACAGGCCGCGATGCAGGCCAAACAGGGCAACAACAAAAAACCGGCCAAGTGCGAGTCGGAACTCATCACTACATAGTATAAAACAAAGTCGCTTTCCGCTGTATGTCCCTATGTATGCTTAGATCTTTAAAACTACGCAACGGATTTTGATGCGGTTTTTTTTAATAGAGATTCAAGAGGAAGGTTTATATCTATAATATAGTACCCGTGCGAAGCCGGGGCGGGTCGCTAGTTAACAATAAACAAAACAGACGCGCAACTCTCATTTGACTGTCGTCAAAAGCGCTTATAATTCTTTATTCCCTTTGTAATTCTCGAGCGGGAATCACACGGCGGCACAGTAGGTATTGCGAGAATTCCGGAACAGCGCAGCGGTGTTCGCCGGAGGAATTTCGGACGCTTCGATATTTGGGTTCAACTTTAATTTACGGCTTCGAAAACTGGAAGGGTGGCCGCAGAAATCGCTTAAACAAAAACATGGTATATGGCGTTGGTTAGGACGGTTTATGGACAAATCATGGCATCCCACTCTAGCGCATATAGTTAAAGCAGTGACGTGTAGTTTCAGTGTCCGAGAGGCCAACGGATGGCTCGTGGTATTTAATTAAACTCCCGACATAGATGGGTCATTGTCACTCAGTAAAACAAAAATCGTCTTTTCAGTGGGCAATAGTTAAGGGCTTATGTTTATATATAATACTAGCTTCTGCCCGCGACTCTGTCCGCGTGGAACTCGTTTATATCGCAGCTCCATACAAAGTTTTACCCCCCCATTTCACCCCCTTAGGGGATGATTACGGGGATAAAAACTATCCTATGTTACTCTCCATCCCTTCAACTATCTCCACTTAAAAAATCACGTCAATTCGTCGCTCCGTTTTGCCGTGAAAGACGGACAAACATACAAACACATACACTTTCGCATTTATAATATTAGTATGGATGTTTTTGTCGCATAGAATTGTAGAAGAGGCGATGCCGTTTATGCGGATTCAGAGTTCAACCAAAAATTAGGCTTTAAAGCCCTTAACTTTGGCAATGTCCACCGAAAAGACGCGAATCTAAATCTGACAATGACCCAGATGCTCTCGAAGTGTTGTGTACCCGCCCTGTGCTGAGCCAGTTGACTTGCCCCAACGTGCAATTGAAAACTTATGCATTACTTTGTAGTGAATCAATTTTAATATGAATGTGCATAAAAGGGGGGATTAGAAGACCTACGAGTATATAGGTATGAGTCTAAGGTGAACAATGAAAACGTTTTTAATATCCTTCGCATTGGGGAATAAGATTGGAAACCTTTCGGCGTCGTACGTGCGTGCAGGTTATAGGAGTAACCGTTACGATTAAAAAAAAACTTTATCACAAAACCGCTGCGTTCGAGTAGGTAAGGGTCGTTACTAAGGCACTACTCACTCCTACGCAGAACATGGTCATAGTTTATGGCGGAATAGATGAAAAACTCAAGTAAAGCCAACCTACACGCAATAGGATATACTTTAGTTGTGGGTTGCTTGAATGGGCATTTGTTTTGCTTGTGTTACTAATAAAAAGAAAACCGGCCAAGTGCGTGTCGGGCCACGCATAGTGTAGGGTTTCGTAGTAGCCTGTCTGTATTTGTCACGAAATGTTTCACATCCCCTGTAGTAGCCATTAAGCCGGCAGGGGGGGAGCGGGGGACTGGGGGGACACTTGACTAGAAGAAAAATTAGCCCAATATCTCACAAACGGATCACTAAATTGAAAAATGGTTATAGTCCAGTCAATGAATGGCGTATGGAAAAAAAGTCAAATTTGGAAATAATTTATAATAGCTTATTTTTAATGTGTAACGGATATATTATCAATCAAATAGTTACCCAGCGACAAAATCCGACAAAATTTCAGACATCAAAAAAACGATAAACTAACTAGCTCCTGAAAAGTCAGAAAAAATATTAATAAATATTTTTGTCTCTATTTTGTTTCATTTACATTTGCTCTATAATATTCAAGATAAATCGTACAAAAAAAGACAATGCATATTCCATTTAAATCTACATAATTACTTCCGGGTGGAAAGTTTGTCGGATTCTTGAATTAATCATCTTAGAATAAAGTTTTAAAATGAAATCAACAAAAAAAACGCTATTATAAATTAATGTTTTTCAAAACCGTATTTTGCCTGGAGTATTATAAGTAACCCATAATAATAATATTTTTGAACAAGCTATCCAACAATAACCCACACTACCCTAAAAAAAATTTTTTCAAAAATTTACCTACTGTTTTGTCGGCGTGATTGATTTATATACCCATGCCGGATTAAAGTTTTCTAGTAGTAAGGGTTACTGAGCTAAGCCTCAGACACAGACGGACATGGCGAAACGAAAAGGGTTCCTTGTTGACTACGGAACCCTAAAAATGTAATGTCAATTCGAACAGGATTAACTGGACTACAGGTACACCAACTCTGTCCTCACCTGCGGGCGTGGGGTATGACGATAACAGGGCTGTTATTCGCTACGCGCTAATGCGGCTCACCCCGCCGGTCACCCGTCACGAAACTAGACCTCTACCTACGCTTAGTTACTACGCATCACGGTGTCAAGATATATTTGTGGGTGAGCGTTGAGGTGAGCTAAAAACAAGTAACAGAATAGGGGGCAGAGCGGCCTTCCGGGCGCCGTGCTTTGCCACTTCGCCCGCGCCCCGTTATCGTCATACCCCACGCCCGCAGGTGAGGACAGAGTTAAACGGTCTAAACTACTCCTCTTGGGTCTAGTTGCAAAACGAGTCATTAAATTTTATTGACAAACAAATCTAGTTGACAGTCTTACAAAGGCTGGCCACCTGGCACGATTTGCTTAAAAACTTCCAAATAAGCTATTCACAAAGCTCCAAAGGTAATAATTAAAATAACACTCACTATTGTTTAAGTAAAAGATTACTATCTTATTCAAATTTTGCACCTCGTTTCAGCTTTATGCTCAACGCGTACAAATTATACCGAAAACCTGTGAGTTTTTCTTTGACACGCGATTTTACCCCTAATCACAATCAATTAGGTAAGGCCTTAAATGGCTTGATTGTTAAATCGTACTTAAGTCGCTTTTGCTCTGAGATGGAGAAATTAGCGCTATTGTTAGGGGAGTCTTAAAAAGAGCAAGGATTTTTAAAACGGCAATTTAAAGGCAATGTATAAACTTGATAGCTTGGGCGGAGACTGGGGAAATTATTACAGAATTACAACGACAGTGGGAAGAAGATGAGGTTTTAAAGCAGGGACACAGATTAGATTAGCAGATATGTCAGTCTCATACAAAAGTCGAATGTCCTTTTCGAACGACGGAGCCGAAAATCGTTTGTAATCTATAACTATTGTATACAATACTTTTTCTACGAGTCAACTGAACTAATTAAACAAACTTGGTAGGCATCTATTGAAAATCTAAGCCCTGCTGAAACGAAGCGCAGCCAACGGCGTTTTCTTTTTTGTCGTTGATTGTCTTTTCTACTTTTGGTCAAATTCATTATAGTTCAGTAAAGTCGCCACGTGATTGGTCATTTTAGTTGTCTAAACAGTTGTAAAATTAATGTTGAGTTGGGAGCTCCATAGTAAGAAGTATGTGATTTTAGTTGGTGTACGAAGTCTTAAGAGGCTGACAAGACCTAATTTGGAGAAATTGATGTTATTTAAGCAGTTTTTTAAGAAAAACTATTTGTTCTAGCACATCAAATAAAATATATGTTAAAATTCACCATATTTTAAAGACCGTGGACGGACTCGATACATAATTGGGCGAAATCGGCTCGATAGAAAATAATTGCAAAGATTGGTCTTAAAATCACTTTAAACGGTTCTATGTCTTTATTTGTTTGACGTATGGTTCTGCAATTAAAAACATGAAGTCAACATATTTATACCTAAACCGCTAGCGAGTCATATTTCACAAATAATCCACCCTTTTTTTTATTTCAATATTTATGTACAATATCTTCAAAAACCGGCCGCCCAGTAACACTCGCTCTCGTTTACTCCGATACAAATAGACAGTGTGCGCGCTATCCAAAATCCTCAAGGGCATTTTGGTGTTGACAGCGTCTTAACTCAAACATTAAAGTCGACGAGTATAAATATTATATTTTAAAACGAGAGGCTTGCGAGTTCTACAACTCACAGAGCAACAAGTTTTATCAATGCTATGACTGCCAAGAAAAGTTAGTTAGGCCTTCAACAATTAAAGTGTCTTTGGATTCACGTATTCGACTTATAGGAAATAATTGTGGGTACCAATATGGGAAGGCACCCACTATGTGGGAGGCAGGTATGAGGTCCTGGTCCAGTGGTCCCATATGGTTGGTTTCGTGTTCAACGTCTTCTGGGATCTTGAGTGAAATTAAATGCGAGTTATTGGCTTACATCACAATATAAACGCATGAGTGCACTATGGAACCTAAATATCTTGTATTTAACATAAATCAAAATACATGTTTCCAAGCTTTTGTACAATTTTAAATCAATGTGTCATGCTCATGTCATCAATCTTAGTAACTTTTGTAGCATTTTTGGCGCTTAACGGAATTGGTTAATCAAAATTGTTAATTAAGGTTAATATTAACATTATTAACGCTAATTAAGCATTAGGATTGAATTTTTTTATACCAATTCCGTTAAGAGGAATAAGATAAGATCGTAGCATAAGAAGTGACAACTATATTAATAATTAAGTAATTGAAATATAAAACACTATTTTATAAATAAACGATTGAATTGAATTGAATTGATCACTGCTCATGGCTGATAAAAATCTAGACATTATGATTCATTTCTTGAACCAGTCTAGCCAGCCTGTTGTGCAACAATGTTGCCACAAACTTTGACATTTAGCACGCCAGACAAGAAATTTTGCCAATTAAATTTAAATCAACTATGGTGAGATACAGAGTAGCGTATTGTTTTGAAATCGAACAGACGAAAACAATAGTAGGTAACTACATTGTTGTAGAGACAGGGCTGGCTCACTCCGTGATTTTGTCGCGCCGCTACAGCATGCGATAGAAAGGGATCCCCTATTCATAGATGCCTGTTCGTGTGTCGTCCATTCCAGCTAACCACAGTTTTGAACCCTACATTCTTACCACCTTGTGGCACATTGCCGAGCGTAGCATGAAAATACAATTCTGTCTAAAGGTATAAATTGTTTCGAAGAGGAGGATGTCTTTTAAAAGGCCTTTGGGCGGTCAGAGGATAATTAATGATCATTCAATAAAGGATAAAGACATGTTTACACTTTTCAAATCAAATCAAGTCAAAATAAATTTATAACCAAAAACAAAAAAAAAACCATCGTAATTTTTTGTTTTTAACGAAACAATTATTTTATTAAATATTTTTGTTTCGTGTTATTTTGAACGACCACGCGTTCACGCCCTGTCGGGGGCTACAGACGAAGATGATTTATTTTTCCGTTATATTCTTTCTCTCTGTATATCATATCGTTTAAATATGTATTTGTTAGGTAATGGGTACCAATCTCAGCGTATGCTAGGGTTTTCAGGTTGGTCCCTATGACGGCGTCGATCGCAACCCCTTGAGCATACAGACTTACTTAATATATTTTTTATACTCGTCGACTATAATCTTTAAATTAGAACCTCGCAAATCATACCGCAATTGAATACTTTTATTCTGATGCAAAAGTGTATGCTCTTTGGACAATCGAAATAATTATTATTCAATTGTACGCAGAACTAAAATGAATTTTGACCAATCACGAGGCTCGATTTACGGAAAGACATCAACGCGTTTTAAAAAAAGAGGTTGGCTGCACTTCGTTTCAGCAGGGCGATTTTCAATAGATACCAAGTTTGTTTAATAAATTAATTTCCGTTGACTCGTAGAAAAAGCATTGTATACAATAGTTATATAATTAGCTTTTTAAGTCTCGTACCTTAATTAGGCCTAAACGTGGTACTCGACTGAAAAAGCATACATTGTATAACGATTGCATAAAATACTATTGCATCTTATACCACTGTAATAATAGAAAAATGTAAACATCTCGTTAAATGAAGTAGGTATTCTTACCTTCGTCATTCATAAAGGTAATAATATAATGAAAAATGAATCTACAAGTACACATATCTTCCTTCATAATAAAATATTCCAGTTTCATTCTGAAACCCAAGAACGGTTGATAGGTTGATATTTTTGAAGCAACGTAATTAATAAGCCTCCGAAATTCTTGGAAAGGCTATACAATTCTTCAATTTATTCAATTCGTTTTATTTCAAAATCATGAAATATTCATCAAAATTCAATTCAGAAGTTGTTTTGATACAGCAATTCTAAAATGTACCTTTATTAAATTGCAATTTAAATTGTTTTAGTAAAATCATCGAAATGATTAAAAATATTTTTCAACCAATTCATATTTTTTTTTAGACGAAAAATATAAAATTAATAACTTGTCGGGTAGGTACCGCGACCTACCCGACTAGTTATTAATTTTATATTTTTCGTCT
This sequence comes from Epinotia ramella, assembly GCA_947578815.1. Classification (NCBI taxonomy): domain Eukaryota; kingdom Metazoa; phylum Arthropoda; class Insecta; order Lepidoptera; family Tortricidae; genus Epinotia; species Epinotia ramella. The sequence goes on from OX388220.1 coordinate 4,867,766, forward strand.
CCGCCTATTTTGAAATGATGTAATATATGGACAAGGCCAATTAGAATTGTTATCTACGTCTGCGAAGTCAATTTGTGTAACTTTCATTGTCAGATTTAAACTTTCACGATTCTCACACATTATTTATACTAAACGGGACTTAACTTCGTTATATCACCGGATATTATTAGTGTTGTGTGTCGGCCGGGTGACAACCCTAGTGTACAAGTGGTTAATAAAGACCAAATGCGGGTAGTTCGGAAAACCCGCGCAGCAAGAAGATGTTGATACCCGCTCAAGCCAGTTGTCCCGTGACCATGGATGTTGCAACACATCCGAAACGTCGGGAGACCTCAGTGAGGTAAATAAAATAAGTTTTCAAACCACATGCTCGACAATGCCGAATTATAGGTCATGTAAACCCTACCGAAAGCAATACATTAAATCCCTTGGTATTAGCCGGGTTATAATGTTGTACTGAATTTCATTATAACCCGCTGGTTAATAATATGATTTCACTTTTCATAATTCTTATTACTATATGCATAAAGTTTAATTTTGCTAAACACAATTTGTCCTAGGCCATGGCCTACTTGATTCGACAAAATAAATGAAGTTTGCCTCCGTGTGAACCCCGGTCCGGAGGAGCGCGGTGTTCGAAATTCGAATTTCGAATCTAGGACCACGGCTTGTGCTTTCGAATTTGGAACGTCGCGCGCCTTCATTTGTTCACGCGTGACGAACAAATCGAGTTCTTGTAGGTGCCTATAGAAGATTTAATTTCAAAAATAATATTGAAAATGTCGAGTGATGAAAGTGTTTTGACTCCTGAGTTTATCAAATTAGATGCCATAGGCATTGTCAACAATCTGCTGCCAGAGAAGTCAAAGGAAAAATACCTAAAAGCCTACAACGATTTTGACAAATGGAAAGCTGTAAAAGGCGTAAAGTCTGTGTCTGAATCAGTGCTTCTGGTCTATTTTGAATATTTATCTACTGAGCCTGTTTTTTTGTCTCGCATAAGGTGTGAAAAGTAGAGTATACACCTCGGGGATAAGACTGTTTTAGTCTTGGGCGGTTGAACCCCTCACTGCACTCAGGACTCAGTCTTAATTCCCTCGCTTCGCTCAGGAATTAACTTATAACTCCCTCGCTACGCTCGCAGTTAAATTATGAGTCCTTCGTTACGTTCGGGATTCAATTCGCTCCCGTGACATAAAACAGTGCTTTATCCCCTTAGATTATACACTAAGGGGATAAAGCACTGTTTTATGTGTGTGTCATAATTATACGCGATTAAGTCCCGTTTAGTATAAATAATGTTTCATTGTCAGAGCTATAGAGTACCCGTGAAAGAGGTTTATTATTGCAGTCCGTTGGCAACCGAGCTCTGCTAAAATAGAGATAATAATGAAACCGTATTTTCCCATACATGTGATCTAGATAGGTAAACCCCTATATTTTTTAAGAACGTGATTTCAAATATATTTATTTATTTACAAATATTGCTCGATTAAATTTTTATATTGCATAATTAAGTACAATATTGTATGTGTTTCGACAAGCTAATCTTTCAGGGCAATCTGACTTGTAAAATTGTTACTAGTAGCGTTATAAAATGAGCACCAGTTTTGCCAAAGAGAAAATCAAGAAAACTTTGTTACTTAGACAACTTCATACCAACTATCGTGCCCGTAAACCGTGGGCCTAACGATTCTGTATCACACATTAAGTTATCCGTTGGATTTAACCACAATTTCGCTAATTAATTCTAAGTAGGTAATGTGGTTGACCTCAACTTAAATAGAAACAGACTGTCCACTCCACTTGAAACGCTGTAAGTCACACAGTATCTACACGAGCGCTTCTTCAACGCAGAAAGAGAATCGGGAGCTATGTGTCAGAGTTGCTGTCCGCAGATCTACAAATACAATGGATATTTGTTAACTTGCGCCTTCGTTCTCTTTCAAACTGGTTGTCCCGTTCCAACTCATTGTAACGACTCGCAGATCTTTCACAACTCAATGCTTCGCCACCATGTATGCACCCGGAAACTGCCATCCGAAAGCAATAAATTATGTAATAAAACGTGCGAGTTTAAGTGTTCTAAAACAGCCTTTGAATCTAACAACATGAGACTTGACAGTACACCCATCAACCAAACACATTACAAGCAGTTTTTTTAAAAGTGCATTCGCTGTAAGCTGTTCTGTTTCCTCACTAGGTACAGAAAGCAGCACGCAATACTAACGTAACATTAATATGTATATTAATGCGTTTGCTTCTAAATCAGAAGTAAGTAATGACGAAAAGATTTTCGACCGGGTAAAGGGTGGGAAAAACGTGGTAGCAAAGATATTAAGGGTGCATTGCATAGGGGTTTCCTTTATCTGGCATAATATCGATTGTCCGAAATACACTCCGCATAACAGTTATCGCAGAAACATTTTTATCCGAATGATACTTTAGCACAATGATATACTTAGCATAACTATCATGTCGCATAACCAAGGATAGGACAAACGCCCGTCATTTTGAAAACTTAACCCTGTGCTGTACAGTAGAGACTTCCTAATGATATTTAAAATTAAAATTAAATAATTATTAATTAATTTTTATTTTAAAATTTGGAAAAAATTGTGCTCATTCTTTTCCATTGACGAAAGTGATTTATCGCCTTAATCATCGTCATTGGAATAATTTGTCACTGGAAACATATAAATTATGGTACTTAAAATAAATTTATAAAACATTACTTTTCTCCTTTGTTTTGTATTGTCACGAATAAACTATTCTTATTCTTATTTAGTACCTAATTTTTTTTATTAATATAAGGAAGTCTCTACTGTACAGAACAGGGTTAAGTTTTCAAATTGACGGGCGTTTGTCCTATCCTTGCACATAACACTCATTTGGCAGAATTTTGAATTACAGAATTTATTTTCGCAGAATTTTACGTAGCAGAACGTATATTCCGCCGAATTTCTTGAAGCATACAACTAATATCACCGACTTTATTTTTGCATAATTTTATGTGCCAGATACGTTTCGCCGAAGCCGTACAAATATTGAACCGTGCTGCTCTAGGTGACAACTAGCGCGGAAAGCGTTCTAAGGCAGGTCGGTGTAGGTACGACGAGCGAAGCGACGGCCCTAAAACGCGCGAGCCAAGCGAGAAATTGTACAATACCTATTACTACGGAATTTCACGAATCACGTAGGCAGTAGGGAACAGGGACTTGGTGGCAAAACCAAATGGGGTACATACATTTGCTTTTATAATATACTAGCTTCTGCCCGCGACTCCGTCCGCGTGGAACTCGTTTATATCGCGCAGTTCCATACAAACTTTCACCCCCCATTTCACCCCCTTAGGGGATGATTTCGGGGATAAAAACTATCCTATGTCCTTCCCCGGGACTCAAACTATCTCGATACCAAATTTCATCGCAATCGGTTCAGCGGTTTAAGCGTGAAGAGGTAACAGACAGACAGACAGACAGACAGACACACTTTCGCATTTATAATATTAGTATGGATTTTTTAACATATTTATTTTGTAGTTCTGTTTTTCTTTTGTGTACCAAATTTGTTTATGTAGTAAGCACCTATATTTAATTATTATTTTGTGTGTTAATTGATATTTTTTTAATTTAAGGCAATTAATATATTGTTCTTTCTATTCTTTTTAACTTCCCATAGACAACTGAGTCGTTGTGAAGGGAACTATACTATTCAGAGCAACGACGCGTATAGTATGCAGTGTCCAAAGAGGCAAACGGACGGCTCGCGGTATTTGAGCTCCCGAAGTGTTGTGAAACACAGGGCCCTGTGCAACCCGAACTGAGCCAACTTCGACTGGGGCGCACTGCACTGCACTGCACTGCACTGCACTGCACTGCACTGCACTGCACTGCACTGTGATGACCGCCTTACCTATATTAATGCCCTTCTAGCAAAATGTATATACCTATCCCTCAAAGGATCTTAAAATTATACTATTCCTATTGACGACCGGTTAGCCTAGTGGGTAGTGACGCTGCCTACGAAGCTGAAGGTCCTGGGTTCGAATCCCGGTAAGGGCAAGTATTTGTGTGATGAGCACGAATATTTGTGTCTGAGCCTTGGATGTTTTCTATGTATTGAAGTATATCTCTCTGTTAAATATATCGTCGTCTAGTACCCATAGCTCAAGCCTTATTGAGCTTACAATGGGACTAGGTCGATGTGTTTAAGACTGTCGCTTAATATTTATTTATATATATATTTAACTAGCTTCTGCCCGCGACTCCGTCCGCGTGGAAATCGTTTATATCACAGCTCCATACAAACTTCAACCCCCCATTTCATCCCCTTAGGGGGTGATTTCCAGGATGAAAACTATCCTATGTCCTTCCCCGGGATTCAAACTATCTCCATACCAAATTTCATCGCAATCGGTTCAGCGGTTCAAGCGTGAAGAGGTAACAGACAGACAGACAGACAGACACACTTTCGCATTTATAATATTAGTATGGATTACCGTTACGTTTTCGGTGAAGGAAAACATCGTGAGGAAACCGGTCTAATCCCAATAAGGTCGTTTTTCCTCTGGGTTGGGAGGTCAGATGGCAGTCGCTTACGTAAAACTAGTGCCTATGCCAAATCTTGGGTAGCTGTGTCAAAGCGGACTCCAGGCTCGTTTAGGGTACAACCGGGAATAAAGCTAGGTGGAGAACTTCCGCAAAACGTGTGCCAAATCAAACGTTCCCTAAACATAAATTATTCCATCCTGCCTACTTATTCCGGCCTACCATCAATCATTAGATTTGGAGTATAAACGATTCATGTAAGCCAAACGGCTCGGCTCAGACATAAGGGTCTTTGGGCAAACACTTATAATAAGCTGGGCAAGGGGCAGATTATGACAAATATATCCTTATTAAGTAACATATGATATTACATGTGTAAGAAAGGGAGAAAGAAAGTGATGTATTTTGGCGTGAAATTGAAATTAGGTTAATTTAAATTGGATACTGATACAACTCAGCATATGCCGATAACAATATAGTTATGCTAACATAATTACACTTTAATCAATTGTTTGACTAAGTCATTAAATTGTGTTTGTATGCGAGTCTAACATTATATGCAAAATTTGAAGAACTTTTGGGAAAAGTTAATCTAAAGATTTCCTTGTATCAATCGCGGCACACACACCGTGTGTGTGGGTACACCGACCGGACTATTATTAACGAATATAATTATATATATACTACATATATTTCAATATTGAAATGTTTTTTTCAATAATGTTAAAATTTTACCTATACGTACGTCAAACAATTTTATTAAATAAATAAAATGTTTATTATACAGTATAAATATTTTTACATGTCATTTTACATTATGTAGTTTAGTTATAGGCAGCAACAAGCTTATTAAATTATATTTAATTAACTATGTCGTATTTATTCTGCTTTGTCCGATAATAAGAATCGTTTTTATTATTATAAGTATACTAAAGTATATTAATTAACGTATTGTTCTAAGTAATATTCAGTAAAGGTACACAACCCGACAGTAACAGACATGTTAGACCACTAAACAATGTCTTATGAGTCATCATAGTACAAATCCATGCCGCCAATACGATATATAAACCATTCTATAATAGCTTTGTTTAGAATACGCACATCAATATATGTTACCTTACACATATTAAGCATAACCTAAAACATAACCTCAATTAAACGTTAAAACCAGCTGCTGTGTTTGTTTGTCGGTTTACTAACCTTAAAAATCACTGGAAAAATCCTCCGTTCAATGTATTTAGTCACACGACACACGCGTACCGACAGCGACGCGACACAACCGTCCACCGCGGCAGTCGGCAAGACACTGCCGTGGTACGGTGTTTACGCGCCAGTGCGCATGCGTCAACTACCCTCCGTATCACGTAAAACGCGTTCGAATCGAAAGTGCTGCTTGAGACGCTGCTGCGTAAGCTGAATTCAACTATAAATAAGCGTAGCTAAGGTTGGGATTTAAATGAACGTTTGGCGCCAAGTTGACAGTTTAACTTTAAACGTGCTACATTTACCAAGGTTTTCTAGCAGGAGTCTCAATTGATTGTGAGTTTTATTAACAGGAGCGTAAGGATACATTGATGGTATATGTAAGTTTGTTCTGTGTTCACGTGAAATTCATAGGTGATGTGAGAAAATGTGCTTTTAATTGGATGAACAGAGCTTTGAAGTAAGCTCCAATGCATACAACATTATGCATCTGGTAGGCTACCCTTCAGATATAAGCCATCGGATGATGGATCTGTAATTCTAGTGTATATTAGTTTAATAAATATTTAGGGCCTTGGCACACTGAAGGAGCGAAGCCAGGCGAAGAGACGGCAATTTAAGATGTTATGCGATTAGTACACAAAATACAAGTAAGTACCTACTAAATTATGTTTTTCAATACTTATTAGCATGCAACATACATATACATCACATAAGTACAAACAATGATAAATTTATTGAATCAGGCGTTACTTTGCGGAAGTCCATGATATATTACGAGAACAATATTTCTTTGCTATTCCGCTAAAAAAACGTGCTGGTCTATCAGTGAAGATAAGATGCAACTATTTGCGTATAAACATGCAAAAAATTACAGCAAACCACCACCAATATTGACATGATATATTACGAAAACAATATTTCTTTGCTATTCCGCTAAAAAAACGTGCTGGTCTATCAGTGAAGATAAGATGCAACTATTTGCGTATAAACATGCAAAAAATTACAGCAAACCACCACCGATATTGACATGATTACGAGAACAATATGGTGGTTTGCTGTAATTTTTTGCATGTTTATACGCAAATAGTTGCATCTTATCTTCACTGATAGACCAGCACGTTTTTTTAGCGGAATAGCAAAGAAATATTGTTCTCGTAATAAATGATAAATTTAATAGATTTTTGGCCATCTAAAAAAATATTTACAACCGACGACTCATAGTTACTAAATACTATATAGCTCAACGTCTATAACTGTATCAGTTTGCCGCAATGCAATATCCTACCACTATAAAATAAAATAAAATAAAAATAAAATCATTTATTTCAGACTACTATAGAATCCATGTGTGTTAATAAGACTTAAACCTATCGAAACTTAAGACTACACATGTTAGTAATGAACAAACAGTAAAATAAAATTAAAAGACTTGGGTAGGTAGAGCATTTGTAGCGAGCGGGGCAAAAATGTACACTATTTTGCCCGGCCCGTCACAATACCCAACCCAGTGCCTCAGTATAGGGCAGTCCAGGCGTCCAGCCCACATCCCCAGGATACTGTTGCCACTGCCTCTCACTCGTCTCAGCAATGAGGCAACCCTCTTGCGTCTGATGGCGTGGAAGCCATTTGTGTGCGCCTCGGCGAACATGCCTGACGCACTGCAGTGTCGAGGCAACTTCAACAGCATCCTGAAGATGTTATTATACTGGACACGCAACGCATTATACACGCGTCTCGTATGCTTCACCCATAGGCTGCACGAAGTAAAATGACTATAACTACATAGAGCGTAAGGATATTTTCCCGTCTAGGTGGAAGCCAAAACCAGTCGCTTGAAAATGCGTTCCTTCTTAATTCCTTCAGGTCACAGGAGAAACGCTAAAAGACCTAAAAGCTCTGCATTTTATATGAAAATGAAGCTGAAACTATATGTTATCTCCCAGCTTACATATTCATTCATTACCTTTTCATAGGTCTAAATGCCCTAATAATGGTCAAGCAATCCCCGCCTGTGGGCGCCCTATCCATAAGTAGGTAAACTAGTAGCCACTCACTTGCTTGTGGCAACCACAGTTGCCAATTTCGCATACCCCTAAATCTAAACTTAAGGCACTCTAAGCTCTTCATAGAAGGAGTGGACTCGGGCTGGACTAACAAACTCTGGAAATCCAGTAGGAAGCAACTCAGAATCATATCTGGGGTGTTCACAGGTCACTTCGGGGTCAAAAATCTCTTGGCCAAGATGGGACTATCGGCTAGTTTAGACTGTAGAATGTGTGGCGAGGAGGATTAAACTATGGAACACTTATTGAGTGAACGTCATGCCCTTGCCAGACAAAGAATGAATTACTTTGGTAACGGCTATCCGCAACCATAGGAATTCAAGGTGCTTCCGCTGAGCTGCATCATCCGTTTCGTGGAGATGATGGAGCGAGCTTGGGAGGCATAAAGGAGAGGGCAAATGCACAAAAGATCCCACTGGGTCGAAGTGCATCCGAAAGGGCCCTCATCTAGATAAGATAAGATAATACAAACTGATGGTGGCAACTGTGGGTGCCAATCAAAGTACGGGCTGCTTTGATAATGAAAAATTAGAAGCAGTTTATGCTACCTTTTTTATAATCCGAAATCAAGTGTGTGGGTAGTCTAGTGCTTTTTCTGGTGGCCCCCAAGACCAGATATAGATCCGCGGCTCAGTCCTTTTGGAAGCGAGCCGGGGTCTACCTCTATTGGCCCTAGGAGGTAACGTGCGAGAAATAGGGTTGTCCCTGTCACACGCTATAGAAATGCCCTAACCAATTGCTTCATTTGTTTATGGGCTAATCTGGTTTTAATTATCGGGTTTTAATATTGCTTGTTAGAGAGAGAAAACGCAAACAGTGTGTGACGTCACAATATGCGAGGCTGCCGCAGAGCGCGCCCCCCCCCCGCTCCCGCTTTCGTCTACGAGGTTATTTTTTTTATAAAAGACCGGAAAAACTTGTTATTTGAACTTACTACTAATAACAATTAGGCAATTTACTACTAAGAAAAACATAGGCTCAAATCACTAAAATTTAAATACCTAATGATTAAGCTTTCGGTATATAGATTATAGCTAAAAAAGCGTTAGGTATTTAGATTTTAGTGATATCGAACGTAGGTTATACGTTAGTTTTTATTTTATTTTAGACATTGCCATACGTAGCCATTTTAAGCTTTCGGTATTTTGATTTTAGGTGCAAAAACCATTAGGTATTTAGATTGTAGGTATTTTGAACGTAGGCTATTTAACGTTAGTTTTTTTAATTTTACCATTCTGATACGTACCCATTTTAACCTTTCGGTATTTAGAATTTTAGATGAAAAAACCTTTAGGTATTTAGATTTTAGGTATTTTGAACGTAGGCTATTTAACGTTAGTTTTTTTAACTTTAGACATTCTGATACGTACCCGTTCATAGACTTCATAGCACGTGCTGCGTCCAGTTAAGGCGCTGTCAACACCAAAATGGCCTTGAGGATTTGGAATAGCGCGCACACTCTATTTGTATCGGAGTAAACGAAAGCGAGTGTCACTGGGCGGCCCGGTTTTTGAAGATAATAGTGCATAAATATTGAAATAAAAAAAAGTGTGGATTATTTGAGAAATGTGACTCGTTACCGGTTTAGGTATGAATATGTTGACTTCATATTTTTAATTGCAGACCCATACGTCAAAAAAATAAAGACATAGAACCGTTTAAGATGACTTTAAGACCAATCTTTGCAATTATTTTCTATCGAGCCGATTTCGTCCAATTATGTATCGAGCCCGTCCACGCTCTTTGAAATATGTTGAATATTAACATATATTTTTGTGATGTGCTAGAACAAGTAGTTTTTCTTAATAAACTGCTTAAAAACATCAATTTCAACAAAATTAGGTCTTGTCAGCCCCTTAAGGTTTCCGCGTTTTGTGTGGCACTGACACTTAAACCTCTCACAGACTAGCACGGCCTGCGGTGGCGGTCAATAGTTAATCAGACAGTATCACTATCTCAGTGTGAACCTAGTTCTAAGTGAACTATGATTTAGACGAATCAGCGTCAGCTGCCTGTCTGAAATATTAAAAAATGTAAGTTAATAAAAAAATAAAAAACGCCAGCCACGCGACTATGTATGCCCGTTAGTGTCGCCATGTAGGTAAGGTCAACCGGGGCAAATGCGTCGATGGGGTAAATGCGTTTCTTGATGATATCTCCGAAACTGAATATTTTAGAACTTCGATGGCTGTAATAGTTCTAAAATGTTGCGTTTCGAAGATATCTTCAAAAGACGCATTTACCCCATTGACGCATTAACCCAGGTAGACCTTACGTGTAAATCTGCAGGTGTGTGGTAGCGGAGTGCCAAAAGGGACTGACCTGACAAAACCAATTCAAATACGGTTCGGATCGGAATCAACCCTTAAAAATACGAGTCAGTTTAAGTCTGTAATCTGCTGAAGCAAAGTTTAATTGCGAACAATCGCACTGTCTATCGATCGATTTATTTTTATCCGCGACGGAACGGAGAAGGTACAGAGACTCACATGGAAACGGTTGCTTTACGGTTCAAGGGGGGTAGGTACACTAGATGATCGTTTTTGAAACGCCAATAGGCTTAACGTCCAAGAAAACTAATGTAGCTAAAACGCCGTTAAAATTAATTTCTCTTTATCTGTCATATTGTCATTTTTGTACGTAAGAATGGGACAAAACACATTTCGTTTATCAGATGCATTTTGAGTTTTATCAATAAGGGGCCTAAGCCTCATTAAAAGTACTGATGAAATAATCTGACAGAAAAATGACATCCTTTGGTAATCATTATCATCCTAGCGTTTCCTGGTTGTATCTTAAAGGAGCCCGGGATCCAGTCTGGCACCTAACGGCGTAGGCACTAGTTTTACGAACGCGACTGACATCTGATATTCCAACGATGCTAAGTATTTCATTAATAATCTGAATGTTTAAATTTCTAGTAAAACATACTTACTAATTACCTACGTCATTACCTATGTCAAAAAAAAAAGAATAAAGAGTAATAATATTAGGGGACAATCTTACACAAATCAACCTAGTCCCAAACTAACCAAAGCTTGAACTATGGGTACTAGACGACGATAAACATACATATAGATAATTAAATACTTAAATACATAGAAAACATCCATGACTCAGGAACAAATATTCGAACCCGGGACCTCTTGTTTCGTAATTTAAGTTCGTACGTTCTTAACTTAGAATTTGCTACTGCTGACTCAACTCTGCATTCGTTTGCGCCATTCACGTCACACGTAATATATAATAATTATTTATATAAAAAATTCTTCAAATAAGACTGATCTTAACTTAGAATTTGCTATTGCTTACTCAACTCTGCATTCGCTTGCGCCATTCACGACACACGTCATGCGTTATGACGCATACGACGCGCTACGGACGATTTTCGTTACCTATAGAGTTTAAACTGCTACGGACTACGCTCCTGGCGTAGCGCTACTACCGTAGCAGAACGGGAAGTTGTCGAGGGCAGGGAACGTAGCGTGTGCTACGCCGTAGCGCGAAGCAGCATTTTTCCGCTTTGTAGCGTTTATCGTTCGTAGAGGCTTGACTCATGCATGTGTGAATGGCTTTCACTGTCAGGAACCCGCCTAGCGGACGCCTACGCCGTAGTCGCTTTCCGCTACATATGAGGAAAACCACGGGATCGGCTACGAGCGTAGCGCGTAGCGATTCTTGGCAGTGAATGTGTTAAGGCGTAATACCTACTAGAAAACACAAAACAGCTGGGCAGACATTATTGATAATGCAGTTTCTACATGCGAGGAGTCAAATATTACGAGAACAAAATCCACATCTCTGGTGAACTGACTAGATACTGAATAAGAATAATATGATATAGGTATCCAATTATATCCAATTTTTTCCTAAAGCCACGATACGTATATGGTATTAAGAAACGTTAAGCTAAGCGCTCATTTACGAGTTTTATTGTTTTAACTAAACGGGCCCTAGTGTAATAGGAATGGCGACGCGGTGAATCGCTAGAAGTAAATTATGCTTTTGTGGTAAAGTACTAACAAATGGCAAAACTGTGTTTGATAAAGACCAGAGAAGGTAATTATGTAACTTTTTGAACGAGCGTTAGAACTCGACTGTAATTTTTTCACCCAACATTTTAATTACATTTAGATCTACGTGATGAACCAAATGTTACGCAATCGACTAGCAAGTACGTACGCCAGTACGAAAACCCGTAGTTACAGGTATGGGTCCCCGTGACCCTTGAATGGATTGATTAAGGGGATGCCTTGATTTGAGTCGAACACGCCCCCTAGACAAAGACACGCTGATGCCTTCCGCGCACGAGGAAAAGAGATGTAACACTTCGGGAATGGCTTTTTTGGACAAATTTCAATAAATACCTAACTTAGCGAAGTTTTATTAAAATTTCACAACTTGATTGTGTCGTAAAATAATGTACTGTTTGAGTAGGCTGAGTAAAAAAAGGAAATACAGACCCAACTTTGGAATTTTTTTATCGATAAAATCAGATAAACAATCATATAGTCAAGAATCATATATAGTGTTCGGAGTTTCGGTGGCAAATTTCACAGAGGAAGAGTGGAGTCGCCTAACTATTTTTTTGATTAAACGAATAACGATTAAATGAATAATTTTGCATAATACTCCTTATAAAATATCTTGCGAGCATTAACTACTTATACCACGATAACACAGGACTACTAATAACACAAGTATGTAGGTAAACATTGTTGAATAAATTTATTTATTTTTACTTATTACATACGTACAACATGTCACCAAAACAGTCGGGACAGTATAATGTTTGTACCTGCCGCCAATTAATGTCATACTGACTACTTCAGGTAAATGAATAATTTATTTATTCAAATCTTAAAAAGTTAATCACAAAAACGACTCCATTATCCACTGTGTGAAATTTGCCACAAAAAAATCCTAACACTAATCATATATCTGAAAATCAGACCTTATTGTTTCTTAATCTTGTCAGAACGGCGTTTCAAAGCACGTGATCATTTCCAATGCACCGCCTTAACTTGCGATTTCCGCTACAAAGCGGAAAAATGCGCTACGGCGCAGCTTGTAGTGGGTCCTCGAATACCAGTCTAAAAAGTATGCCCTTCTAAAGGGCTTTAAAACTCATTAACATACACTCCTTATACCTAGATCAAGTCAGATTAAGATATTCCGCGTTCAACTATTTCAAACTCCGATAAGCCGTGTAGTAACTGAGTTTTCAAGCAGTTTGTACTTGCGATTACCTAACTTTAGCGTCCGCGGCGCCTAGTGGAGTGAGAATACTCAAAGCTTCATTACTATAGTAATATAGTATACGCTTGGAAATATTGCTACGGTGGGAATATTCGCTGTAAACGTCACCGTCTTAAGGGTCGTCAGGACTCAACTCTCTAACAAGTCACCAGTCCTTATTTACTGAGGGCGTGGAATAAATACGGAATGTATGTTATAACAGCATCTATAATTTGGAATCCTCATGAAGTTTCTTTTACACCTTGCGTGTGGAGCCTTTTTACGGTTTCTTAAAAAAAAAAAAAAAATCGCCCGCGTAACCGGCTACTGCTAGAGTCTGACAAACAAAAGCGTGACCTGAGAAAACGCGGCCATTTAAAAAAAAATACATATGGTATTACTAATTTATTGTACTAGTAATATTTTTTTTACAGATTCGTTGAATATTTTCAAGATTATCTGTAAACATAAGGAACAGTATCATCATTATCGTCAATATTATTATATCAAATAATCAGCCAACAAGGATTAAGATTACTAACCTAAAAAATCTGACATCGCATCTAAACATTGTTGTTTCTCTTGGAAAACAACTTCTTTCTTCTCTTGTTTTTGCTTGAACTTATATATAGTATGTAGCCGCTTTCGCACATTACTTTTTATCGTTTTACCCATATTACGGCAATTATAAATGCAAAATAATTGAGTTCACAAAATACTAACTAGACTTTGACGTGCCTTTGATAGATTAATAATGTTGCCGCTTTAAAAAAAGTCCAGGTCACGCATTCATTTGCCAGACTCTAGCGCCTTCAGAGGCGCGCCATAGCGCGCAAAAACGCTTCTTTCGTCAGAGCTTACACAGCCTTAATGCGCTTCTTGCATCAGCACCGGATGTAGACATCTTTGGAAATAGTTGGGGAATTGTATATCGTGAATGCTTAAGGTACTGTGAGATGATGGATAGATGTAATTCTTCGTATATTGAAATGCAGTATATACCTAATTTGTAATTCACAGGGACTCAGTTTTTAACTGTAATGCTGTATAATTATTATATAAATAAATAAAATAACAAAATCGGTATGCTGCCGGCTGCGCCGATGAGTTCCCCCGATATATAAAAAGGCAATGCCGACTCACCCGCTGCTGCACTCCTCTTCAGCTCATTTCAGCTCCAAGTGTGACATGGTTCGTCTTTCGGTTTCCTTTGTAATTGTTTCATCACAGTTATCATGATGATGGACACTACTTAGCTACACTACACTTTATTGTGGACTTAGAAGGCATTATCTTTTAAAATATTAATATTGAGCATTTTATGCTGTTGGCGCGATACAAATTGTTTTCCGACACTGACATAATATGTCTTCGACGTTCGGCTTTGTCAACCAATAGGAAGGTTCCTAAGCATGAGGTTTTATCGTTACTGTACTGAAACTGTCTGTGTTGACCTTTTTTCGTTCGCTGCAATAAGTAGTGCAAATTGCATGCAAGTTTTATTACATTGCGGGCTTTCTAGGTATACTGAGTTCAATTGATCTATCCAACCCCGTAATGTAGGTAAACTGGCATTACCCGACCAAATGAAATAGGTTGCTTATGTTAAAATATAATGAAACGGGTCGCTCACGTCTTTAAGGTAGAATATCGCTCGACATGTTTCGAACCAATACGTGGTGGTTCGGTCGGAGTGCTAAGTATTGGTTCGAAACATGTCGAGCGATATTCGACCTTAAAGATGTGAGTGACCCGTTTTACACACTTTAATATGTCCGAGACTCACGGAAGTGTTTTCTACCTATATAACAAATGAAATCAAAAGATTTTTCGAAAAAACCGGTCAAGTGCGTGTCGGGCCACGCGCAGTGTAGGGTTCCGTAGTTGCCTGTCTATCTTCGTTACATCGACGTGCGGTGCGGTTGCGTCTCCCGAATTTGTACGAAAATTGGCCTTTCCAAGTACACATTAAGTTGGTCGACTATTACTCGGTAACTACTTCTGCCTACTTGTCCGTGAAGGTTTCTTTTAAATTCATTATATGTACTACTACCACGATTTTTATCACATGCCCAGTAGTAGCCATTTAGCCGGCAGGGGGTGGGGGGACACAAGACTCGAACAAAAATTAGGGCTTTAAAGCCCAATATCTTGCAAACGAATTACTGATTTGAAAAGTGGTTATAGGAAACCCATAATATTTTTTTCATCACACTTGCTCGAAAAGGGCTTCTTAATGCGCAGACATACAGAGCTGTAATAGCCTGTGTTACGCCCACGGGCGTAATGGTTGTTTTCTTAAATTGTAGCTGTCACTCATGCGGCAGTTACAAAGCAAAGAGGTTTTATATCAAATACGATGTCTGAAAACGTATTTATAAATATTTTTTTACTTAAAAAACTACTTTAACATGTTTAACTGAATTATTTACAGATTTCATATGTAGTTATTTAGTGTCTATGTGAAATGTTTTTAAGTGTTTTCAAATCATGGCTGTATACCGAAGGGTCTTTGCCATACGCGCCTCACGTCAAATTTAACAAAATGGACGACTGACATGTTGCAGTTTTAATTACGATTTGGATTCATTTCATCTAAAATGTATTTGTTTCCTCGCAAATGTGATGAAAAACATTGTGTATAACACGGGCGTAAGAATATTGCAAACTCGAGTCATCAAAAGCCCTCCGCCTTCGGCGTCGGGCTTCTGATTAGACTCTTGTTCGCAATATTCCACTTACGCCCTTCGTTAAACAATGTACTATTAAATGAGCTATCCAACGATATCCTACACCCATGGGTTTAACGAGAAAAAAAAATGACATCCCCGCTTTAAATGTACGGGAGGTACGGTAAAAATATTTTTTTTTCAAGATTTTATTGTACCGTTTTGTCGGCGTAATTGATTTATATAGGCCCATGCCGAATTACAGTTTTCTAGGAGTTATGGTTACTGAGCTAAGCCGAAGACGGACAAACAAGACAGACAGACGGACGGACATGGCGAAACAATAAGGGTTCCTTTGTTGACTACGGAACCCTAAAAACCCTATTGCTTTTTAGGGTTCCGTAGCCAAATGGCAAAAAACGGAACCCTTATAGATTCATTTGGGTTACATTTATTCATTTATTCATTTAAAAGTCAATGTAAGTTTACAGCATACAATAACACCAAAACACTTACACGATACATTATTACATATAACAGATCACAATACATGTCAAAAAGAACAGGTCGTCAATTTGGGTACATATACGCAATTATGGAATACATTAAGAATTATAAAATATGTTAGAATAATAAATGATTGTTAATTAAAATTGTCAAGGAACTGCTTAGCAATACGGCATAATTTAGTAAAGCGATCAGCAAACATGTCAACCTCCTCGTGCTGAGTGAGCATTTGGTATAATAAAGATATTGCGCGCGCGGTAGGAGCGTGTCGAGCGTGGCACGTGCGAGCGGACACACGTTGCAGCAGGCCCGGCCGGCGGCGAGGCGCCACCGCCACGCAATCCAAATCCTGGGGGACCCTCGTTGGAACCACCAATCCGATCCTCTCGAGCACAGCCGGGCTGTCCACTCTGTGATGGACAACAGACAGATAGTGGACTAACAACAACAACTTCCTCCTCATTCGAAGCGTATCTAGCCCAACCATCCCGGAGACAAACAATGAAGGGTACAGATATGGGTAATACCCGTAGGATTTGCGGTACAACCAGCGGGCGAATTTACGCTGTACTCTTTCCGCCAACAAAGAGTATTTATCCTCGTAGGGATCCCAAATAACAGCCCCATACTCCAACCTACTACGGACATAGGCACTGTACAAAACCACAGCGACTTTGACATGGAACTGCTTCGATGCCCTCATGACGAAACCTAGGGTTTTGCTAGCCCGTTTGCAAATATTAGTTACGTGTTTTCGAAAATCTAGTTTCGTATCTAAAACTAAACCTAGGTCGCTGATTTCGTCGACTCTTTCCAAACAAGCGTCCCCCAGGCCGTAATCGGTTAAAAGTGGCAAGCGCTTACGTGAAAATGTTATGACCTTGCATTTTGCTTCATTAAAAGGCAAACGGTTCGCAACACTCCACTCAGCTGCCGCATTGATCGACATCAACGCAACGCTGTCCGCCATACTACTGACGCCGAGCAACAACTTTAGGTCGTCCGCAAAAAGCAGACACTCAGCTGAACGAATTGTATCAGGCAAATCGTTAATCATTAAAAGAAATAACGTAGGCCCCAGAGTGCTGCCCTGACTCACCCCAGACAGCGTGCAGTAATCGTTTGACTCGAAGCCGCCTACCCTGACATATTGCTGCCGTTCGCACAAGTAACTGGAAATGAAACTTAAAAGCTTTGGCGTGAAGCCCAGTAATGCAAGCTTTTCCAGCAAGATGTCGTTGTCTACCAGGTCGAATGCTTTCCTAAAGTCGAAATACGCAGCATCAACCTGGCGTCCAGCGTCCATCTCCTTGCAGACGTAGTCAGCGAGGGCAACCAGGTTTGTGGTGGTAGATCGGGCTTTACGAAAACCGTGTTGACTGGGGTGCAAACGATTAGACACCTGTTGACTTATGTGTTGGTTAAGGGTCATCTCAAATACTTTACCGAACACGGATAGAACTGCTATGGGTCTAAAAGAGGCGACGTCCATATTGGATCCTCCTTTGGGAACTGGTGTTACTCTAGATTTTTTCCAACGACTAGGATAGATGGATTGTTTGAGCGAGAGGTTAAAGACGTACAACAAGGGAATCACCAAGGCGGAAGCACAATCCTTGGCCAAAAACACCGGGATACCATCAGGCCCTCCAGAAGATCGCGGCTTGAGCCTTCGTATTGCCGCTCTAAAATCAACCTCAGTAATGGAGGGGATCGAGACCGACCGAGAGTCACCCGAGGAGTGAGCTACGCGCGCCGCAGCTTCAGCATCCAAGCGCGGCCTGTCCTGCTGGAACACTGAGCTGAAGTATTTAGCGAAGGCGTCCGCCGCGTCTTGCCCGCTCACGTTACGGCCCTCGAAGGTAAAAGATTTACCTCGGTGCTGTCTTTCACTTTTTTTATCTTTAACATATTCCCAAAATTTTACCGGGCAACTAATAATATGATTTTGCACTGTCTGTATGTGTAGTTTATAAGCTCTACTAATTAGGTTTTTTACATGTGTTCTGTAATACTTAAACATGTGTCTATTGTATTCCTTTCCCTCTTGTCTAAACCTTTTCAAATGAAAATATTTTAACTTGATATTACGGATTATTCCTGCTGTATACCATTTCGGATAAACGTATTTGGAATCAACTCTATGACGGTTTTTTGAGGGGACGAATTGGCTAATACAGGAGTAAAGCTTCTCATAAAGGATCTTTGCAGCACTGTCAACTTCAGTGGCAACCAGGAGATCAGCCCAATCAATGGCAGCCAGGGCCGGATAGAGTTCCTCATAGTCAGCCTTACGCCAATCCCAGTCCGGACAACCCGAATCGCGCGGGCGCGGAGCCGTCGGCGGCGGCGGCGGCGGCGGCGGGCCGCACGGCAACGACGCCGACACCACAAGAGGCGGGTGGTACGCATCCATTGGCACTAGTAGTTCAGCACTACTACATACGGTTAGCTTGCTACCGTCAAGATCACTCAGCACGAGGTCTAACATACCCCCATATCTATTTTGAATACTATTATATTGTTCTAACTCACAAAAATTACAAAAAAATTCAAATTTACCTTTAACATCGGAATTGCATGAGTTAAGGTTGAAATCACCGAGCAGTAACAAATTTAGGTCAGGATATTTACACACAGCATTCTCAATACAAGACAATACACTCATATACTGCTCCTCATTATAGCATGGAGGTAGATACACAACGCAACATAGAAATTTCAAATTCTTATTAGTAAGTAACTATGGCAAATAACAATTCCTTATCCGGCGTAACGCCGTCAATGTCAAGAAGAATACGAATCGAGTAGCACTCGCGTGCGGCCAGCAGCACGCCTCCCCAGCCGGCGTCTCCCGCGCGGTCCCGGCGCGCCACAGTCCACCCACTGGGGAAGAGCTCGCCGTCGCACACGGAGCTTGTCAAAAAAGTTTCAGTTAGTGCAATAAAGTCAAAATTGCATTGGGCTATATTATTGTAAAACATATTTGTCTTAGACCGCAACCCACGCACATTTTGGTAGTAGAAATTTAAAGTTTTAGACCGGGGAAGAGCCGCTGACGCGCCCCTCCCCATGGCCTCCACGAAAGTTCTGCCGCCAGGGTTTTATACAAATGTCTTCAGCCCAGTTACTGGGAGACAGTATTAACTCACTGTACTTACTCGGCACCCCAAGCTTAAACGATGAATAGTTCCCACGGGCTTTGAGTACTTCAACCGTGCATACTTCAGAACTGCAGATTGTGGTAAGATGAGAGTGCACTTGTTCTGCTGTAGTCCCCTTCTGCACGTAGTAGAGATGCAGCTGGCGCATGCGCTCTGCAGCGCACAGTGAGGTAGTGCCCGGCGCAGCTGTACCGTGGCGCACGCCTTCGTTGTCACTTCTGCGTACTGGGCGCCCACGGCCATGGCCCTGCCCGCTGTCAACGCTGCCGGAGTTCCCGCCGCTGCCGCTGCTCCTACCCGCCGGCCCATCACCGCCTCCTTCACAACTGTTAGTCCCGTTGGTCAATTCTTTGGATTTCGGCGCTTTCTTGTCCTGCACCTTGTGGGAATTTGCGTTGCCACCGCCGCGAGCGCTATCTAAGGAGCTAGCTCCAGCAACGTTCTCACTATCCTTCAAGCAGTCGCCGCCCTTGAACGCTTGTATTGTGCCTTCTTCAATAATTCCCGGTAGGTCCTCCACTTTCTGTTCCGTGGTAT
This sequence comes from Epinotia ramella, assembly GCA_947578815.1. NCBI lineage: Eukaryota > Metazoa > Arthropoda > Insecta > Lepidoptera > Tortricidae > Epinotia > Epinotia ramella. Next base: position 4,887,703 of record OX388220.1, read on the forward strand.
TCTTAAGAATCTCGGCAAAGTTACGGGGAGTTTGGGCTACTCGAGCTTCTGGTTTCGCAGAGTTTAAGTTGCTGTTCCCTGCCCCAAGGTCATCCACTGGTCTCTTATTAGCCGATTTCGATTCGTCATGTCTGTGTCCGTCCGTATGTCACAGGCATTTTACTCGAAAACTATGAGGCGTATTTGAATAAAATTTTGAGGATAGGTGTATTTTGTTAACCGCTAGTTTTGTAAATAAATTACAAAAAAAAAAAAATTAGGGGTGCACTCCATACATAAAACTGAAAGTCAAAAAATTATTTTTCGTTGCTAGCCCACGTGTGCCCCATCAATCGATAGGCCTTTCAAAATAAATATAAGGTTTTTCAGCAACTTTTTTGAGTAAGTGAATAGAGTCGGAGATAATCGCCTCGAAAGTCACTAAAATTGTGTCCCCCCACCCCTGTAATTTTTGAACCGTGTATTTTAAAATATGACAAAAATCATGCTCATAGGGCTTATTAAATTCTTTCAGCGAAAATTGTTTCGACCAAGCTCGGTTCAAAGATTTTTGAGATATTTCTAAAAAACTGCCTTCCTTAAAGAAAAGGATGTACTTAAGTGCCATAAGATTTCAGTAACGATACCTTTTTAATAAACACGGAACCCTCGTTGTGCGTGGTCCGACACGCACTTGGCCGCTTATTTACTAATATTATAGCCTGTCATTCCTACGATTAAGACTTACCCACGAACCAACACAGCCCACACAGGTCGACTTTACCTCATCAAATCCCTCATAGGCGTTTCCGGCATACGGCGACTTTGCAGCTATTATAAAGGGGCGTTTCACGAACGCGCCATCCCCAGGTAGCAATGTGACGTCACTGACGAAACCAAGACGTCATTTGTAGGTCATTCAATTAACGTCATACATCAGTCGGTCTTTTCGACGTCAATTTCACGTCACCCAATCGAAACCCAAAGTTCGACGTCCACCTCACGTCTCACAGACGTTGCCTGGCTGACGTCTCACTTTTGCCAACTGCAGTACGTCACCACGGCGTCAGTTTTAAGTCACCAAATTGACGTCCGAGGTTCAACGTCCGTATCACGTCCCTAGACTCTGACTAAGTCACGTCATTTTTATGGCAACCGCAGTATGTCTTTGCGACGTCATTCTAAAGTTATCCAAGTGACGTCTATATATTCTCGTCGTTTTTACGTCACACTGACTTGAAGTGCCTGACGTCTGCCTTAGAGCAGCTGCTGTACGTCTCCACGACGTCAATTATTAGTCACCCAATCAACGCCTAAAGTTCGACGTCCACCTCACGTCTCACAGAGGTTGCCTAGATAACGTCTCACTTTTGCCAACTGCAGTACGTCACCCCGGCGTCAGTTTTAACCACCACCAATTGACGTCCGAGGTTCAACGTCCATATCACGTCCCAGGACTCTAACTAAGTCACGTCATTTTTATGGCAACCGCAGTATGTCTTTGCGACGTCATTCTAAAGTTATCCAAGTGACGTCTATATATTGTCGTCGCTTTTACGTCACACTGACTTGAAGTGCCTGACGTCTGCCTTAGAGCAGCTGCTGTACGTCTCCACGACGTCAATTTTTAGTCACCCAATCAACGCCCAAAGTTCGACGACCACCTCACGTCTCACAGAGGTTGCCTAGATAACGTCTCACTTTTGCCAACTGCAGTACGTCACCCCGGCGTCAGTTTTAACCACCACCAATTGACGTCCGAAGTTCAACGTCCATATCACGTCCCAGGACTCTAACTAAGTCACGTCATTTTTATGGCAACCGCAGTATGTCTTTGCGACGTCATTCTAAAGTTATCCAAGTGACGTCTATATATTGTCGTCGCTTTTACGTCACACTGACTTGAAGTGCCTGACGTCTGCCTTAGAGCAGCTGCTGTACGTCTCCACGACGTCAATTTTTAGTCACCCAATCAACGCCCAAAGTTCGACGACCACCTCACGTCTCACAGAGGTTGCCTAGATAACGTCTCACTTTTGCCAACTGCAGTACGTCACCACGGCGTCAGTTTTAACCACCACCAATTGACGTCCGAGGTTCAACGTCCATATCACGTCCCAGGACTCTAACTAAGTCACGTCATTTTTATGGCAACCGCAGTATGTCTTTGCGACGTCATTCTAAAGTTATCCAAGTGACGTCCATATATTCTCGTCGCTTTCACGTCACACTGACTTGGAGTGCCTGACGTCTGCCTTAGAGCAGCTGCTGTACGTCTCCACGACGTCAATTTTTAGTCACCCAATCAACGCCCAAAGTTCGACGACCACCTCACGTCTCACAGAGGTTGCCTAGATAACGTCTCACTTTTGCCAACTGCAGTACGTCACCCCGGCGTCAGTTTTAACCACCACCAATTGACGTCCGAAGTTCAACGTCCATATCACGTCCCAGGACTCTAACTAAGTCACGTCATTTTTATGGCAACCGCAGTATGTCTTTGCGACGTCATTCTAAAGTTATCCAAGTGACGTCTATATATTGTCGTCGCTTTTACGTCACACTGACTTGAAGTGCCTGACGTCTGCCTTAGAGCAGCTGCTGTACGTCTCCACGACGTCAATTTTTAGTCACCCAATCAACGCCCAAAGTTCGACGACCACCTCACGTCTCACAGAGGTTGCCTAGATAACGTCTCACTTTTGCCAACTGCAGTACGTCACCACGGCGTCAGTTTTAACCACCACCAATTGACGTCCGAGGTTCAACGTCCATATCACGTCCCAGGACTCTAACTAAGTCACGTCATTTTTATGGCAACCGCAGTATGTCTTTGCGACGTCATTCTAAAGTTTTCCAAGTGACGTCTATATATTGTCGTCGCTTTTACGTCACACTGACTTGAAGTGCCTGACGTCTGCCTTAGGGCAGCTGCTGTACGTCTCCACGACGTCGATAAGTGACGTCTATATATTGTCGTCGCTTTTACGTCACACTGACTTGAAGTGCCTGACGTCTGCCTTAGGGCAGCTGCTGTACGTCTCCACGACGTCGATTACGTCACACTGACTTGAAGTGCCTGACGTCTGCCTTAGAGCAGCTGCTGTACGTCTCCACGACGTCAATTTTTAGTCACCCAATCAACGCCCAAAGTTCGACGTCCACCTCGCGTCTCACAGACGTTGCCTGGCTGACGTCTCCCTTTTGCCAACTGCAGTACGTCACCACGGCGTCAGTTTTAACCACCACGAATTGACATCCGAGGTTCAACGTCCATATCACGTCCCAGGACTCTTACTAAGTCACGTCATTTTTATGGCAACCGCAGTATGTCTTTGCGACGTCATTCTAAAGTTATCCAAGTGACGTCCATATATTCTCGTCGCTTTCACGTCACACTGACTTGGAGTGCCTGACGTCTGTCTTAGAGCAGCTGCTGTACGTCTCCACGACGTCAATTTTTACTCACCCAATCGACGCCCAAAGTTCGACGTCCACCTCACGTTTCACATACGTTGCCTGGCTGACGTCTCCCTTTTGCCAACTGCGTACGTCACCACGGCGTCAGTTTTAACGACCACAAATTGACGTCCGAGATTCAACATCCATATCACGTCCCAGGACTCTAACTAAGTCACGTCATTTTTATGGCAACCGCAGTATGTCTTTGCGACGTCATTCTAAAGTTATCCAAGTGACGTCCGTATATTCTCGTCACTTTCACGTCACACTGACTTGAAGTGTCTGACGTTTGTCTTAGAGCAGCTGCCGCACATCTCCACGGCATCAATTTTTAGTCACCAAAACGACGCCCAAAGTTTGACGTTCACCTCACGTCTCACAAACGTTTCCTGATTGACGTCTTACTTTCGCCAACTGCAGTAGGTCACCACGGCGTCAGTGTTAAGTCACCTAATATAGTGCCAGACATAGCTAGTGGTACACTATAATTTAAGTAAGACCTGTAAGACCTACAAAAATATTTATTTCAATCAATCGTCAATGACGCAATATGTTATATGTGAAACGGAGCAGAGTACTGGAAACAGTTCCGTTTCACAGATTGCGTCATTTTAAAAAGAAATATTTTTGTATCGTATTCGACCGGAATCTACTTAATGGACACCGATATTGCTATATGTTTTTAAAAAGTACAGTTTTTACATTTTTAATTATTTTGCTTCAAAACATAAATTATGTTACGCAGATGACATGGTGCTGCTGGGGCCCACGGTAGGTAGTTTACGGAAATTAGTAGGTATTTGTGAAACATATGCTGAAAAACATGGGTTAATATACAACTCCAAAAAGAGTGAGCTCCTTTTATTTAAAGGCAAAAACAAACCTCCAGCATTTGTCCCTCCTGTTTACCTCAATGGTTCACCATTGCAGAGGGTCTCGCAATTTAGGTATCTTGGGCACATTGTGAATGAGGAGTTAAAAGATGACTCTGACATAGAGAGGGAACGCAGGGCGCTGTCTGTAAGGGGGAACATGCTGGTTCGCAGATTTGCTGGTTGTACACTTAATGTCAAGGTCACGCTTTTTAAGGCATTTTGCCAACCTTTTTACACTAGCAGTCTATGGACTAGTTATACCCAAAAAGCCTACAGTGCCCTGCGTGTATTGTACAACAACCTGTTCCGGGCGATGGTGGGGCTTCCTCGACATTGCTTGCAGTGCCTCTGGCATGTTCGCTGACGCACACACAGACGACTTTTTTGCGCTCATGCGCAAGAAAGTTGCGTCCTTAATACGCCGAGTGAGGGGAAGCCCCAACAGCCTCCTGCAGGTCGTGGCGGGCAGGCAGGACAGCGCCGTGCTCGGCAGGTTCAACGAGTTGCACGGCCCGAGTGTGAGTGTACCTCGGTGAACCAGCTGCCAGTTTAGGCTAATTTAATTCTTATTTTTATTTAATTTTTAATTTTATTCTAACATAGGTTATTAAGTGTTTAAATCGTGTTACTAACATCCTATGGACCTAAAGTTGTCTGAGAATAAAGATATTTTATTTTATTTTTATTTTATTTTATTTTATTTTATAAAAAGTTTTTGCGAGTTCGGAAAATTTTGAAGTGTCATGGGCAATCCACATTATGTGATTTTACCCCAATTTGTCAGTACAACATGTCGAAGTCATGGGCAATCCACATCGTGATTTGTCAGCCCCAATTCATCAGAATCTGACTAATTGCTATAGTGTGGATGCATGTTCCAACCGTCAAATGAGTTGTCCGGACTAATTGCATGAAAATCACAATTTGGACCATGGAATTTGCATGATCTGCCAAGTGTTTTTTCTCTCGCGACATACTCTCGATTTTCTCGCACTTTACCTCTTGTTCTAAGTGTTCTAATAAGAGAGAGACGGATCGTGCGAGAAAAATTGAGACCTCGCGCGCCGTCGCGTAATAGCCGTCCAGCACACAAAAATCGAGAGTAAGTATGTCACGGCCGCCTCATGATTGACGTGCTGTCTTGCCCTATCTCATCGGTTAGTAACAATCTTGCAGTCCGCTTCGCAGGACCGTTTCAATGCGGCAATTTTCGCTTTCCTACTGTTAACTGGCCACACTGAATTAAATTATAGTTGCAGTTGTTACGTCTGTACGCTACACCCAATTCTGACTTCGACATGTTGTACTGACAAATTGGGGTAAAATCACATAATGTGGATTGCCCATCACAGAAATCATCACTGGTGAAAAATACTGTAAATGGGAGCCAATCGGTAGGCTCGGTGACAAATTTCCTGTATGTGGGCTGCAGCACTATTCGCTTATGCTGAACAAAAGTCAACCTTATTAAGATTTAGGTAGAGTTGATCATACTTATTTTCGCTTACAACGATTAAGGTCTAGTTGTTTCTATTATGTCTATGCCAGTGTTGCCGGTGCGGATCTTTTGGTCCGATTTCGGATAATTCAGACCCAAAGCGTAAATCAGACCTCCGGCGGATCTTGTACGGATCGTGACTCAAATCGGACTATTTCGGATCCTATCCTACGGGACTGTTATTTTGTAGGTATATTTTTTCACTTTTCATGCTCGAAAAGTGTGTCATGTTAGGATTAGATTTTGAGATTGAGATTGAGCCTGCCGTACTACTACTAACTACCGTCTACCTCGCTTTATCATATGCACCGTATGCTGTCCGCCGCGCTTGGCCGTTTGAACGCACTTATTATCTCTTCTTTGTGGGTTCTCCAGTAGGCTAGATTGCCCCATAACGTTGCATTGGGATAGCCTCCATGTACACTCGTTGCCTAGGTTCGTTTTATTATAGTTCTAGGTTTATGACATTGTAATATAATTTGTTAATTTGGGTATTGATATTTTTAAAGTTTGACATGTTTATGTAATTTAATTTATTTTACTCAAGCTTGTTATTGCTACTAACATATTATTTAATTGTTATTTTTCCTTTTTTAGACACGTACACTAACACATGATGGATCCTTTGTTATCTGAAATAAATGATAAAGGCGAAATTGAACAATCCTTTCCCCGCCGTGGAATTTATTTTTCATTTAAAGCGTCTTTCCATATCCGTGCTGGATATGGAAAGACGGCGCGCGAGCTCTCTCGTTTTTTCTCGCACTTTACCTCTCTTTCTAAGTGTTCTAATAAGAGAGAGACGGATAGTGCGAGAAAAATCGAAAGAGCTCGCGCGCCGTTTTGTGATAGCCGTGCCGGATTGCACGTACTCGTATAGAATTAATGAAAATAAGCGACATAGGGAGATGAATGAACTCGGTTTTTCGCTCTACCGCACGTGGGGATGCGCTGCTCTTATAGGTCTTAAACAAATCATAACTTAATGTTTTTTTTTAAGATTTAGGCAGACGAATCACGATAAAATACGGTTGGGGTATAGGAAAGGGGCCGATTTTTGGTCATTTTTTTATATTTTTTTTAATTTTCTTTTCTAGTGGAAGCCCCAAAAGCCCAATTTCATAAGAATACCGCAAATCGATGTACAGTTTAGCCGTTTGGCACACGCATACTAGAGGTCAAAACAATTTTTTTGACCCGCAGTTCCAAAGCAATTTAGAAATAATATCATATAGTTTTTTTTTATTTTTTTATTTGATTGTTTCACTTGGTAATATTGAAAAATTAAAAATAAACTTAATGCAATCCTTTTCAAAATTGCTTTTTTGAGGTTAGATATGAGGATATCACGTATCATTTGTGGTAGATTGAATTTTTAAAAAATCAGCCGTATCGTGTCTGGAGGAGCCCAAACTTGGTATGTTTCGAAAATTATTTTTGTTTTAATTAAAAAAATATGGCTAAAATGTAATGATGTGGCATATTTTTAGAATCGCCTCAAAAAGCCCTTTCATATAATACTACACACGATAGGTTTCTGAAAAAAAAAAATTTTTTCCCATACAAAAAGAAAAATGTTTCGGCACTCCCCCCCTAAGGGAGATTTTTTTAGGAACTGCGGGTCAAACAAATTGTTTTGCCCTATAGTATGTGTGTGCCAAACGGCTAAACTGTACATCGATTTGCGGTTTTTTTAAGCGTAGGGCTACCACTATTCCTATCGTTAAAAATGCGTGTTTTATTCGTTAAACTTTTTCTCTCAGTTCGATATTCGGGTTAAAAGGTCAGTTATTTAAACGGTTCTGGGACTTTAAAAAAATCGGTATCGTGAACGGACTCGGATGGCGGATAGGTTAGAGGATGCCGGCTATTTTTTTAAATAAAAGAGCGGAAAAAACTTCTTAAGAGAAAAGTTTTCAAGTAAAAGATGCTTATTTTGAGGTGTTCTATACGTAACAATCTTTTAAAATAGGTTTTATAATGACATCACTTTGGAAAAAATATACTAAGTGCTGAAATCACTGAAATATCCCTGATTGCTCCACCCAAAGCTAGTAAGGACATATTCAATGCCTTTAAAACACTAATATACAGAAATTATGAAAATGTACTTTGCGGATCCTCGCGACTATTTTCGGATGTTTTCAAGGCGCATCGAATCGAATTCCACTGCTGGCAACACTCTATGGAAAAGCGTCCGTTCGTTTCGCGCCCTTGCGCCCACGCCTGCTCTTAGCAGCCATTTTTTTTGTCGTGTGGGACTCGTCTGACTCGTTTCATGGGAATTTGCTCTTGCTCCGCGCAGTGCTGCTGTATTGCATTGGTGCTGTAGTGAGTTTAATCGGTCGACGTTGCTTTATTTGCGATACATAGTGATAAAACTAACGCGCCACCACTCCTTTTTGTGATAATGTATGGTGTGGTCCAGTTTGAGGCAAGTGAAGGCGAATCAATCTCAGTCATTGTGAAAAAATGGCTAACACCAATGAAGACACGAATTCTTTGGCCACCCAACGTTAAGGAAAGTAAATCGCTGGATAGGGTTCTAAAGCGATGCGAGTCACCAGATGCTGAGACGTGGACTCCTTATGGTATTCAGCGATTTTTCTACGAAACTGGTAAGTTAGAAAACTAATGTATGGTGTTTTAACCTCTCGAGTAGATTTCTGTACATTGCGGCTAGTGACTGAGCCTCTGCAACGATCGTTTGCGTCTGTTGCACGCGGCCGACGGCTGAATGAAATGTGTGAGCTGAGCTGAATGTATGGTGTCGGCGTCTGCCTGTGAGCGAGCGATCGGCCGCAATGCAAGGAAGTCTAAGAGGTTTGCCTGTTGACAGCGGCGAGCGCGAGGCAGGGCAGACTCCACTTCATATATTCGGAATGCTCCCTAAATATTAGTGTAGGTATCCAGGGGGCTGAGATGAACACCTTGACTGACTGACGAATGAGACTATATCTAATAATAAATTAAGTGGACACAGTCAGTAATGAAGTTACCATTTGACATAATGATCTATAAAACTGGATAAAGCTATCTTGTTTTCTCAATATATGTATGTCAGCCCCTTGTAGGGCATATTCATTATTTTAGGGCCCTTAAACGGATAGTTACGGAAAGTAACAAAACCGACAGTCAATGTCAATTGCATACATTTAGTAACAAAACAGACAGGTTAGATGTGACTTGAGCATCACTTTAGTTAACCTTAATCTGCCATTTTTTTTTAAACTCCCCATATTACATTTAATGTATGGGTTTACTGTTGGATTACTCTACTCAATGCTATCTCTATGAATTCATGTTAAGCCTACTGGATATTATGACCAAGCTAGCGATTGATTAAGGAAACCCAACCAGACTCCTTTGAGGCCATGCGACCATCGCATTCATCATCATCATCGACAATGTCCACTGTTGGACAAAGCTGTTGGCAATTATGTTTAACTCATCATGCTGTCTTCCAGATGATCTTGAAAAAGCTAAGAAAAAGCTACTTATCTTAGAGTCAACATCTGATATACAAACCGAAGAAGAGAATGATGCTAATGCTGTAAATAAGAAGAGGAAACGCCAAAGAAACAAGAATTTTGTATCAGACTCAGACTCATTCGATGAAGATGCAGGACTGAGTCGCCCACCACCATTGAAGAGATCATTTCTAAAAGGTAAGTACTCATAAGTGCTTGTACAATTAAATAGGAAAAACATTGTAAGGAGTCCTAGTCCACCCCGGGCAGCAGTTCTACTACGGTAGAGACAGTTGAAAAAGAGCATTAGAAACGGATCTGCCGGAGGAAGTCATCCGTATTTTTGACTATTGGTACAAAAATCAAGTCAACGTGGTCAGGTGGGCTGGTGCAGTTTCGGATATGTATAGGTTGAAGTGTGGGGTGAGACAGGTGGGCTTGACATCACCTCGAATCTTTAATCTGTACGTAAATGCTCTGATAGAGGACCTTAGCAGTACCAGGGTTGGCTGTTGTGTGGCGGGGGACATGGTCAACAACATTAGTTATGCCGATGATATGGTGCTGTTGGGGCCCTCTGCGTGTGCTGTCGGTACCTTGCTTGGTAAATGTGAGAGGTATGCGGTTACCCACGGACTCAGGTACAACACGACTAAAAGTGAAGTGCTTGTCTTTCAGTCACGTGGTCAGAAAGTGGACAAGGTCCCTAATATATCTTTGAACGGGGTCCCTTTAAAAAGAACCACAAAATTCAAGTACCTGGGTCACTGGGTCACGGATTGCCTGTCCGACGACGTTGATATTGAGAGGGAGCGCAGGGCATTGGCTGTGCGGGGTAACATGTTGGCCCGCAGGTTTGCACGTTGCACGACTGAGGTAAAAATAACTTTGTTTAAGGCATATTGCCAGTCCTTTTATTCGTGCAGCCTGTGGGTGAACTTTACCCAAAGGGCAGTCAATGCTCTGAGAGTTCAATATAATAACATATTTAGGATGCTGTTGGGTCTGCCCAGACACTGCAGTGCCTCAGGCATGTTTGCGGAAGCCCGTATAGATGGTTTCCAAGCTGTTATTCGGAAACGGGTCGCTTCCATCAAGCACCGCGTGGCGGCCAGCACCAACAGCATTCTTTGTGGGATCGCCGGTAGGCTAGATTGCCCCATAGCGATGCACTGGGATAGCCTCCATGTACACTCGTTGCATCGGTTTGTTTTATTATAGTTCTAGATTTTTGACTTATATCATTCGTTAATTTGGGTATTGTTAAAGTTGCTGACATTTTTTTTTTTTTTTTTTATGTAATTTAATTTACTCTAGCTTATTACTACTACTAACATATTATGAGACATGTACCACTAACACATGATGGATCCTTAGTTATCTGAAATAAATGAATAATAATAATAATAATTAAACCAACCGGAGTGGCTATTGACAGGCGTTCCCCTCTGCCAAAAGTATATGACCAGTGGTTATACACATTGTATGGACTGATGTTTATCTGACGTAGCTATTTTCACGTTACGCATACATTTGACGTTCCCCTCCCCCGCAAAAATCGGCAGACTTTTTATGTATAGAAAATGACTCATGGCCACTCTGGTTGGTTTAATGCTCTAAGGTTGAAAAGTCCGCGCGGTGGCAGAGCTCAGGACAGATTGTCTGGCTACACTTACCATCAGGCAGTTTGTGGTGAAGAGTATAAAAAGCACAATAATAAAAAAGTAATTTTGGTGACTTATAAACATACTGTACAGTCACCAGCAATAAGATCTGCCACAACATAGCACGCATTAATATCTGACATGACACTATGTCTAATGCCATAAGGATATCAGATCAGATATTTTTGCCGGCTTTGTTTCGGCAGATATTGATGCTGGTGACTGTACATCATCCCAATATTGATTGTATTATGGAAAGGGACAAACAAAAAGATAGTTACCACTTAAACGATATAGTTATTTACTGTAAGCTTTTGTGTGATAATAAAAAAATCTTTAATGTTCAAACGACGTCGTGAAAACGTACCGCACTGGCCACAAACCTGGCGTCAGCTAGTTTGATGTCAATGTGACGTGAAAATGACGAGATTATATTAACGTCAGTTGGATGACTTCGGCGGCGCGACTCTGCCGCGCTGCCTCCGCGAATCTGGCAGTGTACCAATTTGGTTTGTGTAGATAAATATAAGATAGGGCTGACCCAGGGTATGATGATGTTAATTTAATGTATGTATGTATGACTTCCAGTTCAAGACAACAATAAAGAAAATCAAGATGATGATGATGATGATGACGACGCCGACATCATAGAACATACAGAACATACTACACCTGTCAAATGGCTTGGTGCCACTATTGGTGGGTAACTAATGTTAAGATTCAATAGCGGATTTGCTAACCACAAGAAACCAGATTTTAAAACGAGTATCGTTACTTTTGTATTGGTAACTAAACTGTGTTTTTACTTAATCAAAAAATTACTTAGCCATTTTTTGAATAAGAAAATAATCTATGTATAGATTTACAATCGCAACGGTAGAAATATCTATAAGTACGCTGGATCACGAGATATTAATTTTTGATGATGGTACCGCTAATTGACTCTGTGGAGCCCCTTAAGGTACAAGTTCGTAGCGGGCAGCAGGCAGCATTTCCATACATTCAAGGTCAGGTGCTGGCCTTGAATGTATGGAAATGCTGCCTGCTGCGAATTCGTGCCATTAAAATGCGCTGCTGCTGTCACATCGGTTTCCATAGGACTTGTATGAAAAATACAAAACACAGCAGAATGTGTTGCCTGCTGCTCGCAGTGTTTGCACCCCAGTAGCAGACATTAGGTAAAAAACGTTAAGATATCGAGGTAACTTTTCTTATACCGTCGTCAGACTGGCCATCGACAGATGGTGAATCTTTCATGCGCGTATTTAATTATGGCCTTTCCAGGTAACGTCAAAAAAACAAAGCTGCAGAGTCCAATGAAATCACTCGGCTCAAGTGTCAATTATGGAATTGGGACAAAAGCCTTATCAATTGAGCAAAGACCAGGAGGCTCTGGAATTGGGACAAAAGCCTTATCAATTGAGCCAAAATTGCCTGAAAACTCAAAAACTAAGATAGGTAAGTGGATAGCTCTCCTTAATATTATTATTCCTTTAACATACACTACAGTTTTTTTTTTAAGTTGGTGGTCTAACGGTAGAACATTCGACCCGAGACCTTACTTGCGATCACGAGATCGCAAATAAGATCTCGGGTTCGAATCATACCAATGAGTTTTTCACCAATACGCGTACGGTGAAGGAAAACATCGTGAGCCTAAATGTACCGGTCACCCGTGACTAGTATGGCTCCTGTACATTAAAGGACTAAGTGCGGAAACAAAAATTAACCTTTAACCTGTTTACTGAACGGTTTCAGTTCGGATAGATTAGAACTAGAATGTGCAGATGATTGAATCTCAGACCAAGAAAAAAAGACAGACGGAGCGTTACGAACAGTCAAGTGAAGCCAAACCACATACAAACAAAACCAAGCTACATCAAGTTTAGCGCACGCTCACGCACACATATACAAACAAAATTGCACAAAACTCTTCAGCACGTGTCGCAATGCTGTCAAGAGCATTTATTTCGAGTTTTGTGCGATTTAATTTGTTTAGCGTGTGCTAAACTAATGGGGCTTGGTTGAAAACCGGTTGGCAATCAGTAATCAGTAATTTATTGCTTTCATATGTAGGTACATAACATAAGGTGGTATATCGAAACAAGATCAGCTATGAGCCCTGCAAGGGCACTGCAATTTACATTCTTAATTAGCTTATTAACTCACTAGACTAATAATAATATACCAGAAATAATTAGTAACAACATTTCAATAATAATAATTAGACATTAGTTGTAGGTACATATACAAGCTTACATGGCTTCACTAGACTGTTCGTAATGCTCCGTCTGTATATTTTCTTGGTCTGAGGATTCAATGTATTCCATTATTTGTATGAAAAAACCCTAATAACGTAAATCATGGATCAGGTAAGTTACCTACCTGAGGTAACTGGGACCATATGGACTTAGTTTGAAGTGATCCCAGTTGCCTGACAACCCCAATATCGTGTGCATTTTGTGAACCCACCTTTTTGATTAGGTTGAGTTAGGCACTAACGAATATTACTTAATTATTTGAAATTATTCACAGTACTTACAGACACAATCATATCGCTTTTAAGTGAAATAAAAGTTCAGAATCAAAAAATCATAGCTTTGCTAACCAATTCAGCACACACATATTATGAACCATTACATGAAGACTTCAAATTTCCAATCCAAAATGAAGAAGAAATGACAACATCTGAAACACTCTTAGCTGAAGATACTAAGCGAAAGCAATTGGTAAGACGGCCTCAACTTGCCTTCCTCAGTAGTCTGGATGCACGCTTTCCTGAGGCGCGGCATAGGAGGCAGGAAAGTAGAATGTAGTAATATTAGTGAAAATAGCAGTAGTTAGTGTAGTAATAGGTATTTAGGAATAACATTGGTAGATATTAGTTGTAGTATTATTAGTAGGCAGATAGGTATAATAGGTATAAGCTCCTTAAATTACACTTATATTAGTTGTAGTATTATTAGTAGGCAGATAGGTATAATAGGTATAAGCTCCTTAAATTACACTTATTGTCTCGTCTGTGACACTTGTCATCTTCTCTACTTTACTGCTGGCACTGTATATGTATGTATAAAGAAAAAAAGAAAGAAAGAAGACATTTATTCACTACACAAAAGACACACAGAGACAAAAATACATTATAATTGACACATAATGTGTGTGTCTTCGCGGAGTGAATCGGTCGCTGTCTCAGCATTATGCCGAGGTGTCAGACAGACACCTACAGCGCTGATTTTCAGACAGCGCCGTACGTGATCCACGGAACGCAACACAACATACTACCTATACAAACATATATATATATACCTACACATAATAAATAAATAATTAATATACAAATTTATTAAATATGTAAAACAAGCCCAATGGGATGAGGGACACAAATTGAAAAACGCGAAACGGAAAAATAAAAATAAAATAAAGTGCTGGATGGGTTAGGGTTGGGATCTTTGGAGCGTCAACAAATAGCCCTTAAGCTGGCGCCTAAAGGAATACCCGCTAGACGCTCCTTGGATAGGTGGAGGGAGATCATTCCAACACTTGGACGCCGCGAACCTAAAACTACCTCGAAACGCCGCGGTCCGATGCTTTGGCACCAGAATCATCGCCTTACACCTACGCGCACTCTAGGGCCATACAAGTCTACTCAGCAAATATGCTGGGACCCCAGATCGCACTATGCCAAAGAGAAGAGTGGCGAGGTGAAGCCGTCTGCGTGCAGGCATGTTCAGCAGGCCAGCGGCGTTCAAGTAGGGAGTGATATGGGAGCGGGGTGGGATATGTATGTATGTATGACTATAATATATATTTACCTATTTTATTTATATACTTATATTTAATTATTATTATTATGGCTATTTATTTTATTAAAATTACCTTGTTTGGGTGACTCCCCTTGTGACTCTTTCGCAAAAACTCTTTTTTTCTGTTAATTTGCAACACCTACCTACATAGTTTATTTAATGAGTTTCCGCTACCCAAAGGTTGTTTGGAAGAAATCGCTTCTTAGCTATAAGATCGCCTGTTGTTTACCTCCAGATTAGTTTTATACATTTTCTGTACTGTTTTTCTTTTGAGGAGTTCAATAAAGAGTATTTGTATAATAATTCAAGTGCTTTACTCTAAATTAATCTCAACTGCCCTATTATAGATAGATTATACAGGATGTAAGGTGAAATAATACTTTAAGAGGCCACTCAGCTACTGTTATGGAACAACTTAGCCAAAGAAATTTGTGTCTGCTTGTTACAAAATATGTCAACTCCAAATTACAGGTGTCATACCTAAAAAGCTTAGGAGGCCGCGAAGTCAAAGATAAAGTGACAAGACTGATGAAGTTTACACTGGCTGACAACTTGGCAAGACAATACAACTATTACGGAAAGCGATCTGACAAGAAACCGTTTTCAGAATTGAGACTTCGCCACTGCGTTATCGGTAAGTTGGTCTTTTATCTCTTTAAGGTTTTATACTGTAGGTTTTAAAATTTAGGTTTTCATACATTGTCCAATCAGCTGGTCGGTGTTCAATCTGTTTTAGGGTTCCGTACCGTAGGTGTAAACGGGACCCTATTACTAAGACTTCGTTGTCCGTCCGTCACAAAGGATCTAGCTAGTAGACATGTATGGACGAAATATGCGTGATGGTATCCTCTACCACGGAAAATACTAAAAATTATTTTAAAAAATATCCTATAGATGGCGCTCATACAGTGAACTGTTAAAAAGCTCAGTATCTCAGCCGGTAATAAAGCTAGCCAGTTCTAATTCATACAGATAATGTGTAATAATCAAGGAGCGGAATTTCTCATAGCAAAAATCTCTTGGGATTATGAAATAAGAGACTTCTGTTATTCAGAACGCCGAACTTAAATATTATTTTTGTTAACTTATATATTATATTAAATTTTAGAAGCGGTCAAGGCAACTACTGCAAAAGTCACCGACAGAGAAATTGAAGACACTATTAAAAATTGGCTGAAGCACGCCCCGGAACGAGAAAAGAAGAGACTTTCCCGAAACGCATCTCAAGAAGAACAACAGGACTAAGGCGCTTTATTAACCATATTTGGATTTTATCTTCTACCTAGATGTTAAGGATCTCTCTTTAATTCGGTACCTAAAAATATTATTTCAATTTGTGTTTTTGTAGGAAATATAAGCCAAAAAATGCCAAAAATACCTAGACCTAAGAAAATAGACATAGGTCTTCGACAATACCAAAGACGGATCAGAGATGAAAAAAACGAGATCATACAAAAAAGTGACACAATTTTAGAATCTTCATTCACATGTAATGTGAATTCTAATGTGCCTGCTAGTTTTACTCAAGTGCCTAGTGATAGCTTTAGCGATGGTGAAATTCAACTTCCGGCATCCACATCGCTCACATGTCAGAATAATGAAAATTCTCCTTTACTCATACATTCCTCAAATGTTGTACACACAAGTGATACGGTGCGTGACAGTTTTAGCTTTAGCGACGGTGAAATTCTACTTTCAGCATCCCCATCACTCAGTCAAAATAATGATTTTTTTTCTGTCTTCATACATTCCTCAAATGTTGGACACACAAGTGAAACAGTGCGTGACAGTTTTAAAGACAATGAAAGCCAACCTTCAGAATCATATTTAGATTCTTTCCCTTCTTTATTAAGAGATTGGGCCACAGTAGATAATAGAATCTCTCATAAGGCCCTGAATGGATTATTAAAAATTCTCGTACCTTTATGTCCCAACTTACCAAAAGATAGTAGGACATTCCTTGGCACTTCTGTAGAAGAAGTAAACACAATTCCTTTCGAGAATGGTGACTTTGTGCACTTTGGCCTTCTAAATCAATTGAAACTCCAATTAAATTCTAATCTAATTGAAGATTCTGAACTAAAACTATCTTTCAACATAGACGGTCTTCCTCTGTTTAAAAGTAGCACGATCCAATTGTGGCCAATATTAGGACTAATAAAAAATTGCGTTGGTTTCAAACCATTCGTAATATCTCTGTTTAGTGGAAAAGGAAAACCTACCCCTTTGTCAAAATATCTGGGCCCGTTTATAACTGAACTGAATATTTTACTTGAAGACGGCTTTGATTTTGAAGGAAAGCATTTCACGGTAGAAGTACTGCATTTTATTTGTGACTCACCCGCAAAAGCATATATAAAATGTACGAAATATCACAGTGGGTATTCAGCATGTGACAAATGTGTACAACCTGGGGAATACTGCCAAGGTCGAGTTATTTACCCTAGCATCACCTCTGCCAGTCTGAGAACAGATGAAACGTTCCGTAATCAGTCTGACGAAGATTACCATAAAGGCACAACTCCACTTGTAAAACTGCCGTTAAATTTAGTAAAAACATTTCCGATCGATTACATGCATGCTGTATGCCTTGGGATCATGAAAAAACTTTTGAACGTTTGGGTTGGTGGGGACTTGAAAGTACGTTTGCGAAGCAGTTCCGTCACAGCGATCTCTCAGAAACTAGAAAAATGTGCTCAAGACATTCCAATAGAATTTAATAGACGTCCGCGTGGACTTGATGATCTGGCTCGTTACAAAGCAACTGAATTCAGAATGTTTTTATTGTACTTGGGACCAATGGTCCTAAAAACTTTACTGCCGACTGCACTTTATGAAAATTTCCTTCTATTACACGCTGCTGTTACAATTCTTTGCTCAAACGAACTTATACACAAACTAGGCACACCCTTGGCAAAGGAGCTGGTAAGAATGTTCATAAATCACTCCAAAACTGTTTACGGGGCCAAATTTTTGATATATAATGTTCATATGATGAGCCACATTACCGATGATGTTGAATTATTTGGCGCACTAGATACATTTTCCGCCTTTCCATTTGAAAATTATTTGCAACACATTAAGCAACTTGTCAGGTCACCAAATAAACCTTTGGCACAAATTGTGAAACGTTTGAAAGAAATACAAACCCAAAAATCACTGATCTCCTCAAGTCAAAGCGAGGCACTTATGTTACACAGCTCAGGACCAGTACCTGCTGGTAAATTTGAACGATTTAGAAAACTTGTTTGTAAAGGTTTTTCTATTTACGTGCATGCATACCGTAAAAGAGACTCATATTGTTATTTAAACGATAATGTGTTGGAAGTACATAACATCTTAAAATGTGTTCTTAATGACAGAGAGTCGCTGTTTGTTTATGGCAAACGTTTTCTTCAATATGATTCACTTTATGTGTATCCACATGACTCTAAATTGACCAATATCTGCGTTGCTTCCAAACTGTCAAGCGATTTCGAAGTAATATCAGCACAGTGTATTACAGCAAAATGTTTGTCAGTGCCCACTGAAGATGATAAAAGTATCCGTATATGTTTTCCATTGCTTCATACTATTGATTAGTAAATAGTAAGTAGACAACTAAAATTAGTAATAAGAATACAATCACTAAAGTGGGACAAGAATAGATGACCAGGCAGGATTGGTCCTTAGGACCCATGGATGGATTTTAGAAGTGGGCCCACCACGATTTTTGAGGGGGGGGGGGGGGGGGGGGAGTGTCAACTTTATCTTTATATCTACACCGGCTAAGCTACTAGGCCGAGTTTGGTATCGTTTTCGTATAAATTGGGGATGCCGAATTCGTTTTTGGTATCATATCCGACACCGTTCTGAAGTAAAAATATATAAAATAAAAGAATAATCGTTTTTTAAATTCCCTATTTCACGAGGAAAAATTCCATAACTTATAAACAACTATGAAAGTTGAAGAAAAAGAGATGCTTTAGAGAGCCCTATTCCTAGTCCACTAAAAAAAATTGAATGTCAAATTAAAATGTTTCGTATGGGTGTAGTACAAAAAAATTGTTGATGGCGCAAAAAAAAAAATATGAAAAAAAATCTAATTACATTGTTATTTTGCGATCCTAGAATGATAGGGGTAGGTTCGCAAAAACGATGAAGATGTAATAGTACATTACGTAACTAGGGCGGTGGATTCGTAAATGTCCCAGATCGCAGGTGTTTGTGGCCCGAACCGTAATAAATATGCGCTCTGGGGCTTTACGAATTACTGCCCGTGTTGAGTACATAATTTTACGTCTTCACCTGGCCACAATGCGAGTTTTACCGTACGCGCAGTGTGCAGTAAAACTCGCATTATGGCCGGGTGTGACGTAAAAAAATATATAAGTAATGGTTATGCATTCCGTTTTAGGTCAATTTGTGCCATAATAACAAAGAAAATTTGTTCAAATCAAATGAATTAACCACGCCATAACTGTTTTACGAAGGTATTTATTACATAAAAAAGTTGGCCGCCGGTGACAGTACATCTGTCTCTTTTGCACGCTCGAAGTGAGAAAAAGAGAGATGTACTGTCGCGGCGACAATAGTTGCCCGTGCGCGCCTAGTGTTATATTACGCTCGCACGCCGTTTTGATTTTTTTAAAGACACTTATTATAAAACAATGCTGTCGAAGTTTTTTATACCTAAAATAGGAGAATGTTACACTGTAAAAATATTTTTTATTCCCAAAATATTCATTATTTATAGTTACAAAAAAATAAAGTATAAACATATTAGGTTTTTTTAACCCTTTTTATAATTTCTTGTGTTTTTACTATGGATTGATGCAATTTTTATTCCAGAATTAAATTGTACACCCTTGATTTAGTTAAAAATGATACCAAACTTGACTAAGTTAGTACTTTAACTTAAACAGCTATTAACCTAAGACATCGCTGGTGCGGTACCCCCCCCCCCCCCCCCCCCCCTCCACCTGCATGAAAAATCTTGGTGGCTCCACTTCTAAAAAAAAAGATAGATAAAACGATAATGAAAAATTCCTATTAATTTAGCATAGGTATTATGTTACTTTTCATTAAAAAAAATATTTCAGTGTCGAATATTTTCACCGGTATTTTGCTGCTGCTTAGGAATAATAACAATTTACTTCCTGAAAAAAAATGGTATTGACAAATGTGAGAAATTTGTACCAGAGACTATGCAGAGCCTAGGCAACTGACAACATTTTTTGCTGCCCTAGTTGACCCATTCAGCCTTAGAGCATTCAACCAATGCTATCGAAATTGTACAAAATATATATATCTAATAAGTTTGTTATAAAATAGACCTGGAGGATGTTTGTAGCACAACTTTATGTATATAACTTTTGTACAAAATTTTTACCTATCTGTATTATTGAGATTCTTATGAAGGTCGTAATTGTAGTATTTTGATTTGAAATGAAACATGTTTGTCGTAGTCAACTTAATGAATATAAAGGCGCATTTACATTGGTCGTTTGCAAAAGTACGTGCATGACGGTCGTTCTGGCCCGCGTGTTTTCCAGGCCGCATGCTTAATCCGTTTACATTAGTCGTAGTCGTTTTGGGAGTTAAGGATAAACAGTACCCTCACGTGTCACCCTCATCGGTTTTTAATTAATTGCAATTGCAACAAAGCTACAGAAGATATGATTATGGTAATTTTAAACGAGAACTATACATTAATACGGTGTTTTAGGAGTTTACTTTCTATGAAAAGATTGTGTGGTAGTTATGTATGTCATTACTGAAAAAAGTGGTCACTTTTAACAAAAAACGACATACGTAAGTACCACAACATCTTTTTAGAAAAAGTGAAAACTCCTAAAACACTGTATTTGCATGGTTGTCGTTAAAAAGTTACCATAGTTATATCTTCTGTAGCTTTGTTGCAATTAATTAAAAACCGATGAGGGAGTCACGTAGGTACTGTTTAACCTTAATTGGCGCGTGCTTTTCGCCGCATGCTTCTTATCGACCACGCTCAATGACCCGTCGTCGTTTACATTATGCCATTATGATATTTGGAAGCACGTGCCATGCCTTAGATTTATGAAGCATATATACTTGCTATAGACTGTTTAAACGACTTATGTAATTAGCCTCTCTTTTGTATTAAACTTTGATCAATCACTGATTGATGCTTATATATTACGAGTATAATTTGAAACATTCCCATTATGATTATTGAATAACGATGTTTGTAGCACAACTTTATGAATGTAACTTTTGTACTTTTACCTATTTAAATCACTTTTTGATTCTATATGACTAGGTCGTAATTGTCGTATCGTAATTTGAACATTCCCATTATGTGATCATTATGATTATTGAATAACGATGCTTGTGACACTCAATTTTATGAATAAAACTTTTGTACTCAATTTTGACATGTTTGATTGAACCGTCATTATTTGTGACTTTTTGAGTAACTTGCCTAATATATCGATCGTTCTCCGTTTGGCACAGCACATACCAGCGCGGAAGCGGAGTGAACGCGAACCGAAACTGCGGTGCGTATCCCTTTCACGCGCTCAAAAAGGTGTTCGCTCTGATTTCGAGCTGGTGTAGCTGCTCTATTTTGGTTGTAATAAGCGCGACGTCGGTATTAGACGTTCTCAGGACGTCACAAGCAGACCTGCCAAGACGTCTGAGCTACGTCCATATTTGACAGTCTCAAGACGTTACAGTATATGACGTCTTGGCTACGTCAGAACTACTATACCTCGTGACGTCTTGACGGCGCCTAAATTTGGCAGTCTCAAGACGTAATTATGTAACGTGTAAGTGACGTCTCGATGGCACGTACTGACGACGACATAACAATACGTCTTCGCGACGTAGAAATTTGGCCGTCTCGGAGACGTAAGTATGTAACGTGTAAGTGACGTCTCGATGGCACGTACTGACGACGACATAACAATACGTCTTCGCGACGTAGAAATTTGGCCGTCTCGGAGACGTAAGTATGTAACGTGTAAGTGACGTCTCGATGGCACGTACTGACGACGACATAACAATACGTCTTCGCGACGAAGAAATTTGGCCGTCTCGGAGACGTAAGTATCTAACGTGTAAGTGACGTCTCGATGGCACGTACTGACGACGACATAACAATACGTCTTCGCGACGTAGAAATTTCGCCGTCTCGGAGACGTTAGTGTTTGACGTCTTGGCTACGTCTCAAATTATGAGCATCGTGACGTTTTAATGGCACGTCCTGACGACGACATAACAATACGTCTTCGCGACGTAGAAATTTGGCCGTCAAGGGACGTTAGTGTTTGACGTCTTGGCTACGTCTCAAATTATGAGCATCGTGACGTTTTAATGGCACGTCCTGACGACGTCAAATCAAGACGTCCAAATTTGGCAGTCCTAATGACGTCTTTGCTACGTCTGAAACTATCAGCCTCGTAACGTCTTGATGGATCGTCCTAACGACGAAGCCTGGGCCACGTCCAAATTTGGCCGTCTTAATAACGTCTTGGCTACGTGAGAACAATCAGCTTCCTGACGACTTGAGGATTCGTCCTTGTGACGTCGGTAACATGTCGTCTTGAGATAACGTCTGTGCGACGACAGAAAATGACGTCAGAAGTCGCGACATCACGACGTCATTTGCGACGTCGCAGGAACTTCGCTCTTATGACGTCATTACGTCAGAAATAACTTTAATATGACGTCATTACGACGTTAAATTGCTAGCTGGGTCGCTAGGCAGGTGTACCACTATTAAAGGAAACTGGGTACAAAATAAAAGACAAGATTGCTTTTTCCACTTCATACTCACTGTATGTCTTTATTTTATTTTTTTGTATTTTTTCCGCAATTTATTTTTTAAAACGTTTCTTTGAATCAAATTTATATTAATATTAAATATATATCTCGAGTGTATTTACAGGCTATGTACAATAGTTGTATGTACAGTCTCTTAGCTGTATTATGTACAACATTACGTGTATACAAATCAAAGTCTAACCACACTTTCGGTACATAGATATACAAAAAATCTATTATACATACCTACAGTAACTTACAGCTATTTATAAAGTAACGTTTAGTTGCACTCTTTATAATATCATAAGTTAGTTTAATCATTTTTTGTTTTTTTTTAATGGCATCATCTTGTTATTGCGTTTGAATCGCCAATAATGTACCATCATTTTGTACGCAGCTAATAAAAACTATATAAATAGTCAAGTCTGATATCCTATAATTACTAGGTTAGTTCTATGCCATACTTTTACCTATGTCAGAGGAGACATTTTGTAATAAAAATCCTTATATTCCTTTTTTATACCAAAGCGGTGGCAAACAAGCATACGCCCTGCCTGGTAAGCAGACACGATACAACTCTTATGACTCCAGAGAAGCATTAGGTCTAATGCAACATAATTAACCAATTAAAAATGTTGAAAGACCCCCGTAATTTTCATTTCAAAGTTCAACAGCTCAAAACCGGCTGAACCGATTTAGTAGAAACGTAGCTCAATCACGCCAGCTTTCGGACAAAAAAACCGTAATACAATCGGTCCATACGTTTAGAAGCTACGATGCCACAGAAAGACACACAGACTCGACAAACTTAAAACACCCCTCTCCTTCTCTATAAGTACGTCGCTGGTTAAAAAGGGCAATGGTTAGATGTGTCATTCCTAGGGCAACCTTAATGTTGTTCGCGCTTTTGTCGATATTATGCCGTGTATCGTGGCATTTGTACCATCGAGTCACTAAAAATGGCATAAGCGCCAATGACATTAAGGTTTTTCCCTAAGCATGACACAAATCTAACAAAATCTAAAAATAAGTTTTATTTCAAAAACTGAATCGACCAGAAAATCATTTAATTATCGAACATGCTCACAAAATTTCACGAGAATCGGTTCAGAAAAGCGACGAAAGAATACGAAAACATTTTTGCCCATACTGGAACGTAGCACTTAGTTCGCTTCGCTCGCTCGTTCAACAAGGCGCCACGCCAGCCCCGCTATTCTGTCACTTGCTTTAAGCTGAGCTCAACGCTCACCCACTAATATATTTTGACACAGCGATGCGTAGTAACTAAGGGTAGGTAGAGGTCTAGTTTCGTGACGGGTGACCGGCGGGGTGAGCCGCACTAACGCGTAGCGAATAACGTTATTCGCTACGCGGTCATGCGTCTCGCCGCGCACCCGTCACGCTTAACGAAATTAGACCTCTACCTATACTTAGTATACAATGTGTATTGCTTATACTTGATCAAACGAAATGTGCGGATACTAGACAAAAAAATATCGATAAAAAAAATAAAAAAAAAAATTATAATTTGGCTTTAAAAAAAAAAAAAAGCCTACCAAAAAAAAAAAAGTGCAAAAAAGACGCACTTTTTTGGCTTTTTTTTTTTTTTTGGTAGGCTTTTTTTTTAGCCTATAATTTTAATTTTTATTTTGTTTTATCGATATTTTTTTGTCTAGTATCCGCACATTTCGTTTGATCAAGTATAAGCAATACACATTGTATTAGTGGGTGAGCGTTGAGGTGAGCTTAAAAGAAGTTACCTACAGAATAGCGGAGCCGGTGCGTAACCGCTAATGCTTTCAATATGTACGCATTACAGGAGAAAACCTAATAAATCTCGTACCAGCCTTGACATTAAGTTTTACTGCACCACTCTAGCGCGTCCGGTATAAAAATGCACTTCGCTTTTTATCTCAGAGCTTTAGATGTGACGAGATTTATTTATTTGTTACTAGCTGAGCAGCTCTGGGCTGCGTATTGCAAATAACGCTGCCCGCGGGTTAAGATACATCTTATGTCCATTTAGAAAGTACTTTCTATACACAGGAGCCAGAGTTTTTGAAATTTGGCAAGTGGCTCCGGAGATTAATCACTGACAAACTTACAAAGCGACAATCGCACTTCCTCAATATTATAAATGCGAAAGTAACTGTCTGTCACCTTTTCACGCTTAAACCGATTGAGATGATTTGACATGGAGATAGTTTGCAACCCTGTGAAGGTCATAGGATTTTTATACCAGAAATCATCCCCTACAGGGGTGAAACGGGGGGCGAAAGTTTGTATGGGGCTACGCTATAAGCTCGCGCACGAAGTTAATATTACTAGCGGCTCTATGAATTGAATTCGAAGAATTCGCGAGACTGTCTTTTATTTTATTCGAAAGCAACTCGACAAAAACATCTAATCAACGAACCTGACCCCCGTATCATGGTCGGCCTTATCACACGATAAGTGACAGGATAGAGCGTCCGTCACTAGCTGACACCGTTAGATAGAACGAGACGACGCTCCTATCTTGTCACTTATCGCGTGATAAGGCCGACCATGATCGGAGTCTGAAGTCTTTCAGAATCAGTTGAGAAACGCGGGAAAGCGAAACATCCGGACGTGCAAACGATTTTCGGCTTAAGCTTACAGCATAGAACTTGGTTCGCTTCACTCCCTCGTTAAGATTATAAGTATAGATATATATATATGATATTGAGCGGTGAGTAAATTGGCGTAGGCAACCCGCCCCCAGCCCAAAGACCAACGACCCAATTCACCTGGCTCATTAAGGCGCCCATGATTAATGGCTCTGCTAAAACGCTTTGTCGGACACAATGGCTGAAGCGATGTCGTCCGGGCCGCGAATCATGCTGATCGATACTGGTGTACAGTCGGTAGATAAAGTAGGTAAGCGGGTCAAATGCTCAAAATTACCTACACACGACTCTAATGCCACGGTGCTGAGAACTCTAGATCATTTTGAGCGTGTTATGTTGCTACTTCTGCTGCTGATTCTGCGATAGAGATGTTGGGTGGATTTTGACTGGCTACATGTTAAAACGAAATGACGAATGGTTAGCCTAGAGGGCAGTGACGCTGCCTACGAAGCTGCAGGTCCTGGGTTCCCTATTTTTTTAAATATGTGCTTCCGAATCTTGGATGTTTTATATGTACATACATACATACATACACGCCTTTATCCCTAAAAGGGGTAGGCAGAGCACATGAAAATTGTGTCCAGTGCCACTGTTAGCGTAAATGTGGGTATAAAATATCGACAAAATGTGATATCGCTGTTTTTGTTGTTGTTGTTTCACCATGTCCGTCCGTCTGTCCGTCTTCGGCTTAGCTCAGTAACCCTTACAGCTAGACAACTGTAATTCGGCATGGGTATATAAATCAATCACGCCGAATAGAATAAAATCTTGAAAATTGTTTTTTAGGGTACCTCTCCTACCCCAAAGTGGGGATGTAATTTACCCCAGTATGGGGTATCGTTGGATAGCTTGTTCAAAAATATATTGCCGTCTTGTACCCATAACACAAGCCTTACAGAGCTTAGACAGGCTTGTTCGATTTGGGTAACATTGTCCCCCAATATTTATTATTGATTTATTGTGAAAACAAAGTTGTGCCGTCCAAATTCTTTGACAATTAGTACCTATGACTAGTTTTTGCGGTCGCTACCGTAGAAGTGTGTATGCTTATTTGCCACTGTCGTAATATTATTAAAAAAAGAGTAGTCACCATAGTAGTTCTCATTTCAAATTCATTCCCATTTTCAACTCTTCCAAATCCGTTCATATTCCTAACCCGTCCTGATTTCAAATTAATCACATTTTCGACTAGTCCACATTGTAAGTCGTCTACCTGTGTCAGCCTAGCTTGATCGATTTTATGTAAGACAGCATCCATCCCTCTCGCACTAACATGTTTTCTGCCTGCAAATGCCTTATGTCCGCCATAAACGCAAGCATGCTAGAATAGGCATGGGGCAGATTTTTCTAGGTTTTTCGGCTAGTCGCAGTAGACTTTACAGTTACGCAAACTCGCCATTATAATACGGTATTTGACTTATAGTCTAATCAACATTATTTTATGAAACATCAAAATCTCAATCTGTCATTGTATGAAGTTGTAAAGAAATAGAGACTCGTAACGTAGCAGTTTTCTTTTTTGGTTTTGATGTATTTAAAAATGTAAAAAAATAAAAATATTTGCAGGTTAATATTTTCCGAGTATTATCGTAATTTTTCTTTGTGAGTAATGTATAATTAATTAACTTTTACCTTTGTAAAATACCGTATTGCATTTTACCCCAGTTAACGATTTGCCAAGCATAACCTACCCGTTTCTTTACATCGTTCCCACACACCGTTAAAACTATAACAAAATGATGCCAACTGATATTTTACGTCTAAATATAGAGCATATCTTTGCACGCTGCATGTATGGGTGGTTGCAACTACGCGGCGATTGTGACGAGAAAACCTTTACACACGCACACAGCAGTAACCTGCGCACACGCACAGACCCGCGCAAAGACTATCCTATACAATTCATCCTTTTGATATCAAACTAGTAATCTAGTTAACCTGCAAATCTACTGATTCCAGACACAATTAGGGGTAGTACAGTCAAAATTACTAGAGCTAGATATAGTATAGCTCGCTTATACGCGTGCACTTTTGTTTAAACATGAGCCAGGCCAGGACCACAAGCGACAGCGGTTCGCCAGGAGAGAGCGAGAGAGCGAGAGCGCTGCGCTCTCTCGCTAAGTTGCTTGTACAATTTATAGTCCAGGCAATGAACTGACAACTTGTATGGAAAAAATGTCAATTTTGGAAATAATTTATAATAGCTTATTTTTTATGTGTAACGGATATATTAACAATTAAATAGTTACCCAGCGACAAAATCCCACAAAATTTCAGACATCGAAAAAATGATAAGTTAACTGGCTTCTGAAAAGTCAGTAAAAATGTTAATAAATGTTTTTGTCTTTATTTTTGTTCATTTACATTTGCTCTATAATATTCAAGATAAATCGTACAAAAAAAGATAATGAATGCTTCATTTAAATCTACATAATTACTTCCGGGTGGAAAGTTTGTCGGATTCTTGACTAAATCATCTTAGAATAACATTTTCAAATGAAATCAACAAAAAAAACGCTATTATAAATTAATGTTTTTCAAAACCGTATTTTGCCTGGAGTATTAGGAGATAAATGAAATGATGACTATTTTATGAGCGGCAGTATGGAAATTCTCGCAACGCCTCGCTGGCATAAGGGTGAGTATCCACCAGTGCGAGGTAGCTGAGCACATCTCTTCCTTTTGGTGTGTTTTTTCCTCGCGCACAACTTCGCTACTTTTACCTTTAGTAGATATTAGTTAGCTAACGAAAAAACCATAGAATGCTAGCTCCTTACAAATTTCTAGCCAAACACGTGCCCGAAACCCGGTATGCGCATGTTTGAACTATACGGGTGCCTGGCATCGTGACACCCCGCCCCCATCCCCGCATAATGGCCCCATTCTGTGGGGCCATTATGCGGCGCTACTTAGACTTCTATGGTATTTTTCGTTCGCTGATATTCGCCCTAAAACCGTCATAGCACACCGCTGTCTCTCGATTTCGTGGCCACGCATGTCCCTAAAGCTTAGTTTACATGCTAGCATCGTCTCTTAGCGCCACCTTCATTTGTAAACTAGGCATTGAACGTGACGCGCCAAGTCAAACGTTTACAACTTCGCCCATAGCGTAAGTTCACTGCTACAACGATCGGCAAGAAAAATCAAACATGTATGAACTATTCCAAATTTGCGACATGGTATGGTAACCAGCAATATTGAGAGTGTAATGTCACAAATCAATACCGCTACAATATAATGCCGTGCTATCTGATAAATTGTAAACAGCAGTCTCTTTCTTACAACTCTAAGTGTGAAAGAGACATATCCTGTCGATCGCGTAGAAATGAACTATCGTTATTCGTTTGTTTATGCTAAGCTAACGTTACAACAACGTCATAACACATCTAATCGTGATACTACACATTAAAAAACAAAAACAATTCATAAAATAAGTTACCTAAACTAATACTTCATGGCCGATGACTATACGATTGAAGATTTCATGTTTCGCGTCGTAGATTTGGGTCCCCTTTAGAAATTTTGATCGAATGAGCGAGTCAGGCGAGGGAAGGTATGCTTCGGCTTGGGCCAAAATTCCATCCTATGTCCGGATGTCCAGTCATTCTCCTGTACGAAACAACTTTGCCTAAACTGAAACGGAGAACTTCGTTCGCTTTGCTTGCTCGTTCATACGATCATAAGTATCTGCACACTTGAGTATTGCGTTCCTATAACTTTCTAAATAATTTCGTATAAAAGAAAATTTACAACGAAATTACAAAGCAAAATGAAGTGTAGATACTTGTGTAAGCAAAAAATATGTTTAAGACCCTATTATGTAGAAATAAAAAGCACAAAATATTTTTAACAATAAACATTGGCAAAGTTAGAACAAAGTGGGCAAAGTTGCCCAGTAAAATTACCTAATTTTATGCTTGATATTACGATTTATTAGAAAATGCTATTATTGACATTTAATAAGAGCACAGTCAATATGGTACTCTATGGGATTACTACACACAATTGCACCGTTAAGTACTACTTTGTATTTTTCTTTATTTAAAAACGACGATACCGACTGAAGCAGTCTTAATGGACTAAATGCATTTTTAAATTCCAACCAATTCGGGTTTCATATTCAAATATCACCCGGGAATCGAAACCAAGGCTCGTCACAATACAGGCAGTGTTATTTTTAATCAGGCTGTACTTAAGGCGACACCACTATGGTGGAGTAAAAATAGTTTTTCCTTTTGTTTACAACTCTCCCGTTTGAAATTACTATATGATATCTATCATAGATTCTATTTACGTCAATTATAATATATTCTGATTGGAATAGTCCAGTGACAGCTGTCATCTCAGTAGAGTTTATGTTATCTTTGACGTTTGATGACAAACTGTACTAAAATGACGCCGTCACCGAACTCGTCCAATCTGAAATAGATAATACGCTGAATATCTAACTTTTTTGTTTCAAACGGAAGAGTAAGTGAAGTCTTCATTCAGAGAACTGCATCACAAGTCCGGCAGTAATACAAACGCAACAAACATTTAATTTAAAGGATTATTCACTGACCACATAACGTCAAACCGTCCAACTTCGCCCAACTATAATTATGGATGAAAACCTATTACGAGTTTGATTTGACAACCATTTAATAACGGGTTTAACCAATCTGTTTTAACCTTAATGGGTAATTAGATCTGTGTGTCTTCTAGGGCAAAGTTGGACGATTAAGCGGTATTACAATATAACTAGCACGGGCATGAATAAAGCTCTTGCAATAAAACAAATATCCTCCTTACTTCTAAAACACAGAATTACTTAAGGCATTAAAGACGAACCAAATAACCATTGTACTATAGTATAGTCGGTTTCTACCTAACTGAATCTCAATTTCTATAATACACAAAAACAATCTATCTCTAATGTATATCATTGGTGTAGCTCATGTATATAGCTACACCAATGATATACATTAGAGATAGGTGCTATAATATGAAGTTGTTGTTGTATTTTTTTTGGTGTTTTCACATTATAAATAAATACGTCTGTACACGTGTTAGTTTGTCTATCTTGTTGTTCCTGATCTCAACTCAATTGCTCAAAGGTTAACTGGAAGAGATCCCTTACAGGGATAAGTTCGCCTTTGTACCGAATTAACTTTTTTTTGTCTGTATTTTTACCTGTGTCTTGTGTACAATAAAGTATTTACATACATACATACATTATTGCTTATCACAAACGTCAAATTTAAATAATCCACGCGCGGTCTTCCTTAACGTTCCCACAAGGTGGACTGATGACCTGGTAAAGGTCGCTGGAGTTCGCTGGATGCGAATGGCGCAGGGCCGAACACTTTGGCACTCTTTGGGGGAGGCCTATGTCCAACAGTAGACGCCTTTCGGCTGATTTGATAATGATGGGCGTTTAGAAGAGAAGTTTTAATGTTGTATTATTAAAACAGAGACAGTGCTCATAAAAACCGACCCATTTAAGAAGTCACGTGAATCGTGCAACATGCACGCCGGTTATTTGTTTCGCGATATCCACGGTTAAAAATATCCTTCTTTCGTACTTAAGTGGCTAGTGAGATATTGCTTTTACATTCAATTGGAGTTTGAAACCTTTATATTGCAAAACTTTATCATATTTGTATGTGCTACTTGAAGTGATGGGTACTCTAAGCACAGGGCGATGCTGATATGAGCCTATACGTCTACTCCTGAACTGAGGTTTGGTAGCTATTCGGGTCAGGATGGGTGAAGCGAAAAGCTAAGGGCTTGTTTATATTGAGTCGTACGAATTCAACAGTCGACAGAGTTATAAAGACGTGTATGTGCTCATGACTAAGAACCGTGAAGTGGTTAGAAATAAAGTGCAGCGATTTTCGACCTTATAACATGAGTTATCCGTTTTCATTATATTTTAATATGTCGGATTCTCACGGGAGTATAAGAAATAAGTGACATGGAATGAGTTGTATGGCCCTTTCAACCGCCTAATATTAGTAGCGTCAAACACCTATACTATGTTTTTTTTAGCATTAGAGAGACCTTTGCAGAACGAGATATACTTCTGTCACTATCTGTCAATTATCACTCATGTGGGTTTTTCATTCGAGTTCATATTGTTGTCGGTTGAGTCGGTTGTGATTTATATTGCTGTAAGCACTTATAACTTACAGTTTTGCCAACAAATTTGTAATAAATGTGAAAACTACTATCAAACACATACTTATCAAATAGAAGCCAATGTGTACAAGTTAGTAAACTTAACAATAAAAATGAATTGACACAATATAGATCGACGTTTCAAAATACACAAAGCGGCGTGCCCCAGGGTAGCGTTCTGGGACCGTTACTTTTTGTACTCTATGTAAATGACATTCCTCAAGTGACATCGAATCAAATTATTATGTATGCTGATGACTTATCAATTATTGTAACAGATAATAGGGACATTTTGACATTTGAAAATAGAGTAAATAATGCAGTTAATGACATCGGAAAATGGTTAAATAATAATAAATTAGTATTGAATATAGATAAAACACATTGGGTTCAATTTTCTAATTATAGGACTAATCCAGCATCTCTAGCTGTGAATTGTAAAGGAAAACCCATAAATAGTTGTGATGACGTATGTTTCTTGGGTCTCACACTTGACAGGTGTCTTAACTGGAAGCAACAAATTACTAACACCTGTAACAAGTTAAACAAATTTGTTTTTGCCTTAAAAAGACTGAGGAGTGTAACAGATGAGTCAACCGCTCTTACGGCGTATCATGGCTACGTTGCATCTGTTCTCCGCTACGGAGTTATCATTTGGGGGAACTCGACAAATGTTAACCAAGTGTTTGTGACACAAAAGCGCTGTATTCGTGCTATCTGTGGAGTTGGATCTCAAATATCTTGTAGACCGCTTTTTAAAAAGCTTAACGTCCTTACATTGACTGGAATTTATATCTATGAGCATGCAAAGTTTGTAAGAAACAACCCTGAGCTATTTGAAAAAACAACCCAACATCCACGTTTACGCAACAGGGATTTGTCCAGGTTTAAACAACCCGTTTTTAAGACAGCCTTGTACAACAAAAACTGTTACATGATGTCTGTGAGAGTTTACAACAATATTCCCATAGACTTAAGAAATCTGCCATATACATTGTTCTTGTCAAAACTTCGGCGTTGGCTCCATGACAATTGTTTTTATAATATGAATGAGTTTATGCATTTTAGAACGTAGAATTTTTGATATTTTTGATTATAATTTGTAATTTGCATGCCACTAAAATGGTGAATTATGCTGAACATATTATTTCTAAATCCATCAATGTAATGTACCATAATTCTGCAAATAAATAATTTTGACTTTGACTTTTGACTTTGACTTTGAAAAACTATGCGTTCAGCTATCGGTAAATATCAAATGATATGTACTCGTATGTACATAAGTTCTGAGAAATTCAGTGGTATCGGTCGAAATCGAAGAAGGAAGGTTTACGACCACTGCTTCTTTGTTTACCCGTTTGACAGATAATTCTAATCTTTAAAAAAATATAGTATAAGCACTAGCTAGTGGTTCATGCCGCGGTTAAGCAGTAGACATAGCCATCGCCCATATGCTAGCCTAGACTTAGCTTCGAGTAAGACCAAGACTTCGTCTCGTATTTCCAGTCTAGGGACATTAGTTACGCGTTAAAGATCGCCAGGACGATTGACTCTCCATAAACGCAGTTTGGTTCTCATTTTAAAACGACAATGGATTCCGCCAGGTCAGAAACTAGTTGTTGCTAGAAATAAAAATAAAAATATATATAGAGAGGGTAGAGCGTCATACAACAGAAACTGGTTCCCGACCTAGATATAGCGGATCCCATTGTGCATAAAAAGGTTCATGTTATTCTATTGTGCCGTTTTATAATGAGAACCAAGGCATTGGCGGTCTTTTTGATGTATTCGTCCTTGCTGTAAATTCGGTGTATAATGTACGGCCCAATCCTCGTCCACTATATCTCTCTTTCTAACCAATACCTAAACAGAGATAGAAAGATACTTGAACGCGGATTATTGGGCCGGGAATTATACCTAATATAACATTTCCCCGTGAACGTAGGAAATGAGATGTGTCTCATATCATTGATTTTACTTCAGCATGTCGCTGCCTTTATAATTACGTTTGAATACAATGTACTTACACACGTCCTTACAAAATTAGCACGTCATCACATATCTACATATATTATATACTAAACTATATCTATAGTCACAGCGCTATGTAACGTTATAATAAATTTGTTTAAATATAGAATCGCACTTGTTTAGAAGCGTATAAGTTATTTCATAGTAGTGTAGCAATACAGAGCTTGGAATTATGCGGTTAATATGAAAAATATAATACTATCAAAAAGTACAGCATATTCGTCGTAACTTTGCCCGTTTTCGGAAATGACAAAAAAAGCGCAAAAATGTGTATTGAGAATTGGGATTGATTAATATTTTGTTACAGTAGAACTCTCCGTTTAGGTAAAATTTACAAAGTAATAATGCACTATTTAAAAAAAAAACATTAGGGGACATTAATCATATTATTGAAGGCAAAGCTACGAAAATGCACTCTTTCACAACATTGACCAAGATAAATTTCGAGATTGTAAATCGCTCAATTTATTTGTCGATTTTGATCTAAATAACGTCTCCAATATAAGGACATCGTAATTCAACGGTCAAATATAATGAAGGTGTCGTTTTTAAAACTCGTCATAAAATATTGACGTATCATTGCGAAAGCATGCAACATCGCCTATAACAAAGTAACATTGGCCGTTTTTTTCTCTACCAAATAAAAGTAACAGATACCACGCGAGAAAAATATTTTTTCTGGAATATTAAGTTTAATAGTTCAATGAACGGGTGGGCAAAGTTGCACGTGTAGGCGAAGTTGCACGCTTTACGAAATTAAAACAACACCTAAGAAAAAGAAGGCTAACGTGTAATTTAATTACCATTTAGTGATAGGAAGTTAATTATTATTGCTTCATGCCTATCCAACAGCGAACAGTAAGCGTCATTAACTTACAGAAGGGCGGCTACGTAACGCTGCCGTAGAAAAATAATCAAGCCAAAATCAATAGCAACTGTCACTGCCTTTAGGTATTGAATGGCTATTGATATGTCGGCGGCCGATCGTAAAATCCGCCAGATCACGAAATTCCTAGGCATATCGTGAAACGCCACCATTTCATGATTTGGCTAAAGGACATCCGCCATATCGTTCAAAACTTAACGTTTAACGATTTGTCTAATGACGTTTAGGCAGATCATGAAATTCCTAGGCATATCATGAAACGCCGGCATTTCATGATTTGGCCAAGCCAGTGACGTTTAGGCTGATCATGAAATTCCTAGGCATATCATGAAACGCCGGCATATCGTTCAATACTCACCGTTATACGTAAGTAGGGTGTCCAAAATTGAATTAGGTAAATTAAAAAAAATAAGAAGTGCGGACTGATAATCTCCAGCGAGTCGACGCCACCCCGCTGCGCGGGGTGTCTATTTCTGGTCTGAGGGACACAAGTGAACCCTAACCTAACCGACCTAAGACAGAGTTCGCTTATGACAAACCATTTTTGTCCGCCCTGATTATTAGCCCCCAACAAAAACGGCCACCATCGCATGTGCAGCGCCACCAGTGGCCAAGAAAGAAACTATTTTAAGATGTGCCCGGTATAGAGCTAGGAATATCGACGAATGCGTTGCTCTAATCGATCTGCCGTATTGTTTATCAGGCACATCGTGATAAGCCTAGCCGACTTTTAGGCATATCATGAAATGGCGCCGTTTCACGATATGCCTAGGAATTTCGTGATCTGGCGTATTTAACGATCTGCCGCCGACAGATATACGAGCTTTGTTTTCTAGTGGGTATCTTTCTAGCAATTTTCGTTTTAAAGATGGACATTGTGATATTGCATTGACAGGCTCATCGTCTATCGCCAACAGCACACTTCAAACCAATTACGGTAGCAAATATCGTTCCATATTTTCTAGTGTACAGTCGTGGAATGAAAATCGACACATTTGGACCTTAACATCATTAAAATAAAGTCGAAAAGTAGCGAACCTATTCATTCCTCGACTATACAATCATTGTAATATAGTTAATTGTTAGACATTACTAGTGGGCCTTTTTACACTAGGTCACCTTATGTAGATTACCACGGCCATGCTTATAGAGATTATTTGAGGTGAGGATTTTTTAGTTCCGAGTTCGAGCATGAAAGGAGAGATCTGTTTTCGCCCAATTTTCAAACGATTACGTTATGTAGCCGATCTTCTACGACAATCATTGTTTACGTCGTATACTATAATATTTACACTGTATTTACTTATAGCTGCCGCTGTGAGGCGGCGACGAATGGCGAAGTGCGACTCAGTAATTATGGACGATATTATTTCACTTTGTATTGAGGAGTCGGGAACTATGGCCAAAGAGTAGATTTACAATAATGGTAAGTGAAAAAAACGTACAGAGAAAATAGCAGTTTCACTAAGTGGCGCAACATCATTACATACAAAGTTGTATGGACACAACTCGATCTAGTAAAACCGTCATTTTAACGGCACGCTTTTTTGGTGTATATTTCTACTCAATGGCACCAACACGCACAAAGTCACATAATTTCTGGATTTGTCTTTACTCTTCCCAGTAGTTTAGGACATTGTTGGATTTAGATACCAGAGATTAGTACAGGCTCAGGGTACAACTACAGCCGTGTCAGATATTTTCGAGCGTTTGTCCTGTCATATTATATTGCAGGTAGGTAACATGTCATTGACAATCCAACCAGATCAGAAAGATGCGGGCAAAGTTGAACTGTATTTTTGATAATACATTCGATCAGTAAGACGCGGGCAAAGTTGCCAATAACGTAGAAAAATACTATTTTTGGCAACATTGCCCGCGTGTTTCCGGTCGTAGTTATTCTTAAATTTGAAAATACCTTGCAGAGCTCTATTTAAAACATACCGTTTGAACCTTGCGCGATTCTTTATCATGTCCCATACACATCCGTACAAAGCAATCGTCACCAGTCTATATCACCTTCTTGATCGTATATCATCGCTGCGGCTGCTGCGAGAACTGCCTGCGCTTCTTGTTGGGGCGCGTGTCGCTGCGGTAACGCTGCGGGTTCGCTGCGGGCGGCGAGGAGTAACGGCGCTGCTTGGAGGAGAACGAGCGGTTGCGGTTTTTGGGCGGGCCGTCGGTGGCGTAGCGTTGTTGCATTACGCCTGCAATAATGGATGGGTTTAATTAAATTGAAATGGTGATATTATTTACTTGCCTGGGTTTCGTCGTAAGAGAACTTGTCATTTTGATTATTCATGACTAGCAGCCAGGCCCGGCTTCGCACGGATTACCCTTTTTCCCGTAGGAATGAAAGCATTTTCCCGAGGTAAAAAGTAGCCTATGTTCATCAGGGATAATGTCGGCTTCTAATGGTACAAGAATTTTTCAAATCGGTACAGTAGTTTCGGAGCCTATTCAATACAAACACACAAAAAAAACAATCAAATCTTTCCTTTTTATAATATTAGTGTAGATAGGCACATGAATAATTAGAATAGCTTTTCCTAAAAGTCAATTAGAAGCAAATAATAAAAAAACATTACAATATTGAATATTAGCAGTTTTTTTGTGGAAATTGCCATGGTAATAAAGTCAGGCAAAGCTAGGCATT
Source organism: Epinotia ramella (assembly GCA_947578815.1). Taxonomy (NCBI): domain Eukaryota; kingdom Metazoa; phylum Arthropoda; class Insecta; order Lepidoptera; family Tortricidae; genus Epinotia; species Epinotia ramella. The sequence continues at coordinate 4,924,625 of OX388220.1, forward strand.
AGAAGAATATTATAATTCCAATCAAGATTTTCTGATATAATCGCAGCAGTCATTTGCTGAGTATTGTAAATGAAGATTTCAAAAATAAAACTATTTCGCTGGTAAAAATGACAGGAGTTCGAGTTTGATATAGCACGTTTCAGGGTGGCTACTACTAATGCAGATTCCAAAAATCTATAATGTGGGTTCAATGACACAACTTCATCTCCATATCTGTCTCCGTGTGATGAATTTTTCGTCACCAGATCAGTACCTGAGGGTATGTTGTTGAAGTCAGAGTTGCTGGTGATGTGGTGTATGATGAGGCTCTGGTGTGCCGATACTCTGCGAGGAGTGGGTGAGGAGCACTGCAGGGCCGACAGCGGTGGGGGTGACGTGCGCGCGTCCACTGTGGGCGAGGCGCGCGCGGAGCTATCCGACCATTCCTGCTAACAAAACAGTGGTTTAACAGAGACTTTCTTGGCAGTGAATCTGTTAAACAGAGCTTCAAAAACAAACTCATAAAAAATATCAGCTTCAAGTCGATACGATGGCGTTTATGCCACTGGCTGTTATGGCTATTTAATAATAACTCACCGCAGTTAAATTGTCACAAAGAAGGCAAACGGCGCCACGTATGCTCGCAGCGTACGCAATGTCTCTCTGAAATTTGTCCCATTTTCGGGTTATTTAAAGTGAATATCGATCACACGTGTGCAAAGTTAGCTGTCAAGCATGCGAGGTGTCAAGTGTATGAAAACACATCTTCGCTCATCTTTGGTGGACTTACCGGGACATGAATAGTTTTGAATAGAATCTTTGAGGCAGAGAGGACACAGTAAGAAAGCCAACAGCGTGCTCTAAAATCTGGCGTCTCCCTTAAAATTGGTCCCATTGTCGGTACATAACAGAACTGGCTCGCGTTCGCGCGGCAGCTGAGAAGACTCACCGACGACCGCGGGCAGCTATCAGTGCTCAAATATGACTCCCACGAAATTGCCCCCATTGTCGTTACATGACTCACTGGCTCGCTGTCGCTCGGGGGCGGAAAATACTCACCGACGACCGCAGCCGGCTATCAGTGCTCAAATATGACTCCCACGAAATTGCTCCCATTGTCATTATATGACTCACTGGCTCGCTGTCGCTCGGGGGGGGGGGGGGGGGGAAGACTCACCGATGACCTCGGCCGGCTATCAGTGCTCAAATATGACTCCCACGAAATTGCCCCCATTGTCGTTATATGACTCACTGGCTCGCTGTCGCTCGGGGGCGGGGAAGACTCACCGATGACCGCGGCCGGCTATCAGTGCTCAAATATGACTCCCACGAAATTGCCCCCATTGTCGTTATATGACTCACTGGCTCGCTGTCGCTCGGGGGCGGAGAAGGCTCGCTGGCGACGGGCAGCCGGTGCGGGAAGAAGAACGGCTCGAAGGTGTCGCGCACCCAGCGCCGGTACTGCAGCACGTGGTCGGTGACGCGCACGATGCGCCCGAGCGCGCTGTGCCGCGCCAGCAGCACGTTGTGCGGCGCGACGGCTTGCTGGAGGATTATGTAGCCGTAGTCGAAGGCCTGAAAATAACAAGGATGAATAGTAAATAGGTCGATCTTCATTTGATTGATAATCCGTCCCGGAGACAAGAACAGTTTTTTATGATTATTAGGGTTCCGTACCCAAAGGATAAAACGGGACGCATTACTAAGACTCCGCTGTCCGTCCGTCTGTCACCACGCTGTATCTCATGAACCGTGATAGTTAGACAGTTGAAAATTTTACAGATGATGTATTTTTGTTGCCGATGGAATAACAAATACTAAAAAAGAGAATAAAACGAATATTTAAGGGGGCTCCCATACAACAAACGTGATCTTTTTGCCGTTTTTATAGATGGTACGGAACCCTTCGTGCGCGAGTTCCGAGTCGCACTTGGCCGGTTTTGTTTTATGTACCAATCATAGCATGCTTAGGAGAAACCCCAATCATAAAATGAGTTTACCATTGTAACAAAAACACGTGTTTAGTGGCTTTAAAGTCTTCCACGTGACGTACCCGAGGTGACTAGCAACAAATTACTTTATGAAAGGCGACCAAAGGCCTTTTGAAGGGTTTCCTGGTTTTCAATGGAATTTAAGCGCTCATAGCCTAGCGGCGCCTGCGAGTCGGAAACGATAACGCAGATTAAGCAAAGATGGCAGCGGTCAGTCTTTGGATGGGTGACCGCCTGATGTTTGAGTGGTTAACATAAATGAGCGCTTCCCTGCTTTGGAAGGCACGCTAAGCAGTTGATCCCGGCTGCTGTCTATGACAGTAGTCGTTAAGCCGAGTTAGAGGCCTTCGGGCGGCTTAAGAACTTCTAACAGTTGAGTTGCCCACTCACTTGACAAAGGGGGCACAACTGTCACTCGCGTCCGCAGGAGCTACCTACCACAACCCTGCACGTGTCCCCTGGGTGGTACTAAAGAGTGACAAACTTTAAAGGCCAAAATAAAGTATGCCATACGATGAAATAAAATGGAATTTAAATAATTCAAAATTGGAACAGTTTTGTTTTTCTGTTTTAAAACAAAACAAAATCTACTCTATTTCGTGCTACAGTTGTTTCAAATGTCATTGGTCATTTTTATTGTATTGTGGGCGGCTAAAATTCAGACGGAGACTCGATATGACACATCTCTTGGCAAATGTGTGCCCGGGTTTTTGAGAATTCCAATAGTTTAGTTGTTGCTGTGTTCATGTCTCAATTAAATTTATAAACTCTGACATTGTAAAAGTGACTTGCAGAATAAATATGTGTGAAAATATAAGTTTGAGTTTAGAAGATAAATAAAAACCAGGGACTGATTTCGGTTACGGTTTTACCGGTATGAAACCGGTATTCCATTACGGTACCGTAATGGTGTAAATGTTACGCGCGCCGCGCCAACATAACGGTACCGTAACCGTTTTGAAATATCGGTTACCGTTATCAATTTAAAGATACCGAAAAAATAAACAAACTTACACTTACACAGACAACTTATTCCAATAGGAACGAACGAACGAATCAGAAAAGTATCAGAACAGAACCGTCCAAACTGAAAGACAAAACGGCAGCGCCGGCGGTTTGGCAACGACGCCTAAAACGAAGTATCGGTAACCTTTAAAAAGCGGTTACGGTACCGAAAAAAATAAAGTTTACCGTTATATTTCGATGGCGAAATATAAAGGTTCCGCTACCGAAACCGCTATTTGAAAACCGATATGACGTCATATCGGTTATAAAACATACCAGTATTTTTCGGTTATGCAGTCTCTGATAAAAACACACACCTGTTTAACCTGGATCGCGCCATAGCTGGACCTCCCAATGTCATTCCCAGGCGTCAACGGGTCCTCTATACACAACAACGATGGTCTATGCCCATCATTCATGTCCTTCTGTATCTCATCCTTCGACACATACGACCCGCCATTCTTGACCCTTATAGCCGTCTTCACATAGTTAAACTTCCTCCCATAGAGCTCAAAGAACTCTACTAAGAGGACACCTAGGTTATGTTGCTGTCTCAATCTTTCCGGGCGCGGGTGCAGCTGGAGGAAGCTTATGCACATGAGTATGAGCGAGTAGGAGGATATGCCGCCAGTGAAGACCTCGTTGAGGTCGCGTTGGAGGAGGAATTGCTTCAGTACCATCACCAGCCGCGTAAGGACGGGGTATTTGTCCTGGAAAAAGAAAGGTCAAGTTCAGTATTATATTGCCTCCTGAGACCGCGTAGAAAACAACCACCCCTCAAAGCTACAAATGGTACATTCAGGTCCTTTTGCGATGCGCGTAAAAATTTGTAATAAATTGCCGGATATAATCAAGGATGAAATTGATATATTTAAATTCAAATCAAGATTGACTATGCTGCTCCTGGATAAATGTTATTTTATTACTCTACGAATTAATACCTGTCTGATACCTCTACGTGAAAATTAGGCTTTTGACATTATAGTTTCCTTTAACATTTAGCTATTCATTATCTCCATTTATAATAAGCGTAGTCAGTCACATTCATAAGTAGCATTAAGTTTTTGACATACAATCTATTGATAACGACATTATAGCTAACATTAAAATCTTGTTTGTATCTTATAATAATTTATAATATTATCGCTGTGTCAAGTGTTATATAAACTCTTATTTTTAGGGTTCCGTAGTCGACTAGGAACCCTTATAGTTTCGCTTTGTCTGTCCGTCCGTCCGCGGATAATCTCAGTAACCGTTAGCACTAGAAAGCTGAAATTTGGTACTAATATGTACAATCACGCCAACAGTGGTAAAATAAAAAGTGTTTTTTTTTTATTAGGGTACAGTCGACTACAAAGAGATAGATACGGCCAAAGTTACAAAAATATGTATACACGACTGTATTGCTTAACATTAAGGTCGTGTATACATTTTTTGGTAACTTTGGCCGTATCTATCTCTTTGTAGTCGACTGTACCTCTCCTATACGTAACGTGGGAAGTGTTTTTTTTTTTTCATTTCAACCCTAACGTGTGATATATTGTTGGATAGGTATTTAAAAATGAATAGGGGGTTTACTAAAATCATATTTTGATAATGTTAATATTTTCGGAGATAATCGCTCCAGAAGTTTAAAAAAATGTGCCCCTCCCCCCTCTAACTTTTGAATCATAAGTTTTAAAAATATGAAAAAAATCTCAAAAGTAGAACTTTACAAAAACTTTCTAGGAAAATTATTTTGAACTTGATAGCTTGAAGTTTTTGAAAAAAATTACAAAATAATAACTGGACGAAAAACTACGGAACCCTACACTGAGCGCGGCCCGACACGCTCTTGGCCGGTTTTTTTTTAGTTATAAGTTATTGCTGTGCCCTACCAGGGTCATGTTTTAGTAGATCATTGTAATTTAAGACCTATTGTAAAACTACATGGAAAAGCAATAAATGAATTATGAATTATGAAACGCGTAGATTAGAAACAAGATACCGGTATTATCTCTACTAATATTATAAAGAGGAAAAGTCTGTGAGATTGTAGCTTTGTAAGTTTATAAGTTTGTATGTTTTGGGTAATCTCCGGAACCGGTTATCCGATTTCAAACATTTTTTTGTTTCATATTTTTGTTCTAACCGACTCGTCAAATGTTTCAGGTTCGTTACTCACCGCACTGTACCGTTTAATTAATGGAATACCGGAAACATTGCTAATTGAGGAAGATGTTATGTTTATTATTATTACGAATACCGATATCAAGTCCCTGTTTGAAACAAGCGATTCGGATAATATAGTATAAAAAAATCCTTAGTTCTAACTAACAAATGTAACTACTTATTCCTTTAAAATTTGCTTTGTATTCCATTGAACCATTTTGTCCTTTATGTATGCACTTGGGACTTTAGGGCGTAAAACGGATACTTAGCAGTAGGTCAACAGCACTCCGGCCTCCGCTAGTGGAAAGGAAACGCACCCTTAGAGCTCGCAACCATGAGCAGATGACTATCCAAAAGGATCATCATAGAAGCTGATCTCAAGAATAGTACATTACTGCAGAGGCCGGGGAAGTAGGGATATAGCGAGGCCGGATAGGGGTACGAGGCCGGCAATCCCTTTTCACGCCGAGGTATGTACAGTGCTTTTCTTAAACATGCAATGAAAAAAGAAAAAAATGAAGATTTTTTTTTTATCGCTAAGTGATACTGAAACAAAAGAAGCTCGCTGCTTTCTTTGCATGCCCCTTACGGATCTTCTCGCCGCGCCCGAAACGTGATACGCAAAATCAATATTCCATTGCACATTTGGGAAAAAATATTTGACATAATTTTGTTTTATCGACCCGTTTAACTTATGCAGGTCTCGATCTAGTGCAACATAATATTGTTCCGAATACACCAATTGATTTTGTTCAAACAACATTACTATTTCAAGGTGAACCGATGAAAACATCGAACAGCTGTACGTACACACGGGCGTATTCCACTTAATAGAAGAAAGCCTCAACCGCCAATATTGTACTATGACACGTTTGAGTGAAGTTTGCACCTCGCTAGTATGGCATTCCGTACTAGAGAGGGGCACACTTGAGTCAACCGTGTTATGTCCATACATCATTTACTTTTGAGGAAGTTGTATACCGAGTTAGTACTTCAATTATTTGGCACGATGGTCTTCTTTTTAAATTTTATGCGCATGATTACCGTCTTATTTGGTAAAAAAATTGCCCCAAAACAATTATCGTTTTCCTCTTGAATTTCAGATAAAAAATTGGAAAAAAAGGCGATGTATGTAATCTACTCATCTATTCCTATTAGAAGTCCTAGTCCTTGTCAACAAAATTAACAAAACGCGTAAAAGTGACCGAATTGTCAACTTTTCTCTTTGACAGAGCGTTGAACAGGTTAACCCCCGACGAAAACGAGGGATGTCTGTGGCATCGTAGGTTCCAACTGGATGGCCCGTTTTTTGTATTGGTTATTTAAAAACTATCATCTACTAATACGGTTTTGTGGCGGAACCAAAAAGAACCCATATATTTCTTATCTACGTAATAGAAAATTGACCGCAATCACTTTAGCCTAAACATAGTTCATTGCCAACTGTCGAACCTTATCATAACGCAGTAGAGTATATTTTTGTGCGACCCACGATCGAGTGTCCACCTCTGCCCTTACTGACCTTAAATTGCTTGATAAGCTCGGCACTCTTCACTCCGCTGCTCATGTTAAACGATATGTCCACCTGATGGAGAAAATAATACATTACTGTTTTTGAAACGAACAATGTCCATTCATTTCATTCATTTATTTATTTCTATAACAATATTACATTGTGTTAGAAAATCTTAACAACTAATTACATGCTCAAAATTTTATAATTAAATAAGGATCAGGACATATCAGCAAGTACATTTTCATAACGGCAAAATAAATAAGTACAAATAGAAGCAAAAAGAACAAAAATAGTCTAATTCCTATTTCCAATGTACAAAGGAATCAATATAGACCCTTAGAAACCCAACCTCAACGGAACGCAAAATATCACAGTCAAAGACGAGTTCTAGGATGCCCTTGTTTCTGCGATCGCTCTTAAACTGGACGATACTTGTTTTCTCCGCATTCAATTTTAAGTGATTTCCCGGAACCACCTAAGGAAAACCGAAAGAGCTGTACTAATTTTATTTTTAAGGTCGTATTCGTTCCTAGCGCTGATAATCGCATTCGTGTCATCAGCAAATATCACCAGGTTTAGATCCGTCAGGGAATCTCGTGTGTATTTTACGACATCATTAATAAACATAATAAAGAGAATAGGATCTATTATACATCCTTGTGGAACCCCTCTCGTAATTGTAGTGATTCTAGACTTGAAGACTCTCTAGTGCCTCATCTGCGTTTCTAATTTCTACATACTGTTTTCTATTCTGTAAATAATTTCCAAGTATCTGAAGATTGTTCCCCCTGACTCCGTAATAATGTTTTATTTTTTAAGGATTGCATGAACAACTGTATCGAACGCAGATCTCTGATCCAGAGAAAGTCCCGCTACTTTCATTCCATTGTTGAGGTTCTGTGCAACGTCGCTAAGTAAGGTGTCTATTGCATCTGTAGTACCAATATTTCTTTGGTATCCGAATTGTCTAGGATTTATTATATTGTGCATACATAGGTGAGAACTGAGCCTCTTTTTGATCACTTTTTCAAACAGTTTTCACATCACCGGCGATAAAGATATACAGAAGGTTGGGCAGTAGTGTTGCGATAGCGCTAACGATATGTCCACCTGATGGAGAAAATAATACATTACTGATTTTGAAAAATACAATACAGAAGGTGAGGGCAGTAGCGTCGCGATAGCGCTAACGATATGTCCACCTGATGGAGAAAATAAAAAATACTGATTTTGAAAAACACAATACAGAAGGTGGGGCAGTAGCGTCGCGATAGCGCTCGCCAGATCCAAAAGCTAAGAGCAGCGTTACGGTACGGCTGGTCCGAGCTCTATAGGCAACAGCGCCAAGGAAGGCTTCATTTTTGATTGTCAGAAAGAAGAAGTCTACCTGTCGCAACCTGTGTGGTACTGCGTCGGCTAGTTCACTGAAGACAGCAGTCCCGACGACGTTATTTGACGTGTCCCGTCGTCTGCACTACTTGACGAAAGCAGAAGAGACTCTCCAGTGCTTGCTTTTGAAGACCAACTTCACCCTGAGGGTCGAGCGGTTGGAGTCCCGCCACAAAGTAAATTTCAACTCATTTGTGGTGAGAGTGCCAACTGACAAGCTGTCGACCTTCATAAAGGAGCAGTTCTGGCCGAAGGGAGTACTTTTCCGGTTATTTGACACCCAGAACATGCGCCGCGCGTCATCGTCTTAGCCTCGTTATAAAATAGGCAGACCGTTTAAAACTCCCGACCGAAATCCGTCAGGAGAGTATATCGATTATCGAGTATCCGATTTTGGCCACGGCGACTTCGTCAACTCCGGCGTTGATATCGTTCATGTGCTCACGTAGCCGAACTTATTTCTGAAGACCTGACTACACAGCGGGCGCGTACGCACACCATTAACAAAAATATAGCTGATCACCGCAGATCATCAAGTTGTGTACATCGACGGGATTCAAAGATTGTTATCTTTTTAAAGAATTCCTAGCCTGACTGTTACTGCTACCTGCTTCTCCCACTGCAAACGGTCAATTTCGCAGTTTCGGACTATATTACTATTTTTTTATGGCTATTATGTTTAGTGCAATGCTACGGACGTAGATAAAATTTGGCATAGATATGGTTTATAACCTAGATTAAAACATAGGATGATGGTTCAGTAAATTAACACTTAGGTAATAACATTGACTTCAAAAATGTATTCATCCTCCTATCAATTCATCACCTCTCATACTTGATTTTCTTATTGGTGACTACATAGCTAAAATATAGTGAAACAGGTTACTCACGTCAGTTTAACATAGCTCGACATGCTAAACGCACCGGCATCGCGAGAGCTCATGACTAAGAACCGCGTGTCGTTTCGAAACATGTCGAGCGATATTCTACCTTCAAGACGTGATTGATCCGTTTCACAGTATTTCAATGTTTGCCAGTGGCTGTCCAGATCAGACTGTACACCATACCATCTTTGAGTGTCCCATCACCATATTTAGCGGGAATACGGCTGATTTCCAGATTCTTTCGGATGCAGTTGCTGACCTTAAATCTAATATCATAAAAATGTAAGTAGAGAAACTTGTATGCCATACGATAAATAAATAAATGTCTGAAACTTACGGCAGTTTTCTATACATATAAGACATCGTTGCACTTTAAACTCTCGCGCTTTATAGGTACACATATTTATAGTATTATTTTACACGGGTCTATCGCGATATTTATTTACCTTCATTTCTGACGTTTCCGACACGCATTGCACCGGTCATGGTCGCAGATGACTGTCGTCCCAGGAAGTTGTCAACGGAGATATGGGTACACTACCCTACAGAAGCGATAGACCCGTGTAAAATAATAATATACACCATCGGTGCTTTTAAAAAGGCATGCCATTTGTACCTTCACATCCGAGTATTTGTCCGTCATCTTGACGATAGGAACCGTTGCCTTCTCCAACACCTTGATGCTCTCCTTCTCCGCTATGTCCTGTGTCACCAGCTCTCGCTCTAACGTCCATAGCGGCAGCTTCTCCCATTGACCTGAAGACAACAATAAAGAAGATTGAATAGGAGATCTCAAGACTCGCTAAATCGTTGGCTTATGAACTTAAAGTTCGATATCCAAGGACCGGTACTTATACTGCGTGTGAACAATTTGCTAAATAAATGTTACGTATTTTAGTAATTTAGGGTTTCATGTGAAAATGTGTCATTCTGAAACAAGTGTCTTGTCTCATCTTTGTCGATGTCCGACTAGCGTATTTGAGAACAGTGAAAATAAATAGTTTCTTCTCAAACATGCAATGAAATATTGACGTTGTGTTCTTCATAATGGGCATCGAAGTGTCACGTTTCGGGCGCAGCGAGACGAGAGATCCGTAATGGCATTTCATACAAAAGTGGAGGCATGCCTGCAAGATGGTCTTTTTTAATTTCCATTCCACAATTTGTGGCACAGCATCACGGCGTTCAGCCATGAAAATTAAAGTTTGATACGTTTGAGTTTTTTTATTTTATTTCATTGCATGTTGGAGAAAAGCACTATATACCTCGGCGTGAAAAGTAAGTGAAAAGTAACAGACAGACAGACAGTATGATATATTAGTATGGATAGGGTATACAAAACAAAGGTCGTCGACCTATCGCAAACAGATCTAGACGACAAACAGTGTATTGTCGATTCGTAATTAAAAGAGTCGAGGCCGTGCGCACGCGACGATATAAATAGACGTCTAGTCGGCATTTGCGGAGTCTGCCATTGCAGATAAATAGATAAGGTGTTAGTCCCCAACTCGTACTACAGCTCAATATTATTGCCCATTGGCTATGATCCGTGCAAGTCGCCCTGAATTTGCCTTAGATGAAAAGTTTTATTGACTTATACTGGTGTTACTCGAGACCCCATCAAGCAGGTTTGTCGTTCCATGCATAATACTCCAGTTGGTCCAGTCAACGAACTGACAACTTGTATGGAAAAAATGACCATTTTGGCAATAATTTATAATAGCTTATTTTTTCTGTGTAACGGATATATTTTCAATTAAATAGTTACCCAGCGACAGAATCCGACAAAATTTCAGACATCAAGTAAGTTTCTGTCAAAAAGTTTCATTTTTGGTACAAGCTTTTATTGTTGACTGTAGTTTTCTGTATACCATCATCAACTACTCATTGAGACGATTCTAACGAGCCCAAACTCAACGGGGTTACGTCGGTTAAGTACTGAATTCCCATGGCCATTGGCCACCTTCTGTCTCCATCATCAGATCAGCTCGATGGTACTATAATATTGAATTGTCATCCAAACTATACTTATCCCCAAAATTTCAGTTCAATCGGTCACCGGGAAGTGGGCCAAATTTAACTCGCATGATTTGTCCCATACTAATATTCGAATAACAGGGCAAGTACTGAATTCCTACGGCCACCTTCTGTCTCCATCATGAAATCAGCTCGATGGTACCATAATATTGAATTGTCGTCCAAACTATACTTTTACCCAAAATTTCAGCTCAATCGGTCACCGGGAAGTGGGTCAAATTTAACTCGCAAGATTTGTCCCATACTAACGGGCAAGTTAGATGAAAGCTTTGTAAAAAATGATAAATTAACTAGCTTCTGAAAAGTCTGAAAAATATGAAAAATATTTTTGTCTTTATTTTGGTTTATTTACATATGCTCTATAATATTCAAGATAAATCATACAAAAAAAAGATAATGCATGCTTCATAATTACTTCCAGGTGGAAAGTTTGTCGGATTCTTGAATAAAGCATATTAGAATAACATTTTAAAATGAAATCAACGAATAAAAACGCTATTATAAATTTTGTTCTTCATAATGGGCTTCGAAGCGTCTCACGTTTCGGGCGCAGCGTAATGGCATTTCATACAACATTGAAGGCCTGCAAGGTGGTCTTTTTTAATTTCCATTCCACAATTTGTGGCACAGCTATGAAAACTAAAGTTAGATTCCATGGAATTTTATTTATTTATTTCATTGCATGTTTAAGAAAAGCACTATACATGCCTCGGCGTGGAAAGGGGTTGCCTTATAACTATCCAAACTCGCTACGCTGGGCCATCTATATGTACTCGGCCGGCAACCCGTTACTTCACGGCAGGGTTCGAAATTATCAAGATAATTACGCTTCTTGATAATTATCAGATAATTATCGGATAATTATCACCAGTATAAGAACCAATGACACTCGAGTTCGCTCAACTTTATTCCCATTGGGTGGCCCATAAGGCCCCCAATGAGGTTATACCTAAGCACATCTGTGACTGGCCGCCTAGCAGGCCAATCAGGAAAAAAAAATCGCTCAACTGCATAATCCGAAGTATCCGAACGCAGACACTTCGTGCGTTCGGATAGACGCAAGTGCGGAAATACACGTTCGAATACTTAGAATACAGTTCACTTTCACGAGCGCAATTTTTTGTTATTATCAATCGATAATTATCCATCTGTTATTATCACGATAATTATCATGATAATTATCGTGATAATTATGATTGATAATTTTCTTTTCGAACCCTGCTTCCCGGCCTCTGTAGTAATGTACTAATTAAACGCATTCGGTACATAACGTAGCAGGAATCGACCAATAACAAAGGGGTCTCCTGAGACAGCGACCAATCGCCGGCCGTCTAACCTAATTACTACCACGTAACACATGCTGCTTGCATTTGAAATCTCAATTAGGTTCGTTAAGAAGAAGTGTTTACATTATTGAGTTTTTGAGTTTAATAAACCATGAATGTCTAAAAATTTTAATTAAAAATCTACATATTCAAGTTTTCTCAATTGTATTAAGAAGATACGCTGCTATCTGTCAAATTGGAGTTTCAAAGTTGTAATAATCTCTCATCCTAAAAGGTAGCTAAGTAAGAAAATCATATATTAACCTAACTTACGTTCAAGGGTTTGTAACCTACTAGTACCAATATTAAAAAAAAATCTACTTTATAGTAGACAAAGGAGCTCAAAGACCATATAAAGACTGTAAACGGATTCGCGGCGGTTAATGACAAGAAACTCTACATAATTTCGAAGTAAAGCATATTTTTTCCGATAACCATGTTGCACTATACCCACCATTTCTAAGTTAAAGCACCATTTACTTTTTTTTTATATCACCGTTCGTTGGGTCAGACCTAAGTGCGAATTCCGTAGACTGCTGATTCATCCAATTACCAAGTGTGTCAAGTCTGGAGGTGAATGAGAAATGTACGATCAAGATAAACCTGTCTCTTTCTAGGTGTTCTAATTAGAAAGAGACGGATTGTCCATCTCGCGTGAGACAGCGCGCGCGCAGACTTGTGCTAGCTGTGTTGACAGCATACAGAGTTCTTGAGGATACGCTGTGTTGAGAGCGAGGGACCTGCAGTTATCACTAGGTGTCAACATACCTACAGGGTGTATCATAACATAAATGGGGTGTGGACCGAGCTAGGGTATATTCAGTAGCGCATTGCGATTCCACATATGCATTTTTGAAGTGAAAACTTCTTTAGCGGCGCTGAGCACTTTTTGGGATGGGGAAAAATTGTTAAATACCCGATAGAGTTTTGTGACGTCAGATGTGAAGGAGGTCACTTTTTGCTGCTAGCCGATTCGACTTCATTCAAAATTGAACGCTATTCGTAAGAGTATAAAGCCGTTAAACACTTTTTGCAATAGCATATTCTGCAAATAAATTTGTAATAATAACCAACGCGTCCTTCACCGTTTTGCTATTGAGAAAATTGGAATAGTTCGAATTTGTACGTTATTCTTAAAGAGAAATAAAGCTTAGAAAAATATTTACCAACGCAAAAAAAAAATGATATTTTGGTCGCCACCGCCGTCTGCTGTTCTTGCAAATTCGAATAGTTCGAATTTAGACGTTATTCCTAGAGATAAAGCTTTGAAAAATATTTGGCAATGGCAAAATCAAATTGGTATTGTGTTTGCCGTCAGCTCGCCGACGGGCGAGCCGGCGGCCCGTCGCACCCAAGCGGCCCGTCCGCCTAAATCATTGATAATTGTTTATAAATTTGCGTCAAATTCATTTTTAGGGTGACAGCGTAAGAGAAGCTGAGAGAAGAAGCAGCTGTAAGCGAAGCGTAAGAGAAGCTGAGAGAAAAAGCTGATCGAAAAACTGTTACAATGTTATTGAGTTTTCACTTTTGCCGGCACTCCCGGAGTGCAATCCGGTCTTTTTTTATTTATTCCGTACATAAGTTCCGAAAAACTCATTGGTACGAGTCAGGACTCGAACCCACGACCGCCGCCGCGTGCCTCCGGGCACCACTAGGCTACGGTAGCTTTTTCCACATTCCATATCTAACTCGCGGTACAAATGACATTATGGAAATAATAAAGTACCTGCGCAATTACCGTGAAACGTCACCTAAAACTACGCAGTTGCGAGATAATGCGAATATAAACAGAAACAGAAAGATTACAGCACCGATACGCGTTATCAGGCGAAATTATTGCACATAGCTTTATTACATGACAAGCTTTCTAGGGTTTAAGTGTAATCTGGACCGGAATAACTCAACCCAACCCGCACTGGGCCCGAGTGGGGACTGGGGATTACTGCCAATAGCAGTGATGACCTGATGACTAAGATTTTTTTGTGACGTCATTCGAACCAGTTTTTGGAGAGGAACAAATGTTTGTATGGGAGCAACTACAACTAAAGAACATAAATACCTAAAAATTTGAGATAAAGATTGACCTCGCTGGCGGCAGCGCGAAACGCTTCATACTGTGTGTCTATACAAGTGTGGCGTCACATTTGTATATTTGTACTAATCGTAGTATGGAAAATCAGGTAAATTGTTGTTTCGGTCGCGAAATACTGCGTTTAAGTACATAGTTGTCATACAATTTTGTTTCTAGAAAAGCGTAAGGATTCTATTGGTAGCTTTTAATTTTCACTTGGACAATAAAAAAAAATGCATATTTTTTCTAAACTTTCAAGGTTCATATCTTTTTATGAAATTCATTATATTTTATAATTTATATTTTATTACGATAATTTGATGGTTTACTATCCATTTAGCATCACTACGTTATCAATTTGAACATGAGGCATCATGCCTATTCCCTCTAACAAACTAGTGACGCTTGTGAGCTGTAGAAACCGCGACACTGTCTTGAAAAAATAATTGAAGAAGTGAGTCGACAAAAATAGTACAATTGTTGTAAAGGCTAGAAAGTAGGCAATAGATGGACGAGCACTGGCCGAGACATTACATAGTGCTTTTCACGCCTACTGCGAGGAAATTGCAAATAATTATAATTATAAGTCAAAATGAAGTACCTAATTAAAGATCACAATGAGCGCGGCCCCGCTCGCGGGGGGGCCTGAGATTGAGCGAATCGCTGTTCAAACTGGCTTGGCCTGTTCGTGCTTTGTCCAACTAACCCTAGCTTTGAAGCCTGAATTCTGACCATCTTTTGCCGTATTTCCGAGCAGTGGCGTGAAAAATCTATATAAATTTCACGAAAATCGGTTGAGAAATATGACCTGTAGACGTGAACAGCCGGACAGACAACGGACACCGGTCAGACAAACAATTTTAGGCCCAAGCTGAAGCACTATCGCTAGTGTGACTTCACTGTCTGCCGTGCCCCGCGCCTTTTCAGTTAGCACCTCGAAGGTGTGCGAGAGCCAAGTTTAGCCGAAATGACGAGAGACTGGCAATATCTAGAAATGCCTTCCGATATCCGACTTACAAATTGGCCCATTGTCTGTCATTCTAATTTTGTAAGACAGAGATAGCCGTGGAGGTAACATGCTGGGGCAGGTCACATTTTGAAAGTCAAATCGCGTCGTTTGCCGGTAGTTAGCTCATTTCATACGCCTAACGCTGCAAATTAGATAATAGTTAGTACTAAATTACAGACGAAACACTGGCCCAAGGTTGACATTATAGTACATTGTTTAACGAGGGGCGTAAGTGGAATATTGCGAACGAGAGTCTACAGAAGCCCGACGCCGAAGGCGGAGGGCTTTTGATGACTCGAGTTTGCAATATTCTTACGCCCGTGTTATACACAATGTTTTTCATCACATTTGCGAGGAAACAAATACATTTTAGATTAAATGAATACAAATCGTAATAAAAACTGCAACATGTCAGTCGTCCATTTTGTTGAATTTGACGTGAGGCGCGTATGGCAAAGACCCTTCGGTATACAGCTACGATTTGAAAACACTTAAAAACATTTTACATAGACACTAAATAACTACATATTAAATCTGTAAATAATTCAGTTAAACATGTTTAAGAAGTTTACATTTATTTATAAATAAGTTTTCAAACATAGTATTTGATACAAAAACCTCTTTGCTTTGTAACTGCCGCATGAGTGACAGATACAATTTAAGAAAAAATCCATTACGCCCGTGGGCGTAACACAGGCTATTACAGCTCTGTATGTCTGCGCATTATGAAGCCCTTTTCGAGCAAGTGTGATGAAAAATACATTTCTTTACACTTTTCTCTGTTGCATAAAACATTACTTTTCAAACTCGTTACGGTTATGAACTATATGCAGTTAGTATCTAATCCTCGTCACGCAACGTATAATGTACCGAGACTAATCATGCCATTACGATAACGGTGGGCGCGGCAACCCTCGTAGGGTAACTAAAGGGTTCTCCGAAGTTAGTTTGGATAAAGCACAGTACGAGCAAAGACACAAAATGATTGAGGAACGAATTGAGAAAAGGGATATTGAAATGGAAATTGTTACCACGCTCACGCGGATAGTCGTCCTGATGTTTGTGTGATGAGCTCAATGAATATTTGTTTCCGAGTCTATGTTTTCCATGTATTTAATTATGTATAAATATCTATTAAGTATATCGTCGTCTAGTACCCATGACACAACCCTCATTGAGTTTACTGTGAGGCTAGTTCGATTGTCCCCTAATATTATAAAAAACCGGACAAGTGCGAGTTTAACTCGCGTGGTGAGGGTTCCGTATATAGTCTAAATTTCATAAGTGTTTTTTTAATCGGACGTAAAAATTGCTATGCTCAATCATCTGGCGCTCCATACAAAATACACAATAATATTGAGAATTTTCCCGTTACTTTGAATACTCAAACTTCTTATAGGTTTTCCTGTAATCTTTAGGCAAGGAACTATTTTCCATATTTTTTTCAGAATTTTAAGCCTAGTAGTTTCGGAGATAAGGGGGGGGGAATGGTCAATTTTCGTCGTTTTTTCTCAATTACTTCAAATCTGTTCAGAATTTATTAATTTATTTTACGCGTCCATCTTTGGGTCACCAATTTACATATGTTTACCAAATTTCAACTAAATCGGTCCAGTAGTTTCGGAGCAAATCGGCTGTGACAGACGGACAGACACACGAGTGATCCTATAAGGGTTCCGTTTTTTTCCTTTTGAGGTACGGAACCCTAAAAATCGTCGCGGTTACATAATAGTATTATTTGTAAAATACTATTATGTTATTATTACAGGGGGGCTAGCACAACTGACGCCGCGCCGCGACGCGATTCGAGAAAGATTTAAGTATAGATGAATTAACCAGAACATGGAATTGCATTTGTAGTGGTAGTACGAGAAAATAGAAAATTCAAATATAGAATGCCTGTAAACATACAATACTACTACATATGCAATTCCATGCTCTTGTTAATTTATCTATACCCTCCTTTTTCTAAGTTGTACTGTGGGAGAGAGACAGGAGACGCCAAGTCGCGCGCGAAGCGACTGAGCAGCAACTGCAGCAAGTTGTGCTAGACGTAAAGGTACTGTTACGTGCAAACTATCTGTAATGTAATGAGTAGTAGTGACAGAAGATATGAGGAGTCACGCGAGGTCAAGTGCAGTGCGGATCACAGAGGGTAAGGACCAAATGCTTGGCGAGCTTAACTCACTCAATTAAATTTTCTATGAAAGTTTTCCGTTGCGACTCGAAAGTTAACCATACAATTCTATGGTTACTTTTTGTGTGTTAATTAGTCGCTAGTTTATTAATATAGAAGAAGTGCGGGCAGCTGGAGCCGCGGCAGAATTTACTGCGGTTAGAAAAAGGGAAAAATATTCGGCCCTAGAGAGTAATTATTATTTTGTTCCTCTAGCCTTTGAGGAGGCGATATCCTTCATCAGGGAAGTGGGGAGAAGAATTAAGGAAAGGGGGTCCGATGCTCGCGCGGCTTGCTTCCTGGCGCAAAGGTTATCCATCGCCATCCAACGTGGTAACGGTGCAAGTGTGATGGGCACCTTTGCGCCCGGAGCAACGCACGGGGGCCTATTTGACTAAGCTTAGCCTAAGCTTAGTCAAATAGGCCCCCGCTGCTTAAGTTTGTTAATTCGTATTTTTATTATTATTATTATATATGTATTCAATTGTTAATTTTAAATTATGTTGTATTTGACAATTTATGAGTAATCAAAATTAAAAAAAAAAAAAATAATAAGTCATTTATATATAAATAGGTATATAGAAGAAAACATAAGCGGAAGCGTGACGTTATATTTTCCTGTTTTCGTTATTGGTAATGTTATAATGCTTATTGGTACCTACATAGTACATAATGTAAGAATTATTTATTTTTACGATTGCCAACGACCGTTTTGCGAGAAGATACGAGAGGTGTACCTATACCTACCTACGTTTAGATAATTACATTCCAGCATCAACACATTTGATCGAGTAAACACTAGATATTTTCCTGTTTTCGTCGTAGCCGGTAAAAACGTACAAATATTGATTATCCCCAAATGACGCCGTTTTCAGATAACATTGGCGTTTAAATATGTATACAGCTCAGCTACGAGTATATTGCAATGTCAATGCATTTAGCGGAATCAATACTCGATAGATTGATCAATGGTCATGTCCAAAAATATCTGCATGTCATAATATCTTCAACATGGTATTGCAGCTTGCCCATTTCGGACGTACAAGATCATAATAGGACAATTTGAATTCATTAAAAACGGAAATAACAATAGGTATTAATAATTACATGAAATATTCGTTTAAGTCATAGAAACATTTGCATAGCAGCCAGTACTTCAGTTTCCTTTTAAATTGTGCCCCTTCTAACGATTTATCTACACTAATATTATAAAGAGGAAAGATTTGATTGTTTGTGTTTGTATTGAATAGCCTCCGAAACTAGGTACTGGACCGATTTGAATAATTATTTTACCATTAGAAGCCGACATTATCCCTGATGAACATAGGCTACTTTTTACCGCGGGAAAATGCTTCATTCCTACGGGAAAACGGGTAATCCGTGCGAAGCTACGCTGCAGCTAGTATTTACTATAGCAGTTCCTTTTGCGCGTGAGTAGCTTTAAAAATTAAAATTCCTCTTATTTAAGTGCTATCTCTTGTGGGTGTAGTTCAAAGTAGGTCCTCCATCTACTCCGATCCCAGGCAACCTCTTTGACATCTCGATACGATGTAGTTTTTTCTAGGTCTTCCTTTTCCCCTCTACCTTTCCTTCAATAGGGATGATGACTAAGATTTTTTTGTGAAGTCATTCGAACCAGTTTTTGGAGAGGAACAAATGTTTGTATGGGAGCAACTACAATTAAATAACATAAATACCTAAAAAAATGAGATAAAGATTGACCTCACTGGCGGCAGCGCAAAACGCTTCATACTGTGTGTCTATACAATTGTGACGTCACATTTGTATATTTGTACTAATCGTAGTATGGAAAATCAGGTAAATTGTTGTTTCGGTCGCGAAATACTGCGTTTAAGTACATAGTTGTCATACAATTTTGTTTCTAGAAAAGCGTAAGGATTCTATTGGTAGCTTTTAATTTACTCTTGGACAATAAAAAAAAATGCATTAACTTTTTATGATTTTAATTATATTTTATAATTTTAATTATATTTTATAATTTATACTTTATTACGATAATTTGATGGTTTACTATCCATTTAGCATTACTATGTTATCAATTTGAACATGAGGCATCATGCCTAATTATATTGATTATGAAGGCAGTTAGTGAGAAACTTAGAAAACAGAAGCGGCAAGATGGGGACCTCACACGACATGACAACTTCATCTATATATAGGTGAGAACCAAATTCTTGGCCAGTAGTCAGCCTGGTTAGTCGGTAGTTAGCCGTACAAACTGAAGAAGTGAACAAAGTTCCATTGTGACACAAAAATTTACCATATAATTGTTTGGTTAATTTTCGTGTCACAACGGAACTTTGATAGGAAATTTAATTAAGTGAGTTAAGCTGGCCAAGGATTTGGTCCTTACCCATAAAACTCTTGCGTTACTATATACGATATACGCATGAAATTTGGAACATACATTCTTTACAGTACGTGGACGTGTGCTAAGAAAGGATTTTTCGTAATTCAACCCTTGAGGGGGTGAAATAGGGGTCGAACCGTTGTATGGAAATCGTTCATTTGGAAAGTTATAGACTTGAATCTTTGTATGAAGGTTTCTTACTAAAAAGCAAAACAAATTATTTAGCTTTGTTATATAAAATCATACCCTAAAGGAGTTAAAAAAGAGTTGAAAGTTTGTATGGGAAACATGTCGTTAAAGTTAGCCATTTAAAACTTCGGTCACAAGCTCCTAATGTACAGTCAAAAACATTGATAAGGGATTTTTTTTTAATTATTGAAGATGCTATTCATTAAATTCTAGTTATGAATCTTTGATTATTATTCATTATCTAATAATATTAAAAACACCAAAGAATAAATTCCTTGCTCAAAATATATTAAGACTAGCTGATGCCCGCGGCTTCGCCCGCGTGGTTATAGGAAAATGTAACATATTGAATTTTCCCGTGGGAATTAGATGTTTTCGCGCTGGAAAAAGTAGCCTATGTCACTCTCCAGCCTCTAAACTATCTCCATACAAAAAATCACATTAATACGACGCTCCGTTGCGACGTGAAAAAAGGACAAACAAACACACACACACACTTTCGCATTTATAATATTAGTAAGAATTGTTACTAGTATAAATAGTATTTTATTTTCTGTAAAATATTTTTACAGTAATTTTGAATCATAGCTGTCTGCCGAAGAAATCTTTGCTTATCAGGCCTCACCTCAAACTTTGGCAAAATTACCAACTAACATTTGTAATTTTTATTGCGATTAACATATTATTGATGACTTACAAAAGTAGAAAAACCCGAAGAACCATCTCGAGCACGTCAGCTTTCGGACAAAAAACCCCATTACAATTCGTTTAGGAGCTACGATACCACAAACAGACATACAGCTACACAGACACATCAAAACACCCCTCTTTTTGTGTCGGGGGTTAAAAAACATTGTGTGGGACTCGACTGTACCATCGCCAACACAGTTAACTGACCATCCGTGCACTTTACGTTCATGGTAATAAGGTTCAATATAAATCTATGTATAATCTATCTATTAAATATATCGTCGTCTAGTACCCATAACACAAGCCTTATTGAGCTTACTATGGGACTAGGTCGATTTGTGTAAGATTGTCCCCTAATATATATTTATTTATTAAAAAAAAAAAAAAACAGGATGGTCAACTGTGTTGGCGTCTACAGCAAATCCGAACCCGCGTCATCACATGACATGATACGAAGTCTTTGTTACTAAAATTCTCCATGAAATTATAATGTTACTCGGAGCGCGACTCCTTAGGTATTTATCTTATCTCTAGATAGCGCTCAGGAGCGATTTAATGCGGAAGCTTACTCTAGAAAAATATTCATGTTAGAATAACCGTGAAGAATGTTCCACACTAACGTTGCTAAACAACTTCCGCGACTTTCAGAGGATTTATCTACCATATCCACATCTA
Source organism: Epinotia ramella (assembly GCA_947578815.1). NCBI lineage: Eukaryota > Metazoa > Arthropoda > Insecta > Lepidoptera > Tortricidae > Epinotia > Epinotia ramella. Next base: position 4,946,083 of record OX388220.1, read on the forward strand.
ATTTCAACAAAACTATATATATTTATTAAGGGACAATAAAAACCCTATCAGAAAATCGCTCGTTTAATAAATTCGGTTGTAAAATGCCAGCAGCGACATACGAACAGACAAACCGACTTACTGATTTGACGAAACCAGCAACTCGTTTATAGGGTTCCGTACCCAAAGGGTAAAAACGGGACCCTATTACTAAGACTTCGCTGTCTGTCTGGCACCAGATTGTATCTCAAGAACCGCGATAGCTGAAATTTTCACAGATGATGTATTTCTGTTGCCGCTATAACAACAAATACTAAAACCAAAATAAAATAAATATTTAAGGGGGGCTCCCATACAACAGTTTTTTTTTTTCTGCTGATTTTATAGATAATGGTACCTTCGTGCGCGAGTCCGACTCGCACTTGGCCGCTTTTTTTGTAATTTTGGCAAACACAACCCTCCTTCCGCCGTAGTAAGGGACAACATTGTATTTAGGTCAGCGAACGGAAAAACCATAGAATGCAAACACGTGCCTAAAACCCGGTATGCGCATGTTCGAACTAAACGGCTGCCTGGCATCGTTTTGACACCCCACCCCCACCCGCATTATGGCAATGGCACCCATTCTGTGTTTTTTTCGTTCGCTGATTCAGGTACGCTGTCGTTTACTGTAACAGCGTTTACATGAATCTGTGGTTGCACCTTGACGTATTGAAAACATAAATATATTTTTTCTAAAATATATAATTTCTAAAATATTACTATAAATTATATCTTATATTATCTTATCGAACCCAGGACCTACAGCTTTGTGGGCAGCGTCAAAGTTTATATAACTGACAGCTCTTTCAATCCCACTCATCGCGGTTGAATAATGTGTCAATGTTAGGGGGTTCCACACAGTCTTAGGGGGATCCCCTGCCGACTTATGTAAGTGACGTCACAGTCCAGTATTAGACAGTCTAGTGCGCCCGAGACACAATTCGTGGAATTTCTTTATTTACGAGATTACGAGATCTTTCCCCGCTTCGTATTCAGGGTGCGTCACAGTCCCAGCCTGGATGCCTTGGGAATACGTTTTCACTATATTTTGGTTAAAATAGATCGTTCTAGTTTTATTTACTAGCTTTTATTTAACTTCACATACAAGCCGGCCGCAGCAAGGCCTCTAGCCGCCGAAAGGTCTATTAAGGCGCCGTAGGTTCAGTGAAGTTAAGCGAACAGAGTTTTTGAAACAATATAATGCATCTGTTTATAATAATATGGTTTCAAAAAAATACGAATAGTAATCTTGAGGCTTTTCTGCAGGGAAATCAGTGCTTCGAAACATGATTAAGTAAATTTCGCTCGATAGAAAAAAATCACGAACATTGGTCTAAAACACACAAAAATACACTTAAAATATTCGTAACAAATTATGCACAAAAGCTATAAATATTAAAATTGCTTCTAAAAATCGGCAATATCATGTTTGAGGGAAATCAGTGTTTACATTTTTATTTATTTAAACGGCCAAAAAATTAAAATTAAAAAACATGTTATCCGCGCTTCCGAGCACGCCCTTCCATCTCGCTCACGCTTATGCTCAGTGAGAGGGAGAGAAGACCATGAACCTACGGCGCCTTAAAAGGCTTTCTCATCTTCAATGGAAATACCTTTCTAATTTGGACCAGAATTGCATATTTTGTTGGTGGTATATGAAGACGGTTCAAACTTCATTGCCTTCTTTTGTATTGTAAAATATTGTAGTAATACAATTAGGAATACGATTTAAATACCATCCCATCCATGGCAAGCTGGCAGACTTTTGTAGAAATGATTAAGGGGCTACCCGAGGTTTTCATCGATTTTTGACAAGTTTTGAATCGTATCTACTACTTTTGCACTACAGATAGAATCATAAATCAAACGGCTATCGGTTCTTCAATCTTTTATCTCCATTTTGACTGACCGGATTTTGAAACAAATTAATACTTAATTTTGTATGATTTTTTTAAACATTGTCTAAAAAAACACTTATTTCGTATCTCTATTGACGTGAAAGATCTAACATATACGAAATCTACATATTTGGGTTCGTCTGTGACGTCTCTAAAAACTGGTAGAGGGTTTTCATTTTAAACCAATTAACACAAAAGTTATGGCCAGAAAACTAGTTTTTTGGCCTAAAATTGCTCAACTTTGATGTCAAATATCTCAAAAACTATGAACTTTGAAGTAAATAATGGGATATTATATTGCTTAAAGCCGTTGTTGTTAATATAATAAGCTACAAAAACATTACAAAACCAAGGGATTCAGATCGAAGGTCATTGGCGTATGGGAGCCTCTTAATTAACGCCATCGAGCTCACCGAAGGCGGCCATAATAGTCCGTAAGCCCACTCCCAATACACCTACGTCTCATGACAACATGATAAAATGCATGGCAGCTGGTCGAGAAAGTTAAGCCGAGCAACAAAAAAAAAAAAAAATTATATTCAGTCAAAATTTGTATGGGTGAGACATGTGGCATCATTTAGCCCTTGAATCGTAGAGAGAGTTAACTTAGTCTGTCAGTCCTGTAATGGCCGGAAGTACTTGGCAGACGGTGCCGATTTTGGCAACATTCATGAGACGTATTAGGTGTATCGGGAGTGGGGTTTCGGACTATAAGAATTAAGAACCGAGCGTAATTGAGAATTAGTGCGTGAAATAACATACAGTATTTACGCATAATTATCTACAGGAAAAACCTCGTACCTAATCAAGTGGAAAACATAATTTGCCATGGAAACGTGATATGGATATCTAGATAACTTATTGTACAATAAATAAAGTTGCAAATTCACTGGCAAAATACTGCAACTGGCAAAGATATTGTAAAATACCCACGCATAAACGACTTTAAAGTAATTTAACTGATGAAAAAATATGTTTTTCTTTAAGGTGGTTTTCCACCGGATGAGCGCGGATTGAATTGATTTTTTATTTGCACGCTAAATTGAAACGTATTGCCGTACTATTAGAATGCACATTACACTGAAGAAATTTTCCCGCGATGTCAAGCGCTTGAAAATAATCTTCAGTGTGATTTGCACTCTACACAGTACAGCAGTACGGTTCAATTTAGCGTGCAAATAAAAAATCAATTCAATCCGCGCTCATCCGGTGGAAAACCACCTTTAAGCTGCGTCTTTTCCTCTCGTCGTGGCTCCGTGAACTGTTTGAATAATTAAATGGACCAACAGAAACTAAATGACTTTTATTGTGTGACATGAGATCTTATTGTACACAGTTTTGACAATAAAAGATATCTATATATCTATCTAAATAACTAAGCCTACTTACAAAATTTCACGAGAAACGGTTGAGACCTGTAGAGAACATACGAAAGTCCACCCTGTATATATATTATATATGTATTTATATATTTATTACCGGTGTTTTGTTTATAACTAAGTATGTGATCGAAAATGATGTGTTCACCTATAATTGGGGTCCATAAGTGACCAAATAGTCATAGAAAATGTTTATAATGTAAACAATGTCTTATGTACTCTGTTGGTGTCCCGTATAATAAATAAATAATAATAATAATAAAGTACCCAAGCTCAAGCGGAGAACTTCCTTCGCTTCGCTCGTTCGTCAATAAGGCAGCATCCAGATATTTCCGATCTCCTTGTCTGCTACAATTTATGTACCGACTTTGCAGTTTACGTACGGTTACTTTGTTACGCAATAAACTACTAACATAACCATCGTAACTTTTTCGCCATCGAATCCTTACTATAAGGGCATAAGGTCTACAATCGCCTACTCCACGCGCACTGTTAATACCCCCGTATACGTTAATTAAGTTACGTCAATCGGAACAGTTTGCTCAGAAATAAAAAGTCTTACAAACCAGTTTCAACCGTGACCCCAAACACGTGATCTATTTTACTATGTTAACTGTGTTACTGGAAAAACCAGTGCCTAGAAAATCCCGCACACACTTCACACCAAAAACTCAAGTTATCTGGCTAATCATAGGCCCCGTCAAGATTGTTATTTATAAGTCCGCAGTAAGCTTTTCATTTCACCTTCCCATACAAACGTAGTTACGCTCTCATTTTAAAACTACGTGTTGGATTGTGATGAAACTCTGCATAACCAATGACATGAGGTATATCTGTCTGTAATTAGTTTATATGGTTCCAGATTATAAAACAAAATACAGCAAAAACAAGTTATGTATGGAAAACTTAAATTAGCTGTATTTTTTTTACTATGGGATCTGAAGCTACATAAACTAATGCAGACCTGGATATATGCACAGTTTCGTTACAATCCAACACGTACCTAGTTTTAAAATGAGAGGGTAACTACGTTTGTATGGAGAATCGAGCTTACTGCGGACTCTTAATAAATAAAAACCTAATTGGACATGGATTCATATTGCATTTTATACCTCACTAGCTGCCCTTGTATTGCAAAGAACGCAGAAAAGCTCGCTAGATAAAAATATATTCCCTATAGCCATCCAGCCAGCACGTCTATCATGCGACGGCCGCGACATACTCTCGATTTTTAGGGTTCCGTACCTCAAAAGGAAAAACGGAACCCTTATAGGATCACTTTGTTGGCCGTCCGTCCGTCCGTCTGTCAAGACCCTTTTTCTCAGGAACGCGTGGAGGTATCGAGCTAAAATTTATACCAAACACTCAGGTCTACTGTCCCTTGGAGCTGTGAAAAAATCAAATTTCTAAGCCAACGCAATCAAAAGGTTCAGCCGTTTATGCCGCAAATTTCCGCAAATTTTCGAAACTCGCAGAGGAATCAAAACCAGGGTACTTCCCGTGAACTCAGAATCTTGAAATTTGATACGAAGCAACGTCTTATAGCACATAAAGGAAAAATTGCAAAAACCGTAAATTATTAGTTACATCATATTATAATAAAAATACCATAACTATGACTCGATTGTCGTGATGGGTCAACTTTTACTTATATACAGGTTTGTACGGAACCCTCCGTGCGCGAGTCCGACTCGCACTTGGCCCTTTTTTTGTCTCGCTCTATATCTCTTGTTCTAAGTGTTCTAGTGTAGCACAACTGACGCTGACATAAGACGCTTGTGTAGATATTTTTGAAAGGTTGTCTGTATATTAGATACAGGCGAACTCGACTGTACACCCAAAGTGCTGCAAACGCTATCGTAAAAACCCAAAACTAATATGACGTAGGATGACATCACCGCTTGGAAAATCGTAGCACGTCAGTTCTCAAATGGCTGTAGACGATATTCCGCTGATGAATAACCTAATTCACAGTTTCGGGAGGTACCGTACGATCGCTTTGCATAAAGCGCCCTGTTTCTTTTATAACACATACATTAATTCATTATTTTATTATATTTATTTCGCCATGGGGTTGGGCTATGCGGTCTCTTTGCGGTCGGAGTACCTAGTCATAGACAGTATATGGAAGAAGAAGAAGAGTTGTCACTCTTGTGACTGTGATGTTTGCGGTGATCGCGAGCGGCGCGATATTTTCGAATATATAAAGAAAAAAGGCCTATACACGACCGGAATACCAAAGGGGTAAGCTTAGAATCATTTATCTATATATTTCCACAAAGTTTTCATCCGAGACGGATCAGAGTCCGTGAAGTCGAAAAACCCAAAAGGAACCAGTGCGCTCGTTCGAGGAACATTTGGTCCTTCGAACCGGATTTATTTACTATCGGACTCTATTTTCAACGCCACGGTACTCTGATCCTATCATTTCAACACTTTTCGAGCGGTCGAAAAGTGTTAGTTTAAAATTTTACTTTGGGGAAAATATCGATTTTCATCTTTCAAAATTACGCTACACATTTTGGATATAAATTTATTAATTGCGGTTGCTATTTGACATAATATGCGGGTCACTCATTCAATTCAACCGATTTCTCGGTAAATTTGATTTAATTTCGGCATTTTACATTTTATTGTCAGTTTGCTTGAAACTGTTTGTTATTAAGTTACCAGATTGCGGATTAGTATATACATAGCGGTATTTCGTCACATATTACAATTGCATACGTGGCGTAGTTGTACAACACTTCGGCTACATAGTACCAGGTTGTGGGTTCGTGACCGGTCACGAGTGATCTTTTTGTGTTTTTTATAAGGTTTTTATTTCTTGTGTAGGCGGTTCGGAATAATAATTAATGGAAGTAGATGGTCTTTTTAAGTGTTAACGTTGTTAAAAATGTATTTTGCGGTAAATTTACAAATAAACTATTGTTTAGCGGGAAATACCTTGTATATTTAAAACAATAGTGCGGTTTATTGTTTATCATTGCGGCGCGGTCTATTATGTATGATTATGAGCAATCCGTTTTAGGTATTTATAATTTTCATGTTGTGGTGCTTATTGTTAGGGTGTTGTTTGATTTTGTTGATTTGGATTCTGCAATTTCTGCATTCAAATAAAACAATGGCGGCAGCTAGGCGGTTACAGTTGTCACAAATGAAATATTTCACGGCTATCCAAAATATTGATTTATTGGAAGGTTTAGCTCGTAATACAGATCTGTCCTCAGAACAGGAAAGCGATTTTATGGTTCGGTTCCAAGATTTGGAAAAAGTGTTTGAGGCATTTACGGAAATGCATTACGAACTTCAACTTTCGGCCAAGGAGATCGAGAACTTCGATCTAGACGATCACAAACGGATGTACGAGACGTACAATAAAAAATATTATTTCATAAAGCAACGTCATTTGGGACTAGCTACTTCAAATTTGGAAACAGGCAGTGTTAGGGGTAACAACAATGCCAGGAGCGCGGGCAATAGAGCGGTCTTGCCACGCTTGCAAATTCCTACCTTTTCAGGAAGATTGGAAGAGTTTGCTTCCTTCATGGAATTGTTTCGGTCCCTGGTGGACAATGACACATCTTTATCGGATACTGAAAAGATGTATTATTTAGCGGGGTCATTGTTAGGCGAACCGAAAACCTTAATCCAGCATCTGTCTGTCACTGGAGATAATTATTCGGTAGCAATGGACTTGCTAAATGCGCGGTATAACAATAAAAGACTTTTAGCGGACCGGTTGTTATACAACCTGTTAAATATACCACACGTGCACAGTACAGGGTTAAATGGTTTGAAAACGTTCTTGAATACCCTACTAGAAAACACAAAGGCACTGGAAAAGATGAACTTTCCTGTAGAGTTGTGGTGTTATTTGTTGTTTTATATTAACTTCCAAAAGTTAGACAATAACTTGAAGAAGCACTTTGAAGACAAGCATGCTGACAAGGAATTGCCTACGTTCTCGGATCTTTTAAGGTTTTTGGAAACTGAGATACGGATTTTGGAATCTAGCTCGGAGCCACAGACCGGTGCGTCATCAGCGGTTAGACGTAGTGGAGGTGGGCAGAGTCTAGCGGTAAAGACTCACGCGGTCTTTCAGAATGCGGGACCAACTTCGTGCAGATTATGCGGGAAAAGCGGACACTTCATCGCCAAGTGTGAGAAGTTCTTGGCAATGAAACCTACAGCTAGGAAACGTCAGGCGGTATCGCTCAGATTATGTTTCCGATGCTTAAACGGTCACAATATTGACCAATGTAACTACAACGTGAATTGCTATAAATGCAATTCTCCTAAGCATCATTACTTGTTGCATTTTGATCTCCCAACTGCGGTGCCGGGTCGAGAACAACGTTTGATGTCAAACGATGTATCAACGAATGGGCAGTTTTATAACCCCACAACGCTCTCGGCAAATGCTCCAGTTGTGAGCGCGCCTTTAGCTAGTGACCTTTCAGGAAGTACGGGACCTAGAATCACTGGACTGACGGCGTCACACGTCAATGAGCTGAGCATGTACCAGCGGACGGTCCTACTTGCAACGGCAGTAGTACGGGTACTCGACAATAGCGGCTGTTACCAGGAAGCAAGGGCGTTGCTTGATGGAGGAAGTCAGAGCACATTTGTGTCAGAAGAATGCGTGCAGAGGTTGGGTTTGAAGCGGATTAAATCCAACATGGTGTCAATCACGGGTCTGAGTGGTGCCCCTGTGAGCGGTTGCAGAGGTGCTGTTAATTTGACTCTGGCACCAAGGCTGTCGGAGCAGCCTACGCTTGTGACTACAGCTACCATTTTGAGCAAAATCACAAACAACTTACCTGGATTTTCATTGCCGGCTCAGTTATCGGACAATTATCGGGGACTGTATCTTGCGGACGAACAGTTCTACATTAGTCGGGAGATCGACATTTTAATCGGTGCGGATTTACTCTGTGACATTGTGCTCGGCGGCGGATGCCTGAAGATCAATGATCACTTACCTCGGGCTATGAATACTGTGTTCGGTCACGTGTTGACAGGTCCGGTCACTTTTGCGGCATACAACCCATATCCTCAGGTGAATTATTTCTCTCAGACCTTCTTCTGTGACACGACTACAGACCAGATTTTGGAACGATTCTGGGAAGTGGAGGATATTCCAGATAAAATTGAGAGCCCGAAGGATTTGGAATGCGAGATGATTTTTAAAAATAACCACCGACGAGTTGAAGGCGGCAGATACCAGGCACGGTTACCTTTTTTATCGGATGCCCCTGATCTCGGAAACTCGGTGCCAATAGCCATGAAGCGGTTCTTGGCTATGGAAAGAAAGCTTTCCACGAACGAATCCTTTCGTGCGAAATATGTTGGGTTTATGCGGGAATATTTAGAGACAGGGCACATGTCTCTCTGTGATGGAGACCCACAAGATTATAGTAGCGGATGTTACCTGATACCACACCACGGTATATTTAAATCGGATTCGGACAAAATTCGCGTGGTTTTTGATGCTAGCTGTGCTTCAAGCAATGGAGTGGCTCTGAATGACTGTCTGCACGCTGGCCCGAAGCTACAGCGGGATATTGCGGAAATTATATGCAGATTTCGGTTACACCCTTATGTCTTTACAACAGACATCAGAATGATGTTCAGGCAGATTTTGATTGCGGAAGAAGACCGGCGGTTCCAGCTCATCTTCTGGAGGGAGTCCCCAGGCTTACCCTTACAAATCTATCAGCTCAACACGGTTACTTATGGTATGAAGTCTAGTCCATACCTCGCGATTCGGGCGCTGAGGCAGTTGGCAGATGACGAAGAAGCAAATTTTCCTGCGGCGGCGCGGCTCCTTCGTTCGTCTGTTTACATGGACGATATTTTAGGTGGAGCAGACACCATAGAAAACGTAACTACGTTGAAGCAGGAGTTGACGGACCTACTTCGCTCTGGCGGTTTCGAGCTAAGTAAGTGGACGTCTAACAGCAAGGAGGTTTTACAAGACGTAGCGGAAGAGCACTTGGAAAAGCCTAAGAAAATATTTGATAATGCGGACGGGCCTAGCTTCTTTAAAATCCTAGGCATTCAATGGGACTCCAGCAGCGATTGTTTCTCATATCGAACCAAGCTAGATGATACCAGCGGATGTACAAAGCGGTTAATATTGTCAATATTGGCCAGGACTTTTGATCCTTTGGGGTGGATCAGTCCAATAGTCTTTCAAGGCAAAGTGCTTATGCAGCAGCTCTGGCTGAAGAATTTATCTTGGGATGCGGAAGCTCCTGCAGATGTCATTTAGGAATGGCAAGGCATCCTAAAGGATCTGCCTTTAATATCCAGCCTTAGATTGGAGCGCTTTGTGCTGGCGGACGTTAAGACTTGCTCATTACACGGGTTCTCAGATGCGTCAGAGCTCGGGTACGGCGCTGCGGTCTATCTTAGGACAGTAGAACAAGACGGAAAGGTCAAGGTTAGCTTGATGATGGCCAAGGCTCGTGTGGCGCCAATAAAGTCGAAACTAACCATACCTAAACTTGAGCTCAGCGGTGCTACATTGTTAGTTCGCCTTCTAAAGTACGTCGTTGCTGCTATCAGTGATGATTTGAAGATAGAGAGCATCGTTGGATGGTCTGATAGTACCATTATTCTCTCATGGTTGCGGGTATCGCCTCATTTGTTGCAGACATTTGAGGGTAATCGGGTTTCCCAAATTATAAATTGCGGTCTAGATATAACTTGGAGACATTTACCTTCTGAAATGAACCCTGCCGATGTTGCTAGTCGCGGTTGTCGCGCATCGGTACTGCTCGAACACCCTCTGTGGTGGGGACCTGGTTGGTTGACAGGTGATGCGGACACCTGGCCCAAGAATATTATGGATAAAGCGGAAGATCCATTGCCTGGGTTGCGGAAAGGGAAAGTAAATGTTGGAGCTCTGGTGGGGATTGTTGACAAGGAAAATATATTTACTCGGTTTAGCAGTTTGAATATGTTACTGGCGGTCGTAGCATACTGTTTCCGGTTTGTCAACAATTCAAAATCGTCTTCTCAGAAACTTGTAGGTGGGTTAACAGTAGCAGAGCGACAGCTTGCTTTGCAGCGGCTCATTAAATTAGTGCAGGAAACGGAGTTTGCTGATGATATTCATTGTCTGGTGCATAATAAGCAGTGTTCCACACGGTTACGGCGGCTTAGGCCTTATATTGGGGATGATGGCCTATTGCGCGTTGGAGGCCGTTTGGAACATTCCAGCTTATCCTTTGAGCGGAAACATCCAGTGATTTTGCCGAAGTCACATGCTCTCACGGTCTTGATCGTGGATCACTTTCATGTAATGTATTGCCATGCGGGCGCTACAGTTTTGATGGGAGTATTACAGCGGCAATTTTGGATTATTTCTGCGGCGCAAGTGATTCGTACACGGATTTACAAGTGTATACAATGTTTTAGGACGAAGGCTAGGCCTACGGCACCATTAATGGCAGCGTTGCCCTGGGATCGGGTAAACGCGACGGGTGTATTTCACACCGTGCAAACTGATTTTGCAGGCCCTTTTATGATAAAACATTCTCGTTTGCGGAATGCGAAGATATTGAAGGCATATCTTTGCGTGTTCATTTGCTCTGCCTCTAAAGGGGTCCACTTAGAGTGCGTCACAGACCTTTCGACTGAAGGTTTTCTTGCGGCTCTGACGCGCTTCACATCTCGACGCGGCATTCCGAGCGTGATACGTTCAGATTGCGGAACTAATTATGTGGGCGCAAACAGATATTTGGATGACGTACAGAAATACTTGGCTTCTCAGGAAGCTCAGCGGAGACTTAGTGATGGCGCAGCCAAACAGTCTATTACATGGCGGTTTAATTCACCGGCAGCTCCACATTTCGGTGGTCTGTTTGAGGCAACAGTAAAATCTGCTAAGACCTTATTGCGGCGGGTCATAGGTGATCAGGTTTTGACATTCGATGAATTGGTAACGGTATTTACCAAAGTAGAAGCGGTGCTTAACTGTCGTCCGTTATGTCCCTTGACTCAGGACCCTCAAGAAATAGAGGTACTGACACCTGCTCACCTACTCATAGGTAGACCTTTACTTTCTGTTCCGGAATATAACGTTGAGGACGTTCCAAGTTCACGGCTAAAGCGGTTTAATCTAGTTCAGGCTATGTCTCAACATTTTTGGAGAAAATGGAGTGACCAGTATCTCCACTCTCTCCAAAGGCGTAGGAAATGGACATCTCCAACGGATCCGCCAATGTTGGGTGATCTTGTCCTAATAAAAGAGGAAAATTTACCTCCCTTGAAGTGGAGATTAGGTAGAATAGAGGGGTTGTTACCTGGCAAAGACGGTATTGTTCGGGTTGTACAACTTAGAACCACGTCAGGTACACTCCTGCGGCCTGTTGTTAAAATTTGTAGACTTCCCCTGGGTGATTAAGTTGGTAACAATCAGTTTTTAGTTCACTTATAAAGTTGCTGAATCAGCGTTGTAATTTTGCGGTTTTTTTTTTTTGTTTTTTTTCTTATTGATAAAGGCTTATAGCCTTTCTCGGGCGGGGGAATGTTTCTTTTATAACACATACATTAATTCATTATTTTATTATATTTATTTCGCCATGGGGTTGGGCTATGCGGTCTCTTTGCGGTCGGAGTACCTAGTCATAGACAGTATATGGAAGAAGAAGAAGAGTTGTCACTCTTGTGACTGTGATGTTTGCGGTGATCGCGAGCGGCGCGATATTTTCGAATATATAAAGAAAAAAGGCCTATACACGACCGGAATACCAAAGGGGTAAGCTTAGAATCATTTATCTATATATTTCCACAAAGTTTTCATCCGAGACGGATCAGAGTCCGTGAAGTCGAAAAACCCAAAAGGAACCAGTGCGCTCGTTCGAGGAACACGCCCCATACATGGTACGATTAATCGCTTCGACAAATCGGATGAAAATCGTGGCGATCGATCGCTTCGAAATTGGCAGCCACACACGAAGCAATTGATCGTTACGATCGAGACATACACGAAGCAATCGATCGTTACGATCGATCATTTACTCGTTGGACATGGAACAAAAAGAGCCACACAAATTCGATGCATCGTTACGATAGTCATGACTGCACGGGTTTTTGCTGCGATTTCCGATATCGTCTTCGATCTAGTAAATCGTTTACGATATTGAAATACACTATCGATCGGTCGTTTCGATTGGTTTGTAACGATGGATCGCAAAGATGAATCTTACCGTGTATGGGGCCCTTTAGTCGCCTAAAGAATATAGTCTTACCCACTTCCCTTTTCCTTACTGTATTTACTCTTACTGCAAAAATTTAGATATTTTTGAAAGGTTGTCTGTCGGCGAACTCGACAGTACACCCAAAGTGCTGCAATCGCTATCGTAATAAAAACCCAAAACAAATTGACGTAGTATGACATCACCGCTTGGAAAATCGTAGCACGTCAGTTCTCAAATGGCTGTAGACGATAAAGTGCTGATGAATCATCTAATTCATACTTTCGGTGTTGTCATAGACGATTGAATAATAGCTGCCATTCATAACTTGTCCCGTTTTTCGACTACAGAGGACCGCAGTCTTAACAACACCATTTGCTGCTTAGTCACACGCGCGACTGAGCGTCTCCTCTCTCACTCGCACCGTGCAAATTAGAAAGAGGAGGGTAGATCTTTCTCGACTCGCGTCGCGGCACCGCGTCAGTTGCGCGAGCCCCGCTGAGTAAGCTAGCCAGAGCTGCCGAAGTAGCTCTTTGTTGATAGTGAGGGACTTGCATTATCAGCCGAAATACGTCCCGTCCCGTCCCCCTCCCCCCTATTAACGAGTGCCAAACTGACCGGTCCGGCGCCACCCGCATCCAGCGGATTCCCGCAACCATTACCAGGTCCACCTTGTGGGGGGGTTTACCCACACTGCGTCTTCCGGTACGTGGGCGCCATCCGTACTATTAATATGGCAGGTTAAATATGACGTTACAGCGACACGGTACCAGTTGTGAGGCCAACCGTACCTTCTACTACCCGTTCGCGCTAAGTTTGCCGTTGGTGATATGACGACACTCGAAGAATAGCGGCAGTGGGACGACCATAGGACGCGCATTCCACGGACCGGCAAACTTAGCGCAAACGGGTTGTACGTAATAATATATACATATAAAGCCTTTGTTACTGTTCGACTGGTCGTAGTTGTTTGTTGTTATTCTGAAGAACGAGACGCACTATGTCCTCTTTCAGTCTGCCTCCATTCAACAATCACATTTCCCATTCACATGCAAGAATGCCGAGCGGTTACGTAAAGTCGGGCTTCCGGCGCGATTTACGAGAATGCTTCCTGCGCGTGAGTTAACTGATTGGGTGATTGCGTGCGCATATACTAGGATTAGGGTTGCCTCTTATGCGTTTTATGCCACGACGGTGGCAAACAAGGATATGGCCTGATGATGGTACCTATGTATGTATGTAAGGACGTAATAGTACTTAAAAATAGGTTAAAACATATACTTTTCATTTAAGATTATAGTACTAACCTAAGCAGAGACGATAGTTTATGCGTTGCCGACGCTTTTTTGGTTTGAGGATCCGTTGTGTTAATAGCTTGAAACTACTCACCATAATCGCCTTTTGGAAAACAACCACATACAGAGAAAGTAGTGGTGTTATTACTTAGTAACACACTGTTTCGGTGTAAAACTTTAACAAGTATGCTTTTCGATTAGTGTCGAGGTAGACCGACTATACACATATGCAATTTTTCCTACGAAATCTTCATTATTTTCCCAAGAAAGACGAAACACGCTTAAAGGCAGAAAGAGGCTTCAGCTGATGGTAACCGTGCCTATGGACGCTTGTAGCCCAGGCCCCAGGCCCCAGTTTACCTAACGGTGTTGATGATGACCATTTTAATTTCCTTCTTGAAATCTATACTGGCCTTCAAGACAACCTCAGGCGTACCGGCCTACCATTGCTGCGCCCTATTCAGGGTATCACATGTAAAACTGCCCTATACTGTACCTACCTTTATAGCTATGTGATATGCAATAAACGATATTATTATTATTATTATTATTACCTCATTCCACTGCCGTAGCGATCGCGGGAGGAAATTCTTATAAGACCATACCGTGCGACAATTTCGCAAAAAACGTACTTACATTTTTGACAGCCCTACAGCGTGGCCAGAGTAACTCTTTGCCATACTAAATGTCCGTGCGTAGAGGTCAGCAATATATGCACTGCTAAGCACAAAATCGCGCTAGATAAACAGTTTAAATGTACTAACCAGAAAGAGACGGATAGCCTTCCGTGATGATCGTCTGCTATCCAAAATGGCGCAGTTCATTCCGTTGATGAGCGCACACGGCCTTAAGTTGTGTTAGAACCATCCGGATAGGATATAATAGAAAATACCACAAGTGGGAACGAGATACAACGTCAAATCTCCTGACTCTCAGCGCGTATAGGGTTTTTTTGTTTGTCACCACGTGTCAAAATATTGTACTGAAAGTGACGTCACCTATATAATACGACTGAAGTATATACCTACACATGAGATGTCTAGGATTTATTAGTTTTCTGATTCTTTTCAATATAGTCAGGTTAAATTACCTCTATCCCTTTTGACCATTCGCTAATACTCTATCTATTAAATCCTATATCTACCGTGCATGTGTGTGTGGGTCCTGAGCACACACACTCTCGTAAACGCGTGTACGTACACGCTACGCACACAGTCACACGCTCGTTCATGAATTGATTCTTGCTACAGCATTCACCGTGAACGTAAATCCTATTGAAATTTTATTGAATAACTACGTTTATTGTGTTGATTGCTTCAGTTTCATTCATGTATTGCGTTTACGTTGTAGGAAAATAATTTGATGCTGGAAATGGTTTACAGCTTTTATTTATATAGTAACTGTTTGAAGAGGCCACGGTGCCAAGGATCCTGTCCACAAATCAGGACGACTCGCCTATGGGGGAGCGATAGCACGTGCAGACAGATACGGACCGAACACTTCAGGCCACGTCAAGATGGCGCCAAGGATCCTGTTCACATATTAGGATGACTCACCCATAGGCGACCGATGACGGGAGCAGGCAGATACGGGCCAAACACTTTAGGCCACGCCAGTACGGCGCCAAGGATCCTGTCCACAAATAAGGACGAATCGCCTATGGGGGAGCGATAGCAGGCGCAAACAGATACGGACCGAACACTTCAGGTCACGTCAAGATGGCGCCAAGGATCCTGTTCACATATAAGAATGACTCACCCATAGGCGACCGATGACGGGAGCAGGCAGATACGGGCCAAACACTTCAGGCCACGCCAGTACGGCGCCAAGGATCCTGTCCACAAATAAGGACGAATCGCCTATGGGGGAGCGATAGCAGGCGCAAACAGATACGGACCGAACACTTCAGGTCACGTCAAGATGGCGCCAAGGATCCTGTTCACATATTAGGATGACTCACCCATGGGCGAGCGATGACGGGAGCAGACAGCTACGGGCTGATCGCTTCAAGGCACAATATCAGGGTGGTGCCAAGGATCCTGTTCAATAAGGAAGACTCACCTATAACAACCAGATCGATGTCGCTCGTAGGAAGATACAGGCCGGTCCGGAACGAGCCGAACACCTCCACTCGAGCCTGGGGCCACAGCGTCAGGATGGCGCCACGGATCCTGTTCACCACCGTCGAGCGGACCAGGTGTTCAGTCTCCGTTGGCGACATGTACGTGTAGAAGTGCTCGATTTCTTCGTGTAGCCTGTGCAGAGAAGTTATTGTTAAGGTCAATCAACTATAATATTTCTTGTTATTATTCCATCCCATTGAGAGTTCAGGAGAGAATATGACAGTTAGACAAATTGTTACAACATGGATTTCTAACATGCTAAGATGGGTTTCATGGAACATTTCCTTAGCCTGTTGAAATTGACAGGAATACTTCGTGACAGGAGCCGTAGCCATGGCAACTAGTGACAGAAAAAAGGTCCTAATTCAAAAGCACATAAGCGTACTAAAGGGCAATGGAGAGGGCTATGCTGGGATCGCATCAGAAATGAGGCTATATCCGCAGCAGAACCAAGCTAACCAATATAGCCCTCCGAATGGCGAAATTTAAGTGGCAGTGGGCGGGGCACATTGCACGTAGAACCGATGGCCGTTGGGGCGGAAAGGTTCTCGAGTGGCGACCACGTAATAGAAGGCGCAGCGTGGGTAGGCCCCCCCACAAGGTGGACTGATAACCTGGTAAAGGTCTCGGGAGTCCGCTGGATGCGGTTGGCGCAGGACAGGTAATTGTGGCACTCTTTGGGGGAGGCCTATGTCCAGCAGTGGACGTCTTTCGGCTGATATGACGATGATGATGATGATAAGCGTACCTTGGGTCTCAGGAGGTTAAAAGTAAATACTGGCAACACTGAGGTTCTTGACCAATAACGACTTGCCATGTGACCATGGTTGCCTGTTAAGACTTGTAAAATTGTAACTTGTGTCTTTGTGAAACGGGCAACAGGAACACATCACCACATACCTACAGACCACTTGTGTTACTATGCGCCGCGTATCCACAAATGGGACCCAAGGATGTCAGTAGTAACTTGACTGTTTACTAAAGCTATTTTTCTCAAAAAGTCCCGCAAAGTGAACATAACTCGCTACATATTGGAAGGTAAAGTCAAAACGGTCAAATCTAAATTAAAAAATAAAAAACATTGCAGGCCGCCTGGAATGTTACATATAAATTCCTTTATTTGTCGAGTACCAAATTTTTTAAAAACAAGAAACTGGCATATGAAAGACGGCACAGCAGTGGAAAAATACACTTGAGATTCTGTTTAAAAAAAAACGGCGGGAAATCGTAAATATTTTCACGTTGTGCAACGATATCTAAAATTTATATAAATTACTCCTTTTTACTCCCCCATTTTTGAGAAAAGCACTATATTAGCCTCAGCCGGAATGACAATTGCAGGCTTCGTATTATAATTAAACGGACTCGCAAGCTCGTCCGTTTAAACAAATACTCAGCCTGCAATTGCCTCCTTCCCGGCCACGGCAATAATGTACTATATCTCTGGGCGCTAATAATATTACAGTCATACAGTTAATATATAACTCAGGTGAGTCTCAATGATAAGCGCAATTTACACATGCGAGAAGTTGCATGCAATTTTGATTACATTGCGGGTTACCGAGGTACTACTGAGTTCAATTGATTTCAAACCAATTAATGTAGTTAAAGTTGCATGCAATTTCTTGCATGTGTAAATTGCGCTTTACAATTTCAACAGACCCAAAATATAGAAAAGCCAGAACTAAAACGGCTACAAAAAATCCTTTTTTAGCACATAGATGGTACAAAAGAATACATAGAGATAAAGGGAGACAGAGGTAAAACCACAGGCGGGGTAATAGCTACAGAGCGATTTCTTCGAAACGACCTTTGGGTAGTGGAGAAATGAATAACAACATGAATACTTAGAAATATCAAAGCAAATCTTTGACAATCACTCAATCAGGAAGCTTCTAAAAGTTCAAGGTCACAACTATCATATCAACATTTGTTTACAGTGCGTGCGTTATGCAACACTCACGTGCGCTTGCGCCGTTCAAGCATTCCCGCTAAAATACGCCCTAGGGCTTAGGAAATTAGGTTTATTTTGGCGTACAATTGTTAGTCGGTTTGCTTAAAAGCGCCTATCAAATATTCACGCAATACTACTCCTTAGGGCTTGTATATTTAGGTTTAAATTGGCGTAGTTGTGTTGTTGTGATAAAAATATGCAACTATGTAGAGTGACGTTAAATATGGCACGCTATATGTTTTGAATTTAGATCTGTGATTGAAGATAGGCTGTTATCTAGTAGCTAAAATTGTTGTGACAATGGCTACTCCATTGTCACAACTATTTTAGTCAACGATTTCTACAAATTTCTTTGTTGTTTAATAATCGTATTGTTTCTTATCGATTATATTCGTAGTCGGTCAATTCTGGAATAAATTAAAAATATTTTAATCGGATAAATATCCATATCGGGTTGGGTGAGTTATAGTAAGAACTTATTTGGGGGAATCAACTATTTTATGTGACTAATTACCGTGGTTATGTCTCCGGAGTCACTTTCCAAAACTACGATTTATAGGAAATCACCAAATGTGGGTTTTCTTGAAAAGTTCGACCCTTTTTTGTATGGACCATCTTTTAGACACGTTAGAAGTCCGTATTGTAACAATTTTTTCTAAGGAACTGTAATTTTGTCTCCTGGCTGACAGGAGAGAATAACAAAAAGAAACGGTTGATTGACCCGTATACATGTTAGTAAGAACTTATTCATTGCATACCTACTTAGGTAAATATTAAAAGAAAAACTTTCCAAAACGGTATGACAGATCACACTGATATTTAATATACCTTACTAATGTCCTGATCTGTGCCACTCAGTGACAAAGGATGGGACAGTTGTAATAATAATTCAACTCATCTTTGCCAGCGACTGTCACATGTGTGCGTATTTGTAACCATGCAGCTTTAGTTTAGGAACCTAGGGTAGTGATAGCGCGCCCGGGAGTGTACGTACTGAGTGGCGCTCGGCGCCCTCTAGGACCGTGCGCCCGGGTGCAACGCACCCCCTGAACTATACTTAATAAACTTATTTATTTTCTTTATTTATTTCTTTCTTTCATATACGAAAAGCCGCCCGTGTGTGGCATTAACACGGCAGTCCTTGTTACAGGCGCACGTACGTTTGACTCTCAGGCCTTAAAATGCCTTAAAATAGTACTTGTCAACATGACATACCCCTTAAACTTCAGACTAGTTGCAACAATTAAGTAACAATGAACTGTGAACAACCGTGCTGTGCTCGCAGAGAATTAATAGACGTGTCTAAATGGCAAAAGTAAAATACACGTGACCGGCTTGAGCAAAATAGTTTCGGCAAAAGAACCTGTTTCAAAAAGGATTGAAAATGGAACAACCTAATTCTAACTTCGAAGAAACTATTGATTTTAGAGTATCACGAGTTTATTCTAATAACTGCAGTAGCTGCCCGTATGATAATGAACGCAGCACAACCCGCGGAGTGAAGTATCCATACTAATATCATGCGAAAGTGATCTGTCTGGAACCTCTTCACGCTTAAACCGCTGAACCGATTAGATGAAATTTGGTATGGTGATAGTTATAATTCCGGGCGCATAGAATACTTTTCACCCCGGAAGACAACCCCTAAAGGGGCATGAAAGTATGATTGGAGGTGCGATACAAACATTCCACGTAGACGTTCCGGCAAAAGCTAGTGTTGGCATACTACAGAAATACAGAATAACACAGCAAGAAGCCAATCAGTGAAATATGCACTTTAGTCGCGCACTATTGACGTCATTGCAGTTCCTAGTGACTTTTACTGGCATTGTACATACCAATTACAATTACATACTGCAATAACATAAAACTGGGGCAAACTTATCAGTCACAATCAAGTTTGCCTTCGTCACAAATGCCAACCAACGTATTGGAATTCCTCCGTCATTGCGTCAAAAACAACATAACTTTGTATGAAACTCGTAGGCTTTTACGACGTTTTTCTCTTAGACACGAACGGGCTTAACAAGGACGCCTTTCACCTAAAGATTTTACCTATATGTATAGGGTGCATTTCTCGTGTGCATGTTTACCGAAATGGGACTTTACGGTTAAGTATTTAAGAATGAATTTCGCTTAAATTTACGGGTTGTGTGAATAGCACTACAACACCCAAAGACATTCAGTCTTTATCACTTTGCATTAAGGTTCAAAGTGGCTGGATAATGTATTAGGAGCATTGAATGGCTGCATGTTTATGGAAAAGAGACTTTAAAGTAATGGTATTAAGAACGCATTTCGTTTAAAAAGTGTATGTAATGTGTGAGTATGCATTTAGGACAGTTTGATTGAGGAAATGAAATTCACAACCATATGACAAGGTAATGCTAATGCCCTAATGCCTTGCATTATTCTGGATCGGAAATGGTCCTGAGGATAAGCAACGTCCGAGTCCAATTATATTAAGTACTAGCTTCTGCCCGGTACTCCATTTCACCCCCTTAGGGGGTGATTTCCAGGATAAAAACTATCCTATGTCCTTCCCCGGGACTCAAACTATCTCTATACCAAAATTCATCTAAATCGGTTCAGTGGTTTAAGCTTGAAGAGGTACCAGACAAACAGACAGACACACTTTCGCATTTATAATATTAGTATAGAAGTATAGATAGCTTAACTATTGAAGTCTGCATGCCAATCCCATAGGCCTTATTACCCTTCTTTTCATTAAATTTTTAATTTTGTCTTTGTTTATGGTAAAAGCATTTTTTGATACTTATTTATAGAAAATTCCCTTAAATGTTGATTAACATTAAAATTTGAAGTTACCATTTATTTTAATATTACCTGACAGGCCTTATTATCTGCACCTCACATAACATGCACCTGTTTGTTGCGCATGTTTAAAGTTTTGCGAGATGATGGATAGCAGGCAATCCAGTGTTCCAATATAATTTATAGTTTCTTTTATGTACCTATGTTTACCAGTGCATTGGTTAAGTTACAACTGTAATGCTGTGTAAATAAATATTATAATAAATAGATAAATAACATTCAAAAATCCGAAAAACAAGGGTTCATCTTGTGTAGTTTAGGGGTTCCTATGGCCATCGCCAGCGTTTTGGTTAAGACTGTCATGTGGCACAACGGTTTAGTGTTGGGTTACTCACGCGTGAGGCACCTCATTTGTCATACTCATTTCATTAAATTGTCGCATTACTTCACACTTGAAAAATGTAATACTTCATGCCTCGGGAGGCACCACCTAGGTTCTCACTCGCTCGGTCATCACCTCGCACTTAATTTATCCCTCAAACCTCAAAGCCTCGCCTCTTGAGCTCCAGTCTCGCCACTCGCGCTTAACTTTCCCCCATCTACAATAAAATATTGTATGTAGTGGAGGAAGGTAAGTAAGAATATTGAACATGAAAGTAATTCGTGGTACACTACACTTGAAAAAACCCTTGTTTTTACTTCCGATATATGTTAGTTATTAGATGGTACCTCACCTCATTTCAAGTAGGACATTGTACCACCTCATTTTTTGGAAATGAGGTGCTCATACAAACTCATTTTAATTTCACGTCCTACCCAACACTAAACGGCATGGTTCAATCAATTATTATTATTATTTTTTGTATGCTTTTTCCATATCTCGGGACCATGGGAGACTTTTGGAAGGCATGCGTGGGCCGAGGCCAAACAAAAATAATCTCGCGACGGACACACATGGCAGATACCATCTCCAAGCGCACAACATGATATAACCGGAGATGGTCCCCGCCAGGTGCACAGACTATTGCAGTGCAACACTATGCTGCGATGGAAACTAAGGTCATGGCTTATTGGGGCGAATGGTGGGTGGAAAATGGGTTATGGAAGTAGACTAGCGGGTAATGATCAGTCTCAAAATTGTGAATAGGCAGGCGGTGACTCGCTAACTCGCTAAGTGGATCCCACAAACAACGAAAATACAATAGTATACCAACTTTGAGCCCAATTGAACGTCAGGAAGTTGTCCCAATTCAGCTTACAACAGCAAACGAAAAAAAAATTTAAGTAAAAGTTGTGCCGCAAAATGGCCCCACAGCAATGGTGCCATTGCCATTATGCGAGGATGGGGGCGGGGTGTCAAAACGAGGCAGCTATTTAGTGCTCGAACATGCGCATACCGGGTTTAAGGCACATGTTTGGGTAGAAATTTGTTAGGAGCTCTGGGCTAGGGCGCTATCAATATTTCATCCGTCTCTAACTCTAGCAAGTTATATACACCGGTTTCGCGGGGGCATAAATGTACCAGTGCTAGTGATTAATTAAAAATCGACTAAGTTTATCGACATCGATAAAAATAAAATTTTAACCATCATTATCATAACTAAACTAAATGAAGAGAAAAACGTCGGCATTTCAACTTTAAAAACATTAAATGATTTGGTATCCGGAAAATAAATAGAACTGAGTCATATAGCAGAAATTCATCAATACTATAAATTGTTTGAATTTGCTCCAATTACTACAGTTGACCTAGAAAAGTCATTTAGTTGGCTAAAATGGATATTGTCACCCAGGCGACGGAGATTAAAGTCTGAAAATGTGGAGAAAATTTTGATTGTATATTATGAAAATTATATTATATATTAAAAAAGTTAATTACGCAAAAAGTTTATTTTTGTGTATGTAGTTTTCTTCTTCATTCAAATTCTTGAAATTACCCAACGGTTGTACGTCATTTTTATCGATATCAACTAATAAAATTAGTTTAATGTGTCCTCGCACTATTAAACGTCAGTACAGATTTGCTCCCGCCAAACCGGTGTATGGTTATATGCAAGGAGCAATATCATACCCGGAATAACAAGCCAAGATGGGACAGAAAAGGGGAATGCAATATGTTACACATTTAATGAGAATTCTTTAAAATTTTCAATTTTATTTTGGTTAGATTAGAGATGATGACAAGATTTGCACAAGACCGGAGCGAGTGGAGAAGGCTGGAGGAGGCCTTTGCCGAAGCGCAAAACAGACAATTTTAAAAAGTGTGAAGTAGTGGAAAGGTAGAATGAATAACAAACTAATGTCTGTATATAAAGGCTTGTTATTTTATTTATTTAATTAGATGAAGATGATGATGGTGTTTACACCAAATGTCATTTAAGAGTCCTTACGCCCACATAAGCAGAAGCGGGAGCGTATTTCGCAAAATGCTTCCTTTTTCATTCAAGATTACGACGTAACTATTAGTATTTATTCAAAAACTGATAACGTAATTAAATAATCATTTCTTAACCTCTTAATAATTTTTAAATAATACATTTCGGCGCGCGGCATCTGTGCAGCGTGATTTATACGTCTTTTAAAAAAATATACATTTCCGGGCTCCTAGGTCCCATAGTTATGATTATTTTTTTATGGGTTAACATAAAGTTATAATTTGCTATCATATTATTTTTAAGGGCAAAATAAAAGTACAATTTGCGGTAAAAAAATATAATGTAATCCTGTTTTCACCAAAAAAATTAAGAAAACTCGGAAGGTGTTTTATCAACTTTTTAAAATGAATCTTTGATTTTCAATCATGTCAGCCCCTCGTAAAAGATTTGGTGATGTGAATTGTAATCATTCATGTACCTAATGATTCTTGTTTACTGCAAAATTGAGAACCGAAACAACACTTCTCACTGCAAAATTTGAAAAAAAAAACTCCTAAGAAAACTCATTTATTTAGGTTTAAAAACAGAAAATGAAAATTTGAACCATGTTAGCCCCTAGTTTAAGAAATAATTATTTAAGTACGTTATCAGTTTTTGAATAAATACTAATAGTTACTTCGTAATCTTGAATGAAAAAGCAAGCATTTTGCAAAATACGCTCGTTTTAGGCGTAAGGACCCTTAAATACGTTGCATTTTCTATACTTTACAGGAAGGCAATGTTAAATATGGCACTGGCACCAGTCATACTATGGAAAGCTATCAAAATTCTCATACAAACCGATTTTAATAGATGTTACTTATTAGTCTTACGGATGGTTTGAAACAACCAACCCTTAGTATAAGAAAATACCATTATTTGGTTTAAGGTGTATGCAATTTGGTGTGTGTATATTTAAACAAATAATAAATAAATATTAGGGGACAATCACTACATAGTACATAGTATAAAACAAAGACGCTTCCCGCTGTCTGTCCCTATGTATGCTTAGATCTTTAAAACTATGCAACGGATTTTGATGCGGTTTTTTTTAATAGATAGTGATTCAAGAGGAAGGTTTATATGTATAATATAGTACCCGTGCGAAGCCAGGGCGGGCCGCTAGTCTTACATAAATCAACCTAGTCCCAAACTAAGCAAAGCTTGTACTATGAGTACTAATAATAATAATATAAGCCTTTATTTAACTATGTGCATGCAAAAAAATCTTAATTAAATATATATATTGTCGACACTGTTGTTTGCCTTCCGGCATAGGCCTCCTCTAAAGATTTCCATTCTTTTCTATCTGCTCTTAACATATGGAGAATCATATGTTTCCTCCTACTATTCTATAAGGTTATCCTCCCATCTGCTAACCTGTCTGCCTCTATTACTTTTTCCTTCTCTTGGGTAACATTCGGATATCTTTTTTGTCTCTAAATATGTGTCCCGCCTATCCCCACTACTATGAGTACTAGATGATGGTAATCATACATAAATAAATACTTAAACCCATAGAAAACATCCATGTCTCAGAAACAAATATTCGTGCTCATCACACAAATCACACATGCCCTTACCGGGATTTGAACCCAGGACCTCTTGCTTCATAGCCAGAGCTCGGATAGGGTGAGCTGTTTTGAGAGTTTGCATTACATGGACATACCTGTCAATGGTATTTGTCCAAAGTGTAATTTAATTAGGTACTTTGTTGAATTATATCTATACTTAAGTCGATATCAAACGTAAGAAGAAATACGTTGAAAATAGTAAATATAGAAAAACTGATAGTTCTTTTACACAGAAACTTTATAATAAATTAAAAATCGTAGAGAGTACTCTTTTTGCAATGCATTATCATTATAGTTTAATCATAATCAATTAAAGTTTCGTTTTGTTTTAATATTTATTTTCAGGGTGTATCCATATTAATATTAACGCATGACATTAATGACATAAGAATAGCTCACCCTGTCCGAGCTCTGCAAATCACACATGCCCTTACCGGGATTTGAACCCAGGACCTCTTGCTTCATAGCCATGGTCCCCACAAACTAATATCGGATTTTTAATTAGGCGAACTAACTTGACAGCTGAAAATGTTGTCAGAGATTGGAAAAATAAATAGTGATACGAGGGGCGATCAATAAGTTCTCGGTATCGGCATGACGACGTCTCATAATAATAATTTCTAATTATTTTTTATACTGTATCACTATTCATGAGTACACTAAATAAGTAAAAAAATATATGATTAATTTGTTTTCTTTAATAACTTTAAGCAAAGACAATGGGGTAGCAAATATTCTAACGTGAGTAAAACTGAAGGATTTTTATTTTTATTTTAAGGGTGATTTTGGTAAAATTCTGGTGTGGTAATCCAGAATATCGATTTTAAAGTGAGATATATATCTATTTGGCAGCCTGGATATAAAAAAAATATATCTCATTAATAATATTTTTAAACACAGATCCCTTAACAAAGTTAAAGGTGGGTTTTAATGGCCATCAATACATATTTTTTAATTTCTAGAAATTGGGCCAGTATAAATGAAAAATATATGGATGTAAATACCAAGGAAGAGTCATACAAGATAATCGTATAGCAGTTAAAGGAGGTAGACTAAGAAAAAAATTAAGAAAAATAAATGCCAATTTTATGACGTTTCTGTTTGGAAGAGATTGCAGATTACCAGGGGTGCTATTCAGGGACGTAAAATCTACACAATTAACTATCTACCCTGTCACCTTGACCAACTCATATACTTTTACTTCTTATTCTTTGTTACTAAAAAATCCTCAATTAAATCTGTGCCATTGCGTTGATTTAAAAAACGAGCCTCATTTCGTCGAACAAAAGTTTTTATTTTTTAATGATGTAAAATTAAATTAATTTAAACACTATAAATGCAAATAAAACAAGAAAGAGTGTATTTAATCATTAAAAATGATACGATACGAATAACTTCTGTTTTTAATGCCCATACCGAGAACTTATTGAACGCCCCTCATAGGTTTATAAATGACGATACAAATAGGTTGATATAACGTTGTACCTACTATAAATCTTGTATTTTATCAAGTAATCATGCTAAGTATAGAAAAGGTTTTATACAATTAGAAAATAATCATGTTTTAGACATCTTGTATACATTGTTGAATAATAAATCTATTTTATGTTCATAACTTTACCAGAATCTACATATTTATTTTTAGTTTTAATAGGAATTTGAATTCATAAAGTTAGGAACCTACCTTGCATAGTCCTTCCACCAACCGTGTCAGTAGTAGAAAAGCCGAAAGTACATACTCATCTATATGGTTATAGTAAAACTAACGTAAGAAATAAATATAATTAGTCTCTCAGCTGCCTTCAGCCTGATCTGACCTGATGATGAGCCTATATACATCTCATTCGTGTTGGCAAATAATACAATAATAGCTCAAAGAACTAGAAACCAAATTCTATCAAGCTATTATTTACATAACTTTTACACAAGTAACAAGAATGATAACAACACTAGTATACAAACTGCTTTACTAAACCTCTTGTATGAACTGGATTTATTAAATATTGATATTAACAGCACTAGCGAAACTGTAGCAACATTCGTGTGCAATTAACTGTCAAGTTAGTTTGCCTAATTAAAAATCCGATATTAGGCTAAAGCGGTCATCGGCTTGTCTCTATATTTTCATTTGATTTCAAAGAATGTTTAATTATACAAAACAGATATCATAAAGACCAGAAAACAATAGGGAAAGGGATTCAGTCAGAATCTTATTACATTTAGCATATACAAATCAATGGTATTTACATTGTATATTGCATTTACTATGCTAGTCTTACTCATATCACAATGTGTACTACAAAAGGCACAAGAATAGATAAATTAATCATGACATGACTAAACTGGTCAACAGACTTAATAGCACAATAAAAAGCGCATAAACAATTACACAATGTTTATGTATTTATTTATGTAGTTTCTGGGTCAAAGCATAGAATTTTCTAGTGATAAATCCAGACTAGGTCATGTAGCAACACTGACTGGGTTGTCATAATCAGACTGAAAAAAAGAATGAAAAGGATGTTGGGATGATAACCTCAAGATTCAGGACTTGAGGGACGGAACCAGCAACGTGCTGACACGCTGACGGCGTGCCGATAAAACATCATAACCACTTAAATACCTATAAGAAAACACGTTTACTCACCCCAATATCCCAGGCTTGTATTTATAATTGGGTATCCGCCACGGACACCCGCCGTATTCACCTATGAGGGCATCGTGGTTTTTGTTCAGGTTAAAAGTAGACGCGCGGTTATCGTTCACTTTCCTCCGCGCGGGATTGAAATAATTATTATTCCTACTCTCTCCATTCACGTCATTTATTGGTATAAAGTCTTGCGCTTTAATCACATTAGGATTAGAGTTTTCTAAGTTTTTCAAATTCATTTTGTCTGTTTCACTTTGAGTTTCCCAGATACGAAGCCACAGGCGCTTGGCGGGTCCTTCCTGCTCGGGCTGATACCACGCGACGGCGGGATCCATTCAGCCGGAGCAAGGTTCCACTATATGGGATGACACATGCTGTAGCATTTCACATTTATAATAGTGCATTGAAAATTAACACAAAATAAAAATAAGTCACACCACACTCGGAACATGGACGACACGCGTTAGGTTGACAGCTCAACTACTAGAGGGCGCCATCTTACCAAAATAAGTCCTTGTCTTTGACATAACAACTCCTTATTACACGAAAAATTTTCTTGATATGTTATTTACGTTAAATATTTCTAGTAAAGAATACATATTTATTTAAAATAAGCGTTGGCGGTATTTTTTTCTTACAATAAACAGACTTTTTAATAAAAGACAGCTATTTTGAATAAAAAGGAAATGTCAAAATATGTTGCCAGCATGTACAAAGGGTTGCCACCTAACACTAGTGGTGCTGCCACAAAAAACGACATCATATTAATTTTCTTCTTGTGTGTGCCATGCCTTGATGGCACTCTTCGCGCGTAAAAATAGTTGCATGTATTCGGTTTCGCGCCCTTTGTTTTGTGTCACCTAAACGTCATAATGAAATCAAAGAAAATTGGTTCTTAATTCCAGGGATGACGACATATATTAAATTATAGCTTTTTTGTGAATTTGTTTACATTTGACAATCAGAAGTTTGGTTATAAAATGAAATGGTTGAATTCGTTACTGATATTTATCATCACATGAAAAAATGCAATTCTTAGAAAATTTTAGTGCAATGTTAACTTATGAATTGCTTTAATAAATTGTTTCTACCGTGTAGATTAATTATAACCAGTGCAAATAGACTTATAAAACCACAAGTAACTTGTCTTCGGAGTTCCTTGCGTATTAGCCTTTTATATTCTAGTACAGACGACTTACAAATAAGAACCATGGCCCAGAAGAGTATTACATCATTCTTTAAGATCTCACCGAAGAAAGACGCTGAAATTATGAAAGAGAAACCAGAAAATGTAAGTCATAAGCAGCTTTCTTACTCGTTTTAATTTCATTGTATATAACGTTTGAAAGACCTCTTGTAAGATTGTCATGTCAAAACCTGTTATAGCTAAATGCTTGGGCAATAAACTGACATTAACCATGGAATAATTCTCTTTTCCCATTGGATTCCTTTATTTCCCTAATTCATTGTGCCAGTTTGTGACCGCTTAGATGAGTTCGTGAACTGAAGTGTAAATTTCTTACTAGTAGTTAGTAGATTCCTATTGTTGGTCCTATCCTCATGCCTTGGATTCCTATTATATCAGTTATGACACTTAATAAAAAAAATGCATATGGCTGGCTGTTGGAATAGGGTCTGCAGAATTATTATTATCTTATTAGAGATATCTTTTCTTTCAGGTGGCTGCTAACTGAATCTGGTTGCATAACTGGCACAATGACCCTATATAAAATGACTTCTAATCCTCTCCCCTATATTTAGTGTTGGGTTACTCACTCATGAGGCACCTCATTTTTCATACTCATTTCGACATGCAAATGAAATGAGTATGAATAGTGAGGTGCCTCACGAGTGAGTAAAGTGCAGGACACATTTGTCTGTAGTGTTGTGTTGTGACGCATCAGAACGGTATCGGTTTCATACATTTAATATGGTTGCGTTCACATATCTCTGACGACAACGGCATCAGAGAAATGTGAGCGCTACCATATTAAATGTATGTAACCGATGCTGTTTCTGATGCATCACAACACAACACAACAGACAAATGTGAATGCGGCTTTACCCAACACTACCTATAGCACACTACAAAAAGCTACAGTTCATTATATTCCACATTACAGGACACATCCATTGAAGACATGGATACTACAGAACCATCACCCGTCCAAAATGGAAAGGCTAAGAGGTCTTCCAAAAGGCAGCGGCTAGACAGCAGCAGTAGTGAGTCACAGTCTCCGAAGAAAGTGTCACCACCCACATCTGTGACGGTACTTATTATATTTGTTTATTAATACACTAGCTTCCACCCGCAACTTCGTCTGCGTGGACCCGGGATAAAAACTACCCTATATTTTAATCCAGACTACAAACTATCAGTCGCATTACAGGTTTTCATCCTCACTTATAGAAATAAATTAATACAAAGAAATCTATAGCCAAACTTAAACTTAGTGTACATTTAACCTATTGCGCACTAACACATACAATATGCCGGATTCCTGAGCGCCGGATTACCAAGTGCTTACTGTATTAACTTAACTCAAACTTTATTGCACAAAACATAAAGTACAAATAACTGACCTGATGCCATAAGGCAATTTCTATTTCAGAAACGCTCATAGAATTTGACTTGTAAAAGTCCCATTTCCTAAAATTCGTTTATTTATTTCATAATCCTCTTTCCCATTCCCTTGTCCGTAAAAACCACCCACTCCGTGTTTATTACAAACTCTATTCCTTGTATTATGCATTATTTATGATAAACAATTTGCTTTTCAGAAAAAAAAGGTCAAAAGGCAGAGAATAGAGAGCTCAGAAAGTGAATCAGAACCTGTCAAATCACCAGAACAGTCACCAGGGAAATCACCAGTGAAAGAAATCAAAGTTGAGAAAAGTGACACTGTCAAGACATACCAGTCACCTAAGAGCAAGAAGGCTAAAGGGAAGAAAGAGAGCAAAAATGGTTAGTTTGTCTGATATTATAGATTCTATAAATCATTTACATATATAGATTTAATTGAGAGCATAATTTGAATGAGGGAAATCCTTTACTAATAGCCGGGTCCACACTGTACGCGCAAAGCGTGCGGCCGAGCATGCGCACAATAGGGATGAAGACTAAGATTTTTTTATGATAAATGATTGATTGATTGATTATCAATCAATCAATTATTTCAATCAATCAATTATTTAGACTGCAAATAGGCCACAAGGGCACTTTTACATGTCAAACGGTAATTTACAATGTAATAATAATAATCTTACACAATAATCATTTAAAACTTGCAGATCAAGGACCGATTTAAACGGTTAACAAAGTAAATGTCACTAAGTTAATGAAAATAATATGATATGACCATTACATTCGATATAAGGTCTGTATCAGCATTAACAAGAAGTTAATGATATTAATTCGGGATTCCAGAGATGTATAAGGTCTCTGAGCGTCCAAATACAATTAATAATTATTCTAATGTTTGTAGAGATGTATACGATCTCTAAGCGTCAAAACAAAACAAAAAAAGGAACATTAATGTAATATTGTCAGAGATGTACAGGGTCAATAACAATAAAACGTGTCAAGATCAGAATGATGTCTCTCGTTAATACGATAATAATAATAATAACACTAGTATTTAAGTACTATGCCCTTGCAAGCATGAACAGTCCGGACTCCACAAACATGACAATGTCATTCGAACCAGTTTATGGAGAGGAACAAATGTTTGTATGGGAGCAACTACAATTAAAGAACATGAATACCCAAAAATTTGAGACAAAGATTGACGTCGCTGGCGGCAGCGCAAAACGCTTCATACTGATATAGACAGACAGGTATGACATCACAACTGACATTTGTTAGTACAAAGTAGTTGTATCGTTGTATGAAAAATCCAGTAAATTGTTGTTTCGGTCGCGAAATACTGCGTTTAAGTACATAGTTGTCATACAATTTTGTTTCTATAAAAGCGTAAGGATTCTATTGGAAGCTTTAAATTTACTCTTGGACTATAAAAAAATGCATAATTTTTCTAAACTTTTAAGGTTCATATCTTTTTATGATTTTAATTATATTTTATAATTTATACTTTATTACGATAATTTGATGGTCTACTATCCATTTAGCATCACTACGTTATCAATTTGAATATGAGGCATCATGCCTATTCGCCGTTCTGTTTGCCGGACGGCGTGGCTCGCCGAGGCACGTCCACACTGAGCGCTCACGCTCGGGCGAGGCATGCGTCCAGTGTGGACCTGGCTAATCACCAGAAATTTACTTAAAATGTGATTTGTATTGTCCAATGACAATCTAATAATAAAGTACCATTTAAAAATAACCATCACTTCCACAGAAATATTTATTAGAATCAATTCTAAAAGAATATGTTATTATTTTCAGAGAACAGTATTAAAAAAGCAACTAAAAAAGAGACAGTGTCACCGAAAAGTCAGGTAGCAATAAAAAAGGAGAAGTCTCCACTTAAAGAGAATGGAAACGAGAAGAGTCCAGAAGAACCAGTCAACAAAAAGGGCAAAGATATTAAAAAAGAAGTTAGTGCAAAGAAGGAAAACAGTGAAGATGGCCTTGTCCCAGGTATAATAACTTAAGTGGCAGTGAGGTACATTGTACGCAGATCCGATGGCCGTTGGAGCGGAAAGGTTCTCGAGTGTGGGTAGGCCCCCCACAAGGTGGACTGATGACTTGGTGCTGGATGCGGGTGGCGCAGGACTGATCACTTTGGCACTCTTTGGGGTAGGCCTATGTCCGGCAGTGGACGTCTTTCGGCTGATATAATAATAAGAAAAAGATACTTTTATTATAAACTAGCCACTATAATATAACCTTGTAAAGTCGAATGTGCGTTACAATATACACTCCATTTTATATTAAAGGGATTTGAATTTTTTATAAAACAAACACTGCAGGTGGACTGATGACCTGGTAAAGGTTGCTGGAGTCCGCTGGATGCGGGTGGCGGAGGACCGGTCATTGTGGCACTCTTTGGGGGAAGCCTATGTCCAGCATTGGACGTCTTTCGGCTGATATGATGATGATGAAGATGATGATAAAACAAATTAATTACTATTATTTTAATACTCACAATTACACGGTTCAACTCACACTACGGGCGACATGTTTCGCTGTTGTCCACGTTAATCCCCTAGCCTGATCCCCCAGGGGAAAAAAACGGTTAGGTTGTTAGTTGAACTGAGACCCTACAGCGCGCGAGCCGAGCGAGCGAAGCGAGCGTGACGCGGTAGCGTCCGGCGAAGCGCCATAACCGAACATTATCATTTTTTCCTAGTTGAATATAAAATAATTGCCGCTAATTCCCCTGGGGGATCAGGCTAGGGGATTAACGTGGATAACGTGCATGTTTCGAACTCTTCGGGAGTTCTTCTTCAGGATGAGTGTTTTCGCGGCGGTTATAAAAGCGACACCGCCTCAACACTCATCCAGAAGAAGAACTCCCGAAGAGTTCGAAACATGTCGCCCGTAGTGTGAGTTGAACCGTGTAATTGTTAGTATTATTTCAACATTTCTCACGAAAGTTTAAATTCGATTACTATTATTTTGTTGATTATTCCAGCAAATGGAATTCAATCCGATTTTTTATGCAACTACATATATTCAAATTAGCTTGGCAAATATTTTATATACTGTTGGGATTGTTGTTACAAGGATTGAATTCCAACAAGTTTATCTGCATGAACTCCTGTATCAACTTTCATTCCTTTAGAGGCTTATATTCGGGATGAGAAGTATCCTGTTTTAATCCAAGTTATAAGCTATTGATATGCCAAATTTCATCTAAATCTGTTCAGCCGTTTCTGTGAGATTGAGTAACAAACAACCAAACTCACCGAAATGGAGAGATGTAATGCAAAATGTAAGGCTGCTTACAGACGAGCGACAGTACGCGACACACTGTCGGCGATTGACTGTCGGTTTTCTCACACACACATCGACGAGTGCGCGCTGCGACACGACAGCGATCGCCGCGGCGTATCACCGACCGTCGCCGACCGTCGCCGACAGTCACCGACCGTCGCCCACCGTCGCCGACAGTCACCGACCGTCGCCGATAGCCGTCGCAGGCGGTCGTCAGCGACCGTCGGCGACCGTCGCCGACAGTGTGTCGTGTACTGTCGCTCGTCTGTAAGCAGCCTAACTGCTGAACTTATTGGCACCTTCAGACAAAATATCCGTACTCCCACAGGGATGGAGATTGTAAGTTACAACATACATACATGAACACCTTTATGCCTAAAAGGGGTAGGCAGAGCACATGAAACGTGTGTTCCAGTACCACTTAGCATAAATCCTTACTAATATTATAAATGCGAAAGTGTGTGTGTTTGTATGTTTGTCCTTCTTTCACGTCGCAACGGAAGTCGTATTGATCTGATTTTTTGTATGGAGATAGTTTAGAAGCTGGAGAGTGACATAGGCTACTTTTTCCAGCGGGAAAACATCTAATTCCCACGGGAAAATTCAATATGTTACATTTTCCTATAACCACGCGGGCGAAGCCGCGGGCATCAGCTAGTGTGGGTGTAAAAGATCGACAAAATGTGATATCGCAGTGACAGGCTGCTAGCCCATCGCCCGCAACACACTTCAACCCTGTTCCCTTAGTCGACTCTTACAACACTCACAGGAACAAAGGGGGTGGTGCTATTCCAACCCGACACCACAGGGGGGGTGTAAAGTTACAAATCATAATTTATTTTAAAATTTAAAGAAATGCATTGACTGCTGCGTTATTTATATCCTTGTAGTGGTACGGTAACGGAACCGGCGAGTGGTGTAACTTCACTAGTTCTTGACTAAATGACGCTATGAGGGAATCCATATAAAATGTAATCCAAAAAAAAAAAAAATTTTTTTAACAAGGTTTTTTTATATTTAGTGTGCGTTACATTTAGTGTTTGTTTAAAGTTAAACACTTGTATTAGGAGGAAATGCTCTTTCATACAGGTGGTAACTGCATGTTAAAAATAAGACTAAACATAGTTTGTTTTCAGCTTACTACTAAATCTATCTATCTTATTACTATACTTAGATTGGAAAGGTTTTCCGATGTTATTAAGGTTAAGGTTCTGTATTCGAAAACATGAATTAAGTGAACTTAAATTAATTTAATCTAAGTGAATAAAACGTGCAAATATAATTATAATTACGAGTTAGTGACTAATTCGAACGATATCCAATCACTAATGACTAACTGTTAGTCATAACATAATTAATTCCAAAGAATATTTTATTTTCAATTCACAGAAACTGAATACAGCCCCGCCAAACCGAAATACCACCCCATCAACGACGCCTGCTGGGTCGCCAAGCAACCAGTCCCCTACTTAGCCCTGGCTAAGACCCTGGAAGCCATCGAGGCTATATCGGCTAGGCTGAAGATTGTTGAGATCCTGAGTAACTACTTCAGGTCTGTGATAGTGCTGACGCCGGAGGATCTTTTGCCGAGCGTGTATCTGTGTTTGAATCAGATTGCGCCGGCTTATCATAGTTTGGAGCTTGGTAAGTGTTTGGAATGTATACTCGTTTTAATTTTATCGTCTATACTAATATAATAAAGACGTAGAGCCACGTGGGATGCTGATTCGACGATCATTGTTCCAATATTTATTATCTATGAAACTTTTCCTTTTAAGAACTCATTCGATTTTCTCGGTTTTGTTTAGTTTACCAAGTTAAGTTTCCAACTATTCGACTTTAAACCAGTTCTACCTTGATCAATCCAGGCCCCTATTTCACCAACTTGACAATTGTCACCTGACACTGACAATTCGCCATACATTGCTTGTTCTAGAAGTTAAGGTGGTTGGTAGGTTACTTGTGGAATCAGCAATGTACGGAGAATTGTCGTTGTCAGGTGACAATTGTCAAGTTGGTGAAATA
The DNA here is from genome assembly GCA_947578815.1 of Epinotia ramella. NCBI lineage: Eukaryota > Metazoa > Arthropoda > Insecta > Lepidoptera > Tortricidae > Epinotia > Epinotia ramella. The sequence goes on from OX388220.1 coordinate 4,981,299, forward strand.
GGGGCCAGAATGTAATAAAAAATCTCTCTTATAAAACAATTGAAAAAACGAAACCATAAATACCAGGCGGTGGTTGTTCCTTTTATAAATAAATGCCAGTTTAATTTTTTCACTTCCTATTCCAGGCATAGCAGAAACCTACCTAATGAAAGCCATCGGCCAAAGCACCGGGCGAACACTCGCCCAGATGAAAGCAGCAGCTCAGAAGAGCGGAGACCTTGGCGCCGTGGCTGAGCAGGCTCGGTCTACGCAGAGGACCATGTTCACTCCGCCACCGCTGAAGACCAGGGCTGTGTTCAACGCGCTTAAGGAGATTGCTGGGATGTCTGGTAAGGAAGTTCGCAGAGACGCATTTTAGATCTTTAGTTCTCTAGGAATGACGGACCATTTAACTTGATAGTTGGCGCAGTCGGTAGGATCCAGAATAATCACCCAAACCCGAGCTGTCTTCAATGCTTTTACTCCATTGCCACTCTAAACACGAGTTGTGTTCAATGCGTTTAAGGCTTCTTAAGGAATGATTGGTAATGAACTATCCTTCACCAAGACTAGCTGTCTAGCCTAGATAAAAGCATAGAAGTATGATAAGCTTGAGCAGCGGCTGAGCAGGCTCGGTCTACCTACACAGAGAACCAAGTTCGATCCACTTCCGCTGAAGATTGGGTCTGGTAAAAAATCTTTCGACATTTAGGTTACTTGGCGCAGTTGGTAGGATTCACTCTAAAATCTGCAAGAAGAAAAGTCAAAGTGTTACATCTGCAAGAATTGTGCTGTCAGTAATGGTCTGATTGAGCAGATCATTGGACTGGAGTGACTGGTAAGAAAGGTATCAAGTTAGATAACATTTTATATTTTTTTATTGTTCACAGGACAGGCGTCTGTAAATAAAAAAATAGGGAAGATTCAGTCGCTGTATGTCGCCTGCCGCTTTTCTGAATCGCGATACTTAATAAGGTAAATGATTTTTATATTCGTTTAAACAGTATTTCACACCGGCCCACCGCCTGCAGCTTTATAAGTCGCAGGTCCGCCCACACATGGAATACTGTTCTCATCTATGGGCAGGGGCACCCCAATACCAGCTTCTCCCTCTGGATCGCATCCAACGACGAGCAACTCGAATTGTCGACAGCGAGCATATTTCGGATCGGCTTGACCCCTTGGCGCTGCGTAGAGATGTGGCCTCTCTCTGCATTTTCTATCGCATGTATAACGGGGAGTGCTCCGAGGAATTGTTCGGATTAATCCCTGCCGCTTCTTTTCGCCATCGTCCAACGCGACAACATTACCATCCTCACCACTTAGATGGTTGGCAGTCCTCAACTGTGCGCTTCTCCAGAAACTTCCTGCCTCGCACAGCTAAACTGTGGAATGGATTGTCGCCTGCGGTATTTCCGGACCGATACGGCTTATCGATATACGATCTTAAAGGCCGGCAACGCACTCACAACACCTCTGGTGTTGCAAGTGTCCATGGGCGGCGGTAATCGCTTACCATCAGGTGATCCGTCTGCTCGTTTGCCTCCTATATCATAAAAAAAAAAAAAAAAAAAAAAAAAAAAAAACCTATTTTTTTTTTAAGAAAAGCCTTTAAATGGTCTCAAAATTCTCTCTCATCAGATGAGTGTGAATCTAACCGTACTAAATGTACGAAACCGACATCATTGTGTCACGCTTCGAGACGACCGGTCAAATAAATGTGAATCCGGCGTTAACCATTTTAATTCTACCTAAGAATTATTATTATATTTTTATCTGCAGATCCCTGGAAGGCAAGCTCCGCATCGGATTGGCAGAGCAGTCGGTGCTTCAAGCACTAGCGCAGGCAACAGCCACCACTCCGCCCGGAGAAGACGTCATGGATGCTAGCGCAGGGCTGTCAGCCGCGGAGTTCAAGGTTCTACCACCCCCCTAGCATTTTCCCGGTTAATGTACCCTGAGAAGCTCGGGGTCCGCTTTGGCACCTAATCCTAATGGGTCTAAAACTAAATAAAATAATCAATAATGTCATATTTTCTCGAAAAATGATTAAAAATGTAGTCAAATGGGGAAAAAATAAACGCAAAAGGTTAAATAATCACGAAGTTATGAGTGTCCAAAGTTTTAAGAACGGGTGTGTTCTGTCCCTTTTTCGCAAAACTCAACTTCATATGAAACAATGACGCTGGAAGATTGTAACGTCACTAATAGACGGCAACGTGCCGTCACACAATGTTTGCGTTTTCTCTCTCTAACAAGCAATATTAAAACGGTTGTAGCCTCGTAAGTCTTTGAGATATCTGAATGGGATTTTCATCACTAGGCATATTTTTTTGCATTCTTTCTTTTGGAGTAATAATAATTTTCGAGTCTACACCCCTATTTGGGTGTCCCTTTATTTCACCGACAAACGTTTCACCGAATGCATGGTTTCGCCGAATTTTCGTTTCATCGACGCCGGCAGCTCTGGCGCCCGCCATTTGGTCTGGACGCCATGAGAGGGAAAGCACGAGTTGCTATTGTACCTTACGAGGGTAGTCCCAAAAATATCCGACCTGACAAAAAAAAACAAAAGAAAATCTAAAACTATTATTTTATTTTTCTACATAATCTCCTTTTAGTTCTATGCACTTGGCCCAGCGATGTTCGAAAGCTTCAACGCCTTGTTTGTAGTGAGATTTGTCGAGCTCGTCAAAATACCCATCAACCGCAGCCTCCACTTCATCATTGCTGGCAAATCTTTTACCACCAAGCCATTTTTTTAAATTTGGAAATAAAAAATAATCGGAAGGGGCCAAATCGGGCGAATAGGGTGCATGCGGAAGTAATTCGAACTTTAACTCGCGGATTTTAGCCATGGCCTTGGCACACGTGTGTACTGGTGCATTGTCATGGTGAAACAAAATTTTTTTTTTCGCCAGATGCGGTCGTTTTTCACAGATTTTTTCACTCAATTGATGCAAAAGGTTAGCATAATACTCGCCATTGATAGTCTTTCCTTTCTGAAGATAATCTATGAAGATTATCCCACGGCAATCCCAAAAAACGGAGGCCATGACCTTTCCTGCTGATGGAACGGTTTTTGCCTTCTTTGGGGCCGGTTCTCCTCTTCGAGTCCATTGCTTAGACTGTTCTTTCGTCTCTGGTGTGTAATAATGCACCCACGTTTCATCCATAGTGATAAAACGCCGCAAAAACTCCGCTTTATTGTTGTGAAATATTGCCAAACACTCGGTCGAAATATCTTCGCGACGTCGTTTTTGTTCGTCTGTGAGCAATCGCGGCACCCACCTTGCGCACATCTTTTTCATATCCAAATTTTCAGTCAATATGCGATGTACAGCACTTTTTGAAATCCCTGCCATGTCTGCTAGCTCGCGTACTTTCAATCTACGGTCATCTAATACCATTTTGTAGATTTTTTTTACTGTTTCTGGCGTAGTCACTTCATTTGGTCGACCACATCGATGTTCATCTTCGCAACTAGAGCGACCGCGTTTAAACTCTGCCACCCAATATTTTACTGTTGTAAACGATGGAGCAGACTCCCCCAAAGTAGAATCTAGCTCCGCTTTAATAATAGTTGGACTAAAACCTTTCAAATGAAAGTATTGTATCACATAACGATGGCCAATTTTCTCCATGTCTGAAAATTTGTTCACAGCGTCCACTATTGATGGCTACTAAACAAAAGACAAACGACGCTGCGTGTTCGAATTTCAAATTTAAACTTTTTAAAGTGCATTATTTTCAAAAAGAGTATTTACTCAAAATAAAAACCTCTTTAAGCGTGTCAGGTCGGGTACTTCTGGGACTGCCCTCGTACGTATACAAGGTCTTTATTGAAATGGTCATACGTTCGATTTCATTCGGTACTTGTCAGCACTCGTCGGCGTGGACGAAGATTGCCGATGTCACTTATATTTGTGGTACAGTCGACTACAAAGAGATCGATACGGCCAAAGTTACAAAAATATGTATACACGACTGTATTGCCTTGACATTAAGGTCGTGTATACATATTTTTGTAACATTGGCCGTATAGATCTCTTTGTAGTCGACTGTACTACTGTAGAACCCATAATTTGTCAGGCCGTAGTTTTACAAAAAACTATTGCCATCTGACCGTCCAACCCATGGGAAAAACTAGACATCATTGGGATTAGACCGGTTTCCTCACAATCATCAAGGTTCTATATTATTTCAATCTTGATGCCCGCGTCGTTCGTCCGCGTATTGCAATGAACGCAGGCGGAGATGTATGATTAATTGTAGCCTATGTTGGAACCTAATGTCCATGCCATATACTGGTTACTTTAGTCTGATTTTGTTTTGTTTTAAAACTCAACGAAAAAAAATGCAACCTCGTTCAAATTTAGAATGATATAAATGTCATTGAATAGAAGGATACCTTTAGCCCTTTGGGCGGCAAGATAATAACATATAATAATTGTTTCAGGCCATAGTCGACAAACAGGCCCTCATAATCAAGACCACCTACTGTGAATGCCCGAACTACGAGATGATCATTCCAGTAATGCTAGAGCATGGCGTAAAGGCGTTGCCAGAACATTGCAAGCTGACTCCGGGGATACCGCTCAAACCCATGCTGGCGCATCCTACTAAAGGGGTTCATGAAGTGCTGAATAGGTGAGTAATCTGTCTCACTCTCTTTGCTACCTGTATATCGCTTTCATTCAGTTAGCAATCAAAGCTCCACCCACCAATGCTGTGTGTTCAACACCGTAACTTAGCACAACATATTTTTAAAATCTTTTATTTAACTTAACCTGTTCCTTTATTAGTGAGGGACAAACCTTGCAAGTAAAATTTTACCCACTTCCCGGTGATGGATTGAGCTGAAAATTTGGGTGTAGGTGTAGTATAGTTTGGATGACAATCCAATATGGTATCATCGAGCTGGTCTGATGTGGGAGACAGAAGGTAGCCATGGGAACTTAGTACTTTACTGACGTAACCCTGTTTTTGTTCGTTAGCATTATAATAAGATTGAATTCGTTTGGGCTCGTTAGAATCGTCTTAATGAGTTGATGACGGTATACAGAAAAGAACAGTTGACATAAAAGCTTGTACCAAAAGTCAACATTTTGTCAGAACCTGTCACGCCATATGTTGCATAATTCTAGACTTGATTTACTCAATCTCTTTTCACGCCACTACTCGGAAATGTGGCAAAAGATGGTTAGAATTCAGGCTTCAAAGCTGGGGTTAGTTGGACGTCGCACGAACAGACCATCATTTATGAGTTCAAACTGTCCAACAATGTTTTTGTAGTCCAGTTTGAACAGCGATTCGAAAAATCCCAGCTCGTTATCAATTTGAACATGAGGCATCATGCCTATTAGATACTTAATTTTGAGTTATAATTATAATTATTTGCAATTTCCTCGTAGTAGGCGTGAAAAGCACTATGTAATGTCTCGGCCAAAAGTGCAATAGATGGACTCGTCTCCTCCGAGGTCCTCACCTTTGGCTCGGACCTCGAACCCACTCGTCCATCTATTGCCTACTTTCTAGCCTTTACAACAATGTACTATTTTGAACTCCCGACACAAAGGAGGGGTGTTATATTATAATATAAGTTTAGCATGTGTATCTGTCTGTGGTATCGCAGCTGCCAAATGAATGAACAGAGTTTAGTGTGGTTTCTTTAAACTGAAAGTCTTGTCGGTCGAGATGGTTCTTAGATAAGATAAGATAAGATAAAGATTTATTTGCAGAAAAACAGGTCTTGGGTCTATGGTCTAGTTATGTCTATATGTATTGTTTCGATGGGTATTTGATTTTAGTGTGGTTCTTAGCTATGTGTATGTATTTGTTTGATGGGTATTTTTTATTTTTTATTTATTTTAATTCCTCAGGTTCGAAGGTACCAGGTTTACGTGCGAATACAAGTACGATGGCGAGCGAGCGCAGATACACGTGCCAAAAGCCGAGAGTGACGGAAAAGAAACAGCTGATCTTACGAACGCCTCTATATTCAGTAGGAACCAGGAAAATAATACTACGTAAGTATATCGAGTATGATTGAGAATTCCTTAACTGTACGTCTAGCACAACTTGCTGAAAAGTCGCTTCGCGCGCGACTGGGCGTCTCCTGTCTCACTCGCACTGTGCAAATTAGAAAGAGGAGGGTAGATCTTTCTCGACTCGCGTCGCGGCGCGGCGTCAGCTGTGCTAGCTCCCCTGTTGTGATAAAGTGAGATATTACTCCAGGCAAAATCCGGTTTTGAAAAACATTAATTTATAATAGCGTTTTTTTTGTTGATTTAAAATGTTATTCTAAGATGATTTATTCAAGAATCCGACAAACTTTTCATCCGGAAGTAATTATGTAGATTTAAATTAAGCATGCATTGTCTTTATTTGTACGATTTATCTTGAATATTATAGAGCAAATGTAAATGAACAATAAAGACCAAAATATTTATTAATATTTTTTTTGACTTCTCAGGAGCTAGTTAATTTATCATTTTTTTCATGTCTGAAATTTTGTCGGATTTTGTGGCTGGGTAACTATTTAATTGATAATATATCCGTTACACATAAAAAATAAGCTATTATAAATTATTTCCAAAATTGACATTTTTTCCATACAAGTTGTCAGTTCATTGACTGGACTATATGTTGAGATTAGTTGAGGGATGAAATTGAGGTAGTAAGTAAAACCAGACGCAATATTACCGAAGATGTGGTATTCTCGGTAGATTATGTGTAATAGTACATTACTGCAGAGACCAGTAAGTAAGCCATCCTGGACGAGTATGATTTAGCCGGCCGAGCCGAAGGCGAGGTCCGGCTATAATACGAGGCCAGGATGGCACTTATGGTCGAAGCGTGTATAGTGCTTTTCTCAAAAATAAAACAATGTTTGAATAAAAGTTAGAATAAAAAATATATAGGTAAAAAGTTTGTCTTACATCAAACTATATCCCCCCCCCCAAGCCTCGTCCCGAATCTCTCCCCATCCTACCTCCTACGCATCTGACGTCATAAATGTTCTATATTTAAATATTATGATATGTAATGGGATTTCATACTTACTTACTGGACACTTCTAAAAATTGTCCAGGATGAATCACTTTCGGATACTATCTGCACAGATGTTATGGGAACATTTCATCTTGCTCTGTAAAACTGCGTACGAATTTGAGCAGCCTCGGGTTGAGGCGTCACGGCTCACCTATTTTGCTCTAATTCAGCGAGCCTCCCAGAGTCAGTCTTTTTACCGAACTCGAAGGCGCCTCAGAGAGCGAGCCTCGCGTAATTTGTACGTGTAACCGACCGTGTATTAGAAGCGTTCGAGATGTGGTGTTGGAGGCGAATGGAGAAAATTAGCTGGAGAGAGAGGGTAGCCAATGAAGAGGTGCTGAATAGAGTGGGGCAAACCAGGCAGTTAATGAGAAACTTAGAATATAAAAGAGGGAAGATTTTTTTTTTTCCTTTTTTTTTGTGTTGTTGCTTTTGTGCTGTTTGTAGCAGTCGCTCTGCGTTACCACCTTAGCTTGGGGCAGGCTGAAAATCAGCGCTGAAGCCACGCCGCGGTGGCGAGGTTGCAGCACACTGCTGAGACTGTCCCTTTGCCACCTTTTTAAAAAAAAATACTGATTATTGTTTTTTCATTTTAGTTTATCTCTTTTTGTTTTAAGTATATAACTTTATTGTAATTTTGTGTACTATTGTGTTTTTTGTGGAATTCAAATTATTTTCTTTCTTTCTTTCAAGATTCATACGACATGACAAGTTCAAAAAAAAAAAAAAAAAGTTTATTGTATAAGGGCAACATTACAATATAAATCACGACCCTGTGTCCTGAGCTAGGAAACCCTGTGTTACAGGACCCAGTTTCGTTGTTCCAAATACTTAACCTACGTATCTGTACAAGTATACAAAGACAGCAAAATACAAAATAAATATGGCTAGTTTTAGATGGTTAAAGTGTGTGTGCGTGTGTGTGTGTGTGTGGTGAGTGCGTGTGCATACTCAAGAGGAAGACTTAGAATAAACTACATAGAGCAACTCAAAAAAGAGAGTTGATGTTAGGTCGTATCGAGATGTCAAAGAGGTTGCCTGGGATCGGAGTAGATGGAGGGCTTACTTTGAGCTACACCACTAAATTTTAATTTATTGTATAATTATGAAAAAAGGAAATCCTATAAAGTATTTCATTGTGTCAATAACGTATAAAAAATCGTTGAGATTGGAAAATATTTAGAAGTGGAAAAACGTTTTCTCGTTTTGTATGGACGAGTACGTAGTATTCCAAAGGTATACTTCCCTCTTAAGGGGATGCCTTGATTTGAGTCGTACACGCCCCCTAGACAGAGACACGCTGATGCCTTCCGCCCACGAGAAAAAGAGATGTAACACTTCGGGAATCGCTGTTTTGGGCAAGTTTCGATAAATACCTAACTTAGTGAAGGTTTATTAAAATTTCATAAAGTGAGATTTTAGATGAGATAAAGTACTATAGTATTTACTTGATTGTGTCGTAAAATAATGTATCGTTTGTATTGGCTGAGTAAAAAAAGGAAAATACAGACCCAACTTTGAATTTTTTTTCTATCGAGGAAATTTTAAGCAATCATGTATCGATCGAATCAGATAAACAATCATATAGTCAAGAATCATATAACTGAAAATCAGACCTTATTGTTGCGTAATCTAGTCAGAACGGCGTTTCAAAGCACGCGATAATTTCCAATGCACTGCCTTAAGAATGTGTGTTCCTGGTGATAAAGGTGGCTAGAGCTCAGACGATACGCTGTCGGAGTGAGGGACCTATAGTTGACTGTAACCGTACCTTGCTATCAATATAGGCGTCGGCAACACGCTTGTGATTTATTTTGACCAGTCTGCTCACCATGTGGGCCATATGCTCATTTACCACCGTAATAGTATAATGCCATCATTCTTCAGGTGCTTTTACGTGTTGAAAATGCAAACAGTGTGTGACGTCACAATATGCTAAGCTGCCGCAGAGCGAGCCACGTCGACGGCGGCGTCGAACACGACGGGGCACAGCACGTTGCCGGCTATTAGTGACGTCATAAACTACAAGCGTCATCGTTTCATATGAAGTTGCGTTTTGCGAAAAAGGAACAGAACATACACAACACATACATAGAACAACATTCTTAAAACTTTGGACACTTATAACTTCGTGATTATTTGACCTCTTGCGTTGCTTATTTCTCCATTTGACTACATTTTCAATCCTTTTTCGAGAAAATATGACATTATTGATTATTTTTATTTAGTGTCTACAGTGTAGTGTGTAGACTCTACACCCCTATTTGATTTTGACCTGTTGATTGTAACCAGGAAATACCCGGACGTTCTCCAGCGACTCCCCTCGCTGCTCAAGCCGGAGGTGGCCAGCTGCGTGCTGGACTGCGAAGCTGTCGCGTTCGACACGGTCAACAAACAGATACTGCCATTCCAGGTACTGTATTAACATGAGTCAAGCTTCTACTGGCGATTTGCGCTGCTAAGCGGAAAAATGCTGCTACGCGCTAAGGCGTAAAACACGTAACTTCTAGCTATTTTTGGTTTTCAGCGCGGTATAGCCTATCTTTATTTGGAGTTTACTTACCTTCGTGCTTACTATATTGTTACCAATTAACGTTAGGACAAAGTTTGCAGGCACTCGAACAAACATTAGGGCTTTAACGCCGATTATCTCGCAAACGAATCAATGGTTTTTAGAAACCCATAATATTTTTGAACAAGCTATGCAACGATTGGTTTAACGAGAAAAAAAAATTACATCTCCACTTTAGGAATTGGGGAGGTACTATCGACAACACAGCTAACTGACCATCCGTGCACTTTATGTGCATTGTAATAAGGTTCTTATATAAATACAGGATGGTCAATTAATTGTGTTGGCGTTTGTACCCTAAAAATTTTATTTTTAAAGATATTATACTACTGTTTTGTCGGCGTAATAGATGTATGCCGAATTACAGTTTTCTAGTAGTACTGAGCTAAGCTGAAAACGGACAGACGGACGGACATGGCGAAACTAAAAGGGTTCCTTGTTGACCACGGAACCCTAAAATCGGTTGAACGAATTGAGGGGGTTTACAATCGATAATTGTCATCCTCGAACTTTATAGGACATTGAAGTGGGGGTTTAAATTAGGTCCCGTGGTCGAAATTGCAGGCAAATCTAGTGTGGCTATGAATCACGCGATGCTGGAACAACATTCCACCACCATTAAGAAAAACTAGTTCTCTGGTCACTTTTAAAAACAAGTTGAAAATTCATCTGCTAATGGAACAAGCGTCCTCTCAAAATATTGTTGTATGTTGCTGTATGTATACACATTTATTCATACTATTGTAAATATTTTATAGTGATATTTTATACACATTATTTATTCAATTATTTATTTATACGTTATATTCATATGCTATGCTTTTCGCAAGTTAAACTGTCTTCGCTGAAATGTCTGTTGCTTCGCTTGGTGTTCTTTGTTATTTGTTTTTATTTTTGTTTTGTACTGTTTAAATGGATTCACTGAAAATCAGCGTCATGGCACTTCATGCCTCGACACATGCTGAGTGGACTCCTTTTTGAGACTAACCTCAACAATGTATCACTTATTTTATGTTTTTTTTTTCTCTAGTTTTAAGCAAGTTTGTTGTTGTGGTGTGTGTTTCAAATAAATCATCATTCATTCATTCAATCTAAAATGTCTCCACAGATCCTGTCGACGCGTAAACGCAAGGACGCCTCCACGGCGGACATCAAAGTGCAAGTGTGTGTGTTCGTGTTCGACCTGCTGTATCTGAACGGACGCGCGCTGGTGAGGCAGCCGCTTGAGGAAAGAAGACGACTTTTGAGGGAGAACTTCAATGAGGTCGAAGGTACGTTTTAAATTGCTATGGAACCCGAAAGACGGACTTTTTTTTGTTTGTTGTGGCCTGCTAGGCGGCCAGTAACAGATTTGTTTAGCCTTTACCTTGATGGAAGCTATAGCTTAGCGGGGTTATACCGGTCGTTCTAGTCCAGGCCTCTACTCGGGTCAGGAACTCGTCGGGCCCAGCCCTGGCTTCAACCGAGTAGAGTCTTGCAAGCCCGGACTAGTAGCGAACATTTTGGTAGCAGAGCGTGGTCTCATTGGGGGCTTTATCGGCCACCCAATGGGAATAGAAAGACGGACTTTGTGAAACAAAATCCTTTATAACTCAAAATGTGGTTAATGAGTGTCATCATCATCTTCATCATATCAGCCGAAAAATGTCCACTGCTGGACATAGGCCTCCCCAAAGAGTGCCACAATGACCGGTCCTGCGAATCCAAAGAGAAACCCGTCGTGTCTGGAACCGTCTTGACGAGAAATGCGATGACTGTAAAAAAACAGAACCGTCAGCTATAAATCGTTGTACCAAAAATGACGTCTCGACTTCGACAACTTCGCTCGTATATCTCCGTCTCTGTCGCACTTGGAAGTTCGAGCGACAGAGAGAGAGATACACCAACGAAGTTCGTTTTCACTCTGTAATTGTTGCCTTGTAGTGTGTAGTAATGCGGGATCAGTTATACATTTCCTCCCTGGTCCTGCTATTCAGAAAAGATTTGTTGTCGCCCTCAAATAAGGAATTTTAATTTTCTTCAAAAACAGTGTGAGTAACTCGGTAAGAATAGTACATGTAGTAGAAGTGAAATGGATTTGTCGCTGCGCCCGTGGGCGGCAAAACTCAGTTACCGCCCGAAGTGACGTACTATTATTTCCTTCTTGGGCGTAAACACTTGAATCCCTCGAAATTATATTTGAAGAATCTTTCGTTTCACTCAGAAATCAATATACAGCCCTCGCCGTAAATATGTAATTTTGCTCCCTTGACACACAATCTACTATTTTGACCCAGGTGAATGGCAGTTCGCGACAGCTAAAGACTGCAGCTCAATGGACGAAGTCCAGCAGTTCCTTGACGACGCAGTGAAAGGCAGCTGCGAGGGTCTCATGGTGAAGACTCTAGAGGGAGATCACGCGAGATACGACATCGCTAGGCGGAGCCACAACTGGTTGAAGGTACGGAATGTCACTACTCCTGGGTCACTTTTCACTTTATAACTCCGTGATTTTATGGGTTTTAATTCACCAGTGTCTCGTTTCAGGATTCTACGAGTTCAAACATTTCAAGTCTGTTTTTGTCACTTCAATGAACACATGTCAAATGTCCAGTCAAGTGTAAAAATATGGATGCATACAACTTACTCATAAATATGTCATATATATATATATATGGATCTTATGTCAACGGCTTAAGGTTATGGTACATATTTATGAGAGGATGAAATCGATACATATTTTTGCACTTGACTGTCCAATCGTGTAGGGTTTTGATGACATTGAACTCCATAAATATACTTTTTAATCCCGATATTGAAAACGCAATATGTCAGTCGATTGACAAGCTAAGCATCATACAGAAGATCACGTCCTACTTGCTCTGTAGGCATTTAGTAGATTGTTAACCGAGGGTTGAAAGCCACCCATTTCTGACGAGATATCTTGGCGCTCGAACAAAGTGAGAGCGCCAATAGTTCGAGGCTGAAATGGGTGGCTTTCAACCCTCGGTTAACAATCTACTAAATGCCTACAGTAATTAGCTGCGAGTACTCTCATAGTAATTCTTACTCGCGCGAGTAAAGGCGAGTAAGAATTACTATGAGAGTACTCGCTACTCGCCGGCGGTGGGACACCCTGTTCACCCTGTTTCACATCATATTATATTTTTCAGCTAAAGAAAGACTACCTGGAAGGCGTAGGCGACACCATAGACGTGGTGGTCATAGGCGGGTACCACGGTCGCGGCAAGCGGCGCGGGGTGTACGGCGGCTTCCTGTTGGCCTGCTACGACACCGGCAGCGAGGAGTACCAGGCGCTGTGCAAGATCGGGACCGGCTTCTCCGACGAGGACCTGCAGACCTTCACCAAGACCCTGGACGACCACGCCATAGAGACACCGAGGAATTATTACAGGTGAGTGAGTTATTTTACATACTGTTAGGCAGGCAAAAATACAAAGATAGACGGGACAGATACAAAAGAAGAGAGTGAGAGGGAGACACAAAGAGCGAGAGGCAGACATAGAGTGACAGATGGTGACACCATGGACGTGGTAGTCAGACGGCTAACACGCTAAAGAATACAGACTGACTATTACAGAGGCTCTAGTATAAGTTTTACCGAAACAAAACGTTACGACCGCGTTCGCGTTTAGCTGTCAAATCCGAGGCTAAATTTGTATGTCATTTCGCCGGTTAGCGACCACCAAATTTCATGTGCCGGTTGTCGACCACTTAGCTGAGTTGGTGAACTGAAAGGTTATTTTCTCGGTTTTTTAGTAGATTTCTAATCTAAAACAACAACAAAAATGCATGTCTCAATAGGGTCTGTAGAATTGATGTTATCCTCAGTAGAAAAAACCTGCTTCAGGTGGTCGCTAACCGAAGGTGGTCGCGTAACCAGCGTTATGACCCTATTAGTAAATTATGCTGTCAATCACACTCGCAGACTTTTAAGACCTGTGTCTCAGCCCAGTTTATGACCAGTTCCAATAGATAGATAGATAGATAGATATCATTTATTGTCAAAACTGTGTACATAAGATCTCATGTCATACATTAAAAGGTATCAACAGTTTGCCCATTTCGGACGTACAATATTTGAACTTAAAATTAAACTTAATTGTTTGTAGATCTATACGAAATATTCATTAAGATTGTAAAAGCATTTACTTGCAAGCCATTCCTTCAGTTCCTTTTTGAACTTAGTACTCTCGAGTGACTTAATCAATTCAGGCAAGTTATTAAAGATTCTGATTCCAGTAGCATAGGTACTCTTTCTAATGATGTAACTAGAAGGCCTAATTGTACACACATCATATTTATATTGGGATCTTAGATTAGTTTTGGAGTCACTTTTTTTATTAAAAATATCATGTCGTTCCTTAACAAATAAATTAATCCACCTATAGTTTTCCTTACCAACAGTTACATTTTGACACATTTTCTACTGGTAATCTGTCAAAATGTAACTGCCGGTAAGGAAAACTATCGGTGGATTGATTATTGGAACCGGCCATTAGTCTGATAGATAAGTCATCATTATGTGTTACATTTTGGTTAATAAATGTTTTTTTTTTTTTTGTAAGATTCCTAGGTTTGTGATTGTTCAAGGAGCGTAAACATTTTTAAAAAGTCGGCAACGCGCATGTAACACCCCTGGTTGCAGGCGTGCATAGGCTACGATGACCGCTTACGGGCCTTATGATTGTTTGCCACCGACTTGGTATTAAAAAAAAACCGGCCAAGTGCGAGTCGGACTCGCGCACGAAGGGTTCCGTACTATTATCTATAAAAACGGCAAAAAAATCACGTTTGCTGTATGGGAGCCCCTTTAAACATTTATTTTATTATTTGTCGTTATAGCGGCAACAGAAATACATCATCTGTGAACATTTCAACTGTCTAACTATCACGGTTCATGAGATACAGCCTGGTGACAGAAGGACAGACAGACGGACGGAGTCTTAGTAATAGGGTCCCGTTTTACCCTTTGACCTTTAAAGCGTCTAAATGATAATGTATGTCACAGACCATAAGAAACAAATGCCTAAATGTATGTTCGCGGACGTGTTGTTTTTTTTTTTTTTTGGTGCACGCGGTTTGCGTATTGCCACCGACAAAGCAGGGAAACGTTAGGAAAGTAGGAATAGACGTGTTGAGTTAATTTAACCCTTTGCCCGCAGATACGACACGTCGCACGCGGCTGACGTGTGGTTCTCGCCGGCGTGCGTGTGGGAGATACGCTGCGCGGATCTCTCGCTCTCTCCCGCGCACCGGGCGGCCTTGGGGCTGGTGGACCCGGAGAGAGGAGTCTCGCTGCGATTCCCGAGGTAATCGTGTCGCACATAATTTGTATTAGGGTGGTATTTCACGTGTCGAAGATCTTTGTCCAATGTGCCTTTGATCTGTCATATTGGATGACTTCATCAAAGGGCTTTGCTGGGAATTTATGGGTAACTGGTGCCTTTTTTTTTGATGGCACACTAGCACCTTGTTAGATGTGTAGAGTACTTCCATACAAACAATAGTTACTATGGCAGCTCAGCTCTAAAGTACATCCGTCTCGAGTTACGCGTCCTAATCTATAATAGTATTCGACCATTAAAGTAAGTCATATTCTCAGTTTTCATAATAGGCATGCGGCCTCATATTCAAATTGATAACGTAGTGATGCTAAATGGATAGTAGACCATCAAATTATCGTAATAAAGTATAAATTATAAAATGCAATTAAAATCATAAAAAGATATGATGAACCTTGAAAGTCTAGAAAAATGATGCATTTTTTTTATTTTCGAAGATTTTAATGCTGCCAATAGAATCCTTACGCTTTTATAGAAATAAAATTGTACGACAACTATGTACTTAAACACAGTATTTTACGACCGAAACAACAATTTACCGGATTTTCCATACAACGATACAACTACTTTGTACAAGTGACGTCATACGGTACCCCCGTCATCAGTATGAAGCGTTTTCCGCTGCCGCCAGCGACGTCAATGTTTGTCTCAATTTTTTGGGTATTTATTAGAGATGCAACGGATAGTGGTTTGGCCGGATACCGAATATCCGGCGGTGCAGCTGGCCGGATATCCGCTCTAAAATTAAGCAAATTCGACCGCACCCGTGCGCGGCGCTCTGTGTAGGTTGTAACTTGTCACTCGCTATGGCAGGCTTTGACAGAATAGAAACATGCGCAAATTTTTAAACTGACTTTGAAAATTGATCACTTTGTTGTTCGTTATTTAATCAACTTTATTTTACCTACTGTAGTTCTCTTTTTAACCGACTTCAAAAAAAGGAGGAGGTTATCAATTCGAACTAATTTTTTTTTTTTGTATGTATGTTACTCGATATCTCCGAGAACTGTGAACCGATTTTAATTTTAATTTTTTTAATCGAAAGGGTATAACTCCGAGTTGGTCCCGTTGGCACTAAGTCGGGATCTGACGACGGGATCCTGAGGAATCGATGGAACTCCTCAAATCTTAAAGGCACACATATGGGGATTTTTGTGTTTTTATTTGAAGTTGGTTTTATTTTTTGTTAAAAAGTTTTGTAGTTACCATTGTAATATTCTAGGCCTATACATTACATTTAATACCGAAAAAAAGTTATATTTTCGGATACCGGATAGTGACCGGATATCCGTTGCATCTCTGGTATTTATGTTCTTTAATTGTAGTTGCTCCTACACAAACATTTGTTCCTCTCCAAAAACTGGTTAGAATGACGTCGTAAAAAAATCTTAGTCCGCATCCCTATTAGATACGCGTCATAGATTAGGACGCGTAACTCAAGACGGATGTACTTTAGAGCTGAGCTGCCATAGTAACTATTGTTTGCATGGAAGTACTCTACACATCTAACAAGGTGGCGTTAGTGTGCCATCAAAAAAAAAGGCACCAATATTGAGCAAAGCCCTTTACTAGAAACACTGACAGTAGATCAAATATTACGAATGACATTTAATTCAAAATGGCTACGCAAATAGGGGAAGTCCCTTAACGCCGGACACACGTACTATCTCGATAACCAATAACGCGAGCGATTCAAGGACTAGTAAAAAAGGCGCGGGGGGAAAAGGGGGGGTTATCGGGATAGTATAAACTAAACTATCATCTAATTTGAAAAGTCACAACTGTATGGGGAAAAAAATCGTGTTCTTAATTATCTGGCCACGACTGTATATGCATAATTTGTATTTAATTATGAATTTATTTGTCAATATTTTTATCGTTCTGTAGTGCCTGAAAAATATTTATTTCACTAATAAACAGTGCATTCATAAAGGTTTACCGGGGGAGAAGATCAATTTTTGTAACAGTCTCTTTTTCTGACAGATTCATTCGAGTGCGCGACGACAAGTCGCCGGAGCAGGCGACGTCGGCGCAACAAATCGCCCAGATGTATCTCTCGCAGGACCAGGTCAAGAACTCCACCAGCAAGACAGTTAATTTTGACGACTTCTACTAAGTCATCCACATTTTACCGGTCAACGTTAAATATGGCGCCGGGCGCATTCATTCCATAGAGAAATGTCAAATTTCCCTTACGGTCGCGTTCTTTAATTTATAAAATGATTAAATGATTATGATTATGATAAACCATTTCGCAAAAATATTCTTTGGATTCCTATGAATATTAACATTGACTGGAGTCCACGCTCACACACACAGTCCACGCTCCATACACACGTAGTTCGTTTTTCATGTCCAAACGCCATACTGGAATAATATGAAACTGATCCGCCATATCTAGGTCGGAAACTTGTTTCTGTTGCTATACATTATAATAGAAATATAATTAAGCTATTAGGGATACTTAGTTACTATTTGACTTTGTTGGTAGGTTATGGTATTGTTGTATTCTATGAAATTTAGAAAATTATATATTTTACAATGTACCTTAAAATTACACAAATCCTTACCTTATAACCCTAATTACAAAAACAAAAGAAAAATAGGTAATGTGGCTAAATCTCAAAAAACCAGAACGGCATTTGCCAAGTCACAGTTTATCAGCAAATCTGTACACATTTCAATTTTTCTGTAATCAACAAAGTATTAGAAATTTATCCAATGCTACATCACAATTGCAAGAAGCTGCTTATAAATTGGATTAAAACTAAAACCTACGATGAAACGGAAGGTTTACTACAACATTGATCGTATGCCTCCAACGTACACACACACACACACACACCACACACACACACACACACATTCTCCTACCTAGATTACTAGTATATAAAAAAAAGAATAAAAACCCTTAGTGGATTACATTGTTAGTACTTACCTATTATTATCTATGGAAGAGCGGGGCCTCCCAATACAGGCATTGTTTGCTTACCGGGCGGCTCCATCCCTTATATTATAAATGTAAATTGTTAATTACGAAATAAAGAATTTTGTATTTTGTATTTGTATTTGTATTCTTCTAATTATGTTTTTTTACCTATATTGAGTTACAGTAATAAATTTAGTAGGATTAAGAGTTTTAGGGACTGTATGAAAAACGGTCTACTCGCTCCATTTTTTCCATTTTAATTACCATTGTGTATACAAAGTTTCATGTTATTCCAGCTTGCCGGTTAAAAGAACCAAACGACGTTTGTATGGAGAGTTCAGCGTCCTGTGCAACCCTTAGGTGGGAACCACATTAAAGTTCGTTACTGTTGAACCCAATTTTTTATATGATGACATTTCTGATGGTGGTTGTATGTAAAGGTAGAATCAGACGGTTCACTTGAATGAATGTTCACTCGAGTTAGGCTTGCCATCTCAAAATTTGGCAACCAGGACATGACGCGTGAAAATCCCGGATTTTGGAGCCCAGAACCCGGACATGTCAACGGGTTTTTGAGGAAACTGACTAAAACTTAAACATACTTATAATAAAAAACAGTTTAAAATGTTAAGACTTCAACTTTTTAAACCCGGACTACAAAAAAAACCCCGCCCGGACGCTCCCCAGACGCCTTTTAAACTAGGAAAAATCCGGGGAAACCCGGACAGATGGCAACTCTAACTCAAGTGAACGCTTCATTTTTCTTTTATGTTTTGTTTCACTTTTCGTTCAGACTCGTCACTGAGTAAAAAATGCAAAATGAAACAAGAAAATGATAGAAAAGTGAAACTTCTGATTCTACCTTAGCTAAAGACATGTATATTTATTTATAAGGATATTAATAAAACAATTCATCGTCAATGTTCTTTTATTTCTCAGATAAAATTATGCTAAGTGCTTATAACTTATCTATTTAAAAATATAAGTTTTGGCCATCGCGAGTCGAATTAGAGTACTTATTTATAACTAACCAACTAACTAACTACTGGGGCTCAGTCAGTCTAGCTACCAATAACTGAACATATCTGTGCAACTCCAAAAACACATCTTATAACGGAAACGGTCAAGTGAAAATTCAATAGAAAATAATAAAACAAAAATTAGAAAACTAAATGTCAAATATAATAATATAATTATATCTACATAGTTTTTCGCACAATGAGTCTAAATAAAGCTGCATAGGGGACTTGTAAACAAGATTTCTAAGTGTCAAATCGGTCCAAGGAAATAATAGACTACGTTTTTAGAGTTACACAACAATTCGCAGCCATGGCGGAGGTTATTAATGGCTGTTAAAACGTTTTGCCACTATAACCTCAGGCCAGGTAAATTACAATCTTGAATCAAGTAAAATAGGAAATAAGAGTGTTTTTTTTATCGAATGAAACTCCAATTTAGAATGGTTTAAATTACATTGAACAGGATACCTTTCAAGACTTTGGGCGGCTCAAGTTTAATAGTCTTAGCTCCCATGGCTGCGAATCTGACATACAACTAACATACATACAATAAGCTCATTTGCGCGTCTTGATGCATGAGAATCAACGATTGCTGCTTCTTATCACAAAAATATTACTTAATAAAACAGGTCAAAAGATAGCTTTTTACTAATATGATGCCAACATATTTATGTACATTTTAATCTATTTTATTATGGATACGAAAATCAACTCAATCCATTTTATTCATGCATTGTTAGATCGATTTTCTGACCTACCTAGAACAAGCTGCCTTAGGAGTCTAGGTGCACGTCGCTTGCCATATTCCGCTACATTGCACTGAATCAATTGTACAGCGATTTCAATAATTAATATTGGAAAAAAAAAAACATTAAATTAACATCATTGCATTTGAAAATTGTACTGGCCGTAAAAAACATGGAATATAAAATAAAATAAAAGTCCAAAATATATGTATATAAAATGTAAACAGAAAATGATATTAATTTGATATGGCACGATGTACTTAAGATTAATTACATCCTTAAAAATATATTTGTTCGATTTGTTAGCCGCCATTTTACAATGCGTTATTATAACGATGAAAATATGCTTCAACTATTTTTATAAATTGGGGTAGATTTTTACATCTCACGGGCGGTAGTAAATTTAGTTTAGTTATAGCCCTCGCTTTCGGTTCGGGCAACAAAAAACTGCGATGCAAAAAGTTTCTTTACTTTACCCCCAAGGTAGAAATGTTATATAAAGATCGGATACCAACTGTAAACCAATCAAAAAAATAACATTTGCCCCATATCACATATAAATTTGATTCAAATAAAAATTACAATTTCATGAGATTCATACAAATAGGTTATTTAGTTGTAAAGTGATAAATCATAAGATTCAATAGGAGATATCTCGTATCTCGCTGCGTACAGCCTATTGCAGAAATATGTAGCGATTGTATCCTCTCATAGAATATGTACCGAAACCTTAATCCGCTGCCATTGAAGCGATGGGACATATTTATGAGTAAGTTTTATGCACCCATATTTTTACACTCGACTGTACTAATTAATTCTGAGTATTTTCTTTAGTCTATAAATTGTAAATGTAAAATTAACTATAGGTAATATTACTTGTGATTGGTTAAGTTAAATTCAAATTTACATGTACAACCCAAAATAAAAATTGCAATCCGTTTGACTAAGGCTGTTTTATAAAGATGGATTAGACCAAATGTCAGATAAAATTTTATTAACTCAGTACATTTTTTGACAGTTATTAAGCCGCCTTATGCCGATAATGAATGTCAAAAAATGTATGTGTAATGTACAACGCATTTTTATAAAACAAATGATAAACCGGTTATTTTTAGAATACTTACCGGTTAAACGTAAATCTTGTAAACGTAAAACTCACCTTAATAAATATAATTGTACTAAAAAGAGGCAAGACATGGATATGTACAACTATCAATACATCACATCCATTAACTTAAACTAACCACTAACCAAGATTTCTCAATTATACACACTAAATTGATTTTCTTGCATAAAAGTTTCACTAATTATCATTTGGGCCAATCAACTATATTTGTTGTTCGTTGCTATGGTTACGTCTCCTGTGTTACTCTTTAAAACTATGATTTCATGGGGTTTAAATCCACTATACACCTGTTTTTTTATATTAAGAAACTCTGTCACTGCTGTCTCCTGGCTTACCAGAACAGAAAAACAACAAGAAAAAGTTGATCGACCCATGCTATACCAGTTTCACGTTTTACGAGATAGCTGTAATTACTAACATTGACTATACTATGATAAAATAAATGATTACTTGAGGAACTAAATAATTTCGAATAATAAACAATTCCGAAAATGTACTCGACATTAGGAATCACATAAATCGAGAATTTGGTATTCTGAGAATCAAAGTATGTTTAGTGACTGCGCATGGTTCCACATATTGCTGCTACATTTTAATTATGTAAATGCATACTCATGTAGGATCATTTATTACGAAGTGATCTATATTTTAATTAATATTTGTGCATGCTAAAATCAGGTGAAAATTCTATATTTCTTTATCTAAATTGTCTATTTGGTCTTAGTGTACATCTGTTATTTACGTACATATGTCGTTACCAAAATGTAGTATATATATATATATACCTATATGTACTTATGCCATAGTACATGTACTAACTTACACATGACTTAAAATCTCATCGTATTGTTTAATTCTCCATAAGTACAACTGGCTATACCTATTTTTGTTTGGTGTGTATTTATTTATCTATGAAATGTGTGATTCAAAGTTAAAAAATTGACGTCACGGCTGACCGGTTATTAGAAACCGGTCAATGGGTGATCACAATAGTACACTACTCACCTAGGGCGGTAAAATAAAGAATGTGTCAGATAGCCGGTATTTGACGACCGAGTTCGGCATAAATATGCGATCTGAGATATTCTTTATTACCTGCCATGGTGACCAAATTGTACGCCTCCCCTGGCCAGGAATGTTCCGCAACGGGCGGTATTTACCACTTTAGGGCCAGGTGTGACGTAAAAATGTACAGGGAAATTGTAACACGATCTTCTGGAATTCCGTAACTAAAGTTTCAACTGTTTCTTGACTTTCTATGCGATTCTCTCATATGCGTTTTGTATACTGCTAAAAGATCATAATGCGAGTGAACTCATAGTGACAAAATGAATCCATTTCCCATGATACATTTCGTATGAGCCTCACCCCAATTTCCATATTAAAGGTTACAACTAACACGGCCTCGCCGCGCTCGCTCACAGCAGCGCGGCGCGCTCGGCGGGCGAGCTGTCGGACGCGTCGGCGAGCAAGTTCTGCTCCTCGGGCTGATTGGTCGCGTACATGCTGTCGTACACTGGGTTCGCGAAGTGGTTGCCGTTCTGTAGATGGACAAATAGTATTAAAATCTAAGCCGGTTCATCCCACAAAACCTTCATATATCCCATATCAAACCTTTATAAACCTGTCAAAGAAAAACGGTTTTTGTATCGAAACCGGAATTAAAAGATTTGACGTCAAGTACAGGGTGGACTGATGACGACAGGTCGCGGGAATCCGCTGGGTGCGGGTGGCGCAGGTCCGGTCATTTTGGCACTCTTTGGGGGAGGCCTTTGTCCAGCAGTGAACGGCTTTCGGCTAATATGATCATGATGATGAGCAGTTTCCTTAACAACGAACGCTGCAACGGGTCTGTCCTTATTTTTTTTAATTATTGTTGTTTTGAATGAATATGTTTATTTCAGAACCAGGTCCATATTGGTTAGCAAATATTATCTTGATATAATGTTAATTATTTTATAAAACCACGTTTTCATCATTTAGATTATAAACTTCAAGTCAAAAACACTTCAATAAAAATGAATAGTTAAAACATGTCAAAGATAGATAAATAAAATGAAATTTTAACAAATATTAAAATGCAGTTTTATTTAAAAATGTAAAATATAATAAAATCTTACTAATAACATAAATACTACTTTTATGGGCCCTATTATGCCGCTTCGACCAGCAAGTGATGTATTGTGGCAGCCCTTTAGAGTACACCGTTAAGGCCCGTTGCTTCCAGGAAATTCCGATTCTTTGGGCGGTGATATGTTGTACCTTTTCTGGGTGCACGATGTACCGCCCTAGGTAGGTTTAGGTAGTTCTTTTGCGCGTGAGTGGTCCGCAGGAGCCGAGTACGTGCATTGCTGTTTCCTTTGTGTCCTGGCAGAACCCGCACGTTGCACCCTGTCTTGACGCTGCCATTTGGAACAAGTCTATAACTGAGGAGGAACACGCGTTTTTTGAGAATACTTACCTCTCTCGGCGGCAGATCCCTCGGTGGTTCGTCGTCGGCCAGGTACATTGGGTTGTTAATTTCCACGTTGTCCGCCAGGCGCGCATGCACGAATGCGCCGCTGTAACAATAAGTAATGGTCAGCCGCGTGTCAACTCTAGTAAGCGTGTGCAGGGATTGTAACCGGTTAGAAATTTACCGATTTTTAAAGGTTAAACCGGTTACTTATTTAAGTTAAATACGAACGAATTCATTTGGAACGTTATTTACAACCGGTTACTCGGTGTTTGGATACGGGATCAATGACCGCTGTCACGTGGGTGTCGCCGCCTGCGGTCGCGCAGTCGATTCGTTCGTGTTATGCCGACGCGCTAGTTGCTGCTCCTACTGTCGACCGTCGAGCGCCGAGCGGCCATTCACCGCTTACAAGGCGGGAAGGCTCGCTAACCGGTGAATGGATATCGTTCTCTGTTTGCGTTTCTAGATATAAACCGGTTAGTTACAGCAATGCTTTTCGAACGTACCCTGTTTAGGCTCTCAAAGTGTGGCTCTAACCGGTACGGCAAGATTAACCGGTTTATAATTCCTGAGCGTGTGTACATACATAAGTTGGTCGAATTTTACGCTAGGTGGCGCAGTACAGTCTGCGTCGATTCCTGAATTTCTTAAGATATAAATATGGCCTATGGTATTTGGTGTCTCAGTGTGTTTTTTAAGGGTAATCCCTGAGCTTAGAACACAGATCATTATCAAGTAGGAGTGGCATCATTTAGGGACCGGCTTTAACAGGTATTATAGCATTTTTTGTGTTCTTGGCCTGTTCATACTATGACGGTGACTAACAAGCCGTATGGCTTGCCTGATGGCATGGACGCTTTCAACTTCAACTTTTCGTGTCCCGGGTGCACTACACTACGAAGGCAGAGGAAGTAGTGGAGTATGTGCGCGTGAAGACCGGATTCATTCTGAGGGTCGTGAGGTTGGAGTCTCGCCATGATGTGAATTTTAATTCCTTTGTGGTCAGAGTTCCAACAGACCATCTGTCGACCTTCACTAAGGAAGAATTTTGGCCGAAGGGAGTCAAGTTCCGACGTTTTCGCGGTCGGTTACCTGACACCACGAAATTGCGCAACACATCGCAGTAACTTTGTGTTTCGTAGTTATTAATAAGTTTATATTGATATGTATGTTAGTCTTTAAGGTATTTGTAATATGGGCCTTGTTGCCTGATTTAAATAAATAAATAAACTCCAGAAGAATGACAAACCTTCCTCCGACCTTTTATTGATTTGAAGATTCATTGTGTTTGCAGCTAGTGATAAATGCACCCTCGACACGGCACATGGGGAGCTCTGGCGATCTAACTCACTCACACCCACAAAGCAAGGAGTGGTTTTATTATGGCTGCGCTTTTCTTTAACGGACAGCTACGGTCTTCTGTAAGGTGGAGACTTACTTCTCCAGATGGGCTGCTCCAAATACAGGGTGTACCAAAAATGAGGCGTGAACCGATCAAGATCATATTCGGTAGCGCATTGCGATTCCAAATTTGTTTATGTTTACATTACAATGTTTGTCTTGTTGACAAGCTATGACAACATTCCCCCGCGAGGGTGAAGCGTTTATTTCATTATCAACCGCCGCGCGCACAGCTGTGTTATGAAAACAAATGTTTTGTGTATGTTTTTTTGATACACAGGTGACGGCTTTGACGTTTTTATCGTCATACACAAGCAATGTAAACAAAAACATACAACAAAAAAATTCAATATAAACAAAAACAAAACAATCGCATTTTCTGGAATTGCAATACGCTACCGAACCTGGCCTTGGTGGGTTCACACCCCATTTTCGTTACATCCTGTATGAGCGAGATCACACTTCACCTCTCCGATAATCTGCAAACGCAGTACTCACTGTCTCCTCCGATGCAGCACGTAGAGCGCGCCGAGCACAGCGCACAGCAGCAGCAGTAGCGCGGCCACCGCGCCGGCCCACGCGCCGCCGGAGCCCTGCGCGGGCGCCGCCACGTGCGAGCGCGGCGGCGCGCAGCGAGCGCCCTCTATACACGCGCAGAACGCTTGCCCAGGAAGCATTGGGTCATCTGTAAACGATCATAACAAGTTTCTGTCAAAAAAAATAATTGTTTCAAGCTTTTGTTGCCGACTGTACTCTTTTAGGGTTCCGTACCCAGAGGGTAAAAACAGGACCCAATTACTAAGGCTCCTCTGTCCGTCCGTCTGTCACCAGGCTGTATCTCATGAACCGTGATAGTTGAAATTTTCACAGATGATGTATTTCTGTTGCAAAATAATACAAAAAACAAAATAAAATATAAGTAGGTGATTTTTCTTCGACGTGATAACGCTTCGTGCGCGAGTCCAACTCGCACTTGGCCGGTTCTTTTAACCCCCGACGCAAAGAGAGGGAGTGTTATAAGTTTAACGTGTCTGAGCTTGTATCTGTCTGTGGTATCGTAGCTCCCAAACGGATGAACCGATTTTCGTTTAGTTTTTATTGTGTCACAGATAATCTTATCCCGAGTGTTCTTAGCCATGTTTCATGAAAATCCGAGTTAGAGGCCTTCGGGCGGCTTAAGAACTCCTAACAGTCGAGTTGCCCACTCACATGACAAAGGGGGCACAACTGTTACTCGCGTCCGCAGGAGCTACCTACCACAACCCTGCACGTGTCCCCTGGGTAGTACTAAAGAGTGATAAACTTTAAAGGCCAAAAATAATGTATGCCATACGATTAAATAGTTTATGAATTAGGTTTAGTCACGATCCATATATTAACAATTAACTACTTAATTAACCAAACTGACTGTAAGCCGCCGAATGTGAGCGGGTGAATCTTCTAGCGTTTGAACCGCTCGGTTCTAACGTCATTGTCGGCTTAAGATTATTTCAGCAGAGGTAAAACATACCGCGGAAAGTTTCATAAAAAAAGACTCAGTACCGATATTGGCTTACGTTTTCATCAAAAGTGGACTCGATATTCGTATGTTTTAATAGTATTCCCTGTCGACGACAATGACGCAAAAAAACGCCTTCAGAACGCTGAATATTCGCCCGAGCCCCAGTGTAAACGTGAAAATATATATCAGCGTCTACGCATAGCGTAATAACTTATTGCCGGTTAGATGTGAACGAAAAAGTGAATATGTATGGAAATACAATAAACTGCGTAAAGTTCGCTCACTTTCGGCGGCTGACAGTCAGTTTGGTTTGAACACGGCCTTATAAATGCGAAAGTGTCTGTCCGTATGTCTGTTACCTCTGAACCGATATAGATGAAATCCATCATAATCATCATAATAGCCTTTATTGCCGAAACTAAAACGGTTTTACATAATATTTCTAATTTTACTTAAAAACTAACACATTGGATTGTCCGGATTAGTGGTCAGCGTGTCTTGTGACACATAGGCCTCTCCCAGCTGTTTCCATTCCTTTCTATTAATGGCTTTCCTGGTCCAGGTAGCACCCCCTATAGACTTGATGTCATCCATCCACCTTTTAATTGGTCTACCTCTTTTTCTGTGAATGAAATCCATACCAATAGTATAAATACGAAAGTGTGTCTGTCTGTATGTCTGTTATCTCTTCACGCTTAAACCGCTGAACCGATTTATATGAAATTTATACATAGGATAGTTTTTATCCCAGAAATCATCCCCTAGGCTTGTATGGAGCTACGATATAAACGAGTTTCACGCGTTACGATATAACGGAGTCGCAGGGAGAAGCTAGTTCGGTATATGGATAGTTTGAGTCCCGGGCAAGGCCATAGGAACCGTAAGGGGAGTGAAATGGGGGGTGAAAGTTTCACGAGGTCGGACTCGCGGGCAGAAGCTAGTATCAAGATATACCAAATTTCAGCTCAATCGGATAACGGCAAGTTGCTGAAAAAATGGGTTGCCAAATGAACTCACCGACGGGAGTCCACACGCAGATCGAGGGAGGGCCACATGCGCCCGCGCACGCGTGCCCGTGGCCCACGTAGTGCGCGCAGAAGGGCCCGCCATACGTGCCCTTGCACTCGCATCGCATGCCGGCCGACGTGGCGATGCAACGCCCGCCGTTGTCGCATTCGCCGTGCCTGCAGAATGGGGTCTTCTGGTGTTCTGGAGACAAGAATTCGGAGGTCAACAAAGCTTATAGTAGTTGACGATAGTGAAAAAATATTATTCTACCCAACAACAGTTATTTTATACTCGTCGACCTTAATGTTTGAATTAAGACTTCGTACACCAAACTATAATCACATATTAGGTACTTTTTCACAACTGTTTAGACAACTGGGTGTGTAATGATTGGTATAACAACTTTTGATATATTTTCACTGGATATAATTACATTTAATATAATTTCATTGGATATAACTCAAGGGACATAATAAACTTTTAGTATAACAACAATCAGTATAATTTCATGGCGTATAATGTTCAAATTGTATAATGCATTTTTGATATAACGTTTAATGGATATAATGTATATTGGATATAAGTATTAGTGGTATAATGTTTTGCAAGATATAACTTTTTTTTTCACACACACGTAATTATTTTAACCTAACCTAACTGCCAGCGTGTCGACGTCACCCCGCTTCGCGGGGTGCCTATTTCCGCTCTAAGGGACACATGCTAACCCTAACCTAACCTACAAATAATACCATTGTTACAATTATTTGTCGTTTTTTAACTGCCCCCTTTTGTAATACCCCTTTTTGTAGTTGCCCTAACCTAATATTCTATATCATAATCCTTATACGAAAATATACTATGTGTTACCAGTTGATCAGTGGCTATTATACTGTTGTGTGTCAGTGGTTACTCGTCGTCTTACCTACACCAACCTGCCTTAGAGTTACATAGGTAAGAAATAATAGTAGTAAGTATTCCAGATTATGCCAATAGTAGGTACATTATACCAACTGGGTTTTATATCGAACAAAGTTATATTCCATGTATGTTATACGTTATGACTGTTAGATTAATAGTTGTTATATTACAAGTTCATTATATCTGTTGATAATAATATTACGTGAGAATATATCAAAAGTGCATTATATCCTTTAATCGTTATATTCAGTGAAAATTTACATATTCAACAGTAATATTCCTGCTGTGAGGCGTAAATTGACGAGGAGTTACTTTGAATGAGCGTAGCTTCAAACTTTTAGTTAATCATACTGTGTTCCTATCCGTATGATGTTGTTGTTTAGTTAAGTTAAATGAATACATAAGTTTCTACATTTTGTAACCCCTAATTAGGAAATGTCACAAATTCAGTGTAAAAATAGTGATTTCACAAATGTTTACTGCGATGCTATCGGTGGGAACCTGTAATTGGCTTTTTGTATTTTATCTATATAATCAATGTGTTTCTGTAGCTGTTGGTTCTCCAAATAAATAAATAAATAAATATATCAAAGGTTTTTATATCGATCATTACGCACCCTAGACAACTAAAATGAATTCGACCAATCACGGGGCGCCTTTACTGAACTATAATGAATTTGACCAATTGAACGTCGTCTTGGCTACAGAGGAAGACATCAACGAATACTAACTTTGGCTGCGCTTCGTTTCAGCAGGGTTTAGATTTTCAAAAGACACCAAGTTTGTTTAATTAGTCCAGTTGATTCGTAGAAAAAGTATTGTACACAATTATAGTTATATAATTAGCTTTTTAAATCTCGTACCACTAGGCCACTCAGCAACGTGGTAGGTATTCGACTGAAAAAGCATACATTATATAACGATTGCTTAAAATACTATAATGTCTTCAT
Organism: Epinotia ramella; assembly: GCA_947578815.1. Taxonomy (NCBI): domain Eukaryota; kingdom Metazoa; phylum Arthropoda; class Insecta; order Lepidoptera; family Tortricidae; genus Epinotia; species Epinotia ramella. Next base: position 5,010,304 of record OX388220.1, read on the forward strand.
TAAAACGAATAGTCTAAAAACCGCCTTCTGCTGATCAAGACCTCTCTAACGAGCCGTAATACGATGGATTTATTGTAAGCACTATGAGATAAAGCCGCGTTTGCGCCTCCTAGAGCACAAAAAATGCAGGCAGATGTATCGAAAATGTGTATTAAATAAGATACAATGTCCAGAATAGCCTTGAGAATTCAATAATGGTACCATATACCATTATTGTGTTATAGCTATTATAAGATAATCAGACAACGCAAGAATTTATACGCAATTAATATGTCATAAGCTCAATACACTCATTAAATGTCAGTCAATCATAATGACTATAATCATAACGAATATTAGATAACTACCAATTAGTACCTTATATTTTATCCTACTAAACTTGTGAATGTGTAATCTTGGATGTAACTCAAAAATACATAAACGTCAGAAAGGGTTAAGGTAAGCTTTTCTATACAATTAATCTGTACACTGGATCAAAGCGGGATATTTTACAAGCTTTTATCTACGCACATATCATTAGTGCTCTAAAATGCGTTCAGAAACCGTAGGAAATGACCAGCATTATTACAACCAATTTTACTATGAGAACTTTCTTGTCTGTGGTAGTAGGTAAAATCTGTACTGTAATGTTATTACAGTACAGATTTTTGTAAGGTTATGAGTTTAAATTTGGAACAGCTGTCGAATCTCAAGTGGGTCTCTATTCTAGTATCCAAAGATATTTAAACAGTTATCGATGCGAAACGTCAATTCAGTATGTTTTTTAATATAAACCGCACGACATTTGATCAAGAGTGACATGAGAATAGAGACTTCATTCGTTTTGTCTATGATTAAAAAAAACATTCGTCTTCACGTAGGATTGAATTGCCGCCATTAGTTGTAATTTCTTTGTTGGTGTTTGCTGTTACGAAAGTAGAATTGTGAAAAGTTGTTTGTAATTCACATTTTAGTTGAAAATATGAGTAGTAGTGATTCCGAGAACGATATGAACACTCCGCCGGATATCGTAAATGCAGCCACGATTGCAACAAAGATATTTTACAGGTAGCACTATAGTAGCAATGCAGGTCATTTTCCTACGGCTTCTGAACCCATCTTAGAGTACTTATGATATGTGTGTAGATAAAGTAGTGTATGCAACTGTACATAATTTAGCCTTAAAACACTCGTGTGATCCTATTATGAAACTCGCTGACGCTCGTTTCATAAAACCGCACTCATGTTTTAAGGCCTCTGATTATGTATCAGTTGCATAAACTACTATTATTTAACTGTATGATTGTTCAGGTGGAATCATGTAACTCAATTTTGAAGCAGTTGGACTGGAGTTCAAGTCAGTGGCGGCGAACGGGTTAAAAACGTCTTAAAAATGTATATTTACCAACTTTCATAATATAAGTAATACATATGAGGTAAGTAATTTTTTGCTATCGACCCAAAAAAAATTGTTGCACCATCGGTACGATGCTGCCATTTCTAATTTAACCAGAAATACATCAAGACAGTTCATCTTTTTTTTAAATGTGGTACCTAAGGCTTGCCAATGTATCCATGACCTGGCTAATTGTTAACGAGTGCAGAAATACTTTATGACTAAAGTATATTTTTTCCGCACGCTATTATGAATTTTATTGTTGGAGCCATAACACCTAGAACGTAACCTTATCGGGGAATGACGGCGTTCTGGCTCTCGTTAAATTAATATGCATGTGTTAAACATTGTTCACCCTCTAGGAATGTATGTTGTTTGTTGCAGAATGTTACATAATATTTTTTTTTTTTTTTTAAGTGTGTGTGCAGGGCCTGATTTACCCACAGGCTAATAAGGCCTAGGGCGCAAGGACCAAGCAAGGGGGCGGCGGGAGGCGCGGCACTAATGTGTCACCGGTGCGTGCGTGCGTGCGTGCGTGCGTGCGTGCGTGCGTGCGTGTGTGTGTGTGAAGGTCCTGGGTTTGAGTCGACTAAATCTAGTTACAGACATTGACTTCAGTGTTAAAAATCCTAGATATTAGTTGTAACGAATCGATGGTAACAGCTGCGATTGTTACTGTGTGGATTGGCAATCCACACAGTAAATAAATAGATAGCTACTTTTAGAGCGGCGGACACGTGGCGACTTTTGTAGCGATACAAAGGGGCGACTATATCATGCGCGACTGTATCGCACACGACTTTATCCTGCTCGACACTAGAAATAGATACTTAACCTACCATAATTGACAACATATTTTTTTTTTCAAATGGGCTTATTATGATTTAGTTCGCTAGAAAATCGTTTTTTTTGTAGGGATTCGTGTTTTTTATTTCTCCCTTAATTGTCATTTTCATTCAGGAATATCAAATTGAAAAGTAGTGAATTCCAGAAGGTCGTAAGTAAATTATGACGGCTCTGTATGACAGTTTGCACACCTTTCAATGACAGACGTCACACACGGTTTAAACTATTTTTAGATAATTTTGCGGCTATCTTAAAAACGAGTGCAAAAAAAACCCCAGAAAAACTACTTTATTACGTTCAGGTAACCGCCATTACCGAAATGGTTTTCTATTTAGGCATCATTACATATTTTAAACTGCGTTTGTACTCGTATCGCTGCAAAGTCGCCTTGTGAAACCACTACGAATTTAGAAATGAAACACCGCAACCCTCTGAGTTTGGGCTCGTTAGGATCGTCTCGATGGGTAACTGATTACCAGAGGCCGGAATTCTCGTGGCACTTTCGAGCTGTCATAGGGACTCCTCATTTATCGACTTCCGATATTCATATATCGATACATTTGAGTGTAAAAGAAGTAATTTAAACCCAGATAATTTGGAAAAAATTGTGACTATCTATTTCTTTTATAGAAAAACTAATGGTGAAACACTTGTTAGCACTAAAACAGACTTTGAACATGAAGTTGATAAAACACTGAACTGAACTGATTTAATGTGACAATGTTAACTTTTCATTGTTTTCGTTTGGTTGCATATACATATATATTTAGCGATAACACCGCCTGTTGTTTACCTCTACTTTCGATCTTCTTTAATATGTTGTGTTATATAATGTATCGATATAATACCTATGAATATCGGAAGTCGATAAATGAGAAGTCCCTATGACAGCTCGTGCCACGAGCATTCCGGCCTCTGGTGATTACTGCAAATATAAGTACAGTCGGCAAAACTAACTTTATTCACAAATTTTACAAATCATAATCCTCCTAGGGGTGGGTGGGTTGGGCACCTAATCCCAATATTGACGAAGGCACTAGTTTTACGAAAACTATCCATCTGACCTTCCAATCCAGGAATAATAGACTTTGTTGGGATTAGACCGAAAAGCTACTGTTAAATACCAAATGACATTTAAAGTACCTATAAGTTTATTGGAAAACCCAGTGGCACGAGCCGGGGCTCAAACTCACGGCCACGACGTTTAAGTATTTACTACTTTACATAATAGGGGTGTAGACTCGAAAATTATTATTACTCCAAAAGAAAGAAGGCAAAAAATATGCCTAGTGGCGAAAATCCCATTCAGATATCTCAAAGAATTACGAAGCTACAACCGTTTTAATATTGCTTGTTAGAGAGAGAAAATGCAGTGTTTGACGTCACGTTAAATACGGGATGCTGCCGGGGGGCCGCGTCGACAGCGGCGCCGAACACGATGGGCACGGCACATTGCCGTCACAATCTTCCAGCGTCATCGTTTCATATAAAGTTGCGTTTTGCGAAAAAGGGACAGAACATACCCCTTCGTGAACCTTTGCGTTGATTTTTTCTCCATTTGACTACATTTTTAATGCTTTTTCGAGAAAATATGTCATTATTGATTATTTCATTCGGTGTCTACATTATTGCTATAAATTCACAAACCATTTTCCCGCCGTTTCCTGCGTCCCATGATTGTCCAGCAAACACAACACTGTAAACTCTTCAATAAATCACACACACTTAACACTTCTCTCAGTCATGCGAAGCAAACAAAACATCATTAAACAAACGACCTCATAGTCATTGAAGCGTATTTTCCTTATAGCCTCATACATCACAAACTTATTTCCATAAAACTCAAAAGTCTTCGACCGTCAGAAAGCAAATATCAGAAGAAAAACAAGCTGTCAAGTCACTGGCCGGTTTTCCACCAAATATAAAAAACCTTTCAAAAATAATAAATTCGAAATTCAAATTTAATAAATAAAAATGTAATAGCTGTAAAACTGGCTGTTATTAATTGATAATTTAAAAAGTGTATCACAGTATATTCGCGCGTCTTTTTCTTAATAGTGACTGCGCGTGCGCGCGGCAAGACTAGTGCCGCGAACTGACCAGCACAGGGATTACATATTTTACATATTATCCTGTGATTTATCTTGACAGTGGCGGCGCCGGTCAATAAACGCCTAGGCAATTCCGAATAACGAAGAATCGACTTAATTCCATGATTAGATATACCTACGTTTGTTCTCAAATGAAATCCACATTTTAATAATCACCCAAACACGGGTGTCATAAGTTTAACATGTGCATCTAAGTCAGTTTATCTGTGGCACGGTCCTAAACGGATGAGCCGATTTGAGTGCAGTTTTAAAACGACAGAGTTCTATGAAGGGATGGTTGTCAGCGACTCGTATGTTTTTTGTTTTTTTTGAAGTGAAAACTTCTTTAGCGGCGCTGTGCACTTGTGATGGGGGGAAATTGTTTAAACTCGCCACAGGTCACGTGACCGTAAGATATCACGTGACCGTGAGATTCGAGATTGAAAATTCGTAAGACGGACACCTGACCTGATCGAAAAACTGTTACAATGTCATTAAGTTTTCACTTCTGCCGGCAATTCGGTCTTTTTTTTTGTCTACTTTAGTTTTATCAAATCGTAGCGCGTAGCAAGAGGCATTTGAGAAGTGAATAAGACGAGATACTTTTAGGATTAATATGGAAAACCTACTGTCACGGGATCATTGGCAGGTTTGCACGTGTGTTACAAATGACATTTCTTGATTACGTACTTCTTTTTGAACAGAACATTTTTAGAATAATTAATAAGTCCAATGATGAGTGGAATGTCCTCAAGCGGGACCTTAAGGTCGAGCAGGTCACCTACCAATAGCTGTTCTGTTGCTACACAAACGTCGTTGTTGCAGACAACATATTTAATAGCCAGTCAAGTAAAAAACACTATAATTAACGACATGGCGTCATTGCAAAAAAGGTAAAGAGCGATCAGAATTGGCACGGCAAGTTTCAAATGTTTTGCTACTGATATTAGGGGACAGACTAACAATAATAACCTCGGAGTAACCATGGGAGGAACCATTACACCATACATTCTTAAAGGGTCGGCAACGCGCATGTAACACCCCTGGAGTTGCAAGCGTCCATAGGCTACGGTAACCACGTACCACGTGGGCCGTAAGCTTGTTTGCCACCGACGTGGTATAAAAAATAAAAAAACGAAGTGTTATGCGTACTACAACTACTAGATGACGATGTATGAAATAATTACAAATATTTGCCCTTACCGAGATTTGAACCCAAGACCCAGCTTCGCAGGCAGGGTCGCGACCCACTAATCTAAACCGATTGTCAAAAAATATAAAAGAGACGAGAGAGTAACTTTTAGGGTAGGTACACTTATTTTTTTATCCGACTCGTGAGTAGGTAAACAAGAACACGAACGCTATGGCAAGTGGACTCTACAATCCTGTCGGCAGCAGTCGTCCTTCCGACTCATCGGAGATAGCACGCGTACAGTCGCCATCAGAAATATCGGAGCGGCCAAAGTGCGCACAAATATCTGAACAAGTCTCTATTGTCGGGGCATTAGAGACGTTCAGATATTTGTGAGCACTTTGGCCGCTCCGATATATCTGATGGCGACTGTACCAAGGGTGCCGTTTTGTCACTTTTTGCTGTGTATAAGACATCCGTCCGTTTCCGACAAGTATGCGAGCGCGAGAGAGACGGATGCCTTATCGACTGCGATAAGTGATGTTAACTATGCGACGCCCGCTGTGGTTGTTCATGAAAAAGATACAGTCGCCATCACATACATCTGAGCGGTCAAGGTGTTCACAAACATCTGAACACGACTTTATTGTCAAAGCCACAGAGTGCATGTTCAGATACTTTTGAACACCCTGAAGAGTAGATGTATGTGACGCTGACTGTACAAGTTAAAATAGCACCAGTCTAAACAGGTGGCACAGAGGCGCTTGACTATAGGTGTGTAGACACTAAATTAAATAATCAGTAATGATGCATTTTCCTGGAAAATTTCATTTGAGTACATTTAAGAAGTCAAGGAAAAAGCGACGCAAGAGGTTAATCACAAAAAGTGTCCAAAGTTTTAACAGGGGGGTGTTCTATCCCTTTATTTACTACGACGCTCGAGGATCGCGACGTCACGATCTGCTAGCGTTTTCTCTCTCTAACAAGCAACATCAAAACGGTTGTAGCTTCGTAACTTTGTGAGATATTTGAATGGGATTTTCGTCATTAGGCATAATTTTTTGCCTTCTTTCTTTTGAAGTAATATTAATACATATTGAGTCTACACCCCTATTTGACGTGTATTGCTTGTTCCATGCGTAACCTAATTTGATAAATAAGGTTAAATGGTAAGGAACACGGTAATTTATGCTTAATCAGGTATCTACATCATTTTAGAATGGCATCTTTTCACCAAGGACGTCTGACCAGGGTCATATAAATATGTTAATGTGGTATGCAACTTAATATGTTACAATTTATTAAGTTTTTTTATACCATGTGACGACCGCTTTAGCCCAGTTGGTAGTGACCCTGCCTACGAAGCAAGAGGTCCTGGGTTCGAATCCCGGTAAGGACATTTATTTGTGTGATGAGCACGAATATTTGTTCCTGAGTCATGGATGTTTTCTATGTGTTTAAGTTTTTATTTATCTATATAAGTATGTTTATCGTCGTCTAGTACCCATAGTACAAGCTTTGCTTAGTTTGGGACTAGGTCGATTTGTGTAAGATTGTCCGCAAATATTTATTTATTTATGTCGGTGGTACAAACGTAAGGCCCGCCTGATGGTAAGCGGTCAGTGCAGAATTTATACTGATAATAATAAATAAGGCTAAAATTAAATGGTGGAACCCTAAAAAATACCATAAATAGGTACTTAATCAGGTATCTATTTAGAATGGCATCTATTCGCCAAGGACGTCTGACCAGTCATAAAAATATTTTATCTATGCATTTATGCAACTTAATATGTAACAATTTATTAGGTTTTTTAAACCATGTCAGTGGCAAACAAGTGTACAGCCCACCTGATGGTAAGCGGTCACTGCAGCCTATGGACGCTTTGTAACTCGAGGGGTGTTACAATGCACGTTTACGACCCTCGAATGTATACACCCCTTTCTTTAAGAACGCCTTACAGTACTTTGTACTGTACTTATGTCATTTTATGTTAAGAGGCCTTACGCCCACATAAGCAGAAGCGGAAGCGTATTTTGCAAAATGCTTCCTTTTTCATTCAAGATTACGACGTAACTATAAGTATTTATTCAAAAACTGATAACGTACTTTAATAATCATTTCTTAAAGTAGGGGCTTACACAGTTTCACGGCCATTAATCACGTGAGACGTTGAAGATGGGACGGGGTCGAGCCGAATCTCATCTAATCTTACTTTGGCGAGAGGGGGGTTTCGGCAAATATCAAGTTTTTCTTTTTCCTTAAGTAACAGAATAAAATTGCGAGAAATTAATGTTTAATTAACATTCTCAGCAATCTTATATATATATATATATATATATATATATATGGCTAGTCTATGCAAAGAAGAAAAAGATGCAATATTATTTTTTCTTAGGGTTCCGTACACAAAGGGTAAAAACGGGACCCTATTACTAAGACTTCGCTGTCTGTCCGTCCGTCCGTCTGTCTGTCGCCAAGCTGTATCTCAAGAACCGCGATAGATAGACAGTTGAAATTTTCACAGATGATGTATTTCTGTTGCCGCTATAACAACAAATACTAAAAACAAAATAAAATATATATATTTAAGGGGGGCTCCCATACAACAAACGTTTTTTTTTAGGATGTATCCAAAGAACCGCGATAGCTAGACAGTTGAAATTTTTACAAAGTATGTATTTCTGTTGCCCCTATAACAACAAATACTAAAAACAAAATAAAACAAATATTTAATTCTCCCATACAACAGTATCTTATTTTTTTTTTGCTGTTTTTATAGATAATGGTACGGAACCCTTCATTAGTATTAAATATCACGTGAGATTGGGGGATGGGGGAGGGAGAGGAGGAAGGGGGGTTCAGAAATTTCTAAAAACGCCTCACGTAATGAATGCACGCTCCCTATTTCGTATGGACTCCTTTGATGCAATTCGATCAACTCAAATAATCTCAACATATTATAAAAACATAGTACATGTGGTAAGTTGGAATATTTGTAAGTCAGATTAAATCGATTGGCATTTAACGTGGCACGTCTGCGATGCATTTTTTGCATGAACAAGGTTAAGGGGACGAAGGTTTAATGAACTTGAGCGACTTCCTTATGGGGTGAACAATTATCATGCCAATAATAAGCAGGTCCTGTAAGCCAAATATAAATTTATCTGTTCAATCGTTTTGGAAACAGACGGACAAGAACGACATACGTAAAAGTTCCCTACCTGCGGACGAGAAGTTAAATACCAAGTTTGATACACCCCCCCTCCCCGGCCCCACATGAATTAGCAATACTGAGGCGCATGAGGTAACGAGATGCATCCAATTTTCACCATTACACGACAAAAAGGTGACAGTTGTCTGTTTATCCTCCTAAGACCCATGGGATTATATTCAACTTGAATAGAGTTGCATTTGTTTCGTCTCGGGCACTTTTTAAAGCAAACGAAAGTCGACTCTATTTCCTACACAATACGATTCCAATTCCAATGCCATGTTGTGTTGTATGGTGAGCCTTAGGAGTTGCTAAATAAATGTATACATCTTTTTGTAATCGACTGTACACTCACCAGCACGACTATCATGCGACACCCCTGACACGACTCTATTTCCAATGCCATAAGGACGTGTCAGATATTGTTGCCGGCTTTGTTATCGTAGATATTAATGGTGCGCGAGCTCACTCGATTTTTCCGTCTCTCTTATTAGAACAAGAGGTATAGTGCGAGAAAAATCGAGAGTATGTCGCGGCCGTCTCATGATAGACGTGCTGCTTATGCAATATTCGTTAGAATTCTTCAGATCCATTAGCAACTACCTTCGGAATTCCCTCTAGGATTCTGTTCAGTCAGATTTCCATGCAGTATTTTCCTCAAGTGTCCGGGGATTTCTTGTGTTACCTTGTCAAACCTGATTGAAAAATCATACCGGCGAAACTGGTGTTAGAGTTACAGGTCGATTTACATGAACTGGCACGAATGGATTGAACTCACTTATAGGCAGAGGAGATGGGTTGAATGATTGACACACACAGCTACGTAGAGTAATTGCAAAAAGTATTGAATGAACAAATGAGTGAATGTGATATAAGTGCACGATTCTTATATATATATATATTCATAAGTATACAATTAAAATATTCGTCTTCCTATACATATAACCTCCACCTTTTTTGATGACTGTTAAAAATGCAGGCAGATATACAGAAACAGAAATGATAAATTATTACTAACGAAGAAGGTTAGTACAAATACTTATAAAAAAACCCGAAAACTAACGAATAATTTATACAAGAAATGAATTAACTTCCGGCTGGTAATTAGCTTATCTTAATAAATCACAAGGTAATTATTTAGTTGCAAACATAATTAGACGAAAAGGTTAGCCAATTACGTTCAGGATAACAATTGTCCAAGGTTTTTTTTTATACCACGTCAGTGGCCAACACGCGCACGCTTAGTGACAAGCGGTTACCGTAGCCTATAAACGCCTTTGTCTCGAATACTATCTGCTTTTGCACTTTTAAATAATCTGCCAAAGGATGATTTCTGAGATAAAAAAAATCTAATAGCCTCCAGGACTTAAATCTACACTTCTACACTAATATTATAAAGAGGAAAGATTTGATTGTTTGTTTTGTTTGTATTGAATAGGCTCCGAAACTACTGGACCGATTTAAAAAAATCTTTTACCATTAGAAGCCGACATTATCCATGATGAACATAGGCTACATTTTACCGCGGGAAAATGCTTCATTCCTACGGGAAAACGGGTAATCCGTGCGAAGCCGGGCCGGGCAGCTAGTTAATTAATAAGTAGATTCAGCGGATCAAGCGCTAAAGGTCCGTAACAGGCAGACAGACAAGACTTAGTGTAAGGCCTGAGTGGACGCCCCGCTCAGAGCGGGGCGTCGAGCGTCCATATAAATTGCACTTGTTTTATATGGACGCTGCACGCCCCGCTCTGAGCGGGGCGTCCACTCAGGCCTTACAGTTACTTTTGAATTAATAACAATTTACTCGCTAAGCTACCTACCATTCATAATTAACGGGGGCGGAGCAGCGCTATGAAATAAAACTTATCCCTCCGAAAGACCCATCTCTAATTTGGTAATTTTTTTATGTTCGTTTAATATTATTTTAATAGTATTTTAAACATTCATCCGCTGTCATACTGGTTATGCAAGAATAATGTCACAAAGTTTTTAGAAAATCTTAATTATGATGAGACTGAAGCAATTGTTTATGGTAGCTAAGGAACTTTGTTAATTGATAATTAATAGAAATTAATTTTATAGAAATACCTCCTAGGTAAATTTATATCCCTTACCCTGGTTTACTCAAAACTAACATAACTGATTCAACTTTAATGATTTAAGTATATGTATGTTTAGTTACACTTAATATTGTATAACTGTAGAACATAATTCTCCGTATGTCCCGAGGTGGGCGTAAATAGCTGCAACACAGTTTAATACTAAAGCAGCTGCTTACGATCTTGTTGTTTTAAATATGCTTGTTTTAATGTTCAATAAAAATCTTTAATCTTTAATCTAAATCTTTAATATGTTGTGTAGGAGTACCGTATTCGAATCTAAACTTTTGTGAGACATGTCTAAAATACTACTAATAAATCCACGGTTAAAATCAGCCTCTTCTAAACACACACAAACTTCTTCAGGATGAGTGTTTTCAATACGAGAGTTTAACCGTGAAAAGTAGTATTTGAGTACGGTTTTTTTTTTTTGTTTTCACTGCCAGCAATCTTTCCCGCTTTGCCTTAAGGTTTGACAGGTAGAGAATGCGATATGGCATTAAATCTGCCTGTTCGATGAGTTTTTCTTTTGTGCGATAACGTATAAATAAATAAGTATTATTTTAAATCACCATAAGTACTCTTGAAGATTACCCCGACATACAAACATTACTTTAACATTAGTGTAGATTTCTCTGCACTTAATGCCATAAGAACACGGTTCATGGTTAAACGGCGTAACCTTCGCGACCGGTTTAATAACGTCTGTTCTAGTTAGGTGCCATTGTGACTCAAGGGTCGAGCTCTGCGCGTGAGATATATGCTAATATACGCTACTAGCTGACCGCGCGGCTTTGTCCGCGTATTGCAAATTCCAATCAACATTTTTTTGTTGCTCGTTGCCATGGTTACGTCTTCTGGGGTCACTCTTTAAAACTATGATTTTATGGGGTTTAAATCCACTAAACCCGAGTTTTGTTATATTGGTAAACCCTTTCCATGGTTGGGCATCTCCTTAGCATGATATGGGTCCAATTTGTAGTATTGTTTTTAATAAACTCTGTCACTGTTTGGCTTACCGGAAAAGAATAACAACAAAAAAAAAGACGAGCCGTTCCGGAGATAAGTAGGGGACATACAAACTTACAAAGCTACAATATCTCAGACTTCTCCTGTTTATAATCCTACTAATATTATAAATGCGAAAGTTTAGATGTTTGGATTTGGATGTTTAGATGTGTGTTACTCAATCACGCTTAAACGGCTCAATCGATTTGGATGAAATTTCGCACGAAGATAGTTTATAGCCTGGATTAAAATATAGGGTAGTTTTTATCCCGAGTCTACGCAGACGAAGTCGCGGGCGGAAGCTAGTTAGTATATAAGTACAAAGGAAACCGAGCCTTGCTCGGACATATGCGAGTTTTTCCCGAAATGAGACCTGACTAGATCGATTGTTCGGTAAATTGCTGCATTAATTGCAAATCTCATTATAGTCATGAAACTCATGAAAAAGCGTAACCAAGCAAAAAAAAAAACCCGTCAAGGGTCATGTAGACGACACCGTTATATAGGATTTTAAAAAAACAGACCCAGTTATGTTTTACTATACAGGGTGAAATTTAATTCGTGATACAAATTATCAAAATGTAAATTTATCCATGATTCTGAACAACTTTTAGTATGGGATCAACCTTGTATTATGCCAAAAAAACAGCTGTTCGTAAATTTGTATTATGCCAAAGAAAGTTCAGCTGTATCATACACTTTGAACGTAACAGTGTCTCAGAATCATGGAAAGATTCACATTTTCTTATTTTGTATCACGAATAACATTCCATCCTGTACAGTTAATTTTCTACTGCTTTTCTGACACGGAGACTGAGGTGTATTCATATAATAAGAACGCCACGGTGAAAAGGGTGTATTCTCATAATAAGAATCGTAACACGTGGCATTCCGAGATCTCTGCCCACCCCTCATCGCAACGGGCGTGTTGATTCATGTATGCAAGGTCAATACCGCCTGGGGGCCGTTCATAAATTACTTTGACGATTTTTCCTATCATTATCCTGTTATTCCTTGATATGGAACCCTGCTTCCATCGTCATCCAATAGCCAACCCCCCCCCCCCCCCCCACAACCCCCCCTATTTTGAAATGCCGTAATTTATGAATGGCCACCTGTCAGCATCTATAATTTATTTTCGTGACGCGGGCCTCCGGATTCCCCGACGAGGCGGTTTTTTGTGTCTGATTGGGGTTTTCCTCTTACATACGTAATTAGTTCCGTGTGTATCTTGAATGGGTAGAACTACAGACTTTTGAGGTATGAACGAGACATTCTAGGAATAAAATGTTATCTAAAGCAGTGTTTTTCAACCTGTGGGTCGCGAAGCCCAAGAGGGTAGCGTATTTTATAAGATAAGGGATGTAAAAGTTTTTGAAGATCTAAAAAAAAAAAAATCCCAAGTCAAGAAGAGTGAAGGATGTTCGCGAATAGTATTTCCATTGTAAGGGGGTCGCGCCATGAAAAAGGTTGAAAAACACTGTTCTAGCAAGAGGAATAAAAGGATTATCAACACGAAAGTATCTCTGTCTGACTATTACCTTTTAACGCTTAAACCGCTGAATTGATGCAATTTGGTATGGGGAGGACATAAGATAGTTTTATCCCGGAAATCATCTCATAAGGGGATCAAATGGGGGGCGAAAGTTTGTGTAAACGAGTTCCGGGCGGATGAACCGCGGGAAAAACTAGCAGTACTTATTGATTGATTAATTGTGGGTAAAATATAAGTTTGTTGATCAATAAATTTGACTTAACACTTCTTTTAAAATATTCACTGTTCTTGAGATTTACTCAGGTCAGATTCTATCTAACACAAATACGGACTTCATTTGAAGTTAAACGTTGAATTTGTATAGAGTAATCTAGGAGCGGGTGGCGCAGGACCGGTCACATTGGCACTCTTTGGGGGAGGCCTATGTCCAGCAGTGGACGTCTTTCGATGGTGATGAATAAACACTGCAATAGCAAGCTGAATATTTATGTAGAGTCACCCAATAAGTCTAACGACAGCGAAATCGCATGATGATTTACATAGTTCTTATGATTCCGGTGATGTGATGACGGCAAATTTCCCGTTTCTTGGCTAGTGTCATTTATAATTCGTGTCCAAAAAGAAATCGTCGGCTGCCAACCAAAATCCACTAAGGCCGGGTGGCATCTATCTATATAATAGATTCCATAGAAAACTTTGAAACTGCCGAATACATCTTAAAGCCTGTCCAGAGGCTCTAGTATAAATTTTATCCAAACAAAACGTTACGATCGCGTTTGCGTTTAGCTGTCAAATCCCATAGAAATTGAGGGTAAAACGCAAACGCGATCGTAAAGTTTTGTTTCGGTAAAATTTATACTAGAGACTCAGATGACGCGATTTACGCCCGCGTACACTCGCGCGTTCCCGAGGTACTAGACCTACATATATCCCGTCCAGGGGGGCTAGCACAACTGACGCCGCGCCGCGACGCGAGTCGAGAAAGATCTGCCCTCCTCTTTCTAATTTGCACGGTGCGGGTGACACAGGAGACGCTCAGTCGCGCGCGAAACGACTAAGCAGCAAGTTAATGTCGGCTTCTAATGGTAAAAGAATTTTAAACTATATATATAAATCATCTTATATTCTTTCTCTCTGTGTCATATAGTTTAAAATATGATCGGGGTAACTTCCTCGTTAAAAATAACACGAAACAAAAAATATTTAATAAAATAATTTGTTTCGTTATAAAGGTAAAAGAAGTTTTCAAATCGGTCTTGTAGTTTCGGAGCCTATTGAATACAAAAAAACAAACAAATCTTTCCTCTTTATAATATTTTAGTGATATTAAGACTGAAAACGTATTTAAATTTGTTTAATTGTGTTATGCATTAGGAAATTAATTGTTGGTTTTAGTCTTAAGTAAATAAATGAAAATGAAATGCCATTAGTGGGTGTAATGTGCGAGCGCTATAAAGAATAACAATACTCACTCCGGTGCGGCTTGTAGTCGTGGTCGTCCCCGCCAAACTCCTTGAACCGGTCGGCCACGTCGTTGGCGCCGTGCGCCGCGTGTGCCGCGTGCGCCGCGTGCGCCTCGTGCGCCGCGTGCGTCGCGCACGCCGCGTCCACGCACGCGCGCCGCTCGCAGCGGTCGCCGGACCATTCCGAGGGACACGCGCACGAGACGCGCCCGGCGGAGGACACTACGCAGGTGCCCTGGTTATAAAAATAAACGTATAAGTGATACAATAATACAACAGAGGCTCTATTATAAGTTTCACCGAAACAAAACGTTACGACCGCGTTCGCGTTTAGCTGTCAAATCCCATACAAATTGAGGGTAAAACGCAAACGCGATCGTAAAGTTTTGTTTCGGTAAAACGCGGGAGGCACACATGACTCGAATAAAAATTAGGGCTTTAAAGCCCAATATCTCGCAAACGAATCACTGAATTGAAAAATGGTCTAACAAGCTATCTAACGATACCCCACACTATGGATTTAACGAAAGAAAAAGATACATCCCCACTTTAGATGTAGGGGAGGTACTGTCTGTAGGCAACCAAATAAATAAATAAAGGTTTAGATGAAATTACTTAACACTTTTAATTCCAAAATCAACCCCCAACAAGGTGCAATTAGGGATGAACGTTAAGACGGGAGTTGACGCGGGCGATGTCGCGGGACAATGCCAGCAGAATCATAAGCAAATACCTGGTTCTGGCAGAGTCCCATGCACAGATAGGAGCTGCACTTGGGCCCGGCGGGGGTCAGCTCGCACACGGAGCCCGGCCCGCAGTTACCGTTGATGTCGCCGTCGCAGCGCTCGCAGTGGGAGCCTGCGACAAATCACATGTCACACGGACTTCTTACACGCTGAGTTCGTTTGATAACTTAATAACTACAACTTAGAAAAGTTGAAATACCCCCGGTTTTTTCATTTCAAAGTCCAATATCTCAAAAACGGCTGAACAGATTTTCATGAAACATGGCTAAGAACACTCGGAATAAAATTATCTAGAACACAACAAAAAACCGCAATTGATTGCGATTTGAATCGGTCCATCCGTTTGGGAGCTACGATACCACAGACATCTGTCTGTGGTATCCTAGTAGTATCTACACAGATACACAGACACGTTAAACTTATACCACACCTCTCTTTGCGTCGGGGGTTAAAAACAAAAGAGTACTGAAGAGGCAGCTATGGCCTGCACCTTCAAAAAGTGTGGGCTAGTGCTTGAGATTGAACCCTGAGTGCAGCGAGGGATTCAAACCCGGCGACAAATGTATGCCTCCGAATTAATGAACGTAGACGTTGCTGTCTGTCTGTCTAGTTTTGACATTCATTCGCCCTATTTAGGTTGTTGGAGCGGTCGCAGCCAGCTGTAAGATATACTTGCACCAAAGGTGCATTCCGTCGAAGATTTCATGGGTACCCAATTCTAGTGGAGTTGGGCAGGACACCTTGCAAGACAGAGTGAGCCAGGTGTCCAATTGGTGGTCACATCTGGGTAAAAGGAGCGTCGGTCGTCCACCAGCTCGATGGTGTGTCGATATTAGGAAGATTGCGGGTCACTCCCGCATAAAAATGACGTGGGATCGGTGGCATACTCGAAGAGAGGCCCATGTTCACCAGTGGACGATCACAGGCTAAAAATGATGATGACGAGGCACCATATTAGACACATACCTGTATATCCAGAGGCACAAACACACCGCGCCAGGCCTCGTATCTCGCGACACGTCCCGCCGTTGTCGCACTGCCATGACGCGCACGGTGACACGGCTGGCAACACTTCAGTCTCGCAGCGGTCGCCCGTGTAGCCGAAGAAGCATTGGCACTGTGGAAACCATATAGGTGAGATACATGGAAGTTTGGGGCAACTGTGCAAGGGGTCCGCACTGGCGGAAGGGCCGAAGGAAGACAAGATAGCACAAACCGGGCCCGAGGTGTTCTCTTAGAGACTTATGGATGCCTGGTAGTTTTGAAGCACATGCGTCACCTTAATGAGATCAACTCGCGACGGCCGAGTGCTGTGTACTGGCGAGCCTCTTAGCGCGCTATGAGCGCCTAGTACTTCCGCACCGAATGGCCGATGATTATTGTCCATTTTCTAGGTTTACAAACGTACCTTGAGGGTAGTTTGGTCCTTGTCGACGAAACACTTCCCCCTCCTATTGCAGTGGGCGCCGCAGCGGTAGTGCTGGCACCTGGGCCCGCTGTACAGGGCTCCGCACTGGCACACGGGGGAGCCCGAGGGCGCGGCGGCGCACACGCCGGGCCCGCACTCGAGGCCGCAGGTGGTCGGCAAAGCGGCCGCGGCCGGCGTGATGATGCATTCGAGGTCCTTCTGTTAGATGGGAATGCAGAAATTAATATGGGTACACAGATACATTTGTACCAAACCGTCTGTAATTGTAAACGGTGTTCGTGAAATATGAATGTATGGAGAGTTTGACAAGTTTTAAAAACGCTAGCTAGTGGCACCATATTTAACGTTGACCGGTTTGTAATCGTATGTTGGTGCGACCCGCCCAAAGATTCGTTTATGAACACGCGTAGCGCGGACAGCCCTATTATTCCAACACATTCTCTGGCCGAGCCGCAATGAAATTTGATCAACTGTGACAGTAAATAGAGTAGAGATTGTTTTGTTTTCGAATCGAAACCAAACATACGCAACTATTCCAATTTAAAATGGTGTGTACATTGCTTTGAATACGAGGATGCCTTTAGGCTATTTGGCGGCTACGAAAGGTTATAATCTGATTGTAGTTTTCTACCATATTTAACGTTTGCCGGAGGAAAGAGTGGTATATGCAACTTCATAGTTAACAATATTGTACTCACTGGTTCAGAAGTAGCGTTGGCAGGTGTGAGGCCGTCCGGGCACAGGCAGGCGAAGTCGGCGGTGGCGCTGCGCACGCATAAAGCGCTGGAATGGCACGCGCCAGAGCCGTTTGGCAACACGCACGGGTCCGCTGTTCGGAAATATAACTTGTTACAAGGGAATTAATATTGTGTGGAGAGTGGCAAAAATACAGGGAAAAACGGATTAAAGCGTCGGCCAAGAGTTCAAACGGCGTTGGCGTGGAAGCGAGGGGCTGCGCTTCGATCTCTCGCTCCCACGTATGGCACTCCACGGCCGCAGTCGCTGCCACTTGAAGTCTTAGCTGAGTTAGGCTGGGTTCACACGGCATTGTCTTGCACGTATTCGGTTTGCTTGACAAGTCCGGTGAGTATTCGTTTAATAGTTATTTGTTATGCAAGGCTGCAAAGTTGTTGTTTGGCGCAAGTGCTTGTATTGAAAGCCGAGCTAGCGAAAGATTGTAAGTCGAAGCGAATGGTTCAAAAGTACAATCCTGAGCATAGCGAGGCTTTCAAGGCACGAGACGCCAAACAACTTTGCTGCCGAGCGAAACACACAACTTTTCATCTCACCACCGCGAGGAAATATATAAATGTAATAAATGTCATTTGGACCTTTTAAGTACTAATTTTCAATAAAGGTACACACATCTCATCAAGATTAAAGTATTTTATAATTATTAAATGTAAAATAAAAATAAATTGCATCTTTAAATGACTCCACGCTTATCTACACCAAAAAAGTCAAAGTATTGTTGGGTACTCACGGGTAAATTAAGGCTCAAATACGCATACTTTACTTTTTCCGCTAACTTTAGCAGGCATTATAAAATTCATATTATATCTTCTGTACTAAAATCTATAACTTCTATTATTTTGATTTTACTGTGGCTTTAGAACAAAACATGAAAACAGAGCAGAATTAAATGTAAGTATATGAGTTTTTTCTGAAATTAACTTTTTAAACGGTGCGTTCCAAATTTGCACAGTGAAAATTTTTGAAAAATTAAACTACGTTTTAAAATTATTTATTTGTATTTTATCTTTATAAGTCAGTCTAATAACTAATATTCCATATGTAATTAGAAATACTAAGTAGTATTCATTTAATTTTATCAAATAATAATAATACATTATTATTAGCATAACATCATATGTTTCTGAACGCAGGATAATGACCTCTTATTCTGTAAAGAAAAAAGTTGCTTCTCGCGATAGAGCGTCGCGTTCCACATTCAAAAACTCTTTCCACGCTAGCAGATATAATGGACTTTTGGGCGCAAATTTTGAGTGATAAAGTACGCCTTTACGAGCTGGTGAGGTGAAAACGTATAAACAAAATTTTGTATGTACACGTTTAGATTTACTGCAAAAAAACGTGCAGGACAATACCGTGTGAACGAAGCCTTACGATACATTCGCTGTGGATGGCTCTCTAATAGTGAACCTCTTAGCAAGATATGTGCGTCTAGCACTTTTGGTGCAAATGGGAGTAACATCTGTGGATTTTCTAGAACATTTTAACAATTAGAGAAGCACTTGTCGAGATATCGACGCCTAGTATTTATGGAGCAAATGGTCTAAGGATTCTGATAGGCTGAACTTACCTGTAGGTTTACAAAGCTACGCACCATAGTACCCACTGCAGCGCAGACCGCGGGGCCACGGCGGAGGTTGCGGGGCGTCGCGGGAGGTATATTAGACCAAGGGCCCATTTCTCAAAAACTTGTAAGTTGTAATAACAAGCGGAAGTCACTTTCTAATACAAGTAGTGGAAAAGGAGGCGTCCGCTTGTATTACAAGTTACCAACTTTTGAGAAATAGACCCCAAGTCGGCCAGCGTTCCAGAGATAGTCCTCTCAGTCCCCTATAGGCTTATGTAAGCCTAGTACTTCTTCAAACACTACTCTACATTCGCTGCGTTTTATCTGCGGGTGGTGCTCTACTGGTGAACCTCTTTGGAAGATATGCGCGCCTGGTACTTTTGAAGCATATGGTCGAAGGATTCTCCTGTAAATTGAACTTATCAGCAGGCCTGCAAAGCTGCGGATGCATCACAGCAATGGCTGAGACTGGCAGCGTAGACCGCGGGGCCACGGCGCAGGCTGCGGGGCGTCGCGGGAGGTGTATTAGACCAAGTCGGCCAGCGCACCAAAGCCAGTTCTCTTAGTTTCCTAGTCCTCCTTTATGTAAGCCTAGTACTTCTGTAGCTCGAACGCTACATTCGCTGCGCTTTTTCGGAGGATGGCGCTCTCTGCGAGTGAACCTCTTAGCAATATATGCGTGCCTAGTTGTGTTGGTGCTAATAATACTAATTCTCTGTAGGTTTTTTAGAATAATTCAACAACTTACTAAGGTCACCATGTCCTTCAGATACTAACTATAGAAAACCTCTTATGGCCGGTTCCAATAATCAATCTACCGATAGTTTTCCTTACCGGCAGTTACATTTTGATAGATTACCCGTAGAAAATGTTTCAAAATGTAACTGTTGGTTAAGGAAAACTATAGGTGGATTGATTATTGGAACCGGCCATTAGTGAGGTATGGGCGCCTTGTACTTTTGATCGAATGGGTTGAGTTACCGGCTGGCCTGCAAAGCTGCGGATGCACGACAGCTATCGCGGAGACGGGCAGCGCGGAGCGCGGCGCGGCGGCGGGGGCGGCGGGCGCGGCGGGGCGGCGCGGCAGGCGCGTCAGGCCGCGGCGGCCGCCGCACCACACCCAGTCCTCCCACGCGGCCAGCCGCGCGCACGAGGACGCGCCCACGGAGAACGGAGTGTACGATGTGTTCGCGTCTGGAACAACATGCATCGTGTTTAACTTTACCTTTTCACAACCACTACATAAAGACAATAATACCAAACATTATAAAAGAGTTCTAGAAGTGGTTTTTATTGATTTTTTGACGGCCGTCATTTGACGTCGGTGGCGTCAGTGGCACGGCGAGTCACTCTCCATGGCTGTGTAAGCCAATGCAATAGCTACACCTAGCTGCACCGTGGGAACTTAGAATTATACCTACACTTTGCGCGCCGCTAGCGGTGATTCAGCCAGTAGGTTGGCACACGCGCTCACGGCCGGACGCTGCTTACGCGCACAATAAAAACTGTGACCAATTATTTAAAAAATATCTCCGTCGTGAATTCTTTGCGTTCGAATGCTTACTGAAATTATTCATCAGTATCAGAATTTTCACCACTCTCAAATTTAATAACCGAACATTTAACGAAGGCAAAAAAAAAAATTCAACACTACATTACGGTAAAACAGTTGCAAACACATCATAATAAATAGTAAATTGTTAACCAAGGGCTGAAAGACACCCATTTCTGACAAAATATTTTGGCGCTCAAACGAAGTGAGAATCTATTGTAATCATAGATTCAACGGCTGTGCCAGTACGACACTTATAGTTTGTTGTTATAGACACTGTAATGCTAATATTATTATATTTTTCTTTTAACTATAAACATTCTGACACGTAATATTGACAATTACGAATAAATTAATACGAATACGTGAATGGGCAGAGGTAGAGCTTCTCACCTATGTCATCGTTAGCCAGGTGCGGCGCGCTGGGCGCTCTAGCGGGCCGCTTGGCGAACGTCGCGAGCACAACCCTAGCGCTCCCATCGAACGCGACGCTCTCCAGAGTATCGTAGTACGCGTCCACGAAGTACAGCCGGTCGGTGGACAGCGCCAGGGCTGTCACTCGCCGCACGCGCCGCTTGACCAGCCAGCGGGGGTTGACACCGTCGAGGCCGGCGACCATGATGCCTGGGGTCGCGCCACGGTCCGACCAGAAGATTTGTCTGTAAAGAGAATTAGATTATCAAAAAAACTATACTTAATAATAATAAGTTGTCGAATAAGTTGATTAACTTGTTTGTGTTAGGCTTTTGTTTGAACCTAAAAAGTATCGTATCGTAATGCACCATATACGTTATTTATTTTTCTCAAACATGCAATGAAATGTCGTCGTTACGTGCGTCATAACAGGCTTCGAAGTATCACATTTCGGGCGGAACAATTCGAGAGAACTGTAAAGGAATTTCATACAAAATTGAAGGCCTAGGCCGGGAAGTAATTTTTTTGAAGTGAAAACTTCTTTAGCGGCGCTGAGCACTTTTTGGGATGGGGAAAATTTGTTAAATACGCGACAGTGAAGGAGGTCACAAACTTTTATATTTTGCTGCTAGCCGATTCGACTTCATTCAAAACTGAACGCTATTCGTAAGAGTATAAAGCCGTTAAACACTTTTTGCAATAGCATATTCTGCAAATTAATTTGTAATTTTGTCCAAGCGTCCTTCACCGTTTTGCTATTGAGCAAATTCGAATAGTTCGAATTTGGACGTTATTCCTAAAGAGATAAGGCTTTGAAAAATATTTACCAACGGCAAAAACAAATTGATATTTTGTTCACCGCCGCCGTCTGCTGTTCTCGCAAATTCGAATAGTTCGAATTTGGACGTTATTCCTAAAGAGATAAAGCATTGAAAAATATTTGGCAATGGCAAAAACAAATTGGTATTTTGTTTGCCGCCGCCGACGGGCGAGCCGGCCCGTCGCACCCAACGCGCCCGCGGCCCGTCGGCCTTAATAATTGATAATTGTTTATAAATTTGCGTCGAATTCATTTTTAGGGTGACACCGTAAGATGTCACGTGACCTGATCGAAAAACTGTTACAATGTTATTACGTTTTTACTTCTGCCGGCACTCCCGGAGTGCAACCCGGTCTTCTTATTATATAAATTAAGATTCTCATTATCAGTTTGTGTATAATGGCCCTAATAGGGTCTATTCGAACACGCGTAATACGGACGACTTCCGTAAAAAAAAACATTATGGAGGGATTGGAGGGAAAATTAAAAGTCATTTGTGTAGCTGGATTTTATATTTGTGGATGATACGCGTGTGTGTGGTTTGTTTTTTGAGTGGTGATATTTTTTATTTCATTGCATATGTTTGAGAAAAGCACTATACATGCCTAGCCGTGAAAAGGGCTTGCCGGCTTCTTATCACTATCCGGCCTCCCTGCGGTCGGCCGTCTATACCTACTCACCCGGCAAGCCCTTCTTTCCCGGCGGCTGCAGTAATGTACTATAGTTGCGTCAGGCAACAAGACCCATATTTACAAATACCATACAGACTAACATACGGTTCCCCCTGTTTTGGCATGATTTTTTTAGTAAGAATTCTATTTGGCATAATCTATGTAGCCATAATTGACTTCGCGCATAAACTGTTTTACCAGAATCGAGATTCGCATAGTTCGATTACGCCGAATTTCAATAGTCCGACTATTAATTGTTCATAAATTTTGATGCTCCGAATCATGTCCACGCATAAAATATATGAGCATATTTTTTTTTTGTCGAAGACTATTCTCGCAGAACCTAACCTAACCGCCAGCGTGTCACCGTCACCCCGCTGCCTATTTCCGCTTTAAAGGAAACAAGCTAACCCTAACCACAGATTAAAGAATACAAGTACAGATACCCAATCTCATAGAGCAAAAGCGTACCGTCCTAATGTAGGCAATTCTGTATACAATTTTAGTCCCGTAGCTACACCAGTAGATGCAGTATCCGAGCTACCACGGCTATGACGCTGTCAGCCTTTAGTAATACATTGAGATATCACCAGATGGCGTTGACTTCCCGGGCAACAAATAGAGTATTTTTTATTTTTTCGATATAAAAGTAGTATTTTAGAGACAATATTACACATCACACAAAAATATACATAACCAAATGCTTAGAGCCTGTGGTTCCATAGAATTTTCGCGACCCGTGATGGCGCCATCTAGTGACAGTACCCAATAATACGTAGCAAGCTTGAAAGCTCACTCGTATAGTACGAGTTACATGGATTTAGTATCAATTTTATTGCATTTACTAAACTTATAAAATATACCTTTATTGTATGTGCCGAAGTATGTTTGTGATATAATTAAGGTACGTTGAATTTATTAAGGTGTAAAAATCATTCTATCTTCACGATTACTGGTTCAAATGTTTCGCTCGGTACCTGTGTCGCCATCTATGAGTTCTTTTTAGTATCAATTATACGTTGTTCTAGTTGGGAGGCCATGCCCTAACCTAACCTACTAATAATACGATTGTTACGGTTATTTGTTGTTTTTTTACTGCTGCCCCTTTTTATGGCTGCACTGACCTGATCTACTATATTCCACCCCGCACCATATCGCATCCCGTTTTAAATATGCTTAGTAAGTATTGGACGATCGATAATATGCCGAATAAAATTATGTTAAACAAAATTATGCGTAAATATAATCGGCCATAACAATATTATGCACATATAAATTCGGACTAACACATTTTCGGAACTCTAAAAAATCTATTAAGTAAGGTTCCTGCCACACTAACATTCGGCGAAAACCGAATATGCCAAGTCTGTTATGCGAAAAACGTTTCGGACAATGCCAAATATAGGGAACCCGTCAAATAACCATATCAGATCAAAGACGAATGCACTGACCTAGTGGCGTTGTGTACGAGGATGTCGTCCGGCTCGGCGCGACGCCGCACGAGCGTGACCCGGCGGCGCCCGTCCGGCGCGCACGCGTACACCGCGCCGGGTCCGGCGCCGTCCCGGCTCACGGCCGTGTAGTACAGGCGCTGGGACACCCAGTCGAAGGCAACGCCGCGGATTATTGCTGTGTCTTGGACCTGCAAGATAATGGAAGCAAATTGGTTTCAACCACAGAACACTTAATACTCAAACATGCAATGAAATATTGACGTTGTGTTCTTCATAATGGGCTTCGAAGTGTCACGTTTCGGGCGCAGCGACACGAGAGATCCATTTCACAATTTGTGGCAAAGCATCACGGCGTTCAGCCATGAATATGTACTCAGCCGGCAACCCCTTACTTCCCGGCCTCTGTAGTAATGTACTGTCTAAAGTCGGATTCGGGTGTCGTTTTTGGTTGGTTGAACGCACACTGTTCTCATATGTTCCGCTTTCATCGCAATCAAAGCAGGCAACAGAGAGCACGACAGAGGTGTCCCGTTCCCACATTTTATGGCCCCGAGCGCAGCAAGCGTTTAATGATACTTATAATGTGGTCACGTGTACCCTGCGACTGTGTCGTTTATTTGTATCGTATGGCATTGTACTCACTATAACTTTGACGGGTGGTCGCACGACGTTAGTCGAGTCCGCCTGCAGTGCATTTGTGACGTCCATTGTAGACAGCCGCCCGGACGTGTCGGCCCACCAGACTAGCCACGAGTTGTTCACCAGGGCCACGGTGATTGATGTTATTTCCACGCTGTAACAAACGTGAAGTTGAAGTATAAACTTCACTTATGAAAATCTTGAACAATGAAGACTCAACATTTTTTTTTGAAGTGAAAACTTGTTTAGCGGCGCTGAGCACTTTTTGGGATGGGGAAAAATTGTTAAATACGCGACAGATTTTTGTGACGTCAGATGTGAAGGTCACAAACTTTTATATTTTGCTGCTAGCCGATTCGACTTCATTCAAAACTGAACGCTATTCGTAAGAGTATAAAGCCGTTAAACACTTATTGCAATAGCATATTCTGCAAATAAATATGTAATTTTGTTCACACGTACTGCCACCACCGAACCGTTTGACTATTCAGCAAATTCGAATAGTTCGAATTTGGACGTTATTCCTAAAGAGATAAAGCTTTGAAAAATATTTACCAACGGCAAAAACAAATTGATATTTTGTTCACCGCCGCCGTCCGCTGTTCTTGCAAATTGGAATAGTTCGAATTTGGACGTTATTCCTAAAGAGATAAAACTGAAAAATATTTGGCAATGGCAAAAACAAATTGGTATTTTGTTCGCCGCCGGCCCGTCGCACCCAACGCGCCCGCGGCCCGTCCACCTAAATAATTGATAATTGTTTATAAATTTGCGCCAAATTCACTTTTAGGGTGACACCGTAAGATGTCACGTGACCTGATCGAAAAACTGTTACAATGTTATTGAGTTTTCACTTCTGCCGGCACTCCCGGAGTGCAACCCGGTCTTTTTTTTTTAATAATAGCTTGTTTATCAAGTAAGTATTGCGTTTTAACTTTAGCGATAACGCACACACATTTTCTAAATGCACAACTTTAGGCCGATACATTTTGCGAGTTTTAATATAAGTGGAAGTTTATTTCTAATGCAGGTAACATTTGTATATGTCTGCATTCATACCAGCACGGCTATCACGGGAAGGCGCGCGAGTTTTCTCGATTTTTCTCGCACTATCCGTCTCTCTCTTATTTATTAGAACACTTAGAACAAGAGGTATATCTAGTGCGGGAAAAATCGAGAGTATGTCGCGGCCGTCTCATGATAGACGTGCTGAGACGGCAAAACGCGCAAAAATATCCGACGTATCTAAGTCAGAAACTTATACCGGTCTTTGTTTTGGATTAAAGTCAGAGGGGGCAAGTGCGCCCTCGGGGTAAGTGCGCCTTTCATCAAACATATCGAGATCTACAGATATTTCACAAATATCGACACCTTACATTCATGTAACAAACTAAAACTAGTTTATTGCATGGATTTCAGCGAATTTATATTGATTTAAATGACTGAATGATGAATGAGGCGCACTTTCCCCGTTGGCGAACCCGAACTGACCTTAATTAAATGTGCTGCGAGAGATTGTCTTTCCCTGAAGCCACACCCTCGAGCGCGACCTACCGTCTTCAATCTTCTTCGATTTATAGCCTTCTAGACAGCGTCATTCAAATTAATAACAGTGTTGTATAGCCAGCATTGTAGCGGTTAAATAACGAACATTCAACCTCTACTGTAAACTAGCACGTAAACCGTTAGGAATAGAGTCTAGAATGTACCTGTCACCGGCGATGTAAAGCATGCGGGAGTCCTTTTCCTTTTTGGTGAGCTCCCAGGCGCGGAGCGACCCGTTCACAGCGACAACCGCTTGTGCCTTCTCGCCTGCAAGGTAACATGCATGTTAAATATCAATCATTTTCCATAAGCTAAGTCCACAAGGCATTCGTCATATTGCTATCACACTTGTTCTTACCTAGACTGAGTGTGACAGCTCTATGACGCATGTCGCATGCCTTGTTGAACGTGAAAGCGCACTGGTATGGACTTAGCTCAAAGTCAAGAGTGGTAGAAATTCGCTGGAATTTTCGTTGAGGGAAGCATTTAGTATGTCTGTAGGGATTATGGGTGCTTACCTATAGCTTCGCAAGTCCAAGTGTCTGGTAACTGTCGATGTTTGTAGCCTTCCAAGCATCTAAAAAAAATGAAAGAATGTAAATTGTTCTACGAGTAATACATGCTTAGTGCTGTTTCTGAGATACAAGATTCCTCTAAAATAAATACACTTAATTGAATTTAAACTTTCAGTGCGCGAGGGAACACGGCCGCGACAAAAGAATTTCCGAAGAGTTCGAAACATGTCACCTGTTGTGACAGTCAATTTAAGCTAGTGTAACCGTATAATAATAACGATAATTTTAAAATGTACTGTTTTCGAGAAACTAGTTTTTTCCCGTAGAACAATGATTAAGAAATATTTTAGCTTCAGACATGAGAAGAGACTTACTTGCAAGTGTGGTTGTGTGCGTGTTTCGGGATGCACAGCTGTGAGCACGACCGCCAAGTACAGGGACCCTCTTCACCTGCATACAAAAATAAATTTGAATTAAAATATTTTTCAAGAAAGCATTTTTACACACAGTTAAGAGATTTCCAACGACACCTCATATACCCTTTTCACGAAACAAACCACCAGCGCCATCTCTCTCGCTAAGTCCGAAACTACCTGATGTGGTTCGATTAGAATGGAGCGAGCGCATAGCTCGCCCATTAGAGTGGTGCCAAGACTGTGAAACAAGTCTATAACTCGATACAGAGAGGGCGCTAGTCTTAGCGGGAATATAGTGGAAAAATATACAACTTGCGTCACTGTCCTCGTAGCTCAGTTGGTAGAGCAGTCTAGCGTTAATAGAAAGGTCGCAGGTTCGAATCCTGTCGGGGGCTACAGACGAAGATGGTTTATTTTTCCATTATATTCTTTCTCTGTATCATATCGTTGACACCTCATATGTCAAAATCCATCAAGCCGTTTAGACTGTAGTCCGTGAAGTAGATTAGTCTTGATAGATACATAGGATGATAAATACATAGGATCTATACTTGAAAATATAATTAGATTCCACAAAAATAACCTCAAAATTGCCATTAAAATGAAAAAGTAACCGACACTGGCAGACTTACAGTCTTCCAAATGATGGACGTACGTAAAAACTAGCTACGTCCAACATTTGGAAGAGTATAAGTCTGCCAGTGTCGGTTACTTTTTCATTTTAATGGCAATTTTGAGGTTATTTTTGTGGAATCTAATTATATTTTCAATTTTAAGGCCCTCGGGTAAAAAGCCTGATATCGTGCTGACAGATTAACCTATATCTACTAAATGTGCTATTTCTGCGTATAACCTTTCTATTATCCACTTTTATTGATAATTATCATTAGGTGTAGTTGATTTTGTTTGAGACGCCGAAATTGTACCTATCAAATTTGTCCACTCGAAAAGCAACTTTACTATTAAAATTAAAAGATTCACTATGACGGTTTCACAAAAAAGTCGGTCAGCTCAAATAATCAGAACTATACCATGTTGTTAATTTTCTGTAGCATGCTTCCACATTCATTATCTTAGTTAAACTTAATCATCTCTGTTTTTTTTCTTGATGTGGTTAACGGATAACTATTATTGGCCTCCTATTTTGTAAGGAAACATACCTAAACTGTATATTTAAGGGTGTTGTTATCCTAAATATCAATCCCACCAAAAAAAAAATGTAAAAAAGGAGAGCCAAGTTCAATACAAAAATTATGCTTGGCGGTGGGCTTCGCCGCAAAAAGAATGGAGATCTAAATTAGTGCCAAGTTGTATGCAAAATCCAAATATGTATTTATATGAACAATATAACATTATGAACAAGTATTAACTCTATTTCTTTGCTTTATTGGATACCTATAACAATTGCTGTTATTTAAAAATGTGAGATCTTAAAGTAGGTTAGATTTGACTTCTACTCTTGCAACTTACAACATAATGTTTACGTTAAAGAGGTTTTATGTTATAGAAGGGTCAAAAGTGGCACCAAGCGGTTCGTGTAATATTACACTCGGCGCTGGCTGGCCAGTTCCTTTGCTTGAACTTGGCTTGACACGCTGCCGCGTGTCTAGATACGAGTAAATAAAATAAATAAGTAAATATCAATTGAAGCACCATACAGTGCTCGTTGACATCACCGTCCCCCACGATGAGAACCCCGTGAAAGCCGGGATCAAATCATACAACCCATGGTATAACATCACAGGTACTCTCTTCCGAGACTCGCGAACCACGTGGCTGACACAAGCCTACGTCATCAAACGGCATTTAACAGCTGTATGGTGCTTCAATCGATCTTTATTTATAACAATTTTTCCCCATCCCAAAAAGTGATCAGCGCCGCTAAAGAAGCTTTCACTTCAAAAAGAGCATGTGTGTGTTTTTTTTTAAATACAACTAAACAGCTGCGATCTCCTTGAAGAGGCTACTGTGACCCCCCGGGGTCCAATAGAGGATAACAGATACTGACCGGTTTCACAGGAGGCGCCAGTAGGCACGCAGCGGCCATCGCCGCACATGTACTCGTCTTCGTCGCACAGGGACTCTGATGAGCGTCTGCTGCCTGCGTCACACAACACAAGTCACACGGTTAGAGGGTAGGCTGAATAAACCGATACGGTATTTGACAAGTCAAATCAGCTTCTTTTTAAACGTCAAAAACGCTCCGTTTTAGTATCGAATTTGTAGGGATTAATTACTTGCTTGTGACGCCACAGTCAGACAACGTCCTCATTAGTTTATATGAATTTAAAAATCATAAACAGTAAACTTAAATGAAAGATTCTGCTGTAATGAAAAAACAAAGGCCTAAAGTTTCCTATATTACTACGTCACATTTCCAAGTTAAAGTAAGTTATACAATTATGATTAGATACGTATCTAGTTGTGTACTACATGCAAATAGCGTAACAAACATTTAAAGGCTTTGCAAGAAGCAATAGTAACGTTTTATTTCTTATTCATCAGCCTATCGACGTCTCACTGGGCACACGCCTCCTTTCATGGATGATATAAAACAATGATAACATAAAATAAGTTTGATGAAACATTAGTGCAGAAAGTGACGTGGACGATAATAAGTCATGAATCAATAAAAGTAAGTAAGAATCTATCAACGATTCTGAAAAATATTACGGGCCTAATCTTTTCCATGCAAAACACCTGTAGTTTCATAGGAAAATAACGACAACTTACAAAAGTTAAACAACTCCCGACATTTTTGTTTCAAATATATCAAAAACGTCTGAACAGGTTTTCATGAAACATGGCTAAGAACATTGGGATAAAATGATCTATGACACAAATAAAACCGCGTTCAAATCGGTCCATCCGTTTGGGAGCTACGATACCACAGACAGATACACGTCAAACTTATAACACCCCTCTCTTGCGTCGGGGGTTAAAAACAATCGACTGGCCTGAATGGAAGAAATAGCTCCTTATTTTACAGTCATTTCCATAATAGAACTTGTTCAGAATCATGAACTGATTAATATTTTTTTTATATTCAGTCACACCGTCCATTTGAGCATATACAAAGTATCCGTATCCGTACACATGATGGCGTTCTCGTCGGTGCCGTCCGGACAGTCGCGGTACCCGTCGCACACCAGGCTGGGAGGCAGGCACGAGTCGTTGCCGCATCTGTGTACAAACGGTTCGGTTACGGTTTGCAATTATGTTCTCTTTTATTAAACCAATTGTAGTCATATCCATATTACGTATATCGTTTGACATGATTTGGTCATAATTTGTAGTTATCATAATACGATAGATACCTAAACATAGGTGGTGGGCAAGCATGCCGCTCGCAGCCCTGCTCGTCCGCGGCGCCCACGCAGTCGGCGCGCGCGTCGCAGCGCCACGCCGCGGGCGCGCACGCCGCGCCGCCGCATGACAAACGCGCGCCGCACGCAGCTGCGGGCGCCGGCGGGCATGACTCCTCGTCCGACCCGTCCGTGCAGTCCACAGTGCCGTCGCACCACCATTCACTGGAACCATTTATTATGTTATTTATTTGTTTAAACTTTATTGCACAGATAAAAACTACAAATGGCGAACTTAACATGAATGTTCATTTAGCGTACAATACATTGAATTATCCTCTAGCTGCCTAAAAGCCTATTAATAGCTATGTTCTGCTATGGAATGAATGCAATTCGAAATTGTTTTAAAAGCTATGCTCTGCTACATAATTAGTGCAATTAGAAATTGAATTAAAAGTTGTTCTATGCTATGGAATTAATGCAATTCGAAATTGAAATAGAGTTGCATTTCCTGTTTCGTTAGATTTAAAAACCAAACAATCTCTACCCTAAATATTTCCGATTATAGTTGGTTCAAATTC
Organism: Epinotia ramella; assembly: GCA_947578815.1. Taxonomy (NCBI): domain Eukaryota; kingdom Metazoa; phylum Arthropoda; class Insecta; order Lepidoptera; family Tortricidae; genus Epinotia; species Epinotia ramella. The sequence goes on from OX388220.1 coordinate 5,041,434, forward strand.
CATTGCCAGTTTTGTTTGTATGGTCGGCTAGAGTTTAAAATTACACTCATGTCAATGTATAGGATGTAAAACGAATGCTGACATTAAATCTAAAACAAATCACCCATCTTTACTTTATGAATTCGTCGTTACATATTATTTGTATTTTGCCCGTAGTAGGTGGGTCAATCAACTATTTATTGTTGTTATTTATTTATTTATTTATTTATTTATTTGGAGAACCAACAGCTACAGAAACATATTGACTATATAGATAAAATACAAAAAGCCAATTACAGGTTCCCACCGATAGCATCGCAGTAAACATTTGTGAGATCACTATTTTTACACTGAATTTGTGAGATTTCCTAACTAGGGGTTACAAAATGTGGAACTTATGTATTCTTTCGCATTAACCAGGGGACAAAATTACAGATTCTCTTAGAAAAAATGTTACAATAAGGAATTCTAACATGCCTATGATCTATAAAAAAAGGGATCGAACTTGACAAGAAAACCCATTTGGTGATTTAAAACCCATAAATAGATGTTTAAAAAGGAGACGTAACCGTAGAAACTAGTGACAGAAAATTGTTGATCTAACTAGTATGCCAAACTATGGCGGAACATGCCCTCATGTAAATTAATTCTACTGACATGTACATTTATAACACCTGTGTATGTTTTGCATAATAAATCATTTCATTTCATTTCATTTTCATTTCATTTCATTTCATTTCAGTACAGTAGTACTACAAATATAAGTTACAACGATATACCTGCCTAGAAAGTATTTTTTGAAAACATTTTAACCAATCATAAGGCAGCGCGTTTGCGCGGGTAATATCTTCAACGCCCATTGGCCGAAATTTTGCGCGCGACGCCGGCAGCTTCGGCGCCCGCCATTTTGTCTGGCGCCCTGAGCGGGAAAGCGCGAGTTCACCTGTCATTCCATATTGTACCTTACGTATAGTGCAACAAGGTCTTTATTGAAATGGTCATACGTTCGATTTCATTTAGTACTAGTCAGCGTCGGCGTGGACGAAGATTGCCGATGTAACGTATATTTGTGGTACTACAAGTGAAGTATGTACCGTAGCACGCAGTCGGTATTGGTCCGGCACGGTCTAGCGCGCGCGGCGCACTGCGGCGCGCAGCCCGCCTCGTCCGAGCCGTCCGCGCACTCCGCGGCCCCGGAGCAGCGGAGCGCGCCGCGGATGCACTCGCCGTTCGCACATCTGGCACAAAAAAATATCATTTCAGGCAAAACGACGACCAAAAACGGAGTGGTCACGACCTTGATCAGATCCGATTAGATTTTCAGCATACATAGCTAAAATTGTCGCAGACTATTTTGTTTGTTTGTACTAAGCAAAAAGTTCAAAATGGCGGCCAATATTTTCCATTCTAAAAGAGGTTTTAGAGACCATGAGCACCTACCTAAACTCAGACTCGGAGCAGTTCCTCGGCTCGCAGTTGATCTCGTCGCTGAAGTCCCCGCAGTCGTCCTCGAAGTCGCACCGCCAGCGGCCCGGGATGCAGCGGCCGTCGGCGCAGCGGAAGTAGGTCGCCTCGCAGCCGGGCCGCGAGCCCGTGCCGCAGTCCGCCTCGTCCTCGCGGTTAGGGCAGTCCGCCTGTGATACAATAAAATAGTTAAGTAAAACCGGCGGTGGGATACAGTGACCCGCTCTGCAGAGGAAGTGACAGAGACGACACACAACAACAAGTATTGCTGTGTGTTACGCGCTTTTGAGTTACCACAGTAGGCGTAGAACGAAAAAAAAAACGAAAATGGCGGCCACGATTTGGTGTAAATACCTCAGCATCGCACACCCACAAGCGCGGCACGCACTTGCCGTCGCCGCACATGAACTGGAACATACCTCAGCATCGCACTGCCAGTCGCGCGGTATGCACCGGCCGGAGCCGCAGCGGAAGTGGCGCGGCGGGCAGCTGCGCGTGGCGCAGTGCGCGCCCTCGTCCGCGCCGTCCGCGCAGTCCGTGTCCGCGTCGCACACCCACACGCGCGGCACGCACTTGCCGTCGCCGCACATGAACTGGAACATAAACACCTATGAGTCAAATATCGCTTGAAAGGGCATCTCACGGATTCCCTAAAGAGAGTGAGTTAGGTTCAATAGTAGATCAACAGCCGCGCGTCATATGTTTCATGCAATATTAGGATTCAGTCATGACTTACAGCGGCGGCGGCATCGACAGTGGCAGTGGTGCACCATAAGTTAGAGCGAGATGCTGCGTTCTGATCTCCTTCACACGTTTGGCGCACCGCTGCCGCCGTCGGCACCGTTTTCACTCCTCGCGACTCGTGATCTCCAATCGTAACTGAGCTAGCATAACTTGTTGCCAAGCCACCGCGTCTCTTGTCTCACTCGCACTGCGCAATCTAGAAACAGGAGGGTAGATCTCGTCTCTATACTCACATGGTCGGGCTTGCAGGAGCGAGGCGGGCAGTTGATCTCGTCGTCTCCGGCGGGACAGTCGCGCTGCCCGTCGCAGCGGGCCGCGCCGGGCACGCAGCGGGCCGCTATGCCCGCTGTGGCGTTGCCGGAGCACTTGAACTGGGATGATAGGCAGGTGAACTGGAAAGAAGATAGCTAATATAATATAGAGAAGATTTGACGCGAGAAGTAATCGAATAACCGCCGGTTTTCGGCTTAGAGTCAATATTAACCCAGTCTTTGGTCCGCTATGTATATTTTCTCAAAAATGGCCCGCAAAGTGAACATAACTCGCTACATATTGGAAGGTATAAGTGTTTAGTTTAAGGTCCGATCTAACTTAAAAAATAAAAAACATTGCAGGCCGCCTCCTTTATTTGTCGAGTACCAAATTTTTTTAAAGTAGAAACTGGCATATAAAAGACGGCACAGCTCGTATTCAGCCAATTCAACTCATTTTTCTGTTGCAAACACGATGTTTTTGTATGTCTCAAATAGTTTGGTGGAAAAATACACTTGAGATTCTGTTTAAAGAAAACGGCGGGAAATCGTAAATATTTTCACGTTGTGCAACGATATTTAAAGTTTATATAAATTTAGTATTTTTTGTTCCCCCATTTTTGAGAAAAGCACTATATTAGCCTCAGCCGGAATGGCAATTGCAGGCTTCGTATTATAATTAAACAGACTCGCACGCTCGTCCGTTTAAACAAATACTCAGCCTGCAATTGCCTCCTTCCCGGCCACGGCAATAATGTACTATTTTAGGCTGCAAAGTACGAATTTGGACGGCTCGGCCCGAACAGCGCAAAACAGTTGCACATAAAATTACACAAGGCACGCGCACCGCAGCACTCTTGAGCGCTGTCTAAAGAACGACTCGGCGTGGCTTGCTCAGCCCGAGGCTGCCCCAAATTCAGACGCACCAGCCAACGTAACTAAATTTAGCTATTGATCCTACGATTGTTTTGCTTGTAAACGTCGGTCATACGATCTAAAAGCTTGAACAAATCTAGAAAAAACCAAACTGAAATTCAAAATCACCATCTACTGATTTTTTAAAGAAATAATAAGTTTCGCCAGTCCCGTATACGTTGATATCGCGATGCAGAAACTGCACTCGTCGGCACAGCGCCATCTAGCGACCAATTAGGTGACTAAACTCACCGTATCGCAGTCTTTCTCGTCGCTCCCGTCGGCGCAGTGGGGCGTGGCGTCGCATATCAGAGCGGGATGGAGACAGCGGCCGCCGTTCCCGCACTGGAACTGTCCCGGTGAGCAGCGGAACGAGGGACAGGAGTCGGGCTCGTCGGAGCCGTCGCCGCAATCGTCCTGGTCATGGGGATAATAATGTTATTATTTTACAAAAGTAGAGAAAAGTTGAATAGCAGTCAAATTCGTATAAATCACCACCCCTTTTTTCTCTTGGTTTGGTTTACCGGTTTTCTGGGCACGCATCAGAGGGAATCCCCAACTACAGACGATCGTGTGGATGCTTGCACGATTATAGACGATCACACGATCAACAATCATCGCCGATAGTGTAGAAGGGCCATAAAGCCGTGGCACTGCGCACCCAAAAAGCACAGCCATCTAGTATTATCGGAACTCCTTTTTCGTTCCCGTCAGCGCACTGAGGGCCTACCGCGAAACGGAAAAAAACTTCGTCCGTATATCTCCGTCTCTGTCGCATTTGGTAATTCAAGCGACAGAGAGAGTTAGACGAAGTTCGTTTTCGGTCCGCGCTAGCCCCTCCTCGCCTCTCCCCCTGTGTAACCTGCGTGTCGCAGCGCCACCAGAAGGGGATGCACTTGAGCGTGGTGGTGCACACGAAGTGCGCGCTGGTGCAGTTGGGCGCGCAGCCGCGGCCGTCGGCCGCCAGCACGAAGTGCTCGGGGCACGCGCAGCGCGCGCCCGCCGGCGCGGCGCCCGAGGCCGGCGTGAGCAGGCAGAGCCCGGAGCAGTTCAGCTTGGCGCAGAGCGCTGTTAGATCTGTATAGAGAAACAACTTGCTGTCTAAATATGTGTTTTTGGTACGAGCTTTTATTGCCGACTGTAATTTTCTGTATACCGTCATCGACTACTCGTTGAGACGATTCTAAAAAGCCCAAACTCAACGGGGTTACCATGACCACCTTCTGTCTTCTGTCTGTCTTTGTGAAAACAAAACCAAACCAAAGGTGCATCATGGCAACCCTTATCGAAACATCAGAAATAAAGTTGTTGGACATTTTAATGTAATTCTATAACCATCTTCAGTCATCTTTTTGTATTTTTGGCTGGTACAGAACGTTAGGTCTATTGCAATGGTAAAAGATCTTTATTGTGGATTTATATTAAATAAGATAAAGTAATGTTAAAGAATTGTTCAGTAAATGAGTGATTCCTACCCGGAGACGCCGGCTGTCTGGCGGGGTGGTGCACGCGCAAATCCATAGGCTTGTGGACGGTGTGCGCGATCGTCTTGCATTCGTACGCACCTCCCGAACTCGGGTCCTCTGTTGCGTTTGGCTGGAATACACAATTAGTATAGTGAAACTTATCATAACGACACGCAACATTAAAAATGTTTTTTTTTTTTTTCAACATAACCTAATGAAAGTACATTATTGTCAAAGAAAGGGAAGTAGGCATTTGCTGGCGAAGTATTAATTTTAAACGGACGACCTTGGGAGAAAAGCACTATTGCAATTGCTGGCCCTTCCGGCTGAGACAAGTATAGTGCTTTTCTCAAAAATTGTGCAAGAATACAAAAATACACTTTTTTAAATTATAAGGCATGCTTTTCTTCTCGCCACGTCATGAAATTGTCGTACGCCTTTAGATATTCGTTTTTTGGCTTTGCAGGGAACAAATTATCAGTAACAGAGCTTGCAGCTTCTTTTAAATCTGTAATAATTTTCACGTCATTTTTCTATATTTTCCGAATAAACAACTAGCCACTGTATGTAAAAAAAGAATATTTTTTGCATTGCCACCTTTTATTTTTTTTTAAACAATAAGTTGGAACTGTATTTTGCTTCCGAAAACGCCACAAGTTATTTGAGACAACTAAAAAGTCGCGACACGTCACAGCGTCTGCTTAATACAAAATGAATACTAAGTACAACTCGGTTACAATATCTGTGGACCTCGCTGGAATGTGGAGCGCCTCCCCCTTCACCTTTACCCGCGCTCGGCCCGCACCGTACCAGAGCGCCGACGCGACGTCATCGACGCCCGGTTCACAGATATTGTAACCGGGTTATATATTCTTAAATTACCTTGTAGTGCGGATTCGGTCGCCGGCGGCAGCTCTCTATAGCCCGGGTCTCCCAGTCGCTCCAGTAGACACGCCCCTCCCACACCGTGAGCGCGAACACATGATGGAGACGCAGCCATGGCATGCGGTCTGTTTACAAATAACTACAACTTAGAAAAGTTGAAAAACCCCCGACATTTTCATTTAAAAGTCCAATATCTCAAAAACGGCTGAACAGATTTTCATGAAACATGGAGAACACTCGGGATAAAATTATCTATGACCCAAACAAAACCGCATTCAAATCGGTCCATCCCTTTGGGAGCTACGATACCACAGACAGATACAGAGACACGTTAAACTTATAACAACCCTCTCTGTGTCGGGGGTTAAAAAGTACGTATTAATATTGCAGCCGACCTCATTATCTTTGCCATAATCATCATACTACAGTAAATCGATTACAACTGCACGCACGGGTCTGTCTCGTGCCCACGTGTGGCGTATCGCTTTAAGGTGGTTTGATTTCCATACAAAACGTTATTTGACATTCGCAGGCTAACGGCGAGTTTTTTTAAGAAACTTATTTAACTCACAAATTGGCTTTCCATTTGCGCGAAATTCCCCCTTTCCTTGAATAAACTTGTATAAAAAATGGTTTTCCCAAATTATGACGTCACAAACGAATATCTCAAATTATTCTAGTTTATACAAGTATAAACAAATAGGTGTATAAGTTTCTTAAAAAAAAGACCGGGTTGCACTCCGGGAGTGCCGGCAGAGGTGAAAACTCAATAACATTGTAACAGTTTTTCGATCAGGTCACGTGACATCTTACGGTGTCACCCTAAAAATGAATTTGACGCAAATTTATAAACAATTATCAATTATTTAGGCGGACGGGCCGCGGGCGCGTTGGGTGCGACGGGCCTGCTCTACCAACTGAGCTACGAGGACAGTGACGGAAGCTGTGTATTTTTGCATTACATTCCCGCTAATACTAGCGCCCTCTGTATCGTGTTATAGACTTGTTTCACAGCCTTGGCACACCTCTAATGGGCGAGCTATGCCCGCCCATTAGAGGCACACGCAGCTTCCGTCACTGTCCTCGTAGCTCAGTTAGTAGAGCAGTCTAGCGTTAATAGAAAGGTCGCAGGTTCGAATCCTGTCGGGGGCTACAGACGAAGATGGTTTATTTTTCCATTATATAAATATTATTTATCTGTATCATATCGATTATAAAATGATCGGGATATAAACTTCCTCGTTAAAAATAACACGAAAACAAAAAAAAAAAAAAAATAATAATTTGTTTCGTGATAAGGGTATTTAAATATGAGTCTTATTGCCAGTCAACTCGACTTTCGATTGGAGTTAACCGCCGAGTCAACTAGAGTTATCCTAGTTGGAAAAAAATCGCCTCGTACATCGCTAATTTTTCTTCAAAGCGGTAACACATTATTAGCGCGATGGAGAAATCGCCTCGACCGGCACAGCGACATCTAGCGGTTTCATTTCTGAAGAAGAGTACCTTAACTTTCAATTCGCCCTATCTAAGGCCTCTCACAGACTGGAGCGGCATGCGGTAGCGGTCAATAGTAAATTTCACAGCTAATGACAAGTTTAGTATTGTCCGCCGCGCCAGTGTGATGCGGGCTTAAATCCTGGATCGACTGGTCCCCACAACACCAGAAAGTTAATCATGCTAGCAATTTATAGATTCTACGTCAAAACGTCGTAAGCGCGATGTAGGAATCGGCTCGACCGGCACAGCGACATCTAGCGCACAATACCTTCAACTCACCTCTAGAGAACAGAACTTTCACATTCTTCCCGTCCAAGTCCGCGACGGCTATATAGTCCTCTCTCGCATCAGCGAAGTACAGTTCGCTGGAGGCATGCGCGATGACCAGAGCGTTCGGCCAGCCGAGGCCGGAGCTGATGATGACGGTGGGCGATGACCCGTCCATGCCCGCGCGGCCGATGTGCGCGTAGGTGCCCCAGTCCGACCAGTAGATGGTGCTGTTGGGAAAGTTAAGTCGGTACACTACCTACCCGCTTACCATTACATGGGCGGGTACGCTTGTTTTCCACTGATGTGGTATGTAAATTAAAATCACTTGATAACGGGCCGAAAGTGTACTATGGCTGGCGCGGGACGTGGGCGGGGTGCAGGACGCAAACGTCAACCGATCTACCAATCAGGCGTCGACACGCTACCCCCCGCTGTCGCACCTCAGCGCCCTCGACCAAGGACACTAAAATTCGCTTCTGCGCAGCCAAGGTCATTTGCGCAAGTTGTTTGCCGTCTACTGTATATGCATTGCAAATAGGCACATTACAATAAATACATTTAAATGGCAATACATTTAAATGTCTGAATCTATACTAGAGCTTGCTTCAGCATATCTGGCGAAAAGAAGCGCGGCTCATCAGTTCATTTAAAAAATGTACATTGTTGTAGAGGTCAGAAAGTAGGCAATAGATGGACGAGTGAGTTCGAGGTCCGAGACGAAGGTGAAGATCTCGAACCAGTTTTCTCGAAGATGACGAATCCATCTTACACATTTGCCCGAAACAGTACATAGTGTTTTTCACGCCTACAGCAAGGAAATTTAATTTATTATTTTACAGGAGTCACGTTGGAGATACCATTACCAAACTCAAGTGGAGTTGGGCAGGATACTTTGCCAGGCAGAATGATGGTAGGTGGACCAAAAAGGTGTCAGATTGGTGGCCACTTCTAGGTAAAAGGAGCGTCGGGCGTCCACCAGCTCGATGGGTGGACGATATTAGGAAGATCGCGGATCACTTCAGGATAAGATTAGCTCAGGATAGGGACGGGTCGCGTAATCGAAGAGAGGCATATGCTCAGCAGTGGGCGATTAGTCAAATGGAGAAAAAATCAACGCAAGAGGTTAAATAATCACGAAGTAATAAGTGTCCAAAGTTTTAAGAAGGGTTATGTTCTGTCCCTTTTTCGCAAAACGCAACTTCATATGAAACGATGACGCTCGTAGTTAGTGACGTCACTAATAGACGGCAACGTGCCGTGCCCCATCGTGTTCAGCGCTGCCGTCGACGCGGCACACCGTGCGCGCGAAGCGTGACGCGGCAGCCTCGCGGATTGTGTCGTCACAAACTATTTGCATTTTCTCTCTCTAACAAGCAATATTAAAACGTTTGTAGCTTCGTAATTAATTGAGATATCTGAATGGGATTTTCGTCACTAGGCATATGTTTTTGCGTTCTTTCTTTTGGAGTGATAATACTTTTGGAGTGTACACCCTGCACCTGTATTATAGATAGAAGAGAGAATGTTTCGCATTGTACTAACCCCCTCGCAGGATGCAACGCCAGCGCGCGCGGCTCTTGCAGGCCCGCGCGCAGCAGCACGCGGCGGTGCGCGCCGTCCGCGCGCGACACCTCCAGCGTGTCCGTGCCCTTGTCGCACCAGTAGATGTTGCCGGCCACCCAGTCCACCGCCAGCCCGTCCGGGTTCTGGAGAGTTGCGCCGTGGAGGAGCTGTGACAATACACCCGAGTTAGAGCCTGTCCAGATGACATCATTTACGCGCGAATCCACTCGCGCGCGTCAATTTATATTGCGTCCAGCACGGCTAGCACGCGACGGCGCGCGAGCTCTCTCGATTTTTCTCGCAATATCCGTCTCGCACTTATTAGACCACTTAGAACAAGAGGTATAGTGCGATAAAAATCGAGAGTATGTCGCGGCCGTCGTGTGCTAGACGTGCAGATGCCGCGTCTTCCGCGCATTTCTACAGGGGAGGGACTTGGCCAAATAAAATATTCCGTATCGAATTTATCGCGCTCCATTTTGAACCAAATACGTCCACTCGCGCATACTACTGAACGCTCCAATGGCGCCAGAGTGTCTCGACTCGCGCGGTGAGTAAGGCTCATTGCACGCGTTTTACGCGCGAGTTTTGAAACGCGCGAGAGCGTCTGGACGGGTTGCTGTAGCTCTAGTAACTCGGGTACGCGTGAGTGTCTGCCCTCGCGCGCAAAACGCGTCCTCTATACATGCTCTTAAACCGAACGACCGCTTTAGCCTAGTTGGTAGTGACGCTGGCTACGAAGCATGAGGTCCGAAGAGGTTCGAATACCGATCTTCTTCTTCTGCTTGTTTAAGAGTTAAGCTCTTGTCGGTGTAGCTCAAAGTAGGCCCTCCATCCACTTCGATCCCTGGCAACGATACGACCTAACATCAACTCTTTTTTAGAGCTGCTCTTTGTAATTTATTCTAGGAATTCCTCTTTAACGCTTCCCCTCTATCTTTCCTTCAATTACTGTTGAACTTGTCATGTCGTATGAGGTGCCTTATCCTCTTCTATTTTCTAAGTTTCTCATTAACTCTCGAATTCATTTGTGTAATGACTATGAATATTTGTTCTTGTGTCATGGATGTTTTCTATGTATTTAAGTATTTATTTATCTATATAGGTATGTTTATCGTCGTCTAGTACCCATAGTACAAGCTTTGCTTAGTTTGAGACTAGATCGATTTGTGTAAGATGTCCCCCGATATTTAAAAAAAAAACTTAGGTTCTAAATTTTAAGACGAGTGAATGCTGACTTATTAATAAAATAAATAATTTTTACTTGATGTCGCAAGCTCTAACGCAACGCTGTTTTATCACAATTGAGATACTTGCCTGATATCGTGAGGAGTTCTGCCCAGGCTCGCTGCAAGCCCTCTTAATGGAGCTGCCCAGCCTGGCAACGTCGCTCCAGTAGAGACACCGCTTCTCCCACTCCATGTCCAGCGCCACGGCGTTGGTGAGGTCGTGGATGAGGAGAGAGCTGGTGTGTGACGCGTCGAGGGTCACGCGACGGATGTAGTAGCGGTTGGTGAAGATTAGGGAGGCTGGCTCGTCTGGGGATAAAATGACAGGTTACATTCATAACCAAAGGCAAAATGGCCGAGCGACAAGGTGGGCTTGAAAACGGATGGCGACACTGGGTTTACAAAATACGAAATATCATTTAATATTTAATCCGCGTTGTAGTGTGAGCTGATTCATCAGCTGATGAAAAGATTGTAACATAGAACCTTGACATTCCAGTAACATGCTACTCACACAACCTTGTACTTCGTAACCTTGACCGCATTCCAAAATACATTCCATCCGTAAGAACAAAGAGAAATTGCTAGCATAAAAGTCATGTATTTATCTTAATAATAACTACAACTCAGAGAGGTTGGAAAACCTTCGACATTTTCATTTAAAAGTCCAATATCTTAAAAACGGCTGAACAGATTTTCATGAAACATGGCTAAGAACACTCTGGATAAAATTAGCTATGACACAAAAAAAACCGCATTCAAATCGGTCCATCCGTTAGGGAGCTACGATACCACAGAAACGTAAACTTGTAACACTCCTCTCTTTGCGTCGGGGGTTAAGAAGAGTCCTCACCCGAGTCTTGTGTTGTCACTACCCACCCCGAACTCCATACGCTTCATGGCGACCGTGCAAGGATGCGAAAGGTGGATTTTCACATCAGTTATATCACAAAGTTATGGACTTTCCTCTGGGCTGGAAGCTCAGATGGCAGTTTCGTGAAAATAGTGCCAACCCAAAATCTTGGAATTAGGTGCCAAAGAGGTTAGGTGATAAAGATTTTTAAAAATACCATTGATTGACGCTAGCCTGGCCTGGTGTAAAGCGGGAGGGCCAAAGATGAACTTTACTGGTTCAGTAATAGTCTGTTTACTATTGTTATTGTGATGATACTTACTGGAAATCGGCGCACAGCTGACGCCGTCCTCCATGAGTCGGTACCCCTTCTCGCATTTGCAGACAAAGCTCCCGACTGTGTTCCTGTGTACGTACATAATTACCAGATTAATACATTTTACAGATAAATTTATACAGTTTTCAGTTCTGAGAGTATGCCACAGATATAGATATACATAGATCACGCAAATGCATCTACTTCGCGTGTCCGAACTCGGTCTCGGAGTTGGCCGTCCGACTGACATTCCGCGCGCGTCTGTTGTGGTAGCCGGTTGTCCGTTAATATTAAGAAAATGCCTAATTGCAGAATCGGTTTTGCGCGGACAACGGGGAATTCACCTCACTAATTCGCCCTTGTGACGTCACAGTAGGTAGAAAAAAGTGACACGGTCGGTTTTCGTACAGATTGAGGTGTTTAAGTTATCTAGTGTAACATCTATATATTTGGACTAGGCAGTGTGGCGGGTTCTGGTGACAACCGGGAAAATGCCAAGAGGGGATGACATGGAGAAGAGACAAGACCACGCCCGACAACAACTTCCAGCGGATTGCCGCTTGAAGTCATTGCCATTGGGCCGGCGTCTGATCTCTCGCTTCCACGAACGGCGCACCGCAGTCAGTTCAGGCTGTTAGTGTTAGTCGTAGTTTCTAGTATGGGGCCGTGATGAGTGCGTGTGACCTGCAGTGGTGGTCGCACGCGCGCTCCGCACACTCGTCCACGTCGCGGCACGCGAGCCCGTGCCGCCGGTAGCCCGCGCGGCACCAGCACGCGTAGCCCACGGGCAGGTCGGTGCAGTTGTGCGCGCAGCCGCCGTTGCGGATCAAGCACTCGTTTATGTCTGCGAACGAACATATTAGATTTAACACCATGAAGTTCATAAAACTTTATCCCGACTACGGAAAAAAAAGGTATTTTTTTATCACGAAATGTAGGCTTCGTCACACGGAGCATAAATAATTCGGTTGATAACTCATTCATCACAATCGGTTCAGTATCTTAAACGCTACGGGGTGGAACATACGCAATAGGGGTGTAGACACTAAATAAAATAATCAATAAGGTCATATTTTCTTGAAAAAGGATTAAAAATGTAGTCAAATGGAGAAAAAATCAACGCAAGAGGTTAAATAATCACGATCTCGCGTATCGTGACGTCACACACTGTTTGCGTTTTCTCTCTCTAACAAGCAATATGAAAACGGTTGCAGCTTCGTAATTCTTTAGGATATCTGAATGAGATTTTCGTCACTAGGCATATTTTTTGCCTCGTTTCTTTTGGAGTAATAATATTATTCGAGTGTAGACTTAATAAGAAAAACACTGGTGAAATAATTTTTGAAATCGGTTGACTTTCGGAAATTACGTCCTACATTCAACCTCACAAACCTTTTATCTTTATAGATAAAGGTACTCACTACACCGCCGCAGGTGTACTCTAGCGCGTACCACGACTTCTACTCTAGGGAAAAGTTGAAGGTAGGGCTTTCAATCCCGGTATTCCGAGATCTCGGTATTCCGGGATCCCGCGCCTTTTTTCAGTCCCGCTCGTAGCGGGATTACGAGCGCGGGATCCCGCGGGATTTGCGGGACTGCAAGAAGGCACATGAAAGCAAATAATAAATTTGATATTTTAATAATTTGTATTAAATTAAAACTGAGTTCCTTACAGTTTGTTTAACATAGGTTGATTTTGATCTCAATAGAACCAATAGAAGTGCAATGTAATTTTTTATTGTTTAATATTTAATGTTCAAAAGGTAAACTCTAATAAAACTTTAAATACGTACGTACGTTTAAGGGGCTACCCGAGGTTTTCATCGATTTTTGACAAGTTTTGAATCGTATCTACTACTTTTGCACTACAGATAGAATCATAAATCAAACGGCTATCGGTTTTTCAATCTTTTATCTCCATTTTGACAGACCGGATTTTGAAAAAAATTAATACTTAATTTTGTATGATTTTTTTAAACATTGTCTAAAAAAACACTTATTTCGCATCTCTATTGACGTGAAAGATCTAACATATACGAAATCTACAAATTTGGGTTCGTCTATGACGTCTCTAAAAACTGGCAGAGGGTTTTAATTTTAAACCAATTAACACAAAAGTTATGGCCAGAAAACCAGTTTTTTGGCCTAAAATTGTTCAACTTTGATGCCAAATATCTCGAAAACAATGAAGTTTGAAGTAAATATGGGATACTATATTGCTTAAAGCCGTTGTTGTTAATGTAATAAGCTACAAAAAACATTAGAAAACTAAGGGATTCAGATCGAAGGTCATTGGCGTATGGGAGCCTCTTAAGTGTAATATTGAATGTTTAAAAGGTAGACTCTAATAAAAGTTTAAATATGTTGATTATTTTGTTGTTTTATTTACCTTATAATTGATATCATTAATTTCTATGCGGGATCCCGCAAATACCGGGATCCCGCGGGATCGAAAATGTGCAATCCCGCAGGTACCGAGATTAAAGATAGGCTGCGGGATTGGAAGCCCTAGTTGAAGGTATGAGAGCGCACAACAGGTCAGCAATGCGTTAGGCCAGGCGCGCACTACGATTTTTTGTCGTGCGATAATCGCGTCGCAAAAATGCAACGTATGTGTTTATATGTCAGTGCGCGCACATGCGACGCGATTGTCGCACGACAAAAAATCGTAGTGCGCGCCTGGCCTTAGACTAACTGAGTCTAAACTTCACTCACTGGTGCACTTCACGGATGTGCCAGAGGAGCTAAGTACAGTAGGTATGGCGACAGACTGTGAAGTTTTGTGTGACGACCAGGGACTCCCTTGTTTGGCCTAATAACGTTTTGTCTAACGACTTTTAGTATAATGCATTGGACCCGATTCTACAGTGACCTCTAAACTGCCTAATTTTATTTAGGTGTCGCTAAAACACTTTGCTATTCTATGAGCAGCTGTCATAATCAAATGACAGCGCTAATTTGAATCTGACGTTTCTTATTTTAGGCGGTCTATACAACTTACTTAGCTGCCTAAATGCTATTGTAAATATGTGGTTTTTAATCTGCCACCTAAATTATGTCTAAAAATTAGACAATTTACTTTTAGGCTAGTTAAGCCATGTGCACGTAGAATCGGGTCCATTATTTGTCTATAGTCAATTTGTATAATTTCATTTTTCATAATAATTGTTCGTTCGAAATACGTTTACCTACCCTAAATGTCGATTTTCATAACTCTTGTTTTGCCAAATATTATTTTATCTAAAAATCACTTTGTCGATTCTTATTTTAACTAATCATCACATTGCCAAATAACGTTTTAACTCAGATTTTTTTGGCTAATACTGAATCATTATAATATGCAAGTGTGTAGCACCGTATTGCTTTTTTTTTTTTCTTTTTTTTTATATTATCTTGTTAAAAAGTACTCATTGTACAAAATACGGTTTACCATTGTTATACGTAAGTACGGGCACTAATATTATTAATAGGAGAAAGAGACAACTGGAAGGTAGACGTTGAACACCCAATGACAGTCTGCTTCACAGGTGGCTCTAGAAGGGAATCAACAAAGTTAGCGGGAGCGGGTATAGTTATACTCAAACTGCGGAGAGAGTATCTATCCCACTGGGGAGGTATGCTAGCGTTTTTCAAGCAGAGGTGTGCGCAATAATGAGGTGCGCACAAATAATAATGGAGACAACGCAGCAGACACTCAGGCAGCACTGAAGGCACTAGGAAAGGCAACGGTAACATCCGCCTTAGTAAGAAAATGTAAGAAGGAGCTCAACCAGATAGGAGCATACCCAGGTGTGACGTTGGCATGGGTGCCGGGACATCAGGGGATAGCGGGTAATGAGAGCGCGGACGAACTGGCTAGGGAGGGCTCGGGAAGGGTATTTATAGGCCCAGAACCGGTCCTCCCTTTCTCGGCTCAAGTCACAAAGGGGGTCATAGAAAGGCTAAAAGAACAAGAAGGGGAGTGGAGGGAAGCATCTGGATGTAGACAGACGAAGCTGATGATAGGAGGTATGGATCACAGAAGAACCAGGTATCTGCTAAAACTGGGTAAGAACAACCTGAGGTAACTGTCCACCTGTAACCTGTCGTAACTGGTCACAATACTCTAAATAGACACTTGAAGGTAATAGGTATCAGTAGCGACGCTTCCTGTCCACACTGTGGGGAGGAAGAAACCAGTAAGCATGTATTAGCGGAATGTATTATGTACGCGGCACCGCAGTTTAATACATTCGGTAAAGATGTTAGAGGAGAGGGAATTGAGGGATGTCAGTCTTAAAGATGTCCTTCTGTTCTGCAGGAAAACGAGAAGAATGGAAGAGTTTGAAGTGGGAACGCCGCCGGGACAGTAACCTGAGGCTCCAACCCTAGGGAATAGGGCTGAATGAACGCAAAAAACCGATCGACAGCCCGCCTGCTTCCGGCCAGGCGTACCTTCACAGCATCACATCACAGCACGGGCACTAAATTTTTGCCTAATTTCGGTCCACCAGCGGTGTACGAAACACTGTTGTTATCAAACACAACAGTCATGCCAAACTTTCCGCCGACTGTTATCTTGGGTTTCAATTTACAGTAAGACCTATTCGTAAGTTTCTGATGTAATTTATGTACAAACAGAAAGTTCGTATTTTAGCTAACGTAAGGCTTTTTCAAAGGCCATATTTTCGTTCAAATGATTGCATTCTTAAAGTAAACTACTGTTTTGTATAGATAAACTGTTATTTTAGACCATAGCATTGGTATAATTCTATTTCTATAAACGGTTATTTAAAAAAGTGTTTTCTAAAAATACGCGTCAGAGCTATCTTTTAGATAGAAAATTTCCATTTTAAACTTATAAATGTATTGATGTTTGCCTTTTACAATAAGATATAGTACACAGCAATCGCACTATTTCTAAAATATTGGTTTTGCCTATTAAAAAATAATACTACAAAATGTCTAATTCGGTTAGTTTAAACATTTGTTTATTCACGTATTTGATGATGTTTTGGAAATAAAACATTATACGTGATTTTAAAAATTTGGTAAAATAAAATAAGGTGAAATGAGTATTGGAGAAAATTATTTTCGCACAAATAAAAATTGGGCAAAACGAGCTATTATGCGAAACAAGATTAGTCTAAATAAAATTGGGCAAACCGAAATAGGCAAAACGTTGTTAGGCCAAACAAAGGTAATCCTACGACCACGGCCGTTCTCCTAATACCTCAGCCACCCACCCTATGGTCCTCGCGCTAGGTTACTCGCCTCTATTGCCACTCCTTTGACTCGCCCCCCAAACCGACAAAACAGGGAGCAGCGGGCATGACGATGAGAAATGTTCACGCAAAAACGCCCTAATTCATAGTTCACTAGCTTCTGCCCGCGACTCCGTCCGCGTGGAAATCGTTTATATCGCAGCTCCATACAAACTTCAACCCCCCATTTCATCCCCTTAGGGGGTGATTTCCGGGATGAAAACTATCCTATGTCCTTCCCCGGGATTCAAACTATCTCCATACCAAATTTCATCGCAATCGGTTCAGCGGTTTAAGCGTGAAGAGGTAACAGACAGACACACAGACAGACACACTTTCGCATTTATAATATTATAGTTAACTATAAACTATATTATATTTATTAACTATAATAAAATATTAGCATGGTAACTTTATATAAGAATCCTTCCCGGTCTCAATCGCGGCTCGCGACCGAATGAATGTCACTTCGTTGTTCTCTTTTTATCTCCATCGCGGTTCAAGATGGCTGGCTAGCGTTGCGCAAAAGCCAAATTATTAATGTAATGAATACTGTAATTCATAACATAACGTGCGCGGACGCACCATTTAAGACAAGTCAATTCACAATTTCAACTATTTAATTTCATGAGTAGAATCACGCGGTTCGATTCCTGTGATAATTACAATCTAAGTTCATAGCAATTTATATTAGTACTAGCTTCTGCCCGCGACTCCGTCCGCGTGGAACTCGTTCATATCGCAGCTCCATACAAACTTTTATCCCCCCATTTCACCCCCTTAAGGATTGATTACGGGGATAAAAACTATCCTATGTTACTCGCCATCCCTTCAACTATCTCCACTTAAAAAATCACGTCAATTCGTCGCTCCGTTTTGCCGTGAAAGACGGACAAACAAACAAACAGACACATACACTTTCGCCTTTATAATATTAGTATAGATATGGATAAAAGTGTGACTGTCAATAGTGTTTATGAGACACCCATGTGCGCGTATTCCGGCGAGTAAACGTCTATGAAGAGTTCATTCGAAAGTGTCTTACTCAATCGTCACCCGAATCAACTCCCTGTACGAGGCATTCACTCCATCGACGCGCTGCAGCGGTGGCGCAGCGGAGCGGAAGCGGTACCGGTTGTAAAGTTCGCACTAATACGAAAGGGTCCGCACAGAGCGGCACGGCGCGGCGCGGTATTCTGTGCGCACCCTTTCATATTAGTTCGAACATTACAACCGGTACCGCCTCCGCGCCGCGCCGCGCCGCCCCGCCACCGCTGTCAGCGCGTTTCGACCTTGAAGCGAACATTTTTGTTGGTCCCATGAGGGAGGAGTAGCTCCTCATTTCTACGTACAAGCATGATGAGCGGCATGACGAGTAACGTTGCTACACTATGTCTCTGCCTCCTTTCCTCGCTATCTCCCACGTCACTCGACGAGTGTGTGCCAGGGGTACAAAGGCTGGCATCGACTCGAGCCGCATTGAATCGAGTCGCATTTGTTCCGTGTGCGTTCACCACAGAGGAATCGAAGCGAATCGAAGTCAGTCGCAAGGTTCTGAGGTCGTGCTTGTGGATGATGGATAGTTCGGACAAAGAAATGTTGTTCCAAATTATTTTTGAAGAAGAAGAGCGCGAAAGAAAAAGAAAGCGACGAGTGCACAAACACTGGATACACGATATAAACAAGAAGCGTAACATTTTCGGCGAATTTCACCATTTATTTTTGGATCTCAAAAACGACCCTGCTAAGTTTTTTCAATATTTTCGTGTGCCCCATAACAAATTTCAAGAATTATGCTGGTCATACGCCTGCTCTCATCCGCCAACCCGCGTCGACAGAGGCGCGCCGAGTCGAGTCGAAACGCGTCGGTGCAGAAATTCGCCTAACGAGCGATGTGGCCGGTCGATTCAATTCGGCGCGCCGCGGTTCTGTGTCAATCGACGCACTTTCATAGTTAATGTATGAAGGCGAATTATTTCGATTCGATTGGACCCGCCTCCGCGAGCCTAGTGGACGCCAGCCTTAAGAGTGTAACGAAGAAGACTCACTGCATCTCCGCTCGTCGCTGAAGTCCCCGCAGTGGTCCTGTCCGTCGCAGAGCGCGGCGCGCGGCACGCAGGCGCGGTTGGCGCACTGCCACTCGCCGGTCGCGCATGTGGAGCGCGAGGGAGATGCCACGTCTGAAGCCGTCGCGAGGGAGTATGAAGCTGGGACAAAAAATACAATAGGCTAAAAGTTATAGAGTTATCTTTTCTCGAAAGCCCCTCCCATTCAGTCTATCGATCTTGCTCGTTTTATTTTTATCTGCCTTGATCTATCTTTTTTTCTTCACTCTCATAGACCAAATCTAAATATATACCTATTCGTAAAAGTCCTGACTGACTGACTGACTCACTCACTTAAATCACTCGACGACCGGTTAGCCTAGTGGGTAGTGACGCTGCCTACGAAGCTGAAGGTCCTGGGTTCGAATCCCGGTAAGGGCAAATATTTGTGTGATGAGCATGAATATTTGTTTCTGAGTCATGGAAGTTTTCTATGTATTTAAGTATTTATATCCATACTAATATTATAAATGCGAAAGTGTGTCTGTCTGTCTGTTACCTCTTCACGCTTAAACCGCTGAACCGATTTGGATGAAATTTAGTATAGAGATAGTTTGAGTCCTGGGGAAGGACATAGGATAGTTCTTATCCAGGAAATCATCCCCCAAGGGGATGAAGTGGGGGGTGTAAGTTTGTATGGAGCTACGATATAAACGAGTTCCACGCGGACGGAGTCGCGGGCAGAAGCTAGTCTATTATATATATCGTCGTCTAGTACCCATAACACAAGCCTTAATGAGCTTACTATGGGACTAGGTCGATTTGTCTAAGATTGTCCAATAATATTTATTTATTTACTAGCTTCTGCCCGCGACTCCGTCCGCGTGGAACTCGTTTATATCGCAGCTCCATACAAACTTTCACCCCCTCATTTCACCCCCTTAGGGGTTGATTTCCGGGATAAAACTATCTTATGTCCTTCCCCGGGACTCAAACTATCTCCATACCAAATTTCATCGCAATCGGTTCAGCGGTTTAAGCGTGAAGAGGTAACAGACAGGCAGACAGACAGATAATATTAGTATGTATTAATATTTATTTAAATCAAAGCTCAGCCCAAACCGTTAAACCTACAAAGCTGATTTTTTTACAATATTAGGTTATATAACGCAGGTACCCACTAAGAAGGGATCTTTGAAAATTACACCCTCAAGGGGGTAAAAAGAGGGTTGAAAGTTTGTATGAGGATGGAGTAAAATTTTAAGTGAGAGACGTGAAACTTTGTGTATGGACTCCTTATCACAAAGGGTTTTAGAAAACCTACCCCCTAAGCGGGTTAAATAGGGGTGCAAAGTTTGTACGGGTATTATTTGGTATAGAGACAGTTTGAGTCCCGGGGAAAGTCATCGAATAGTTTTTATCCCGGAAATCAAACCCTACGGGAGTGAAATGGGGGGTGAGTTTGTATGGAGCTACGATAAAAACGAGTTCCACGCGGACGCAGTCGCGTGCAGAAGCTAATAATATATAATTTATATCCGTCTAACCTTACCATCGTGAAACGAGACAGGATCGGAAACGATCGCATACTCATGTCAGAGGCCAAGATCCAGGCGTTAGCTCTATGGCATCAACACCATCTCTTCCAGGATAACATTTTCATCCGTTCTATAGAGATGAAATAATCGAGTAACTCACAGCACATGAAAGGATCCTCATCACTCCCCGCGCCCTCGCCTCCGCCGTCCTCGCAATGGTTCCTCCCGTCGCACACCAGCTCAGCCGGCAGGCAGCGGCCCGCGCACGCCAGCGCGCCGGGCACCGGGCAGCCCGCGGGGGTCGCGGGGGTCGCGGGGGTCACGGGGGTCGGGGGGGTCGCGGGGGAGCAACCCGGCGGCTCGTCGGACCCGTCCGAGCAGTCCAGGTCGCCGTCGCAGTAGTGGCCCTGGGGAAAACAAGCTTCAAATGAAATACCATAACACCCTACACCTAATAAGTTTCTATAAAAAAAAGACCGGGTTGCACTCCGGGAGTGCCGGCAGAAGTGAAAACTTGAATATTTTGACATTTCGAATCGACGAATACCGTAGCAACAGAAGTAAACTATTTCACTTGCAAATTAGCGCGTGAGAACTTATTGTGTATCGGCCGAACGGGTAAGCGCCGCATCGCCACTACGGCATCGGTCCCCCCCCGCCCCCAAGCCTCGTCCCGAATCTTGAACCATTTACGGTCATGGGACACCTGTCGCGTGTTTAACAATTTTTCCGCATACCAAAAAGTGCACAGCGCCGCTAAAGAAGTTTTCACTTCAAAAATGTTAGTATAAAAATCACGGACGCGTCATTGCTGTGTGTGGTTTGATCTGGTAGTGGGACGCGTCGCAGCTCGCCGGGCCGGCGCCGATGGCCCGCCGCTCGCCCCGCGCCGTTCCCCAACGTCGCCGCCGTCAACCAATTTGTTTTTGCCATTGCTAAATATTTTTCAAAGCTTTATGTTCTTAGGAATAACGTCCAAATTCGAACTATTCGAATTTTCTCAATAGCAAAAGCATATTTATTTGCAGAATATGCTATTGCAAAAAGTGTTTAAAGGGTTTATACTCTTACGAATAGCGTTCAGTTTTGAATGAAGTCGAATCGGCTAGCAGCAAAATATAAAAGTTTGTGACCTCCTTCACATCTGACGTCACAAAAATCTGTCCCGTATTTAACAATTTTTCCCCATGCCAAAAAGTGCTCAGCGCCGCTAAAGAAGTTTTCACTTCAAAAAAACATTACTGGTACAAGCTTTTATTGCCGACTGTACTTTTCTGTTTCATTGAGACGATCCTCACGAGCCCAAACTCAACGGGGTTACGTCGGTTAAGTACTGAGTTCCCATGGTCACCTGTTTCCGTCATCAGATCAGCTCGATGGTACCATATTATTGAATTGTCATCCAAACTGTGCTTATACAGATATCTGAATGGGATTTTTTGCCTTCTTTCTTTCGGAGTAATAATAATTTGTTATTATAAAAGTGAAAATTTGCAATGAACATGTCTGTGTATTTCGTTGTGTATCTGCAGCCTGGACAAGTGTACGACTTACCTCATGTAAACAGAGCTTGTCCTTCGCGCAGCGGAAGGCGGTGGGCGCGCACACGCAGTCGGCCTCGTCTTCGGCTCGTGGGCAGTCCGCGGCGCCGTCGCAGCGCGCGCTCAGGGGCAGGCAGAGAGGACCGCAGGAGAACTGGTCCGAGGTGCATTTCGTTGCGTTCTTGTGGCCTGTATTAAATGGGTTAATTTATAACATTTATGAATAAGAATGTTAATGTAAGTTTTATTATAACTTAACGAGTAAAGGGTTTACTTTCCGGTAGGAAAAAAACATAATTTGGATAAACTTTGATGTGAACCCGTGGTAGCGGATTAAAATAGTATCACTCTTTCTTCAAATCGTCTATGCGATCGGGTTGAGATATGTTTTAAGCCAGCAACCTGTCACTGCAATATCCCAAATTCTCCGTGATTAAACCCACAATTCTATTCTACGTCGGCAGAGTCACGATCCTCAGCAATGAGGGACCGATTGGAAGGAGGAAACCCACAATGCCAGAAATGTCACTAAGCACGAAACTTTACTTGCTCTGGCTTCCCCTTTTTAGAAACAGGAGCGTGAATGTATTTATGATGTAACCAAGAGGGCTCACCGCAGTGTAAGGTCTCATCGGAGCCGTCGGTACAGTCGTTGTTGCCGTCGCAGCGCCACGCGAGCGGTATACACTCCACGCCCTCGCTCCCGCCGCCGCACGTGAACTGGTCGTCGTCACACGGCTCCAGAGACGTCATGACGCCACGGGTTGTGCTGTCTATTGGTTCTGCAACAGAAATGGTAACTTACGTTCTATTAAACCAGTTTGTCTTTTCTGTAGGGACACGCTGAAGATACGCATTGGAAGGCTCGCTGTACAGCCGCGGAATGAAAATGTTTATCACTTTTGAGCCTTCATCATCACCATTATGTCAGCCAAAAGAGGTCTCCACTGATGGACTTACGCCACCCTCAAAGAGTGCCAAAGTGACCGGTCCTGCGCCACCCGCATCCAGCGGACTCCCGCAACGTCAAATCAACGTCCGAGCTGTCCGCGCAGTCCACCAGCCCGTCGCAGCGGGCCAGCAGGGGCCCGCACATGCCCTCGTATACACTCACCAGTGTCACAGCCCTGCTCGTCAGTGCCGTCAGGACAGTCAGCCGCGCCGTCGCAGCGCCACTCGGGCAGGTAGCAGCCGCCGCCGGCGCACGGCCGGGCGCCCGCGCCCACCGCGTCGCACGTGGCGCGCGGGCAGCCCGCCTCGTCCGAGCTGTCCGCGCAGTCCACCAGCCCGTCGCAGCGGGCCAGCACGGGCACGCACATGCCGTCATCACATCTGTAGAGACTATTTTGTTAATCGGGTGTTTTCAATTTCAATGTTTTTTTGAAATGAAAACTTCTTTAGCGGCGCTGAGCACTTTTTGGGATGGGGAAAAATGGTTAAACACGCGACAGATTTTTGTGACGTCAGATGTGAAGGAGGTCACAAAATTTTATATTTTGCTGCTAGCCGATTCGACTTCATTCAAAACTGAACGCTATTCGTAAGAGTATAAAGCCGTTAAACACTTTTTGTAATAACATATTCTGCAAATAAATTTGTAATTTTGTCTACGCGTCCTTCACCGTTTTGCTATTGAGTAGATTCGAATGCAAAGAAAATTGTTTCTTCGATATCTCTGTTCACAGAATTTCAAATCACATATTTTTATACTCATATTATTCAGCTTATGCAAAACTTATTGCCATGAAAATGGTTTAAATAAAATGGTCCAAACATTATAATAAAGTACTTACTGTAAAACGATTTTTTATGAAATTTGTGTCTGCGAAACAAATTATATATACCTAAAATAATTCTATACTGTTTGATAAGTCTGTTATTAAAAAAAAAACACCGTTGAATAGTATTTATGAGAAATATGTTTCGTTCAAGTAAATGGAACTTGAAACAATAATATTCGAACTAAAAATATAAGAACCAAATATTATCTGAAACATTTTCTGCGAAACAAAATTCTATGAAATCTCTGTCTGTAAAACAAGGGATCACCGATTTTTAGGTTTCGCGTTTTTCAATTAAAAAAAATTCTTTTTATGTAATTTTAATTTCTTGCAAATTTTGAAACAAAGAAAGGAACTTTTGAAAGAAGTTACAAAAATCATTGAGATTGAAAAATATTTAGAAGTGGAAGTGGAGTTTTCACTTTTCGTATGGATGATACGAGGGCTGCCTTTTAAGTTGTGTCGTTTGGAAAAACTAAAGACAATTTAAGTGTTAAATGGTATTGATTGTTTTTCAAAGTAATCACCGTGATATGTAATACACTTTTTCATTCGATCGAACCAGTTTTCGAAACACTTATTCCAGTCCGAAGTCGGGGTCTCCAAAATGGCCGTTTTGTATGCCTCAACCGCTTCTTCAGGCGTCTGGTACCGTTGACCACGAAGTCGTTGCTTGATTTTTGGAAAAGTAAAAAAATCGTTAGGGCTTAAGTCTGGACTGTACGGCGGGTGTTCCAGAATTTCGACGTTTTGCTCTTTTAAAAACGCAATAGTTTGCCGGGCGGTGTGCGAGCTCGCATTATCGTGGTGCAGTCTTATACGACGTCTTGGGTTATTTTTTCGAAACTCGCCGATGACTTCTGGTAAACAGACAGTGGTAAACCAGTCAGCATTAACCGTTTTACGATCCTCGAGCACGATGGTGGCAACGTGGCCACTTTTCGCCACAAACGTGGCGACCATTTTTTTCGAAGTGCTCCGTGAGCGTATTACTTTGGTCGGTTTTGGCTCATCTTGGAACACCCAAACAGTCGACTGCTGTTTAGAATCGGGATTGTAGGCATATATCCAAGATTCGTCACCACTGATAATGTCGTAAACATGTTTCGAGTTTCCTCGGTTGAATTGCCGCAGAGTTTTGCGACACCATCGAACGCGAGCCGTTTTTTGGTCTTCACTGAGTAAATGTGGTATCCAGCGTGAGATCAACTTTTTTACGCCTAAGTGATCATGCAAAATACTGTGAACACTGGTCCCTGAAATACTTAAGGAAGCTTCTATCTCACGGTATGTCGCATGGCGATCTTCGATGATCAGTTGCCGTACAGCATCAATGTTCTCCTGGGTTACGGCTGTTTTTGGTCGACCTTCACGATGTCTATCACCAAGACTAGAGCAACCACGTTGAAATTGTAAATACCAGCGTTCCACAGTCCGAAGGCATGGTGCTTTATCATTGAAAACCGTAGTCAACTCTTCGAAGCACTGAAGTCGCGTTAGCCCCTTTTGAAGTTGTAAAAAATTATCGCACGTAAATTTTCCTTCGAAATTTCCATTTTCACAACTGACTTGTCAACTTTGAACGAACGCTGTACTAAAACGGTTGGGCCGATTTCGAGTCATTCTTTTGTTTTCGAATTCTTAATTCATATAATTTAGGGTGACACTAGTTCTTTTTTATGCAATCACGGGAGGTTTGCAAACGACAGAACTTAAAAGGCAGCCCTCGTATGCTTAAAAATTCAATAATTCAACCCATTTACAAAAAAGGCAAAAAAACAAACCCCAGTACGTGTAGGTGTAACACGGGTGTAGACTCGAAAATTATTATTACTCCAAAAAAAAGAAGGCAAAAAAATATGCCTACTGAAGAAAATCCTATTCAGATATCTCAAAGAATTACGAAGATACAACCGTTTTAATATTGCTTGTTAGAGAGAGAAAAAGTAAACAGTGTGTGGCGTCACAATATGTGACACTGCCGCAGAGCAGGCCGGCAGGCCGCGTCGATGGCGGCGCCGAACACGGGGGCACGGCACGTTGCCGTCTATTAGTGACGTCACAATCTACAAGCGCTATCGTTTCATATGAAGTTGCGTTTTGCGAAAAAGGGACAGAACATACCCCTTCTTAAAACTTTGGACGCTTGTAACTTCGTGATTATTTAACATCTTGCGTTAATTTTTTCTCCATTTGACTACATTTTAATTAAATATGACATTATTTATTATTTTATTTAGTGTCTACACCCCTATTACCGCCCCGTGGTATTACTGCCCACCTCTTCAAAGATTTTTGAGGCCGCTATGTGCAAACGGCTATCCTCATTTTGTGAAATATATAGCAAGAAGCATCAGGCGAACCAAAATATGGAAAATTCGACGTCTAGTATATGATATGACACATTCAATTCCACAGGGAAGCGTGATTGGATGTCCGTGTTTTTTTAATTTATAGCAACGACATCCCTAAAGCTATTAACCAAACTTGCGTACTCTTTGCAGACGACAATGCACGACAGCATAAACATTAACATTGAAATAGATTTGTTATTAAACTCGATAATAAGATGGACGGAAGACCACAACTTGAAATTAAACTTATCAAAAACTAAATTAATTCAATTACAGCCGTATCAAAAAAAAGACCGGGTTGCACTCCGGGAGTGCCGGCAGAACTGAAAACTCAATAACACTGTAACAGTTTTTCGATCAGGTCACGTGACATCTTACGGTGTCACCCTAAAAATGAATTTGAATTATCAATTATTTAGGCGGACGGGTCGCGGGCGCGTTGGGTGCGACGGGCCGGCTCGCCCGTCGGCGGCGGCAAACAAAATCCCAATTTGTTTTTGCCATTGCCAAATATTTTTCAAAGCTTAGGAATAACGTCCAAATTCTAACTTTGCAAGAACAGCAGACGGCGGCGGCGAACAAAATATCAATTTGTTTTTGCCGTTGGTAAATATTTTTCAAAGCTTTATCTCTTTAGGAATAACGTCCAAATTCGAACTATTCGAATTTGCTGAATAGCAAAACGGTGAAAGACGCTTGGACAAAATTACAAATTGATTTGCAGAATATGCTATTGGAAAAAGTGTTTAACGGCTTTATACTCTTACGAATAGCGTTCAGTTTTGAATGAAGTCGAATCGGCTAGCAGCAAATTATAAAAGTTTGTGACCTCCTTCACATCTGACGTCACAAAAATCTGTCGCGTATTAAACAATTTTTCCCCTTCCCAAAAAGTGCTCAGCGCCGCTAAAGAAGTTTTCACTTCAAAAACCCCTAATGATTAATATAAAAAATAATGGCGTACAGGTCGACACACGTAAAAAGAGCTCTGCGCGCCACATTAAAAGTATGGCCGCCAGAGCTCTTTTTACGTGTGTCGACCTGTAAGTATGGAATGCGTAGTCAGCATCATTATTGGGCTTCGAAATCGATTCTAATGTAAACTGGAAAAAGCACGTTGCTAAAATTAAAACGAAATTGTCATCTCTGTTTAATTAAGGTGAGGCCTCTTGAGCAAATTATCACAAAGGTGTAAAATAGGGCTTCGAATTTCCTACTTTATTACGCGAAAACTACATAAAATGTGACAGTTTCTTCTTTAAATGATATTTGAAGATATTTGCTATAATTATATGAGGCCCAAAACACGATGTGATTCATTTCCCTCGATAGATTAGGATGGCAAAGTTAGCTCTGATTTTGCGTTTATTGGTAGCCCGAGTAGACTAAAAACCTGAACTATTTTTTTGCTATTCAATTTTCAGTATTTATCTTTGTATCCTTTTGTTCCTTATTATATGTGTGACAAGCAAGTGGGCTCCTTTTATTTTTAATATACATAAATCAGTAGAATTAAGCACATAAATACAAAATCACGCACAAATCGGACACGCATAAGTCACTTCCTTTCAATTTTAGTAGGCAGATGGCCATAAGGCCTCGTCCTGGAAGGACGTCTGTCGCGATTTTTTCGTTTTGACAATTGTATAATTCGTTTAATACCAGCAATCTAAAAATAATACGTTTTTAGGGAACATTCATAGGGTGTTATGTGGATAGTTAAACGTTCAAAATAGATTTTCTGTCATTTGTGCTACTATAATACCCAATATTACTTTCAAACCCTACAACCCGATTCTTCATATTTTTCCTCTTAGAGCCCGTTCTTAATCAAAAAAGTTCGAATACGTTTAATTAGTATGTGGAATATTTTTTTATCACACAGGGCACATTGTCTTATACGGTGTACGTGTGTGTATTTGTCATAACATCTGACATATAGGTAGGTCTGACATTTGTAATTTATGTTGTCTTAGACACTATTGATTTTGCAAGTGCATTTGAAAATAAAATAATACTCGTATAACTACAATTATGATAATATATTGCGATCCGGCCGTAATAATGAAGCCGTCCAATGAAATTGTCGTGTTTTCTTCCTCAAAAATCAGCAGTGCCAACGAATTGAATATTGTGGAAATACATTGTCAGAATATTTATAATATCAACTCGGAATCTGCAAGCATGAGGCAAATTGTGTTATTGTGATCAATTCAAGACGAAATATAGTCACCCGATTGGATACAGTTCTTCAAGATACCTAATAACTACACTTCAACTCCATGTTTTTAACAGATTCACTAGCAAGAATTGCTACGCGCTACGCTCATTACGACACGAGTCATTGTTTCAGCGGATCCCGTGGTTTTCCCCCGTATGTAGCGGAAAGTGCCTACGGTGTCCAGGTCTGCCAGCAACCCGCCTGGCAGACCTTAGTAAGAGTTTGAGAGTTTGAGAGTCAAATGAAGAAGAAGTAGGCAGCAAATATTTGTAATATATAAATGCAGCTAAATTAGCAACGGAATTTAAAATAAAATAATAGATATTGTTTATTTTAATATTTGATGATGCAATTGTATGACGTAATTACACATAAAATTACATTCTTGTGGTATAAAACCTACAAATGAAGTAATTGTTTCCTTTTCTTAACCTACCTACTCTCAAGCTAAGGAATTCACTAGATCAGACATATTGTGCTGCTTTTATACTCTGCTTGCCCCTTGGTCAAGTGCGAGCCGGACTCGTGCACGAGGGTTCCGTACCGTACTCGCAAATTTTGCATGTCTAGTCTAACGTGAGCTTCCGTCGCGAATTGTTTACCAGCGTTATGGTGCCCGCTTACGCTGGTTATACAAATTTTGAATGCGATATATCTAGTTATAAATTGACTTGACATTGACTTATCAATAGCACATATTTCATATACCAAAATGTACCCTAAGAAACTACTCAGAATACGAAACTGTCAACCAGTTTTTGTCATTTTTTACGATTTTGCTTGCTCTATGGAGGTCGGCGACTGATTTCAATTCATAATGTCACCAGAGAAAAAAAAACCAAGGTTAGTGACCTGCCGCTGTAAAGTGATATGGTGTACGTGAAATGTAGTAGTGTGTGTCACTGGGGAAAATTACGATAATGTTGCGCCGCCTAGTGTTATTTTAGTGTTGCGTATGTAGCTTCATTCGACTTGTTTCGCCTTAAATCTCGAAATTGGTTTAAACCTCGACTTAATTTATATCTAATCAAGTGTGTCTTGCACGGGCAAATTTCACATTCGATTTAACTAAACAGAGATTACATAGATGTATTCAATTGCGGTATGGTTTGCGAGGTTCTAATTTAAAGATTAGTCGACGAGTATAAAAAGGTAAACTTCCCTCTTAATATTTATCGACATAGATGGCGGTGTTACGGCAGCTGCATCGCGCTAACGACATGTTCCCGAAGATTGTATATAATGCAGTTCAATTATTTATTTCAGGCATAGAACCCATATAGTGTTGTATAAGAGCCGACATTTAAGGGAGCGCAGGTAGGGTCTCTAACGACTTTGATGATAAGGAACAAGCTTCTGTCAAAAAAATAATTTTTGGTACAAGCTTTTATTGCCGACTGTACTTTTCTGTATACCATCATCAACTACTAATTGAGACGATTCTAACGAGCCCAAACTCAACGGGTTTACGTCGGTTAAGTACTGAATTCCCATGGCCACCTTCTGTCTCCATCATCAGATCAGCTCGATGGTACCCGAAATTTCAGCTCAACCGGTCACCGGAAAGTGGGTCAAATTTAACTTGCAAGATTTGATTACAGACAGACAGACAACGGGACAGGTGAAACTAAATAAAAGTTTAAAAAATAAAAGGACTCGCCTGTATTGTTGATCAGGACATTCGCAAGTGCGCTCGTCCGAGCCGTCGTCGCAGTCGTCAAACCCGTCGCACACAGAAGAGGTGCGTACACACCGTCCGCCCGCGCCGCAAGGCATCATGTCCGCCGGACATACGCGGGATGCTGGAAGGAAATGTGCTTTCAGAGTTGTTTAAGTATAGACTAAGCTAGAAGACAACTGAACTGTAAAGAGTTAAGCCCGGCTAGTCGCTGGCGTCCCTAGCGCCGCAGTTAGGTACTCCGTCACACACGCGCTCCTCCGGTGTGCACACGCAAACTGGCCCTCCTCGCAGTGGGAGGCGGCGCGCCGGCACGAGCTCTTTGGGTTGCAACTGAACACAGGGAAGACTAGCTAGGGTCACTCACTGCAGTAGTACAAGTCCTCGTCGCTGGCGTCCCTAGGTCCACAATTAGGCACTCCGTCACACACGAGCTCCTCCGGTATGCACAAGCCCTCAGCACACGCAAACTGGCTCTCCTCGCAATGGGAGGCGGCGCGCCGGCACGAGCTCTTTGGGTTGCAACTGAACACAGAGGGGACTAGCTAGGGTCACTCACTGCAGTAGTACAAGTCCTCGTCGCTGGCGTCCCTAGGTCCACAATTAGGCACTCCGTCACACACGAGCTCCTCCGGGATGCACAGGCCCTCGGCGCAGGCGAACTGGCCGTCCTCGCAGTGCGAGGCGGCGGGCCGGCACGAGCTGCGGTCCGCGCTGAGCTCGCGGCCCGCGCGGCAGGCGCAGACCACGCCGCCGGTCGACACGGTGCAGAGCTCCGCGCAGCCTCCGTTTAGCGTAGCGCAGGGGTCGGGGGAACCTACGCAAATAATGATACATTACTGCACAGGCCGGGAGAATGGGGAGTGCCGGGCAAGTAGATAATAGCACGGATAGGGATACGATACTGGTAATGACTTTTCACGCCATGGAATGAATGGTGCTTTTCTCAAACAAGCAATGTTTTTTTGTAAGTGAACGCTATGATGTTCTTGTACAAATAAATGTTGAAACGTAAGATACAAATAGATGTCTAAAACGTAAGAAGAGCACTTTGGATCTTGAATACAATGGTCTTTATCAGGAATACAATGGTAATATTTAATATATTTTTTTCAATAAGTATTAGATTAAGGATTAAGTCATGTTATATTATATTTTTAGTTAATATCTGGTCATGGACATTACCACCTTTTTGTCGCCACACGCACTGTAGATGTCACCCGTTAGTTAGTTAGTTTTAAGTTCAGCATTGTAATTTTTAGGTATTTATTTAATTTGCCTACAAATTACAAAATTGATTGTTTAGTTTAGTCTTAATTTTATTTTATTTTATTTTTTATTTTTGGGGGCACTCACTGAAAATCAGCGTCACGGCTTCCGTGACAACATGCTGAGTGAGGGTCCTATTTAGCGCATTACATATATTGTATTACCTGTTACCTTTTTCATTTTTTTATTTTTTTTATGTGCTAAATAAATAAATTCTTATTCTTATTCTATTCTTATTCTTAATAATGTTGGATCCTGCTGGTCCTGTCTGGATGATACTCACAGGTCTGGTGTTTAGGCGTGACGCACACGAGCCCCATGGGCCGCGGCAAGTCCTTGCGCAGCGCGCGGGCGCCGCCGCCGCGCGCGTCGGCGCGCAGCACGGCGCGCCCGATCCAGTCCGACCAGTACACCCAGCCGTCGCAGGCCGCCACGTCGAACGGGTGCTCCGCACCTGAGCGGACCACGATCTGGAACAAGGCGACAGGAGACATTAGTGCCGAACAGCTTCTAAGAAAACTCCGTGGCCGCTGCTGTAGGCGCGGGTTTGACTTGTTCTAGTTATTATTATTAAGATACTCACGTGTCTATGGGAGCCATCGAGCAGCGAGCGCTCAATCTTGTCGAGCCTCGCGTCGGCCCAGTACAGCATCCTTGTAGCATGCTCTATGGCCAGTCCGTTCGGCATCAGGATGTCTTTGGAGATGATGGTCTGCAGCTCGTGCCCGCTGCTGTACGCGCGCTGGATGCGCGGGTTCGTGTCGTTCCAGTTCGTCCAGTATAGACGGCTGAAACAAACGACAAGTTACTATTGGTATAAAATACTTATGGTTTCAAGTTTAGTCTTACCAATTACCGATAGACTTGTTTAGCGAGGGCACGTGCACACGCCGAACAGCCGCGCACATCGAGTATAGAGTTTTGGTGCGGGACTACAACACCATACGATGTATACATAGAAGTTTGGTTTCGACATTTGCCGGTAGATGGCGCTGTAACGAGCGCTGCATCGCGCTAACGACTTTTCCCCGTGAATGGTATAAGAGGTGTAGTTTTTATGTGACTTATTCGTGGGAGGAAAATGTGCCAAGTAAGGAGTAGAGTACTAGGAACTCACGATTCGCAAGGATCCACATCGATCCCGCGCGGGCGATCCCCGGGCGCGAGTTGTATCACAGTCTGCACGAGTGCCTGCGCCGTGTCGTTGTCCGCGCGCTGGTCTAGCGAGGGCACGTGCACGCGCCGCACGGCCGCGCTGTTGCACGTCCAGTACAGAGTTTTGGTGCGGGACTCGAACACCATGCCTTCTACTGCGCCCATTTCTGTTGAACGTACAAGTTATATCAAACATATGTTAAAATGACTTAAAATTGACAATTACTCGGTAAGATTATCATTCATCATCATCATCAACTTATCAGCCGAAAGACGTCCACTGCTGGACAGTCCTCCCCCAAAGAGTGCCACAATAACCGGTCCTGCGCCACCCAGATTATCATTACATGCATATTAAACTTACCGTAAGTTTAATCCATGCCCTACGATCTGTATCAGCTTTTGTACATCGGGTTAGAAAGCGAGTAATGTCAGAAAATGTTTTAAGTTAATCCGAAACTGTCAGAGTAAATTCTGTCAAATGAATGCAAAGAAAAAACGACTTTGTGCTCCGACTATGAGGTTGTTTTTTGTTTGCGCTTTATGGACAGAATTTACGCTTTCATGTCCTGACATATTATACTAATCCTGCATTCAAGTTTATCTGAGTATGGGCAAGCCTGCGGGACACAGCTATACGTTAAAAGGAGCACGATATAAATATCCGTCTCATTTGCACTATAAAGAAATAGAGTTGGAACGCAACAATACAAATGCAACTCTGTTCCAATTTAGAATGGTATAAATGCCATTGAAGTGGAGGATGCCTTTTAAGGGAGCTTTAATCGGCTAGAGGTTATAATATTACATACATACATACACGCCTTTATCTCTAAAAGGGGCAGGCGAGCACATGAAACTTGTGTCCAGTGCCACTGTTAGCATAAATGTGGGTATAAAAGATCGACAAAATGTGATATCGCAGTGATAGGTTGCTAGCCCATCGCCCACAACACACTTCAACCCTGTTCCCTAAGTCGAATCGTACGACACCCACGGGAAGAGAGGGGGTGGTGCTATTCTAACCCGACAGTACCTCCCTTCCTCTACCGTGACCTTCAAAGGTCAAAGGTGTTCAAGTCCCGGACGTTTCCATGTTGTTGTTTAAATTAGAATCTTAATATATAAAATAATTGAGTTTAAAGTATTTTGAAAAAGGTGACCCATATATGAGTCAGCGGGAGTCCAGGAGATAAGACCTGTGACCCATATATGGGTCAGCGGGAGAGGACCAGATATTAGTATAGTAATATAGATAACTCACTGGTAAGTAAAGTCTTCTGTCCAGTGCCGTTGAAGTGCACCGAGCCGATGGCCCCGCGCTGTATGTCCGAGTAGAACAAACGCTGTTCGTCGTACCAGTACGCCAGGCTAATCGCTATCCGGATCAGGTCTCTGCAGAAATAACAATACGTTAGCAAATAATGAAGTCTATAGTCACGATTCCAAAGAGGTACGGTTCGGTCACGACTTGCGGGGCTAGCACAACTGACGTCGAGAAAGATCTACCCTCCTCATTCTAATTTGCACGGTGCGAGTGAGACAGGAGTGGCGCAGTCGCGCGCGGAGCGACTAAGCAGCAAGTTGTGCTAGAGGTATTGGAGCAGCAGCGGTGAGCCATATGTGGTAGCGAGAGATTGAAGCGCTGCCTCTCGCTCTCACCTATGGCGCGCCGCGCCGCTGCCGCTAGTTGTAGCCGAGCCCTGAAGGATTAAGTCAGGGGTCAGAAAACTTGTATGGCAAAAGCTGTTCAAGATTTTCAGTTAGATTAACTGTCTATTGAAAGAGCCAAGAATGAAATAGCTACATGCGTACATTTTTAAATAAAGGAAAAATTGAAAAATTTAATGCTCCGAGTCGGATTCGGATTAATTTAGTATGGGGTGGCGCATCGTTACTGACGATTTCTCAATATAATTTGAGACGTTGGTGCCGTTAAGAAGCCTAAGTCTTCTGGTAGATGTCGATACACGCCTCCCTAAGGCGTTGTAGGAAGGAACTGATTGAAGAATTTGGTACCCGAAACGGATTGTTCCGATAGCTCAGTTGGTTAGTAGCGACGGCCCATGAATGCCTGTGGTCGCCGGTTCAAATCCGGCTCGGAGCATTAAATTTTTAATTTTTTCCTTTATTTAAAAATGTATAATTTTGTTAGCAGCGTAACTGCTTAATACCAAATTAGCTACATGCGTCTTTTTTCAGACTCATGGTTTACGTTATTTATTATAGAGTTCATCATTACTCGGAAAATATGAAACGATTCTTTTCAAAGTCTTTAAGGGAACAAAACTTACTTGTTCTGGATTGGCGGGTAGGGAGAATTGAGATCTTTTTCATCTTGCAAGTGTACACTATCAATCTTGGTCACCCGCGAATACATCAGGAACGATTGATACGCTGAAACAAATAAATAGTAGATTGTACAACAAGTGCATAAAAGAAGCTACCCGAGACAATTTATGCATACGAATCGCAAGCAAGCGACGATATAAAGTAAAGGATATAATGGGCTTTATAAATAAGTATTTCATTGTAAATTAGATGAAAAACATCGTGTGACATGGACGATAAGAATTATACAAAAGCGAGTCATCAATTGGCGTAAGGGTCGACTGTCAGCCCGGATAGCCGCCACAGAATAAATAATGCAGAACTGAACTCAAGTACAGAAGGTCCTCTAATAATCAGTCTAGTCAATATTGTCGGGTTGTGAACAGTGACAAAAACGATAGTCGCGCTTCTATGTGCGAACGATAGTGACGCTGTCCGGCCGTGTTTCACCTCGAAGGTGCATCTGGGCCTCGGAGGTGACAGCTGATGTTAATCGCGTCCGCAGGTTACCTACCACAGACCTGCGCATATGTCGTGGATGGTGCTAAAAAGTGACAAATCTATAGGTAGAATAAACATTATGCTAAAGAGTGCAATCATGATAATCATACCAGCCGAAACAAGTCTGCTGCTAGACATGGGCTTCCCTCAAAGAGTGCCACAATGACCGAGCCTGCGCATCAGGTTATCAGTCCATTTTGTGGGGGTCTACTCACTTACGTTGCGCACGGTAAGCGCCGGAAGGCGCATCGGATAGCAACGCCGCTACTTTAAGGTTGCAGGAAGGGTCGTGCAGTATACCCTCTGCCGTGCTCACGGGTGCAGTTCTTGCCGTCGGCGGCCACGTCCCCGTGCGGGCAGGCGCAGCGCGCGCCCGTGCCGTCCCACAGGCACAGCTCCGCGCAGCCGCCGTTGTGGGCGCTGCACGGGTTCACTAGGAGACCGGAGGACGGTGCAGTATACTCACGGGTGCAGTTCTTGCCGTCGGCGGCCACGTCCCCGTGCGGGCAGGCGCAGCGCGCGCCCGCGCCATCCCACAGGCACAGCTCCGCGCAGCCGCCGTTGTCGGCGCTGCACGGGTTCACTAGGAGACCGGAGGACGGTGCAGTATACTCACGGGTGCAGTTCTTGCCGTCGGCTGCCACGTCCCCGTGCGGGCAGGCGCAGCGCGCGCCCGCGCCGTCCCACAGGCACAGCTCCGCGCAGCCGCCGTTGTGGGCGCTGCACGGGTTCACTAGGAGACCGGAGGACGGTGCAGTATACTCACGGGTGCAGTTCTTGCCGTCGGCTGCCACGTCCCCGTGCGGGCAGGCGCAGCGCGCGCCCGCGCCGTCCCACAGGCACAGCTCCGCGCAGCCGCCGTTGTCAGCGCTGCACGGGTTCACTAGGAGACCGGAGGACGGTGCAGTATACTCACAGGTGCAGTTCTTGCCGTCGGCGGCCACGTCCCCGTGCGGGCAGGCGCAGCGCGCGCCCGCGCCGTCCCACAGGCACAGCTCCGCACAGCCGCCGTTGTCGGCGCTGCACGGGTTCACTAGGAGACCGGAGGACGGTGCAGTATACTCACGGGTGCAGTTCTTGCCGTCGGCGGCCACGTCCCCGTGCGGGCAGGCGCAGCGCGCGCCCGCGCCGTCCCACAGGCACAGCTCCGCGCAGCCGCCGTTGTCGGCGCTGCACGGGTTCACTAGGAGACCGGAGGACGGCAGCGGCAGGGTTTGGGAGGCTTGGGACCAGATCTGCGTAAAAACACTTCGTCTAATGACAATACGACCACATCTCAAAAAATCTATAGTTCAAGAAATCGGGACATTTTTGAACATTTGGGAACCAAGACTAGCAACATAAATATATTGATTAGCACATAAAACACATAACTATGTGTTAAGACCGCACGCAATGTGGATGATGACTAAGATTTTTTTGTGACGTCATTCGAACCAGTTTTTGGAGAGGAAAAAATGTTTGTATGGGAGCAACTACAATTAAAGAACATAAATACCTAAAAAATTGAGATAAAGATTGACCTCGCTGGCGGCAGCGCGAAACGCTTCATACTGTGTGTCTATACAAGTGTGACGTCACATTTGTATATTTGTACTAATCGTAATATGGAAAATCAGGTAAATTGTTGTTTCGGTCGCGAAATACTGCGTTTAAGTACATAGTTGTTATACAATTTTGTTTCTAGAAAAGCGTAAGGATTCTATTGGTAGCTTTTAATTTACTCTTGGACAATAAAAAAAAATTCATATTTTTTCTAAACTTCCAACGTTCATATCTTTTTATGATTTTAATTATATTTTATAATTTATACTTTATTACGATAATTTGATGGTTTACTATCCATTTAGCATCACTATGTTATTAATTTGCACATGAGGCATCATGGCTATTTATCGTGACATTTAGCTCGCGATATACCAGCAGTCTGTAGTAGTCTGTGGTACAGTCAAGTGTGTTTATGAGTAATTTGTATACAATATGGGTGCATACAATTTACTCATAAATATGTCCCATAACTCTTATGTCAGCGGATTAAGCTTGTGGTACATATTTATGAGAGGATGTTATCGATACATATTTTTGCACTTGACTGTACTTCACTTGTCCATTTGACTTGACGAATATGACTTGAGATTTTTGGTTTCGAAACAGCGCATGGCTGAATATTTGCTCCATATCTATTTAAAACTTAAATAATACTCAGTTCGAAGGGGCTTTGATATAATTGTGTGTGCGAATGCACAAACGTAGAAACCGTTACGATTTGTGATCGAGTGTGAACGTGCGCCGTTTATTGGGCCGTGCTTTGAGGTTGGTGTTCCTCGTGGGGTTGAATAATCCAACTGTTTCAGTTCCTTGCCTTGGTACAGTCAGCGTCATATAGTCAGCAGTAGCAGCCAGATTAGCCAAATATTTCGTAACACACCCTTATTCTTACAGTAATAAAGACGTGTACCGAAATATTTAGCTACCTTCTATATGACGCTGACTATATTAAGCGGGGTTCCGCCGAATCGAAGTGAGAAACGAAGACGGCGAGTACAGTGAGTCCTAAAATTATCTAGATTTGAATTCCTAGTTTATAAGAATAATTATAGCCTCCGCGCAACGGCAGTAGCTATTTGGAAACCGACACGAGTCGGCATCTAAACACTATGCAAGATACGGTACATTAATGATTTTAAATCAGTGAAACTAATCCTACTTATATTATAAATGCGAAAGTTTGGATGATTAAATAGATGTTTGTTACTCAATCACGCTTAAACGGCTCAACCGATTTGGATGATATTTTGCACTAAGATAGTTTATAGCACGGAATAAAGAATCCATTGGAAGTGGTGAGTGGGCGTTCCCGTGTCGCCGAACATGAGCAATAATAAGCATACTTCTTGCACAGATTATTGTCACTCACCTAGCGACCGCACGCGGCGTGTGACATGAGAGAATATTTGTTTATTTTAGTAAAATGCCGTATTGCGCTATTAAAAGCTGCTCCAACAACAGCACATTAAAAAACTTGTCTTACCTCCATGAGATTTCCTATCATCGGTAAGTATTATTTTAGAATACGTATAAAGAAATATTGAATTTTCAATTTCTTAGACAAAATTTGCGTCTGTAGTCAAGGAAATATCAGTTCTATTTCTCTAACAATAAAGTTCATAATCCTGTGTATTAGTTAGCTACTCGGAACGTGAAATGCACGGCAAAGGCCTCGAAGGTTCGCTACTCAAATGCTGTGGCTAAGGTCGATAATTGTTATCGATAAATCAAAATGAAAAATATATTTTTTTATGAATCCTAAGAATATTATAAAATATGTGAAAGTTTAGATGATTTAATATTTATCAAATCAAATCAAATCAAATCAAATAATTTATTTCGGAAGTGTTTCCATAATTCGTTAGTAATAATTTATGTTTGGATGTTTAGATGTTTGGATGTTTAGATGTTTGGATGTTTGGATGTTTTAGATGTTTGGATGTTTGTTACTCAATCACGCTTAAACGGCTCAACCGCTTTGGATGCCATTTGGCACGAAGATATTGTATAGCCTAAATTAAAATATAGGATAGTTTTTATCCCGGGTCCACGCAGGCGGAGTCGAGGGCGGAAGTTAGTACCTAATATATAATATCTGAATATTATGTCATATACAATAAAATAATAATTATAATATTATAGTTTTCCTAAAGACACGAAAACAAAGGAAAGATGTATTGATACTATGGGGAGAAAGAATTGGTTTCCGCAACGATGCAACACCATTTGTTCGGAACATTTTGTTGAAACTGATTTTTGGGTTTCGCCAAAAGGAAAACGCTTCATTCATGAAGATTCAATTCCCACGCATAACATAGTATGTAGCGTAAGTGCCGTAAGTACGAATAATTTTATTATGATTGATTATTGTTTCTCTATTTGCATACTTATAATGTTGTAAAGTGCATTGCTTGGCCAATATATCGAACGGTGGAGGCAGTGCAGTGGGCCATACAAAGGAGCGAGCAACGCTCCGATTTCTCATATGACGCACTGCTTCCAATTCTTTATATTTGACGATTGGTATAGCCTAGAGGCTGACTAGGGGCAAACAAAGCTGACGGTTCTGGGTTCGAATCCCGGCAAGGACAAATATCTTTGTGATGAGCATGATTTCTAAGTCTTGTATTTTTTATATGTAATTGGGTATTTACATCTATGAAATACATCGTCGTTTAATATCTATAACGCAAGCTTCATTGAGCTTCCTATGTTAGTTATATTGCATGTAGACTGAACTCAATAAAACGGAAGAGCCAGGACCTTCGTCCAAGCGGGCATCCACAGAAGGAACGGGAGATGGTCAAGGTTCTAAACGACTACGTATTGAGGACTTTGAAGTACATAACACCCAATCCGTTTGTGATGCGCCGTCACCGTCCAGTTCGACGATTTCATCCCCACGTAAACAAAAACTAAAAAGTTCATTAAAAAAACTGAAGAAAAATTAAAAGTCCAGCAAAACAAAGTCAAACGTCTGCAAGCTCAGAATCGTAGTCGTATAGAATAGTATTTAAGATGTGCTTGTATTATATTTAACAAATTATACTCTTTGTTTATTAGAAATAATGTTTAATTGCAACACCATTTATAACAAAAGTTATGAACTATAAATGTTACCTACTACTAATTATATAATAAACGAGATTCTATTAGAAACAATTTGTAACTAAGTCATAAAGTAACCTAAGTCTGAGCTTAATATTTACCGTATGAATATCATAAAAATATCGATAGTCAAAATCATACCCACATCCCTATTCGACCGTCGCATCTCCATAGTTTTGAAAACACCGCCATCTTGCGTCGACTAGCCGAACGACCACGTCTCTTACAAGTCTTGCAACGCATATGGTAACGGACGTAAGAAATATTTACTTGACACTCTAAATGAGACCGTAAATAGTACCAGTTAAAGTAGATTTTGCATATAAAATTTGCTACCGTTAACAACATATTGTCACAGTATGTTTTAACAAATCGACAGCCTATTGCAATTGTGTGTTCGTGTATTATTGAAGTGTGTTTGTGTGCGTGCGGCGACAGTGGTTCTCTATGAAAATCGGTTGAATGCCACTTCCAATGGATTCTTTATTCCGTGGTTTATAGCCTGGATTAAAATATGGGATAGTTTTTAACCTGACAGCAGACGAAGT
Organism: Epinotia ramella; assembly: GCA_947578815.1. NCBI lineage: Eukaryota > Metazoa > Arthropoda > Insecta > Lepidoptera > Tortricidae > Epinotia > Epinotia ramella. The sequence goes on from OX388220.1 coordinate 5,081,730, forward strand.
CGCGGACGGACTAGTACTTAGATTGACGTCACGGCGACAGTTAGGTATACAGAATAGATTTGAATAGAATCTCACGAATAAGTCCTTGAGACTGTCCCCAGCGTTGTCCAGCAGAATTTTGTAGTCGCTGAGATTGGTGAGCGGCGCCGAGAGGATGCTGCCTCGATTGAGCATTCTGTAATAAAATAAACAGGTCAGATATTTCTTAAGAACTCGTAAGTTGTAATAGTTGTAATGCGATCGGAAGTATCTTTTCAACTTCTTTTATTAGAAGATTCCCGCTTCTACACCAAGATTAAATAAGAAAGTGAGTCTATTATACTAGGCTTTTTAACTTATTTCGTTGCCAATTTTTTGTAATTTTTAATACTTACTGAAATTGTTAAAAAGTTATAAAAAAAAAAAATCATATAAAATTAATCTATGACAGGAGGTCTGTGCCTAGCAGTGAGACATATTAAATAAAATTAAAAGTACCTACCTATACTTTAATTGGCGTAATATTTTCGTACAAACTTTTCTAGAAATGCCCGATACCGAGCGCAACCGTTCAGCGTTGCCAATGGCAAGTTAGTAAAGTGAACACAGTATCTCCCCTAGTTCGGTGCTCACGTGTCTATCCAGTAGAGCCGGCGCTGGTGCGCGGCGAGCGCGGCGGGGTGCCGCAGCGGCGCGCCGCGCGCCACGCACGCGCGCGCGCGCCCGTCGTAGCGCATGCGCCACAGGCTCACGTCCCACGTGTCCGCCCAGTACACCATCTCGCTCTACAAAATAAAAACAAAATACGGAGATAGCGACTGTTCGTGGAGGCTCGCCCGAGGGCTCGCATAGGGAGCGCTCTCTGAGGGAATGCTTTGGGCCTTTCACTACGAAAAACTCGATATTCGGCCTCGATTGTTCGGTTCGACATTGTTAAGCTAATATTAGTGTAGTACTAACGACGGCAAACTAAAGTATAATACATCTTATCCCGCTACAATAAGGTTCACGAATCATCATCGTTTACAATTGGAGACGTGCTGTATATGGTACCTCAGTGTAGTTAACGTGAAGAAACCTGTGGTGGATGCATTATCTGTGGAATGACGAAACCTGCGCTGTGGATCTTGATGGTATGTAATGGTTCAGTTTTATTATTTTTTGTTTTTTTTTCCTGTTAACGTGTTTGCGGTGGTACCTCGGGGTAGTTATCGTGCTGGCGATTATACCTCAGAGTACTTAACGTGCTGTTGATAACCTCACGGTGGTTAAAGTGCTGTCGATTATACCTCAGAGTAGTTAACTTGCTGTCGGTGGTAACTCAGAATGGTAAACGTGGTGTCAGTGGTACCTCAGAGGCCTCTGAACATTTAACGTGCTGTCAATAGTACCTCAGAGTAGTTAACGGGCTAGCTTAGTTACCTCAGAGTAGTTAACGTGCTGTAGAAAGTACCTCAGAGTGGTTACCCTGGCTGACGATGGTACCTCAAGAGTATTTAACATGCTAGCTAAGTTACCGCAGCGTAGTTAATGTGCTATCTATGGTACCTCAGAGTAGTTAACGTGCTGTCGATGGTACCTCAGAGTAATTAACTGTTGGCGATGATACCTTAGAGTAGCTAACGTGCTCAGGGTATTTCACGCGCTGGTAATGGTACCTGAGAATACTTAACATGCTCGCGATAGTACCTCAGAGTCCAAAGCGATGTCTGCGACAGCCGTGCCGTTGTAGAGTAGCTTCCGCTGCGAGCCGTCGAGCCGGGCGCGTTGGATCCAACCACCACCAGACAGGAAGAGCCAACCACGGATCGCGTCTACCGCTAGGGCTGTACAAACGAAACATGTATTACGAAACACATGGCCATTAAGTAGTATTTACCGCGTGCTACGCGTGCGTATAATATCCCGTCGAAACGCCAGAAATAAAGGTAAATAAATATCGCGTTAGACCCGCGTAAAATAACATTACCTACATGATTTTAGGAGACTAAACCCGAACCCGAACCTGCTATATAACAGTTACATTTAAAAAATAAATCTCCTAATTGACAATGGCATACATACTTGTAACGGCCAGCGGGTCGGTGTCGATGAGCACATAACGGTGGTTGCCGTTCGCTCGCGCAACTTCAACCAGGTTGCGGCGAGGGTCCGACCAGTAGATGTTGCCGGCAACCCAGTCCACAGCAAGGCCTGCATGAAAAAACCATGAACAAACATCATCCTCCATTGCTACTTAATTGAGAATCATACAGAAGTAAATTACAAAATAAAGGTTTTCTTTAATATTACATCCCTCCGAGCAGGATTCGAACCTGCGACATTTAGGCATACTCAAACCTACTAAGCTATCGGAACAATCTGTTCGGTCGACCAATATTTTAACCAGTTCTCTTCTCTTACCTTAGGAAGGCGTGAAGGGACACCTACCTCAAAATTAGACGCTACAACCAAGATTATACAAATTTCCATTTCACGCCACTGTTCGGAAATGTGGCAAAAGATGGTCAGAATTTAGGCAGACATTGCACAAACAGGCCAACTATAAGTTCAAACTGTCCAACAATGTTATTGTTGGACAGTTTGAACAGCGATTCGCTCAATCTCTGGGGCCCCCTGCCCGCGCCCCCGCCCCGCGCGGTGCCCCCCGAGACGGGTCGCGCTTATTGTGATCTTTAATTAGGTACTTAATTTTGACTTATGATTATAATTATTTGCAATTTCCTCGCAGTAGGCGTGAAAAGCACTATGTAATGTCTCGGCCAAAAGTGCAATAGATGGACTCGTCTCCTTCGAGGTCCTCACCTTTGGCTCGGACCTCGAACCCACTCGTCCATCTATTGCCTAGTTTCTAGCCTTTACAACAATGTACTATGGATGTTGTCTCACCAGAGAGCCAGTCCACGGGCTGCGCGTCGAGCGGCTCGGGCTGCGACACGAGCGCCGCGCGGCCCGTGCCGTCGCGCCGCGCGCGCGCCACCGCGCCGCTCTCGGAGTCCGCCCAGTATATCCACGAGCCCTCTACGCAAGCACGAGAAACGTTTCAAACATACTTAATGTAACATTAATAGTACATTACGTACCTAGGGCGGTGAATTCGTGAATGCCCCAGATCTCAGGTGTTATGCGATCTGGGGCTTTACAAATTACCGCCCGTGGTGCGTACACAATTTTACGTCTTCTCCTGGGTGTGAAGTGAGATTTTCCGCCGCGCCCGTGGGCAGTAAATCTCACTTACCGCCCAGAGTGACGTAAAAGATTTTCCAAGAAACCCAGCTGCTGTTTAGGGTTCCGTACCCAAAGGGGACCCTATTACTAGACTCCGCTGTCCGTCCGTCTGTCACCAGGATGTATCTAATGAACCGTGATAGTTAGACAAATGACATTTTCACAGATGATGTATTTCTGTTGCCGCTATAACAACAAATACTAAAAAACAGAATAAAATAAATAAGGGGGCTCCCATACAACAAACGTGTTTTTTCTTTCGTTTTTTATAGATGGTAAGGAACTCTTCGTGCGCGACTCCGACTGGCACGTGGCCGATTTTTTGTAATAAAGGGGGGTTTTATTAAGAGCGCCAGAACTTTGAAATGTAAAATAACCTGTGTAGCTGATATTGCAAAAAAATATTAAGTATTTTAAAGTTTTGTCATTTATTTATGAACTAGTTAGTTAGTTAGTTAGTTTTACTGGGCTTTTTCCGCAAGTCGACATCCAGTGTGCCTATTTTGCGTGAATCGGTGGGGTAGCGCTACTCTAACCACCCCAGCTCCTCCAGAAAGTTTGTGAGTGCCTTGGTGTTGCTGACTGCGTTCAATAGTGTGTCCGGAGACCCTAGGTGTTTTTTCCTGTATACTTCTACCTGCTTACAGTCCAGTAGAATGTGTTTAGTTGTTTCTTCTGCTTCCATGCACGCTATGCACATGGATTTATGAACTATAATCTCAGCCAAATGAATGCCCGCCGAGACTCCAATGTTGGTTTTGGTGTATCCTGGTGGACCAATTTTTGGCGACATTTTCGCACAAATGGAGAACGCGGTTTATGTTGGCCTTCAGAGCAGCAATTGTCTGTGGTTTGTCGGCAACGTCAAATCTCTTGTCTATGCCCCACAGAAAGTAGTCAAGCGGTGTTAAGCCACACGATATCTGAGGGACCGGTTGATGTCGCCACCACGCGATATGACGAAACCCTCTTACTTTTCATCCAATAAATTGTATGTATCGCGTGCAGTTTACAATTTTTACGCGTTGTTGAAGCGTATAGCGTTCCATGATGAAATGTCACGATTTTTTCATATGTTCCAGCTAAATTTGACAGCTATTGTTTTTTCCAAAATGGCCGCTATACGCTGGCAAAGTTCGAGCGTGCCTATTGACAAACCCTATATTATAAATATAGCCTATGTTACAAATATAGCCTATGTTACTCCCTAGCTTAAGAGGAACCCGGAGGGGCGACACAGAATAATCTCATTGGCTGTACGCCCAGTGCGCCCATATGTATGTTACCGCAGTATCGTAGCTAGCTCCAATCAAATATTATTGAGACCATTTGTGACCAAAGAATGTTTCTTACAGAAAATCCGTTTCGATCGCAAAACACCGATGGGCCTTAGAAATATTCCGCCCAAAGCCCCGATTAACAAAAAAAAGGTTTCATTCGTAGTGCAGATGAACCCAAAATAGTTATTTACGATACAAGTGCCGAAAATGGGAAATTCGCAACGAGTGGTGATAAATTAAAACACGACCGAAGGGAGCGCGTCGCACGTGTATCGTACAACGTTTTACTGTACATATGGCTCTTTAAAGTTTCGACATATTCACGGAAAGTACTCTTTCCGCACTAGTGCGGGAAAGTAGGACCAGATTCAGATTCAGATATTTATTAATAAAATGCGATATTTTACATGTCAGGATAGTAATACCACCATACCATATGTACTGTAAAATAATATTTTCTGTAAAAGTATTTACGTTCGCGATTTAAGGGTATCTACATACCTGCGCGGTAGTCGAGCGCAGTGCAGAGTGCCGGCTGGGCGATCGGCGGCAACACGGTCCGATTTGGAGCCGACAATGACAATGCACGGATCTCCCAACTCAGGGAATATACGAGGATCTCGTCTTCCGCTGTTGAATAACAAATCATAGAATAAAAATGTACCACAGTCGCATTTAACCGTCCGTTTCTGGCAGCATTACAGTGTGAGGTTATGACTAATTAATGCTATCCATATCGAACGCGGAGCAAATAAAGGTCGATTTTAAACATTTATTTCTTAAGCTCATGTGAATGGTAGAATGAAATGGGTGAAAGTCATCAGTTCTAGTTAGTAACTTGACGTCCAGAAGTGAAAACAAGTTGAGTACAACTGCATAAAAACGTATTTACCGAACAATGTAACGACACAAAGACAGCTTTAAACGTTTAGTATACTCAAGCCAGTCATCCTTAATTGGATAGATTTTAAGGAAAGTAACAGGAGTGATGATAATGTCGCAGCAAACTTCCATCTCTGTATGCTTTTCTTGGGTGAGTTACAATTTGGTGCCGTGACCAGGATTACGAAAATGTACTACTTTCATTATTTCTCACGAGCAACCCAATACGTAACTACACCAGGTTAGTTACCTTCTAATGACTCCAGTGTGATACTTACGTGTACACTTCGTCCCGTTAGCTATATACCCAGCTGCGCACACGCATCGGCTGCGCGCGTCCGTCACGGGCACGCACAGGTGCGCGCACATCACGGTCGGCGCGCGGAGGCTGCACGCGCCACGCGTGTAATTCTGTGTCTCTGCGTCGTAGACGAGTAGGGAGAAGACGCCCTCTGGTCGGAGATAGCACAGTAGATATACATATACGAAAGTCTGTTGTCACGCTCTCACACACGCGTCGCTACAATAAACTTAAGCGCAAGTTGGGGTAGTCGCTTTAGCTTGTTTGTTTACAGTGGAGATTTATTCATGTTTATACTCGTACTATCCAGAACACGAGTAAAAAATAATGAAATAGAATAACAAAAGGTCTACATTTTTATACTTCACTTGGGCTTTATTGGTGATGATGATGATGATGGGGTTTATTATACATTTTAGAAATACTCATAAAATAATCATATTCCGAAGAAATAAATGTTACTGTCATTTCTATTTTCTTTACAACAGGTTAAATGCTAAGTTAGATCTACCCTCTCACCTATGCTAAATGTAAGAAAACTCTCCGAGATGCCCTTCAGAAAATGTCTTACGAAGACACTCGTTCTAAAATGATTCTTGATTTATTTACTAAGTACTTTTAGTACTGTATTTAAATGTATATTTTTAATAATTTGCAAGTTTACGTTTAAAAATAGTTATACTGATCCTTCCTATTGCCTGAAACACAGGGTATCCTAGTTCAGGCCCTTGTAAAATGTATCCCTTAATATTATATTTTAGTACTAAGCCATCATTCTGTGAAATGCTTTTTTTATTGAATGAACTATTATTATTATCCTCTAGCCGCCAAAAGGCATATTAAAAAGTACTCTTCAATTGAATGAAATTCAAAATAGGAACAGGGTTGCATTTGTTTAGTTTCATTCGATTTTAAAACAAATAAACTGCTCTATTTCTTCTCGCAATTAATCATTGCAAATATTTCTACTACGGCGGGCGGCTAGACGTCAAAAAGCCTTATTGTTTCTGCACCTGTATTTAATCACCACTCACCAGTGTTAGCCCTCAGGACTTCCGAACTGGCACAGTTGGTCTTGGCTTGGCTGGGGTTGCGTGGGAGAGGGCAAGCTTTCAGACTATCGCTGTCGGCCCATAGCAGTCGCTCGAAATGGATGTCCAGGGCAACCGGACGAGCGCCCGTCGCTAGCTCCACCTGGTGGGATAATAATATAAAATATTTGTGGGCACAATATTAGAGAAATCGGTCTATACTTTAAACCATATAGATTTCAAAAAAATAACCTTAAAAATGCCATAAAAATTAAAAAAAAAACCGACACTGGCAAACTTACACTTCCAAATGATGGACTAAGTGACGGTTTTTTTTTTTTCATTTTAATGGCATATTTAAGGTATTTTTTTGGAATCTAATTATGGTTTCATGTTTAGTATCAAACTAAGGAAGACTTATAAAATTCTTAAAAGAAATCATCAAGACTCAACAAATATTCGTGCTCATCACACACATATTTGCCCTCACTGGGATTCGAACAAAAGACCTTCAGCTTCGTAGGCAGGGTCACTCATCCACTAGGCTAAATCGGTCATACCAGTCCCGGAAATGGAAATGAGCAACCTATAACCACAATATTACATTTTACCAACAATTGTTAGAAAGGGCACTGAAATTAAATTTTATGTATTTTACCTACACCTTTTAGGAGTATAGACGTGAGTTCCTATGTATGTAGAAATAAACGAAAACTTACGGTAAAGAATTCTCTAGTTTTAGGATCCATGTATTGAATTGTAGCTGTCGCATGATTGACCCAGTACAACCATCCACTCTTTGGCTCCAATGTCAGACCTGTCAAACGAGAAAATGATGTCACATACCTCAGCCTTAACTTGACACATTCACTGCCAAGAATCGCAACGCGCTACGCTCGTAGCCGATTACATGGTTTTCCTCTTATGTAGCGGAAAGCGACTACGGCGTAGGCGCCCGCTAGGCGGGTTCCTGGCAGTGAAAATGTTAATGTACCGTGAGGGAAACTGAAAAATCTATATCCTTCGCGCCCCGGGTTTCTACAGAAATGTACAAATTGTTTAATTGACTTATTTTTTTTTGTTTCTTTAAATTTGGTAACAAATGAAATTCAAAAATACCTATTATCTGAAATCTGAAACACTTGGTTTCAAATTCTACTTTATTTCTCTATATGTAATCTCATTGTGAGCGTGTTTAATTATTGGCAATACCTGGCCGTAAAGTAGGATAACGGTATGCGTGCGGAAAATCCTTCTCCCTAAACAGGGAGTGACGTAAATTATTGTACTTGCTACGGGCGGTAATAAAGGAAGTCTGAGATTGCATATTTATCGCCCTTGCCTACGGCTCGGGCGTAAAATATCTGCGATCTAAGACATTCTTTGTCTTACCGCCCTAGGTAAGTACCCAATTAGGATTTTTATTGTATTATTATTATGTTTACTGTAATATTCTACACAATTTCTTTGTTATGAATAAATGAAATGAATGAATGAAATGTTCTAATGTGTGTGTGTGGTATGATGTGATATGATATGATATGATAATGTCTTATTACTGTTCCGGTGTGACTTTGAAGATGAGGATTTTTTATCACATTACTGATCTCCACATTATGCCTACAAACTAGCGTACAAATATCAATTTCAGTTGAATTTAATTTAAAATTATTTACTTGACATTATTATTCATTAATGATTTAAGAACTCTTTAACGCTGTAAAAACCTTTCTGACATAACCAATTCGTCATCATTTTTTTTAAATACATTTAATTTCTTGTCTTTGAATTGTTTGCAATAAAAAAAAACATAAAACTAAGAACAAGGACGTTTTTTGATTGTGACGTCACAAGCAAATAATCCCTACAAATATAGAAATAATAATAGAAAGCTGTCCTATATAAGCAATAACTAGAATGAAAAGAACGCTTAGTGGTTAGAACTCACTAGTAACGGCAGCTAGCAGCGGGTTGTGTTTGGCGTCGTTGATGAGGTGTCGCTCGCTGCAGTCGCCCGCGGCGGCCTCGATGCGGGCGCCAGCACCGTCGCCTACACTTGACACCGCCCAGTACAGCTTGCCCCTGTTTAGAAAGTTATTCAGTTAGCGTTTTCTGTCTATGAATGACCAAAGATTAGGTCACTCAGAATGAGTACAGATGTCAACGAAAAAAAAGCACTGATACCAAAATGCAAGTCCTGCCACATAGTAATGGAAGTAAGGAAACGTTAGAATATAGCACTTAACATTTTCAAGGGGCGACTGTATTTTCTTTTTGATATGTTTTTAAAAACACATCAGAAACGTAGCTATGGCTATGTGAGTAATACTGTAATAGACCTATAGTTTCATAAGGATATGAATAAAATTGAAAATATGTTTAAAACATGACCAAAATATGAACGAGGATATCTGTATCTGTTTTACAGGATCCTAGTAATATGCAGTGTGCATGTAGCCACGCATACAGAGCTATAGCTGTAACGAAAGAAATAGCGCAATACCCTGAGGGAGACTCTGTAGCATCATACCTTGCTTCAAAGAGCGAGTTACAATTTGGTGCTGTGACCAGGATTATGTAGTACTTTAAAAAAATATTTCGTGCCCGAAATCAACTCTATATTTTCGCTTAGTGGACAGTATTTACCTGGCAGGGTCCACAGCAATAGCAGTCACATTAGAAACAGCGCACAGCGGAGATGCCCGTTCTCCTAACGGTCCGGCCGCCCAGAGTTCTCCTCGCGCGCAGTAGTACAACACTTTAGCCGCGTAGTCTAACGCTAGGGCGCCGCCCGCGCCGCCGGCTTCCACTACAGTTTCTGCTGTGCCGCCGGTGAGCCGGGTGCGTTTTATCTCGTTCGTCTAAAATAATAACATACAGTTTTAAAGTGACTTGAAATAGAATGAACAGTACAGTGCGCGTTATTTGCTTTACAATCTTGACGCATGAGCTGTTTTCGCCTTGTTTTGCAGGAGTGTATTATAGAACTGTGGTACTTTAGAGCTGCCGAACATTGAGTCACTAGCACTACATTAGCGGAAGCGGTTTTTTCTAATTCAGTGGGTGTGATCCCGACTAACCACAGTGCGTTGCGGGTCTCGGCCTCGCAATGAACGGATAAAACGCTTGCCGCGCCGCAATTCACGCAATGTCGTGGCCGGGCCGTAGGTTCGTTGGGCACTCGTAGTGGATTGAACGATGTATACAACGTTACCTCGTCGCTCCAGTACAGCAGGCGCTCTTGTGTGAGCGCGGCCAGCGCGCGCGGCGCGGCGAGCTGCACGCCCCACACGGCCGGGATGACGGGCTGCGAGGGCGCGTCCAGGTCCAAGCCTCGAATGGAGCCCGCTCGCCCGATCACTATCACTTTCTCGTGCACTGTGGAAAAACAAATAAAATCACTCATCAATAAGAAAATTAGGAAAAAAAAGCCATTAGGTAAATAGCATATATGTATAATAAAGTCTGGCCAGTCAGTCGTGAAAAAAGCTTTTTTTTTTTTCAAATTCTTTATTAATAATCCAGAACAAAAGCACGCGCGCGGCCGCCCCGTCGATGAGGCACAGGTGTTGTTGATGCTATAGCTGTCTCCGCTCATTAGTGCGCGCATGGCTAGCGCGAGCGAGACTCACCTTCGCACGTGACGTTGTCGGCGGCGAGCCGCATGACGTGCGGGCACGCACACACGCGCGCCCCCGGCCGGTCGATGAGGCACAGGTGTTGTTGAAGCTACAGCTTTCTCCGCTCATTAGTGCGCGCATGGCTAGTGCGAGCGAGACTCACCTTCGCACGTGACGTTGTCGGCGGCGAGCCGCATGACGTGCGGGCGCGCACACACGCGCGCCCCCGGCCGGTCGATGAGGCACAGGTGTTGTTGAAGCTACAGCTGTCTCCGCTCACTAGTGCGCGCATGGCTAGTGCGAGCGAGACTCACCTTCGCACGTGACGTTGTCGGCGGCGAGCCGCATGACGTGCGGGCACGCACACACGCGCGCCCCCGGCCGGTCGATGAGGCACAGGTGTTGTTGAAGCTACAGCTGTCTCCGCTCACTAGTGCGCGCATGGCTAGTGCGAGCGAGACTCACCTTCGCACGTGACGTTGTCGGCGGCGAGCCGCATGACGTGCGGGCACGCACACACGCGCGCCCCCGGCCCGTCGATGAGGCACAGGTGTGTGCAGTTGCCGTTATTGACGGCGCAGGGGTTCGAGGGTAGTGGTGGCTGGCGGCTTGGGTGGATAACCTGAACAGCAATTTGTAGAAATTGTACCAGAGGGTTTGGGTAGGTGTCAAGTACTGCGATTTTATTAAATATTTTTGTTTCGTGTTATTTTTAACGAGGAAGTTACCCCGATCATATATTCTCTCTGTATCATATCGTTCTCGAGAAAAATGTTTCAAAGAGCGATTTGTCGGCAAGAAAATATTACAATGGCTATACTAATCACGCCTGTTCCTTTTGCTGCTTCGGCTAACCTCGACTTTCGCACACATCCAAGGAGCGAAAGAGCACGTGTTAGGCGGCGTGCGCGTGCGAACGGGATGCCAGGATTATGATTTGAATTCAATCATCGTTTTGTTACACAGAGGACCATTTGTACATTAGCACTATTATTTATACTGTGCACTAAGTAGCATTAATTTTTAACCCCCGACGCAAATCAATCAATCAATCAATCAAATCGTTTATTCGTAAAACAGGTTCGTATACATAGGTGTTATGAACATTTACAGGTCTCACTATGTCTTCGCCATAAGGCATACAAATAGTCATAACATAAATATGTATGACACAAAAATGAGAATATATTAAACAAAATTATTAAATAATCATATTAATCATGCATCATGCTCAAATTAATTCATGTCAAATTACGCAAAATAGAATAATAATAATTAAAATTAAGATTTTCAAAATGTATACCTATACTGTTATGTTATATTATATGTCTATGTCTATTAAATATTCTTGTATGGAATAGTATGCTTTTTGTGCCAAAAATTGAAATAGGCTTTTTTTGAAATTCTTAACGTCTAGGCGCCATACCAAATATACTTTTTGACAGTAGGGCAGTTTTAAAGGATCTCTTGTCTATTTTCCCTCGCTGTCGTAAACTATTGAAACTAGGAAATTGGTTAAGATTAAGTTTAACATATACAACCACTTCATATATGTATAGACACGGCAATGTCAAAGAAAGGGGTGTTATAATTTTAACGTGTCTGTGTATCTGTCTATGGTATCGTAGCTCCCAAACGGATGGACCGATTTGAATGCGGTTTTTTTTGTGTCATAGATAATTTTATCCCGAGTGTTCTTAGCCATGTTTCATGAAAATCCGTTCAGCTGTTTTTGAGATATTGTACTTTGAAATGAAAATGTGGGGAGTTTTTCAACTTTTCTAAGTTGTGTAGAAAAACCTCCGCATGAGATCTCACCTTGATATCGAAGGGCTGCATCATGGTTCTCTGCACCACGGCGACGTCGCTACCGTTCCACTTGTTGGCGCGCACCACACTTTAAAAAAAAACATTAAATTTCTAGGTCGCACACTACATCCCCCCTCTGCCGGCTAAATGGCTACTACTGGGGATGTGAAAAAAATCGTGGCGGTAGTACATATAATGAATTCAAAAGGAAAACTATCACGGCCAAGTAGGCATGACTAGTTACCGAGTAATAGTCGACCAACTTAAAATGTACTTAGAAACCTAACTTTCGGAGAACCTGCCTGCTGCATCTAATTTCGTGTGTTACCAATCAGAATCATCGTTACTAATAATCAAACAACACACACCTGTTGCTGCGCCAGTCTGTCCAGTACACGTGCGACTCGAACAGCGTCACGGCGAACGGGTGGGAAAGCATGGCGTGCCCGCGCAGTACTAGCTGGTAGCCCGTGCCGTCGTAGAGGGTCGTGTGGATGGAGTCGGATCTGAAAATACAATAGGCATGATGCCTCATGTTCCAATTGATAACGTAGTGATGCTAAATGGATAGTAAACCATCAAATTATCGTAATAAAGTATAAATTATAAAATATAATTAAAATCATAAAAAGGTATGAACCTTGAAAGTTTAGAAAAAATATGCATTTTTTTTTATTGTCCAAGAGTACATTAAAAGCTACCAATAGAATCCTTACGCTTTTCTAGAAACAAATTTGTATGACAACTGTGTACTTAAACGCAGTATTTCGCGACCGAAACAACAATTTACCTGATTTTCCATACTACGATTAGTACAAATACTTGTATACAAATGTGACGTCACACTTGTATAGATACACAGTATGAAGCGTTTCGCGCTGCCGCCAGCGAGGTCAATCTTTATCTCAAATTTTTAGGTATTTATGTTCTTTAATTGTAGTTACTCCCATACAAACATTTGTTCCTCTCCAAAAACTGGTTCGAATGACGTCACAAAAAAAACTTTGTCATCATCCCTTTTAGATAAAAAAGCAAAGATCACAGACCGATCTGACAGTCTCCCGAGGGCCTATTATACGTGCGGCCGAGAGAATTGACCTCGTAATCAAAGCCCGTTTGAACTGGCCACGAAACACAAAATAAAACATACAAGATTGCATGAACATAAAGTTTTCTAGAGGTATTGATTATACCGGACACATTGCCAGAAGAACTGGTGACAATTTAGAAAAACTAATGGCCACTGGCACTAAACTAATGGCGTGGGTAGGCCCCCGCAAGGTGGACTGATGACCTGGTAAAGGTTGCTGGAGTCCGCTGGATGCGGGTGGCGCAGGACCGGTCACTTTGGCTCTTTGGGGGAGGCCTATGTCCAGCAGTGGACGTCTTTCGGCTCATATGATGATGATCATGATGAATGGCCACTGGGTCGCTGGAAGTTAAAAGTGGAAGAGGCCGCAGTCCGAAGCGGTGGTGCGACCAGATCAGCAAATCGCTATTCATCCAGCTCCATGGTGCTTTAGAAGTAGCAAGAGACCGAAAGGCTCGGAAATCGGTCAACCAGAACAAAGTCACCCATGAGCGAGATCATAACCCTCAGCACTGCGGACAACAAAGCAGGGAGGATGGATTCTATGATGTAAATAACTACAACTTAGAAAAGTTGAAAAACCCCCGACATTTTCATTTCAAAGTCCAATATCCTAAAAACGGCTGAACAGATTTTCATGAAACATGGCTAAGAACACTCGGGATCACATCAGCTTTCGAAGAAAAAAAAACCGCATTCAAATCGGTCCATCCGTTTGGGAGCTACGAATGTTTGAATGATTGAATGAATGTCGTTTATTCACCAGAAACATATGGTACATACAGATGTTACAATCAATTAGCGTCCCTAAATATGTTTCGCCAAAACAGGCATGTGAAAATTTAATGTCATACTTAAGTTAAATTAAGAATTGTAATATAAAAATTAATGAATCCAATTAAAACTAAAATTCAAAATTAAAATATGTCAATCTGATATCAAAATCAACTTTACAAATAAGTTAAAATAAAATTAGGATTAGGATTACGATACCACAGACAGATACACAGACACGTTAAACTTATTACACCCCTCCCTTTGCGTCGGGGGTTAAACAGGGCGTTAGTAGTACCTACAATTGTCTGCATAATGATAAGGCTGTGTGTGCGTGTGTTGAACTGGAATCGGTTACCGAATATAAATACCTAGGATTGACAGTAGACATTAATTTTAGTTGGAAAAATCACATGAACCACCTTTGTAATAAACTTAGAATAATGTTAGGGAAATTCTACCACCTTAAAAATATAGTCAATAAAAAAACCTTGTTTGTAGTTTACCATGCGTTAGTGGAATCTTTGGTTGGTTACGGTCTCAGTGTATATGGGAGCTTTTCCTTCCTATATCAGCAAAGTTAAGTCATTACAAATAAGATTTTTGAAACTGCTTGTTAGTAAAAAAGTCAGACTTAAACACAAAAATAATTATGATCAGCTATATGGGTTGTGTAAGGTCCTCCCCGTGCAAGAAAAGTTTAGGTATCTTATAGCCGTGGATCAATACGACTGCAACGACTATAAAATGCCTAGACACGTAAACAATAGATCACTTAGACTTGATAAGAGACCCCATTATGTCGAACCAAAAAGTTGTAATTATTATGGTGAGAGAACATTGCACTATTTAACTCCTCGAATCTTTAACAACATACCCTTTCTACGGGAAAACGATATTATTAGCAAAGCAGCCTTTAAAAATAAGCTAAAAAATACACTATTAGAATTATATAGTAACGAAAATACTTAACCACATCATAATGTTAAATATGCATGCCCTAGTTAAATAAAGTTCACTAGTAATCATAGGAAATAACTCACACCTGTAAACAATTATATAGAATATATGTAAATTGAGCGCGACGCGCCAACAAACTGGTCACTCCAGTTTGGCGCATTTATTGTACTGTTTTGTAATTGTTTATATGAATAAATTATTAAATAATAATAATAATAGTCACAGATTGACGCCTTTGTAATGTTAATAGCAACCGCAAACCGATGAAGCCGATGTACATACTTGGCATCAATCCAGTAGAGCCGCTGAGCCACATGGTCCAGAGTGATCCCGTTGGGCCACGCTCCGTCAGCAATCTCATCAACCTTCACCACAATAGTGCGGTTGCGGCCCGCCATAGTGCAGCGCTCTATGCGCGGCGCGGACTGCTCCCAGTCGCTCCAGAATAAGTATCCTGTGGAAGGGAAACATATAAAAATTACCAGCATAAAGTTCTGTCAAGGGAAAACAAATAAAAAGTAGCACAGTATGTCACAGAAATGTTTAAGCAACTGATTTTGTCAATACAAGCCGTTATACTACACTGTCTTTTTCTCTGCACAAAAAACAAGCATATTTATTTATTTATTTAAATCAGGCAACAAGGCCCATATTACAAATACCTTAAAGACTAACATACATATCAATATAAACCTATTAATAACTACAAAACACACAATTACTGCGACGTGTTGCGCCATTTCGTGGTGTCAGGTAACCGACCGCGAAAACGTCGGAACTTGAGTGCCTTCGGCCTAAATTCTTCCTTAGTGAAGGTCAATACATAGTCTGTTGGAACTCTGACCACAAAGGAATTAAAATTCATATCCCCACATACCCAAACCCGACGGGATTCTGTTGTGTAGTTGATGCTAGGGGTCATTAAAGTGACACCAATTTCGAAATGCAATGTAACCCGTAAGTAGAAAATATTATTTTACAGTACATATGGTCCTACTTTCCCGCACTAGTGCGGAAAAGAGCACTTTTCGTGCATATGTCGAAACTTTAAAGAGCCATATACAGTACAGTAAAACGTTGGACGATACACGTGCGAATAGGTAATTCGCAACTCGTGTCGATTTAAAACACTCCCTTCGGTCGTGTTTTAATATATCATCACTCGTTGCGAATTTACTATTTTCGGCACTTGTATCGTAAATAACTATTACAATGCACTTGCTCTTATTTAGCGTATGGCAAATCAGTGTATTTAAAACCCTACTCACTCACTACTCAAGGCTCAAATACGCATATTTTACTTTATCCGCTAACTTAGCAGGCATTAAAATTCATATACGTATAATTATCTTTTACATCCACCAATCACAACTCTTTACAAAAACATTCGTATTTGCTATCAACTAACCTCATTATAAGTGACACCAAATTGTCCAACTTGTATTTTAAGATGCTTTCACAATGGCAGCGCTTCTTGAAAAAGTGTGACGAAGACATGTCGCTGTGTCGCTGAGTCGCGCGCGACGCGACATGGTTGCAAGCTGTGCTGGCCTCCTAATTAAATAGCCTTACCAAGTTTGGGATCAACTGCGATGGCGCGCGGACTCTCCATGTCGCCCGACACGAGCGTGCGTCGATACCGGCCGTCCAATCGGGCCACCTGCCAAAATAATGCATAAATATAAGTTTCCACAAAGGTTGTCTCGAAGAGATCGTTTTTTGCCTGTTCTGTATCAATCGACTATTTTAATAAGCTAAAACATTCTACCGTATATTATTCACTAGCGACCCGCCCCGGCTTCGCACGGGTACTATATTATACATATAAACCTTCCTCTTGAATCACACTATCTATTAAAAACCGCGTCGAAATCCGTTGCGTAGTTTTAAAGATCTAAGCATACATAGGGACAGACAGCGGGAAGCGACTTTGTTTTATACTATGTAGTGATTAATGTCGCTGTTGAACCGATTCCATTTTTATACAATTCCAGAAATGTATCTCACTTATTTCCGAAATAATGGAAAGAAAAACTAGTTATAATGAAATTGAAGTTTATACTTGCTACAGCAATGAACATCTACTTTGATGTAGCGACATTATTTATTTATTTACACAGAAAAATCATCAGCTTAAATACTACAACATAGTAGCTTAAAACAGTAGTGACAGTGAGCTAATAACAGATCCTCACCGATAGCGTAATAATTATACAAAAAATAAGTGAGCAAAAGCCAAACAAAAACATAGCGCTTTGCGTCTTGGTACTGCTACATAATTATGTACTTATTTCTAAATAAACACTAAAGAGTTGCCTAAACTAGCCTTCAACCTCCAATTCTTAACCTTGAATTCAGAATCACTTACCTCAATTTGTCGCAGTGTTCCTTCCACCCAGTAGAGATTGTTTGCCACCCAGTCCACAGCTAAGCCTTCCGCGGTTGACACTCCTTGTTCGATCACCACTCGAATATCGCTCAGAGCTGTCAAAAAACGGATCATGTTAAAATAACGTCTACTGGAAGACTCTGTCTGTAAGTGGGTCAAAATCCAATAAAAATATTTTTGTGACAATCGTTAACCCATTGTATGATGCCTAGGAATCCTAGGAGTGTATATTATTATGAACATTTTCTCAGAAACCCTGTCAGTACTGTCCCGATTTAATAAAGTTTTCTTTATTTCCGAACGAAAAGAAAGTAATAAAAATGATTGGCCACGAGCGATATAAGAACTCGCCACCTCGGGTTTCGTGTAAAGCTCTGAACCAACTGAGTTATCACGGGTTCTACTCATCGTGAAGAACTTTTCAATTACTTCACTCTTCTAATTAAACCTTAGGGAGGCTCCTGTGGAGTCGTAAGCATCCATAGCCTGCGGTGTCCGTTAACCATCAGACCATATACTTATTTCATGGTATCAAAAAGAGACTTACCGATTCCCTGCACCGTCCCGGAGTATATATGGTCGTCGACCACATCCGTCCAGTATAGCGTGACCTGGTCGCCGGTCCGCTTCCAGTCCAGAGCCACCGTGTTCTTCAGAGAGGAGATTAGTGCGCGAGAGGTCAGCGAGGGCAGTTCCACCGCGCGCACTTCATGGCGGTTGCTGAATACGAGGAGAGGTGTTGCCTTTTCTGTAAGAAATATTGGGTGATGAGGATGACCCGGTTAGAAGGCAATACAAGAGACATTTTGCAGTATATTTTTTTAGGGCTCCGTACCCAAAGGGTGACCCTATTACTAAGACTCCGCTGTCCGTCCATCTGTCCGTCTGTCACCAGGCTGTATCACAGATGATGTATTTCTGTAGCCGCTATAACCACAAATACTAAAAAACAGAATAAAATACATATTTAAGGGGCCTCCCATACAACAAACGTGATTTTTTTTCCGTTTTCATAGATAATGGTACGGAACCCTTCGTGCGCGAGTCCAACTCGCACTTGGCCGGTATTTGAAGGACCACGTTGTTGAGTCTCTTGTCGCAGAAGTTATGAGAAAATAGAGAAGCTACAAGGAGTGGTTCTAGAGTCATTCTCAGCAACGGCGCCGTCACAGCAAAATGTATGATTGGTCTCGTTAGAAGCGAATCCCAAGGTGCTCAGCCAAGACTTCGAGCGGCGGCGGCTGCGAAGCGCCCCACGTGAGAGCGAGAAGACACACTCCGATCTCTCGCTCCCACGTATGGTGCACAGCTGCTTATGCCGTCGCCTCGCCGAGACGAGGCCGAGCTGTTATTATACACAAGTTGTTAACGTAACAACGCATTTTTTAAGAATAGGGCGCTGAAATTGAGTGCATAAGGCACATGATTTAATGAGAGCTCTACAGGCGCGAGGGTTCAACTCGAGTGGAGATAGCCAGCCAGTAGGGTCATTACGCTGGTTACGCGACCACCTTCGGTTAGCGACCACCTGAAGGAGAAGGTTTTTTCTATTGAAGATAACATCAATTCTACAGACCCTATTGAAACAATTAGTTGTACATGCATTTCTTTGTTGTTTAAGAATAGAAATCTACTAAAAAACTGAGAAAATATCCTTTCAGTTCACCTATCCTTTCAGTTCACCAACTCAGCTAAGTGGTCGCCAACCGGAACATGAAATTAGGCGGTCGCTAACCGGCGAAATGACCCTACTCCATGATTTAATTTACCTGTGCTTTTACACGTGAAACCGTCGTCAGCTAGTTTGTAGCCTTCGTAGCAAGTGCATTTGTAGCGATTCTTCTGCGGCTGGCACGTCTGTGAACAGAACAGAACAATGATGATCGACGATACAGTTTAAACTGCATCGAGATAAGGTCTACTAATTGTCAATTAGCGTGTAGGTTTTCGCGATTTTGCCTGATTTTGCGGAGAGCCTCCACCTTACAGAACACGGCAGCGACAATAACAACACTAATTGCTTGGTCTTGTGTTCCAGTTAGCGGCGGGCACGCGCACACCGGGCCCGACGGGCGCGGGTGGCAGTCGTGCGTGCACGCGGCCGCGTCGCACATGGGCTCTAGTACAAGGCTAGTGTACCTGGCTGCACACGCCCCAGTCGGTGCAGTAGTGGGTCGCAGCGCAGCTGACGGCGTCGCGCTGCAGGTGCAGCGGCGGCGGGCACGCGCACACCGGGCCCGACGGGCGCGGGTGGCAGTCGTGCGTGCACGCGGCCGCGTCGCACATGGGCTCGCCTGTGGGGAACAAAGGAGAGTTAATGAAAGGCGCACTCGTCCGGGGCGGGGGTGGTGGCAGGTAAGAGTGAGACAGGTGTACTCACCGCAGCGGTCGGCCTCGTCCGCCCCGTCGGCGCAGTCCTGGCTGCCGTCGCACAGCTGCAGCAGCGGCACGCAGCGCGAGCCGGCGTCGCAGCGCAGCGCGGGCGCGGCGCACTCGTCCGGGGCGGGGGTGGTGGGCGCGGGGGTGGTGGAGCGGTGCTGCGAGCAGTTAGCCTCGTCCGAGCTGTCGAGGCAGTCCGGACGGTAGTCGCAGCGGAATTCCTGTGGAAGATATGAGTTTTGATGACTATTCGTTGACTTTTGAGCGAAATCGGACCAACAAAACGGCGGCCACTTTTTAATTTTAATCTCGTATTCGTATATAGAATCCTCTCACACCTTCAGATATACATTTTGAACGAAATCGAACCATAAACAAAAATGATCAAAATGGCGGCTACTTTTTTCGATTCTGATTGTTAGTCATGCTAGCATAATACAATTAAAAATCATCCTTATTGACATTCGGAAAAACGTGCCTTCTGCTTGGCAACGACATGATATATGTATGAGAAACTTACCTTTCGTATACACTCTCTGTTGGCACACTGGAACTCGTGTTCCTCGCAGACGCTGTTTTTACTAGTGTCCTCGTTGTACCTGCCAAAAGAAACGTTGTTTAGAATAGACAGTTTGGTTGTTGATTCATATCGCCGCGCGCGATAGAATGTACTCGGCTGCATTCGTGTGTGGTCGGACGCGCGAGCGGGATGGACCTGCGGCGCGGAGGCGAGAGAGATGCGCCGAGCGAGTTTAGCGCCGCGACCGCGTGCGCATGAGGAGAGGTAATATGGACGTCGCCACGGGCGGGCAGACGCACGCTCACAATTAATTAGATTACGGTTTAGATCCCGAACGGGAGCGCCCATAACGGAGAGGCGCCGGGGTTTAGTGTTGTTTTGGACCTCGGCAGGTTAAGTCAGCTGGTGACTTCGAGGCTTAGCTATAGTGATACATCGTTGTGTAGTGTACGGGAAGTTGTATGGACAAGGTGCCTTGGAGGACGAGCCGGACGAAAGGCGTGCCAGTTTGCCGCAAGACCACACATACATACACACTACACAAAACACTAACTCATTCTTGCGGCCGTTTGGACGGAAAGGATCAAGGTAGAAGGTGAGTTGTTATTTTTTTTGGTTTAAGTTAGATTATAAGTTAGCGGCGCGTATCGCGCCCAATTTGCTCTCGCCAGGAGAAACCGTTTGTATGAGGGTCAGCTGATGGGCCCCTGGCTCTCCGGCTAGTCTTGGCGAGAACAAACGTAGACGCTAAGATACGAGTCTTGTTGAGCCAAGTTCCAAAATACGTGATCGGACAAATCAATCAAAATATGTGAACAAACCTTAGGGCAGCCGCTCAGATAGTTTTGAATCTTTAGGAACGTACATGTATTTATGAACTTGACTGTACAGGTAGCGGAACTAGATCTACATTTGGACAGAATGAGATAATAGACTCAAAGACACTTCCAAGAGGTCCAGCCTATCACGTGGATACATAAAGGCGTGTACTCACGGGCCGCGCGTGGACGGCGCGACGCGGCAGCGCTGCTCGTCGCCGCCGTCGGCGCAGTCGGCGCGCCCGTCGCAGTAGTACTCCCAGGGGATGCACCCGCCGTTGGGGCAGCGGAACATCAGCGGGTGGCACTCGGCGTTCTCTGTGGGTAGGAGACTAGTCAGACTTAAAACACTTCTGGCCATAAAAACCCATTGAAAAGTGAACATCTCCTGACGCTTTGGGAAAGAGGGGAGATCTGGTCAAAATTGTGGGAGGAAATCAGCTTCACGAAGCGACGTTACAACATATGTACACGTATGTCGCACCGCACCACAACCGCTGCCGTTAAAAGTGCGTCACGTCACGGACATACTCGTATAAACACATACGTTGCATTTTTGCGACGCGATTATCGCACGACCAAAAATCGTAGGGCGTGAGCAGCCTTAGATGCAGGCAGGTCGTTATGGAGATAACGCAGTGAACGCTTTTCGACTCCTCCGATTCCGAGCAGTCTTTGTTTTATTTCAAACTTTTGTTCGCACTGTCGGTGAAGCTAAGTTGTCACCTACAGTCTGACGGCTAGGCCAGAACGTCGTCCATATGTGGGAGCTACAGATCGGAGTGTATCTTCTCGCTCCAACGTAGGATGCACTGCCGCCTCTGGAAGTTGTAATGGCAAACGTCACCTGTAGCGTGGCAGTCGGCCTCGTCCGAGCGGTCGCTCTTGCCGCAATCGGGCGCGCCGTCGCAGCGCCACGCCGCGGGGATGCACCGGCGGGACGTGGCGCACAGGAACTGGTCCGGTCCGCAGCCGTGCTCCGCGCACGCGGCCGCAGACTCGTCCGAGCCGTCGTGGCAATCTGGATGACGTAAAACGAGGTAAGGTAGAAGCAACAGGTAAGGTGTGTTCTAGAACAACGCATTATGATGTTTTTTTTTCTTTGAATTCATATTCAGTTTGTCTTATTTTAAGCAGGTTAAGAACTATCATTGTACCTATAAGCTTATTTTGGCAAAAAATGACTGACTGTTGAGTTTGTTTCGGCGTTCCTTCTTAACAGTGGTCTTCTTTTTCAGAAACGCTGGTAGAATTTTGAGTTGTAAAACTGCCATTAAGGCCTACTTGCAGAATAAAATTCTTTTATTTAATTTTTATTTATTTAACTGTTAATGCGAGGTAGGCAGCGAACGAATAAAACCATGGAATGCGAGCTCCTTACAAATTTCTACCCAAACTCGTGCCTAAAACCCGCTATGCGTATGTTCGAACTAAACGGCTGCCTGGCGTTGTTTTGACACCCTGCTTAATGGCATTGGCACCCATTCTGTGGAGCCATTGTGCGGCGCTACATATACTTCTATGGTTTTTTTCGTTCGCTGGAGGTCCACGCCGATTCGTGGCATTTTGGACACGATTTAAGAGAAACGTTTCAATATTCAAACGTAAACGTTTCTATATAATCAATGTGTTTCTGTAGCTGTTGGTTCTCCAAATAAATAAATATTTTACACGGTAATTCCAATAATTAATACCCCGTTGTTCACCTTTATGGCTATGAATGGACACTAAATGTGCCTTAAAAGGCAGAGATTGGACTAAAGATAAAGATAAAATCATTTATTTGTCCAACATAGGTTACAGGATGTTACAGCGTTATGGTCAGTTTCACTATGTGGCGCCTTACGGCTTACAAATTGTTGTGCATGCATGTCAACATCACTATCATTTATATATTCATTTATGGTATAATAACTTCTATGAGCTAGAACATTTTTAAGGCTTTTTTAAATATATATAGTTGATCTATTGAAATTAAACACTTTGGTAATTTATTAAATATTTTCGGAGCCATTCCAACTACATTTTTTTGGAATAACATTGTTTTGGGTATCATTAGACAAAACACACAAAACAACAACTACTTGTACGTACTTGTAGCTTGTTGTATATTTCGTAATTAACAAATAACCAAAATTGCGAAATTACGTGACTAAGAATTTTTGTGATTGGAAATATTGTTTATAGTAGAAAATTGTTTCTCGAACATTTTCTGCAGAAAAAAAGAACCATATAAAAATGGTAAATTTACAAACGGAAAAATTGCTTCCAATAAAAATCGATTTCAGGAAAATGTATCAGCAAAAGATCGACACCATTTTGTACGGTAGCGCAAGTAACAAAACTCCCATGTTTGGCAGAGAAATTGCTCTTAACCAGGTACTGAAATGTTTATTGCGATAGTTTACAACAGCTGTTCCGGGAAATTTTAACAACAAAACAATTGTATTTCAAAGTTCGTAAAAAATAAGACAGGAGAAGGAAAGCTTGATGTACAAGTATTGATTAGTAGAATGCTTACCTTTCTGCCCATCGCAGATCCAGGTCTTCGGTATACAGCGATTGGAGTCGCACTTGAAGTTCTTGATATCGTTACATGTTACATTCGCTGTAACAACATACATACAAAATAAAGAATATGTTGGCATTTTGCAGCAGTCATATTTGTGGTGAATGGCTCAATATTATGTATATGTGACTTTATTCGAATTATAATTGAATTGAATTGTACACATGTCACAACCACGAAAAGTTGTTTCTCCAAAGGGGTATTTCCCAAATTGACATTCATCAAAGTTATTTTTTTTCTCATCTGTTTTCAGTGTTATTGAACAAATATCATCATCATCATATAAGCCGAAAGACGTCCACTGCTGGACATAGGCCTCCCCCAAAGAGTGCCACAATGACCGGACCTGCGCCACCCGCAACCAGCGGACTCCCGCGACCTTTACCACGTCATCAGTCCACCTTGTACCTACCCACGCTGCGCCTTTCGGTACGTGGTCGCCACTCGAGAACCTTTCCGCCCCATCGGCCATCGGTTCTACGTGATATGTGCCCTGCCCACTGGCACTTAAGTTTAGCGATTCGGAGGGCTACATCGGTTACCTTGGTTCTGCTGCGGATAGCCTCATTTCTGATGCGATCACGCAGAGGAACTCCTAACATGGCCCTCCTTATTGCCCTTTGGGTGACTTTGAGCCTTCTTATGAGTATAAATACTTACCGCATAGTCCAGTAGGCGAGCTGTCTTCGTCAGAGGCGTCAGGGCAGTCAATGTCGCCATCGCAAATGTACAGTATGTCGATACAGCGTCTGTCACCAACAAGGTGCAATTAAACAGCGTATCTTACGAATATAATGATAGGAGGATTGCACCAAATTGTCTGTACATAGTCGTTGTCAGTGGAGTCGTAGTATACTGGTAGTATTCGGGAATTTATAGAAAGCAAACAATAAAATATTAATTTAAATAATAACTAAGCTTAAACCGCAAATGGATGGATTGGAATGGTAAGGATTTCATTACCAATAAATGATGTCTGTATGGAAAGTTTGACAAGTTTTTATGGAATTACAGGTGCCGGCGCCATATTTAACGCTGACCGTTCTGTAATGGAAAGTTAGAGTAACTGGCAGGGTCGCTATGTAATGTGAGAAGTTAATCCCCTTAACATTGCAAAATTGTGAGTTTTTTCAAAAACTCTGTCTGAACTATTGAACATAAGAATTCGTCTTCGGGTATATGTTAAGATGCTGCGCTACACAAAAAAAAGACCGGGTTGCACTCCGGGAGTGCCGGCAAAAGTGAAAACTCAATAACATTGTAACAGTTTTTCGATCAGGTCACGTGACATCTTACGGTGTCACCCTAAAAATGAAATTGACGCAAATTTATAAACAATTATCAATTATTTAGGCGGACGGGCCGCGGGCGTGTTGGGTGCGACGGGCCGTTGCCATTGCCAAATATTTTTCGAAGCTTTATCTCTTTAGGAATAACGCCCAAATTCGAACTATTCGAATTTTCTCAATAGCAAAACGGTGAAGGACGCGTTGGTTAAAATTACTTTATTTGCAGAATATGCTATTGCAAAAAGTGTTTAACGGCTTTATACTCTTACGAATAGCGTTCAGTTTTTAATGAAGTCGAATCGGCTAGCAGCAAAAAGTGACCTCCTTCACATCTGACGTCACAAAACTCTGTCGCGTATTTAACAATTTTTTCTCAAAAATGGCCCGCAAAGTGAACGTAGTCCGCTACATATTGGAAGGTAAAGTGTATAGTTTAAGGTCAGATCTAAATTAAAAAATTATAAACATTGCAGGCCGCCTGGAATGTTATATACCTACAGTTTTTATTTTATGAATTGCCCATCTATAGACCTACTACATATATTTAATTCAAAATATTAGCTTTGGTACTTCATGCCAAAAACTAACTACAAATAAAGTTATTCCTTTCTTGATCCAATGTTTTTACAGGATTGCTTTAATTACTTGTATGAATGAAATTAAATGTCCAAATAGCTAAAACATATTTATTTCATCACTCATTAATTCATTCTTGATTTGGCACAAATATTTTTACCACAAAGTCATGGTCGTGACAATATAAGTCGCTTAAACTTATATAGGTGTACAAAGCTGAATAGTAATTGCTGAGCCTGCCGCACTTTACACAATTTCTTAAAATACGAATATTCTCCTCACTTGGTTCGCATACTAAATCCGGAAGCGCGTTCAAAAATAATTCTGTTCCTAGTTTACTGGGTAAATTGAACCCATTAATGATGTCATTGAAATGAGCCAACTGTAAAAAAACATTAAAGACATTGATACATTGCAAACTGGGTAATTAGCAAAAATACAATAATAATACTGCTACAGGCTCTAGATTCTCTGGTTGTCTTTTTGGGGTATGGTTTTCTTCGGCAAACCGAGCAGATGATGTTGCCCGGTACAAGTATGATACCGTTTGTGTTTGTATTATTATAAAAGTCACATTCTTCTGGTGTTTGGATGTGTTTTCTCACTCCATGAATTTTATTTAGAAAACGTAAACATAGTGCACATTTCTGTGCAATGGGCGGCATCGTTAATCAATACGGACAGTATGATAATTTCAAATAATTATAGCTTTTATCACACAAAATAGATAAACAGCTAATACCTACTACGAACTATCTAGACGACTGACAATAAGTCAGATTCTCTTGTTTCATACTGGAACACTTTTTATGTTTAAATAAATGTCAAGAAAGAAACAAACTTTCAAAACAGTCAAATATAAAAAGGTACGTAGTAGGATTTATTTCATACAATTAATTAAAGCAATCCTGTAAAAACATTGGATCAAGAAAGGAATAACTTTATTTGTAGTTAGTTTTTGGCATGAAGTACCAAAGCTAATATTTTGAATTAAATATATGTAGTAGGTCTATAGATGGGCAATTCATAAATTAAAAACTGTAGGTGCCGCGATACCAGAACACCAAAAAAAAAATTGTCAAATTATAGTTTCCATTATTTTGACATATATTTGAACTGAAGATTGAGACAATATTTTTTGTATTGATGAGTTTTAATATGTACTATAACCTCCCAAAAAATCAAACAAATCGCACAGACCAAATTTAAGAAAATAATTAAAAAGTGAAAAAATGCAAACCGCCATAATACGAAAACTGTCAAGTGTACATGGTTCTTCTTTTGGGAGCAGAGCTTTGCCTACAAGGAGTATTTAAAAATTAAATAACTAGAACGTTTGATACAAAGGCAATTTTTGTATAGAAACACGGCTATAGCCTTTAGTATTTTTATTCCCTTATTTTTGAGAAAAGCACTATATTAGCCTCAGCCGGAATGGCAATTGCAGGCTTCGTATTATAATTAAACGGACTCGCAAGCTCGTCCGTTTAAACAAATACTCAGCCTGCAATTGCCTTCTTCCCGGCCACGGCAATAATGTACTATTCCCCATCCCAAAAAGTGCTCAGCGCCGCTAAAGAAGTTTTAACTTCAAAAAATACTGCTGAAAATAATACAATAATGAAATTGATTTGAGGATTAATAGAGTAATCAACTAATCAGCTTCTATCCATCTACTCTGCGGCTGAGGCAGATTAAGAAGTGATGAAACCTGTAGTATACATACCCGCGGCCGCAGTGGAACCGGTGCGGCGCGCAAGGCGGCGCGGGCGGGGCGGCGGCGGCCGCGCAGGCCTGCGGGCGCGCGGGCGGGGGCGCGCGGCCCGCGCCGCACGCGCAGGTATGACCGGTGGGCGTGGACAGGCACAGTTCGGCGCAGCCGCCGTTCTTGTCCGAGCACGTGTTGCGGCCTGTGTGACAATCAAGATATAGCCGTTTCCTAATATAAATAAATAGTACATTGTTGTAAAGGCTAGAAAGTAGGCAATAGATGGAAGAGTGGGTTCGAGGTCCGAGCCGCAAGGTGAGGTGACGCCATCTATTGCACTTATGGCCGAGACATTACATAGTGCTGTTCACGCCTACTGCGAGGAAATTGCAAATAATTATAATTATAACTCAAAATGAAGTACCTAATTAAAAATCATAGTAGTGGTGGTTCAGGTGCTACAGCACCTCGCGAAAATTTGCCTACGCTGATGACCTGGCGCTCGTGACACAAGAGGTCAGCATGAAAACCGCAGAAACTACTCTGGAGTTGGATCTGGAAGTACTGGATGCCTTCTTCTCGCGCTGGCGTCTGTGTCCTAGCGCTTCTAAGACCGAGGTATCCTGCTTTCACCTGTGCAACAAACTGGCCAATAAGGAGCTAAGGGTTAAATTCAGGGACAAAGTTCTCCGCCACAACTCCTTGCCCAAATACCTGGGCATCACCTTGGATAGGAGTCTCAACTTTAAGGAGCACCTCTGCAAACTATCTGCAAAACTGAAAACCAGGAACAGCATCATCCAGAAGCTCACTGGAACCAGCTGGGGCGCCACCGCAGCTACACTCCGAACTACCGCACTCTCCCTGGTCTACTCCGCTGCTGAATACTGCTCAGCGGTATGGCTGAACAGCGCTCATACCTCCGAGGTCGACGTCCAGTTAAACCACACGATGCGCCTTATTACCGGGTGCCTCAAACCAACTCCTACATTTTGGCTACCGGCGCTCAGCCACATCCTACCGCCAAACCTCCGAAGGGAAAAGTGCCTAAACGGAGAAATCGCAAAGATCCGCGCAAACATGTGCTTGCCTATACACCAGGACCTCGACACACTAAAGACCCTCAGACTCAAGTCCCGAAAACCCCCCGCATTAAAGTTCCACGACCCAGTGTCAACTGAAAACTCTCTCTCTCTTCGTGGATTAAAGAATGGGAAGCCAGGTCAGTTTCTGGGGACCTGTTTGAGCTTGATGTTGGGGCCCGGCCTGTGGGTTTTGAGGAACCTCGACGGGTCTGGTGCCTACTAAACCGGATCAGGACAGGGGTCGGAAATTGCGCATCTCTTTGGTGCAGATGGGGATGGTGCGAGTCAGCGGAATGCCAGTGTGGCTGTCCAGATCAGACATCACCAAATTTCGCGGGAATTCGGCTGATTTAAAGACTCTGTCGACGGATGCAGTTGCTTACCTTAAATCTAACATCATAAACATTTAATTAAGTAGAGAAATATTATGCCATACGATAAATAAATAAGGTGCTACAGCTATTGCCTACTTTCCAGCTTGGTTTTAGACCATCTATTGCCACATTTCCGAACAGTGGCGTGAAAACTAAATTTCTGCAGCAGCAGGCCACATGGGCCGCCGGCCCACAAGAAGCTCGGGAGCAGCAAGCCGCTGACGAATTTTCGCATGTTACTGGCGGGCCACGTGGGCGGCCGGCGGGACACGGGCAAACTTTACCAGCGGTAACACCTGCATTTTGAGTGGCTTTTGTAGCAGGCCACGAGGGCGGTTAGCGTACCACAAACAGCCATTCATGTTCGTTATCAGTTTTGCTGATCTCGATAATTCAAAGTGTACACCCAGGCCACCAAAATAAGTGATATTTTTTGTAGATCTATTTTTATTTTATTTATTTAGGAAACAAACGGTTGTTTAAAGGATTATATTAGCTTATAAGATAAACGATTAAACCTATAATTCCATTAAATATAGGTACAGACAAAAAGTATTTTTACATGTGTCGAAACGGAGTGATTTGTGAACGGGATTTTCACGCGCAAAGGCGTTAATCGTTGCAAACGGTGTATTGCAATGATTAAAGCCCTTGCGCGTGAAAATTATGATACGGCTTTAATTATTTTTATAACGAAATTATAAAATAGATCCGGCTTGGAGCATTAAATTTTTAATTTTTTCCTTTAATTAGAATTTAATTATTTTGGTTACTAAATGCAGTAAAGATAAATTACCTTTTTAGGGTTCCGTAGCCAAATGGCAAAAAACGGAACCCTTATAGATTCGTCATGTCTGTCTGTCGTCTGTCTTACGTCCGTCCGTATGTCACAGGTATTTTACCCGAAAACTATGAGGCGTATTTGAATAAAATTTTGAGGATAGGGTGTATTTTGTTAACCGCTACATAGTTTTGTAAATAAATTACAAAAAAAAAAAAAATTAGGGGTGCACTCCATACATAAAACTGAAAGTCAAAAATTGTTTTTTCATTGCAAGCCCACGTGTGGCACATCAATCGATAATCCTTTCAAAATATATATAAGGTTTTTAGCATTTTTTTTGTTTAAGTGAATAGAGTCGGAAATAATCGCCTCGAAAGTCACTAAAATTGTGTCCCCCCCCCTCTAATTTTTGAACCGTGTATTTTAAAAATATGAAAAAAATCATGCTCATAGGGCTTATTAAATTCTCTCAGCGAAAATTGTTTTGACCAAGATCGGTTCAAAGATTTTTGAGATATTTCAAAAAAACTGCCTTCCTTAAAGAAAAGGACGTAAGTGCCATAAGATTTCAGTAACGATACAACCCTTTTTAATAGGCACGGAACCCTCGTTGTGCGTGGTCCTACACGCACTTGGCCGCTTTTTTTCTATTGAAGTAAAAATATGATATTTATTTATCCGTCTATTTTTTTTTACTATAGCCCGTCTGTCTCTATGACAAATTCTAGACGGTTGTTATAATGCTTAAAGGGAAAAATTCTATATTTGTAAATCGAACGAGCGAGCGAAGCGAACGAAGTTCTATGCTTAAGCTTGGGCCAAAAATCGTTCGTATGTCCGGTGTCTGTCCCGCTGTCCCGCTGTTCTCCTCTACAGGTTGCATTTCTTAACCGATTCTCGTGAAGTTTTGTGAACAGGTTCGTTAATTATATAGTAGTTTTTTGTCGGAAACTTATTTTTTTTAAAGATGCTCGCGAGTTGTCTAACTCCCAGAGCCACTAGTTTAAACGTCTAATTTAAAAATTACTGCACCTATCAGTATTCGAACCTGCGACCTTCAAGCATACGCACTTAGCGAACTGAGCTATAGTTACAATCTCGCTCCATCGACAAATCGTCCAAACAGTTCCCTCTTACAACCGGCGTGTAGCGCCATCTACCTAGAAAGGCTTCAGCCTTCCTTTTTCCCTTCAACTTGAAAGGTGCAATTTATTTAATCGTATGGCATTCATTATTTTGCCTTTTTAAAGTTTGTCACTCTTTAGTACCACCCCGGGGACACGTGCAGGGTTGTGGTAGGCAGCTCCTGCGGACGCGAGTAACAGTTGTGCCCCCTTTGTCAAGTGAGTGGGCAACTCGACTGTTAGAAGTGTTTAAGCCGCCCGAAGGCCTCTAACTCGGCTTAACGACTACTGTCAATAGACAGCAGCCGGGATCAACTGCTTAGCGTGCCTTCCAAAGCACGGAAGCGCTCATTTATAGTAACCACTCAAACATGCGGTCACCGTTAACGGACACCGTTAGCGCTTGTTGTAAGTTGCAATGATCGCTATATAAAACTAATAAGTACATTTTAAAAGTCTCACACTCGTGACGAAAAAACACAACAGAAAGAATATTTACCGCAGGAATGTCCGGTGAGAAATAAATTAAGTGTATTTAATGAAATTTTCTGTTTGGCGCTAGACCGGTCATTGTGGCACTCTTTGGGGGAGGCTTATATCCAGCAGTGGACGTCTTTCGGCTGATATGATGATGCATTTTATGTTCGTTTCGCGCGTTTTTTTGGTCATAGAGAATTTGAACCAATGACGCATTTACCCTATTAATACTCATAGGCCAGTCATATTTGACCAGAAAAAATCGCTAAAATCGCAAGCTAACGGCTAGTTGTGATTTTTAATATATTGTTAGGTCCACTACAAGTACCGTATATCCAAGTTTGCAGCTTCTGTGCTAACTTTGCAGCACCCGAAAAACTACGAAATCTTCGACCTTTTTTTGGTTGGTTCTCAATTCGGTTGTATTTTTTTTTTATCATTATTTTTTTTTCAATGTTGGTTACCTCAGAACTCCGTCATTGATGAGCCGATTCGTATTTTTTTTTTGTTTGTAAGTATATGCTTCCAGGTGGACATTTCCGAACAATGGCCGACGCTTATCGAGATTTCATTACGTGGTTGTAGAAAAAATATGCAACAGAACCGGGAGCCTTTATATCTCGCTCGTTCCTTCGTGTTTTATCCCGATCTGGTTTTTCGATTTTATATAATAGAAATAGATCCTATGTCCTTCCCCGGGATTCCAACTTACGCCATACGAAAGTGCATCTAAATCGGTTCAGCGGTTTAAGCATGAAGAGTTAACGGACAGACAGATACGCTTTCGCATATTACTACTACGTTCTGTCCGCGTGGAACTCGTTTATATCGTAGCTCCATAGCAATTTGCACCCTCAATTTCACCTCCTTAGGGGATGATTTCCGAGATAAAAACTATCGTATGTCCTTCCCCGGGACTCCAACTAACTCGTTTATATCGTAGCTCCATATACATTTTCATCCCCCAGTTCACTCCCTTAGGGGATGATTTCCGGGATAAAAACTATCCTATGTCCTTCCCCGAGATTCAACCTATCTCCATATCAAATTTCGTCTCAATCGGTTAGCGGTTTAAGCGTGAAGAGGCAACAGTCAGACAGACAGACACACTATCGCATTTGTCATATAGTATGGATGCGTTTGTAAATATTAATTTACTGACTATTTTGTTAACAAGAACCTCTGTATTAATATATTACACTATGTATTGACGCCATTTGACGCTTTATCTTCGCTGGTATTTGCGAAGACGCGTACCAAAAACTTAACAAAGAAAACGAATGATTGAATGTATGAGGAGTGATATTCACTCCGCAAGCTTTATATTATCTAGGGTAACACAGCGATAGCGCGATTCAGGTCTCTGAATAGCGACATCTAGCGGCAAATGTTGTTACTAATTTCACGTATAAACTGATTCAATGATTAAACTAATATTGAAGGACTGCATGCAGGGCCCTATTTCTCGTAACTATTAGTTTATAAGTTTATTAGTTATTAGTTACTAGTGTAAACCTTACAAGTACTAATATTTCCTGTTTCTCATATAATTTTACTAGCCTAGTAACTAATAGTAGCGGACTAATAATATTATTGGTGTAGTTTGGCTTAATCCACCCCCACCCTTGCCATTTGACCAATTAAAAAAAAACTTCCTGCGTATTGTTGCTGTCGTTTGACGTGTACTTTTACGCAAATGGCGGGCTGTTTTAACTATGAAAAATAATAATAAAATAAAAATGGACATAAAATTACAAGAATCATTAATTTCGACGACAAAGCTTCATTTCTTTCCGTAAGTCGTTCTAACTCAGGCCCAATGACTAAATAGACAAGCGGAACCTTTCATTAAATTCAAAGGCCCCTTGAAGTATTCCGTAGTTATTCCTCGGAAGGAAAACTCTTCGGCGACGAATAATTATAATTTCGTCGTCCGAACTCTCGAAATCTGACCACATTTTCGCAAATTATGCTTCTAATAAATTTAGCTATTTTACAAGCCTTTTGAGCTTAATAGCTTTACGCGTGTAATTTACAAGTGTAATTATTAGCGAACTCTTTTGTGAAACAAAACTGTATTTACCCTTGTTATTATCAGCTAATATTTTTTAGTTGGTGACTGGTAACTAATAATTTACAAGTGTAGCTTCGAGAAACGCAAACTTGTAAACTTGTAAAAAGTATTAGCTCATGGACTAATATTATCAGTCTAATACGTACGAGAAATAGGCCCCAGGCCTATTTACTTACTTTACTCTTTGGCCCAGGTTAACATAATCCGTAAGTTTCTATCTGTATCTGTTAGGGAGACCTGACATTGGCTCGACGATTGTATTCTAGCAGTAAGTCTATTATATTGCAAGTTAAAGCTGTTCGTCTTCTGATAAATAAATAAATAAATCCTCTAACCAACCCTACAAGTTGCGTCGACATGGTGTTCGCTAGTTTGCCATCTAGTGAGTAATTGGGGATGCTGGGGCGCCATTGTACTTGCATTTTAATTTTAGCTAGAAAAAAAGCAAAAAAACCAGGTTACGTCGACTCCTCCGCAGGCAGCTTCTTTAGTTTACATAGGCAGGTAATTGAATATTATTGTTTGCAAAGTGTTGTAATATGTGGTCGTCATCATCTCAACTGAGCGACGGGTGATGTAGCGGTCGTTTACGCAACCTCTACAGTGCTGGCTGGACAGCACTGTGCAGACGTTCGGAGTTCAAATCAAGCTGTCTGGAAGTCTATAAATAGAAGAGGAACCGAAGATGTCAAGGATTGGCCCCCGAGGCTTTCGTCTAGCATGTTATAAAATAAATAAAATATAAATATATAAATAAGTGTTTACCATCTGAGTAAGAACCCCTAAAGTACCTAGACGGTCGGCGACGGCGATGCGCCGGATGTCGTAGAGCGGCGGCGGCAGGCGGCGCACCACGGTGCCGTTGCCGTCCAGGCGCCGGATGTTGCCGGTGCCATGCTCGCTCCACAGTATGTCACCTACAAAAAATAGTACATTACTACAGAGGCCGGGAAGTAAGGGGTTGCCGGCCGAGTACATACAGACAGCCGAGCGTAGCGAGCTCGGATAATTATGAGGCTGGCAACCCCTTTTCACGCCGAGTTATGTATAGTGCTTTTTTCAAACATGCACTGAAATAAATTAAAAATACTCCAAGAAATCAAACTTTAATTTTCGTGGCTGAACGCCGTGATCTTGTGCCACAAATAGGGCTCCAATTTTGTAGGAAATGCCATTACGGGTCTCTCGTCTCGCTGCGCCTGAAACGTGACACTTCGAAGCCCATTATGAAGAACATAACGTGAATATTTCATTGCATGTTTGAGAAAGTCAATAACCTAACTACACGTAAATAAATTGGTTGACCATACATTTTTATTCTAATAATTACATAACTATAAATTAACCGTGATTGTACATGCCTGGGGTCGTGAGTTCGAACCACTGGATTTTTTTTTAAACTTACTCTAACAGTGGCTTTTCGGTGAAGGAAAACATTGTGAGGAAACCGGTCTCCCAATAAGGTCTAATTTTCCCTCTGTGTTGGAACGTCAGATGGCAGTCGCTATCGAAAAACTAGTGCTATGATTGTGTGACAACATGATATGGCTGTATCGTACCATCGACCAGTGCCAGTCCGTACGGCTTCTGAATGTCCGCCTTCGGGGCCTCGAGGAGCGTGGTCCGCTTGCTCGTAGCCAGGTCTAGACTCTCAATCTTGTTCAGGAACGTGTCACACCTGCATAGAGAACGGAACCAATTATTACAAGCTTTTATTTAGTTACACCTGTTTGTCATCAAATCTTGCAAGTTAAATTTGACCCACTTCCCGGTGACCGATTGAGCTGAAATTTTGGGTATAAATATAGTTTGGATGACAATTCAATATTATGGTACCATCGAGCTGATCTGATGATGGAGACAGAAGGTGGCCAACCCCGTGACCCCGTTGAGTTTGGCCTCGTTAGAATTGTCTCAATGAGTAGTTGAAGATGGTATACAGAAAAGTAGTCGGCAATAAAAGCTTGTACCAGAAATGACATTTTTGACAGAAACATGTTTAGTACTTATTATTATGATTCTAGTCCCAAAAAGGTCTAGTTTTCCCTCTAGGCTGGAAGTTCAGATGGCAGTCGCTTTCATAAAACAAGTGCCCAAATCTGGGGGATAGGTGCCAAAGCAGATCCGGGCTTCCTTAGGGTACCGAGAAAATGCTAGGAGTGTCCTGATGAATTATCATTCGAACTTTGCCTACAATAAACTGCGCGTGCTTCGAATATTGCCTGCATGCCTGTGCATTGACAGAACAAGCTCTCAGATATTCCCAAAAATTTACTTGATCTTATGTTAAAACAGAGACCTTCTTTGTAATATTTCATCAATATCAAGTAACTGTGTCATTTACTCCATAATATTAATGAAACTGAACAGAGTGGCGATGACTCCACCGACAATAGCCCGGCTCTTAAGTTTATGATGATGATGATCAAGTAACTGATTGAATCGGGCAATACTTGGCGGAATTCCATGATAAGCTTCTAGAGTAGAGTGCTTTAGACATAGATCGGATAATAAATTCATCAATTTTATATTACATCATGCAACAACATAGTAATCTATATTATACAATGTATAATTACCTATCTGACATGTAACATTGGTGTTATCAATAAATATTTGTATTTGTATTTGAGTATTCTTTTGCTATTCCGCCAAAGCTTTAGTACCTATTAATATCACTTTAGTATGGTCTTATTTTGTCCGATTGTATGTTCCCATGATTTTTGTCCATTAAGGCGCTGTACATAGTGAAATCTAAAATTTTGAAACAATTAATAAAATACTTCTACCGATCTTACAACTGCATTTTTTTATATGTATTATTTCAGTCTATTCACTAGTTTTTGACTTCATAGAAACACGATTGCTGTAAAAAACCTCAATAGTTTTTTTTTTTTTTAATAAAAGTCTTTTTTTACACCCTAAACCAAATATTTCGATAACTATTATGAATATCAACAGAAAATTTGCATTACATAATAGTTTTTTAGTAGACTTAGATTTGTGCTTCATAGATTTTTAATAAGTTAAACACACAAAAAGTTAAATTTAAAAAACATGACATCCGCGCTTTTAGCACGCACTTCCATCTCGCTCACGCTTATGCTCAGTGAGAGGGAGAAAAGACTTCACTATAAGAGCGCCTTAACGAAAACTTTGCTATCGTAAATCATTCAATACGAGAACACACCCTCATTTCGTACTATTTTGTGTTTTGTCTGTAGCGTAACGTCTGTCGAGGACTGATCGATGTATCCATTCCAATACATACCAATATTTCAAATGCGAAAGTAACTCTGTCTGTTACCTTTTCAAGCTTAAACTACTGAACTGATTGAGATGAATTTTGGTATGGAGATAGTTATCCTCAGAGAAGGGCACAGAATACTGAGTATCCCCTAGTGGGGTGAAATGGGGAGCGGAAGTTCATAGAATAGAATATAATATTTACCTGTATTTATCTATCTGTGAGTTCCTTTAATTGGCTTTGGATTACTAACTACGTAAGACTGAGGAGTGGGGCGAGATAACCTTGATTACTTGATCTATTCACTACCAGATGGATTCCGCACGAGTAACCACATCATCGTTAATAATAATAATAAACCATTTATTTCAGGCATCTAAGGCCCATAACAACAAATACCTTCTAACATACATACAATACATACAAAAAACTAATTATTTAGGCGACGAAACAGCGTGGCTCCGTTGCGTTAAACCCAACCCATTAGCGATAAGAATCTAAATCGTAAACCCTATGTAAGCGTCCACTCACACAGCGACACTGAGACTGTATACAGGGTGATTCAGGAGACGTGAGCAGGATCAACCCTACACATACAGTTAATGTTAATGGATCTTTTACCATCGTAATTAAGTTAAACGCCCACAGTTTTTTTTTACATTTTGTGTAAAAGTTTCATTCACAATAAATCATGGTCACCCTACACAACTAAAAAAAAAATCACGTTAATCTTACCAATGCTGGTACGACTGAGTAGCTTATAAACTATTGAATCCGTAGGGTTGATCCTGCTCATGTCTCCTGAATCACCCTGTATAAAGCCATGTTTTACCTAAATAAACGTTAATTCATAACCCGACTCTCGTTTATATTATTTCCCTCGTACATACTTCACTTCATGGCGACCTTGCCAAGATACCATGTTTTTGCAGCTGTTAGTTCTCCTTAAGTATAAATAAATAAAAAATATTTATTTGCCAGAATACTTATTTCTAGTTACAAGGTTTGTATGGAGGTACCATATAAACAAGTTCCAAGAGGAAAAAGCTACGAGTAGTAGGTTCTTGATGCTGTTAAGGCAAAAGGCTTCGATAATAAATCAACTTACCAATAAAGTATCTTCTCGTCCGACTGTATAACTAGACCATTAGGCCAGTGCAGGCCATCTGGGAGTAGTGTCCGCCGCGCGGATCCGTCCATGTTCGCCGTCTCTATACTGCCTTTGGGCGTCGACGAGCTGGCCCATACCGACCAGTACATTACTCTGGCGACAAATACACAATGTTACGTTTTAAACATATCACATTCATGGTATTTCCACAAATAAGTTGCTGCAAACTTGTACAGTCGAGCGGAAAAATTGGTGCACGGACAAAGATATCAAAAATATGTGAACACGACTTTAAGAGCTTTTTAAGAGGATATGAGGTTATAAAGGTTGCTAAAATAAATTTGAACCTTCGGAAACGTATTTATAAACTAATTTTTGTATTAAGCAGTAACGCTGCTAACAAACTCACTAAATTAAAGGAAAAAAAAAATGCTCCGAGCCGGATACAAACGTATATATTCTAG
This sequence comes from Epinotia ramella, assembly GCA_947578815.1. NCBI lineage: Eukaryota > Metazoa > Arthropoda > Insecta > Lepidoptera > Tortricidae > Epinotia > Epinotia ramella. The sequence continues at coordinate 5,119,672 of OX388220.1, forward strand.
AAATCGACTGCAAAAGTACGTTATTCGTGGATTCTATAATGAAGTTAGCTTCAAAGAATGATGTTCTCGTTTCTAAAAACCCTGATGTCTTCTATTCATAGAGATTTATAAGAAGGGATTCCAGTGCAAACGCGATGGTTGGTACCGGGGTTCAAATACGAGCAGCTTTCGCTGCTTTAGCGTAAATAGTCGCGCCACCGATTATTAACAAGACATTTTTGTTACATCAGAGTACAGTCGCCATCACATACATCTGAGCGGTCAAGTTGTTCACAAACATCTGAACACGACTTTATTGTCAAAGCCATAGAGTGCATGTTTTGATATTTTTGAACACCCTGAAGAGTACAGATGTATGTGACGCTGACTGTACCCAATCCCTAGCCGAAGGCATTGACTTCTGTTTGTGGAATAAAAGAGTGGTCGTTGTGGCACTCTTTGGGGGAGGCCTATGTCCAGCAGTGGACGTGTTTCGGCTGATATGATGATGATGATATCGCTCGTTGGTCGAAAGAACTTGTCTTAGGACAAGACAATTTGCAGTTCTCTTAGGCCCAGTATTATAAAGATGCGTGCTAGACCGAATGTCAGAACAAATTTTAAAACGGTCTCTCACCTCATTTGGACCGATTTTCTTTATACTTACGAGTATAACCGGGTTATAGTTTTTTTTATTTCGTATAGGTACGCATTTGACCACTACTCGCCTGATGGTAAGTGAATGAAAGAGTAGTTTACCCGTTCCGTGGATCCAAGGCGATGCTTCTCGGATGGTAGTGTGGTTCGCGGACCAGCACCTTGCGCTGCTTAGGCGCAGATAGACGCGCCACACATATTTGGCCGAGCGCGTCGTCCGTCCAGTATAGATTGTTACCTGCCAGATAAATAGAAAAAAAACTTTAAAAAAAAAGACCAGGTTGCACTCCGGGGGTGCCGGCAGAAGTGAAAACTCAATAACATTGTAACAGTTTTTCGATCAGGTCACGTGACATCTTACGGTGTCACCCTAAAAATGAATTTGACGCAAATTTATAAACAATTATCAATTATTTAGGCGGACGGGCCGCGGGCGCGTTGGGTGCGACGGGCCCAACGCGCCGCCGCGGCGCAACGGTGCCGGGGTCCGGCGCGCCGACGGGCGGCGGCAAACACAATACCAATTTGTTTTTGCCATTGCCAAATATTTTTCAAAGCTTTATCTCTTTATAAATAACGCCTAAATTCGAACTATTCGAATTTGCAAGAACAGCAGATGGCGGTGCACGGTGGCGACCAAAATATCGATTTGTTTTTGCCGTTGATAAATATTTTTCTAAGCTTTATCTCTTTAGGAATAACGCCCAAATTGGAACTATTCGAATTTTCTCAATAGCAAAACGGTGAAGGACGCGTTGGTATTATTACAAATTTATTTGCAGAATATCCTATTGCAAAAAGTGTTTAACGGCTTTATACTCTTACGAATAGCGTTCAGTTTTGAATGAAGTCGAATCGGCTAGCAGCAAAAAGTGACCTCCTTCACATCTGACGTCACAAAACTCTGTCGCGTATTTAACAATTTTTCCCCATCCCAAAACATGCTCAGCGCCGCTAAAGAAGTTTTCACTTCAAAAATATTTTCGGATTACAAGTTTTTATTACAGACTGTAAGTGATGTGGACCACTTGCGTAAACTTCGTCCTTTACAAAACCCTACATTGTTTGAATACTTTGCATATTTGTCGAAAACACCCTAATAAACGTGTAGTGTTCGTCATGTCCATAGGCTGAGGACACGTTGTATAGATATACAAAAGCCAGCAGCGGTAACTTATTGAAGTTACGCGATAAATTTAGTAGTAGGCAATCTTTTTAGAACTGTGGAATGCCAGTTTTTCATATTCGCTCCGATTCCATAATGGAATAATATTATTATTATGAATCTAGTTCCTAGTTTCTTTCTTTTCTTTTGTTTGTCGTCGCCTTGTTATTGTAGTTTATTATAGCGTACACTTTTCTTCATTTTGTATCTCTCTTGTAAGAAACCTGTGAAATAAGTGTAAAACACTATATGAGATAGTTTAGTTATAGTTTAGTTTAGTTCTTTGTACTTACCTAAGTTTTATGACCCATCTTGTATATATAATTATATATGTTATGTTCATCAACGATTGTCTTTCCCTTTGGTTCGTGTTTGCTGTTTTGTAACTTTCTAATTGTTTACCATATGCTTATCTGTGTTATCTGTACTTGTTTGTTTTTGTTATTTAGTTATTTTATAGTTTATTATCGGCCTATTGTATTCTGTCTGTAGTACTCACGGCCGGTTTGGACGCGACTTTGACAGTTTTGACACTCCGTTAGTTGGGGTCGCCGTCGCTAGACAGCGCTGTCAAAATGGTCGCGTTCAACTTAAGCCGTGCGTACTGCAGACACCGTGACACACTTTAGGTCCCGCCGGAAGATCAGCGCCGGCACTTGAGTCGGCATTATGCTGAGGCGGGACCTTTTCGTGACACTAACAGAATATGTTTTTAGATTTAGTTTTATTTTATTTTATAACTTTTATCATACCTCATCTGTTATATGTCACGAATAAATGTTTTTCTTTCTTTCTTTCTTTCTATAAATTGCGCGCGTTTGCTTAGAAAAGCCATGGACAATATAGTCCAATAAATAAAGTCAATATCTTACCCATCCAATCTATGGCCAGCCCCTCGCAGTTGTCCACGTCGTCCTCTATGAACACCTCTCGTCCGGTTCCGTCCAGATTCTGACGGACTATCTCGTATCTGCGAAACGGAGGGAAAAATACAGAAAAACAATTTACAACTAAGTACAGTAGTACCACAAATATAAGTTACATCGGCAATCTTCGTCCACGCCGACGAAAAGAAATCGTACGTATGACTATTTCAATAAAGACCTTGTTGCACTATACGTAAGGTGCAATATGCAATGACAGTTGAACTCGTGCTTTCCCGCTCATGGCGCCAGACAAAATGGCGGGCGCCGGAGCTGCCGGCATCGCGCGCAAAATTTCGGCCAATGGGCGTTGAAGATTTTACCCACGCAAACGCGCTGCCTTATGATTGGTTAAAATGTTTTCCAAAAATGCTTTCTGCGCAGGTACATCGTTGTAACTCATATTTGCGGTACTACTGTACATCAATCAATTAGATGTCATTATTTTCTCTAATGAGGAATTAAGAGCGTAGCGAGGGATACTAAAGTGGGATTCTCAATACTTAAAAATGTATTGCACATAATGGTTATACTGGTGGTGTTCAATCTATGGTATCACATCATGTACCTACTCTGTTAAATGAAGCGAGGGGTGTTATTTGAATCTTGACTTGTACGAGCAATACTAACGAATCTAATAAGGAATTCAGAGCGTACCGAGGGATACTAACGATTGTAACGAGGAATACAGAGCGTAGCGAGGGCTCCTAAACTGGGATTTTTAGCAAAGCGAGGGGTGTTATTTGAATGTTGAGTGTTACGAGGGGTTTTTAGAAGTTGGTATACGTACCGGTGCACATCGGAGAAGTACATGTAATGTCCCTGCAGGTCCACGTCGGCAGCCGAGGGCCGCGCGGCGGCGGCGGGCGCGGCCGCCTCCCACTGCGCGTGCGCGGCCGAGATGGCCTGCACTATGGGCGGCGAGCCGCGCGCCACCAGCAGGTACTCGTCTATCTCCACCCCTGAAACAAATCTCTCACTTTAACACACACTGCCAGGAACCCGCCTAGCGGGCGTCTACGCCGTAGTCGCTTACCGCTACATACGAGGAAAACCACGGGATCAGCTACGAGCGTAGCGCGTAGCGGTTCTTGGCAGTGAATGTGTTAACACATACAAAATTTTGGATGATGACGTTTTACAGGATATACGTACCTATAGATAAATACTGACTTATTGGTAATCCACCCTGAAAATCGCTGTCACTATCTGTGAGATCCTGTAATTGGCTTTTTTTTTAATATTCATGTTAGTAATAAGTTTTGTAGCTGTTGGTTCTCCTTACGATAAATAAATAAATAAATAAAATTAAATTCTTCAGCGAAATCTGGTATTCGCAAAAAATGGGAAAAGTTATGTGGGTAAATTGTAACAGTTCCAAACTAAGTCATACAGCCAATGAAATATTATTTGTCTGTCCTAATAAAAATGTCGAAATTACTAATTATTCGGGAACAAGTAATGAAAAACTTGGGCATTTTAGGGAAAAATCATCGCGACATTGCCGTTTACATTCATTAATTAAAACACAGCCTAGTGCCCAGACAAACCTAGTAACTCTCACTGCGCGTAGGGGCATAAGTTGTGGGACCACCTCTGTTCCGCTCTCTGTTGCCCTTACCTGCCGTGATTGGTGCGACAGAGATCTCAATAGAGCTTATAGCCATAACGACATGGGGGTTGATGATACTCTGCTTCGGTAAAGGAAATGATGTATGCAAAACTACTCACATTTCGGTCATAGAAGAAAACTGAAAAATTATTCACCACGAGCGGGGTTTGAACCCAAACCTCTGGAATCTGTCCATAGGTAGTCCAGAGGTTGTGGGTTCAAAACCCGCTAGTGGTGAATAATTTTTCAATTTTCCACTATGACCGAAATTTGAAATTTCGTTAGCGGACGTTTCTGCTTGATAAAACATTTAATGTTAGTAATACTGACTGTGACAAACTGGTGGTTGATGTGGATGCTGGTGGATCATCCGGTAACCATGACGACAGAGGCAATGCGCGCGCGGTGTCGTCCCTCGCCACGCCGTGACGCATATGTGCGTGCAGCCGCCGTTGCGCACCACACACGGATGCGTCACTGAAAACCATTCAAATATAGAAAAAAATAGTTTTTGTATTTAAATTATCCCGCCACCTTTACCAGGGGGCGTAGACAAGGTTACAATCGACAAGCGCTAACGCCAATTGAAACGAATAAAATGTATGGGAATGACAGATGTTAACGAGAAGTTTCGTCGGCATCTGTCATTCCCCTACATTTTATTAGTTTCTATTGGCGTTAGCGCTTGTCGATTGTAACCTTGTCTACGGCCCCTGCACGTCTATCATGAGACGGCCGCGACACTCTCGATTTTTCTCGCACTATACCTCTTGTTCTAAGTGTTCTAATAAGAGAGAGACGGATAGTGCGAGAAAAATCGAGAGAGCTCGCGCGCCGTCGCATGATAGCCGTGCTGGTCATCATTCCACCTTGTGGCGCGCACGGTGAGCCTTCCGGTCCGCTGCGGGTGCCGCAGGACCGTTCAGTTTGACACTCTTTGGGGGAGGCCTATGTCCAGCAGTGAACGTCATCCGGCTGATATGACGATGATTTAAATTATCTCCACAACTTCGTGTAAATGATGTCGATATTCTAAATAATTCGAATGTAATAAGTCTAGTAAAACATCATCATCTTCCACTTATAAGTACTACTTCTTAATAAATAAATATTAGGAGACAATCTTACACAAATCGACCTAATCCCATAGCAAGCTCATTAAGGCTTGTGTTATGGGTACTAGACGACGATATATATCATAGATATAAATACTTAAATACATAGAAAACTTCCATGACTCAGAAACATATATTCATGCTCATCACACAAATATTTGCCCTTACCGGGATTCGAACCCAGGACCTTAAGCTTCGTAGGCAGCGTCACTACCCACTAGGCTAACCGGTCGTCAAAATCGGTTCGTTAATGTACTGTAGCATAGAGGTAAATACGTCTCCGTACACGTGTTAGTTTGTCTATCTTTTAGTTCCTGATCTTGTCTCAATTGCTCAAAGGAGAAATGGAAGAGATCCCTTACAAGGATAAGTTCGCCTTTGTACCTACTTAACCTATTTTATCTGTATTTTTACCAATGGACCCGATTCTACGTGCACATGGCTTAACTAGCCTAAAACTAAATTGTCTAAGTTTTAGACATAATTTAGGCGGCAGATTAAAAACGGCCTATTTAGAATAGCATTTAGGCAGCTAAGTAAGTTGTATAGGCTGCCTAAAATAAGAAACGACAGATTCAAATTAGCGCTGTCATTTGATTATGGCAGCTGCTCATAGAATAGCAAAGTGTTTTAGCGACACCTAAATAAATTTTGGAAGTTTAGAGGCCACTGTAGAATCGGGTCGACAAGACATAGGCTTGTGTAGAATAAAGTATTTACACATACATACATACATACTTCTTGGGTGACAGGGGAGTGGGTCCAAACATTTTGTGAATGCCTAGTGTTTAGTCAATACTGTGGACACTTACAAAGATTTAAGGGCTCTTGGAGGTATTCTGCTATTAATCCGATACAGGTTTGAAAGCAGTTGTGATTTCTGCCTGCTATGCGTTTCGATCAAACGTTATGTACAGTCAGCGTCATATAGTTAGTAGCAGAGTTGGGCAATTTTTTATTTGAATAAGAATAAGAACAGAATTTTTATTCTTATTCAAATTGATTTGAATAAGAATAATTCTTGCGCCCGTTATTTAGAATAACATGAAGGTGAATAAATCATGCTACTTTTATTTTAAATAAGAATAAAATACGGACTAATTATTCCACAAATGGGGTTTTTCTAACTAACATTTTATTTAAATAAAACGTTATTCAAATAAAGTTAATTTGTTGGTATCGTCGGTAAAATTTTGTAAGTTGATTTATACACAATGGATTTTATGAAAAGTTTGGGTTTACTTGATTTGTTTTGACGAGTTATATACAATACATTATACTTGGTGACGATGGTCTGATGATGGAGTCAGGAGGTGGATAGTGGAACTCCTCAATGGCTACTTGTATATCCTTCGAGTTTGGGCTCATTTGGTTTGTTTTGGCGAGTTTTATACATTATACTTGGTGATGATGGTCTGATGATGGAGTGAGGAGGTGGATAGAGGAACTCCTCAATGGCTACTTGTATACCCATCGAGTTTGGGCTCATTCGGTTTGTTTTGTCGAGTTCTATACATTATACTTGGTGACGATGGTCTGATGATGGAGTCAGGAGGTGAATAGTGTAACTCCTCAATGGCTACTTGTGTACCCCTCGCGTTTGGGCTCATTCGGTTTGTTTTGTCGAGTTCTATACATTATACTTGGTGACGATGGTCTGATGATGGAGTCAAGAGGTGGATAGTGGAACTCCTCAATGGCTACTTGTATATCCTTCGAGTTTGGGCTCATTTGGTTTGTTTTGGCCAGTTCTATACATTATACTTGGTGATGATGGTCTGATGATGGAGTGAGGAGGTGGATAGAGAAACTCCTCAATGGCTACTTGTATACCCCACGAGTTTGGGCTCATTTGGTTTGTTTTGACGAGTTCTATACATTACACTTGGTGACGATTGTCTGATGATGGAGTCAGGAGGTGGATAGAGAAACTCCTCAATGGCTACTTGTATACCCATCGAGTTTGGGCTCATTCGGTTTGTTTTGTCGAGTTCTATACATTATACTTGGTGACGATGGTCTGATGATGGAGTCAGGAGGTGGATAGTGGAACTCCTCAATGGCTACTTGTATATCCTTCGAGTTTGGGCTCATTTGGTTTGTTTTGGCGAGTTCTATACATTATACTTGGTGATGATGGTCTGATGATGGAGTGTGGAGATGGATAGAGGAACTCCTCAATGGCTACTTGTATACCCCACGAGTTTGGGCTCATTTGGTTTGTTTTGACGAGTTCTATACATTACACTTGGTGACGATGGTCTGATGATGGAGTCAAGAGGTGGATAGAGGAACTCCTCAATGGCTACTTGTATACCCCTCGAGTTTGGGTTCATCCGTATTTATACTTAGGGATCGCGGTCGTGTCCGTGTTTCGTGTACAAGTAGCCGTGCGCCCGTTTTCGTGTAACACGGCAACGGTTTTATGGCCTGTTCGGCACGTGAAATTCGGCTACGTGTAATTAAGTCACGTGTACCCGTGTAGATCCGTGTCACGGGTTCACGTACCTTAAGTACACGCGCATCCGGTCCGCCAGCGACGTTGAGTGAAGATAAGATGCAGTGTCTCTAAAGGCGACGAATATAAATATATCGTTAGTTCTTATTCGTAGCTCGTTATTCCGTTTCATTCTTTTATTTTTAAGAACATGGACTTTTAAATATTTAGTGAGTAGTAAATAAAAGGAAACCAACATTAAATATAATAAATAGGTAATACAGTAATTAAACGGGTGCTAAAATAACAGAAGTGTGTGTAGTGGTGACTAATGGATAATCACTACGAGTTCAATATTCTAAACTGTCCCGTCCAGATTCGAAAATAAACAAAACGCGGTCACTTCTTTGAACTACATGAACAAAACGGTGGTATACCAGGTAAAGCCGAAAGCTACTTATGAGTATTGTTTGTTTAATTACGTCGTTCGCAAACCTTTATTACGAGTCTATTGTTATCTGCAATTCTGCACGTGCAACTCCAGTTATCTACAGAAATACCACCCTGGTAGGTAAATTACAATGAATGACTCAATAATTTTTAAACTTTGAGAGAACTCAAATTATTGAATAAAATATTTATATATAGATGCAAAATAAAATGTCATCAAGTCTGCGGCTTTTGTTTTTTACTTTCATCGATGAATATATTTAGGTGTAGTGTAATTAAACTCTTTATAGCGACAAGACATTTAACGAAAAACTTTTTTTACCTTGTTAAGCAGTCGAATAAAAATATGTCACTATCTACTTTGTAATGTGCCGAAACCGATAAGAACTGCAGCTGTGTACTTTTTTGTTTGTTGTTTTCTTGTTTAGTCCATGCACGTGTTGTTTGCCTGGATTTACCGTCATCATACGTACCGAAGATTCGCAGAAAATTGTTCTTTTGTTTCTTTAGATTAGGATTGCCTTGCGTGTTAATATTTTGGCTATGTTATATCCGTAGATAGTAAACTTTTATATTTATTCATTTCACGAATAGCAGAAAAAAAAAAAGTTTTATTCTAGTCTTAATTCAACGATAATTATTTACTGATATTATAACGCTATACGTCGCGGTCTCTTAATTGTATAATTAATATAAGTATAACTAATGGCACTAGATAATTTTGCATCGTTGCTAGCTTTAATTAAAATCACAATAGCTGGTTATACAGATAACAGAATAACGCCGTTAATTACTTAAATATCTAACCATTATAACTGAAACGACGCAAAAAATATAATTTAAACAAAAATATACATTCCAATTAATTTTATTGAATGTTATCGTATGTTGTTGACGATCACAATAGGGATTCTTTTAAATTGACATGGAATGTAATTTATAATGTAATCTTATATTGTGAGTAAATGAATCTGAATCTGAATCATAGAAAAAAACCCGTTCGTCCCGTACTAAGTAATAATTAGTAATCCATTAGTAGTCCTAATTTGTTTTAATTTTAACTCCAACTGGCGGAGGCCCGGGTGTATCGTTCTGACCGGTGCACACGAACGCAGGTACGGGCTACGCATCTTGGCGTGTCACGTGAATCCAGACGCGAACGCAGGTACGGGCTACGTACCGGCCGTGTTCGTGAAATTCGTGATCTTAGTACCGCCGGGGTTAAGAACACGTAGCTACGGGTCGGTGTGATCCACGGATATCCAGAGCCCTACTTCTGACTCTGTCATCAGACCATCCTCACCAAGTATAATGCATAGAACTCGTCAAAACAAACCAAATGAGCCCAAATTCGAGGGCTATACAAGTAGCCATTGAGGAATTCCACTATCCACCTCTTCACTCCATCATCAGACCATCATCACCAAGTATAATGCATAGAACTCGTCAAAACAAACCAAATGAGCCCAAACTCGAGGGCTATACAAGAAGCCATTGAGGAGTTCCACTATCCACCTCCTCACTCCATCATCAGACCATCATCACCAAGTATAATGCATAGAACTCGTCAAAACAAACCAAATGAGCCCAAACTCGAGGGCTATACAAGTAGCCATTGAGGAGTTCCACTATCCACCTCCTCGCTCCATCATCAGACCATCATCACCAAGTATAATGCATAGAACTCGTCAAAACAAACCAAATGAGCCCAAACTCGAGGGCTATACAAGTAGGCATTGAGGAGTTCGACTAACCACCTCCTCACTCTATCATCAGACCATCATCACCAAGTATAATGCATAGAACTCGTCAAAACAAACCAAATGAGCCCAAACTCGAGGGCTATACAAGTAGCCATTGAGGAGTTCCACTATCCACCTCCTCACTCCATCATCAGACCATCATCACCAAGTATAATGTATAGAACTCGACAAAACAAACCAAATGAGCCCAAACTCGAGGGCTATACAAGTAGCCATTGAGGAGTTCAACTATCCACCTTCTCACTCCATCATCAGACCATCATCACCAAGTATAATGCATATAACTCGTCAAAACAAACCAAATGAGCCCAAACTCGAGGGCTATACAAGTAGCCATTGAGGAGTTCCACTATCCACCTCCTCACTCCATCATCAGACCATCATCACCAAGTATAATGCATAGAACTCGTCAAATCAAACCAAATGAGCCCAAACTCGAGGGCTATACAAGTAGCCATTGAGGAGTTCCACTATCCACCTCCTCACTCCATTATCAGACCATCATCACCAAGTATAATGCATAGAACTCGTCAAAACAAACCAAATGAGCCCAAACTCGAGGGCTATACAAGTAGCCATTGAGGAGTTCCACTATCCACAGACATATACAATAGGTATAAATTACACTAGATTCAAGAGTCTACTAGTGCCTCCATACCGATACCAAAATTACCTAATGCGTCTTGTTTACCCCCGAGTATCCGTTCGAACTACATTCATATGTTATTCATGGTATATTAGTTAAAATAAAAAATCATGATTAGATTTATTTGAATAAGAATAAGTTAAACTTAAACTTCATTCAATTTTCTAACATAAGAATTATTTACGGCGAAATTATTTGAATAACTTTGACGGGAATAAAATCAACATGATTTTATTCATGCGTATTCTTATTCAAATAATGATTTTATTCTTGAGTGCCCAACTCTGGTTAGTAGCAGCCAAAATAGTCAAATATTTCGGAACACGTCTTTGTTACTGTAAGAATAAGGGTGTGTTACGAAATATTTGGCTACTCTGGCTGCTACGAACTATATGACGCTGACTGTACCTATACTATTCACTATTGCAATGTGTATTTTTGCCCGACTACGGCTTATGAATTTAGCAGTTTGTTTGTATTTACGTGTTCCACCGTAGCGTTAAGATACTAAACTGACATTGGCTACCTTATATATAAAAAAACAACAGTTTTTCTTCAGTTATTTAAATGATACATCTTTTCGTAGTCGACCGACAACAATTAAACTCACTCATGTTGTCATAAAGATAAGAAAAAGCATAAATATCTAGATGGAGAATACGTGTCAAATAAAGATGTTAACGAGCATAAAAGGAATTACTATCAATAAGTGTTTTTTTTTTTTATTTGTTCTCGAAAGTCACGCGTTGCCTCAGATTAAATAATAGTACTAAGTACAGAAGGTTCTCTGTTAACATATCCCCTGTTTAGGCACGCCGAACAAGCCTAAACGTGGCCATCCCTTTCTATACTTCTATATTGCTACGCGCCGCGATAGAACGCATGCGTGCGGTAGCAGCGCTAACATACCGGCCGGCGCCGGTAGGATGTACTATCGACAACACAGCTAACTGACCATCCGTGCACTTTATGTGCATTGTAATAAGGTTCTATATAAATACAGGATGGTCAGTTAACTGTGTTGGCGTTTGTACTTGTAGCAGTGCGACCAAAACACGGAGTGAGGTGCTCCCGTTGTTGCCCATAAAAAGTGTTCCGTGACTTACCTACTGTCTAAATGACAACGAAATGCCAAAACTACCTGATATTTGGAAACCAGTTGGAAACCATGTCCGTTTCTAGAATATTTTTTTTTTTGCAAAATTAAATTTATTCTAGTTTTCACTTCTGCCGGCACTCCCGGGGTGCAACCAGGTCTTTTTTTTTATTCAAAAGAGTATACTCCTGAGGTGGTCCCATTGTCACCAACTAAGGATCTGATTATGGGATGGGAGGCAACAAAGTAATTTCGGCATTTTCAATTATAACTCGTCGCACCCCCGGAAATAGCCAGTTTTGTGAAGTGGAACTGATGATGGAACTCCTCAATGATGTAAAGTACGTTGAAGATTCTAATATGATTCCGTTCAAGTAGACCCGAATGAATTGCTGAAGGTGATTCATAGATCCTTGAGGAATCGACGGAACTCCTCAAATACTATCACCACTTGGGTTTTCCCCGTAATAATCAAGGCATTTGGTCTCAGAACGCAGTTCATGTGGTAAATTGAAAAGCGAATGTGGAAATGTTCATGTATTGCTTGGCGAAGTACTGAATTGAAGTAGGTTTAACCTTTGTTTTAAAGTCATCTTAAATATCATGACGGTGTGCGCGTGATATTTCCTTTATTGATAGGTTTCGTCTTCGGGACAATGCAGGTCCCTCAATCTCAATAACACATTCTCGGGAGCTCTGGAAACCGCACTCATCACCAGGAACACCCCAGAAACTTAGAGAACAAGTAATGGTGTTATTACGGCTGAGGTCTTCGGTAAGATGGAAATTGAAATTAAACTTGTATTCTAATTAGGTAAAAAAATCGGTTGATAACAACAGAGGCATAAGTGACTCATAGCCTAGTTGGTAGTGACCCTGCCTACGAAGCAAGAGGTCCTGGGTTCGAATCCCGGTAAGAGCATTTATTTGTGTGATGAGCACGAGTATTTGTTCCTGAGTCATGGATGTTTTCTATATATTTAAGTATTTATTTATCTATATATGTATGTTTATCGTCGTCTAGTACCCATAGTACAAGCTTTGCTTAGTTTGGGACTAGGTCGACTTGTGTAAGATTGTCCCCTAATATATATATATAAGGACCTTTCGTTCTTCTGTCGATATACTGAACCCTATGAAATAAGTAATTAAATTAAGCTATCACGACACGATAAGACAGCCGCTTACAACGCGCATCTACATATTCATAATCTTTTCGAAACAGCAGAAAAATGTTCCTCCTTCTTGCGCCGGTAATTCTAATCCTGGCGTACATATACTTTACCAAAAACCATGATTACTGGTCGAAAAGGGGCGTTAAACACGAGACACCTATCCCACTATTCGGCAACCATTTTCGCTCCGTGTTCACAATAAAGAGCCTCATCGATGTGGCTGACGAACTTTACAAGAAGTACCCAGATGAGAGAATAGTCGGTTACTACCGCGGCAGAACGCCCGGTCTCCTCATCAGAGATCCAGAGATCGTCAAGAGGATTATGATAACTGATTTCTCGTACTTCTACAACCGAGGTGCAGGCAGGAATTCTAAGCAGGAGTCGCTCATGCTGAATGTATTTCACGGCGACGGGGACACCTGGAAATTGCTGCGGCAGCACACGTCACCCGCCTACACTTTAGCCAAGTTGAAAGCTATGTTTCCTTTGATAATACAGTGTGCGGAAGATATGCAGATCATAGTGAGGAAGGTAGCGGAAACTGGCAGCTTTGACGCGCGTGATCTCATGGCCCGGTTCACTATAGACTTCATAGGCGCCTGTGGTTTCGGCGTCGACCTAAGGACGATGAACACGGAAAATTCCACATTCAAGAAGCTGGGAAAGCTGATATTCACGAAGTCTGCTATGGAGCGCTTCAAAATGGCGCTATACGAGCTCTTTCCAGAGCTACGCAGATATATATTCGTGTCTGATAAGGCGATTCAGAATACTATGAACATGCTTGTGTCTGCGATTTTGGAACAGAGGAACCACCAGCATTCTGGAAGGAATGACTTCGTGGATTTGCTGCTAGAGTTGGAGAAGAAAGGGACAATGCGTGGTCAATCTCTTGAGAAGTTAAATCCTGACAATACGCCGATGGAAGTAGAAATGGAGATGGAATTCAAGATATTCGTGGCCAACGTAGCTCTTTTCTTTGGCGCTGGCTTCGAAACTTCGTCTTCAGCTATGAGTTACACCCTCCACGAGCTAGCATTCTACCCGCACCTTCAAAGGGAGATTCAAAACGAAATCGACGAGGTCATATCAAAGAATGATGGAAAGCTATCATACCATTCCGTATCACAAATGCCTAAACTAGCTCGAGCTCTTAAGGAAGCGATGAGGAAGTTCCCGGCAGGGGGGATTTTGTTCCGGGTCTGCGCGAAACAGTACACTATACCCGGTACAGGGGTGACTATAGACCCGGGTGTGGAGATGTATATACCTGCGCAGGCGTTGCAAATGGATGAGAAGTATCACGACAGGCCTGAGGAGTTCAATCCAGAGCGCTTTTTGCCGGAGAACGAGTCGAAGATGAGGCAATGTGTGTACATGCCTTTTGGGGAAGGACCGAGAGGGTGCCTTGGTATGTATTAATTGATACGGTAAGAATCAACACAGACTGCAAGGTCTGGGTTCTGTACATTTGGAGGGAAATCTTTTTTAAGATGTTGTTACAGCAGAAGAAAAAATCGGGTGTTAAAGCGGGCGAAAGGCCCTAATTATCTACACAAGGCCATAGACATAAACATGTGAGGATCATTTTAAGGGGTGTCCCTTGTTTTGTCGACAAACTTTTCATCGAAAACGTTTCAAGTAACATTTAGTTAACGAATTATGGTTTGGTGTAATTTTATTTCATGACCAGATCATTCCAATTTCTATTATTTCATAGAATAACTGTTCAGGGAATATTATTTGGCAAATGATTCATTTTGTATTAATTTTAAATGGCAGAACAAAACAATGAATTTCATTTGTTCGAAATTATATTACAACATTACAAAATAATCGAATAAATAAGTAGGTTAGGTTAGGGTTAACTTGTGTCCCTCAGAGCGGAAATAGGCAACGTCGACACGTTGGCGGTTAGATTAGGTGCCATAGATAACTATGAATGCCAACAATCTTAAATTTAAATAACAATCCTTGTAATAATTTGTATGTTAATTAAAAATAATTGAAACAATAAATCACAAAACGTTTTCCATGACATAATTCAACTATTTAATGAATCATCCGACAAGTAAAAGTACACAATTTAAATATACTTATAATGACCAACTGAATTGTCGACGAAATTAAAAGACATGAAACGTTGACTTTGAAGTGAAATTCGACGAAGTGAGTGTCGACAATTTGATGATAAACCCATTTTAAGACCTTGGTCAGCATAGCTACTTCTGCTGCCGACTGTACATAAGGCGGAAATTGTTGCTTACTATTTTTGAATTTTGACGTCAATGAAGTAATTTTTCGCATATCATTTCGCGCATCGACGAGCAGAAATACCTCAAAACAGTATGAATAGTTAATCTCGTTTCGCTCTTGATAATAAAGCCACGTTTACATATTTTCGGCTACAATTCACTACTTCAGCTTAGTAAACGAAAACATCGTGAGGAAACCAGTCTAATCCCAACTAGGTCTAGTTTTCCCTCTGGGTTGGAAGGTCAGACGGCTGTCACTTTCGTAAAACTAGTCCCTACACGACGACGGCATCAGAGAAATGTGAACGCAACCATATTAAATGTATGAAACCGATACCGTTTCTGATGCGTCACAACACAACACGACAGACAAATGTGAATGCGGCTTAGTGTACGGGGGAAACGGCACGACGACGATGAATTCGCAAATGCACTGTTTCAGGAACACGCCTAGGCGAGATGCAGTCTCTAGCGGGCCTGGCGGCGTTCCTGCACATCGCCAGCGTGTCTCCGTGCGCGGCGACCGCGCGCCGCCCGCGCACCGACCCGCGCGCCTACTTCGTGCAGTCCTTCGCCGACGGCCTGCCGCTCACTCTCACACTACGGGACACTGCTAAAAACTCTCCTTAATGTCTTGTTTCTCGGAGAATTTATGAGCTAAAATCCATTTTGTATTTCTAGTTTTTAGGAGATTTTTTGAGGTTAAACCCAACGTAGCATCGTGCAAGTGTTCATTGCATCCAACGAAAAATGCTTGTATGCTAAATCCCCTGCCATTATATTCCTTTTGACGCGTGTGTCAAGAATATTGACGTCAAGACTTTTCCACGACGATATTCGACTATAACATAGGCTTTTTACTGGGGATCGTAGTAATCTTTCTTCATCAACAATGTATGTCTTAGGGTTAGCACAAGACAGCGCGCGAGCTCTCCCGCACTATCCGTCTCTTTCTAAGTTTTCTAATAAGAGAAGGACGGATAGTGCGAGAGAGTCACGAATGCCTGGCGCAAGCGAAGCGGAGCGTACAGTATGGCGACGGCGACCAGTGTTTCCATCTCGTCTTTAACATGCACGCGACACACCCCGCTCCGCTGTACGCCTAACTCGACCTTTCATTCAATCCGCACTCTAAATGTATACAATGTTTAGCATCTATCTCTATTGTAGTTAGTCTAGTACTAGTTTGTCATGCTTTCATCTCTGTTTGTTACTTCAATAAATAAAATATAATTAATTTCCTTTTCACTAACGAGTGTGAGTGAGTGCGTACTATATCGTCATGAGCACGCTTTGTCACCTCGGGGAATAAGAGTGACACTTGAACCAACCAACCTCTTAACCTTACATATTCAACAATAAAGTCAATAATCCCAACTGGTTTTCGCTGGGTATCTGGTGCTGTTCTGAAGATCTTTTGTTTGTCTTTGAGGGTGTCTTTGTATCGTAACGCCACCGGCTCGTTATGCATGGGACGCTTCAAAGACTTTAACGTGTAGATGATAAGGTCTATAATACAACTCACCGACTGGCTGCCGCTGCCTATGAAACAACAACGATTCTGTATTTCTCGCTGATAAAGGTAAGATAGTTTGTATGTGGGTGTGCGTGCGTTCGTGTCATGACGTCATTAGCAGGCTATGTAACGACTGAAAATGGGCTTTAAGTTGTAAACAATAAGGCCTATAATACAACTCACCGACTGGCTGCCGCTGTCTATGAAACACCAACGCTGCTGTAACCCGCGCCGACGCCGGTATGATCTTCTGTTTGTGTGTGGGCGTGCGGGCGTGTGTGCGTGCGTAGCGTGACGTCATCAGCACGCTCTGGTTGCCCCATAGGGGTAGGTAGAGAGATGCTTCGAAGTTCGATATTAGGGATACTCGTTCAGACTGTAACAAAAGTAAAGATAATTACATTCCATTATTTTCCAAGCGAGTGTACAGAACTCTTCAAATTACCACATTTACCAAATGCGAGCTCCAAAAGTATTGTTAAAAAGGTGAGTACGAGGAACGTTTGAAAAATCAACCCAGACTTGGTGGCAGTGGTGCCATAAATGCGTGAAGTGATCAGAACGCAGCATCTCGCTCCTACCAATGGTTCACCGCCGCCGCTGTCAGTCCTTGCCCAATCATTACATGGACATTCCTAAAATTCTAAACAAATAAAAATACATAAACAGCGCTCTCACCTCATAAGCTCTGAAGACAGTGACCCTATTCCCTCCATAGTAGTCGCTCCGCTCGACGCTGTCCATGTACGCGTCGACCCAGTACACCCACTTGTTGGTCAGGTCTAGAGTCAGCGCCGTTGGGTAAACTAAGCGCTCAGACGCCAAGTCTGTGGGCGCTCCGCCCCAGAGTTCTGTGCGGACCACGCGGGCTGGGGAACCGCCCCAGACCGACCAGAATATGAATCTGCAATGAAAAATGACAGTCAGTAACAGGAGTTTCCTTTTAAGCTTAGGGGTAGAGACAGAAAATGGAGGGAGAGTTTTGGTATAGATCACATTACTTTGAGGATACTAAGGTCATCACTCTCCCACCAAGGAAACTATCAGAGGCCTCTGTTCATAGTGCGTGCACACGAACATGGCTCCGGCGGCGCCGTCCACCAGGTACTATACTGTACCGACCCGTGCGGCTGTCCGTCGCTCCGCTCGGGCGGCGTGGGGTCGAGCGCCAGCCCGCGCAGCTTGGCCAGCGAGTCCTGCAGCAGCCGGCAGTGCTCCAGGTCACGCGAGCACACGAACATGGCTCCGGCGGCGCCGTCCACCAGGTACTATACTGTACCGACCCGTGCGGCTGTCCGTCGCTCCGCTCGGGCGGCGTGGGGTCGAGCGCCAGCCCGCGCAGCTTGGCCAGCGAGTCCTGCAGCAGCCGGCAGTGCTCCAGGTCACGCGAGCACACGAACATGGCTCCGGCGGCGCCGTCCACCAGGTACCAGGCGCCCGAAACCCAGTCCAGCGCCATGAAGTTTACCGCTGTAATAAGACACTATTGTTATAATAGGGTATTTTCGTCAATCAAAATTAAATTATCAATAGTACATTGTAGTAAAGGCTAGAAAGTAGGCAATAGATGAACGAGTGGGTTCCAGGTCCGAGTCACTAGGTGAGGACCTCGAAGGAGACGAGTCCATCTATTGCACTTTTGGCCGAGACATTACATAGTGCTTTTCACGCCTACTGCGAGGGAATTGCAAATAATTATAGTCATAAGTCAAAATTAAGTTCCAAATTAAAGATCATAATATGATATGAAACACTAGCGCGGTCGGTCGCGTGTGGGGTGTGGGGGGCAGCGCGCGCGACGGGCCGGCCCGCGCGGTGCGCCCCACACGCGCGCGGCCCGGCGGCGGGGCCGGGGGGAGCTGTGATTGGTGAATCACTGTTCAAACTGTCCTACAATAACAACCACTACTACAATTAAACATTGTAGTAGTTTGAAAAAAGTGAAACTTTTAATAGAACCACCGTTAATAGAAAGGTCGCACGTTCGAATCATGTCGGGGGCTACAGACGAAGATGGTTTATTTTTCCATTATATTCTTTCTCCGTATCATATCGATTATAAAATGATCGGGGTAACTTCCTCGTTAAAAATAACAAGAAAAACAAAAAATATTTCATTAAATAATTTGTTTCGTGATAAGGGTATTTCAATGTACACCAGCGCCATCTCTCTCGCTTGTCCGAAACTACCTGATGTGGTTCGATTAGAATGGAGCGGGCATAGCTCGCCCATTAGAGGTGTGCCAAGGCTGTGAAACAAGTCTATAACACGATACAGAGGGCGCTAGTCTTAGCGGGAATGTAATGCAAAAATACACAGCTTCCGTCACTGTCCTCGTAGCTCAGTTGGTAGAGCAGTCTAGCGTTAATAGAAAGGTCGCAGGTTCGAATCCTGTCGGGGGCTACAGACGAAGATGGTTTATTTTTCCATTATATTCTTTCTCTGTATCATATCGATAATATAAAGATTGTTGCAATATCAGCTACACAGTATTACATTATTTTTCAACACATTTGCAAGTAACTTACCTTATTATGTCGCTTTTAGGCTCATGATCCTGGGTATTAAACACGCGTGTTTTATAACATTACGACACTCGTGTGTTATGGTTATATCCCGATTAAGTCACGTTGGCACCTTGCAGCAAGATGTATGCATGAACACGGTGCATTTTTTAATTAACCGGGTTGTACATAATGTACAGCTATTTTTTTAATTCTCGGCAAATGGATTCTTACTCGACTAAACAAATTAAATCCTTTTTGTTAATTAATTGACTATTTCTTTTTGGTTATGATATAGAAACGTTCAATTTAGTAAAACTGTTCACTTGTCATAAAGTTTTAATAAAGATAACATTTTAAAACGAAAATATTTATTTTATTTCGTATTGGCTGTTTAGAGATTTCATCTAAGTCTGGCTAAACACATGCGCGCGCACTGCGCAAACTTCACAAAAAAAACAGTTGCGCGCCATTATAGGTTATTTTACAACTATTTGTAATCATTGTTAATGCGTGTTTGGTTATTACCAAAAATATTGACTCGTGGTGACTAGAAAAGTGATAACCAGAATGGACGCCACTGGAAATTCTTGGCGATGTACAATATGTGAGTAAAAACATGTTGCCATCATTAAGTGACAGGCATGTAAAATTTTCATCTTATGACAAGGATTTTTTCCTCGCAAAATGTGTTGAAAAACATCGTATGAAACGCGTGAGCTTAGATAATTACATCCTCGGCTCTCTTATCACGTTCAGCTGACTCTTGAGCGGTTACGCTAAGCGGCTGCGTAAATTCTACAGATAACGAAGCTTGCCTTCTAGTTGTAGTTGTTTATACTGTGTTATTACTATCCTTTCATTAAGGTATTTCATGAAGAGGTTCGCTCCAAGTGCAAGTGGAAATAATAAGCATACTCACAGTCAACAGAGGGAAACAGTGTCGGAGGTTCGGGCTGCCATTTCTTAGAGAAATCATCAACGGACACGCACATTACACCCGAGCGGCTAATGTTGTGGTGTATGTAGCAAAAGGATCTGGAAGATAAACATTATTAATATTATTATAAATGAGAGTTCCTCCTGTGAGTTCCTTTAATTAGCTTTATATCACTATTCAAGAGTATAACATGTTTTTGCAGCTGTTGGTACTCTTTAAGTATAAATAAATAAAACCACTATAAGTTATTTGAAGTGAAAACTTCTTTAGCGGCGCTGTGCACTTTTTGGGATGGGGAAAAATTGTTAAACTCGCCACAGGAGCGTAGGAGGTCACGTGACCGTAAGATTTTCGATAGCGAGATTCGAGACAGGCCGACCGTAAGACGGACGGGGCTTGGGGGCGGGGCTGGTTTTTTTATTTATACTGATAATTAAAGCAATTCGCAAGTTTTCACTTCTGAACCCGGTTTTTTTTTATAGAATACATAATTCGGCGATTTAAATGTACGCCTGACAATTCGGAACGGAGACGCCGCAGACTCCGGCGGCGATGGCGAGATGATTTAACACTCGTTTTAAAAGTATGTGGGAGTGACTAATAATGCTAATAATAAAGAATCTATGAAATGAAAGTTGAACTGTATTATTGCTCCGCTGGATTCCAATGAATTAATTTAATTTTGTACCTTATCTAAAGCGTTACAAGTTCACCTTTAGCCTGTACTCAACTCACCTGTTGGAGTAATCGAAATCCATAGCCTTTACTTGCAGCGCAGAGAGTGTGAGATTTTCCTTCATAGGGGGCGGGTCACCGTCGGGCCAGATACGAGAAATCCCCTTCTGAGTGATGACTAGCAGGGAGGCTGGCTCGTTTGGAGGGTCTGTGGAATAAAGGTTTTATACATTTCTAAATAAAGAAAAAAAAAAATATGCCGCGAGCCGGATTCGAACCGGCGACCACCGCCATACATGGCCCGTTGCTACTAACCAAGTGAGCTATCAGAACAATATGTCTCGGTCACCTAACTCTTTCAATCAGTTCCTTCTTACAACGCCTTAGGGAGGCGTGTAGCGACATCAGCGGGCGTAGCATGGTTGCTATTTTATCACTTGTCGCTGTTGATAAGGCATTTGTCACGCTCTGACAAGTTTGCGAGTGCGAGAGTGACGGATGTCTTATCCACAACGATAAGTGATAAAATGGCAACCATGCTACGCCCGCTGCCTAGAAGACTTAGGCTTCTTAACAACACCAACTTCTCAAAATAATATTGAAAAATCGTCAGTAACGATTGAAATCCGGCTTGGAGCATTTTTTTTTCCTTTAATTAGAAATCTGTTAATTTAATAACTTAATTTTTAAAAATAGAGATTTTATTAAACTTTTAACTACGCAAATAACAAATCTGTAGTCTGCAGAAAACCTCTCCTATTTTGATATGAGAAATATGTTAAGAGAATTTAAAGTACCTATATGCATGAGCATGGACATAACTGCTTTTTGTTTCGAATGGTGTAGGATGAGTAACAGAGAGCTGTGCACTAGTATCTCTTTTTAACCTGCTGGCGCTCCAAACAGTCGAATATCAGGGAGCGAGATTTCTTGCAGTACTCGATAGAATTGGAGATATTCGGACTTCCAGGATTCCATTAGCTATACGGTATTTGACAAAAGTCAAATCAGCTCCTTTTTTGAAACGTCAAAAACGCTCCGTTAGTATGTGTAGGGATTACTTGCTTGTGACGTCACAAACAAACAACGTCCTTAATGTTAGTTTTTATGAATTTATAAATCTTAAAATAGCAAACTTAAATGAAAGTTTGATAGTTTCAGAGTATTTTCTTAACTTTTATGTTGCTAATGATAAAACAATTTATTTACACTGTTGTCAAAACCCGTGTACCCTATTGTTTTGAGAATGCGCTGCTGTACCGCTGTTAATCCGCTTTGCGCGCGACTGAGCGTCTCTTGTCTTACTCGCACAGTGCAAATCAGAAAAAGAAGGGTAGAACTTTCTCGACTCTCATCGCGGCGCGGCGTCAGTTGTGCTACTGGTGAGCTCTTAGGATATGGTAACATACCATTGACGGCCGCGCAGGCCTGCGGGGCCCGCAGCGTGTACCCGGGCGCGCACGCGCAGGTGTACGCGCCCGGGCTATTGCGGCACCACTGCGGGCACGTGGCCTCCTGCTGACACTCGTCCAGGTCTGCAATATGAAGTTTTGTGTGAATAAATAGCTGGAGGGCTAACGCAACCACATCTGTATCTGCTAAGGGTGTGTAACACATGTCTAATGTGCATTGCGTCGCACTCACTCTTGTAGCAAAATGTGAGACAAATAAAAAAAGACCGGGTTGCACTCCGGGAGTGCCGGCAGAAGTGAAAACTCAATAACATTGTAACAGTTTTTCGATCAGGTCACGTGACATCTTACGGTGTCACCCTAAAAATGAATTTGACGCTTTATAAACAATTATCAATTATTTAGGCGGACGGGCCGCGGGCGCGTTGGGTGGGACGGCGGCAAACACAATACCAATTTGTTTTTGCCATTGCCAAATATTTTTCAAAGCTTTATCTCTTTAGGAATAACGTCTAAATTCGAACTATTCGAATTTGCAAGAACAGCAGATGGCGGTGCACGGTGGCGACCAAAATATCAATTTGTTTTTGCCGTTGTATTTTTCTAAGCTTTATCGAATTATTCGAACTATTCGAATTTTCTCAATAGCAAAACGGTGAAGGATGCGTTGGTATTATTACAAATTTATTTGCAGAATATGCTATTGCAAAAAGTGTTTAACGGCTTTATACTCTTACGAATAGCGTTCAGTTTTGAATGAAGTCGAATCGGCTAGCAGCAAAAAGAGACCTCCTTCACATCTGACGTCACAAAACTGTCGCGTATTTAACAATTTTTCCCCATCCCAAAAAGTGCTCAGCGCCGCTAAAGAAGTTTTCACTTCAATAAAGAAAGGAGGGTAGATCTTCTCTTCAGGCGTCGCATCACGCCGACAGTTGTGCTAGCCCCGTTAGGTATGTATATCATGATCGTTTCAAATTATTCCATAAAGGGAAAGAAAAATGTGTAAAGGAACGCTCCCACAGCATGGTTTGCGCTTCGTCCGAACCGCTGAAATTTTATGCAATTTTAAGGCCGTTTACGGGCAAGCGAACATTCAGCAGGCGCCAACATGTTTTCACATGTAGCCTTGGGAATTACCTATCTTGTACCACTTGTATACTTGTATCAAGCTTGAATTTAAGACGGCTTCTAACCTCGACTCCGATACCAGTTCCGATCCCGAATTGGGATCCAACTCCGGTTCCGACTCTGATAAATCTAACTTAAAAACTCGGCCTCCGACTACGGTTCCGATAACAACCACCTGCGTAACATCTAACGGAGCAAATAGTGATGTTATCAAGACATCCCCAGTTGGGCAGCTCTAAAAATCACGCAGACGTGTCGCTGTGCTCTACTCCTCAAAGTTACCTAATAGTTTCCCTACGTATCAATATGTATGGGAGCTACCACACTGGTGCGTAACGCTGCGTATACGCGGTGACGTGTCGTATGCGTCTAAACATTCGCTGCGTTTACGGTGCGTCAGCGTATGAGCAGCGGTGTGGTTGCTATCTAAGGTCGTAGAGCAGAAACTACACACCTTGGCATGTTCCATTGACAGGTTGATATCCGTCTCGGCAGTAGCACGACAGACCTTCGTGCGTGGGTCGACAGCCTTCAGCACAGTTTAGAGGACCGCACTGCGCTTTAGCAACTGAAATAGAGGCAGTTAATTAGTATTGCTTGTTCATGAGCTAATGATATACCTTTGATTTATAGTTCGGTCGAATAAACTAATCATTAATCAACAACTGATTGAAAAACCGGTATGTGAACATTGTACCCATTTAATGTTTAACCTAAATGCATTTTCATTTAATATTCAGAGACAAATCACCTGTTCTATGATTGCACAGTCAAGTTATAATATGGAAAGGAAATTCGTTGACTTTCCACCTGTTCCGTTTTTTTGGTGAATACATAGACAAAACAAACACCTGTTTAAAAATATGGGTGCATACAAATTACTCATAATTCTCATAAACATGTCCTATCGCTCTTATATCAGTGGATTAAGGTCTTGGTACATATTTATGAGAGGATTAAACCGATACATATTTTTGCACTTGACTGTACCTACACAGACATGTTGTTGTATATAAAACCATAGGAAAATTCGGTGGCTCTGCATCTGTTATGTAAGTTGGGAGAACATCACAAATTGTGATTATGGAGAAAATATGAACATCATTAGACCCTGGTTTTATTGGTTGTAAATGTTTTCGACTGAGGAAGAAAGTAGGTATTTTGGTAGTGACACAAGGAGTCCTGTAAATAACAGGAACCAACGTCAATTCTCCCGTGACGGATTGAAAGCGTAGTTCGTAGAACACTCACAGTTGTCACAGATGTCCCACTCGTCGCTACCGTCGCGGCAGTCCCGTACCCCGTCGCAGAACGAGCGGATAGGGACGCACTCGAACACCCCGCCTAGGGGTACCGCGCATCGCGCCGTGTTGTTCGGACATTTGAACTCCTTTTGACCTGTAAGTAACGATATTGTGAATATCCTATATAAATAAATTGTATAGGACAGTCTTACACAAAACGACCTAGCCATAGGGCTAACGCTTACTGTAGAGTCGTCTAATAATATTATCCTATAATATTCATCATCAACATGACCTTTAAGTATTACAGAGTAGAGTATCAACGTCGTTCATGGCTGTGTAAGCCAATTCGGGAGCAGCATACACGACCGCAAGCCTGGCAGATAAAATTTGCCCGTGGCGAGCAGGTGCCAAGTAGATGTCGCTTGACTTGCTTATCTTACTGGAGGAACTTAACGTACATAGGCCGTGTTAATGCGGTTAGCATATAAATTAGACGAATAATATTTGTATATATGTTTGTAAACAGTTCTCAAAAACGGCACTAACGATACACAACTTACAAAGAATGGATTGCGTGTGGCTGAAAAGTCGCCTATTATCAATCACGCATGACTTTGCATGCATGCATGCATGGCATCAACGTGCCGCCTACATTTAGGTAACACTTTCAGTCCCAGAAACCAGCTAGACGGGTGCTTTCATCTACATACGATATCGGCTACGAAATCTTTCGCCCTGAATAAGGAGCGGCTCTCTCCGCGATTTGGTCGTACTTGTGTACATGCCGGCTGCCGGCCCAGGGTGTGTGTTAGCGCTTCTACGGCACACACGCGTTGCATACTATAGAAAGTGATGGCCACGTTTACGCTCGTTCGGCATACCTGAACAGGGGATTTGTTGACAGAGGACCTTCTTTTATGTATTCTGCGCCTGAATGTGTACGGCTATCCGCCACCAAAGGAATTCAAGGTGCCCCCGCTGAGCCGCATCATCCGGTTCGTGGAAACGATGGAGGGAGCTTGGGAGTAGGCATAGAGGTGGGGCAAATGCGCAAAAGATCCCACTAGGCCGAAGTGTATCCGAAAGGGCCCCCACCTACATAACATAAGATAAGAACCGGGCCTGGCACGCGTCGTGCTGCATGACAAGATTAAAGTGCCACAAACAGTTAATACTTTCAGTCCCAGAAACCCGCTGGGCGGGCGTTTTCTACATACACCGTTCCCTATCACCCAGCGTAGTGCTACGAAATCGTTGGCCCTGAATGAGTTAACACATTCACTGTAGCCGATCCCGTGGTTTTCCCGGTAAGTAGAGGAAAGCGCCGACAAACAGAGCGCCCGCTAGCCGCGTCTCTGGCAGAGAGCGTGTCAAGGATAATATTATAAACACTTACACGTGAACGGATCCTCGTCGGAGTCGTCCCGCTGGCCGCAGTCCGCGTCGTTGTCGCACCGCCACGCCGCGGGTATGCACCGCCCCGTCGCGCAGCGGAACTGACCGGTTCCACACGGCGGCGTGTCCGTGGCGTTCGTGGATGCGAGGCTTACATGCTCTAGAAGAATACAATAACAGGGTTATAGTCTGCTTTCGATGTTAGGTATCAATACAGTGTCTGGATATAATGAGACTGGGGACTATCTGAAGATCTCGGTTCTAGCGCATGGGTTTTCTCCAAAAGATCTTCAGATTTACGGGTATGGTAGCAAACGCTCCGTACGGCACCTTCCTCCTCTAGCACATGGTGTGTGCAACGACAAAGTGCTGTCGCGTTGTGTACAGCCACTACTTCCAATCAGATTTTAAAGGATACTATTTTTGATTGCCCTGTTTTAAACGCTCGTGTGACCCGTTGCACTAATAAAGTACTCAGCCACAACAGCAGTTCGCCATAAGCTGGAGCGAGAGGCCAAAGCGAGACCAAGCCGTGTGTGTATGAGCACAGACCAGAAAACAGAGCGCCACGAAGCCGACATGCAGCGGGGCCGCCCTGCGTGGGTGTCCTAAGTACTTGAAACTACGTACCGCAGTGCAATTCATCAGAGCCGTCGGGGCAGTGGTCGCGCGCGTCGCAGCGCCACGCAGCGGGCACGCAGCGGGAGCCGTCGCGGCAGAGGAACTGTCCCGGCCCACAGGCTATGATACCGTCCTCGGGGCCGAGCGGCGGGAACGACAGCTCCTCGCCTGGTATGCCTGAAAAAAGATAGACTAATTTAGTAAGACCTTTTAATTGGTTACTTGGGATCACACAAGGGACCTGTAGGTAATTACGCGACCAATAAATAAAGCCTTTTGCTTGTTTTCTTCGCATAAGACACCATTTCTTTTTGTTACACAATAATAGCACACAAGTTCACGTTCTACCTAGTACGATAAGCGCACACCGTAGCATATGGACGCTGGCAACTCCAGATGAGACACATGTTCATTGCCGACCCTACATTGATTTAAGGAATCCTACAGGACAGCTAGAAGCAGGTCTCTCATTCTCAACGCATCGCGTCCTCGGGAGTCTCGGGACCACTGGCTACCTCTAAAGTAGCGTTCCCACTGACAGATTCGGGCCGGAGCGCATTCTATTACATGCAAAGGAATTTGAACCGTCTACACAGTAGTTACATTTCATATTTGAATGAATCGTGCACCCGCTGCGATGAGGCAGCTACCGACGCGGTCGGTGGGAATTGTAATCAAATATGAATAGTATCTGCTGTACAGTTGGTTCAAATTCCTTTGCATGTAGATAATAGAATGCGCTCGGACCCGACTCTGTCGGTGCGAATTGTACTTAATGATACTTAGTAGAAGAGAATAGATAGGTAAAATTACTAGAGAGACATAATATATTCTGTCTCGAAATGAACATCTTTGTGGCTCAGGAGACAACTTCAGTTTGTTGATGACAATGCGAAAAGGTCGAAATGTCGCCACTCTGTAAAAAACATCTGAAGCGTCTGAAAATACGACTAAAGTATGCAGAAAGGTCAAGGTTATTGGACGTAAAACTCTAACGTTCGTAAAGCTAGCTATTTTGAGACGAATATAACAAAAATGCTATTCAAATACCCACTTTACGAGATAAACTCAGTACTTGACACTGGCCTAGGCCTAGGGTAGACTCAAAATGTATTATTACTCCAAAAGAAAGAAGGCATAAAATATGAGACAGATTATAACCCCCTCATAAAACTTTGGACACTTATAACTTTGTGATTATTAAATCAACTGGAATTTTGGATATAAGTATAGTTTGGATGACAATTCAATATTATGGTATAGTTTATCCGGCGGTGTAAGAGCTAAAAGCCATAAAACTTATTATAATGGCATTTTTATTTCGAAAGGTGATAAGTAGTAATACGACGAAGTGAGATTCGACCCAAAACCTTTCTGTTAAAGTTTAAAATGCTTTTTATGTTTCTTGAACAAAAGACATCCTCACTTCTGCATAGGGTTGTCAAAAATGTAACAATAGAGTAAAAATAGTACAATTGAAATAATTAAATGATATACTTATGACTTTAATAAAAATTCTATTCAGGCTAGGTCGAGTTAACGTGATCTAAATATTAAAATAAATATAATGTCATGTATAGTACAGTACCTATTCAAATACTCCGTTTCATCTGCAAAAATAAATGATCTCCTTAATAAGTAAAATAAACTTATGATTTTAATGTAATTTTGCTCATATTCGTTAAGATTGGAATATGCCATGCTAAGATGCAATCTAACAAAACCTTTTGGTGGAAATTTCCCGATTGTTGCAGCCCTACCCTCCAATGTTTGTTATTGCATTTGCAATTTTAGTCATGTCATTTGAAATTGAACCTTAACACAAACAACTACGTTAGCTTTTAGGATATGTGAGAAATCACTTATGCTCTTTTTACAATAGATGACTAATTAGCTTATCTTTATGGCTTTTAGCTCCTACACCGTCGGATAGACTATACCATCTGATGATGGAGACAGAAGGTGGCCATGGGAATTCAGTACTTAACCGACGTAACCCCGTTGAGTATGGGCTCGTTAGAATCGTCTCAATGAGTAGTTGATGATGGTATACAGAAAAGTACAGTCGGTAATAAAAGCTTGTACCAAAAATGAAATTTTTGTCAGATACATATTTTAATCCTTTTTCGAGAAAATTCATCATTATTGATTGGTTATTTTATTAGGTGTCTACACCCTGCCTTAAATGTCTTTTCAGGCAAGCCTATAGTTATTATGCTGTAAACACTTTTTTTTTTTTGTTTAAGGTTGCCATCGACAATTTTCACGCGCCGCCACTGGTATCACCTACCATATCATACAATGTGTCCTTGTTTATCTGGAAGGTCGGACATATGCGCAATTTTTCAGGATGTTGCATTAAATGCAAACATTATTACACTGATTTTGTTTATCAGTCCAGGAACCAGTTGTTATATAACTGGACATAATTTATGTTATAAAACAATCGTAATCCTCTCGGTGTTTTATAAACGCGGCGACAGTATAAATATACTTATTATAGTCTTTGTATGTCAGCTAGTTTTCAGTATGTTAAGGAAAACGTTTTCATCTATACTAATATTATAAAAGAGATAGTTTGTGAGCGTGTAACTTTGTAAGTTTGTTGTGTAGGGGTTAATCTCCAAAACTAATGAACCGCTTTCAATGAATCATTCACCAATATATAGAAGATACCACAGGGATGGATTTAGACTATATTTTATCCCGTAGCTTCGCAAGTAATGTGATTGTCGAAGAAAACAATGATATTGTTGTTTAACTAAGTAAAAACACCCTAAAAACGTTTGTATCTATGGAAGACGGAACGAACCCCTTTAACACGCTCAACTAAATCTCGTTATCTACAAATATATGGACGTCCTTAAGACGTTCCTACTCGCATTTAACGATTAAACCCATATGTTTGCTAGAGATGTGCTCGGTTTCTGGAGGAGCGATTCGATCTCGTTCAATCGTTCAAATGAAGTTATTTTTTTCATATCTTTTAGTTCAATACGTCTCACTCACTCTCTATTCAGAATCGCTACATTTCCTCGACTCTAAATAAATAAATAATAATATTTTTTTTTTGTTGACCAAAAATACATTTTTACAGCTAGAAACAGTACCTGGTGGGCCCCAAACTAGGCAAAGCCTGTATCTTAAAAAAAAAATATATATTATTGTTTTGTATAAATAAATATTAGTAAACATTTTTACACAAATCGAACTAGATTCATAGTATAAGCTAAGCTAAATAAGGATTCTAAAATGGATGCTAGACGAAGATAAATATTTTATAGCTAAGTTTAAATACTATATCGCCTATTTAATAGTTTCATTGGAAGAGATCCCTTAAAGGTTTTACTACTACTACTAAATACTTAAATACATCCAAGACTCGGAAATATTGCAAACTCGTCACACAAATATTTGCCCTTACCGGGATTTTAACCCACGACCGTCATCTTTGTAGGTATTGTCACCCACTACCACTAGGCTAAAAAGGCCGATGAAATAGGAACAGTTCGTACAAAGGGAACTAGTTCATTTCGGCTCGCAAGGTGAAGTCATTCCTAATAGTTCCTAGTTTGACCCCGACCCTACATTACTCTCACACATCTGCGCGTGAGTTTATGCGGGCGTGACGCAGCATTCGAGTCCCCTCTTAATCCCTCTCGTCAATTATGAATATCTATAGATATACGGTATACCATGTGTAAGAGGTTAGGCAGATCAATTCGCAAGAGACAGATTAGCATAGGTGTATCGCACATACACAGATATATGGTAAAGTATAGGAGAAATGATCTACTAATATACAGAGGAAAAGTCGGTCAACATGTACATACCTACATACGAGTATGCGTAGCCTGTATACACAACACAAATATATGGTGAGGTTTAGGAGAGGTTATTATTAATATCATAAAGAGGAAAATCATTCCGCGGGTTTGCCTGCGTTTTTCGCAATACGCGGCCGAAGCTGCGCGGGCAGCTAATATTATAAAACCACGAATACATGTTGCGCATTCAAGGATTTACTATTAGTCGCTTAAGTGGAAACACAAAGGCCGTTTTTCCATAGAAACGTAGTCCCCTGTTTTCTCCCTGGATAATGGCAGTAGAGCAATATTTTCTTTCCATAAATCTATGGCTACTATTGACATGTTCCTATGTTTTCCTTTTTTTAACCGACTTCAAAAAAAAGGAGGTTCTCAATTCGGTTGTATTTTTTTTTTTTTTTTTTCAATTGTTACCTCAGAACTCCGTCATTGATGAGCCGATTCGAAAGTATATGCATCCTGGTGGGTCCCATTTTTTTTTAATTTTGTTGGATGATGGGATCCATGAGGAATTGAGAGAACTCCTCAATTATATTAGGCACGCGTGTAGTGATTTTGGCATTTTCTATTATATCTCGTGTATTTACACCCGGAAATCATAAATTTGGTGGAGTGGAACTGATGATGAAGACCACAGATGACTTATGGAATTCCTCAATTATGTACTTAAAGTAAAGATTCTGATAAGATTCCGTTGAAATAGCAGCTAATGATGTACCAAAGGTGATCCTTGTAGAATCGACGGAAGTCCTCAAATATTATCGGGCCACATACAGCGATTGGGTTTTTTTCTCTAATAATCAACGCATTTGCTCTGGGAAATCAGTTCATGTGGTAAATTGGAAAATAAATGTGGAAATGTTCTCGTGGCTTGGCGGAGTACTAAATTGAAGACGGTTAAAACTTTGTTTTTAAAGTAAATTATGTCACGTAGACTGAAATGAATTTGAGAACCGAGCTTGTACAGTCGAGTTCTTCAATATCTACACAGACAACCTTTCAAAGATATTTATACTGAGACTTTATTGTTACTAACATAATTTATAAATTTATTCTTAAAAGACATATTAACCTACAAAAACCTAAAAAAATGCCAGATTTTCCGCTGTGTTAAAACATCCAGGAAACAATTTTGACTACATTATTAAAAAAAAAGGAAAACATAGGAACACGGCCAAAGCTTTTCTTTAATTATTAATAAAAAAATAGTTAAATAGGTCAAGTTTTGGGGAAGAAATCAGGGGACTACGAAACGTTGATTTCATTTACTTTTAATAGGTATTTTCGGTCCAAGTTACAGTCGTCTCTATCGCGCTCGCGCTCGCTTGATCAGGCACTGCGCGACAGCAATACATTTTACAAATACCTATTTCTCAATTAACTCGGCCTTTGTGTTTCCTCTTAAGTGTTGCACATTTCATCATCATTCATCAGATCAACTTGATAGTACCGAAACTTGATTTTATTATCATTTATAATATAATCGATACGACTTTGTAACTTACTCGGGTAATTACAAGACGACAGTTTACAGTAACTAAGTTAAATCTAAAAAGGCTCTCGAGGCAATGTACCGAGGATGCTGGCGGCATTTCCTCGCTGAATTTCAATGCTGATGTTGCGCGAGAAATCCGCCAGCTCTTCGGTCACCAGTTACATCAACCAGGCGTTTCGCGATTTCCGCAAATAAATTATATGCGCACTGGGACCCCGCGGACCGAAAGTCTCGACCTCAAAGGGTACAAATTTGTACGTTCCTGATTTTCGACGTTTTCCGTCGCTGCACTTGCTTTAGAAGTAGACCCTACTTTGTAACTCAGTTACAGGTGAAGTTAAAGCCTGTAAAAATGTCACGTGTTGAAGTAATCTAAAATAAATAATTCGAAGTCGTTTTTCCACTTAAAGACCTACGTGTCCCTCCCCCTATTGTGACAATCGCTGCATGGCCGGACGCCGTTATCTGGGGTCACTCGACCTGACAGCTCAGATACCTTGTGGATTATCTGTAGTTGGGACTAACATACATACTTATTATAAAACTCTCATTTTATGCCGGGGTGGCGGCAGTTAGTTTTCTCAGTCATCGCTAATCTTAAATTGTTTACTTAGTTTTTGAATTTTGTATTTATGTTTCTGCTTATATGTAACCAGATTTACGATCTAGTTTACACGTTTTGAGTATGTTGTTATGTAGGTCTCTTAGCCTCCTAAGGTCCATGTCATGAAATTCAAATCTATTACCTACACAAGTTAGAAAGAAAGAAAGAAGACATTTATTCACTACACAGGTCGCGGGAGTCCGCCGGGTGCGGGTGGCGCAGGACCGGTCACTTTGGCACTCTTTGGGGGTCCAGCAGTTGACGTCTTTTGGCTGATCTGACGATGATGTTTGTTATTTTGTAAACGTGCTGTGCATAGATGTTTTGGATGGCAATCCTAAGTATCCTAACCAGAACCTCGAGTTAATAACTCTATAAGATATGTAATGAATGTTATCTATATTGTGTGCCTAATTAAGTAATTAATTAAAAAAAACCGGGTTGCACTCCGGGAGTGCCGGCAGAAGTGAAAACTCAATAACATTGTAACAGTTTTTCGATCAGGTCACGTGACATCTTACGGTGTCACCCTAAAAATGAATTTGACGCAAATTTATAAACAATTATCAATTATTTAGGCGGACGGGCCGCGGGCGCGTTGGGCGCGACAGGCCGCCGGCTCGCCCGTCGGCGTTGTTTTTGCCATTGCCAAATATTTTTCAAAGCTTTATCTCTTTAGGAATAACGTGTAAATTCAACTATTCGAATTTCCAAGAACAGCAGACGGCGGTGGCGACCAAAACATCAATTTGTTTTTGCCGTTGGTAAATAAAGCTTTATCTCTTTAGGAATAACGCCCAACTTCGAACTATTCGAATTTTCTCAACAGCAAAACGGTGAAGGACGCGTTGGTAAAATTACAAATTTATTTGCAGAATATGCTATTGCAAAAAGTGTTTAACGGCTTTATACTACTAGAATAGCGTTCAGTTTTGAATGAAATCGAATCGGCTAGCAGCAAAAAGTGACCTCCTTCACATCTGACGTCACAAAACTCTGTCGCGTATTTAACAATTTTTCCCCATCCCAAAAAGTGCTCAGCGCCTACCATCAGTTTTGTTAGATAACCTTCTGTTCGTCTTCGTACTACGACGTGCTATCTGTCCTCGAAGCAGTTCATGCCATTTCCGACCCCCGTATAACTTCGTTGTGGATAAAACTAGAAGCCTGAATTTTCAGTTACCAAGCAGGCATTGTATAAAGCTATAATTAAAAATTCATTCAGTTTGAACCAGTATTTTAAAAATGATAACTAGTAAATTTTATTAATTTTGTCACTCACTGAATGACTGACTGACTGACCGATCATCAACTTATAGCAGACATAGAAGCTTCAAATTTAGAATACAATTAGTGTTTAGTGTATAAATCAAGGGAAACCAAAAATTATTTTACAATTTCGGTCCACTTTTCTAGTTGCAGAATTTTATTTAGCTAGCAATTAAAGATTAGTACTACGAAATACCTCACAACTTTTCACGGTGGAAGAGTTTCGCGACTTGGCCTCTTTTTTACATGGAATGTTTTTTTTATGGGATTATTTATTCTATGGTTAGGATGAGGAAGGGGTGAATAGCAAATAACCGTTCCCTCTTACTTCTCTTAGATGACGAAGGGATATGATTGAGCAGTCATGTCCTTTCATTCACGAATGGCGCTGAGGTACAGGGGTTTGTGGCCCAGAAGCCAAGGCCGACTACTTAACGTCTCCAATCTTCTCCTATTTATAACCTTCCAAATAGCTTGATTCAATATAAATACAGAACTATAGTCTTTGTAGTGCTACATGTATAAAGTAACCGGCCATACCCCGGTGGTTAGCCATTGGCGGTGGGGTCGGCGGCGAGAGGACGGAAACGAGATCAAGTAACGCCCCTGTTCTATTCACAACAATCACAAGCCGTTTCTATACCACAACGGTGGCAAACAAGCATACGGCCTCGATGGTAAGAGGACACCGTATGTACGTTTGCGACACCAGAGGCGTGTTGCCGAACCTTTATTGATTTGAGGATTGGTTTGACAGCTAGTCACAAAGCCAATTCTCTCACTATCAACACAGGGGGCTCGGGAGCTCTGACGACCATGCTCACCAGAGCAGTCACGAGCGCGTTGCGAACTCTTTATTTATTTAAGGAATCGTATTGTCGACAGATAACGAGACCTAGACCTAGCGCATCGTCGAGTCGAGAGCTCTGGAGACCACGCTCACCACCAGGAACGTAACACAACATACCTACATTTCAAGTAGTGGTGATTATAGCTGCGGTTTTCGGTAATGTGGAAGTACTTCCCCAGTTGAGCTACTCCAAATACGAGCGATTCAACCTCATCTCTCTAGGCATTCCTAATATATATTGTCGCTGCGATTCGCTAGAACTACACGTCTATAGAGGCCAGTCTTACACTGGTTGTCTGAGGCGAATTGTCAGTAAGCGTTGTGAACACAAGCCCCGCTCACGCGCACCCATGTGTTTTCACGATTAACAGATTGTATGCCTACTATTACAGTTGTTAGTTTTTTTTATCCAACATTGACAAAATGATCTCTTATGGATTTTAATATGCGGTATTCATAAAAAAAATGTAACAGTTATGGATTTTAATATCTGTTACAGGTTATTAGTAGTAGCAACACCTAGTGTGTGTTCGAATGGGTTAAAATTATGCATTCACTTGTCAACTACTCGAAGGTGAACTGAAAGAGATCCTTTATTTGCTTATAGGGATCAATCAGCTCGCCTTTGTGCATGCCTGTGTTCTTATACATCTTTATTCAATTTTCATTTGTACAATAAACATAGAATACATAATCATCATCATATCCAAGCCTCTCCCAAAGAGTGCCACCCGCAGCCAGCGGACCCCCGCGACCTAGCAGTATAGTGTACACAAAATAAAGCTCTGGCTGCTGCCGATTTTGATTCGATTACAAGAATTCTAATCTAAGGCCATGGTTATGCTCAGAAGAGGCAATCGGAAGGAATCCGCCCAAACAGAAACATATTGAGCATTCACTTGTAATGAGTATATTGTTATAGCTAGCGAATGTTACTTTTCTCGTTGTAATATTGACGTTGTTCTTCATAATGGGCTTCGAAGTGTCACGTTTCGGGCGCAGCGAGACGAGAGACCCGTAATGGCATTTCATACAAAATTGGAGGCCTATAGGCCTGCGAGATGGTCCTTTTTTAATTTCCATTCCACAATTTGTGGCACAGGATCACGGCTTTCAGCCATGAAAATTAAAGTTTGATTTCTCGGAGTTTTTTTAATTTTATTTCACTGCATGTTTGAGAAAAGCACTATACATAGCTCGGCGTGAAAAGGGGTTGCCAGCCTCATAACTATCCGACCTCGCAACGTCGGCCGTCTATATGTACTCGGCCGGCAACCCCTTACTTCCCGGCCTCTGTAGCAATGTACTATTACAGCAAGCTCACAAAATAAACAGGAGGGTTCTAGCAAGCATTCACGCGAAACGACAGTAAATTTCCATCGAGATTTCTGCCAAACCGAGCCATTTTGTTGTTGTTCCACTCCGCCCACAGCCCCGTTTAGCATTTACTAGAGGGTTCGCTAGAAATTATCGTGAAAATGTGCGTCGCAATGTTTGGCTGTATACCTGTCTCTGTCCGTTGTTCAATTCGACAAAAAAAAACGGCGATAGCCCGCTGTTAGATATGTTATAAATGAAATAAATGAATTTTATTCTGCAAGTAGGCCGTAATGGCGCTTTAATAAGTCAAAATTCTACCAGCGTTTCTGAAAAAGAAGACCACTGTTAAGAATAAACGCCGAAACAAACTCAACAGTCAGTCATTTTTTGCCAAAAAAAGCTTATTACAATGATAGTTCTTAACCTACTTAAAATAAGTCAAACTGAATATGAATACAACGAAAAAAAATCATTTGTTACATGTGTATCCTCGAGCCTATCAGCGCCTCAATGTACCTAAAGACGTAAGCGTTTTCACCCTCGCGCATCGCGCCACACGCGTCGCTGTCCATAAACAAGCTCTCCCTATTGAGATACGCAAGCGATACCGTATACATTTCATCGTCATTATCAACGTGACATGACCCCGCGATAAACAGACAGACCGTCTCAAGTAGGGAGTCGTTGACTCAAGCGTGTGCGCACAGAGAATATGCACGATATATTAATGCTATTTATTATCTAGTTGCTCAAGACTTCGCGAGTCTGTCTTTTGTTATTATTAGGGTCCCGTACCTCGAAAGGAAAACCGGCGGCTTATAGGATCACTTTGTTGTCTGTCTGTCAAGACCATTTATCTCGGGAACGCGTGGAAGTATGGATTTTAAATTAAAACCATATACTCAGGTCTACACAGCTGCGAAGCAGTGAAAAAATTAAACTTCTAAGTTAACGTAAAACGTTTTAATATGGCAATAAACTATTTATATTTCTAAGTACAGGGAAAAAACTAAAAGCTATACATAAAAACGCTCGGTGAGCAAGTGCGACTCGAACTTGTCAGGTTTTCTTTTTAATTTGCAGAAACTGATTCCCGAATTAGCATTGAGCCTCTCTTCGAATACGCCACTTTAACGACCGACTTTTTTTGACGACCGGTTAGCCTAGTGGGTAATGACGCTGCCTACGAAGCTGAAGGTCCTGGGTTCGAATCCCGGTAAGGGCAAATATTTGTGTGATGAGCATCAATATTTGTTTCTGAGTCATGGAAGTTTTCTAAGTATTTATATCCATTATATATATCGTCGTCTAGTACCCATAACACAAGCCTTACTGAGCTTACTATGGGACTAGGTCGATTTGTGTAAGATTGTCCCCTAATATTTATTTATTTATTTTTATTTAATCGCGGTCCCGTGCTATTCTCATTTACATCGAATTGTCGAACCTGCTCACAAAATTTCACGCGAATCGGTTTAGACATGCCACCTATATAGTTTAACAACCGGACATCTGCCGGAAATCCAGTCAGGCATACGAAAAATGTCTTGCCCAAGCCCATCAATAAGTAGATACCTACCTACATGATTCACTATGATGGAATTTCCTCAAACATATCAAGGGTAGGCAACGCCCATGTTACTCCTTTGGAGTTGCATGCGTATATATATAGGCTGCGGTGTCCGCTTACCATCAGGCGGGCCGTACGCTTGTTTGCCACCGTCGTTGTATAAAAAAAAAAAAAAATCACGACCGTGTTCCCTGAAGGGATCGGCAGGACACATTCAATTTAATTTCCCGTGCCACTTCTGCAATAGCGAGTTTAAAAGTTTAAATACGAAGTAAATGTGATGTTTCAGTTTCAGGTCGCTAACCTATCGCACACAACACACCTTAAACCGATCTCAAAGTCGACTTTTACGACACACACGGGTACAGTCGAGTTCTCCAATATATGTACACTTTTTTACCAACTCGAATGCGGCCGCTAACAATTAGTATGCAAACGCGTTCGATTAGGTAAAAAAGTGTACATATATTTATGAACTCGACTGTACAATGGGGGTGATGTTGTTCTAACTCGACACCGCACGGGGACCGTTCATATATAAATAATAATAACAATTTGAATGTATCTGTCTTTTATATCAGTGTTTGCAGCGAAGTCAGAAATCTTTTGAACTTAACTGAAGTGCAAAGTTAACTGTGTAGACTAAAATAAATTGTAAATAAAACTTGTTCTATGCTCACTCACATGTCACATTCGACCTCGACTGGTATTTTAATGATATATATATCGCTTGCCATTTGACAGGATATTGGTCATTAACCGAAGTCATTACACATATCTACGGATGTCGGATTTTTCTCTAATCAACGGATGAAGTAAATGTAAAACTTGTAAAAAAATAACACTAGTCCTGATCCCTTTATGTAGTACATAAAAAAACATTTCTGGCACAATATTGTTAAGAACCTTCTCGACAGACAACTTTCAATATTGAAAATCGCACTTAAATCGTTTCATCTGTTTAGGCGTCGCGAAACCATAGACAGACGCATTTAAACTTATAACACGCCTCTTTTGCGACGGGGTTAAGAACTAAATAAAAACGACCGGGTTGCACCCCGGGAGTACCGGCAGAAGTGAAAACTCTATGACATTGTAACAGTTTTTCGATCAGAGGCTCTAGTATAAGTTTTACCGAAACAAAACGTCACGACCGCGTTTGCGTTTAGCTGTCAAATCCCATACAAATTGAGGGTAAAACGCAAACGCGATCGTAAAGTTATGTTTCGGTAAAACTTATACTAGAGCCCTCAGGTCACGTGTCCGTCTTACGAATTTTCAATCTGTCGAATCTTACGGTCACGTGACATCTTACGGTCACGTGACCTGTTGCGAGTATCTCTCGAATCTCACGGTCACGTGACATCTTACGGTCACGTGACATCTTACGGTCACGTGACCTGTGGCGAGTTTAACAATTTTTCCCCATCACAAAAAGAGCACAGCGCCGCTAAAGAAGTTTTCACTTCAATAATATTTAATGAACTATTAGGGGATAATTAAGCTCTATAGGTAAGGCTTGTGTTATGGGTACTAGGCGACGATCTAGGTATTTAATATATATAAATACTAGCTGATGCCCGCGGCTTCGCCCGCGTGGTTATAGGAAAATGTAGCATATTGAATTTTCCCGTGGGTATTAGATGTTTTCCCGCTGGAAAAAGTAGCCTATGTCCCTCCAGCTTCTAAACTATCTCCATACAAAAAATCACATCAATACGACGCGACGCTCCGTTGCGACGTGAAAGAAGGACAAACAACACACACACTTTGACATTTATAATATTAGTAAGGACTAGCTTCTTCCTGCGACTTCGTCCGCGTGGAACTCGTTTATATCGTAGCTCCATACAAACTTTCATCCCCTTAGGAGATGGTTTCCGGAATAAAAACTATCCTATGTCCTTCCCGGGACTCAAATTAGCTCTATACGAAATTTCATCTAAATCAGTTCGGCGGTTTAAACGTGACAGACAGACATCGCGTATATAATGTTCTAGCGACCCGCCCCGGTTTCGCACGGGTACTATATTATGACATATAAACCTTCCTCTTGAATCACTCTATCTATTAAAAAAAACCGCATCAAAATCCGTAGTTTTAAATATCTAAGCATACATAGGGACAGACAGCGGGAAGAGACTTTGTTTTATACTATGTAGTGATGATGAAGTATGGATTCAAGTACATTGGAAACATACAAAAGTCTTCACACTAATATTTGTCCTTCCCGGGATTCGAACCCAGGACCGTGAGTTTCGTAGCCAGTGTCACTCTTCCCCCTGAACTAATCCATATATTTCACTTTATTCAACGGAGTCCTTGCCTCGAGTTCAATTATCTTCTAAAAAGCTCCGGCTCCAACCGGTTTACCGGTTTTTCGAACCTTTGTTTTTGTAGCACTAATAGGCAGCTGCACGCTAACCGAACTACTAGTTTATCTAGATTCTCGAGCTTTAGTGAATCTACGTTCATCATCATCATATCAGCTGAAAGATGTCCAATGCTGGACATAGGCAGACCAAAAAGTGCCTTGACCGGTCCTGCGCCACCCGCATCCAGCGGACTACCGCGACCTTTACCAGGTCATCGGTCCACCTTGAGGGGATCTTTAACCAGATTTAATCAGACCCCGTATCATGGTCGGCCTTATCACACGATAAGTGACAGGATAGAGCGTCCGTCATTGGCTGACACCGTTCGATAGAACGAGACGACGCTCCTATCCTGTCACTTATCGCGTGATAAGGCCG
This sequence comes from Epinotia ramella, assembly GCA_947578815.1. Classification (NCBI taxonomy): domain Eukaryota; kingdom Metazoa; phylum Arthropoda; class Insecta; order Lepidoptera; family Tortricidae; genus Epinotia; species Epinotia ramella. The sequence goes on from OX388220.1 coordinate 5,160,078, forward strand.
AGCATGATACGGGGTCAGGTTTGAAGGACGCAATCCCCTATTTATATATTTTTTAAACTTATTTACTTTTTTTCCCCCCGACTACGGCAGAGCCGGAAGGCAGACATATGGTTATAGCAGTTTATGTTTAACTAGCGACCCGCACGGGTAGCATATAAACCTTCCTCTTGAATCACTCTATCTATTTAAAAAAACCGAATCAAAATCCGTTGCGTAGTTTTAAAGATCCAAGCATACATAGGGACAGACAGCGGGAAGCGACTTTGTTTTATACTATGTTGATGAATGATGAATGAGGTGACAATTGATTCGGAATTATGCTTCAAGTGACATATGCTAACTTTTGTATGAAAAAACACCCTTTTTCGCTTTTTCGTAGTCGGGATACCTACAGTTTTTTGATATTTTCATGCTTGTAAATAAGGGGTGGTATAAGTTTGACTTGTGTGTCTGTATGTCTGTATGCATGCGGGCCGTCAGTACGGATCGCTCCGCACGACCAATATGTATGAAGAAACTGTCCGCGCGGACGGTCGACCGTACGGACCCGTTCGTCCGTACGGACCCGTCCTTATTACTCTAAAAGCTTAATACATATTGGTCCGTGCGGGAGCGATCCGTAGGTCCGCACGACACTAAAAGCAGCCTAACTGAGGCAAGATCATTAGACGATGTGTACTTGAGATTATTTGAGTTGGCCGAATTGCATGAAACTTAACCATTCAAAAAGCAACTCTACCGTCCTAGGTAAAAGATTTGAACTCCAATGACAGATTTATAAAAACACGGCCACATGAAATAATCTCATCTCAACCATAAATATTAAAACGTGTGAAAAGCGCAGCGTGCGTGAAACAGACATCATCCGTGCATACTGTTAACTAACCTATTATAAACCTTATTCCAACAGCATAAGGTCTACTATTAGATTGTACGTCTTAGTTTGCACATTTTATGGTTTCCAATAATGACCTTTCATGGCATCTCCCGAGCAAACGAGCCGTTGAACCGTCGAGACGTGGGAGAAATTGAGTTTATTTACTGCTGAGATATTCCCTAGAAAACGTATTAGGTACTTATACATACAAATATATTAAAGCTATGTGTTCTTAGAGTTGTCTGTATTGACTTAGCCGGGCCAGAGAATATGCTGAGATTTATAAAAATAAATATGTCTGCACGGCAGTGGCGACGCGTGAAAATGTTAGATGGACAACCCGGAACAAAAAAAAGACCGGGTTGCACTCCGGGTGTGTGCCGGCAGAAGTGAAAACTTGAATATTAATTAACGTTGTGCATTTTTGATATTTTGGAATGGTTAGGGAGTAATTTTGCACGAATTGCTTTAATTATCAGTATTAAAGTGTAGGAGTTTTTCGTAGAAAAAATAAAATCTAAATTGGAAATGTAGTCTAAGTAAAGTGATGACGTGAGGTGTGCCATTAGAAAACAAATTATTTTTGAAGTGAAAACTTCTTTAGTGGCGCTGAGCACTTTTTGGGATGGGGAAAAATTGTTAAATACGCGACAGAGTTTTGTGACGTCAGATGTGAAGGAGGTCACTTTTTGCTGCTAGCCGATTCTACTCTGCCGGCACTCCCGGAGTGCAACCCGGTCTTTTTTTTTTGTAAGGGAGTCGCTCTGCCAAAAAACTGTCCTGCAGTTTGGCATAAGAAAATGCTGTTAAACAAGGATTGATTAAGTGAATATTTTTTTCCGATTATTATTCTTATCCGAATGGAACGATCTTGAATGTCAATATTAAACTTTGGAACAATATTACGTCCACCAATCTGGAAGTATCCATTTGTCGCAAAGATAAACCGCGCGGCGCGGCTGTTAGGCGAATGCCCAGTTTTATATTTATTCGAATCCTTCACATCCTTGGCTACGCAGTTTACGAGTCAACCCACGTAAAATGAGCTCTGGCGGCCATACATTTTATATGGCACCCGGAGCTCTTTTTAAATGTGTCTAGGTATACATTTCTGGAGAAAACAGAACGTCACAGAATGATATTATCTATAGGTATAGCATAAGCTTATCTGTAGACAGTTATGCAAGAATCTTGTAGCATAACACCTAGGCTAGGTTGCGGTCCGAGGGTTGGCAGAGTTCACGAAAGTCGGACCCAAGACAGACAGACTGACGGACAGAGTCGTATAAGGGTTTCGTTTTCACCTTATAAGTCGACACTCTAAGTAAAAGTTTGAGACTTTATGGTAATATTATTTGTAATAATATGGAACACCAAGGTAAAATTAAATTATACGATAAAAAAATATGCAACAGGTTACGCCAGGATTTTTTAGAGCCCCGGCTCTTTTTACCAGACTAATTCAAAAGGAGGGTTATGTTTTTCGAGCGTATGTATGTGTGTATGTGGACAAGTAAATTATATTTCTCGGGCTACACTACAGTCCAAATGGCTTGATGGATTTTGACATACTTATTTGGTGTCGTTGGATTTCTCTTAATCATGGGAGTGATATAGGCTATAATATATGTAAAAGAAGCAGTTGGGTTTTTCGAAAATTCATTTGATTTCACTTTTCAAGTATACTTTGTATGTCACTCACAAGATATATATGTATGTATGTACGTAAGCACTTTATTGTACACAGGTTAAAGAATATACATGTGATATATGGCTAAGGGAGATACATTATACTGGGTGGAACAGATCGATGGACTTTTAAGCAAATGGGATATAGATCAGGTTTAGTGCTTTACTTCTCACCTAGTAACCATATTAATATTTCTAACGGTTACCGAGATACAACTTGTTAAACTTTGGTGAAAAAAACTGTATGTTTCAACCCTATCCAGCAGATTCAATGACGTGAACATCGGATGTGAACTTTTCTTGTGACTTGTGACATGTGTCGATTTCAAATGAAAATAATAACTATGTATAGTATTAGGGTTGTCACTAAGATAAAATATTTCGATTTTTATGTTTTTTTTTTTCTTTTAAATCCAGCTTAACATTTATAATAGATCGTTTGTACGTCACTTATATAACACTGTCCTTTCAGCTTAGTCCAAGGAAATGTTCCTCCCTGTATATACTACATTCGAAAAGAATTACCCTTCCTCTGTGGCGTTGGGTAAAAATCAGGCATTTTGTCAAAGCTTTTCAAATTAATATCTAGTAATTATATACGACATTCGAAAAGAATTACCCTTCCTCTGTGGCGTTGGGTAAAAATCAGGCATTTTGTCAAAGCTTTTCAAATTAATATCTAGTAACCCTAGTAATGTGGCTGGTCTTAACGTGTCATTCTCTGGGAAAATCAACCTTGGTGGACCTTGAGATACCGTGGGAAAAAGGACCTAACGCAGCGCGCAATAACGTTGCTATTTGACTGTTATTGTAAGATGCACTTATGTCCGTTTTCCCGCAAAACAGATATAATCACGTAATGATCCAATCATATGGTACCTATTAAAGTCAAATTTAATCGTTGTGAAGTGACAACGTCTATATTAGCCTAGATAGTAAAATAATGGGTGTTTGAAACCAGTTTGAAATATAGCTGGCGCTAATTCCACATAAGTGTGACCTGATTTTTGTTTGCTATTTTTCTGTTTGTCGTTTTGTGGGTCACAAATAAATTATTTTCTATTTCCGTAAAAATACACTAAGGGTGGGTTGCACAAAATTACAATAGTATTACAGACCGATCAACGTTAATATATGGCGAGAACAGCTGTCATTCCATAGAAACTTATCAGACTTTCCATACATTCAGATTTTAACGAACGGCTTACGATTACAGGACGTTAAGGGGTTGCCTTGATTCGAGTCGAGAGGAGAGAGAGACCACGCCCCCTTGTCAGAGACAAGCTTATGCCTTCCGCGCACGAAAAAAAGACATGCAACACTCTTCGGGAATGGCTTTTTGGACAAATTTCGATAAATACCTAACTTAGTAAAGTTTTTTTTATATATCATTAAGTGAGATTTTAGATCAGATAAAATACTTTAGTGTCTATTAACTTGATTGTGTCGTAAAATAATGTATTGTTTAAGCAGGCTGAGTAAAAAAAGGAAAATAAAGACCCAACTTTGGATTTATTTTCTATCGAGGAAATTTTAGGCAATCACGTATCGATTAAATCATATAGTCAAGAATCATTATCTGAAAATCAGACCTTATTGTTTCTTAATCTAGTCAGAACGGCGTTTTAATGCACGCGATAATATCCAATGCACTCCCTTAAGGCTCGGATGTTTCAAACCGTCGTTAATCGCAAGTTGCATCCGTTAAAATCTAATTGCAAGGGAAGTTTGACAGTTTCCTACGGAACACAGATGCCGGCGCCATGTTTAACGTTTACCGGCCTCTGAAGTCCGTTCAATGCAACCCGCCCTAATGGCCGAAACGCACTGACAGCGGTGGCGGAGCGGCGCGGTGCGGCGCGGAGGCGGTACCGGTTGTAATGTTCGAGCTAATATGAAAGGATCCGCACAGAGCGGCGCGGCGCGGCGCGGTTTTCTGTGCGGATCCTTTCATATTAGCTCGAACATTACAACCGGTACCGCCTCCGCGCCGCACCGCGCCGCCCCGCCACCGCTCTCTGTGCGTTTGCAGCTTAATGCCCGGAATACACGAGGCTAGTTTTTCAAGCCAGTATAGTAAGCTAGTTATCTCCGTCTCATGCCCGGGATACACGATGGAACACACGCAATAGAGACGGAGATAACTACTATACTGGCTTGAAAAACTAGCCTCGTTGTATTCCGGGCATAAGTGTCAGTCAGACTCGTATTAAATACAATATTGAAGCGTTTGTATGTAATAATATTATTAAATTAATATCGATTAGCGATTTACCAACAAGAGGTCGTGGTTTATTGCAGTTGAGTAACTTTAAGCTATATTTAAACCGTGATACACTGGCGCCTGGCGCATGCCCACTCTTTACCATAACATATGCGGAAATGGTTACATTCTATAAATATGTAATTTCGCAGTAGTTATTCTTGCACTTTACGCTTGCGTGTTCCGTATGTAAGTAAAATCTAGGTAGTACACTAGAAATACTGAGCTAGCAGGGTTCGAAATTATCAAGATAATTACTTACGCTTCCTGATAATTATAGGATAATTATCACCAGTATAAGAACCAATGACACTCGAGTTCGCTCAACTAAGTTAAAAACTTCTACCTAACTTATACCTAAGCACATCTGTGACTGGCCGCCTAGCAGGCCAAACAGGGAAAAAAAATCTTGTAAGGGGAACGTAGACACTTCGTGCGTTCGGATAGACGCAAGTGCCGCAATACACGTTCGAATACTTAGAATACAGTTCACTTTCACGAGCGCATTATTTGTTATTATCAATCGATAATTATCCATCTGTTATTATCACGATAATTATCATGATAATTATCGTGATAATTAACATTGATAATTATCCTTTCGAACCCTGTGAGCTAGGTTCAAATAACAAACCAAAATTTACCTATTCCAGCCAGGAGTCTAAGTCAGTTTTTCAAGACGCGACCTCCTTAGTACGGCAATACGTTTTGAGACAAGCCGACCCTTTGGTTCTTCCCATATTTTTTATTTTACACATATGAAATCCTTAAGATACTTTAACTTCTTGAAAGACCCTACTTTGTCCTATTTATCCGCAACATAAAGTGGAACGACATTGATATACATGTCTAGAAATGAAAAGGTTCGCCAATTTACGCAGTATTTACAATTAAGGTTCAAAAGTGAAGAACCTTTTTATTCCGCAACGGCAGCCTAGCGGTTCAGGCATGCGGCTGTCAAGCGGCGGTCGTGGGGTCGAATCCCGGCTCGTACCAATGAGTCTTTCGGAACTTACGTACGGAATATTTACCGTTAGCTTTTCGGTGAAGGGAAACATCGTGAAGAAACAAAAGACAAGCCAAATCTCAATAAGGTCTACTCGCTCGTAACGCTCGTACGCCGCTTTCGTAAAACTATATGCCAAATCTTGGGATTAGGTGTCAAAGCGGACCCCGGGCTCCTCTAGGGCAGTCTAGGGCACAACCGAATAACGCTAGGAGGATGGTGATGCACATACTACATATATCTAGAATATCTAGATTAATTAATCCAGCATTAGTATTAGTTACACATTTCAATGTAACCGCGGCGCCGGCGGCCACGGCACGGGCCGCTGCACCCGTCTCAAGTTACAATATAATGCAGCGAACACATTCACGAGACTTCTAGATCATTCTAGAGGTACCTGCATTATCTAGCTCAACACAACGAATCCTCAAATCATTCTTCTGGGGTCCCGAGTCCATAGGCGACAAAGGCTACGGTACCTGTTTGTCTACCGTCAAGTATCGTTGTTCGCCAACGTCGTATAGTGTATAACATGAAAAAATGTATCTCGACTACGGAAAACGAACTGAAAAGAAAACCATTTTTTTATACAAAAGCTAGCCTATGTCAGCCGGAACATAATTTCGAATCGACGGACACCACATTCATCAAAATCGGTTAAGTATATTAAACGATACAGTGCAAAACACGTAAATACAACCATACACTGCTAAAATCATATGAATCATATCCCTTCCGCGCCGCTCTGCCGCGGAGTTGGACAAAAAATTAGAAACTGCTATTTTAAGAGTCTGTGTAAAGATTTTTTTCAGCTGACTGTACCTGCATTGTCTACGAAGAACGATAGGATTAAGTTTGCATAAACTTGAGATAAGTTGAGTTACACTGAAAAGACTGCGCTCAGTGTGCCGAGTTCGAAATTGCAGGAACGGAGAATTTAATTTCCGCAAGCAGCTCGGAACTGTCAATGCGTCCAAATAAGATGTCATGCAAAACCGACATATCAAGCGACAAGCGCCTACTTTCAAGGCTCAAAAGATGGTGACGGCTGCACATTGACTCGTAGGACGTATCCCACTTTCTGAGCCGAAATTCAGGTGTCGAAGAAAACAGCGCTGAATTTTCTCTATTTTCTCTTTATGAGTTACATATTGAGGGGAGCAGATACAACTGGCGTATTCTAGTATGCTCCTGACATAAGATTTATAAATAACTTTGATACAACTTGTATTATTGAACTCGCTGCAAACCCGGACAACAAAACCTAGGTTTCTTTGAGCACGGTTCACGATGTTATCAATGTGTTGGTCAAATGTTAGCTTCGCGTCAAGGAGTACACCTAGGTCCCGTATCAAACTTACACGTTGTATTACTTCATCTCCGATTTTGTACTGAAAAATGACAGGAGACAAACTACGGGTAAAGGAGATCTGTACGCATTTTTGAACGTTTACGTTAATACGGTTTCTGATATATGTTTAATAGAATTATTTACAGATTTAATATTTAGTTATTTAGTGTCTATGTAAAATGTTTGTAAGTGTTTTCAAATCGTGGCTGTATACCGAAGGGTCTTTGCCATACGCCCCTCACGTCAAATTCAACAAAATGGGCAACTGATATGTTGCAGTTTTTATTACGATTTGTATTAGTTTTTTTCTAAAATGTATTAGAAATTTATCGGGCGTAAGAATATTGCAACTCGAGTTTGCCTTCGGCGTCGGGCTTCTGATAGACTCTTGTTAGCAATATTCCACTTACGCCCGTCGTTAAACAATGTACTATTATTCAAAAGGGCATAAGTGGTCCAAGAGCCTCCACGGATAAGAATAATACCAAACGATAGAGATATTTTTTCTCTCCAAATAAAACTGAACACAGGTAAAATCCATCCCGGAGTTTTTTGAAGTGAAAACTTCTTTAGCGGCGCTGAACACTTTTTGGGGTGGAGAAAAATTGTTAAATACGCGACAGAGTTTTGTGACGTCAGATGTGAAGGTGTAATCTGTCTTTTTCTATTTTTTTTATTTCGGTACACAAACAGCCACTACAAGGGAGTCTTAATATTAATAATAGCCTTATAAATAAATACAATTGTGTGACCAGCACCGTTCACCACATATTACTCATTTTACATGGTCATCATTCGGAGTAAGTCAAGGGTGCAGCCCCTGAAGTGTTGTGAATCCGGGGGTCAAAAAAAAAGAGAAAGAAAATAAACTACATACCCCGCCACAGAAAACCGACGTGTGCTTGTTTAAGAGGTGTCCCTTTTTCTTTGTGATCGGTAAATGATGAACTGATTATTCAATTTGTATCGAGTACCAATCCATATCATCACTACATAGTATAAAACAAAGTCGCTCCCCGCTGTCTGTCCCTATGTATGCTTAGATCTTTAAAACTACGCAACGGATTTTGATGCGGTTTTTTTAATAGATAGAGTGATTCATGAGGAAGGTTTATATGTACAATATAGTACCCGTGCGATGCCGAAGGGGGTCGCTAGTTTTGTTGTGAAACTACTTTAGTACACAGCTGCAGTCTTTAACCTAGTATTATAGAATCGAATATAAAGTTTTTTTTTTCTCGAAATCACCAGGACCAATTTTGATGCTCTGCTGTCACTTTGAAGTAAGCATAAAAGCCTTTAGTTTGGCACATGTTTCAATCATGGAGCTTCTTGGACCAAGCTCCATACATTTTTGCCCATTGTCCTTTGATAAATGAATGAAATATGTATTTCCGATCAGTCTTACATCGATTCTGACGATTATATTTTGTATTATCATAATAAGCTTGGTTACAACCTGGGACGTCATACTGACAATGGTAGGTTTCACTGTGACAGTGACATTTCTTGGTAGATTTGATGGAATTTAATAATGGTTCATCAAATCCATTCAAAAAGCAACCAAGGTAAAAGATTTAAATTGCAATGACAGTTTTATAAAAAGTCGACCACGTTAAATAATCCCAGCTATACATCACAGATAGGCCCCCGTCCTATTATATTATAAGGCATCTAATTACATATTCACTGTATTAATTTATAACTCTTCATATCTACCCTCGTATAGCCATGATAACAAACGAATTATGCTATAATGGACCGTATAGCCTGTGACATTAGACCCAAAATTGGTTTCATTGGGCTTTGTGATTGTTGATATGCTAAGCATGTCTTTGGTATTAAGCATGCAGTTAAGGTCTGGGTGTTAATATTAATACTATGAATAGAACCTTATATTATGTCAGTGCTATTCGCTTCTGCAGTTTGGTTGATGTCAGAGTTGAGTTCAGTTTAAAAGTTAGCTCTTCTTACGTCAACCAAATGGTTTTAATTGTCCTGTACCTCAAGGAACCATCCTTACACCGTAGCCAACAGATGCTTGCGACTCCAGAAGTATCACGAGCGCCTTGCCGACCCTTTTTGAAGGGTTCATTGTGTTGACAAATAGAGTCAAATGCAGGTCCCTGAGGTCACTCTCAACACAGCGTAGGTATTCTAGCTGTGGCAACGTTAGAACAGATGGTATGTACTAAATAGGGCTCCATTGTGCCATCGACGAATGTCGTACCCTCCGTATCCCAAGTATTGTTATTTACTTACACTTAGATGGCGGCGAACAAGGTTATGTTATGGTCGCCTGATGGTAAGCGGCGGCGTGGATAACGAGGTATTTTTGTTCGAATTTGTCATACAGGTCCTTCATTCCCAAAACAGCGCCTTGGGAAAATGGCATCACCATCTCGAAGTGTCAGCAGGAGTGGGCGAATCTTTATGAATTAAACGTGCTAGAACAGTTAGTCAAAGGACAGTGCGTAACGGTGTTCCAACTCAATTTCCAGAGCAATTTACGTCTGAAAGCTTACAATTGCATTACTATCGTAGAGGTATAATTGAATCAGGCTGCCCTTCCGAGGGACTGGCTACTTGCCGCCATTTTCCGAAGTCAACCCGCTTCTCTTATACCAGGGTAGTTTCGAAATTGTCCATTGTGCCCGCGGATCGGATGTACAGTCGACGCCAAAGATGTGTATCCATTTTTTTTAGGGTTCCGTAGCCAAATGGCAAAAAACGGAACCCTTATAGATTCGTCGTGTCTGTCTGTCTGTCCGTCCGTATGTCACAGGCATTTTACTCGAAAACTATAAGGTGTATTTGAATAAAATTTTCAGGATAGGTGTATTATGTTAACCGCTACATAGTTTTGTAACTAAATAACAAAAAAAATATTTTTTAGGGGTGCACTCCACTCCATACATAAAACTGGTAGTCAAAAAAGTTTTTTTCATTGCAAGCCCACGTGTGGCACATCAATCGATAGGCCTTTCAAAATAAATATAAGGTTACTCAGCATTTTTTTTGATTAAGTGAATAGAGTCGGAGATAATCTCCTCGAAAGTCACTAAAATTGTGTCCCCCCCTCTAATTTTTGAACAGTGTATTTTAAAAATATGAAAAAAATCATGCTCATAGGGCTTATTAAATTCTCTCAGCGAAAATTGTTTTGAACAAGATCGGTTCAAAGGTTTTTGAGATATTTCTAAAAAACTGCCTTCCTTAAAGAAAAGGACGTAAGTGCTTTCAGTAAGGAAAGTAAGATTTCAGTAACGATACGACCTTTTAAATAGGCACGGAACCCTCGTGGTGCGTGGTCCGACACGCACTTGGCCGCTTTTTTGCGTTATGTTTTGAAACGAATGTTTACAAATTATTATTTCACTTGCACTGTTCGCATATAAGTATGTAAGTACTTGGTGTCGAGGATGGTCTATTTAGTTTTATATGTATACTTTTTGTAACTCTATTGTATCTTCCTTTTGTCTATTATCGGTTGTGTTTTGTTCTTGTTTTATTAGTCTTGTCAATATATTTTCTGAAAGTCAGCTGCTTTTGCTTAACTCCTCGCCTGTAGCCATCGAATCCTGTACACTTGGTATATAAGTTGTATAAGATTGGTAACAACGCAATATTATATAATACACAACCGAGCTGATCCAATGATGAAAACTAAAGGTGTCCTCGTGCTCATTGAAGTCCTTTCGCGAGTAATTTACACGACTATTACAAACAATATTTTTTTACTTAGAAACTTATATACTGGAGACTGTCTAATGATAATATACCCGACGACCCAAAATATACAACACTTTTTGCGTTGGGGGAATGCCTTGGACGCACCGTCCGCCCGTACGAGGGGACCGGACGGGTGCATGGAACTCCAAGGCAGAAGGCCCAGTCCCACAAAACCAACAATTCTCCAACCATGTCGCTTTCAGGGAGGGTTATAGGTTCGCTTGAAGTGAAGAGAGCTGAAGAACCCGCAAAGGTGCCTTTTTAGGGTTCCGTAGGTGTCCGTCCGTCTGTCCGTCCGTCCGTCTTCGGCTTACCTCAGTAACCTTTACTACTAGAAAACTGTAATTCGGCATGGATATAAAAACAATCACGCCGACAAAACAGTAGAATAAAATCATGAAAAAAAATGTTTTTTAGGGTGACCCCCTTACACATAAAGTGGGGATGTATTTTTTTTCTCGTTAAACCCATGGTGTGGGTTATTGTTGGATATCTTGTTCAAAAACTTGTTTTCCAACTCAGTGATTCGTTTGCGAGATATTGGCCTTTAAAGCCCTAGTTTTTGTTCGAGTCATATGTCCCGCCCCCTGCCGGCTAAATGGCTGCTACTGGGAATGAGAAAAAAATCGTGGCAGTATTACATATAATGAATTTAAAAGGAAAACTATCACGGACAAGTAGGCATAAGTAGTTACCGAGTAATAGTCGACCAACTTAATGTGTACTTGGAAATGCCAATTTTCGTAAAAATTCGGCCGACGCAACCGCACCGCACGTCGATGTAACTAAGACAGACAGGCAACTACGGAACCCTACACTGCACGTGGCCTGATACGCACTTGGCCGGTTTTTAAACATTGTGACAGCTGGGGTACTGGGCATCCGTACATACGAACGAATTTTGGCCCAAGCTGACGGATAGAACTACGTTCGCTAATGTCGCTCGTTAAGAGGCTGACAAGACCTAGTTTTGTTGAAATTGATGGTATTTAAGCAGATTTTTAAGAAAAACTATTTGTTCTAGCACACCAAAAGAAAAATGTTAATATGCATCATATTTCAAAGACCGTGGACGGACTCGATCCATAATTGGACGAAATCGGCTCTATAGAAAATATATGGTCTTAAAATCATCATTAAACGGTTCTATGTCTTAATATTTTTGACTTATGGGTCTGCAATTAAAAACATGAAGTCATTATATTCATACCTAAACCACTAACGAGTCATAATTCACAAATACTCCATACTTTTTTTTATTTCAATACCTATTTATTGATTATTATCTTCTAAGATTTGGCCGCCCAGTAACACTCGCTCTCGTTTACTCCGATACAAATAGACAGTGTGCGCTGTATCCCGAATCCTCAAGGGCTTTACAGCATCTTAAAAACGTCTAGTCTGTGTCACAGTAGATATATCCTAAGCCTATATACACGATATACGATCACATGTCGTGTGTAACGGCTGTAGGCTGACCTTAGCGTATCCGGCGTTCACTTATTTATTCAGAGCCAGCACGGCATCGTCCATATTTTAACGTCAGGTGCAAATGCAGTCACTGCATTGCCGTACAGTCAGTTTAAATGGTCATGAATGTTATGTTATAGACCAACTTTTATCAGTTTCATTAATACTAGCTGCGCGCGCGGCTTTGCCCGCGTATTGCAAATTACGCAGGCAAATCCGCGGGATGACATATAGCCTAGAACCTTCCAGGAAGCCCATTCTACACTCAGCGTCAAAAAAATCGCACCTTTCCTAAAATTCGTGTCAAGCTACATGTGGTGTCGGTGAATTAATGAGCTCCAACACAGTAGGTACAGTCGACTACAAAGAGATCGATACGGCCAAAGTTACAAAAATATGTATACACGACCTTAATGTTAAGGCAATAGAGTCGTGTATACATATTTTTGTAACTTTGGCCGTATCGATCTCTTTGTAGTCGACTGTACAAGGCTAGGTTGCACCAAACCGTCTGTCAGTAATCGTAAGCGATGTTCGGTAAAATGTAATTTTCTCAAACATGCAATGAAATATTGACGTTAAGTGTTCTTGGGCTTCGAAGTGTCACGTTTCGGGCGCAGCGAGACGAGAGACATGTTATGGCATTTCATACAAAATTGGAGGCCTAGGCCTACAAGATGGTCTTTTTTAATTTCGATTCCACAATTTATGGCACAGGATCACGGCGTTCAGCCATGAAAATTAAAATTTGATTTGTTAGAGTTTTTTAATTTATTTCATTGCGTTTTGAGAAAAGCACGATACATACCTCGGCGTGAAAAGGGGTTGCCAGCCTCCTCTGTAGTAATGTACTATTATAGGTTTGACAAGTTTCTATGGAATCAGAGCTGCCGGCGCCATATTTAACGTTGATAGGTCCGTAATAGAAAATCTGTTTTAAGCGCGAGTTTAAAGTGTTAAAAATATTACCTATAGGTACACTAGACAGCATAAGTGCATGGTCAAGTCGCAAACTGTTTCCCTTGACGCGCTTGCTAACGCCATCTATGTGCACGACGTGTAATATCATTATAGATGTAAATGTAAACCTCAGAGGATCGGCATAGTTTCACTAGATGGCGCTGTTAACACAGATGGAAACAAAAACTAATTCCTCATCTTGGATATAATTATATTTTTCTTGGGTTATTATTTTTCCTATATTATACTGTCAAGTAATCTTGCCAACGCATTATCGATCGATAATGGCGGTATTATGACGCAATTTGGAATGTGCTTTCTATTTATGTGCTACCTTTGTGCATTTATTTTTCTTGCGATGTTTCCGATTCACTACTAGTGAATATCCAAACAATTCCAAAAACACTTCTTTCCCAACATTTTTTTCGTTGGGTGCGGGATTTGAACCCGCGACTCTAAAGCTAGGTCGACAGTTACTTGCCTCGTTAGCCACTCGACCATCGGTTCAATTGACTAGGCAGTCGAAATTCATCATAAGTTTATTTTGCTGCTCAGATATTAATCCATTACGACTATGATTAGTATAATAATCGATGAGGGTAGACGAATGATTCAAAACTACCATACTTATTCGTTTTTATCACAAAGATGTTACATGTTCGTTCGTAGACCTACTTCAGCTGTGTTATTCATATTTTTTTTGGATATCATGAATATTAAAACTAGTTTTCTATGTAATATTGATCTAGTTAAAAGGTCGCAAATATTTGCGATATATAAAGAAGCTACAGAAACTGATCTAAACGTAAGTCGTTATTTTTACATGTTTGTGATATAATTATCTACTATAAGTAACTACTACTTAACTATCATACATTTTTCTGATGATTTATTTACGTATAATATTGTTGCAGCTAAAAAAAGGTTGAGCAAAAGGAAACGTCTCTGCTACACCGACAAAGAACGGCCACCAGCCATGGTAATGGACTACAAAGAAAATGATTTTGAATCGACAAGGCATTTCGTTGATTTATTGCACACAAGTGTGGACTGTTCGAGGTGTCTCCATAAAGAGGAGGGTTTATACTATCATGGGCATGCTGTTAAACCCTTGCTTACAGAGAAGCACATAAAACAGCAATTTGATACAATTTGGACACTGGACTAAATGTCATGTTTAGTGACGAGAAGTGAGAAGTGTTTAAATCTATTCAAAAGGACAATATAAGTTCACGTTCAGTGATCACGTAGTGCCTAACATGGAATCTGGTGGTATACCTAACTGTGAACATGTAAGGTTTGAAGAAAGACAGACCGGGTTATATATAAACAAGTGACAAAAGTAACATATGAGTAGGATATTGTTTTCATCATGCTTTTTTAACCCTATAGATACTATTAGTAATAGATGTGTTAAGTTAAGGAAAATTATTATTAAACAACATAATCATGTTAATTAACGAGATCGAGTGACATAGATAACCGTGGAATCCTACCATTATAATCTATGAAATATATGGTCGTCTAGTATCAATAATAAAAGCCTTAGTGAACTGTAAGATTGTCCCGTATTTTATTATTATTTTAAATGTCATTAACACAAATGGCGGGTTTATTTACTTACTTAAAAGCTTACTTATAGATTTGGCTAACACCAGAATGCGTTCGCCTGATATATATGTTATCATAACCCGGTCTGAAATTATTAATAAAATTGTCAATAGGTTTTATTTTTATTGGGGTAAAGCTTCAATCTTTTTCCGATTTTCGGAAATGAAACTTAAGCTACATATAACCTCGATAACATGTTAGAAAGTGGCTAATTCACTAATACTATTAACAAAAACTTCTGTTAACAGTGTTGCTGCTAACGGAAGGCCAGAAAACAAGGTTGTAATTTGGCCTATGATATGGCTGTCTGAAGTGAAGAGTGAAAAAGTGAAGTGAATTAAATCCAGTCAACAGGGCCATTTAAGTTTATAGTGTTATAATAATACGCGCCGTCATAATGGTCGCGTAGTTCCTAATATAGAAAAAGTGCAGATGCTGTCGGTCAAAGAGTACGGATTACGTTAAGATTTATATATTCTATAAACCGGGTTATCCTAAATAAATTAAAAATATATATATTGTTTCAGTAGGTAATAGGTATTAATATGCCGTTTGCTTTCTTTTTTATATTCCTTTACTATTTAAAATGTGATATTTCATAAGATCAAACAAGTGTAAGTAACGGTGAAAGACCAAATAAAATTATTATGATTATTTTCAAATCAATAACACAATAATTCATGGTTTGAACGCTCACATATAGGTATAGATATACTATGGCAATTAACACCTTAATGCGTTCTGCTGATTTGAATGTTAGATAACCCGGTTGTAAGTTAATATTGTCAATATTATATTTATTGGGGTGAAGCTTCAATCTTTTTCCAATTATGGAAATGAAACTTAAGCTATTACCTCAATAAAAATGTTACAAAGTTGCTAGGTAACTATTATTATGTAGAATACTACATTGCTTTAACAGAACTGTAGTGAACAAAATAAACATATTGAAACATAAAATGCTGTTTTAATTATTTAAGTTATGAATATATAATTTTCTTTATGACTAATATTTGTATATAAAGCACTTTCATCTATAGGAATAGAACAAATATAAAAAGATACAAAAACATAAACCTCCCATTACCTGGGATTCGAACCTCGACAGTTCTAGGCCGCTGAGCCTAGAGAACATGTCTTAATCCATTGAGCTATCTCAACATTATAGGTAATGGTGGAAATATAGCATTCAAATACCAGTGGTATCGCACTTAAATACAGCTATTATAAATTAGCATTTACCAGCCTTGTTAATAGTTATACTAATATGAGAATATTTCTGGTGATAACAAACAGGTGTCAATTTATTGTACAGGTATTTAATGTGCCTAGTAATGTGCTTATTTTCTGCGGTATGTCTAAATAGTAGCGCCAACAACGCCATCTAGTTTAATTATTGCGCACCACGTGCAACTATGTGAGCAGCAGACGTCAAACGATGCAAGCGAAACTGAGCCGTAAGGTGTCCATGCATTATTGCAGCCGATAGTACCTATTATTAACCTATTTACAAACGATAACAGCTCTCAATTTATCTCAGTAAGGTGATGGTAGATCATCATTCTAAAATGATTCTTAACAAAAGAGTACCTATACAAAAAGTTATATGTCACAATAGAATGCGCGCCAGTTACGACCGATCTTCATAATGGATTTGACGTAAACAATTTAATAGGCATAGTTAAGATAACGACCAACAGCTGTTATGCTTGAAATTACTTTGAATTTGAACCTTCTTGCCTTAATTCATAAGGTTGATTTTTCAATTAATAATTTAGGTGGGTAATGTCTCAAAGGTCAAAGGTTGTCTGGAACAGATCGCTCATTAGCGATAAGACCGCCTATTGTCTCCCGTTGTATAAAGTAATGACATTGGGTTGTTTTTATTTCTTTTGGTGAGCAATAAAGTAGTTATATATATTTGTATTGTTGCGCTGGATGCGGGTGGCGCAGGACCGGTCATTGTGGCACTCTTTGGGGGAGGTCTATGTCCAGCAGTGGACGTCTTTCGGCTGATATGATGATGATGATGATGATGATTTTTATTGTATAGTTCATTTCATAATTTACTTTAAAAACAAAGTCAATTCAGTACTCTGCCAAGCACACACATCTCCTTTCCACTTTACCACATGAACATTGATTTTTACAGAAAAATACCAAGTCGCTGTATGTGGGCCGATAATATTTGAGTAGTTCCGTCGATTCATCAAGGAAGGTGATTCTGAGAACTCTGGCACTTCATTAGTTGCTATTTCAACGGAATCATATCATATCAGAATCTGTGACGTAGTTTTATAGATAAGTAAATCATTGGGAAGTTCCAGGAGACATTTGTGGTCTTCATCATCAGTTCCACTTCACCACATTTGTGATTTCCGCGTGTAAAATACACGAGTTATAATAGAAAATACCAAAATTACTACATGCGTGCCTAATATATTTGAGGAGTTCCCTCAATTCCTCATGGATCCTATCATCAAACTGGATTTATGAAAAGAATGGGACCAATCTTCTTCATCATTGACGACTGGTTAGCCTAGTGGGTAGTGACGCTGCCTACGAAGCTGAAGGTCCTGGGTTCGAATCTCGGTAAGGGCAAATACTTGTGTGATGAGCATGAATATTTGTTTCTGAGTCATGGAAGTTTTCTATGTATTTAAGTATTTATATCTATTATATATATCATCGTCTAGTACCCATAACACAAGCCTTAATGAGCCTACTATGGGACTAGGTCGATTTGTGTAAGATTGTCCCCTAATATTTATTTATTTATTTATTATTTATTTAATCTGGAAGCATATACTTACAAAGAAAAAAATGGTACGAATTGGTTCTGAATAAATGACGGAGTTCTGAGGTAGGTACTAAACAAACATTAAAAATAATAATGATTTAAAAAAATACAACGAATTAAGAACCTCCTCGTTTTTTTTTAAGTCGGTTAAAACATCTTTAGAAGCAAACTTAATCTTGCATTTAATCGAATTCGACGACCGCTTTAGCCTAGTTGGTAGTGACCCTGCCTACGAAGCAAGAGGTCCTGGGTTCGAATCCCGGTAAGGGCATTTATTTGTGTGATGAGTGATTTGTTCCTGAGTCATGGATGATTTCTATGTATTTAAGTATTTATTTATCTATATAATTATGTTTATCGTCGTCTAGTACCCATAGTACAAGCTTTGCTTAGTTTGGGACTAGGTCGATTTGTGTAAGATTGTCCCCTAATATTTATTTATTTAATCAGGGCCGACGGGTCGCCCGGGGCGCAGGGCTGTTATTACGCCTCACCCCGCCAGTCCCCCGTCACGAAACTAGACCTCCACCGACGCTTAGTTAGTACGCATCGCGGTGTCAAGACATATTTGTGGGTGAGCTTTGAGGTGAGCTTAAAACAAGTTACAGAATAGGGGGGCAGGTGTGCACAGCGCCGCGATTCGTAGTAACTAAGCGTAGGTAGAGGTCTAGTTTCGTTAGGCGTGACGGGTGGGGTGAGGCGCATGAACGTGTCAAGAATAACAGCCCAGGGTGCTACGCTAAAGGCCGAAACGCACACAATACTGCGCCGCGCCGCGCCGCTCTATGCGGATCCTTTCATATTACAACGAACATTACAACCGGTACCGACTCCGCGCCGCTCCGCCACCGCCGTCAGTGCGTTTCGGCCTTCGAGGTGGTACGGTGGCAATTAAATGATATTGATTGATTGATACGGACGCTATGAAAGATAAAAGGGCGTGTCTATGTACGATTCCCATCGAACGGGCCGGGCCGGGTCGCGTGGTGCGGCACCACGCGACCCGGCCACCACTGGTGCCGCATTGATGCGCGAGCGCCGGTCGGGAGCCGGCCGCGTTTTGATTTTAATAGAGCGCAGCTAGCAGGCAAAAGCCGGACGGAGCTGGTCAGACGCGACGACAGCCGAGCGCAGCCGTCCACGTCCGCGAGGAGGCGACCGGCCGCAAATCCATTCAAATATGAAATGCTACGTCTGTGTTAGAGCTACATATTCCTTCGGAACCTTGTAAAACGGTGAGAATCGTACATATGCATGACTCGCTCGGGCCAGTCAAGATGGTTAAACAGACCGCGCGCTAAATATTGTTGACTTCATTTGATTGCCTAGCATTAATTAAATTATTAAATTCGTCAATAGCGTGCACCACTACGCTATTGACGAATTTAATTTGCTTGCACGCAAGTTGGTTGCTTGCACTTAAGTGCATTAATTCGCGAGCGCTACTGTCGCCCGAGCATGCCTATGTCCGACTCGGGAGATACTGAGCGAACTTACGCACACAAGTTAATATGCAACCGATCTGTTATGTCATTCATCATTTCAAACATAATAATATTAATAATAGATATCTATATCAAGTGTGCATTTTAGTATACAGGGTGTTAACGGGGTCATGATCCGGAATGACAAAAAGCGAATAAGATGATCATACTGAACAACCTTTGCCATGGGACCAACCACGAAATCGCAAAAAAAAACCAGGTATTCCATACATAACTCTCAATTAAATCGCAGTTAACTCACAGTTAACTCTTAATTGGCTCTTTTTTTTGCGATTTCGTGGTTGGTCCCATGGGAAAGGTTGTTCAGTATGATCATCTTATTCGCTTTTTGTCATTCCGGATCATGACCCCGTTAACACCCTGTATATGTACTTTTAATATCGCGCCAGAATACTTGAGCTTTATCTGGTAATACATAAGGTCCAAATTTCCATTGCATCGTACCAGAGCTTATGACTCTATATAACATAAGTCTGTTTATTTTAAATTAGCTTTCAATAAAGGGAATCACTGTTGGCCAACACCGTTGATGGAAGAGAATTGAGGCATCACGGTCAACTCCGTAAATAAGTACACAATTTTGTGTTATTGACCAAAGCGGCTCCAGGTTCCTTAGTTAAGGGCTGTCCAGCCCTAAGCTAGTAGTTTAGGGAGCAGTTTCTCTCTGTAGACAAGGGTAAGATTTAACTTAGCTGGGGGGAAGGGTTTGTCGAGGTTAGATTTTAGTTAGGGCTCAGGTGCTTTTAGGGGAGTTTGAGCCCCGTCACCCCCTTGGAGCCCCTAGTGGCCAAATGCTTGGTTGCAACCACTGTAAAAAATTAAAATATGTGACTGGGAATAGTGTGAACTTGCCATATTTCATTTTTTAATATTTTTCATTCTAATGTTGATGTGTACAATAAAGTGTACTTTTATTATGTGCAGAGACCATATTGCTTCCAATTGATCCAAGTGCATATTTTGAACAGTTGGGTTCGAAACGAAAATATGTGTACAGACTGTACAGGCCAAATGATCAAAAATATGTGATCACAACTTTATTGATAAGGGTATAAAACCTTGAAGAGCAACTGCTCAGATAATTTTCAACCTTTGGGAACCTACATATTGTTAAGAACTCAACTGTACAGTCATAATGCTAAAGACCCAGTGAAGTCCTATGCAAAATGAGCATGGGATCCAGTTTGTGGTTTAAAAAATGAGGGCAGCATGATACTGCCATAGGGGTATCTGGTCAAAGGTCCCTATAGGGACCTTGGGAAGAAAGTAGTCCAGGGCTCAAAATCCTAATTTTTAGGGTTCCGTACCCAAAAGGTAAAAACGGGACCCTATTTCTAAGACTTCGCTGTCTGTCCGTCCGTCTGTCTGTCACCAGGCTGTATCTCAAGAAACGCGATAGCTAGACAGTTGAAATTTTCACAGATGATGTATTTCTGTTGCCGCTATAAAAACAAATACTAAAAACAAAATAAAACAAATATTTAAGGGGGGCTCCTATACAACGTGATTTTTTTTGCCGTTTTTATAGATAATGGTACGGAACGCTCCGTGCGCGAGTCCGACTCGCACTTGGTCGGGGTTTTTTTTTTTTTTACTACAGCAAAGCCAAAAGGAAGTGTTATGATTTTAGCAGTCTGTTTGAAGACAGGAATAGCCACATTTTAAATACTGCTAACCAGATAAACCAGCAACTTCTCAAAAGTAGCATTTTTCGGTTTGAGGACTCCTTGGGGATTTTTTAGTTCCTACAAGGATGTTCTCAAATCACTTATTCTGTTTTGCTGTTATACATTGGATCCAGAAATCTAAGCACTAGCAAAGTCGTACCACCGAAGTTATTTATTGCAAAGCCGTTGCGTGCGGAATATAGACCGGTATTAGTATTAATTCCCTTTCACAGGATCCGCGACGCAATCGTGGTTTTACAACATTATTATGAAGATCGTTAGTATTCCTACGATTTCCCATTATGTGGTTCATCTTTTTTTTGATATCCATCAGCCACTAAAAAAAATAGAACTTACCCGGGCGCGGTTGATGGCCCGGCAGGACGGCGGCAGCGCCAGCCACCACCGCTAAGACCGCAACAACGTACTTCATCTCACTAATTAACACATATCTAGAAACAAACTCCAGCTTACGCTCAAGCACTCTATAAATATCACTCTTATTCTTGTTTACACACACTCGGGAGTTCACTTCATTGATCCCAGGAATACGAGTCAAAACCCTCCGTTTACAATCGTAAACAGACACGCCGTCAGCTGATTTAATCTTGTCACCGTTTTAATTTATGCTTTTATCACACTTCATGAATTATGAATAAAAGCTTTTGTCCGCACGAAAGCTTGAGCCGCTGCGTTCGACAAGCAACAAACAACCGGCCGTGAACCGAGGACGCGACTGAAGATAGGTGCAGGTGCAGTTGCAGATAAAAACACAAACACGGAAGAGGAACAATTTTGCCAACATACGAAAAATAATTAAAGGCGTAGCTATTCGCGAACGTCAAATGTAGGACTTCATGAATGAAAAAGAGCGTTTACAGTGTTACCTCAAACAGCTTCAGGCGAGCGACCCAAATATATCTGTCAAAAACAGTTGTCAACTTGTCAATATCTCTGATAGTGGACTGTGATTTCGACCCAATTTCTTTTATAAAACTATTAAACTCATTGTAAGTTTTATGTGATTTGAATTCTATAAGATTGATCTTAAATTGAAAATCCCTATTATTCATAAAATAAAATGAAAAAAATTATATAATCGACTTAGGTTAGTCGCGTATTTTTGTCATTCTTTTATTATTCTCTTTTTACCAAAGGGAGGATGGGTGGTCATGGTCACGCGCCGTATGTGGTCCCTGACCACAAGCAGTTCCAGGTAAAGGGGGTCCATCAGCTCGAAGAGTTGGAGAAAGCACTGGCACAGCGCGGACTGAAGGACCCCTGGATCAGGTATGGATTTTGCTGAATACTTACATTCAATTCAAAATAAAGTAATAATAGCGCTTGTAACTAGGGTCTTAAAGACATGAATAACACTGTAGTAGTGAGTGAGTCAACAGAATAATCATAGTGTACTTTCACATAAATAAGTCTGTAACTGACATTTTTAAAGTGCCCATACAGTGATTAGAATAATTAGTTGTAAGACTAGGATCACTAATGTTATGCTTAATGTCATTTGCCATAATTATCATTTGATGACAAAACTTGAGGCAACTGTGAATTTTTAGGATTGTGAAGTACAATATAAACTTAACCTACATAATGCTGGGCTAACTAATACTAATCTAATTTTATCGGGTTTAAATCCACGAAACACATGTTTTTGCTATATTAATGCTTATATTATAAACCCATTCCATGGTGGGGCATCTCCTTAGCATGATAGGAGTTCAATGTATAGTATGTTTTCTACAAAACTCTGTCACTTGTCTCCTGGCTTACCGGGAGAGAATAACAACAAGAAAAAGTTGATTGACCCTTTTCACAATTGCTGAAAATAAATTTAAGACAATTTCAATGCAAATAATACTGTTATACCAATAATGATAAATTATATCAATTTAAACTTTCTTAATACTCGCACATTATTTTTTACTAAACAGGACAGTTAAGTATACACCATTAAGTCCCATTTAGTACAAACATATAATGGATGAGAAACATAAAACCAAACAAACAATTTGTATGTTCCTTATTTCCATTTCAGAAACGAAGCCTGGCGCTACCACCCTGGCTTCGGTTCCAAATGGAGCCGTGCCAGGAAAGTGTTCTTCCGCGGATTCCCCATCGGTCTGGGGCTGGCTCTGATCACGGCTGGTGCGGAGAAGATGCTGAGTGATGGTCACGGTCACGGGCATGAGGGAGATGGAGGACACCACTAAATAAGTTATGATGCTGCGCTGTGCTAGTAAATATTATAGTTAATGTACATTTGTGTTTGATTAATATCCTATGAGGTTGTTTTAAATGAACTTGGCTATCTAAAATAAAAGGGGATTTTCAGAATTATAATTTTATTTGTGAAACATTGGTAGGTAATTTTACACAACAAATCCTTAACCCTTTGACAGCCACAGTGGCCGACAACTAAAAGTCGTGCCATTGACGCCGCCACGGACGACGATAATTTTCATACTCACTCGTAAATTCTAATTAAGTAGGTTTAGTAGGTATGGAGGACGACTTCCTTGAATTCAGCACGAGTTTGGAACGCGTATTAGTTTAACAAACCCGTGCGCGTTTCGAGGTAATACCGCCTTCTACTGAACACGCAAATGGTAATACGCCACCAGGAAATAGCTCAAATTAAAATTTGCAAGATTTGTTCCTCACTAACTGGGGCCCAAAAAAAGACTTCCGGTTGTATTATAAGTTGTAATTTATTATGCAATGGGCCCCTAGTCAAGTTAAATAAAACCTTGTAATAAAACAGCAGTACAAATGACTGGTAGCTGCTAGTCGAATGCGACGCCACTTGGCAGCAACTTGTGCTGGAGTAGTAAGCGGGTTCCGTTAAAACTTGACCAAAAGATAATGGATTTAACGCCGCAATATAGTGCATGTGGAAGACAAATGGGGAAACCATGATATGACATACATTCACGCCTTTATCCCTATAAGGGGTAGGCAGAGCACATGAAACTGGTGTTCCAGTACCACTATAAGAGATCAACAAAATGTGATATCGCAGTGTCAGGTTGCTAGCCCATCGCCCGCAACACACTTCAACCCTGTTCCTTAGTCAACTCTTACGACACCCACTGGAAGAAAGGGGGGGTGCTATTTTAACCCGACACCACATGGGGAACCATGGCATTAAATATATGATGATATTGATGATAGTGCCCCGTGTGGTGTCGGGTTAGCATAGCACCACCCCCTTTCTTCCTGTGGGTGTCGAGTCTACTTAGGGAACAGGGTTGAAGTGTTGTGTGGGCGCTGGGCTAGCAACCTATCACTGCAATATCACATTTTGTTGATCTTTTATACCCTCATTTATACTAAAAGTGGCACTGGAACATAAGTTTCATGTGCTCTGCTTATTCCTTTTAGAAATAAAGGCGTGAATCTTTGTACGATGATTAACAGTTGTCTTTAGAATTGGAACATATTTTGTGTAGCCTGTGATGAAAATTCCTTTTGTATTCTGCTCAAAACAAAATAAGGGCCATTTTCATTTAACTGTTATTGTTAAAAAAATATTGGACATAAACTAATTGATAAGTGGCTAATTAATGATGTCCCCGCATCATTCAGGCTGGTAAGTATAATAGCTGGAAAAAAAAATATTACCGTTTAATATAATTTTCGCATAACGATCACCAATACCTACTTTTGAGTAGGATATGATGAGGAACCTGTGCCTAAAGTTCCCTTTCAATAAAATAAAACAATCCACACCCTTTCTACAAAATTTAAAATTGAATGTATTTATTAAATTACACTAAGCACAAATAATACATATTTCAATAATTATCTTAAATGTGGAGCAGAATTTGACATTTCAAAAAATAGGTGTACGCGGGCTGGGTTTCCGCAACTCGACGTCATAATAGCGCTTATTTTGCGTATAAATAGGTGCATAATTAGTACAAATACTAACAGACCTCAAAAACTTGTATGAAACAATAACATTATAAGTATTATAACTATCCAATTTTGCCCACTGATCAATAATTGTCCATATGGGGCAAAACTGTTAACTTTAATTGGCATTTTCATATAATTTTACGTCATACCTGGCTATAAAGTAGCAACTACCGCAACCTACGCTAAATCCTGGCCAGGGGCAGACGTAAAATGTTGTACTCAACACGGGCGGTAGTAAATAAAGCCTCAGATTGCATAGTAATCGCTCGCCTTCGGGTCGAGCGTAAAATATCTGCGATCTGAGACATTCTTTGTTTTACCGCGCTAGGTAAGTAATGTGAGCAAATATATTGTTGCCCTGCTTCACAAAGTTACAGTCAACAGCAGATGTAGCTACGCAAAAAAAACGCTCAAAATGATCTAGTGTAGACAGTCCTTATCTTCTTGACATTAGTCGTGCGTAGGTCATTTTCAGCACTTGACCCGCGTACCTACTTTTGCAGCTACTACTACTTTACATCAATCAAGTCTCCAGCAGGCTCGACACAGGTCAACTACCCATACAAACGTAGTTCGGCTCTCATTTTAAAGCGACATACCGGAATGACATGAGCTACCTAGTAGCCTAGTGGTTCAGGCATGCGGCTGTCAAGCGGCGGTCGTGGGTTCGAATGCTGGGCCGTACAGTCAGCATCATATAGTTAGTAGCAGCCAAAGTAGCCAAATATATCGGAACACGTCTTTATTACTATAGGAGTAAGGGAGTGTTACGATATATTTGGCTACTTTGGCTGCTACTAACTATATGATGCTGACTGTACCAATGAGTTTCTCGGAACTTATGTACTGAATATTTACCTTTAGCTTTTCGGTGAAGGGAAACATCGTGAGGAAACCGGTCTAATCCGGTTGGAAGGTTAGATGGCGGTCGCTTTCGTAAAACTAGTGCCTATGCCAAATCTTGGGATTAGATGTCAAAGCGGACCCCGGGCTCCTTTAGGGGCACTACCGGGAATAACGCTAGGAGGATGATACTGGAATGACATGAAACTTTGTAACTACTACTTTTGTATAGAGAGTCGAGCGTGCTGGGGACTCTTAAGCAGTAAAGGAATTATTTAAGAACATCCAACGCCTTTTAGACAATAACATAACACTACATGATGTTGTTTAACTAAAGAATCACTCAATGTGTTGTTTTCTGGCATTTTCAAAAATGTATGTACAGTCAGCACCATATAGTTAGTAGCAGTCAAAGTAGCCAAATATATCGGAACGCGTCTTTATTACTATAGGAGTAAGGAAGTGTTACGATATATTTGGCTACTTTGGCTGCTACTAACTATGTGATGCTGACTGTACTCGATTAGCGTGAGTTGTTAAACGAAACTTAACCCAGTGTCAGTTTTGAGACGATTAAGCATACAAATAATGTCAAAATTTACTTGTATCACATGCAAAATAACGTGTTTATGCATGTCATCAAATTGTCGTCTCAAAACTGACACTGAGTTAAGTTTCGTTTAACAACTCTTGGGTACACACATTTTTAAAAAAGCCCTCTCCCGGAAGTGCACTTGGCACTTATTAGAATGAATGTCCAGCAGAGATGTATGAAGATGAGTTTTAACCCCCGACGCAAAGAGAGGGGTGTTATAAGTTTAACGTGTCTGTCTGTGTATCTGTCTGTGGTATAGTAGCTCCCAAACGGATGGACCGATTTGAATGCGGTTTTTTTTATGTTATAGATAATTTTATCCCGAGTGTTCTTAGCCATGTTTCATGAAAATCTGTTCAGCCGTTATTGAGATATTGGACTTTGAAACGTTTTCAACTTTTCTAAGTTGTAGTTTTAATTTAGACACCTTGCATGTTTCACAGCTAATAAGCAAAAGGTTAAATAATCACGAAGTTATAAGTGTCCAAAGTTTTAAGAAGGGGTATGTTCTATACCTTTTTCGCAAAACGCAACTTCATATGAAACGATGACGCTGGAAGAATGTGACGTCACAGAAGACAACGACGTGCCGCGCCGCATCGTGGTCGGCGCCGCCGTCGACGCGGCGTCCCGGCAGGATCCCGTAATGTGACGTCACACACTGTTTGCGTTTTCTCTCTCTAACAAGCAATATTAAAACGGTTGTAGCTTCGTAATTCTTTGAGATATCTGAATGGGATTTTCGTCACTAGGCATATTTTTTTGCCCTCTTTCTTTTGGAGTAATAATAATTTTCGAGTCTGCATCCGCATTCGCTAGGCGTGTAACCTCATACTACTGCCCGCCTAGCGGGCTCAGCCGGCATTTGAGCAAACATTACGAGTGCCCGCTAGGCGGGCTCTTGGTTGCGAACGTGTTAACGAACACCGCTTACGATTCCAGACGGTTTCGTGCAACTCACCCTGGTTTCTATGAAATGACAGCTTCCGGCGCCATATTTGACGTTGATCCGTGCAAGCGGCCCTTAGCCGCAGGTTACAGACATCATAAAAATACAAAACAAAGCTGAAAGATTAGTTCTGGACTATAGAACACTTCGTTCCAAAGTTACTAGGTAAGGAGCTAAATGGTCTAACATTTGTAGACCGAATTGAAATGCAAAAGTATGTAATATTTTTTTAAAGAAAATAACTAATACAATTAAAGAGAAAGATAAAAAAATATAGAAGTATTTATGTCATTAAATGTAGGTATTTAAATGCAACGATTCATAGCTTAACAATGGCGTAAACGATACATTACAGTAATTCACAACAGAAATCGCCAAGACATTTAATTGCCGACTCAAAAAATCCATTTCACCAATCACACATGAGCGAAGCAACAATGTTCTTTACAATGTTATATACACAATAATTCACGATAGGAATCGCCAAATGACACCGGCCCGTTCCATTGGACCAATCACACACGAATCCAGCAATGTTATTTACGCCAACACCGTAAGGTTCTCGCCTTGAACAACACATATACACAATAATTCATGATAGGAATCGCCAAATGACACCGACCATTGGAGCAATCACACACGAATCAAGCAATAATGTTCTTTATCGTGTGCTGAAGGAGGACGACGTAAATCAGTTGTTGGTGCGAGGCTTCAGGTCCTCGTAGCACGCGCGCAGGTAGATGAAGTTCTTCTTAGCCGGGTTGAAGTGCTCGTGACCCTGGGATGGAGAGTATCTTTTAGTTATCATATCGAAACGTTAGAAAACGTTAGATATCTACTTCCTCATATAATAAATCAACTACGTAAAGAACTCCATCATAGATATTTACACAGCTTCAAGTCGATACCGTCCATTAAAAGATATCTCACGTTAAAAGATATCTCACGTTAGCTGAACCGAACACGAGTGTATTGTAATTGTATTAACTAGTTAAGTAAATTTAATATATAATAGCTAAGCGAACTACTCATCAGCATATAAACCCCCTGAGGTTTCCGCTGGTGTAAAATGTTGTACCACTAATGTGTTTTTCATATTTTGGCCAATAAAAAAAAAAAAAAAAAATCGATGAGTTCAAAGTCAAAGGCAAAATTATTTATTTCATAGACTATGGTAATTACAATTTTGGTGTTAAAGGATATTACATGTGCAACATATTCTGCCCGTACAGGCGTAGAAATAGAAACAGGGATGTTATTAGGAAAATATATAGGCCTCACGGGCGCTCTGTTCGTAGGCGCTTTCTGCAACTTATCGGTAAAACCACGGCATGTGTTAACACATTCGAGGCCAACGCCACGTGTGGTACAATCAGCGTCATATAGTTAGTAGCAGCCAAGGTAGCCAAATATTTCGGCACACGTCTTTTTTTTTTTTTTTATGATATAGGAGGCAAACGAACAGACGGATCACCTGATGGTAAGCGATTACCGCCGCCCATGGACACTTGCAACACCAGAGGTGTTGTGAGAATGAAAATGTTAAAAATGAATTTTGAATGAATGTTCGGCGCCAAGAACAGCGGACGGCGGCGGCGAACAAAATACCAATTTGTTTTTGCCGTTGCCAAATATTTTTCAAAGCTTTACCTCTTTAGGAATAACGTCCAAATTCGAACTATTCGAATTTGCAAGAACAGCGGACGGCGGCGGCGAACAAAACACCAATTTGTTTTTGCCGTTGCCAAATATTTTTCAAAGCTTTATCTCTTTAGGAATAAAGTCGATTCGATTCGAATTGGCTCAATAGCAAAACGGTGAAGGACGCGTGGACAAAATTACAAATTCATTTGCAGAATATGCTATTGCAAAAAGTGTTTAACGGCTTTACACTCTTACGAATAGCGTTCAGTTTTGAATGAAGCCGAATCGGCTAGCAGCAAAAAGTGACCTCCTTCCAGGGTTCGAAAGGATAATTATCAATGATAATTATCACGATAATTATCATGATAATTATCGTGATAATAACAGATGGATAATTATCGATTGATAATAACAAAAAATTGCGCTCTTGAAAGTGAACTGTTCTAAGTATTCGAACGTGTATTTCCGCACTTGCGTCTATCCGAACGCACGAAGTGTCTACGTTCCCCTTACAAGAAGAATTCAGTTCGGATTATGCAGTTGAGCGATTATTTTTTCCTGTTTGGCCTGCTAGGCGGCCAGCCACAGATGTGCTTAGGTATAACCTCATTGGGGGCCTTACGGGCCACACAATGGGAATAAAGTTGAGCGAACTCGAGTGTCATTGGTTCTTATACTGGTGATAATTATCCGATAATTATCTGATAATTATCCGATAATTATCAGATAATTATCAAGAAGCGTAATTATCTTGATAATTTCGAACCCTGCCTCCGTCACAAAAATCTGTCGCGTATTTAGCAATTTTTCTCCATCCCAAAAAGTGCTCGGCGTCGCTTAAGAAGTTTTCACTTCAAAAACTTGTTTTTACTGCCGATAGATGCTAATTATTAGATAGTACCTCACCTCATTTGAAGTAGGACATTGTACCAGCTCGTTTTTGGAAAGGAGGTGCTCATACAAACTCATTTTAATTTCATGTCCTACCCAACACTAATTACAAAAGCACTTGCCTTGGACCAATCGTAGCCGACGGAGTACGCGAATATCTGCCCGCTGTGGTTAAAGGCGGCGCGCGTGAGCGGCTGGTCGAGCAGCTCCGAGGACTTCAGCTTGGTGCGCGCGTCCTTGTCCCAGAACGAGAAGGAACCGTCCGAGCCCACGGTCGCCAGGGTCCCGTGGACCGGGTGGAAGGCGATGTCGTTCACCGGGTAGATGTCCTGGGGATAGATGGCAAATGAGTATCTCAGCACGTCTATCATGGGACGGCCGCGACATACTCTCGATTTTTCACTTCTTGTTCTAAGTGTTCTGATATGAGAGAGACGGATAGTGCGAGAAAAATCGAGAGAGCTCGCGCGCCGTCGCGTGATAGCCGTGCAGAACCATCAGAACGCATTATGGCGAGAGGTACCCACCAACTGTGTTTGTTTGATCGATTTTTCATTTTGATTTTGGAGGATCTTGCATGTTGATTGGTGGATTTTGCAACTTGTTTTGTCAACTTTGTTCTTTGTTGATTTTAAATTTGTTTGATTGGTGGTTTTCGCATTTTATTTGATTGGTGGATTTTAACAGCTATACTGCTTTCCTGAGCGTTGGCAGCTGCACGGCTAACACAAGACCGTGCGCAAGAAAAACTACCCATCTCTTTCTGATTGTTCCGATTAGAAAGAGATTAATGGTCAAATGCAAGATAAATATTGAACGAAGAAATCATTAACTAATCGTGAAAAAAAAATGGCAAGCCTACCTATACTACACAGGCTTTGTGTACCCATACAAAAAGTATTAAAATTATACTTTCTTAACGAATCGTTATTTTTAACGAGGAAGTTACCCAGATCATATTTTAAACTACATGACACAGAGAGAAAGAATATAATCCATACTAATATTATAAATGCGAAAGTGTGTCTGTCTGTCTGTCTGTCTGTCTGTCTGTCTGTTACCTCTTCACGCTTAAACCGCTGAACCGATTGCGATGAAATTTGGTATGGAGATAGTTTGAATCCCGGGGAAGGACATAGGATAGTTTTCATCCTGGAAATCACCCCCTAAGGGGGTGAAATGGGGGGTTGAAGTTTGTATGGAGCTGCGATATAAACGATTTCCACGCGGACGGAGTCGCGGGCAGAAGCTAGTGGAAAATAAACCATCTTCGTGTGTAGCCGAGTGCGTCCTGTCGGGGGCTACAGACGAAGTATTAAAATTGAGTGATAATCAATTTAGCCTCCAATCCACAGTCCCGTGTTCTTACATAATCAATGGAATCTAAGTCAGAGTTCAAAGGAAGACATAAATAATAAATAAATAATAATAAAATATAAATATTAAGGGACAATCTTACACAAATCGACCTAGTCCCATAGTAAGCTCAATTAGGCTTGTGTTACGGGTACTAGACGACGATATATATAATAGATAGAAATACTTAAATACATAGAAAACTTCCATGACTCAGAAACAAATATTCATGCTCATCACACAAATATTTGCCCTTACCGGGATTCGAACCCAGGACCTTCAGCTTCGTAGGCAGCGTCACTACCCACTAGGCTAACCGGTCAGACAGTTTCATCCGTTTTAATTTCAAGACTACGGCAAAGCCAAAAGGAAGGGATACTAGCAGTCTATTTTTTATGCGGTGTCAGGAGTTTACACAGTAAAAAAACTACAACTTAGAAAACTTGCAAAACCACCGACATTTTCATTTCAAAGTCCAACATCTCAAAAACGGCTGAACAGATTTTCATGAAACATGGCTAAGAACACTCGGGATCACATCAGCTTTCGAATAAAGAAAACCGCATTCATACCATAGACAGATACACAGGCACGTTAAACTTATAACACCCCGGGGTTAGAAATACCTGGAATCCACCCGTTGTCCCCGCCGACCTGTGACACTTGAACGTGAAGTTATCCTTCGGGTTCGTCGGATTGACGTACTGTATGGCCACTCTCCCCTCCACAGAGCCCAGAGCGAAGCCCGCGGGCTGCTTAGTCTTCTTGTCTTTAAAGATGGCGATGCAACGGTGCTGGTGTTTCAGTGGGGACTCCACGCGCTTGTACTCCGTCGGTTTGCCCTCGAGTGTGTAGAGACAGATGCCGCGGTCTGCGGTGCCTACCACCGCCATGGGGTA
This sequence comes from Epinotia ramella, assembly GCA_947578815.1. NCBI lineage: Eukaryota > Metazoa > Arthropoda > Insecta > Lepidoptera > Tortricidae > Epinotia > Epinotia ramella. The sequence continues at coordinate 5,192,122 of OX388220.1, forward strand.
GTCCTGGAATGTTGTTAAGTTTAGAAGTTACAGCGGAAATCTCAACTGGGGAACGTCGTTATACAGGGTGTATCAAAAATGGGGTGTGAACCGATCAAGTGCATGTTCGGTAGCGTATTGCGATTCCAAAAATGCATTTTTTTTTATTTGTTTTTGTTTACATTACAGTCTTTGTTTTTGTTGATTTTGCTTGTGAATGACATCGAAAACGTAAAAGCTGTTACCTGCGTATCAAAAAAACATACGCAAAACACTTCTTTCCACAACACAGCTGTGCACGCAGTGCTTGAAAATGAAATAAACCCTCCCACCCTTCACCCTCGCCGTGTCAACAAAAACAAAGACTGTAAAGGTGCGTACGAATTATATCAGCCTCGGGTTGAGGCACGCACGGCTCACCTATGTTGCTCTTATTCGTACGCGCTCACGCGCTGTGCGCGCGCATCGCCCGAGCGGCGCGCGGCAGTGGCGGAGGCGGTCTTTTGCCCGTGCCACAGTATTATAAAGAGTACTACCCGTGCTCAAAGGCGCCTCAGTGTGCGTGCCTCGCGTAATTTGGACGTGTATCCGAGCATGCCGCGGGCAGAATGACAAGTTCTTACTGATTTTCGAATTTAATTTGGTCAAGTAAAGAACCCCGTACCAAAAGTATGGAAAATGTGGTTTCAGTTGAATATTCTGAGATTTTGATATAATATAGATTTTAACGTCCTGAACAAAAGTCTCTATGGGGGCTACCACTGTTGCCGAGTCCCTTTCAGAGTTACGACTGATTTTGTACCCTCAAGGAAATCGACTCTAGTACCAATTTGCACCTTGTCACAGTGACAGTAATATCAGTAATATGACACCTCCAGCGTCTTTTTCAAGTGCAAAATAAATCGTTTCATAAATATTTTACGAAGTTCTCATTACAACGACACACAGATCATTGGAACATATTTTTGTGCATTTTAACACACCCATATTTTATAGTAGACTGTACCAGACAAAACAAACTATTAATAACGGGTAAAATGAAAGAAAAATAGTGTTACTCGTTAAATCTTATCTACATATATTTATATATTTTCATAGATACACATGTACACTTTTAAACTCGGTTTATTAAGGGCTCATTTCTGTTCGCACAGTCAAGTATGTGGTTTAATAATGCAGTACTTGGGTATTTCACGTTTTCTTGATGTCGTGCATAACCAAGGTACCATACGACACTAGCAACATGAGCACAACAACCAATAGTTCTGGCCCCGGTTTTCCATTTACAGTAATAGGCCAAGATAGGCTCTTCTTCTGGAATTTCGTTTTGGAACGCTGTCCATAATTGATGTTTAACTGCATTTCGAAAACGCGAGCGTATTCTCATACGTATCAGGCCGTGCTCATTTAGTTCATCAAACTCAAATACATCGTTATTGTCCATATCCATTTTGTCCTGTATGTAAGCAGGGCTTAAATTAATTTGATAAATACCAATAGTCAATCGCTTCAAATACGCCATGTAAATCTAATGTCAATTGTTTGAATAAATAGTTGGTAATTGCATCAAATTAATGATTTGTTATCTGATACAAAATCAGTCGTAACTCTGAAAGGGACTCGGCAACAGTGGTAGCCCCCATAGAGACTTTTGTTCAGGACGTTAAAATCTATATTATATCAAAATCTCAGAATATTCAACTGAAACCACATTTTCCATACTTTTGGTACGGGGTTCTTTGCACCACATGAATTTATATTTTTATATAATTGTTTCATCCACCACCGAGGCGATTTTCTCTTCTTTTTGGTAAGAATTCGGTGAATTACGATAAATGCAGCCGCGGCTGTCATCGTGTCCGACGCCATTTTGAACGACTCACAATGTCGGCTCGCCGCGAGCGCGCTGCCACACCCGCGCATGTTTATGTGCACTAAATTGGCTCGCGAGCAGCTCGCCGCGCGGGGCGAGCCTGCCTCAGGCTGAGCCGCTCTAATTCGTACGCACCTTAATGTTAACAAAAACAAAAATATCAATGCAAATAAAAATAAACAAATGCATATTTGGAATCGCAATGCGCTACCGAATATGCCCTTGCACGGTTCACACCCCATTTTTGATACACCCTGTAAAAGGCTTCAGCTATTGGAACTGCTACTTGCTCGGCAGGTATGTAGTGTTGTGTTCCTGTGTGCTGTGTTGAAAGTAGGGACCTGCATTTGTCTTTAGCTGTTAACAAGTATCAGGCGGGGTATTATGGTGTGCCGCCGTCGTGATTATTAAAAAGAAATCACATTTGCGGATTAGGAAGGAGATCTCTTGCAGATTGGCATTGCCAGAGACTAGTCAGCGTCATATAGTTAAGTAGCAGCCAAGGTAGCCAAATATTTCGGTACACGTCTTTATTACTGTAAAAATAAGGGTGTGTTACGAAATTTGGCTAACTCTGGCTGCTACTAACTACATGGCGCCGACTGTACAAAATGCTCAAAAAACAGTATTTAAATACAATACTTTTCAAATTCACTATTTAAATACAAAATAGTAAACGTGTAGTTCTACTTTAATCCATTTAAAGTATACGTATTTCAAATAAGTGGCATTTCTGCAATACCGTTTATACGGCCTCGTGCTTGTCAGTGACCAACTTTGCAAGGTTCTAAAGGTATATGTTTGTATCCTATACTATTAAACGAGGAATATTAGTATATATATTTGTAATCACGTTCTAGAAAACGGCTCTAACGATATCGATGAGATTTGGCACATATAGGGGATTAAGGGGGCGAAAAATCCCTCTAGCTAAGTCTCATGTCTGGGAAAATTGTTTTCTCCGTATTCTCAATTTTCGCCCGAGCAGAAGTCGGTCACCCAGGGACTGTAAGTATGAATTAAGTAACTCACCACATCTGCGCAGTAGCACCGCTCGGAGAGATTCATACTCATGATTGACTGAGAGCTGCGCGTGTCCCAGAACTGTGCAATTGACAAACAATTTCACTATACACACTAAATTGCATAAAAACTGTCACGGTGTCCTGGGAGATATAGCCTAGAATGACGTAAACATTAATCGACTTATGGTTACTAGCACTCAAAGAACGGGTGCAATTTTACAACTCACTTTTGTTAGGTATCTATTGGCAAAAAGATCTGTGTATTTTACAGACGGCCAAATCATATTTCTCAAACTAGAAATCTATGCACATAAGCCCTTTAATATTGACCACAGGACGGCTCGCAACACAGATATAGATATACACTAGATAACTTAAACACCTCAATCTGTATGAAAACCGACCGTGTCACTTTTTTCTACCTACTTTGACGTCACACGGGCGAATTAGTGATCTGAATTCCCCGTTGTCCGCGGGGAATCGATTCTGCAATAAGGTATTTTCTTAATATTCACGGACAACCGGCAACCACAACAGAAGCGCGCGGAATGTAAGTCGGAGCGCCAACTCGGAGTCCGAATTCTGACACGCGAAGTGCATGCATTTCCGTTATCTATGTATTATGTATATCTATATCTGTGGCTCGCAAGCTGGGCCTCGGCGAGAACTATCCGTCTCCTTTTAATTAGAACGTTTAGAAAGTGACGGATAGTGTATGTCGCCGCGACACTGCTCGCGGGCTGTCCTCTGATAAACGTGAAGGAACGGAAGGTTGTCTTTTGTTTTTTTACTATGTACGACCCTATAAGCAGATCAACATCATATACGACCGCTTTAGCCTAGTTGGTAGTGACCCTGCCTACGAAGCAAGAGGTCCCGGGTTCGAATCCCGGTAAGGGCATTTATTTGTGTGATGAGCACGAATATTTGTTCCTGAGTCATGGATGTTTTCTATGTATTTAACTATTTATTTCTATATAAGTATGTTTATCGTCGTCTAGTACCCATAGTACAGTCACGGATTTTAATTGTTAGGCCACTTTGAAGTTCTTTAAATTTGCAGTATTATAGCATTCACGAGCGTGCACGAGATTACACGATTAATTATGAATAAATACATGACGTACCGCGTAAACAACATAATAAGATGACAAATGATTAAATGGATTAGTTCGAATCACAAGGAGGTTATAGGTTAATACTTATCTTTGTCGTTGAAAACCATGATTGATTTCTTTTGAATTTAAAGACAGTGACAGTTAAATGTTGACATCAAAGATGACAATTCTGAATTATGGATTTTGATGAATCATAACCACTATTAAAGTATTTAATGCGATAATTTGATCGTGACAAGCTCGTGTATTCGTCCAACTTTGAGCGAGAGCTCATTCTATAACGTTGTTAAAGAATTAAAGTAATGCCAAATTCGTAGAACCATAAGCGTGTTAGATTTATTAACACTGTTGCGTTGTGGGAAAGACGACATATCGGGAGCAGCTGCAGGCGGAATTCCGCAACTGAATGTCGCCTTTATGGGACCCATGAAGACCATCACCCACTGTATTCAGCGAAGCCTAGCGAGGAGAAATGCTCCCCGACTACAAAGTTGATGAGTTTATGCTATACTTAAAATGATATGAAGTGTATTGATGTGTATTCCAGAACGAACAAGGCATGTGTAAAATGTGGACGCCGATATTTACATAAGTAAATTTCTTAATAAATATATTTCTTTGTCAAATAGTGTCTATTTTTTTAAGAATAATATAATTATGTAGTTAGCTATGATAGCTGAAACATAACAAATTACAAAACTGACTTAAGTCAAATTCTTATTTAATTCTTATGATGGCGGCGGTTAACTTTTACTACATCATTTCTGTCCCCGAATAAAATATTGCCATGCATAGAGTAGTGAGTGCGATATCGCAATTTTGGTGTTTACAGTATGCAATTGTCATCAAACTATCAATGCGTGCGTGACGGATGCGATGTCGACTTTCGGGAACTTAATGCGGTTATTGATGATTGATTACGTTTATGTGCAACAATTATGATAATGTCACGAACGTCACATTTGTATCCTAGACGCCACGCATTCGGATAAAGTCGCTAGTTTTTCGTTTCTCCTTCGTCGAAATGACCTATCATTATTTCTCCATTACTATCGCTACGTTATAACATTGGTTACTAGGTTGCGGTTGCTAGGTCTGCTATTGGTTAACTCTAGGTGTAGGAAGTGATTCAGATGTGAGGTTGGTAGTTCCGGCTCTGATATTAGCCAACCATTAATAATGCATGAAAATGTAACATTATTGTCGAAAGATTCAAACCTAAATGACATCTCTAGCCTGACAAGCACAATGATAAAGAGAGAGATATGACTTTGCTCTTTTATTATACGAAGCTTTCGTTGTTTAAATATACGAGCATAAACGACTAAACCCGATTTGTATTATACGGCTAGAATGCGAACAGCGGCATGTGGCCTAACAATTAAAATCCGTGACTGTACAAGCTTTGCTTAGTTTGGGACTAGGTCCATTTGTGTAAGATTGTCCCCTAATATTTATTTATTATTATATCAGCCGAAAGACGTCCTCTGCTGGACATAGGCCTCCCCCAAAGAGTGCGAAGGACCTGCGCCACCCGCATCCAGCGGACTCCCGCAACCTTTACCAGGTCATCAGTGCACCTTGCGCTACCCACGCTGAGTCTTCCGGTCCGTGGTCGCCATTCCTGAACCTTTCCGCCTCCTCGACGGCCATCGGTTTTGCGTGCAATCTGCCCCGCCCACTGCCACTTAACCCTTAAATGCATAGTGTTGGCAAATGTCTACAAAGCATTAGACAGCTCTCAGATTTAAAAAATAGCTTACGTTCTTGAACGCACCTTTATACTAAACGTCAAGTAGTAGTCTTGGGAAATAATAACTGGCAACACTAAAATCTGCGCACTTTTTTATTTATTTTTCCTAGATCATACGTCCAATGAACTAAACAAAATATTTTTATTAAGTTTAGCGATTCGGAGGGCTATATTGTGGTTACCTTAGTTCTGCTACGGATAGCCTCATTATTAATCTTTTGTGCACACGGTTGGTAATTCAGTATACCTCAGGCCAATATGCTAATTTATCACCCTTGGCTTAGGCTGGGGCGTCAACCATACCGGCGATCTGAGCCATTCTTTATTTTACCGCCCTAGGTGAGTAATGTACTAGATTATTGTATCCTGTGAGAAGTTTACCTTTAATGTTTTATCCCAGGAGGCAGTCATGAGGCAGGTGTAGTTTGGAGCCTTGATCCAATGGCAAGTCTTGACTGGGCCATCATGGGCCGCCACCTGCAACACATTGATTCAATCTTTATTCCTGTTGGCACATCTACTTTATGAAAAAATAATGATCAACAAGTTTTTCTGAAAATTTAATTTTAGTCCAAGCTTATGCGCTTGGTCAAGATTCCGAGCGAACCACGGCAGCAGTGTGTCATACACACCGGTCGCGGTTACGGCGCGAACGCGGGTCGGACGCGGGCCCGCGCAAGTTGTAAAACATTGAAACTATACTTCAAACGCACATCGAACGCGGTCCGAACGCGGGCCCACGGCGCTAAGTTACAACTCGGGAACCGCGGGCGCGGGTCGGACGCGGCGCCGGTTGGGCGCGGTGCGGGTCAGGCGATTGACTCACGGCTAACGCATTTAATATTTCTATCACACAGTAGCGCGTGCCCGCGTTTCTGCCGCGCTGGACACGCCTTGCTACCGCAGCGGGCTCGCGCTACTGTGTGATACAGACGCCGTCGCCGCCCGCCTGCGGTGTAAATATACCGCTTCAACCGCCCCGACCCGCGCCGCGCCCGCCCCGCGCCGCACACGACCCGCGTTCGATGTGTGGAGGCCTTAGTACTCAGGACAAGCTATATGGTAATAATAATACCACGGCCGAGCGAGATGGTAGTGTACAAATGTCAATAAGTATGATAGAAATGGATATAAGTGAGTGTGTTGTGCAAAATTATCGCAATTTTGCAGGCTAGAAGCCTGTAATGATAATTGTATGTATGGAAATAACTAAATTAAATATAATTTGTTGTACTTGTCATAATTCCATTTTTTTTACCATTACCCACACAAATTAAGGTAGTTTATGTAACCTGTCAGGCATTTTACGACCGGTTCTTAATTTAGCTGCATAGGGGCCTGTCCGTTCCTTACTGTGGCAACGCATATAGCTCTGTAGAAATCTATACTGTAAGGTCATACATGAGAACGAGAGGTCACACTCTGATCTTTCATCATGATTATCAGAGGTCGGAATTTTCGTGGCACTTTTGAGCTGTCATAGGGACTTCTCGTTTATCGACTACCGATATTCATAATTATATCGATAAATTATAGAACACAACATATGAAACAAGATTAAAAGTAGAGGCAACAGGCAGTCTTACCGCTAAAGAGCGATCTCTTTTAGTTAACTTTTGAGTGACTGAAATGGTTAAATAGAGATTTTCAATGAAAACAATGAAAAGTTAATAGTTAACAATTTTAAATTGAATCAGTTCAGTTCAATGTTTTAACATTTATTAATTTCATGTTCAACTATAAAATATTATTATTTTAACTTCTATTTATAATTTCCTAGAAATGAGATCTTGTTGATGTCTGTCTTGATGTTGGGGCTGAGTTACAGGCTACCAACGGGGTCACAGGTGGCGGATAGTGAACGGCCACCAGATATGGTGGTCAGCTGCGAATAGGTCGAATAAGCAGTCCCCGACCAAGCAACGGCAAGGTTAACAGGATGTAGTGGGGTACTTGGTGGGACAGGTCTCTCTAAAAAAAACTACAAATATCCAATGACAATCTTGTGACGTGGCGATAAAATGCCGCCACTAAATAGGCATTCCCCTGGTGTCGGGCAGCAGTGGCATCAGTACTGGATAGAGGCGGAGGAAGCAGATTCTTGTAGGGCTCTAGACCAGACATCAAAGAGCGGGAAACCGGTTTTTGAGCTGCGGTGTGGAAGGCAAGTGGGAAACCACCACACTATCTTCCCAAAAAAGGAGTATATGGAAATGCAAAGTACACAGAGAAACGTTCTTGACAACGGGCTTCCACGATGTAACATTCCGTGGCGGTCCGAGTCCGGCAGGGTTAGGAACAAGGCTAACTCGGTCGTCATCCTGCGAAATCCTTGTAAGATCGGGACTTGGAATGTACGGACAATGCTTGTACCAGGAAAGATAGATGAGATAACCTCGGAAATGGGAAGAATGGAGATAGATATTTTAGGATTGTGTGAAGTGAGATGGGAAGGCAGTGGAGATTATTGGATCAATGATTATAGAGTAATTTACACAGGAGAGCATCAAGGCACAAATGGCACAGCAATAGTGCTAAACAAGAGATGGGGCTCCCAGGTCGAAAACACTATCCATCGTAGCGACAGAATAACCGCAGTAAAGATCAAGTCCAAACCAGTAGATATTGTCATAGTGCAAGTTTACATGCCTACAGGTAGCCATCCAGATGAGGAAATAGAAGAGGTTTACAACCAGTTAGACGATATCCTAGACTCGGTTAACAAAAATGACAGCTTAATAGTAATGGGAGACTTCAACGCGGTGGTAGGAGAGGGAAAAGAAAGGAACATGGTAGGGAACTTCGGACTTGGAAAGAGAAATAAAAGAGGTGACCGGTTAGTCCAATTCTGCATGGAAAACGAATTAGTATTAACGAATACACTATTCAAACAGCATAAAAGAAGATTGTATACGTGGAAAATGCCAGGGGATATTGGCAGGTATCAAATAGACTATATAATGATAAAGAATAGTTACCGTCATCAGCTCAAGATGTGTAAAGCTTTTCCTGGCGCAGATGTAAATACTGATCACAACTTGCTGCTTAGTTCACACAATTTCACTACAAGTGCCACCAGGAAAAAGTCAAAGCCAAAAAATATTGATCTCAGTAAACTTAAGGATTGTAATAGCAATTATAGAGTGCAATATAGTAATAATATAGGTGATAAATTTGAAGATTTAAAAAATAAATTAACTAGTGACATGTGCAATATTAATTTAGAGGATAGATGGATAAATATTAAGAATATATTAAACCAAGGAGCCCAAGAAACTATAAAAAAAGAAAGAATTGCTCCGAGAAAGAAATGGCTAACCAGAGACATTACAAATTTAATGATAGAAAGAAGAAACTATAGAAATAAATCCGATGATGGTAGTATAAAAGAATACAAAAAACTGACCAATCAAATAACATTAAAATGTAGAAAAGAAAAAGAAAAAGATGTGGTTGAATCTTGTGAGGCAATAGAAAAACTAATGAGTAAGGGGAAGTTAGACCAGGCATACAGTATTATACGGAACATGAATAAGAAGCATAAAAGTAGAAGCACAGCAATAGCAGATGAAAAAGGGCAAATTCTTTTTAATAACATAGATATAGTTAGTAGATGGGTAACGTATTTAGAGGATTTGTACAATGGCGAAGAGCTGACAGCAGGTGATATAGAGCAGGAAGAACTGGTATCAGGGGATGAATTGGGGCCAGAAATACTCAGGGAAGAATTTGACAATGCACTAAACAGAATCCAAAATGGTAAAGCTGCTGGTATTGACGATATCTATATTGAGTTAATTAAGCATGCAAATTGTGAACCAGTAATTGATGAAATATTCTTAATTACTAAAAAAATTCACTCAACTGGTCAAATTCCAAAAGATTTTAAAGTAAACAAAATTGTAGCTTTACCTAAGAAACACAACACTCTACTCTGTGGAGAGCATAGAACACTTAGTTTAGTTTCACAAGCGAGTAAAATTCTTTTGAAAATAGTTCAAAACAGGATCAGACCCATATCAGAAAATTATATAGGACCAGACCAATATGGGTTTAGAGAAAGTAAAGGTACCAGGGAAGCGATACTCGCTCTTAGATTAGCCGTAGATAGGCGCCTAGATCTTGGCCTTGAAACTTATATCGCATTTATAGACCTAGAGAAGGCGTTTGATAAAGTGAACTGGAGGCAAATGATGGGTATTTTGAAAGAAGCCGGACTAGATTTTAGAGACAGGAGAGTTATTTTTCAATTATACAAGGATCAGGAAGCTTGGGTGGAGATAGGAGATGAAAGCGGGACTGCAAGAATTAGGCAGGGCGTCAGACAAGGGTGTCCACTTTCACCGCTAATCTTTAATATATACATAGAATATGCAATAAGAAAAATCAGAGAAACTGGCAAGGGAGGGATCAAAATTAATGGAGAGAAAATACATTTTATTCGATTTGCAGACGACATCGCAGCATTTGCAGAAACACCAGATCAGTTGACGGAATTAATTTCAATCATGGATGCAACGTTCAACGAATTGGGCTTGAAGATCAATATAAAGAAAACGAAAACGCTGACCACCGCAAAACACAATTCACACCACCCACCAATAGTTGTAAACAATATACCCATACAACGTGTCGATAGTTTTAAATATCTAGGCAGTTTGATAACAAGAGACTCTAGATGCACACCAGACATTGTCGCTCGAGTAGCCATGGCGAAAAAAGCTTTTAACGAAAAGAGACAACTTTTAAGATCCAGTTTGTCATGTAGGAGCAAAAAGTTGCTAATAAAAATGTACATTTGGAGTATTGCCCTTTATGGCAGTGAAACGTGGACAATGACACAAAGGGACCGAGAAAGACTGGAAGCGTTTGAAATGTGGTGTTGGAGACGGATGGAAGGTATAAGCTGGACTGAGAGAGTAACAAATGAGGATGTTTTGAGAAGGGTAAAAGAGAAGAGATCGATCTTGAACACCATCAGCACTCGAAGGGGGAAAATGATTGGTCATTTGATACGGCACGACAACTTCTTTAAAACCATAATGGAAGGAAAGATAGAAGGAAGGAGAGGCAGGGGAAGACCACGACGCAGTTATATGGACCAAATAAAGGAAAAAGCTGGTGTCGTGTCGTATCAGCAAATCAAAGGGCTGGCGTACGACAGAGAGAGATGGAAAATACTCCACCGACAAGAGGATAACTCTTAAGTTAATGATGATGAGAAATGAGATCGCCCAATCGCGATAAGACTGCATGTTGTTTACCCATCACTCGTAATCAACTAATCATATTTTACATATATTGTATTCTATATTTATCGATATATATATGTATAATTGGAAGTCAATAAACGAGAAGTCCCTATGACAGCTCAAAAGTGCCACGAAAATTCCGACCTCTGATGATTATGTAAGAGCTAGGCTCTTGTCGGTACGGTAACCGCAACAGATTTTTGTCCTCTGCCAGCCTCTTGACATCTTCGTAAGACTCAACAGCAACTGTCTCTTTTATTTGGCTGGTGTAAGTATGTCTGGGCCTATCTCTGCTTTGCTAACCTTCGATCTTGCCCACCAAGATATTTAAAAAGAAGCTGTTGTGCCATATTAAGTGTCCGATCATTCATTCTTAAGGCTGTAGAATCGCACTACCTGCACAGTCTGGTTAGACGCTAAATCCCAGCATTTCACCGTCTTGTCTGTAGAGGCCATGAACACTTTTGATCCATCCTGGAAGACAAAGCAATTTATTAATCTTTTTCCTATGATAGGGACAACTGTTACTGGGGGACAACTGCTACTGGGGACATCTGTTACAGGGGGACAACTGCTACTGGGGACATCTGTTACTGGGGGACAACTGTTACAACCCTGCACGTGTCCCCTGGCTGGTGCCAAAGAGTGACAAACTTTAAAGGCGAAATAATTTATGCCATATGATTGCATAAATGAAGGAAATAGCTACGGTAGCCTAGTGGTTCAGGCATGCGGCTGTCAAGCGGCGATCGTGGGTTCGAATCTCGGCTCGTACCAATGAGTTTTTCGGAACTTATGTATGGAATATTTACCGTTAGCTTTTCGGTGAAGGAAAACATCGTGAGGAAACCCATCTAATCCCAATAAGGTCTAGTTTTCCCTATGGGTTGGAAGGTCAGATGGCAGACGCTTTCGTAAAACTAGCGCCTATGCCAAATCTTGGGATTAGGTGTCAAAGCGGACCCCGAGCTCCTTTAGGGGCATAACCGGGAACAACGCTAGGAGAATGATGATGATTGCATAAATGAAGGGGCGGCAAAGTACATGAGACTGTTCTGGCGTTGCAGGCCATCATCCCATTGACGTTTATGTAGTTTTGTGTGTGTGTAGTTGTTTTTTAGCTAATCAATTATTTTCTCTTTCATCAGGCGGGCCCTAAGCTTGTTTGCCACTGTAAATTCTCAACTTTACATAATAGCTTACTTACATCATGCCAGGCTACATCCAGGATGGGCCCCTCCATGGCCTGTGCAGCCTTGGGCACCGTCTTTCCAGAGCCTTCCACCTCCCAACATCTCACCTGAAAGGGAAACAAGAACCTGATAAGTTATCTCCTTCATTATAGAACTAATCAACGCTAAAGGACCTCTAAAATTGTGGTAGGTAAATATTTAGCAGTTAGACAGAATAATTCGGCTGAATACCAAATATTTGGTGCATCTCCACTAAAAGAAAGAATAATATCTTTGATGCTTACTACTAAAATACCTGTGTAATCACTAAGGGTGGGTTGCACCAAACTTTCCATACATTCTGATTTTAACGAACACAGCTTAAAGAGACGGGGCGAATGTTGTCTGATGACATAAACACGCTTGTACTAGTTAGGTAAACTTAATCTTATATCAATTACATAAAGACTGAAATAGAAAAACTTCTGCCCTTCATCAGTAATTCTGTACGTACCCGACAATCCCAAGAACCGGCGATGAGGAAGGTCTGCGGTACAGACGGCGGTGAGAACTCCATTGCCGACACGGTGTCGTCCGGCGGCGACGCCACTTCCAGGTCCTTGTTGGGGTTGCCCCCGGCCGTTCCCATTTGGTTGAACATTACTACAAGAAATCAGGTGAACAAATGTGTCGGACTTTCGATTACAAAGATTAGTAATCTGTACTAAGCAGTTTCGCTGTACGAAGTTAAATTTTTAATTACCTGTATTGTAGTATTTTCAATGTTTTACAAAATACAAGTAATTTATCAATGGCAAACCGTTTTTGCGTCGTTTTCTTTTGAGGTTATGTTATTATACATATTTTTTCTAAATATGTCATATTGAAGTTAAGGCTTGAGCAATAGTACCAAACGGTTTTTTAACTAGGAAGATAAGTTAACCCCTCGTATGCGGATGTCAAAAATTGCTGATCAAAATATGACCTTGAGATTGAAAACTGTAGGTTCAAATGCTTGGCACGGATCCGTGTCTAAGCATACGACGGGTTAAATGATGTAGAAATACAATTACTTCACCATTTCAAATTATAAAACGCATCCATTAAATAATTTGAAATTGAAATTACAAATAAATTATTTTTATGAGTATTTTTTACACGTTAAAAACTGCAGTTCAAACAGTTAATGGGGTGTATATGTATACATGTCATGATTTGTCAGCCCCAATTTATCAAAAGCGTCTGGAGGCATGTTGCGCTACTGATCCAACTGTCAAAAGAGTTGTACTGAGAAATAGCATGCACATGTGGTCGGATTGTTACATCTGTACGCTACACCTAATTATGACTTCGACATGTTGTACTGACAAATTAAGGTAATATCACATAATGTGTATACCCCATGACACGTACACTGGCGCGAACTGCGGTGGCAGTCGATAGTAAATTGACAGCTAATTAAACTGCATCCATAAATAAGAGTCTTAAAAGGTAAACAAATATGGCGGAATGGATAACCATAGACTACTATAGTGATGTGGTGTATGTCGAATAATGTCGATGTCGGCAACATTACTATAGCGGAAATGAAGAATTACGATGATAAATGATAAAACACGTGAATAATTTATTGAGTATAGGGTTATAAACCATCTTTCAATAGAAATTTCCTACAATGTAAAAAAAAACTAACTTGAAAATTTAATTTACCAGACATGTTGCTTTCACGGGAATATTGACATAAGTGATTAGTCAATTTTATTGATAAATTTTACTGTCGTCCGTGTGCCCGGTAGGGTTAATTAAAATTGTGCAGTATAATTATTGTAGAATATTATTGTAGGTGGGTAAAAACTAAAAGTATTTTCAATGAGATTTTAAGCAATACTAAACACAAAACAAAAATGGTGTTGCATACAATATTCAACAAAATAATTAAGTTATCTTTGGCAACCAAACAGATCGCAACGAAAGATTACATGTAGTTCGTTCCAAGGCTGCACTCCGTTCACTATGACAGCAGGACAGCATAATTAAAATTTTCTAAGTGTGAAAGAGAAGGCACAATACGGTTGCTGTCAGAGCGTAGCGTTGTTTTTTTCTGTGTGCGGTTTTCTAGTAATCTCATTGAAAATGCTTTTTTTGCTAGATAACCGGACAGAATTGAAAACATGACCATTTACAATAAAAAAATTACCATTTACCATTTAAGTTAGCCAGAGTAAGTTAATTAAGCGTAGATTAGATTAAGGCCCTTAACTATGTACATTTTTTTGATTTTCAGCCATTTGCCTCTGACATGTCTGCAACAATATGTTTCGGCAAACAATGATTTTTTTTTGAAATTGGGCGCACCGGAATACTTAATATTTGTTTACTAACTCAACATCACTGCCTCGACCAAAGACTACTCTGCCATCGAGTTTTTATCGATGTGAAAGAACATCCCATCCCTATCCACCAAAGACAATACAGAGTATTTAAAATGTCAGTTGTAGGTTTGAGGTTACAGCGATCTCGGTTTTCTGCAAAAAAATAAGTGTTTTACGATAAAATTGACATATTATTATAGAAATAATGGTGTTGCACGTGATTACCTAGATGTTACAACAATTGCCTACTTGTTATTGCGTGTGATTACACCAGGAATGTGTATTTTTCTACCGGTAAGTGGTTTGTTTACATTTTAAGACTCTTATTTATGGATGCAGTTTACAAGCTTACTATTGAACGCCGCGGCCAGGCCTCGCCAGTCTGTAAGACGCCTTATTGGACAAAATATTGACTGTCTAGAGGGGCTCACAATTTAAAACGTCATAGTGGGAGCCAATAATGCACGGCCCAATAATATGGCGGTTTGTTTACATAGTTAGCAAATTCTATTGATGACGGCCACTTTACGTCACGTCACTGGTATCAACCACAGTGAGGGACGGAAAGGCTCCTATGCAGCTAAATTAAGAAGTGGTCTTAAAATAGCTGATGACTTGCCATAAACAACCTACTTAATTTGGACGAGTAATGGTTTATGTGCCACAACTTCATACTAAATCAGTTGTGGCAAATAAAAAAGAGTGGAACTATGACAAAGACAATGAATGTTATTTCCCTTTCTTTCACACTTATCGAGATTTGTATGCTACCAGCTCGCTCGCACGTGGTATTATTATTACAATAGCTTGTCCAGAGTATTATAGGTTCATGGTACAGCTTGATAATCCACGTCCACTGTTTGTGGACTCAGATTATTCGGTCGTGCATTATCAGCCCGGACAAAAATGGCTTCCAATTATTGCCCGGACCAAGTTTGCTCAGGGTGATAATGCACGGCCCAATAATGTACAGCCTGATACTCCAATTACAGTACGGACGCGGATTATTGAGCTGTACATTATTTTGGCCGTGCATTATCATGACTGTACATTAACCGGCACCGCACCCGTCAAAGTCAATCAATTGTCAAGTGTGTCATGGCTGTCTGAATCTGAATAAAAGTGGAATAAAGTTAAAATCAAACTTCCCTTTTCTTCAGATATTTAATGTATATTTCTTAGACTACTCAATCTCGCAATGGGTAGCACCGATTATGTGGCCATCAAAGACCTGAAACCGGGCTTGAAAAACATCAACGCCGTATTCATAGTGCTCGAAGTAGGTGGTCCAACGCTGACCAAAGAAGCTAGAGAGGTCAGGACACTCAGGGTAGCTGATGCGGGTGCCGCAGTGAACCTCTCCGTGTGGGATGAACCAGGGGCTTTGTTAATGCCGGGAGACATCGTGCGTCTCACGCGAGGATACGCGGCGCTGTGGAGAGGCGCCTTGACGCTTTACGCTGGAAAATCGGGCGATATACAGAAAGTGGGCGAGTTTTGTATGCTGTTCAACGAGCAGGTGAACATGAGTGAGCCCCAGCCAACCCCTCCGCCCCCTCCAATGTCAGTTACCCCTCCTGTTACGACCCCCGCGCCGCGCGCCGCACAACCCGCGGTCAACAACAATAGTAACAACAAACCTTTTCAATCGGATAACAAAATCGGAGGACACAAGACTTATGTACGCGGACGAGGTCATCAGAGGAACAATAATCGTAGGTAGCATTTTAGTGATATCCAGGAACATATCCGCCGAAACATTTTGTGATAGCTTTGATCCTGGTCTATTTGTAACTGCAACACATTTAAATTGTTCTGGTATTGTAATTATATGGTCTGCACATGTTAAGTATAGGCCTACCTGTTAATTGAATCAATACTTGCAGTACCTAAGTGTATTAATGTGACATTCAACCTCAATTTAGTGACAGTTTGATGGTGCTGTCACCTTTCTCCCACTATGCAATAAATTGTTGCTGTGGTATACTAAGCGGAGGAGCAGGGTTCGAAATTATCAAGATAATTATCACCACTATAAGAACCAATGACACTCAAGTTCGCTCAACTTTATTCCCATTGGGAGGCCCATAAGGCCCCCAATGAGGTTATACCTAAGCATATCTGTGACTGGCCGCCTAGCAGACCAAATAGGGGGAAAAACAAAGAAAGCAGCAGCGCGGCACGTCACGTTGCCACTTCGTGCGTTCGTATAGACGCAAGTGCGGAAATACACGTTTGAATACTTCGAATACAGTTCACTTTCACGAGCGCAATTTTTTGTTATTATCAATCGATAATTATCCATCTGTTATTATCACGATAATTATCATGATAATTATCTTTTCGAACCCTGCCGCGGAGGAATGGGCAGGCTACCCTGGGCCACCAAATGTAAGCCTTTGGAGGAGCCAGATGGGACCTCCATTTGCTTAATAAAACATTTTCTAAGACGGGGGCCTCAGAAGTCAGTTTGACTGATGGGCTTAGTCTGCCACTGACAGAATGCCTATACTGTATTTGCACCAATGGCTAAATAATAATAATTTTTATTCGTTAAATGATTTTTTTTGTTCGTTGACATAAAATGATGTACAGTCGAGGAAATTGAATGTTTAGCACTTTTGAACCTTAATGTCATTCCAATAGAGTTGACATGTGCCAAACCTTCATTTTCCTCGATCGTACTTAAATTTTAATTGACATGAAATAATGTAATAATGTATACGTATTAGAATGTATTAATTTAGTTTGTTTTATTTAATGATTTTATAGTGTGTAAATATTTTGAATGTGTAATCAATTTTGTATAATTCTTTAAATTTTAATTTTGCATACCAGCTAGTCCTGGTTAAGCATGGAAACATACCTGTAATTTTGTTTGTAACACCTGTTTGGTAATGTTTAACGCAAATAAATATTCTTATTCTTATTTGATTTAGAGTTTAAGAACATTGTTGTTGTGTAAAAATATTAGTTGGGAACAATATGTAAATATAGCTCTAAGAATATCATGTTAACTTATCTATACTCACAGCATTATAGGTTCATTTGGCCGGTTAGCGACCACCTAACTTCATGTGCCGGTTGGCGACCACTTAGCTGAGTTGGTGAACTGAAAGGATATTTTATCCGTGTTTTCGTAGATTTCTATTCTAAAACAACAAAAATGCATGTACAACTAATTGTTCCAATAGGGTATGTACAATGGGTGTTATCTTCAATAGAAAAAACCTCCTTCAGGTGGTTGCTAACCAAAGGTGGTCGCGTAACCAGCGTAATGACCCTATTACTAGAACGCAAATAAATTCTTGTGCCCTCAACACATTCCGACCTGCCATTGCAAATTGTTGTTAAGCCTACATATGACAAAGCTTGTCTAAACATGTTAAATTTGTACATGACTAATGTAAGAACAGAATTGTGAATAGATTTAAAAAACCAGATATTTCTTGTACATATTCTGTTCTGTTCAAATATTTTGTTCTTGACTAAATAATGTAAAGCGTATATGCCTCTATAGGCAAAATGTATGTATGTATCTAAGCACTTTATTGTATGTACACAATAACAGGTTAAAGAATATACATGTCACACAATAGATCAAAGTACAAAGGCGAACTTATCCCTATAAGGGATCTCTTCCAGCTAACCTTTCAGCAATTGAGAGGAAGGTAGGTAGAACGAGATAGGAAAACTTATAACGTGTACAAAAACAGAGAAAATGAAAACAAAATGTATGTTTTGCTGTAGGTTATCTCTGAAAGTACTTACAACTTTAAAAGATTTATTGCCAATATCTATATCTGGGGGCACGGGAGTGCCCCCGCCAAGACGAGCCAAGCGAAGCGCAAGGGCACTACCTACCTTTTCTCGAAGCGCTTCGTCGTATTTTTGAACCTTCTTAACTTGGGTCCGGATTATACCAGATAAACAAAATTATCGGGATATGATGTCAGTGGTTGACTTATTAAAACTATAAAGTTTCAATTGCAATCCCACTAAAAACATTACATGTAAAGTGATGCCAAGACTCGATAGCTCATACAGCTTTCAGCGTGAAAAAGATATCAGATCGCGACTAACGCCAAGCTCACTACCAGCCACGCTCTACAAATTCTATATCTTGGCTAAAAAGTATAGACCCGTTGCTTATTAATATCATCATAAATTCATTCGGCGCGAGAGTCTATGCGGCGACCGGGATGTGCCCAACAGAGCTATACTTTTTAGCCAAGATATAGAATTTGTAGAGCGTGGCTGGTAGTGAGCTTGGCGTTAGTCGCGATCTGATATCTTTTTCACGCTGAAAGCTGTATGAGCTACGGAGTCTTGGCATCACTTTACATGTAATGTTTTTAGTGGGATAGAACATTCAAAATCGTCATAGACTATTAATATAGTACAATACTCTGAACATTATTATGAGAGGCTCTGACTCTTTCAATACATATGTTACTGTAGTAAGACTCAACATTGGCTTGCTCAGTCATTCACGAAAATATCTGCTCACAATCAAATAATAAGGCATTATTCAAATAATTTATAGTATGTGTACAAGCCTTATTAGTAGCCATTGAAACACCTGTATCCAATAATCACTACATAGTACAAAACAAAGTCGCTTCCCGCTGTCTGTCCCTATGAATGCTTAGGTCTATAAAACTGCGCAACGGATTTTGATGCGGTTTTTTTTAATAGATAGAGTGATTCAAGGGGAAGGTTTATATGTATAATATAGTACCCGTGCGAAGCCGGGGCGGGTCGCTAGTGTAATATAAAAAAGAGGTAGATATGTTGTCTATACGAAATTCCGTGTTTAATAATGGCCACCAAATCTAACAGCTTACGGTTCCATTCAAGTTCCATTGACGACGCGAAACTCGGAGGCAAGTTGGAGCAATTGACCCAGTTTTAGTGTGCCACTTCTGGAGTGCTTATAACCTATCTACCTCTCTTAGGGTTCCGTAGTCAACAAGGAACCCTTATAGTTTCGCCATGTCTGTATGTGTATGTATCTACGGAACTATAGTAGAAAGAGTGCAAAGTATGTTATCTTCTACAAACGCACCGCGCGCGGCTTGTATGTGTGCGCCATAATAGTCCAGGCAAGGAACTGACAACTTGTATGGAAAAAATTACAATTTTGGAAAAAAAATATAATAGCTTATTTTTTATGTATAACGGATATATTATCAATTAAATAGTTACCCGGCGACAGAATTCGACAAAATTTCAGACATCGTAAAAATGATAAGTTAACTGGCTTCTAAAAAGTCAGTAAAAATATTAATAAATGTTTTTGTCTTTATTTTGGTTCATTTACATTTGCTCTATAATATTCAAGATAAATCGTACAAAAAAAGATAATGCATGCTTCATTTAAATCTACCGTTAACCGTTACCGTGTCCGTAATCTATCATTTTCCGGGTGGAAAGTTTGTCGGATTCTTGACTAAATTATTTTAGAATAACATTTTCAAATGAAATCAACAAAAAAAACGCTATTATAAATTAATGTTTTTCAAAACCGTATTTTGCCTGGAGTATAATATCTATGCGTCGCCGTCGCCCACTCTTTCTACTATGACGGAACCCTACACTGCGCGTGGCCCGACACGCACTTATTGTGTTACATCATTGTGTGGCTCCATCATCAGATCAACTTGATGGTACCAAATTATTATACTGTTATCTATACTTACTTGCAAAGTTTAAAATACTTATTTACGATACAAGTGCCGAAAATAGGAAATTCGCAACGAGTGGTGATACATTAAAACACGACCGAAGGGAGTGTTTTAAATCGACACGAGTTGCGAATTGCCTATTCGCACGTGTATCGTACAACGTTTTACTGTACATATGGCTCTTTAAAGTTTCGACATATGCACGGAAAGTGCACTTTTCCGCACTAGTGCGGGAAAGTAGCACCATATGTACTGTAAAAAATGTATTAAAATAAGACTAACCCAGAAGTATCGAATAGTTTTATTATTTACAGTTGAAGTTAAGGTTTGTACGGTACAGTTAAAAAATATGTGCATGGACAGACTAATCAAAAATATATGAACACGCCTTTATTGTTCAGGTTGCTAAAATTTTTGAACCTTTGGGAATCAAACCACTAACTTACAGAAATATGTATACAGACCTTATTACTACGGAAATAAGGTTTTGTATACATATTTTTGCAAATTTGGGTATATACATATTAGTGACCTTGACTGTACATAATATATTTATGAACTCAACAGTAAAATAGTCTGATGCTGTAGGGTCCGAGTCAGAGGGGCTACCGCGAAGTGAAACGAACTTCGTTAGAGTATCACCCTCTCTGTCTCGAACTAGCAAGTGCAACAGAGAGGGAGATACACTAACGAAATTCTTTTTCGTTTCGCGGTAGGGCCTCAGGATATTTTTGAGTGAGTGGCATTATACACATTTTTGCGACGTCTACTAAAACATCTGCCTTTCGAGGTCGTATCATGAACCTTGTAATATAGCATCATATACATAACTTTGTATATTAATCATAGATGTATATTTTGACAGCCCATAGTTAAATAAGTTTAATAATAGCGATTTAACATTATCGTGTTAATATGAAGAACGTATAGTTAATTTATGATTAACGATTGGATTCACATAATTTTGTACGATATAGTGTGTAAAATGTATAAATACACGAATAAACTTAATGTAAGTAGTAACTATTTTAGCTTTTTTGTTTATCTCCAATATTTGACACTATAATGATGTCATTTACGTGAAAAAATACCGGCCCGTGAAAGAATAAATAATAGTATTACGTACAGAAGGTTCTCTGTTAACAAATCCCCTGTTTAGGTAAACATACATAAATTTATTCGAAAACACACATTAAACAATAAAATAGACAAATAAAACAGGTATAACATGAAACCGTAGGTAAAAAAGTGAACCGGACACTGGCTCAGCATTATGCTGAGCTGTCAGACACCTACCCCCCTATTCTGTATCTTGTTTTAAGCTCACCTCAACGCTCACCCACAAATATATCTTGACACCGCGATGCGTAGTAACTAAGCGTAGCTAGAGGTCTAGTTTCGTGACGGGCGACACGAAAATTACCCTAAACATACAAAGATACAATCTGACAGACTTTTCCTCTGTATAGTACCTATTTGTATGGACATTATAGACAATAGATTATTTTCAAGTAGGAAGCTAGTTCTAAAGACTATGACTATCTTATCTAGACATAATTTATTACCTATCAGACAGCTAGGAACTGGTTCTGACAATAATTCAATTCAAAAGGATTTTAAATATTTCGTAGGTACTATCTTTCACTTTTGCATACTCTCATCTCCAATAAATATTCAAGTCACCAAAAGTTTGAAACCTTGTCGCTCCAACTAAGTTGTCTAGTTTTGAGTTGGCCGAATTGCATAAAAGTAGTCCATTCAAAAAGCAACTCTATCTCCACGGTAGAAGATTCCAATTTCAATGACAGTTTTATAAACAGTCTGCCTCAATAAATAATCGCTATCATAACAACTTAAATCATGCTGGGTAGGTACATCTTGGTTGACCCTAATCGTCGATCTAGGCGACGGGCTGGCTCCTCCCCTTTCTAGTTTTTGCTATAGCTTGCATCATACCAATGTAATGCGAAAAACGTTACGTGGCCATCAATGGTTGATTGTGTTGTGACAGCTGACAAAAAAGATGGACGTCCAGTTTCGGGCAAACTTGTAGTCAGATTCAGATTCAGATTCAGATTTTTATTCATAAAATACATTATTTTACACGTCAAAACCATGGAACTTAAAACTTAAGGCGCCGTAGGTTCAGCGAAGTTAATCGAACAGAGTATTTGAAACAATATAATACGTCTGTTTATAATAATATGGTTTAAAAAAAATACGAATAGTAATCTTGAGGCTTTTCTGCAGGGAAATCAGTGCTTCGAAACATGATTAAGCAAATTTCGCTCGATAGAAAAAAATCACGAACATCAAACTAAAACACAAAAATACACTATATTCGTAACAAATTATGCACAAAAGCTATAAATATTAAAATTGCTTCTAAAAATCGGCAATATCATGTTTGAGGGAAATCAGTGTTTACATTTTTATTTATTTAAACGGCCAAAAAATAAAAAATAAAAAACATGATATCCGCGCTTCCGAGCACGCACTTCCATCTCGCTCACGCTTATGCTCAGTGAGAGGGAGAGAAGACCATGAACCTACGGCGCCTTAACCATAAAACCTATCGTGCTAGCTGAGCAACTGTAGATAAAAGTCACAAGACGGACACGGACAGGAGGGATGCAAAACATCTCTACTTTCCTCGAAGAACCCCATGGTCTATCTATACCAGAATACCAGCACGTCTATCATGCGACGGCCGCGACATACTCCTGATTTTTCTCGCGCTATACCTCTTGTTCTAAGTGTTCTAATAAGAGAGAGACGGATAGTGCGAGAAAAATCGAGAGAGCTCGCGCGCCGTCTTGTGATAGCTGTGCAGGGGTCGGCAACAGATGGCCACAGCCTTGCTTGTGGCCCGCGAGCCGCCATGGCTGTTAAGTGTATAAAGATCGTTGAATTCAGGATCTTGGAATTGCTGGTAAAGTCACAAATAAATAAGAAGTGCGGCCCGCGTCATTTTTGTAAGCTTCTATGTGGCCCTTGTTTGCTAAAAGGTTGCCGACCCCTGATCTATACTATGAACTGTAGGCGTAGTACTTCGGGAAAGGGAGGGTTTACGGGAGAATGTTCCCATTTAGGTTCTAAGGCAGCGATACTCAACCTTTTTTCTACATGGGCCGTAATGACATTTTAGCTTAGGGCTTTACAAAGTAAAGGAAAATGCGCCGAGCTTACTGCGGACTCTTAACCGGCCGACCAGAGTGGAGTTATGTCATAACGTCGGCGGCCCTTGATCGTATTTACCGGGATCTGGCACCGCAGACTCGCCTCTCCACAAACTCACAGCACTCTCACAGCCGCTTAGCGAGTTGGCGAGTCCCCGCCTGCATTATTACAGTTTTGTGACTGATTGTCACGGCAGGTGTCCGCTAGACTCCTCCCATAACCCATTTTCCAGACCACCCACCATTCAAGATTCAACCCAATGGCCTATGCCCTTAATTTCCATCGCAGTCAGAATGCTGCACTGCAACTTTGCACCTGGCGGGGACCGTCACCGGTTGAATCATGTACCTACGTTGTGCGCTCGGAGATGATAGATTATTCTGCGCTGTTGGTTTCGGCTACCACGCATTGCTTCCAAAGGTCCGGGACCCCACGGTCCCGAGATATGGAAAGAAAACATACTAATAATAATAATAATCTTTTCCCCTCACTGCCTCGGAAAGCCGTCTTTTACCCTTTGAAACCATGTGGGCAAAAACGCATTTTATCCACTAGTGGGGAAAGTAATTTGACCTTGGAGCGTGTTTAAGTAGCTTTTGACAGATAACAAAACGTAAAACACTCATAATACAAAATTTTCACACATGGTTCTGTTGCCGCTATAACAACAAATACTAAAAAATTGAATGAAATAAATATTTAAAAACTTTTAAAAGATTGCTTGTTGCTGTCATCAGTCGCTGGGTCTCAAAATGTATGGAAAACTAAAATCCGACTCGCACTTGACCAAAATTTTACTTGATATTACGTAACGTTATTGCTGTTAAAAAAAAATGTATTTAAATTAAATAAAGTTGTTTTGTATATTGTACTTTCCTCGCTACAGTGAGGTGAAAAGTTTTGTGTTACACACGGGTGCAAACGAATTTTACTTCTCGTGTGTTGAAACACTCGCTACGCTCAGGATTCAATTATAGAACCACTCGCTTCGCTCGTGATTCAACTACAGCATCCTTTCGCTTGCTCGTGTTTCAATTCCACACTCGCGGATAAAAATATAAAATACAACTTTGCACCCTTGTAAAAGCCTGACAAGTTCTATGTTGCGGTTTTCAGTGGAACTAATTTATTTTAATGGCAATGTTTTTTTTGACAACATACGTTGGAAGTCATTATATGTCACCGATGTAAACAAAACGAGAGAGTCAGTCACGTCACGTCTGTTTGATTTTATAATGGTTTAATTCGTTATTCGTAGTTAATTTATACACTTACTGACTCTGGCAAAGGCCCTCGAGGCTGCCATTTCTCTTTTATAATAATATAATAATAAACAAAACGAAAATAATTCTTCATATTTCAGAATAATAATCGATTTTGCAATCAAAATGCCCTAAAATGTTCATTCCGATGCAAAAAAAACATTTTAAATACATTCAAATGGTTGCGGCAGAAAAAGGACAAAGGATTCAGGTGAACTGCATGGTTAGCTTGGTACTATCGGCTGCAATAATGCATGGACACCTTACGGCTCAGTTTCGCTTGCATCGTTTGACGTCTGCTGCTCACATAGTTGCACGTGGTGCGCAATAATTAAACTAGATGGCGTTGTTGGCGCTACTATTTAGACATACCGCAGAAAATAAGCACATTACTAGGCACATTAAATACCTATAAATTGACACCTGTTTGTTATCACCAGAAATATTCTCATATTAGTATAACTATTAACAAGGCTGGTAAATGCTAATTTATAATAGCTGTATTTAAGTGCGATACCACTGGTATTTGAATGCTATATTTCCACCATTACCTATAATGTTGAGATAGCTCAATTACAAATATTAGTCATAAAGAAAATTATATATTCATAACTTAAATAATTAAAACAGCATTTTATGTTTCAATATGTTTATTTTGTTCACTACAGTTCTGTTAAAGCAATTTTATAATACTACATAATAATAGTTACCTAGCAACTTTGTAACATTTTTATTGAGGTAATAGCTTAAGTTTCATTTCCATAATTGGAAAAAGATTGAAGCTTCACCCCAATAAATATAATATTGACAATATTAACTTACAACCGGGTTATCTAACATTCAAATCAGCAGAACGCATTAAGGTGTTAATTGCCATAGTATATCTATACCTATATGTGAGCGTTCAAACCATGAATTATTGTGTTATTGATTTGAAAATAATCATAATAATTTTATTTGGTCTTTCACCGTTACTTACACTTGTTTGATCTTATGAAATATCACATTTTAAATAGTAAAGGAATATAAAAAAGAAAGCAAACGGCATATTAATACCTATTACCTACTGAAACAATATATATATTTTTAATTTATTTAGGATAACCCGGTTTATAGAATATATAAATCTTAACGTAATCCGTACTCTTTGACCGACAGCATCTGCACTTTTTCTATATTAGGAACTACGCGACCATTATGACGGCGCGTATTATTATAACACTATAAACTTAAATGGCCCTGTTGACTGGATTTAATTCACTTCACTTTTTCACTCTTCACTTCAGACAGCCATATCATAGGCCAAATTACAACCTTGTTTTCTGGCCTTCCGTTAGCAGCAACACTGTTAACAGAAGTTTTTGTTAATAGTATTAGTGAATTAGCCACTTTCTAACATGTTATCGAGGTTATATGTAGCTTAAGTTTCATTTCCGAAAATCGGAAAAAGATTGAAGCTTTACCCCAATAAAAATAAAACCTATTGACAATTTTATTAATAATTTCAGACCGGGTTATGATAACATATATATCAGGCGAACGCATTCTGGTGTTAGCCAAATCTATAAGTAAGCTTTTAAGTAAGTAAATAAACCCGCCATTTGTGTTAATGACATTTAAAATAATAATAAAATACGGGACAATCTTACAGTTCACTAAGGCTTTTATTATTGATACTAGACGACCATATATTTCATAGATTATAATGGTAGGATTCCACGGTTATCTATGTCACTCGATCTCGTTAATTAACATGATTATGTTGTTTAATAATAATTTTCCTTAACTTAACACATCTATTACTAATAGTATCTATAGGGTTAAAAAAGCATGATGAAAACAATATCCTACTCATATGTTACTTTTGTCACTTGTTTATATATAACCCGGTCTGTCTTTCTTCAAACCTTACATGTTCACAGTTAGGTATACCACCAGATTCCATGTTAGGCACTACGTGATCACTGAACGTGAACTTATATTGTCCTTTTGAATAGATTTAAACACTTCTCACTTCTCGTCACTAAACATGACATTTAGTCCAGTGTCCAAATTGTATCAAATTGCTGTTTTATGTGCTTCTCTGTAAGCAAGGGTTTAACAGCATGCCCATGATAGTATAAACCCTCCTCTTTATGGAGACACCTCGAACAGTCCACACTTGTGTGCAATAAATCAACGAAATGCCTTGTCGATTCAAAATCATTTTCTTTGTAGTCCATTACCATGGCTGGTGGCCGTTCTTTGTCGGTGTAGCAGAGACGTTTCCTTTTGCTCAACCTTTTTTTAGCTGCAACAATATTATACGTAAATAAATTATCAGAAAAATGTATGATAGTTAAGTAGTAGTTACTTATAGTAGATAATTATATCACAAACATGTAAAAATAACGACTTACGTTTAGATCAGTTTCTGTAGCTTCTTTATATATCGCAAATATTTGCGACCTTTTAACTAGATCAATATTACATAGAAAACTAGTTTTAATATTCATGATATCCAAAAAAAATATGAATAACACAGCTGAAGTAGGTCTACGAACGAACATGTAACATCTTTGTGATAAAAACGAATAAGTATGGTAGTTTTGAATCATTCGTCTACCCTCATCGATTATTATACTAATCATAGTCGTAATGGATTAATATCTGAGCAGCAAAATAAACTTATGATGAATTTCGACTGCCTAGTCAATTGAACCGATGGTCGAGTGGCTAACGAGGCAAGTAACTGTCGACCTAGCTTTAGAGTCGCGGGTTCAAATCCCGCACCCAACGAAAAAAATGTTGGGAAAGAAGTGTTTTTGGAATTGTTTGGATATTCACTAGTAGTGAATCGGAAACATCGCAAGAAAAATAAATGCACAAAGGTAGCACATAAATAGAAAGCACATTCCAAATTGCGTCATAATACCGCCATTATCGATCGATAATGCATTGGCAAGATTACTTGACAGTATAATATAGGAAAAATAATAACCCAAGAAAAATATAATTATATCCAAGATGAGGAATTAGTTTTTGTTTCCATCTGTGTTAACAGCGCCATCTAGTGAAACTATGCCGATCCTCTGAGGTTTACATTTACATCTATAATGATATTACACGTCGTGCACATAGATGGCGTTAGCAAGCGCGTCAAGGGAAACAGTTTGCGACTTGACCATGCACTTATGCTGTCTAGTGTACACACAGCAACACACCTAACTAACCATACCGTGAAAACCTAGAACCTTATTACAATGCCCTTAAGGTCAGATTAGATTTCCGATGGTCACTTAGCTGTGTTGTCGACTGTACTAAATATGTATATTAATTAACTATTAAATTATTATTATTTTTCTCATTCAAGGCGTCTGTAGTGCTACAATCAAAAATATACACAAAACCGGCCAAGTGCGTGTCGGGCCACGCGCAGCGTAGGGTTCCGTAGTTGCCTGTCTATCTTCGTTACATCGATGTGCGGTTGCGTCTCCCGAATTTGTACGAAAATTGGCCTTTCCAAGTACACATTAAGTTGGTCGACTATTACTCGGTAACTACTTGTCCATGATAGTTTTCCTTTTTAATTCATTATATGTACTACTACCACGAATTTTTTCACATCCCCAGTAGTAGCCATTTAGCCCGCAGGGGGGGACATGACTCGAACAAAAATTAGGGCTTTAAAGCCCAATATCTCGCAAACGAATTACTGATTTGAAAAGTGGTTTTAGGAAACCCATAATATTTTTAAATGAGTTGTCCAACGATACCCCACATCATGGGTTTAACGAGAAAAAAAAATACATCCCCGCTTTAGATGTAGGGGAGGTAACCTAAAAAAATTTTTTTTTAAGGTGTAATTGTACCGTTTTGTCAGTGTAATTGATTTATATACCCATGACGAATTACAGTTTTCTATGAGTTATGGTTACTGAGCTAAGCCGAAGACGGACAGACGGACAGACGGACGGACATGGCGAAACTATAAGGGTTCCTAGTTGACTACGGAACCCTAAAAAGAATTGAGATTGAGAAGAAATCATTGCCACCGATACCAAAAAAAACACTAAGTACCAAAAAAAAAAAGAATACAAATAAGTAGACGACTTCGACAAATGTGCCATAAGGCACAAAATTCATGCATTATATGCTGTGCGAAAGCAAGTACCAACCCTCAAAACTCTGCTTACCTACCGAATTGAAAAAATATATTGGTTTTACCGCGTAGTAGGGAGTAGGTACTTGCGATTGCACACTTGCACAG
Organism: Epinotia ramella; assembly: GCA_947578815.1. Taxonomy (NCBI): domain Eukaryota; kingdom Metazoa; phylum Arthropoda; class Insecta; order Lepidoptera; family Tortricidae; genus Epinotia; species Epinotia ramella. Next base: position 5,221,044 of record OX388220.1, read on the forward strand.
TATGGGTTTCAATTATAAAAAGTGCAGAAACCAACGATCCATATTGAAGGAGCGTTCTGATGACGAAATAAAAGAAGCAAGGGACAAAAATATACCTCTTGTTTATTTAGATGACACTTAGATACATCCATACTTCTCTTATAACCACGCAAAATGTTGGCAAAGCAAAAATGAACCCGGTGTGTCGAAATCCGTTACAACCGGCAAACGATATATAATTGTTCATGCCGGTGGACCATCGGGATTTGTTCCCAATATATAATGATAAGGAAAAAAAAACGATTATCATGACTCCATGAACAGGAACACTTTTAAGAAATGGGTTTTGCAGAGATTAATTCCCAATCTCAGTGAAGCCACGTGTGAGTTATAAATTATAGTTTATAATGGATAATGCCCGGTAATATTCTTTTCAAACCGCATGCTCGACAATGCCGAATTATAGGTCATGTAAACCCTACCGAAAGCAAGACATTAAATCCCTTGGTATTAGCCGGGTTATAATGTTGTACTGAATTTCATTATAACCCGCTGGTTAATAATATGATTTCACTTTTCATAATTCTTATTACTATATGCATAAAGTTTAATTTTGCTAAACACAATTTGTCCTAGGCCATGGCCTACTTGATTTGACAAAATAAATGAAGTTTGCCTCCGTGTGAACCCCGGTCCGGAGGAGCGCGGTGTTCGAAATCCGAATTTCGAATCTAGGACCACGGCTTGTGCTTTCGAATTTGGAACGTCGCGCGCCTTCATTTGTTCACGCGTGACGAACAAATCGAGTTCTTGTAGGTGCCTATAGAAGATTTAATTTCAAAAATAATATTGAAAATGTCGAGTGATGAAAGTGTTTTGACTCCTGAGTTTATCAAATTAGATGCCATAGGCATTGTCAACAATCTGCTGCCAGAGAAGTCAAAGGAAAAATACCTGAAAGCCTACAACGATTTTGACAAATGGAAAGCTGTAAAAGGCGTAAAGTCTGTGTCTGAATCAGTGCTTCTGGTCTATTTTGAATATTTATCTACTGAGCCTGTTTTTTTGTCTCGCATAAGGTGTGAAAAGTAGAGTATACACCTCGGGGATAAGACTGTTTTAGTCTTGGGCGGTTGAACCCCTCACTGCACTCAGGACTCAGTCTTAATTCCCTCGCTTCGCTCAGGAATTAACTTATAACTCCCTCGCTACGCTCAGGAGTTAAATTATGAGTCCTTCGTTACGTTCGGGATTCAATTCGCTCCCGTGACATAAAACAGTGCTTTATCCCCATAGTGTATAATCTACTATTCCAAATTAACAAAGCTTCAACATCTGGTGATAGAAATAACAGCTGCGTTTAAATAACATCTCATTTCCACAAAATGCAACTAAAGATAAATCGGTCACAATGTTGAGACGTCATAATATGGATGTAAAGTCTGAAATAAAGATTTATTTATTTATAAACCCGAGCCAGCATACGAAATAGATACCATTCTCTCAAATCATGGTCACAAAGTGATAAGGTTACCGCCCTTAAATAATTATATTAAATCCCATTGAGATGATTTGGGGCATCTTGAAAGCAAAAGTGGCAACTAAAAATGTTTCTATCACGAATGATGCCTTCCTAAAGCTTGTTGAAGATAGTTTTCAGGTATTTAGATTTATCAATGTTAAGAATTTTATTCAATAGTTAAAACTAGAACTTACTTTACACTTTGTTATTATTTAGGAAGTGACTATAGAAAACTGGAGTAAATGCTGCGACCACGTAAAACAAAAAAAAAGACGGATATAGGACACAAGCTCCAATAATCGAAGCACAGACTGAAAGATTTATAATCGAGGTTGGTGGTCCTGAAAGTGACTCATCAACTGACGAAAGTGAAGATACATCGGAGCCAGAATCTGATAAATATACGGATGTCGAATATTTAGAATCGGATTTTGACGGATAGGTAATTATTTATATTTAATTATTAACTAGACATGCTCTTCCGATTACCTGAAAACATAGTTTCACAATGTACAAGTACATAATTGTATATCTCACTCGTTCTTGCACGATGCCAATACACACTGTCCCGACTATTCATGACGTCAACGTATTATTGCCATATGTAAGCTGTTTGTAGCGACTATATCAGCACGGCTAGCACGCGACGGCGCGCGAGCTCTCTTGATTTTTCTCGCACTATCCGTCTCTCTCTTATTAGAACACTTAGAACAAGAGGTATAGCGCGAGAAAAATCGAGAGTATGTCGCGGCCGTCCTGTGCTAGACGTGCAGGGCTAAATAGGAACTTGTCAGGCTTATATAACAAATAACTATTTCTTTTCTGCACCACAACATAACAAAAGCATGTTACAAGAATAGATTAAATAAATAATGGTTACAACAGGCGGAATTATCGCTTTAACGCGATCTCTTCGAGACAACCTTGTACATCATATCTCGTTTGAAAGGTCTTCACTATGGCATTATTTTATTAGAACCAATGTTGGACAGCGTGCAGGGGTCGAGTAATTAACCAAAGAATGCAACGCATGAAAACGGTTAATTAATTACATTAATTAATCTAGCATTCAAGAAAAAAAAAAAAAGGAAAAAAAATGTTGCCTAGAAAAGATCGCTTTCTAGCGATAAGACCGCCTGTTGTTCTGTACTGTGTTTTTTTTTGTTGAGGTGTGCATTAATAGTACATTACGTACCTAGGGCGTTGAATTCGTGAATGCCCCAGATCGCAGGTGTTTGTGGCCCGAACCAAAGGTGAGAGCCATAAATATGCGATCTGGGGCTTTACGAATTACCGCCCGTGGTAAGTACACAATTGTGTTGTGTTGTTGTGTGTTGTTCTAAACAGTATTGTATAAGATAACATGACAAGTAGCTCATGTTTGGCTTCCAATTAAATTAAAAGTAAAAGATTAAAATTGATTATTTCAGACCCAAATGATCCATAAAAGGTTAGTTAGTACCTACCGATACCGACTAATACCGACGTTTTTAGCCAAAAAGGCCAAAAAGGAACCCTTATGGTGTAAACTCGTACTTAGGACTGCCGGTGGACGGGTTAAGCATATCTGGTCTAAGATTTGAAATAAAGCTTCATGCTTCAAGTCCCAATAACTTCCGGGATAGTAAGCCGAGACCCATGACTAACGGGGAATCCTAAGTAACCACTATTTGTGACGTCATCGCCATTAGGCCTCAGTTTTTGCGGACGTTTTTGCGTGTATCACGTCACCCAGTTAAATCAGGCAACCGCGTGATTAACTCGAACTTCATTAAGCAGTATGACTAAACTTTAATCCGGTGAGAAGCGAAAACGGCTGTTCTCAAGTGTAAGTACTGTAAAGGTCACAGTCCACATCCTGCTGTCCCTTTTCATGGAACAAACCATTTTGCATCATTATTGAAATCGCAGTTGACATACTTATTACGGATGCTGAATTTAACTGTCTGTGTATCTGTGTAGGTAAGGTCTGTCTTGTGGTTTATTTTCGCCGTAAACTGTGAGGATAAAACCTATCGTGCTATTATAAGCTGGGCAGTCCCCCTACCCTAGCACACTAGGTTTTATGTCCGACATAAAGTATTTGTCCCTCTTGCGCTCGCATATTGGCCAGAATGGGACGAATGCTTTATGTCCGACATAAAAATTGGCGTACCAGCCCCCCAGTTGTAGGTATATATTTTTAACCCCCAACGCAAAGAGAGGGGTGTTACAAGTTTAACGTGTCTGTCTGTGTATCTGTGTATCTGTCATGTGGTATCGTAGCTCCCAAACGGTTGGACCGATTTGAATGCGGTTTTTTTTGTATCATTAGATAATTTTACCCCGAGTGAGCCATGTTTCACGAAAATCTGTCCAGCCGTTTTTGACATATTGGAATTTGAAATGAAAATTTCGGGGGTTTTTCAACTTTTCTAAGTTGTAGTTATTGGTAAATAAACTATTGGCGAACTGGCTGTGGTGCCACCTTTTTATACGGAAATGTCAACCTTTGGTTTAAATGCGTCTTTTCTATGTTTTCAGTGACATGAGGCTAGTTGTCCCATGGCCTTTGCTTTGTTCTGTGTTGTATATTTTATTAAATATTCACGTTTAATATGACTGTGTATAGGCTCTCTATTTGATTTTCTAAAATTAATTATTACACAGTAACCAATCGATTTCTTTTATTAGCCACCATCAATCGTAATCGGATATTATGACAATCGATTTACTCTAGCTACATCACTCTTTACGCCATATTGGAACTGTCAAAAGACCAGTCCCAAATCTCGTAGACTGTAGTTATCATTTTGGTCCTTCGAGCCGGATCTGAACCAGCGATCTATGGATCATCACTATCATAAACGGATCATATTTTAAGTAAATAAAAGTACCCCATACCTCTCCTAGGCCGTCCAACATTTCGGTGGAGACGTGGGGATTCTGTTCAGTTGAGCCCCTAATGCATTTGCATAGGTACTGCCGAGAATGCACCTTAAATAGCTCGATTGTCATATTTTTGGCCTTTGTTGGACCCAATGGGTCTTAAGACTTAAGAAAGAATCCGGTCTAGAAAAAGGATTCGCACTATAATCATCGCGCACACGGGCTCCGAACCGTGGTCGTCACATGTTCAGTAGTTTAGGGGTGATAATGGCACAAACAGTTTTACATTTATAATAATGGTATGGACTATGGAGCATGGATGACTCAACGAAAGTCTTACAAATACTTACGTAACTCATCGCTTGTAATTTTGATAATACCTACGACTTACTAAAAATGGTCAATGGTGTCACGGGCCCTTCATATAGGTATTAAACTAATGATAACGATACCAACTATAGCATTGCATTGTAATGATGATTGACGCCATTGGTAACGTTTACACCATATAGGATGATTCACATTAGGTACAGATGACATTATAGAAGTTAGTCGAATTGCACCAAAAAAGTTAAATCATAAAGGCACGCTACTGTTTAAGGAAAAATGTTCAAATTCCAGTGACAGATTTATTAATAAAAAATCGGTCAAATCCGGCCCGAGCATTCGGTCATCGAGCTTTCATAAGGCTCCTCTATACAATGGGCCGTCATGCGCACATGGGCTGTTATTCGGAACGCGCTAATAAGCCTCACCTCACCCGTCACGGCTAACGAAACTAGACCTCTGCCCCGCTATTTTGTAACTTGTTTTCACCTCGTCTCACCGTTCACCCACAAATATATCTCGGCGCCGCTATTCGTAGTAACTGAGCGTAGGTAGAGTGAGGGTGAGTTGAGGCGAATTACGCGCTAACACGCTTCCGAATAACAGCTCTGATTACGCTCAGTTATTTCGCATCGCGGCGTTAATAGCGTTAACAGACGATCGAACGGTCCGGCGGACCGAGAGGGACACAGCTATCTAAAAGAATCAGACAGTCATATATCCCTCTGATTCTTTCAGATAGCTGTGTCCCTCTCGGTCCGCCGGACCGTTCGATCGTCTGTTAACGCTATAAGATCTGCCGTGCCCCCGCCAAGACGAGCATATATTTGTGCGTGAGCGTTGAGGTGAGTTACAGAATAGCGGAGAAGGACTTGGCTATGCGTTGGAATGAGATGGTCGCCATGGAAGTATATCTATGTATATATTACCTACTTATTTAAGATAATATATAATGAATAATGATGTCTCCAGTGAGCAAAATATTAAACGTAGGTTTCTACATTCCCTTCATAGGTATACCATACCCTCTATAGGTTAAACGGTTATCCTGTAACTATAGGTAAAACGTTATTTTAAAGGTCAAATACTTTAAGCGTAAATACATTGACCTGAAAATTAAGCAAGGTAAACGTCCCTCAGTGCCCAACACATTATGGCCTAATACGAGTACATGCCACTTTCAATTTTTTATGTCCAAATAATAGAGGTGAACAATAGGTGCCAATGATTAATTAAGCATTAAGGTGTCGAGCATAGGGAAATTTATCTTACCTAAAACTTAGCACCTTTCAGACACTCAGTCATTTTCATTTCAAAGTCCAATATCTCAAAAACGGCTGAACAGATTTTCATGAAACATAACTAAGAACACTCGGGATCACATTAGCTTACGAATAATAAACGCCGCATTCAAATCGGTCCATCCGTTTGGGAGCTGCGATACGGATACACAGATACACCTATAAGCCTGCACCTAGCTTTTCTGTTTAGCCCTGTGGTTTACTGGTAGAGAATGCCTTAAGGCATTAAGTCCGCCATTTGTACTTCTTATCTTCGCAATAGAGTTTAAATAAATAAATAAATACACAGACAAGTTAAATTTATAACACCCCTCTCTTTGCGTCGGCGGTTAAAAGTAATGTATGCCATACGATTAAATAGTTTAATTAATGAGGTTTATTTTGTGCTGAAGTTTACCAACAAATTGAAAATTTAATTGATAAAATATAAAGTAAAGGATAATCCTATACTAATATGATAAATGCGAAAGTTTGGATGGTTGGATGTTTAGATGTTTGTTACTCAATGACGCTTAAACGGCTCAACCGATTTGGATGAAATTTTACACAAAGATAGTTTATAGCCTGGATTAAAATATAGGATAGCTTTATCCCGGGTCCACGCTAACAAAGTCGCGGGCGGAAGCTAGTATTCTATAAATGTATAATTTTCAATATGAATCCGCTTATTTATTATTTATTGAATGCGTCTTATATTCAAGCGGTTATGTTCGCTACAGAAATAACGCGGGAAAACATGAAACAGCTTGTGCCATCTAGTGACCAGTAGCTAACTTAAATATAAAGTATCCAACTTAGGTACTTTATTTAATTGTACCTAACTGTGTTTTGTATATGTGAAGTGCAATAAAGAGCATTGTATTATATTGTAGGTAATTGTATAATTGTCATGACGTTATTTTTATCTTTATAAATATAAATAAAAATATAAATATTTTTGGGGACATCTTACCCAAATCGACCCAGTCCCAAACTAAGCAAAGCTTGTACTATGAGTACTAGACGACGATATACATACTTATATGTATAGATAATAGATACTTAAATACATAGAAAACATCCATGACTCAGGAACAAGTATTCGTGCTCATCACACAAATAAATGCCCTTACCGGGATTCGAACCCGGGACCTCTAGCTTCGTAAGCAGGGTCACTACCAACTAAGCTACAGAGGTCGTCAAAAGTAGACGATCATCAGGTAAAATTCAAAAAAATCAAAATTCAAAATATTTATTCTGCAAATCGGCCACGAGGGCACTTTTACAAGTCAAAATGTCTATATATAAACTCAAAATAGTATGAGTACATTATTCATAATAGAATTAACTACATCAGAGTTTACATGTCAAATACAATACGAGAAAAAAATACAATCTTATTTCTTAGAGATGTATAAGGTCTCCAAGTGTCAAACATGAAAGGACTATTACTATATCTTATACAAATTAACTGGCCAACTTAAACTTGTAGTCATAAATTTATACACTACATATAAATTAGGGCACTTTTACAAATCAAAATTTATATGTATGAACTCTAAATCATACGTCATACAATATACTATTAACATAATAAAACTTTCACATGTCATAACAATATGGGAAAAAAAAGAACAATTCCTAAAGTTCTTGAAGTTTTACAAAGCTTTAAGGGAAGTTATAGCTATAAAAATGCGTTTAGTAGTTTTTGTGATCGAAAAACTGAAGCAACAAAACGTGTACAGCATATGCCATCTAGTGACGGGTAGATAAAGTTGTGGTACTTAGGGTTTCTTAGTACAAACTTTCAATCAAGTTTTAATCCCTTTAGAAGATGAATTTTCAAAAACGCTAAAATTTGTTTTCTTGTGTTTCAATATGGAATCATATTACGAAGTTTCAAGTCCCTAGCTCAAAAAATATTAATTCTTCGAAAAAAAAACGACCCATTTTTGACCCATTTAGGGTGTGAACTGGCGAAAACGCTGAAATTAGTTTTCTTATATTTCATTAAAAAACCTTTTTACAAAGTTTCAAGTCTCTATCTTAAAAAATAAACTAATTCCCATGCAGATTTTCCACCCATCTTTGACCCCCTTAGGGTATGAACTGGCAAAATCGAACAAAAAATGTTTTTTTGTATTTCATTACAGAACCTTTTTACGAAGTTTCAAGTCTATCTTATAAAAAAAAATCCCATACTATGTTTCGAACCTTATAATCAGCCTCTGAAGAAATTATATCTAGAAAAACGCCACGCTATGTCCTATTCTGAGGTCTAAAATACAATACCGTAAAATGCTGCAACTTTGCCATTTAAACTCAATTTTGCCTATTTCGTTTCAATTATGAACCTCTCGAATTTGCTTAGTTTTTTCTTGTTTTTTACCATTTGGTAGGAATTTTCATTATTCTGGCAACACATATTTAATTTTTTACAATGGTAACTCCATTTTTGCTCCGCCAGTTACGCATCATAAGTCGGAGTGAGTGGCAGCATTTTTTTAGTGTCTCGCAACTTTTGAACTTTTATCTACAAAAAAGGTGTTTTTTGAGAAGTGGTAACGTCCCAGGGTAAGTAAAGACTGTCTATTTTCCGTAAGTTTAATATTTTCAAGAAAAGGACATGATTTCAGCATAATAACGTACTAGGCAATATTGGGCAGTGTTTTGGAAACTTGAATGACACAATTTTGCCTGGGTCTAGGGCTGTCACTAGCTGGGTTTTATAAATGTACAGAAAATAGTAAAAATAAGCCTGCTTAAATGAGTTTATTTATTACAAGCTTTTTATTAACTTGCAATGATTGTTGGTTTAAGTCAAATCTTGCAAGTCGATTTTCACCAACTTTCAGTGTGGGTAGATCTGCTGACAATGCAGTAATAAACTAACGTTAACAAAAAAAACTTAAAGGTACTTAAGATATTTTTATTGTAATTACTTGCAAATTGTATATCTATTGTATTATAATTATGTTGTATGTTTGTCTTTTAGTTCAAGATTTGCAATAAATTTTTCAACCACTTATTAGCGACCAATTGAGGTGTTTAACGTACTATACCATCGAGATGGTCTGATAATGGAGACCGAAGATAGAAACTTCTAAACAACACATAATAAACCCACTGTGTTTAGGCTCGTTTGATTTGTCTTGCAGTTATCTTTCTTATCAAATGGGTTGTCAGGTCGATTACCTACAGTTGGAGTTTAAAGGTGATGGGTGATTAGAACTTTACAATGAAATAGAACTTTACACTATAATAATGCATTGTGAATTAGCAAAAAAGTGTACTTGCAATGTACTTATAATAAATAAATAAAAGACCGGGTTGCACTCCGGGAGTGCCGGCAGAAGTGAAAACACAGTTTTTCGATCAGGTCACGTGACATCTTACGGTGTCACCCTAAAAATTAATTTGGCGCAAATTTATGAACGATTATCAATTATTTAGGCGTTTAAAAAAAATAAGGAAAAAAATTGGTATTATTGTTTGTTGATTATTTTGTAACTAAAAATAAAAATATTTTATTTAAATAATGATCTTTTTTTGGCCCAACCCTACAGTTAACAATATTTTTGTATAGAAAGTTTGTGGAACCTGCTACAACTTTACCTATTGCCTGTGAAAAAAAAAGTATTAAGCTTATGGCAATAATTTGACTGCCAGGGACAAGCCCAATGTCTCATGCACACGAGTAAATATTATTACAAATAGCAACACATTATTTATTGAGATATCCGCCTAGGCAAAGTTACGTCTTAGGTCTACAACTTTGCCTGCCACTTTGATTGCTTGTAAATCGGAAATACAGTATGATTAGGTAATGAGATTTGAGTCTTATCTGGCAAGACATAGGGTATGTTTTCCGACTAATACTCATTAAACTCATAATGAAAAATAGGTTCACAGATATAAGAAAAAAACGTCAAAATCCAGGCAAAGTTGCAGCATTTTACGGTATTAGAAAGTTTCATCAAAATTGGTTCAGTAGGTTTTGCTATATTATGCCCCCAAAATATACTGGTTATCATCGCCGCCACGGGGCGTCCACTTGACAACAAAAGATGGCGCTGTTACGTATACACGACTTCATCAAATCGGTTATCCTCAAATTTGGTCTGCGAGTCACCTTAACTCCATAAAACTTTATTGATACGTTTCATATGGTTTGACGGAGTTTAGACGCCGACATAAAACTGGAGAATGACCTAATGAGGCTAGAATATACGTGAAAATTCGTGATGTTCAGCATCGCGCTATTGAAGTTTTTAATTTATGTCGTATAAATACAATTTCCTTCAGGGATTTCTTATTATGTCTCTCTGACAACATCAACGAATTTTCACATTTATAATATCAGTGTGATGTGATACAAGTACCTATATGTAAGTAGTCCGTCAAAATGTTGCAATCCATTTTTCATTCACGATTGCCGTTAACCGATTGAGCTGAAATTTTGGGTAACCTATAGTTTGGATGACAATTCAATATTGTGGTACCATCGAGCTGATCTGATGATGGAGACAGAAGGTGGCCATGGGAATTCAGCACTTAACCGACGTAGGTGTTGAACCGTCTCAATGAGTAGTTGATGATGGTATACAGAAAAGTACAGTCGGCAATAAAAGCTTGTACCAATAATGAAATTTTTGACAGAAACTTTTCAATCTATACTTCGCGCTTTGGTACAGTAAAAAGTGAAAAAATATCATCATCATCATATCAACCGAAAGACGTGCACTGCTGGACTTAGGCATCCCCCAAAGATCGCGGGAGTGCGCTGGATGCGGGTGGCGCAGGAATCGGTCATTGTAGCAAAAATATGTATTACCAATTTAATCCTCCCATAAATATATAGAGAAACCGAGACGTAGAAGCGATGGGGCATATTTATGAGTAAGTTGTATGCACCCATATTTTTACACTTGACTGTATTAATATACATACTCGTATGCGTCACTAATAAATAGATACCTACTGCGACTAGGTACTTCACTTGTCCACCATAAAAATGTCCATCGATTGACCTTCGCTCGAACGAACTCTTTATTACTTGTTCTTGAATAAATTTATCACAAATATGTAAATTTCACGAATGTTATGACTCTGTTTGGAGCAGTCATTTGGCATTAATGAGTAGGTTGCCGTGAACTTAATATTAAGAGTGGGATAAGTACTCACATACCTACTTGAAGATGTTGCAGGGTTGACAAACATATAATTACTACATATCTATGTTGGCATGGTTAATTTCTTATGCCCTTAAGGCGCCGTAGATTCAGCGAAGTTAAGCGAACAGAGTTTTTGAAACAATATAATGCGTCTGTTTATAAAAATATGATTTCAAAAAAATACGAATAGTAATCTTGAGGCTTTTCTGCAGGGAAATCAGTGACTCGAAACATGATTAAGCAAATTTCGCTTGATAGAAAAAAATCACGAACATAGGTCTAAAACACACAAAAATACACTTAAAATATTTGTAACAAATTGTGCATAAAAGCTATAAATATTAAAATTGCTTCTAAAAATCGGCAATACCATGTTTGAAGGAAATCAGTGATTACATTTTTATTTATTTAAACGGCCAAAAAATTTCAATTAAAAAACATGATATCCGCGCTTCCGAGCACGCACTTCCATCTCGCTCACGCTTATGCTCAGTGAGAGGGAGAGAAGACCATGAACCTACGGCGCCTTAAGCCAGGTTTAGACGAAGCCAGTGCTGGTCACTGGCTTGAAAAAATAGTCCGGCGCTCTGTTCCCGCCAGATGAGTGCTGGCAGCCAGTGCTTTACATACAATAACAAGCCAGCACTGGCTTCTTTTATTTTTTATGTATGGTCCCCGATTACTCGAGACCTCCTGGACCGATTTGGAAAATTATTTTTTGTTTGAAAGGGCATCCTTCCTTGGTGGTCCCATGGTCGCCAGGTTAGAATCTGATGATGGGAACCTGGTGAAATCGAGGGAACTCTTGAAATATAGGCACACTAGACGCGATGAACTAAAAGTTTGTCAGTTAAACAAGGGTATAAACCGCTATGAAAACAAAACCCGGATGATGGACAATGAATAAATAAATAAGTATTGTTGCTATAAATTACACGCTTTTTCTTCTTCAATAGGTACTCATAAATAACCCCCTTTATGGTTTACCCTTGACAAACCTTTCATCGAATGTATGTTTCGCCGAATTTTCATTTCTGCCGTGTCATGTGACCCTGCGCTCTCAAGTTAAAAAGCTAACATCTCAACTAGACCTACTGAGGTCTCAAGTAACTTATGGTTATGTACAGTCAACGTCTAATTTAATATGTTTAAACTTTTGTACCTTATTGCATTGTAATAAAAATGTATACATATCTTTGTACAATAAGGTATATTATTTGTACAATAAGGTTCAAAAGTGGTAAACCACTTTGTCGGCTGACTGTACCATCGGCACAGTTAACTAATAACCATTTGTCAACCTAATTGCATCGGCAGTAAGATCGATTAACAGTCAGCGTCATTCATATTTGTACACATTTAACGTCAAAATATCTACAACAGCCCAGATTATATTTAGCACGATAGGTTTTATCCTCACGTTCTACGGAGAAAATGTACTGAAACGTCATGTAAAATGTGATGATAAAACCTTTCTGGCTAGGGCCTCTGCAGTACCGTTTATCTAGCATAATCGCTTTTATGACCGTCATAAATCGACCTCCTCTAAGGAAAAATGTTGGCCGAAGGGAGTTGAGTTCCGGCGTTTTCGCGGTCGAAGTTGCGTAACACATTAGCAGTTATAGTGTTGTTATTATGTTTTCAAATGACTTTATATTTATAATATATGTTAGTCTGTAAATTATATGTAAAAATGGGCCATTAGTGCCTGATAAAAAAAGCAGTAGTCCTTCTAATATTTAAAAAATATTTTGAAAATTTTCCAAAAACTGAATCGACAAAAAAGAACTGTATAATTATCGAACCGGGTCACAAACATTCACGACAATCTGTTGAGAAATGACCTGTAGAGGAGAATAACCAGACAGCCGGACATACGAAATAATTTTGGCCCAAGCCGAAACAGAACTGCGTTCCCTTCGCTCGATCACCCCTCTTTGCCCCGCTTAGAAGATCAGTTTCAGGCTCTAAGTAACTCTCCAATATGGGTTATGTAAAATGGCTAGTGGTTGCTGTGACATGGCGGATATGCACTATGACCCACTAAATAAATATATAACATCTGACCTAAAATATTTCTTAAAACATACCTATGTAATAAGAATTTAGAAAATAAGTTAAAATTTTGATATTTCTACAGTTGTTTACTTATATTTGTTTTGCATGCCGTGTTTACCTGTAAGTAATTGTGACACCACTCCTTACATGTATTAGCTTGTACGTTTTTAATGTATCGATGTCAACAAATAACCTTAAATAAATAAAATAAAATAAAATAAGATCAATGTTGCCGACTGTTCTGTTTGATACATATTACGTAAAGTTTTGTCAAGTTCAAAAGCGAACTTCGCAAGCTCTTCTATTGAGTAGGGAGACCTAAGCATGCGCGCGCGCCGGTCAGTTCAGTGTCGCGTGTGTGTTGTGAAGATGAGGTTCGCGTGTGTGCTCGCGCTGTGCGCAATCGGTACGTACTAAGACTTAATTGAAATTATTTGAGTTGGACGAATTGCATCAAATAGTCCATTCCTGTAACTGACCTGGTAAAGGTTGCGGAAGTCCGCTGGATGCGGGTGGCGCAGGACCGGTCGCTTTGGCACTCTTTGGGGGAGGCCTATGTCCAGCAGTGGACGTCTTTCGGCTGATATGATGAGTCCATTCAAATAGCAATTCTACGTGGCCCGCTGTTTTCGTAAAAACACGAATATCTAATTTTTTTTATGTGGTAGGATGTTTTACTTACGCATGTGTAGGAGAAATATTTTCTTAATCAACACCTATTCAAAATTTTTATCGATTTTGATCGCGGGTAAAGTTATCTGGACTTTTGCCAACATTGACCCTGTCCAATTATTGACGCAAGCTCTTACGATGTTGAGACAAGACTCAGTACAAAATGTTGGTCAAACATGGTGTTCCATTTTAACATCTTGGTCTTAACTACGAAAAGTTTTACACAGTACAGATGGGCAATGTTACCTAGGTATTTTCAACTTTGCCATGCAAATCCATACTCCTCACGTTCCACAATTTGCTGCAAGCTCCTGGCTGAAGTTAAATATATGTATGACTCATAAAGTAAAGTCACAAATATAATCTAGTTTCTACTAAAAATAGTAAGGTTGCCATAAATATGTTGTATTTTCGTTCATTACCAGATTTGTTTAAAATAACTTTTTGGGCAAAGTTTGGCCTGGTGGCAAAGTAGGCATGTGTCACGGTAGGTACCTAATCACAACCATACTTTGTTGTACGGTGCGTAGAAATGCGAAGCTAGAAAGCCTTACTATTTAATTTTTGAGTTTGAGTGAATTGTTCGTCTTTTCTTTCTGACAATGTTGGTTTAGAAGATTTGCAGTTATTTTTACTCGAGTGCTCTAGGAGGCTTATATTTTCAAGAAAATTCTATATCACGCGACAGTTCAAACGGCTCGATGGATTTTGAGATATTATGATACGAGGTGTTGTTGGATTCCTCATAATCGCGGAAGTGTCATATGTTATAATATTAATTAATTTACTTTAAAAACAAAGTTTTAACCGACTTCAATTTAGTACTCCGCCAAGCCACGAGAACATTTCCACATTTATTTTCCAATTTACTACATGAACTGATTTCCGAGAGCAAATGCGTTGATTATTAGAGAAAAAAACCCAATCGCTGTATGTGGCCCGATAATATTTGAGGACTTCCGTCGATTCCACAAGGATCACCTTTGGTACTTCATTAGCTGCTATTTCAACGGAATCTTATCAGATTCTGTGACGTGCTTTTGTACTTTAAGTACATAATTGAGGTATTCCATAAGTCATCTGTGGTCTTCATCATCAGTTCCACTCCACCAAATTTATGATTTCCGGATGTAAATACACGAGATATAATAGAAAATACCAAAATCACTACACGCGTGCCTAATATAATTGAGGTGTTCTCTCAATTCCTCATGGATCCCATCATCCAACTAAATTAAAAAAAAAATGGGACCCACCTGGATGCATATACTTACAAACAAAAAAAAATGTCGAATCGGCTCATCAATGACGGAGTTCTGAGGTAACAAACATTGTAAGAAAAAAAAAATACAACCGAATTGAGAACCTCCTCCTTTTTTTTGAAGTCGGTTAAAAAAACAGTTGGTTTTATTGTAAAATCTTCTGACTTGACGTGTTGTGTTACATTTTAAGCACTAGGTAATCAAATTAATAAAGGAAGGATGCACCAATAGCAAGAAAGTGACCTATAATGAAATGATATATCAAATTTATGTAATACCCATATAGTTCCGTCACCGGCACTTTAAACAACAAGCAATCAAGGTTTAACTTTCGGTCTCTGCAACAAAAACTTTGATAATTGATGTCATGTAAGATGTGAGTGTACATTCTATCAAACGGTTAAGGCTTGAACTCTCAAACATGATCGGAAATATCGTTCTTATGTTCGCATACACGAAGTGACACTGTTCGCGCGCCTCCGTGCGTAATGCTTAATTTTGGGTTTTTAGGGTTCCGTAGTCAACAAGGAACCCTTATAGTTTCGCCATGTCCGTCTGGCCGTCCGTCCCGTCTTCGGCTTAGCTCAGTATTACTTAATTTAAATTCTGATTAAGTACCTCGCATATTTTAAGATGACTGCGCTGCGTTAACGAATTCGCGGGCCAAAGCTAGCAAAGTTTAATTTAAATCACTCGGCCATAAAACGATATTTTTACTTAATCAACAAGCCCACGAACTCCTTTGAAACTTGAACTCATGTCTCGTACCTCTTTAATTATGTAATTAATATTATATACATAACTTGAAAAATATTAGCAATGAATTTGATACCCATACCATGTAGGTGAATACTAGCATACATTAACATATTATATTACGTAACTTATTGTACACCCGCCGACCCAACCAGCTTAAGATGGCGACAGGCAATAAAAATACCAAAATAAGATTTTTACGAAGTATTAATTTAATTATTATTTTCACTTTATTATCAGTCAGTTGCAAGGCAAAAGTCAAGGTTGATCTGCATTTAAGGCAAAAATAATTCATACAATACAACATAAACAAATTTTGTTTGTAGGTACCTACTAATAATATTTCAGTTTTTTCACAATATCGTAAAATATATAGCGCTGTCGCCGTGTCGCCGCGCCGGGAATATTCGAAAGTTGCTAGCAACTAGCAATATGGCAATTGTTGGCTGTCCTGTGCATTGTTTTTATGATTTTATTCACAAGTGTTCATAAATTTTAGCTAAAAAGACAAAATGCAATTTAGTAACCAGATGGTTAATGACGAATACGTGTATTTGTGTCTATTCGTTCGAACACTATTTACCTAAACATGTACCTTAACTTGAACAAATAAGACATTTTTTCAACTGCCATTGACCCACATCACAATAAATAACCATTGTTATTGAAACGCGAACGAGAACGTATGCAGACAAAGTCGCCTCTAAACTCAAGCTCTGACATACCGAAGGTTCTCTCGTGCGGACCCCCAAAGCTCTCTACAAGAGGCCACGCTATTCATAACAAGTTGTCAACTTAATAAAATCACCGTCGCCGTGGCAGATGGCACGGCCTTGGCCTTTGGCTGTACGAATATGGAACCGATGACGTGTCGAAAAACTATAAAATTGAATTCTATTATTTTTTAATACAGCTGCTCAAAAAGTGCTACTTTACGTAGCTGTTTAGCGTGCGGAACAGTACATTGTTTAACGAGGGGCGGAAGTGGAATATTGCGAACAAGAGTCTATCAGAAGCCCGACGCCGAATGCAGAGGGCTTTTGATGACTCGGGTTTGCAATATTCTTACGCCCGTGTTATACACAATGTTTTTCAACACATTTGCGAGGAAACAAATACATTTTAGATGAAATGAATATAAATCGTAATAAACACTGCATCATGTCAGTCGTCCCTTTTGTTGAATTTGACGTGAGGCGTGTATGGCAAAGACCCTTCGGTATACAGCCACGATTTGAAAACACTTAAAAACATTTTACATAGACACTAACGACCGTATTCATAAACGTCCTACAAGCCTGTTTTAACTAAAATGGCGTTAAAATTCGTTTGTCCTTATCTGTCACTTAGACATTTGTGTTCGTAAGAAAGGGACAAAGCACATTTTATTTTGCAGAGGCATTTTAAGTTTTATGAATAAGGGGGTAAATAACTACATATTAAATCCGTAAATAATTCAGTTAAACATGTTTAAGTAGTTTTTTAAGGTTAAATTTATTTATAAATACGTTTTGAGACATCGTATTACATATAAAACCTCTTTGCTTTGTAACTGCCGCATGAGTCACAGATACAATTTAAGAAAAAAACTATTACGCCCGTGGGCGTAACACAGGCTATTACAGCTCTGTATGCCTGCGCATTGTGAAGCCCTTTTCGAGCAAGTGTGATGAAAAGATGGTTTTCGCGAACTATGTGCTTTTCACTTTTATATCTCGGTACTCGTGACGTAATGACATAATTTCCGCACTAGCATCGAAATGTACTATTCCTTCCTGATTTATTTATTTTAATACGGAAACTATTATTACAGGTTGACATGATGCAATAGCGCCTTAAATTAGCTATATTACTTTTTTGCACAAGACACACAGATATTTTAACCTGGTAAAGGTCGCGGGGGTTCGCTAGATGCGGGTGGCGCAGGACCGGTTATTGTGACACTCTTTGGGGGAGCCCTATTTCCAGCAGTGGACGTTTTTCGGCTGATATGATGATGATGATGATAATGATGATATTTTCTTTGTTTGTCGAGTGAGAATAGCACCACCTACTTTCTTACCATAGGTGACGTAGGTATTGAGAGTTGACTGTGAATATGGTTGAAGTATATGTTATGGGCAAGCATCCTAACACTGCTATATCACATTTTCACCATCACTAGATGAATAGGTCAACACAGTCAAACAAAATTAGTTTTTCCTGTAGTCAATAGTTGAAAGCTAATAAATAATGTTTTTATCGTATAGGTAATCCTATACTAATATTATAAATGTGAAAGTTTGGTTGTTTGTTACTCAATCACGCTTAAACGACTGAACCGATTTGGATGAAATTTTGCACGAAGATAGTTTGAAATATAGGAAGAAGGAAGACTGGATTAAAATATAGGATAGTTTTTATCTCGGGTCCACGCAGACGAAGTCGCGGGCGGAAGCTAGTCATATATAAAAGGAGACGCCGTTTATGCGTATTAAGAGTCCATCCAAAAATTAGGCTTTGTTAGCCCTTAACTTTGACAATGTCTTCAGAAAAGACGCGATTGTAAATCTGTGTGTAGGCTTTGTTAGTCCAACTTTGACAATGTCTTCAGGAAAGACGCGAACGTAAATCTGTGTGTAGGCTTTGTTAGCCCAACTTTGACAATGTCTTCAGAAAAGACGCGATTGTAAATCTGTGTGTAGGCTTTGTTAGTCCAACTTTGACAATGTCTTCAGGAAAGACGCGAACGTAAATCTGTGTGTGGGCTTTGTTAGCCCAACTTTGACAATATCTTCAGAAAAGACGCGAACGTAAATCTGTGTGTTGGCCGAATATACACTTGATAGAAGTTGCGCGGAAACTGCAAAAATGATGTGCCTTTGTGTGCTTTTGTGTTAATTGTGTTAGACATATGTATAGGTTATGGGCCCGGCAATATCAATCAAAACGAAAGTCATGAACTCTAGCGTCTTACCGTGCTTGAAATATGGCTGCCAAACGGGGAAATTCACAGCAAAAATAAAAAATAAAATTAACACTTGCCAAAGAGGAATAGAGCGAAGTCTGCTTAACATAAAGAAAATTTACAAAATACGTCATACGTGGTCATACCAAAGTAAGAGCTATAACAAAAGCAACGAATGCGCTCACCCATGCCCAAAAACTAAAGTGGAAATGGGCTGGCCATGTTGCGAGGTTAAGGGACCAGAGATGGACTATAAGAACGACTCTATGGCACGGCCCACCAAGCAATCGGAACAGGGGAAGACCTCTCACTCGTTGGGAAGACGACATCAAGAGGACAGCCGGCTCGCTCTGGCACGAAGTGGCACAGGACAGAGACACATGGTCATCCTTAGGAGGCCTTTACCCGCCCAGGGGTTCTTGCAGACCAGCTTATTACTAATACCTAGCTTTAAATGTAATTTTGAGTTTAAGTTTTTTTACTAACCAACGATATATGTAACTTGTTTTGTATTTTTATTTATTTATTATGGGCCCGGCACGGTTCGATTCCTAACTCTTTTTGCGGGGAAACACCGGGCGTTCTAATTGAGAACCTCCTACCATTTTTCATTTCGGTCCATTCATTAACTAATTAATTATTTACTATCCATTCGCGCATAATGTAATATGTAACCAACAACTCATAATAATCACTTACGGTTACGAAAAGCATAGACCAACCACTTGGTTAAGTGTTTTTATATAAGACAGTGATTGAGCATGCCTGACCATTATTATGAGACGGCATATAAATATAGACACTCGATATCTTTATACAAACGGATGTGACGTAACGTATATATATGGTCGTTCATTAACGTAATTGAACATTGCGGTTTTCCAGAGGCCCTAAAACGACAGGTTTTTTCGTAACGTTTTACGGCGAAAATGTTCTGAGACGTCACGTACAATATAACGATAAAACGACCGTTTTAACCTAGTTGGTAGTGACCCTGCCTACGAAGCAAGAGGTCCTGGGTTCTGAATCAAACGAATAACAAACTAATCCAACACCGCGTCTTCATTCATATGTATATATGTAGTAAATTAATTTGAATGTATTTAACATGGGAGATATCACGATTAGATATAAACATTTGCTTTTACAAATGAAATAGGAGAATTTACATCTAAGTTATACAATAAAAAAGAGACCTTATTGCCTAGGCTATAGATATCAAAATCCATTGACAAGGATATAATTAATTATTAATTAATCGGAAGACTATTGAGTGATGAGATGATTCAAGAAGAAGGCTTGGTTCCGGAGATTGAAGTTACTGAAAAAGCGTTTTATTAAAGGATTGAACAACTAAAAACCTGAAAATCCTGCTAGTATTAAGTTGTTTGAAACTAATACTGTAACATTATTATCAATAATCCCACCATTCAACCTGGAAACGACCGTTTTACTAACGCCATCCAGTAAAGAATAGATACACTAAACACATGGAAACAACCACTACTAACGCCATCCGGTGAGCAATAGATGCACTAAACCAATGAGAATAACCGTACTACTAACGCCATCCAGTAAGGAATAGAGACATTAAACACCCGGAAACAACCACTATTAACGCCATCCGGTGAGCAATAGAAGCACTAAACCAAAGAGAATAACCGTACTACTAACGCCATCCAGTAAGGAATAGAGACATTAAACACCCGGAAACAACCACTACTAACGCCATCCGGTGAGCAATAGATGCACTAAACCAATGAGAATAACTGTACTACTGACGCTGACTAGTGAGGAAAAGGAGTACTAAACACATAGAGTAATATCGTCTTATACTTCAAGTACAGGGAAAAATCGGAAAACTATACATTTGTAGTTTTTAGGGAGCCCTCGGTGGGCGAGTCTGACTCGCACTTGTCCGGTTTTCTTCTAAGCCTCACGGTTTTTGGCTGATTGCTTCTTAAAAAACCCGGCCCAGGCACAGTGAACTTAATGTGCAAGTTTTCTCCCTGGATAATGGCAGTAGAGCAATATTTTTTTTTTCCATAAATCTATGGCTACTATTGACATGTTCCTACCTTAAAAAACCTAAAAAAAATCCATTCGCACACTAAAACAAAATCTCGACTGGCGCACTGAGAAACGGGTCGAGATTTTGTTTGAGTGTGCGTGCGGCGACGCATAGATACTATGGCGCACACATACAAGCCGCGCGCGGTGCGTTTCTAGAAGATAACATACTTTGCACTCTTTCTACTATGATATAAGTGCTTCGTAGCCGCATCGCGTGGATTTAAAGATACCGCCAAAAACAATAAGGCCCTTTGTGAGTGAGAATGACGCAAATGTAGCCTAAAGGGCCCTTTTCGATAGCGCGGTGAGAATAGGGAATATTCATTACATTTTTTTATTTTTTTTATCTATTCTATAAGTAATTATATAACCGGAAAAAAATATAACACTTTCACAATATTATTAAATAATCTAAAAAAAAATAATTAAAATTACTATCATTTTCGGACGATCAAAACGCCACCATTTTGGCGCGCTCATTTGTGACGTCACCGTGCAGCTTAGTGCACGGCGGTTCTTAAACAAATTAACAACAAAGTGTTTGATTCACACTTTTAATAAATGTGAGTGATTAAAGCTTATAAGATCAACTTATTGTAATGGAAGAGCACACAAAAGCTTATTATAAATATTGTATTGTCCCTATGTGTGAAAATCACATTAAAACTGCAAATATTTTCATATGCCCAAAGGTGCAAATATAAGGATAAAGTGGTGTAAGGCGATGAGGAGAGATAATGTATCGTGCTTGAGTAGTTTATATTGTTGTGAAGATCATTTCGACGTGAGTATTAAATATGTATGTACCTAAAATCTTTTTTATTACGATTCGCGAACAATATAGGTATAACAATAACCTAACCTCAAAATTGTATTATATACTTATTCATAAAACTATTCTGATTCCCAATTTTTTTAGTTATTAATGTTACAAATATTATGATTTTTGTTGATCAACAGCTGACTACGAGTGTTGATTTTGATCAAGAAACGTTTTAGCTAAGTTTCTTTGTTTGCACTGTTGATCGAAGAAAGTTAAAAGAATTTAATCCTTTTTACTGAGTGACCTACACAAATTTGTTTTATTTATAAGCCTTGACGAAAACAACCTAGTTTGTTAAAGTTCATAAAGATGTTCTCAACATTTAACATTCCTAATAGGTACCTACATATCTTTGATTATATAATACTAGCTTCTGCCCGCGACTCCGTCCGCGTGGAACTCGTTTATACTATCTCTATACCAAATTTCATCCAAATCGGTTTAGCAGTTTAAGCGTGAAGAGGTAACAAACAGACAGACAGACACACTTTCGCATACTTTTCGTTTATATCGTAGCTCCCCCCATATCCCCCAAAGGGATGAAGTGGGGGTGAAAGTTTGTATGGAGCTACGATATAAATGAGTTCCACGCGGACGGAGTCGCGGGCAGAAGTTAGTATATATAATGTATAAAGTTATAGTATAGTAAAATAGTATATAGTAAGGATAAATATCTACTAGTTTTTTATTCCACTTATTTAACAAAGACACCTATTTGAAGTAGTTTAAAAGTCTAGCTATTTGAATCGCCAAAATAGGTTATAATTATTTAATTGACCAATCTCACGAGTATAAAAACAAGGAATATGAAAATTTATTGAATATCTGTAACTTATTTACCTTGCAGCTTTTACTCCTCTTAGTTCAGCGGACGTAAAGTCACAAATATTTGCGAAGTATGTATTAAATTTAGTCATCATGACCACATCAATTTTAGGCAGATTATCCGACTGTGCCTTGACAAAACCGCCTTCAGTCATTGTGGCGAGTCTTTTTTCACTTAATAATTACCAAAAAACACTGATTATTTATCATAAACAGCGGCCAAACAATGCGAATAACTTTCAATAATCATACTAACGACCTGCACGGTGACGTCACGTTTCGCTCCGCCAATAGCGTTGCGTTTTGGAAATTTGCGAGGGAATTTGAAAAATAGTACTTTTAAACAATTTATTTTATCAATAGAAACATGATAATTTGAAAAAATAATCATGTGTGTATATTTATTAAGCAATATAGATTACACGTGATTTTTTTGTCCATTTCTAAATCACATGCATATTCCCTATTAGCCTTGACCTTAAGGCGCCGTAGGTTCAGCGAAGTTAAGCGAACAGAGTTTTTGAAACAATATAATGCGTCTTTTTATAATAATATGGTTTCAAAAAAATACGAATAGTAATTTGGAGGCTTCTCTGCAGCGAGATCAGTGACTGGAAACATGATAAAGCAATTTTCGCTCGATAGAAAAAAATCACGAACATAGGTCTAAAAAACACTTAAAATATTCGTAACAAATTATGCACAAATGCTAAAAATATTAAAATTGCTTCAAAAAATCGGCAATATCATGTTTAAGAGAACTCAGTGATTACATTTTTATTCATTAAAATAGCCAGAAAATTAAAATTAAAAAACATGATATCCGCGCATCCGAGCACGCACTTCCATCTCGCTCACGCTTATGCTCAGTGACAGGGAGAGAAGACCATGAACCTACGGCGCCTTAATAGCGCCATCTAGTTCAAAGAAGTGTCATTTATTCTATCTACTACTCTTTTGTTTACAGGGGTGGTGAGCGGGACAGAAACCAAGAAGACTGCGACTATGACCAACAGACACCGGCGGTCGTCAGGGACGGAGTTGTTCCTCAGCATTGTTGCAGGTAATCCAAAAAAAATACTTACTATTGAAAATAATATTAATTTATTAAAGACAAATTAATAAAAATAAACATAATACAACTTAAACTATAAGTAAAAAAATTGGCATAAGTGGTCTCTGGTCGCCCGAGGCTTCTATTATTAAATCGTTACCGCATATCGTTACGCGATCATAAACTATTAGCTATGCTGTTTAGCTAAACGAAATAAATGAATAGGCGAGTTAAGCTTAGCTCGCGTATATTTATTTATTTCGATGGTATAAATAAATAAATAAATATTAGCGGACAGTCTTACACAAATCGACCTAGTCCCAAACTAAGCAAAGCTTGTACTATGGGTAATTGGGTACTAGACGACGATAAACATACATATATAGATAAATAAAAACTTAAATACATAGAAAACATCCATGAACCAGGAACAAATATTCGTGTTCATCACACAAATAAATGCCCTTACCGGGATTCGAACCCAGGACCTCTTGCTTCGTAGGCAGGGTCACTACCAACTAGGCTAAAGCCCCAGATGGGTTTTTTCCCGGAAATATTAGGTACCCAATCTAGAGCAAGAAGACGCCCATAGTTGCCGGCCACACATTTCCAGAAAAGTATAGCCCGTCTAGAAGCCCCATTAAAGACATATAACACTACATTAAATATTAAGACGATGGATTGGACTATTCAACACGTTGAGACGGCGACGCGCGACGTTTCTGGCAGTCAAATAACCGGCTTATGTCGGACATAAAGCATGCGTCCCTTACTAGCAAGTATATATACTAATATACTAATACGAATATATACTAATACTAATTACTAATATTACTAATTACTATATGAATAATATTACTAATTACTAATTTACTAATATTTACTAATTACTAATATTACTAATACTAATAATATTATAAATGCGAAA
Source organism: Epinotia ramella (assembly GCA_947578815.1). Lineage (NCBI taxonomy): Eukaryota > Metazoa > Arthropoda > Insecta > Lepidoptera > Tortricidae > Epinotia > Epinotia ramella. The sequence goes on from OX388220.1 coordinate 5,245,592, forward strand.
GTGTGTCTGTCTGTCTGTCTGTCTGTCTGTCTGTTACCTCTTCACGCTTAAACCGCTGAACCGATTTGGATGAAAGGTATAGAGATAGTTTGAGTCCTGGGGAAGGACATAGGATAGTTTTTATCCCGGAAATCATCCCTCAAGGGGATGAAGTGGGGTGAAAGTTTGTATGGAGCTACACGATATAATAGAGTTCCACGCGGACGGAGTCGCGGGCAGAAGCTAGTCTCACATAAAGCGACCACGCTAGCTAGGCAGGAGGTGTTAACGGAATCATCATACTCCTAGCTTTGTTCCCGGTTGTGCCCTAAGGGAGCCCGGGGTCTGCTTTGACACCTAATCCTTAGATAACGAGTAGACCCTAGTTTTTAGGGTTCCGTACCTCAAAAGGAAAAAAACGGAACCCTTATAGGATCACTCGTGTGTCTGTCCGTCTGTCACAGCCGATTTGCTCCGAAACTACTGGACCGATTTATTTGAAATTTGGTAAACATATGTAAATTAGTGACCCAAAGATGGACGCGTAAAGTAAATTAATAAATTCTGAACAGATTTGAAGTAATTGAGAAAAAACGACGAAAATTGACCATTCCCCCCCCTTATCTCCGAAACTACTAGGCTTAAAATTCTGAAAAAAATATGGAAAATAGTCCCTTCCCTAAAGATTACAGGAAAACCTATAAGAAGTTTGAGTATTCAAAGTAACGGGAAAATTCTCAATATTATTGTGTATTTTGTATGGAGCGCCTGATGATTGAGCATAGCAATTTTTACGTCCGATTAAAAAAACACTTATTAAATTTAGACTATATACGGAACCCTCACCACGCGAGTTAAACTCGCACTTGTCCGGTTTTTTTAAAAAAGCGACTGCCATCTGACCTTTTAACACAGAGGGAAAACTAGACCTTATTGGGATAAAACCGGTTTCCTGTCGATGTTTTCCTTCACCGAAAAGCTAGCGATAAATAATCCGTACATAAGTTCGGAAAAACTCATCGGTACAAACCGGGATTCGAACCCACAACTGCCGCTTGACAGCAGCATGCCAGAACCACTAGGCTACCGTAGCTCACGGAATGCGAAACACATTGAAACATGACTTTGCTTATACGACCTCATCTAGGGAAATCCATGAAAACTGTCTAACTTTATTGGTCTGCTATAATTTCTTACTAACGTGGTCCTTCGAACCGGTTATTTATATTTAAATCATTAAATTAATTTTAGAAGACATTTTCGGAATAAATAGATTAAATAGTATCCCATGTTATAATTCAGGTTGTAAACTATCTTTGCTAAATCCGTTCAGCCGTTTTTGCGTGATCTAGGATAGTAATTTCTAAACTTCAATAGCCAGGTTTTTTTTAAATGAAAGAATCTATAAGTCCTATTGAGTGTTGCTAATAAACGACAGAAAATTTCCGTTTGGTACTAAGATAACTGAAGCTTGGAAGTGGCTCGATTTTCTTCGAGGGAAACCAATGGCGGTTACATACATGTTTGCTTGACTTACTAAGGGCACAGCCGTGCCCCACCCCCCCCGATACCCCCCCCCCCCCCCACCCCCCGTGCCCGAGACCGCATTGCCACGCTAAATTGATTAGATAAGTAACCGATTTCTAATATCACTGATTGATTTGACCTTTTACCTTACAGTACCCGTACACTTTTTGCGGCAAGTTAACTAACAGTGCGTAAAAAATGGTTTTCGGAATTATGAATTATCAGGATTCGAACCCAGGGCCGTTAGTTTCGTAGGCATGGCATTACCGGTCTATTTGTCTACTTAGACAATTGGGTTCCGAACAAGCTCGATTTGAATGCATCTGATTGTTTTTAATGTTGGCTAACAGACGATACGGTCACCATACGGTCGTATTCCGTTCGAAGACAACTTAAACCAGGCCAGTAGTTAAAGGTCATTCAAGTAATGGTATTACATAACACAAATTATAACCGGCCATTATGGTAATGTTGAATCTTGATCTAAAGTGTAAACAAAGGAACACAGTTGATGGCACTTGTTACATCACTCGACGAAGTTTTATGATAAAAATGTGAAAGGTGTGAAATTTACTGATTTTTCGTTGCCAAAATTCCCATTTCCATCGCCGGCACTGGTTGTCGACGTACAAGAAATATAAATGTGATATTTTCTTAATGCGAGATGATGTGGAAGGCAAGTGGGGAAACCACCACATTAATTAATATTCCCTATTACGGAGTAATAAGTGGCGAGTTCATGGACTTCTCTCCCTCTCACTGAGCATAAGCGTGAGCGAGATGGAAGTGCGTGCTCGGAAGCGCGGATATCATGTTTTTTAATTTAAATTTTTTGGCCATTTAAATAAATAAAAATGTAATCACTGATTTCTCTCGAACATGATATTGCCGATTTTTATAAGCAATTTTAATATTTATAGCTTTTGTGCATAATTTCTTACGAATATTTTAAGTGTATTTTTGTGTATTTTAGATCTATGTTCGTGATTTTTTTCTCGAGCGAAATTTGCTTAATCATGTTTCGAATCACTGATCTCGCTGCAAAAAAGCCTCAAGATTACTATTCGTATTTTTTTGAAACCATATTATTATAAACAGACGCATTATATTGTTTCAAAAACTCTGTTCGCTTAACTTCGCTGAACCTACGGCGCCTTAAGTTTATGATGATGATGATTTTCTTAATAAAGATAGGTAGGTAGGTAATAAGTATGAAAAACGCGTAGGTACATCGACATATTTCCCGAGCACGTTGCTAAAATATTAGGAGTTTTCAATAATTTACTTTAAAAACAAAGTTTTAACAGACTTCAATTTAGTACTCCGCCAAGCCACGAGAACATATCCACATTTATTTTCCAATTTACCACATGAACTGATTTCCGAGAGCAAATGCGTTGATTATTAGAGAAAAAAACCCAATCGCTGTATGTGGCCCGATAATATTTGATATGATATTATGGCACTTCATTAGTTGCTATTTCAACAAAATCTGTGACGTACTTTTATACTTTTAAGTACATAATTGAGGAATTCCATAAGTCATCTGTGGTCTTCATTATCAATTCCACTCCACCAAATTTATGATTTACGGGTGTAAATATACGAGTTATAATAGAAAATACCAAAATCACTACACGCGTGCCTACCTAATATAATTGAGGAGTTCCCTCAATTCCTCATGCATCCCATCATACAACCGATTTTTTGAAAAAATGGGACCCACCTGGAAGCATATACTTACAAACAAAAAAAAATACGAATCGGCTCATCAATGACGGAGTCCTGAGGTAACAAACACTGAAAAAAAAAAAAAAAAAACAACCGAATTGAGAACCTCCTTTTTTTTGAAGTCGGTTAAAAAATATGCGGCGATATCGCAGCTGTTAGTCTTGCCAGATAATTTCCAATGTTCCCGGAAACGACACATAAATAAGGAATTACACGAAAGTGCCATTTGATAAATTGAAGCTAATAAACGAGCAAAACAGACAGACGAAATTGAAACACTAGTTTTGCTTAGTTATGTGTCGTGCCTCCAAAGATTCTACGTCATATATACCCAGTAACCAGTTTTGAGTCACAGATGAAGAGACAAGTTAGTAGATTTTATAGGCAAAATGCTTTTCTACTCAAGTAGGTATGTATATTCATAGTAGTCTTTGCTCACTATAAGGTTTTGTAGTTACATACTTATACGACAATTGACCGTCGATTTCGCCACAGTATGAAACTATATGAATATGTCAATTACCTTGTCATTTCCAAACTTTTATGGCGACGCATAATTAGATGACATACCTACTACCTACATCTGGAAAAATTCCGAAAAGTTCACACGCAGATGACCTTCTCAACCATTGTTTTTATTATGATTATGGAAGGATAAGATATTATGAATTATGGATGTGTTACGTGACGTTTTTGTTGACAGAACGACCAAGCGGCGAGAGCAATATCAATGCCCCGATCCTCCCCGTACAACTGCCGATCCAATTGGGTAAGATGCTTTCAATCCTTCTTAAATTTACATATTATACAACGAGAATGAATATAAAACTATTTACAATAACAATAATCGAAGAATCTAAAGCTAACTTAAAAATACGAACTACTTATCTCTAAAAAGGGCCCCCGTGGCATTGTACCAAAGGTGCTGGCAGCATTACCTACCTACCTCGCTGAATAGCAATACTCATCCGATGTGCGAGGAAGCTGCACTATCCCTCTTTATTATGTTTCAGGCCTGTGTCTGGGGTCTATCTTATCACTGATCAACCTTAAAAGCGACGTTTATATATTTAACCTTAGCTATGAGAAAAGACGCAGCGTGGGTAGACTCCCCACAAAGTGGACTGATGACCTGGTAAAGGTCGCGGGAGTCCGCTGGATGCGGATGGCGCAGGAGTGGACGTATTCCGGCTGATATCATGATGAGAGTAAAGAAAATAAAAATGTTTTCTTTGTCCCACAGGAGGCCACGGTGGGGTAACACTACCTGTACTGGTGATTCCTGTGCCGGTGTTCACCAACAATCCAGGTACGATCGTACGATTTTATTGATAAAGTAGCCCGCGTCCGAAACTTCTAGGATAGTAGGCAGTTGGATGGCGTAACCGCTAGCAGTTTCATTCAGAAATAGCTTTTAATAGAAATCGCTAGCGATGGTCACATTTCGCGACTTGCCCACCATAAAAAAAAGACCGGGTTGCACTCTGGGAGTGCCGGCAGAAGTGAAAACTCAATAACATTGTAACAGTTTTTCGATCAGGTCACGTGACATCTTACGGTGTCACCCTAAAAATGAATTTGACGCAAATTTATAAACAATTATCAATTATTTAGGCGGACGGGCCGCGGTCGCGTTGGGTGCGACGGACCCAACGCGCCGCCGCGGCGCAACGGTGCCGGGGTCCGGCGCGCCGACGGGCGGCGGCAAACACAATACCAATGCCAAATATTTTTCAAAGCTTTATATCTTTAGGAATAACGTCTAAATTCGAAATATTCGAATTTGCAAGAACAGGAGATGGCGGTGCACGGTGGCGTCCAAAATATCAATTTGTTTTTGCCGTTGGTAAATATTTTTCTAAGCTTTATCTCTTTAGGAATAACGCCCAAATTCGAACTATTCGATTTTTCTCAATAGCAAAACGGTGAAGGATGCGTTGGTATTATTACAAAGGACGATGCCCATTTCTGCCCCACCTGTTATTAAAATATACAGAGACATCATTAAGTAGGCATTCGTAATTAATTCGACTTTGATTTTTGGGATAATTGTAGGATTAATTAAAGCTTGCGTTTATTATTCACTGATAAAACGTGATTAATGCATTTCCGATTTACAAATAATGGTGACATATTTAAACATATTGCTCCTAGCGGTGAGTACCTAGCAGGCAACTGTATCTGTCAGTTATGCTATGTAATGCTGTCTCCAAATATTCGCCTTGACTGTTTTTAACACGACCAGAAACAATTAACAAGTAGGCATGCTTAATTATTTTGACATAGATTTTTGGGATAACTGTAAGATTCATAAAACCATGCGTTTATTATTCACTGATAAAACGTAATTATTGCGTTTCCGGTTTACAATGATGGTGACATATTTAAACATAGTGCCCCTAGCGGTGAGTAGCAGGCAACTTTAGTCATGTCAGTGATTGACATCTACTTAACAACTGAAATTGTCAACCTATCGCCCTCTATTGCTGAATAGCAGGAGAACAGCATAAAATAACTTGCATAATAATTAACGCAAACATTTACATTTAGGTATACTTTGCACATACAGTGTATTAACATTATCTTTTACCTGCCATCGAGAATTATTGAGCTGAATTCAGATGAATATTGCTATGTAGTGTTCGTTTTTTTGTCTAAACATATATTACGGCTCCATATATTTCTGGTTTAGTAATGTACTAAGTACAAAAAATGAACCTATTTATAAGTTCATTCAAATAAGACATGTTTCAGGTAGGTACCTAGTTAACACATCACACTTATTCGTTGTAAAAGTAAGAATAACTACTCATTAAGTCTGAATCGTGGACGACCAGGCCAAGGTCCACTCAGGGCTACATAGCCTCAGATCATGATGATGATGATCCAATCACCTTTCTTGTATAGAAAATACTTCTATAAAAGTATTCCAAGAAATTAATTGGTTAATGTCATTAGACACGCCTTCGGAAAAAAATTAGCACAGTCTGTTTAGCATATGCGCCTAGCTAAGTAATTACAAGGCGTAATTTTTCAATCAAAAAATATAGGAAGCCACCTGGTTTAAATCAAAAATAAGAAATATATACTAAATCTACGTCCAAAGGACTTTTAAATAATATATACGTTAACTTTGCACTTGGCAATTTTTGGTGGGGCACGCGTCCATACTAATTTGGTCATCGTCCTTTATTTGCAGAATATGCTATTGCAAAAAGTGTTTAAGGGCTTTATACTCTTACGAATAGCGTTCAGTTTTGAATGAATTCGAATCGGCTAGCAGCAAAAAGTGACCTTTACATCTGACGTCACAAAACTCTGTCGCGTATTTAACAATTTTTCCCCATCCCAAAAAGTGCTCAGCGTCGCTAAAGAACTTTTCACTCCAAAAAAAAATACGCGTTGACTTGAGAACCTCCTCCGTTTTTTTTCGTCGGTTTATAAAAAGCGATGGGCAATCATTCAGTCAGTCCGCCTGTTGTACAGTTAGCATCATAAACATATACACCTTCTAGGTGGTTCTAGGACTTTATACCGACCCTGTACACCACCATCGATACTTAAGGGGCTCCACGGTCTTTTTTAATGAGTTTTGAGTTGATATTTCTACGTCAAAACTATATTATGTATATAATATAATTTTGACTAGCTTCTGATGCGACTCCGTCCGCGCGGAACTCGTTTCGTTTATAATATTGGCATTAGCATACGTAACCCTATTAAACCTGGATAAAATTTAACAGCGCGAAGTAGGACTGTGAAAAGCGCCATCTATTGCAACATATGTAACTAAATCATACGTATAAAGAACGAATTAGGAAGTACATCTAGCGCCATCTACTGAGTAATAGATATATTACATTTGGCAACGCTCATTTTACGCTGTTTGTTGGTCTCCATATAAAGTTTCATCCCCTTTTTCGGCCCTAATAGAGATGAAATTTGACATAAATTATAGCCTATGTCCTATTCTGATATATAAGGTTTAAGTAAGTAGTTTTTGAGATTAATTGGAACGTACATCCATCCATCCATCCATACTTTCGCATTTATAATATTAGTAGGATAATATTCAAATATATTGCTCGTTTAATAGTATAGGCCCTGGGCGAAAACGAATTTTCCTAGGCATGAGATTAGATCGATTTTTCGCCACCGTAAACCCCTATATTCCAAATTTAATTGAAACCGTTAGTCGTTTTTGAGAACGTGATTTCAAATATATATATATATATATATATATATATATATATATATATATATATATATATATATATATATATATATATATATATATATATATATATATAAATATTGCTTGTTTAATAGTATAGGAATAATAGTCCCTGGGCGACCGAGCGCTGCTCGGGTGAAAATAGAGAAAATACGGAAACAACAAATGTTCCCAGACACGAGACTTAGCTACATCAGTGTTTAGGGGTTTTCCTATATCTATTCCAAATTTCATCAAAATCGTTAGAGCCGTTTCCGAGAACGTGATTGCAAATACATATATATACAAATAGGTACTAGCTTCCGCCCGCGACCCGGGACGAAACTATTATATATTTTAATCCAGGCTATAAACAATCTTCGTGCTAAATTTCATCAAGATCCGTTCAGCCGTTTAAGCGTGATTGAGTAACAAACATCTGAACATCCAAACTTTCGCATTTATAATATTAGTAGGATTATGTACTACGTTCTACCCGCGTGGAACTCGTTTATATCTTAGGGGATGATTTCCGGGATAAAAACTATCCTATGTCCTTCCCCGAGAATCAAAATATCTCCATATCAAAATTCATCTCAATCTGTTAGCGTTTTGAGTAACAAACATCTGAACATCCAAACTTTCGCATTTATAATATTAGTAGGATTAGGTACTACGTTCTACCCGCGTGGAACTCGTTTATATCTTAGGGGATGATTTCCGGGATAAAAACTATCCTATGTCCTTCCCCGAGAATCAAAATTCATCTCACTCTGTTAGCGGTCTAAGCGTGAAGAGGTAACAGTCCGACAGACAACACCAACGCATTTATAATATTACGAGTAGTATGGGTATGGATGCGTTTGAAAATGTTACTTTACTGATTATTTAGTGTGTGTTAACAAAAACCTCCCTGTTTAATACATTACACTAACTATTGACTACATTTGACGTATCATCTTCGCTGGTATTTGCGAAGCCGCGTCCCAGAGATTTTTTTTTGGTTTTTAAGTAGATAATCTACTATTATTACTTACTACTACTATTCACTCCGCAAGCTTTATATTATCTAGGGTAACACAGCGATAGCGCGATTCAGGTCTCTGAATAGCGACATCTAGCGGCAAATGTTGTTACTAATATCACGTATAAACTGATTAAATAAAAACTAATTACTTGCAATCGTGGTCGTGGATCGGGGATACCTTTTGAGATTTAGCAGTGATATAGCCATGTCATGCGTGACTGTGAAAAATGGAACCAGCCGATTTGACGGCAAGGATATGGCAAGGGTTAAATCTCCCAAGTATTCCCCTCACTCACAAACCATTATAAGTTGTGCATGACAAGCAGAATAAATAATAGTATAATACACTTTACTTATGCACAGACGGTCCGTGTTCAATCCCTATTATTTAATAGTAGTTTAGTTTATTTTAAGTTATAACCAGTCAGTCAACACTAGTCAACAAATGGCGTTGGATGTCCTAGTTTTGGGATGGGTCAACAATAATTTATAGTAAAATAAAAATGTATGGCGCGTTTCTTCGCGACAGACGCATTCGGCATTTTCATACACTGACTATTGTCGCATGCCGCGCGCGTCAGTGGCTAAAACGCTTATCGGTTCGTCAATCCTTTATCTACATTTGCAAAGGAGATATTTTTTATTATTCAAATTATTATTGATTCTAACATGGACTAATTAAAGCTCTGTTTTCGATATTAGTACATTTTTCTGCACTATATGTAATCGACATATAAATGTTCCTTTTCGACGTCTCTAACAACGCATGAGATATTTTTATTTTTAACAAATTTTTACTAGTTACGTCCAGAAAAAAGTATTTTTGGCCTAAAATTGCCAAAGTACTCCGCCAAGCCACAAGAACATTTCCACATTTCTTTTCCAATTTACCACATGAACCGATTTTCGATAGCAAATGTGTCTATTATTAGAGAAAAAATCCGAATCGCTGTACTACACGCATCATAATGTATTGCGTAATTTGCGTCATGTCACAGAATACGTGAAAACATTGACTTTAATGGTCTTTAAGGTGGCAGGTGGAAGGTGGCAACATTACAGATATAAGGGTTAAGGTTCACTATTCATAGTTACAAAAACATCGTAAACACGTGTTATTTTAATCTTTTTAAGTGATTAAGCCCCTTAGGTGATTTTAATAAACAGATTTTTTATTTAAAAAACTCTAAACATGATGGCTTTGATTCTGCGATGATACTCGTAGCGCTTGTGATGTCAATAATTTTGTAAACAGATTCGTGCAGCGCTAACCACCATGGAGCGCCCGCAAAGCCAGCAGAACCGGCTCAAGCACAGTTACCAAATATACCATACGTGCAAATCCGGCAACAGTTCGCTCAAGCTCAACGCACCAGCGATTCATCAGTAAACACTCTGGCACCGGGACCAGAAACAGTCGCCTATAAACCGCAGGAACCATTACAAGTGGCTCCTCAACCGCAGGAACCATTACCAGTGGCCCCTCAACCGCAGGAGTCATTACCAGTGGCCCCTCAACCGCAGGAGCCATTACCAGTGGCCCCTCAACCGCAGGAGCCATTACCAGTGGCCCCTCAACCGCAGGAGCCATTGCCAGTGGCCCCTCAACCGCAGGAGCCATTACCAGTGGCCCCTCAACCGCAAGAGCCAGTACCAGCGCTTCCTCAACACCAACAACCAGAACCAGTGGTCTATCAACACCAAGACGCAAAACCAGACACCCCACAATACCAACAACCAGAACCAGTCCCTCTACCACAAGAACCAATTCAGATCAATCAACTTGAAGAAACCCAGCCAGAGAAACCAACACACCCGTACAAACCCGTGAAGTCTTATTTCTCTGAGAAGGTCATTATTAATTCTCCCGTTGTGGCCATCCCTGCTCGCAAGGGAAGTTTGAATTTGAACCTTGATGCTGGTGGCAATAAGGTCGGCTTTAAAGTGAATGCACCTCAGGAGCCAGTAAGCTATGAACCGGTTATTACGTCAGTGGTAGAAGAGGACAAAATACCTTTCTCCGATGGATCACCAATTTTTGGTAAGTCGTCGAACATGTTGAGTCTATCCTAATTACTTAATGTTTGTTTGTCTCACATAATACTCAAAAAGCAGCACACCGGATGCTACTGCACTGGATTTGACAAGACAATACGAGTTTCTTTGGACTAAGAAAAGGAGTATACCTCTAATCTTCAAATTCCCGTTACAGAGACGTCAGAACAAATGATCCAGAGCTTCCTCCGCCAATCGCCAGTATCGCCAGAACTCCCAGCAGTAATCCCAGACCTGCATCTCCCTGATCGTCTCCCGGTCTTCAAGCCCCCGTCCGTGAACTCCCCTCCGATCACCGCGGCGTCCCCACCGCTTCCAGACTTCAACCGTTCTCTGCATCTACGAGTGGACCTGACGGTGCCACGCTCAGACTACACCGAGGCTTATGATATACAGTACGTAGTTTTACGGTATCATCATGCTCGTATTACTATTCGGGTTCTGCACATAATTAATTGTTACATGGGGAGCTAACTCGACTAGCTTAACGACGGCTTTCATAGACTACAATGGGATTACGCCATGTTAACTTTACAAAACACGAGAACGCCCAGTGATCTTTTTCTCCCGATTTCACCCCCTTAGGGGATGATTACGAGGATAAAAATTATCCTATGTTACTCTCCATCCCTTCAACTATCTCCACTTTAAAAATCACGTCAATTCGTCGCTCCGTTTTGCCGTGAAAGACGGACAAACAAACAAACAAACACACACATACACTTTCGCATTTATAATATTAGTATGGATACTCCCAGAAAAATATCCTCCTATATATTTTGTTCCACTAAGATCCGCAATCAAGAGTCGCCTATTTTCGCACCTTTGTATACTCTCGAGCTCGCATCTTTCAGCTCTACTATCTACAAAGGTAGAATCGTTTCACACGTCTGTGTATTAATTGCAGATGGCATGCGGAGTCCAACACGGCGCGATCGGTGGTTGAAGACGGCAGCACCATCATCTACCGCGCTTCTCTGGCTGACGGGCGCATCCAGTTCCTTGAGGTGGCACTTTTGTTTATTTATTTAAATTTTATTTATCGTACAAAAGCCGGACTTAATGCCATATGGCATTTTGTACCAGTTGAACCTTAAGGCAAAGCGTTAAAGATTAGATTATTTATATGTCCCATTAGGCTACAGAAAATAGGGTACCTTTACGCCAGAGTCGCCAGACACCTACTTACTTACCTACAAAACGTGTGCGCTTTTCTTTGTTAATTATTTATGTACCATGATTGCATTCTACAGGTCCGGATAGAACGCACTGATGGACAAGAGGTCCGCCATTGCACGCTCTCTCCGCTGATGCCGGCGTCTCCGGCCGATAAGAGCTTCCCCGGGCTTCCTGCATTTGACCAGTTTGAATTCACCGGTAAGGCAAAGCTATATTATTGTGGGTCAATTTCTCACATGCAACATTTATTCGAAGAATTAAGTAGGTTCATTTCTTAGCTGTGCTATATCGTTTGAGCACCGGTACATGCATCATACCTCGCTGAAGAAAACCATTGTGGACTCCGCGAAGGTTTCTACTGCACGATAAATTCAAATGGGCTTGTTTTCGCAATACTCGTACCATCGCCTCGCGCCCCTCTGATTACAAGTTGTTTGTTACCCTGAACTGAATCTGTTTGTTGTATGAACCTATGTCTTCGTCGGTGCGTTTAGATGTGAGCGCAGAATGCTTTAATGAGTTCACCAACTATGTTCCCAGGGTACACGTCAGCAGAAGGCCGGTCGCTGGTGGAGCGCTGGCGGCGCGTGGTGACGGGCGCGCCTGGAGAGGCCGGCGCGGCGGAGGGCGAGTCCCTCACCTTCACTCACGAGATGCTCATCGTCAGGGATAGGGGACAAGCGCTGCCGCTCAGGTCAGTGGTTTATGACTGTAAGATTACGTATTTTTTTAACACGAGGGAATCTCCTTTTAGTGGAAGCTTGCTCTAGAATACTTCAAATCCAGTACTTTCCTTGACATTATATATACTTGAGAAAAGAAATATGTGGAACATTAGAACATGATAAGTGCGTGTTTTGAGGTTGTTCCCTGGTTGAGGTGGGAAAACATACAACCAAATTGAGAACCTCCTCCTTTCGAAATCAGTTAAAAAGTATAGAAAATAAATTAAACATTTGCTGATGGAAGTGGTCATCATTTAGAATGAAGCCTTGACTACATAATCACTGCACTGCAGGTGTTCCTGCTCTTTTAGATCCTATATTACCCACTGACGCACCATATTTATAACCATATTATATTCTTCCAGATACATTGTGGTAACCGACAGCTCGGTCCTCGGGCCGGCCTGTGACTCCTACACCCACCGCTACCACCAGCTCACAGCGCCTTCCGCCGCCGTCCTCCCCGATGTCCCCAGGGATTGTGACGTCTTCGACGAGTTCCATGACCATGATCACCATGAACACCATGATCATCACGATCATGAGCATCATGAGCATGAGAGACGCCTGGAAAGAGATATTGGGAGTTTCTTGACGAGGGTGGTTCCGAGGTTCGACCCGATCAGAGAGTTCGCTAGTCCCACGAGGGACACTCGATATGACTCCATATTGACTACGTAAGTATGACAAAGAAGCCGAAATGTTGGTGATTGTTTACAATAGTGATTAGTGATTACGCACATATAATATGACACTGTTAGTGCGTGTTTATTGTCGGCGGGGCGATCAACGGTACGGGCCCTGTTAAAAATGTACATCACGCGTAAGCGTTTTCGTGAATTCATTTCGCCTGGCATCCCGCGCCGCACGAGTCCGCCTGTCCACAAACACGACCTTACTACCAAAATGGATATTATTAATCCTTACGTACGATATATAGTATCCTATCAAATAAAACCTGCAATGTTACAATTTTTCATCTTCTAAAGCCAAGAGCATTGAGGTTCACTATTGTCTTGCAGAAACTTTTTTGACATATATTTGATTTGCATAATGATACTTGGCAGAAGTACCGTTTGGCAGAAACACCTTTCGCAGAGTATACTATGGCATAAATAATTTCGCAGATTTTTATGATATCGAATCTTATATTGGCATAATGTTGATGAGCATAACTGTCTTCTAAACGAATAGTACTTATATATTTTTTTTTTGCATAATGATTACCTACACCAACACACGGGACGACAGACGGACATGGTGAAACTATAAGGATTCCTTGTTGCCTACGGAACCCTAAAAATCTCGCTCGGCTCGCGCGCGCAGGGTCGCAGTACAACTAACACTCCTCCTCGCTTCGCTCGTCGTCGTACCTAACGGTGACTCTGGGACTGTATTTCCTTTTTGATAGCGAGTCGGGAATCATGCTATTGTAATAGTATGCTATAGGATTATTATGGTACATGCTAAACCAATGTCGGTCAAAGTAGTGTTCTACAAAACAATGTGCTGCAAAATGTGTCGTATGCGTGGTAGTTAGTAGTAATGCCAACTATACCTTTATACAAAATTAACATTCGACCGAGTGTTTCTGCGAAACATGTTATGCCAAGTGTATTTCTGACCAATATTATTCTGCCAGATGAGGGTAACCCGAGCATTGATTATGCATGATACTTCTAAAATCGCAAGCTTCCGCAGGCTCTACTTACCATCAGGCAGACCGTATAGTTGTTTGGCACTGTCGTAGTATTAAAAAAAAGATTTCCATCAGCCTGCCTTATTGAATGTTACAATTCCTTGCTTCACAGATTCAAAAAGCAGTTCCAACGCAAATACCTAGACCCTGCCGAAGAGGCCGTCCGCAAGAACCTGCTAGTCAAGTCCTCCCGGTTCATCGAAGCTGGCAACCGGCTCGCTTCCGGCTTCAAGATGGCCACCAACTTCCTGGCAGACAGATTGGATGACGAGATCAACCAACTGTTAGGAGTGGAGGCTCCACCCGATGGCTCGAGCGAGCCCGGCTTGGTTCCCTTCCCATATTCTGATAATGATTTGAAGAAAATCTCGAATGAGTTGGGTGACGAGTTTGATTGGCGTCCGCTTGGTGCCGTCTCCCCAGTTCGCTGTAAGTGGAACAACTTATACGTATAGATATTCTAATCAAATGACTCAACGATTTTGACTATGAAGTTGTTATATTCGTAATCTCCAATCATAAACATAAGCACCACAGACAAACAGCGGACCGTTTCAATTACGCGACATAGTTGGTTAAAATTTCACCCAAACGGATCCCAGAGAGACTACAATCAGATCCACATACTTCCCCCAAATAGTGCTACAATGACCCAGTCCTGCGCCACCCGCATCCAGCCGACTCCCGTGACCTTTACCAGGTCATCGGTCCACCTTGGGTGGACTTTGCATTTGCATAGCTTAGTTGATTCGAGCTTTTTTGGCTCCTGCCAGTCCACTGCTACCTATATTATGTAGATATATATGCTCCATAGTCCAAGAGACCACGTGCTCCTCGTGCTGGGCCTTCGCCGTGGCGGGCTCCACGGAGGGCGCGCTCTTCAAGAAGACCAACAAGCTGGTGCCGCTCAGCCCTCAGTGCCTCGTCGACTGCGGGAAACCGTAAGAGTTCAAGTTGCTCTGTGTAGCAAAATGTCTAGTAACTTGATTTCATTTTATTGTTTTCATAAGTGGATACAGGTGCCGGCAAATAACGTGCGCAACGCGGGACGAAGAGGAGGGGCAGTTCGCAAGGCGAATTGTACGTGCGAGCTGTCCCGCCACTTCGTCCCGCGTTGCGCAAGTTATTTGCCGGCACCTGTAGAAAACATTTTATTAGTAAGAGTTGTTAGTGTCCTGTGCAAAGCAACATGCAACGTTTTAAGGAATCAGGCCTTATTTTGTCCCATAGTGTATCTGATGTGCCATTGCAACTTATGAATTATATGGTCGGAATATAATTTGTATCTAAACTGTGAATATTTACTGGTATTGTGTCTACAGGAAAGATGCTTTGTGGCAGAATCTTTCCTGTATAATACGGTACTTAGTTCCTGATTCCGACCCAAGTAGATAGCTACTGGTATTCGAATTAGAACACTTTCCTACATTATTTTGATCCTTAAATGTGTTAACTCTTATTGATCTGAACATAGAAAGTTAAGACATTAATTTCTGAATATTGTCGACTGGGTGTTTAAACTATTTAAAAACTCTTTCGAATACCCAATTATCTGCGCATCAGAAATTGACTGCAGATTCCAATAGTACTGCTGAATCTGTTACCATGCGAGCTAAGGACTTCTCTGGCCCCTAATTAAAAAGCTTGTACTCGTATAGCTCTCTGCCGCAGGCCTCTTACATGATTTCGCAGCCACTCGTCAAATCCTTGATTAACGTGGACAACAGCATTTTAGGCTGTTGTCCACGTTAATCCCCTAGCCTGATCCCCCAGGGCAATTAGCGGCAATTATTTTATATTCAACTAGGAAAAAATGATAATGTTCGGTTATGGCGCTTCGCCGGACGCTACCGCGTCACGCTCGCTTCGCTCGCTCGGCTCGCGCGCTGTAGGGTCGCAGTTCAACTAACAACCTAACCGTTTTTTTCCCCTGGGGGATCAGGCTAGGGGATTAACGTGGACAACAGCCTATAATTTGACGAATCAAGGATTTGACGAGTGGCTGCAAAATCTCTTACATCATGCAATGCGATGTTTCCAGGTTCGGAACGAACGGGTGTAACGGCACATGGCCTAGCTTCGCCTACGACTACGTGCAGGCCCGCGGCCTGCCCGCGTGGGACGAGTACACCAACTACCAGGCTAAGGTACCCCTTATCATTTCCTACCAGCAACGCCACAAAACACTAGACTTGTATAGCTAAAGAGGATATTAAAGGGGATGACCCCTTGTATGAACAAAAAAGGCCAAACTTCAAGTCCGGTTCTCGACGGTTTCCTTTGTAGGGACAGTTCGGCAACGTCAGCCCATATTCAAGTGCAAGCGTACCTAAGTATGAGCTGACCAAGCAGAAATGAACACACGAGGCAACGGGCCCACGGAACGCCAGTCTCACTGTAACCGCGTTCAGATCTACTTGTAATACTGTAATTTGTGTGACGTACTGAAGCCTTGAAATATACACATATATATTGACATTGACTCTATCATTTATCTATTAGGTCACCATCCTAAACCTTCTCTGAAATGTTACCTATGTAAATCATTCCCCAATTTCCTCACATTCAGAAGGAAAAGAGTGTGTATATGTCTGTCTTTTGCTTTTTTTAAAAAAAAAGGGTCAGTTTGGTATTATGGTCCTTCGACCACATCACATCTATATCAATATACATCTACATCTCAAAGTCACACAGACGTCACTCAGCTTTGATACATACATACATACATACATTCACGCCTTTATTCCCAAAAGGGGTAGGCAGAGCACATGAAACGTATGTTCCAGCGCCACTTTTAGCATAAATGTGGGTATAAAGGATCGACAAAATGGGATATTGCTGTGATAGGTCGCTAGCCCATCGCCCACAACACACTTCAACCCTGGTCTCTTACTCGACTTTTACGACACCCACGGGAAGAAAGGGGGTGGTGAAATTTTAACCCGACACCACACGGGGGACAGCTTTGATGTCAAGAAGAAAACCGTTGTTCACTTCGTGACGCTGATTTTCAGTGACGCCATTGGTCGCAAGGGTGATCATTGTGGATTAATTATACGTAGAATTATAGGGGTGTAGACTCGAAAATTACTATTAAGTACTCCAAAAGAAAGAAGGCAAATAAATATGCCTAGTGACAAAAATCCCATTCGGATATCTCAAAGAATTACGAAGCTACAACCGTTTTAATATTGCTTGTTAGAGAGAGAAAACGCAAACAGTGTGTGACGTCACGTTACGCGTCGCTCGCCGGGAGGCCGCGTCGACGGCGGCGCCGAACACGACGGGGCGCGGCACATTGCCGTCCATAGTGACGTCACAATCTTCCAGCGTCATCGTTTCATATGAAGTTGCGTTTTGCAAAAAAGGGACAGAACATACGTACCCCTTCTTAAAACTTTGGATACTTATAACTTCGTGATTATTTAACCTTTTGCGTTGATTTTTTCTCCATTTGACTACATTTTTAATCCTTTTTCGAGAAAACATTATTGATTACTTTATTTAGTGTCTACACCCCTATTAATAAGAAATCAGATCAGTATAACCAAGTCTGAAGATAAGTAGTAGGTTACTAGTAGTATGTAGTGATAACTCATGTATTGTATTGTGTAACAGGTCCTGGAGTGCAAAGAAAAGAGTGTACCCCCAGTCACCCACATTAGTGGACACGTCAACGTTACCGCTTTCAGCGAGTCTGCTCTCAAGGTACTATACATGAAACCTTTTTATTAACGAACATTCAAGTATTCTCGTCACGTCGGATTTTCATGCAACATTTTTGACCTAACCTCCTTATACTCCCCCTGTGTGTCCAACAAGCTTCCTAGAGAGGTTATCCTAAACCATATTTGGCTGCAGGCGAAACAAGGACAAAATAAGACTTCTTATAGTCCAGCTAATGTGATCATCATCAATACTTTCCTCACTAGAAGAAATTCATGATCATCTTATGTTTAGAACGAAACTATCCAAAAAGAACATACCCTTTCAGATTAGCTAGCACAACGGCTATTGCCTGCTACATATATAATATATATCGTACAGCGGATGCTTCTATCTATGCAGTTTTATCTAACGTGTGTATGACAAGTCGTAACGATAATCTGCAACGATTTATCATACACACGATCGATAGAACTGCACAAACGGACTCAAATAGATACAGATAACTCAAAAAAAAGACTCGCAGTCAAATCGCTACGACAAATCGTCGTCGTGCAGCAGGCATAAGTCGCATCGCACGCAACTCAGCGTTTCTATCTCACTCGCACTGTGCTAATCAGAAATGGCGGGAGGGGAGTAGATTTTTCTCGTCTCCCATCCCATCGCCCAACACTGCCCCAGATTTCTGCAGCCGTGCACGGGTCTTTAACTAATGGAATGATTAATTCAGGTGGCGATCAAGAATCACGCGCCCAACGTCGTGATTGTGGATGCGAAGGCCAACAGTTTCATCTATTACAAATCGGGAGTCCTAAAGGATAAGCGATGGTGAGTGCTAAAGAATACAAGTCAGATGTTTCAACTATTCTGTAATTTAGCTTTTGAAAAAATACTTTTAGGTAGGTATATGTTGAAAAGCGTGCGTTGCAATCTACTATTTCTCTAGTCTAGTCTATAAAGTGCCCCATTGCTGGATAACGCCTCTTTTTTTTAACACGCTTTTCTTAGGTCGACCTGGGCTGTATGTAACTAACTATGTAATGGAATCTAAGGTAACTAATTTAACCATCTTCCAAGAATCGTAGCGTCATGAAAATTGGCAGCTGTAGGTATGTAGTTCTGATGACAATACAATAATATGGTACTGTCGAACTGATCTGATGATGGAGCCGGAAGATATGAACTGGAACTTCATGATGGAACATCGTATCATAGCTGTGTTTGGATTTGTTAGAAAAGTCTTGTAATGAACTTTGACCACGATTAGGTTAAAAGCGTGTTTTGCTAGTGTTTTTTAAACTATTCATTATTCTCAATTAAAGTGCCGCCCGTTCAAGTCGTCTCGCAATTTCCTTTTAAGTCTGTCTTTGCTCCGAGTTGCGTGGTACTTTATGGACCCAACTTTCTTAACCTTAATGCATCCAGAATTCTTAATGAAGTTGACATGGTCAGCCCAGTCTCGCTTATTTCTCTGCTAAAACACATGCATTCTTTTCCATTTCAGCGGCCAAAACAAGCCAAGACTGAACCACGCCGTTCTGGCAGTCGGCTGGGGAACCAAGGACGGTCCCCACTTCATCATAAAGAACACCTGGACCGCGAAGTGGGGAGAGGAGGGGTATATCCGGATAGCACCCGACACTTGTGCGGTCATGGAGAGGCCATCTTACGCGCTCATTGAGGAACCTAATATTGACAGGGATGAGCTACGCGCGGCGGCGGCTAGCGTTAACGCCTAAACTTTTTAATCCCATAAGGAGACTCTACACCTATGTACTTAATTGGCGGACGCCCTAGACCAAAATCTAGTACGGAGTGGCCTTTCTTTGGCCGGCAGCCTTGCTTCCGGCACGCATCCACACGGGCCGAAATCAAGCGGTGGCCTGCAGTCCGCCGATTTCGTACGTGTAGGCTATAGACTGAAAGCAAGCAAGAGTAAAAAACAATAGTGTTGACATTAACCGAAGATCGTCCCGTGTCAGTAAATCAAAGATGGTTCTCTACAGTGCTTTTATACCCAAGCAGGGTATAATTTTAAATCACTGTGGAGTATTTGAAAAGCACTTTAATTTAACTGCAACATGCTGCAATGTAAATACTGACTAGTGACTACCTAATTATAATTACCATAAGTAATCTGATTTATTGTATAATTTCGACATGATCACCAGTTTAAGCTTTATTTGTGTACTGAATTTAGTTTTTAGTGTTTCAATTGGCCAAGAGATAAGTAATAGGTTTCATGATAATTAAAAGCCTATTTCTTTTCTTAATAATTTAAATATAGGAAATCGAAACCTCTCTATTTTTAACTTTTTTGCTGCTCAAGACGTCACGTCATCATCACTGCCTATTGTCCCTTGGTCTCATCATTTGGCACACATTTAGAAACGAAGGAAAAATTGCCATATTTGATGATAAGTTGTACCTATTTTTGTAGTAAATCACATTTTACAATTATTTTTGTGATCGGCGAAGTTGTTGAGGCTTGTGCCTCGAAGGTCTCTCTGGTGTGGTGTAGTAATAAAAATATGTTATATTAATTGCATTTTTCGCTTCACCGAACCTTACTCCTTACTCCCGCCACTCTCGGTAAAAGTATTATCATGCGTGGCTGTAAATAAATATAGGAAAGGAGATTGCCATTTGATGCACGGATGTTTGTACCAAGATAAAAGTGAATGTATCAAAACCAAACCATGTATTTTGCGGAAAATGAACTGTAAGTAGTCTATCACTTGACTTTTTCCAAATTTCATGAAGAATACGTATATATTTGAAAATCAATTCCGTGATTTTGAGGTAGTCATTCTATTTGTTAACAAAGCCTACTTAGCTGACATTTTTACAAAGTTAACCGGACGGAGGTGCGGTGCAGTCTGTGCTACCGTGCAGATTTTGTATACAAACTGGGGTACCTACTGGCATACAACGCTGCGAACCGTCGCTCCGCACGTCGCGGTATGCAGCGGCAGTGTGTGATGCGACATAGAATGTAAAGTACACCTTAACGCATTGCGACAGTTTGAATTTCGTGAGCTATTTAGGCATGTGTGGCGGAGAGGTTAAAATACATTACTTAAATACCAAGGGTTGTAAAAGAAAGAAAGCCTGAAATCGCAGGTATTTGTGACCGTCCGCAGGTAAGGGTTGTAAATATGCGATAGAGGGCTTTTACTGCCCGTGGTGAGAACACAATTTAACGTCTTCATGCCACAATGCGAGTGCGGTAAAACTCACATTATGGCCAGGTGTGACGTGACGGAATAAAACTACGTATTAGGTACAAAACAATTTATTTTTTCCTACGCCCGCCCTGCATCGGCGCTTGGGGTTTCCCAAACGCCTTGCCCTGTGGCTTTCCCTTCCCTTTAGGACCTTTAGGGCCTCCTTTAGCCCCCATGGGCTTCCCTTTACCCATGGGCTTCCCTTTACCCATGGGCTTACCTTTACCCATGGGCTTCCCTTTACCCACGGGCTTAGCTTTACCCGTCGGCCCTTTAGGCCCGAAGCCCTTCTGGGCCTTGTTCGCGTCGTAGCGCAGCCGTTTGGTCGCCGCTCTCGAGGTGTCGGTGAGGTCGTTCGCGAAGTTTGTCTGGTTGCGTTTGGTT
Source organism: Epinotia ramella (assembly GCA_947578815.1). NCBI lineage: Eukaryota > Metazoa > Arthropoda > Insecta > Lepidoptera > Tortricidae > Epinotia > Epinotia ramella. Next base: position 5,267,004 of record OX388220.1, read on the forward strand.
TTCTGTTTGTGCGCGCGCGGGCGCTCCTCGTTGTCCTCGACTGCGCGAATGCGGGACTGTTTCTTGGTGCGTTTGGCCATGCGGGACTGGAGTAGCGCCACCTGGTAATACATTTTATATAAATTCACATTCATATTCAATTTATAGATTTTTTTTATTTCATGGTTAATTATAAAAGACCGGGAGTGCCGGTAGAAGTGAAAACTTGAATAATTGAAAAGTTTTTTTTATATAAACTCGCCAAACTGTGACGTTTGATGGCGAAAATTAAACCAAAATCCAAGTATGATGACTTGATGACATGTAAATTGGTTTTACGAATTATTAATTTATCGTATAGGTAGATAGGAAAACCTGGCGGAAGATTCTGGGACCAATGAGGAAGGATGACGGGAAATGGCAGCGGAGGAAAAATAGGGAGCTGGAAGAACTGATGGCCATGCCGAACATAATTGGCGAAGTCAAAGCGACGCGACTTCGCTGGCTCGGCCATCTGGGGAGGATGGGGGACGATCGTTTTTTTTTTTTTTTTTTTTTTTTTTTTTTATGATATAGGAGGCAAACGAGCAGACGGAACACCTGATGGTAAGCGATTACCGCCGCCCATGGACACTTGCAACACCAGTGGTGTTGTGAGTGCGTTGCCGGCCTTTAAGATGGGTGTACGCTCTTTTCTTGAAGGTTTGAAGGTCGTATCGGTCCGGAAATACCGCAGGCGACAATCCATTCCACAGTTTAGCTGTGCGAGGCAGGAAGTTTCTGGAGAAGCGCACAGTTGAGGACTGCCAACCATCTAAGTGGTGAGGATGGTAATGTTGTCGCGTTGGACGATGGCGAAAAGAAGCGGCAGGGATTAATCCGAACAATTCCTCGGAGCACTCCCCGTTATACATGCGATAGAAAATGCAGAGAGAGGCCACATCTCTACGCAGCGCCAAGGGGTCAAGCCGATCCGAAATATGCTCGCTGTCGACAATTCGAGTTGCTCGTCGTTGGATGCGATCCAGAGGGAGAAGCTGGTATTGGGGTGCCCCTGCCCATAGATGAGAACAGTATTCCATGTGTGGGCGGACCTGCGACTTATAAAGCTGCAGGCGGTGGGCCGGTGTGAAATACTGTCTCGATCTATTGAGCACACCGAGCTTTTTTGAGGCTAATTTGGCCTTACCCTCTAAATGGCCGCGGAACTGGACTTCACTCGAAATGTCGACGCCAAGGATTCCGATACTGGCTGCGGCAGTCAGGGGAGTGCTCTCAAAACAAGGTGACACGTCGAACTTTAACTTTTTTGTGGTAAACGCGCAAACCTGTGTCTTGGTAGGGTTAAAACGGACTAAGTTAAGTCGACCCCATTCAGAGATTGCACTTAGGGAAGTCTCAATTTCAGACACAAGTTTGTTCCGGTTCTCGATGACGATTTCCCGAGAGATATTGGTACGGCCGGTGTAAGAGGCATCACCTGTACTATCATCAGCATAACAATGAATTCCGCTGATTTGCAGCATTTCATTGATATGCATAAGGAATAGCGTGGGCGACAGCACACAACCTTGGGGGACACCAGCATTCACAGACATGGAGTCGGAGCATTCCCCGTCAACTACGACCTTAATGCTTCTGTCTGCTAGAAAGCTACTGACCCATACACATAATCTCTCGGGAAGCCCATAGGATGGTAGCTTCGAAAGAAGTGCTTTGTGCCAAACCCGATCAAAGGCCTTCGCTATATCCAAACTAACAGCCAATGCTTCACCCTTAGTCTCGATCGCCTGTGCCCAACGATGTGACAGGTAGACTAGAAGATCACCAGCCGAGCGGCCTCTACGGAAACCGTATTGTCGATCGCTAAGCAACTGGTGGTCCTCTAGGTACCGAAGGAGCTGGCAGTTGATAATGGACTCCATTATCTTCGAGAGAAGGGAGGTAACAGCTATTGGCCTGTAGTTGGACGGGTTTGAGCGGTCGCCTTTTTTAGGGATCGGATGCACCAAAGCTGACTTCCACGAGGTCGGGACTACGCCAGAAGAATAAGAGAGCCGAAAGAGACGCGTTAAGACCGGAGCCAACTCGGGAGCACACCTCTTCAGCACAATTGCAGGGATTCCATCAGGCCCACTCGACTTATGAGTGTCGAGGGAAAGAAGAGCTTTACGCACCGAGCTTTGGTTGAACCGGATATCCGGCATACAGCTCTCGCACCGTGGAATGGTCGGCGGCGCGTTTCCCCCGTCATCCAAAGTCGAGTTGGACGCAAAGAGTTTACCCAGAAGATCGGCTTTGTCTTTTGCGTCGTGGGCCAATGAATCGTTATCCATGTGCAGAGGCGGAAAAGATGGCGTGCAGAAATTCCCCTGGATAGCTTTGGCAAGAGACCAGAACGCACGAGTTCCCGACGGGAGGCGCTCTAATTTCTCACCAATTCTACCAATATGCAGCGACTTTGCTCTGGCAATATCTCTTTTGAAGGACCTGGAGGCAAAGTTAAACTCCTTTTTTAATACGCTAGTCTTTTCATCCCGTACTGCCGCTGCGTCTACCCAGGCTTGGTAACATTCATGCTTTCGGCGAGAGGCCATTTTACAGAAGCGACCAAACCAGGGTTGGGATTTGCCACCAACAGGGACCACAGAGGAAGGAATGAAAAGCTCCATTCCCTGCAGTACCACGTCAGCAACAGAATCAGCAACGACGTAGGGATCATCCGGCGTGAAGCAAACCTGCCCCCAAGGGTAAGATGCAAAGAAGGACCGCATCTCGTCCCAATCTGCTGACCTATAGTGCCACACACGGCGGCCACAAGCAACTCGCCGACGCGGCGGGCACGCGAGTGGCACCGTACTCCGGATCAAGCAATGATCCGAAGAACCGAGTGGGGCTTCAACGGATACATGGTAGTCAACCGGATGAGAGGTCAGCAGAAGGTCCAACAGGGAAGGTTCCTGGCCTTCCACATCTGGGATTCGCGTAGGCGCAGTAACCAATTGTGTCAAGCCATATGCCAGAGCAAAGTCAAAAACAGATCTACCCGCATGATCAGTCTTGTTAGAGCCGAGCCATTCGGCGTTGTGGGCATTAAAATCACCAAGTACAATAATCTCAACGGATGGGATCTGCTGCTGCACAGAGTCTGCAGCCGTTTGGATCTGCTCAATGAGTCGGTCAGTTTCGGCATCACCACTATGGGACCTGTATAGGCACGAATAGACACGGGGATGGTCAGCGTTGTCGATACGCAGCCATAAGGTGGAGAGGTCCCTACCTTCAAGATTGCTGAGGCGGCGAAAACTGATATCGTCTCTAACGTACACGCACACGCCAGCCCTGGGCGAAAAGGAGTGTTCCAGTCCGTACCCAGGGTAGGAGAGGTAAGATGTGTCCGCTGGAGTCGATATCTGCGTCTCGGTCAAGAAAAGCAAGGCCGGCTTTGCTGTCTCGAGGTGTAGGTGGACAGCATTAAGGTTGGAATGTAAACCCCTGATGTTGCAGAAGTCCACGGCCAGCGTAGCAAGGGGTGCCGGAGCTGCCTTGCTCTTGCCTCGGGCAGATGGCAGATGAATGAGCGCGGTTTTGCCCCCCCCAGAGTACGACGTGGGGCGGTCTCGGCGTCCACGCTCAGGCATAATTTTACCTGAGCGTGGAAGCCCAGGGAGGGATTCTCCAGCGCTAGTGCAGCTGGTACCCTCCTGGGGTAACCTCTTTAACTGCGCCATTATCATTAGAAAGGGGGGGTTGGGGTTGGAGCTCTGGGAACCTTACTCACCAACAGGAACACAACACTACATACCTACGGAGTAGGCAGCAGTGCTATTATGGCTGTGGTCTTCTGTAAGGCGGAGGTACTTCCCCAGTCGGGCTGCTCCAGATTCAAGCGTGATGACATTACGCTGAGCCCTACCTCTCTTAAATCGTGCAGTGAAGAAAGCATATAACAGAAACAGAAAAATATATATGTGGGTCGGCCTAATGAAAAACCACCGCTGGAGTGACGAAGCCCTCAAAGATCTGACCACCCTTGGGGCGTCCAACTGGCGCAGAATACGGAAGAGTGGCGTTCTCTTGTGTCAGAGGCCAAGATCCTCTTTGGGTCATCGAGCCAGCGTAGTAACTAAGTAGTAAGTAAGTACATATATATATTACCTTCTCCATCTCCCGTTCCACTCGCTCCTCGGCGGAATCCCTCGGCTTCGGTTTTCTGTCCTTGTCCTTCCCCTTCCCCGCGTCCGGCCTGCCCCGCTTCCTCCGCGTCTCGTAGTCGGAGTCATCGTCGGAATCCCGTTTGCGTTTCTTGCTTTTCTGCTTCTGTTTGTCTGTTTGAAAATAAAAACAGTGGTTAAAACTTGAATTATCCTGTAACACTTTTTTTTTAACGCCGAAACGAATAAACTAGAATAATTTGAGAAACAAAATATTCCCAAAGTATCACATTCAAAATTAATTTCCCAAATTATTTTAGTTTATACATTTTTATTCAAGGAAATTTCGCGCAAATTTGTTACATGTTCCTTAAAATATTACACCGTTAGGGCTTGTGCACGAATCTCGTGTTAGATATTTTTTCTTAGTTTCGTTCACTGTAGAAAAATACACGTGAGGTCTCCTTGTAGCTCCGTGAAACGGGCCACTGGTGCGCCGCGAGCGCTAAGTTCCTTTCAGAGCAAGGACCCCCCACCCGGCCGGCCCACCGCCTGCAGCTTTATAAGTCGCAGGTCCGCCCACACATGGAATACTGTTCTCATCTATGGGCAGGGGCACCCCAATACCAGCTTCTCCCTCTGGATCGCATCCAACGACGAGCAAATCGAATTGTCGACTGCCAGCATATTTCGGATCGGCTTGACCCCTTGGCGCTGCGTAGAGATGTGGCCTCGCTCTGCATTTTCTATCGCATGTATAACGGGGAGTGCTCCGAGGAATTGTTCGGATTAATCCCTGCCGCTTCTTTTCGCCATCGGCCAACGCGACAACATTACCATCCTCACCACTTAGATGGTTGGCAGTCCTCAACTGTGCGCTTCTCCAGAAACTTCCTGCCTCGCACAGCTAAACTGTGGAATGGATTGTCGCCTGCGGTATTTCCGGACCGATACGACCTTCAAACCTTCAAGAAAAGAGCGTACTCCCATCTTAAAGGCCGGCAACGCACTCACAACACCTCTGGTGTTGCAAGTGTCCATGGGCGGCGGTAATCGCTTACCATCAGGTGATCCGTCTGCTCGTTTGCCTCCTATATCATAAAAAAAAAAAAAGGACCCGAGAACACGAGCCATATCCCGCCCACTGTGACTCCACCTTGGATTCTTCATAAAATGGAGACCAATCAATCTGTTTCCGGTGCCCCGTGAGCAACCTAAACGTTCAACATGCGCTTGGCAGACTATACCACCTGTGTAGGTAGGTAGCGCCATCTAGTGAGTGTCTACCAACGTTTCCCCTGGTGAGCTGTGAGCGCGAGTCTCTCCTTCTCCCTCTTCTCCTTGGGAGTCTGGTACCACTCGTCGGCCGCGGCTCCTGCGGCCAGCCTTCCAGCTTGGCTGTGTGCTTTCCCCTGGTGAGCTGTGAGCGTGAGTCTCTCTTCTCCCTGGGAGTCTGGAACCACTCGTGCTGCCGCGTCGGCCGCGGCTCCTGCAGCCAGCCTTCCAGCTTGGCTGTGTCTTCATGTAGTATCTACCAACCTTTCCCCTGGTGAGCTGTGAGCGTGAGTCTCTCCTTCTCGTCTCTCTTCTCCCTGGGAGTCTGGGACCACTCGTGCTGCCGCGTCGGCCGCGGCTCCTGCAGCCAGCCTTCCAGCTTGGCTGTGTCTTCATGTAGTATCTACCAACCTTTCCCCTGGTGAGCTGTGAGCGTGAGTCTCTCCTTCTCGTCTCTCTTCTCCCTGGGAGTCTGGAACCACTAGTGCTGCCGCGTCGGCTGCGGCTCCTGCAGCCAGCCTTCCAGCTTGGCTGTGTGTCTTCATGTAGTATCTACCAACCTTTCCCCTGGTGAGCTGTGAGCGTGAGTCTCTCCTTCTCGTCTCTCTTCTCCCTGGGAGTCTGGAACCACTCGTGCTGCCGCGTCGGCTGCGGCTCCTGCAGCCAGCCTTCCAGCTTGGCTGTGTGTCTTCATGTAGTATCTACCAACCTTTCCCCTGGTGAGCTGTGAGCGTGAGTCTCTCCTTCTCGTCTCTCTTCTCCCTGGGAGTCTGGAACCACTCGTGCTGCCGCGTCGGCCGCGGCTCCTGCAGCCAGCCTTCCAGCTTGGCTGTGTGTCTTCATGTAGTATCTACCAACCTTTCCCCTGGTGAGCTGTGAGCGTGAGTCTCTCCTTCTCGTCTCTCTTCTCCCTGGGAGTCTGGAACCACTCGTGCTGCCGCGTCGGCCGTGGCTCCTGCAGCCAGCCTTCCAGCTTGGCTGTGTGTCTTCATGTAGTATCTACCAACCTTTCCCCTGGTGAGCTGTGAGCGTGAGTCTCTCCTTCTCGTCTCTCTTCTCCCTGGGAGTCTGGAACCACTCGTGCTGCCGCGTCGGCCGCGGCTCCTGCAGCCAGCCTTCCAGCTTGGCTGTGTGTCTTCATGTAGTATCTACCAACCTTTCCCCTGGTGAGCTGTGAGCGTGAGTCTCTCCTTCTCGTCTCTCTTCTCCCTGGGAGTCTGGAACCACTCGTGCTGCCGCGTCGGCCGCGGCTCCTGCAGCCAGCCTTCCAGCTTGGCTGTGTCTTCATGTAGTATCTACCAACCTTTCCCCTGGTGAGCTGTGAGCGTGAGTCTCTCCTTCTCGTCTCTCTTCTCCCTGGGAGTCTGGGACCACTCGTGCTGCCGCGTCGGCCGCGGCTCCTGCAGCCAGCCTTCCAGCTTGGCTGTGTGTCTTCATGTAGTATCTACCAACCTTTCCCCTGGTGAGCTGTGAGCGTGAGTCTCTCCTTCTCGTCTCTCTTCTCCCTGGGAGTCTGGAACCACTCGTGCTGCCGCGTCGGCTGCGGTTCCTTCTTGAGAGAACCTTCCAGCTTAGCTGTTTGCTTATCCATCTTGTTGAGCTGGCGTTCGGCGTATTCTTCGTCTAGGATCGCAGCTGTTAAAAAAACGTTAGATGTATTTAATACAGAATATACGCGATACGTTTTAACGATTACTTTAATGGGTTTATAACAATCGCGGAAACCGAGATAACATAAAAAAGAAGTTTATCTACGCACATATCATTAGTGCTCTAAAATGCGTTCAGAAACCGTAGGAAATGACCAGCATTATTACAACCGATTTTACTATGAGAACTTTCTTGTCTGTGGTAGTAGGTAAAATCTGTACTTTAATGTTATAACAGTACAGATTTTTGTAACGTTATGAGTTTCAATTTGGAACAGCTGTCAAAACTCAAGTGGGTCTCTATTCTAGTATCCATAGATATTAAAACAGTTATCGATACGAAACGTCAATTCAGTATGTTTTTGAAGTGAAAACTTCTTTAGCGGCGCTGAGCACTTTTTGGGATGGGGAAAAATTGTTAAATACGCGACAGAGTTTTGTGACGTCAGATGTGAAGGAGGCACTTTTTGCTGCTAGCCGATTCGACACTCAAAACTGAACGCTATTCGTAAGAGTATAAAGCCGTTAAACACTTTTTGCAATAGCATATTCTACAAATAAATTTGTAATTTTAACCAACGCGTCCTTCACCGTTTTGCTATTGAAAAAAATCGAATAGTTCGAATTTGGGCGTTATTCCTAAAGAGATAAAGCTTAGAAAAATATTTACCAACGGCAAAAACAAATTGATATTTTGGTCGCCACCGCCGTCTGCTGTTCTTGCAAATTCGAATAGTTCTAATGTAGACGTTATTCCTAAAGAGATAAAGCTTTGAAAAATATTTGGCAATGGCAAAAACAAATTGGTATTGTGCTTGCCGCCGCCGACGGGCGAGCCGGCCCGTCGCACCCAACGCGCCCGCGGCCCGTCCGCCTAAATAATTGATAATTGTTTATAAATTTGCGTCAAATTCATTTTTAGGGTGACACCGTAAGATGTCACGTGACCTGATCGAAAAACTGTTACAATGTTATTGAGTTTTCACTTCTGCCGGCACTCCCGGAGTGCAACCCGGTCTTTTTTTTAAATATATACGCACGAAATTTGATCTCGAGTGACATGAGTATAGGGACTTCATTCGTTTGTCTATGCAGCCAGCACGTGTCGCGTGTGCTGATTTCTGGCCGAAAGGTGTCGTGTTTCGTCGGTTCCGGGGCAACCTACCAAATCCAACACCCGAGATGTCGGAACAACGGGGCCACGCCGTTTCGCCGTCAAAATAAATATTGTTCGGTTCATGACGCATTGGTGTAAACTGTAATGTTATGTAACCTGTTTTTCAATAAATAAATAAATGATTAAAAAAAAAACCCACTTGACGGAGGATCGAATTGCCGCCATTGCTGTTGTCATTTTTTTTGTTGGATTTTTGCTGTTACAAAAGTAGAATTGTGAACCCATCTTGGAGTACTTATGATAGTGTGTAGATAAAGTAGTGTACTCGTATGCAACTGCACATAATGGCCTCTCATTATGGATCAGTTGCACAAACTACTACTAAACTTTTCAAGTGCAGCCTAGGCGCTCCTAGTTCGGTATTGATCATGCTTGTTAAGTAACTTCGACCGCGGCAGATTTTAGATACCGAGCTTTGGAAGACACTTTACGCATAGATTGGATTAGATTTTAGATTGACGTGATAAGGATTCTTATAATATACCTAAGTCTGTCCTGAAATGGCCGGAAGTACTTGGCAGACCGTGCCAAAGTTGCCAACTTTCTGGCAACAAGATAGTTTAATATCCTTAGTAATATTATAAATGCGAAAGTGTGTATGTTCGTCCTTCTTTCACGTCGCAAAAGAGCGTCGTATTGATGTGTTTTTTTGTATGGAGATAGTTTAGAAGCTGGAGAGTGACATAGGCTACTTTTTCCAGCGGGAAAACATCTAATTCCCACGGGAAAATTCAATATGTTACATTTTCCTATAACCACGCGGGCGAAGCCGCGGGCATCAGCTAGTATAAATGTAAATCTCGTGTTACCGATCTCGGGCTCCAAGCGCGTCAGCCGCTCCCTATACTTGGCGACGATCTCGGGCGGGACCTGGCGAGACTTGACCGGCCGCTTGGCGCGCTTCACTATCTGCTTGACGAGGTTCCGCTCGGCCTCGCCCGCGAGCGAAACCGACACCCCCGCGCGACCCGCGCGCGCTGTGCGACCCACCTGGACAACGGAAATATTCATACATAACAATATCCAAACATACTATTATAAATGCGAATTATCCGACATTACAATAAAATCTTGAAAAAAAACAATTTTTAGGGTATAGTACTCCTACACCTAAAGCGGGGATGTAATTTTTTTTCTTGTTAAACCCATGGTGTGGGGTATCGTTGGATAGCTCGTTCAAAACTATTATGGGTTTTCTAAAACCATTTTAGATATCAGTGATTCGTTTGCGAGATATTGGGCTTTAAAGCCCTAATTTTTGTTTGAGTCATGTGTCGTCGTCCCCCCCCCCCCCCCTGCCGGCTAAATGGCTACTACTGGGGATGTGAAAAAAATCGTGGTGGTAGTACATATTTAAAAGGAAAACTATCACGGACAAGAAGGCATAAGTAGTTACCGAGTAATAGTCGACGAACTTAATGTGTACTTGGAAAGGCCAATTGTACAAATTCGGCCGACGCAACCGCACCGCACGTCGATGTAACTTATGCCTTGGTCTCCTATAAATCACGCCGTACGCTGCGTCACAATGCGAACTATGGATATGTACTGGTGTGGTCGTTGGCTACAACAGTACATTTGCATAGTAAGCGTTGTGACGCAGCGTACGGCGTGATTTATAGGAGACCAAGGCCTAAGACAAGCAACTACGGAACCCTACACTGCGCGTGGCCGGTTTTTTTTATCGTATGGCATACATTTGATACATTATTTCGCCTTTAAAGTTTCTTGGGTTTAGGAACCTTGAATGAAATGTTTGGCTCTGAAATGTTACGTAGAGAAGCCATATACTTATTATACTCTTTGAGACAAGCTTCATTCATATTATGATATCTATTGTCACCATTTGACGCTTCGCTGGTATTAGCGAAGCCGCGTCACAAAAATTTCATAGAAAGAAATAAAAAATATAATGCAATAACAAAAACGTGACAATATCTAGATTCTAGGTTAACATAGCGATAGCGTGATTCAGGCCTCGGAACAGCGACATCTAGCGGCAAGGAAGTATTTAGATGGCCGCATTTATAATATTAGTAAAATTTATTTTAAGACGCTGTCAACACCAAAATGCCCTTGAGGATTTGGGATAGCGCGCACACTGTCTATTTGTATCGGAGTAAACGACAGCGAGTATTACTGGGCGGCCCGGTTTTTGAAGATAATAAATAGTACACAAATATTAAAATAAAACAAACTGCGGATTATTTGTGAAATATGACTCGCTAGAGGTTTAGGTATGAATATGTTGACTCATGTTTCTAATTGCAGACCCATACGTCAAAAAAATAATGCGTCTTATATTAAAACGGTTACGTTCCCTACAAAAATAACGCGGGAAACGTGGAACAGCTTACGCCATCTAGTGACTAGGTAGCTAACTTAAATTTAAAGTATTACATATTCTTCAACATAGGTACTTTATTTAATGGTAACTGTGTTGATGGATGAGGTGTGCAATAAAGAGTATTGTATTGTAATTGTATAATTGTCATGGCATTTTTTTATCTTTATAAATATAGACTATTATTAGGTAAAGTTTTACAAAGCTTACAGAGAAGTTATATAGAAAAGGGTTTAGTAGTTTTTGTGATCGAAAAACTGAAGTAACATCAGCAATTCAAAATAATCTACTGTGATTTAATCCACAAAAAACGTGTACAGCATATGCCATCTAGTGACGGGTAGATAAAGTTGTCGTACTCAGGGGTTCTTAACACAAACTTTCAACCAATTTGAGCAATCAAAGGCCACATAGGAGCTAACAAAAATAAAGCAGGCGGCACTTCTTAATTATTTGTGACTTTATCAGGCAATTCCAAAATTCTGCATTCAAAGACCTTTACATACTAAACAGCCCCAGGCTCGCGGACCGCAAGTAAGGGTCTCGCGGGCCGCCTGTTACCCACCTCTCTGCTTTCCAAAATGCTGGTTTTTTTTTCTTGTATTTTAATATGGAACCATATTACAAAGTTTCAAGTCCCTTTCTTAAAAAATAAATAATTTCCCAGAGATATTTTCAATCCTGATTTCATCCTCTGAATAAATTATATCTAAAAAAACGCCACGCGACGTCGTCTAAACTACAATATTAGAAAGTTTCACCAAAATCGGTACCAGCAGATTTTGCTAAAGCCACGAACAATATACTGGTTGACATCGCCGGCCGCCACGCGGCGTCCACTTGACAACAAAAGATGGCGCTGTTACGTATACACGGCTTTATCCAATTGGTTATTCTCAAATTTGGTCTGCGGGTCACATTAACTCCATCCGACATAAATCTGCTGCACAACCACGAAAATCGAATCTCGAAGTTCGTATGTCTCTGTCACTCGAGTACCATAAACCATAAGTGCGATAGGGACGGAGATATACGAACTTCGAGATTCGAAATTCGTGGTAGCGCCGCTGGAGAATGACCTACTAGACTAAGGCTAGAATATGCGTGGAAATTGGTGATGTTCTGCATCGCGCTAATGAAGTTTTTAATACATGTTGTATTTTATAAATACCATTTCCTTCAAATTTTCGCTGTTATGTTGCTCTGACAACATAAACGAACTTCCACATTTATAATATCAGTGTGATTATGATTACACTATACATATATTGTATTAATGCCATTTGACGCTTCATTTTATCTTCGCTGGTATTTGCGAAGAAGCGTTCCAAAAAGTTATATATCCTTACTAATATTACAAATGCGAAAGTGTGTGTGTATGTCCTTCTTTCACGTCGCAACGGAGCGTCGTATTGATGTGATTTTTTGTATGGAGATAGTTTAGAAGCTGGAGAGTGACAGGCTACTTTTTCCAGGGGAAAACATTTAATTCCCACGGGAAAATTCTATGTTACATTTTCCTATAACCACGCGGGCGATGCCGCGGGCATCAGCTAGTAATATTATAAATACCTTTTTCTCAATCATGCTCGGAAATGTACGCGTTAATATCACGAAATGAAGACGTGAAGTTTCTTGTTTATGGCTCCCTACATTTCTTCTCGGCATTAGGCCAAGAAGTAATGTATGAAAACCTTAAGTTATAGTACATTGTTTGACGAGGGGCGTAAGTGGAATATTGCGAACAAGAGTCTATCTTCAGCTTTTGATGAGTCGAGTTTGCAATATTGTTGCGCCCGTGTTATACACAATGTTTACTGGCACGGAGCGACGTGCGCGAGCTCGCCGGCGAAGCTCGACGTGGCGGAGGCGGTGGAACGCGGCGGCGTGGCGATGCCGCGGCTGGCACGGAGCGACGTGCGCGCCGAACCAAAGCGCTCAGCGGGGCCAGACGGCATTCCCGCTTTTATTGTTAAAGATTGTGGTACAGTCTTGGCGGAACCACTCCTGCATATATTTAACTTGTGTTTGGAAACTTCACATTTTCCGGAACGGTGGAAATCCACACGGGTGATACCGATACCTAAAGGCAACGCCGGGTCTGAGGTAAACGGTTTTAGACCGGTCGCGATTGTTTCCACGCCGGCAAAGGTATTTGAGTCGGCAGTGCAGCGGAGCATTCAGGAGCAGGTCTCGGCCCAACTGTCCGACGCACAGCACGGGTTCCGAAAGGGGCGCAGCACGACGAGCAATCTGCTCAACACCATGGCATATGTAGTCCCTCATGTAGACAGAGGAGTGCAAGTTGACGTAGCGTACTTTGACTTCAAAAAAGCATTCGATTTGGTGAACATGAGGCGGCAGTTGCTTCAATTTTTTGCAAGCTACATGAGGGACCGACAGCAATACGATGAGTATACTATTCAACGCCGGCTGGATGAATGTAAACAACTTCGCATCATTCAACAAAATGTACAATGCCTGCGCAACAAAACTTACAGCATCGAGTGTCTGCTTCAATCGGACTTTAAATGTGATCTATTTCTTATGACTGAGCATTGGTTGCAGTTGAACGAAATTGAAGTACTTAACATTGAAAACTATAGCCTTATATCCCACTTTTGTCGCCAGTCGCGTAAACACGGTGGAGTATGTATCTACGCACACAATACTTTAACAATATTAAATAGGGACGACTTATGTAAGTTTTCGGTAGAAATGCACATAGAAATAGCAGCCGTTCAGATAATTCAAATAAATCTAATTGTTTTATGTGTCTATCGTTCGAACACTGAAGGTGATTTTACTGTATTTATAAGGCAATTAGAGCTACTACTAAGCATAACAATTAATGAAGATTCTCACGTTTTGATAATGGGTGATGTGAACGTTGACTTACTACAAAGATCGAAACAGAAACGTGAATTGCTAGGACTTCTGGAATTATTTAATCTAAAATCGTTTGTTAATTTCCCAACCAGAGTCCAAGGGACATCCAGGTCGTGTTTAGACCACGGTTACACTGACTTACTGACTGGTCAATTCAAAGCTCATCCCATGGTACAAGCAATAAGTGATCATTTCGCGGTATGTGTTGATATCAATGTACCTGCCCCAAATAAGGACTGCACTACGCGCTATTGTGTGAAACGACCTATTTCTCAGCCAAAATTAACTAATTTCATAAACTATACGAATCAAGTAGATTGGCTAACGCTCATAAATAATAATATCTCAGGGTTCGACAGGTTACTGAATATTTTTATAAATAAATTTCACACTTTTTTCCCGCTGAGAAATGTACCAGTATTGAGTAAAGAAAAATCTTGGTGCAACACTAAAACAAGTGATAGCAAAAACTTTTTACAACTCCTGGCAATGTTATTAAATTTTTACCCTGAAAATAACAGTTTACGGGATTTATACTTGTCCTACAGGTGCAAACATGATGGCCTTCTTAAAAGAGTGAAAAAAGCTTACCTCAACCAGACTATAATTGATGGTGCTAACACCTCTAAGTCCTTGTGGCGTATGATTAAAACCCAAACCAACAAAGGGTCGCGGGGCGGGGATGCGCTCGCGGTGCTGCGGCATGCGGTGTGCGGCCCGACCGGCTCGGACGCTCAGCTAGCTGGCTCGCTCAATACCTACTATCTTTCTATTGTGCGCGACACCCCACAGAGGCCGAATATAGCAATGGCCATGCTTAATTTACGCAGGAACGTACCTCATGTATCAAAAACAATGTTTTTCGCACCTTTTACTGTCGCAGAATTACATAAAATTGTTAAAAAAATCAAACCTAAAGGCACTAGGGATATTTATGGGTTACCTACATATATATTACGTCAACTCCCTTGCAACCTATTGCATGCACTGTGCCATCAGTTTAATAAATCCGCGTGTAAGGGAGAATATCCCATTTTGCTCAAGACGATAAAGGTAACGCCGGTGTATAAGGGAAAAGGCTCTAAGAAAGAACTGCAATCTTATAGGCCCATATCAATAGTCCCGGCTATATCGAAAATGTTCGAGATGGGATTGTGCGACCGACTAATCAAGTTCCTAACAGCTAACGGCGCACTCTGTAAGCAGCAGCACGCCTACCAAGTTGGTAGGTCCACAACCGGCGCCGCTCGCCTTCTGAAGCGAACTGTATTGGAACACCTTGAGAGCAGGAAACGTGTAGCTGCTGTTTTCTTTGATCTGTCACGTGCCTTTGATTTGGTCGATCATGATCTCATCGCAAACAAACTCGAACACTATGGCGTCCGTGGTATTGTACTCAAGTTACTCAGAGCCTTCTTAGGTGACAGACGGCAATCAACTGACGCCAATAATAAGAAGTCGAGTCTTGTCCCCGTGGGAAACAGGTCCGTACCGCAAGGGTCGAATGTTGGAAATAACATTTTCCTAATTCTAATGAATGACCTTCCGTTTGACTCGCCAATGGTAGACTTCATAATGTATGCGGATGATATCTGCGCCATTATTAATGCTGACAGCAGAGACCAA
Source organism: Epinotia ramella (assembly GCA_947578815.1). Taxonomy (NCBI): domain Eukaryota; kingdom Metazoa; phylum Arthropoda; class Insecta; order Lepidoptera; family Tortricidae; genus Epinotia; species Epinotia ramella. Next base: position 5,282,097 of record OX388220.1, read on the forward strand.
CTGCTTGCAAATGTACGCTACGTTATAGGTAACCTCTCTGAGTGGTTTGCGGTGAATGGAATGCTCCTAAATCTTGAAAAAACCAACCTAGTCGAGTTTAACTTAAGGCAAACTTTAGAACCTGCCGACACTAATTCACTAATTGTGAAAAATATTACAATCCCGACTGTTAACCATGTCCAATTTTTAGGTTTCACTTTTGACTGTGGTCTAAAATGGCAACAGCATATCGACAGGGTATGTACGAAACTCAATTCTGCCTACTTTATAATAACCCGTCTCATGCCTATCCTATCGAACGATAACCTTTTGATAGCTATATTTTATAAGCTAGGTACATATATAAACAGCTTCGCAGTGTAATAATTGAGGGTTCATGTTTTCTGCCAACAAACTGTTATGCAGTTTGGCAGATAAGGTTAATCTTTATATTATGTAACCTGTTATTGTAATAAATAAATAAAAAAAAATAAAAAAAAAAAAATAGCTTATAATGCGTATTGCCACTCCGTGCTAACATATGGCATAGACCTGTGGGGCTTGGCTGCTGACAGGGATCGTCCATTTCTTATTCAAAAGAAAATCATTCGAAAAATAGCACGCGTCGCTCCGGACACGCCGGCTCAGCAGCTATTCATAGATCTCAAAATCCTGACATTACCATGTATTTTTATTCTGGAAGTTGGCAAGTTCGTCCGGCAGAATCTGGAATCATTCGCGAGGAAAAAATGGAAAAGCGGTCGATATCACGACAGCAGGCAACACGACCTGGATGTGCCGAGGCACCGTCTTGCGAAAGCGGCTAATAGTCTGCACGTTTTGGGCCCGCAAATATATAATAAAATCCCTGCTACCATTAAATGTAGCAAGACGCGCTTAGGTTTTACCCTAAAACTAAAATCACTCCTATTACAAAAGGCCTACTATTCCGTTTCTGAATTCCTATCTGAATGAAATTAAAAAATATCGTTAATATGTATAATTGTGTGTTGGTAGTAGTGAGTTAATGGGGTTTTCAGATCAGAGCTCTGAAAACTGCCCATTAACACTTATAATATTCAAGTGATATTTGAAAACCGCTGTCGGGTATTTGCTTCGTTCGAAAACCTTATAACTTCTATTTATACAAACGGCTTCAAAAACTTTAATAGCGCGATGCAGACCAGATTTTCTGATTGGTCGATTCATCCGGCGTGCAAATGACGTACAGAGGATTTTATAATGCAGAATATTACTCAAGTATTTAAAGATCACTCATGAAAGTAGTTCGATAACTTGAATCATAATCATATCATATTAAAATCTAAATTAAAAGTTATGCACAATGCACTTGTGACTGAATAGAAATATGAACCCTTCAAGTCGTCACTTATTCATATTGCAATGCACGCTTACTACTTAGGGATCCGTATGTAAAATATCAATGAAACGAATGCATAATATTTTTTATATTTAACATTCAATAAAATCAGCCATCTGAAATCTACCCATTAATACTTACTTACTAATTATTCAAGTGATATTTCAAAGTCCCAATCGGGTATTGTTTTGAAGTCGTAAAATAATGGACATTATTTCAAATAGCAAAAGCTTAACACAACATGCAGTCTAAGGAGGCCAACCCTCAGTTGCATGCAAGGGTCCCAGGAAGCCGGTCCCTGGCATAAACCCTCATAGCGCAGAACGGCTATGGCGTTTGCACATAACACATCTAACAAGTTGATCAGGCTCGTCAGACATGGTCGCAACCCCCAGGAAGCAGGTCCCTGGCATAAGGCTACGGTTTTACATGTGTTGAGTTTGACCCCCTCCGGGTGTGGGTATCCATACCTATCGACCGCCTAGGTATAGAAAACCCTAGTTTTCAAGGTTCTGTATTCAACACAACACACACAGAGGGTGGCCAGTCCAATGTATCTGAATTACGTGCTGGGGTCGTCCGGTCGCAACTTCCCGACAGACTTAGGTCTGATTTTTTATTTATATGAACAAATGTTAAAAACTTTAATAGCGCGATGCAGGTCCTGTTTATTCATTGGCTATAACTCATGACGTGCTCGTGCGTCATGTGTTACAAAGCTGTTAGTAATCTAGACTTTAAAATAAGGCAAATTAAAAATAATATTTCTTTGCTTTCAATTGTAAACCGTTTGATGACCTATATTCTAGACCAATTTATTGCAAAATAGAGGCTATAACAAAGCTATTAGATTCATATTAGAATTGAACAATTGGTTCATATTGCTTTTAATTACATAGCAAAGTTGATCGACGTAACTAACTTGTCATCATGCATTTTGTTGTAACTTGAGTCATTCTACGTGTCCGCTCGTTGTCAAAGGAGCATTAAAACATACTAATCAACAACTTCTCTCCCGCTGACCCATGTATGCGTTAGAATTTAGTATGCATTTGCAAACAAATTATTTACCTCCTGGGAGGGGAGGATGATAACGCTATTTAAAACTTGGTTCGTTTATAACTATCCAATATTTTTAAATAATCTTACAAATAATGAAAGCAAGTATGTAAGCTTAAAATAAAACAAATCTGTAGGTATATTTAATATTCTATTTGTATACTTATCACAATATTTTTTAATAATAAAGAAACTTTCACTTTTTAGTATCATACATCATCTTAAATTATACGAAAATAAATCTAGGTTAAATCTAATAATTTGCATTGCTTAATCTTTTAACAATTTTATCAACTAGTCCTTCTGTGGAATTCAATACGTCATCACATTCACTCTCGACGACATACTGCACGGCGACGTCTTCAGACTCGTTGTCCAGTTCAAGATTGGATATGCTTATTTTAATAAGACGCTGACCTTTTTTACTTTGTTTAATTATATAGGAATTAAATCCACTGCCGCAGGCTTTGTTTTTTCCGCTGTTCGCCTTTTTCTTCGAGGATTTCTTCGATATTTTCGAAGGCTTTTTTACCTCTTGAACGTTATTCAGTCTATTCATACAATCCTGTTGGTACTCTAGGTATCCATTTACATCTTGTGAGCATGGTAACACGTCATCGAATGTTGCTTGTGAATAAAAAGTGGAAATATTCGGCTCATAAACACTTTTGGAGATGGGTAATGGCTGCGAACTGGATTTACTCTGAAAATAAGCACAAAACATTTTAAATACTGTAACCGCAATATAAATAAATAAATGTAAATATTAAATTAGAAATTCAATCAACTCACCATTTTCACTGAAGTATGAGGTATACGATTTATCGATCTCGGACGACGTCCGTTTATGACAAGTTTTCCAGTCAGAATGATTTTCTACAATTGCGTTTTTAATTGTTAGGTATGTAAACTGTTTATATCGAGAAACGTGGATGCAATCAGTACAAGATAGAACATGTTAACACATGTGTTTCATAAAGTAGAATTATGTACGAATGTTATAATTACAGGTTTCATATACCTAATAATAGATTTTAAAAGTTACATCCTTGCAAATTATCGCATTCAGTGGAGCAATTCTTTCCGTTCATATGGTTACCTATACTCGTTTCTTCTTACTTGCACTCTTTGTAGCATAATGTGTTGAAAGGAGACGAAAGTCGTATTCCATTATTTTGAAGGGAACAGAATGTCGGCGTTCTTTGCAATTAGAGCGATCGCTTTGATAGAACCGTATATGATTTAAAATAAATATGATACTTTTGTTTGTTGAATAATTGCTGATGTTTCGAAATAGGTATCTGAGGTATTAAACCTGTGAAAACTTGTCTTCTGCATGTTTTCTACCATTACTGTTATTAAGTTTTATTGATTAATCAACTTAACGAAGGTTGACAACTACTGTGAAGCGATATTCATGCAAACCAGACTTCGATTTACACTTCATCACTTTCTCACGGGTTTTCACAAGCGAAGGAACACTGCATTGAAATTATGTGCGTAAGTTTTTATAAATTTTATTTTTTTATCGTTTCTACGTGACTAATAAATAGAACCAATATAAGTTCAACAAACAACAATAGCAAATATATAAAATAACCTTTTTATGGGCAGGTCTGATTCCGAGTCCTTTACCGAAATCGAGGCCAGAAAACCAACACCAAATTCGAGGTAAACATCACTTTATACTAATTTGTTTTGTTTTATTTAGTAAGCGATTTAATTTTTAAAGACGTGTATTTAATTTTAGTTTTGTTTCTTTTATAGGTCGAAAAAAATAGTGAGTAAGAAGAGGGCGCTTTGTGAATCCGATGTTGGAACGCAGGAGCTAACACGGTGAGTTGCAGTAATTTATATTTTATTTTGTTTTAAATTCTGTTTCCAAAAATAAAAAAATAAAAATAAAAATAAGGTATACTAAATATAACATTATTTTGTTTCAGGTATAAGAAGCAAAAGGCGTCTAAAAAGTGTACTGAACTATATGAATCTGATGACGCAACTCCGATACCACGGTATATATTTTAATTTTGCTTATGTAGTTCTTGTAGAAAATGAAATTAATTTTGTTTTGTTACCTGTATTAATATATATTATTTTTTCTTTTTAGATCTACTAAATTGAAGTCCAAAGTTTCGTCTCAACGGTAAGTAATTTACTAATTATATATAATATATAATATTTTTTACCTACAAAGATGTCGTTAGTTTTGTCTTATATGTAAGTTCGTTTGTTTATTTTTAACAAACTTATTTATGGTTTACAGGTCAAAAGCCGGTCCGAAGCCATTGTCGGATCAACAAAGCAGCGTTTCTTCAGGCTGGGCTCTTGACGACGATAGTGATGACGACTTCTGTGCCGAAAAACATGTTGCAGGGTTGCGGTCTGTACTAAAACGACAAGTCCCCGGCGGAAAGGTGTATCGCTACGGTCAGTTGTCCGGTGATCTTTTTTTAGATTTAAAATTGTATAAAGTTGCTGATATAGCATCAATCGCTTCGAAAGGCAGATGGGAGAAAGCACTTGTTAGCCTCAAAATTCAGGTAGACTCTAATTCACCAGAGGTTTCGCATATCAAAAACGCATTACAAATATGTAAGGAGCATTTCACCGAAGAAGGAACATTTTACCGTGAATAATTAATAATTATTCTTACTATACCTTTATTTGTAATATTTGACCTTATTATTTTTGTTGAGTTGAAATTATATAATGTTGCTGATGTAATTGCATCGAAAGATTTATAGGATAAAGCATTGCACCGAAAAAGAACATTTACCGTGAGTCATATTAATTATTCTTACTATACCTTTTATTCTAATACTTCACTTACTCTTAATCAATTATCTATCGAATATGAGTAGCCGGTCGGTTTTCTGTTCCGTTTGTGAAATAGCTGTACCGAGTCGTACATTTTCCGCCCATTTACGTAGCACAGCCCACAAAAATAACAACTCTATATACAATATTGAAGGCATTGAAAAAATTGGTAGCGCTTTTCGTAGTAGGCTTGCATCATACCGAGTGCGGGGAAGCCAAGATGACCTTGACTGTGCGTGCCCTCCTATTCAGTTTATACGCAACATACGCGCCCGCGTCCGTCGTATTTGTGAAGCAAGGCAATCAGCTTTCGGTAGTGTCAAAGTGAATTTCGAATTATTTGCAGAGTTTTCTTTGCTAAAAAACGATACGTGTGGCATTAAGTCGTTTGCAACGCAGAATATTGTAATACATCCAAATTTCGATTTCAACGAAATATTTTTAAATGTTTTGCAGACGATTTGTCGAAAAATTGACGAATTTCAAACCAAAGACAGCGGGTGGTCGTTTATGAAAAATTTATACCTAGAAATTAATATCTGCAAGTACAATCCTCTGAGAGCGTCTGGATTCATAGATTTGCCTAAAAGTATAAAACTAAAACGCGCGTGTATCAATATAAAAAATAATGACGCGTTTTGCTTTCTGTGGTGTGTAATGGCTTATTTATTTCCGGCTAAAAATAATGTTCAAAGAGTATCTTCGTATCCTCATTATGAGGACGTTGTCAATATCAAAAACATGACTTTTCCCGTCGGTTTAAAAGATATCAAAATATTTGAGAAAAATAATCAACATATAAGTGTTAATGTATATTCGATAAATAATAAATTGGAAGTCGTAGGTCCGCTGTACAAAACCGCATGCCGTAAGCAGCATCATGTTAACTTATTAATGTTAGAAAACGGTCGGCAAACTCATTACTGTCTGATTAAAGATTTAGGTCGTCTGCTTAAACATCAATTAACAAAACACAAGGGTAAACTTTATCTTTGTGAAGAATGTTTGATATTTTTCAATAACGAAACAAAGAGGGATGCTCATATATGTGGTGGTGTAAAAACAGTTTTACCAAATCAAAATGAAGAAATACAGTTTAAAAATTTCGAACGTATGCAGGATATGCCTTTCGTAATATATGCAGACTTTGAATCCTTATTGGTGCCTAACACAAATGGAAAAACGGGATCAGAAAATACTATTCAACTACAGGAGCACGTGCCTGCTGCCTTTGCGTACTATGTTGTATGTTCGTACGATAGTTCTCTCAACAAGTTCGTTACATATCGTGGAGAAGATTGCGTTGCTAAATTTCTCAAGTATTTGCAAAGGGATATATCCACAATAAACAATATTTATTCGAATCCTAAGCCTATGGTTATTACTGAGACTGAAGAAAAGGATTTTTTAAATGCTCAACATTGTTTTCTTTGTGGCAATTTATTGCTTGGGGACTCAGTTCGAGATCATTCGCATGTGACTGGAAAATTTCGGGGGGCCAGCCACAGTTTTTGCAACTTACGCTTCCGTTTACCTGAATTCGTGCCCGTGTTTTTTCACAATTTGTCTGGTTATGATTCCCATTTATTTTTACGTGAATTAGGGGAAATGCCCGGTCAAATTAAAGTTATTGCTAAAAATAAAGAAAATTACATATCATTCACAAAGTATTTTATCAAAAATCCTGATCAAGTGATGCCGGTTCGGTTTGTGGATTCATTTAAATTTTTAGGAGCTAGTTTAGAGGAACTTGTAAGCACTTTAGACGACGGAGATTTTGTTAACCTTGCGCATTTTTTTCCACTAAAGGTACATTTCGACCTACTGAAACGTAAAGGTATTTACCCTTATGAGTATATGAATAATTGGGCTCGCTACGAAGAGCAAAGCTTACCTCAGCAACATTGTTTTTACAGCTCATTAACTAATGAAACGATATCGAAATATGATTACGAGCATGCGAAACTTGTTTGGAAATCATTTGGAGTCGAGAATTTAGGGGAATACACAGATATTTACCTTAAATCTGATGTATTGTTACTGGCCGACATATTTGAAAAATTCCGTCAAACTTGTAAAGTTAACTATAGGCTAGATCCTGCTTTTTATCTGACCGCGCCAAGTTTAAGTTTTGATGCTATGTTACGAATAACCAACGTAAAATTACAGCTTATTAACGACCTAGAAATAATTAGAATGATACAAAAGGGTATTCGGGGGGGAGTTTGCTTATGTTCAACACGGTATGTCAAGGCAAATAACAAATACATGCACGATTATGATCCTAGTATACCAAATAATTATTTACTTTATATAGACTGTAATAATCTGTACGGGTATGCGATGTGTGCCAGTTTGCCTTATGGCGACTTCGAATTATTGCAGCAAGGTGAAATTAAAGACCTAGATGTTCGCTTAGTACCAGATAATTCTGATTTTGGTTATATTTTGGAAGTGGATTTACACTATCCAGAATACTTACATGACTTGCACAACGACATTCCGTTCTGTCCTCAAAAATTCGTACCTCCTGGTTCAAAGCAACCTAAACTGATTCCGAATTTATATGATAAATACGAGTACGTTATTCATTATGTACATTTAAAAACATGCTTGAAACATGGCTTAGTACTTAAAAAAATTCATAGAGTAATAAAATTTAAGCAGAGTCAATTTTTAAAACAGTACATAGATTTAAACACTCAGTTACGACAAAAAGCTACATCTGTATTCGAACAAAACTTGTTTAAATTATTTAACAATGCTATTTTTGGAAAGACATTAGAAGACCCTGAGAAGAGGTTAAAAGTTATGTTGGTTAACATATGGAATGATACTAAAAATAAAACAAAAAAGAAATATGGAGCCGAATGCCTGATATCTAGACCGAATTATCATAGCTCAACAATTTTTTCTGAAAATTTCGTTGCTGTACAAATGAAACCCGAGTCTGTTAAACTCGATCGACCCATTTATATTGGTTTTACTGTTTTGGAAACATCTAAGTCTCATATGTATAATTTTCATTATTCTTCGATGAAAACATTTTACGGGCCTAATATAAATTTATGTTACTCTGATACGGACTCGTTTTTATACGCTATAAGCACAGAAGATGTATACGCAGACATTAAATTGAATTTTCAGCATTATTTTGACACTAGTAATTATCCTGCTAATAATGTTTATGGCATTACTCGTCAACATAATAAAGTACCGGGCCTTTTCAAAGATGAACTGGGAGGCGAAATAATACATGAGTTTGTAGGTCTCAGGTCCAAATTATACTGTATCAAAACAGAAAAAAAGCAACTGAAAAAAGCCAAGGGTACAAAGAAACATGCCTTGCGTCATTTAGATTTTGAGAAATATAAAAAGGTATTGTTAAATAATGAAAGGTTGAGAAAGACAAACATTGTATTTAAATCATTAAAACATGTTATTTTCACGCAATCCGTCAAAAAAGTTGCACTGTCGTCTAATGATGACAAACGTATCTTGCTGAAGGACCGAATATCGACCTTATCTTGGGGTCATGAGTCTATGTTTTGATATTGTAAATTAACTTCACTAGCTACGCATTTGTATCGCCTATAAAATTTGCTATAGCAAAATTAGGCATCATAGATGTTATGTTATTTAATTAGTTAGTTTTAAGGTATAAATATTATGAATAAATATGTAAAAATGTTTTTGTGCCAGTTTCTAATAAACATATATTTCGTAACTAGGTGTTTTATTTAATTTCTATAGCTATCCTGTGTGTATTAGGGCAGGTTCACTTGGTTATAACTATCCTTAAAACCAAGTGGTGAGTTAGGTCATAAATTATAGGAATCATGTTATCTCTTTCACACCTGCACTGCATTATGGAGCGAGCCGTGCAACAAAAATAGGTACCGACTTTTATGACCTCACTCGTCACTTGGTTTAGTGGATAGTAAGTAAAATAAAAATTCGAAGGTATTGAAAATACAATTTATTAAACCATAAAAATCATTTTTTGCACACATTATCTAAATACCATGTTTTAATACATATAATGTTTTTTAACACACATTTCTTTTTATGATCAACACAATTCACATTACCATTTAAACAATACTTTTTATATAGGTCACCAAACGAGGGAGCATTCATCTCTCCTATATCAATTACATCACAGTCAGCACACAAATCTTTAACCCATTTAATCTTTTCGTTGCCTTTAACAAATATTTTCTTGTGCTGTAAATGAATTACAATAATTCGTTTGAACTCTCTAAAATCAACATAACCTTCACGCCACAAAATACCCAGATTCTTTTCTATCCACTTCACACGTCTTTTTTCCAATTCCGATAGAGTAAAGAATGCGTATGGAGGTTTTATTAAAAATGATTGCGTGTAATTATTTGTACTGTATCCAAATTCTTTAACAATAAACTCATTTTCAGAGGATTTAAAACCCTGGAGGTCTACAAACAAATAGTCCGCCATTTACGAAATTTTACGGGTAATATTGCTTAAGGGTTTATATTCTACAATACTGTCATTTAAAATAAGACAATACGCTGAAGTATGGTCAGGTAAATCTGATTCACATTCAAATTCAACTCTAACATCTACTGACCCTGTTTTTAAGGTTTCGTTTTGTCGTGAACAGTCGATAACGAATAGAGGTGCAACGTCTTTAAATTCTTGTGGAGAAAGCAACGGCGCTTGGCTACGGTTGTAATAAGACTGTTGGAATTTTGCGTACTGTTCGTATAATAAAGCAAACTTTTCTGATGAAAAACTAACATTCAAGTTTTCGTATGGAAAATAGGTGCAATTTAAAAACACTTTTACGTCTTTCAAATTACAGTGATCGAAGCCAGTTATATCTTTGAGAGTATCATTTTTTCTGTTCGTTTTGAATCCAATTATAACAAATCGAGGTTTTTCAATTTGAGATGATGTTTTGATGGCCCACGAGTGTTTTGATGTTTGAGGTAAAAGTGGATACTCGTACAAGTCCCAATTTCTAAAGGCCATTTGAATAACGTGATCTTTTTCCAAATATTTCAGTAACCTCAATCTTTCTCGATCAGAAACCTTAATATGAGGCATACGCCAGACTATTTTAGATATAGTTAGGTTATCTACATATTCATTTGTATTCAGTTTTACGCAGTTCAAAGTAGTATTTGATCGCAAGAGAACCAGTTCATGCTTGCATGCTATTATAATCTTGCCATAGTCTTCAGCGAAACCGAGAATCTTTTTTAACGGTATAGACACTGAAAATGATCCGTGTGAGTTTTTTATGCCTTTGATATCCCAGCCCCACTGTTTTGACATCGACGATTCAAGTTCATTCATGGATATGAGAGATTTCATTGTTGTTGTGACCCCAGCATTCTTAATTCTGTCAATTTCAATACCGTTCAGCTCGTACCTAATATCTTGAAATAAATGAAGAATTGAGTTGTTTGTGAAAAGAACACTGTTCACTCGCTGTTTCGTTTCTCTGTTGAATACTGCAATTGAACCCTCTACGTATAAAGTACTTTCCGACGGTAGCACATACAGATCTTGTTGATTAATAGGTATACGAATTTCATCATTTAAATTATAACTTGTAACGTACGGCTTATAAGAATGATATTCGAAACTTTCTATAGAGTTGTCGAAGCTGAAATTATCTGTTACTGATAATATACTCATTTTAATAAACCTATTATTTTTAAAAACTGTTTATTTTCCTTCGTAAGTTGTCCTTTAGGTGTTCTTTTCTTAGTAGCACAAAGAGTACTAGTAGCTTTCTTGTATAGGTTCACGTTTTTATTAAAGTCTATCATTTTTTTCGAAGGTGTAAATATATTTGAATTTCTTCACCACGTAAATTAACCAAATGATCTTTTTCATCTAAAATTCTTATTTTAAGAGAGTTCAAACTTTTTTGAGTAACAGGAAAATAGATAACGTTTTTTGGTGTTTCTATGATTCGGTAACCAGGCGGTACATTAGGTACAAACTCGTGGATTATATGACAAGATTTCCCATTCACAAAAGATCCGCTCACGATGTCACATTCAACTCTGACTATGGTTGTAGACAGAATGGATACTGGCAAAGCGGACTCGGTTAATATATTCGCTGGAACAGTTTCTTTCCCAAAACCCAGAAGCTTACCAATAGAGTCTTCTTTATTAAAGTGAACGGTTTTAGAACACAATATAGAGGTTTTCAACGTGTTGTTGTTGCATGTCATTGTGAAAGAACAATCTCGGAGACGACTTTTAAGGTAATCATCAATATCTTGCAGTTCATATGAGCCTTCAGGTATTTCTACTACTTCATTTTCACCGTAATAAAACTTATTATTTCTCTTGTCTATATTCGGTATTGAATTAAAAGTTGACATATATAGCAAACCGCATTCATAATCGTCATCTAGTTCTAGAGCAGGTGAGTGATTTGTTATAAGAGAGGAGGAGCATCCAGTTATAGACAGAGTGAAAGACATTGTGTGAATGTTATTTTATTTATATGTCATCCACATTTAAATGGTTACACCAAAACTGTTTCAAGAATTGTATACACAAATGTCCACAATTCACAGTATTTAACTTTTGGTAAGTTGCATAATTGTATGAAATGTTACAGTCTTTTAAATAATGTATTAATTCCAACGGTGGTTGAAGATCACCATAACTATTAAAATATTCACAATATTTGTTTACTTTGACGTAGGCTACCCAGTGAGTTCCTTGGTTTTCAGAACTATCTAAATTTAGGATTGCACATTCTACTCTTTTCGACCGTCTTGGTAAATTATCCCTCATAAAAACACCTCTAAAGTGAGGAATGTCCGTCGAGTGTTTTAAAATGTCGAAATTAGTGAGTGCTCGCCTGGGTAACCGATCATTCAGTTTTTTGAAGCTTTGATACATAATCCTTTTCCACTTTTATACGGCTTAATATGTAACCCTTTTCCCAACGCGATAGATTCCATCATCTTGTTATGACGTTCAGATTCAGCAAAGTTTTTTCTAGCAGTTTTGTAATCGTGGACAGCTTTTGCGATTCCAGCAGCTCCACCAGCCAATGATCCTAATGCAGAGAGACCCGCAAATATAGGAATGAGTGGAAGGAATCCTCCAGACTTCGGAATGGGTAGTAAGCGTGGTACACGCAGTTTACTCGTATTGTGAACAGAGATTATTCTTTTTGCTGCATCCAATGCTTGACTGATTGCAACGGATTTATTTTTCGATTTTTTTTTTTTTAATTCCGTACGTATTTTTTTAACAAAATGTTTGAATGATTTAATTCCTGCACCAGCCTTTAATTTAGACTTCATCACTTTGCTAACTAACCATGAGGCTAGTTTTTCTCCTTTCCCGGAAGTTTTTGACCGTAATCTTTGTTTAGCCATTTTATACAGTTCCAAATCTGCACTGTGACGATCACTTAAATTAGAATGATTGTCGTAAGCTATGTCGTGCTGCATGCACGCGTTATCCAACGGATTGATTCCTTTATCACCTCTTTGCAACCGTTTATGTAATTTTGTACCTGGTCCACAATAATTATACCCAGGCAGGTGCAGTTCAAACGGTAAGTGATTAATTACACTATTTACAAGTCCGCTTCCTCTCATTACCATTAAGTTAATGATAAATTTTCGTAAGACGAAGTGTATAAATATTATTAAACAATATCATCTCTATTAATCCAACTATTTTCACTATCATCAAGTCCTAACCACTTAACATACATTTTTCTACCCTTTCTTCTGATAACCTTTTCTATAAGATATATGTTTGGACACTGAGTTTTATGCAATTCTTGTTCATAAAATGTACCAAGTATAGGGTTTTTCCGTAGATCTTCTATATGGTAAGTGAAAGGGTTAGTATTGTTCACTTTTTTTATAGTAAAGAGCTCAGTCGACCAATTTGGCGTATACCCCTTATGAAAGACACTTTTGTATTTGCTGATGCGAACTCTATCTCCAACCTTAAATTTATTGGATTTTTGATGTAAATAATTTCGTGATTTGACTATGTTTTCCTTAACTTCATTTTCATTTTTAGAATTCACGGCATCAGGCATAAATTTAGTTGTACGATGTACAGTATGATTATAAGACTGAACAATATCGGCTAAAGGTCTTCCCACCCATTTATAGTTTCCTATAAAACTAAAATATCTGAATAGTTTTCCTTTGAGCGTTTTTATCAGCCGTTCAACAATAGAAGCCTTTTTGACCGAATACGTAGAATAATGGTTAATGTGTAAGGATTTTAAAAAACGCTCAAATTCAGTATTATAAAACTCCGTACCGAAGTCTGTTTGTAAATGAACTGGAATTCTTTGATATGATTTTATAATTTTTTCAAATGCGTTTTTGATCTCAGTTTTAGTTTTAGATTTTGATGGAACACACCACGCATATTTAGAAAACGCGTCAATTACAACTAGAATATATTTATATCCTTTGTTGAGCGTGTGAAATTAAATCCAATAAATCTGCTTGCCATAAATGATCAATTCCCTTTAAAATAACTGGTCTGCGTTTGAAATTTTTACGAGCTGCTCGATGAATTTCATTAACGATTTGTTCCTTTGTCATTATTAGTATGTTTGACGATAGTCTCTACTTCCTGTTTGGTATAAAAGTTAACTCTTAACTGCGCATTGAGATTATGAATCTGAACCTTTATAGTGTTTAATAATTGATCAAGTTCTTTTTTGTCGTAAAAATTCGAGAAAGATTGATCGACATACTGCTTGTTAACTGCATCATCACCTGTCAGTGGTTTTGTAACGCCTTTCAATCTTGAAAATTGTAAATCATAATCTCCATTCTCTGATCTCAAAAGTGCTTTATCAGAAACTGTCATCAAACGTAAACGCTTATGTACGTGATGACCAAACTTATCGATATTCATTTATATTTTGTTAGTTGTTATTAACTGAAAAGCCTCTCATTAACTGTCTGGTAAAGAATGAATTTCAAAGTTATATATTATTCACGTGACCAGCTTCTCGTAACTCTTCAATAATAGATATAATTTCGTTATCCAAACCCGTATTACCAGCATCGCGAGAAGCAATTAACAGTTTCAACCTATCTACAAGCTCGTTAGGATCATCCCAATAAACATAGTTTGTATCCTTTTTAACGTTTTTTAATGTAGGTAATCCTTCACCCATAGTACAGCTTTCAGTGCTAGTCGTTCGCTCTTTTGCTAACTTAAAAAGCGGTTTTATAATGTGTAAATACTTCATGCCTTTGTTACTTTTGATTGGTTTGTTTGGATTAAAGTCACGCCTGTGGGCATTAGTTTCTAGTAAAAGTATTTTATAATTGCGCTTATCTTCTTCTGTTATAACACCCATATCAGGTACTTTCTTAAATAATAATTCTTTTAATCCTGGTGTCATATTTAGTATACGTCCACTGACTTTGAGTTTCTTATTAGCAACACGAACTGAAGAAGATCCAAGCATAAGCCTACCACGTTCTGTTCGAACACCAAAAGGAACATTATCAAAGGTACTTGACTTTTTAGCAAATTCTGGATCATTGCGTGGAGAATAAAATGTTGTATCGTTAGTGTTATCCGTTACATTACTATTAACGCTTTCAAACGTCTTATTGTGACCTTCAATGTCTTGACTTTCATTTGATAGAATGTCATCATCATCGCCATCATCGTCATCAGAATCATTACTTACTTTCGATAGATTGTCGTCATCATCATCATTAGTATCATCACTTACTTTCGATAGATTGTCATCAGAAATATTTGAATCAAATGATTTATGCAAAACAGTTTTATCGGTCACGCTTCTATCGCTTTTTTTTGCACTATCTGGACTGAATTTTAATTTTTTAATTGTATTTTTATCCCATTTCAATTCATCATCTTCAGAATTTAAATTAGCATTGACTTTACGATTAACCATATTATTAAGGGGTTCTGTAATTGGTTTGAAAACAGACTCTAAAATCATGTTATTGTTATTTTGTAGGTCTCGAATAAGTTTGACTTTTCTTTTAACAGCCTCGGTAGACTTGAGTATCTTTCCTTTAACATTTTTCTCTTCACTCATATTGCTGCTCATGTCTGATCTCAATGGTTTCTTTGATAACAATAAGCGCTATATTTATATACATTGCTTTAAATGATGTATTAATCAAATACAATAAAGGTATCAAAACCCATCCTATAACATCCTGAATTTTTAGGACAATCTTTATTTATAACCAAATATTTAAAAGGCATGCTCCATACTTTTGCACACATTTCTCGAAACTGTAACCATGTCATATCGCATCCTACATGTTCATCATATACATGACGTAAATTAACGTCATCTTGTTTGAAAATAATTATTAAATTTGCGTTGTCTCTAATTAACTGTTTAGGTATTTTACTGTACGTTTGATTCAAGTAGAAGCTATCAATACATTTGTGCCTTCCCATAGCAAAATAATCCCGAATGTTATTTTGTTTCTCACACGCTACTTCATCAAATATTATAATTGAATTAATAATAGCTTCATGAGGGCTAATTACTTGATCATTTTCAGTGTACTTTTGATAAGTGACTGATGGAACTAATGTTAATACTTTTTCTAAATACTGGTACATGGGTTGGAAAAGAGTTTTAGAATAAACATAAACATTTTCAAAACGCGGTCCATGCTCGTGAAGAAGAAGTCCAATTATTAAATTCGTTTTTCCACAGTTAGAGGGTCCACAAATTATACAACGGATAGTGTCAGGTAAAAGTTTACCATGACGAAAGTTGCGTTTTTTACCAACAGCACAAACCACATCCAATTTCATGCTGTGAGATTGTTTTCGAAATTTCATATTTCTGCAAAAGAAGACGTGTTACTAGCAGGAAAGTTTTATCTTGAATAATGTGGATTAATAAGACAATCAGTAGTTATATTCTAGAAGGACCGTCTTGTTCTGGCTCGAAAACAAATACCCGACGGAGGTTTTCAAATATCACTTGAATATTATAAGTGTTAATGGGCAGTTTTCAGAGCTCTGATCTGAAAACCCCATTAACTCACTACTGTTGGTGTCCATTAGTGCCGAATTTTTTATCTTTATTTTTTTTTTTATATTATGTTTTTAATTTTTAATTGTAGATATTAATTTTTATTGACGTAAATTAATTTATATGAATTCTTATGGTTTATTGTAAGACTTATATGACTATCTGTAATTCTGTACCTACTACCGTTCTCTATATTGACAATGTATGACCAATACTGAATAAATAATATGAATATGAATATGAATATGCAAATTACAAGTCCCAGCCGTATTTTACGAGGACCGGCGTAAGTCAGGGAAGTAACTTGGGGCCGTTAGAATTTTTAATAATGATTAACGGCCTACCAGAAGTAGTTAAGGACGCCAAATGTATTTTATTCGCGGACGACCTCAAGTTGCTCCTGGCAATCGAGGACGAGGGAGACTGCGAGCGCCTCCAGCGTGATATACAGAGAGTGGTGGAGTGGAGCCACAGAAACAAGTTACAATTTAATGTAGAAAAATGCGCCTCCATCACCTTCACCCGGGCAAAAACGCCACTCAGCTACAACTATGGGGTAGCAGGAGCGCAGTTAGCTAGAGTGGACTCCGTGATAGACCTAGGGGTACTCTTAAATAGGGACTTGAACTTCAGGGACCGTATAGTTGGCATTTGTAAAAAAGCATTTAGAATCCTAGGTTTCGTACTTCGGCGGGCAGCGAGCTTTAAAAACATTCAAGCCGTTTCAGCGCTGTATAATGCTCTTGTGAGAAGCCAATTAGAGTGCAATGCTGCAGTATAGGGACCACACGAGAAAAAGTATATCCTCATGGTAGAAAGGATACAGAATAAGTTTACCAGGTATCTCTACTGGAAACGGTATGGAGTCTACCCTTTTTATCCTTTGATGTATCCTACAGACTTCGTCATAGGCATGGTAGGGTACAATAGATTGGAAACGCGTAGGGATATGTCACTAGCATGCTACCTAGTCCGAGTTGTATGGGGTGTTATCTGCAACCCGGGTCTATTGCAGCAGTTAGGTTTGGGTGTGCCGGACGGGTAGGCGGGGCGGAGGCTGCTGGCGGAGCCGAGCGGCAGAACCAACTTGCTTCGTAAAGCGCCTCTCAGTCGCGCCGTACACACACTAAACCTAGTTGCTGACCAAACTGATATTTTTCATTGTTCAATGTCCGAATTTGTTAGAGTGTGTCTGTGTGTCTTGTGCAAGTATAATAATTAGGTTAAATCAACTAGGTATTTAAGGCGTTATTGCATTAGGTTAACCTGTAAAAATAGTTGCTATATTGAAATAAATAAATAAATAAATGTTTTTCATCACATTTGCGAGGAAACAAATACATTTTAGATGAAATGAATACAAATCGTAATAAAAACTGCAACATGTCAGTCGTCCATTTTGTTGAATTTGACGCGAGGCGCGTATCAAAGAGTACTACATATGTCGGCGGCAGATCGTTAAATACGCCAGATCACGAAATTCCTAGGCATATCGTGAAACGGCGCCATTTCATGATATGCCTAAAAGTCGGCTAGGCTTATCACGATGTGCCTGATAAACAATACGGCAGATCGATTAGAGCAACGCATTCGTCGATATTCCTAGCTAGCTCTATACCGGGCACATCGTAAAATAGTTTCTTTCTTGGCCACTGGTGGCGCTGCACATGCGATGGCGGCCGTTTTTGTTGGGGGCTAATAATCAGGGCGGACAAAAATGGTTTGTCATAAGCGAACTCTGTCTTAGGTCGGTTAGGTTAGGGTTCACTTGTGTCCCTCAGACCAGAAATAGACACCCCGCGCAGCGGGGTGGCGTCGACTCGCTGGAGATTATCAGTCCGCACTTCTTATTTTTTTTAATTTACCTAATTCAATTTTGGACACCCTACTTACGTATAGCGGTGAGTATTGAACGATATGCCGGCGTTTCATGATATGCCTAGGAATTTCATGATCAGCCTAAACGTCACTGGCTTGGCCAAATCATGAAATGCCGGCGTTTCATGATATGCCTAGGAATTTCATGATCTGCCTAAACGTCATTAGACAAATCGTTAAACGTTAAGTTTTGAACGATATGGCGGATGTCCTTTAGCCAAATCATGAAATGGCGGCGTTTCACGATATGCCTAGGAATTTCGTGATCTGGCGGATTTTACGATCGGCCGCCGACATATAGACTAACTACTACCCTACTACCCCCCCTACTGGTACTAACTAGATTAAGAAAAATATTGTAACTAACAAGCTGAATGGACTGTTGTCTGAGATAAATGATGACGTAACAGCACTTCACTTCTCTATGCTATCAAAGACTCGAGTGTCGCACTGTCGGACATGCTGCCATGCTTCCATCGGTTACAATCACTAAGACTAGAACTTATAATATCTATGCCGAACAAACGATAGCGCGATGCAGAAACCACAATAAGAAGCACAGCGCCATCTACCGGATCATTAACCAAACATCCCACACTTTTCACGTCGAACAAACGCTAGCGCGATTCAGCATCCTCTCACCGCCATCTAGCGCACGATTAAGTAAACTCACCCTGTGTATGTAGTGTTCCAGCGTGGCGGGCAGCGTGAAGTTGAGCACGGTCTTCACGCCGGGTATGTCCAGCCCGCGCGCCGCCACGTCCGTGGCGACCAGCACGTCGACCAGCTCGTCCTTGAAGCGCTTGAGGGAGTCCAGACGCTGCGGCTGGTTCAGGGCGCCGTGGAGTTCGGCTACCTGGAAATTGTAAAGGGGCGTTTAAGCAACCGGGTAAGGCCGTCAAAATGGAGATTTTTTTTTAATGGAAAGCGGCTTTTGTGTTACCTATTGTTTAGTGTTTGTTAATTTTGTGATACTTTTGTGTTCATAACACAAAATTCGTGTTACACGCGATACAAAAAGTAACACTAAAGCAGATATAACGTCAAAAAAACACCTTAAGTTTGGCGGCCTTACCGGTTACTCAGATTGAGGCACGCGAGTCGTGCGGGGCGATATGCACTTTAAGAGGAAACACAACGGCCGTTTTTCCATAGAAACGTAGTCTCCTGTTTTCTCCCTGGATACTACTGCTATTATCCAGCAATATTTTGACTAGATTATTTAAAAAAAGGAAAACATAGGAACACGGCCAAAGCCTTTTTTGATTTTTAATAAAAAAAATAGTTAAATAGGTCAAGTTTTGGAGAAGAAATCAGGGGACTACGAAACTTTGATTTTATGTACTTTTAATAGGTATTTTCGGTCCAAGCTGCAGTTGTTTTTATGTACTTTTAATAGGTACTTTCGGTCCAAGCTGCAGTTGATTTTATGTACTTTTAATAGGTATTTTCGGACCAAGCTGCAGTTGTGTCTATCGCGCTCTGCGGGGGGAGGCTTGAGGTTGGCGCGACAGCAATACATTTTAAAAATACCAATTTCTCGATTATCTCGCCCTTAGTGTTTCCTCTTAACATCTATAAAACATGTCCATAGAATTGGGACACTTACGACCCATGGTTTGAAAAGCCAATAACGGGAAGTTATCCATACTAATATTATAAATGCGAAAGTGTATGTGTTTGTTTGTTTGTTAGTCCGTCTTTCACGGCAAAACGGAGCGACGAATTGACGTGTTTTTTTATGTGGAGATAGTTGAAGGGATGGAGAGTAACATAGGATAGTTTTTATCCCCGTAATCATCCCCTAGGGGGATGAAATGGGGGGGTAAAAGTTTGTATGGAGCTGCGATATAAACGAGTTCCACGCGGACGGAGTATGTAGTATGTAGTGGTGACGTATTCGAATGGACGTTACATACAGAGTTGTGACTTATTTGAAATACTTGTATTTAAAATGCAAATACAAAATACGTATTTTATATTTTGTACTTATATACTTTTTTTTTAAGTATTTTGTATTTTATTTGAAATACTTTTCGAAATGTATTTCATATTTTGACATTTTGTCAAATATAAAATACTTTATTACTGCTAAGTTTCAAAAGTATTACCTTTACCACTCAAATATTCAAGTGAATGGGTCAGCGAATCGGCAAATGGCCACTAGAGGCGCTGCAACTTTGAAAGTCAATGTGCAAAATTACAGTTAAAACAAAATGAACGTTATTATCTGTGAAACATGACGTTACGCTTCGCTTTTTACCGAGATTGACTTCGATTTTGTTTCGATTACTTTTTGAAAGTATTTTATTTGAATAAAGTATTTTAAAAATACCTATTTTGTATTTAGTATTTAAATACAAAAAGCAAAAGTATTTCGTATTTTGCATTTGAAATACTAAATTAGAAAAGTATTTGTATTTTGTATTTAAATACTTTTTTAAAAGTATTTTGTACATCTCTGGTTACATATTTATATCGTCTAACAATAGTACATTGTAGTAAAGGCTAGAAAGTAGGCAATAGATGGACGAGTGGGTTCGAGGTGCGAGCCGCTAGGTGAGGACCTCGAAGGAGACAAGTCCATCTATTGCACTTTTGACCGAGACATTACATAGTGCTTTTCACGCCTACTGCGAGGAAATTGCAAATAATTATAAGTCAAAATTAAGTTCCAAATAAAAGATCATAATATGAGACACTAGCGCGGTCGCTCGCGCGTGGACGGCAGCGCGCGCGACGGGCCGGCCCGCGCGGTGCCGAGCGGGCCGGCGGCGGGGGCGGGGGGAGCTGTGATTGGTGAATCGCTGTTCAAACTGTCCTACAATAACAACCACTACTACAATGAAAAGGTGCTACAGCATTTGCCTACTTTCCAGCTTGGAAA
Source organism: Epinotia ramella (assembly GCA_947578815.1). Lineage (NCBI taxonomy): Eukaryota > Metazoa > Arthropoda > Insecta > Lepidoptera > Tortricidae > Epinotia > Epinotia ramella. The sequence continues at coordinate 5,303,153 of OX388220.1, forward strand.
GAAAGGAAAGATCATACAGAACAGAGGATACGGTGTGCCTCAAGGTAGCGTCCACTCCTATTCCTGCTGTATGTGTATATCAATGATTTGCCTAAGTATGTCAAGTATCCCATGGTGTTGTTTGCAGGTGACAGTACATTAATAATTGAATGTAAAGACATACACAATTATGAAATGGAAATTAATGACACGATCAGTTAATAATCTTAGGATAAATTTAGGCAAAACTAAAATTATGCATTTTCGACAAAACACACCAATGTTACCTATAGTTTGTAATTATCAAGGACATTGTATTGAATCAGTTAATGTAACTAAATTTCTAGGACTCATTATAGATCACAAGCTGTCGTGGAAGCCGCATACGGAGGAAGTTTGTAAAAGGCTCGACAAATATGCATATGCGCTTTACAAGTTATCCAAACAAGTCAGTATTGAGGCGGTCATATCAGCATATCATGGCTATGTTGGATCATCCCTTTGCTATGGTCTTATCTATTGGGGGAATTCTACCAATAGAGATCTCATCTTTAAGGCACAAAAAAGGTGCATCAGAGCAATGTGTGGCCTGAAGCAAACTGACAGCTGTATCCCGTATTAAAAAAAAATGAATTTGTTAACGTTTCCTCGCCTTTTCATCATTGAAGTGGCCATTTTTGTAAAAACAAACCCAACATTATTTAAAAAAGTGTCTGAAGTCTTTAATAATAGTCGATTACTGCAGAGGCTGTGAAGTAAGGGATCGCTGGACGAGATTGGGGTAGACGGCCGAGTCGTAGACGAGGCCGAATACAACGAGTCCAGCAATCCCTGTTCCGGCCGAGGATTGTATAGTACTTTTCTCAAACGAAGTGAGGAAATATTAAAATTAAAATAAATACTAGGTAATCAATTAAATAATAGGTAATTTGCGCCTTGTTTATTTTTTAAACATGCCATTTGAACAAGCCGTTCGAGCACCATGTTTAACCGCACATAAAGTATAGTACCATAGATTTTTTTTTTTTTTTATGAAGCAAGTATGCTTACAGTGTCTAGTGGTGGTTGGCAGTATGTAAATTTTCCTTTGTCAGTTTAATATTAGTAAGCAAATTTAAAAAGTTAGAGTAGCGGACAATAATGGTTTTACTTAGGGTTTTCATACATTACTTCTTGGCGTAAGGCCAAGAAGTGTAGGGAGCCATAAACAAGAAACTTCACGTCTTCATTTCGTGATATTAACGCGTACATTTCCGAGCATGTTTGAGAAAAGATACTTACAGGGCTTATAATCTTTGCTCAGTATTCTCTCGCACTGCCCTTATGCGAAAAAGCATGTTTTGTTCTGCCAGCAAAATTTACAATAAATTACCACTTGCTTTAAGAAGGACGCCAGTACATTTGTTTAAAATTAACCTCACTAAATTATTGATTTCTAAATGTTATTATTCCTTAGCTGATTATTTCTCTGACATTTTTAATATTTTTTTTGTAACCTTGGCTATTTTTATTTTATTTTTGTGTTATTGATTTTAAGCAATTTGAATTTGAATTTTATTTTATTTATGGAAATCAAATTATATAATTGACATCCTTATATTAATTATTATAATTTTGTATACCTTATGTAAATTCAATAACAAATTTGTATGCTTAACGGCGAAACATAGCGCTCCCGCATTGTTCGTACCATCATATACTTGTCACCTATGTTTACAAATAAATCACTTTGACTTTGACTTGGTTTTAGACCATCTATTGCCACATTTCCGAACAGTGGCGTGAAAACATATTAAATGCCTATTTGAACAGTTCACCCCTACATGCAAGAGGCTTTTATTTAGTTTCACCTGTTTGTCATCAAATCTTGCAAGTTAAATTTGACCCACTTCCCGGTGACTGATTGAGCTAAAATTGTGGGTATAAGTATAGTTTGGATGAAATTCAATATTATGGTACCTTCGAGCTGATCTCATGATGGAGACGGAAGGCGGACATGGGAATTCAGTACTTAACCGACGTAACCCCGTTGAGTTCGGGCTCGTTAGAATCGTCTCAATGAGTAGTTGAGTATACAGAAAAGTACAGTCGGCAATAAAAGCTTGTACCAAAAATTATTTATGTGATATAAACTTATTGTTATTTTTTTTTCTCGCTCTCTTTCGACGTGTGTATTAAAAAAATGTGATATACTTATGTGTTACAGTATGTGTGTATGTGACAATGAATCTCTCTTTCTTTCTTTCTATAAACCAAAGTAAAATTCCGCACGAGACAACATACCTTGACGCCCAGCAGCCCCAGCGCCACGTGTAGTCGGTGTGCTTGCTTCTTGGTCTGCACGAACACAACGGCGCGGTCGCGGAACGTGCGGCACACTAGAGCGCACAGGAGCGCCTCGCGGTCGGCTTCGCGGCCCGCGCGGATCCTACAACAAATATAATGATTGGGGTGTAGACTCAAATTGTTGTTATTATTATTATTATCGTATTGACGAGAGACATCATTCTGATCTTGACACGTTTTATTGTTATTGACCCTGTACATCTCTGACAATATTACATTAATGTTCCTTTTTTTGTTTTGTTTTGACGCTTAGAGACCGTATACATCTCTACAAACATTAGAATAATTATTAATTGTATTGGGACGCTCAGAGACCTTATACATCTCTGGAATACTGAATTAATATCATTAACTTCTTGTTAATGCTGATACAGACCTTATATCGAATGTAATGGTCATATTTTCCAATTTTGTTTTGTTTTCATTAACTTAGTGACATTTACTTTAAATCGGTCCTTGATCTGCAAGTTTTAAATGATTATTGTGTAAGATTATTATTATTACATTGTAATTTACCGTTTGACATGTAAAAGTGCCCTTGTGGCCTATTTGCACAATAAATAATTGACTGATTGTATTATTACTTCAAAAGAAAGAAGGCAAAAAATATGCCTAATGAGGAAAATCCCATTAAAATATGTCGAAAAATTACCGCATAACAGTTTGTTGGCGAAACGTACCGCGTACGTATGGGCGTTGCGTTGGGGCGGAGGTTGGCGACCACTTACTGGAAGAAAGACGCAGCGTGGGTAGACCCCCGACAAGGTGTACTGATGACTTCGCTTCGCTTGAGGTCGCGGGAGTCCGCTGGATACGGGTGGCGCAGGACCGGTCATTGTGGCACTCTTTGGGGGAGGCCTAGGTCCAGCAGTGGACGTCTTTCGGTTGATATGATGATGATGATGTATTTTAACGCCCGTGTTTACACCCCTTTGTGAGATCTTTTTTGTGATAAAGTATCCTATATTTGAATCCCAAGGTTATGAATTACATGTGTACGTGCCATAATTCATCTAAATCCTAGACAATTTATTGTGTGATATATTATAAACCTTGGTATCATAATTTTTCACAGGATTCTTGAGTTCTCATCAGAATTAGAAAGAACCTTCACCCCATCTACACCAACACTTCGTTAGCGCGATTCAGCGCTAGCAACAGCACCATCTACCGAACAATCCGGTCTCTACACACCTGACGCATTCCTGCCGCAGGTTAAACGCTACAGCCTTATTGGAGCTTCTGAAGCGAGACGGCTGCTAGATCCTTGACTTCCTCGTTCATGGTGGCTGAGATCAGCATGTTCTGCGGCCCAAGTTTTTCACAAACTACAGCAACACTCCGTTAGCGCTAGCAACAGCGCCATCTCCTGGACTATTCGGTCTCTAAAACGCTCACCTCACGAACACCTGCCGCAGGTTAAACGCTACACCCTTATTGGAGTCCAGGAACAACTTGACGGGCTTCTGAAGCGAGACGGCTGCTAGATCCTCGACTTCCTCGTTCACGGTGGCTGAGATCAGCATGTTCTGCGGCCCAAGTTTTACACAAACTACAGCAACACTCCGTTAGCGCTAGCAACAGCGCCATCTCCTGGACTATTCGGTCTCTAAAACGCTCACCTCACGACCTCCTGCCGCAGGTTAAACGCTACAGCTTTATTGGAGTCCAGGAACAACTTGACGGGCTTCTGAAGCGATACGGCTGCTAGATCCTTGACTTCCTCGTTCATGGTGGCTGAGATCAGCATGTTCTGCGGCCCAAGTTTTACACAAACTACAGCACACTCCGTTAGCGCTAGCAACAGCGCCATCTCCTGGACTATTCGGTCTCTAAAACGCTCTCCTCACGAACTCCTGCCGCAGGTTAAACGCTACAGCCTTATTGGAGTCCAGGAACAACTTGACGGGCTTCTGAAGCGAGACGGCTGCTAGATCCTTGACTTCCTCGTTCATGGTGGCTGAGATCAGCATGTTCTGCGGCCCAAGTTTTACAGAAACTACAGCAACACTCCGTTAGCGCTAGCAACAGCGCCATCTCCTGGACTATTCGGTCTTTAAAACGCTCACCTCACGAACACCTGCCGCAGGTTAAACGCTACAGCCTTATTGGAGTCCAGGAACAACTTGACGGGCTTCTGAAGCGAGACGGCTGCTAGATCCTTGACTTCCTCGTTCATGGTGGCTGAGATCAGCATGTTCTGCGGCCCAAGTTTTACACAAACTACAGCAACACTCCGTTAGCGCTAGCAACAGCGCCATCTCCTGGACTATTCGGTCTCTAAAACGCTCACCTCACGAACACCTGCCGCAGGTTAAACGCTACACCCTTATTGGAGTCCAGGAACAACTTGACGGGCTTCTGAAGCGAGACGGCTGCTAGATCCTTGACTTCCTCGTTCATGGTGGCTGAAATCAGCATGTTCTGCGGCCCAAGTTTTACATAAACTACAGCAATACTCCGTTAGCTCTAGCAACAGCGCCATCTCCTGGACTATTCGGTCTCTAAAACGCTCACCTCACGAACTCCTGCCGCAGGTTAAACGCTACAGCCTTATTGGAGTCCAGGAACAACTTGACGGGCTTCTGAAGCGAGACGGCAGCTAGATCCTTGACCTCCTCACTCATGGTAGCTGAGAACAGCATGGTCTGCCGCTTCGGCGAGCATTGCCGGATGATCTCCTTCATCTGTTCCGCGAAGTATTCGTCTAGCATTCTGGGGACAATGTGGGACGTTAAAAATGTTATAACTCGTACAATTCTTTTTATTATCAAGTTTGAAAATAAGCATATGCTGCCAGCATTAGGACCTCGATGGAGACTATTCTTTGGCAACTTGACATTAAATTCCTCGGATTCGTGCTGCTTACACAGCCGCGCCGTACACTGGTTATCTTGATTTACAGGTTGATAACAAGAAGGACGTATGGCACCGAAACGTGGTCGCTTAGTATGGCTCTCATAAGAAGGCTCAAAGTCACCCAAAGGGCAATGGAGAGGGCTATGTTGGAAGTTCCTCTGCGTGATCGCATCAGAAATGAGGCTATCCGCCGCAGAACCAAGGTAACCGATATAGCCCTCCGAATCGCTAAACTTAAGTGGCAGTGGGCGGGGCACATTCGGATTCGTCGGAAAGTTTCTCGATGGCGACCACGTACCGGAAGGCGCAGCGTGGGTAGACCCCACAATGTGGACTGATGACCTGGTAAAGGTCGCGAGAGTCCGCTGGATGCGGGTGGCGCAGGACCGGTCATTGTGGCACTCTCTGGGCCGCCTATGTCTAGCAGTGGACGTTTTTCGGCTGATATGATGATGATGAATAAGAAGGAAAGGCCGCACATTGAGCCTCGAGCTACGGGAGTGGCCTGATTAGTCCATGGTCTCAGGTTAAAGCCGCACTCCATTTACAGCGTCACGTTCTATAGAAACGTAGCCTTCCATACAACTTGACGCTGTACGCGGCGTGCGGAGTCGACCGAAGACCAAGGCCTTAATGTCCGCCTTTTGTCGTTCGAACGCACCCACATAAGGCGACAGCTGCCGTCTAACTTAACTACTACTGTAGTCCTCGCGCTTCACTGCCTCGCAGCCACCAGCCACCAGTGGCCGCGATTGGTCCTGGCATGTATTGGCTTGACTAGACCACTAGAAGCTGTCATGCTCTAAACTACATCTGTATTGTTCATCATTGTACCTGTCAGCTTCGTCCAGCACTAGGACCTCGATGGAGTGCAGCGTGAACGAGGGCGTGTTCCTAATGTGGTCGATGAGCCGGCCCGGGGTCGCGATCACCACGTCGGGGCTCCGCCGGAGCACGGACTCCTGGTACTTCACGTCGAGCCCGCCCACGGAGAGGCCGACGGTGACGGTCGTGAACTGGGAGAGCTGGCGCGTCACGGCGTGCACCTGGAAGATGTTTTAGTTAACCCCGAAGAACTCAAAAGCCAAATGACTCATGAGTCATGCCTCTTTGATGGATTAAACTGCTGCTACGCGCTGCGTCATAGCGCAAGTAGCGTTGCTTGGCGAAGCGGACGAAGTTCTATGCTTCAACTTGGGCCGAGAATCGTTCACATGTTTCCGATATCTCACCGTTCGGCTGTTTTCCTCTACAAGTCGCTTTTCTCCACCGATTCTCATGAAATTTCGTGAGCAGATATAATAATCCTGAACACTTTTTTTCAAATATTTTAGTTTTCCCTTGATTTATACACTTAACACTAATTGCATTATAAATTTGAAGCCTCCATGTCGGCAAGAAGTGCCTTAGACTTTTGATGATCGGTGAGTGAGTCAGTCAGACAGTTTGACCAGTTATAATTGAATGAAATTTGAAATATACTGTGTTTATACAATGACTGCTTGGTTACTGAAAAGGCTTCTAGTTTTATCCACAACCAAGTTATAGGGGGGTCGAAAATGGCCTGAACTGCTTCGAGAAAAGGATGATACGGCCGTGCCGCTGTTTTGCTCGACTTGGCGGGGGGGGGGGGTGTATCTGTCTGTGGTATCGTAGCTCCCAAACGGATGGACCGGTAATAATAATAAATGCGGTTTTTTTTGTGTCATACATAATTTTATCCCGAGTGTTCTTAGCCATGTCCCATGAAAATCTGTTCACCCGTTTTTGAGATATTGGACTTTGAAATGATAATGTCGGGGGTTTTTCAACTTTTATAAGTTGTAGTTGTACTATTGGTACCTGAGCGCCTAACTCCCTGGTAGGCACCAGTACTAGCACCCTGGTGACGCTGCCTCCCGCCGTCTTGAACAGCAGCCGCTCCAGTATGGGCAGCATGTAAGCCGCCGTCTTGCCCGTGCCAGTCGCCGCGCAGGCGCAGATGTCCTTGCCTGGACAAAACGAAAGAAAGTACGTGAAACCAGTCGATTAAGTGGGAGCGGCCCGCTATGCATGGGAAGAATCCCACTTCCTTGCCAGTGGGAGATGTAAATGTTTGTAGTGTAAGTATTGGTGAGGTAGGGCACAACAAAATGTCATCCCGCTCGAATGTGGAGCAGCCCAACTAGGGAAGTGCCTCCGCCTTGCAGAAGACCACAGTCATAATAATAAATAAATAAATAATAAATAAATATTAGGGGAAAATCTTACACAAATCGAGCTAGTCCCATAGTAAGCTCAGTAAGGCTTGTGTTATGGGTACTAGACGACGATATATATAATAGATATAAATACTTAAATACATGGAAAACTTCCGTGACTCAGAAACAAATATTCATGCTCATCACACAAATAATTGCCCTTACCGGGATTCGAACCCAGGACCTTCAGCTTCGTAGGCAGCGTCACTACCCCCTAGGCTAACCGGTCGTCAAAATAAAACAAAATAATAACACTACTACTTGCTCTGTAGTAGTGTTGTGTTCCTGGAGGTGAGCAAGGTCGCCAGAGCTCCCTAGGAGGCGTATTGAGAGCGAGGGAATTTGTTCCTTCAGCTGTCAACACGGCGAATCTTCAAACATATCAAGGGTCGGCAACGCCCATGTTACTCCTCTGGAGAAAAATAGAGCCTCCGATCGCAATACTTATCCGCCTTGCCTTCGGCTCTGGTCCAGAAAACCTGCTATCTGAGACTACGTCTCGTCGACTATCGTAGACGTAATATGCTATTAGAATTATAATGAACCTGTGACAAATTAAAGGCTTATTACAGGGTTGAGGACTATCTCGCTGACAGAATTGCATGACTCAAACCAGAGCCCAAAATAGCTTAATCATTCATATAGCTTAATCGGACATGTGTTCTTGTAGAACAACGCATTATGATGTTTATTTTTCTTTGTATTCATATTCAGTTTGATTTATTTTGAGTAGGTTAAGAATTATCATTGTAACAAGATTTTTTTGGCAAAAATTACTGACTTTTGATTTTGTTTCGGCGTTTCTTCTTAACAGTGGTCTTCTTTTTCAGAGACGCTAGTAGAATTTTGACTTGTGAGAGTGCCATTACGGCCTACTTGCAGAATAAAATTATTTTATTTCATTTAATTATTACATCATCATATCAACCAAAAGACGTTCACTGCTGGACATAGGCCTCCCCCTAAGAGTGCCACAATGACCGGTCCTGCGCTACCCGCATCCAGCGAACGAAAAAAAACAGTTAAAAAGAAGGACAAATGACAAATGTATGGACGTAATATTTTGACCACATTCACGGGTGCGCCACGTAGTTTCCGCTCGATCGTGGTTGGATTGACCAGCAATGTACGCTTTCATGACGACTCTAATTGGCTTAGCGGCGTGGTGTAGCTTGTTGCAACGTTGAAATTTGGACATTCACGTTTATATTCGCCATTCGTTTAGACTCGAAAATTATTATTATTCCAAAAGAAAGAAGGCAAAAAAATATGCCTAGTGACGAAAATCCCATTCAGATATCTCAAAGAATTACGAAGCTACATCCAATTTGATATTGCTTGTTAGAGAGAGAAAACGCAAACAGTTTTTGACGTCACAATCCGCGAGGCTGCCGCAGAGCGAGGCCGCGTCGACGGCGGCGCCGAACACAATGGGGCACGGCACGTTGCCGTCTTCTAGTGACGTCACCAACTGCGAACGTCATCGTTTCACAAAACTTTGAACACTTATAACTTCGTGATTATTTAACCTCTTGCATTGCTTTTTTTCTCCATTTGACTACATTTTTAATTCTTTTTCGAGAAAATACGACAAAATTGATTATTTTATTTACCCCTATTGTTTCTTTCGGATGGCGCGTCACGCTGGCTTCCATCCGTTTGTATAACCAGGGGGGCGGGCCAACTATTTTTAAACGCTATATTTTGGCGCGACCAACCCCATTAGGCCTGTTGGAGCAATGGTCAATGGCGAGCTTTAAGCGGTGATTTTTGAGATAAAGAAGTTCTGTGAATCCAGGTTACAAACTTATTCAATTTTATTTTGTTACCTAGCAGAGCAACGGGTATAGTAGCCGACTGTATGGGAGTGGGGTGGACATAGTTCAGTATCCCGATGGCCTTGAGCAGCGGACGCGACAGGTTCATCATGTAGAAGGACGCGTTCTCGTCATACGGCGGCGGTTCCTCGAAGAAGTCAGAGTCATAATCGACTCGGGCCTCTTCATCCTCTTTGATTTCCTGTAAAGAATTGACGACCGGTTAGCCCAGTGGGTAGTGACGCTGCCTACGAAGCTGAAGGTCCTGGGTTCGAATCCCGGTAAGGGCAAATATTTGTGTGATGAGCATGAATATTTGTTTCTGAGTCATGAATGTTTTCTATGTATTTAAGTATTTCTATCTATTAAATATATTGTCGTCTAGTACCCATAACACAAGCCTTATTGAGCTTACTATGGGACTAGGTCGATTTGTGTAAGATTGTCCCCTAATATTTATTATTATTTATTTAACAATAAAATTATCACAATATCAAAATAAATTTGATGCGGGAAAAATGAATGCGGGCGCGTTTAGTCTACACTAATAATAATCTATATCTATACTACTATTATAAAGAGTAAAGATTTGTATTTTTGTGTGTGTGTATGTTTGTAATGAATAAACCCAAAAACTGCTGTGCCGATTTCAAAAATTCTTTCACCATTGGAAAGCTATATTCACCCTGAGTGACATAGGCTACTTTTTACCGCGGGAAAATGCTTCATTCCTACGGGAAAACGGTTAATCCGTGCGAAGCCGGGCCGGGCAGCTAGTAATAATAATAATAATATTATAAAGAAGAAAGATTTGATTGTTTGTTTGTTTGTTGGAGATAGTGTATATGATGATAGACAAGTGGGAGATATGTGAAGTTCGCAGACTAGGAATAAAAAATGGCAAAAAGCACAGACCTATACTAGTTAAATTAACTCTAGCCTGGAGAAGAATGCAAGTACTCAAGAACAGCAGACGACTACCAACAAATACCTATGTCTCAGAAGACTATCCCAAGGATGTAATCCAAATAAGAAGAGACCTTAATATCAAGAGGAAAGAAGAAAACAAGAAGGGGAAAATAGCTGTGATCAAATACGACAAACTAATCATTAAAGATAAGACAAGGCAAGAAAAAAACAGTGAGAAGAGGAAACGATCACCAACAAAATCACCAACATCCAATGATAACAACATGCCGGAAGGAAGTCATCTAGCCCCTTCTAAGATGAATAAAACAAATGCTTTCGAATTTATGAACCGATCTAGATCCAACTCTCAATCTTCCACCGGCAAACAATAGCAACTAAAGAAAACTAGGCCCCGAAAGCAAAACATCAACAAAGCAACTTCAACAAACAAACAACAACACAAACATCTCCCAACACGGCCGGTCCCCGCGGGAGTATTAGACCACCACCCTCCAGCAATCCTGAACAAGACTAAACTAAACATAGCAACCCTAAACACTAGGACCCTAAGAACACCCGAACATTTGTTAGAATTAGAACAAGCCCTAAAGGACCTAAACTGGGATATATTAGGTATAAGCGAAATGAGAAGGGCAGGAGAATCAATAGAAGAGCATGCAGACTACATAATATTTAACAAAGGCGAGATAGGAGGTCAAAAGGGTGTGGGGTTCATGGTAAACATACATTTAAAGAACAATATACTGAACTTCGTCGGGGTAACAGATCGCATCGCAATCCTGCACCTCAGACTACCTAACTATAAAAAGACATGGACAATTATCCAAGCATATGCGCCTACAGAGCAAGCTGCTAAAACACAACACCAATCTTTCTATAACACACTGTCTCAAATAATAAATAACTACTCAAGGAACGTGATCATATTGATGGGAGACTTCAATGCCCATCGGACATGGCAAAAGAAGCAAAAATGGACAAAAACTAATTGATTTCTTACTAGAACGCAACCTGACCATTATGAATAGCCGCTTTAAGAAGAACACAAAAACAAAGTGGACTTGGATCTCCCCGAACGGGAAACACAAAAACGAAATCGACTACATCATGTTAATCGAATCCACATACTGCAATGAGCCAAAGATAGTTATGAGACTAGGGAAAATAACAAACGACATCACAAATAAAATAATAAATAAACTTAACAAAAACAAAAGCCCGGGCTACGACGGAGTTCGCGCCTCAGACTTGAAAAATATTGCAAATGAAATCACCCCCTTGATTACCCATTTAATTAATGCATCCTTAGCCTCGTGCACGTATCCGGATAGATTAAAAATAGGTACAATTCGGCCAATATATAAGAAGGGTAAAAAAGATGATTATAATAATTATAGACCCATCACAATACTGTCGTGCATTGACAAGGTAGTTGAGCGTTACATAGGAGATAAAATAAATTCTTTTTTACAACAATATAACATTATTAATAGTAAACAATTCGGCTTCCAAAAAAACAAAAGTACCACGCAGCTGCTAGGACAATTTTGTGATGAGATAAATGGGTATTTAAACAAACAAGAGCACATAATAGTAATATTCATTGATTTTAGTAAAGCCTTCGATACCCTAGTACACGGTACCCTATTCAAAAAACTAGAACAGAACGGAATTCAAGGCCCCCTTTTAAAATGGCTTGCAAGCTACCACAGCAACAGATTTACCGCAGTTAAACTAGGGAATTACTTTAGTGACATGATAAAAACATCAAAAGGTACAGCACAGGGATCCATAATTGGTCCGACCGAATACCTTTTGTATGTCAACGATATGTGCAATAGAGTTGGAGAGGAATATGTATACCAGTTTGCCGATGACACCTGCATAGTGGTAGCGGATAGGGACCTTAAGATTGTCGAACGAAAAATACAGGATATATTCGACACCCTGTGTAGATGGTCACATGATGTCGGTCTAATCCTAAACGCTGATAAAACTAAGGCTATGCATATCCATTCCTCACACAATAAGTCATCTTACATTCCAGTAATTAAAGCACATACTGGTGATGACAATGCCGGCCCAGCAACATAAACCGACCCGCCGCAGAGAGCGCGGAGAAATCCCGTTAGCTGATAACGTCGCGCCGGCGATGCGACAGCGACCGCCGCGCAACACTTCACCTCGCGTACCGCTTCGTGCTCGCACGCACTAATATTTGTACGCGCCGCGACCCGCGACTATTGTAGAAAGACCTATTATTACAAGTGTTTACAGTCCGCTCAGTATTTCTTTGTAGTCTAGATATCCCTCTACTTATAAACTAGGGCACTAGTCTCAACACATACTCACAGTTGCCTCCATTTGCAACGCAATAACTGCGACTGTCCTAGTATCGATTTTGTAAAGGAACATATGTACATTGGCTTATTGATTGACTTTAGATTTAACTGGCAACCGCACACTGAATATGTATGCAACAAACTTAGATCACTTCTAGGAAGATTAAATATACTGAAATATAGGATCCCATACAACACCTTAAGAATTGTATACCTAGCATTAGCCGATTCGGTTATACGATACGGTCTCAGCAGCTATGGACGATCGTACAAAACCAATCTAGCCAATATATTTAATCTGCAGAGAACAATATTAAAAAATATTATACCGAACAGTATAAATATAACTTACAGTAATGACTACTCTCACCTTTTCCAATATTGCAAGGTACTTCCCGTACAAAACATGGTCAAACTTTCCATACTCAAGGAAGAATATAAATACATTACCAAGTTAAATGAATACCACCGTAACATTAGGCTAAGGAGTTTATCTAATACGCACAGATATGCACTACCAAAAATTAAAAACGTTTACGGCATGAGAACTAATCATTACATCCTTCCAAAATTAATAAATAGCCTACCAAAACACATACAAGATTTATACCTATCCAACCCAACAACACAACCAACCAACCAGATGTTCTACATCAACCAAAGATGTAAACAAGTATTATATGTCAAGCAACAACTATGATTACGCCTTGTAATAACCTAGTGATAGATCTGTTATTGTTAATTAGCGTTAGGTACAGTAAAGTGAAAGAAAGTATATTGGTTTAAACTTACACGATTCTCACACTATATTTTTACTAAACCTCAGAGAGGTAAATAAATAAGCTGATTATATATTATGTGCTTGAATCTCGTTTAGTAAAATAATAGTGTGAAGGTAATGTAAGTACTTACATGGCAAATAGTTAGTCCGAACTCTAGCTTTAAATAAGCCATTAATGGCTTTAGCACAACATAAAACATGAAACTCTGCGATAAAATTATTTGGACCTTAAAAAAAAAAAAAAAAAAAAAAAAAAAAAAAAGCAGCCACCCGAAAATGTTCATAGACACGAAAGTCATACAAAACCTAAACTTCAACACTAACCATCGCATGTTTCGAGCAACGCTTACTTTGACCCCTCCTAAGATGCCTAGAAAGTACTTTACCAAACCCTACAATGGCAACAACACAGAGGTAAACAAGCTCACTTCTCAGTCTCTAAAGAACTTAAGAGAAGTAGTCTTAACAACAGGCCCAGCACATGTCAAACATACCTACTCTGAACTACGACAAAAGCTTACAAGCCACCAACCAAATACATTGGGAAAGCACAAATACAAGCTAAAAGAAGCAACACTGCAGCTCATTCAAAAAAGGAAAGAATTAATCACTAGTGACATGAAAAAACAGAATCTCCAACAGATAACAAACCTAAGCAAAGAAATAAAAAAGAGCATAACGAAGGATAGAAAAGATAACAGACTGCAATTGCTAGAAAAACATATTTTAACAACAGGAGGAACCCGAAAAGCCTTAAAAGAACTGCGGGAGTCAAACCAGTGGGTACCAAGCTTCAAAAATACAAACAAAACTATTACAAACAGAACAGATATAATCAGAGCAGCTACATCTTTCTACAACAATCTATACTCCAACAGGGATATCCGCAATAGCCAGACTCAAACCATGGCAACAGGACCAATGCAACTGCAGCCGGAACCTGAAATCCTAACTAGCGAAGTATACCAAGCTATTCAGAGCCAAAAACTAGAAAAAACCCCAGGCCCTGACAAGATCACAAATGAACTGCTTAAAGGGACCCTCGAGGAACTGGTACCCATCCTGACTAAAATGATATATTAACTACAAGGTGCATACCTGAGCAATGGGAAACCTCGCACATTATCTTGATTCATAAGAAGGGCCCAAAAGAGGAAATAGAAAACTACAGGCCAATAAGCTTGATGTCGAATATTTATAAAGTATTTTCTAAAATCATACTTAACAGACTAACTACAAAATTAGACGAAAATCAGCCAATAGAGCAGGCCGGGTTTAGGAAGAATTTCTCTACAGTAGATCATCTCCATACTGTGAAACAAATTATTGAAAAATATAAAGAGTACAACAAGGAGATCTATATGGCCTTCATCGATTATAAAAAGGCATTTGATAGTATCAAACATGAAGCTATATGGGAAAGTCTAAATAACCAAGGAATCCCATCATTGTACATAAACATCATCCAAAACATATACTCAAAAAGCCACGCAAGAATACAACTAGAAAAACTGGGGGACAAGTTTAGCATAGAAAGAGGAGTCAGACAAGGGGACCCACTGTCTCCAAAACTGTTTTCTGCAGTACTGGAAAATGTATTTCGTCAACTAGAATGGGAAAAGTTTGGGCTAAACATAGATGGAAGACGACTACACCACCTGAGGTTCGCAGATGATATCATCCTGTTCGATGAAAACCCATACAACCTACAAAAAATGATTGAAGACATAAACAAAGAAAGCGAAAAAGTGGGGTTATCTATGAACTTAAATAAAACGAAACTACTAACAAATAGTACAAAAATACAAATAACCGTCAACAGCCAACCGCTCGAGTATGTGGAGGAGTATATCTACCTTGGACAAATCATCTCACACAAAGACCAAACAACAAAAGAAGTAAATAAACGAATAGCCAACAGTTGGAAAAAGTACTGGTCCCTGAAGGAGGTCATGAAGTCAACGAAGCTCAGCATAGGTACCAAACGGAAAGCCTACAATACTTGCATTCTCCCGTGCCTTACATACGGCTGTGAAACCTGGTCCCTTACAGAACAGCACAGGAATATGGTAAAGTACTGCCAAAGGGCCATGGAAAGAAGCATGCTAGGAATCAGAAGGCAAGACAGAATAAGAAACTCTTTTATAAGGAGGAAAACGAGAGTAACAGATGTACTACAAAAAATAGACCAACTTAAGTGGAGATGGACAGGACACCTATTAAGAAGTACACAAGAGAAATGGAGCCAAATAGTAACAGATTGGTATCCTAGAGACGGCAACAGGACACCGGGTGGAAGGTTCACAAGATGGGAAGACGAGTTAAAACTAACAGCAGGCCCGAACTGGAGAAGGGTTGCGAAAGATAGAGAACAGTGGAAAATGCTGGAGGAGGCCTATGCCGTACGGCAAACTGAACTCAGAGATATTTTATAATCAAATTCTGTAACCAAACGGCTTATAAATGCTAAATGGCTTATTGATTGATTGATTGATTGATTGTTTGTATTGAATAGGCTCCGAAACTGCTGGGCCGATTTGAAAAATTCTTTTACCATTAGTAGCCGACATTATCCCTGATGATCATAGGCTACTTTTTACCGCGGGAATATGCTTCATTCCTACGGGAAAATGGGTAATAGAACAACGGGTAGTAAGAATTATCCGCGCGTTACTAACCGTGCAAAGCCGGGCGGGCAGCTAGTTTAGTATAAACATATACGAACGAGTATGAATCGGTTCATAAATGACGGAGTTCTGAAGTAACAAACATTAAAAAAATATAAGTAGGTATATAACCAAATTGCGACCCTTCTTTTTTTGAAGTCGGTTAAAAACTAGCTTCCGCCCGCGATTTCTTCTGATAATCTGATCCCGGGATACAAACTATGCTATATTTTAATCCAGGCTATAAACTATGTGCAAAATAGTATCCAGATCGGTTGAGCGATTTAAGCGTGATTGCGTAACAAACAAACATCTAAACATCGAAACTTTCGCATTGACAAATATTAGTACCACAAAATCTGCATAGATACTTTTTCAAATCAGAGTAATACTTTTTTGGTTTATGTAATTTACAATTTATTGTGATAATGATGGTGGTTTTGGTTTGTTATTTTATTATACATTAAGCAACTATCCCACTGTACAAATGGGTCAATTAACTATTTCTTTTTATGCTATATATAACAGTCTCTTATAACAGTCTGTTATCTATATAAACTAAACTAAAAAGGGTTTAATTGCCATCAAAACCCTGCTTTCGGTGGATTTAAGCTAAAAAAAAAAAAAAAAAAAGCTACAGAAAAAAGTAGATGGGTAAGGCCGCCGACATTGTCAGTTTTGGTCGGAACAAAACTTTCCAGCACGTTTTCTCCAAATATGTAAGCACTACTGCCGTTGTTGTTAGTTGATTCTATAAAGCAATTATTGAGCTTGTTTCCCCATTTCGCAAACTGAATAAAAGTTGTTGTTTCTATAAAATACTTGCATTTATGTTCATCAAACCCCCCTAATTTTGGTCGAAAATGACGTGTCGCTTTTTTCCGAGTACTTTTCAACTACGAATTATTTTCATATTTAAACATTTAGAAAAAAACGTTTAAATGCGTTTGAAAGGTGAGACACATTACTTTCTGTAAGACCAAGAACGGTGTTTAATTACTTTGTTTTGCGTATTTTATAGGTATTTAGATTAGTGGGCAGAGTTTTGGCTTTCGTAACACAAATTTTTGTGTTATGCATAATTACCCCTAAATATTAACAGAAAACTGGGGAAAAACGTATTTTGGCACAGCAACACCGTAAGCTGTCAATCAATGTTAAAAAAAAGAAACTGCCATTTTTAGTTTGTCTATGAGAAAAGTTGAAAGTGAGTCGCATATTTTCGTCAGAATTTGTGTTGATGAATATCTCAAGTAAGTAAGCGTTTCAGAAGTTCACTTTACTATGGTTGTTTTCGTTTATGTTTAAAGCTTACATGAAACATGTACATTTGCGTCTAGTTTGACTTAATTTGGTTTTATAACCTAAAACGCTTGTAAAAAACTGGTTTTGTGTTATATTATGGCGTTTTGTGTTAGTTTTGTGTTATGCATAACACAAATTTTTGTGTTCAGTAACACAAAACAAGTGTAAAGAGTCATGCAGATTGAGAATACTGTAATAGTAAAGAAAAACATTTTCATATTATCGTGAGATTTATTTGAATTGTTATTTTGAATAGTACTTACAGTCTAAACGTATTATTCTTACAGCATGGTCGTCGGGTGACAACCAAAACTCACTATTTAGTGCATTTGCAAAAAAAAACTAATATCAACTGTGTTTACGTAGAAATAAGGTCGAGATTTCATGTACCTACCCTAGTAGCATTTTAAGTTGGCATTTCGTAGGGCCATTGATCACCGAATGGTTGGTCAACCGTTGCGAGTGAAACACCTGTTTTCGGTAAGCCAACGGTGTCTCCAAACATTGGGCCTACTATGATGACTATGTTGGGCCAACCACCGTTTCCGGCTGTAGGGCCAATTTACATTTACAACGTAGGGCCTACAGCAATATTACTACGACAACTAAGTTGGGCCAACCACCGTTTCCAGTTGTAGGGCCAATTTACATTTGCAAAGTAGGGCCTACAGCAACATTACTACGAGAACTATGTTGGGCCAACCACAGTTTCCGACTGTTGGACCTAAAGCAACATTGCGTAAGAAGGGCCTACGAAATAAAAGCACTCTGTACCAACTGTAGAATAGCCGTTGGCAGTTAGTAGGGTTAGGTACAGTTGTTTATCTCACGAAGGCGGGTTGGTCTTACTTATGCACGATCTTCACTGACCGGGTGACGCCGGGGCGCACATTGTGAGTGCCAAAGGAAATTGAAACTTCTCTGCTGTAGTTAAATTCCATATTTGCACGGAATTTACGCAGCTTGCCACCTGCGCGCACGAGTAGTGGAATTTAACTGAAGCAGAGAAGCTTCAATTTCCTTTGGCACTTACAATATGCGCCCCGGCGTCGCTCGTGGTCGGTAGGGATCGTACATTTGTTGTGGGGTGGTACCTATTTAGTGCACATGTCCATGGTTTCTAGGTGCGTAATCTCGAGAGAGATTCTATATTGGCCGAGCACACAACAATGTGCATGTGCATAATACTCACAAACCGCCTTCGTGAGAATAAACATCTGTAACATACAAAGTAAACGTCTTTAAATAACCGAATTTACAAACGTAACTGCACATTAACTGTTAACGGAGATTTAAATGCCTTCTGAGACTTTTCACATTTACTTGCGTTACCATCATTTTGTACAGCTAGACCGTAAAATAAAACTTCACATAATACGTTTATAATTTTATTGTAAGGAAAAAAAGACAACCTCGATTTATAATCGATATGTTTCTATTATAATTAATTGTATTTGAATGCTGGCCCTGTAGCACGATGCTTTTTGACCGGCCTTAAAGCATTCATCACTTTCTAGTAAGTATGTAAGTGAGAAAGGGACACATTCTTTATGGCGGGCCATAAAAGGCATCATACTAGCCCAAATTTGTCAACGTCATGACTGGACTAACATATTTTGACCTCCGATTCCGAGCAGTTGCACTCCGTCATTTCAGTGGGTTCAGGTGTCAAAAATCCAATGGTCCGCTCATCGCGCAAGGTCCAAATAAGTTAACTAGACGCTGGATTATTCAGCAACTTTAATGTGGCGTCCTCACTGGCCAGTTTCGTCAGCCAATTGACAAGGACGCAGCCATCTGTTAGAAGAGAGATGAACACACATTTAAATGACACAGACAAAGAGGACTGTGAAGAAATAGCTAAAACTAACCTTTTCATAAAAACGTCAAATAGCTAAAACTATTTATTATTACCTATGTACTTATAGAGAAATGGCAGCTCGAAACTTTTGCCAGCATCAGTTTTAAACAGATATTAAATCAAAATGAACACACGACGTTACAAAACTAAATTGACCTTGTGATTTAAAAATTAAATTATCTAATATTAACTCACCTGTCTCGTACAATATGCGTTTAATGGGATACACATGTCAATTCTCGTCCGGTAATATTTTAGTTGTGAGGCATAGGTACTACACTGACGATTTTATGAGGAGGCCAAAGGCACTCCTTCTTGCGAGGCGTGATCCACTCTTCTGTTACATAAGTATTACACTAAGACCACGCCGTCACCATCAGAATCATTAAATTCCACCACTTTGATCATACTGAACGTGATTTTGAAAGGATTGCTTAATAAACACGATATATTGTTATTTGATTAGTGAATATAACATGTAAGTATTAACTTGCACACTATTTTTTATATATATTTGCTAAGTAAATATGCAACCCTTTCAAAAACAAGTAATACTTTATACCATGCACGCACGCACTCAAAAGAAAATATAACCACTAAGTATATACTTATACGTTTACACGCACTATTCACGATGGAGATCGATAACAAAATGGCCGATCGAATTCGCGCGCCGCGCGTGCTCATGTCCACCGCCCCCCGCACCGCACTTTGTTTCCGAATTCCCCTCTCCTCCCGCTGCCATTGGATTCATATGTGGCCCACTGTTGGCCCTATGCTGTTTTCAATATGCAATAGTACTAATGCTATGTGCTCTCTGGTGATGAATAGCGTAAAAAGTACTTGTTTAGCCTATGTCCACGCCCGTGACAGATGAGCAATGCCTCTACTCGACACGAAATAGCGCTAAATTCCAATTTTTTGGTAGGAAAGCCAACTAAGTCGGCGGTAGGGCCTATGTTGGCTGCTCGTATGGGATTTTCTGTTGGAAATCCGACTAAAACCGCGGTAGGTTGTATGTTACATGATCGTATGGATTTTTTGTTCGGAACGCCGTACAAAACCTCAGTAGGGCCTATGTTGGCTGCTAGTAGGGATTTTTTGGTAGGAAAGCCAACTCAGTCGGCGGTAGGGCCTATGTTGTATGGTCGTATGGTTTTTTTGTTGGGAACGCTGCGCAAAACTGCAGTAGGGCCTATGTTGGCTGCTCGTATGGGATTTTCAGTTGGAAAGCCAACTCAGTCGGCGGTAGGGCCTACGTTGTATAGTCGTATGGATTTTTTGTTGGGAACGCTGCGCAAAACTGCAGTAGGGCGTATGTTGGCTGCTCGTATGGGATTTTCGGTTGGAAATCCGACCAAAACCGCGGTAGGGCCTATGTTGCATGATCGTATGGATTTTTTGTTCATAACGCCGTACAAAACCGCAGTAGGGCCTATGTTGGCTGCTCGTAGGGATTTTTTGGTAGGGAAGCCAACTAAGTCGGCGGTAGGGCTTATGTTGTATGGTCGTATGGTTTTTTTGTTATGAACGCTGCGCAAAACTGCAGTAGGGCCTATGTTGGCTGCTCGTATGGGATTTTCTGTTGGAAATCCGACCAAAAACGGTAGTAGGGCCTACGTCGTTTGTTCGTATGGATTATTTGTTGGTAACCCAACTGATAACTGTGGTAGGGCCCATGTTAGATGTTTGTATGGTTTTGCAGTTGGAAAATGAACCATAAATAGCATTAGGGCCATTGTTGGCAATTCGTTAGATTGCTACTAACGATTTCCCAACTTTTTCCCAACCGTTAGCTACGGTTGGCCAACGCAAAATGCTACTAGGGTACTATTACGTGTAATTAGACAGTTTAGGTTCTCACCGGACGATGTACACCAGTGATGCCGCATTCGATCAAACTTGAATTAGGTCTTCAATTATATAATTCCGTGAATCGCGGCTATTATTATTTCAGACAACTACGTGAACTTATGAATCATTTAGTTTCTACTTGAAATATATTTTTAAATTCTTTTATGTTTGCAATAATTCTGGAAACTTTTTTGTTTCCTAGGAATAATGCTCAATTTGTCGTATTTTTTTATGATGATCTGTTTTTTATACAGAAAAGGAAATTATATTTTTTTATAAAAACAGATCATAAAAAATACTGATTTAGTCAAATACCGATCGATCACGTATTCTAAAATGTTGTCATTATAAATATATTAACATACGTAAAAAAATGATATTTTTTCTTACCCTTTATACCTTTGACTGGTTTGGACTTTTTATCTTTGACTGGTTCACAGTATTATTTTGAGATTTGTGGAAAAAACGTTTTTGAGGTTAACCCTTGATGGAACATAGTTATTGAAAATAGCAAAATATTACTGAATTGGTTTGTAGTGATATAATAGCATACATTGCTAATTGTTTTGATAGTTGATTTGATATTATTTGGTGAATTTCTTGGTCACTGAACATAGCAATAGCAATCTCAAATTCAATTCTTAGGTATATACTAAACACATAGGAAATTGATATTGCTTGTTTATATAATAATTTGAACTATATCTCAGGATTGCTCGGTGTGAATATATGGGTATTGATTTGAGACCCATTGGATATATATCAGTATTGATTGGGATTATAATTATTTGAAGTTTGCCCCTGGTTGTTTGACATTGTTTGTTTGGCTTAGTTTAGCAGTTATAAATTAGAGTTCACTCAGAGAATAAGTAATATTCTGAGGGGTTCCTTGGCAAGCCATATAAGTTGGTAATTAAATATAATTTGCATTGACTAAAATTATTTGGATTAATTGTTTTGTGCGTTGGGAACATACAGGTTTGGAATATTTTGGGGTTCCCTGAGAAGTGAATATTGTCCAGAAGGGTTCTGTATTGACCAATGTGTTGCGATTTGAAAATAAATTATACTTGTTAAAATAAATTAATTCTCATTATAAGTATAACCTTGAATTTTGCTTTTGTTGGATTGAACACGCGATTCTTTGATTTTTTTGATTTCTTTGGGAAAGCATTCGGGACATTTGATTTATGTTAATTGGAATCAGTTCATAATTGAGGCCAGGCGCTCCTATCGAGGAGTTTTGTTGTTGCCTGCCAGTGTTTTGGAGACTGAAGTGATAAATTTAGTGTCGGTAGTTTGGATTCGGGTGCGCTTACGTGGTGAGCTATCATCCAGGAGCCAGGAAGTGTTCACCAGGACACGCGACGGCCTCGACACCCACACTCTAATAC